>OX638127.1:7822100-10487100 GCA_951804975.1 Anthophora plumipes
GCCAAACGCCAGACGGTCGAGTTGAAGCTCTGATTAGCGTGTGGATAGGTAGGCTAGGGTATTATAAATAAACGTCTCCGTGAATACAATTCCACTGTTCTTTATTTTTACTTCGTGATGGTTCGCGTACGGACGGTTTCGTGGCGCGTGTCGCGGTGTCTTAGCCGTAATCTTTCCTTTCAAGCCTCCTACCTCTGCTTTTTAAGTCATTCCCCTGAAAAAGGGGAAAGGGTATAGAAGGAGATGCAACTATGGAAAAGAAGAGAGAAAATCGAGAAGTAGGGGAAAGCGTAGAAATCGTGGAGAAATTCGGAGAACGAAGGACAGAGGAAAAGAGTCATAAAAAGTAGGGAAAGTGAAGAGGTTTGCGAGGGAAATGTAGAAAATGAAAAGGATGAGAATAAGAAGGAATAGGGATATGCAGGGATATGCCATGACCGCTACAAGCGTTTTGCGTATGACCGCCTAAACATCTCTGCAGCAAGTCTGTTAGATTGTTACTAATAACAATGCGTCAGCTAGAAAGCAAAAATGAATTGTGTTATGAATGACAAACACTGCTTCTCTTAATGATAGGCCTGCAACTGTTTATACCCAAGGCCCTTCCGGGTTTTTTTTGACTCTCACTTGTTTTTGACAAATGAAAAAGGCAGGAGAAAACTGTCGAGACGTTCCTTCCACGCCGGGAAATAACAAAAAATAAAAAGTTTTTTTTAGGAGAAACACAGTCTCTCAATTTCTTGTTATAACCTTTTCCCAATAACCAGTCGTTAAAAAGACACCAATAAAGTCTTCATTCGACAATTCTTCGAAAATGAGAAGAATATGCTTCTGTACATCGGGGTGAAGAAGTGGAGGACGATTCAAATTATCAGTGCTTGTTCCGACTTTTTCATTTGCACCAACTTTCTTCTCCCGTCGGACAATGCTCGTACTTTGGATTTTCGTTCGTTGACCAGAAATGGCAATATGTAACCATTATAGCGTTTCTCATAGCGGTAACACTGTTTACATTTCTTCTAATAGCTAATCCATAATAAGATTGAAGTTTTTTGATAAGGGCATTTGTTAATTTTCCTTTACCACCAAGTTTATTTGTCTATTTAACATTTCGGAGCCGAGTACCTATTCTCTTCTCTACGTTGCCAGTGCACTCACTTTTTTTTACTTGAAATTCGTCACCGTATGGATTTACATCTAAGATCGTTTTGAATGTTTTTGAATCTCCATCTCCAATGTATTATACTTTTCATATATCACTTCATATTTTTCTTCAGATTTCAGAAACATTTCCGTGATTGCAGAGGCTGTAATCGTTCCCTAAAATCCTATTCATAAACCTAAATATTCTAATGGCGTTCGTTGAACAACTATTGTCAGTAAAATCTATAACTATTCATAACCTTTATAAATTAGAAATTAACTCCCACGTTTATAATTGCAGGTATCCTTCAAAGTAAACCTAATACACACCTGTTCTCCGATTTATACGGAAAATCGATTTCCCAGTATATCGTGTAAATCGAAATCATGACTTTTTGTATGAAAAGTCGTGTAAGTCGAGAAAAAACCCAAAAGGGGGGCAGCCTAACCTCCATCTTGCCTGCGGAGCCATCATGATACTTTGCACATTCTTCTTTTCTATATACTGCATGCTTGACAATAACTATCTTTCACTACCAAGTCTTATTATTTTGGCAAGATACTTTGCCAAAATAATAATTTTGGCAAGATACTTTGTCAAAATAATAACCAATGAGTGTTGTTACACCATATAACGATTCGAATCCCCGCTTTTTTCACGAGCCATCGCCAGACACCTTCAAATTGAGGAGCTTCCCCTCTCGCGTTTTCCATTCTCTTTCTTTCCTTCTTCAGGGATAGTAAATAAATAGCTCCCCGGTTATTGTACTAAGTGCGCGCGTCTCGGATCGGGGCGAAGGTGGGTCACAGGTGCAGGCTCCCACAGCAATAGCTATATATGTAGTAACAGAGGAAAAATACACGAGGGACCAAGAGCGGGGGGAATCGAACCCGCGACTTCCGGCACGGCAGGCCGGGACTCTACGCCCGTAGCCAAGATGCCCTCTTTTGTTTCCTCGTTGTTATTGTTACTATTCGTGGGATTCGGTATGGAGGGCCGCGATACTACATATATATACATGATTGTTGTTCAAAGTGTAAACACAAACTGACTGTGTCAACCGAGAGAAGCAATTCATAACAGTGTTTAAGTTTACGTTCTTAGAACCGAATTTGTCGCGTAAGAAAGCGAGTAACTCTTATCCTTATAGTAAAACCTTACGTGTGCCAATACTTTTTTAACTATGGAATTTTCGTTTTTTTCACTTTACTTCCTAACAACAAATAACTGAGAATTCTCAGTAAACATTACTATTCATGTGTGTCAGAAGGCACTAATAAACATAGTTAATATTAATAGATTACTTATAGTTTAAAGATATTCGAAGAAAACTGGGTGTGCCAATACATTTTTGACCCACTGTATTTAATCAAATTAGACATTTACAAGTTTTTACTTAATGTATAAGAAAACATGCTTATTGTTTTATTTATTAAAAATATACGTTTTAACATTTTGGTATATTAATATGTTATAATCGTATAAATATTAATCTACGACCAAAGAATACTGACCCTTCATATTTAAATGCTGACAAAAAGGGATTAAAATACTGACCAGTAAAATACAAGTCCACGTTTTGGAAATTCTTAAGGGAGTCAGTTGGAACCAGTCTAAAAATCCCTTCGTTAAGAAGAACAACTTCTTCAAAACTCCGGAGGCCCCTGGTTTTGGTCAGTCCATTGAAGGATTTTACCTGGGATAGGGGGGCTTCGATAATGACTATTACCAAATTTAATTGCACACACTTTTATTTATAGAAATTAAGAGGGTTAAGATACGAGTTTTCGGATATGAGGTTACAAAGATACTTCGTGCTCGCGCTCCCTGCACGTCGCTTTTTATGGAGCCTTCCCTCTCCTATCCTCGGGGTGGTGGAAATGAATTGGAAAAGGAAAGATTGAGACAAGGATAGATGTTTGAGGAATTTTCCGGACAGTGCAGCAAGCCCACCCAAGTTTAGACAATTGCCCTTTCTAGGGTATAGAAAACTATCGAAGATATGAACCAAACGCGTAGCACTCTGACACACGGCCATCCTCGAGTGTCGAACTCTCGGTGCCTCGTGCAGTCTCGAGTGACGCGTCCGGTTCTTTTACCCGATTTATTGCACCAAACCTGGGCGGCCCTTCGCTATAATTGTCCGGAGGAATTTTGGTAAGTGTAGAGGGTTTGACTATTGTAAACTTTCTATGGTTTCCCCGAAGACAAGAGAGGTTCGCTGGACTTGAAGGTTACGGACGTAACAACCGAATTCCATCCGATACTTCGTTATGTACTAAAGTCTTCGAAAATAATTCTCGGTGGAGCCTAATCGATGATTTTGCACATTGTACTTATCAACTTACCAAAAATATTAAAAATTCCGTGTGACAAAGCTGCTAATACCTAAAATTATCTGCTTCCAACAGGAACGCTCTGATACTAGGTTTCGTCGTTTGGATCTACGCTCTCTGTCTTTCACTACCGCCTTTAATTGGTTGGGGAAGTTACGGTCCTGAAGCAGGGAACGTGTCTTGCAGCGTATCCTGGGAGGTTCATGATCCAGTTACGAAAAGCGAGAGCTACATAGGATTCTTGTTTATGTTCGGCCTGGTTGTTCCGGTTTTGGTAATAAGCAGTAGTTACGTGGCCATTATATTGACTTTGAGGAAAGTGCGAAAGAGAGCAGGTAACTTTTTTTTTAATCGTTCGTTCCTAACATAATCGTTCTAGTTCGTTTAAAAACTCTTTCACATTTTGATAAATTTGATTCTTCAATAACGTTCGATTAATTTTGTAAGTTTCAGAAAGAGGATCTAATTAATTTCTCAAATTTTCATTACTTTGAACATTCTTCCTCTTCTTCTTTATAAATATTACCCTTTTACCCCATATGCTTTTTTCAAATTTTTACTAGTAAAACTGCAGAAACGAATTCTTTCTGACTTTTTAGTGTGTAGCGGAGCATGGTTTATGATCGTAGCTAGAAAAATAAACTTGCAGATGTCAAAGACCGTAAAAAGTTAAGAACCGTAATTATCGAAATTAATTTATAACGCGTGAGGGGCTTATGGTCATAACAGCACCCCTGGAATATACCACCAGCATAAACCATGGCCCGCTAACAAATTTTTTTAAGGAAGAAAAGACAACCACGTGGCGAGTAATTGGTGTGCTTGAGGAAAACCCAAGTTTTTCACCACTCTACTAGAAAAGTAGCGAAGGTGGAGCTTCCACGAGCTTCTCAAAACACCAATAGAAATAGTTTTTGGATCTCTGAAAGACAAGCTCCACCTGAAAGAGCGCTACGCTCATGTAAAATAGTATAAGTGAAAAAAGAAAGTTCTTGGGTTCGTGACGAACACACGACACGCGTTGACATTGTATTAACCCTTTAGGTACTGATTTATTTGAAAGAGATTTTTGCGTTTGGAACAGATTTAATTTGCTGATGCACGGAATAGTATATAAGGACAGTAGATTTTGTGCGAGAATTCATTTATTTGAGCGATATGATATCCATAGTAATTAGAATTGTGAAACAAATATAAATTTATGAAAGAAACAAAATGAAAATAAATAAATTCAAAGAATCACAAAAACCAAATTACTAATATTTTTGAAGGGTGTGATATTTTTCAAAGCAAGTGATTATCTTTATATTATTTCATTATCATCGTCATTTTCTAGTTCGCTACTGTCTTCGTAATTTTTACTTTGGAATTCACTATAGTCGCCAATTGTATCATCATTGAGAACTTTTTCATCATACTTCTCAAAATCACCTCTCATTAAAACTTTCGTTATCACTTTCATCAAATATATTACTTATTTCTGACATTATGGGACAGTGTATCACAAACAAGGTTCATTGAAGCACTCGAAGAAATACTCCGTTGCAACTGATACCATTTACTCTTGCACGAACAAGAATGTACATGTTGAATATTGTCTAAATTTGAATGACAAATTAAACTCGTCATCCGTAATTTAGGCAAAACGAGTGCATGACGAGTGTCAGCCGTCAAGTGTACCCAAGGGGTTAAACTGTATTAAATAAAACTTTTAGTGTACGTATCTTGTAATCCTTACACCGTTACAAGTGCAATCAAAGTTTTATGCGAAATGAATGAACAGAGATCGATTATCAAAATAATCTCCGTTATTGTTGACTTTTTGTGGAGGAAAATGTTATAGGATTCAAATTAAACCATCCTTTTGCTGTGTATCCATTAACCTCTTGCCCTATAACAACGAGTCAGACTCGTGACAGAGATTCTGGCTCACATTTGACAAAAACAGTTATATTAATAAACAAACATTAATTTCAATTCTAACTTTCCTTTTAATTTATAAAACCGAGGACTGTCAATTGTAATTAATCTCTAATATATTAGCGTTTCTTATGTAAAATGGTACTATAACAATAAGTAGCTAATGGTTAAACGTATAGTTAGAAAAAGAAATCATAGGTTAAAGGGTTAAAACCACAATACCTTTATAATAATTAATTTAGATAAAATCCTTCTGCTTTCTGCATAATTTTCTTTCTACTTCTTGCTCGACACGGAACCACAACAATATTTCCTTCCGTCGTCAAGGGAAAACCTTTTCATTTTATAAATTTTATAATTCAGGTGCGAGCGGAAGACGCGAGGCAAAGATTACAAAGATGGTTGCATTAATGATAACGGCCTTCCTGTTAGCTTGGTCGCCGTACGCTGCACTGGCTCTTGCTGCACAGTATTTCGATGTAAGTACAATATTAACGTTTCATCTGAATAAATACACAAAGTTACATCCTTCACACGGACAAATGAATTTTACTGACACTACGCTGTTAGTTCATTAAAACTTATATATGTCATTTTTTCTTAATATTCCAAATTTTCAAAATTTGACAAGTGGTTCTCGGAGAGATCGGGTTAGTAGCGATGAAGAAGCGTTCAGCAGATCCAGTTTATTCCGCTCGCTTAATTCGTGCGCTCATTTCTCCATTTTTTTTCTTCTTTTTTAATTTTGACAATTGTAAAAGGATGTCTTAATATTGTTGAACGGTCTACTTCTATTCTGATAGCAAGTTCTCTTGATGAGTAAATGTGGATTTATTTATGACGAGTATAGAGTTATTATTAATATATAGTTATTATGAGAGTATAGATATGACTTTTATAAAAAATATAAAAATACATATAGGCGCAAAGATGTAATGCGCCACTTGTAATCATCCAATGTGTCACCCCTGCTTCAAACGAAGAGCTAAAAATTCAATTTTCAGTCTCTAATAGCTACAAAAAAGCAAAAACGAACTCGACTGATATAAAATAAATATAATTTTCCAGGCAAAACCATCGGCTTCGGTGGCTGTCTTACCAGCTCTCTTAGCAAAGTCCTCCATCTGCTATAATCCCATCATTTATGCGGGCTTGAACAACCAATTTCCACGCTCCTTGAAGAAGATCTTCGATATGCGAATGTCGAGGACCATGGTACCTGATAGTCAGAACACAGCTCTGACCATGATGAACAGGCAAGAACAAAGAAACTGAGGGCCACTAATGAGAATCTCGCAAGACGCGTTGATGAGCAACAGTTCTCCAAGTCAAATGGAACCGTGGAGGTGCTCGGAAGACTATAACTATAATTATAAACACTGTCGCGAAAGAAAATTCAATATATCTGCTAAAGAGGAAATTATCTTTAAAAAGAAACTGGTTTGTTATTCACTATATTCCCTTGATTTTCACTGTCATGTTTCTACTCTTTCTCATACAAAGTTTCATATATGTACATACGTGTACTTACGGTGAACAAAAGTATTGGTACAATAGGATTGTTATGATACAAATACTTGTAACTGCTAAACAAATTGATTTAAAGACAACATTTTTTCAACATGTTCGTTTATTATTTATCCTAGTTCATTACGCGGTTCAATAAGAACCAATAATATAAATCAAGTTGTATAGGTTTTTAAGAGTTTATAGGAAGGAATCGTGTTATGGGTAGAATACACCCCACAGTTGCTATGAAGTTTCTTTTTATTTGAAGTGTCTATTTTAAAGATCCGTCGAAGACTGACTGTCTCCTCGAGCTTTCGAATTAGCAGCTTGCAAGGAATATAAATAAAAATAAAAAAAGAAAGAAACTACAGAGTGTCTCGAGAAATCGGTACTAGACATATTCAGACCATTAAAATGGTTGATAAGAAATTAATTGTTTATCAAAAAGTTATCTCTTAATGTTGATTGTTCGTTGAACAATTCTTTCGTAAAACTATCTAATGAATTTTTTCGAAAGGAAACAGAAAATTCGACAAACTCCTTATCTTGAGTTCGTAAGAGAAGAAGAAATTTACCGAAAGCAGTCCGGATGATCTTTCGATTTTTCAATTTTGATCGAGAAGCTTCGAGATTTGCCGCGACGAGCTACTGGGAAAATCTTTGACAATATTTCGCGAAAAATACAACGGTACGAGCGCGCCATTACGGTGCTAGTCGGAAGCAAATGACGTGGGAAAACATCATTTTGCTCGTTTCTTTTCGCAATCGTAAGCCTGTGACTTTGCAAAAATTCTTCGTTTCTCTATTTTCCTTAGCCTTTATGTATTATCAATCTGCAAAACACTTTCGTGTTTTAGAAATGTACAGAGGTATATACATTTAATTTTTTATTTGAAGTGTCTATTTTAGAGATCCATCGAAAACTGACTGTCTCCTCGAGCTTTCCTCAAGTTGCCTTGAGGTTCCTCGACGTTCTTTCTGATTGGTTAACCCGATGCGTCAGTGTTAACGAATTAGGAAATTCGTTACTTAGCCTACACTCGTCCTTTACGCCCTTGGCGCGCTTTTTCCAAGATTTTGAGGCTTTCTAATGGGGGAGGGTGAGTTCGTCGTGCAAAACTTGGCAACGCAGCGGAATTTCCTCTAGGTTCGGTACCTGGGATATTGTATATGTTCGGCCTCGTGGCCTTGTACGGCGAACGGAAAAAAAAATTGATTGTTCTTGTCTACTCTTCGCGCCAGAAAAATCGTAACTGTGTCTTTGTTGTCCATAATCTCTTCTGTATATGAAATACGAACAAAAGTAGGGCAAAACAAGCATTTTAGAATTTCATTTGGAAATTGTAATTAATTGCGATATTCCTTGTGTTTAGGTAATTTCAAAAAATCTGCGTGATTTTTTTTCTTTTCTGTTTGGCGTGACTTGAAACTTTAGAAAGTATTAGTTTTTCTTTTTCTCTCGCTTTTTCAATCAAGTAACAAAACGTGGATATTCGAGGGAAGTTTCAAGTGCAAAGGATGTCAAATACAGAATAGGAAACGGGAATTTTCGATTACACATGCAAAACACTCTTGCAGTCATCAGGAATTCCGCTAATTTATTTTCTATTATATATGTAGATTAATTCCGCTCATATAAAATCCTCTCTATTTATCACACGGGGAGGGGGGAGGGGGCATTTTGAAATACTTCTCCACCTTTTTCTCTTTTTCTTTTTATTTTCTTATTTTTTTTTTTTTTTTACAACGAATTCTTCTGTCATCTTCTCCTGTCATCTCAATTTCACTCATTCACGTCAGAAAAAATTCCAAAGGGAAAAAGAGAACATCCAACAAAACTGCATAATACACTTACACATAAAAATTGTCAAGATCCATTTGGATTACGTTGTTCCATCTATACGATTGCTTTTGTTTAATCGACGAAAATCAACACTGAAAATTTCGAAAAGTTCGAGTTCGATGCGATTTCTAAGTACACGATTCGAACTTTTCCATCGTTACACGGGGGAAAACAGTGAACATTCAACTGTTTCTATGGCTAACCATAATACAAAGGTTACACTCTCTCACTCTCGCTCTATCATTCTCTCCAATTTCGTAAATTCCTTTTGTCTGTCGAAAGTTCCCCAAGTTTCCCGAGCTTCTTCGTTCAATTCTCACGGGGAATCACACAATTCTCCACAAATTTTTCTCCATTGTTATTTATCAATAATAACCGATCCATGGATCATACAAAATGGAACATACAACGTATTAAATTCGAATTTCGATCGATTTTTCCACTCCACTATTTTTTTCTTTTTTTCTCAAACTTTCTTCTTTTTTTTTTTTCCTTAATCGAGTATACACTTTATATAAATTGAACATTGTTTAAGAAAGATCGTTCGCTTATCGAAATTCACGTTGAATGGCATAGACGGCTTGGCTGAACGTATCATTTCATTCCCATTTTCTTAAGATTAATTCATAGACGATCGTGTTTGATCGAATTCAAGAGCTACTCTTACAAACGAAACGAAGGAATGAAAAAAAAGAAAAAAAAAAAAGGAAGGAACGAAAGAACGGTACGAAAATCGTCGGTGAAATCTTGGCTGCTCGTTACTCTTTACAATATGACGAACAACGTAAATACGGTTACTAGGAATAATAGTAAGAAAACGTAAATGTACTTTGCACGAACGTTATTCGATTCAACTCTCCCAATATTAAAACAGGAGAAGAAAAGGAAAACCGGAAGAAAAAAACGAAACAAAACAAAAAAGGAGAAAAGAAACACAAAATAATTAAATAAAAGTACTTACAAATTAAAAGTTAATATGCAAATCTATAAATTTATATAGAATTGTTTCTTCTATATCATTCGATCAAGCATTCTTATTTTTGTTTTTTATTCACTTAATAAGATATTCAATTAGTAAACATATCTTCAAACTGTCAGACTTGTGGAAAAGTTATCCAAATCAATTGCTAACTTATTTATTCAAGGATTTATTGTCATCGATCCTCTATTTCTCGTGACTTAGCATCGAGAGAGTTGAACGCGGGTCATGCAATAAAGGATTACTAAACAGGTCGGTGCATCCTTTGAACGAAAGGATTACGCTCGACGTTTGCGTACAAAGAGAAAAAAGAGAGATATCGCTTGATACTATTTAGCAATAAAAGTCGCGTTTATTCGACAAGGCTGTTCAAACGTAAGGGCGTTGCCGAATTGGGCGAAGGTTAGGAAAGCCCTGCAGTTTCTGAAAAGTCACTTAAGTGGTCCGTAACGCTTCCGCGGTAAAAAAGAAAAACCCTGTTCCCTGTTTTCGTATCCTTAAATCTTCTCTTCTTCACGGATTGAACAGCGCGAAAGACAACGTTTCTTTCCTACTCATCGAATTTCCAAAATTTCATTTTGCAACCGTACACGGAGAAAGAAACTTTCCTTATTAGAAGTTTCAGCAACACTTAGGATTTTCGATTGAAATATCTAATCTTCGTGGTTCTCCGTAATTTTTACAATTTCCCTTGATTCCATTCCATTTCAGTTTTCAACAAAAATCGTGAGGTATCAATCGAAAGTCGTTTAACACTTTGACTGCCGAGCGAAATTAGAAAGAACTCCGTCAGGCCACACGCGCGATCAGATAAAGTAGATTTCTAAGAATAAAATATGACTCGATGTACGTGAACTCGTAGCAGAAATATAATCATGTAAATATAATCATTTCGCTTCCCAGAATGATCAGGGACAGTCAGTCGAAAATCGGTTGTCGAGAACGAAACGTTGAAAAAATCAGTGAGAGATTTTTATGTGCATATTTTATTCAATCAATGTTATAAGCGTTGAAATTACTACCCCAAGTTTTGACAATGTCGAAAAGAGAAAGCAAGCTGATCATTCTTTAGCGAATCAGATATCAGTGAAAAGGAAACCTGTATTACGGGATTTATAAAAATTTCCAAAGTAAAGATGAGGATTCAGATTTTCCAGAAAAAGAAATATATAAACAGAATTATGTGTTTAAATTCTGATTCGGATATTTGATAAATGTAAAAATAGCGATACTGAATTTTTTTGGCAAATGATATTGATCAGATTTTAGAAAAATTGCTTATCGAAGAAGAGATCAAAGTTCATTATATTTAAACTAATTTTTTAAATAGAACTACTTATAGTTATATTGGTATAGCTTCTTTATAATAATTGATTAATCTTGTTATATCCTGTTGTCTATCCTTTCAAAGTCCTACTTAAATCATTCGTAATTAAGCAATGTAATTGTCACCCTTACACGGTTAATGTGGCCTATTGGGAACTTTTCACGAATTCGAGTGACGTGACAGTCAAAGTGTTAACACGTTAAGCGCTACATTGAAATGTGAAAGGATGTTACAGTAAATTTAACGAAGAATGTGGTAACTTCTTTCTAACTATTTTCTAAATTCGAATTTGTTCATTTTTCGAGATTTAACGCCGCCTAAAGGAAAAGCCTAATGTCAGTCTTGAGTCAAGAGACCAGCATGGCGCTTAACGTGTTAACGTTTTTCTCAAAGTAGGCAAACTCCGTTCGCAACAAATTGCAGCAACTTCTGAGATTCTCCTTCGAGAAGCAAACAATCCCCGTGATTACCAATTCTCAAGAATTAATTCCTCCGTTGAAAGTTAAGTCACGTGAAATCTCCTTGTCTGAAGCTGCGTTACCATCTACCCGACCTACTGTTCAACCTGTTGAAAAGAGAAGAAGAAAAGGCACGTTCTCCTTTTTATCCAAACGGGAATTCTAACGCGTGTGTGCACGCGAAAAGTTCCCTTTCTTTTTCTGTTTCGCGGATCCGCGCGGTTTCTCGACCAAAAAAAACCCGCAACCCTGTGAAAAACTCACACCACTTACAATCCAAACGCAACGTATAATTTCGTTTTTTTTTTTATATTAATTTCATTTTGCAATAATAATTAATAATAATAATAATAATAATAATATATAATAATATAATTACAAATAATTATTCGTAATATTTATTTGAATATTTTCACTAGATTTGTATAGAATGTCTCCATTTTGCCCGCTCAATTTTAGGCTCGACGTCCGCAAAGTGTGACGGCGGCTTTTCTCGTTACAATCATCTCTATCCCTTTATTTAAGCTTTCTTTTAATTTTCCCTTTTCTTCTTTTCTTCTTCTTCCGCTTCATTTTCGTTTCCGTTTAATTTTTATCACAGGAACCCCCATTCACGACCGCTCATTCCACATTTTGACACTACGAACGTCGAGTTTCTGACATTGCTAGAACGATTGGTTACAATCGAATGGCGGATGATAAAATTATCCTAGGCGAATGAAAGATATATCGAGAGAGTCGATCTTTACAGCTGAATAAAGAAACTTATCGTTAAACCGTGGTTATACGCGATTGTCGTGTTCCACATCTATCAAAGGTTATTCGTTTAAAGATTATGCTAAATGAACTTGTTTTATCATACGTCATTCATCGTCCTCGCATCCTTATAAAAAAACACTCTGTGTCCCTAATTCACAACTGTCTGGAACAGCACTGATCAGCAAGAGACTGTGGCTCTCTCTGATTAAAAGATAAGGAATATTAAAATTGATTAAATTGCTTCTTCTTCTTCTTCTTCTTCTTTCTTGTTTTATTTTTAATTAAACACAAATGCTAATGTCTCGCTTGTACCGTCGTTCGACACGATCGATCCCTTCTCTTCCCCTCTTTCTCTCTCTCTCTCTCTCTCTCTCGCTATTTTTCTCTCCCTTCGTGCCATGAATCTTTGAAATATTCAGAGGAAGGCAGCTGGAAAAGGAAATACGACGCTCGATAATCAGTTCTTGAGTTTCTCGTATACTCGCTCCCATTTAGGCCCTCGGCGTTGCCTCTGTCAATTCTTACGTCACTGTTTTCCAAAATTCCACGGCGAACTTCTACTTTGTTCACACTTGATACGGTATAATTGGAACGGACTCGGTTTAGCGAACAAAGAACACGTTTATACAATCTTGCCAAAGGCACAAGGATTCTACAAGTCAAGAAAATTCATTCTGCGTTTGATAATTCCGAAAGTGAACAGAACGTACGGGAATGTGGTGTCCCTATACAGTATCAACATTTTAGTTCAATAATGACACGTTCATTGATTTCCATCAAGTTAACATGATGGAACTTGATGTCATAAAATTCAGAAAGGAGCATTCGCGATACGATCTTAAACTTCTGATTTTCATTCAACACAGCCAATTCAGTCAACAGAGTCTTCAACTTTACCACATCAAATTCAGAAAGATAAACATACTGAAACCGAATCAAACATCTTTTATCTCATTCCTTCTCGAAACACAGTGACGTAGAAGGGTAGAGTAGCTCGCCAAGAGTAAATCCTACGATTCTAGAGCCGACCATGCCACTCGTCCTGAAGGCACGCTCGTCAGTTGTGAAAAGTCCTGGAAGTTAAATCCTCTCTTCCTCTCTTCCTCTCTTCTCTGCATCCTGTTGGACTTGTCCGAGGATTAAATACAAGTCAATAAATCTTATGGACAATCTTCCAAGCACGAGACACATCTTAAATTAAAGACGTTTTCATACAATTTCTTGAAAGAAGAACGCGTAATAATCCTGATGGTGTATCAACGGGTACGCGTCTCATCGTCGTCCTCTTCCTCTCTGTCTCGATTTTGTCGAGCAACAGAACTTGTATCGTTTTAAAGGAATATTTTATTTACATCGTCCTGCACGCTGTCCCACGGAAATCACATGATCACAGCCACTCGGTGAGGCAGCCACCGAACCACATCACCACTATGGGCACGAGATAGGACGTTAGGGCGCGAGAAAGTGACATCTTCGGTCTGCTTGCGCCATTTTCTACGGTGGACGTGCTGTTGTTATTGCTAGAGCTCGTCTTTTGCTCCACGTCCATTCTGGGAGGCACAACTTCCGGATGAACAGCCGGTGGCAACTTTTTCGGGATTTCTGGAAGCGAAGACTTCGGTTCGTAACCGGAACCTTCCTTGAAACCATCCTCGTCGTCTGTGATCGGATCTTGATCTATGCTGTCCCCAGAACCACTTCCGGAACCGTTCCATTCGGTGTCCTCTGGAAATTAGAATGCAAATCAATGATTTTCCAGCCGATCTCGACAGAGGTATTTTAAGTAATAGGGAAAGGATCCTTTTGGAGATGAGGTAGGATTTTTCTTAGAGGTGTTTGCAGATGTGTGCAGATGTGTGGAAGAGTCTGAAAGGAAACTTCAGTTCTTCTTGAAGACGTTTTCCAGAGGTTCGAATGATTCATTTTAGGTTTATAGATGTCTGAAAGATCGAAATAAAGTTTGTAGGAGAACATAATAAAGGTTTTGAGCTATTCCTGGAGGTTTTCTCGGAGTTCTGATCATTTTATGTTTGCAGATTTATGGAAGGTTTCGATAGAGAGATTGAGCATTCTTTTAAAGATGTTTTCTCGAGATTTAAACGATTTTGGGTTTGTAGATGTGTGAAAGATCGATGTAGAGTTTACAGAAGAACATAATAAAGGATTCCAGTTCTTTTTGGAGATTTTCTTATGGTTCTAATGATTTTAGGCTTGTAGATTTATGAAAGGTTGTAATAAAGAACTTAAGCTCTTCTTGAAGATCTTTTCTCTTGGTTCGAGTGATTTTGGATTTGCAGATTTGTGAATGTTGAAATTAGAGTTTATAGTTGAATGCAGTAGAGGATTTAAGCACTTCTTCGAGGTTTTCTCAAGGTCTTGATGATTTATAATTTGCTGATGTGTCGTAGATTATGGTGAAATTTGTGGAACAGTTTGTTTTTGATTGTGGAATACAAATTTTTCAATTCTTGTTAGAAATATCCTGTTGGTGTTCTTTAAGTTTCAATACTATAATTGATATTTTTAAAGGATATGGAGTTGTTACAGTGGACTATAATATAGGAATTGAACTATTCTTATAAACGTTCTGCAGAATTTTTAATAAAGTTAGTGAAAAAAATACGGTAGAATCCTTGGAGATATAGAAGTCAAAGGCATTCTTTAGATTTTTCCAAGTAATTTTCTAACTGTATCAGTCAGTAACGTTGGAAGTAAGCATAATGGATTGTTGCATATATTTTCAAGCAACATTTAAACCTCCGAACATGTTAATTCGTAAATTTAGAAGATGACTAGGAGAATGGTTAAACGAAATATTGCAAGAAAACTACTTTCGCGACTATCGTATTCTGCGAACAAAAATTCTAGATAAGATAACCATGCCGTTACAGTGGTCTGATAATTTACCATTCCTGTCACGTTTTCCTTCCTATAATTAGCCTCACGGCACACCGCTTGTCCTTTCAAATTCGACATCAATGAGACAAATAACAATAGAAACAAACATACCTGTCTATTCAAAATTGATATAAACACAACAGAAAAGAACCCAGACAATTTGCAACTGAATGCTTTAGCATTAACCTTTAGGTTAATTGAAGAAACAAACAAAAGTTAAAAAAGAAAAAGAAGAAGGAAGATAAAGAAAGAAAAACTGTCACGAGCTATTTAAAGGCGATTCAATTACGTTCTATATAGGAAATTCTAATCGAAATTTTAAAAAACGGTCATTTGACCGGTCGCGGTAGGAATAGTGTTAACGTACATAAATTTTTAGAATTTCTACTCGACGAAATAGAAACCGATTCGCTAATCAAACAGGTATTTCCAATTAATCAGCTTATTGCTCAAATTCCGCTTACACCGATATCGATTCCACGATTAAACCTATTGCTTGCACGTTCCGATTAAATCATACACGCTTTTATCACAATGCTCGACAGAATGTGTAATTCCCTTACAATTAGCATACGAATTGAACTACTACAAATTTTGTTACAATGAAATTCTTATTAAATCTTATCGTTGGAGTATGAACGTATAGTTCGAATAGTTTTATGGTGTTGAATTCAATTGGATATGGCGGTGATCGAATCGAACAATAGTGAGATAGAACAAACATTGGAGAAGCAAATGATTTACCTGTGTCTATCCAATCGACATCCTGCCCGTTGAACGCAGACTTCAGTCTGTTTGTGATTGTCGTTAGGGCGAAGATCTGATCTCTGGCGATGGTTGGCCTTGGTCCTGAGCTACGTACTTCCGGATTCAATATTTGAGTCTCGCCGTCCGACGACACTGGATAGATGTATCTACGATAAAATGGGAAATAAATGTAAGGAAAATCAGGGTAACGGTGGTGAGCGGTTGAATAGAAGAAATAAACGTGGGCTGTTAAAAAGAGTGAAAGCTTGTATTTTGAACTACACTTCGCGAATGCTGATACAATTCTGGTTTTCCTGAAAAATCCTAGTCAAGAGACAATATGGCCTTTCTTAGCCTTGAGGCAGAACCATTCGCTTTTTCGACTTTTCTAACATAAAGATTTTTCTTTCTCAACAATATCAATTTTCACATACATTTCTGCAGTTCGTAATTTCGCAATATTTTAAACAAACCTCTTCCGATAAACTAATCGCCCGAATGTCGAAACTAGAACAATACTGAATTACAACTGATCTTCGAGAAGTTGAATTTTTAATTAAAAAAAAGAGAAAAGAAACAATCACAGATTCACGAGCTCTCAATGTTCGAACACGTTGAAGTTATTTCTATATATTATATATCAATACGCGAGAATTTTAAGCTCAAGTATAAGAAGTATATACTTTGGCTATGTAATACAATGGATTTTCGAGAAGTTTACTCTTACGTGGACAATTCGAGTACTGGAAATGATATTTCAGATATATAGCGATAATTTTAGTTTCATACTTTCCTGTAACTCTTAGTTTTTTCTTTCTATTGTGTATCAAGTGCTGTTTTGAATAATTTAAGTGAGCTAGTTACTCGAATTATTATATATATATATATATATAGTGACTCTCGTTAATATTCGGATACTTTTCGAAACAAAATAACTTTTTTAAGATTAAACCAAATTGAACTGAGTTCTCATGGAGAAGTTAGAAGGATTAGTTTACTAGATGATGTGTAACAAATATTTTGAAAAATTGCAAAATATATAGTAGAGTTCTCTTAGAGCTTTCGAGTTTTTTAACTCTTACCTGAGCTTGCAATGAAAATTTGAAAAGTATATTTTATAGATTATTTATGTTCGTTGTACACATGCTGAAAATTTCATCGAAATCAGTTGATGCAGAAACAAGGGACAGGCATTGAAAGAAAGTAAGAATCTTTGGAAAGACTTTGATTTTTGCCATTTTCAATCGTTTGTAACTCATAGAAGCGTTAATAGATTTCAATGACATTTTCGTTAATTAATAATTAATAATTAACCGTAAATCTACAAACTATACTTTCTAAATTTTCAACGGGTTCAGATAAAAAATTTGTAAAAAGCGACTACTACTTTTTTCTTTGTAACTTAGACGAAATTGGAATTGTTTGAAAATTGTTCGTAAGCGTTTTGCATCTTTCAATGCCTATCCCTTGTTCCTGCATCTACCGATTTCGACGAAACTTTCAAAATTACAAACGATATTTTCTAAATTTTCAGTAAACTTTTAAACGTAAAAGCATATTTTGTAAATTTTCATTACAAGCTCTGGATAAGAGTCGAAAAACTCAAAAGCCCTAAGAGAACTCTACTATGTTCTTTGTAATTTTTTCAAAATATTTTTTACAAACTAATCCTTCTAACTTCTCACGAGAACTAAAAATTAGTTTGGTCCAATATTAAAAAAGTTATTCTGTTTTGAATGGTATGCGAATATTAATTGGAGTCACTGTAACTCAATGCTAAAGTCAATCGTCCGTGTCGTAATTTTATATTTTTGCATAATATCAATATAAAACTTCCCTTCATAATCATCCAAATACAACTTGACTTACATATATGGATAACATAATTATCCAACGAGTGTATAAATAATATTAAAACCTTATTATTTGAAATATTTTGCATAAATTTTTTTCCGAAACCATAAATCGATTGCAAACCTTCCAACAAATGGGGATCTGAAACGGTTTTGCGATATCTTCGCAACGAAACAAATTATTAATGGAAATATAGAAATATAGTACTCGATTGTCCACATAAGGGTTAAATTCGACGAAAGAAGGAATTTAAATTCTGACAGAAAAATTCCCGAGGAATTAAAATGCACAGGAGAAGGAATTTGGTAAAGATTAGAGACGTTTGATAGTAACGAAAGTAAGTTAGAGATTAAATATACGGAAAGTTTGAGAGCCTCCGCTCCCCAACCGCGGTTTATTTAAACTTCGACACCGTAAAGAACGTGGAATTTTTCATTTCACGAAAGCTTGTACTATACTAAATATTCAAACAAATACTCGCTCCCACAAAGAGAGCACACGCTAGAATCATAGGAAAGGGAAAAATAAACGCTTCTGGAAAGTTGAAAAGAAAACGTAATGGTAGAAGCATGAACTCGAGGATACTAACTCGTCCACGTGTGTGCCGTTCCAACATTCCTTGGTGTTGCTAGCAGGGACGACAAGACCGTCGTTGCAAAGCTTATAGGGCAAATAAACCCAGAACTGCCTTGAATCTCTAACCCTTTGCCGTGTTTCTTTTACCAGCTTGTCTAATATGGCAGCGGTGGATGGTCGATCGTCAGTCTGCGTTTCTTGATCGAAATTCAACGATTCAAGTTCCAACTCTCGATTATCTCGACGTCTTCGTCGACCTAATACAGGCCGGCCACATCCAGTAAATATTCTTTGGGAAACATCGTGGCCGTTCTCTTGGAAAACCATGATCGCCTCGGAGATTTTCAGGTTAATTGGCCGCACCAACATTTCGATGTTGAAGGGACCCAATAGACGATCCGCCACCTTGTCCACGGCCTCTGGAATTGGAATTACGATTCCGATTTAACGGATGTTCCATAGAGTGAGCTCGTATGAAAAAAAAAAGGAGAAGTGCATTTTGTTTTTGTTTTTTTTTTAATTCCTTTTATATATAGTGTCATATCAAAACAAACTATTTAGAATTTTTCCAAGTAGTCTGTTTTTGGTTGAAAATGTGATCCATTACAATTATATGTGAAACAGAATATTATTCAACTGTGCACCAGGAGCATGTTTGCAGATATCAATTCAAGATAACTCTTATCCAAAAAAACATTCCTACATATTTCTTTTTAATAGAACACGAACTATATATTTGGAATTTTGTCAAGTTTTTTTTTTTAATGAAAGTCCAAAGGTACGAGTGTTCCTGTATACGTCCGTGAGGATTCTTTTCAGAATCTCAATGTCCATTCAAAATCTTTCTAATAATCTCAATAATCATCCCTGTGTTCTGACTGTCCAGAGGTGTGTCTTAGTGAAAATTGGAGAAAAGTGGGAAAATTGTATGATCCATTGTAATTATACGTGGAGAAGAATATCATTCAAATGTGCAGACATTAATTCGATTATAGAAATTTACAATGACTTTTCGACATGTTGCTAGAGTTATTTCACGAATTGCAACTCGAATATTATTCTTTAGAACGTTAATTCTTTCTCGCTTGTTAGCATAGACTCGACTTTTCAAAAAATCCCACAGAAAAAAATCTAATTTTGTTAAAGTACATGATCTTAAAGGCCAATTGAAATCTGCATTCCATGAAATTACACGCTGACGAAATTTCGATCGCAAAAACTGAACGTTTTCTCGAGTTGTGTGACACGTAGCATCGTTTTGCTGGAAATAGACATCAGACAGATCAATATGATTCAATTCTGACCGTAAAAAGTCACTCAGCAGCATTCAGAGTAACAACATTTTCAGTATCATATTACAAGAAAAACGGTTCAACGATTGGAATCATGTACCTCTTACCGAATCAATATACCTCTTACTATATTATGAGACATGTTTTAAGTTTATTGTTTAATTTTCAAATCATAATTACTTGTAGATATTTTAAAAATTTCACTAAATTTCGTTCAGTTGAATTATAAAGAAAAAAGTGATAATAGAAGTTTGAAGACTTACAAGGTGGCCCACCTAACGTGACCATCTTAGTTATCTTCGTTAGAAAAAAAAAAAAAGTAACTACAGGGTTATACCTAAAAAATGTAACGTGACCTTAAAGAATTATTTAAAGATGACACAAAAAATAATCTAAGCCCGTCATATCGAAGATCTTTTGGAAACATATTCTCTATAACAATAAAAATTTTGATTTGTCCACTAATCACGAATATCATTAAGTTGGTAAGTATGCAACAAGAATACTTATCGAAATAATTACTTATGCAATAATTTCTTATCAAATTTCTTTATAAGAGAATAATTCAATTTTTCGATACTTCCAATAATTGATATAAACTGGCAGTTACTGAATATAAATTAATAAAACAAATTATATCCAGTTAAATGTTATTCGAGGACGAGTTATTCTTTTTGTGGGTATAGAGATTTTTCACAAATGAGGGGAAACAGCAGAATAGTATACGAAGGTGGCAAGCAAGACAATAATACAAAAAAGCTGAGAAAATCGATTTGGCGTGCATAGAAAAACATGGATTAAAGTTTTATAAAAGAATTATACAAAAGTCTACCGAATCAAATGATCGAGGTGGTTTAAAACAAAGGAAGACACTCATTATTAACATTAAGAAAGATTTTATAATTTTGTTTAATTATACACATGTTTTTTTTTATTTATAACTTTAGTGTCTTATAATTTTGTCCAAGTTAAATTGTATTATTTTCGTTTAAATGGAAAACTTGCAATATTCTTTTAATTTATGAAAATGTTAATTAAAAATAAATTACTTTAACTTATATGTTTACGCTCTTTAAGATAAGTACAATACTAAATCCTTGTCCTAGCAATTTTCAAAATGTCCTATAATTTTCTCTACCGATGTACAGTTCCACGAAAAATCCAGCCGTAGCTAAGAGGTTAAATTATATTTAATCTCAATAAATAAAACCACGTGGTGTTTAAATATCATTATTCCAGTTGTACAAAATTTCATATTATCTTCGTTCAATTTTCTTCCACAACTCATACAACGATTAAATGAAATTCATTTCTAGAAAAAAGAAAACAACGAAAATGTACGGGTTTTAACGAGACTCTAAAGATTTCTGACTCGATATTCCAAGAATCTTGCGAGTTCCTTTGACCATTGAATCATCTCTCTCTCTAGCTCTTTCTCTCTCTTTCTTTCGTCAACTCTCTCTCTCTCTCTCTCCCCCTCTTTTCCCGTTTTCTCACACGTTCACCAATAAATAAAATAGCCTGGTTGGTGTGAAACGTGGCCATGTTCCCGAGCCTGTAATTACCATGGAACAATGCTCCTGGAAATTACTCACCGACGAAGTGATTCCATTCAGCATCCAGAGCCGCATGCTGGGCCAGGCAACCCTTCATCACGTTGGCACACATGTCACCGCACGCCAGCACGTTACCCGTGATCCCGCTGCACGACGGACAAACTGTCATCCTGGTGAGTGCAGCTGCACAATCCGGCGACGGTTTCAACTGTGAAAAACCAACGATTTTTCCAGCTGTTGCAACGACACTGATAGTTCATGGGATCAAGTTTCATTGATGGATACGGTGATATTTAAGATTCGGCGATGTGAAGATCGAAGTATGGGTACAAAAAAGAATTGGTTAGGATTAAGTTCGAGAGATATTTGATACTACTTCTGGAGATTTGACACGTTCAGAATAGCGTGACTCACAATCAGTCAGAGGTGGGTCAGTGATGTTACTATTTGCCAACCTAACCTAACCCATGGGTTATCGAGTAATACTCTTACTTGCTGGCGTGACTTGAAGACGATTCGTCTCACAATGATTTTATAATATTTTATGACAAAAAGGAAACTTCTGTCATAAGAAACGTAGGCAGCAGTGAACGTTCATGAATTTCACTGCCAACCTGAACGTGTTATATTAAATTGTCTTTCTCCTTCGCAGAGAAAAGACATTTTTTCCAAAGCAACTGGTACAGCTGATCAATTTGAAAGCTTGCAAATATATTTCTCATACTTCGAAGAAAGTGTATTAGAATAAATATAAGTAACTTTAACAATTATTCCCCTTCATATAGACCATAAAAAAGGTAAAAAGAAAAAATACAGTTTTCAGACGGGAAAATTACTATTCTGCATTGTTGTAAGTACTCGTAAGTAATTTTAAGGTGCATAAAAGATATGCAAAATATCAAAATTATAGTGCTTTTTTTATAATACACCTGATAAGTGAAATAATTTTCCTACCGGAGTTCTATTTTTTACAGTATATTTTAGAAAATACGATTTTCTCTTAATTAGTTGAAGAAAGAAGTGTTAAGAAAGAAAATGTACAGCTTACCGACTGCATATTTTTCAAGACATCCGCAGCCACGGTTAAAGCTTGGCTGAATGTCCTAGTTGCAACGAAAGATCTTTTTATCTGCACCCCCAATTTCTGCGGAACATCACCGAATGGTCTCATCTCCTTCATGTGCTCTCTCACGCATTCTAAGTACTTGTCGTCAAACTTGTACTGGCTGTTCAAAACAACGAACATCTTCTGATAAAGGATATTGAAGAAATTGTCCATGGCTTCGTCCAGATCCACCTGAAACACCACAACAATCCATACAGAGATTAATAGAATGAAAGAATATAATTTCTAACCTCAAAATCCATCATTATCACTTCCAACCGAAACAATCAAACTTGTACCAACCTTCAAATGCCAAGGTGGATTTTAACATTAAACCTACCAAGTGCGGTCAAATGATCGTTTTGGAAATTTCGCTTAGAATTTCCTGCATATGACGTTATTACATCGCCATTTAAGGGGCTATTACAGTGTGACGGGACAAAAAAATCGAAATTTTTTTTTCTTGCATTTTTCAACTCTATTCCATCATAGAATTGATATCTAATCGCTGGTAAAGTCGATTTTCGCTTTGTCGAGTCAGACAGCGCTTCAAAGTAGGAGCGTTTGGCTCTAGCACGGTCATATACAAAAACTTTAAACGCGTTTTTCTCGAAACGACTTTTTCTCATCTGGTGGAAATTATTTCGGAAAAACGGCTTAACCAATCGAGCTACAATTTTTACTGCATATTCAGCATATGTATGGCTATCGTCGGAACTAGAATTATTAAAAAATATTAACATTAACTTATATTTTTACCCGAATTATAGCGAAAAAATCGTGTTTTTCGAAAACTTTTGCAAAAAACGATGCCATTTTGTTAATTTGCAATATAAAATAATAATTCTAGTTCAGGCGATAGCGACACTCATGCAGATTAAGAATCTTTTTGAATTTTTTGTTTCTGATTACCTGGAGAACTCAAATCACTTCCGCCAGCAACATACTTTTTTTTTTCATGGCTTTACATAATAATGAATTGTTAAATAAATGTACACTTATACGCAACAACAAAAATTGTTTTCTATTCTCTAAGAATGTTCCTTTCAGCGAAATAAATGCTTGTACAAACACATGCAGTAGCTCTAAAAAAAAAAATTATTAAAGGTAGCTTATTTTTTGACCCGTCACACTGTAATAGCCCCTTAATTGACAAAAGAACAATTACATTGAATCTATCGAAGTACGAAATTTTAAATATTAATAAACCTCCTGTTACTCTTCAAAAATGTCTCTTCGGATTTGATCAATTCCTCAGAATAATTCATTTCTCCACTTCCACCAAAAATATCTGCTAAACTTATATCTGGTAATTATTCAAATTTATTCAAACGTAATAATAATCTACCTCCTTCCCTATTTCCTTTGATAAGTACCTCATTCCGAAGGAGCCAGTTAATCGAACCTTCGAATCCGTGAAACAAAGCGTGTTCAACCCGGCGAGACTCTCATCAGGATCATCGATCGTGCCATTCACCGATGTTCCTTTTTAATTTCCATTCATCCCCGATATATATACTTCGATTCCATCCTATCCAAGGAATAATCCTGCACGACGGGACGTATTATCGAGGCATAGACAAAACGAGAAGGAAAAATCGAGTGGAACAGAAGAGAATAAGAGAAGATAGAAAAACGATAGATATGTATATACTCGATGTATAGTCGAATCGTTCAATAATCGATATATGTATATATATTATACACACATATAGAATTGTGCCACGTAAGTGTGGTCAAAAAATTCCGCTAAATGTAGCGGAATTTACCTGATCTTTACAAAAAGCTGTGTTAACCCTTTAACTGCGAAGATCTTCAAACTTAAATACTACTATAGGGTTATCCAAATTAAGTGTCACATCTTCCAATAGATGACACTGCGAAACGATTTAATATATCTTCATTTGTTTTCGAAAGATTTCATCAGAAAACATAAACAAATCATCATGGAACGCTATACAGTGCAGCAACGTGTACAAATTGTTAAATTTTATTATGGGAATTCAAGTTCTGTTCGAGCTTGTTTTCGTGCACGCGTAATTTCACGAGGAGACATCAATTGGCCACCAAGATCGTGTGATTTAACACCATTAGACTTTTTTCTATGGAGATTCTTGAAAAGTAAAGTCTACGCTAATAATCCAAAGACTATTGACAAGCTGAAAAACAATATCATAGCCGCCATTAATGAAATTGAATTTCAGTTGTGTGAAAATGTAATGAAAAATTGGGTCAAAAGTATCGGGCTCCTAAAAAAAAAGTTGAGAAGGATACTTGAATGATATTGTCTTTCATAATTAATGTCCTAAAGTAGACTTTGTGTTAAAATAAAGAAACCATAGAAATCTCAAATACTTTGCGTTTTATTACAATTTGAAGATATGACACTCAATTTGGATAACCCTATATACATATATACAGAATACTTTTTCGGGTAACGTGGACTTTATCGACATACCGAACGATTATACAATGTATAGATAAGTTACTATTTTAATTCTTTACTTACGTCAAATTAAAACGATACATTCTCATTATTTCTGGCTTATGTATTGTTTATTTAAAAATATTAATTCATACTGCTTTAACGATACAGCATATCGATGCATTCTCTCTGTTTCATTGTTACAATCCTCGCTCGAATTTAACACTTCATCAAAGAATGATTTTTATTTTCTCCACGAGTAGGTATTTGTTTTCTATTATGTTACCTACGATATAAAGAAAACCGTGGCTTCAGATTCTAGAAAATCGTGTCTAGTCGTCTTCTTGCTACATTTAGTAAAGTCTTGTGACACGAACAGAGAGGATCGAAACATGAAAGCTACAAAGCTTTCATATTTGGCAGTTTATTATTATTTTTCACTTAAATTATATTATTGTTCTACAAGTGCTCTTTAAAAAAAAATAAACAGCGAACAAATTAGCGAAACTTTGTAGTAAGTTTTACATTTGATCTTTTTTCCATTTTCTTATCCATGTTTTTATCTAGTTGGACCTACATTTTTATATTGTAGCTTTTATTTGATCATTTGTACATTCGTCCCAAAAATATCGAGATACTCGAAGAATATCAACTTATTAGAGAACACGTATAACAAACACAGACTCTAAAATGTGAAAAATACGTATATGGGAAATGTACAATCAAGAATGGTATAATTTGTAAAAAAATGCGGTGAAAAAGCATAAAATAAACATTGTCTATATTTTTAAATATAAGAAAAGATTTTGTTCACTATCTAATTGCTCATAATCTTTACTATACATATATTAAGAAATATGTCTTTTTTTAAAGCGGTCATTCACGGTAGAAATAAGTATATTTAGGTAAATAGGAAATGTCGGTAGGTTTAGTGTTAAGTTGACGGGTAGTGTAGCTAAAACATCGACATATTTGTAATTTGTTCCGGTGTAGTGGCTACAATGTGAATTGTTTGCTGTTTAAGAAAAGAAATGCCGGATGATTTAAAACTAATAGAAGTGATAAGTGTGGTATACAATACTCACGAGGTAAAAGTTGATGATTTTTATTTTTATCAGACGTGTATAATAGAAACAACTGCCGGACATGTATGTATATGTGTTTACAGTCTACACTGGTGAAATTAATTCTGGACACTTTGAATACAAATATTCTTTATTTCATATTTGTGCAGAAAATCTATATTCTGCTATGCTAAATTGATACCGTAATATTTCAATGGTAATCTATAATGTTTTTACTTAATATTTTCACATGATTTGGTTTGTAAATGTTTTAAAATATTAATTTAAAAAAAATCTAAACTGTGTTGTTATTTTTGTTTCTGCGACGCCTGATACATTCGATGCCTCGACGAATCGAAGCTGTTCTAAAAAACAAAGGATATCCAATGAAATATTAATTTTCTTTTTTTTTGTACTTCTTTGATGTGTTGAAATTGTAATTTTTATTGTATATTAACCAGTTAAGTGTGTTTGACGACTATATCCGTCATGGAGATGTGGCAGAATTTTGTGTCACGACGATTATATCCGTGATGCGTAAAATTTGGTTAGAATTTGATATTTAAATTGTAATTTTGGCGAAAATTAAATTATATTCGTAAATTTGAATATGTTTAAAATGTTTAGAGGTCAAGACGAAATGAAACGAGCAAATAAAAATGATAAATAATTTCAGTTGGATTCATAACTTCCTGAGAGCTAACTCGTAAGCGGTGCAGTAACACACACACTTTGCAAAAAGATCGCCACAGTTAACTGGTTAAAAGTATGACTGTAAATAGACTTTCTACTATTGTTTTTTTTTTTTTAATATAAGCTACGCCCTAAAATTAAAAAACAGTGATTAGAATATAAAATATAAATGATTATATATTCAATAATTTGAATAAATGTGAAAGTTAAGTAAAAATTTAAAACTGTCTGGAATTAATTCCACTAGTGTACATCGACAGGTTTATGTGACCGCATATATACGCCCATATCAATGAAAGGGTTAAATACAATAGAAACTATTGTATCTACTATACCTAAGTCTGCGTAATTTTCGTAAATCAAAATTTCCTTTATACGCATTCTTTCCCTGGAGATAGGAATGTCCGGTTTTGTTTCATATCAGGCGTATAAATTCGTTAACAGCAGTGACGTGTGCGATTGCAACAATAATATATTCATGCGGGGCCATTTTCGAGCGTGCACGAGAGCTGAGGCGGGTCCAAGTGGCGCCGCTGAATAATTCCGCTCGATTTGAATGACAATCGAGCCAGTCTCGATCGTCTCGTACTGTGTCTCTCTCTTTGTCTCTTTTTGCAGCTTCTCCTTTCCCCCTTTTTTTCATCCACCCGTGATCGATACTACGTGACGAGAGATCTCGCACACCGGATAATATGACGTATGTACATATGTACATACATATATATGACAAGTATCAGTGTGGTCAGTCGATTGTATTGGAGCGGAAGTGTGGTTATGTCGAGGTTAGAAACGTTTTCAGAATCGTTTATTCGGAGTTCTATTGAAAGGTGGAGGTTTTAGGGTTAACCTGTTGAACGAGGCGAAACGAGATAATCCGTTGTTCGAATGATCGATGTGTATAGATTGTGGTATTATAATTGCTCAGTGATACTTTATAATTGCGATATGTATACATAGGTTTGTTATATTGACGTTTGTGAAAAGTAAAATAAAGTAACTGTGCGAAATTGTAACTGATTTGTAACACATCGAATGTTATGGGGGTCATCGGTGACTAACACTACCTAAGATTGTTCATAACGCTGCAGGTGTCTCCGGTTTATCTGGCAAAGTCAAAGTAATTAGAAACACATAATTCGAGTAAGTTTCGTTACTTAAAAATTTTTCAGTATTATCACAATTACTACAATGATCTAAAGAAATTAACGGAATATAGTATTAGAGATCGATGGGAAATCTGCAATCGTTGCGTACGTTTTGTCTATTACGCTTAATAGCGGAATTCGTACTTTGGAAAATTTAACGAGCACACATACTGATTCCCAGAAAGGAATGAGTTTACCGATGATTTTCAAGATAATGAGAGTAATAATGTACAGAAAATGATTTTTTTGTCATCTCCATACCCCCAAAAAATAAATTATATATATATTGCATGTAATAAATCAACTATACAAGAACAACTTTAAAAATCTAAATTTTCTCCGACTAGCTATTAGTCTCATTAGAGAAATATTGAGTGTTAATATTTTCAAAGAAGTTGTAAAACGGGCCTGAAGAATCCGCGACCCGTAATATTAGCCGGGACGGTTAAAAAGGCGTATCCTCGGTAAATTCATAACTGAACGACGTTTTCAAGACTCAGTTTTACCATCCATTAAAGTAGTACCTTCCTTCTCTCATGTTCGATCGGTTTTTTTTTCAGAATTTCCCAAAACCAAATTAAATTTTTCAGAATTTCCTTCTACCGCCACTTTTACCCTCACTTCATCTATTTAAGAAACACCCTACGACCAATAATCGAATTTTTATATTCTCCCATTTTTTCACCCTCCAAATTGAACTCCGCTTTCAGTAACTGAGATACATGTTCTTCTCCGAATTTCCCATCAGTCTTGTTCCGAACGCCAACCAAGAAATAACCAAGCTTCAATCAGTTCGAACACTGAACGACCTATCAAGTCTTTTTATACTATAACGTTCGAGATAAAGTACTCTGTTAAAAGGTATTCGTTTTTTTTTTTCTCGGGATCTAAGTTTGCTACACACCGCAAACCGACTCGAGTATACGACACTTACAAATTCGGATATTGTTGAGAATAAACAATGTGTATATATACAATGTTTAATGGTATAGATATTTGCGTTTGTTGGTGCACCCCTTGAGCGTCTCGGTTCTTTTCCGAGACATGAATAGTTCATTGAAATCCTTCAAGCTAAGAACAGCACTTCTGTTCGTTTTGTAAATCTATCCACTAGTAATTAATAAATATATACTTAGATCAAACCTTGTTGTATTTATTTAGCAAATAAATATTCAACAGATATATTCTCGCATTATTCCATTGATAAAAGTGAGGAAAAGCTGCAATGAGAAAAATAATAGCAATTGTTTTTGCAATCCCGCTCGTGAAATCCCAAATAGCGTTAATCAAGTGTCGCGTAGACTGTATAAAGTAGAAGTGAAAAGTGAGAATTTCAAAGAAATTCCCCCTGTAAAAAGGAAGGAACTCACCGTATAAATAAATAGTATCACCATGGAAGCGAAGTCTCACGGCTCCATTCTCCCCAGGAAACAACCCCTGACATTAATTCCAATACAAGAGACAACTCCCGACAGATAAAGTGAAACCGCTTGGTAATTGCACCAGTCGAGGAGAGAAAGAATACCCCCCCTATGACCTTCCTATTGAACGAACGAAACCAATGAACCAAAGAGAGTGAGTGAGATAAATCTACTAGAACCACACCACCGTGGATATTTTCTGGCCCTTTATCGAGGAACGCTAGCGATCTCTCTTTCTCTGTTTCTCTCTCTCTCTTTCTCTCTCTCTCTCATCCCCCCTCGAATGTCAAAAGCATTGATTAAACTCGCCTTCGCACGAGAAGCTTTCCACCACCTCTCGTTGCTCGCGGTTAAACGTCTGCTGGACGAGGGTCGAGGTTGTTCCTGGCCGATTCTAAAAGTTTCACCCTTCGCGACGACGACGTCGACGACGACGACGACGACGACGGTGGTGGTGAAGAGAGGGAATGATAGCCCGAGGACATGGAGGGGAACGGATAAATTCTTCCGCCTTTGAAAATTGAGCCTGGCGCGCCGCGACCCCCTATCGATTTTATCATGGAATCTGATTTGCCGCATCGCGAATGAAATTGGATAGTCCTTTCTAGCAATAGGCGAGTTTAACACGCGGGGAGAAAGTTTCTTTTTGGATTTGCTTAAGAAAAGCGAAGAAAACCGATATGTCTAGATTTATGGGATATGCTTCAGCGTTTTTTTTTAGAATTATAGAAATTCTGTTAGTTCTTTTAAAACGGTTTCATCTCGAAGATTGTCCGTTTGATTAGTTTCAACTTGTCGAAAGTATAAAGACGCACTGTTACCATGCTTATTTCGTTGATTGTTTTAAGATATAAACGCTGATATTCAACACGTTTCTTGCCAAACTGCGTTTGACGAAGTGTCATTACCACGCCATGTGTACCTAAAATCGTACACGCTATCAGGTTTAATATATTTGCCGAATTTCCCTATTTTTTCTGTTTCAGTACCGTAAATTTGGTTTTAGTATTTCCGATTGTTTAAAAAATAATGTGTATGGTATGACAAGTAAATAAATGTATTTGGTAATGAAAAAACAAAAGAATAATAATAAAAAAAAAATAAAGTAGAGAAAGCAAACTCCATGCAAAAGCGTGTATGTAGGAAATTGTACAGTAAATAATATTTATTTTTAATAAATTCATTCATATTTTCATATATCATAATATTATATTTCACATAAAAATGGTTTTTTAGAACAATCATCGATAAAATGTTGTCACCCTTCTTCTAGTGTCCCGTGCAATGTTACTATTACAATTTTTTACATTTTCTTTATAGTAAGAAATGCAACGATGTCTCTTTACTGGATTTTCATTATCTTTTCTTAATTCATGCCACGAGAAAAACTAACTGACAACCTCAAAAAGACGATTAGCACAGTTTTGTAGAGCAGAAAGAGCTCTATCGAATGAATATTATACACTTTGTCAAACAGCAAACAAATCGTTGTAAAACAAAAGAAAATAGAAAAACGCTACGAACTTATTCCCCAAACTAATAAATTCCGCAGTTAACTGGTTAAGGAGTGTTTCCGTAAATAGGAGGATCGCTAAAAGAAGGTTGTGGTTTCCAAAGGACGATAATTTCAAGATCGATATTAATTCGTCGATATTAATTTGGAATGATACTATCTCCTGCTATAACACAAATTCGGATACTTTTCAGACAGACCACGTACATATGCATTAGTTTAGCGATAAAATCAATATTGATCCACGACATGTTAACCCTCTGTAGTTCGAACTTTTTTTGTGGCTGTGAAAAAATGTACATATGTAACGTGAAATCAAGAAAAATCAACCTTTAAATACAAATTAACAATGATTTCACTAGCTTCGATGATTTTATTATATACGTTTGTACACTTGTGCGTATACAAGCTTAAGTATAGAATTCCATAAAACAGTTTGTGCTTAACATTAGTTTTGAAACTCCTTTGCACTATATTCAAAAAGACTAGCCAATGTGTTATTTCATTTATTCCCACGTTTCTCACTATAGCACGTGAAAATAATAGCAAAATGATCGTTGAAATGCAAACAAACAAAAGATTAGTGATATACAAACCGAAAGTTATTATTTAGGCTTTATTTTGTTTATCAAACACCGATAGAAAAAAGAAAATAACAACAATTCCACAAGATGGCTCCTATAACCTCTATCTGTAGACAACTTGCAAAAGTATTTACTTCGATATCTCAGATTATAATTGATACCAAAAATGTTCCTGATTACCAAGAAGATATTATACAGCAAGATGCATACGTCAATTTGCGATAAAAAAAAATTAAATAAATCAATATCGATAGCGTTCCAAATAAAGTTTTCGAGTTAATTACAAAGAAAGAAAGATGGTCCTACAAGATATTAAAATCGTTTATCATTGATTTTATTTATGTGATACTGTTGTTATGCATCAGTGGAAATTCACGCTTTTGATTGTATCGTATCGTACCAGAGAAGAACTTAAATAAAAATTAATTTAAAGTTGATTATTTTTTATACACTTTCAATATTTACAATCCATTTTTTTTTTTTTTTTTTTTTTGTACTTTCGATCTAAATTGTGGAACAGCGCAAAATCTAGGCGGTGCTATAGTTATGCATCGCAGCGTACTAGTATGTGACTTCAAAATCACATTCAGCTGTAGATAGCTAACGTCTAAGGATATTAACACTTCGACGTCCGCACGTGTTGTGGAAAATTTTTCGTCTGTCGTTGGTATTTCACTTGATCATTCATATTCTAATTACAATGCATCGTATTAAAACGTGAAAATTTCAATGACTCTTGCTTAATTCTGTATCCGATTTACACGAAATCCTGAAGATACATTTTTATTACAATAGAAATATTTTTACGAGGCACCAACGTGGTACCATCGGACGGCATAGTGTTAATTAATTAAAAGATTCTTGAACTTTTTCTATAAACTCACCGTTCCTTTGGCGTAATAATTCTCCAATTCCTTGAACATATCCATGAACAGAGATGAATTTTGCTCGTACAGTACACCATACGTGTTCGTGAACATCGCGTGGAAGACTCGTTTGCTGGTAGATAGAAGATCCTTAAAGAAATCTGTACACATAGAACAAACAAGACGATTCTTTATTCTCGTTACAATCAGAATGAAAGAATAAAAGTTGTGTGTCAAGAATGTAACAGCACGTTGAATTTCTCGTAATATTCTTATCAGCAGAAAAGATTAAAAAGTATACAGAGTTTATCTTCTGCAAAGGTAATTGCACTTCTCTTCCAGCCATCGATACATAAATAATTTATACGAATGCTAATTAATTTATCCGAAGAGGAGGAAGAGCAGTAAATGTAATTTCCTTAATTGCAACGTTTCTTCTCTTTATTGTTACAGCAGCAGGAATAATCTGTAATTGCAGACGAAACGGATCGATCTCTGTACTTGTATTTGATAGAACAGACAAAGACATCCTGTTACTCGAGATTTGCAAATCAATTACAGGTAGGATAGGTAGGATTCCCTTCTCTTGGACGAGCTGATCACGCGTTAACAATGTTTGCCTCTTATCGCATGACAGTGCGTAAGACGCTTCCCTTCTAATTTGCAACCGTTAATTAAATACTTTCCCTACCACCCTCTGAAGCTGGGCTACGCGTTAACGAGCTTGTCTCAACTTTGGAAATGACTTCTATCGCTCGGTTGTCGTTACCTTGGATTTTATGCTTTCAACAGAATATTGAAAACGTGATATCGAAAGTGTAGAAGAAGTTTTTTTATCTTCTTTATCATTAAGTAGATTCCTTTCAGTTTGGAACACAGAATTTCATTGAAATTGCAACAGATTTTTAGCAACGGAGAGAAAAATGAATTTGATATTCATTCGAACAAAATCTTTTCTTATATTTAAAAATAAGCAATGTTTATTTTATTCTTTTTCACCGCATTTTTTACAAATTATAGAATTCGCGATTGCACATCTTCCACATACATACGTATTTTTCACATTTTAGAGTCTGAATCGTCGATTTCCCTGGTCAACTTCAGAACAATCTTCGTCAATAATACTATACATGTTCTCTAGTAACTTGATATTCCTCGAATGTCTTCACATTTTTGGGAGAAATATGCAAATGATAAAATAGAAACCACAATATAGAAACGTAGATCAAACTGGGCAAAAGAATGGATAAGAAAATGGAAAAAGGATCAAACGTAAAACTTACTACAAAATATTGCTAATTTGTTCACCTTTTTCTATTTTTTAATGGCACTTATAACACGCAATATACAAAACACAGTAGTAGAATAATAATAGACTGCGAAATATGCTCTTTGTAGCTTTCACGTTTCGATTCTCTCTGTTCGGGTCACAAGACTTTACTAATCGTAGCAAGAAGACAACTAGACTATACTCTCAAGCCACGGTTTTCCTTACATTGTACATAACATAATAGAAGACAAAGATCGACTCGTGCAAAGGATATAAATCGTCCAATCGGTAGACAAAACAGATGTACAAACTTTGTTCGGAAAATAAACGATAAGAAAATAAGTGACTATTAAAAAATACATCGTACGTATAATATAAGAACAGTGACGAAGTTAAATGGCGATGTAATAACGTCGTATGCAGGAAATTCTGAACGAAATTTTAAAAACGGTCATTTGACTGCGCGTGGTAGGTTTAGCGTTAACCACTTGCGCTATAAAGACGTGCTACACACGTCGAGATGTTTTTGTTTCAAAGTCGCTAACGATGTGCTGTACACGTCCATAGGCAGTTGTAATTGATCTTTAATCGATCCAAATTGTTTCTCGAAGTACAGTTTAATTAGTGAATATTGCACTTTTTAATGTTTATGTTTTATTTTGTAGGAAAATAGTAATGGCAAAAGTTTTCACACGCGCATCTGTGAATTAATTAATAGCGCAAGTGATTAAGGTACATACATTGGCGGCCAGCTACTTAAGACCGCTGATTAGTTTAAGGAAATATATAGTGCTGATGTTTTATTCATTTTTCGTATACTAAACTCATATATGAAATATATTTTGAAGTATGTTATACCATAATATCGCAATAATTTTATTTGACAACACTATTAGCTAGAAATATTTTTAACATTTTCTCAGATTAGGTCGTTATGACAGCGAGAACCGATTAAGAATTACTTTATTATAGATTTTAGTGCCTCTCGCACTCGATAGCTTAAGAACATGTCGATAAACCTTGGCTTTCCGAATGGTAGATTTGTATGTAACAGTCCGTTAATCAATCAGTCATTCAGAGAAATTTCCCAAATTATTTCCATTATTTCCCAGGGTAAAGCGCGTTAAGAGTGCACTGGAAGGAGTTGTAAAATTACTTAATAGTTATCATGTCACTGTTTCCGAATATAGAACCCTTGAAAGTTCCTAGTACGAGACACGTCTCATATTAGGTACATACATATATACCTAATTTTGTTTTAGGTGGATTCTGTTAAAAAACGTGAACAGTGAAATAAATATTAGATGGTACTAGCTGTTAAAGTAGTTCGAGAGCATATTATGGGCTACAAAACGGCGGCAAAAGATTTTGTTGTCCTCAAAGGAACTCTCGAGTGGTATGTAAAAAATGCCGATTTCTCTCCTAAACATTTGGTGTCAAAGTCTCTTGGCAGAAAGTCTGTGTTAGGCCAAAAAATTGAAGCTGAACTAGTTCTTGGCTTTTGAATTGGCTATTACTAATAATCTTCGTCATCCATTTTCAATCGTAAAATATCCTTTGACAAGATGAAACCTGGGTCTCATATTAGGCGACCAGTTTTTGAAATCATGGTTTTCTATACTTTTCATTTTTATTTTATTATGATGGAACTCTATCTGTTTTCTTATCATTTCTAATATATTGCAAAAGTGTATATACACATCTTACATTTCAGGCATGTATCATATTTCAATAAAAATATTTTTAATCGAGAATTGTGGTTGCTTAAAAAAATGGGTCTCATATTCGGCTACTTTACCCTATACTATCTTCGAACTGGCCTCTTACCGTTCTTCTCATTGTCCAGCAAGAAGAAAGTAATACCAGCCAATTAATCCGATGACCATCATCGTTAGAAGAATTTATGTTTTGCTTGGAAAAGAACGTCACAAAGGTGGTAAAAGAAAGCTTTTGAAGGGTGAAAAGGGAAAGGTGCTTGAGTTTTCGAACAACAATGGCGGCGAGCGTTCCCCGTACACCCTGGCCGGGCCGACAAAGAGGCCGGTTGCCGCCACTCTTGACGTCGCGTAACCTCACGAACCCGTCACAAGCCTGAACCCGTTCTTATCGTCACTTCAGTTGCGAAGAATGTGATTAAAATTCCTTTTAACGACGCCTGGGAGTACCAGCGAGAAACGAGGAGACACAGAGAGGGAGGAAGAGAGAGAAAGAGAGAGATTACAGGTAGGTAGGTAGGTAGCCCCGTGTAACGAATCGTCGACGTCGACGACGACGACGACGACGACGACGAAGCCAGGCAAAAAGCTCTGGGCTCCGCGTGAAAGGGGAAGGAAGCACTTAGCGCCGCGACGACTGGCTAGGAACTTCGTCGGGCTTTTAATTCGCGACACGCTTCCACGTTGCGCGACTAATTCTCTCTCCCACTCTCTGCTCCTCATGGAAATCACCCCTCCCTGGTGCGTCTATTCCCTGGAAAAATCGCGATTTTTCTATTAACAGGGGATTATCAGCGAGTCTGTGATTTTCCACGTGTGTTGAGCTCGTTCGAGGGAATATATATTCACACGCACACGCAACCGTGCTAAATGAAAATTATAATTTATTTTTCTACGGTTCTTCTCTCTCCTCTTCTGTTACATTGTAACAACATATTTATAACGCGACCCTATGTGCGAAGCAAATGAACATAGAATTAGGATTAATTTTTAATAGAAATTCAAAGCTAACTCGTAACACAGTAAGCTTATGAAGCCATCGATTACCTTTTACGACATCTTTAAACCCAAGTAATATAGTTCTTTATTTTCGACTTAATGCCTTTTCTAGTTTCAATTTGATTTTTTGCATCGCTTAGTAAGGTCCAGGCGCTTCATAAAGTTATTACCTGTTACGGTCGAGGCACGCGGAATTTCCCAGACGTCAGCCCCTCGATATCTGATGGATTGTAAGCAGTTGCCTTGCTGGTGATTCCAGCCAGAAAGGAACCAATCAGAAAACCAACCCATTCCTGGTCTGTTTTCAGGATTCCATTATATCCTGAATAGGATATGCATAGGATATCTAATGATTAAGATTCCATAATCAATCCATGTGCCTTAGCCCCTCCAAAATTTTATATGCAAACATATAAATAAGGATAAAATTTGAAAAACAGGGATATAAAAATTAAAACACAACGTAGAAGTATACGTTAAAATAAAATCATGCGTTCTATTCGTAAAAATTGTAAGTCTGTGCTGCGACTAAAGTAAATTACATCTTTAAAATTAGTGTAAGGGTTAACTGTAATCTTTTCTTGCATCAAACCCCAAATACTCAGGCGCTATTAATTTAATTTACCGCTTGAAGCGCATTATAAATATAATTTGAAATCACAACAAATTATAAAACGTGCGTGCTGAACACTTTCTCTTCCTATTTTTTTTTTTTTTTTCTTCTTTTGCATTGGTTTCTGCGCACGTGAATATCGTAGTTCAAAGTGGTTTGCGTGAATTGTGTTTGTTGTGCGCGTTATGTTTGCAGTGTACGGATGAACTACACAGATTTGAAGAATTTTCTGATACGTGCACCAGTATTGTGACGAAGCGAATAGTGCTGTATTCTATAAATTCTGTCATTTTTATTACAAGACCAGTCGTGTACTTAGAGATTTCTATTTCCCGTGTACTTATCACATTACATTCATCATTGTATCCAATTGTATTGTGAAATTAATCTTGGCATTTATTAGTTACTTGCAATTAATCTAACCTGGCAATTTTTATACCCATATTTCCTCTCTGCAAATAACTCGTTGGTGTTACACCAAAAATTACACGGACTAAAGTATTGGGTCAGTGCGAAGTGTATCTAAGTTCATATACACACTGGCTTCCATTAATATTCGGACACCTTTTAAAATAGAATAACTTCTTTAAAAGTGGAGTAAACGAATGGACTTCTAAGCGAGAAGATAGACGAACGATTAGTTTACTAGATAACGTGTCAAAATATTTTTGAAAAAATTCTATATTAGTGGGAATTACGAAGAAAATAGTAACTTTTTTTTTATCGGAGCCTCTAATGAAAATTTCAGAAATAGATTTTGTAGTGTAGACCTTTAACGATCAATTGTACGGAATTGTAACGATATTTTGTACGGTAAAGGAAGGGGCGCTCGAACCAGGTCACTACGACCCTGGAAAAACTCCGAAAAGTGAAGGTATATACGAAGAAGCGCTGCGTCGCTTGTTTTGTTGAAGAAGAAAAGATTGGTTATCGCCGGGACACGACCATTGATATATCGAAATAGCCGTGCTATAATATATATCGAAATAAAGTTTATTTATATAGAAAAGCCTACAGTAGATTTATAGGAATTATATACATGTTGAACATTTCATAAAAATCAGTTAACATTGCTATGAGCTGCAAACGATTCAAAATAGCGAAAATCGTAGTCTTTCACAACTTTTCGCCTATAAGTGCAACTATAATTTCTTACATCTTTCAATGCCTGTCCTTTAGTTCTTACATCAACCAATTTCAATGCAATTTTCAGCATGTACATTGTATATAACGAACTGAAATCTACGAAATATATTTTCTAAATTTTCATTACAAGCTCAGATAAGAAAGATTTAAAAAGCGAGTTTTGCTAGTCTCTTTACGATTCGGAACAATTGCAATTTTTTTGCTAATCTTTTGTTCATATTATCTAGTAAACTAATCATTTTAACTCCTGAGAAATGTTTACGTCATTTGGTTCACTTTAAATAAATCTATATTATTTTGAAAGGTGTCCAAATATTAACAAGAGTCGCTGTATAAGTTAACTCTTTGCAATCGACGACTTTTTCGCTAGGGCGAATTAGCAACTCGACAACGATTTTGCGAATATTAGACAAGTTCCTTGCAGCTACTTTAAAATGAATTTATATTCAAACAAATGTATACAACTGATATAACATTTTATCTATTTCTACATCTTAAAAGAACAAAATCTATGAAGTATTATGCTTTGTATTGGTTTTTTTCTGCGATATTTTACGAAGCAATCGGTTTGTCAGGACAAAGTAATATCTTGTATAGCCTCCTCCCTTCCTTCCAACTTTTCTTGTAGCATAATTATTTGCTTCACGTAGTATTGGGTCAGTGCAAAAGTTCGTACTCCTTTCCAGTAGATGACGCTAAATTATTCGTTTGCAAGTGACACTTGTTGCATGCAGTTAAAAAGAGCGATATTCACCTGCTATATTTTCAGCAGACTTTTGTGTTTCGACAGTTTTCACGTCAGAAGAAAAGGTGTTTGAAAATGAGCGAAGAAAAGATTCATTTGTGTCATTTTACGCGGCAAACTCTAACACAATTTACACGGTAGTTTTTATGCTCGATCTTAATTTACGTAGCCAGAAAATATATTTTTCTAGAAGATTTGAAAGTAACAAGTGGAAACCCAATCTAATGATGAATGTAACAATAACTACGAAGAAACAGAATCATTCACTGCAGAAAATCTTTGTAAAGCTCTTGAATTAGCTAAAAAATTGGAAAGTGTTGTTACGTATTGATCCAAGCATTGAACGAGCCTTAAAATTTCGATAAGATTTAATAAAATTTTGTAGTGAATATCAGCAAGTTGATGAAAACTTAGTAAAAGAAAGGATTCAGAACGAAGCATCCGAAAATAATTAACACTAACGATGAAAATGACGTCGAACTTTGAAATATTTCAAACAATGATAGTGCAAGAAACGTTTGTTGCCAATTAAAAAGAAAATTATTCGCTACTTCCGGAACTTCTTCTAGTGGATCATTAATTGTCGGCCGCCATAGTTGGCAAGAACTGGGTGGTCTGAAATATAAAAAATTTATCGATTTATAAATTAGAAACTATTATTTAAAATGTAACGCGAGATTTTTTTAATATGTCAATTATTTAATCTTTTATAAACGTTCGAAGTTTTTTCTTTTTTTTTTTGTTTAGGTAAAAATAATTACTTTTTCTTCAAGCTTCGGCCATTTCTACAGTTATTCAAATTTTCGAAAAATCGTACGCTACATTTTAAATAATAGTTTCTAGTTTATAAATCAATAAACTTTTTATATTTCAGACCATCCATTTCTTGCCAACTAGGGTGGAAAAAAAAAATCAATGATCCACCAGAAGAGGTTCCGGAAATAACGAATAACTCGGCCATTCTGTACGATTTTACTTTCAAAAAATGGCAAAATAAAGCTGAAAGTTACATTTATATTCTCCGAGAAAGACTACATTCTTCATTCAGTAATTACTCTTAAATCTTTTCCAATGACCGAACACCCCCCTGTATACTACGTACTACAATAAATAAATAAATAAATAAATAAATAAAAAAGAAAAAATTCTCCACGCTAACCCTTCCCTCTTTGGTCCCCCTGTTTCACACTATCTCCCTCCGCCGCGTCGAGAGATGAGTTCCCGCACTTTTTCCCTCCCATCCCCTTTTATACCTTGCTATGCAGGTTCCTCTTCCCTCTGTCAGAGTACTTCTATCGCGGCGAGTGGCAGGCAAAGTGGGTACGTAGCTAGATGCGGCTAGGTGTAGTGACGCCTCAAAGGGAAGCATGACGACCGTCAGAGAAGCCGTGGTCGTGGGTGGAAAGGGCATGGGAAAGATTCAAGCTCGAAGGAGTAAGTACACCGCTACCAGAAAGGCTGCATCGGTGTGAGAGAGAAAGAGAGAAAGAGAGGAAGAGAGAGAGAGATAGGGAGAGAAAACGTGAACTCGCGCGCCGCCACGTAATTTCGTTAATGAGAATCGTTAGGCAGCCAGCCTCTGAGGTTTTCGAGCGGAGGCGCCGTCTAATTTCCCTGACGATCGCCCCTGCACCTCTACTCGATGCACTTCTCCCGATTCGAGACGCGTAACGCTAGCCAACCACACTTTATCGAGAGTGCAACGAGAGGGATGAGGATGGTTCACTTTCTACTTGGTGAAGATCTTTACAGTGGTATTATGAGGAGCAGAGGTTCGAGCAAGTGGTCTATGTAGTAGTCGTTTGAAGAGTGACTGCACAGTGAATTGAGCTATTTCGAGATTTTTGCTTTGGAGGTGATGAGAAGATGTTGAGAAATGAAGTGAGTTTTGAAAGGTGAAACTTCTATGGCAGAGTTAGAGGATGTTACGAATAGTCTATGAATAGAATCGTTTCAAGAGTGGCTAGAGATGTTTGATGCTTTTTAGTTTTCGAAAGGTAATTCTTCAGTGGTGGAGAACTGTAGGTATAATTTAATCAATGGTTTCGACATTTTTGAACAGTGAATTCCGTATTGGAGAAATTAAGTTTGAAGGAATTTTGGAATGTATGAATCTTCGATTTTGAAGTATATAGATTTTGTGGGGAGTTTGTCTGTTTTGAAATCACATCCAGAGAATTTTACAGTCGCTACAAACTTAAGCTTCCACATTGAAGTTGTACAAAAACAGCAGCCTCTAAAGAACTTTCGACAAATCCGAAGTATTCTCGTGTCACGAGCTTCGAATTTTAATCTCAAGAGGTTCACAGAAGCAGAAGTCTAAAAAAATATATCTGAATCGTGTATCTCTTGTATATAGATATCTTAGAATTTCAACTTGCCAAATTTTTGTCCCTTCCAAGTGCACTTTAAATTGTGAATGTTAACACTAAACCTATCAACAAATTCTTCTATACCGTTCTTAAAAAGGAAGTTACTGTTTTTATAATTAAACGTAGATAATAGTCAATTTGTCACTGAATGAATTAATAAATGAACAACTTTCACAAAATGAAGGACACAAATTTATTTTTATATAATTTCAAGAGACCAAAAAAAAAAAAAAATTAACCGTAATTATATAGTTTCTTTCATTCACATACAGGATATGTACACGTACGCACACATTATTTTTAAATATATAAATAGTATACAGAGTTTTCACAGACTTACTAGCCAACGTTTCTCTCCTAAATGACAGATATGACAAAAAAAAAAAAATGATAGAGGAAAAAGTGATACAGTTTTTTTTACAAGCAACATAACGAAGTATATAAAGCTTTTGTGTTTGCACTATTTTCTGAGAAATGAAGGCGACTTTCAGTTTTCAAACGCAGTAGTATATGTATATTCTTTTATATCGTACGAAGGTGCGTATCAAAAGGAATTGGTAATATCTCAGGAAAAAATATAAAACGAGAAGTAAATACTGAAAGATATGCAGCAAAAGGTATAAAGTTTGATAGCGATATGATAACGTTTAATAAATATGTGAAAGTTGTACGAAAGTTTGAAAGCGGTCAATTTGACCGGTACTGGTAGGTTTAGGGTTAAATCTTATTAAAATTCGCATATACAAAAAAAAAAGAAAAGAAAAGAAAAACATATTTTCTTATATATTAGTACTTAATATTCTAGTACTTCCGTTTCTATCAAAAATCTCAAGCTTCCTCGAACTTATCATAAGAATTGCCGTATTGGAAATTTCGAAAATCTTATAGGAACCAATCTTTTAGTTCTTGGACCCGTATCAACCATTTTCGATGCCATAGAAATTGATTATGTACAGGTTGAACATCGCAGGCGGTAGGTTTGATATTTCCAAAGGCTGCCAGCCCCGTCACTTGGCGTCGCGACGCGCAGGTAGAAAAAAGCCCGAATGGTAACGAGATTGACGAAAGCTGTGCCGCGACATCAAACGGGGATTTACGTGGCCGGAAAACGGGCAGAGGATTAAAAGATTAGCAAAATTACCGTACCACTCGCTATACTTTCCACTTCAACCCTGACGACACATAATCTTCCCTTTACTGTATTAAATCTACTAATCACTTTATCGAATCCTTGATTAACCGTGAAACTATCCTCGGTCAACTTTTACCAACACTCATATCTATCTTCGTTTTAATTAATAATCTTAACTATATATACAGTCCCTGGCCATCGAATTAGGACCACGTACGGAAATTTCACTTTTATGCCTATAACAGTATGTCATATATGGAAAATTGTCTTAGGTCATTCAAATTATTACTAAATACGTTGATAATGATGTATATATAACAATTGATTTGTTACTATCGTGGTAATAATCAAATTCTCCCGACACGAATGCTACAGAAAATGTCTGAAGCCTACTTAAAAAAATAGTTTATGAATCTCCAAACACCACATTGCCACAGTTGAAAAGAAAAATGACAGATATTTGTTTCATCTGTAAGTTTCATCTTCTGCACATACATAGTTACTCATACGACCCTTCGATCCGTTATTCACCAACCCTGAATCATACGCCTGACTCCTTAGTCCTAGAATTCCTATCAGCCCTTCTTCTCATCCCCACCACCTTCTAAACCAAACTACCGAATCCTTAAAAGGACTAGAAAGACATTTTTCGACATCATTATTATTATATCCAAAAATCGAACAGTATAGGAAGATCGCAACGACTAGAAACTAAGTGTCTCTTGTAAGATTTCCGTGTAAAAGTTGACCGTAATAAATAGAATCCAACATCCGAATCCAACAGTGGTCCTTCTGTTTATTAGATTAGGTAATACTAAGGGATGAACATTGAAAAAGTAACAGCTTAGCTACTACGATCTCCAGACTTGACATCAATGGACTTTTACTTATGGAGCCATGTAAATGAATGTGCACGATACTCATCATTAGGCACGTGAAAATTCTCATGCTACATTTCAAACACATTTTCAAGTTAGATGGAGCATAAATGTTTGGTCTGGCATAATTGGAAAAAGAAATTGTTGGTTCCTTTTCCTTTAATAATAATATCTACATCATATTTGAATTTTTCACGTATCAATTCCCAGAATTATCGGATTTGCCGCTTGAAACTCGAACGAATTTAATTCTTCAGCAAGATGGCGCACCGCCGCACTTTCGTAAATCTGTAGAGACTTTTTAAATGATAAATATCCTAGCTGGATCAGTGGTCTTGGCAACCACGATCTCCGGAATTGACACCAATGGACGTTTTACTTATGGAGCCATGTTCGTTGTCTATCAAGAGAAAAGTACGAGTAGGGAAGAGCTCAAAGAGAAAATACTTTCTGCGTTGAAAAGGGAAACTGCTCTACGAAAACGTTCACAGGACTGTAATACGTGTTCCTGAATCTGGCAAAAAAATGTGGGCATCTCCAACGATTTGTAAATTAATAAAAAATAATTTATGATGAAGAATTGATCCCCTAGTTCATAAACGTTCAGAAAATAATCAAAGAATTGATTCATTTATAAATACGATGTCTTTTCATCTAACACTAAGAGAATTTTATTTGATTTTCTACTTGGAACGGATAAGAAATGCACTTGAGGATCGTGTCAACGTCCACTCGGCCGCCATTAGTCTAGAAATCTGGTTTCGAGCCGCGTCTTCGTGGATTGCACCACCTCGAAGCCTCATTCACGTCCGTCGACGCCACTCGTCCTCGCTAGCGTCGAGGACATCCAGCCGATTAAACCGCTCGGAAAAAAGAATCCTTTTGTGACCGAGAACCGGCATAATTGACGGGAACGTTCGATTTCCACGACCACCATATCGAACACGACGAGTTTCTTCGTATACCATGGATCGTTTAATTCCCTTCGTACTCAGATCACTGAACAATCCCTGATGATACGTTTTTTTGAATTATTTCGTGAAATTTCTCTGTGTATGTAGTGTAAGACTACAAAAATGAGTCAACATACTAAGAAAGATTATTGTAAGTATAAATAGTAGAATGAACCTAGTAACCATCTATTTGGTGCTTATAAACGCTAATTCAGCGACTGTTTTAAGGTTAAAAGAAATTTTCTGATCATTCTATCCTATACCTAACCACACAGATAATGTAACTATTTAACGAAACGTATATTCGTTTTAATTTTCCAATATTTTACTGTAAATTAGGATTCAAATTATATTTTAAATTATGATTTAAGTATTGTTTTATAGTATAAGAAAATACTTCGTTTGTTATTTCGTATATATTTGTTCTCGTAGTATAAAATATAGGACGGTGAAATAAAGACCGAGACACAAACAGAAAGATTTCCTACAGATGCGTGAATCGTGAGAAAGCTATATCTAAGGACTATCATTATAGGTGTTTCAAAAAAGGGTGGTTCCATTAAAAAAAAAAAAAACAGAGGTGACCTTGATATCTTTAAGAAGATGAGATAAAAACAAAAATATTTTTGGCATCGTGTGAGCCCCATTGAACCATTCAATTTTATCCTCAAGACATTTGACGTATTTTTAAAAATAGCAAAGATGTTTGAGGTACAAACGTTAGGTGACTCACCCTCTATGTAACATTTTCGCCAGCTAATGATATTTCCACTAAAATCAAGAGAATTTCGAAAGAATATTGAATTCTCCGTGGACAAACCATGGAACATTATCGTTATTTCTCAATACCTTTCTAATAAAACTAATTACAATTTTGGCGAAACGGTGGAATTTAATTGGCGAATTTAATTAACGCTGATTGGCATCAGGACGTTTAGAGACGCGGTTGTTACATGGCTATAAAGATATTTTGCGTCTTTTCTTTGAATTGTGTCGCGTTGAAGAAAACTGCTATAACATTTTAACTAATTAAGACTTTATTACCGGCATACAAATATCACTGTGTTAGTGTCATCACTTAATGCGGACCAGAGATTGTTCCAGTCTTCTTTTATACCAATTTATTTTTATGCATTCGCTCTTGGCTTAGAATTGGATACATTGGGATAGTAAAGGAGAGGGATGCAGCTTCTCTCGCTATCGTGTCTGCTTTTTTGTTACCTTTATGGGATCCGTTTGGTCCAATTAAAAAAAATGTTTTCTGTTTTAAAGATTGTGCCTTTAGAGATTAATAGTTACGTTAGATTATTTAGGTTTAGTTTACGTTGTTATATGTGAAATGTGAAGTTTCGTGAAGTGTTCTATTATCTGAGAAAAAAGAAGCGTCATTCCCTTTGGTCTCTAAGTATCTATTTGTTTATTTATCTATGCGATCTGTTCGTTTACAAACTCTCCTAATAAGAGCAAACCTTTCAATTGTTATCAATTATGAAATTAATAATTCGAAAGAACCGGAAAATTACTGAAAACACTTGGAGATTCTACTTCGCTGACTCTCGAAGAAAATTCTAAAAAGAGAAGCGAAAGAAACTCAAGGAAACCCGTAAATCAAAGAAACTTCCCAGGGGAAGATGTCTGCTGGCTCACGACATTCAAGCTTAAAGGTAGCTGATCAAACGAAGTCGCAGTGACTGACTTCGAAAAGAGCCGACCTTTTATCCCGTTGTCAGTATTATTAACGTTCCCGAGTGGAATAATTTACACTTTCAGCTAAAAGTTTCGAATCACTAACCAATTCACTCCCCATATCAAATTTTCTATCAATTTCTTTCTTGAACTTGTAATTAAATTCATACGTATTCTTGAAATTTCAATTTTAAACTTTCAAATCGACATCGGGATAATTTCTTCTTTCCCATTGAGCTTTGGCAATTTGCTACTCTTCGATAAATTAATTAGTAGTGAGAAAGACATTTGTTAAATTTTCATTTAAAATTACATACAACTGATAAGACTTAAAAGCAGTTTGAGCGAATATATATATATATATATATATATATATATAAATTACAATTTTAAGTATATAATTAATATTAATAATAATAATAATTTGAACTAGATATTTAATAAAACTATAACTAACATACATATATACAAATCTCTTCTTTTTGTACAGAAGCAAGTTTTGAACTGTTAACAAAAATAATTAAACTAACAATTTTATTTAATGCTTTATGTAATAAGAATGTGTGCGTATATGTATGTACTTCCGTACATGAATATTGGCACATTTATTGAATGCAAAGCAAACACAAACAGTCGTTACAATTCATTAAAAAACAGCCTGGAAAAATCGTAGTAGGTACAGCAAATATGTACGATAAAATTTTCGACGTTTTTCATAAAAATAAGATCCTAATAGTGTATCATTTGAACGTATCACACCAAAGCATTATAATAAGTCGTTGAATTTGTCTGGGTAATCGCTTTTATGCGTTCTACAAAGAAATTTAGCTATCAATTTGCAAAACCTCATGATGTCGTAATTACGAGAAAACCATTGAAAATATAGAAAATCTATACAAACTATCTTATTGTGTATAAAACAATAATTTAATATTGTCCCCTTCCATTTTTCTCATAAATCTGCCACTAACGAAAAAAATGCTGCAGACTAATCGCGTAAACACGTTGTATATTTTTTACTGTCATAATACTTTCTGGAAAATGATCTCCAATGTATGAATTCACATTTTTTCAAATTAAACATGTGATTTTTAATAATCAATTTGCACAAGTTACAGGACAAACATTGAAGAACAATACCTTCTCTTAAATAAATTACTAAACAAACGAACAGAAATAAACTAAGGAAATAAACAAAAGAATAGCAAGGATTAATTTTGGAAATAAACAGGAAATAAATAAGTATCTAATATTGATCGATGCACACATTTTCGAGAAAAATGTTTTAGACAAAATTTTATATATATATATATTTTTTTTTTGCGTACAATCCGAATATGCAATAAAAAATACCAGGTCTCATAAAGAAAACAATTTCCGGTCTGAAAATCCTATTACCGGTTACTATCGGAAATTGCAACTACCATCATTCGATAGAGCATACTCGAATTAGTTACTAAAATTTTTTTAGTTTTCAATCAAAATTACTGTCCACCATTTTAATACGGGTGGACAGATGGTCTAGGATATCCTGTATACACGTCTTTTTTATTGAATCTGGATTTATTTGAATCTGATTTAAAAAAGAGGGTGGAAATATGAAAAAGATTTCATTGCTCAGAGTTGACTGTAAGAAGTATACTCTAAAAATAAAAAATAAAATAAATGCAACGTAATTACGTTCTTTGATACGACAGATCTACCAACTCGAGCACACTTTTACAGTTTTTACAGTGAATCATTCGAAATTTTCAATCTTTGTTCCTTTCGTCAATTTTTTTTTATACTAATTTAACACGCTAAGCGCCACACCGATTTCGATCGACTCTTCGATCAACGATGCAGTTTCGAAAATTTTGCAAAGAATACTACAACAAATGGAATGAAAAAAGTGGTAACTTTACAACGCCTGCAAGGGAAAGCCATATCTTTATCTAAACTGTTTTAATCAGATGAAATGAATGATAAGGAATTACTTTTCAAATTTGAAACTGATAATTTTTCGAAAATCAACGCCGCCTAAACGAAAAGTCTAACCTGGTCCACAGGGACTGGCATGACACTTAACGTGTTAAATAAAAGCTGAACGAAGTGAATGGTGCCATTAGCAACGCTAGTGAAGTTGAAAAAGTCAAATTAACTTACGTTAACACTCTGTAACCCAATTTTTCTCATTCCATTACAAGAACAACCACGATTTTGCAATCTTAAACATTTTCTTCGAAGAAGCAACAGTTCATAATTATTATAAAAGAATTTCCTATTGATAACAACGATATAATGCGGCAAATAAATAAATAAATAAACTGAGACTTATATTAAAATATCGACAAATGGATACGCTATTTTTCGTGTAACATGGCGCTATAGAGCGTTAATTCGAATCCGTTGAAATTGCTAATATTTTGTTTCTCTTCCAAAAAAAAACAAGAAGAAGTCTCATTTGAATTTTCAATCCGCCGATTTCAACGGTTGAAACTTTTAGCCGACGATGTACCTACACAACGTGCACGTACAGTCCCGTCCATAAGTCACCGGACACTTACTAAAATTAGAATGCGGACTTCGAAATTCTACTTTTTAATTTCTCAAACAGTACACTCTTTTTTTGCAACAGTAACCAGTAACTGAACATTTTTAAATAAATCATTCTTTTCTAGAAGTATTTATTGGGATCATAGGAACTGTCGAACTAAAAATGAAGAAGATTGAACGATGCAATTTCTCAGCACCATGTTAGTCTCTATTTAGTAAAAAATCCCTTCTTAAATTGTTTATAAACACTTAATGAAGCTACAGATACGTTCTTTAGTTAATTTTGAACTGTCGAAGTAAACCAAATGTGTATACAGAATAACATCGTACAGAATTCGAGCTGTATTTATTAATAAATACTTCTTTTTCTTGTAGGTTCGTTGCTTTTCAAACCACATACCAATCGTAACCGTGCAATGTTGTGTTGAACAAGATTTATTCGCCCGTTACAGAGTTCACCGGTTTAAATGTTTAGTTAACTCGAGTACTGAGTTCCCTCAGTTCGCTGTCCTGGACTACCTGTTTTACCTTTTTTCGGTCGTCCTTATATACGCCCTTTTCGAGTGCCCTTTCGGTACATGCTTCAGGTAACTAATTTATTAATTGCGCTCGCACCATATTGGTGCGTGCTAATATTATTTGCTATTGGCGCGGGTTTAGGTGTGACTTATTCTCTATTGGTGCGTACTAGTTATACGCTACATTCTTAACATTTATTCATGTTATATTGGGTTGTCCGGAAAATTCGTACCGATTTTTAAGTAAATAAGTCAATTTCATACTTTAAAGCGTTTCTTTTTCGTTCTATAAGGTATGTATTTTTTAGTTTTACACTTTTTCGTCGTTTTTCAGGGAACTGAAATATTCCATTTTACCAGAAACTTAATTTTTTATGTTCTTTGAAACTGAAATTCCCATGTCTAAATTTTGTCAACCGTTTGTGATTAATTTCTTTTGATAGTCTTTTGCCTCTTTAAAACATTACATATATAATTTAATATTTTATCAGTATTTTTCCCTTTTCATTGAAAGAAAAATGTTCAATGTTAGAAATGAACCCGTTTCCTTCCATCTTCAAGACAATATAACATAGAAAAGAAACTAATAATTGCAACGAATAAACTTTCAAAAGACACACGAAACAATAATCTTTCAGAATATATGCGAACTTCACGGTTTTGTATAATTTTCTATGTTGTAATATATTAAAACACTACCTATCGAAAATCGGCACGAACTTTCCGGATAACCTAATACATGTGCATTTTTAACTTAGCATTCAGATATTGTTGGATTGTTACTAATAACAATCCGTCAGCTAGTAAGCAAAAATGAATTGTGTTATGAATGACAAACACTGCTTGCTAGAATAATAGAACGGAGCAGATGTGATCGGGTGTCCATAGGCCTGTAGCAGTTTATACCTAAGGCTCTGGAAAATAAACAGACGTTTTCCAAGTTTCTTTTTCTTAAGTGGGCAGCGGACTTTCTGCGCGCCCTTTCGGGTTTTCACTCACTCGTTCTATAATATTCAAACAGTTAAGACGTCCTTCCACGCCGCTTAATAAAGTTCTATTAAAAGAATCACAGTCTTTACTTTTGTTTAATAACCCATTTCCAATAGATATAACCGTAAAATAGATAAAAATAACAAAATATATTATAAATTCGCAACAGCGAATTGTATTTGCATGCTAATAATCATTTTGCTCAAAAAGCACAAGTGTCCGATGATTTATGTACATACATATATATATAATAGAAACGCGGGAGAAGAGTCGCGGCGGTGAGTTGATTAAAATCGTGGAAACGGTTTATGAGGAAGGTACTCACTGTGAAACCTGGCCCCTCTCGTCGACAGGACCTGGTGTAACCGTTGAAGAGTTTCTTTGGTGGCTTTCTCATGTTTGTCACGTGCCCTCGCCTGCAGTCTCACCTCCATGTCCGCGGAACAGCACACCTCGCCGCCGCTACTTGCGCTGCCGCATATTTTCAGCTCCTTTGCTGGAAAAACACACGGAAAACAAGATTAAAGCCTGGATGGATACGCACACGACCTGTCGTCTACCTTCTTTTACGTTTATACCGAGCCACGGTGAAAAAGGGGGACCACGTTCGAATGTCTTTTTCACAACTTTTTTCAAGGTAAGTCGATTTTATTCTACGATGATAATTATCGTCATAACGAAACACTCTTTTCACTTTGAACATATTTCTTTTCCTCTTTCTTTACTCTCTGTTGTTATCAGGGTTGAAGCTTTTCTTTTCGAACCTTTTTTCAATCATTAACCCTTTGCACTCGAAGCTTTTCTACCGAGTTTGAATTCCTCTTAGTTTCTTTTTCGTATAATTACTTGTGTTACACTTGCGGTTTCGTCGATTGAAATTCGAAAGATATAATACAGTTCCGTTATAGATTGCAGCTATTTCAGATTCTGCAGGTTTTTTTATTATCGTTTCTGAACTTTGTTCTTTCTGATCTTTTCTCAGAATCTGTAGCATCTGTCCGAATTTTCTCTCTCCTGTATGCTGTTAGAATCGATCGTTTCTTTTTTTATTCTTGCAATTACTTAATTCAAATCTTTCTGACTTTTAAATAATCGAAAATTGAACTTATCCTCGCTGTTACTAATTTCATCATTTAGCTCGATGCTTTACAAGCATCAAAGGCAGGTTAATATATAAAATAATAAGTTTAATTAAATACAATGCTATATACTTTGACTTGCACGTATACAATCAGAGAGCATATCTTCAACAACTGCGTCAAAAACTTTCTCATCTTCATTCGCGTGGTGAACTTCATAAAATAATTCGATTTGTAAATGGTTTTCCCAGAATTGTTAACTCTAACCGTTCTTCTCTAAGTCAAAAAAACTAACAGATCACCCTTTGGTTTATTATCAGAACGTTAGAGGTCTTAGAACTAAATTGAATTCTCTCAGATGTGCTGTTGCCTCATCATCGGAACCTTTTCAAATTATTATTCTAGTTGAAAGCTGGCTATGTGATAGTATCAACAGCTCTGAGCTTACAATGTAAAAAAGGAGAATATCTGCTTATTAAAAACAAAAGGAAACAATTATTAATTATTATCGCCTCTTAATTGTCATTCAAGTTGCGATATCGAACCAATTTGTTTATTTATTTTTTATTTTGATGGCCACTTCTCGAGTTCAAAGGATTAAAGTTCGATTTCTGACCGTTTTGCAAGAATTTATTCCACGCTACTTTAACGTAGTGTTTTTCTTTTATCGTTTAATTTCATTAATACAATTGTGTAACGATTAATCCTTTTCTTATATAAAAGAATTTTAATTATATTGTTCCTTCGTAGGAGAGATAAATTCGTAAAAAGAAATGATTTATTTTCTTTTACTTTTTCCAACAAGGTAGAAAATGCATTCAATAATACATCTGCATTAATCTTTCCTTTACTAATTATGTACAGTCTTTAAAAGTACAATTGTTCTTTATCTAATGTAATTAAAACGAACGATCTGTTAGGATTAATGACTGTGTACTCTGGAATCAAGTAGAATATCAATGGGAATACGTAAATGAGAATAATGATGTGTAATTTTCGGTGTATAAATCAGCCGGAAAATTTAATTATCTTCTCTACGCCGTATTGTAACCACGGTAGATGAATGAACGCACATTTAACACAGAATTATCTATATTTTGATTACCGAGTAACATTGTTTTAAATCTATTCGCGAAAATTGTACAAAAAGGGTACAAAATTCTTTTTTAACTCGCGGCCTGCTTTTTTCTTTGTATTTACAAATTTTATATATATATATATATATATAACATTCTTTTGGTGTAACTAACGGCTTTACGTTTTTAATTCATATAACTTTTAAGACACTGTCAAATACTGTATTATTATCTATGTTTTCATTTTATTTTGAAATAAAATATCTTTTCGGGGAGGAAGTTACTGTCAGCAATACTTTATGTTGGTTAAACTACAAGAGGAAGAAATTTAATGAGAATTGTTAATTCAATTGATAATGCAATATTACTGTCGATATTACGGTTTTCGTTATATTTGATTTTACACCTTGAGTTATTTTTACATTAGCGTCAATACATCTCTGTTAATCTTTTTATTTGGTTCTAGAAGCTTGAGGGGAAAGGGGAAAGTAGCAAAAGGGAAAGAAGTTTACGCCCTGAGGGCTCAGCTAGTAGCCACAATGATCACGAAAAATTGATTCCTGTACGGCTGACCGAGCGAACAAAAGCTTCTCCTCGTCGATAAAATCCGATTTTCCGTTGTTCAAGAGACATTGTCGTGGACCAATGACACAGAAAGCACTGTCCCCGCGTAAATTTCTACAGATATCTTCGAGATACTTTGCCTCTTACAACTTGGATCTAACATAATTGCGATTTTTCTTTATGGTTCTGAACGAAAATTTACGCTTTTATCTTTGACAATTTTTCTCTTAGATTTTCTCTTAACACTAGATTTACGGGCTTTTCTTCTGTGAACCAGAAACTGAATCTTTCCTTCCAGAAATCGATTTGTTAGAGACAACATAACTGTATATTACTAACATATTTACAAATTCGGATATATTTTCGTATCATTCCATAAAAATAAAAGTAAGAAAAAGTTGCTAGGAAATAATAACAATCGTTTTTCTAATTTCTCTCGTGAAATCTCAAATCTGTCAAATTGACGTTAAACTAGAAATTTTCATTTTCAGCATTTCTAGGGATAAGATGATTACTTTAGACCTAACCTAACTACAATTTTCCCTATTTATTCTGAAGAAAATTTTCACTCTTATCCTCGATAATTATTCCTCTTAAACGAGAAGGTTTTCTTTTGAGCATTTCTATGGGTAACATGATTAACTTTGGGAAGTCTAAGCTATTGGAAAGTTTAATTTAATTTCAGTTAAAAAGAACAAGATTCTATTTAATTCTATAATAATATTATAAATTCACTTTCTGACACAAAGTCATTGTTAGCAGCCTATAGAAGCTATTTTATGTAAAAAAATTAGTTTCCTAAAACTTTGCCGACACTTTTCTATCCTTCTTAGAATTAAGTAATGGAATATAGATATTTGTTATTCAAATGATTCCTTCAAATACCAAAAAACATTCCTCTTTTCTATCTCTGGCTGTTCCAATTAAATTCCTTTGAATGACAAATACAAACTGCAAATTATCGTCAAATCTTCTTTCAAACAATTCCATCATTTTTCTTTATCTCAAATGTTTTGAAGATACGAAAAAAATGATATTTATAATATTTATAAATCGTAATGACGACGAATCATTCACGGTGACAACTCTATCAAACGGAGACAAATTGAATCAATTAAATTATTTCAATGTATAGGTATTAAAAGCTTCCACATGGTATACGAACGAGGATCTACATATTTACGTCAATCACTATTTTATCAATTTCAAATCTCGAAATAAGCTTTCGAACTTAATTAACTCACAGACAATTTCGTTTCCCTCCTCTTTCTCTCACTCTGAAAGAATAAGAAAGGAAAAATAAATAAAAATCGATTTACATTTGAATAAATTTGGAGTTTCTTCTATCTGAGAGAGTGTAGGTTGTTGAAAGTTAGAAGAAGATCGATCAGAAGTGGAAGAGCAGTCTCGGGGTAAGACGCTTCGATCGTGCTGAGTGTGTTTGAAGAGGAAATAGTCACGAGCAACGGGTAAGGCTTTCGTCTCTGGCAAATGCAATTTAGTTTTGAGAATCGCTATCGCGATGACAGTGTACACAAAAGGTGAACAGAGGATCAAAGCTGGTGTTGCTTCCTTTTGGTACATGGATTTTACGATTTCTTCTTTCCGTGACAAGAATAAACTTTCGGGTAGAAATGATCGAATACTAAATTTCTGTCTATTTTTATTTACTACTAAATTCTATTCTTTTAAATAATTCTTGGAAACCTTTAATTATATTGCAGAAATAATCGAATATAAAATTTCTGTACATTTCTTTTATTTTTCTTAAATTCTACTCTTACCAAATCATTCTAGAGACCGTTAAATGATATTGGAGAAATGATCGAATAATAAATTCCTGTTTATTTCTTATTTTTCCTAAATTCTACCTTTCCAAATCATTCTAGGGAACGTTAAATAATATATCTTCCTCATTTTAAAGCACAAGTTTAAAATATTTTTATAAGTATCATTAATAAAGTTCATTTTTCTTTTTTTTTATCATAATAAAATTTCCAGGATGTTATAATTCGTTAATTGTTTTTTATTCGAAATGAAATTTCATTTACAAACAGTTCCAGTTAAGTTTCACTTAAAAGGAACTGTTGATCGACAATTTTGCCTCTGAAGTATTCCAAAGGTTTTGCGAGCGAGTCAAACGAGCTCGACCTGAAATTGCTTCGTCGTGGTTTCAGCATTATAACAATGCCCCCGCACATTCAGCCATTCCAGTGGAACAGTTTTCAAATCCAAAATCGATCGTATACGCCTGGTTTGTTTCTTTGTGGCGTTCTTTCTTCTTTCGTCTCCTCGTCGTGTAGAAGTAACATAGGTATTAACCCTTTTAGTGCCGATCGAAAGAATTGTACCCAAGCGAAGAATACCGAAGCAATTTCATGTAATTTAACCAGTTAAGTGTGTTTGACGACTATATCCGTCATGGAAGATGTGGCAGAATTTTGTGTCACGACGTCTATATCCGTGATGCGTAAAATTTGGTTAGAATTTGATATTTAAATTGTAATTCTGGCGAAAACTAAATTATATTCGTAAATTTGAATATGTTTAGAATGTTTAGGGGTGAGGACGAAATGAAATAAAGAAATGAAAATGATAGATAATTTCAGTTGGATTTCTAACTTCCTGAGAGCTAACTCGTAAGCACTGCAGTAACACTGGATCTTTGATTATCCCGATTTTCATCTTAACGTGTCATAACCAAAAAAACAAAGTATATTAGATTCTCCATCTGCGACGATGTCCGACATGCAAAGTGCCACTGTGCATCGTTCCCTGTTTCAGAACATATCACACGAAAGCGACATTATAAATTTTTAATTTCTACAAATATTTGATTTTTTTTTAAGTTTTTCGTTAATTATGTGTAAATATAGCTTTACGTTGATCCATTGTGTAAATATTCCTAATAAATTCATTCATTTTCTAAAATAAAGTCGTCTTTCTGACCCAATATTTCAACAGCGCCACTTACTCTGTGTTTGACGACTATATCCGTCATCGCTTGATTATCGCGACACACACTGGGGCGCACTTTGCAAAATGATCGACACAGTTAACCCCTTGCCTTACAATGACGAGTCACACTCGTAGTATAGATTATGATCAAGATGTGGGAAAAGAAAAATTATATGCCTATTAAATTTGTACTTTTGCACAAATCTCAGCTGAAATTTAAGACCGAGGATCGCCAAATATAAATCATTTATAATATCCTGACTTTTTTTCATATAAAGGTGCTTTGGAACAGTGAATAGCTGAGGTTAACATACGTAATGCCTAAGAAATCGTAAGGCAAGGGGTTAACTGGTTAATAAGCTTTGAGAAAAAAATCGTAAAAAAAAAAAACAGTAAGAATATTTACAAAATTAAAAAACGATCATATTACGAAATAAGAGGAGAATGAATTAATGCCAATTGTATTTCAATATTTGTTGAAAATCATTCGAAAAAATGGAAAGATCAGTTTTCTTGCATAAACAGTACTTGCAAGTAAGAAGAATCATCGTTTGGCGATTGTTTGATGCAGAATTCATAATACAGAGCATAAATTACTGCACTTTCAATTATTTCTGACAAAATTTCAAACAAAATTTTATCAAAATTTACTATCAAAACAAAACTAAATGATAATCCTATGATCCGCAGCAAGTATCAGGAGGATTACCTGTTACGAAACAAATGATTCGTGTAGCTAGTATAACGTTACTGGAATAACATTTTAGTATTATTATAAACTTTTATAGTTGTCCAGCTATTGAAAATGCGTAATATTTACTTACTATTACTCACGCAAATAATTTGCTTAGCATTGATGCGAATAGTAAGCAACGACATATCGTCGTTGGCACTTTTAGCAAGTGCAGTTAACAACGATATATATCGTTGTTCGGCACTAAAAGGGTTAAAGCAGATACGAAAAAGTGAGCACTAGAAAAACTACGCTAATCGTAGCAAAAATAAATAAAATAATAAAATTGCAATAAAATACTGTGATTTGTAGTTGAGTTTCTGAAAGTTTCGAATTGATGTTTCATTATTATATAAAAATAAAAGTTAGTGTAGGCATTTTAAGGGTTTAGGGGGTCGAAGGGCACGTCAAGCGGGACGATGGCCAGGTAGCGCGTCTAGATGGTCGAAGGACACCATTCTCACCCCTCTTTTTACTTGAGGAAAACCAGGCTTGGCAAAGCGAGCCACCTCGGGGTTTTCCCAAGTCGAGGAGAGGGGACAGGACGTTTTTCCTTTTAAGAAGGGAAGACCAGGACGCGCAAAAGGGAGATAGAGTAGAAATAGAAAAAAAGAGGGACACTGACCGTTAGCAAAAAGTTTGAAGAGTACGCAACCGATAAACGATCATCCGACAAATTGTATTTTTATTTGAAGTCTTCAACCCTTCCATCTTCCCAAACTCCCTACATTAGAATAATCAATTATAATTTCAGTGTCTGACGTATTATTATTCATTTCGCTTTGTATTCAAAATTGAAATACCGACATAAAACGAATAAAGGCAGAAACTCTGAAATAAAAAGAAAGTCAGGCTATTATAAATGATTTGTATTTGACGATCCTTAGTCTTAAATTTGAGCTGAAATTTGTGCAAAAAGCACAAATTTGATAGGTATGTAATTTTTCTTTTGCAACATCTTGATCATAATCTAGTTAACTGGTATAATGGAGTCATGAATAATTCCAAGGACGCAAAATTCGTTACAAAACATTTGTTGTCTAACTTCAAAAATTGTACTTTTATTTTATTTCACAGTAAAAACCTTAATTTTCGATGTCTTTATTATTTTATACACTATCTAAGAACAAAACATTCATAAAGATTGATCTAGAAGCAAATTAACACATTTTTCTGCACTTTTTATTTGGCGTCTGTCAGGGCTTCAATATACCAGCTACGGTTGCAAAAAATATTATGCCAGTTAAGGATTAAAAGACACAATAGTTCGATATATTTATAAATTAACATTTTCACCAATTTTCTACCCCATGGTAACGAGTGCTCCTTTAACTGACAATGAAAAACGCCTGGTCGAAGAAAATGTAAAATCACACTGATCTTTAACCAGAAGAGAAAGAAATTTTTATTAAGAATAGGTTTGATATTTTGAATCTTTAATTTTTCGTTGGGAGTTTCTCTGCTTCATGTATGCCCAGGCCAGGCCATAAAACCATGGGTCCGCTGACAATTGGGCCATGCCTTATATACAGGGTGTTTGGTAACTGGTGGTACTTATTCTATATGAAAGAATAAGTCGAAAATATAGAATAAACATTTTTCGTTTGAGGCTTTGTTTTCGAGAAAATCGAGTTTGAAAATCCTATCCGGTACGTGTGCACTTGACTGTATCTAGGTTTAGATATGTATTATTAATAAGAAATGTTAATGTACGGATAATACATTTATTAATTTTATTGACGATTTGAAAATTGCTGCCTATAATATTCAGCTGCTGCTGTTGAAAGCAAAAGGAAACTTGTAGCGAATACTGACTTGGAGAGACAGTCCAGTGCACGCGTATTGGATAGAATTTTCAAACTCGATTTTCTCGAAAACAAAACGTCAAACGAAAAAATGTTATCCCTTTTCTCGACTTATCTTTACATGTACTATCACCACCTGATCGGTTGTACCACCAGTTACCAAACACCCTGTATAAGAAATGGTTTACCGCATTTGTGTAGTTAGTCGTGCGACAACCCTGAACTGTGAACGTTTTTCACTCGGGCTTTCACCTCCGTGTTCTTGTATTACTTTTTATCAATAAACGTTCTTTGTTTGTTTTTTTCTGCAGTCGATCGACTCAATCTTTATTTGCTAATTAAAGATCCTCGATAGAAACATTCCTCACTTCAATAATGGTAAAACCTTCAAAGCAAAGAAGTAAAATATTTAGGAATGCATCTAGATCGGCGTTTGACTTGGATGAAACACGTATGGATTAAACGAAAACAACTAAATCTTAAATTAAGAAATATGTACTGGATAGTAGGAAATAAATCAAAGCTAACGGTTAGAAATAAATTACTTATCTACAAAAGTATTCTTAAGTCACTGTGTGGACGTATGAAGTACAGCTTTGGGGATCTGCATCATACTAATATCTAATCATCGAAATAATTGAAAGATTCCAATCGAAAACTCTGAGGAACCTAGTAAATGCCCATTGGTGTTGTTCCAAATGACATCATTAGGAAAGACTGAAATATTCCTCCAGTTAAAGAAGAAATAAAAACACACTATAGCGAATACAAGGACAGGTTAACAGAACACCCTAATCATCTGGCAGCAAACCTACTTGAAGATACTAGAACCAGTTCAAGACTTGAAAGATATAAAACTATAATTGTATAATGCATATTAAATCATGTATTCTTTAAAAAAAAAGTCGATTCCCAGGAAAGTGTAAAAGTGTAAACGAATGGATCGAATACATTCATGTTATTGAAAATATCTGTATAAAATTTGTTTAATATCACGAGAGACAGATTGTAAATAAACAAGGAATTAAAAAAAAAAGAAATGAAATGGTAAAACCTAACCCGGAGGAGCAGCAAAAAGTTGAGTAAGGAAGCTCGCGGTGAAAATAAAAAACGACGAAAGCGAAACAATAAAATAAAATGAAGTGAAACGACGAGTATATAAATCGAAGAGAAACGGGACGTTTTTTTTCTTTTTTCTTTATTTTTTTTTCTCTCTCTACCCCGGAACGAGGAACTCGGTTTATATCCCCGATCGCGTAATCGTAACGGATTACTTTGCTCGTTAACTGTTCGGCGTCGTGTTTTTCCGCTCGTTCCATCCCGCGGAAATGAATCAGGATTACTTTTACGGGGGGGTTTGAAAGTTCGAACGGTCGTGTAGACTGGTAAACGAAAGACGGAAGGAGAGAAAGAGAAAGAGAAAGAGAAAGAGGTGGAGAAGGGATGGAGGAGAGTTTCGACGTCGAGTTCCGAGTGGCTGGGAAATTAGCTTACTTAGACGGCAGACTGGAAATATTGGCAGATAAGCGATATAGCTGGCGAACGACCGATAAGGGAACAACGTAGGGTCGGACCTGTTCTACGACCCTCGATGGAAACGCAGCTTATTGTCGCGCGGACCGTCGAACGGGAGGAGGCACAGTTCAATCGTTTATATTCGAACGTTTCCGTATACGATAGGAATATATTTGAAATGGGGAAATTTGGTGAAATTGTTGTGCATTGATTGCACGGAGAGAAAGAGCGGTAGATAAATACTTTGTAAAGAAATGGATGCATCGGGAAATTTGAGAAATTATTCTGTTCAACGCGCACGTTGTATAATTTGTTGTGATTTCAAATTATATTTATAATGCGCTTCAAGCGGTAAATTAAATTAATAACGCTTGAATATTTGGGGTTTGATGCAAGAAAAGATTACAGTTAACCCTTACACTAATTTTAAAGATGTAATTTACTTTAGTCGCAGCACAGACTTACAATTTTTACGAATAGAACGCATGATTTTATTTTAACGTATACTTCTACGTTGTGTTTTAATTTTTATATCCCTGTTTTTCAAATTTTATCCTTATTTATATGTTTGCATATAAAATTTTGGAGGGGCTAAGGCACATGGATTGATTATGGAATCTTAATCATTAGATATCCTATGCATATCCTATTCAGGATATAATGGAATCCTGAAAACAGACCAGGAATGGGTTGGTTTTCTGATTGGTTCCTTTCTGGCTGGAATCACCAGCAAGGCGACTGCTTACAATCCATCAGATATCGAGGGGCTGACGTCTGGGAAATTCTGCGTGCCTCGATCGTAACAGGTAATAACTTTATGAAGTGCCTGGACCTTACTAAGCGATGCAAAAAATCAAATTGAAACTAGAAAAGGCATTAAGTCGAAAATAAAGAACTATATTACTTGGGTTTAAAGATGTCGTAAAAGGTAATCGATGGCTTCATAAGCTTATTGTGTTACGGGTTAGCTTTGAATTTCTATTAAAAATTAATCCTAATTCTATGTTCATTTGCTTCGCACATAGGGTCGCGTTATAAATATGTTGTTACAATGTAACATATTCTAAATTTGTAAATCAAGGAGGCGTGACGAAACTGTGGACATATCCGGAGATATAATTTTGTTTTCAATAATATAGGGAACTCAACAAAGCTCGAAAGTTTTTCTATAAACTACCGCGAGCATGGACAACGACCTTCGTCCAAATTCCTTTGAAAAGTATTAATTAGTTGAAATGTTATAGCAGCTTATCCAATGCAACGCGATTTAAAAACAAAAATATGAGAAATCTGTCTGCTCATGAGTCAAAAATTGGATTTAACGTTGCAATGATACAATAATTAATAGATTTATAGCATTATATCGTTAATATTTGATTGATAAAATTCTATTATCTTGTCGGAATTGCTTCTATACACACAAACGTATCCATGAACTATCACGAAATTATTAAAAACCTTATGTGAAATCAAAATAACCTTGTTTGCGAGGTAAGTGATACAATACAATGTTAATATTGCTCTATCATCTTTCCTCGAACTGACGTTAAAATCGTGTCGCAATTCTTTCCAAGAGGAAATAAAAAGTATCTCACACCGAACTGTATCTTATACGTACAAAAAGAACTTCATCAATCTCCATTCAAAACACCGAAAACAGGATCGTCTCGTCCAAAATGATCTCGTTCTGGCATTCACAGAATGCACCGATACACCAGTCAATCATGAAAAGCACCGTTTGCACCCGTTTGCACCCGTTGTATACCATAAACGAGGGGAGTAATAAGTAACATAAAACGAGGCTCGTAACCCAAATTGCCCTTGGTATACAGACATTTCACGTGTCTGACACAGAAACCGGATCGGGAGATCGTGCAATAAATTGCTTTGAATACGATATCTCGTATTAAAGAAGCCAACGATTGAAGAGGAACGATAAAAGAGCGGCAAGGGAGAAAGAAAGAGACGTATCTCGAAAGCACCAAGAGGCATTTGACGAACTACCATTAAAAGACCCTCGCAGCAGACACCGAGACGACCCTCGTGAAGCTTTTGCAACGTGCGAAGCCTGTGCACACACACACACACACACACACACACACACACTTGAACGTGTGTGTACACCCGATATACGGAGAGAGGGTGGAGCCGAGTTACGCTGTGCCGCCGTTTGTTAGCGTCTTGACGTCGCTAAGACGTCGGGATTTCAGTCGCGACACGCTTCCGTCTCGAGCACAGGATGCTTTTTACGAGGCATGGGGAAAATTATGAAAAAAAAAGAGTAGTAAACCGTGAATCGATGTGGAATGGAAGGGGCGAGATGAGATACAGCGGGTAATTTGCCGAAGAAGGAATTTTGTGAATGATAGGGAGGGTGGAGAAATTGATTGTTTGGGATAGGTTAGGCTCTCCCTCTTGAAAAGTAGAGGGAAATATACATATTTGTATATTCTTCTTTCTTTTTCTTTCAGATGAATGCGTTTTGTTTCGTGGAACGGCGAAGGAGATTTGGCAAGATATTTGTAAAATATTACTATTCTTCTATGAAGGAACATTTGTAAGCACTGAATTACGGTGAGTTCGGTTTGATTAAAAAGGATAATTTATATTCGTGTATTATGGATGTTGCATCGCAATGCAAGCGTGACGAACCTTCGGTCTGGCGGATTATCGTTATAAATGTAATTAGTCGCATTTGACCGTCAGACCGAGGTACGGTAGAGAGACCAAGTGCGAAACTAGTTTATTATTAACCCTTTGCACTCGAAACTTCTGCGCTGAAGTTGCATTTTTCTTCATTTCTTTTTAGCATAGTCACTCGTGTTTCATCTATGGTTTCGTCGATTCAAAATTCGAAAAATCCAATGGCTCCGTTACAATTTACAGTTACTTGCGATTCTGTAGAGTCGTTTTCGTTATTCCTGAACTTTATTCTTCCTGACCTTTACTGAGAATCTGTACTGCCTATCTGAACTCTGTCTATTAATTTATTAATATTTATTATTAATAATCTTTTAATCTTTATTATGGTTTATTAATCTTTAAAATCTCGTACTTCGATATAGATTCAATGTAATTGTTCTTTTGTCAATTAAGGGGCTATTACAGTGTGACGGGTCAAAAAATAAGCTACCATTAATAATTTTTTTTTTTAGAGCTACTGCATGTGTTTGTACAAGCATTTATTTCGCTGAAAGAAACATTCTTGGAGAATAGAAAACAATTTTTTGTTGTTGCGTATAAGTGTATATTTATTTAACAATTCATTATTATGTAAAGCCATGAAAAAAAAAAGTATGTTGCTGGCGGAAGTGATTTGAGTTCTCCAGGTGATCAGAAACAAAAAATTCAAAAAGATTCTTAATCTGCATGAGTGTCGCTATCGCCTGAACTAGAATTATTGTTTTATATTGCAAATTAACAAAATGGCATCGTTTTTTGCCAAAGTTTTCGAAAAACACGTTCTTTTTCGCTATAATTCGGGTAAAAATATAAGTTAATGTTAATATTTTTTAATAATTCTAGTTCTGACGATAGCCATACATATGCTGAATATGCAGTAAAAATTGTAGCTCGATTGGTTAAGCCGTTTTTCCGAAATAATTTCCACCAGGTGAGAAAAAGTCGTTTCGAGAAAAACGCGTTTAAAGTTTTTGTACATGACCGTGCTAGAGCCAAACGCTCCTACTTTGAAGCGCTGTCTGACTCGACAAAGTGAAAATCGACTTTACCAGCGATTAGATATCAATTCTATGATGGAATAGAGTTGAAAAATGCAGGAAAAAAGAAAAATTTCGATCTTTTTGTCCCGTCACACTGTAATAGCCCCAATAATATAAAGTGAAGATTATGAACGATTAGATAGTGAACAAAATATTTTCTTACATTTAAAAATAAATAATGCTTATTTTATTCTTCTTTACCACATTCTTTTTTTTTTTTACAAATTATAGGATTTTGAAATTGCACATCTTCCACACACATACGTATTTTTCACATTTTAATGTCTGAATCGTTGATTTTCGTGGTCAACTTCAGAACAATCTTCGTCAATATTACTTATGTTCTCTAATAACCTGATATTTATCGAATGTCTTGACATTTGTTGGGATGACGATACAAATAATAAAATAAAAACTACAGTATAAAAATGTAGATCAAACTGAGTGAAAAAACAAAACAACAAAAAAATGGAAGAAGGATCAAATATAAAACTTAGTACAAAGTAATTACTGTTAATTTGTTCATTCTTTTGAAAATGCCACTCGTAACAGGTAACCTATAAAGTAATAGTAGAATAATAATAGAATTAAAATGCAAAATAATAATAGACTGTTAAATATGCTCTTGGTAGCTTTTACGTTTCGATTCTCTCTGTTCGAGTCACAAGAAATTCACTAAACGTAACGAGAAAATAGATAGACATACACTCAAGCCAGAGTTTTCTTTAGATTGTACATAACATAATAAAAGACAAAGATCGACTCGTGCAAAGGATATATGTAAATCGTTCAATCGGTAGGCAAAACAGATTACAAAGTTTTTTCAGAAAATAACCAATAAGAAATAAAGTGAATATTAAAAAATACATTGTACATATAATATAAGAATAGTCGTGAAGTTAAATGGCGATATAGTAACGTCGTATGCAGAAAATTCTAAGCGAAATTTTAAAAACGGTTATTCGACCGCGGTTGATAGGTTTAGTGTTAAATTAAGGATTGATGTTATTCCATTGAGGAATGTTTGTGAAAATTAGTATTCTTTGTTTTTTTGCGACAGAATACTCGCGAGAATTTGGTTTGGTTAAATGGAAAACTTGTATTCTCAAATATTCTGGAATATCTGTCAGAATTTCACATTCGTGCAGTACATACAGAATTCCTTTAAACAACATCATTCGTATACTATAGAATATTTGAAAAAGAACGATATTCCCTATATTGTGGAATATTACTGGAAAGATTATTCCTATGCCATAGAATATTCCGAAACGTGGTTATTCCTATGCTGCATAGTCTTTTTAAAAATCGATATTTCTATCGAAAACGCAGCTGATGGTATGCATAAAATATTCCGAGAAATTAAATTCCTATATTGCTAGTCGCAGTATTGCGAATAAATAAATATTCCTACAAATTAAGGTTTTCAATAAGCAAAATCTTACAGAGATTTAATAACATACACTTGATACACAAAGATTATAGGATATTGTAGAGAAATTGTTAGCCAAAACAGATCATCGTTTCTTAAGCAAGGCATAAACCGTAATCCGTGGTTCACTTTGCTTGGTATCACCGACTCTGCTCGCTAAACATAGATCAACCCCTCTCTCAGATCGCAGATCGATTCGATCCGCTACCCGTACACGTGTCACCGACGACCATCGAACAGCTTTAACAGCCGATTAACTTCTGCTCAGCCGAGCCGTAGGGAACTGCAACTTTCATCCTTCTGTCCTTTTTTTAAACGAAAGGTCATCGATTACGAAATATCACCCTGCCTATCCTTCGAATATTATTTAACACTAGGTTTACGAAATCAGCCAATTTGACGCATTTCAGATTTACAGAAACAATTGCTATTATTTCCTAGAAACTTTTTCTCACGTTTATTAACACTTTGCCGACCGCACGTATTTTTCATGAGTGACGCTTAGATATTTTGACTTTGAGAAATATATAATTCATCGATATACACCGTTCCTTGGTCTCTAATAATGTTCAAAGTGTTAAGCTTAAATATGTTCACTACTTTCAACCTTGAGGATCATTTTTGCCCCTTCACAGTAAACGATTGTCGATAAAAAAGAAAAGAAAAGGAATAATACCTGTAAAATATCTTTTTCAGAACTACTGCATACGAAAGTTTCATCAATATTGGTGATTATCACTTAGGAATATTCCCTTGTTAGTAATATTCTTACATTTATACGCCCATGAAGCCTACAAATAATTTGAAATTATCGAATATTTCATATCACTTAGATAAATCAAAGTAATTCGTTTAGTGAAATGTTAAAAAAAAAAAAAAAGGTAAAAATGTGTTAAACAACGCAGCATCTTTTATGAGTGTACTAACGCTGGAAACGATAAATTTATGCAATCGTACATTGCAAAATTCATAAATATATTAAGCATATCCATTTTCTTCGTAACACGGGGAGATCTCCCCGATCGGTCGGTTAAGTGTTAATGGAACGATACGAGAATACATCCAAATTTGTAACTGACAATTAAACTGTCTCTAACAAATCAATTTCTTCATGGAAAAACTGGGTTTCTCGTTCACTCAACACTTCTGTCCTTTTTTTAAACGAAAGGTCATCGATTACGAAATCTCACCCTGCCTATCCTTCGAATATTATTTAACACTAGGTTTACCAAATCAGCCAATTTGACGCATTTCAGATTTACAGAAACAATTGCTATTATTCCCTAGCAACTTTTTCTCACGTTTATTAATGGAACGATACGAGAATACATCCAAATTTGTAACTGACAATTAAACTGTCTCTAACAAAGCAATTTCTTCATGGAAAAACTGGGTTTCTCGTTCACTCACGAAGAGCACGTAAACCTACTGTTAATAAACGCAACAAATTAAATGGCCAGTACTTAAATCTATTTTCGATCAATATCTAAATCAACTTTCACACATGGATAATATGAGATTGAAGGAAACTGATGAAATGTGACGCAATCAGGGATAATCGAAAAATGATCGAGCACTGTCGGTCATAATGAGATTAAAGGGACGCGTGGTCACGCTCGAATTTCATTTCCATCGTAACCAGATATGTCACGGGACAATCCTGTTTTATAATGAATCGGCCGGAACTGAATTCATTCATTAATTCACGTGAATTTTGCCAAAAATCCAAATCTAATTTTCCCAAAAAAACACACACACGCATACATATGCAGCGTATCTGTTTTATCTGAATACAGTGAAATATGTTTTAAGGAAATTCTTCTGTCCGATGCGGAACAACATGGTAAAAATCCTCGAAGGTCTGTTTACAACATGGACGTGCTTATAAATTTAATTTCGCGATTAGCTTTTTCACTTTATTTTTTTATAGCGTGCAATTTCACCTTAAGAGTAGTAAAATTTATTCAGTCGTTCCGAGTTTTTCAGACAATAGCTTAGACTTTCACTTTCGTTCATCCAAACAATCGACCATATCGTAAACCGGAAATGTCCGAAGGGTCGACCAAACCTCGTTCATAACGGTTTCTGCAGTCGAAGATCAACCTGGAGGAAATTCCCGAGGTCATCGTCGAACCTTCGAGGACCTTCCCCCGATCGAGGCCATACTCCTCATCCTTGCACTAAAAGGGCTGGCCAAAGATCGTCGTCCAACGCCTTCGAATTTTTAATCGTACGCTGATTGGAAATTTGGAAAGCTCCAATCAGCGAACACCGACAGGATAAGACGACACTTCTAGAAAGTATGTACCTCGAGCTTCGAACATCGTCGAAGAAGCCACACATCCGAAATTCGAGAATTCGTCCATCTCGAAACGTAAAAGATCTAATCTAGTCTCAACCATTCGGAAACTAGAATCGAAACGTTCGATTTCTAAAGAAATTCGGAAATCGACGCGTCGCTAAAGTAAAGCTGGGCCTTACAACCCCAGCCGAAGAATATTAATCCGCGTTCGGTGATCGTGTACGGGAGAGCAATCAATCGAGATTGCCACGCTACAAACAGAAATGATGTTACGAAAAGGATGTATTAAGAACAGAAGGAAAAACGAGCAAATGTAAAACAGTTCGGAGCATTAGATAGAGGTGATTGTTCGAATAGTATATATTAGGTGTGAATAATTCAAATTTTGTATAGTAGCTGAAAGATTGGTTTTAAAATCAGTTGGTTGTCCTACTCTGTTGCTATTTTTTATATCTGTTGCTACTTATTAGTGCTGACATGAGTCCACGATGATGACAGATAAGGTGCATATCCGACATTGTATTCTCTACGAATTTCAACAAGGAAAAAATTCTAAAACAGTATGTGAATGCATTTGTTTTATTCTTGGCAAAAGTGTATCATACGATGTGTGTGTATTTTGGTTTAAACGGTTTAAAATCGATGATTTCAATCTGATTGACAAACTAAGACCTAGAGACCCTTTGGAAGTGCGATAACGATGATTTCGAACAATTGTTTGCTGAGAATTCGACAAGAACACAAAAAGAGCTTGCAAAACAGTTGAGAATAACGCAGCAAACCATTTCAAAACGGCTGAATGAAATGGGAAAGATCGAAAAAGAAAGAAAATCAGTTCCACAAAAACTCACCGAAGCCAACAAAAATCAGCGCATGATTCTGTGTCTTTCTCTACTTAATAAGCAGCATAGGAAATCTTTCTTAAAAGAAAATCCATACAGACGATGAAAAATGGACATGCTATGACAATCGAAAACGCAAAAAATCGTGGGTAAATCCAAATGATAGAGCAAGACTAGTCGCAAAGCCTAATCGCTTCGTAAAGAATACTCTACTCTGCATTTGGTGGGATATTGAAGGTATAATTTATTAGGAATGATTAAAACTCGGTGAAACGTATGTACACTCCCGTCCATAAATCATCGGACATTTGTGCTTCTTGAGCAAAATGATTATTAGCATGCAAATACAATTGGCTGTTGCGAATTTGTAATATTTTTTGTTATTTTTATCTATTTTACGGTTATATCTGAATGCTAAGTTAAAAATGCACATGTATAACACGAATAAATGTTAAGAAAAAGAAGTATTTATTAAATACAGCTCGAATTCTACACGATGTTATTCTGTATACACATTTGGTTTACTTCGACAGTTCAAAATTAATTAAAGAACATATCTGTAGCTTCATTAAGTGTTTATAAACAATTTAAGAAGGGGTTTTTTACTAAATAGAGACTAACATGGTGCTGAGAAATTGCATCGTTCAATCTTCATCATTTTTAGTTCGACAGTTCCTATGATCCCAATAAATACTTCTAGAAAAGAATGATTTATTTAAAAATGTTCAGTTACTGGTTACTGTTGCAAAAAAAGAGTGTACTGTTTGAGAAATTAAAAAGTAGAATTTCGAAGTCCGCATTCTAATTTTAGTAAGTGTCCGGTGACTTATGGACGGGACTGTACGTACACCGGCAGAGGAGAACGTCCTGTGAAACATATTGAATATTGAAAATATATTGCTCCTGCAACAAAAGACCTTACAATGAATATTAGTTGAAACGTTTTACAGTATCCGGCGTATTCACCAGACATTGCTTCTTCAAATTTCCACCTTTCTCAATCGATGCAACATACTTTATCCGCTACCGACTTCCAATCAGTGGATGAGACTCAAAAATGGCTTGACGATTGGATTTTCTCTAAATATATTCGATGTTTCTATAATGAAATTCATCAGTTGCCTGATACATGGCTTAAAGTTGTGCAAAGCAATGGTGAATACCTTTATTGAACAGTTTGCTACACTTTTTTTTTTTTTTCTTAAATAAACTTTAAGTTTCACGGAAAAATTGGGACTACTCGTTTGTACAGCTAATATATACATATGTACATTTCAACGATATTTGACGATGGATAATCCATGAGAGGTTTGAAATGTTCGAAAGGCACAAATGAAGGGAGAGAGTGTACGGTGGATACAGTTAGAAGGGATTATTTGATTAGAAAGTACCCCTTTTCGAAGGGAACGCCACGAGTGATACGCAGATGTGGCAATTTTCCAGGGGAAACGAGAACCGGAAGCCGCCTATGGCGACCTGTCTTTGATCTTCGTGAAGAAGATGAGTTAGAGAAGATTGGATGATTTTCAGCCGTTCGATAGGAATGAAATTTAATTGCGGCGTGTGTTGTTGAAAAATCCTAGAAAATTCTGAATTATCTCGTAGCGTTGAAAAATTGCCATCGCAAAAAAGAGAAAAAAGAATATATATGTTTCTGAACAACTTCGAAGGCTTGACAAAAAAGCATTTATCGTTTATACGAAATTTCAGTTACTTAAACGGACCATACATGATTATTACGACAGAAGTCTATTAAATCTTTCCTTTTGAACGAAATTTACATTGATCGAAGCATTACGTGCTTTTGCTTAACGTTGTGACAATAATCGTGACACATTGTTTCTGGAAACAACTCCAAAACCTTCCACTTGTGATCCAAAAAAAAAAAAAAAAGAAAAAAGAGAGAAAAGGAGATAAAACAAAACAAGAACATGGTTCAATTGGACGAACCGCGAAAAGCGCAACAGAGCGTGTCAGCTTTTCTTTTTTTTTTCTCTTTTGTTTTTTATCGTACCACCCTCACGTTCGAACGAGCTTTCACCCCTTTAACGAAACTGATGGCGTCTCTTTCGTAGCCTTTTTCGCTTCATCGTGATTCCGGCGAAATCGATGACGGTAAATATAAATCTGTGCTTGTTCACGAGTAATTCGTGATAATTACTTTCGTTCCGTTCGACGACGACGACGACGACGACGACAACAGGAAAAAGAAGAAAAGAGTTCGCTTCCGTTAAATGTATCGAACAAGAAATGAAATTTTTATTTCGTTATTCGATTACAATTCCTTAATTATTCAGAGCTTCGTATACTTCATATACAGAGTGTCCCATTATTGGTGATACAAGCGAGAAGAGGTTAACTCCACATGAAAAAGTAAGTTGACATTTTTTCATTTGTTGCTTTATTTTCGAGAAAGATTAGTTTGAAAATTCGTTCAATTGGAAGTGATGTCCACATTATTGCATAGATAACTGTGCTGTCCTTGTTAAATTCCTCTAAACGTCTTCCACCTTATTGAAAGTATCATTACGCGATTTTAATTGATCAAATGAATTAAAATTGAAAATTGAACAATTTTTTCTGGTAGTTGTTCTATGCTCGTTATACCGTCGCTATACACGATACATTTAACGTAACTTCATAAATAAAAATGTAGTAGTGGTAGAACCGGTAGAACCGGAGATCATTTGAATGCCATTGTGGCAGAATTTTCATTCGGAAGAAACTCGATCAAGTGCACGCGTACTTGACAAATTTTCAAACTGATTTCTCTCGAAAACAAGGCCATAAAATAATCAGTTTTTTCTTGTTTGTATCACCAACAACGGGACACTCTTTATACAGTGACTCACATACCAGAAAAATCGTCCACGAACTTCTTTTTCCTCTAACTTTGTTTATACAACTTCGTTTATTACCTGTGCAAAAATATCCATACATTATTTCACATACATACGTTATTTCGCGACCTTTTGCCAAAATACGTCTTTGTTAACCTTCTATTAATAAAACTTAGGTAACTTTTAGGTCACATTTTAATTTATCGACATTTTACATAGAAGTGCAAACATTATAGGCCATTGTTATCTGAAAGTCACATAGTGAATATATTATTTATAATTGCTGATTTTTCGTTCCCTCAATTTTTTTGGATTTAAAACAGAAATTCGACTCATAGAGGGTTAACCATTTAATTGTTTTACAAGCACCTCACATTTTGAGTATCCTGTAATACCGATTATTCGTTTGGATTGCTGGCGTTTTGTGAAATAAATATATTGTGAGTAATGTACAATTTGTAATATTTATATTATATTTTTTTTGTTTACTTTTTTCTTTTTCAATTAATCATTATTGTATTGTAAATTGGTTTCTAATAATTTCGCGCGAATGAAATTTTGCAACAGCGTGACAGGATGTTGTAAAAGTTAATAAGAATACTTCTTCTCCTTTATCTCTTGATTATAAACTTTCTACTTTTCTCAAGAATGTTCGCTCAAATTTTGTAATAATAATGCAGCGGGCTGCTTTTAGAGTGATCAGAGGTAATTTACTAAATTGTCTTAACATGTAATATTTCAGAATTTCCTCTGTCAACTTTGAATATCTGTAACAATATCGTACAATGTAGAACACGAGTGGATCAATGAAATTTTGAAACAACATAGCACAATACTGCTAAGTAGTCTGGATTGCTGAAAAGTCCAGACTATAGAAATAATCGAATAGAAAAATTATAGAAAAATAGTAGAATAAAAGAATTGCACAATATTTTGTGATATTTGAACTTACTTAACACTTTACCGACCGGAAGTCTATTAATCGACTTTTCGCTACCAGCGCAACAAATTAATTAACCCTCACCCAGCCAATGCCGGGTCACTTTTGACCCATGTCTTAATTACTCTATAATAAGAGAAAGTGAACGATATGGTAATGCTCTCTCGCAAATTTTGATTGAAAATTTTTCAAGCAGTAAGAATAAACGCGATAGCGAAAACTGAGCCACTATAGAATAGAATAATGTCGGTCGGTAAAGTGTTAAGAAGCCAAAGTGACGACACTATCTCTATCAAACAATATCCATTCAATTTAATTCACTTATAAAAACTTATATTTTAATTAAAAATTACAAACTGTGACCTGCCTCAAGGTGAGATACAATTCGAAGTTAGACTAAACAAAGATAAGAAAGGGTACGCAGCATCCCAGACGAAATAAGCGATAGGCACGCGACAAAGCAGACATGAGATTCGTTATTCAGCATTCAGTATTCAAACATTCTGTATATAGTGTTTAAGTGTATATATTCAGTGTAGTGAATAAAACTGTTTTTTTTAAACAAAAATTCTTCGTCCTCGCCTGTGACAAAACTCGTAAATGAAAATTTATTAATTTATTTGTTAAAAATTCAAATATAGGAATTACAAGCTTCGGTTACATATTCGAAAGCATATTCGAAAATAATATGCAAAAGTAGAGTTGGGTCACAGTGACTTCTCTGAAAAATTTTCCAATCACATTTTTCATTGTTTTATATTTCTTAAACTCTCCGCTAATTTCTTTTACCAGAATAATTCTCCAAATGTTCGTATCTTTCATTGTCCCGGATTTGTTGAAATTCTCAAAAATATGAAATTTCAAATTCTTTTTCTTGGTTCCATCATTCCTCGCGATTTTATTTCTCGATCGCCCCCCTCCTTTTTTCGATTATCACGCATGATGTCGTCGGTTCAAGCGGAACCACGGGACGCAGAACGTCGACTGACGTCTTTTGACTGCCATTTAAAACGGCGTTACACGCGGAAATTGGGAAATTTCCATTGTAAGTGGATTTTTGCGAATAGCGCCGTGCTCGAGCCAATCTCCATGTGGCAAAGGGTGGAATCCGCGCGTGCGTACGTTATCGCAAACATGAAAAACCGTAGAAAAATGCATTTACCCTGGGGGAATGGTATCTGAATCGGGATTTCTTCCCCTGGATTTGCCATTTTTATGATTAACACGCTAATAACACTTTCTCTTTCTTTTATATGTAAATTATAAAGGGCCATCTTTTAGACGTATTGATATATATTTTCTCTACGACGAAAATTATTCCTATCATTATTATATAAAAATTCTAGGAGTCGAATGAAAGGAAAGAAGTCGTTAAATAACATTTACGAAAATTTCATTTGAAACTTTTAGAAATTGTAGGATTTTAGAATTATTTTTGTTCTTTTTTTTTTATTTAATTTGTGGATAGATTTTGGGAAGAAAATTATTGCTGTTATTATTATCTATAAATTCTAGGAGTCGAATAAAAGATGAGAGGTTGTTAGATAACATTCGTGAAAATTCCATTTCAAACTTTTAGAAATTGTAGAATTTTAGAATTCTTTTTTTTATTTAATTCGTGGATAGTATTGAATATGAAGAAAACTGTTTATAAATTCTGGAAGTAGAATGAAAGGAAAAAGGCCGTTAGATAATATTCGCAAAAATTTTACTTTAAAATTAAAAAAATTTGCCTATTTTAGAATTCTTCTCTGCCTTTTATTTTTCCAATTCGTTGTTAATCTTTGCGAAGAAAATTATTGTTGTCATTATTATCTATAAATTCTGCGAATCCAAATAAAAGATGAGAGGTTGTTAGATAACATTCGTGAAAATTCCATTTCAAACTTTTAGAAATTGTAGAATTTTAGAATTCTTTTTTTTATTTAATTCGTGGATAGTATTCGGGAAGAAAACTATTTATATATTCTGGAAGTCGAATGAAAGGGAAATGTAATAAAAATTCAGGAAAATGTTCGTTTTTGGCGTTTGGCGTTTCACCTCTGTTCCTTTCCTTCTTTTTAATGCATGGATATGGTGTGAGTACAGGAAGGAAAATATACGGGACGAAACCGACATACAGTGCACAAATAAACCGAAAAAAAGGAGACAAAGAGGGAAAGATGTTTTGGCGGATGTCGTGCTTAAGAGCAACATACAGATCCACATGCACTCTAACAATTCGACGCATGAATGGAAACAGGAGAAGAATTTACGTGTACATTCGTAAATCTAAATCTAGAATCAGTACATTTAATTTTCTTCTCACTGGACGAATGGAAACAATGTATGAAACAACAGCTGTGTTCTCTTTTATCAATTATCTCATCGGAAGATAAAGTAAAAGGAACACAACTAATTATTCGAATACCTCTTTATTTGTCATATTCTTAATTGAACAATTTTTTTCTCAACATTTCACCTGACATATCTCATAACTTTTTAACCACTCAACGTACAATTTTCAATCTTTTCTAAACTTCACTCTGGAAAATTCTCCAATTTTCCATATTCGCAATTAAACAATTGAAAAGAAATTAATTGCGGAAATTCTACAATTTTCCATTCTCCCAATTGAACAATATTTTGCAAAATTTCGAAATACTTGGAAATTTATTTTATTGTAATATTTCGAAAATTATTATTCATAGAAAATTTAAATTAATTTGCGAATTTAATATGAATATTACTACGATATTTATTTCGAAACGTAGCTGAACCATCGGTGTTTTCGCAATAAAATGAAATTCTTCGCTGCAGCGAGTGCAAATCAAATTGAAATTCTAAAATCACGTGAATTTCTTCTTTTAAATATATAAAACTTCCCATTATTAAAGATCGATTAATATGCTAAACGACGAACTGCCGCGAATTTTTCTTTTGTCACGTTGAATATCAGATTCTCAATTTGCGTCCGACCGATTTTCAAAATCCGAACACCTTTCGTTTAAAGAGAAAAATAAGACTCGAAACTCTTAAATATCGATCACTATACTAGATCACAAAGAAACCAGGTCACACAATTGAGATTCTGCTATAGTGACGTAACCGGAAGCCGTGTTGATTGATCAAAACGAGTACATCGTCCACCCTACGTGTAAATCGAAAATGAAAATAAAAAATTCAATCTCTCGCTTTTCCCCTATCTATCAAGAAGAAAATTTCCTTCCTCCAATCGAAGGGAATGGATCGAAGGAAGAGGGGATATGTTACTGGATTCAGCTTTATGGAAATGCCAGACTCGCCGCGCAAATATAATATTTGCCAACCACATTCGCATTTCCATTAATTTTATTAGAACACGTACACTTTGTTGTCGTGGCTAATTTTTCTTTCACGTGTTTCTCCCATGTGAGGTAATTAAAATGTACACTCCTGTTCATAAATATTGGAACACATACACTTGAATGTGAAGCATATTGAAATCTGGAGAATTTATCTATGAGAATTTATTAAAATTTATTAAAATCTATTGAAATTTGTTGAGCTTTATTAAAATCTACTGTATTTCGGTAGTATCTATCGATATGCCTCGAAACCTATGGAAATTTACTTAATTTTTACTAGATTCTACAAAAGTCTGCTGAATTCTATTAAAATTTACTGTAATCTACAAACATCTATTGAAATTTTTTTAAAACCTATGGACATTTCCTAAAATCTCTACTTATACTCTCGTTCGTAAATATTAAGACACCTGCAACTTGTATCAATTATGTGATAATTCACACTGATCGCCGAATTTTTATATTTTTTTTTTGCTTTTATCCGATTAAGTACACCTCAATCTTCGATGCTTTTTATTTAAACGGAAAAAATAACCGTTCAACGAATTTAATTTATTTAATAAGAAGATGCAAACCATGTCCATTTCGTGCACTTCAGACGCGTCGATACAAATTCGAATTTTTCAATGCACTCTTTTAATCTTTGTTATGTTGGGGTTATTTAAGTGTTTCGGTTTTGGTGCGTAAGTGCCTTTCCACATAAAATAAACAAGAGCGTAGAGCCACAAACTCGTTCACTCCTAGCCAGTTTCGTTTGAGTACCTAAATAATCACGATTCCATTAGAAAAACTGCTGAAAAAACAGGAATTTTCAAGTTCACCATCGGTTACATTCGAAAGAAATTTGCTGTACGAGTAGTTATTTGCTTCAAAAACGATCAGGACGTCAAGAAAAAAAAAACGAACGCTGAAGATCGTTGCTTACCAACGATCAGTAAACGTAATCGTCGAAAAAAGTGCAATCGAATTAGCTGCAAAAATTAATTTGCACCGAACCAATATTCGAGAATGTGTGGCGTTAAAAAAGCCATTGTTGAAAATGAAGAATAAATTAAAGCGGTTCTAGTGGGCAAGAACATATGAAAATTGATCCACAGAAAAATTGGAAATGTGTTCTTTGGACTGACGAATCTAAGTTTAAAGACCTGAATCCGGAATGTATTGTCTCAACAATGATGTTCGGTCATAAAACACCTGAAGGCAGGCAACGCGAGGGATTAGGCGACACGGCCTGTAAATTTAATTTCTAACCCTACAGCAGAAATTACCGAAACCCTTCCATCTGGCTACCAGAAGCGGCCAACTTAGCGACCGACCAGGAAACAGTAAGGATTCTCTACAATATAACAAACATTTTTTAGCAACAATCTCCCTACCTTCTTGACACATCAGCCACCCCCAGAATATTGGAACACCAATGAACACATCTCGACCACCTCCACTACACATTTAGACAGCAAATCAGAACACACACAGAATTTATAAATTGACACACACAGACACTAAAACAGAGATTATTTCGTAACACATCATACCTTTCGTTATACATTCGACACAGACATCAATATTGTACATATCTCGTTAAACTAGTTATAATAAATCTATATCGTTGTTCAATATTGTGTTTGATACAATCAAAAATTCATACAGTCCACTATCCAATTGCATACTTCGAAAGACTTCACTGGAATTCACCAAAAAGAAACCAGTTCGAAGTCCGCGTCATACTATCGTCGCGGAAATACTCGTCGACGCTGTGACGCGATAACAAACGGAACACGATGGTGGTTCAGTGATGATTTGAGGTTGTATTAATGGCCAACAAGACAGGTACAATAGTTAAAATAGAAGGAATTTCAAAGAAAGAATAAGATTTGAAAATTTTAAAAGAACACACCTATGTCGTCGGAAAAACATTTGATTGAAAGAAATTTTATATTTATGCACGACAACGACGCTAAACATAGAGCAAAGGTCTGTAAAAATTATTTAGACGAATTACAGGGACGAAATGAGATAAAAATAATATCCTGGCGATCCCAATCACTTGATCTAAACTCTATTGAAAACATATGGGACGAACTGAAAGTGCATAGTGCAACAAACGTGTCCAAAATAAAAATTGCTATTATGGAATAATTTAAAACAACAGTAGAGCAATATTTCGTCGGAAACAATAGAAAAACTAATAGAAAGAATGTGAAAAATTGTAAAAGACGTCGTTAAGAACCGCGGAGAATACTTTTACTTAACAATTCGTGATAAGTAGTCCAATAAAATACGGCACATAAATGACCCTGATAGTTTAAAGTATAAAACAGAATAACGTGCGTTCAAAATTTCCGGACAATTCATGACTTATTTTAGAATTATCTCAAATTTCGTAAGTGTCCTAATAATTATGGACTGGAGTGTACGCAATATAGCGAAAATGAATTTGCTAGGCGTTCATGCTATTAAATCCGGATTGTCTTAACAAATTTTCTGAATTATCGAACGGATGTTTTCAATTCTTAAGCAAGTTGGAAACACTTAAATCTGTGATCAACAGTGTTCGTTACCCTTTCGTTTCTACCCGGAACAACTCTTCCTTTCCGCCAGTGTAAATAAGTACTTTCGACTTGACTTCTTCCCTTAGGGAGTGGTTCCGTTGCTTGTTCCTCAGATCATGTCGTTTGTATTCGATACGAATGGGGCCTGACTCTCTAGCGATGTATCGCTGCCAATAACTGTAATCATCTTCCCCTAAACGGTGCTCAAACTGGAGATTTTGATAGTAGGGTATCTTTCGAAGCATATAAATTGATTTTTCATAGCTTTCAGGGAGAATCTTGTAAAGTTTTATTCATCATTTTGCGTTTGAAGTATTAGGTTGTCCGGAAAATTTGTGGCGATTTCCGATAAGTAGTGTTTGAACATATTACAACATATAAAATTATATAAATACATGAAGCTCGCATATACTCTGTAAGATTATAGTTTCACGTGTCTTTTAAAAATGTACTCGTTGCAAGTACTAGTTTCTTCTCTACGTTATATTGTTTTGAAGATGGAAAGAAATAGATCACACTTCTGACATGGAATATTTTTCTCTAAACGAAAAGGGAAATGTACGTGGAAAACATCAAACGAGATGTGTAATGTTTAAAGAGACGGTAGCCTATCTGTTGCAAAGAAAACAATTCTTCATAAACGATTGACAAAATCTAAAAATGAGAATTTCGATCTCAAAGATAATAAAGAAACAAAGTTTTTGGTAAAATAGAAGTTTTCAGTTGCTGAAAAAACAATGAAAAATTGTAGAACTAAAAAATATATACCTTATAGAAATAAAGAAATGCTTTGAAGTATAAAATTGGATTATTTATTTAAAAATTGGCACGAATTTTCCGGAAAACTCAATACGAGAGCTCGTAAGTTGATATGGTTTGTTAACCCTAGAATGTTTAAGGGAGGGTAAAATAAAATGTCTACAGAATTTAAAATATTAATTTTTGTTGAAAAAGAATTTGCGTAGGAATCCACTGTTAGTCTACAATAGCTTTGTGTCAGAAAGATATTGCGTTTAATAATTACAAGCAAACAAATTAAATATCGTATTTTTTGTTTCTGAAATTACAGTTTAAATTAAATGTGGACACACAAGGCATATTTGTGACAAATCAATTAACCATTAAACTGCAATTAAATGTGATCTTAAACTACGTGTACAGCTATTTAGGCTTATAATTGTAATTGTATATTTTCTGAGGCCAGTACCAACTTGTATATTTGTTTTATTTTATATTATTACTTGTTAATTGAAATAAAGATTCTTCTAGCGAAGACTCAGAGTAAATAAGCATGTTTCTTCAAGGTCTTTTAGTTTTAATATTAACTTTTATAGTTTTTATATTTCATTTTTTTAAGACTCTAAATGTTCAATATTGAAAATGCAGTATTTATGCTTTATACTACGTAATATACATCAAACTATGACCAAACGATGATTCTTCTTATTTGCATGTACTTGCTTAGAAAAGAAAGTTGATTTTTTCATTTTTCCTAATGATTTTAAGTAAATATTATTAGTATGATTTTTGACAAATAGTGAAATACAATTGGCATTAATTCATTCTCCCTTTATTTCGTAATATGTTCCTTTATGTGTTTTGTAAATATCATTCTTATTGTTTTTTCAGATTTTTTTCTCAAACCTTACTAAATTATATCAAATTGGTTCGATATTTTTCGTTTGGATACAGTTCTTTCGGTACAGCCGGCGTTAAAAGGGTCTCGAGCATTGAATATTTGCAAAAATGATAATAAATTATAATCAACAGTAACAACAACAACAACAACAACAACAATAATAATGCCTGCAAATAAAAACCAAAAAATAGGAAGAAACTTTGGTACAGCTACAATACTACTCAGAAGTCTAACCTTGTGCATCCAAAACGTTTCCTTTTCCTTCAAACTAGAAAGAGAACGTTTGAAAATGAAACTTGCAACCAAAGAATCAAAGAAACCTGAACCAACGTACAGAGGCAATTCCTCATGACACAACATATCGTTCTATTCTCAATCGATTTCCACTAACCCTGTGTCCAATTCTAAGTGGATTGAAATCTCGGTGAATGACGCCAGACGTCGTCCAGGAGGACGCCGCTCGTCTGGACACAGTTCGCCCCCTCTGTCTGCTGTCGCATCGACGCGGGATTGATCGCGTATGTACGCGGCGAGAAAGAAACCCGTCGCGCGCGGACAGAGGCGATCCGGCACGCTCGTAAATATTTAATGGGGATTCGCGGCGGAACCCCATGGCTGATGGTCGAAACCCGTAATGGGGAACACGGAAGAATGGATTCTATATACATGTCGAATCCTCTCTCTCTCTCTCTCTCTCTCATTTGATTCTCTCTCTCTCATTTGATTCTCTCTCTCATTTGATTCTCTCTCTCATTTGATTCTCTCTCTCTCTCATTTGATTCTCTCTCTCGCTTTCTCTCTCTCTCCCATTTGATTCTCTCTCTCTCTCATTTGATTCTCTATCTCTCTTTCTTTCTCTCTCTCTCATTTGATTCTCTCTCTTTCTCTCTCTCTCTCCCATTTGATTCTCTCCCTCGCGCTCTATCTCTCATTTGATTCTCTCTCTCGCTCTCTCTCTCTCATTTGATTCTCTCTCTCTCTTTCTTTTCTCTCTCTCTCTCTCTCCCATTTGATTCTCTCTCTTTCTCTCTCTCTCATTTGATTCTCTCTCTCTCTCTCTCTCTCTCTCATTTGATTCTCTATCTCTCTTTCTTTCTCTCTCTCTCATTTGATTCTCTCTCTTTCTCTCTCTTTCTCTCTCTCTCTCCCATTTGATTCTCTCTCTCGCGCTCTCTCTCTCATTTGATTCTCTCTCTCGCTCTCTCTTTCTCATTTGATTCTCTCTCTTTCTCTCTCTCTCTCTCATTTGATTCTCTCTCTCTCTTTCTTTCTCTCTCTCTCATTTGATTCTCTCTCTCTCATTTGATTCTCTCTCTCTCATTTGATTCTCTCTCTCTCTCCCATTTGATTCTCTCCCTCGCGCTCTATCTCTCATTTGATTCTCTCTCTCGCTCTCTCTCTCTCATTTGATTCTCTCTCTCTCTTTCTTTTCTCTCTCTCTCCCATTTGATTCTCTCTCTTTCTCTCTCTCTCATTTGATTCTCTCTCTCTCTCTCTCTCTCATTTGATTCTCTCTCTCTCTGTCTCTCATTCTTTCTTTCTCTCTCTCTCTGTCTCTCCTTCTTTCTCTCTCTCTGTCTCTCCTTCTTTCTCTCTCTCCCATTTGATTCTCTCTCTCGCGCTCTCTCTCTCATTTGATACTCTCTCTTTCTCTCTCATTTGATTCTCTCTCTCTCTCTCTCATTTGATTCTCTCCCTTTTCCGCTTTCCTCTGCTTCTTTCTCTCCCGCTTCCTCTGCTTTCCACTTTGCTTCTTCTTTCCTCTTCCGCTCGTTGTAACTTTTGTCTAGGAATATTTGGCGATGGTACTCGATGAATGGGTGAAAAACCACTCTTCTTTCTTCCTTTCTTCTCCTCTGTGTGCGATTTAACCGCAATACTGTGAGCCTGTCGCGACTACTCGTTGCTCGTTTGTCTTCTTTTTCTCTTCTTTTGCTAGAGATACCTCTTTTGACGGTTCGCGGGAGAAGAGAGATTGGGGATGACGGGAGTTTGAAGAATGTTTAGAAAAGAGAAATGGCGTGGGTTGATTCTGCATAGAGATTCGATGGGAATGGGGACAGTTTCGGCTTTTTCCGGTTGATGAGATTTGTTTCGCAGATTTCTTTTTTCTTTTCTTTCCTTTTCTTTCTTTTTTTTTTGCTTTTTCGATGATTGAAGTGTTTTAAATTGGTGAAATTAATTTAACTAAGTACTTGAATTGTCGAACATTGATTGAAAATCTCCTTCGAAAGGGGAACTATGTACATCACTTTAACCGTATAAAGAATGTACGTATATATTCAACAGATTTGACATAGAGGAAATCCGTATTGGAAGATTAAAATAAAAAATTGATCCTCATAGAAAGAGAGAGATCTATCTCTCGTATTAAATAAAAATTCAAATCTGTTAGCACGACTTTAAAACTGATTCACGGGTGAATCAATGAATTCTTGAAAACAATCTCTGTACATAATATTTCGACAAAATTCCTTTAATAATCAGACGATCATTCTCTTTTCACGACATTCGTCCAATTCTTGATAAGAAAAAAAAAAAAAAAAAAAGAGAGATAGGTCAAAAGTTATCTACTATTTTATTTTTCACTGTCATTTGAAGATTCATTGTAGCTCAAGCGACTCTGATATAGTAACGAAAGGTTTGAAACATTATAACTGTGTACGGAACCACTGAACAAGCGGAAGAAGAACGGTGCACTGTTGCGAAACGCGTTATATGTCGTTCACCAGTTGTCCCGTTCAACAAAGCGGACCTCGACGCTGCCGGATATACACGCAGCGAGAAATACAACACGAAACGCATGATTTTATCGATCGTTCGTTGCTCGTGTGCAAAGAAAGGGACCCGTGTATCCACGCGACAAAGCCAGAACCCGCGGGTAAAGTGGGACTACCGGTGTGTAACAATGTAACAGCCAGGATGGTTACGCTTTACAATCTGGCACACCTATGCACGATATTTCTATATGTATGTGTATGAAAGGAGAGAGACGGAGAGGAGTGGGGGGGGGGGAGAGAAAGGAGGAAGAATGAGAGAAGAAAAGAAACGTGAGGAAAAAGGAAAAAGAGGGGAGGGGAAAGAAAGAAGAAAGGAAAAGGCAGGAGAAGAAGAGAAAGAATGAGTGAAAAAGAAAAATGGAGAATTGAAGAGAGGGGAGGGAGAGAAGGAAGAGACAAGTGTTGCAAGAAACAGAGGTACAGTACAGAAAAGAGAAAGAAAAGAAAAAGAAAGAGAGCCGGCGAGAGAGAGAGAGAGAGAACTGGAGATTGATTGATTGCACTTTATTTAGCCTTCTCGGCTATTAATATACAAATAACTACTATTGTATTGCAATCTTGTAAGCGTGTGTAGAACATACTCTATTAACATTCTCTTAAATGTATTTAATCTGTCACACTGCTTTACCTCTTCAGGTAAATCACTATACATTTTAGTACCGTTATAAAAAACACTCTGCGCTTCACACGGTTTTTGCAATTGTACGACTATGTTACCCTTCTGTCTGGTTTCCCTCTGATTACTTTCTCCTACTGAATCTAGCCTATTTCTTAATGTACTTGGTAGGTAGCCTCTTAACATCTTGAATATAAATATACATGTATTATAACATATTCTCTGTCTTATTGACATATATATTGTAAAACTTGTAGCATAGCTTCTAACCTGGTATTCATTTTACACTGCAAAATCACTCGCATACCTCTGTTCTGCGCCACTTGCAATTTACTAATTTGCGTCTCGCCCATCCCTACCATTACTCTTGCGCAATATTCAAAATGCGGTGCGATAATCGCCTTATACGCTATTTGTCTACTGTACGGTGTTAAATAGTGACCAATTCTGTTCAAAAAGCTATTCTTTTCTTGCCTATCTTTTTTAATATATAATTGCAATGTTCAGCAAAAGTAAGCCTACTATCACTTATTGTATCGAAATATTTTATTACTTTCACTCGTTCTAACACTACACCGTTCATACGTATTATTTTTATCTGACTATCATATACCTACCTGGTTTTCTCTGCATTTAACTTCAATTTATTTCAGTTCATCCAATTTTCTATTTTATAAAATACATCATTTACCTTTTTATTAATTTCCTCGCTAGATTTTCCTCTTACGTGAATCATTGTATCATCCGCAAACAATTTCACAGTATTTCCTATTCGATATACTTCAATTATATCATTAATAAACGGTACAAGAGAGAGAGAGAGAGAGAGAGAGAGAAAAGGAAAGAAAATAGAAATAGAAAGAAGAAGGGAGATGAAGGGAGAGAGAGAAGAAGTAGACAGAGAAAGAGATTGAGAAATTAACGATCATGATAATTGTGCCAGTGTGAAGAAAGGGGAAAATCCTGACACGTTTCAGCCTCGTTCCCTCTCTCTTGTGCTTCTTGAGCCCCTCTGTATGCAAACACCATCCCTCTCCTGTTGGTGAATACCGGTGTATGGCCAATATATGGGGTGTCTCGTTCTATGTGGCTGAGGATCGACGAGTTCAATCACGGAGCCGGAAACGGAGGAAGAGACACTTAAGGGATAGGGTGTGCAGTGTTTATGAGAGAATCTGGATATATATTTCGCTGAAAACGGATTGGTTTGATTCAGATGGTTTCTGTGGGATGATCAAATTTGATCGTTAACTTGATAATTTTGTTTGGATGGAATATCTTTTGAAAAATGAAAAGTTTCATCGTGAATGTTAAAACGAAATTAAAAAATCATAAGATAGTTAAAGTACAGAAATATCGATAGGTATTTCCACATTCTTCTGAATATCCCTTTTTTTCGTTCAATGGAAGTTTCATTTCTGAAAGCTGTTAAATGAATGATTTGATCGATATCGAGGTACATATGTACATATGTACATATCTGTTTCACAAGTTTCGTTGGATCATCCGAGAAATTTCTGTAATACAATTTTATGTAAAAGAACAAATACTGTCCTGTCTAATTTTATCGTTTAAACGTAATCGTTACTTTTCGAAGATTCTTTCAAAACGTAGTTGAACGAATCATTTCTAACAGAGAATGTAATGTAAAAATTCCACGTAGACATGTGCGTCATTAAAGTGATCAATTCCTCTGCTCTTCGATTGCCAATCGTTTAACCTTCGATTTCTCTTTCCTCGATGCACAAATCCCCATTACCGGGCTTCCTGTAACTTCCTCTTTTCATCGAAAACTCCACGATTCACCGTTATTACGGCTTCGCTTAACCTTCACCCTCTTTCGCCATTTTAAAAAAAAAGTCTCAACAACTTTCAGATCCTATAAATGATTTAACCAACCACGTTCTTCATTTTCGAAATTTTACAAGCTAGAACGAAACTTTTCTTTCAAACATCATTCTTTTCCCTAATCGATCATTTATTGCTCTTGCTATTTCAACTACGCTAATAGTTCACCTTTCTGTCTAATGTGCCACGAATCAATCGATTTCTTTAGAAATACACAATTACAATAATTCTCTGTTTCAAATATAATTTAACGAAATTTAGGGTCGTCCAAATGCGACGACTAGAAGTCAGTAGTAATGTATTGTGTCTACAAACGTCATATCTCTTTAAATGACATAAATCGTTTTATTTTAGTAAAAGGTAGTACAATTTTAATTATGGTCAGCACATGTCTGCTATCTTCAATTTCTCAGTGACATACGTACAATTTTGGATTTGTAATGGATAATATAGTAAGTTTACGAGTTCAGAAGATGCGAATCGCTGGAAAGAGGTCGAAGCATCACGGTGTATTGTTTACAAAACGGAAACAGTGTTGTTGTGTACCAAGGACGAAATGATAGCACACTCCGTCTACATGTTTATAAATTGCTCAGTATTTCGGGATCTCTTAGGTATTCAAGAGGTATTCAAAGTATTGCCTAGTAATTTACAAGAATGGGACTGGGGAAAAAAATGATACGTCACAGAAAACAATTACAAAATTGAATGTATCGAAGTACGAAATTTTGCAACATTCACCCTATTCACTCGACTTATTCCCAACAGATTTTCGCTTATTTAAGCACCTCGCACTATTTTTACGCGATAAACAGTTTGAAAACGCAGACAGCCTTTAAAGCCGCCATTACAGAATTCATCGATTCCAAAGATAAGAACTTTTTTAAGTAAAAAGGCATTTATGTATGAAAATCTCGTTGGGAAAAGTGTATCGAAGCAAATGGATCTTGTTTTGATCAACTAAACCTATTTTAATATGCATTTAAAAAGCCGATATTTCATATGCACCAACTTAATATTTGTGAAGAAATTACAAAGATATTTTAGTTCATTTGAATTAATGTTTCGTGGCGAGAAACGGTAATTAGTTAATGCTTGATGGTTAAATAAAATGACGAAACCCGTGAAGTTTCGTAAAGTTTCATGGAGAGAGAAACGATCGTGTAAAAACGAACACCCTGTATAAGAGAGGCGTTTCTGCGAAGTGACGTGGCTGTGTTCGTTAGCCTGGGCTGAAAGAAAAGCATTTGTGAAGTTTCACGGCTCCCCTAGCTGAAAATCGAAACTCGTTTGCGCTCGATAATCGAAGAAAAGCCGGGACGAAACAATCGGCCTACCCCCTTAGGGTAAGCCGAACACGATTCCAATTTTCCGATCGAAACACGCCAGTTGCCTCCTTGTCTAACAGTTTGTGAGTGAAAATATGAAAGAAGAGGGATATTTAACTGTGGTATGGTGGCGATACTGAGGATCAACTTCTTGGTATTGGTCGGTGTTAATTCAAATGGAGATTGAAGGTGAGAAGAGGAAGATTTTTAGATTGGAATTTAGAAAATTCGCGACGTAAAGGTGGTACTTTTTCCAGGTTGAAATGGCCTTTCAATCGTGATGGAGATTTTAATGAATTTAGAGGATTAAAACGAAGTCAGCTGGGTTTGTTTCATCTTTCATTTTTCTTTTCCTTTGTAAGGGGAAAATTAAGTAGATTTTACTAGATGATTTAAATTTGATTTTTAACGAACTGATAAGATTAAGACGAAATCAGGAGGATTTTTCTTCCTTTCTTCAAGAAAATTCAATGGATTTTAATGTACAATTCAGATTCGATTTTCAATCAATTAAAGGTCTTCAAAATAATAATAAGTAACGAAGGGAATTTAGATTAGCTATACGACGATATAGAAAATTCGCCAAGTTTATCTTGACAAATAGACGCTGACTTCTAATCAAAATTGAAAGAAATCAAAGATTTTTATTCAAATCCAATAACATTTCCAAACACTAAAACTTCAAGATCAATGCTCGAAAGAGAAATTAGAAAATGAAAGAAAAAAATCCCTTTAAAAAAGCAATACACAATGTCAAAGAAGTTCTCTCCGAATAACTCGTACGACCCACCCCGATCTAAAAAGAAAAAAAAAAAGAAAAAAAGAAAAAGAAAAAAAACTCTAAACTCACCATTTACCGCAATACCCCAAGTACCCAGACCTCCCTATCGCCGTATTATCCACCATTATCCTCATCAACAGCGATCATAACCAACCGAAACCCTTCTACGAGCTTCCTCTTTACTAAAACCTAACCTCTACCGCGAAATCCCCCTACCAAAACCTATCCCACGAAGAAACCCCATAAGGAAGTGCATGCATCACACGCCTCGCGTCTTATCGTCGCTATAGCGAGACACCTGTGAAAACACGCAAAGCGAAAGTTTCGCAGCGCGGCGGATTTAGGGTGTTTTAGGGTGACGCTTAGAGAATAGGAGGGGTGGATGAGAAGACATAGGGTTGCTAGGAGACACCCTCTTCCACATGTTATATTGCATTACCCTATACGATTCGCGTATAGGAAAGAGGGGGATGGAGGGAGAGAATGGGGATGGGGTGGAGACGGTGAATTGGTTGCACGAGACTCGAGGCTTGTCGCTCCTCTCGAGGGTGTCTGCGTAGAAAATCACCAGCCTACGGTACACTTGAGCGTGTACACGCTTCCTTTCCTGACCTTTTCCACTTCCTTTTTACGAGCAGCACACGCGCCTTTTTTTTTCTCTCTCTCGTTTTTTTTTTTCCTTCTTTTTTGGTCGATGGACAACAGACGAACCCATGACCCAGGGCAACCCCTCGTGAAGGGTTTTGTAAAAATTGATCTGCTCGTTTGACCTTTAGTTAGACGGTTTTCAGGGACAGCTTTTGGTCCAGTGATGTGCGAAATGGTTGAGGATGAGAGAGGAATTGGAGATTTCGAAGGTTGCAAGTGGAGGATGTGAGAGGTTTTCAGAGAATTCTATGGTGTTCTTTGGCGTAGAGGAGTTGGTGAGGAGATTTTGGGTTTGATGATTGAAAAATAGTGTACTTGAGGATTTCGATGGAAATTGAACGCTTAGGTTGGTATATATTTGAAATTATTTAGGTTTAATATTTTGTGAATGTTTTAGGTTAGAAAGAATTTTGTGGGGTTCTTTTTTTTTAGATATAGAGGAGTTATCGATGAGATTGTGGGTTTAATGATTGAAAAATAGTGTACTTGAGGATTTCGATGGAAATTGAACGCTTAGGTTGGTATTTGAAATTATTTTATCAGTTTAATTTCAAGTTTAGTATTTTAGGGAATTTCTCGACGTGGTTATATTTGAAGTTGGAATGGTTAAAGGTTTACGATGAATGATTGAGAATTTTTGTGAGAATTAATGGTCGTGTCATATTGAAATTATTTAGGGAACTTTTCGTTGGTTATTTCTAGGCCTGAAATGATCAAGTGAGAGAAATTTGAATTTGCTGATCGAATTAAGTGTTTATTCTTCAAATTGAGATTTATGACCTTAGTGGAAATAGTGATATTGCTTTGTAAGCTTTCATCCCTTTATCAGTATCACATTATTCATCTTTATCTGGAGAAGAAAATGAAGAAAATTGGTGTATCCGTTTGATAATCAATTTTGCCAAGAAAAATAATTTTCTTCTTCTATCTTGTTAAGATCCTCAACCTTTTTTTTTTTTTTTTTTAAGAAAAGAATAAATTCTTCCTTTCGCAATTTTTCTTCTTGCCTGAATAGGAAAGTTTCACCCCTCAGAGAAAATGTGAAATATCCTTGAAATTATTTCACGATTATTTCGAAAACAAATGTAGAAGTTGCTTAACTTTTTTAAGCTCAGAATGTGTTGAAGTTCGTTCGAGGCTGTGTATCGTAAAGGTTTTCAAGGGATTTTAAAGGTTCCCCAGGGTGAAAGAAATTAAGACGTGGCACGCTAGGTGGAAAAGTGTTCGAGCGGATAATTGGCGCGGGCACTTTCGAAAATTTCCTGATTCCGGAGGGTGCGGCTCGTGAGAGGCTTATTGGAAGCTTGGCTATTTTATGGGCCACCTGTTAGACCAGGCGCCGCTCCTCTTTCGTCACCTTTTGTCTTCTTTTCCCCTCCCTGCCTCCCTGTTTCTCTGTCTTCGATGTCGATGGCAATTTCCGAGTTCACGTGTCAACCATTGTGAAACTTGTAACTTTAAGCCCATTCACTGATCTCGTTCAAAAAGATGAACCTATCTGTCCTTTATTATTTTATGAGAACCCTCAACGAAGAGGAAAAGAAACTTATATACTCTTCTGAGAAAGCGTAGAAAATTTAATTTATTTTCTTGTTCAGACAAGATGAATGCTTTGCCTTTTTCAATTTTCGAAGACTCTGAGGAAGGGGCGAACTAAGATTCTCTTTGGAAAAATGTAGAATATTTAATTTAATATTTTCGAAAATTAATTATCCAGGAAAATAACAATTTTATTTATTTTCTTCCGCGAACAAGATGAATAATATTATCAAAAACCCTAGCAAAATGAAAGAAATTTTTATTTCTGAAAAGAAATCATACAAAGCTCAGATTACAAAAGGAAGAATTAATTTTTTCCTCTAACTTATACCAAACACTCGACTTCGCGTCTCAACGATCATTAGAGACAATTCGCAATTTATAAATTACACATCTATTTATCCATACTTCTACAAATCTTATTTTATTTCCTTATGCTATACTATTGCTTTACTGTTATACGATTGTATTACATTATTACCAGCCAATTTCTTCATAACAATTATTATTAATTGCTGTTTCTCCCACCAAAAGAACAAAATTGTGATCAGCTGCAATATTTCTTCGTATTAACGAATTAACGAAGAAATATCAGATTATAAAGGATTAACTTTTAATTAATAAAATCAGCGCAAGAGAATTCACAAAGAATGGAATTTTCAATTGAAATTGAATAAGAAGGAACTAAAGTTCCCATTTGAAGGCATCTTAAGCCTACTTTCCAGTTTGTACTCGCATCGAAACACCGTAACAATTCTCCCAAAAGCAGAAACCACGCGAGATATCCCCGTGTGCTCGTTCCCAGGCGGTTCATTCGTATTCACGTCGCGACTGTGTCTCGTATACTCGAGCTAGAGAGATGGAGAGAAGGAGGAAGAAGAGGAATCGGTCCTCGTAAAGCAGCAGCCGAGGAATCATTATAATTTAGTTAGTCCCACACGCGTGGCCTCGTATCGCCTGAAAAAAATGTCGTTTCTTTGCCTGGCCGCCGCATACAAATGCGGCTGTGAAACCGGTCAAACAGGGAAACGAGGAGAAAAGAGGCGGATTATGTCCTGTAATCGACGCGAATTTTACCAGCCCCGTGGAACCGCGATCGTTCATCGTTCCCCGATCCTCTTCCACCATTAGACTTAGTAAGAAAGTAATTTTTTAAATTGTTCAAATATACGGCTTGCTAAGGATCTAATTTTGACAATTTTTTAAATGTGCCACTTGCCGAGCAGCTAATTTTGGAAATTTTGGAAACGTGTAACTTGTTAGTTCATTTTTAAAATTTTTGAAGTATGCAATTTGCCGAGGAGTTAGTTTTGGAAATTTTAGAAATATGCGACTTGTTGAGGAGCAAATTTTTGAAATATATGGCTTAGCTATAACGAGCTAATTTTGGAAATATTTCAATTATTGAAGAGCTAGTTTTTGAAATCTTTGAAACTTACTGAAGAATTAATTTTTGAAATGGTTGAAATGTGTAATTTGCCGAAGAGCTGTTTGAAAATTTTGGAAATATACAACTGGTTCAACGTTAATTTTAAAAAATTTTGAAATATGTGGCTTACTAAGCAGCTAATTTTTAAAATTTTAAAATAACTTGTGAAGTAGCTTATTTTTGACATTTTTAAAATATATGACTTGCTAAGGAGCTAATTTTGAAAATTTTGGAAATATCTGCTAGAGCTAATTTTTGAAATGTGCCAGTTGCTGAGAAGTTAAGTTTTGAAATTTTCGAAACATGCAATTTATTACTGAGCTAGTTTTGAAAATTTTAAGGTAGTTTGAAATGATAGTAAGAGGAGACAAAATTTTGGAAATTTGGTAATTCTGGAAAAAGAAGTAGGATGTAGAGTGATCTATCTCAACGATTCTATGTAAAGTCGTGAAATTTGAATTGTGGAGTTTAAGATTGGAAATTGTTGATTTAATGTAATTTTTGCTCGTCATTTGTATTTTTGATATCTTAAGTATTCGAGTAAACATTGTGAATTTTGGAAATTTTGTGCAAAAAACGGAATTTGAAATTTGAAATGCAGCTTTGAATAATATCTGCTAGTCAGAGTACTACACTGTTGTTTTCACGATATTTAAAAATATGTAAATTATGGGAATAGCTTCTTCTGAAGTTAAAATAGAATTACTGGAGGACAATTTATCTCGAGTACATACATTCTAATTTTTCTTTTGTGCATCAGTATGAACATTGTAATTTTAAATTTTAAGACCTTGAATTTAAGTATTCATCATTGGATGACTGACGTAGAATAATCCAAGTTAAATGAAATCTCAGAAGGAAGTAAGGCAAGAATATTATGGAAATAGCTTACTCTGTATATCATTTTTTCTGAAGACATTTTCAAGACGATTAAGTTAATACAGTGTTACGTGTAGTATAATTCTACCACCATGAAGTTTCTAACAAAGCAAAAAACCGATAAAGACAGCTTTCTTCAAGGATCAAACTGAGAATCATCGACTTTTCTTATCTGCTATTTTAAACCTCGATTCCTTCGACAGGATTATAAGAAGTACTTTACTGTCTATGTAATAATACATCTCCACTCCATTATCGATCAGGATAGGTGTTAATAAATACCTTCGACTCATCTGCATGATTCTTCCACGCTCTACCACGTAATTTTCTTCCACTAACCTTTTTCTCAAATCATTAAATATAACCAATCAATGTACGGGATATCCACTTTCTATTTACTCTTTCGATAACACCAATTGCTAAATTCCTTTTCTCTTTCCTCTTGCAACGTACATTTTATAATCGTTTCTGCTTCTCTAATTTTCTAATTTGTCAAGCTTTCCCAATTTTCCGAATTGTTAAGCATTCAAGTTTCCAAGTTTTCCAAAATCTCGAACTTGGAACTTCAAAAATTTTCCGAATACTTAAGCTACCAATTTCTGAATTCTCAATCTTCCAATCTTCAAACTTTCAAATTTTCCCAATTTTCGATCTTTTAATTTTTTAATTTTCAATCTTTCAAATTTTCCATGTTTTCAATTTTTCAGTTTTCAAATTTTCTAAATGCTGGATCTTTCAATTTTTAGGTTTTCTAAATTCTGGATATTTGAATTTCCAAATTTTCAATCTTTCAATCTTTCAAATTCCAAATGTTTAATTCTTCAATTTACAAATTTTCCAAATCCTTGATCTGCCAATTTTCAAACTCAGAATCTTTCAATTTTCAAATTTTCTAAATTCTGGATCTTTCAATTTTTAGATTTTCTAAATTCTGGATATTTGAATTTCCAAATTTTCAATCTTTCAATCTTTCAAATTCCAAATTTTTAATTCTTCAATTTACAAATTTTCCAAATCCTTGATCTGCCAATTTTCAAACTCAGAATCTTTCAATTTTCAAATTTTCTTAATTCTGGATCTTTCAATTTTTAGATTTTCTAAATTCTGGATATTTGAATTTCCAAATTTTCAATCTTTCAATCTTTCAAATTCCAAATTTTTAATTCTTCAATTTACAAATTTTCCAAATCCTTGATCTGCCAATTTTCAAACTCAGAATCTTTCAATTTTCAAATTTTCTAAATTCTGGATCTTTCAATTTTTAGATTTTCTAAATTCTGGATATTTGAATTTCCAAATTTTCAATCTTTCAATCTTTCAAATTCCAAATTTTTAATTCTTCAATTTACAAATTTTCCAAATCCTTGATCTGCCAATTTTCAAACTCAGAATCTTTCAATTTTCAAATTTTCTAAATGCTGGATCTTTCAATTTTTAGATTTTCTAAATTCTGGATATTTGAATTTCCAAATTTTCAATCTTTCAATCTTTCAAATTCCAAATTTTTAATTCTTCAATTTACAAATTTTCCAAATCCTTGATCTGCCAATTTTCAAACTCAGAATCTTTCAATTTTCAAATTTTCTAAATTCTGGATCTTTCAATTTTTAGATTTTCTAAATTCTGGATATTTGAATTTCCAAATTTTCAATCTTTCAATCTTTCAAATTCCAAATTTTTAATTCTTCAATTTACAAATTTTCCAAATCCTTGATCTGCCAATTTTCAAACTCAGAATCTTTCAATTTTCAAATTTTCTAAATTCTGGATCTTTCAATTTTTAGATTTTCTAAATTCTGGATATTTGAATTTCCAAATTTTCAATCTTTCAATCTTTCAAATTCCAAATTTTTAATTCTTCAATTTACAAATTTTCCAAATCCTTGATCTGCCAATTTTCAAACTCACAATCTTTCAATTTTCAAATTTTCTTACTTCTTGATCTTTCAATGTTCAATTTTTCGACATTCTCGAACTTAAAATAATTTTCAGATGTTCCCAATTTCATTCTCTATCTTTTATATTTTCAACTCCTTAATCCCCCCTCCCCCAACATTTCTAAGAGTCACCATTCTATACAACTGAAAGCGCGTTTGTATTATACGTAGACTGATGCAGTCTGGCAGCCACGCCGGCGACAATGTGGCGCATCACGAAATCCACCAGCCTCGTATTTACATTTCACGCACGTTGAGACCGATCGTTTCTCTTCTCTCATGTGCGTGCGGCATAAAGGACCCGACGCTCGTATTTTTTCGACGGTGCCGGAACTGGCCGATGTAATCGCGAATGCGTGGCTCTAAAGTGGTCACGATGAACCTCGAAAGAAGTAGAGGAACAATTTGTTCTCCGGAAGTGGATCAAGTGGATCGAGGAATTGCTCGATACTTTTATCTATGATCGTGAACTTATTGAAGAGAGGATATGAAACTTCTGATGGCTGTTTTTATTATATTATAGTATATTTATTTATTAGCATTATTAATACTTTATCTACCGATAAAGTAACGATCAGGTTCAGTTAACGATCGATTCCACTTACATACGGTTGTTTCGTCACCAGTGTAATTTTTAGCTATCATGCAGGAATACATCTGCCTATTTCTAAAGAATTAAAAGCAGTTCTGCTTTCGTTTATTTCAAAGCAGTGTAATTTTGACTAAAAATTCAAACAAAACTAAATATTAATCAAAAAACCGATTAACCCTTTGACTGCTATGGACGCACAATCGATATTGTTTCGCACTGATAAGAACATTCTTATCAAACACATTTCGTATATTTGGTATATACATACATACGTACACTTTGAACAGTTAAAGAATTAATCATTCGAAATATACAAATACATAAAATGTCTTATCGTTTTGTCTCATTTTCTGTCTAAACTTCCTTGCAATAGCATTCATAATTTCATAACTGAATACACAATTATCGATATAATAAAAACTATAAATATAAAATTTTATAATTCTGAAATATATAATTATCAACTTATACACATACACGAGTCTGTAATCTTCGACATGGTTGAAAGAAATGAGCAAAGTAACAAAGAAAAAGCTTTCTGCCTTCCGCCGATTAACGGAAGTAATCTGAAAGAACCGTCCGTCTTTTTGAAACAATCTCTTTAAAAAATAATTTTCCACAAGCTGGACAATTATCAGGGTGTAACGTATTCAGAGCTTCGCGAGAGTCAGCTTAATTCGAATAATTACAGTCTCGCCGACTGTGGGAGTTCCCTCGTCTGCGTGTTCCTTCTGTCTCTTTGGTGAAAAGGCTCGACTACTCTGGCTGCGATTTCCATCAAACAATAGACTGGACACCTCTGTAGTACGTCTACGTTTTAAAATGAAAACTCTCTCTCTCTCTCCCTCCCGCGTTTACAACCGGCGAAAGTATTCACGTTTGTTTATCGCTGCCGAGTTTAGATCGGCAACCGACATCGACATAGTGGGTGCACTGACCAAAGGACAACAACGTTCAACATGCACGCGTTTTCTAAACATAGAGTGTGTTGGTCAGTGAACCCTCTTCACTTCTCTTCTTTTTTTTTTCTCTCTTTTCTTTTCTTTTCCTTCGGCAGGATGTTGATCCTAACCTGCGTGTACACACGCACACGTCATTTACACCCTTTGTGATGTTTATACGGAATTTCGAGACGGTTCGGTTCGATTCGATTTGGTCTTTATTGGTCATTGTTTTGAAACGTTCACTCGAGTCTGACGGGGAAGTATTATTGGCACTATTCGTGGAAGTATCAATTTCGTTACGTTCTTTAATACTTCTGGTGTTTCGGTGAATTCAAATTCTTCTGATAGCTTGACAGGGAAAGAAGATAATAGTTATATACGAACACAGCAATTCATATATACGCAACGATTACGCAAGAAAATGGAAAAAGGATGAAAAATTCATTTTGGTTATTATTAATTGTCTGGTCGATGTAATTCTCATAACTTTCTTATTTTTCTTTATAGATTTACAGAAAAAAATGCTGAAAGGGGAAAGATAAATGGCTGAAAGAGCAGTACATCTCTAGGCCCTTAGATTTGTTTTCTTAAGTGCAACAGTGTATTAACAGTGAATTAACAATTACATCATTTCTTTAAATGGAAAATTCGGAGCTTTTTTTACACAAATCGATTTCTCTGTTCATTCTACGTAAAGAATTATTGGGATGTCATGGAAAAGAATTACTAGTTCACGAGATATGTTTAAAAAATATCTCACTGTTAGTAAAATACATGTTCTTTGATTTAGGGAAATACAATCACAATTTTTCAAATTCTTAGTTTCCGTACAATGCTTACTCGTACAAATCAGTTTCTGTTTTAGACAACAATGTCGAAACGGTGTTTACGTTTACAACACAGTCACGAAGCGTTTGAGCATCTTGAATAAAGACATTTTTTGAAAATATCTCGATTTACGCGAAAAGAGTTTTAGAGATTTTAACAAAATTAATTATTCACCTTTTTATTTCATCGACTTCCTACCATTGTGTCAAATTGACAACGAGGGACAAATGTAAAATTGAGGGACAGATGAGGGTTAATTGGCACAAACGTATCATTGCTTGACATCTTCAGATCCTTTAAGATTTCTAGGAAAATATATTTTCTCGCCGCGTAAAAAGAAAAAAACAAAAGAGTATTCTATACGCCTAAATTTATTAATAATTTAACAAACTTAGGAAAAGAAAGTTTCGGCAAACCGTAAGGGGTAATCTTTTTTAAAGACAGAGAACATTAAAATCACTTATAGTATCATCAAGTTGAAGCAATCTCGTTACCTTGATTTCTACCCTGCGAATCAGCGTCAATTTACAGCGTTGCATACGGGGTGGATCAGAAACGAGGCTGAGCTCGTTGATGGGGTCGGGGTGTTAATATTTCATCCCGCACCCCATGGTCCGTTTCAGCGTCAAGCAAACAGGCACACGCACGTGGCTAGCCTGTATTTATTTTATTCGACCCTCATATGTCGGTAACGAGCGCCCTGTCGCCTGAAACACTGTTCTCTTCTTGCTCGATCGCGTTACGTACATATATTTGCTTTTACGCGGCTGTTTGTGAATGAATCTATAAGAAGACACTGCTATTCTCGTAGATGTGTAGCGTTTCGAGATAAAAATAGACCGTTTATGGGAAGATTTTCAAGTGCATGGAGTTTGTCATTTTTATTACGACGAATCTCTTTAATTTTAACACTTTTAATTCATTTACATTCTGAATCATATTACTACTATTGTACATATATAATAATCTAATAATAATGATAATAATGATATGTTAAATATTATTATTCTGTATATAATATTTAGCTATAATATTATCATTAATATACACTAATACAATAATAATAATACAATATGTCGGATACTATTGTTCTACTTATAATATTGAACAATTATTATATATTTACAATAAATTTCAAAATTGGAATTAACTAAAAGTATTAAAATTAAAAAGATTCGTTGTAATAAAATGTAGAGGTTCCATGCACTTGAAAAAAAATTGTAATGTTATTATATTAAAAATAATAATCACATATATACATAATATTATTATTTTTGACATAATAATTAAAATAAATAATTATATATAATGATATTGTTACTTTTAATACAATAATATTACAATTTTGTTTTAAATGCATGGAAACTTTAAGTTTTATTATCACGAATCTCTTTAATTTTAGCATTTTTAATTAACTTCAATTTTAAAATTGTTCTTTCTTTTAATTCTATTATAATTGATATTGTTCTATATAGAATAACAATATTTAACGTATCACATTACTATTATTTTATATACAATAAGAACAATCATTATATCCTTATATTTAACTATAATATTATAATATTATAGTTATTTTATTTTAGATTATACATATATAATAATGCAATAATGATAACAACATGATGTCAGATATTATTGTTCTACTTATAATATTATATTATTATATTATTATATTTAATATTTAACTATAATATCATATTATTTCTATTATATACATGTACAATAAAAATATTATAAGAATAATGGTATATTTTAAATATTATTATTCTATATATGTATAATAATAATTATCGTATATTTAAGACAAATCTAAAAATTGTAATTAACTGAAAATATTAAAATTAAAAAGATTCGTTGTAATAAAAATTGAAAGCTCCATTCACTTGACAAAAATTTAGTATTATTATATTAAAAATAATAATTATATACTTATAATAATAATCCTTTTTTAAATTTGTTGAATAATTCTGAAAATTATCCTTAAAAACATATAATAGGAGATACTATGAGCAATTTTATTCACTCTCTCATAGATACTTTCTTAAAGATTACAGAATTTCAAGAAAAAAAAAAGAAAAAAGAAAAAACTCGACTCTAATTTTTTGCGAATTTAATCAACACGAAATGTAGTCGTGCCGAAAATAAATGTTTCAAATTGTTGAAAAAATGTCCAAGATATATTCCCGGCTATTTCACAATAATCGCAAAGTGCAATCGTGGGGGTTCTTTTCTCAAGTATAATACAAGTTGCAAAAGTGTTACAAAATATTCGGAATAATAGCGGATTGTAAGTAACGAGTAACGAGAATTAGCTTACCGAACGGGAAATTAAGAAAATATGTAAGTGATCGTCGGTTGCAACGTGACCGACTTAGGTTATCGTGCAATTTGAACGTAGGATAAATGGCAGAAATGACGAAGGAATTAGACACGCTCGCGTTAAAATTCCACGATGAATGATCATCGACCCCGCTTTTATCCTCTCCTACGCTCGGAAATATTGCCCTCGACCGATAAAACCGCGACGTATCGTCGTGAAACGAAAGAAACATTAACAACTGTCCAAGATAATTCATCGCTTGCTGCTCGTTAGTTAACATGAACGATGTTAAGTCTTTTCTACTGGCCAAGTCATTAATTCTGTTAATATTACTAAATTGAAATTCACTACAAAAAAAAAAAAAAAACAAAAAAGAAAAGAAAAGAAAAGAAAAATGTAAATCTTCCAGTAGATTTTTGTTTAAATATTAAAACTTTACTTTGAAATTTTCTTAACATTTTTATGCTTAAAAATTAACATCTGTTACTTTACATCAACATTTCTAAGAGATTTATATTCCAGATCATCGATATTTCTCATTTAGTGTTGTTAATTTTAAAATTTCATTTTCCGACATTAATCCAATTGATTCAATTTCAACATTTTCCGTAAACGCAAGCTTCCAATATTGAAAATTCTCCAAATTTTCAAGCTTCCAATTTCAAAGTTATGTCAAATTCACAAACCTTCGATTTATTTAATTTTTGCACTTGTACACTACCAAATTTTCCAAATTTCTCAATTCCACAATTTCCAATCTTCAAAATATTCTAATTCTGTACTCTAGATCTCCCATATTTCCAACTACTCAATTCCCAATTTTTCAATTTCATTCCCTCACTATTTCTAAGAGTCGCGTTTTCTAATAATTTTAGGGTGTGATTTTCCAAAATTGACATTGCCAATCTCCGACGTTTACTCATCTAAAGGGATAATCAATAGGAATGGAATAATTAACGACAACGTTCTGTTAAAATGAAATCTTGTGATTCTTGTCGACTCCGTGCAACTCAATTCAACGTCGATTCGTAAGGCGCCATCGCCATTTGGTCGATGGTTATCAAAGATGACATCGGGTGGCACTGTCTTCTGTGCTCGAAGATATTATCGTTGTCGGAGAAGAAAATCTACGTGACAGCGAACAAAGGGAGGGCTTAATGGTCTAGTAACCTTGATATCTTCACGACTGTTCACCTTTCTTTTCTTCTTATTTTCTTTCATCATGATTCCTAACATATTGCTCGCGAGGCAACAGAAAAACTAACGAAACTGCACTAATTCCAATTTTCATAGCGTAGCATTGAAGGGACTTTCGTTCATTCGTCTAAACGATAAAACAAATAGCAGATCTTTCTCGAAATTCGTATGATCTTTGTGAAGAAAAATTCTCTCAATGTGAAAAATCCTTATCAAAAGATCGTCCAATCGTAAACATTTCGAATTTTCTGTGAGCAAATCAGAAAGTTTCATTCGAATTACGATTTTCAACTTTTCAATCTGTCTACTTTTTTTTTTGCAACTTCTTCGTCACATTTGCGGTTAGAAATTGTGCTTTTACAATTCCTTGGATCCTATAGAAAATGTTCTATAAACATTTTCAGGTGTTTAAGTCACCCAACATTTGTCTATTTCTTAAAACACACGTTTCGTCAATTTTTGTTTTTTTTTTTAACCAAAAACGCTTCGAATTAGACTACAGCGAAAAATTTCTCGAGTTCAAAGTGAGTAGTAATAGTGATATTTTTCTTTTACTATTCAAAGAATGGTTGAACGATAATTCTATTTTTATTTCTTCCACGATTTCGAATAATTTCGTTATCGACAGAAAATTACCATTAATTACGATGCAATTCAATCTGCATGAAATTACGAAGTGTTGCAGTAGTATTAAAGTTACGAATAGAAGATTCCCGTTTCCCTTTCTAACTTCTCTTCACATTCGATATACTAATTACCATACTTCAACATCGTACTCAAACAACGTCCAATTCCCAAGATAGTCACCGAACTGCAGTTCCATGAAAGTTCCATGCCTCCCCTATTTCGCTCACTAAACTCTCCGTCCCATCTTCAGAATGAAACTATCCTTCACAGTCACCACGGCGGCCATTATAATACAGATCATTTACCCGAGACTTCAGTCATCAGCCGTGGTATCAGAATTGAACTATATCTCACAGTCACCGCGATAGTTATCGAACTTGGCCCCCAAAGAGGATAATCGATCTCCTTTAACCTTTGTTACTCCTCATTTTCACAAGTTATCGACTTTCTTTTGATGAAATAATTCTCTCTCGCATAATACCAAGTCCATCTGTATTATTCTACTTTTCACGATTGTACAAATAATACATGAAATCGCGGAGGGTCAGTTTATATTGCTTTATCAACTTTAAGTTTCCCTTATTCTCAGATCTGTAGATGAGTTTTTGCCGATTTGTGGATTTAAATGTTTGCAATCGTGAAAATTCTGCATGAAATTATAGACGCTCGATTTAATCAATTTTATCAACATTGAATTCACCTTATTCTTGGATCTGTGAATGAAACTTCAGTGGTTTGAGACTTTGAATGTTTGCAACTGTAACAATTATATATAAAATTATGCTGGCTCAATTTAACTTATTCTATTAACATTAAACCTCCCTTATTTTCAAATCTATCAATGAGACTTCGGTAGTTTAAGGCTTTGAACCGTTTACAATTCCAAAGGTTATAGATTAAATCATAGAAGATCAATTTGAATCATTTTATTAACTTTAAATCCCCCACATTCTCAAATCTATAATTTCACTAAAAGATAAAGAAAAAAAAAAGAAGTCGATCTTTGCAGTATTACTTACAAAAGGGCAAAATATTCAGTAATTACAAAGACTCAAAAAATCGATTGTCCGGGTTAATCTAGAGATCTTCATAAAAGCTAAGTACAACAATTATTTTCTCGATGGCAAAATGTTGTTTTCAAACGGTGTATATTATTCAATTAATTAATTTTCTTATATGTATTTCCAAATTTTCAATCAAACTGGTTAACGAGAAACGACATTACTTTCCAGTACATCTAATACATATGTACACCTATGATCAGTCTTTGAATTAGTATATATACATGTTACGGTAAATGTGATTAATCAGGTGATTGTGTATAAATGCCGGTTTATATATATATAATCACCACTAAATTTTGTAAATGTGATAAAAGTCCATCTAGTATCTACTCAAAAAACTGCGCTGTATTCTACTGGCTCAATCACTCAAAATATTTATCACATTCGCCATTACAACTTGGGAATTATATAAACCAGCCGGTTAATTTGATAAATGTTCAAGAATTCGTTACATTTACCAAATTCAATGGTGATTATATATAAAAAAAAACCCGGCAATTATACACATTAATACATATTGGCAATCCTGTTAGTTTTCAAACAGACTGCGTATCTGTGCACCTAATACAATAGATTTTATGCATCCAATACGGTTACAGCGATAACAAAAGGCAATTAACTTAAAAATTCGCCATTTCTCTCGCAAATAAAAGTATCTCGAACATTGTCGAAGCTTTCATGGGTCGTTCTGCGCCAAAATTCTCGCCTAGTGTCGCGTCGCATTGACGGAAACGGAAAGACAAGGAGAAAAGGAAGGAAAGAAAGAGAAGAGAATAAAAAATGGCGTCGAAGTGAAGAGAAGTGGCGAGTTCGTTGGTCGGTTACGAGTAACGCGGAACGACTTAATTGCTTAACGAGTCGGATTATGCAAATGGCGCGTCGCTCTCTGCCCACGCTCGTCGGAGCCGTTTGTCCCGCGGATTATGCCGGTGAAACGCGAATAGCACGCAGTAAACAGTGGAAAACTGGAAATACTCCCGAAATGCTCCAACTCGAAAGTGCTTCCCGTTGATCCCCCCTTTTGCGAAGCCTTCGCGAGTTTAACTTCGATTTTAAATCTTATTACGATAGAATACTTCGCCGACGATTATTATTTTATTCGAATATTTTCACATTCTACGAGCGAGTATAAAAAGGTTAGAAGGGAACATATAGGAACGTGGCCATTGTTTAATCTCTTTGAAAATTTGATTCTGGGTTAAGGATTGTTCAGACGAAGTATTTTGGAAATTTTTTATCTGCCATTCTTTCTATACTTTGTAAACTTTGTACGTAGAATGTTTGTTCTCTCTCTCTCTCTCTCTCTCTCTCTCTCTCTCTCTTTTTTTTTCTTTTGTTTGAAATCGCTGGTATTTGAAATATTTTCTATTTCCAATTTTCTTTCGTATTTAGAATGTGTTCTAATTACACTTGAAATGTTCTCGATATCAAACACTTTTTCTTTGCGATGTTTTCGTTTTGGAGCCTGATTTTAATTAATATACCTTTTATACGGAATGTTTTGTATCAGATATGTTATTTGCAATGTTTCAAATTTATCATATTATTTAATATTGAAATACTTTGTATCCGTAACGTACATATCGTACTTGGAAAGTTTCGTATCTCGAATCTTTTCAGTTTTACAATATTCCGTATCTGAAATATTGCAAATATCGCACGTACTAGAATGTTTATCGTATTTAGCTCGTATTGAACTTCGAAGAAAAATGTAACGTTGAACAAAACTGTCCACAGACTCTCTAAAACGAGATAGATGATGGATCACCTGGTTTCTTTTATTTCTTACAATTAGAGTAGCTTCGTAGGATCAGAAGAGGTTCGAAGATCTCCGGTTGAATCATCCGCACGATTTTTATTCACTTTTCAGTGGACGTTCACCTTTCCCCAGGACGGACAGAGATTGAGCCGTAAAAACTGGCCTCGCCTCTGCGCCGTATAAATCTGCCACACGTCGAGCAAGTAAAAATGCGTCTGCCTATAAATACTCGCACGCTACGATGACTTCAAATGGATCGTCCCAGGCCAACCCTTCCAACCGTCAACTGATTCACGCGCCACCACTTCGACTTTCGACCACGTTCTACGCCTATTCCGATTAGACAAGCAATTGGACCGTCAATGATCCACGAAATTACCAGGTGACAACAACCTACCAATGAAATATCCTTCGTGCAACATTACATATGTATATATGTACAGTTACTTCCACTCCTATTTGTACATTATACGGACTTTATTTAGTATAAATAAAAGAAAACACTTTTCTTAGTGATTTTGAATTTTCTATTTATTTTCAATTATTTTTTAATCAACTCAAAAGCGACAAGTTAAGTATCTCGAAACAAAGGATATGACTTTTATATAATCATCTCCAATCATAAATATATCTTCTTCCGAAATTAAATTCAACGAGAAAATAAAAAACCGAAAGAAGTTTCTTCACTAATACAATAACAAGTTTTAACATCGAGAACTTTTTCATTAGACATATTTTATTGTCAGAAATAAGCTGGATGAGAATTCATTAATTTTCCAGATTCTCAAATCTGGAGTGCTTTTTCTTCTTTTCCTTTTTAAATAAATATATTTCTCTGAGAGTCGGGATAATTATGACTGGGGATTACAATTGCGGGAATAATGAAAGGAACGCGAGCTTCGAAAATTACAATTTGTAAAAGTTTATGAAAAACTATTTTTTCATTTAGAATGTATTCTATATTACTTTTATAATACTGAATTGCGGAAATAATAAAAGGAACGTGAGCTTCGAAAATTACAATTCGCAAAACGGTATGAAAAACGATATTTTCATTTAGAATTTATGTAATTTTATTTTTGTAATACTGAATTGCGAGGGTAATGAAAGGAACATGAGCTTCGAAAATTACAATTTGTAAAAGATTGAGAAAAATAATTTTTTCATTTAAAATTTATTCAATATTACTCTTGTACTGTTGAAATAATGTTTTCTTTTTCTTAATAAATAAACATATTTCTATGAAAGACGGAATAATGGGTGACTGAGGATCATAATTGCGGGAATAATAAAAGAAACGTGAGCTTCGAAAATTACAATTCGCAAAACGGTATGAAAAACGATATTTTCATTTAGAATTTATGTAATTTTATTTTTGTAATACTGAATTGCGAGGGTAATGAAAGGAACATGAGCTTCGAAAATTACAATTTGTAAAAGATTGAGAAAAATAATTTTTTCATTTAAAATTTATTCAATATTACTCTTGTACTGTTGAAATAATGTTTTCTTTTTCTTAATAAATAAACATATTTCTATGAAAGACGGAATAATGGGTGACTGAGGATCATAATTGCGGGAATAATAAAAGAAACGTGAGCTTCGAAAATTACAATTTGCAAAACGGTATGAAAAACCATGTTTTCATTTAGAATTTATTTAATATTACTTTTGTAATACTGAAATAAGCGGAGAAGAAAATTCACAAATCCATCTCTTCACACGTAACATTTCCTTCCTTTTATACAATAAAGTAATTAATTAATGATAATAGTAATTCTTTTGTTGCAACAAAGTAACGAGTTAAATAAAGGAAAAGTAACATCAGTGTGATACTTCTAATAACATTCACGAATAACTGTGCAAGTTTAAGTAGCAATCTTCACTTCACTCCGTATTTAAAGATACTTTTAACGATCTTAGAGCAGAAGAGTATCGAAGAATTCTTCAGACTTCTATAACGAGACTTCTTCGACGAACTCTTTTCCTTCAAACCCATTCGGTGTCTAATTGTTCCAGTACAATATTCCGTAATAAAAGAATTATAGAATGTTTTTTTGTTCAGAAATCATAATTCAGAATGCATCGTGGAAAGAAATTTTAAACTCTATTTTCATACAAATCTTCTTTATATTTTATTTGCTCTTTCTTTTAATATTCGTAACCTCTCAATTTACTTTTCTTTCAAAAGTATCGCCAAATTCTTTATCATTCATCATTCTCCTTAATTATTTCTGTCCTGCTTTCATACTATAGTTACATATATTTTTCTGTTGTATATCTACATACAGTGATTCTTATTAATATTCAGGCATACTTTTAACAGAGAATAAATGTTTTTTTCTTTTTTAAAATAGGATCAAACGACTTGAGCTTTTTTTTCGAGAAGTTGGAAGCATTAGTTTACTACATGACGAATGAAAGAAACATTATTGTATATTTTTAATCTAAAAGTACTTTTATAACTCGTTTTATTCATCTATCGTTTTGTCGGGTTTTGGTACATTTAAGTATACTTTAGGTGGATAATTAAAAATTGAAGCATTTGAAAGGAAACAGATAAGGCAGTATAATAGTTATTCCATCGTGTTAACTCTTTCGCTACGAGCGTCTTTTCCGCCGAGATTCTCCCACTGAACGAGACGCCGCGATAAAAGTGTACATGTTGCATGAAAATCGATAGAAAAATCAATTAACGTCTTCGAAAAACATTTGCTTTTTTATCGTTATGTTGTGCTCTAATAAGCGCTCACCGTCCACACGCGAGACTAACAAAAATGTGCAAACTAGCGTCACACTTACCCTACTCGAAAGCAGAATCAGCGATACGTGGCTACCAAAAACTGCTAAACTCATGCGTCCGAACTTACGACCAAATATGATCATCCCCGCCAATGAATTGATCATAAAACGATTGTATAAAAGACGCGAGAACCGCCCAGGAGGGCAGAATTAGAATGATAAAAAACCAAAAGAGAACTAGAGAGAGCAGGAGAGCCGATAGACATAGAAATCGAAACCTGTAAAAGCAACACTCGATAAAAGCCTTTCCTCCACTCAACGATCGGTGAATTCCTATTCTTTAAACGCTCCAGAACCCAAGTTATCCCGTATACCCCGTAAACCAGACGGGGCACAACAGTTACTAGAATGTATCACCCGTAAGAAACAAACGAAATGAAAAAAACAAATATTTGAACAACCAAACTGCAATTCCAAGTATGAATGACAACTTACAGATAGCGACTACAGTCGCTTTTCATAGCGAAAGGGTTAAAACCCATTATGATTTCCTACAGTTATACCAATACGATGTTAATAATTTTCAAGAAAAATATCCGAAACCATTTTGACGGACTTGGTAGTTCCAGTGTTAATATTTTTACATGTATGTATATTTTCTGCTTTCAACCATTTCCTCCCTTATTATTATTTTTCTCAGTTTCTTTTACTTTTTAGAAAATTAATATCGCTTCAATCGGTGCGCCTCTTTTCCCCAAAGAAAATGAAACAGACAAAATTGGTGGTTATTTCGTAACAATTGTTCATTATTTCTGTGTACCTTCACGAAGTCACGGTAAATTGGAAGATGCAACACGAATGGATTCAATGGCCACATAAAAATTCCATGGGAGATGGATGGCGCAGACACCGTGTCCTCTTAAAGTTATAAAGCTTCGCTTATAATATCAAACTGGAAGCCTTTGAAACAATCTTTTCATTAACTTACACGCGGAAATCTTTTTCAGGCAAGCATTTTCTCGTGAACTTCGGCTAGAGACTTTTAACATGCTCCTCTGTTTCATTGTCAGTCGAAGAATTATTGTGTAATTTATAATTGAAACTAACGGTTTCAAAGTTACAAAAAAGCTCAGATTTTTTATCATGGTCTGTTACATTATACAGGAAGAAGATTTTACATTTCAAATGAAATCAAATGAGAAAAGAAATGCAAAATATCTTTTTCTTACGTTAAAGAATACATCTGTGTGTTAAAACAATTCACTTGTACTTACAAAAGCAGAAATATCCACTCCTTTTTTTTTTTTCCATTCTTTATGAACATGTAACGTTGAACAATTACGTTATATCGTATTTCAAAACCACAATAATTTGAGGTAATAGAATTTTCTCAATGAAATATTAATGATATAATATCATATCTGTTAATTAATGTATCATTGGAACGTTAAATACAATTTCTCATTGATCAACTGTGTCCCATTACAAAATTCACTGGAATTTTCCGAATTTTCCAACGTTGTCCCTATATAAAACTTCATCACTTAATTTAGGTTATCGATACATCCGTAAATAATATATTCTACAGAGTCATTTTTACTTGCACGCTTATATGTTACTTTTTTATAAAGTATAAACTATTTGGAATTTTTTCAAGTTGCTTTTTTGTTTTGTTTTTGAAAGTACGATGCATTACGATTATATCCGGAATAAAATATCATTGAAATATGCATCACAGCTACGTTTGCAGACATTAATTCGATTATCGAAAGTTTCAATGAGTTTTGAACATGTTGCTGGGGTTATTTCACGAATTGCAACTCGAATATTATTCTTTAGAACGTTAATTCTTTCTGACTTGTTAGCGTAGATTCGACCTTTTAAAAAAATCCCAGAGGGAAAGTCTAATGGTGTTAAATCACGTAATTTTGAAGGCAAATTGGAATCGTCGACGAAATTTCAAACGTGACTATCAAGTCACACGGCGCTAAAGAGGATTAAAAGAATTTTTGAAGAGTTTTTCAAGGAGAAACGTAATCTGTACAAGTTATCCTGAGAGTTCAGAGAGGCACGCACAGAAACACAGTTGCTAAAAATGAAAACCAAGCGGGTGGTCTCTCGAGCATTTAGAGACAACGAAGAGATTCGTGTTTGACACGAATATTCTCCCGTTTCCATTTAATTACATCGTTCAGAGATAGACGAGTCGAGGTTCAATTTGTATTTATGAATAGTTTCGAGCCGTACCGGAAGCCAGACAGCGTATTGTCGTCCAGTTTTTCGAGGGACGCCTCTGCCGCTGGTGAAAACGATGAGATCACAGGCGTTTGCTCTAGTGAATCATCGTCTGGTCGGTTGCTGCGGCCAATTTCGCGAACCAACGGTAAAATGTGCCTTGAATTTTCGTAAATTCAAATACCGAATATCCTACGTTTTTGAGAAAAAAAGCTGGAAATGTTGCGAAATACAGAAATACCAAATTTAGAAATTATTATTATTATACACTATTTTCAATCATTTTATTCTTATTTTCATCCATGTTAAAACTTTTATTGTTTTACGATCTTTACTTTTACTGCTATTATTTTATACTTTCTTTATTCTTATCCCTTAACTTCTTGCCTTAATTATAGTGTAACTTTACAATCAGGAGAAACGCTTAATTCATTTCTAAGTGTTCTCTTTCTGTTCAATAACAACTGACGACATCGTAATCTTATTTTTTAGACCAAGGATTGATTAACACTTTTTTTACTGCCAGGTTATCTGAATTTTGGTGACATGAAAAGTTCCCAATAGGTCACGTCACCTGTATAAAGGTGACAATTATACTGCTTAATCACGAATTATCTAAGGAGAACTTTGAAAGAATAGTTAGCAGGATATAATTATAAATAGTTCCATTTCGAAAATGATCTTGAATACAATCAACTTCGATCTCTTCTTCGATAATCAATTCTTGTAAAATCTGATCTATATCATTTCTGGAAAATTCAGCATCGCTACTGTTGCATTTGTCAATACCCGAGTCAGAATCTGAATACATAAATTCTATTTATATTTCCTGTTCTGGAAAATCTCAATTCTTCTTCAAAAAAAGAATTGAGACGCTTCTCGCTAAAAAAAAAATAAGTTTAATATCGTTTAATCACGAGACACACCAATGGTGCAGTTTATAGTCAAGATATGATAAAAGAAGAATTGTATGTCTTTTTGTATTTTTGCTCTAACTTCAGCTTCAATTTAAAACTAGCGATTACCAAACAAAAATTTTATATAATTACTCGACTTATTTTTATTTAATTCTGTATTGCTATAATTGATAATCGAGGCTGACCGAAAGAATCGTAAGGCGCGAGGTTAATTGATAATGTTCCGTATCGAACATTTCTTTTAATACAGTCTACGCCGCTTCCGTATTATTGCGGGATTTCCAACTTTTCAGTTTTGACGGATGTTTGATTTTTGTTGAAACGTATCTGGCGAATGTTCAACAAAAATATACTATATATTCTTTTGTGAAAATGTATAAACTGTTTAACACTAGATTTACGGGCTTTTCTTCTGTGAACCAGAAACTGAATCTTTCCTTCCAGAAATCGATTTGTTAGAGACAACATAACTGTATATTACTAACATATTTACAAATTCGGATATATTTTCGTATCATTCCATAAAAATAAAAGTAAGAAAAAGTTGCTAGGAAATAATAACAATCGTTTTTCTAATTTCTCTCGTGAAATCTCAAATCCGTCAAATTGACGTGTCCCGTAAATCTAGTGTTAATATACTTTCTTTCGAGTGTCCATTCCCCATAAATAAGCAATGTGACTACCAACACTCAGGTTTTCTCAGCTGCCGATATGTAACCGGCATACAAAGCGTGTTAATCTGGACCAAACCTTTCTGTTTCTTTATTTTAATATTTTCAAAGAAGTTGTAAAACGAGCCTGAAATTATACGATATATATACGATTAGTCAGGACGGTCAGAAACGTGTTGACTTGGTAAACTCATACATAACCGAACGACGTTTTCAAACTTCATTTTACCATCCATTATTTTGGCTTCCTAATTATTCAAGTAATATTTTCCTCTCTTATATATGATCTCCTTTTTTCCGAAATTTCTAAAAACTAAGACACCTCATTCTTCTACCACTTTTATCCTCTCACCATCTACTTAACCCTCTATGGGTCCGTGTAACTTTCAGGTCACATTTTAATTTATCGACATTTTACACAGAAGTGCAAACATTATAGGCCGTTGTTACCTGAAAGTCACATATGTTGATGATCAGAACAATATAATAATTATGTTGTTTATTTTTGGAATAAATATATATAGAAAATAGAAGCACACACGAAAAAATTTTTAACACATATCACACTCATCGCTCATCACTTACGCCCCCCGTCTACGAGTTCACCTCCCCATTGTTCTTCTTTTGTTTTTCCATTCCTCCCAACTTCGTTCTAGTCACTTATTATCTATTTTTAATATCCCTATAAAAATAATCTTTCACCAACAACATAGTGAATATATTGCAATAAAATTGTTTAAACGGAAAATTTCTTTTTCATTTGCATATATAGGTTTATAACTGCTGATTTTTCGTTCCCTAATTTATTTGGAAATTTTTTTGGATTTGAAACAAAAATTCGGTTCATAGAGGGTTAACACATTACTAACCACATGGGGAGATCTCCCCGTTTTCAAATAACCGATTGAATATTTCTCCCCGTTTTTGAAAGAAGTCGCTGTGTGAACAATTTCAAAGAAATATATACTTGTACGAGATTTTAAGAGGTAGCGGAAGAAAACATCCTCACCGGAAATGTAGGACTCTTGGAGTCTTTCAAGCAAAGAAGATTACTGCTTCACGTCGTTTGTAAAAAAAAAAATAGACGGTTGGCTAAGTATTAAGCAACACCCTACGACAAATAATCGATTTTCTATATTCTCCCATTTTTTCATTTCCCAAATTGAGCTCCGCCTTCAGTAACTGAGATGCATGTTCTCTTCTGAATTTCCAATAATAAATAACCAAATTCAATTAGTCCGAGCACTGAACGAACAACCAAGTCTTTTTTATACTACTCCCTCTGTCCCATAGTAATAGTAACAAAAGAAAATAAATATAGAATGCAACATTTATTATCAAAAAAAAAAAAAAAGAAATTAAATTAAACAATGAATTAAAAATGTTACTTCTAATATTTATTTCGAGCGTTCAAATAGTTTCTGGACTTTTCAATAATTTCGTTAATGCGTTTAAAACTTGTAGGTAGGATCCCTTGGCTGTGAAGACAAAATTCTACGAGATCTTTCTTATTCTTTTCTGTAAGAAATGGTTTGATGGTGCTTGAAACTTGTTTTATGGTGGCTCTTCTGCTGTGACCGCTTCAGGCCTTGTTAAAAAATATCTGATTACTTCTTTCGTGATCTAAGTTTGCAACAAACTGCAAACTGACACGTGTACACGACAGATACTTAAAGTTTAAATAACGCGTTACTTTGTTAAAAGGAAGCAACGTTTGAACGACTAGATTTACTTGTGTGTTTTAAGAAAATTGTCAATTTGTCGCGTTCTCTTTCAGAAACCTTGTCAAGCTTTATTCTATCCCTTCAAAGAAGATAAGTAATTTTTATTCACCACAGATTTGACTTTATAAAAGAAAATGAGAAAAGGAAAAACCACATAGAAATTCTTCCATTTCTATTTCTATCATTAGGCTAATAAATAGAGCATTAATTTCGCAGTTACATCGAGTTAAAAGAAATACATTTTCTCGTCGTAACTTCTTTTTATATCTTCCTGTACCTATGAAAAGGGAAATAAAGAAGTTAACAGAGAGAAACTTTCTCTCAGTCATTCTCGCCGACAAATTCCATTGCAACGAAGACAATACTAACTATCGAACGAATAGCAGAAACTGTGCAATAGGCGCGTGGAAATAATGAACAGTCAGAGTTGGCGGAGGGCAGAATGAAGACGCGGCTTAACGCGCTGGAGGACATGTCCTCAATGTTGTCCAGACAAAATTGGAAGATTGCCCGGCGCCGTTCTCTCTCTCCCTCCCTCCATTCTTCCTTTTATATCCTCCCCTTTGCCCTGCTGGTTCATTATGCGAATTGTCGAAGAACGCATCCTGAATTTCCCAAGTAGCTACACCACGAAGGTTCTTCGCGTGTCATTCACGTTTAACACGCGATTGAATTCTATGAAATCATATTAGGGACAAGCAGTAAATTCCCTCATTGTCAGAAGTCAAACTGATTGAATTCGTGAAATAGAAGAAACGAAAAACAATGTAGAAGGTGATTTTTCATCCTTTAATAACACGTTGAGTGCCAAGCCGTTTTTGCTCGACTTTTCATTCAAACCATTTGCTTTGTTTTATACTGTATTTTTCATAATGCCTCATTTTTATTGCCCCATGGTGTGCCATGGATGGTACATGTGGTACGAAACGTGCAAACTGCGAGAAGCGTGTATGCAGCGACCCCCATTAATATTCGGACACCATTTAAAACAGAATAATTTTGTAGCAACTGGATCAAACGGATTAAGCTCTCGCGAAAAGTGAAAAGGATTGACTTTACTGATCTAATTGGTGGGAATTACGAAGAAAATAGGTAGCGATAGCTTTTTACAACTGTTTTTACCCAAGTCTGTAATGAAAATTAAAAAAATAATAAATTAGTGATATGTCCGTCATTAATGAAGATCGAAATTAGATGCTGACTATTGCTAATCGTATTAGGCACTTACATTCTCGTTTCATGGAAATTCAAATCATTTTATTTCGGAGTCTTGCAATAAAGTCGAAAAATAAGCTGAAAACGATTGAAAATGACGAAAATCGAAGTCTTCCGCGATTTTTAGACTACAACTGCGATAAATCGAAAGATTCTTGCATTTTCAAATGTCTGTCGCTTGTTATGCATTCAACTAATATAAATCTACAATACGCATTTTTTTTTTAATTTCTATTACACTCAACTAAAAAAAAAAATTGGAAAAGTGACATTCGTTATTTTCATTGCGATTCCGATCAACTGCAATTTTTCAAACTTCTAACATCTGAAAAAAAAAAAACTCAGGTCGTTTAGTCCAATTCAAAGAAAAGTTACTCTATTTTAAAGTGTGTTAATGGAAGTCGAATATTAATGGGAATCACTGCATATACGATCTTAGAAAATACTGTAATTCCTGATAGAATGATAATCACTCGTTTCATTCCTTTAACTTTTTTCGTTTCACATGTTCACGATTGTTTTCGCTATTCTTAGTGTCGAGCAAACAGTTTCAATGGAAAGTCAAGCAGATTTACGGAAGTAGAATACGTCAAATAAATTCGACCTATTAATTATTATCCTTGTGGTATATTTTTTTACAGTGTCACGTATATTCAAATAATGGGTTATTAATGTGTAAAATGATTCAAGCTCAGTGCATACTCTGAGGATAATAATGTAATAGTTTTCAATGAGTGAATGTCTATATTCAATTATCATTTATTAATTGTAAAATTTCAAGTTCATTTGGGGCATTTACGGACATTCGAAATTACACTTTGCACGATATTATAGCCACTATGAATCAAAACATTTGCAGATGCCACGCAAATACATTAGGAAGTATGTGCAAGGACGCACTTTCGAAACTTTTAGGATAGCAAAACAAGAATTGAAGGAAAAGAAAATTTTTTTAAATGTAGGTACTTTAGCAAGTACCTACATTTCACATAGGATAACACTTTGTGATCAAGTGAAAAAAGAAAATGCAACTTAACAGGGCAAGAAGAAACCTGTTTTTAAAGCAGCTCAAGAAGACAAGTTAGCAAATTATATTTTTTAGAATGATCTAAAATATTTTATGAGATAACTGTACCAAGCTTACGAAAAACAGCGTTCAATGTTGCTACTGCTAACGGTGTAAAACATTTGCAATAAGATGAAGAAATTACGGGAATGGATTAGCATTACAATTTATATTATATAATACAGTCTATGCTATATAATATATCCAAAGATTAGATTTTATGCTTAGCATGTCAAAAATGGGCGCATAGAAATGTAGTGGAGATAGCTTTTCGACAGATTTTATGCTCATTTTCTATAAAGAAACAAAGAAAAAAAGAAAAAAATAGCTTGCTTCTATTTATCACATCCTGTGTCCATAATTACCCTAATATCTGTCCGCGATGCCTATCAGCAATTACGGACAGGAAGGATTTTGTTTTCGTTTAAGTTTCGATTTTTATAACACTATTTCTAATAACTTTTTCAGTGGATTTTCTAAACAAATCGTTAATGTTTTGTTATCAATAAAAAAGGGTACTAATGTTATTAGTTTAATTTAGCATTTCCCATAAGCGTCCGCAATTCCCCCATGTCCCCTACACCCTATGTATGTATATATGTATGTCGTGTACTCGCGTCGGTTTCCGGTGTGTTGCTAACTTAGATCGCGATGAAAGAAAAATCGGCCAGGCTTTAACGAGGCCTAAAGAGTACTCAGAGTTCGAACGTTATTGAATAAAGCTGGATTTATTGTTCACTGCTCGGACTGATTAACACTAGAACTACCAACGTTTGAATGCATGCCCAATTCTACCACACCCGTCAATTTCACGGGTATCTGAAGAATGTACCTTTATATTACCTTAATGTACCTTTATGTAGCTTCTTTAACCCATTGACTGCCACGCAAATTTACCGCGTTTTGCCCTGGGTGCCACGGTTTTATTTAAAAAAAAACATGAAGTTTTACAAAATATAATATTAAGTTACTGATAGAATATTGCAATGGCATTTACAGTATTTTTATTGAAAAAAAAAAACAAAAAAACAAAAAACAGTACGAGATATCTCGTAGCTGGCAGTCAATGGGTTAAAACTAAAACCTACGAATAATCAAGAACAGCATTTAACCTATCAAATAATCTATTTTTAACTAGAAAATATGCATAAACATACCTTTTAATTGAGATATTTATTATCGAAGTAACTTTTTCTTTGTAATCCGCCTATGGAGCAGACTTTTTACTGACAAATTTTACTTTCAATATACACTTTCCATAAACATATATCTTGCATATTTATTGACAAGTTGAATTCGTTCTGTTTTAGCTGCACAATCTATACTTTGTGACTTGGAAGATACATATATTGTTGAACTATTACATCATTGCCAGAGAATCTTTCGATCACTAAGTTTATGCACTTCTCTTATACATTATATCTATTTCTACGGACATCGATGAAATTGACGAGTGAAAATACGAAAATACAAATTTTTCTTGGCTTATATTACACCGATCCTTATATTTACATACGTAGTACTTTTTCTACGCGATCTCATTTTTCCCGGCCAGATAGGTTCAGTTTTCTATACACTTTCATTGAATTTATTAGACATCAGAGAGACGCAAATTCTTATATACCTGAACGTACTAATTACATACCTCTGACCTATTTTTTCTTGTTTTTTTTTCCTTCGTTTTAGCCCCTTGTCCTAATAACGATTTAAGTTTCGATGGTGCTTTGAATTACAATACAGATTTTGACACCGAATAAAACACGAATTTATTTTAGTTTTCTGGAATATCATTTTATTTTATTTCTTTTTTTATTAACTGTTAGCTTTTCTTTATTTTAAATAAAGACAAAAATTAATCTTATTTACGTTGCTAACGGAGATGCTATTCCTCATTTGTTTTGTTTATGTGAAAAAGGTAAGAAGACGCAGCTCGATTGAAAGACGAGAAGTCACTTCCGATGCGTAAAGAATAAAATATCTAATCTAAACCTGAAGAGTATTTATTCAAAACCCAATTCCCAACATTAACATACAGAATTTAAATGTTTTTATAACTTATACCTGTTTTTCTTGCCATGTTTTTTTTTTTTTTCATACAATCAGACTATATTTTTATCCGAAAATTCAAATGTTGGAATTTCCCTTATCTGCACAATCTTTCATAATTAATCACCGATGTCTCCAGTCAAGGATAATTCCAGAAAATGAACGATTTCAAGAGAGGATTTTGGTATTTGATTTTGGGAGAAAAATTCGACTAAAGAAGCAGAGAGGTAGGGCAAGCTTTCGTCGAACATTTGAAGCAACAGGATTCACGGGTCCACGTAGCATGTGTTCGTATCACCTGCCCCGCAGTTGCCAGCCTGGTTGCAGCTGCACGCATGCAACGATACAAAGAGCGTCTCTCGTGGAATCCGGCCGTGCTTTCGGTATGTAACCGGAATGCAAGGGGAAACCGGGGGAAAAGGTAGGAAGGAGGAACCTCCTGGCGAAAGAATCGAGCGAGATTATCACACGCAACACATTGAGCTTTCTTTTCTGTTCTGCAGTATCTGTTGCCCATGGTTTTGCAAAATCGAGGAAATGTTTCCAAGGATTTCAATTCGCGACGAATAGTGCTTTAACGCTAAACCTAATCTAACACTTCATGTATACCTATTCCTATCGTGAGCGGTCAAATGACCTCTTCAAAAAAAGATAAAAACATACATCTGAATATAGAATGAGATTTTAGCCAATTTGACAGTGAACAAAATATTTTCTTTTATTTAGAAACGTTTTATGTATATACGTTTTATGCGTTTTCAACGCAATTCTTTTACAAATTACAGGATTTTTTATCACACATTTTCCACATACGTATTTTTTTTATATTTTATACAGATCGTGTTAGACTTGTTGTCTTTACAATATCCTATTTTGTCAAGCTTTCTGTTCAGATGAATCTATAGTTGTATTTGAGTAGAATTTCCATTAAAATTATTCTCAAATGTTCCTCGCTAAATCTACCGACTAAGGTACAATCTTTTTTCCTTTTTCCCCCTCAACTACAAGTGTTCTACAAATTATAAGGGAAAAAAAAGTCTGTTCGACACGATGAATCAGCAAATCGAGTTAGTAGAAATGTGGTTTTTCGCGTAATAGGGACGTGACGACACGAGGGCAGAAGCTGATCGAAAAGTTCCGGTTGAGGGCCTACCTGGGCCAAGCAAGGTGCATTCTTTTGGCCAACAAGCACACAACCCACGCGTCTCTTTCGTTGTATCAAAAGGGCCAACGCATCTCGTGTATACACTAACACACCGAAGTGTCGTCAATTTCTTTCTTTTGTTTTTCATATTTTTCTTTTGCATACACTCGCGTCCGTAAATATTACATTAAGGGAGTATGCAATCCTGGAAGCCTAAAAAAATCGGGTGGTACATCTCACATTTCTTTTCGCCTATAAATATTCAGCAAAAAACCAAGGTTTTTATAAGGGTCGTTAAGCAACATCTTAACTTTATTTCCATATTTTTTTTACTGCGCAAAAGTACAAAATGGTAGAGTTGTACAACATTATTTAACTTCATGTCCAGCGAAACCTTGTTTGCTTGCGTCCAGCGACAAATATATCTTGAATATTGAAATTAAAAAACTTTTGAGCCAACTTAAACAAAAATAGATTATCTCCAATGCAACGTAAGATTTTTTAATAATTTTGGAAAATAAGAAAATGGCGGCATGTTAAACGTAAAATTGATTTTTTCGCTGATGAAAATCAGCTTTAAACATTAATAAAAATTCAACGAATTAAGATAACCAAAAAATCGTAAGCTGAATTGTAGATTATTCTATGGAGAATAACGTGTAGAAATTTCAAGTTTAATGAATGAAAAGTTTGGGAGATCTGCTGGGTGCAAGATCGGAGAACACAGTTTCGAGAAAAACCCGTTTGAAGTTTTAAATTAATCTTTCTCTAAAATAAAAGAATATTTTTACAAAATAACAAAATTATTTGTTTCACATACTATTTCATTAATGAATTCATCGGTAAAAAAGAGCTTTAAAAAATCCAATAGTTCTTTTATCTCTGAAGATATCTGCGATCCTGCGGATTTTTCGCCAGCTACAAACTGCATTCTTCGCGGTATATCTTCCGATTCGCCATCTTACACCCCTTACTTCATCTCTATCTTCATCACTTGTGACCTGCCTCAAGGTGAGACACAATTTCAAGCTAGACTAAATGTTAATATGAATATGATGTAGCTCGTGTGTACTGCCGTACTGAGCCAACTGAATGATTGACAAATGCTTGTTGCCTTTCTAACTTTGTGTGTTTTATTTTGTGTAAGACTGAATGGTCGCTTTTACTGATAGATAGTTTCTTTATGGTGACTGTTTCTCAACTGCTCGTCTTTCGAGTGCTCGTCTTAGCCCTCGGAAGCGTTTGATTAAAAGTACGCTGATTGGTGAATATTTTCTAATATTCATCGCCAATCAGCGTGCCTAATTTTCTCGCCAACTCCTTCCAGTGCGCCCTTAGCACGTCTTTCCCTGGTGGAGTGGGAGATGATTCTAAGGGGTAGCCAAATGTTTATAATAATTCGGGAAATTCCCCCGGGTAACTCATCGGCTAGCGAACCGTTACAGACAGATGTACCCTTCGGAAACCCGTGGTTTATGGCATGTTCTTAAGCTATTGAGCGCGAAAGGTACGAATGGCTAAAAACTCTAATTAAGGAATTCTACCGGCCTTCGCTAGGATGGACGTTAAAGCATGAAAATAATAAATTAAATCCTCAGCTGAAAAACGGCCTGTTGGTGCGATCGTGCCATAAACCGTTACTAAGAAACCTAACACTAAACAAAGATAAGAAAGGCTACGCAGCATCTCAGACGAAATAAGCGATAGGTCAAGGTATAAAAGAGGCACGCGACAAAGCGGAGCGATCAGTATTGGAGCAGTATTATTATGATTCAGTATTATGGACCAGACCAGTGTGTATTAATAACAGTGTTTAAGTGTAACAGTTAAGTATTGCGAATAAAGTGTTTTTTTTTTTTAAACCAAAATCCTTCGCCTTCGCCTGTGACACACTGCTTTCCTTTATTTCTTATAGAGCTAATTTCGTCGTTCAACAACGAAAAATCAAACGCATCTTCACTTGGACTAATGTTATTACCACATTTCATGCTTGCAGGACTGAAAAACTTTGAAAATAATATCCTCATTTCCATGACTGTCAAGCTCAGACTAACGCCGAACACGCAATTCGATCCGCGATCACGGTCTAATTTGAAATAAGAAAATCTTATAGCCATTTGAAAGTGTATCATTCTACATTTTCGTAAGATTATACATAAAGAGCTTACGGACCCATTCATAAAGCGATATTCTAAAGAAATCAAGGGGTAATAAACATTGTCGCCGTTCGAATTGCCGTATCGATTCTATTGGTGACCGAGAGTCACCTCTCTAAAGGGTTAATAATAGTTACATTGATTGACACATTAATGTTAATAGTATAAGATCCAATAACAAAAGAAAAGAAGAAAAGAAAAATCCTCGAGAAATAAAGTATCCATGAATTCACCTCCACTCTAACATAAAACAGGCATAATCTGCGTATCTAACACGCGTGTTGCGTAAAATTCTCTCGTTGGATAGGAAACAATCACCTTCGATTTCACATAATACGGTCTGGGAACATTATCAAGGAACATGCTCGATATCAAACGCTTGCGTCACATTACTTCATGCATGCCGAGTAGAAAAGTGTACGGTAAAAACGTATGTACAAGGAATTATTCACCTCTAATAAGATGAAAATAAATCGGAATTTACGTGCGTATATGCAGTTAATGTGTATACATATATGCCACATATGAGTTTCGTAATTGTGAGAGCGAGCTACGTTTCGACGTGGTAATTTCAAACACGCGGTCGCATATGTTTCCACGATATCGCGGCGCGTTAACGTATGGCCAATTATAGTTGAAATTCGATTGAAACGTCCGCGTAACTAGCCTCGGTTCGTAGGAGAAAATCCTCGATTATTCAGGAATTATCGAGTAGCTCGGACTCATCCATCGACACAACCATTACGACGTTTCTCTCTTTCGTTCAAGAATCGACTGTATTCCATGATATTCGAACGAATAGTCCAATTGGCGCACGTTAATTGGAATTGTAAAGCTTCGAATGGTTATAGTCTGTCGATATACTAGTCTGTGCATTTTTTTTTTTTGTTTCTGCTATTGATGCCTTTGTATGATGTACTTATTTCTCGAAATTCTATAGGGATTTTTATATCGGCGAATAAAGGAACTGGGGATCTTTTAGATCAAACGGATGGAAATTGGTGAACAAAGGGAAAAGGAGACAGTTTTTTTGGTAAACTATCAAGTTTTGAGAATTATTTTAAATTTATAATGGAGATCAACTTTAAGGTATGTATAAGAGATAGAATTCCCTAAATTTGAGGATTTTCCGGTTCCTAGGGTTCCCTCGATTTTAAGATACCCCAATTTCCCCAGATTCTTTAAATTCTTAAATTCTTGATCTTCGAGGTTCCTTAAATTCTACTATTTTTTATTTCCTACTATTCTTTAAATTTCAAGATTCCTTCATTTCTAGTCTTCCCTAGATTTCAAGCTTTCATTTTTCAATGTCCCCAAAATTCTTCAGTTCTATAATTTACGAAATTCTGAAATCAATTAAATACTAAAGTTTCTGACTTTTAGGGTTGCTTAAATTCTAAAACTCTTAGATTTCTAATACTCTTTCAATTTTAAGGTTCCTTAGTTTCTAGTATTCCCTAGATTTTAAGCTTCCACTTTTCGAATTTCGCCAAAATTCTAAAATTCTATAATTTACGAAATTCTGAGATCATTTAAATACTAAAGTTTCTGACTTTTAGGGTTGCTTAAATTCTAAAACTCTTAGATTTCTAATACTCTTTCAATTTTAAGGTTCCTTAGTTTCTAGTATTCCCTAGATTTTAAGCTTCCACTTTTCGAATTTCGCCAAAATTCTAAAATTCTATAATTTACGAAATTCTGAGATCATTTAAATACTAAAGTTTCTGACTTTTAGGGTTGCTTAAATTCTAAAACTCTTAGATTTCTAATACTCTTTCAATTTTAAGGTTCCTTAGTTTCTAGTATTCCCTAGATTTTAAGCTTCCACTTTTCGAATTTCGCCAAAATTCTAAAATTCTATAATTTACGAAATTCTGAGATCATTTAAATACTAAAGTTTCTGACTTTTAGGGCTGCTTAAATTCTAAAACTCTTAGATTTCTAATACTCTTTCAATTTTAAGGTTCCTTAATTTCTAGTGTTCCCTAGATTTGAAGCTCCAACCTCTGAAATTTCCCAGAATTCTAAAGTTCTATAATTTACGAAATTCTGAGCCCATTTAAATACTAAAGTTTCTGACTTTTAGGGCTGCTTAAATTCTAAAACTCTTAGATTTCTAATACTCTTTCAATTTTAAGGTTCCTTAATTTCTAGTGTTCCCTAGATTTGAAGCTCCAACCTCTGAAATTTCCCAGAATTCTAAAGTTCTATAATTTACGAAATTCTGAGATCATTTAAATACTAAAGATCCTGGCTTTTAGAGTTGCTTTAAATTCTCAAATTCTTTGATTTCTAATACTCTTTCAGTTTCAAGATTCCTTACTTTCTAATATTCTTTAGATTTCAAGCTTCCCAAGATTCCCAAAGTTTTCTACTTCCCTAAGATTCTCAAAATTCTAATGCTCCACAATTCCTCCGATCTTAAATCAATGTCTAGGCTTTACCAAGTTCTTAAATTCAAAACGATTCTGCATCTATCAATGGCAAAATATTATTACAAGAATCAAATAGAAAAGAAAAGTAAAAATTAGGGACAAAATCTATTTCAACTCTATTCTCGTCGTCTACAATTTTCCACGTTTCTGTAATAATAATCAATAGTGTGCTGTATCAGTGAGTACATAGAGAAAAAGGGGAGATGAAGCAGAGGTTACACAATTCGCAAATCGTATGGAACTTGATTAGGCGAGCCTAATTAAATTGATCATTTGGCGAGGGTGGTGAGATTGTCCAATAGAAGCTATATCAGGGGCGCCTGCAAATAATTCTCCCTAGATGCATCAAGTATCATGCTGACAAATGCGATTCACGTCGATATTTGCACCTGTGCAAGCATACACTTTCAATCTACAATCAGCGGACCGTGTGAAACGTCGTGCAACACGCTCTCTTAGGCTTCGTTTTAGAGAGAGAGAGAGAGAGAGAGAAAATAACGAAGTCTTTTACAGAAGTTGAAGTCGATAGCCTTTAAGAAAGTCAACCGTTCAAACGGCTCTAATTGCTTAAAGATTTATCGAACTGGAGGAAAGGTACGAGGAATTTGATTAATACTTGTAGACGGTGAATGTGGAGAGACCTTTGAAATTGAAATGTAAAAATTACGAAAAAATTACTGAAAGGTATGTGCGAATTAGAAAGTGCTTAAAGCCTGTTAAATTACAACTGATAAATTAATCTTCTGTCAATCTTCCATCCCACTGATTTACTTGTTTCCCTTTCCTGTATTATAATAGTGAATGCACAATTTCTTAGATCAGAAAACTGACTAGGTACCGAGAAAATTTCATGCAGATTTATAGCAGAAAATTCAAGTAATCTAAACTTTCTTGAAAATATAAGTTTCCTTAAGAAAGTAACTACTAACGCTTGCTTCTATAACTTTTTCCTAACACTCTATAAACTGATACATTCCAGTAGTATAAAAGTTTTATGTTTTAATAGGAAAATATAAATTAACCGCTATGTTGATCTTGGTATCTCTTTTAAAGCGCTTATTTGCAGAAATATTTGACATTGACAAAAATAAGCGACAAGTCACAAAAAGACAAGTCTGGACTATAAAGAAGATATAGTAAAACTACCCATTCGATATCCTTTATTTTTTCCTAATTCAGACAATTCAATATGTGACGATAATTATTGTCGTAAAAAAGAAATACATCTTCCACGTTAACTAATGCTGGTCGAATATTTATGAGTTTAGAATAGGCTCCAGTAAGCAAATAAATAAATACAATTTTCCATTGATACTTGTATATCAAATATTTCGTATTAGTACTGCAGGAAATTGGTTTGAGTTTATCGCTGACAGAAAAACCTTCTAAACAAAATTTTCAAGATTTCATTAAAAAATAGAAACTAGACTCGTTTACAGAAATCTACGTTTACCCAATGAATAAGTTTTTTTTTTTAACGAGCTACATTGAGTTTATTAATCTCTATTAGTAATGCATTGGTAATTTAACTTTTTGGAACTTCTTTTCGACTATAAAATTCGTTAAATATTCAAAATTTTATTAAGAAATAGAAATTAAACTTGTTTAGAGAAATCTACGTTTACCCAGTGAATACATTTTTTTTATCAAGTTACATACTTTGAGTTTATTAATCTCTATTGGTAACACATTGGTGATTTCATTTTATGTAATTCTACATAAACTCTTAATCTGATTCAAATTTATTCTTCTTATTTTTCTAATATTTCGTATACTATAGGAAAGTTATTCTCTTGTTATGAATCTCACACCATTATACAAAGGAAAGACTTCGTTTCTTTATCTTCTAAAGTATCTCTGCTATATGACTTATATGTACATATGTACATATATTATAATACAGTAGACTCACGTATGACGCGAGTTTTTACAATGTGAATCTAAACTAATCTAAAGATATTGCGACTACTACTGTTTTCATAAAAAAGAGGAATTACTTGCATTTAAGAATTCAATTTGCTTTAGTGGAGCAAACATAATACATCAATTTCTATGATTACATTTTTATTCAATTTCAATGAAATAAAACATTTTTTACGTATATTAATAATATATCTTTTTTAATCAACTTCGTATATATACCATTTATATTTAACCCATTGCCACAAAAGTTGCCATTTTTATTCAATTTCAATGAAATAAAACATTTTTTACGTATATTAACCTTTTAGGTACGGCTGAATTCTGCGCGAGGATATTTTCCTGGACGGCAGAATCTGTTTAAGACGCGAACTAAGTTTAAAAAAATAATGTTTTTTTTTTTTTTTGAAACGATCCAGCACTGCAATGTCTGACGGACAAGTTCTCTACACGAGTATATTGGAATGAAGTATTTGATGATTAAATTATAATTTTTCTTAAAAATATACTGCACATATTTTACCTTTAACAATTCATTTGAATAGTTAATAATACAATTCGGTATGATATATTTTAAAACATGGTACGACACATAGACTCACGTCACAATCTTCACACTCATAGCTAGATCTTCGTTTTATATCGTTTTTTGAACATACGATACAATTTCGAAACGATATCCGCGAAAGCCACTATAGTGGCGTGTCGTATCTAAAAGGTTAATAATATATCTTTTTTAATCAACTTCGTATATATGCCATTTATTTTTAACCCATTGCAACAAACGACGGCTATAGCTGCCCATTTTTTTGGCGATATGTAGCCAAACTACGGTTATAGCCATCCTGCATGCTTTCATTAATAAAAAAAAAAAAGAAACATCATTAGTACGGAGTATACTAATGCATTTGTTTGTTTATTTTTCAGTAATACATTGAACAAAAATGATTATAGTCTCAAAAAAAAAGCTCACATCGCTTGGTCTAATTTTTCTTGGAAAAATTATTCTGTTTTAAAGTGTTATATTAATGGGAATCGAGAGTCACTGTATATGTATATTATTATATATTATATTATAATATTCCTATTTGTTGTCTATAGTTAGTAGCTTTCACAAACATAAACTGGATATATGTAAGAAAATGAACATAGTGCATACTTTCGAGTACAAGAGGTTAACAAAGCGACAAATTATGAGTAAAGGAACTGGTTCCAGTAAAGGGGAATATTTAGTCGCCATTTTATTTCCTCGGTTATTCATTCGTGAAAATTGTTCGTTACCTCGTTAATTATCAAGCGAACTACAGCAATCGGTGCTCATAACCGAGGCAACGATTAATATTCGCTATACAGGCTCGTGTGAAATACGATAATGATCATGGCGTTTCACGATCCGCGTCGATACATTAATACTGATCAGATTCAATTTTCATCGATCAAAGTCCCGATCTACGTCTCCATCCCTCCAAGTAACGCATTCGTTTTTCACCGAAGCATCGTGCATTGGAAAGAGAAGTTAAAAGACAGAAAATTGTGACGTTTAAACTAATGGTACACCTTGTAGATTTGCTTTTTCTTTTTTTAATTTGTTTTTTACCTTAGGATAAGTGGATGAATTTCGTGGTTGAGTTGTAAGACGAGGGTGAAGACACGTGGATACTCACCTGAAACAGAAAAAACGAAAGAGAAAAATTAAGGTAATGTGAAGAGTGGAAAATGTGTGAAGGGAGTTCGAATTAGAAGATACGAAGATTTAGGAATTGGAGAAGTTGAAAGAGTGGACATTTGAAGATACGAAAATCGAAGAATTCAGAAATTTCGGGATTTGAGAAGTTGAAAGAGTGGTAATTCGAAGCTGTAAAAGTTTGAGATTTTGTAAATATGCAAATTTGAAAATTTAAAAACTGAATCAGACTGAAAATTGAAAGATGTGAGAATTTAACAACTTGCAAATTTGCAAAACCAGAAATGTGCAAATTTAAGGAGTTCGGAACTTGAACATTTGAGAATTCGAGAATTTCAAACTTGAAGATTTAAGGAATTGAAAAAATGGAAACCTGAAGCTGTACGAAACTGAAAATTTGCAAATCTGTAAAATTGGAAATATCAGGATTTGAAAACTTTAAGAAACTTAAACTTAAAACTATGAGAATTTGAGAATATGGAAATTTGAGAATTTGCAACATTGCATAATTAGCAATTTCGAAATTTGACGATCTCAAAACTAGAAAAAAAAATCGAAGCTGCAACAATCTGAGAATTGGGAATTGGAGGATTTGCAAAGTTGCATAATTAAAAATTTCGAAATTTCGAAATTTGAGGATCTGAGAGAACCGGAAAGGTTGTAAATTTAAAGATGCGAGAATCTGAGAGCTTAGAAGAATTGAAAAATTGGAAATTTGATAATTTCAGAATATAAGATCTTAGATAAATCTCGTATTGTCGACGATACGAGAATTTGCAATTTTCAGAAAGAAAATATTCCAAAATTTCCCCATATGAGAACTTGAAAGTCTGAAAACGACAATTAACATGTTTCAGACTTTATTCAAACTTACTCGAAGACTCGAAAATGAAATGCATGAAATTTCCATGGAGCGAGAATGTAAGTGCCTAATACGATCAGCAATAGTCAGCATCTAATTTTGATGTTCGTTAATGACGGGCATATCGGTAATTAGCAGGGCGCGATGGCTCGGTTGCCGATCTGAGCCGCAGTTATTGTGGCGACCGCAAATTAATTGGCTGGCTCCGCAAACGCGACCATGATCGACAGCGATTCAATTCTCCCAATTATCGAGTCGACAAATTGGTATAATTATCTGCTAGCCACATGCAACACCAAGACAGTTTCATAAATATACTCGAACCATCATCCTCCTTCATAATGAACAAAAATTCATCTGAACCAATATTGCTAATTACTCCTCCAAATTCGTAATTAAATAATATGAAAAATTTCAGTAATTTTTCAAAATTACAAAATAATCTATTAGAAAATCATTCTCCCTCGAAGGGAACATTTATTCGAATTAAACAGTTAACTGCGCTCGACGTGTATACACGTCAATTGAAAATTTTATTTCGATGCGGTTCATGTGTCTACTCGTGTAAAATAAAAAATTACCATTTACTATAAAAACTACGAATTTCAGTAGGAAATAATAATAATAATAATGTCATTTGGTGGTATGTTTTCTTTATATTACCAATAAAATTGCTATGTATTTTATAAAAAAAATAGTTTGATTATTCTCGTTGGTACAAAAGTATTGTTTTTTTTACAAACTGAGTTGATTATTTTCCCCAATGCGAAGTGCCACACTGAAAATCAATTGAATTCCTTAAAATGATCTTTTTTCTGTAATTTTTCTTATTTGGGAATTTCATTATTTTTCTGGCAATTTTTACGTTTCCAATAACAGTAACCTTCTCGATAATAAATTGTCAATTTTTCATCGAATAAAAGTTTAATCCTTCGTCGTTCTACTTCTCTTTTTTCGTAAACTAAATATTTACCTTGCGTTCGACGTGTACGCTCGTCATTGCTTGCTTTTAATTACGCATCCCGTGAGAGATTTTTAAAACTGAATTATTTACAGTTAACTTGTTAACATTAGAACAACCAAGTCCATAAAAATGTGCATTGTAATAAAAATTGATAAGTGTATATTTTTCTACACCATAAAGACATTTCTTTTCTTTGAATTGTTACACAATAATAGTATTTAAACAAACAATCTATATATAAAATAGAATAAATATTTGAACAAAGAGCTCCTTATCGATGATATATGTACGTACATATATGTAGAACGTTCAGAATTGTTTCACAATTTTATTTGTCGTGTACTCGCGTCAGATTGCTGTGTGTTGCAAACGTAGATCACGAGAGAAAAATCGAATAATTTTTAACGAGGCCTGAAGCGATCACCAAGTACTTTATCTCGAACGTTGTAGTATAAAAAGATTTCGGAACAAGGTTGACTCGAAATTCGGAGGAGAACATGCATCTCAGTTACTGAGGGAGGAGTTCAATTTGGAAAATGAAAAAATGGGAGAATAAGAAAATCGATTATTGGTTGTAGGGTGTTTCTTAACACTTTACCGACCGGAAGCCTATTAATCGGCTTTTCTCAATCTAGAGAGCCTGTTAATCGGTTTCTTCTTGCCAGCAACCAATTAATGAATTACCCTATAATAAGAAAAAGTGAACAGTATAGTAAGCTTTCTTTCGAGTTTTGATTTACAATTCTTGGAGTTGTAAAAATAAACGCGATAGTAAAAATCGAGCCAGGATTGAACAAAATGAGCCGGTCGGTAAAGTGTTAAATAGATGGAGAAAGGGTAAAAAAGAAAAAATGGGTGGTAGAAGAATGAGACGTCTGGGTTTTAGGAAATTCCGGGAAAAAAGGAGATCAAAGATGAGAGAAGGAAAGTAGTAGTTTAATAATTAAAAAGTCGGTACAATGGATAGTAAACTGGAGTTCTGGAAACGTCGTTTGGCTAGGAATTTACTAATCCTATGGGTCGCGGATCCTTTGGGCCTGTCTTACAACTTCTTTAGAATGTTAAAATAAAAAAGAGAAAGGTTCAATCCGGAATAAAAGAAAAGTTCGGTACGGAACATTATTGGTAAATTCACACGAGGATTTAACGCTCGTAATTGTAGTCTTAATGCAAATGTTCATCATAGATCCTCTGTTGCATTACGATTTTTATTCAGTATCTACTTTTCTATTCATTTTACATTTGTTACTGGAGTACTAATTTTGTGAATAGATTGAATATACTCTTCGTGTATTTATAGAAAACTTAAAGATACAACAATTTTCCACCAAAGTTCCACATTCTCTTTTCAATGTATGTATTTTGAAAAATATCAACTTGTGATTTGAATTCATAAATGAAGCAGATTTATTTTTTATTTATTTCTTATATTACCTTTCACAAACTTTCGATTTTGATCGTTAAGTTTCACACCGAGTGGATCGCCAAGTGCGAAATACATCGGTTCGGCAATTAAGTAACGAATATTGCGCGACCTGAACACCAGTATTTTCAATAAACCCATAACCTATTCTTAAACATGGATAAAAATTCTGCCCAAGAAATAATATATTTCTAATTCCCATATATTAGGTGTAAAAATAAATTCTTTCGGACTGAAGTCACCTAATCATTGACGATCACTTGTATGGAAATATTTGCGATGGTATTCGCAAACTGTCAGAAAAATGGCAGAAGATCGACAACTATAATGGAAACAATTTTAATATTTTCGATCTGTTTTTACGTTTATTAAATAAAACTTTGACCGAACCGAAAAATCAGAAAGAATTTCTTTCTATACATAACACACGCCCAATATTCTCAAAATGCAAGAACACTTCTCCCATGCAAAAAGAAAGGAAGAAAAATAAAGATTCCATTTTCAAATACTACTCGGCACAAGGAAGGGTAGACAAGGAAGTTAAATCATGGATTAACTCTTTGGGGCACGCTTTGATGCACCGTAATGCATGGTGGGACATTTTTAGTCCCATCTCGAAATATTGCAATAGTTGCATACTCATAGGTTTCTATTTCGTCTTATTTAGGTAAAGCAGTTGGTAATCAAATTTCTGTGCAACATGGGTCTATTTTATTACCTGAAATCCTGTGCCGCAAAGAGTTAAACGAGCAGGTGACTGCTCCATGTAGCTGACCAGTGATAAAAGAAGGAAGTGACAGGGGTTAGAGAGCGAAAGAAGGGCGGTAAAGTAAGAAGAAAGGGAACACCACACGGTGGCGGCGTGAAATGGTGGTCGAGTGGCGTCAGCCAGCGACTACCTTTTTTCCTTATGTCGTAACAACGCTTCCTCTCTTGCCTTTTCCAACCTCTCCTCGTCGTCTGTGTCTACCCTTCGTACCTTTCGTTACGAGGCATTCACTTGGCCAACGCTCGTTTTTATACCTCCACGAGACTTTTGCACGCGATGTTACTCCGTGAAGAACTAAAAGCTCGGGGAACGATAACGTGTAGAGGAATTGATAAAAATCGATCTGAGATATCTTCGTGTAGAAGTTTCCAAGTTACGGAGGAATGTTAAAGGTGGAAAACGTTTAAAACGGCCAGAGGATTGCTTGTAGTTTGAGCGATTTTTGATCGATCGACGAGACGATGAACATTTTCTTTTTTTTTTATAATTCTTCTAAAGTTGATTTATGAGATAGGAGTTTTATATAAATTTACGATCTTTCGTTTCTTTTCGGATAATTCTCTAATATTACTAATAAAAATATACACAATAATAACACACTCATACATCGCTATACGGCCTTTTTTAATTATGGCACTTTTTCGATTTACGGCCCACAATGTCTTCGTTATACGGCCAAAAAAAAAAATGCTGTACTGTTAGCGACCTTCTTCTTAATTTACCTGTTTATTTTTTCAATTTCTCTTTATTATTACTTGTTTTGTACGTTTATTTTTATGGGAAATAAAAAGAATAAAATGCTTTATGAACTAAGAACTATATTATTTTATAAAAAATTAAAACAAATCCAATTGAATTTGTATGGGTTTGTACCAAAATAATTGATTCGTTATACGACTTTTCGCTTTACGGCCAACTTTTTCAGAACGTATCTAGCCCGTAAAAAGTGGTATGGGTATATTATTATTACATCGTAATTAATATAGTAATAGTAACTACATAATAGTAATATTACTATTTTTATTAGTAATATTAGTAATATTATAAAATTATTGAAAAGAAGAAAGAAACGAAAGATCTTAAATTTATATAAAACTCCGATCTCATAAATCAACTTTAGAAGTTTATTATATTTATGCGTTTATATAGTAATATTACTACATAAACGTATAAATATAATAAACTAGAATAATCTAGTTCAGATTATTTAATAATAAACGAAAAGTAGTTACAAGTCGTCGTCAAAGATAATTGATTAATATAATACGTATACGTGTAATTAATATTGAATAAATAGTGATACTATTTATAATATATATACATAGTAAATTTCTTTCTCGTCTGATCGACATTATTTGGAAAATTGTCATAATTACACCTAAAATAATTAAAAAATTTATATATTATTGTTGGATTATAATGAACGGAGAACATCTTTAAACGACTGGTCAACAAAAACAAAAGGGAAACTAAGCTCATGGATAAAGCCTCCAAACAGATACAACACAATAACAAAAATTATACAACAAGAAACTGCCACTCGAACCTCAAATTCTAAAAAGGTACGCGAAGTATTATGTATAAACATACGTTTAAAAATATATTAGAAAATAATGGATATATAAAATATACTGGAACAGAAAAGTCTGCATAAACAGAACTGTTACAAACAATAGATTAAACGTTGCACTACTAAGCAAACAAAAGACGAGTGTCATAGAAAATAAAGCAAAGAAATACTTTGATATACTTTTAATAGTGTCATATAATATATAAATAATGGCAACTAATGCGAGTATGTAAATTTATTCAAGCTCCATGCATACCCTAAAGCTAATAATATAATACTTTTCAATGAGTGAATGTCTACATTTACTTATTATTTATTAATTGTAAAATTTCAAGTTGATTTGGGATATTTATGGGTATTGGCTATGGGATAAATGCGGATATTCGAAATTACCCCTTGCACGATATTATCACCACTATAAATCAAAATATTTGCAGATGTCACGCAAATACATTAGGAAGTATGTGCAAGGACACACTTTCGAAACTTTTAGGATAGCAAAACAAGAATTGAAGGAAAAGAAAATTTTTTAAATGTAGGTACTTTAGCAAGTACCTACATTTCACATAGGATAACACTTTGTGATCAAGTGGAAAAAGAAAATGCAACTTAACAGGGCAAGAAGAAACCTGTTTTTAAAGCAGCTCAAAAAGACGAGTTAGCAAATTATATTTTTTAGAATGATCTAAAATATTTTATGAGATAACTGTACCAAGCTTAAGAAAAACAGCGTTCGATTTTGCTACTGCTAACCGGTGTAGAGCATTTGCATTAAGATGAACAAATGTGCGGGAATGGATTGGTATTACAATTTATGTTATGTAATAAAGTTATGATAAAAATAATAATAAAAAGAAAAATATATGGTATCTTAATCATAGGTATCTAACTTTTAAAATATTTTATGGGATGACTATACCAAGCTTAAGAAAAACAGCGTTCGATTTTAGCTACTGCTAACGGGGTAAACTATAATTTCAATCCACATGGAAAAATGAGGGAAATGGACTGGTATTACAATTTATATTATATAATAAAGTTACGATAAAAAAAGGAAAAGAATAAAAAGAAAAAAAATTGTATCATAAATGTAAGTATCTAATTTCCTATTAGAGTGTGTAAGAAGATACTTGGTAGCCTCAACTATCGTTGACACTTAATTGAACGATATCACGCGTGTACACGGAGAAAATTTACGGAGGGTGTGCTAATTATTCACCCATCCTGGTGTTTCCACGACGATCGCTCAGACTAGTTAGCGTACGCTAACTATTGTTGAAAGCGTACTCGACATACTGACTGGTGCGCGCGCGCGCACCTACCAGCAGAGACACATGTAATAAACGTGTCTGGCAAGGCACTCGAGTTTGCTCGTTTCGCATCGTGAAATTCATACAGGTGTTTCAAACGTTTCCCACTCACCGTTTTCCCCTTATTTATAGGGAATTACGATACTGTTCGCCAGGAGATGTGCTTATTTCGTTCGTGCAACACTTTCTGCGAATAAAATACAGTACTTCCGTCGAATAAAAAGGAAAACAAAGGAAAATAAAGGAAAAAAAAAGAGGATTGGCGAAAAGAGTAAACTGAGAACTTTTTCATCTTTGTTTCTATGAAAAGGATAGAAGATGAGCATAAAATAGTGTAAAAGGTGAGCATTGAATTTTTAAAAATGTAAAAAATGGAGAACCGTTTCTTTCCTTTCACATTTCTACAAATTTGACTCAAAAAAGAAAGAAAAAGAGGAAATGTTTCTCCTTTTCGCATATACTGAAAAGCGCAACATCGTTGCCGACAGTTTTGAATTAAAATGTAAAATTTGCAATAACGATATTAACCCCTTGTTATATTATTATATAACGACGAATCACATTCGTGGTGCAGATTATAGTCAAGGAGTGACAGTAGAAAGTATTATATTTTTATCAAACTTGTATTTTAGCTGTGACTTCATTTTGAATTTAAGACTGACGATTTTCAAACAAAATTGTATATATCTTGATTCCTTTTTATGTAATACTGTATTGGAACAGTGAATATTCGAGATTAATAAAATCGCACGGCAAAGGGTTCAATTTTACATTGATATACTTGATATATTTGCGAATTTTGCCATGCAGTATCATATAAATTTGCCAGTTTCAAATGTTAACACACATTTAAAAAACCCTACCTTGTTTAATATATTTCCGCTTTTCTTCACACTGTACCAAACACATCACTTCGATTTGCATAAATGACATGAAATATTAGATAATTATTATTTTATTATTTCAAGTTACTGGCACACTTCATGGGAGTGTTACTAACAAACATTCCTAAATGGTAATTATCGATCTTTGTTTCTTTTTTTTATTCTCTTTGCAAATGTTCCTATTTTGTACATACGAAATAATTACATTTCTTGTATCAATATAAATTAAGAGAAAATATGACTGACAAAAATAAAAAATAAAACAAAAATAAACTGGGGGATTTCGATACATTTAGTATACAGTCTTGGAGTTAATAGATAGCTGGAAAGTTAATTGTTATATCAGGATCAGTCAAATATACATAAACCGGATTTTCTAAGCAATGTTTTATTTGAAGAGAATTTCTGAAAAAGGAGAAAAGATTTATTTCTCTACATATGACCCGTTTTTATTTATACACTTTTGCCATAGGATTGGCAACTTTTTTAATACCACTGTCATAAAATGAAGAGGGTTGTGTCCGAAGCCAGTTGCACACAAATTATTCTACCTTTTCGTTGCTCTTGAATCGCTGTCCTCCTAAAGCCCCCTTTAATGGTTCAAATAAATGATAATCACATGGTAACAGATCTGGACTATAGGGAGGATGATCAAGTGTTGTCCACTGTACCTTTTTAATTTTTTCCTGTGTTTGAATGGCGGTGTGAGGCCTAGCGTTGTCATGCAGAAGCAGTACTGAAACGAAACCCATCTAGCCGCGATTTTTCGAAACTTTAATTCCTTTCAAATTATGAAAGCCACACTTCCATGACTAATGTTAACTTTTAAACAAATTTCATCAATTTTTATGCGTCGATCGTCCTCGATAAGTTTTCGAACAGCTTCAATATTTCCTAATGTCACACTTATCTTCGAACGTCACGGATGAAATGCGTTCTTAACGTGTGAATGTCCACTAGAAAAGAATTTACACTAAGCAAACGTTTGAGTTTTGGATAATGTCTTATCACCGAATTGTAAACACAGCAGATGCAGAATTTCAATAGGTTCTGCGCACTCAACGGTTAAAAACTTCATTATAATACGTTATTCAACGGAAAATGGTACTGACTTCTTACTCATTGTGTTGTTTACAAATGAAACGAAAAGTAGAGCGTCACAGAGAGTGCAACGCTGCCAAACCACTCTTCTTTCAACTCCCAGTCAGTCTCATCGACACACGTGACACTGTACAGATATGGTATACATAATCCGGTTTATATTTGACTGACCCTTGTATATCATTTTCTAAGCTTGATTAATAAGATCAGACGAGTGTTTTCTTTTGAGCCTTCTAGGAAGATCAGAATAGCAATTTGTAGTAAGTGGATGTAGGTATATACAGACCCGTCCATAAGTCACCGGACACTTACTAAAATTAGAATGCGGACTTCGAAATTCTACTTTTTACCGTAATTTCTCAAACAGTACACTCTTTTTTTGCAACAGTAACCAGTAACTGAACATTTTTAAATAAATCATTATTTTCTAGAAGTATTTATTGGGATTATAGGAACTGTCGAACTAAAAATGAAGAAGATTGAACGATGCAATTTCTCAGCACCATGTTAGTCTCTATTTAGTAAAAAAAACCCTTCTTAAATTGTTTATAAACACTTAATGAAGCTACAGATATGTTCTTTAATTAATTTTGAACTGTCGAAGTAAACCAAATGTGTATACAGAATAACATCGTGTAGAATTCGAGCTGTATTTAATAAATACTTCTTTTTCTTAACATTTATTCATGTTATACATGTGCATTTTTAACTTAGCATTCAGATGTAACTGTAAAATAGATAAAAATAACAAAATATATTATAAATTCGCAATAGCAAATTGTATTTGCATGCTAATAATCATTTTGCTCAAGAAGCACAAGTGTCCGATGATTTATGGACGGGAGTGTACATGCTTGGCTATTCTTTACTGATGTATTTTCGAGTATCGTCTGATTTCCTCTGCTACCGTACGGTGTCCTAGAGTTTTCCTGATATCGTCGTTTCTCACAGAACATGATGCATTTAACCCTTTGCGGACGAGTGTCGGATATATCCGCCCAACTCTGGCGACTGGCGTACGTCTGTCGTCGTAAACGATAAGATACGCATGGGTATACTAGCCTAAAAAGTCAAGTTGCCTCTCAATGAAATTAGAGTCTTTTGAACGATGAAGTCTTATCTTCGGTATAATGTAGTAAACTTACGATGCAAGATGATGCAAGTCACAGTGACGCTCGCCCGTCGAGCGGCTCCGTCCGCAAAGGGTTAAAATAACTCTCGAAACGATGAATTGTAGATTTTCCATTTTCACGATGTTTAATTTTGCACTTATGCCCCACATTTTCAGTCCGCACCTCCATATTGATTTTATTACAATTTTATAGATCAGACGTTTGTTATTTGTGTTTAATTTGTATCATCTTGCTGTGAGCCAGTACATACTTTTCCTAGCCATTTTTATTTGCTTGATTTTTACATGTATATGTTTTTTCCAGTTTAATTTGCTATCTAGATTGAGGTCAAGATATTTCACAGATTCTGACTGGATGAGTTCTGTATTTTTCGAAGCAGATATTGAGAGTTGGTTTTTTATTGAGTGTAAAGATGACATGTGAGTACTTAGTTCGGTTTATTTTGATTTTATCGTCTTGCGCCCAGTTTTCAATCTTTTCTAAATGGTTCTGCAAATTTCTTATTGCATTATCGATACATTTGTGTGTAGAAAGTACAGTCGTTTGTAAACGTGTAGATTTCGGTGTCTGGTTGGGTTGGTACATCAGCAGTGAATAAAGAGTAGAGCACAAGTCCAAGGATACTTCCTTGCGGTACTCCGATATGAATTTTTTTAAGCAACGCGATTGTATCGTTGATCATCTGACGTAAAAGTATGTGTTTGAAAGGTACGAAGAGATAATCGTGAAGGTATTAGCTGTAAAAGTTGGTTGTAGTTTTTAAGTAGTCTTTTATGCCAAACATTATCGACAATCATTGATATTGATGAAAATTTGGTATACACTACTTCTGGAAAAGAATATTTTACATGTATTTTTCTTCTTTTATCGACAATCATCCACAGTCAAGGGGCAAAGATCACCTTCGAAGTTGGAAGTAGCAAACACATTTGCGCTAATATCTCGAAGATTACTCTAGAGACAAAGCAACGGTGCATTTTGCCGAATTTTATACCTTTCAGCGTCAAATTTATAAGCATAGTTCGCGAAAAGTACTCGCGTTAGGCAATGCGTTAAAAAGCAAAAACACGTATAACCTGCTCCAGTTAATCACAATGCTAATTGGATCCCCTTCAATTACTCTCGCGATTCTCAGACCAGCCTCCTCTCAACCTAGCATGTTTCTCATCCCTTGACCTACTGCACTCGATTCACAGGGAAAAAAGGAAAAAAAAAAACAGATTCTCCATATGTTTTCCCTCACATTTATACCCGTCATTTTACTCGTATTTGCTTCGACAAATTGCACGTTTAATCATCCTTCCGAATATCGTCCTGTTGTTGTTTTTTCCCGTTTTTTTCTTTCCTCTCTCCCTCGACGATAATTCGCGGTGGCAAGCAGAAACACGGGGATGAAAATGACACGGCGACACGATAATAATCAACGAGAGGGAGAGAGGGATTCGCAATCCGTCACGCGATTTACGAGGCAGAGGCGGGCGTCGACAGAAGGAATAACATAACGCAGCGACGACGGGTCCCTTTAATTGATTTAATTCTAGAGGGCCTTCGTGCCGCGCGGCTCGAAACCAAGTGACAGGGTCAAGCGGCACTCTCGCCGCGAACCTCGAGTGCCATCAAACGATCGCGCTTTGATATTCGTGCCACGACGAATCGCGACACACCGGCCCGCAATTTATGCCACTTCATCGGCCTAACTTTTTCATTCGGCGACGCCCGTGGTTCTCTACTCGAGCCGCTCGCAAATATTGCACGTTCCGCTTCGTATATATCCTCTATTGCAGGCAGAGTTCCTACGACTTCGACTATTTCACGTTATACGTATCATCTTGGAATGATCTTCGACAGTGTTCGGTTGTAAAAACTGAAATCTAGGTTTAAGCGAAGGTTTAGCCGACACGGCTTGCAAATTTACGTTTATGACAGCAAATATGTCATAAGCATACCAGATCATATAATTATCGTCTCGATTCCAGTAGAAATATTTGTACAAGCTTAATTCAACAAACTTAATTCACGATGATCACACCGACGAAAAAGGTTTTTATTTATACACACAGATGTTCAACTATTTATTTTTTTAACTAATTCTAGAAATCGATCGTCTCAGGTCGTTTAATATTTCTAACGCACGTAACGGAACACAACAAAAACACATACTTAATATCAATGAAACTTTATTAACATAAAATTAATAATCGAAACCCCTTTGACTTTTATCAACTGTAAGCAGTCTTTTTTTCATCGATGTTATATACCATTCTGAAGAAATTGCCGCTCGAAACTTTTTCACAGCTTCATATTGCCGAGTTTCTACATAAACCCGCTTCACTAAAATTCCTCAAACATTTTCAATTGGGTTTAAACGTGGTGAACAGGCTGGCCATCGCATAACATGAATGCAATTGGATCGAAATCAATGCATAATTTGCCGACTAGTATGAATTCTGGCGTTATCTTGTTGGAAAATCCATTCCTTTTCTGGATACATATTATATAATATTATAATATGTCCTCTGTGTATATAATAAATTGTAGTACATAAAATAAGCAGGCAGCTGTACCAGTAGAGTAATTATCGATTGATTAACTTTGTTATTCCAAGTATAATAGTTACTTCAAATAAATAAAGGAACAAATCAAGCTGAACGTATGTTTCGTACAATTGTACACGCAAAGTGAAAAATTAAACAACATATCATTCATATGCAGAACATTTTGGTAATTACGTCATGTATGACGCAATCCGCGGAAAGCGAAATACGCACAGTTCTGTGCATGACGGCTCGTCTACGAAAATGGATGTTAAATTACATGTAATTGCTCGCGACACCTGCTGAATTTGATACATGAAATTATTCTAGAGGGCACAAGAGAGAAAGAGAGAGAGAGAGAGAGAGAGAGAGAATTGCTTTTATCAATATGAACATTCATAAATATACGTAAACCCGTAGAGGAATTGTGAAATCGTCATTAGTCCACTTGGGTTAAGAGATATAAGAAAAAGAAGAAAACTGTCAACGATTTTAACCCTTTGACTATTATTGGCGCGTATATATGCGTCTGTCTGAAACTATCGATGTGGTCTAAGGACGCCTATATACATGTTCGACGATTGTTTCTGTCTTACACTTTCGATAAAAACAAAAATCGTCAACTTTTAACACATGGAGGGACGCTTACAAATTTGACGTTGAAAAATGCAGAAAGTAATCAATATACACCGTTCCTCTGTTCAATAGTTCTTCTTCTAATCATTTCGAGGGTGACTTTTATCCCTTGACTATGGACGATTGCCGATAGAAAAAGAAAACTATGGGTAAAACATTTTTTCGGGAACTGTTGTATAGCAAAGTTCCATCAATATCGGTGATAACCACTTAAAAGATTGTGGTTTCGTTGCTTCTCAAACCACACACCAATCGTAAGCGTGTAATGTTGTGTTGAACAAGATTTATTCGTCTTTACAGAGTTCGCTGGTAAATGTTTAGTTTAACTCGAGTATTGAGTTCCCTCAGTTCGCTGTTCTGTCCTACCTGTTTTTACCTTTTTTCGGGCGTCCTTATATACGCCCTTTTTCCGAGCGCGGACCGTGAAGAGTGCCCTTTCAATACATGCATCAGGTAACTAATTTATTAATTGTGCTCGCACCCTATTGGTGCGTGCTAATGTTGTTTGCTATTGGCGCGGGTTTAGGTGTAACTTATTCTCTATTGGCGCGCACTAGTTATACGCTACAAGACGAAGCCGTATCGGAAGGGTTAACCCCTTGCCTTACGATTTCTTAGGCACTACGTATGTTAACCTCAGCTATTCACTGTTCCAAAGCACCTTTATATGAAAAAAAGTCAGGATATTATAAATGATTTATATTTGGCGATCCTCGGTCTTAAATTTCAGCTGAGATTTGTGCAAAAGTACAAATTTAATAGGCATATCATTTTTCTTTTCCCACATCTTGATCATAATCTATACTACGAGTGTGACTCGTCATTGTAAGGCAAGGGGTTAAGAGAGCCAGATTTGAAGTTGGAAAATTAATATTTTTAACCCTGTGACTGCGAAGAGCGCCTATAGGTGTCCAGATAAAGCTGTTTCCTTGGTGCAAACAGCGCCTTTTTGAAACAAACATTCGAAACTATGCTAATTTGTCCAGCCTACCTTTCACGAGCTGTTCAGTGTTTTTTCACAGAAAAGTCTAATATAGTGCACAAATACATGGATGACTGTTGCAATTAAAATGCTAAACCAGTCGAAATGACTGGTTTTAAATTTTCGTTTAAAATTGACTCAAAGTTATAATTTTGCATTTTAGAAATTTCTTCACGACTCTTATTACAATATCCAATGAATTAAATTTATCAGTTTAAGTTCCTCTTTCCCGCGTCCCTTTCGAAGTTACATACATACATATATACAATATATATATCTTATTTCATATTTTAATTTTTATTGCGATTCGTTTCAATTAGTTAAAGAGCTTGCTAGAGAATTACAAGAAGAATGTATATATGTACGTCAGGTAGAATATCGGCAAATACTGCACACAATTCGGATAAACGTAGATTCGGTGTCAAATTGGACATTGCAGAAATAATAAAACCAACAATACCTGTGACAAATGCAAAAAATATTTTTGCACGAAATATACATCCAAACAGGATCTTTATCTCCATTTGCAAGAACTATCTTCACTAATAATAAATGTACCATTGTTAAGTATGAAAAAAGTATACTTCCAAGTAGTATAAATGTGTATAATGTTATATAAAAATTAAACAAAATATGTACAAAGGTTATTTCCATTGCATAACAGATATTAAAAATAACCAGTCATTTTGACTGATTTGGTTGAAATAGGTATACAGTAATCGTCGGTAGTTCTAGTATTAAATAAACAGTACATTTCCGAAAGAAAAGAAAAACGTTTCATTAGAATTTGGCATAGGTAAAGAATTAAAGTAGTAATTTAGTTGTGCAATATATTGTATAATCGATAATGATACGGCAAAGCTCACGCCATGCGAAAAAGTATTCCGTACAGATAGAGCGTTTAAGTTTCAAGTACTCACCAGTCAAAGGATAAACGAACTCGCCTTCTACGCATTAAACAGAGCTTAAAAGGAAGAAAATAATCGCTCGAATTAATTAGCTCCAAGGATTTACAAAGAAAATAAAAAGACTCGCAGCCATACAGCCTTCTCGTCATAGTTCAGAGGCAAAACTCGAACCACAAAGTTGATTAGGTAAGCCCAATCGACCGGACCAACCACAAAACGACCAAAACCCTCAACCCTTGAGTTCACAAAGCGACTTAGCATTCCACAACCCAAAAACCCACATGCCGAACGAACCCGATACAACAGGAGGCAAAAGTTCATTATACAGTTACTACTAAACTATCAGACTGTATTATACAGAGTGATTCTCGCAACTGGGACGAGTTATAATTCTTTTTGTAAACGATGACAGAGAAAAATGGTAGGGGACAATATTAAATGGCGTACTATCTTCTTATTACACCACTTTCTTCGTTTTATGTATTGTACATGCACTGATGCACCTTTCCGGTGCAATTGCACTTTTTTCTTTTTTTTTTTAACATCTTTCGATTCTTCTCACTATTCTGTGTATAAAAGTATTAGTTTTATATAGTCATTTTAAAGACAATACTTTGCGAGATATTCGACGTTTTAGGCTTAGAATTATGTTGATTTATGTAATAAAGCACAAATGTATTTTATTACAATAAGTGTTCAAATGTTTCACCATTAGATTCAAAATATTTTCTGAGATGATAATTCAGTATACTTAGATTAGCATAACGTTGCGAAGGCTTTCATAATTGCATGAATTCAAGTGCTCAAGTGATATTCCGGTCATTACGAACAATTACACGATGGGACGTTCCTTTTGAAAATAGTTCAAAAGTTCAATTTTGGAAAAAAATGAGTTAATGCCAGCTTTAGTTAGATATAGATGTCTTCTTTTCCTTTTTATAATATCACAGTAAATGATGTACAACTGCGTCTAATTTTGATGTTTTATTTTGTATTATTTAAAATTTTGTGTTTTTTAAGATTGCATTACAGTCTCAGGTAAAAAAAGATAGTTATAAAAGGCAAGCTTTATTACATCCTGCGTAATTTCGACCAATTGCAATTTTCTCAGAAACTTTTTTATACATCATCAAGCAAACTGTAATTCTTCTCACTTCTAAAAAAAAAAAAAAAAAAAAAAAAAAATTGCCCCTTTGATCTAATTTTGAAAAAGCTATTCTGTATTAAAAGGATGTTCGAGTACTTTCGTGAGCTACACTGTAAGTTTCATGAAAATCGGCGTGGTGTGGGTTCGTGTATACATGTTCCCTTGTTAGTATCGGAATATTTTTGAAAGTAACTGTATGTAAAACTAAAGAAGGATCGAATTTCCCACGAGCTAATGGAACTTTCAAAGATGTTCGCCCCGACTTCCGCTCACCTGTGCAAGGTTGAGCACCATTCCGGTGGAACCAAACTCTCCCACGCGTCCCTCTCACTCTCTCCTTTTCTCATCTTCTCTCTCTCTCTCTTTTATATTCTCCCTGTTTCTCTCTGTACCGTTTCACCTCAACACACTCTCTCCTTCCTCGTCCAACACAAAGCTAATACGTCTGCCTCCATCCCACCTACCCTTGTCTCCTCCGTCCGTCGCTCTTATCCTCTGGTATGCTTTGAAATCTGCCGCCAGAGCCGCCTTTACTCTTCTCATCTCCCCTCCACACCGCGAACAGCTGATTCGCGAAAGGGGTCAGTTACCCCGAAATCCCCCTGTTCCTCGACGCCTCTCTCTCTCTCTCTCGCTCTCTCTCTCGCATATTCCCCGATATCATCTTCAATGCGGCAACGATAAGGACGCCTAGAATTACCGCATTCGTTAATGCTCCCTCGAATTCGACATTCGACTATTGACAGAGTGTCCATCGTGCGTTTATTAACGCGAGAACAGAGTTGTATTGTGTGCTGCATCGATTAACGGAGGATGATGTTGCGTGATGGAGTATCGGATGTTTAGGAGGACACGAGTGAGATACAATTGATATAAGTAGATGGTGAATGCATGCAAACCTTGATAACACACTAGATTCACGAATGAGTTTCCGAATAATCACATAATAACAACTATTAGGTGTAGAAATAACTTTTTTTCAGACTTTTGAGTACTATCAAACATTTCTTTAAAAGGAATGCAAACAGACCAATCGTCAACAATAATTTCCATTATTGTTGACAACGTTTCGCCACTTTTCTGTCTGCTTACGAATACCGTGTAAAAGCGAAATCGTATAAAGAAAAGTATCTTTTCCTTATTTCCATTTATCATTTTCTCGATAATATAGAAAAACGCTCTTGTAATGCCCGAGTCCGAGTGGATCCAGACGTCGTCCAAGAGTTAAAGAAGGAAAAAAAGAAAGAACAAACTTCGTGTTGAAGTAAAACCGTTATCCTTAAAAAAAAAAAAAAAAAAACTCCGTATGCAGAAGTATCAGTGTCGACCGTTTCTAAGCAAAAAAGACAGTTGTGGAGGAGGGACGTTGCGGGACGCGCTGTGTAGGGGGAAATACCCTACAGAAGTATTAAAGGCTGCATTCTATTATTCTGTGAGTGAGTTCGACATCATAAGAGTCGGTGGAACAGGACGTACATATATAAATAGTCCTAAGGATAGTATATTTCTCTCAGCGTTCAATTGTAATTACCTTGATATTAATAACAATAAAATATAACCTGTTTCTATGGTATAACCGTCAACACTTGGAATGAAAACATCGAACTTGGATAGAGTATTATTGAGCAAAACATTTCGTCAGGATTGGTAAAACGAGGGAAGGGAAAAGTCGGAAGGATTTCGAGTATCCAGTCGGGCGGGATCCTGTGGTTTTCCAGCGAGTTTGCTCGCTGCTATTCCGGCCGAAATTAAACTCCCACCCGGTGGTGGCGTTTACGCCGAAGCCACGTGTAAACTCGAGTGCAATTCGCTCGTCGACCCTGGTGACCACGGCCGCGAAAACCGCGATCGACGTCGGTCCTCTTCCTCGTCGTCGTTGTCGCTGTTTTCCAACCGTGATTACCGTTGCTAGCCGAGCCGAGCCGAGCCGAGCCGAGCCGAGCCGCGGCGCCTTTATTCCGCGTAAACGTACCGTGTCGAATCGTCGATGGATTTCGATCGAGTCCCAACCAGAATGCGCTGTTAGATGGATCTTCTACATATATACCTCTATCTTCTTCTTCTTCTTCTTCTTCTTTCTTTTGTTTCGTTCCCTATGGGAGAATGAATATTCTATACGAACGACGATTTGTTATGGAGAGTTGTTTCGGAGAGATAGTTTTGTAAATTGCAGGTATTTTCCCTGGGAATTTTTGGTGAATTTGCATCGCAGTGAAAAATAAGGAATTTGAAGGATTCGTTGGTGCAAGTAGAAATTTGGTAATTATTAGAAAGTGGGAATCTGGGAATTTGGGAAAACAAGTGGGACACTTAGAAATTGTCCAAACAAGGAGAAAATTTGGGGAACTTTTATGGAGAAGTAGAAATGGAGAGATTTTCGAAGTTTTGAAAGAAGCAATTGACTGATTTTAATCATTTCTTCGATTATTTTAACATGCAAAGTGAGCAATTGGAGAATTACTGAAAATGGAAAGTGTGCAAACTGTTCGGGAAAGTTTGACAATCTGAAAAATTTGTATTAAATATAATTTAAACATTTCACAATTATGGAAAATCGGAAGAATTGGAATTATCGATGGAGAAAGATTCAAGTAATTTAAACATTATTTAGAGAAGAGGTATTTGCAAAGATTAAGAACATTTTGGAAAGTTGAAATTAAGAAATTTGAAGATTCATAATGGAACAAGAAGAATCGGGAGATTTTAGTGAAATCGACAGATAAAGAATTCAGGAAAACATTATGAAAAAAAGGTGATCGAAAATCGAGAGAATTCAGTGAAGTGCATAATGGCTCAGCTCGGTGAATTAGATAGAAAGTTCTTCTTCGTTGAAACGACGCGACGGCGGTTTATGTTGGAATTAAGTTAACCGCACCGTGGACCGATGTACCACGAGTAGAACGCCTTTTAGAGATACTGGAAAGGTCAGTCTGTACGAAAGGTCAGTTTAATTCCATTAGATCGTGGAAGCCTTTAATGTTCCCCTGCGTGGGCAGAAACGGTGAAATTTGCGGGCTGATCGGTTGAACAATGTCGCGTATCGTTGCATCTCCGCCCCCGACTTGTTTCGCTAGTTTCTTTGTTCCTCGTCGTGTATCCTTTGGAAAAATTAGTATCTCGATAATATCAAACTTTCCCATCTTATTCATTATTGAACATTCAAGAAACAGTTAAAAAAAAATAATTTCCTACTTGTTTCAAGTACGCATTATTATGGAACTGAATTTTTATTTTATCATCTTCCGTTCGCAGGAAGGCACGTTTATCCTTTCAATAAAGGTTAGGAAATATTTCAGATAGTGTTGTTAAGATAATAAAATTTATATATTTTGCAATCTGATTGAAAATTACAAAAAGAAAAAATATCCAGAAATATTCATTTTCTATACTTCCCAATTTTCTACTTATTTCAATTACATACAGAGCCACGGGATTGAATTTTAACCATCGTCTTTCGTTCGAAAAAGAACACATTTGTCTTCCTAATAAAGATTAAAAGGTACTTTAGATGACATCACTGAAATAATAACATTTCTATACTTTACAATCTGATTCGTCATTGAACGTTAAAAAAAGAAAACACCTGGAAGTACTCATTTTCTATACTTTCTATTCTTTTCACTTATTTCAGTTACATACAAATGCGCCAAATTGAATTTTAACCGTCGTCTTTCATTCAAAAAAGTATACGTTTGTTTTTCCAATAAAGATTAAAAAGTACTTTAGATGACATCACTGAAATAATAAAATTTGTCTATTTTGCAATCTGATTCATTATTGAACATATAAAAAAAACAGACACCTAGAAATTCTCATTTTTTATACTTTCTAATTTTCCTACTTATTTCAATTACATACAGAATCGCAGAATTAAATTTTAACCATCGTCGTTCACTTGAAAAAAAACACGTTGAAACAGAAACTAATAATAAAGGACGCTGCCTTTCTACTAATTTGTATTTCCAATAAATATCGACAGCTATTTCCGGTGGTATCATCAAGGTAATAAAATTGATCGTTGAATATTAAAAAAAATAATACATATAAAAGTACAACTCATTCCGTATACTTTATGTACTAGTTCCATTTATTTCAAGCTTAACAGACAATTTTCTTTCAACCATTACTTTTGTACGAAAAAACGACTGGTTTGTGTTTCAAATGAAGTACAGGAAGTAGTATTACCACAGAAGTTACTACAAAATAAGACTATATAATCGATTTGATCAACTGATAAACTGGCAAATAATGCTCGAGTATCCAGAATAGCATGTACGATCGTATTTTCCCGTTCAACGTAGGATATCCTGTACAGATACTCCCCCCTAATCGCCTACTAATCGCTAAAATTGATACCTACCTTAACTTCCAACCTATTGATTTTCCAAAACTGGTGTGTTTCTATTCATATTTTTTCATCTCTACTTCGTCGAATAACGGAATTAATTTTCAAACGTAGATTTTAAACTTTACCATTAACAGATAGAAAATATTGATAATCTTTGCTTGAAACGTGTAATACGCATTTAAGTCTCAAGTAGAGAAATAAGACAAATTTTATACATATATTTATTCGTTACTTATAAAAGTGCATAAGAAAAAATATAAATGCTATCGAAAAATCTTTCGGATCGCTGATTTTTGTGTAACAAAATGTTGCGTTTGCGCAATTTTGGGCCTCCAAGGAATTGCCACTAAATGGCCAAGAAATAAAAAACAAAACGCATTATGATACTAGACGCTCACTACACGAAAGTGATCCATAAAATTGTTTTCGTAAGACAAGAAAAACATAGGCTTATCTCAGTGTTATAAATGTTTCAATTTCTTCACATTTTGGAGCGTTGAATTGTTTTAGAACGAAGTACAAATAGCGGAGAAAAAAACATATTAAGCAACTTTTTGAAACTTTCATTTATAAATGCAACATGAGAAAACAGGAATTATGAATGAAACTTGCTTTAGCACAACGTTGTGACCTAATGGATTAAGGTTTCAAAAAAAAATAAAATCGATTTCTTTGAGCATTACGTGAATAATATCAATTTTTTCTTATGATATAGAACATCTCCTATTCGAATTCAGACACCTTTCGAAACAGAATAACTTTTTTAAATTATTGAATAAATTGTTTTTAATCAACTCGAACGTGAATCAGCCTGTAGAGCGAAACTCGGCAGCACAGAAGGCAATGGTCGAAGATCGGCGAGCGTTTCTACTTATGGTGGACTAATGTATTTTGTAACTTGTAGATCTCAGATAAGAAGCAGTTACGGCTTCTGGAAGTGACAGTGGAGGATATGATGGTTCTCAACCATCGAACATTCCTCTACTATTCGTGGCTATATGATAACAATGATTAGAAGAAGAAAAATAGTGTAATATTGAAAAAATAAGAAAAAAAAATGCGACATTTGACACTATTATACACTGTTTCCCCTTTGAAATTATATCACTTCTTCTAACAGCAATTTTCTTCCTCGTGTTCAAACTCCTCTTCATCCATTCACACGCGAACTTCAACTTCCCGCGTTGTTATAACACTAATTCACAAAATTTTCCTTTGGTTATCTTCTAACAGGTGGAAGTTACCATTTACGCGTCATTTTTCACTGGTTAACAAGGAACAACTTGGTCCACTAATATCCCGTGGATGTCGTAAATTTAATGGTTCTTGAGTGTAAGCTGAACTTAGAACGATGTCGTCGTCCCACCCTTCACACTCGGAAGCTTCTCTTTTTACCGGAGTAACACATTATTCTCGAACGTTTAGCGTACAAAAAATAAAACAAAACGAAAAAAAAAGGAGAGAAGAAAGTAAAACAGCCTCGCGTGTATATGTTCCTGCTCGTAACTTTTTCACGAAACAACGCTTCCAATAACCCAGCCTGTCGCCATAAAAATGGCGGCGCGAAGAAACACCGCAACCAGATTCAATTACGACTCGACCCTTATCCTGTTCGACGCGTTTATCGTCGCGATACGGGGATTAGTTATCTGCAAGAGGGGTGACAAATTACGATTTGCCCTTTCTGGATAATACAACTGTACATTTCACTCGGTTTTTCACCTCCTTCCTTCTGTTTTAGTAGGTTTTATAATTATTTTTAATTTGATGTGTTAAATTAACATGGGCATAAAACATATCATTGAATTTTTAGAAGATTCCGTAATACTAAGTTTACGGGATACGTTAATTTAACCCATTTGGGGCTTCACGAGCGAAATTACAGAAACAATTGCTATTATTTTCCCCACTTTTATTAGTGGACTGATACGAATATATCGGAATTTGTAAGTTAACCCTTTGGACTGCGGAGTATTTGAAACTTAAACCCTCTCTGAGGATGGAATATTTTGTCGCGTAGCGCGAGCTCTGTTATACACCATGATCGATTATACAATGTGCAATTAAATTACTATTTTAATTCTTTCATTTCCTTTCGGAAGTATACTGTTTATGTAGAAATATTAATCTTCCAACTTTATCGTCACAATCCCTGCACCAATGTGACTTTCTTCATATACTTCACTATCGCCTCTTAGAACAAATTCTTCGAAACTACTAGATATTTTTAAAGTTTCATCATTTACTATCACTTTCATCCTCCTCTGAATCAGAAGTACTATCACTGTCTGTTTCTATTGGGAAATGGGTTTTTTATTAAACACTCTTTTATGTTCTATATATGGATATTTTATTTTACACGCATCGGAAGTGATCTTCTCGTTTTGAAATGCTCGAAAGGACTAACTTTTCTAGGCACGCAGAGCCTGTGACATGAGGCACCGATGACCTCATTAAGAGGGGTGCGTTATCTCCTTTCTCATATAAACAGATGAAGGAGAAACGGCATCTCCGTGTATCAAGGAAGTAAGATTGATTTTGTAAAGGCTTAAAAACTAAGAAGAAAAACTAACAGTTTCATATAAAACAGGTTTGCACCTTTTTCCGATAGGTACAATATCACTATCATAATCACAGTTACTTGGTAAGTCTGATAATTCATCGTAAACTTCTGTTTCAAATTCATCAAATTTATCCATTATGGTAAGGAAGAAAACACAAATTAAACTTACGTGTCGACCACTGCTATACGGACCGTTTATTTTGAAAGTGACGTAAGTCAATTTTTTCTTCTTTCGAGATATTTAAAGGTATTAAAGACATTTTAGTTGATTAAAAAATATCAAAGAATTGTACTACGTTTCCTGATGTTTCTATGAATTTGAATATATATAAATTGACTATACAAATGACATCTATGTGAATTTAATTAAACGAATATAATCTATCTGAATCGTAAATGAACTTACACCACTTTCGTAATTATCAAACTGTAAAAATCGTTAAATTTCAGTTACCTAAACTTCAATTTCACTTGAAATAAGTAATGTTTTAAATGATTCTGTTTATAAAAAGAAACAGGAAATAAAATAAGTTATAAAAGTGTTGTTTATGCTCAATATTAATTATTTACTTATACACTGTTTCAATTATACAACTATGTTCGTGCATGCAATATTATAAATGAATGCAGAGGTCATAAAACTTTTTCATTTCATCCATTTAATTTACCATAGTTTTATACTTCTTTTACATATGTAGTGCTTAATTAGACTACGGAATATGGACTTACACTACTTTCATGATCAATGATTGTACAAAGTAATTTACTAACGAATATTCAATTGATCGAAACACGTGGATATTTTGAAATATTAAGTGTGAATTGTTTATAAAAAAAAAAAGGTTCACAATAAATTATACGTAAATTATGCGATTTCTTAAGTTTCTCCAAAAACGGACTTACATCACTTTCAAAACAAACGGTCCGTACAACTAATTCACTGAAAAACATTCATATATGTATAATGGAAATATATGCACTAACAAATTTAAGAATGTACCACTTCAAATATATAATCCCGTTATCTAAGAATTTATCTAGGAAAGTACACACTTCTCGCAAAACGAGAATTCTTGTTTTCCGATGTGAATATGTAATCACCTTCTCACCACTTCACAAAATCTTCTCGAATTTTTTGGAAAATTATTATGACCGTTGCCATATCAGTTGTTCGATTTTTTATTATAATATTATTCATGTTCGACAAACGAACATCTGCGATGATTTGTTTCTAAGGAACATCTTCTGTTGCATTTCAACGGTAGAAATAATATAAAAAAGCGTACTTTGCTTGACCTCTGTTTAATTTTTCCGTTGCTTTTCGTTTTGAATTTACATTCCATTCGTTTTCACTCGAATTTTTATCTGGTTACACCGTGCTCTCGCGATATTCCCCTATTTTATACTCGTTTTGTACTCGCTAATAAATTTACAAACCAATACATAAATATACCGTTGCAACCAGGATTTCTCCCCATTAATAAATCGATACAAATTTCTGAATAAATGAAACGTCATAGATTTCATACCTATTAATAAATCTATAAACGAATGAATAAATAAATACACATTCCCTAACAATATTGGGAACGCAACGAACGAGAATAATTATTTTATATATAAAATAAATTCCACTTTAGAATTTCATTAATATCTACCGTAAAAATTTCGAAGAAAATGTAGAAAATTTCGAGTTCTTTCTACCAACGACTGGCATAGAGAGAAGAGGAAAAAAAAAGGGAGGGGGAAGGGAAAAATTGGTGGAGCCAGTAATAAACGCTCGGTACACCTTTTGCTGCGCTTCGACGCGACTGCACGCATTGCATCGTTCGTATGGTCACCGATGCAACGATAGTCCTCTGTCTCGCTTTTTTCCCTTTCTCCTTTCTCATTCTCTCTTTCCCCCTTTCACTCAGAGTTGCTTCTTTTCGATTCTCCCCGTTCACAGGCCTGTTCTTCGTGGCAGGGCCAACTGCTAGCGATGGCTTCGACACGCTACCAATTTTTCCATCTTGATTACTTATTAGAATCGTCGGTGCAATGGATAAATTAAAAGTTCAATGAAATTTTTCGATTGATGGGAATCTGATCGACAGTGCAATATGGCGGATGTTCAAGTGGAGAAAGTTGATAGGACAATTTTGAGCAAAAGTAATTTTTAAGAATGGTGGTTATGAATGGTAGATTCTTTTTTTTTTCTTTTAGTTTTGTTTTGTTTTTTTTTTTTCTTTCTTTCATCGTAACGATATTCGAAAGCGATAGTATGTTACTCAACAGTAATGAAAACAATGATTGTAACTATTGTGTATTTAACGATAACCAATAAGTGAACATGAACAATTATTATTTTCGTTTAAAAAGATACCATCTGTATCGACAATTTTTCATGGATAATCGGAAAAACAACCACAATCACCATCGATATCATCGTTACACTGCGAATTTGTATATTTTCAGAATCATATTTTTCCGAATATAGAAAGAAAAAAAAGAAACGTAGAACTTTAGTAGATTATAAGTTATTAATTAATAATTTCAATTATTATGAAAAGCATTAGAATTTAGACACTTTGTATGTATTTTTATATTATGCGTATTCTCTGTAATTTTACATCTTTAAATTTGCTATAAATACAACGAGCCGATATCATTGACAATCACAACACTAACAAACTTCAACAATCCCGATTAATATCTTTAACAACCGCAAATAGAATACCAAAAATAATCACAATTTTCATCGTTAATTTTTTTTCACTACTCAATCAATATCATCAACTTGCAATTATTCGATAATCGCAAATTGAACAAATGTCAACATCTTAAGCAACCAACAACCAAAAGTGCGTGGATGAACAATTCGAATGGAACTTTCCCGATGATTTTCATCAATCGAACGATAAATCTATGAGGAAGAAGAGGAGGATGGCCATCGCTAGTTGGGCTGCGCTCGTGGCGGTCAGGTATGCGAGGCTTGCAGACGAAAAAAATAAAGCGAGATGAAATAAGAAAAGACAAAAAGACTGCACGAACGCCTGCTGATGGCTGATGTTGGAACGAAGAGAGAAAGAGAGAAAGGGAGAAAGAGAGAAAGAAGGAGACGGTAGACACGGTCACGTGTACATCGGTAGAGAGTGAGATGAGTATACATGTGTATGTATATATACATATAGTCGAGTGAAATGGTGGATGGGTGGGTGGGTGGGTGGGCGAAGAAGAGAAGGGTAGAAAAAGAAGGACGAAGGACAAGCGGAGGTGCATCGAATGCAAGAATGAAAGAGACGGTTGGTTTACCAGTGGAGAATCAGGATGAGAGAAGATAGCCTAACCTGACCCAAGAGGCATCGAGTCTAAACAATCGGACGATCGTCCTTCGAAATATCTCCGGCTCCTGGGAACACGTTTATGCGTGTCCATGTCGTTCTACCTGTTCCTCACTGTGTTTGCTTGGCCAGGGGCCACTTGTTTGCTGAACTTTCGTGACGGTAGCTAGGGGACCAATGGACGTCTTCTAAATAGGATTCGTCCGGGACTAGACGTATTCCAGCTGTTTTTATAGAGTACACACAGTTAGAATCACTTCTTTTCACTTGCTACTTCCGTTTCGAAGACTGTGAACACGGTTCGCAGTGGGTTCGTGTAAAACTGTGGATACAAACTTTTCAATTTTATTATTTTCTTGTAAACCTTTGGAATTTAACCTGTGTGTTCCTTTTTTTTTCCTCTTATCTTTCAGTTTCTTCGAGTATGTTAGGTTTATAAAAGGTGAATGTTGGAAACTATTTTAACTTTTTGGGTATCTTACAATTTCTACAAGTATCTTTTAGGTTTATAAAGGTCGAATTTTAGAACTATTTTAACGGTGCAGCTTTGTCACTTTTAATATTGTAATCATTTCGAATTTAATATGTGTGTTCCTTCTTTTCTTGTTATCTCTCAGTTTCTTCGAGTATTTCCGATTTGTAAACATTTTGGAACAATTTTAACATGATGCAGATTTTTGAATTCTTATTAGTATAAACGTTTGATACTGAATATGGATGTTTCTCTTTCTTTCTTATAACTTCTTTTAACTTCTTTAAATACGTAAAAATTGTATCTTTTGCTGGTTTAAGAATAGTAAAGTTTTCGAACGATTTAATAATTGTAAGATTTTAATGCGAGGGTAAACTAATGTTAATATTAGGAAAGAAAATACTTTCTTTAAAACCGTTTGCGTTTATACGATCGATCGCACTACACTTTTCCCAGTGAAAATTTTGAAAACAATAAGTTCTTTCTTAAAAAGGAGAAATGATAAATTGTTTGCACATTTATTTAGTTTCACTTCTCTTTGGTAATTTTCTTCCTTTCGATATTAATGAAAGAGAAATGAAATGATGTGGAGTGCAAAGGATTAAACGTTACTTTTCTTATAATTCAGTCATAGTGAATATTTTCCTTGAAATTATAATAGCAACTGTGTTCAGTGTGTTCACCGATGGAATTCCACATTTTTTCCTCTTAATATGAATTAACCTGTATTTTCGCGATTTTACAGTATTACTTCTGGGAAATTTAGAAGCTTCTAAGAGGAGAATTTATGGGAGACAATATCCACCTGATTGTGGGAATTTTAACGGGAGAAGGTCGAGCACCGTCAGCCAAGAGAATGGAGTTGATTCGTCACTCTGAATGGCCTGTTTAATTACAGAATCTACGAAAATTCAATTAAAGGATGATTTCGGTCCATTCGTACTTTAAATGGGATAAAACATACATTCGATTTTTCAAAATTCTAAACTTCAATGTTTCCATAGATAGCACATGTGCTTCACAAATTTTCGAATTTCTTTTCCAAACAAATCTTCCTTACGAAAATAAGTTTCTACGCAATCTCGATTCATCTCGACAAGACGGAAACATCACGTTTCTACTCGTACCAGGATTTTTCATCCATCCTGGTTAGATATTCAGATATTTCCGGAAAAAGGAGGAATACTAGAAGAAAAAACAATGAAAATTAAAGTATTATGGTGTTTATATGGTGCAATAGAGAACTATTAAAAAGCATCCGAGATATAGGAATTTCATGATAGTACGACAAATATTCGAGGTGAAAATTGAAATTTTTTACAATAGACTATTTTTCAATTTTATGGTACTGCGAATACGGTGAAAATTTGACCGAGTAAAAGTTCTATAATACTGGAATAGTAAAATTTCAATGGGGACGCGTGTATCGGTATATTGAGCAACGATAAAACAGTGAAATTTGGTTATAACACTGGTAACCTAACTGAAATTCTACCACGATTCGTAACACGATACAAATACCCTTTGCAATATTTCAATCAAATTTCTCTCATATTATCTTTCGTTTTATGCATCAGGGTTGGAGCGGGGGAGTAGAGAAGAGGGTCTCGTCTGGAAAGAAGAAAAAGGCAGGCGAGGTTGGAACGAACGCGTGGGAATTTATTTGACAAATTTATTTGACGTCCGGCGTTCGTTGCATTCCGTGGGATCGAATTAACACAGGCCTGGCTGAAGTTTCACGGCGATTCGAATGAGAGAAGGAAAGAGAGGGAGAGCCGCATTAGCGTTAGAATTACCGCGAACCGTCTTCGCGCGGAATTTATTAGCGATAATTCACCCGGCTGCGGGCGAGCCGTTACTCGAGGAAACCCAGAGGATAAGTAAAGAAAGTTACCCTTTTTTTTTTTCTTCAAAAAATAGCCATCCTTTCCAATCTGGAATCAGCCACCTTGGTTTTTGCTTTTTGTCCAAAAATATGCTCCAATCTTGTGCATTCCACAGATCTTGTTTCCTAAAGCTCGACTTATCAGAGGATATTCAATCAACTATGGGCCAGCAATAAATCAATCAAACCCACACTAATTAATTTTATGACGATAATTTGCCAAATCGAAGGTTCGTTACGAATATTGTAGATTCGTAGTGTTATACCCTAAAATATTTTCCTTCTTATTATCTGTATCGACAACTAGTCACCATATCCCAAAGTTCACCTTTCTAGAACCCTTAAATAGCCCTATTTTCTCATCCTCGAGTCAGTCTCTGTTGTCGTATACCTCTCTCCTATCTTGCATTAGTTTTTAGTCATCCTGCCTCCTTTCCTTAACTGTAAACAATCCACGTCATCCTAACGTTAGTCACACCTGAACCCAGACCTCCACATCATCCTTTACCTTTACTCATCACTGAACCTAGACCTCACCGTCTCTTCCTACATTGGCCTCTGAGCCTTACTAACCCCTACTTTCCTACTTATCGAACCTATTATACAGTCCCTGGCCATCGAATTAGGATCACTACAAATTTTAACCATTTTTCGCGTTTTTCGTAAAATTAAAAAGCTTGTTGAAATTGTAATGATATAATTTATTAACTACTAACATAATACACTTACCATTTCTTATCTTGTGAACACCATTTACATTGCATTAAAAGTATCTGTTATGTCATCACAAATAAAGGAGATATTTAGGTGGCTACATTTAGATGGACCACCCTGTATAGTAAGTCCTCAGACGAATTTTGATTGAAAATTTTCAGGGCTGTAAGAATAAGCGCGATAGAAAAAACCGAGCCAGTATTGAATAGAATGAGCCAGTCGGTAAAGTGTATTTTATAAGTAATAAAATACACAAAATTTAGTCGATTTCGGGATTGCTTTCGATTTACACGGTTTGTCATGCAAAAAGCGACGATTTCGTAGAAATAGAAGAAAATAGGTGTATAAAATAACGATCACACATGGCACATACTGTTGTACAGAGGATCGTAAAAATTTACCAGGTCACACGTGTCCGAATAGGGTTAAAATTTACAGTAAAACTGTAGATATTCAATTAAACAAACATTCAGTTAAAAATACAGAATCATGAAAAAAAAAAGAAGAAGAAAAAAGGTCTCAATTTCCTCGGAACATGAGCTAATAATATGATACATCTGCGAACAAATTCCTATCGTTAATTCTCTTCGAATAAGCGACAAGGTGCCACGGAACACGCGAGTGACAGGCAAACGAGCCAATTCAAAAGCTTTTCCTTTGCTTTGCGACTCGGTTAAAATATCGATGTCGCTCGATGGATGGTTTCAAGCGTGAAAAACACGCGACGAAGTTGCTGAATACCTAGGGAGCGTGAAAGGGAAACTCGAGAGTATGTGTGTACGTGCGTGCGTTAGAGAGAGAGAGAGAGAGAGAGGGTGGAAAAAGGAAAGGGTAGAAAAGGGGAGACGCGTAAAGGGTGAAAGGTGTCGGCTGGCTCTCGTCATCCGAACCAATCTGCGTGCGTCAAAGGTGAACGCGATAAGCAGCCAACGAATCAGCAAGCTTGCTTCTCTGACGCGAAACAAAGTGGTCTGAAAGATCGCGTACAACCATGGAACGGAACTTCTTGTCTCTCGTTTTCCTTTTCTATCTTTTCATTTATCCAACGTTGGAAACAGATTTAACCCCCACCCTTCTCTCTCTCTCTCTTTACTGTACTTTTTTTTCACGTACTCGGATATAATTGAAAAGCTGAAGTTTTGAAGTTTCACCTTTTAACCCCTTCGGGAGGAACGGGCCACTGTATAGTGAGACTGATTATGTGTACGGAATGATCACTGCAAGGTGCTCCCGCTCTAAACGTGTCGCATGAATTTTTTACATTATAACAAAAAATTGTACTCTTCACCGATTTTCGAATTTTGTACTAGTTAATATTAAACGTTGTCAGTTTCAAGTTTGGTTCTATATTCAATTGGAACCAAATTTATTTTCTGACTATTAACTTCACGACAATTCTTACAATGTTCGATCAATTAACTATTGAATTTCTGTTTCTTTCAATTAATCAATCTTTCAATTTCCTTTTTTTTTTATTTAGGAAACCTCAATGGACCTAATGTATATGTATATACATGTGTCAAAGTACAGTGTATAAAAGCGAGAGTTACAGTATGATCTTAACAAGACAGTTGTTAAAAATTCTATAATTCCTGTCTTTAGATTCGGAAGTTGCATTTCTTTAGGTAGGAAAACACGGTACAGGCAGGCTCCGATATATTTCGTTTAGCAACTAATATTATTTCTGCATTTAAAGGCAGGTGGAACCTTATCTTTTGTAAATTTTTAATTAACTTTACCCTTTCAGTCTCATAATGCAAACACTGGTTGATATCTTCGCTCTCATAGGTACATTTGCATTCGAGGTTACTTACGATGTTGACGCGAGCAAGAAAGTCAGCCAGGTTATAATATTCCGATCTTATACAATTTATTGCAACTATGAAGAGCTAGAATTTTGTTGTAAGGGACTTTATAGGTATATTTACAAGGATGGGATTTGCATAGAGAAGGTCAAGCTGATTCTAGTGACGAATTGCTGGAAAAGACTTTGAAGGGACAGTCAGCGAGTAGACGAGTCATTTCTTTCTGACACTGCAGGATTTATCTGCAGAACAACTCCGTGACTCAATGATTGGTTATCCAACAAAAGTATTATACTATAATTACTGAAAGCACTAAAATAGGGTGACCTGTCCAGCGAATGAACGTTTACTCATATTATACGAAAAATTAATGCTTATCACGCTTTTTTCACGTTGAAATTTGCAGAATAGTACCAGTGAAAGTCTACTACTGTCTTGTAAAAGTAATCTTCTCTTTTTCTATAACCTACAGAACACTACATTCCTTTTATTCAATAGCTACCCTCGCAGTGTCCCACATGTTCAAAGTAAGCTTATTTCTTAACCCTTTGGGTACCGATTTATTTGACAAGATTTTTGAATTTGGAACACATTTAGTTTGCTGATGCACGGAATAGTATATAAAGGCAGTAGGATTTTGTGCGAGAATTCATTTATTTCAGTTATATGATATAAGAATGTACATGCTGAATACTGTCTAAATTTGAATGACGAATTAAACTCGTCGTCCGGAACTTAGGCAAAACAAGTGCAGGACGAGTGTCAGCCGTCAAATGTATCCAAAGGGTTAACATCTACAATTGGTATTTTGAAAATGATTTGAAAAAACATTGAAAACCACGTTTTCTTCAAAAATATTATCCCGTTCATTCACTGGTGCACCTCTGTTCATTCGTTAGATATTTTTGTTCGTTCATTGGTCATTTTTCATTTAATCTTATTGTGACTATGAAATCTTTGAAGAAATTACCATTAGAGTACCATGGTTTGTCACTGTCGTTGTAATAAAGCTAGAAGTATTTTTTCTCTTTAACAAGATCTTGTTCTTTAATCAATTTTTCATATTTCTTTTTATTTTGTTTCTCGCTGAATTACATAAAGTAATTGGTCAAATAAGTATGCGGAAAGTATCCGGTAGGTTTAGCTTTAAACGACATAGAGTGGATGATTAAAATTATTGGCTCATTTTTGAATAAAAAATCATCCATTTTGAATTTTGCGCAGAAACACTGAAGTGTCTTAAAACATTTACATAATTTTGTTCAAATGCTAAATTCGTATTTTCTAACCATTTTTATACCAGCTTTTCCAGGTTTCAATTTCTATTAGAAAGAAAATACACGTCAAATAATAATCTCAACTTCTTTTTTGACTGTTGTGTAAGAAAATTTATAATCGGACAAAAATTAATACTCGATAGCAACCTGTAACTTTCAGCTGTTGAGAAACCTTTATATACCTTACATACTTCTTTTTAACCGTTTGACTCTTATGTTGTGCCAAAAATTCGAAGAGCACGATAGCGCTTCTTTAGCAGTAAACATGGTAGAGGAGTTACACGTTCAAACTTAATTTGCTCTATTTGTAAAAAGGGAATTCACGCGGTTTGTATAGCAAACCATCCGTGTAAAAAATCATAAAAAGTTATTTGTGTTAATTTGACTGAGTTATAAGTGCTTTTTCACACAATCTTATCCACAAAATTAAATAAAACAAATTTATGTAACTAAATGGTATTTTTTTAAATTTTTGTTGTTGCAATGCAATACATACAAGTGAATTTATTGTATGAACGGTGTTTTCCATTTTTCCCCATACACGCGCAATTAGTGCCGCAGTTTTGACATATATCCGGAAAAATCCGTCAGCAGTCAAACGGTTAATTAATCAGTCTGTACATCTACTATCTTCAATTGACAATTGTGAACATAAACAACATAGGAATATGCTGAATAATTTTTATTTTGGTAGGTAGGCTTTATGACAATAGAGAGATTTTCTACACACGCAATTGAACAATCTTCTGCAATTTTTCATCGTACATTTTTAATATGTAGTATGATGTAACTGTTTTGCTTAAAAAGTTTTTAGATTACCATGTTATTATCCATCCTATTGAGTATATAGGAGTGTTTATGCGTTATTTCGGACACGTATGAATTAATTTTTAAAATTGAAACACACCTTTTCAAATTTTATCTATATTTAGCCGCAGCTCTGTAAAGTCGCTCTCTACAAGAAAGTATAATAAAATCCAAGTAGAAAGAAGTCGTGTCGGAAGGATTAACGTGTAAAGTTCTTCTGCTCACTAATTTGAAATTACAGTAAATTTGCTGACACAATTTTACTCTCTTCAACCTGTTAATATCCGATCTCGCGAAAGAACCTTACGCAAAGTTAAAATTGCAATTTTCAAACTTTCCATGAAATATTCGCAGAATTTATATTCCATCGTACTTTTCTTCCTCGTGATCAAATTTTCGTGAAAATTTCATTGCCCCGAAAAAGTGTCAATGCCAAATTCGACGTGAAAAACTTAGACATAGTTTAAATTACAATTTTGAAAGTTTCTTCATAAATAAACATTGGCAAAATTTTCCACGATAATTCCTCAATATTCAAGGTAGAAATATCTATTTACACAGAGAAATTACACGAACGGTAAAAATTGCGATAATATGAACTTCCTTTGAGATAAAATTTTCCCCATCTTCGACGTAATAGTGTACCTACTAATCCCGCAAAAAAAGAAAAAAAAAGAAAAAAAGAAAAGATAAAGGAAAGAAACAACTAACGTCAAAAGTGTACATTTATCTCCATTTTACGTCGAAGATTTTGATGGAAAGTTTGACGAAATAAGAACGACAAGTCAAGTTCAAGGGGAACCTCCTTCCGGTGCGTTCGCGTATATTCGTCTCGGGTAATCTCTTACCAGAGATTCTTCTTTACTTCACTCTTTTTCTGCGGTTTCCTTATTCCCTCGCGTTGTCCCTTTCATCCAGCCTAGGGGAGACTCGAAGCGAAATGTTTCGCTTCAAGATGATTACTTGCTCCAGGTTTGCCGGAAAGGTGAGGCAAAAGCAGTCTGGTAAGACGGAAGTACCCATTCATGCTTACCTCGATCCTCACGTGGTTTGTATTATTACTACTTTTCTATGTTCTTACGTTGCCGATCATTTTCGTGGAAGTAAATCAATCGATTAATACGATTAATGAAAACAGATATTTTTTCATCATTCGGAAAGTCGGTAAAACAATTTCTCGAAGTACAAATCATCGCGGCGATTCAATTTTGAAAAAGTAAAAATGTGTAAACGATGTGAATGATTTCGAGGTAACATAGAAATATCGATATAGAAATTATATCGAAAGGATTAAGATATCTCTTTTTATTGATGACATAAGAGATCCTCGTCCCCTCGAAACTGGCTTCTCGCTGAAATTATGCAAGAATGTCGAAAAGAACGCTTCGATCGGTCGTGTAATTGAAATTAGTAGGGATTTCGAGTCCACGGACGAATAGGAATGCTGAATATTCGTTGGCGAACAATAAAATACCTCTCTCGTTACACTTTCTAAGGGACAGGCACAAGGGAGGGAGAAACCCGTATCCTCCTACTTTCGATTGGTGAAAATACTTGGAAAGTTTTGAAACATTCGTGGAATCGAAGGTTTCTTCAGAGGGAAATGAAATTTCTTCGAATCACGGTAGATAGTATAGTGTCTAAAGAGTTATATTAAAGATTCTTCTGAAGTTTGACAGGCTGATTAAAGTTGAGTTTAAAAGATTCTTTCGCACTTTCTTCTTTTGTAAATTCTGATTTTTTTCAAGATATTGGTAATTATTATGGAATTTTCAGTGACTGATACAGTCAATGATGAAAACGTAATCTTTACCATTTCTTTAAGGATTCTAATTTCTTTTAAAGATATTGAAATTTATTCCATATTTTTCAGTAAGTAATATAGCAAGTCGAAAACATAATTTTTTAATTTTTCTAAGATACTAGAAATTATTGTGGAATTTTCAATGATAAACGTAGCATGTGGTGAACATAATTTTTACCATTTTTAGGGGATTGTAATGTTTTAAAGAATTGAAAATTAATGTGGAGTTTTCAATGGCTAATACAGTGAATGATGAAAACGTTTACCATCTTTTTTAAGGATTTTAGTTCCTTTTTTCAAGATGTTGAAATTGATTCTGTAATTTTCAATAAATAATACAGCGAGTAGGGAACATAATCTTTGCCATTTTTGGGAGCATTCTCATTATTGAATATACTAAAAATTATTATGGAATTTTCAATGACTAATACAACCAGTGGTCAACGTAATATTTACCACTTTTAGGGGTTCCTGATTTTTTCAAGATACTGGAAATTATTCTGAAATTTTCAACAACTAATACCGTCAATGATGAAAACATAATCTTTACCATTTCTAAGGAATTCTCACTTTTTTACAGATATTGGAACTTAACGTGAAATTTTCAATAATTAATAATCAATAGTAAAGGTAATCTTTACAATTTCTTTTTTTTTGTGAATCCTGATTTTTTCAAGATATAAGAAATTATTGTAAAATGTTCAATAATGTTATAACTAGTGGTGAACATAATCTTTGCCATGTTTAGAGGCTTCTAAACATTTAAAGGTACTGGAAATTACAGTGGAATTTTCAATGGCTGATACAGTCAGTGGTGAACATAAACTCTGTTTTTTGCTAATAAATTACAATGTATTTTTTACAAAATTTCTATTTAATATGATCAAAATACTTTTACTCTCCTTTCACCTCTTCGAAGCTCGAAAGACTCTATCTTACCCATTCTCTTCTAATTGGAAAACTCTTCGATAACTCACCACCGATGAAGAAACGTCTACAATAGCCGCAATTGCATCCTTTACTTACCTACAACAAAAAAGACACAAAAAGAACAATTAACATCAATTCAAAGTCAAGCGAGTCTTGAAAATAATTGTTGAAAATGAAACTAAATGAAACTAAGTCTAAAAAACATACACACACCAAAAAAAAAAAAAAAAAAAAAAGAGTTACCTAACCTACATCCGAAAACCTTGACAACTCTATATCAAAACACACAACACGGACTGCTATAACTCTTCGAGCAACCTAGAAAAGGAGAAACGAACGTAGTCAGTAACGTAGACGCCTGAAGGCATCGAACCTCTTCTAGCGCGATTTAATATTTATAAAATCCCCGAAGCATGGCACACTTGACCCAGAAAACGCGTCTGGCGTATAATAGATCAAATCGAAGAAGGAGTTAGGTGAAAAGAAGGAAAAAGAAGAAAGGGGTGGCGAAAGTAACGTGCGCAAGAAACGTTAAAAGGAGATGTTGAACGAACGAGAGAAAAAAAAGAAGAGGGGAAGGGGACCAACATAGTTGAATCGAGCGACACTCGAGAAACTCGCGGCCACTTGCTCGCTCCTTGACCTTATGTATAACCTTACTTTACACAGCGTTTTTCACCCAGGAACCATCTTGCGAGTTACACTACTCGCTGTACAAGGTGATGAAAAAAAGAAAGAAAAATTAGGGTTCAGAAGTTTAACCCTTTGCGCTCCGTGTGTTTTATTCCTAAAAAAAAAATTTCAGACTATTTTTTAAGTTCTCTAGATGAATTTTCTTAAACTTTCTAAATTTTTTAAATTACCTAAAACATTTTTTTCTATCTTTTGTACTTAAAGAGATATACGCGAAAAAGTGGGAGTGTCGATTTGGCTTTGAGGTTAATTTTCACGTCCTTAAACGACGATTGGGTACGAATGAAGCATACCGTTATTCTTGTCTGAGATCACTCTATAAACCTACAAAGTTTCATTCAAATCCAACAGTTAGTATTTCTTGCCGTTCATAAATATTACGAAAATAAATTGCGCGATATAAGAAACACAAGAATAAGAATAGGAAACATGGAGTAGCACTAATTTTTCATGTTTTCCACTTATAATTTCGTGTATTTTGTACAATGTATTTTGGTTTTTTTATTTACAAGTTTAAAGTCACATTAACAGCAAGGGTTATTAGTGACTGTTGCTTGAACTTAAGTAAACATTATGGATGCATGGTTAAACATCGTGGAATCAATAGAAATGATTTCACATGATATTTATAGGTTATCAAAGATCCCAATATTTTTGTAAAATTTAACCAGTGTGCCCTGATACGAGGTCGATATCGTTGCTTCGATAACGTTGTCCATATAGAGCTTCGTTTCGTGTTATATTACATTTTTACGTTCTTCTTTTCAAATAAACTTTACTTTTGTTAATGCAATTGATGCACATATTTTCTTAATTAATCTCAAAATAGTATCATCATACACAAACTACTTTAAATCAACGAATACAATTTACAAAAACACCTTATCAATTATTTCGGGATACAAGTACCAATTACTAAAAATCGAGAAAAAGGAAGAAAAACAATTTCTTTCTTTCCTTCCAACAGGAATTTAAAAAAAAGAAAAAAGAATTAAAACAGTTTTTAAAGTGCCTCGAAACCTTCGATCGATCAACTACAGCAACGAGGAAACCCATTCGCCATAAAGATACTTATCTGAATTGTAACAATCCACCGAGAAGACCAACAATGTTGCAGAAAGCCAAAAAAAAGGAAAAAGAAGAACAAGAGAGAGAGAGAGAGAGAGAAAGAAAGAAAGGAAAAAACCGGTCAATTTTACGTGATGCAGCCAGCACTCTGCAACAGAGGTTCCAATCTCGAGATCGAGATTTCGATACGTGTGCATCCGCAACGCGAGTGAGAGCACGCATCCATTCTTCGTTCTATCTCGCCCTAGGTCAATTAGTCCTTTTCCTGGTTGAACGAGTCCGTCTCACAGTGCTCTCGCTCATCGATAGCTTCGGGAACAATGCACGCTTTCAAGGATGAAAGTGGAACGGTGTTTTTCGCCTGGAAAATGGACCATCCCTCCAGGGAACGTGACGTCAACTTTGGGGTTTTCGTGTGTACATTTACGCACAGTTCCTTTTAGACTTAAGACTCTTTCGTATTTCTACGTCGAATGTATATGACATTTGGCAACTCGACATATCGCAATCGAATAGTGCAAGGTTGTTAAAAAGACTTCCAGTGTAATTGATTCAGGAAATAATTAACCCTTAACTCTAGATCACTCATTTAACACTAGGTTTACGGGCTTTTCTTGCGTGAACCAGAAACCAAATCTTTCCTTCCAGAAATTCATTTGTTAGTGATAACATAATTGTATATTACTAACGTATTTACAAATTCGGGTATATTTTCGTATCATTCCATAAATAAAAGTGAGAAAAAGTTGCTGGGAAATAATAGCAATTGTTTTTGTAATTTCTCTCGTGAAATCTCAAATGTGTCAAATTGACGTGTCCCGTAAACCTAGTGTTAAGGGGCTATTACAGTGTGACGGCTCAAAAAATAAGCTACCTTTAATAATTTTTTTTTTTTTTTAGAGCTATTGCATGTATTTGTACAAGCATTTATTTCGCCGAAAGGAACATTCTTAGAGAATAGAAAACAATTTCTTTTGTTGCAGTTTTTTTTATTTAGCCAGTTACGAACTGCTATAGCATAATGGGGAGGAGTTCCATCTTGTTGAAACCAAAGATTTTGTCTTTGTATTATTGGCACTGCTCAGCAGCTGTCTGCCGTCAGCCAATGCACAACGTAAACATAAGCTAACGATTTACCATTATCGAACTCAGAATTTATCTGATCATTATAGCACCTCTTTGGATTTGTCTTAGTGCCAGCTGTTACTTTCTGAAGGAAAAAATATAGCGTTCCACTTAAGAAAATTAGATTGACCTTCAGATCTTCTCTACTACTCCACCCACAAGAAAACAATTATTACTACATGATGTAGCTCCTCCTACCAAACAACTTTTGTACGAACACATTTTTAATAACTACAACTCCTTCCGAGATACACTGCTGTACTCACTTAACCGAGACACCCTGTATATGTATGTACATATATTACCGCTCATAAGTGTTTAGGCACTCTGAATAAAAGCATAAATCATATAAAAACTCAGGAAAAATGGGAAAATATTTATTTTTTATGTACATCCACGTGTACATTTATGGAAGTATACTAAATAAATGTGAAAATTAAAACCCTTAATTGAAATTTTTGTCTCATCTATGTGACCTCCTCTTGACTGAACAATCGCAGCGCACAACCGAGGCATTCTCGCAATAAGTTTTACGAAAGTTTCTGAAGTTATTGTGATCCAAGTTGATTCAAGCTTGTTCCACATATGATTAGCTGATGTTGAAGCTGATTGTCGCACTACCCAGTCTAGTTCTTCCCACAGTAACTCGATCGGATTCAAGTCCGGTCTCTGAGGAGACCATTTCATAATTTTAATTGTTCCTTCCTCTTCTAAATGACGTAAATAGTCTTTACATAATTTAGACGTATGTTTTGGGTCATTATCTTGTTGAAAAATGAAAAATTTGGCCATTATTGAGAGTGCTTAAACACTTATGAGCGGTAGTGTATATGAAGGGAGTCGAAAAGAGTTGAGGAAGTCAGAACCCAGTTCAGTTCCAGACTTTCAAAAGCTGTGACGTGTTTTATGGGACATCTCAGGCGACCATCGCAGTCCTTGTGATAGCGTGTTCTGTGCCCACCAAAGGGAATAACAGTATGTCACAACATTACACGCTTGCAAATTGTGTAGAATTCGTTAACACGTTCCGTGCCATGTGTACCACCGATGGTACACGTTAAACTTAATCTTCAGGCCACGTGTACCACCGGTGGTACACGCAGTCATATTTATTTAATGCGCTGAAAACATGTATTTTATGACAAATGTAATTCTGTAAAATATATTTCAACCAAAAAAATGATGCATTATACAAAATGCACTATAGAACAAAACACATAAGTTTCTTTAATTGTTATATATACAATAATTAATAATTACATTTAATGGTGGATTTTGTTAAAGCAAGGGAGGCATAAAAACATTTTTTTCGGGCAATCGCTGCAAAACGTCATTACTCTTATAGTTTTTTGTATATGAATATCTAATGTGTAAACAATAATCTAACGAAAGTAAATAATAGAAACTTCTTTTCCAACAGAAACAAATGAAAAACAAAAACCGTTATCTCCGTATATTTACCTACTCCTTCTTTTGTTAAATATATTATTTCTCTCGTTTTTTATTTAACAAATTCGAATGCAGCAGGTTTTTTATTAATCGAAAAGTTTCGAACCGACTAACTTTTCCAATCGAACTGATCGCAGCGCCACGTGTACCATAAGTGGTACACGATGTGATAGCTACTCTAAACAAGAGAACTACTTATGTATTGATGATGTAATGAAATATTGTGTGATAATATATCAATCTTTAGTCAAAATATCAAATGGCCTGAACGACAAGTCAGGCAAAAATGGCTTGCCACGGAACGTGTTAACCTACGATTCCACGGGACAATAAAATATCAATTTCAAATTTGTCGAATTTTCACCTTTCCATAGAATATTCCACGGTATAATATACAATACACCGAGTCGACGATTAAAGCCGTAATATTCGATTACGCGAGAGAAACACGGTGCAGTGAATCGATCGAAACGAATCGGCCGCGAAACCAAGTGGAAAGGTGTCAGATTCGAATGGCGGCGATTGTGATCTGTTAGTCGCGTTTCGCCAACCGCGAGATCGCGTCTGAAGTACTGTAATCCGCGTTCAACAACCCGCGAAACGCGCCGCCGCGCCGCTGTATGAATAAATAAGCGATTTAAGGCTCCGTGCGATTCGCCTCGCTTGGCCAGGCCAATCTGTTCAACCATTTACTCACGTCCCGTTCATTCGTTTCGCCTGCTTTACAGATCGATTATCAACTAAAGTAGACTCTCTGGTATATGTATACTGGAAACGCAATTTGCTACGAAAGAGGTGATCAGCGAAGATAAATAATGGAAGGGAAAAAAAGAAGAGAGGAAAGATGATCAAATAAACATATATTTTATATTTTGCTCAAGTGTGTGGTAAAACTTTTCATGATATATTGCAATTTAGTTTGCTCTGATGAGCTCCGAGTGGTCGTGACATCTTTAAATCATATATTTCGATTTCATATATCTTTAAATTGAATTTACTCGGATTTATTGAATAAATCTGGATTTTATTTTCCTTTTTCCACTTTTATTACAGTATTTTTGCTTCGGTTCCTTTTTTGTTCAGAATATTTCTCAAGTTTACTATCTGACAATGTTTCTTTATTTTATGTTACATATTTGTATGTAAAATGAAGTCGAATTCCACACAAACGGTTCACGAAAATATCACATAATTCACAGTATTAAATTCAATCTATTCCGATCGTAAGTATTAGGACATCTGCAACTTGTGTCAATTAGATGATGATTCACACAAATTGCTGGATTTTTATATATATATATATATATATATTTTTTTTTTCTTATATCAGATTAAGTACACATCAATCCTCGATACTTTTTATTTAAACAGAAAAAAATAACCGTTCGACAAATTTATTTAATAGAAAGATACAAACAATATCCATTTCGTCCACTTCAGACGCGTCGATACAAATTCGAATTTTTTAATGCATTAGGGCTATCGAATTTTTCTCTTAATCTCCGTTTATGTTGGGGTTATTCAAGTGCTTTGGTGCGTAACTTCACAAACTCGTTCACTGCTAGCCAGTTTCGTTTGAGTTCTTAAATAATCACTATGGTTAGCTATAATAAAGAAGTGCCCGTTACAAATCATTCAAAAAATCATTACTTTATCGGAAGGATATTCCATTGGAAAGATTGCTGAAAAAACAGGAATTTTCAAGTTCACCATCGGTTACATTCTAAAGAAATTTGCTGTACGAGTAGTTATTTGCTTCAAAAACGATCAGGACGTCAAGAAAAAAAACGAACGCTGAAGATCGTTGCTTACAAACGATCAGTAAACGTAATCGTCGAAAAAAGTGCAATCGAATTAGCTGCAAAAATTAATTTGCACCGTGCCAATATTCGAGAATGTGTGGCGTTAAAAAAGCCATTGTTGAAAATGAAGAATAAATTAAAACGGTTCTAGTGGGCAAGAACATATGAAAATTGATCCACAGAAAAATTGGAAATGTGTTCTTTGGACTGACGAATCTAAGTTTAAAGTGTTCGAGTGTAGACACCGTGTTAATGTCCGTAGAAGATTCAATGAAGACTTGAATCCGGAGTGTATTGTCCCAATAATGGAACACGGTGGTGGTTCAGTGATGATTTGGGATTGTATTAATGCCAACAGGACAGGTACAATAGTTGAAATAGAAGGAATTTGAAAGAAAGAACAATATTTGAACATTTTAAAAGAACACACAATGCCGTCAGAAAAACATTTGATTGAAAGAAATTTTATATTTATGCACGACAACGACGCTAAACATAGAGCAAAGGTCTGTAAAAATTATTTAGACGAATTACAGGGACGAAATGAGATAAAAATAATATCCTGGCGATCCCAATTACTTGATCTAAACTCTATTGAAAAAATATGGGACGAACTGGGTAGCAAAGTGCAACAAACGTGTCCAAAATGAAAATTGCTATTATGGAATAATTTAAAACAACAGTAGAGCAATATTTCGTCGGAAACAATAGAAAAACTAATCGAAAGAATGTGAAAAATAGTGAAAGTCGTAATTAAAAACCCTAGAGGACACAATGATGAAGCTAACATGTAACTTTTATTGAACTTTTACTTCATTTTCATTGCAGTTGAGTACTGCAATAAAATATTACACATAAATAATCCTGATAGCCTAAAATGTGAAACAGAATAGGGTGCGTTTAAAATTTCCAACCAACTTATAATTTATTTTAGGATTATCTCAAATATTGTACGTGTCCTAATAGTTATGGATCGAAGTGTATTTCGCCGATCTGTTTAACACTTTTAACCCACTTTTTCTCCATTTATGAGAAGAAAAATTACAGGTGATTACTATTTTACATCTGGGAAAATGTTGGAAAAACATTAATAATAAAGATCGCATGACCGATCTTTAGAAAATGTTACATTTTGTACAATTTAATACAGATAACAGTCAACTTGATACTGACTTAAAATAACGAACAAAACAACAGTTATATAATGTCAAGATAAATTAATTTTTATCGTTTCGCTTATAAATATGAACAAAAAAATGGAAGATATAATTTTCTTTTATTTAGAAATGAATAATGCACATGTTATTCTTGACTACCGCATTTTTCACAAATTATGGGGTTCTCAAATGTTCATTTTCCATACACACGTTCTTTTTTTTTTTTAAATAATGTAATGTATAAAATATAGATAAATGGATATGTAACTTTCAAGCCACATCGATCGCGCTATAGAAGGTTAATTAACTCAATCTGAACCTAATTCTCACAGGTTCCTTTCAAACCCAACCTAAGCAGTCACGACCTCAACTAACAAAAACAAAAAAACAAAAAAAAATCTCCCAAAATCTAACCGTCTCCATTCGACGCGATATGAAACTAATTAGAGGAAAGAAAAAGGGAAGAAGAAAAAATGAAAACGCGAAGAAGATCGACTTCTAAGTAGATTGAAGTCGGAGCAAAAGCAGAAGGGAAGATGTACGACTGAATGGAACGGAAGTGATCGAACGTTCGCCCCAGATGGTCGTTCATTCACGGCCGTTTACTTTCAGACACCTATATCGAACCACCGTTTATGTATTTTCCACGTTTAACCGACTGGAACGCAATAAAGTCAGTTCGAATGACCATTCAACGATTGTTTTCGCGGTCAGTTAGGTGGCTCTTTCGTGTCATACCTTTCATAGGGGGGAGAAAAGGTGCAAACACACGTCGAAATTAACATTAGAATAAACGAACTTAAACATGAATGAACAACGAAGAGAAAAGTATTCTTAAACTATAGAGATCGCGTGTCTTACGGTTGTTATATCCTCTTACGGTTACGAAATTCGAAGCAGCACGACCGTCTGAATGGAATATAATTAACAGTGAAAAGAATATTCGTATACTACTACATCATTTTGTCTCTTCTTTGCGGTGAATTTTCCTTTGAACCGTTTCTGTGATTGTTGTAGTGTATAATGATGCCCCATTGTGTACGCTATTGCGTGTGTTACTTTGTTTGAACAGGTGTTTTCGTTATTGTACAGCCAGTTTTTCAAGCTTACCGATTCGATGAATCGTTTATTATTTACGTAGAATTACCATTTTCTTTTTCTTTTTTCGTTTTTCTCTGACGAATGACATTTCGCTGAAAGAATTCTTTTCTTGTGTTGGAAAAGAACAGATACGGTGAATCGTATATCTTCACAGACAAGTTTTCTCGCATATAATAGGATTTCACGTTTGAAAAGTCAAATGAATTCGATGGAATTGTACATTTTTAAACTTTCTTTTATACAAGTACGAAAGTGTTTACCCTTTCGAATTATATTTTCTACGGACACTCGTCAAATTGACGGCTGAAAGAAAATACGTATTTTCGTTAAAAAAAAAAAAATCATTTCACTTAATTTATAAACATTCGTTCAATTTTGTATGTAAATTTTCCGCAAATGTTCCGATACAAATATCAGTCATAAATACAGTGACCCCCACTAATATTCAGACACCTCTTAAAACAGAATAATTTCTTTTAAAATTGGACCAAAGGAATTGAATTCTCGTGAGAAGTTAGAACGATCAATTTGCTAAATGACGTGCGCAAACAGCTTTGAAAACATTCCAATTGGTCCAAATTATGAAGAAAATAATAATGGTCGCCTTTTGCAACTTTTTTATCTGAACCTGTACTGAAAATTTTGAAAAAGTACATTTTACAGATTTATGTCAATTATACGTATGTTAAAACTTTCATTGAAATCGGTTAACGCTGCTATGAGCTGCAAACGGTTGAAAATGACAAAAGTTGAAGTGTTTCACGCTTTCAATTTACGATAAATTCTTACATCTTTCAATGACTGCCACTTGCTCCTGCATCAACCGATTTCGATGAAATTTTCAACACGTATACAACAAATATAAATCTACAAAATGAATTTTTTTAAATTTGCATTACTAGCTCAGGTAAAAGAGTTGTAAAAAAAAGAACTCTGCCATGTTTTTTGCAATTCCTACTAATTACAATGTTTTTCCAAATATTTTTTACACATCATCTAGTGAACTAATCCTTCTAACTTCTCACGAAAGCTCAGTTCAGTTGATTCAATTTTAAAACAGCTATCTTATTTCAAATAATGTTCAAATATTAATGGAAGTCAGTGTATATTTCGTGACAGTTCTTTGTGTAAGATATTCGATTCGAACAGCAAAAATATCTCCGGCACATTACAATTTTTATTTAGTATCTATTTTTGTTTTGTTACTTTTACACTTGCAGATTTATTACGATTAACTGTAAAATTAGCTGACCCGTCAATTTAACGGGTATTCTAAGATATATCTATCTCGAATAGATTAATATAAAACGTTTTATAATATAAAAAGATATATTTACATTTCTTCGATATATTTTATCTCTTTTTCTCTGCACGCTTAAGCATCACTAATGTGCCGCGATGATTTTCTCGAGAATAAACCAATTTTTTAACCACCACATTAGTTAGAAATTTCTCTAAGTCAAATATTCCTCCAACTTTTTGCCAATATGTACTTTCTTTGATTAAATAGGCGTAAGTAAATACCAACCAACAAACTTTACATTTAAATTTAAAGAGGAAATTTTTTTACTACTATACTGTAATCTGTAACTATATATTTTTGTTCTTGTATTGGTGTACAATTCAAACTGGTTTATATAGAACTTAAATAAAAGTAAATATCTACCTACACAGAGCTATTTTATTGTGTTTTTATCTAATAAAAACATATACGTATTATTGTAATTTATATATTTACAAGTTTTTACTTGGGGTTGTGAAATTATCGAGAAACCGTTGCTGTGCCGTGGAAGATAAAAGATTGCGAAGCACTGGTCTAAACGGAAAGTGAAACAAAATTGGCACCATATTGAATCCGTGTTAATTAATACTGTAACCATCCCAAAAGTCTCAAGATTTATAAGAAATATCAGAGATTCGAGGCTCGTGACAGAAACATTCCAAACATCTCCCAAGGTTCATCGAAATCTTTGAAATGTGCCAAAAGATCCTCTGCAATCCGTTGTCTCCTCGTCAAAACATTTCTCATCCATAAAAGTTCATCGTTGCCGCATTAAGAACCCGATATATTCCACACCAGCTCCTCTTCGTTTCCCTTCGACACTTTCTAATCCAATTTCCCCGTTTACCGAGGGTTCGAGGCAATTGGATTACCAGATGGGTCAACGCGACGACGTTTAACCTCGCGAGACACAGCCATCTCGAACTGTCGTTTCACAATTCGTTTCAAGAACATGGTCTCGTTTCTCGAAGTAGCAAACTCTCTTTTCTTTCTTTTTCAGGGGAATAGGGCCAGGGCGAGCCAGGCAGGAGGGTAAAAACAAAGTTCCAGTCGATGGTGAAGGAGACGAACATGGTAACTGGAGGATCTTGCACGCGTCACCAAGCAGAAACCATTGCCGCAGCCATTGTGCCCCTGTCTCTCGAGCAACAAATGTATTTTCCATTGTCGGAGACGCACAGTGTCAGGCTGCGTCTGCTAGCTAATCTTTCCGCCACAAAGGACTCGGAACTCTGGCGAAAAGTTTCGCCATAGCTCTACGTCCAACTCGTCTATTCGACGAGTTGTCATACTTAAATAAACGGAGACAGCTGTGAACGAACTGAGGAGATCTGGACAAGTTTGTTGTTCACAGTTTAATAGAGAATTCTGTTCAACTGAAGGGAGAAATGGGAATTATATTTGACGGTGTTTGTATACAGAGTATGGAGATTCGATTGAATTCTCTGGCAGGTTGAAGGTATCGGGCTTGTGAACGTTGTGATTAGTTTTCTTTAGAGAAAACCTTTCTGGAGAGCTTTTGTAATAGTTAGCAAAACTACGCAAAATTTCGTTTTATATATTTATGTCTTATATTGACTCGTATATTATATTGATATTATCTCGATTGATGTTTAATTATATCGTTAATTTTCTAATTGATTATAGTATTACACTGAATTCATGAATTATACTGATTTGTATTTTACATAACGCGGGAAGAATTATTTCACGTATAATTTTTCCTCGAATTTTGTGGAATTTAGAAAAAGAAAAACGTTGGATGAATATGTCATTGAAACCAATTTTCATATATGTCGATTTCTTCTACAATATTTAATAGATCGGTTCAAAGAATATTAAATAAACGGTGCATCTATACGTAAACAAAGCTTCTAAAAAAAGAAAAGTAAACTATTTTATCTTACTCTTACACTGCTCGTATCAAAGCCTTTCAATTAATCGTATCGTATAACATTCAATACCCTAATCTATATATAGAAATATTCTACATCGTTATCACTTTACACACACACACTATAAATCATCTTGTACGATCATGTTACTAATCAATTGCTAATCTAATCTTGAAAAACTGAATACCTCGTATGTTGTACAGCATATTTCTATGTGTGAAGTTTTTTTAAATAAATTGTTTTCAATGCAACTGCATTCTATTCTACATTATCGATAATCTAATAACTTTGTCTAGGCGATTTATCAAAGAATCGCTGAAATCATAATTTTCATCTATTAACCCATTCGAGACCGATTGCACACCGTGTGTGCAATAACAGTAATGTGCAATTATCAGTTATTGTAGTGAGTAAACTAGTCGTCGAAATAAGATACTTCTTGAACTAATGAAATCTGTAAAGTACAGGAAAACAAAATTTAGTATTGGTTAAATTATCTGAAGCCTTTCTTACATGTAAAATACTATGAATACGCATGCAGCACAGGCTTAAGATAGTAAGTTCTTCGCTCCTGGGGACCGTGTTCGAAAAAAATCGTCGTCTCGAATGGGTTAATCGTCTATCACCTATCAATCCAGTCTTTAAAAAGAATTTTTAGTTACTACGTATGTTAGTCTCGAATGTTCACTGTTCCAATACAATTTTAAATAAAGAAACTCAAGATATTACATATAAATCTTTATTTGAAAGTCCTCTATCTTGAATTCAAACTAAAGTTAGAACAAAATTACCAATTTGATAAACGCACAAATACTTCACTTGTCACATCTTGACCATAATCTGTGACCAGCACGAGTGAGCCTCGTTATTATATGGCAAGGGGTTAACATTACTATCATTTCCTATAGTTTCATTAACATGTGGACAGATATTACACCCTTCTTCGACAAATGAATTTCTTCGATATCTCATCTGCAACATACACTTGAAAAAACAAATTATCCACTTCCTCAAACATCGTCGATCATTTTTACCATGTACAAATCAACACATGCATGCAATTCAATTTCAACAATTCTATTTTCCCTCAGTCATTTGGAAACCAACGAAAAGAATTGCACATCACAACCACACTTTCAATATCTTCAACAATTAACACGTTGAAAACCACGCTAATTTTACGTGGCGCTAATTTTACGTAGCATCAACATGAATTTACAGCATGTCGCAATATAAGCATATAATATTTAAGCGTACATGTTTAAGCACACATGTATATATAAATAAAACTATTTTTATGTGTTCTATCGTTGCATTAATTTCTTCACACCATTGTAGTAACGATGATAATATTGACAAATTTACTGGAATTATGGGTTTCTAGTAATCTTGGTTTTGCTGGTCACTGGTGACCCCCATGGCGTTCATCCGTGTTAATATTGTTTATATATCAATATATATTACACACTTCTTCAAGAGATCACCTCTAAAAAAATTATCCATCCCTTTCAACATTATTAATCATTTTTATCATGTGCAAATCTATACATAATTAGACACATTGTTCAATATTTCTATTAGGTTGGTGCATATGAAATATCGTTTTTCGAATTGGGTTTTTTCAAAAACGAATGTATTTGTTCAAAAAAATAATTTGTACACAATCACTGTGCACTTTTCCCAGCGATTAACTATTTTCCATTATTCCAAATTTGTATTAAATTGTCATTCTTTGAATTCAACAATTGTTTGAATAGTGCTTCTACAGTAACTTCATTTCGAAATAATTTAATTCTTAAAAAACTGTTGAAATGTTTGAAGAAATATTAGTCTATTGGAGAAAGTTCTATCGAAGAGGGGACAATTTGGCAAAATTTTATATTCTTTCCCGTGGTATGTCTTCAATAATATTGTTTTCAATATTATTCTCCTTTTGGCTGATTTTTAAATAAAAAGTCACTCACCTTGAATTTCTTCAAATGCTAATTTAATTCATATTTCCCAGCAGTTTTTATATCAGCCTTTTTCAGTCTAAATTTACATTAAAAAGAAATTACACGTCAAATAATAATCTCTAAACAATTGTATTATGATCTTTTTTTTTCACTATTCAATACACTTGTACTACAACAAATTCCTTCCTTCCTTCCTTCTAAAAAGATTTACGATCGGGAATAATTTAATACACGACATCAACCTGCCAGTTTCGCTTGGTGAGAAAACGACATTTCATCTACAAATCATCCAACAATCTTTCCCGCCAAAAGAATTACACATCATCATCGCACGTCAAATACCATCAATTTCTTATAATCCAGCATACAGAAACAATGACTAAATCACAATGTGGATACTGAATGGTCGAACAGCGAGTTAAGAAGAGTTACTATCACAAAAAACAGAGACTGTTGGTGTTGTTCACGCGGAGGAGACACTTGCACTGTCCTGTCGTTTTGTGTCTGGTTATATCGTATGGTTGACGCGAATGAAAAAGAGAATCGTGAATCAGTGACGCCAGGCATTATATTTGCCCTGGTGGCAGCCCCACAAAAACTGACCGCTTCTCGATAAGAATCTCCTAACTCCAATGGGCCGCGTTTTTGCCAACGCCACTTGACGTCGTTCCGTGCGAACGCTGCCAGAGAACGTTGCTGCTGATTCACGTTCTCCAGCTTCTCTCTCTCTCTCTCTCTCTCTCTCTCGTTCTCACTCTCTTTCTCGCTCTGCACACTGTGCACGCCGCTTTCCTCGAGTAAACCAAGTAATCTTGAGAGGCTGCTCTTCGAGAAGTACCTCTTCTAACATTATTTACCCCCCACCAGTATTTTTCATTTTCTCCTTCTAATTCGAGCATTAGATTTTACTCGCGAATTTGCGGGATTGGACGGAAAATACGATGAACGTTCCATTTCGAATTTTTTCAAGTTCTACTCTACCTTTTTTCCTTTTTTATTGAAACTACGATCCATTGCAATTATACACGTCATTCTCCGTTACAATTAGACGCGATGTTGCATTAACGTTTCCTGCCTCCTGTTACATTCAATTACATTCGGAAAAAGTGAATACGACACGGTGTGAACAACGAGAAACAGTGTACCACAAAAGTATTGTATAACAGTTCGATCCTTGTCTAGTGAAATGATTTTTGAATACTATCAGTGTTTAGATGGATAAAGGTTGAAGTTAGCGGTTCAGCAAATGGCAAGAAATCGAACCAAAAGCTTTTGCGAACCTTTCATTCCCCTCTTGATAAGCTTAGGTATATTATAAATCACGTGAACGTCGTCGAACAAACGTTAATTCTGTATTTCGTTTTTTTCAAACGAACATTTACCATATCTTGTCGAAAGTATTTTATATTACGAGTAAGTTTAATAACGGATAATTAAAGATAGTAATCGTGAAGATTGAATCTCTTGGATTTGCTATTGGATTAGAATGTTTTAATCATAATTTTGCTGTTGGTAGAATTGTGGAATGGCAACGTTATCTAAAAGATACGCCTACATGTTTCTTTTTAAATGAAACACAAACTATTGGGAATTCTTTTAAGTTGTCTGTTTCTTTTTATCGACAGTATGATCCATAAGAATTAGTAACAAAGTACATCGTATGTTTCTGCAACTGAGCACGTAGTCGTTTATCACGGCTTCTTTCTTTTTCTCTGAACACCATGATCCTTGATTAATGTTCTGTATATACGTACGAACCATATCTGCATAAATAACTTATAATCATAAAAATATTGGAACGAAGAATAAAAATGCCTATGTTTCTTTTAAATAAAACACAAACTATTGGGAATTTTTTCAAGCACTTTGCTATCGAAACGCCAAATGTACGGGTATTTTTCTGTATGTCCGTGAGAATTCTTTTTAGAATCTCAATGTCCGTTCAGAATCTTTCTAATCATTCCTGTGTCCTGATTGTCCAGTCCTTTTATATATGTTCATCTGTCCACAGGTGTGTTTTACCGAAAATTGCAGAAAGATGGGAAAATTGGAGTGATCCATTGCAATTATACGTGGAGCAGAATATCATTCAAATGTGCAGACATTAATTCGATTATCGAAATTTTCAATGACTTTTCGACATGTTGCTAGAGTTATTTCACGAATTGCAACTCGAATATTATTCTGCAGAACGTTAATTCTTTCTCGCTTGTTAGCATAGACTCGACTTTTCAAAAAATCCCACAGAAAAAAATCTAATTTTCTTAAAGTACATTATCTTAAAGGCCAATTGAAATCTGCATTCCGATCTTATACGATTTATTGCAACTATGAAGAGCTAGAATTTTGTTGTAAGGGACTTTATAGGTATATTTACAAGGATGGGATTTGCATAGAGAGGGTCAAGCTGATTCTAGTGACGAATTGCTGGAAAAGACTTTGAAGGGACAGTCAGCGAATAGACGAGTCATTGCTTTCTGACACTGCAGGATTTATCTGCAGAGTCACATCCGTGACTCAATGATTGGTTATCCAACAAAAGTATTATACTATAATTACTGAAAGCACTAAAATAGGGTGACCTGTCCAGCGAATGAACGTTTACTCATATTATACGAAAAATTAATGCTTATCGCGCTTTTTTCACGTTGAAATTTGCAGAATAGTACCAGTGAAAGTCTACTACTGTCTTGTAAAAGTAATCTTCTCTTTTTCTATAACCTACAGGACACTACATTCCTTTTATTCAATAGCTACCCTCGCAGTGTCCCACATGTTCAAAGTAAGCTTATTTCTTAACCCTTTGGGTACCGATTTATTTGACAAGATTTTTGAATTTGGAACACATTTAGTTTGCTGATGCACGAAATAATATATAAAGGCAGTAGGATTTTGTGCGAGAATTCATTTATTTGAGTTATATGATATAAGAATGTACATGCTGAATACTGTCTAAATTTGAATGACGAATTAAACTCGTCGTCCGGAACTTAGGCAAAACAAGTGCAGGACGAGTGTCAGCCGTCAAATATATCCATCTACAATTTGTATTTTGAAAATGATTTGGAAAAACATCGAAAACCACGTTCTCTTTAAAAATATTTCATTCATTAGAAATTTGTATTCATTCATTGATCACTTTTTCATTTAATCCTATACTGGACTATTAATTAAGGTTATAACTATCAAGAAATATTCCTAGAATTGTGTTCTAAGGTGTATGACCTTAGTAACGAAACATCTCACTTATAGTAACAGCATTCAGAGGATTAAATATCGATTTGTGCATTGTAATTTCAACAGATCTGTGGATTAAGTGTTTATTCACTGGACGAGTATCCTATGTTGTATAAAAAGTTGTTACCTTTTTCATTTCAGTTAAAATATAATAAAATTTCCATAGTTCGCTCGAGAAGAAAAGAGAAAAAGAAGAAAAAAATTTGAAGCTTTCCATGATCTTTCTAAAAATAGAAAAGAAGAAAAAAGATAATTCTCTTAACTTGAACGTGATCATGAATGCACATTGATCAGGTTAATAGAGAATTTTAGCCGCATTTCTCGGGCACGTTAATGTTCTCAAGGGACGGCCATCTGATAAGGATCAGCCCGGAGGATATAATTTCTCGGTGAAACAGACAACGTGTTACAGAGGTTGCGCGATTCCGCTTTTAAGGCTGTATCTGCAGAGCTAACGTGACGGGATAGCCGAGAAAGGCACCTAACCTCTATCTTTTATCTACTATCCGCCTAGTGCTCGACCCGTACAAGCTACGTACGATAAAGAAAGCTTGAACCCTAGCTTGTGCTACGATCTTTCCGTAAACCTGAAGAATTTTAAGCTAACCAGTGAAAATTTTACGCTAACACAGGTTGAAACTGATCGTTTTTAACAGATCATTAAAAGGGAATGTTATACTTTTTTGGTAAAAGATTTTTTACATTTTGATGTTCCAGAGGAAAAGCATGTTATGTATATAATATTAAAGATGAGAGTATCCTTAGAGATTATAATTCATGTTAATGCATGATGTCAATTTATGATAGAAAATTGTCTTCAATTTAATTATCACCCAGAATAATATTTTGAAAATGGCACTGAAAAACACAGATTTCTAAAGAAATTGGTGAAAACTTTTAGTTGAAGAAATTAAAAATGTAGAATAATATGATCACTGTGAAGTTTGATAATGTTAAGTTTTCATTGAGAGATTACTTTCAATTCTACTATCAACTGGAATAATATTTTGAAAATGGCACGTGGGAAGCACAGATTTCTAAAGAAATTAGTAAAAAAAGAAAACGTCTTATATCAGAAAAATTAACAATATAAAATTGAACCTTTGACTCGTTATATCGGACAGTATTACAGAAGAAATTTCCTTGAAATAGTATATGAGAATGAAACATCGTTTGTAGAAACTTGACTGATAACGTGTCAATATTTCAGTGTATTCGTTGGTAAATTACATTACTCATAAATAAATATTATTGGGGTTAATTATGGTACAATAATTAAAAGATATTCTACTATCTATATTTAGGGATGGTAATTATTTCTTCGCGGTCATAAATGCCTCTTCTATTCTCATAAATTGCAATCGATAAATAAATTCAACTTCATGATATAACGAGCTAATTTCTCTGCTGTAAAATTTCAACAAACCCATCAAATAACCCATATACCTTACTGCTTCAACAATCAACAGGATTCGAACCTGTACCCCCCTTAATCAAACAGATAGAGATAAGACAAGCAGATAAGATTTACTCGTGATATCTAAATACTTGAATCTACTAACTCAGTCGCGCAGACTCCTTCAGAAGCTCCAGATCAACTAACCTGAATACCTTCTACGTGCATAAATCAATGAAATTCGAAATTACTATCTTATCAAGCAAATAGAGAGAAGAAAAAAAGAATAACAAAACACTTCATCTATTTCAACATATGAAAATTCCAACGATTTTTCTCCTATTCTGAAAAATCACTATTCTTTGGATTCTGCGTGTATAAGGCACTCGTTATTCCTCGTTTCAACATATGAAAGTTCCACTAAGGTTTCTTAAAATCTGAAAAATCACGGAGTACACTGAAAAGTATAAATCTTTCAGTTCTTGGTATGCAAATTGTTGTGCTCCGTCTGGTTTACGGGGTATACGGGGTAACTTGGATTCTGGAGCGTTTAAAGAATAGGGATTCACCGAACGTTCAGTGGAGGAAAGGCTTTTATCGAGTGTTGCTTTTACAGGTTTCGATTTCTATGTCTATCGGCTCTCCTGCTCTCTCTAGTTCTCTTTTGGTTTTTTATCATTTTAATTCTGCCCTCCTGGGCGGTTCTCGCGTCTTTTATACAATCGTTTTATGATCAATTCATTGGCGGGGATGATCATATTTGGTCGTAAGTTCGGATGCATGAGTTTAGCAGTTTTTGGTAGCCACGTATCGCTGATTCTGCTTTCGAGTAGGGTAAGTGTGACGCTAGTTTGCATATTTTTGTTAGTCTCGCGTGTGAACGGTTAGCGCTTATTAGGGTAGAAGAAAAGTAATTCGAATAATTGCACGTACTCGACATTTACTATACTTCCGATGTTCAAACCATTTTTCCGCACCTCGAGTCGCGTTATCCCCCAAAAAGAGCTGCGTTAACAGGATTAACGGGGAGCAGAGAGGATCGTGGAAAAGACAGAAAAAGCAAAAGCTTGTTAAACGTGAAGTAAAGTGATACGAATGGCTCGCGTTTTTCCCGGTCGATGAGAATTAACACGTTCACTGTCCTTTGAACTACGTATGACTCAGGACAATTTCAACTTCTCCACTTACATATGCACGTGTTTTCACAATTTTCTCAAAAGTATATAATTTTCTGAATGTTCAAAGAAAAAAAATTAAAAATATAGTGCAAAATGTTTATTCTATATCGAAGAATATTTCATTTACTTCGAACAAAAGGTAAAACTTTTCCTCTTCAAACAGGAAAGTTCAGTTTGAAAGTGTAAAAAACTTGAGTCTTTTCTTTTTTCTTTTTCTTGTTGCATATATTAAAAGTACGTCTGAAAAATACGATCGTGCAATATTAAAAAACGAAGTTACATGTAGCAGCTCAAACTTTATTCTTATAAATTGTAATATATTGTAAAATAAAGAATATATTCTAATAAATTTTGAATAATAATTAATATCACATTTTACTTAATTTTATTTAAAATTAACCTAACCTAATGCATTTCTCACGGAAGCAGATTTTCTCAAATTGCCACACAGGATAATCCAGAATGTAAGCAACCGATCAATTACTAAATAAAATCGTTTCCTCGAGAATTGAACCAACAATCAATGTTTTATCTCTGTTCATAAATTTTCTCTGCGAAACTTTCAAGTTTCCTTTGTTTCTGTTAGAAGTTGATTCAGTTTTAGTATAACTTATCAAAGAACAATAACATTTGAAATTTGTTACTATACACTTTGAGAGAAGAAACATTGCCAAATGTTAACTCAAAATACAAAATTTTCCTATCCATAAATGAGACGTATTTCAATATCTTTACTAATTTAGCCAAAATAAAAAGAAGAAGAAGAAGAAAAAGATAAAAAATCGCTTAATTCTTGGATTATCTGTCAAGCTGGATTCTCAACTTAAAAGTTGAAAAGATATTCTATCAGGAACATTTCCTTTGTTTCAATAATATCGGCAAAAATAATATCGAACGATTTCAAACGCTTTTTAAGAATTATCCTCCGAGACGCTACGGTCGCGAATTTAGAAATAAGTCTGAGAATGAAACGCACGTGCAGCTTGTTCGCGTTATAAATACTAGAGATTTACGCGAGAGGAGGGTCTCTCGTGCATTATGGTAACTAATTTATTGTCGGGAGACTTTTACGTTTATATACTCTCCTCTTAAAAGCGAATAATAATCAAAAATTTCTTTTGATAACAATTGAAAACGATGGATCTGTTTATTAATAAAATAGAACCTCCGATAATGCGAACCTCTATAAAATTCGAATTTTATTCATTCCTTTCCACTTCGCTGTAAAAATCTTTTTAATTCGAAATATAAACTTCGTATAACTTGAATTATTATTTCCACCTTTAGATGCGTTTAATAATGCATAATTAAACCTAGATACAAGGCAAACTATTAATTATTTTTTATCCAAAAGTTATCCTTCCTATATAATATTTATAAGATAAACATATAATATTTATCCTAAAATAATTATCCTATAATGTTATATTTATATTACATACACTTTTCATTCACTTCCGTTATTTATGGGTTTTACGTAAATTTAAATTTAACTCTTAACATGTTTTCCTACAATCTTGAGTGATACAAGCAAGTATTCATTATCAAATATTAGACAAAATAAATATTTTTATATCAATTTTTATCCGATTTTTGGATGCAATAAAAGTGTAAAAATAGATCAATAATCGAAATAATTTCCATTATTGCCCATGACTTTCCGCCATTTTTCTTTTTTTTTTTGCCAGCTTGTTAACACCACCGATTTGATTTCGATTTGAATAACTGTACTGATTATGTGAATCCATTCCATGGAAAGAATTCATTTCTGCATCTGATAATAAGTATTATACACTATATTTATAAATGATCAATTATTTTGAAAGTGGCCTAAATCTATTTTTCAAAAACAATCAAGTTAACGTTTACAATAGTTTCTATTCTACGTGATATTTTCATTTTCAAACAATTTACAGGAAAAATATGTTCAAAGGTCACAGAGATTTTGTTAATGGAAAATTAGCTAGTTGAACGGAATGGTAAAAACTTTGATTTTGAAATGGATTAACCCTTTGCACTCGAGAAGTGACCGTCAGTCACCACTTGGGTCGATAAAGCAACTCGAATGACAATTAAGGAGCGATTAATAACTGTTGTTTTGTTTTCTTTTTTTTCTCTTTTTTTTTTTAACAAATGTCTTTCCTCTTTCTAACACAGCGTTGCGTTTAATTAAAATTATTATTTAATACAGTAGTCTGTCTTTGATGTTTATAAAGAGCGAGCCAAATGACGTAATTTGTAACAATGAAGGTAAGTTCAATTTGAAGTGATTTAAAGACCAAATTAACAATTTCATAAATGAAAGATTTAAATGAAATAATTGTTTCAAGAAAACGAAGGATCAGAATAACAGTACAATGTGAAACTTATTCTGAGAGCACATAGGAAAAACAGAGTTCTAAAATTTAGATAGATCGGGAAGAATAAAGTTCAGAAAGGATGAAAAAAACTGCAGACTCGTAAATAGCTATAAACTATAAGAGACCCATTGGATTTTTCGAATTTTAATCGACGAAACCATTAATAATTATGTTAATAAGAAACTAAGAAAAATTCACCTTCAGTACAAAAACTTCGAGTGCAAATAGAGTTCGTATACACACGAGAAGTGCTTCTCGTAATAATAATAAGAAGAAAAAGAAAACAATTGGAAAAAATTCCAAATAGTTTATGTTTCATACTGTAAGTAGAATTTTTCTTCGTCACTCGTCGTTAACTTCTCTTACTCGGAAAGTTCGACAAGTGGAAACCTCCGTAAGTTGAAAATTTCAACTATTTCCCTCGAGATTCGAGTTACCGAGTTACCGAACTTCTACTGTATTAGAGAATTATGAAAAATTGCGATGTTATACATTCTATAGCTCCTGCGAAATCAATTGAAGGATCAAGGCCACTCCCCCACCATAAATCATGGGAGAAGTGACGCGTTCCCCTTCCTTTACAATTCGAGGAAATTTCACGTTGTACCTCGTGTGTTCGAGAGATGGCGATCGATCTTGATAGATGAGCCGCCTTTGCATCTGCATCTTGAAATACTCTTCAGGTTTTTCTGCAGTTAATTACACCGGGTGTCTTTTATATCGCTATACATCAGACAGCGAAGAGGAAATATTTCAACTATATCGAGAATGTAGTTCCTTTCTTCTGCAATAAAGCGACGAAGTAGACTCGTTTGTGGTATCTGATTAGACAAACGAAGTAATCAATCATCCTTAAACCTGCTACAATAATATTACGATATCGCTGTTCATATTTCTTCCATCGTTAAATGATTATTGGAAAAATTAAGTCTAAGTGAAGAAAATATTTATTAGAAATTTCTAAATCCAAGATCGATTGTAAAATTATCCATGATTCTTTTGTAATAATCTCTTCTTAAACTTTTCTTACTTGTAGAGTTTCATGTAAATTGCTCGAAAATTTCATCTGTCCTATATTATACAATTTTGAGTAATTATTGTTCCAAAGAAAAGTAAAATGAAGGATATAACTTAATGATTATGACTTGTGTTCGTAATATTACATTGTCCAGCAAATTTGGACCTTCAGAAAAATCTGCAATATCCACTGGGTGATTATTGTAGAGTTTCAAGCACGAATCCGGAAACAGAATTAGCCTATCGCTCTCAATTTTTGAAAAATATAAGTTCTTCTAAAAACACAGGATTTTGGGTGAAAATAAGGTATTACGTGAAAACTTAAAACGCTAGGAAGTTCAATTTATTCTTAAAAGATAGAGGAGAGTGTCTTGAATACATTATCTTAGTTTAATATTGTATTATTTTGTTTGTTCAGTGTTTTAAATGGTTGTAAATGATGATCCTTCCAATCCTTCTAATTTCTCAAAAAGAAAAAAAACTGAAGTCGTTTAGTTCAGTTTATAAAAAGTTATTCTATTTTAAAGGGCGTACGAATTCTTTCGTAAGCTACTGTAGATTGTATGAACTTGTAAGTTGTAAGCAAAGGAATGGGTGAAGATAGGATAAGTGGAATATTGTAAAACTAACTTCTTTTTTAAGGCCGATAGGACTAAAAAAATAAGAGATATAAGTATAATGTTTCTCAAATAATACCAGAAAATTATCTTTCATTATTCTCGGTAACAAAGCAAATCAAAAGAATTCAATCGTTCCTAAATACAACTGATTCGCCGAATAAGTAAGTAAATAAATAAATATAGGAGTATATAAAAGGATCGACAGGGGCAAAATCTGCAAGACAGCTATCGAAACGTCCGCGAAGAGGAGTCGACAACGCATCGACAATCTACACGATGATCTTTCGATTCTACATGTATATATGTACACGTATACGTAGCAATGGATTCGCTGGTGTTCGCTGTGAAACACAGCAATCGATTTGATGCGTTCATTGATCCGTCGGCGAACGGTGTTATGCACGGGACGCTTTTAAAGCAAATTAATCTCTTTGAGAAAGTATAGGACGTGTTAGCCAGTTATGAGACACTGTGCGTGCACCGTGACGCAGTGTGCTAATTAATAGTGATCGGGACATTCCACGGTAGCTAATCCGACCTCAAATCGATAATCTATGTTTCGAGATTGTACTGGATGACAGTCGGCTGTCATTATTTTAAGCTCTTTACCACTGAAATTCTAGAGATGTTTAATTATGTATTCAAACTTTAGATATCTGAAGATATCTTTGCTATTTTTAAATTTCTAAGAAACTGAGTTTCTGAGGTCTTATATTTTTGAGATCCCAAATTTTAGAAGTCTTCAATTTCTAAAATCTAAAATCTAAACTTTTGAGATTCCAAATCTTTGAAATCCTACATTTTGCAAGTCTCAGATTCCTGAAATTTTGAATTTTTTAAATTTTTAAAATCGCAAATATTTGAGATTCTATATCGCTGAAATCCCAATCTTTGAAATCTCGAGCTACGAAGATCTGAAATTTGTGAAATTTGAAATTTTTGAGATCCCAAATTTTGGAAGTCCTCAATTTCTAAAATCCTAAACTTTTGAGATTCCAAATCTTTGAAATCCTACATTTTGCAAGTCTCAGATTCCTGAACTTTTGAATTTTTTAAATTTTTAAAATCGCAAATATTTGAGATTCTATATCGCTGAAATCCCAATCTTTGAAATCTCGAGCTACGAAGATCTGAAATTTGTGAAATCTGAAATTTTCGAGATCTCAAATTTTCTAAAATCCGAAAGCTTTGAGATCCCAAATTTCTGAAGTACCGAATAGTTGAGATTCCAGACCTCTGAAATCCCAAATTCTGGAAATCTGGAGTTTCTAAAAACTCGAATTTCCGAGATTTCAAATTTCTGAAATCTCAGATTATAGAGATGTCAAATTTCTAAAATTCCAAATTTTGAAAGTCTCGGCTATCTGAAATTCCAAATTACGAAGATCCTAGGTTTCTAGGATCCCAAATTTTCGAAGTCTCCAATTTCTAAAATCCGAAATCTTTGAAATTCTATATTATTAAGATCTGAAAATCTCAAATTTTGGAGATTTCAAATTTCTAAATTCCGAGATCTCTGAAATCTTAAATTATTGAGATCCCAAATCACGAAAATCCCACATTATAAAAATACCAATCAGTAGAGTAATCATCAAACGCCAATCATTTCGACCTCGAACATCAAATACCCAGGTTCAACCTTCCGTTTAATATACACACCGAAAACTTTTCCCTCGAACCTCAGCAAATATCAAAATTTTCGAAGCAAGTAGTCACCTCAAGAACCACACACATATATATATATATATATATTCCCTTCGCTACAATTTTATTACATACGCCTATCCACACTGTCCTCTCCAAGAAAGAAAACTTGGAGAAACATTGGTGTCTTGCCCCTGACACGTTCACTGACGATGAGTATGTTCACCGTATCCCCTGGTTAGAAATTACGCACACTTAACGAGGAACTGGCTGTGCTAACCGAACAACGCTAACTGCTTTCTCGTTCCACATCCTCTCTTTGTCCGTCACTCGTCGTTTCGCTCGTTGACACGTGTTAGCTTGATGGGTGTGAACCGCAGCACGTGTCTTCCTTCCGATCGTCGTCGTAAAGCCTCGTTCGCAATTTCCCCGTCGACGATCCATCGCGTTCGATTCGCACACCTCGTTCACCATTCCGATTTTTCTGATCTCTTTCTCTCTTTCTAGTCCTATTCCTACTCCATTTCAAGCCCCGAATGTCACTCAATCTATATTCCAATCTACTTTCATTTTAGTTTTTCTTGCTTTTTCTGGTCCTAGAGGAAATTCGAAATTTCTTTCGATTTCTTTCTTTCCTTCTTTTAAAGTGATGTTAAATTTCCACATGTCACTCATAGTCCATATAATAGCATAAAATATTAATCGAAAAATTGAAAGAAAGCTAGTTTTAGTGGAAAGAAGTGGGGAATTGGGTCGATTTCTCTGACACTCAAATTTCCGTGTGTTTTCAAATAGAGACGTCGATGACAAGCTCGATAAATACACTTCGAGGCTGAAGAGCAATAAGAAACAACCACATTAGAGAGAGAAAAGCAGAGAAAGGGGAAAAGAAATGAAACATTCCCTATTGAAAAGGCTAACAAAAAGGGTTAATTCATAAATACCTCGAGAAAACAAATAAAGAAGAAAAGTGAGATTTATAGCATCGCATAAAAATTCCACGACCATAATTTCAGAAATCAATAAAATCATCTCCGTTTATAATTCCTAAGACCTTTCTCCTTTTTTACGATCGTGTTATTAAAAATCGAAACGTTATCCAGCATCGAAGATTTATTATTCTTCCTGTTGGATTCTTATATTTAGCCAGAGTTGAAATCTGTTTTGAATGGTGATTGTTATGGTGTTTGGTATACGCCGAGGCGTGCAGATCAAGAGACGAGTGAGCTTTCGAATCGGCCACCTCTATTCCTCTATCCGTGAGAACGATTTGTTGTTTCAGGGTGTATCAACCCCCCGGTTTTATGGCTGTCGTTAACTCAGAAAATTGTGTCGGCGGTAACGGTAAACCGTGCTCGCACTATTTTCATCCTCGCAGCTTCTTTTACAACCAACCGCGACACTGGTACGTGCTTAGAAATGCGTCGTGTATAAAATCGTTCTCGCCACACACTACTCTGTGATATGGTATATATATATGTATATATAATATATCCTCCCTTCTCTTTTCACCTCGTTAAAAGGTGATACTTGATTCACATTGGTTTCACATTTTCTTTTCTCCTTTTACGGAATATAATTTTCCATTATAAGTTGTGAACCTTTAACACTAGAACCACGGTAATTTCATCCTACTTAGAAGCCCGGTAGCTATTTTCCTGATTTTATATACAGAGTGAGTCTCCTAACACGACCACTTCAACTATCTTTTCTTTTTCATTTTTTTACTAACTCCTTGTTTATTTACAATCTGTCTCTCGTGTGATATTAACCAGTTAACTGTGTCGATCATTTTGCAAAGTGCGCCCCAGTGTGTGTCGCGATAATCAAGCGATGACGGATATAGTCGTCAAACACAGAGTAAGTGGCGCTGTTGAAATATTGGGTCAGAAAGACGACTTTATTTTAGAAAATGAATGAATTTATTAGGAATATTTACACAATGGATCAACGTAAAGCTATATTTACACATAATTAACGAAAAACTTAAAAAAAATCAAATATTTGTAGAAATTAAAAATGTATAATGTCGCTTTCGTGTGATATGTTCTGAAACAGGGAACGATGCACAGTGGCACTTTGCATGTCGGACATCGTCGCAGATGGAGAATCTAATATACTTGGTTTTTTTGGTTATGACACGTCAAGATGAAAATCGGGATAATCAAAGATCCAGTGTTACTGCAGTGCTTACGAGTTAGCTCTCAGGAAGTTAGAAATCCAACTCAAATTATCTATCATTTTCATTTCTTTATTTTATTTCGTCCTCACCCCTAAACATTCTAAACATATTCAAATTTACGAATATAATTTAGTTTTCGCCAGAATTACAATTTAAATATCAAATTCTAACAAAATTTTACGCATCACGGATATAGACGTCGTAACACAAAATTCTGCCACATCTTCCATGACGGATATAGTCGTCAAACACACTTAACTGGTTAAACAAGTTGTATACAGATATTTTTAACCTTTTAACTGAGGATGACGAGATAACTCGTCATTCTTTCAATAACACGTGGAACTCAGTTGTTCATTTAGAGAGAAATTAGTCAGTATTAATTGTACTGTTATACTTGTATCAAATATATTATATAACACACTATATTAACATTTATAGAAACCGAAATAATGGAACTATTAACGTTTTTATACATTTTTAATTATAAACTGTAGAGATTTAATTTTCGTTCGTGAGATGAACCCAGTTAACAGGTTAACAACATGAAAGTATTCGATCCATTGATTAATACTTTCACACTTTCCTGGGAATCGACTTTTATTAAAGAATACGTGATTTAATATGCATTATACATTAAAAGCAAAAGAAAAGGTACGTAAATAAGCTCTTTCGAATAAATAGTTTAATTTACAAAAAAAAGAATTCGTTAGAAGATTGGAAAAGATTCATTTGGTCTGATGTAACAAAGATAAACAGATTTGAATTTAGAGGAAGGTCCTGGTGCTGGACAACCAACACTGCAAATTGTCAAACGAGAGGTATGTATGTACAAAACAGACTATAAAGTTCAGGGAAGGTTCTGCAATGTGTTGGGGTTGTTTTACCCATAAGAATATTGGTCCCTTAGTTAGGATCGAAAGTATCAAGAGTATTAAATATTATTTAAACATTTTACGAACCAATTTACCGTCAGTTGTTAGTTCTCTTGGATACGACGAAGAAGAAATCAGTTTTCGACAAGATAAGGACCTCAAACATTCGACAGAAATAGTATAAAGCTTGGGTTCAAAACTACAAATTTTCTGTTACGAAGTGGCCACCACAAAGTTCGGATATAAACCCAATAGAGAACTTGTCAATTTTGAAAATAAGGCTGACAAAATGTGATACCTCAGCTAGGAGTATTCATGAGCTATGGTGGAGAACAAAACAGGAATGGTATAACATCGAACCGGAAATGATACAAAACTGAATAGCTAGTACGCCACGCAGACTAAAAGAATGAAAAAAAAAAGTAAAGAAAAATAGACAGAATATTGATGTAAAACTATAGTTTGACAACAATGTTAAAGTGCAAAACTGTAAATATGGCGTTAAGTTTCTATTTTGTAAAGTATTCAGTATGTTGTAAACATAAATGAAAATAAAATATTACAGATTGTTAATTACATTCACCTTGTAATTACACCTTGTAATCCCGATTTATCAGTTCAAGAATTGATAGTACTACCTTAATTTTTTTTAGACAGGCAGTGTGCGTATACAGTTTTGCTCATCACTGTAAATCTTAGTTAAAAGTACGTTGGAATTTTTCTAAAGTTTAAGTTTCGAATTTTTCTACTCTCTCCGTGCTTTTAACTATCCTATTAAACGTTACTTTCTTATTTCACCGTTTTCAAACGACACAAGCTATTCGCAGATTTGAAAAAAGAAAAAAAGAAATTCATTCACTAAAAAGATAGGAAACTCCCAAGTCATTCGTAGATTTTTCAAACAAAGCTTCATTCACCGAACAAATAGGAAACTCTCAAGTTTCCTCATCTCATTGAATCCACGATCTTATATAAATATATTCAAACGAAGCTTACAGAAACTTTCGATTCGAGTTTCCATTCAGCATGAATGTCAAACGAAACGATTCACGTACACCTCGAGAGAAAATTAAGGATTCCCGCGGCGCGGTTGATAATTTCTTGCGCATACACACAGCTGACGCCACGATTCTGTGCTCATTTACGAGAGAAACAGGTTTGCGGTGGTTCAGACTGAACGTTGTTACGGTATACTCGTTAATAACTTAATAATATAGCGTGTACTAGAACATACGAGCGATGCGTAGCTTTAACATGTAGAACATACACAAGCGGAAAGAGAAAGAAGGACAAAGTGAGCAAGAACGTGAAGCTTTTTCTCAGACACCGGCAAGAAACGAACGTGTTATTTCAATTCTAACCATTAACGTTCTTTCGTATAACATGTTTTCACAATCGTGAAACCCTCGATTGAGCGAACCGTACCGAGCTAAATGGAATTTATCCAAAAAAGTGAATATTTCATCGAGAGACAGTTTTTCTTTAGTCAATTTCCGTTTCAAAGGTTTGTTTCGAAGAGATATATTTTCTTTATAACGCATGGAAGAGAAATTATTTGCAAGTTTATCTTTCAGATTTTAAGGCAGGTTGTGAAATTTTTGAAAATGGCAATATTTACGAGAATCGAATTGCTTTGAAATACTATCGAGAAACTATTAATCGAAGATTGAACATGCTGAAAGAATAATATCCAAGTGTACAGTAGTGGCCATCGAAATCGCACCACTTCAAACATATGAAAGTTTTTGGTTTAATAATTACACGAACAGTAATCATCTGCATCATTAGACATTAGGGGTTTGATTCACGTTAAACAAAGTATAATTTATTGTCGTTAATCTACAAATGATTCGAAATAATGGTATCCTTACAATATTTGTGCAAACTTCGACTGCGAACATCTGCAGAAATGAACAAGAATGTTCCAACTTTAAACATTAGCGACTATTCTAAATGTTACTATTCAGATGATTTAGCCCCTTGATTACTTTTTAGCGTTGTAGTTACCTCCGTGAATTTTACTAACTGTTTTGCATCCATTGTACATCGAGTATGCCAATTTTCTAAGAATACACAACGATGCAACAAATAAATACATCTCTTAACCTATGATTTCTTTTCTTGACCATACATCTAAGCATCAGCTACTTATTTTACAGCTATCTTTTAGTACAATTTTACATACGAAACTGAACAGTAATTTGCTCCTCTCGTCTTTCCTTTCTAAGCAAGGACCTTCTTGTCGTTATTCTATTGTTCTGTAGCGGTCATGGCACCGCATACGCCACTGCATATCCCTATTCCTTCTTATTCTCATCCTTTTCATTTTCTACATTTCCCTCGCAAACCTCTTCACTTTCCCTACTTTTTATGACTCTTTTCCGCTGTCCTTCGTTCTCCGAATTTCTCCACGATTTCTACGCTTTCCCCTACTTCTCGATTTTCTCTCTTCTTTTCCATAATTACATCTCCTTCTATACCCTTTCCCCTTTTTCCGGGGAATGACTTAAAAAGCAGAGGTAGGAGGCTTGAAAGGAGAGATTACGGCTAAGACACCGCGACACGCGCCACGAAACCGTCCATACGCGAACCATCACGAAGTATAATAAAAATAAAGAACAGTGGAATTGTATTCACGGAGGCGTTTATTTATAATACCCTAGCCTACCTATCCACAGTTCCATAAGTGTGCAGCGTGTGTAAGCATGGTGCGTGTCGCATGAGAGTTGCTTGCACTGTCTTTTTTTATTTTCTCCTACTTATCATTATTATAATTTATATTATGTTCACTTGTGTATATGTGTGTGTGTGTGTAAACTCGAAAGATCGCAAGATAAACCACATCCTATTTGCATTAAATTACGAAAAACTGTTAGAAGACCGCGTTGAAATAATTTACAATGTACCTACATATTCGACAAACTGTTTTCACTTGAATTTTGAATTTTTCAATCAAAATCAAACAACAACAGCCGATGTATATAGCCAACAGCTTAAGCAAGTGTACTGTACCTTGCTGTAAAAGATGTCTATCGTTAGTGAATAGGAAATGAATTTGATTTCATTACGATAAAGACAACCTTAGAAAAAATTAGAAGCTGTAATTAGAAACTTGCACCTGATCCACCATACTCTCCGGACCTTACACCAAATTATTACCATCTATTTCAATCCTTGTAAAATTGTTTAACCGGAACAAATTTCAACCATAGCGAACCTACCAAATTGTCGATAAATCAGTTTCTTAACATCCCAACATTTTTTTTGAAAATGGAATCAAGAGGCTGATTGGAAGATAAGAAGGAGAAACGATGGTCAATAATATATCAACGATTCACCCTTAATCAGTTAACTTTGGCGATCATTTTGCAAAGCGTACACTAGTGTGTGTTACTGCACTACTTACGAGTTAGCTCTCAGAAAGTTATGAATCCAACTCAAATTATTTATAACTTTTATTTGCTCGTTTCATTTCGTCTTGACCTCTAAACATTTTAAACATATTAAAATTTACGAATATAATTTTATTTTCGCCAAAATTACAATTTAAATATCAAATTCTAACCAAATTTTACGCATCACGGATATAGTCGTCGTGATACAAAATTCTACCATATCTCCATGTTGGATATAGTCGTCAAACACACTTAACTGGTTAGCTGGTATAATAGAGTGATGAGTGAACGTTCGTTGTCTAATTTAAAAAAATTGTATTTCTACTTCATTTTATAATAAAAGTTCAATTTCCCCTGGCTTTATTATCTTATACACTATCTAAGAACGAAATATTCATAGAGGTTGTGACCTGCTTCAAGGTGAAACACAATTCGGAACTAGATTAACCCTTTCCTTCCGAACGACGGATATATCCGTCATCCACATGAAAACTCGCGAAGCCGAACGCCGGATATATCCGACATTGATATAATCACCCTCTGGAGACGAACGCCGGATATATCCGACATGCCGGTAAAATCGCGACCTAAAAAAAATCCCTTTTCTTCCAAAATACACTATCTACGCGCAATGTGCACAATTTCGGCGGGAAGTCCCGTTCAGGAGTGGCGCTACGGCGGACTAAACCGCCGTAGCGAAAGGGTTAAACAAAGTATTGGAAATGGGTTATTAAACAAAAGTAAAGACTGTGATTCTTTTAATAGAACTTTATTAAGCGGCGTGGAAGGACGTCTTAACTGTTTGAATATTATAGAACGAGTGAGTGAAAACCCGAAAGGGCGCGCAGAAAGTCCGCTGCCCACTTAAGAAAAAGAAACTTGGAAAACGTCTGTTTATTTTCCAGGGCCTTAGGTATAAACTGCTACAGGCCTATGGACCCGATCACATCTGCTCCGTTCTATTATTCTAGCAAGCAGTGTTTGTCATTCATAACACAATTCATTTTTGCTTACTAGCTGACGGAATGTTATTAGTAACAATCCAACACAAAGATAAGGAAAGGCTACGCAGTATCCAAAACGAAATAAGCGATAAGTCAGAAGTATAAAAGAGGCACGCGACAAGCGGAGCGATCATTGTGCAGTATGAAATGACTCAGATTCATAACAGTTAATATTGTATATACATAGTATTTCAGTGTAGTAGTTAACACGTTCCGTGGCAAGCCATTTTTGCCTGACTTGTCGTTCAGGCCATTTGATATTTTGACTAAAGATTGATATATTATCACACAATATTTCATTACATCATCAATACATAAGTAGTTCTCTTGTTTAGAGTAGCTATCACATCGTGTACCACTTATGGTACACGTGGCGCTGCGATCAGTTCGATTGGAAAAGTTAGTCGGTTCGAAACTTTTCGATTAATAAAAAACCTGCTGCATTCGAATTTGTTAAATAAAAAACGAGAGAAATAATATATTTAACAAAAGAAGGAGTAGGTAAATATACGGAGATAACGGTTTTTGTTTTTCATTTGTTTCTGTTGGAAAAGAAGTTTCTATTATTTACTTTCGTTAGATTATTGTTTACACATTAGATATTCATATACAAAAAACTATAAGAGTAATGACGTTTTGCAGCGATTGCCCGAAAAAAATGTTTTTATGCCTCCCTTGCTTTAACAAAATCCACCATTAAATGTAATTATTAATTATTGTATATATAACAATTAAAGAAACTTATGTGTTTTGTTCTATAGTGCATTTTGTATAATGCATCATTTTTTTGGTTGAAATATATTTTACAGAATTACATTTGTCATAAAATACATGTTTTCAGCGCATTAAATAAATATGACTGCGTGTACCACCGGTGGTACACGTGGCCTGAAGATCAAGTTTAACGTGTACCATCGGTGGTACACATGGCACGGAACGTGTTAAGTATTGTGAATAAAAGTTTTCTTTTTTTAAAACAAAATTCTTCGTATTCGCCTGTGACAAGGTCTATCTAGAATCAGATTAACACATTTTTTTACACTTTTTATTTGGAGTCCTCTAATGACCCTAATGTACCAGTTACGTTTGCAAAGAGCGTTATACCACTTAAGGGTTAAAAATAAATGTAAGTATTATTATTTTGCATTTAGGATTAGCGTCAGAAAACGAAATGACTTACAGGACGACCTAACATAACAGTAGCAAAAATCTAAAAGAAAGTTTCTCGAAAAGAAATTGCTACCAAAGTTTATATAACAGTTGAAAGCTGAGCAAGTGGTAGCAAAGTTTTCAGAAGAATACGTAGCTAAAGAAATGCTGTGCAAGTTGAAAGGTAAAACAGTGTCATCCAAAGAATAATACTAAGAAGAAGTTGAACCATGTAACATTTCCACCAAAAAATTCCTATGAATTCAAATTTTAATATTCCCAGCAAAAGAAAGAAAGATAGACTAGCAGAGACTGAAGAAGTCTGCGACTGGCCATCTAGAACTGAGAAAATAAAAAAAAGAACTCCAAGGCGCATTACTTTTGCGACAAGCTGCATAATGAACCGCCGCGAGTGTTCCTCCTTCACCCCTTCCTTCGATCCTATGCAACAGAGACCATTGTCGCGGCGGGTCCTGAACGTTTTAACGTTATTGAAACTTTCAGATTTTCCTTCGTCAGGCATTGCAGCAGCCTCCTATCGAAAACGGGAAGGAGAAAAAGAGACGGATGGAGAGATAGAGAGAGAAAGAGAGAGAGAATTGACGAAAGCAAAACCGAACCGACAGACTCTCCTCCCTTTCTCCTCCCTGATTCTTTTCATGGCTGCAATCGAGGAGATCGTCGTTAATCTGGAGGAACGCAAGAGTAGAAAAGAGGTTCGAGGAGTAATTAAAGCGCAGACGAGTGTCTGATACCGGCAGTTTCTACCGGTCAGACAGAAGAGATGATGAAGGAACACACAGAGAGAAAGAGAGAGAGAAAAGTAGGAAGAGAATATCAGCGAGGCAGCGAGGGAACATTTAGGAAGGGGGGAAAAAAAAGAAAGAAAGGAAGAAGAGGAGGATATAATAGAGAGGAGATGAGAGAAAGAGGATAACGAGTAGAGAAAGAGAGAAAAGGAGGAAAAATAAGAACAGAGGAGACTCGAGGATTCGACGACGTTCCCTTTCATCCTGGCAAATATTTTGTCTACGACCGCGACCAAGCCTGCCTTTTTCCAACTCTACGGATGGATGCCTGGATAAAAAGACGACGACGACGACGACGACGAGTACGTCGAATTCATCGTTAATCGTCGAGAGGTTAAGTACCGTGCGGCTCGTCGAATCGCAAATGGCAAACGTCACATCGAAATGAAGGAGATAAGAGGAGGTTTTAGGCAGACTTTCGAGACGTGACCAGAATGATCTCTCTTGGTGTTTTATATTATGTTTATAATGCAGCTTATTTTGTGGTAGAATTTCGTTAGAACGCCGAGGATGGTATACCTGACACGAGAAGAAATTTAGTAAGATTCGAAGAATTGTGTAACTTTATCAAATGATGTAAATACAACGCGGTTTATAACGTGTATATTTTCACGATTCAATATTTCGTCAGAGAAGACCGTAGAAATTTATGTTGCATATCAAGTTCTCGAAAGCATATTCGAATTTTCGAGATGTTAAATTATTGAAATTGCAAGACATGTGAAATCTCAAATGTTTCAGAGATATTAATGTTGTTAAAAAAGAAACAAATTTCTAGAGTACTCGAAAGACGCTGTCTCTCAGAAATTGATTTTAGTCCTGGTTGATATAAATTGCTTAATCCTGAAAATATTTCAAAAATATATTTCTCATCTCTCAGATTTGAATACTGTTTTCACCTTTCCAAAATAAACCCTTGTCTATAAACAAACAATATACACCAGATACATTTCATCGACAATCAACATGTGAAGGGTTCAACAATCTTTTTTGTGTGAAGATTGTTCCAACACGTTAAGCGCCACATTGGTTCCTACGAATCGATGATAGATTTTTCGTTTAGATTAGGTTAATACTTGAAGATCAACATCCAAATTAGAAAATAATATTTCATTGTTCGTTCATGGGTTTTATTAGACCAATTTAAACAAATATATGGTTTTCCTATGCAAGCGATACAAAGTTACAATTGTCTTCGTTCAGTTTATTCTAACAGTCTGCAAAATTTTTGAAACTGAACGTCCAATAAGAAGTAAGGTGAAATTGTTTGCGGATGATACGATGATTTATGTAACAGGAGAATCTACCGAGAAAATTAATAAAAAGATGAACGATGTATTGTCATGTAAAACAGAAAACTGGGTGAGCTTAAATAAATGAATGGTAAATGTAGAGAAAACCAAGTACATGATGATAGTCAGGAGGAGTAGAAAGTAAATAAGAGGGCAGATAAAACGCGAATATATGAACGGTGAAGTGTTAGAACGAGTGGAAGTAACAAAATATTTAGGTATAATAAAATTGATAATAAGCTTACTTTTACTGAAAGTTGCGATTATATATTTAAACAGATAGGTAAGAAAACTAGCTTTTTAAATTGGTCACTATTTGACACCGTACAGTGGACAAATAGCGTATAAGGTGATTATCGCACCGCATTTTGAATATTGCGTAACAGTGATGGTGGGGATGGGCAAAACGCAAATTAGTAAATTGCAAGTGGCGCGAAACAGAGGTATGCGTGTGATTTTGCAGTGTAAAAGAAATACCAGAATGGAATATATGCTGCAAGCTTTGCAATATACGTATGTATGTCAATAAGACAGAGAATGTATATATATATAATGTTTAATGTAATAGATATTTGCGTTTGCTGGTGCAGTCCACTCCCTTGCAAAGGTCAATATTACCTGAAGAATCAGAATTACACCCGTTTATTGCACCTGTAGCGTATAACTAGTGCGCGCCAATAGAGAATAAGTTACACCTAAACCCGCGCCAATAGCAAACAATATTAGCACGCACCAATAGGGTGCAAGCACAATTAATAAATTAGTTACCTGAAGCATGTACCGAAAGGGCACTCTTCATGGTCCGCGCTCGGGAAAAGGGCGTATATAAAGACGCCCGAAAAAAGGTAAAAACAGGTAGGACAGAACAGCGAACTGAGGGAACTCAATACTCGAGTTAAACTAAACATTTACCAGCAAACTCTGTAACGACGAATAAATCTCGTTCAACACAACATTACACGCTTACGATTGGTGTGTGGTTTGAGAAGCAACGAACCCACATACCCCTTGAGCGTCTCGGTTCTTTTCTGAGACAGAGTCAGTTCTTTGAAATCCTTCAAGCTAAGAACAGCACTTCGTTTCGCTTTGTAAATCTATCCACTACTAATTAATAAATATATACTTCGATTAAACCTTGTTGTATTTATTCAACAACTAAATATTCAACACATACATATTTGTATTCAAGATATTAAGAGACTATCTACCAAATATATTGAGAAATAAGCTAGACTTAGTAGGAAAGAGTAATCAGAGGGAAACTAGACAAAAGGGTAACATAGTTGTACAATTGTGAAAACTGTGTGAAACGCAAAGGAGTATTTTTTATAAAGGCACTAAAATGTACAACGATTTACCTGCAGAAGCGACAGATTCGATAAATTGAAGAGAATGTTAGAAGATTCTGTTCTACACACAGTTACAAGATTGTAATATGACAGTAGTTATTTGTATATCAGTAGCCGAGAATATATCAATGAATTAATATATTAATAAAGGAATATTCTATGAAAACGATGGAAATATTTTGTATACGTGTAATTAATGTTGTACAAAGAGTGTTAATATTTGTACCATATAGCGAATACTCTTTCTCGCCTTATCCACATCTCGCGAGAGAAAGAGTGAATTGTCGAAACACTCGGAATAAAATAGGCTTCGCCAAAGCCACGTTAATTACATTTCAAATCATCTCAAACAGAAATGAAACAAAATGAAAATTCCATCGAAAGAATAAAACCTCTTCGAATACTCGAAAAACTAAATCCAATAATATAATATACAACGTACATTCTCGATCTCCGGTATCGATACAAGTTTCTCCATCCCAACTCCCCGCAAGAAGAGAGAGAGAGAGAGAGAGAGAGAGAGAGAGAGAGAGAAGAAAAGGAGAAAGAACGCGACTGAGCAAGTTCCTTCTTAAGGCTGTGTTCCATTAATCGACGCTTTCTTCATTCATCATCGGAGCAATTAACGTCAGTGTCGTAGCGCGCGGCCGCTTTTGTGCGAATCGTTTACGTGAGGCGCGTTTTGGCAACGTGCCACAAACACGTATACAAACGCACGTACGTTAGTTTTGTATATAGTATAGTAAAGGAGGAAAAAAAAAGAGACGAAGAAGAAAGAAGAAAGAAAAAGAAGAAGTAGAAGAAGAGGAGGAAGAGCGGTTCGATAATGAATTCGAGATGAGACACACCGGCTAATTGAATACGGAATGTCAATGAAACTCGATTTATGTCGTGGCGGAGATCGATGGCCGCGTTGAATTACCCGGTAATTTTCTCCTGCGTTAAACCACTCGCTCACTCGCTCTTTCTTGTCTCTACTCGCGCCACCAGATTCATTAATGATTTACCGCGGCTCGAGGTAAAAAAAAAAAAAAGCTTGAAAGATCGAGTCACAGAACTGATGGCGTGGAAACGGTTTCGTATTATACAATTACAGAAGCACGTCTTCGTATCACCTGTGAGCATTCCTTCGAAAGGAAAAAACAAAATCCCAGATGGGTTGCAAATGAATACGACAGGTGAAGAATGGCTGATCACTCTTCTTTGATTCACCTTAGCTTTTTCTTTTGGACCTTTCTAGAATTATCGAAGTGTTTACAATTGCTTGGAGCAAATTCGTGAACAAATAACTGCATGAACAAAGTAATTATATGGTATTTGACATCCTATCTCTTCTACTTCCTAACTGCTGCAGATATTCTTGGATTGTTAGAAAGGAAATAGAAAACAGTGTAGCAATAGAGGAAAACATTCAGTAATGATAAACAAGTCGTTGAAAACAACAGATCGTTCTAAATTTACGATCCAGTTGACAAATTTGACATTTTTTTTAGGACTTTTTGATACTTTTACCTTCACCGTGTTATTAACTTTACAATCAGGTGAAACACCAAACGTTCGATCAGTTTTTAACACGTTCGCGGACTGATTTGTGTAGGATGTCGATAAGAGCACTCTGCATAAACTAAAATTTTAATTATACTTAACCCCTTCCCGTGTTTTAACGAGTCTGACTCGTGATGAAGATTTTGGCCCAAAACATGAATAGCACGAGTCAGACTCGTGGAATGAATATGTATATTTATATATATAAAAGGAAAAAGAATTAAATTAGTGTTTACGTCCACAAGAGCTGTACCGTGTAAAGCAAATGACTACATCACAAGTATTTACATTTCGGCTCGTATTGTGACTGTTTTCGAGTATCAGTCTAGCTTTTTTACCACACGTTGACACCTACCACTTGGGCCCGAGTTTCGTCGAGCTAAATGGCACGGGAAGGGGTTAAATCGGATTCTTGTATGTACGATGAATGTAGATAATTAGACAGATAATTTTGCTTTCAAGTATTTCCACGTTAAATATGAAAATTAAAGAAAAGGTAATGTACTGCACACGCAATAGCCGTGTTAACACCAACCACATGGAGGGAGATCCCATCTCTGCGTTTTTAAATAACCGATATTTGAATATCTCTCCCAGTTTTTGAAAGAAGTCGCTGCATAAACGATTTAAAAAATATATATATATATATATAAACTCGTAGGAGATTTTAACAGTTTTTAGTAGTTCTTGAAGAACCTGTTCTAAGAGACGACAGTGAAGTAAATAAAGTCAAATTTTAGCGAAGATTGTAACAATGAAGTTGGAAGATAAATATTTTCAAATGAACAACGTGTTTCCAAAAGTAAATGAAAATGCTTCGTTTCAGTCTGTCGTAGGTAAAGTATTAAAACGGTAATTTCAATCGGTATAACAAAGCTCACGCTACGAGAAAAAGTATTCCGTAGCACACAGTACGTTTAACTTTCAAATACTCCGCAGTCGAAGGATTAATCATTTTCATAGGTATACAGGCTTAGGTTAGATTAGCAAATTTATTTATGATTATATTAACAAATTTCCATACGGTGCTATTATCACCAAGAACGTATATTAAACTGACTGAAATATAGGCTACACTGAAAGAAGGCGATCTGTGTTGAGTCTTATTTGTAAAAAACTAATCTTTATTTCCTGGAACTGCGAATAATAGTGTTTACATAGCAAACCAGAAAGTCTTGTATCAGATAAGAAGCGTTACTTGTAGATAATTAAAGAAAGCAGTCAACAGAGTTATAAGAATTACTGGAAGACAAGAACAGTTATAATTCGGAAAAAAGTTATATCGGGTATATAGACGAACTTTTCTTTTTTCTTATTTTAGCATACTGAATCTATCCCTGAAGTTATGCCCACATTTCCGGAAACACTCTATGTATTTCCGTCTCTATGTACTTGACACGCCGACAAGATTACAGAGCGTTATATTCAATCAGCATTAATTCTCGAAAAATGAACAACTTCAGATTTAGAAAATAATTCCGTATTATTCGTTAATGGGTTCCGTTGAAACAGTTTAAACAAAGATACGGCTTTCCTTTGGAGGCGTTAGAAAGAAGTTACCACTTTCTTCGTTAAATTGATTGTAACATTCTTTGCAAAACGTTCGAAAGTGAACAGCTAAACAAAAAGTCGATCGAAATAAATGTGACGTTTCGTAACTCCTATTAATATCATATTTCTCGACACACTTTAAAACAGTACAGATTGTTTCAAATAGAACCAAACGACGTGAGTTTCTTTTTTTGAGGAGTTAAAAAGATTCGTTTACTGAATAATACGAACAGAAAAATTGGAAAAAAATTGCAACTGGTCGGAATTGCAAAGAAAAACAAGTGAAAGAAAATTCCTCTGTAACAATCCAACAGCACGTTTGAACTTTTGATCGACGTTGTACATAATCGCATGCAAAATTAATTGGCAGTTGCAACGATACCAGCGAACGAGCTACTGCCTCGATGGATTTCTTATTGCGTGCCACGAATTCCTCGGCCACCTTTTGCACCGAGACCAAAACACAAAAAAAGAGAAAGAAAAGAAAAGAGAATATCTTCTCGCGATTCGAACAACATCTCTCAGGCAGCAGCTTGCGCAATTTTTCGAACGTTTCTTTTTCTTACACGTCCCTGTACATGCAAAAATCTCCAAACGAACGATTACTTACGAAAATAATCCACCAATATTATTGGTCAATATTGGCAAATATAGTTGGCAAATTACAGTCTCGATAAATCTACGATTTGCATTATGAACGATTCTTTCGCGTAGCTGATCACAGATTGTATTATACATAATAATAGATACTGTAAGGAGTTGAAATAAAAGGTAATGAGAGTTTTTCTTACGCATGGAGATACATCGCTAATTGATATTCTCGCTTCGACGATTAATTAACACTAGGTTTACAGGCTTTTCTTGCGTGAACCAGAAACCGAATTTTTCCTTCCAGAAATTGATTTGTTAGAGACAAGATAATTGTATATTACTAACGTATCTACAAATTCGAATATATTTTCGTATCATTCCATAAATAAAAGTGAGAAAAAGTTGCTGGGAAATATTAGGTTGTTCGGAAAGTTCGTGCCGATTTTCGATAGGTTGTGTTTGAATATATTATATAAAGCATATAAAATTCTATAAAAACTCGAAGTTCGTACATATTCTGAAAGATTATTGTTTCACGTGTCTTTTGAAAGTCCATTCATTGCAATTATTAATTGCTTTGCTAAGCAAATATATAGTTATATAGTTTTGAAGATCTAAGGAAATAGAGTACACTTCTGACATTGAATATTTTTCTTTCAACGAAAAGATATTGGTAAAACATTAAATTATGTATGTCATGTTTAAAGAGGCAGTAGCCTGTCAGAAAAAATTCTTCGCAAACGGTTGACAACATCTACAAGTGGAAATTCCGATATTAAAGAAGAAAAAAATAAAGAAAGAAAGTTTTTGGTAAAACGGAATTTTTCAATTTCCTGAAAAACGACGAAAAATTGTAAAATGAAAAAATACATACCTTACAGAACAAAAAGAAAGACTTTGAAGTATGAAATTGGCTTATTTACTTAAAAATCGGCACGAATTTTCCGGACAACCCAATAATAGCAATTGTTTTTATAATTTCTCTCGTGAAATCTCAAATCCGTTAAATTGACGTGTCCCGTAAACCTAGTGTTAACTATATTTATATGTATATTCATATACTTTGTGAATTGAAGGAAAATTGCATTTAATAATTATTAAGGAATATCGATCACTTATGTACAATAAAGTGGAATCTCGATAGCTTAACGGGAAGGCTTCGGGTTATCGAGTTTTCCAATAAGAAAAGTCGAACAAATAGAAAATTCCACTTATAGAATTCTTTGTACGACGATTTCAACTTGCGAAGATGTAAAAAAAAGGCAAATTCAATTTTCAAAGGTCAATTGTTTATTGTATTCTTATAACCAAATGTACAACTTATGTATTAGGTGTTTGCAAAAACCTTTTTCTTCTGTTCTTTTTCTTTTTCAATTAAATTCGTTTATTTGATAAATTACAGAAAATTGGTACAATATTTTCCCTCGCTTTCTGTAACCTTCTTCTATCTTCTATTAATAGGATGAAATCAAGATTATCAGCACTGTCGTTTAAAAAAGACCAAAAAAATTGGTTCAGGAAACAACGTGACTTGATTTCAAGATCAAAACTTTTGATTCCAAAACTTTTGCAAACGCCTAATATTATACGTACATATGCCTACCTAATCCGGAGAAAAGAATAAGAAACGACAGAACTATGCTTCAACTTGTTCCTTCACTTTTGCAAATTTTACATCAATATTTTAAGGACACATTTTAGAAGTTGCGAATATTAAAAAAATATGAAAAAAGAATTGCAATTTTTGTAAGCTGTCACGCTATTTAATCGATTAGTACTAACCTCTCGGTTAAGAAAGACAAGCAATTTTAGGTCCTTTCGATCCAAGTTTCTATTGTAATCCAAGTAATATTTGACCTAGTTCCCTTTTAATACTTTCTTCAACTATTTCCCCTCGATATATCTACATTTTTTAGTCACAATGTGGCTCGCGATGCACTTGACACTTCTTAGCATCGTACAAACACCTCTCAGACAAAAGTACAAAGAAATAGATCTACTACCCGTACAACCCAAACTGTATTCTCTGCAAACTGGCACACAAAATTGGGTCATGTTATATCTTCAAAATGGTTGGACATAGAAAACAATCTGAAAAAACAAAATTAAATTCTATTGTATGTTCTAAATATCTATATTAATTCTCTCGAATTTTTTCCAAAGATGATGCTGGAAATGCTGTTACTGTGAATACCGAGCGATGCCAATCAATGTTAAGTGACATTTTACGGCCAGAATTGAATCATATCGATGTGCTCGATGTCTCTTCCCAACAAAAACGATGCTATGTCAATCAACTCGAGAAAACGTTCAGCTTTTGCGATCGAAATTTCGTCAACCTCTAATATCACAAGATCGTGCAATTTAACACCATTATGTATCCATGATGTCAATCCAGAAAGAATCATCAACTTAAGAAGCAACATTCGAATAACTCCCGCGATATGTCGAGAAATCATTGAAAATTTGGATAATCGAATTGATGGTCTGCAGAAGCAGTCGTAATGCACATTTGAATGATATTATCTTTCAAGTATAATTGTTTTAGGCATCATACTTTCAATAGAAATGAACAATTTCAAAGAATCCTACATAGTTTGTATTTCATTAAAAAGAAACATATAGGCGTGTTTTTTGGATGAGCCTATATAACGATGGGAAAATTCATACGAGTATATCGAATGAGCAAGAATCCTTCGGAGGATCGAGGTTCTCAGGTCAGGTGGACCCCGTGAAGACGCGTGTGCACGTATATATTATACGATTCGCGAACTATAGGCACCCTTGGCCCGAGGAATGCACGGTGGTATAGTTTATGCGTTGACCACATTCCTCTCCCATGCCTTGAAACGCTCCTCTTCCTCCGTCCTCTCTTTCATTTAACGCACACCTACGTTCCTCTCGAGGCCCCTGTCCGCTCTTTTACTTTCGTTCTCGAGAGTCGACAGCATCGGCTGGCCCCCACCCCTTATACTTCCACCTTCATACGCCCCATTTCTCCTTTTTCCTCTCTCCCCAACTCTCTCTCTCTCTCTCTCTTCTGCAGCCCTTTTCCATCGAAGTTACGCATTAATTCGAGCGGACGTCTCGGGACCCCGGCGAAATTTTCTGCCCATTTGCGATTCATTCCTGCCACTTTTTTTTGGTAATTCAAAGATTTCTGCAGTGAATCGAGGGTTAGGAGAGTTCTACGGTACAACATTTTTAATACACTTTTCGCTGAAAATTGTCATCCGTGATGGAGATTTAACAGTGAACCTTACCGAACAGTTTGCACGTATCTATGTATTTGACTGGTTATTTTAAATAACTCAGGCTATATACAGGGTGTTATCTTTAACGCGACGCATCATTTTTCACCCAGTTGCTGCCATTGGACAAAAAGCAGGTTTAGAATAAGGTATGGCGCGTAGAATAGATATCAGTGAAAAAAATTTCGAAAACGGTTTTCATGGTGAAATCGAGGTTACCTTATATATATATATATATTGATACTTACTGTAGGTATGATGTGGTAATTACTTTATTCTCGATTGTTGCTTTTATGTATTAATTCGAGAGCAACGCGTTCCGTTCACAGCGATCACATTTTATTACAAGCGTGCCGGAGCGAAAAGGTTAAACAGAGTTGTCTCTCCGTTACTTTATCCCTGGAATACTAATATTCCTCTTCAGCACTCTTCATTAACGTTGGAATTGTAAAGATTGTTTATTTCAAGGATGAAAAATAAAGAATTCACGATTGAATCGTGAATATTTATCGAGTCTAATCGAAGCGAAAATATCTGAAGAAAAGTATATAAAAAAAAAAGAAGGAAAATAAGCAAGGCATTCTATTATCTATGTTAGTATTTCAGGATTAACGTAAATTTACAAAAGTAAAGTAAAATAAAGTAAAGAAAAGTTTTTTGAAGTGACGAAAGAGAAAGTAAAAGAAAACAAAGGTAAAGTAAAGTATACAAAAAAACAAAGGAAAATGTGCAATTAGGACACTGCATTACCACCTAGGTCAGTGTTTCAGGATTAACATAAACTTCGAAAAAAAGGTGAAAAATACCGATACATTCCTCCTTTCCTTTCCGTCGTTTAAATCCGCGCTGAAACTGTTCCTCTACAATCAATCTGACAATTAACCCCAAAATCCAATCCACTTGTCTGTTATTTAATTATTCATTTCGTATCTCACCTTACAAGTAGGTTAACTATAATAGTAACTCTAAAAATCTCGTCAATTTTAATTACACCAATATAATGTATAATGTATAACGAAGAACGTATTATTACCATTTCCTTCGTCCCTTTCTTTTTCTTTTCTTTTTTTCCATTGCTCGACAATTTGAAACGCGCGGTTGATTCGAAATATTCAATCGAAGAACATCCTGTTTCTCCTAATGAGAATTTTTATCTCTCGCCTCTATCGTCTCAAATATCAAATTAAAATCCAAGGGACGAGGCGAGGTTCGAAAGCCAACAATGTACATACAGAAATCGCGGGACAGATTTATCAAAGGAGGATATCTACCGAGTATACTTCACGCATAATCGCTCATTCACTTCTTCGATCGCTTATCCGATCTCCCCCCCTTCCTTCTTTCGATCGATCGACCGGATCTCAACGGACAAGAAGATCGCGCAGAATCGCGTCGAGTTATCATCTTGTGCAACGATCCACTCGCTAATTAATCTTGATCGCGCGTTGGCGCCGCTTACGGGGATTGAATTCTTCAGTATTCGACACGTGAAGAAACCAAGTTCGAGCCTCTTGGGCGTGATAGATCAGGTTGGATCGCATCAGATCAGTTAATTAGGTGAATCTGCCTGGGGATTCGGTGTCCAGGGAATTCGATCCTCATTAGAACTGCTTTTGTAAAATCTAACCGGTGGGCGTCGGATTCGAAGATGACACTTGTTCTTTCTTCTATATCACTTCCGGTTTATGAAGAAACATTTAGCAGGTTTTATTTTTAACGGATAATTGCTAATTATGAAAAATCTTACCGAGGTAAGCAGTTTCGAAATATTCTTCTGTAACTTTGTAAAAGAATTTCCCTATAATTATACAAAGGAATCTACGTTTACATTTGAAAAGTTATTACATCAAGTTGTACTTGAAATCTTACAACAATTTCTCGTATTTCTTTTTTTCAACCTACATGTTTTAATACAAATGCTTAAGCGTTTGAAAATTTTTGAAAATAACGCATGAAACCTGGTTACATCTTAATTTCTCTCTGTTTTTACTCTCCATTTAACCAAGCACAACCAGTGCAAACACTCTCAAAAATAAAATAAAAATAAGAAACAAAGAAATACACGAAAACCCCTCACATTCGAAAAAACCACATATTTATGTGTCTCGATTTACATAAGAATTTCCTCTTCCCAGAACCGTCAATTTACCGAATAAAACTAGTCAAAAAACCTAATAGACCAATGCTGAAACACTCTCAAAAATTAAAAAATTAAAAATACAGGAAAAACCCTCACATTCGAAAAAGCCACATATTCACGTGTCTCGAGAATTCTCTCTTCTCGTAACCCTCAATTCACCAAATACAACCAACTTAAAAAGAAAAAGAAAAAAAAATACAATAAACCAGTGTTCTGTAGTAGATTCTTTCTTTCTTCTGCATAAATATTTTCAAAATAAAAGAAATACACGAGAACCCCTCACATTCGAAAAAGCCACATATTCACATGTCTCGATTCACACGAAAATTCCCTCTTCTCGTAACCCTCAATTCACCGAATACAATCAGCTAAAAAAATCCAATACACCAATGCTGCACATCCGAGTCTTTCCCATTCCAAACACCCTAACCTCGCATTTCCAAAATGTTCACGATTAAAACATAAACGATCGACCATTGGTGAATTCAAAAGCCGGCTTCCCCATTGACTCCAAGTGATTCTCCTCGCGGCCCTCATCGTTTTGGTATCCCGTACACACACCTACATAAACCTTCCACTACACGCAATTACATATACAGAACCCAGTCAGACGAAACGTGTAGGTAAATGTGAGAGCGCCTCGGGTCAGACATAATAGTGTGTTGGGCTGCAGGTTAAACTGGCGGCAAGCAGCAGGCAGGTTGAAACAGGCGTAGGAATGCAGTTGGAGCAACGAGAAGGAGGAATCCGGTCTCTTCTGTCCCTTCCTTCCTTCCTTCCTTCCGTCATTTTTTCCGAACCCTCTTTTCCTTAACACTTTTCTAAAATCCCATTGTGGGTTCGTCGCTTCTCGAACCACACACCAATCGTAAGCGTGTAATATTGTGTTGAACAAGATTTATTCGTTTTTACAGAGTTCTGGTATATGCTTAGTTTAACTGGAGTACTGAGTTTCCTCAGTCGCTGTTCTGAACTACCTGATTTTACCTTTTTTCGGGCGTCCTTATATACGCCCTTTTTTCGGGGCGCGGACCGCGAAGAGTGCCCTTTCAATATATGTATCAGGTAACTAATATTAATTGTGCTTGCACCCTATTGGTGCGTGCTAATGTTATTTACTATTGGCGCGGGCTTAGGTATAACTTAGTCTCTATTGGTGCGCACTAGTTGTACGCTACACCATCAACGTTTCCTTCTTTCTCTTCACCTTCAGTCATCCGCTAATACATATAAGAATAGATCTATTTTCCTCGAATTTTTCGTTCGTTTTTCAAGCTGAATGTGTCCACTTCTGTCCACTTTCGACTTTTAAACTAGAGATATAAGGGATTTAGAAGGGTTTAGTGGACGGTTCTGAAAGGTTAAGGACAGTTTTTAGAAAGATGTTAATCACTTATGCTTTTCGTTCTTCGTTCAATAATAAAGTTTAATTTTCTGGGATTTCTGGGATTAATAAATATATCAATCATCAATCTGATTTCATCTCCATGTAAATATCCCGGATTTTTATGTACCTTAATATTTTACCAACAGATCGGGGAAATTTCTTGTTTGAGAGAAGAATGAGTACAATACTTGTATTTGTGAATTTTGTGGAGCACCATTGCATGGAAATTTGTCTGTTTCGGAGATTGGCACATCCAGAAAAAAAGAAAGAAAGAAAAGAATGTTATGCTGTTTAAATATAATTTTGCTTTATATGACATTTTACTCGGCACTGACACTTTACAACACTTTACACATTATTTGGATTTTTGTAATGCAGTATGAAGTATAAATGATAAATTTAATTTGAAGTTACTTGCATGTTTGATGGATGTTTAACCCTTTCGTTACTGTTTGCGCCTGTAGGCGCTTTCGAGATTTGCTCATACTCCTCTGTTATCGCCCTTTCATCTTAATTTAATCCTTAACTTTATCCTTTACGCATTTCCCTTTTAATTACCGAAACAACCTTCAAATTTTTAAACTTTCGAAAACAATTTCTACCTTTCGCCAAAAGCGTGGCGTATTCAAATCTGCCGTAACGAAAAGGTTAAATATAAGAATGTTATTGAAAAAAAGAGAAACTTGTTATTTTCTCGTCTACAACGAAAAAAAAGAAATTAAAATCCCTCTCAAAATTGGCAGTAAAACTCCGTACCAGTTACAAAGAAACGTAACGTCTAAATTGACGGAAAAATTCTATTTCTCAGCCTTGAAAATTTCTAAACAGCGTTTGTAAAAATTCACGCAGTCGACAATGTAGTAATATTCACTTGGATACATATTAACATTCAATTAAAGAAAAAAGGGGAAAAAGAAAAGAAAGAGGGATTCTCACGGTTCCCCATAAGGATGGCCCTTCTTCCTGGTTTTTAATCGGTTGTCGAGACAGTGGAGAATCGCTGGAGAGTCGTAGACTTTCCGCGATCGATTCGACTGATAGTCGGACATTAATGATTCATTATACTGTCCGTTGGCCCGCTCGAGCTGCTCGATGAAGCGATCGCTGGCTTAATGCCATGGTTAATGCTTCTCTGACGAGCGTGGTGCACTCTTCATCTTGATGCCTCTTCTTCAACGTCACGCTCGATGGATGGTTATTTTTTATAGTCTTCCAAAGGGGAAGAACTAATGTTTCGAGCTAATGTTCCAAACTATTTCAGTTTAAAGTGTCAACATAGAAACACTTTGTTGAGAATAAGCAATGTATATAGATATAATGTTTAATGTAATAGATATTTGTGTTTGTTGGTGCAGTCCCTCGCAAGGGTCAGTATTACCTGAAGAGTCAGAATTACACCAGTTTTATTGCACCCTTTGAGCGTCTAGGTTCTTTTCCAAGACATGAATAGTTCATTGAAATCCTTCAAGCTACGAACAGCACTTCTGTTCGTTTTGTAAATCTATCCACTAGTAATTAATAAATATATACTTAGATCAAACCTTGTTGTATTTATGTAGCAAATAAATATTCAACACACTTAGGTTTTTTTAACCCTTCCATCGTATTAGGCAATTATGAGGAAACACATTAACCATTCGTAATAATTTGTCGATAATTCTTTTATTCGTTCGTATATAATAATTCTTATACCAGGGTGTAACATACGAAATGTCCGATTTTTAGCTGTAACTTTACACCCTTGCCGTACGATTTTCTAGTCGCTACATACAGTCGTGGAGAAAAATAAGTGGACAGGTATCGGAAATAGGTAATAATGAAATTTCATCGAATTGGAACAGTCTTTATTTGGAAATTGTCGATCTTAAACTGAAATTAAAGTTAAGGGAAAAATATAAGTTTTTCTTAGCCATACAATTTCTTTTCTGCCTATGGAATCTGAGATATTTTTCTCGGTAACGACAGTATCGATTACCAAGCAACGATATGAAAAATTCATTAAGAATCTTCTTCTACCGAAAGTATTTCTAATTGATCCGTATTAGAAGCGAACGTTAGTGTATAAAGTAATTTAATACATTTCCCTGGAATCATAAGCGTAGCCAACAAGTGTTTATGAGAGTTCGTAGCTGATTAAGCGATTATGCTTGTTAGAACGAATACGAAAATTAATCCAAGCGAGAAGTTGAACGAACTTCCTCTCCGTATCTTATTTAAGCTGATGAATATTCCTTTGCGATAAATCCACGAAAAAATTCTACGAGGAAATCAGAAATTCAAAGTGTGCAGCATCGATCATAATAAATCTTCTCCGAATTCTCACTGAAGTTACTATACGTAGATAAACAATAAATTGTTATTAACCTCGAAAAATTAGGAAACCTAGTAAATCGATTTACCATTTAAAATAACAATCTGTTATTTATCACGAAAATTTACGAGATTTAACTCTACAAGGTGACCGATAAGTCGATTTACCATTTAAAGTGACAAAACTATTACTAATTACGAGAAATGACGAAACTTAATAAGTCGATTTGCCATTTAAAGTAACAATCTGTTATTAATCGCGAAAAATAGCGAAATGTAACTGTACAGAATGGCCTATAAGTCGATTTAAGAGAAACTGAATGTACACCTTTTCTATTATATTATTTAAAAAACAGAATTTTTTCAAAGATAGTTTGAAAAATAATTGAATTTCTCCACGACGAAAGATCAAACGTTTCATCACGTAGAAATTCTCTAGGATCAAGAACAACGTATTGGAGAAGATTCACAAGGGTGGCTCACGTTCCTTGAGAATCTCGACAAGTGAGAAACAGGCAGACACGTATCAACTACGAAGCAAAGTTGTACAGAAGCGTTTTGCACGCCTTAACAATCACGTAACAACCTCAACTTTGCTAACTAGTTCGCTACGGATCCAAAGTCGACGACGAAGCGTCTCGTTTCGTCAATCGCGTGTATCCATCGCTTTCGAATCCTGCTTCATTTTCTTCGTGTTATGCCTGTCAATAAACAAGTTTACCATTGAACAACGCGTTCTCCATTAACTCTTTAGGGCACGGTGGGATTAAAAGTGTCCCACCTTTTTGATGCACCGTAATGCATGGTGGGACATTTTTAGTCCCATCTCGAAATATTGCAATAACTGCATGCATATATGTTTCTATTTCGTCTTATTTACGTAAAGCAGTTGGTAATCAAATTTCTGTGCAACATGGGTCTATTTTATTACCTGAAATCCTGTGCCAGTATATCATCGATTTCAATAAGACACCTATATTATGAAACAAAAATTTAATTGCGTTCCTGTTCTAACATTGAGAAAATGCGAAAATGTGAGAAATGCACGAAGGTCTAGCAGACTAAGGGAGTCAAAAGTGCCATCCAACCGATGTGATGGATAGCATTCGATAGTTTGTCAAAGGAAAACATACGACCGTGGGAATAGTTAGAGGATAAATTCGAATTATCAGTTTTTGAACTAATAAAAAAATCTGACATATTAGAAGAATGATATGAATGCACATCTTAGAGAATTAAGAGAATATGTGTGCACAAGAACAATGCAATAAAAAGTACTCCAAAATGATCTTGATATATATTTTAATATAAAAGATGCTTAAAAATATTTCATTGTATCTGTCAATTGATCATATTCTCGAAGTATCTCCTATATTTTGAATATTTCTCACATACACTGTTCTTTAATTTCATATTTCCACCGTGTGATTGTATATTTACTAATACTTCAAAAGTCTTGTCAACCACCACTTTTGAAGACTGTAACTTTTTTATTCTCTAGAATATACCAGTTTCATGTATTTGAAACTTGATGTGCACAGTTGATGTGTGTAAAACAGAAACGAGAAAAGAAAAATGAAGAAATGAACCTGTTACACGAGAATCCACCCCTTAAGTAAACCATATTCACCGCAACGTTATCGTTAATTCCATTTTACCGGTGTCAAGTTGTGTTCAACAGAGTCTACTTCCAAATTTACTCTACACCTTACTCACAGACGTGGAATCAATTTTCCTCTCGCATAATACTCTCCTCCTCCTTCTCTTCTTCTCCCTTTCTCCCTCTATCTGGTTCGTGCAATTTAATGTATCGTTGGGCACGGTAATAAACGATAAGCGTCGCGGAATATGCCGCCAGTTTACCAGTCGAGGTGATTATACACGCCAGGCTCCCGTGGGACGCGTCGCCTAAACGGCAGGTTCGTGTATGCTATCTTGACTCTCTGTCTCACCGTGTCGTTTGCCTTTGATAACTCTTTTACAATCTGACTTTATTAGCCGAAAAGCCGGATCGACGCGTAATACACGCGAACGTTTACTCGAGCCGAGCGTGGAGAAGAAAAGAGGACGGATAGTACAGAGACGAACCGCTTCGCGCAAGGCTTCCCCGGTGGCGATGTTCAAATATTTCAGGGGAGAAATTTATGGCCTCCTTTTTAAGTCACCGCGACAGTGGAAACTTTAATTACAAACGGAAACCGACTTTGAGATTTCTTTCTCTTTTTTTATCTCCCCCGCTCTCTCTCTCTCTCTCTCTCTTTCTCTGTTTCGAATAAGTCAAGTTGTTGCCTAAACACAGAGTTTACAGGATTTCTCCCTTTGTTTCTTTTTTAGTGGTTTCGAAGTGGTGTTGTTTTTAGGGAAGAGGTTAAATGTGAAGTTTAACCGAAAAATTTGTCACTCGACTGTTAACCCTTTCCCTTAGGATTCTCTTTTACAATTACGAATATAACAATTAATCGTTCTTTTTAATCGGAAGATTACAAGCTGAAATATTACGATTAATTTACACTGCCGTTCACTTTGTCAGAAAGCCTTCACTTGATAAATTATTCACGATTTGTATAAAATATGTTTACATTACGAAATAATAAGTTGCTGATATTTTATTTTCTTAAGATCTTAAGTCTTCTTACTTCTCGCGAGAACACAATTCGTTTGGTCCAATTTTAAGAAACTTATTCAGTTTTAAAGTGTTTCCTAATATTAATAGGAATCACTGTAAGTAAATTCATAGTACATGGTTAACACTTTGACGACCGCCTCTATCACATAAAAACCTGAACTAATTTTTATTATAAACATACAAGTTTGCAACCTTTTATAGGCCAAATTAGGTATGTTCGAAGATAAAAATAATCGAACAAATTTAACCCTTTAACTGCGGGTATGGTTTATAAACCACATACTAAAATTATAGCCAACTTCTATGTTTACGCTTTATTATATGATACTTTCTTACTTTGTATAATTTTTCTAATTTATAAAATAATTAGAATTATATTCTCTAGTATTATGATTTGATTTTAGTAAAATATTCTGTGCTAAAAATACCTGCAGTTAAAGGGTTAAAAAAATAGAACCGAACATATTCTTAATAACCACCTTCGATGTTTAATCTACATTTTATTACTTGTTATTTACATAAAAATCAAAGTAATCGATTATCTTTTCCTCTTTTAGTTGTATGAATAAAGTCAGAAATGTGTGGTGTCGACTCGGAAAACATTGGTTGAACGAATTCACGCGAACGAAACTTCTTTCAAAATTAAATATTATAAATCGATCGTTTGAAGAAACATTCGTGGTTTCGTTCGCTCGTTAATTTCACTATTCATAGATACGCATAGGTGTATAAGAAGAGGACGTAAACCTAGTGTTAAAAATTGCATCGAGTACAGTTGGGGCCAAGATATAGCGAGGTCGTAAATTAAGCCCTTAAGAAACGGCACCTATTGATGCTGCGGCACTTAGGGCCGTGCGTTGCACTCTGCTTGAGGGTTCTAACAATAAATGAATGGTAGCATATGATTTGGTGTTTTTAGAAAATATATTAGAATCAGTTCGACTTTCAAACTGTGAACATCTATTGGAACTCAATAAATTAGAAAACAAGAAAGAAAAATTGTAATGTGATTAAGAATTTTTTCTTTGATATATCATACAAGAAAAATTGACGCTGGATACAAAAACTCTTCGTACGGTCCTGACCATGGTTTCAAGCTGTTGTCTGCTCGTATTTCTGTCAATTTCCATGTTTCGGCAGCTAAAACATGTTTACTTTGACTCCTGACCAATTTTACAACCTCGCTATATCTTGGCCCCGACTATACCAACATTATGCTGATATTCTTCGAGCTTAGGAAACAAAAAAAAAAAGAAAGTTCACGTTCGATAGGCTCATATTCGATTTTTATAGGCTCAACAGTTTGTCCAGGGGAGAGAGAGAGAGAGAGAGTGAGAGAGGGGTAGGAAGTAAACTGAGAGGAAGAGAGGGAGAGGTGCCGATCCGGCATTGGGGGTTGCGAATCGCTTGGAATCGCGAACGTGCAAACTAATTGAGAACAATTCGAGCGCTAAACGAACGCGAGCGACGGGCCGGGGAAAATGCGGCCGTCGTGTGCGACAGCCGGAAGAAATTCTGAATCGAATCAGAGGGACGAATTTGCCAAGTTTCGCCCCGCGTCGCGACGCGTCGATCTGTAAACGCGTACACGACCAGATGTGGAATTTTCCCTTTCTTCTGTTTTTCATTTTGTGTCGTTTCTTCTGTTCTTCTTTTTTCTTTCTTTCCTTTTGATCACCGAGTGTTTTGCACTCAGCTCTGTTGCCTGAGAATATTACGAGTTACGTTCGTACATACGCATGTATCGAAGCACATGATTAATGCTTTTTCACAAGTTCCTCGTGGAAGAAATGAACATAATAAATTTCGTTTAATAGAATGTACTTTGCAGCAACTCAAAGACTAGTTCTCTTCCACGTGAAATACGTCTAAGATAAATTCACGGTTGACTCATTTTCCCGACGAAAATTTCGGGGAGAATTAAAACGGAAAGGTGAGAAAGAGAGTAAAACAATTCTTCGTTTAGAATATAGACGTTCCATTAACACGTTCCGTGCTGGGCCGATTTTTGGTGCTTTCCGTTCAGTCAACTTCCAAATATCATAATTTAAAAAAAAGAAAAATGATGTACAGTTTAAGATGCATTACAGAACAAAGTAATAAATTTGAATTTAACGAATTATTTTAGCAAACGTATTGTTGAACGTTTATTCTACCATGTGGGTCGTATGCTTCTGCATCTTGTAAAAACTTATCAATATTATGAATAAAATTGTTAATCAATTAAACAGTTTTACTATAATATTAATTTTATATGTACTTATACACATAATGTACATCAAGTGGCTAACTATACACTGTGCCTAAAATTTTGTAAGAAAATAATTTGAAACGTCAGCTCGCTGTGAATTGGTTTGAACGGGTTTGCCACACGTGCACGTCAATTAATTGCGCAAGTGCAAGTGAATTAATATTCCTGAAGAATTTCGAAAAAAATAAAAGAACGAAACATAAGTGGTCCTCCATTTCCAACTGCCTCGTACATCGACCTCGAATTTACCATTCCTACAACGTTAATCCTCAGCAGGCATTCCGTCGAAGAATTGAAATAATCTTCAACAGAGGATCCTTCATCTTCGAGGATCAGCCGGTAACGTTTATCGAGCCGTAAAAAGAAGAAGAAAAGGTGGAGTAAAAAGATGAAATGGAGAGATGAACGGAGTCCTTTTCGTGGCAGGAAACGAAACGAATTTCAACAACGGTGCAGCACCTAGCACCTACTTACCTACCTACTACCACCGGCGGATCAATTTAAATGGCTATTCAGAACGGCTGAGTAACATTAATTGCGGTGTCTGAGGAAGTCCGTTCATTAGTTTCATTGTTATTTCGACCGGTGAAAAGCAACCGCGCCGCCACTTCCGCCATTTATCCATTGGAACCGCTTTTTATTTTCCCTGCCACGCTTCCCAACCGAATCTGCCCGATGATCCGACAAAATGTTTTATTTCCGCCGGCGATATCGATCCACGCCATTCGAATTACGCCGAGGAGACGCTGAAGATAGACAAAACTACCGATGCTTTTTCCATGGAAGAATTTCAAGGATTTAAACATATTTTTTTTTTTTTTTTATCAAAGAATACTAGTTGGGGTAAAAGAAATTTCTGAAAACGATACTGCGTCAAATACTGTTATTTATAATATTGAATATTGAAGAGAAAATAAGGGAAAATAGTATCTTATGATCGTTTATTGTCAAATTTTTCAGAAAATTACTGAAACTTTATAACGGGGAAAATGTGAAAGATTTTATTTGGGACTAATAAATGTAGTAAAAGTGAGAGAAACATTTCTGGGTGATAGTAATGTATCATTTGTCGTTCTGAAACGTTCAATTTAGAATAAAAGTATGAAAAAAGAAGAGACAGGAGTACCATGAGGAAAATAAAAGGGCACCATTGTTCGCCATTGTCCTCCAATTCTCAATTACACAAAGAATCTTAGTCAAACAAATTTTCCTTCGCTCTATTTTCATTGTTTTAAAATAACCATTACGCCATAATGAAAGTTGAAAAAACTATACTTCCTATACTAAAGCATCTCTCAATATCATTTCGATACGAACAAGGAAAGAATATCATAGAGCCTTATGTAAATCTAAATATCTAGCAAGCTTTTTCCTTTCAGCGATTTTGCATCATAATTTTCAATCATCGTTTTATGTCTCCCTCTCTTTCCAGCTCTCTCTCTCTCTCTCTCTCTCTCTCCCCAGCTCTCTCTCTCCCCAGCTCTCTCTCTCTCTCCAGCTCTCTCTCTCTCTCTCTCTCTCTTTCCAGCTCTCTCTCCCTCTCTTTCCAGCTCTCTCTCTCTCTCCAGCTCTCTCTCTCTCTTTCCAGCTTTCTCTCTCTCTCTCCAGCTCTCTCTCTCTCTCTTTCCAGCTTTCTCTCTCTCTCTCCAGCTCTCTCTATCTCTCCAGCTCTCTCTCTCTCCAGCTCTCTCTCTCTCTCCAGCTCTCTCTATCTCTCCAGCTCTCTCTATCTCTCCAGCTCTCTCTCTCTCCAGCTCTCTCTCTCTCTCCAGCCCTCTCTTCCTTTCCAGCACTGCCTCTCTCTCTCCAACTCTTTTTCCTTCCTGCTCACGATCCTTTTATCCTCTTCGATGTGGCTGCTCGTTCTTTAATAACTACTGTACTCTACGAAACGGAATCCCTTTGCTTTATTTATTTCTTCGCAACGATCGACGCTACTCCTAGGATAGTTTTCTGCTCTTGTCTTCATTTCTAATTTATACACTCACATCCCGTGTTTTCCCTGGATGGATTATACTTTTATTCGAACCTCTTTTACCCTTCACGGTTTCTTCCTGACCGTATAATAATATCTACTCTGCATCGAAAGCCGTTTTGGTTCGGGCTATTTGTCGAACGTTGGTTTCACTGGAAACGTTCGTTCTTGAATTTTATAGGAGCTTTGATGTTAGAGTTTAAGAGGAGGAATAAAATAAGAAAATTTTAACGTGCCAAAAATGCAGGGAGTCTTGTTAATATCCAGACGCTCTTTAAATCAGAATAACTTGTTTAAAATTGGATTAAACGAATTGAGTTCGTGGTAAGAAATATTAGTTTACTAAAAGACGTATAAAAACATTTTCGAAAAGAATCCAATTAGTCGGAATTATGAAGAATATAGTAAAGGTCGCTTTTTCCAACTTCTTTTTATCTGCGCTTGCAATGAAAATATAAAAAATACATTTTGCACGTTTATATCAATTATATGGATGCTGAAAATTTAAACGAAATCAAAATATAATGAAAATAAATGTGATATAAGAACTGATATACGAAAAAGAAATTTCAAAAGCATTATTATTTATTAGAAATAATATTAAAAATATTACATTTCATATTCATTTATTAATTCCCACAATTCATATCTCTAACATAAAGAAAACGATATATCGTTGTCGATTAATCAAAAGGGTTAATCGAGGATAGAGTTACCATTACCGAAACATTGTCAAATATTTCACTTCAATATAAATTGTATTGTTAAATTGAGAATTTATTTTGAAGATCATAATTGGTTATCATCACCGAAAAGAAACATTTTTCAAAATTTCGCTTTATGCTTTGATTCACTCTTCACACTTCGGGAAATTTCTTTTCTTCAGTATATTTTACCAACGAAGCTTTCAGCGATCCCAAATTAACATCTCTAAGTTAAAAATAGCACGTGCTTTACAAATGTTAGTCAAATGTTTAATGATCATTATTACTAAAAATAAAACTCTAAAACTGTGTATTGTATTTGCAGCCAGGTTTATATATGCCACCCGGTATGCAAAGCGAACTGGCAAACATGATCACCTTAAATTATTCTGTTATTAGTGAATCAATTGAATTTTTTTCGATTAACTTTTTATAAATAAAGCTATAATAATTTTACTTATAATAACTTTAATTTTTAAGCATCATAAAATACGCTTTTCTCCCCTATGAACGAAAAGAGCAGTAAAAAAACAAAAAAAAAAACAAAAACGAAACAAAAGAAGTCAAAGAGATTTTAATCTTTATGGATATGGTTATAGCCTGAACTAAAATAATATTGAAAAATATTAAATCTTAAATATAATACACTTTTCATTATACTCCTTGAATTCGTCTCAATATCCTTTTAACTCTTAGTAAAAAAAGAAAAAAAAAAAGAAAAAAATCGATCTACTGTAATAAACCGATCACAGGTGATCACGTTAGACGGTTCACCTTGCATAGTACACTAAAAATAGATTTACATCCTCAAATAAATAAAAAAAAAACTGTTTTTTAATATCTATATTACATTTACAACTGGCTCTGTTTAGTCAACCAAGTCAGCAAATTTGATAATTCGATGGTATCGTGAGCGTGTGGATAATACTCAACAGAGTTTCCACTTCATTTCCTTATTTATCATTTCCATAATTAAAGAAACAAATAAACAAACATTTTTCCGATATAGAATCAGGTTTAATTATTGTTACCCAAATGACGCCTTAAAACACAAACATCTCGACATATTGCACACATCAACTTTCCTTCACCTCTTTCTTTTCGTTGAATTAACCAGGTTTCGCGTGTTCTTGAAAAAAAAAACCGTTCAATTATGTAAGTGATAACGTTATAATACATCGACATCAGTCATTTGCGATCCTCGAGTCAATATTATTACTCGAAACCTTTTCATTCTCTCTCTCTCTCTCTCTTTCACTTTCTCTCTCCCTCTCTTTCCATCATTTATACCATAGAGAATTCGCTAATTACCATCATTTAACGATGGCGAATCTCCTTCATTAACGAGCACCACCTTCACGCACGGCGTTGTATTAAGCTTTAATTGTACACGGGAATTCGACACGTTTTAATTAGGTCGCGTCGCCTACGCATCGATACTATATATCCGAAGGTAAAGTAACGCGAAACAACGTGTTTGCGTAGATTGTAAAGAGCGGAAGGGTTATGGAAAGGCTGACTGCTCCTTTAATCATCAATTTGGATTTAACGTGTAAGATAAGATACTTGTTTTAACATTTACATATTTCATTAAATCCGTGGAGTATTCCGGGACGTGATAATTGATGGTTTGCAAAGAAGAGTTTTTGCTCCTTCGATTTCTGTGTTTTCAGGCGGAAATTGAGGGATGGGGCGGAAACTAGAGATTCTAGAGGGAGGAACGGTGTTGAATTTCGAGACTGTCGAGACTGGTCGAATTGTTGATTTACGAGGTTAAGCTACATTTTTTTTTTCTTTTTTGTCGTTAATATTTTCATTGTCGTAAAATAGATAATTTTAAGTTAATTCCCCTTTTTCAGTCAGTAGTTGATTTAAGGGACTATTACAGTGTGACGGAACAAAAAAATCGAAAAATGTTTTTTTCTTGCATTTTTCAACTCTATTCCATCATAGAATTGATATCTAATCGCTGGTAGAGTCGATTTTCACTTTGTCGAGTCAGACAGCGCTTCAAAGTAAGAGCGTTTGGCTCTAGCACGGTCATATACAAAAACTTTAAACGCGTTTTTCTCGATACGACTTTTTCTCACCTGACGGAAGTGATTTCGGAAAAACGGCTTAACCAATCGAGCTACAATTTTTACTGCATATTCAGCATATGTATGGCTATCGTCAGAACTAGAATTATTAAAAAATATTAACATTAACTTATATTTTTACCCGAATTATAGCGAAAAAGAACGTGTTTTTCGAAAACTTTGGCAAAAAAACGATGCCATTTTGTTAATTTGCAATATAAAATAATAATTTCTAGTTCAGGCGATAGCGACACTCATGCAGATTAAGAATCTTTTTGAATTTTTTGTTTCTGATCACCTGGAGAACTCAAATCACTTCCGCCAGCAACATACTTTGTTTTTTCATGGCTTTACATAATAATGAATTGCAACAAAGAGATGCTCAGTGTATTTTTCCAGTAACTCAGAAAGCTATCATTTTCACGATTAATTTCATTCCTATTATAATATCAAATAATTAAAGAACCCTTACAGTGATTTCATAGTAAAATAAATAAAATAGAAAAAAAAGAGAGAAAATTATTTTCTCTCGGAAACATGTTACAATCGTCATGTACAAAGATACGAAATATATTTCGGACATTAATCAGTTAAAAAATTATTTTATTTCACAAATGTTAAAACTGTTATAAAAAAAATTAACTCGAAAGGTACAATCGCTTTGGGGAATTAGATTCCGTGGAATGATTTTTACGCAAAATCGTTATCAAAATACACAATCGACACACTTAAATGGTGCACACAGTGGCAATTAATTAAATACGCGCCCCGTAAATATTTAACAACGTTTACGTAACCGGGTATTTCATGGATTTACACGGCTCGCTGCGTATCGTGCTAGAGAGAGCGAGAGAGAGAGAGAGAGAATGATATTTATTGTCCCGATAATTAAATCCCGTGTAATCGAGACAAAAAATCCGATCCACGATATTCGCCATCTCCTGACGAACGGTTCGACGAACTTCCCCCTCGTTTATCACATATCGCTTTGCACGCAGAAATCATAATAATCGTCCATACGTCACTTTTACTTTCTATCCAGAGAATTTTTATTTCCACTAGATAACTTATAATACAAAAATATAATACTTTTTTTATATTCTCTCTAGATGATGATAAAGAGCGAACAAAAATTAAAGGGAAACGACTATCTTTCGAAGATTCTTTCATGAAACATACTTTTAAATGTAATCTGGATTGTTGGTTCTTGATTATTAGAGTGATTTTTGTTCAACGGACTTATTAATTCTCCTTAACCCTTTTCGTGCCGACATTTATACATTTATTTTTGTTCATTCTAATTTCACAGTTTTTCTGATTTTGTGATATAAATGAATGTAATATTAGATTTTAATTCTTCAATTCTTCGCTAATCAACCGCTTCTGCATCTTACTTGACGTAATTTTATCAGAAATGTTGTAGCACATATGGCTGAATACTAACCTCTTCGTTGCAGAGCGAACCTAACCTAACCTAACCTCTTCGTCGCAGAGCGTTTCATTTTTTAGCGTTACATTTTCTAAAGCGGACCCCCATCTGTAAAACACTTTCGTGTTAAAAAAAAATCAAGAGAAGAAACAAAATGTTACATGGAATATGTTTCCGAAATAATTTTTAATGTAAATTATTTAAGTATTAATATTTTGTTATATCCCCCACATCTACGTATCACAGCTTTTATACATTTTGGCATTGAATTAAGAAGATTTTTACCGTACACGGGTGAGATTTCTTCCCAAGATATTCGTATAGCCTGTCGAAGTTCTTCTTTATTTCATGGCTGTTTCTCGTCGATCAGTCTTTTAGCTTTCGCCCATAAGTTTTCAATGGGATGGTTTAGATCGGTACTGTTCGCTGGCCATTTTATTCTTTTAACATTAGATATTCCAACAGGTCAAAATGATCGGTTTAAACATTTACTCATAAAACTTCTATTTTAAATTAAATTTCAAACTTTTTTTTGTAAGATTACCAAAATTCTTATTTATATATATATCCAACAATTATTGAAAGTCAATCCATTTATTGATATCATTTTTACTGACATATGTATATGCTAATGATTAAAATGTCTTAGTTTACTTTGAATATTTTCAAATAATTTTACAGAGCACTAATACATCCTTACATGTTTTCCAATGTCTTTCCAGGTAATAAGGTTTCCTCTATTCTTATAATTTTATGTTCTTTTATAGTGTTAGGATTTTATTTTGTATTTTTTGGTATTCCCCTGTTTTATAAAAAGTGAGATGAAAGAAAAAAACGAATTTTAGGAAACCGTCTGTTTAACATTAAAAAAAGTTTCCTATCGACGATCTGCACGCTAGAGATTACTAAACTGATACGCTTTTAAACACGTTTTACGAAATTGTCCCTGCCTTTCAGATAACCGATGTCCATTCGCCGAATCGAACATTACACCTCGTACAGTTTAAACAACCGCTCACTAATAATCACGATCAGTACGACGCCAGTTATCAGATATATTATTGCATGCTAGGAAATCAAGGGGGGACTGTACATAGAACTTCTAGATCGAAGAACACCGAGCTTCTTCTCGAGTCGTTCAACTGATATTTCAAATCCCACATACAATAATGATCGACTGGAGACACTTTGTGTCAAGACAGTTATAATTAACTTAAGATTATCGTCAACGTTGGCATGGAATCATTGGATATTAACCCCCCGACCGATATAATTCATGTGTTGTTCCATTCATTACGGTATTCTGCATTCACAGCGAAGAAATAATTTATTTATCGTATAGTAAAGTGTTCTTCTGTGCCACGATCATTCTGTAAATTGAACGAGAAATATTACTTTTAACACGGGAGCATTGTCTAAAAAAGTGATCAGAGTGTCAGAATAATATTTTTCAATACATTTCACAGAACGTGTTCCGAGAAAGGATAATTATCTACGAGAAATCGCAATGATAAAACAATTCTTTAACACTAAACCTACCACGCGCAGTCGAATGACAGGTTTTAAAATTTCGTTCAGAATTTCCTGCATACGACGTTATGTTATTACATCGCCATTTAACTTCGTCACTGTTCTTATATTACACGTACGATGCATTTTTTTAACCAGTTAAGTGTGTTTGACGACTATATCCGTCATGGAAGATGTGGCAGAATTTTGTGTTACGACGTCTATATCCGTGATGCGTAAAATTTTGTTAGAATTTGATATTTAAATTGTAATTCTGGCGAAAACTAAATTATATTCGTAAATTTGAATATGTTTAAAATGTTTAGAGGTCAAGGCGAAATGAAATAAACAAATGAAAATGATAGATAATTTGAGTTGGATTTCTAACTTCCTGAGAGCTAACTCGTAAGCACTGCAGTAACACTGGATCTTTGATTATCCCGATTTTCATCTTGACGTGTCATAACCAAAAAAACAAAGTATATTAGATTCTCCATCTGCGACAATGTCCGACATGCAAAGTGCCACTGTGCATCGTTCCCTGTTTCAGAACATATCACACGAAAGCGACATTATACATTTTTAATTTCTACAAATATTTGATTTTTTTTAAGTTTTTCGTTAATTATGTGTAAATATAGCTTTACGTTGATCCATTGTGTAAATATTCCTAATAAATTCATTCATTTTCTAAAATAAAGTCGTCTTTTTGACCCAATATTTCAACAGCGCCACTTACTCTGTGTTTGACGACTATATCCGTCACCGCTTGATTATCGCGACACACACTGGGGCGCACTTTGCAAAATGATCGACACAGTTAACTGGTTAATATTCACTTTTTTTCTTAACGTTTATTTTTCGAAAAAAGTTTGTAATCTGTTTTGCCTACCGCGAACGGTCATTTGACCGATTGAACGATTTATATATCCTTTGCACGTGTCGATCTTTGTCTTTTATTATGTTATCTACGATGTAAAGAGAACCGTGGCTTGAGAATCTAGAAAATGGTGTCTAGTCGTCTTCTTGCTACGTTTAGTAAAGTCTTCTGACTCGAACAGAGAGAATCGAAACGTGAAAGCTACAAAGAGCATATTTACCAGTCTATTATTATTATTTTGCATTTCACTTCTATTATTATTCTACTACTATTTTATATATTGCGTGTTATCAGTGCCATTAAAAAAAAAAAAAAGAAAAGTGAACAAAGTAGCAATAATTTGTAGTGTAAGTTTTACATTTAACTTCTTTTCCATTTTCTTATCCATTCTTTTACCCAGTTTGAGCTACATTTTTATATTGTAGTTTTTATTTCATCGTTTGCATATTCATCCCAAAAATGGCAAGACATTCGAAAAATATCAAATTATTAGAGAACACGTAATAATATTGACGAAGATTGTTATGAAGTTGACCAGGGTAATCAACGACTCAGACTCTAAAATGTGAAAAATGCGAAATATGGGAAATTGTGCAATCAAGTAATCCTATAATTTGTAAAAAATGCGGTGAAAAATAAAATAAAATAAAATAAACATTGCTCGTTTTTAAATATAAGAAAATATTTTGTTCACTGTCTAATTGTTCATAAGTTTCACTATATATTCAGAAATATTTCTCTTTTTAAAGCAGTCATTCGACCGTTCACGGTAGAAATACGTACATATACACGAAGTGTCGGTAAGTTTAGTGTTAAAAAGAAGAAAAAGAAAGCACATTACTTACAAGAGTATGAAATATTCAAGTGACACGGAATTTTGGTGAGAAACCTTCCAATGGCGCCAGAAAGCCGGCTGCAATTCCAATGAAATTCCACTTATCTTATCGAACATTCGAAATAACTTTCCCGTTGCGAATCTCTTCGTTTGCGTTTACCTCTCGTTTGCTCAATCGCGAAATTATCATCGTGAGCTTGGATCCTCGACATTCTTAATTTAATCTGCTTGCAAAGCTAAACACACGTGAAACCTAACCTACATTCTCCTCTCGCTTCATGTTTTATTATCACGTAACCCAAGTACTCATCCCGCAATCTGAATTTTCAAAAATTCCAAAGGAAACAACAGTTGGTCGTAAAAAGAAAAAGAAACAAAAAAAAAAACAGAAAAAACAGAAAAACAAAGGAAACTGAGTCTAGATAAGCCCTAGCAAACATTGAACGCAGGTAATACCATACGAATCGTTTTATTTACAAAGAGAAAATCTTGTTTGCGAATCGTTATCTGCGGTTCACCGCAACCACCAAACATTTCCTTCGTGTACACTAAACTCCTCAATAAACACGCAAGAATGAAATATAGTAGAAGATATATGTGTGTATATATATATATATATATATATATATATATATATATATATATTTTTTTTTTTTGTTTCTTTACCACGCGTGTACAACAGCTCTTTCGTCCACCATTTTTCATCACGTAGCCTGGTCGGTTACTTACCTGAAACATGAGAAAAAAAAAAGAAACGGTAATTAACAAGACGATAAAACGAACAGAGTAATCGCATTAAGAATTCACGTGTATTCACGTTTAAAATCTCATAGTAGAACGATAATGCTATCTGGAGAAAAGGTTTATGATCTGAGGAATGCGCATCGAGATAACGTTTCAAGAAGTTTCTCGCGGTGCAATCGCCTACGGGCTTTCGATAGCGTTGATCACGTTCTATGGCGTATGAAATGAGAGTGTGATGGAAAAGGTGAAACGGCAACAAATACAGTGGAAAATTTCGCATTTATTCCGCTTCCATTACATTCGATCGATTGCATAACGCTCGTTGTGTTTAACAATTATACACGATCGCAGAATATGTATTTAACGTTCTGAATCGTATTTTTTACAACGATTATATAGTGTGACAAGCTCGTGAAAGTTAGGTTTAGGATAAATAAAGTGTGACATTCTTTTATAGAAAATTCACTGTCCTTCGCACTATGAAATCATTTACAGTGACTCTTATTAATATTTGCACACTCTTTAAAAGAAAATAACTTTCTCAAAATTGAACCAAACGACTCGAGTTCTCTCTTTTTTCTTTTTTTGTAGAGCTAACAGGATTAGTTTACTAGATAATATGAGCAAAAAATTTGGAAAAACTTGCAATTGGTCGAAATGCCGAAGAAAATAGGCAAAGTCACTTTTTCCAACTTTTTTTACCTGAGTCTGTAGAGAAAATTTAAAATATACATATTGTAGATTTATGTTAATTATATACACGGTGAACATTTCGTTGAAATCAGTTGATGTAGGAACAAGCGAGAAAATCTTTCGATTTATTGTAATTGTAGATCGAAAACTTCGATTTACACCATCTTTAATAATTTGTAGTTGTAAAATTTTCATTGTGTGTATAATTTATATAAATTTACAAAATGTATTTCTTAAATTTTCATTACAGGCTCGGATAAAAAAGTTGCAAAATTCGTAATTTTAATTAATTGGAATTTTTTCAAAAATGTTTGAACATATTATTTAGTGAACTAATCCTCCTAACTTCTCACAAGAATTCCATTCGTTTGGTCCACTTTTAAAAAAGTTATTCTTTTCTAAAGGGTGTCCGAATATTAATGGGAGACACTGTATTTGACAGACACTTAGATAGAAAGGCGCTTATTCTTATTAAATACTATTTCTTTATCATACCATTCACTTTTAAATCTCACATACAATATAAACAATCTCACTTACAGGAATTTCGTAGCAAAAAGGTAAGCAATTCATTAAAAAAAAAAAATTCAAGATTACCTGGATGCCTCGTTAAACAAATACGTTATTTAAAAATAACTGTTTCGATATTACATGTTTTCGTTGACATCCTGTAAATATATCTGCAATATAATTATAAAAACATATTTTTATATATATTTAAAGCAATTATAAAATCATTAATAATATTAGTAATATTATATATAACTGTTTTAAATATATATTTAAAATATTTTCTGTATAAAACACATATTGTTTGGAGAACACACACATAATTTAGACGTTGCTCAGAGTGGACAAGTTACGTGACTAACCCTGTGTATGTGTACATACAGGGTGTTTCAATAATTTAGCCAAAGCTTATCTTCATAGAAGGTGCGATGAAAGTATCTTGTGGACATTTCTTATCCTTGTTGATTTCACACATTCTATCGATTAAATTTACCGATTTCAGTTTATAGTTCAATTTCAGTGCTCATTTCCCTTACTCCATGTACTTGATAATTTCACATTTGCTGTGTCTTAGAAGTTAAAAGTGCGTAATCAAGTAAGTAACACTGACTAATTATTAATATAAAGAAATGACATACGTGCATTTCATATTTGGTCTTGCGGATTATTGAAACACACCGAAGTGAGTCTCACATATTATGAAACACCCTGTATATACGATACAATAGTCTATCGTGAGAATCACGGATGCCGATGATAGCGCAGAATATTTCAGAAAATTTCTTAACGAAAATCTTATCGTAAGATTCGATGGAATATAAGAAATACAAGCGACGATCTGTTAACGGATTTCTCAAAAACTGTCTATATTTATCACTAATCCAGTGAACATTTCATTCGTCATAAACCTTCCCCCCCCCCCCTCTCTCTTCTCCATAAACTCTCGTGGAAATAAAAAATCCACGTCTGGAAGAAGCTCACGTCATTAATCACGAAATCCCATAGCCTGACCCCTCGACTGGTTCTAACTTTATTACTCATCCGCGAGGAATGCTAATCGAACGTTATCCCCTCGTTACTTCCGGTCGTAGGAGGTCCACCAACCTTAAGAATGAGAAAAAGAGACTCGAACAATTTGAACAGGGGAGGGGGAGTAAAAAGAGGCAACAAATAATTACCATAGAGACGAGACGAGACGAGACGAGAAAGGGAAAAAATCAAAGAGGTAAAAAGAGGATGAAAGAAAAGAAAGAAAGAAAGAAAGAAAGAAGACGGGAATGAATACAGCAATAGCTGACCTTCTGGACCCTGAGGATTATTCGTGGAGGTTCGAACCACCATTCTTCACCGTGGCCAGGTGAAGGAAGGAAAGTGAGAGAGAGGGAGCGAGGAGAAGGAAAGGATTGCGACAAGGAACTGCTGCCATCGAGGAAGACCCTGAGACGGCTATAAATTCTCGGCTAATATCTCATAATTACCGAGCGAGCCAGACATCAGAAACGCCACGTCTTTCTCTCTCCAACTCTCTCTCTCTCTCTCTCTCTCTCCTCACTCTCTCTCTCTCCTCACTCTCTCTTTCTCTCACTCTCTCTCTCCCTCTGTCTCTTTCTCTCGCCCCTCTCTCTCTCCTCACTCTCTCTCTCTCTCTCTCTTTCTCTCTCTCAATGACAAGTGGCGCGAAACAGAGGCATGCGAGTGATGTTGCAATGTAAAATGAATACCAGGTTAGAAGCTATGCTACAAGTTTTACAATATATATGTCAATAAGACAGAGAATATGTTATAATACATGTATATTTATATTCAAGATGTTAAGAGGCTACCTACCAAGTACATTAAGAAATAGGCTAGATTCAGTAGGAAAAAGTAATCAGAGGGAAACCAGACAGAAGGGTAACACAGTCGTACAATTGCAAAAACCGTGTGAAGCGCAGAGTGTTTTTTATAAGGGTACTAAAATGTATAGTGATTTACCTGAAGAGGTAAAGCAGTGTGACAGATTAAAAACATTTAAGAGAATGTTAAAAAATTATGTTATACAGACGGTTACAAGATTGTAATACAATAGTGGTTATTTGTATATTAATAGCCGAGAAGGCTAAATAAAGTGCAATCAATCAATCAATCAATCAATCAATCTCTCTCTCCCGCTCTCTGTATTACTGTCTTTCTTCAACTCTCTCTCTCTTTCTCTCTCTCTCTCTCTCGAATTTTCTTTCTCTCTGTCTGATTTCAAGCTGGAAATCGGAGACGCGAGCAGTATATCAGCTCGCGAGAAGTCTCCCTCGATCGAACTCTGGTGCACGATAGATATTAGACACTCGATCGTAAACTAAAATTCCGCTCTCGCGTTACGCGAAGCTTCGAACGATCGTTGAACCACTCCATTAGCTCGGAGATTAAACAATTAAAAGTCGGCTAAAATATTCAAACGTAATGTCTATTATTACCTGTTTTTTTTTTTCTAATATTAAAAAAAGAAGAGTATTGTGAAATAAATGAAACATAACAATACAGAAAGAGGAAGAAAGACGGAGAGAGATAGAAAAAAAAAAGGTATCCACTGATTGAATTAATGGCTTCGTCTCGTATTCTACGTTCGATCTCACAGTTTCGATTCCGTGAACCAATTTACCGGTTGTGTCACTGGGGAACCGAGACAGAAATTCGTCCAATCTCAGACGGCATTTGCAAGAATTAGCCGCGATTTTTGCACGGTATACGGCAAAGGCAACGCGCACAGTGGCTGAAGGAATGCGGCTTCCGCTTTGCAAGAGCAAACGTGTACGAGAGGCACGAATAAAAGAAGGAAAAAGGAAAGAAAAAACCGGTCGTAATGCCGATCACGGCGATTCGAGTGCGACAAGTGTGTGTACGAACTCATTCGGAAGATACGATCGTGCCAAACGATTGATTCGGCCTCCTTCAAAGTACTCTTCCTTATTGAGCCGCGTGAGAAACGCGCTTTTCCATCGAAACAACTATGCGCGTGCATACTTTCAATCAAACTGCAACTTGCATACCTACTTGTGCGTTTCGAGTTCTTCGAATCGCATTTATTTAGGTACTCCATTGTTTTTAATCGATGGAGAATTGTTACTAGAATTTTTCAGTTAGTATACAATTTTAATGGGAAAATGCATAGTATACTATTTGCATTCAATCTATTCATATTACTTTCATAGCTGTGCCATTGCAGATCTTAGAATATTATTATTTCTTTTTTTTTTGTTAGTTTTGTTATTGTTGTCGAAGAATCGCAGTATTATCTTGGGAATCGTTATTGAAATTTTGAACCCTTTGCACTCCACTGACGCCGCTGCAGAGATACTCATAATACGGACCATAACAGTATGCTAATTTTATTTATGTTGAAATGAAGCGAATTAGTCAAGTAAATGGAAATTGATAAATTCACGAATATGCATAATTTTGTTCTTTTCGAAAGGAAACTTCAGATTTTCAAAAGTTTCATTGGAAAACTGTGTTTGAGACAACATACTGATCGTAGAAAAAAATTCTCGGAGCGCAGTGTTAAGTTAAAACAGTTTTAAGAATAAAATGGGATTACAAGGTATTTTTATTACCTTGTTTCTCTTTTTATTTCTTTTTTTTTCTAGCAAAGTGGTAAATTGTGAAAATTTCGCGACACGATAATTCAAAATCCGTGACAGGAATTCAGAAAATTCTGAAACATCGTTTTTTGCCAAAGTTTTCGAAAAACGCGTTTTTTTTTCGCTATAATTCGGGTAAAAATATAAGTTAATGTTAATATTTTTTAATCATTCTAGTTCCGGCGATAGCCATACATATGCTGAATATGCAGTAAAAATTTTAGCTCGATTGTTTAAGCCGTTTTTCCGAAATCACTTCCGCCAGGTGAGAAAATGTCGTTTCGAGAAAAACGCGTTTAAAGTTTTGCAACAAAATATCTATGATATAACGGTAAACTTTCTTAGCTTTCCTTTTAACTGGAAATCCATCTAAACGTCTCAATAATTCTTCTTTGCTCAGAGCTTCATAAAGGAGCTTATTGACAGAAATTATTTTTTCTGGCAGTGCATTTCTGTGATTACAATTAATCAAATTACAGGCGAGTCTTATCCACTACACGCTGCATCATTAAAACTTCTTTAACTTCTTCATTTTTGCACATTTTACCTTAATATTTTACAAGTTCATTGTAGAAATCGCAAATATTAAAAAGAAATTTCAGTTTTTTTGCAAGCCGTCACAGTGGCTTTGTTGTCACCAATGGGGAAATACGATAGTTTCTACTACTAAAATCTCACCCAGTCACCGTTTATTTTTCGATGTTTCATTCTCCCTAACCACACCTCAGATCTTCATCGTACCTTCGTCGCGTTATCAGTCGCTTCATTCCTCCCTTCCTTTGCCCTTTGAACGGCTGGACACTTTTTTTCGTCAGGCGGCTAGTCTTTTCTCCCCGTCCCGTCGTTTTCAGCCAGGAACGTCGCGTTTTCATTATCTATAGACCGTGTTTCTGTTTAACCACGGCCTCTTTGGTAAACACTCCTGAGGGCTCTTCCGTCCCTCTATCATCTACGTACGAGACGGCCATCTTTTCTCAAGCAACTCGCGTAATCGGTGAACGTGGAAAATCGAATAAAATGCAATAGCTTCATGCGTGATATTTCTGATGCTACGTTTCCATTTTCTTTTTTCTTTTATTTTTTTTTTTTTTTATTTTAAAGCTGTTAGAGAAATAAGGAATTAATATTCTTCATGTCAGATGACACTACTTGAATATGGCTCGACGACGTTAGTCCCATTGTCTTTGTTACTGTTTTCAAAATGTATCATGTATCGTGTTGTGTGTCTCTATAGTTATATGTAAAATAAATTAATATTATATCACAAAAAGTGTTCCACGTTGAATCCACTACCTCCAATTTTGTCTGAAAATGGATTTACATCACTTTCATAAGAAACAGCTCAAATTATGGTACACTCATCCCTTCATTTATATGGTACTCAGATTATATAAACTTTCATTGAATTTATTACATATCAGAGAGATGCAAATTCTTACTTGAACGTACTAATTATTCAGTTGAAAAAACGTTGAAAAAATGGAACGAAATTAGAACTGAACAATGTAAAAATCCTGTGGAAAGTACATATGCTCAGAAGAATTTAAACAGTTATTGACGCCACAGGTAGATATACAGAATATTAAAACAATTTAATGCTGTCACGTTATTGATCAAATTCAGTATTCTATTTATTGTATTATTATTGTACTAATAAATAATATTTTCGATATGCTTGGTATTTTGTTGTTAAGATAACAACTTAAATTACTGATCAAATACATTTCCAAAAATTTATAATTAGTCGATACATTTTAATTAACCATTTAACTGCGGGTGCGGTTTATAAATCACATAGTAAAACCATAGCCAACTTGTATGTTTACGTTTTATTATATGATACTTTCTTATTTTGTATACTTTTTCTAATTTATAAAATAATTATAATTATATCGTCTAGTATATTACAATTTGATTTTAGTAAAATATTCTAATTTCATTTTCTTTTTTTTTGCATTCAGAGCGATCGGCTGTGGTAAAAGCACCCGCAGTTAAAGGATTAATATAATAAATATTGTGAACAAATATCGGAATGGTAATTATTCGATCTGCGATCCCCAACGTTTTCTTGATTCGATAGAAATGCATGTTTTCAATTTTTTATGAATTCAATAAGAAAGTTTTGGCATATATCCTCCAATTATTTTACGTAGAAAAATATCAATTATTATTCAATTAACACATCATTGTTGACCGTGCGTATTTTTGCAAAGAAATGTTTAGTACGATGCTTTGATGTTGAAATATATAAAATTTGACAATTTATAATTTGACGTCATTCCTCTGTTTCTAATAATTTTTGAAATATTAGACCAAGTATACTTACTATGCTCAACTTAGCAATGCCCCTTTAAAACCTTTTACAAATTTTCACCCTTCGACTGTGGACGATTGTCGTTAAAAGAAAGATAAAGGTTGAATATTTTTTCGAGGAATGCTATATATCAAAATTTCATAAAAATCGGTGATTATCACTGAAGTGTTAATAATCGAGTTATCGAGAATTCCACTGTATTATATACTATTTTGTAAAAACGTATAAAATGTCTAATATTAATAACTTCTATTAATATTATTAATATCTAGTTATTGATACTGATCTAGTTATTATTATTAATATCTATTAATATCTAGTTCAAGTCCGGGCTCTGAGGAGGCCATTCCATAATTTTAATTGTTCCTTCCTCCTCTAAATGATGTAAATAGTCTTTACATAATTTAGACGTATTTTTTGGGTCATTATCTTGTTGAAAAATGAAAAATTTTGCCATTATTGTGCCTAACACTTATGAGCGGTAGTGTATATGGCTGTTCGATTGTCATTTGCAAACCATTTGGTAATTGTTCACTAAATTTCTGGAAAAGGGTTTTATTCACCGATCAATCCAAATTTAAACGCATTTTTAATTGTGCCTACTGTGAAAGTGGTGAAAATATGGTGGCAGGTCTATCATGATATGGGGTTGCTTCTCGGCTTCTGCATTTGATTGTATAATACATTGACATGGCAAAGACATGTTAATATTGAGAAACTTGGACTTGAAGAATCATTTATCCTGCATAACATGTCTAATGATGATCCAAAATACACTTCAAGAGTAGCAAAGAATTATTTCGAAGAAAATGGAAATGAATTGTTGCTATGCCCCCCTCAGAGCTCAAATCTAAATCCCATCGAACACATATGGAATCACCTTGATTGTAATATTCCGGAAAGATTGAAAAATAATAAAAATTCTTCAAAAGAAGCATTACAAAACGCTTGGCTACAAATAAACGGTAATATTATTAATAAACTTATTAATTCAATTCCGAAAAGACTTGAAGCCGTTATTCGTAATAAAGGATATCAAACAGCATATTAAAATGTATATATATATATATTTTTTTTTTAATTTTCTGTAATATTGGATGCATTATTCAGTGTTAACTTATTTTCCGAACGCTGTTATAAATAAACATTTATTTTTGTACAATCTATAACAATGTTTCAACACTTTTTCCGCACGTAATTTCAAATTACATATCTAAATCGAGTATACCAAGATTTTCAATACGTACATATGTACGTAATACTTTTTCTTTTCTTCAAATACTAAAAGTTGATTTTTCAGCTACAATGTCAACTTACTTTCCGAGACAACTGTATATACATATAATAGTAATCTTTCAGCTCGTGTTGCAGTGACACGTAGAAATCGATTGCCTAGATCTTATCTCTTTCTTTTTTTTTCTTCCTTTAACCACCATCATCTCGCATTTCCCCGTTCTTCAGAACAAACGTAATGACACTCAAACCCCAGAAATGTGTCCTCCATATACAGCCTTTGCGAAGACCGCTAGACACCTTTATTATTACAACTTATTGCGAAAACTATTTCCTTCGAACCTTTCTATCGTACGTAATCCTTTGTCGGCCAGTTATAATATTACGAAAAACACTATAATTCTGATATTTTCTATATTTTTTTCATATTACCATCTCTCTAGTCCTAACTCTCTAGTCTTGAGATCACGAATCTTTCGAGAACCATGACAAGAGTGTCCAAATGTCTTTATAATGATCGCCGCATCGTCGAGAATTAAAGCAAAAAACCAAGTCTGTCAAGTGGCAACGTATCGAAAGGTATGTGAAGCGTAAAATTTCGTAAAGTGTTCTATCATCGGAGAGTAAAAAAGGAAAAAGAAATATAAAAAAAGGAAAAGCGCCCATTCCCTTGCTCTCTAATTATCTATCTCTTAGGCAATCACCAATAAAAGTAGAACGCTTGCCTAACGCTTGTCGCCGTGACACGTGTCCGTTTATTGATCACTCCTACAGGAAAAATTAATTAACCTCAAGCCTTCGTTCTGTTAATTAATTCGAACCAATCAAATCCGTTTCGTCACACTCTTCTAATTGATCGATAACACGAACTGATCGATAACTGTAACTTTCACGGCTTCTTTTTATCTCCTTCTTTTTCAACCCTCTACTCTTGCTGTACATCGTTACTATATCACGAAATAATTGTAAATAACGAATTTCTTTAACCCTTTCGCTAAGACAGGCAACTGTAGTCACTACCCCACGAGACGCCACATATGTATCGTCCATAAGTCATCAGACACTTGCACATTTCGAGCAAGATGGTTATTAGTACGTAAATACAATTTTCTGTAGCGAGTTTATTCTTCAACACTTAACAATTTTTCGAGCAAATCTAAGATACGTATTTTACAATTTCGTATTTAAAGTAGAAATGTCATGCTGAAAAATTCAAGTATGTTGATTATTATTAGTTTGCACGCTGTCCAAATTTAGCATTTAACGTTTATACAATACACGTATAATATTTTTATTATTATTGTATACGTACAATAATGTATATTCTCTATATGTTCTTTTGCTAATATTGATTAGTTTGTAAAATGATGCATCTTTTATTTTTTTTGTGCGTATTTCGTTTTATTTATACACATATACACACTGCTGTCCATAAGTCATCAGGCGCATACATGTTTCGAGCAAAATAATTATTAGAACGTAAATACAATTTTTTGGCCCGAGTTTATTCTGTATTTTGTTTTATTTATCTATTTGCACCAATCAATATGTTTCTCATGTACAAAGACTTATCTTGCAGACGTTATTGTCTATTATGTTAACATTATATTATTTATTATATAATTATTTATAATAAATTTATAAAACTTTATTAGAACGAAAAATTCTAAGTTATATTCAAACACGAAAAGGACCTAATAAAGTTGGATATAAGGGTATATTACAACTTTTTGCAGATGCTATTAAATTAATTTCTAAAGAATGATTATTTTTAAACTTAAATTATTTAATTTATATATTAAGTTCAATATTTATATTTTTATTTGCTATATTATTATGAATTTTATATCCTTGAACTAATTTAATAATAATAAATTATAATTTGATATTTTTCATTACTCTATTAGGTCTTAATACTTATCCAATTATTTTAATTGGGTGAATTTCAAATAATAATTATTTAATATTAAGTGCTATTCGATCATTAGCTCGAATAATTTCATTTGAAATTAGCCTTTGATTAATACTTTTTTTAATCATAATCTTAACTGAAAGTTATTCATTAGACAGAACATATAAAATTCAAAATAATATTAAATTTAATATTTTACTAACACCAATTTACATATTCTTTTTTATTAGTATATTAATCTGGATTAAATCGAACTCCTTTTGACTTAATTGAAGGAGAATCTGAATAATAGTATCTGGATTTAATGTAGAATACTACAGAAGATTTTTTGTTCTAATTTTTCTATCAGAACATTCAAACACCCTCTTTATAAGATTTATTACAACCTTAATATTTATAGGTTTAAAAATATCCAGACTTAAATTTTTAATTTTTATACATTTTCATATAATATTAATTTTATGATTACGAGGAGTATTACCACGAATTCGTTATGATAATTTAATATATACATATATGTTGAACTGATTTCTTAATCTTAACATTAATATATAATATATTTATACATATTTAAAATTAAAATTATACCAAAAGTTAATAGAAAATATTATTTCTATAATATATTTTCAATGTTCCCCTAGTTTACGATAACAGAAAAACAAATTGTTTTCCGAATCAGTCTCAAAAGTAAAGATTGATCGACATTTGTATCGATTTCCACGCAATGCACACACACCTTTTCCGCAGCTTCTCGTTCAGCCTGCGGAAATATCTCGGGAAAAAGCATACTCGTAGTAAAAAACTTAATTTTTCTCTCGGACATTCTAATTTTACAGCCTTTTAGTGTCAACCGAAAGAATTGTACCTAAGCGAAGAATACCGATCGAATTTAACCCTTTGCACTCGAAATCTTTGTGCCGAAATTGAATACTTCTTAGTTTCTTTTTAACATAATTATTTGCGTTTCACTTGTGGCTTTGTCGATTAAAATTCGATACATATAGTGATTCCGTTACGGATTGCAGATATTTGAGATTCTGCAGCATTTTTTCATCGTTTCTGAATTTTATTCTTCCTGATAGCACCTCAGAATCCGTAGCATCTATCCGAATTCTCTTTCTCCCGTGTGCTATTAGTTTCATTTTTTATTGTTACAATTACTTAATTCAAATTTCTCACTTATGATATTATTGATTTGACTTCTAAATAATCTAAAATCGAATTTATCTTCACTGCTACTAATTCCATCATTCAACTCGATGATTTACAATCATCAAAGACAGCCTGATATATCAAATAATAAGTTTAATTAAATACAATGCTATACTTTGAATTGCATATACAATCAGTTACAATGTGAAGAAGAAGAATATATGCTTAAAAAAAAGAAAACAGTTATTATTGCCTCTTAATTATCATTCGAGTTGCGATATCGAATCAAGTGGTGACTGCTAGTCACCTCTCGAGTGCAAAGGGTTAATATAATTTAGTAAGATTTGAGAAAAGAATCATAAAAAAAAGTAAGAATGATATTTACAAAATTCAAAAGGGAACATATTACGAAATAAAGGGAGAATGAATTAATGCTAATTGTATTTCAATATTTGTCGAAGATCATCCTATTAATATCTATTCAAAATCGTTAGGAAAACTGGAAAAATCAACTTTCTTTTATAAGCAAGTTTGGTCATAGTTTGATGTATAACATGTAGTATAAAGCATAAATACTGAATTTTCAATTACTTGTAACAAAATTACTAATATCAAAATACAAAACTATGTCCCACTAATCCCAGGTAATCCCATCAAGAGAATTACCTGCTACAAAACAAGTGATTCTTTGTGCAGCTAGTATAACATAACTGAAACAATATTCCAGTATTATTATAAACATCTATAGTTATCCAGCTATTAAACATGTGTAATAGTTACTTACCATTATTCACAGAAATAATTTACTTAGCATTGATGCGAATAGTAAGGCGCCATTGCATATGCAACGATATCGTTGTTCGACACTAAAAGGCTTAAATTACAGAAATGAGAAAATTTCGATGAATTTCTTCAATGTTTTCACACGAGTTTTAAACTTGCGAAAAATCACTTTAAATCTGAGAAAGATTCCAATGTGACATTCGTCAGATTAAAAAAAAAAACAAAAAAAAGAAAGAAAAGAGAAACCGTGTGCTATGTCAGGGTTAACTATTTCATCGTCAAATTGGCCTAAACTAGCCTAACCTCGAGAAACTGATTCACCTTCGGGGAATGTGGTTCGATTTGTAAGAAATAAGACTAGCAAAATCTTCGACGATACCGGCTTTCAAATCGTTCTCTATTATCCTAATTATATCCGTTCAGTATGGATGGCGTGTGAGGATGCTGCAAGTCTACCGCCATAACGAGATGCCCGGTTTATGGTAACGAGATGAGGTGTCTCGTCGAGATAGAAGATTCGACGTAAAAAAAGAAAAGGAAAAAAAGAAGAAGAGGGAAAAAAGTAAAAATGAGTGGATCATGATTCTCTACCTGATTCAAACCTCCTACGATTCGTCTGGATCATTTGATGAATGGTTCGAACTGATCGATATACGAATCCAGTTCGAAGAGGAGGGGAACTCTACCATTTTCACGCGACGAGTTGAGGTTGGTTAGACTGACAGTGAAACGATTCATCAACCTGCTTCCGTCTCGGTACCATTTGATGTCGGACAAGTTTTTCGATTGATCGAGTGATTGTTCGTTATCGAATGGCTCTTTGAGCTGGGAAAGGTTTTGATTTGGGAAAGATTTTTCTGTCGTTTAATTTTCTTTCTACTCTTCTTCCTTTCTTTCCTTCTATTCTTTTTTCTTCTTTTTTTTTTTTTGTTGGAGTTTTTAATTAACAGTGTGTCATTTAATTTAGATATGTGAGAAAGTGATCTTCACGGAATTTTCGAGATCCGAAAGTTACAAAGTTGCTGAATTTTTTAATTTTGAGATTACGGAATTCCTGTATTTTTCGATTCTGAGATTACAGAGTTTCTGAATTTATGGATCTTGAAATTAGGGAGCAGTTGAATAATTGAAACTTCGGAACGGTGGAATCTTTTAATTTTAGAACTGTGAAATTTTCTAAATCTATAAGAAAAGCGATCTATAATTTCGAAATAGAAAGAAAGAAATAACGTATGATTTGGTAACTGAAAAAAGTAGTCCACAATTGAAGAATCCAAGAGAAAATGGATCTGTAATTGCTAATAAATAAAGAAAGTCTATCGAAAATACCCAATTGTGAATCTCAATATTTAGTGAGAAACAGTTATCTACATATAGACATCTACATCTTACGAAAAGCAGAGGAATAAAGGCAACAATAAGATTCGATAGATTCCAGTACTCCACTGCAGCGTTGGGAATCCAATCAACATTGCATGTAAATGGGAATTGAACCTGTACAAACGCTTCAAAGCAGTCAGCTTACAAAGCTGAGGCCTCGAAAGCAACAGTACGGTTCACAATTAACTCTCGATCGTAGTAACAAGTCCAAAGAAACGTTAACAAACAGAAAATATCGAAACAATCGAGTATCGCAATTTCTCAACTCCTACAAAACGAAACAAAACAAAATAGAACTTGTGTTACCATCTTTCCATCGTAAAATATTTTCAATTGGCAACGTTCATAAAAGTGAATAGAAATCTAAATACAAATTAAACGTAATAATAAACATTGTATGTAATATATAATTATAGGGTAGAATTAAATATACGTTGCATCTGGAAAAAAAGGTGGCATCTCCGTGAGGAAGATAATACTAGAGATAAAATAGAGGTCTTTGACACCGTATTCATAGATAATTCATTTCCATTGCCTAGTAATAGTCTTATCAAAAATAAATGTACTCTGTGAATGCTATACTTAATGATACCAACTTTCTTTCGTCTTTCAATAATTTTATTATTTTATTCTTATCAATTTTGTATTAACCATGGACAAGATTACAGATATAAAGATGTCTGAGATTGCTAAACAGATTACGAAGAGTTAATTGAATTAAAACTTTAAAGATTCCATATAAGAAAACTTTACTGCTATTAGGACAATTAATAACGTAAAAATTGAAGGATGTTTCATTATATCTCTTTTCGATATACAGTCCCGTCCATAAGTCACCGGACACTTACTAAAATTAGAATGCGGACTTCGAAATTCTACTTTTTACCGTAATTTCTCAAACAGTACACTCTTTTCTTGCAACAGTAACCAGTAACTGAACATTTTTAAATAAATAATTCTTTTCTAGAAGTATTTATTGGGATTATAGGAACTGTCGAACTAAAAATGAAGAAGATTGAACGATGCAATTTCTCAGCACCATGTTAGTCTCTATTTAGTAAAAAAAACCCTTCTTAAATTGTTTATAAACACTTAATGAAGCTACAGATATGTTCTTTAATTAATTTTGAACTGTCGAAGTAAACCAAATGTGTATACAGAATAACATCGTGTAGAATTCGAGCTGTATTTAATAAATACTTCTTTTTCTTAACATTTATTCGTGTTATACATGTGCATTTTTAACTTAGCATTCAGATGTAACCGTAAAATAGATAAAAATAACAAAATATATTATAAATTCGCAACAGCAAATTGTATTTGCATGTTAATAATCATTTTGCTCAAGAAGCACAAGTGTCCGATGATTTATGGACGGGAGTGTATGTTTCACGAGAAGAATGGATATGCTTGATACATGTATGAATCTTATGCGATATACACCTATCATTCCATGAATTTGTCTGTCTCAAACGTCAGCACACTTTTTAAGAAAATCCTATGTTTCTTAACATACTTTTACCTTCCATCTGTGTGAATATATGTAGATAATAATTATTTTATTATTTCCAATTACGTGTACGGTTTGTGCGTGCTTCGATCCTTTCAGTACCGAGCCAAACTGATCAAGTTTGATTAGGCTTGATACAAATTGATATATGAACAACAATTTTCAAGAATATTATTATTTATTAGAAACAATACTAGAATTATTTCATTACTTTTCATATTCATTTGTTAATTTTCAAAATTCAAGTTTCTAGCATAAATGGAACGATACATCGTTGTTCGGTACTGAAAGGGTTAAATCTAAGACTGTTGTTAACATCCGTAACTGATAATCACCGATATCGATGAAACTTTGATACATTAGTAATTCTCAAACAAATATTTTACACAAATATATATATTTTTTTCTTTATCGACGATCGTTCACAGTCGAGGTGCAAAAATCACCATGAAAGTTAAAAGTAGTATAGCAGCATACTTGAGCTTAATATCTCAAACATTATTAGAGACAGAGGAACACTGTCATATTAACGGATTTTATAGTTTTCTAATAATTGTATAATAAATGTGGTGCATCTAAATATAACAATGTAAAAATGATTTATATTTCACTTTCTCCGTTGGAAGTATACAACGTTACGTAAATTTTAGTGCATTGTACGGAGATTTTTTTGTCTGACTGTATATTCGTATCATTAATAAAATGATAAAATATATTTTTTAGCAATTTTTCCCGACTTTTATTAACGATATGTAATTTAACATGTAACGATCCCTAATTTTGCTCGTAATTCTAGTATTAAGAAAGAAAATAGATTCGAAATGACCAAAAAATATTCTCTCGAAGCAAATTATTCCAGAGAAATCGTCCCAGGAGACCCTCAGACCTAACCAAAAGCGACCCTTCATCCACTCCAGCGGTCACTGCGTGTTCCTTCCGGCGTCACGTGATCCGAAAATACAGTGTTTCCTTCGTGAAGGAACGCGTGCGTGGAAAGGCAGGCAAAGGGGTGACACGCGTGTACACACATTCAAATTTCTCCCTCTGTAGATTCCCTATCAACCCGTTCCTGTTACTCCTGTCCGTCGCTGTATTTATCTAGAACAGCGATAGGGTGAAGAAAGAGGTGGAGGAGGACTTGGAGGAGGAGGAGGAGGCTGGATACACGCTATGATACATTCTTTGGACGCCATCAGGCCAACGTGGCATTGTACACCTTCCTAGGTCTCATACCATCGCGACCATGTGTCGTTCGAGTGCCTAGTTAGCGTTCATTTGCGATGCAAACGATAAGAAACGAGCCAAGAGACGTTCAAGAGACTTTGCTGGTGACTCCCTCTATGCTTGCTGGACTTTCGAGAGAGATCTACACTTGTGAGTCACCGTGTATAGATGTGCTGAGATGCATGTAGTGGTTAGGTTAGGAGAGAACGAATTTGAGAAATTAATATGAATTAATCTTCGGGTAGGTAGTTCTGAAAAATGGTTTAACAGAGATTTCTGAGGAATTAAGGGATTGTACAGTACACGCTTAGGTCAGCTGCAAAAAATCAATTTTTTGAAATATCTATATTTCTGTCACTTTAACATTTTCAAGGTTTTCAATTTTATTTGTTCAATTTGAATATGTCAGATTGAATATATTGAACTATGAATATTTCGAAGTTGACTGGTTGAATTTGATGATCTGATTTTGGATATTCAAGTCTGAATATTTCGAATCTGATCGGTCCAATTTGAATATCTAAGCTTGGATATTTAACTTTGAATATTTCGAATTCTACCAGTTTAATTTGACAATTTGTTTTGGAATAATTCAATGTAAATATTTTCAAATTAATAGGTTCAATTTGAATATTTAAATCGGCATACTTGCTACACCCATCCGCTTCAATTTACAAGATTAAAAAATGCTAATAATATTACTGCTCTACCTGATATAATAAATGGTATATTATTAATTCCAAAAAACCGAAAGAAAATTATATAAAATACAGTAGTTTATAGTTTGAATTAATTACGAATGAATTAAGAAAACCTGAACTAGCTAGCAAATGACCAAAGATATTCAAGCCAACATAAGCATACCAATAATAACAATAATAATTGATAACTATCCTCGCAATTTACTTGCTTTTTATTTCGAATTATCCTACAACTAGAGACGCTTCGTAATGAGTTTGCTTAACACGTGAAAAATTAGAAAAAAAAAAGAGAAATCGTCGTAAAATCATTTGCCGTAGGTTGCGCAACGAAAAGAGTCTCTACGAATCGGTGAATGTAGCCGTCGAAATGGGAACGACAACGAGGGAAACGAGATCGCATGATTAATATTACTCTCCCTGTACACGATCTGCATGCAAAGTATCGGCCAGTTGCATCCGGTCCGGCTTGTAATTACCGGTACAAGCCAGCAACTAACCGAGCAACAGCGATTCAACCACGGTTAATCGCGAGCCTCGAGTGTATCGATTCGATGTATCGCTAATAATCGACCATTCTGACGTACAACTGGCAAAAAGAAGCATACGAGATGATTACAGAAAAAATATGTAGCTGATAACGATTTCAGTTTAACCCTTTCTTTTTCTTTTTCACAGAGAATATGGAAAATCGGAATGTTTCAGCTTTTCAAGCAGACGCTTTTATGCGAGTGAAATTGTTTTTATTCTATGCGAGGATTTGAGAGTAAATGGTATGATGAAAAAATAATATGAGAAACAGAGAGAGAGAGAATATAATGAGTGGACCAGTTAGAAAAGTGAAAAGTTGAGAAGGAGAGTCATCTGGATGAGAGAATGGAAAGGTGAGAAAAGAAGAATAGGGTGTTTGTTGTTTGAATAAAAACGAGTGGACGTTTTGTGAAATATTTGAGTATCATTAATATAATTAACTCATGTTACAATTAAATAAATATTGATATATATTTGTGTGAATTCAATCTTGCACTCCATCACTCGCGATCCCATTGTGGGTTCGTCGCTTCTCAAACCACACACCAATCGTAAGCGTGTAATATTGTGTTGAACAAGATTTATTCGTCTTTACAGAGTTCGCTGGTAAATGCTTAGTTTAACTCGAGTACTGAGTTTCCTCAGTTCGCTGTTCTGAACTACCTGTTTTTACCTTTTTTCGCGCGTCCTTATATACGCCCTTTTCCCGAGCGCGGACCATGAAGAGTGCCCTTTCAATATATGCATCAGGTAACTAATATATTAATTGTGCTTGCACCCTATTGGTGCGTGGTAATGTTGTTTGCTATTGGCGCGGGTTTAGGTATAACTTAGTCTCTATTGGCGCGCACTAGTTCTACGCTACACCATGTTTTACGACTCGTAGGATCATCTTTGAAAGTGTTTACATCTGAAAGCGACGTTTCTATGTACAATTGGTGGAAGAAATGTATACAGCTACGGGTACAAGTTTCCGAACAACGGTGTTTTCCATGTTTGATGGTTGAATGACAGTGTTTTCTGTAGTATGATCATTTTTAGAATGAGCGATACATAGCAGTACATCTCAAATATTAACAGTTTAAAAACAGATCCTCTTTTAACTCTTTGAGGCACGGGATTTCAGATCAAAAATAGACCCATGTTGCACAGGAATTTTTTCGGGTTTTAAATGAAACAAAATTGGTATATTTTTATTAATAAATGTATAACATCATGTAAAAACATAACGAAATAGTGATTAGTGATAGTGAAATAGTGATTGTTTGAAGACATTAACAACTGCTTTACATAAATAGGGCGAAATATAAACCTATGCATATGCAGCTACGGCAAGATTTCGAGGTGGGACATTTTTGTCCCACCGTGCCGTGAAATACATCAAAAAGGTGGGACACTTTAATCCCGCCGTGCCTCAAAGAGTTAAGTGACTTAGATAAAGATGTAGCTTGTGCTTTTGTTCCCTTCTCTTATGGAATCATTGATAAACGATGTCACTCTAGTCCTCTTGTTTCTTACATATTTTACAATAATTTCTTCCTTTAGTTTTTGTGACATAAACATGAAGGTGCTCGATCCTTTTTATTGTTTTTAATTTGACGAGAAGGAAACATCCTCGTGAGCGGATTATTACACGCTAGATGATAGATGACGATCATCATGTGCGAATATTTCGCTTGCGGATGCAAATGGATTAATACTATTTCCAAAACACTGTGTACAATATTGTATCCGCCAGTGAATTTTCAATTATTGGCGCCACATTCGTTATCGGTGATCTCAAAAACACTTGATCACTATCTTTGAGAAAGTTTCTTTGAGAAATTTTGAATCTTGAATTTTTCGTAACCCACCGTACTTGTTGGGAAGAAATGTGTTAATCTGTAGCTGTGAACAATTAAGTCACAGGCTAGCGCAATGGAAGAACTACATAATTTCAAACTGACATTGAACAGCCCTAAACGAAGCTCAAACGCTTCTTATCTCCGTCGAATTGCCGTTCTGACACTCGGATTACGACGGTATACTTTTTAAGCCTGACAGATTTTACGACCCTGCATCGGCTATACGTTGCATAATCTTTAAAAGTGATTGTATCCTAGAGTAATTTTTTGTTCTATGTTGTACATTTTTACATTGTTAGTCTCCATTCCGAATTGTGCAACGTGTAAATTCCAGGTATATTTAACTTGTAAACGTTCTCTCTCTCTCTCTCTTCTTCTTCTTTCTTATTTATGTACTTATTTTTTTTCAAGTAAGATCGAATGTTTCATTGAATTGTTCTCGCACATCTGGTCCACTTGAGAATAACAGACACACAGAGGCCCCGTGACATGTGTACCACTTCTTCCTGGGGACTTTTCGAGTGGTCCGACCGCAATCTGTCAAGAGCGTGTGTTCTCGTGGAGTTAATCGTTCCACGCAGTCGCCCCTTAATCACGCCATTGGCTTCATTAGCTTCGTCAAATATGAAATATTCTTTCTGCTTATCGGCTCTAGACATCATTAACCTGAACCATCGCGAGATAGAAACCAGCTTATTCAGAAGTGAAATTGACACGCGTTTTATCAATTTGAACAATCTTCCTTTGAAACTGTAATTAAAATGCTGTGCAATCTGATGTTGAACTAATGACAGTATTGAACAAGCACTACTAACTTTTCCATCCACAAAATCGATTACACAATTCTAAGCCGTTCGAGATACTGTTGAGGAATTGAATTCATACTTAATTCAGGCACAGTGACAACTACAACTGTAAAGGCTACATTTGAGAACTTATTTTTGACGAAATTAATTCTTTTCTTTAACAATCTCTAATACTTTCACAAAGTACATCTTCTGAACTACTTTCTCTAAAAATTTGACAGAAAAATATTAATTATTGTAATAATAGTAGTATACAAGCGTGGGGAGCCTCCAAAAATATACGGGAAAATGGGCGGACGTGAGATATTTTACTACAAACTTCGAAATAAAAATAGATTCACGATTTCCTTAAACTATGAGATAGATAACAGCTTCAGTTGCGCACCTGAAGCACCTGATTTAAAAAGAAAAAAGTAATTTGTTACCAAATAGTGAGCCTTTGAAGAGAAACGGTGGAAAATTGGTAAAAAAGTTAGCATTTCTTTTAACATTATGTAGGAACTAAATATCCAGTCGAAAATTCCGTATGTGCATCTGAAGAAAATATTATTAGGAATTGTCACCTTAAATTTCAAGCAAATCGGATAAAAACTCACTGATAAAAACGTGTTTAAAGCTATGCAACAAGTTTTCTACGATATAACGTTAAAACTCTATAACATCTTTCAACTTGAAAGCTACATACGTAAAGATCTGAATTCTTTCTCGCTCAGATCTTTGTAAGGGATGTTGACAGCAATTGTTTTCTAGTAAAGCAGTTCTGCGACTACAATTATTTAAATTTCGGGTCAATCTTAACCGCTACGCTACATCATTGAAACTTCTGTAACTTTTTCATTCTGGTGAATTTTACTTTAATACCTCAAGGGCTAATCTCTAATCTCGCGACTGAAAATAATATGGCTTGTATTTTACTGGTCATTATTTTAATCCTTTTTTGTCAGTATTTAAATATTAAGTGTCAGTATTTAAGTATGAAGTATTTAAATAAATCATGTACTGACCATTTTTTTATTTACATACTGACCGTCTAGTATTTTTATACTGACCTTTTTGGTAATAAAATATGAACTAAAAATTGACCATTTAATTTGTTGTCAAATATTAATTATTATTTTCATTCTTCTAACAATCATTTTGCTCAAAATGTGCAAGTGTCCGATGATTTATGGACAGGAGTATACATAGCAAAAAATAAGATTTTACAAATTCTTAACGTCAATAACTTTACATCTCCCTCTAATGAAAATTACTCTGGAAACGCTCGTCGCGGCTTAAACGATAATTGTATAACGTTGTGCCTTTCTGCAATACCCGCAAGCAGCATTAAGTGTTAATCGATTTCAACATTTTCCATACAATCTATCCGACGTCGTATCGATACAATTATCTAACAACAGTGGAGAAAACGTTCAGATCAGAAGAACATCATCTTTATCGAGGGTGTAATTAGTGGAATGGTGTTGAGTATGCGGGAAGAGGAGAGGGGATGCCATTAACGGAAACGATCGCGCGAAAATGGGCGACCGTTAAGCAAGAAAATCGATGTGACAGGGAGCAACGAACTTGACGGAAAGCTCTCGTCGACAGCCAGGGAGAAAGAGCGGGAATGAATGACGCGTTGTGGTCCGCTCTGACGTGTGCACGTGACACGCGTCAAACGCATTCCCATCCCTTTCTCTATGGTATGTATATATATATATATACACCTATGTATGTACACACCGTTTCCCTACCTTCGCAACAACTGTTATCCTCTTTCCTCGACAACGGTCGCGTTTGGCCAACGTTGTGTATCAGCCACCGGTTCATTTGCAAATCAAACAGAAGGTCATTACGCGGAAACTTTGATACATTTGCAAACAACATTGCCGAACGCACACAACTGACAGGTTCTGCACCTTTGTTTCGGCCGGATGAGGGGCACAACACCACTTTCAGTGACAATGATCGTTGGAATAAAAAAATTGTTAATCTTAACATTTTTTCGGCGGTGATCACGTATGCGTGACTTCGACGGCCAGTGGCTATCGTGTTGATCGATAATTATCTTACTATTCGAGAAAATAAAATAAGAAAGTGGGATTATTTAACGCATACAAGATTTATACCATATGAGAATTTCAAACTGATTTTCCTGAAAAATGAAATAATTTTTGTTAGCTGTGTCACACTTCTAGCAAATCCACAGTCTAATTGTAAAGGATCTTTTCACGAGATATTTTTTTTTAACCTTATCTGAAACATCGAATTTATTAGAAAATTGATGGCTTATTTATTGTATTATAATAAAATTGACCATATCACAATTATACATGGTATTTAAACCTAACATATTTTTCAGAATATAATAAACAAAATAATAAAAAGATTCGGTATTATAAAGAGTACTATAATTTGAATATTTTGTACAGTTGTTGATATTACATGCATTCTATACAATTTTTCACCCTTAAATTTCCTATGAATGAATAAAAATCCATAGTCTAGCAATTATTATACTTACTATTTACTATAATTTACTATAATTGGTTTATAAATTTTTGTTGCTACACGTATCTGTATAAGTTATTTTTTTTTTATCACATCTTGAGGATAATCTGGGTCATGAGTCTGTCTCGTTACAAGACAAAGGATTGAATCAACGATAAAAGGTTAAACATTAGAACGAACAACTCTATCGTGGATAATATGGTAAAGATCGTTAAAAAAGCAAATTCGATCAAAGAGGAAAGTAAGAGAACCCGAATTTCCTGAGAAAATATAGGTCCCAGCATGGGAACCGAAACCATGAAAGTTCCATGACGTGGCACCGAATATGCCTCGCGAAATTCTCGCGTGTGTGAGTGTGAGTGAATGGTGGCCGCAGAATGCACATCCTCCCGAAGGAAACCGGATATTCCTGAGGCTCTCTGGTGACGGTGTTGTCACCCTAACACGCGCATTGTCCCCTGAGAATTTCCTTCCACTACCGTTGCGGTTTTTGTCCGTCGCGACGACAAAAGTGCATGCATGCACGCGCCTCTAACATCTCCGCCTACAAAAACAAGCATCGCGATGCTGCAGATTCCTACCGATCAGACCTTCGTCGCTTCTGTCTGACTTCGGATAGAAAAGGGATCGTCTGACTCAGATTACCCAGGGACTTTTAAATAGATTTAAAATTAATTTGAAATTAATTTTACAATAGAAACAGATTTTACATTTGAAAATATTTATCGTAGTTTGATTGCTTTTTCTTTTTTTTTTTTTTTTTTTTTCGTTTTTTGTTTTAGGGTTGCAATTTCATTAACCCATTTGCATCAGCAAGCGGAGAAAATCCGCACATGATGATTGTCACCTATCATCCAGCGTGTTAGATCGTGAGATGTGCCCAATTTCTCGTGAACGACGTGAAATTGACGTTGTCGGTTCATTTTCAGCACTTCCACTTACAGCAGCAATGTTTTCATTTGTCTATACAGCTTTTAGTCTTCCACTTTTTGATTTATCAATTACACAACCAGTTTCTTCTTATTTTTTCACTAATCCTTCGATTGAAATCTGATTTCAGTGATTATTTACACCAAAAGAATCAGGAATATTGCGATTGCAAATATTTCAAAGAACACTAATTTTCATAATAAATTTTAATAGTGTAAATGCGTTATTGCAATGCATATATCTGTCCATAGTTAAAATTGTATTATCTTTTACCAAAGGAAAATGACTTCTGTCATTTGAAAAGACATGATAATGTAAATATTATATAGTGTTGACATCTATGCGTCACATTTGGATTACCCTATATATAGAGTGTATCTCCTAACAAGACGACTTCAAATAATTCGTAAATTATTCATTGTACCAAAAAATATTTCAAACAAAAGTTGCATGGTATCTAGAGGAACATATAGTGCTCTAATCTGTTTTTTTAATACCTTACCTTTTTATCGAGATATTAGGATCACCTTCAGTTTTTTCAATGGAACGTCTAATATTTTTTCTCAAATTCGGATAAATTATCAAATTTTGTGTAAAAAGATATTAAAATGAATAATTAGTGAGATATTTTCAAATTAATAATCTTTTATTAGGAAATACGCTCAATCAACATAATTCTTAACACGACTTTGTTTACGAGGTCATGATATTTTAAAAATACCTCAGTAATTATTCATTTTAAGTCCCATTTTCTATAATACATACCTTTTAACGCAAACTGTAATGATTTTTTCTGAATTTGATAAAAAATATTAGACATTGCACTTAAAAAACGAGGGTAGATTAGATAAGATCACCCGAATATCTCGATTAAAAAGTAAGGTAATAAAAAATTAATAGATTAGAGCATTGCATGTCCCACTATATACTATGCAACTTTTATTTGAAACATTTTTTGGTACAACGAATAATTTACGAGACTCGCTCTGGATATACAGTGACTCTCATTAATATTCAGGCATTCTTTAAAACAGAATAACTTCTTCAAAAGTGGACCAAACGAATAGAATTCTCGTGAGAAGTTGGAAGGATTAGTTTATTAAATAACGTGTGAAAACATCTTTGACTTTTTTAAAATCAGACCAAACATCTTGAGTTCCTTTTTCTTTTGTTTTTAAGTTGGAAGGGTTAGTTTACTAGATGATATGTACAAACAATTTTGAAAACGTTAGAATTATTTGGAATTTCGAAAGAATAATAACGATCGCCTTTTACAATCGCCTTTTTTCATCGGAACCCGTAATAAAAATTTAAAAAGTACATTTTGTAGATTTATGTCAATTATACACATGCTGAAAGTTTCATTGAAATCGATTAACGCTGCTATGAGTTACAAACGATAAAAATGGCAGAAATCGAAGTCTTTCACTTTTGGTTTGTAACTGTGATAAATCGAAAGATTCTTACATCTTTCAATGCCTCTCCCTTATTCCTGCATCGACCACTTTCGATGAAATTTTCAGCATGCATACAGCAAACATAAATCTGTAAAATGGATTTTCTAAATTTTCATTACTCGCTCAGATAGAAGAGTTGTAAAACGAGAACTCTACTAGGTTCCTTGCAATTCCGACTAATTACAATTTTTTCAAAATATCTTACATATCATCTAGTACACTATTATAATTCTTCGAACTTCTCAAGAGAACTCTGTTCATTTGGTTCAATTTAAAAGAAGTTATGTTCTTTTAAAATGTGTCCGAATATTAATAAGAGACACTGTATATATAGTACAGGCGATTATGGTCGTCCGCTGCAAAATAATCAGTACGCCCACAAACCACGTAATTGTATACACCTCTTAATTTTTTTCTTAATTTGAATGGTAGCGGAAATGATTAATATGTACATTATAAATTGTACACCTTGGATAAATTTATTCTCAATTTAAATAGCAACGGAAAGTAATTAACACGTCCGTTGTAAATAAGACACCCTGTATAAATAGATTCAATTATCAGAAGTACAACTGCGTAACGCACGCGTCTCGTGTACTATGTGATTGATTCGTCCTTCGGCGAAAGTGATCGTAACGAAAGGGTTAAAAGGACAAAATTTCTATTATAAAGTTATCCATTGAAATCATACTAAATATTCTTATGTTGGATTCCGAGTAAAAGGAATTGACAACACTTTTTCTTGGAAGAAACTAAAGATTTATTTACACGGCTATGGTCTGCACTCTGACAATTAATACTGAATTCTGGACATGACTATGATTTTCCGGAGCTTTTATAGACTAAATAACGGTAGGGACAACGGCCAAGGAACTAACAAAGGAAGTCCGCGAATGATCCGGCTTCGATTTTGATGAAACTTTGTACACTTATAGAGCAGCCAAAAATAATCGATACGTATTTTTTTTTTAGCTGCGATAACTCGAGTTTAAGGGGTGAAACCATCCCTTGAAGTTTTGGGTCAAAACGGCTATCTCGAAAACGGAAAGACATACGAAAAAATTGTCAATGGGCTAGGTTAATGGTTTCTTATGTACACTAACATGGTGTTAAAAAATTTAACAAAATACAGTTTGTTTATAACAAAAAAAAATTTATTAACTTAATTTTTCATTTTATTGAAATTTTCATAATGACAAAAAATGACGAGCATTTTAGTCTAAATCCATTAGTATATAACATTTTAAAATTGCCTCTTACAGTTTTGCAGATTTTGATGATTTACATCTTGCGCGCACATTCACTATGGTAGTAGCCGTTCTAACTTTGATTTTAACACATTACCAACCACATGGGGAGATCTCCCCGCTTTCAAATAACCGATTGGAGATCTCTCCACGTTTTCGAAAGAAGCCGCTGCATGAAGGATTGAAAAAAAAGTATAAATTTGTACGAAATTTTAACGGATGGCGAAAGAAAACATCCTCAGTTGAAATGTAGAGGGACTCTTCGAGTCTTTCAAGCGATGAAGATTACTACTTCGCGTCGTTTGTGAAAAATACGCGGTTGGCTAAGTGTTAATAAAGCATTGTAGGCTTGCACTAAATTATACAGTAACAAGTAACAAGTAACAATGACATTTGTGAATGATTATTTGATTGTCAATGATTATTTTTGTAAGCAAGGATAAGAAGTACAGGATGAGTGAGGAACTAGGAACCGAGATAAGGGTGTTTGTGTCAGGATGAGTCGAACGGTTGGTTGCGTGGTGACTAAACGTGTTGGTCATCCAACACTTAAGTAACAATTTTGAAATAATTTTATTAAATAAGTAGCTACATCAACTTTTTTCAATTGACCGAAATTCAGATCCAGTGGAATATTTTCCTTCATCTTCGTCATACCCGTATCAATTTTTAATAATTGTCAACGTGAGAAATTACAATTTTTGCTCTTTTTAAAATTTCCATGCTATCGCAACGAATGCTCGAAAAGTACAAACTTGTACAAGAATATATTACAATATTATAAAAAACACTTCTTTGAATTAATTTGGATAATAGGAATGAATTGTATTATCTCTGTTTAACATGGTCAGTAATATTTCATCGGTACATTTCATTCTTCAAGTATACCTGAAAATAATTGAAATTCTAAATTCATACGAATTTTCAAAATTGAACAAACCGATGTTTTCGATTATGCGAAATGCGAAATTTCTCTGCAGAGCTAATCTATTGTTGATTTAGTTACTTCTTTTATTTTATCAATAACCATGTTGAATTTATCTGCCAAAAAATTATGATAATTTGAAAATATGAATTATTCGTCGATATACAGAAGAATCTTTCGTGTTTGAAAGGATGTATTCCTTATTTTCTGGCGTTTACGGTAAATCCCCGAGTTCTTTCGAATCTCCATCTCATTTTCTCACTTCGAGCATCTTGTTGCACCGCTAAGTGGATTCCACGGCGAGTTTTCCGCTCCCTGGAGTGAACAAGGAACAATCCGAACTCGGATATTTACACGCGCCCGCGGTATCATCCCTCTTCCTATCTACATACATACACGCAACATAATTTGAACTTTTACAGACATTACAGTCGTGCTTCTCGAACTTTGCTTTCCTTTTATCGTACGACCACCTATCACTTTCCGATTCTTACATTTCTCTTATAAAAAACATTCTTCAGAAACTTTCGCAGAATATTTCGTTCTTTCCTTTCTTTTCTTTCTATTGGAACTGAAGTTGACAGAATTCTTTCAAGATTATTCCTGCAACTTTTCCATAAAGTGTTCCCGTAGAATTTGTATAAGAATTTTAAAAAACATTTCAATAAAAATTAAGAGAATTCCAAAAAACTAACGACACGTATAATTTGCAAATCCTCCAAATATGTAATTCGTTAAAAATTCACATGAATCTTTCATTTACTATTCGTACATCCTTTCTCGAGGAAAAGATTCTCTTGAAATTTATAAGAAAATTCTGCAAATATTTTCAACTTCTCATTTCCGACGAGAAATTGACCGAATTCTTTGAAAAATTATTCCTACATTTCTTTTTTTCTCATCAAAAATTCTAACCTAACCCAGAACTTTTATCTACATGTCACAGTAATATAAAGAATACTGCAGAGAAGAAATTCCATTTAGAATTGACAGAAGTTTCTAGGCTTGTAGGAGTTGATTTAAGGGTGAATGACGAATAGAGTCCAAGAAGCATTATTTTTTATTTGCACAATCCTCTGGGGTCGGATCTCGAAAGTACGCTGTTGCGGGCACAAGTCAGGATATTAAGAATTATTAGGTTTACGGGTCGAGAAGAGGGACCGGATTTCATTCTGCCACGAAATTACACGGGTGTTCTTTTTTCTTCAGGCCTTCTTCTCGCTCGAAACACGCCACAACGTCTTCAGCTTCCTTCCTTCCTTCCTTCCAAAGATTCATCGTGTTCCAAATGATATTTTATAACGATATCCTCGCGTTCCACGGAGCTAATATCCTTTGTCTAATTCACGTTCATCCTCCTCTATTTTTTTCTGTTTTTTTTTTCTATTCAATCACGATAACAAGATCCTCATTAGCAGGAGAAATTCTTTCCTACTGTTTCTTCAGTGAATATTTAACTACAACATTGCGTTAACACTGCGTTTAACAATTGTATAATTGCAACTCTCCTTTTTATATAAATTTTACGTAACGTTTAACCCTTTACACTCGCAGTCACCACTTGGTTCGATACAGCAACTCAAATGACAATCAAGGGGCTAGCAAAAAATAATTGTTTTTCCTTTTTTTTCTTTTTTTAAGGAGATATCGTTCCTCTTTACAATTTTAAATGATTCACGTACACTCCCGTTCATAAATATTAGGACACGTACAAAATTTCACATAATCCTAAAATAAGTCACGAATTGTTTAGAAATTTTGAACGCACCCTATTCTGTTTCATATTCTAGACTATCAGGATTTTCATATGTATATCCATGAAAGTCAAGTTATTGAATATTTATTTGCTAAATAAATACAACGTTTGATCTAAGTATATATTTATTAATTACTAGTGTATAGATTTACAAAACGGACAGAAGTGGTGTTCTTAGCTTGAAGGATTTCAAAGAACTATACATGTCTCAAGGGATGCAATAAAACTGGTGTAATTCTGACTCTTCAGGTAATACTGACCCTTGTGAGGGAAGGGATATTACATTAAACATTATATCTATATACATTGCTTATTCTCAACACAAGTAAAAGTTAAATAAAAGTTATATGTTAGCTTCGTCAATGTATCCTCTGCGGTTCTTAACTACGGCTTTTACTTTTTTTTTTTTTTTTTTTGGACATTCTGTCTATTAGTTTTTCTATCGTTTCCGATGAAATCTTGTTCCACTGTTGTTTTAAATTATTCCATAATTGTAATTTTCATTTTGGGCACTTTTGTTACAATTTGTTACCCAGTTCGCCTCACATTTTTTCAACAAGGTTTAGGTCAGGTGATTGGGCTGGTATAATACAGCATTGTGTTTAATTAAAATTATTATTTCACACATTAGTCTGCCTTTGATGTTTATAAAGATCGAGCCAAATGGCGGAATTAGTAACAGTGAAGATAAGTTCGATTTTAAATTATTTAAAGATCAAGTGAATAATTTCATAAATGAGAGATTTTAATGATATAACTGGTTCGAAGAAAGCGGAAGATTAGAATAGCAGTAAAATGTAAACCTGATTCTAACAACATACAAGAAAGACAGAGTTCAGATAGGTGTTACAGATTCCGAGGAAAGATCAGGAAGAATAAAGTTCAGAAATGATGAAAAAATGCTGCAGAATCGCAAAGTAGCTGTAAATTGTAACAGTGTCCTTAGATTTTTCGAATTGTAATCGATGAGTGAAACACAGGTAATCATGCTAAAACAAACTAGGAGAAATTCAACTTCAGCACAAAAGCTTCGAGTGCAAAGGGTTAATATTTGAAGACTATTATTTTTCATAAGATAAAAAGAAAATCGATCAAAAAATTAGCTACAAGAATTATTTCTGCTATAGCTAAAAATATATCTACAAAATTGCATTAATCAAACATTATACGAAGAAATAGAAAATATTACAGATAACCATCGTCATCCGCGCTCCGCCAATTCCATGACAAATTTACAGAGAAATTCGAAACAGTAAGACAAACAGTACAATCTAAACGGTTCAGTGGAAATGCAAAAAAAGAAAAAAAAAAGAAAAAAAAATTCATCCAATTTTCACTTCACTTTTAATTAATTTTCCGCTCGCCTCTGTTGCAAGAACGTTCACAGAGAAGAGCGTACGATAATAAACGAGACAGTAACGAGCGTACGAAAGATAATGTAAAAAGAATGCTGGAAAGGTCGCGTGGGAGCTTAACTCGTACCCGTTGCGGATCGCAAACAGAAAGTTTCGCCATCGAGAGAAGCACTTTTGCTTGGAAATGGCTCCGATCAATCGATAGGGTGAGTCAAATTGCCCGTCGTTTTTCGTTCCGCTTAATTCAACTCACGAAACTGCAACCGCAAAATCCCTTGGAATTAAATTAATGAACCACATCGTGTATCTGTTCTCGAGAAGAGGAAGAGGAGGAAAATGAAAAAAGGAGAAATGTGAACCCCTGCAGAAACTTGAGAACGATTTTGTAACAGAGAAATACATATACATACACACACACACATACGGAACCAATAAGATGTTTAAATTAACGGATAAGAGAGAAGTGATGGTAAGCGATGGGCATAAAACACCATAAACGATGTGTTTCGATGAAACAACGGCATCAATCGAGTAATCCGCGGTTCTGCAACTTCTCTGCCCTTCCTCCTTGGTGAGTTTAAAATAGACACGCTGAGGGTGAGATAGCGAGAGGAAAAAATAACGTCGAAGGCAAAAACCGATGGGGAGGGGTTAGACACAATGACGGGAAGAGGTACACGAGGGTGAGGACTGGATGCATCATGATAGGGTCCTTGGAAGCCATATTACCGCTGCAGCAGCGAACGTATACCCTTAAAGGTGCGAGATAGTAACGGTGAAACTGTGACGGGGAATATTGCCCGTCGATAAATTCGAAATAAGAGTCCGAATCGGATATTTCGATTCGAGACTCCTTTGTTCTTTTATAACGAGTAGTTCTTATCAATAGTAAATGCGCCTAGGTTATGCAGCTAACAATAAGTTCCTTCTTAACTCTTTGGGGCACGGTGGGATTAAAAGTGTCCCACTTTTTTGATGCACCGTAATGCATGGTGGGACATTTTTAGTCCCATCTCGAAATATTGCAATAGCTGCATACGCATAGGTTTCTATTTCGTCTTATTTAGGTAAAGCAGTTGGTAATCAAATTTCTGTGCAACATGGGTCTATTTTATTACCTGAAATCCTGTGCCGCAAAGAGTTAACAGACGTAGTCTTGTTGAACCAGAAATTGCTTCTTGAAGATTTGCAATGAGGAGTTTTTATGAATCTATAGTGATATGAGGTTTTTAGAAAGAAAGATGCACTGAATTTAATGGTCGAGAACATACTATACTGATTTTTATCGAGGGTCCCGTCTTTTATATGGTTAGGATGGGTCAATGATAATACTGTAATTTAGTAGGTCTTATTTGGGATATTATACGTCTTATCTTGGCTATTAAAAAACAGTCGTTTAAGTTTTTTTATTAACAAGTTCGATATCGGTTAATTCATATTTCAGGAAATGTAACACCTAAAATTGTTCTCTCCACGCTTATTATTGTATCACCTACATATTTAATACAGGGTAATTCCGGGTAAGATGACCCGCTTTGTTTTAGACTGGATCTACAGGATCTGTCAACTTGACGGGTTTTAAATTTCACGAGGAAAATTACAGAAACTATTGCCATTATTTTTTAGCACCTTTTGACGACTTTTATTAATAATATGGTATAAATATACAGAGTGGTCTAAACTTCGTGAATTACTAACGAATTTTAATTATTTATCTTTAATTTACTAATAATACAAATTAATACAATTTATTACAACACGTATTCAAAATCTTTACATTTAAAACAAACGACAAGACACTTTTTAAAGTTTTCGACGATACTCGCAAACTTTTCCACGATTATTTCACACGAAGCCTTCTCCAAAACGTTTTCAAGTTGCTTCAATGTAGCGTATTTTGAACGAGAGATTTTTTTACTCTAGAATTGATCATACAGAAATATCTATAGCATTAAGACCGAAACAGTTTAAAGACCAAACATCTTTATCGCAAATCTTCGAAAATAATTCTCGGCAGAGCCTACTAGATGATTTTGTTCCATGTGCAAAAGCCCAATCCTGTTGAAGGATCCAACTCTGTTCCCATAACGTTCACGAACCCAAGTTTTCAACAAATCCCTTGAAATTTGTTGCTGACAACTGGCAGCATTGATTTTAACGCCGCGTCCACAAAAATCAGCGACGTCGTATCTGCGACACTGATATCGGCCCAAACTATCACAGAAGCTGGAAAATGATGGCGATTCTTTTAAAATATGCTTCAAAAAATTCTCTGAACCATTTATAGCTGGACAGAGAAGATTTTCTCATCGGTGAAAAGTACCGATGTTCTTAATTTTACAAATTAATTGTTTGATTAAATTTGTAACAAATTTTGTAGGATTCATCTCTTCTAAACTTTATCCCTCATATTTCTTTGGGTTGCAAATGGATTTAAGCCACTTTCAAGAAAAACATTCTTGCAATAACATTTTACGGTTGAACATCTGTATTTAACTTATATTTTTTTTTTTTTCAAAATTGCGCATACACTTCTTTAAAAAAAGGCTTGTATATGTATATATGTATATTAAATTTAATATACACATTAAAATTATATATATGTATTATATATTATAAAAGAACGCCTTAAATATACACAAATCACGTTGCACGCGAAAACTGTTGACAAACCCGACAAAATCCAAGCACTTGGATATGAATCTAATGGTTTCAATAAATATTGTCAATATAGACAAAGTAAACTGTGAAAAGAGATAAGTCGGGGTACTGACTGTAGTTAAAACTAAATGTAAAATTTAATGAAACGAAAGGATAAACATATTATGCACGATACATTTCTCTTTAGTGATCGATCGACAATTTTTTCCAATTTTTAAATTCATTTTATACCCATACAGCACAGTTATAGTGAAAATTAAACGCCAAGTTCTCCGGAGCACCATATATCTTCCTATTCAGGAAAAACCATACGTGTTACCATATTATAATGTATACGATGAAGACTCAATTATCAGAATGTCTTCTTTAGGTATCATTACCGTAATTCGTTTAATCGATTCTAAATTAGGTGAAACAACTTCCAATATAGTCCACGCTGCTTTAAATCACGGTTAATGAATTTCGTATAAATAACCTTCTTCTTTAAAGAAACTTCCTAGAATTTCCTTAAGTACATCAAGTTTCTTCCTTAAGCTATTTATTTTCTTTCTTTCTTCCTTATAGGATTTTTCGCTGTTTGCTCTACTTTTGCAAAGTAAATACCGCCAGTACAACATCCCGGACATGATACAAAATTAGAATGTCGATAATCGATGGAGGAATATACGGAGAAAAGTTGGAAAAACGGCGATTCCTTTTAAGAGAAGAATGGATATTTATGGTATGATGGTGGAGTTTCAAATAAACCTGGCTGGAAGATATTGTAGAGTCGGTGGAGAACGATAGACAGAAACTCATTTTCTCGAGAGACTCGTGATAGCAATGGGCGAGCGGGATCTTCGACGCAATCCACGCGAAAATTCCGCTAAGAACAACGCGTCGAGCAATCTCGGGGAAACCGATGCTCGGATCGTTTCAGCTGGAGAAGCAACTAATTGAGAAATTTCTCGAGAAAACAAATCGTTGAGGTATCATAGAAATGACAAATATATATATATATACATATTTATTATTTATAAATATATATTTCAATTCGTAACAGTAAGATTTTCAAAGTTGAACTTACTTTATCTCTGTAACATTGAAATTAATTATTTTCTTAACTGTATGAATAATCAAATAAAATATTTCTCCAACTGTGAAATATTATAATTAAATTGTTTCTCTAACTTTCGAACATAAAAATCAATCATTCGTCTCAATTCTTACTTTTCCACTTAGTGATAATTAAAGTCAAGTATTTCGTTAACCTTCGATTATTAAAAATCAAGTATTTATATCTCACTTTCGTAATATTAACATTCACTCTTTATTTCGACTGCTACAACATTGAATTAAAATCTCCTTGCTAATTTAACAATAAATAAAAGGAAAGAGAATGTCGTAAAAAGAAAAGAGAAACAACGATGTCTGTAATACAGAAAATGAATGAAACATCATCGTGTATGAATATTTATAAAGTTCCCCCGCGTTCCTTCAGGTCAATTAAATGTTTACAACGTCGTGTAGAAACCGGCGTTCATGGTATATTCTCAGATGAATTCTACAACGAAAGTCGTAAAAGTGGATATCCCTGATAAACCTGGTGAACGGCTGAACGTTTACGATAATTGACTTCGAAAGATGAAGCCACTATAAAGCTGAACCTTTCTCGTCCGTCCGGTGATTTGAACGCCGCGAGAAAGAGCAAACCAACCGGTACATTCTCGCGCCATTTCGATTCCATCGATCGTCATAGTACCAGCCTTTTCTTTCGTATACTTTTAATTACCCTCGTGAAAATTGAGAAATTCGATTCGAAAGAAACTTGGAATCTTTCACTTCGTTATGAGAAATCTTATCGCGAGACTTTTATAGAGATTGAGAGTATAAAAGAATCGTTAATCCTTTCACAAAGCATGTTCTTTTTCTTTTTTCATCGTTTGTGTATCCACCGATTTTTCAGAAACGAAATTCAAAGAATTTTAACCCCTTTTAACGACAGAATTGTTTCTTTTTTCTTTCTAAGACATTTTTCTCGAGGAACTTACAATCTATCACTTCGTTATGAGGAATCTTATCGCGTGACTTTTATAGAGGTTTGAAGAATAAAAGAAACATTAATCCTTTCCGAAGCATTTTCACCTCTTTTTTCATTTTTTACGTATCCAGCGACTTTTCCGTCGATGATTTTACGATCGCGACATTTTCCCCTATATGAAATTCAAAGGATTTTCACCCTTGAATTATTTTCTTTCTTTTTTTTTTCAAGAATTTTTTACTTATCCACGGATAAAAATAACGTGTCCCTAATGGATACTAAATTGAGATCAATTGTTTAGTGTTGAAGAGCACCGGTTGAAATTGTAGAAAAATTCCAATCTTTATAAAAACACTGTGATACTAGGAATACTAAGCGTAACGAAAATTTCCAATTCTCAACTCTCCACCGTAAAAAGATCCATTACAAGAATTTTACAAAACCTTGGAAAAGAGCATGATGTACAACTGTCGTTCTATTCATTTCGAATCGATAACGAACCATTTGCAAAGATTAAAGAAACAGAATGAATGAAAAAGGAACGCGAATCTTTCATTCGCTACTCTCCAGTGGATCAAAAAAAATAAAAAATAAAAGGAAACACGAAAAAAAAAAAAGAAAGAGAAGAAAGAGAAAAGTCAAGAAATCTCTTCAAAGAAGACAAGAACAGGGTCACACGGCCAGGAGCTTCAAGAACTAAGACAAAAGATTGATTTTTCTGTCTTCGAGGCATACAAACGTACGCATACAGAGAGTGTGAATCACGAAAAAGCACCAGCGACGTTTCGTCTCTCTTTTCGTTTCTCTGACGAGACGAGAGAAAATCGCTGCAGACTCCCCCCTCCTCCCTAACCCTTCCGGTTTTGTGTGCCCTTCCGCAACGGGGTTTCGCGTCGACAATCGGCCGCCGCCACCGCCTACAACGTGAAAAAAGTCTTTCCTTCTTTTCTCCTTTTCTTTTTTTTTTTTCACTCTCTACCAGGCAAAAGAAGACGGAGAGAGCGTGTAAATACAGAGGCTGTGTGGTCGTGCACGAGGCTTTTAATCAGCGCGCATGGAAAATTCTCTTTTACGCGTTTCTCATACACCTCCTCCCCCCTCCCCCTCCTAGCACAGACCGCCATTATGCGTCCCTGTGTGTTCCTTTACACCTGCACGCACAGCTCCATTACACCAGACCAACGTTCCACGATTGACTCCTCGATTTCGAGCGACGCCGCCTTTTCCAGCCACCTTTCAACAGGATCTTGCCTCTTTTCATCGATGAGAAAGCTATCGTGAATTTTGTTCGCGGGTGCAAACGCTCGATTATTATTGGAATTGTTCCTGGAATAAGCTTTGGATAGCTGACGGAAATGGGAGGAATTGTTTTCTCTTTTTCTTTTCTCGACAGAAAATATTTTCAATGGTAAGGAGGGAGGTTCTTTAGTTTGGAAAGGTAGAAATGTAGGATGAATGTGACGTTGAGAAGTTTAGAAAATATTTGAGAGTAATCTTCGAGAATTGGTGAATTCTATGAAAATGGCGAATTTGGAAAATTTGAACATTTTTTAACCGTTCAACGGAGACGAAGAATTATTTTCAACCAACTTTTTTTCGTTTACGTTAAACATTTTTAACGGGAAAAATTGCAAACACTTTGCGTACATCGTCGGCATAATTGGCTTTTCGGAATATTTTTATTACACCATCTGTGTAATGCATAATTAAAAAGAAAATATATACAATTAAAGTGGAAGAAACTTTATTTCAAAGATAGTAAATAAAGGTGTAATCATTATTTTAGGTTCAAAAAATAGGAGGATAATCCATGAATACATTTTCAGAAAATATTACAAAGGTAATGAAGTACTTATAAAACGTTCCTCCAAAGAAACTGATCCTTTTTGTTTGTTATAATCCTTGAAACATTCTTCCAAACATTCTCGACTCTTTTTTTCTCTTTCTTTCTCATTATTTCTATTCCCGACGATTCTGGTTGCGGGTTTATTGCGCTCATTTTAGAGTCTAATTTGAAACCAATACAAATTTTATGGTTACTTTCCCACTACTAACTGACAACTAAAGTTCAAACTCATCGCACACGTGGTGTATAATCTGTTTCCAATAGGTTAAATGCTACGGATCTCTGGAAAAATTCAGCCGAAGAATATCAAGCAGCGCGATCATTCTTCTTTCATTCTTGTTACTTCTAATGTTTGAAAAATAAAAGCCTAGATTTCAATTTAATATTGACAAGATCCAAACGTGCAGCTAGTTCAACTCTACAGATCTTTTAGCCACTGAACAGAAGAAGATGGCGCGATCGCGTAATCTGGCACTCAAACGGTTAAAAATGTGAAAATTTGTATATGATTGTATCTAAAAAATATCTAAAATAGAAATAGACTCCTTTAACAATTCAGGAGCTCTCTACGTAACGTTCCAGTAGCAGAACTGACAAGAAAGGGGTGGAAGATTGTATCAGAACTGTCAGGAGGCAGAAAAAGAGAAAGGCGCACGGTTGAACAACTAATTTGTTGGATCAGCAGGAACTTCCTAATTCATAACCTGGATCAGTCGTCGCTTCTGAATTAAACGCGCGTTATACCTGTGTTCACGCGAACGAACAGAGGTTGATCCGCTATTTAATTAGAGACGGAGGTTTAAACGAGCAACGGAATATCATATTTATGCCGGGTTTCATCTCGGCTACCTGACATGACTGGCATACCGACGCTTGTCGTCTTAATTAAACTTAATTAGCCCTGACTTGTGGAGACGGCGCTGATTTCTAGGTCGTATTACGTTCAGTGATACACGCATTGCTCCATTAGAATATCTGATATCACGTGTAAACCTACACGCCTGCAATGTTCCTTTATTAAAGGATCATCACTGATACGAAAATTTACCGTAATTAATAGTTTATCGGAAGCGTTGTATGGTAGATGTCGAGATTGATCAATTATTTTCAATTTGTAAATTGTACTTGGAGATTTTCGAAATTTGTAGAACCGAAAATTGACGAATTTCCAAATATTGCAACTCGAACGATTTTAATATCTGAAAAATTTCGAAAATTCGATCTTCTCGAAATTTCGAAAGTTTGATTATACCAAAGTTCAGAAATCTGGAAAATCTCAATACACCGAGATTCGAAGATCTGAAAAGTTCAAACACGGAGAAATTTCGAAAGATTCGAATATCCCGAGATAAAGAAAATCCTTGACCTCGGCGTTTAAAAATCCGAAAGTTCCATAAAGTTTCAACGCTAACAAGTGATCCACCGACAACCTAAAAGAGTTAAAAGCCTTGCATGAAGAACGATGTGAATTTAACAGCAAAAGAAGGAGGAAGAAAAAAGAAGAGGAAATGGCTACTAGATTTCGCTTCGGCTGCAATTAGAGCTCAATTGAACCACAGTGCTAGCCCCTCCCTCCCCAAGCTGCAATATGCTTTTCCCTAAAATTCAGTTTGGAGAGGAACGACAGAAATTCTACCCCGTAGCCCAGATATAACTTTCAGCGACGTTCAAAACTTCGTTTCACCAGGGATGGCATACTGGTATGACACGTCCCTTGGCGTCCTCCCTAACGACAATGAGTCCTTTAGGCTGGCTTTTAGCAAGCTTCGAGCAGCAGGAATACTTGTAGAAGGGACACGAGTCTTGTGGACCCCTATCTCTGGTAAATGTAAGTCGCATAATGACGCATCCTCAATGGCTTGAGCAACGAAGAAGCTGTTGCGTAGTCTGGAAGCGACTCCCGTCAGAAGACCATGACTATAGGGATTTTCATCTCTACAACGACAAGCGAAACGACGAGGTAATATCGGTGTGCAAAGTAGCATGAAACACACAGCGTGTCCTCTTCCCTTCGAGAAAACCTTCTACTCGCTTGAGGAGCAACGTCAGGTATCGGGTAGGAGGGTACAAACTCGGCCAAAATTATGGACTATACTTTCTCTCTCTCTTTCTCTCTTAAAAGAGAAAGAGAAAGAGAGTGAGAAAGGTAAAAGGGAGGATAAAAATGGACAAGATGGGCTTTTCAAGTTTTCTAGCTGATTTGATTCAACCTGTTGGATAGTAATTTGAAGTCTTAAGTCAAAATCAGATGATAGTTTTCCGTAGTACTTTTTTCTGGATGTTCGTTTAAAAGGTTGAAGGGAAAGGTAAGATTGATTGCTTTTTTAGTAGAATTCTTTGAGAGATTATTCCACGTTTTGTATGTGAATCATTGGGTTCCCAGAGATGTTGAGATAATGATCGCATTGATTAATTATTAAGGTATTGTACTGATTGGTATAACTGGAGGATTGTGTGTTTGTAGATGTTTCGAAAGGTACAGTTACTCCTATTAACATTCAGACACCCTTTAAAACAGTATGGATTTTTTTAAATTGAACCAACGGACGTGAGTTTTTTTTAGGAGTTCGAAGAATTAGTTTATTAGATAATACGAACAAAAATTTAGAAAAAATTCAAACTGGGTGGAATCGCAAAGAAAATGGCGAAGGTCTCTATTTACAACTTTGTAACGAAAAATTTAAAAAAATACGTGTTGTATATGTATGTTGTTTATGTACATACTGGAAATCTCATCGAAATCGGTTGATGCAGGAATAAGTGAGAAAATTTTTCGATTTACACCATCTTTAAGATGTTTGCAATTCATAGCAACGTTAATCGATTTCTACGAAATATTTAACATGTACAAAATGTATTTCTTAAATTTTGGAAAAATCGTCCGTGACTATTTTCTTCGTAATTCCGACTAATTGAAATTTTTCCAAAAATACTTCTACACATCTTTCTAACTTCTCACGAGAACACAATTCCTTTGGTCCAATTTTAACAAAGTTATTCTGCTTTAAACGGTGTCCGAATATTAATGGGAATCACTACAGATATTTAAGAACATTAGTCTCGAGTACTTTTAAAATTTTTGAACAAAGGGTAAACGAAAACAATATTTCGAATTTATTTTCTTCAACTTTTCCATGAACTTTTATCCACGCGTTAAACCGACAGATTAGCAAAAAAAAAAAAGGAATAAAAAGAGAAAAATTCAACCCAAGTACACTGTATTAATTTTTATATATTATATAATATTTATTTATTCAGCCTTACAGCCAGGGATTGAACTTGGCTTACAATAACCTACATTTCTTTTCTTATAAAACTATCTTATCCATGCGTTCACACTCTCTCTTTCTCTCACTCCCACTTCTTCGCACTCTACTAACTTTTTATCCTATTTGTTACATATTGCACCTGCTTTATTCTATAATACTTATTTTCTTATTCAACTTCTCTAGCTACTTTACGGAAATTCAACCCTAAGTAATAAGTAATAATAAAACTGTGCCAAGAAACACTTTTTTCCAACGTCAACAGAAGTTGCGCGACTTCTAAATGAAAACTGCGCCAAGAAACGCTGCATTAACTGACTGGCCGACAAGAATAGGCCATTCTTTTCGAAAACTTACAAAAGAAGGGTCCTGAAGGGTGCATAGTGGAAGGTCTGTGGTCGACCTTGGGAGAAAGTAGCGGTTTCAATGATCCAAGAGGCTGTGTTCACGACGTGGAAAACCCTCGAACGTCGACCAACGACACTTTGCTTTTTACCTGATGCCTTACATCACTGATCTCACCAACCGAAAAAGAGCGGAATTTTCAACATCTCACTGTGCTTCCTTTTATCTCTCTTTTCTTTTTCTTTTTTTCAAGGAAAAAAATTAAACATATCTCCATAATTTAACGATGAGTTTGCATACGGAATAAAAGAAGAAAATCAAACTGGTCACAGAGGTCATATATTTCTGGTTGGAAACGTGTTTCCCATTTTTCTATGGATGGTCAATGCATATGCATCTTCCTCGATCTTTGCATGCAACGAGTGACCATCGTTCCCCCTTTGTGTATTCTCGTCCCTGGCTATCAGAATTTCTAATTTCGAAGATACACCGTAGATACGAAGATTCTTGTTTCCCTTTTTGATTTTAATATCCTTGAAGTAGTTGCTGGTAAAAGGACGTAACTTGTTGAAATACAATAGCAATAATATGGGATGAAGATAAGAAATCGAAGATGCAAGGTAGATCAGAGAAGCATCTAAAGGACGAACATTGATCGAGGAATCTTAGCTAGATCAGAGATAAAGAATCAAAGGTTCGAGATATATTAGAAAGTTGTATAAAAATAAAAATATAACCGGGGAATCTTCGAGATGAAAGATAGAGGATCAAAATGGTGAAGATATACATCTATAGAAAATCTTGTAGAACTGAATCTACAACGAAGATACTACGAAAATTTTATTAACAAATTATTGACCGCGTGTATCTTTCCCGAGCGACGCTTACGAATTTTACACTTGAAAAATATACAATTCGTCAATATACATCGAATCCTCTATCTCTAATAATGTTCGAGATATTAGCTCAAATTGGTCCGTATAACCGCACGTCGATAAATTTTTCTTACTTTCGATGTTGCTTATAAAACACGTGTAATAAGCAAAACAAAAGATAGTATTATCTACTTGTACAGTAAATAAAGTTAGAGTAGTTTATTAGACATTATTAATTAGTATGATAATTTTAAAATAATCGATAAGTGACGGTACATCGCAAATATCGTATTTAAAAACAGATTCTGTTCTAAGTGACTTAGATAAACGTGTAATTCATCGCTTAGATATTTTCCTTCTCTTTGCTGCCATAGTAAGTATTCGTGTGTGTATCTTGTTATTAAATCATTGATAAATGATGTTACTCCGATCCTTTACTTTTTTACATATTTTACAATAACTTCTTCTGCTAGATTTTGTTCATAAACATGGAAAACTCGATCCATTTTATTGTTTTTAATTTGACGAGAAGTGAACATCCTCCTCTCTAGCGGATTATTACGCGCTGGGTAAAATAGGTGACGATTATCATGTGCAGATTATTCCCGCTTGCAGATGCAAATTGGTTAAAAGTTACAAGTTAATGAATAATCAAAAACAACCACAAATAATAGACAATCGCGTGTCGTTGAGTTCATATTTGATTGTACCCACGATGTTCCAATACACACCTAACAGAAAACGATTGAGTCAGTCGAATAAGGTGAGCGAACTGCTTTCCAGACTATACCGAGAGAACACCAAGACCAGGGCTGCTTATTTAAAAGTTATAAGTTATAACGGCGACCATTAAGCGTGGCCTGGTCTGGCCTGTATAGCAACGACAAGCGGCTAGCCTGCGTATCTCTTTATGAAAAGTCTTCTTTCTGCATTCCTCGCTTGCATCGGTCCTGTTGCTGCTGCTGCTGCTGCTGACGACGTGTTTCAGCCAGTTTCCAGCCTGCCAGAACTTGTTCGCTGTCATAACTTAACTCGCAGCAGAGGAGGAGAGATCGTTACATTGTTGCTTCACTACTATTATCTCCTCCTTTCTATCCTCCTGTCCTCAGAGCTTCACGGTGAGCTTCGTTTATCTCTTTTCTTTCGCGATTCTCTTTTTGTTCCTCTTTGCTGAGATATAATTGACTTACAAGATGATTCAGAGCTTCTTTTTTTGAATGTGTGACTCCAGTAGAGATTTAAATCGCATTTAAGTCCAGAGTTAACTTGCGATGATATTTTCATTCAAGTTGAGTTTTAGCTGGGATTTAATTAAATGTAAAGTTTAAATGGAAATCGTATTAAGTTTAAGTTATGTTTCAACTGAGTTTTATGTCGAGCATTCAATTGAGTTACGAGTAAACTTACTGCTCGTTAAGTAAATTGTAACTTAGAGTAAAAGTTAAATTTGTCAAGTCGAATTTTAGTCAAACGAAGTTTAAGTAAAGTTAAGTGCCTGTCTGTTTACATCAAACACACGAAAACAATAATTGACAAATTTGTTATTTTCAATATCTACGAATATTGACAACACTTCCATTCTACGTATATACACTAACCAAAAAAACCTGAGAAAGCTGTCTAGATAAGAAATTCTCCAAGCAGATAATAACGTAATCAGAATGCAAATACGCTTTATTAAAACGTTCCGCAGCTAAGATAGAAGAAACATGCAACTCGGCGATATTCAATATACGTAATAATTGGTAATTAATCGAGAAGAAGAAGAAAAAGAAGAAAGAAGATTTGTACGAAATCGTAGAGCCTTCTCTTTACCCAGACCTTACAAGGCGCGACAATTAATGTAAATACCGGTTCCCAGGCCTTTAATGAAGAAACATATCGTTTATCAGCTGCGATCCAATATAACATGATCCATAAATCAATTGTTCGGTCGGCGTGATAGCGTCTAGTATCGGTTTCACTCGCGTGTACGTGTGAACAAGGTGAATCGACTGTGTTCGGCCACTGTTACGTCTCACGTTGCAAATGATCGAGAAAATGTGGTAATCCATACATATACAAGCTTCTGCCATCCCTAAAGGACCCTCTAAATTAATTCACAAATTGTTCGTCGTAAATATCCTTGATTTTCGAAACATAAAATATCGAAGATAAGAAAATTCGAAGTAATTACTATTAACATTAAATCTACCACGGCCGGTCATCAAATGACCGTTTCTAATTTTTCTTATAATATTCTGCAACTTTTCTTACGATATATGTATGTACATACAATGAATCTTTTTGTATTTACTTCTTTTCTTATTATTTTTTCTTCTCAGAAAAATATGCACCGGTCATCATGACCGGTTGAACGATTTATGTTCTTTTGTAATGTTATTTTCTCGGAAGATTCCATTCTTATTATCTTAACATGATCTCTTTAATGTATAAAGTTTAACGTGTGTGGAAAATGTACATTTGAGAACCCTATAATTTGCAAAACTTATGGTGGACAAGAATAAGATATGCATTATTCATTTCTAAATAAAGGAGACTATTATCCTTCATTTTCCATTTTCTGTTCAGGTTTGCAAATGAAACGGAAAACAATAAATTTAATCTGTCATTATATAAAAGTCGTTTTATTTGAGTCAATATTAAATTCACTATTATCCGGATTAACTAGTAAAAGAACATAAATATTTTTTAAAGACCAGTCGCGATAGAAATAGGTATACATAAATCGTCGGTAGGTTTAGTGTTAATAGCTAAAATATCGAAATGCATTAAAATCTGACGAAAATGAATCACAACTTGGCCGAACTTTCTATCGTCTTCTAAATGGAAAAACTGAACACGGCGAAGTCAAAACTTTCAAGAACACCGAATGCAAACAACGATGATTAATCCTGAAAGTGACTCACACTATGCACGAATCCAAATAAGGAATAAAAAAAATAAGATGGAAAATAAGAAAAAGGGGGAGGGCGAAGGAAGAAATAAGAAAAAAACAAAAACTAGCCTCTGAAACTCATTCACGCCCAAACAAAATGACGCAGAACCATCCCAAACTCGTTCAGACGCTTTCATTAAACCCGTTCCGGCGATAAACAGCTCTAATACCTCGATATGAAATTTCGTTGCAAAGGAGAGAGAATAATTAAGCAGAAAGAAGCGAACTATCTACCTTGAAGGAACAATGGTGTAGTGAAGAAGAGGTTTCACAAAGTACAACCAAAGTCACTGTATTCCTGAGGGCTTCCGTCGAAGAAAACTCCCTTCAGGCAAGAACGATGACGATGAAAAATTTCCAGCCTCGATACCTTCACCTGAAAGAGCTTCGTAACGCCCGCTTCTCCCGATGATCTTTCGAAGAGAACATCGCGGGAAAGAAATTTCGCCGTACACGTTCACATGAAACACCTGTTCATAAACTGGAGATGCGCGAACACCTATTTAACTTTGATCCATTTCGTCCTATTGTTCGATCATTTCCACCAGCAAAAGGGACCACGAGGAAAGGACAAGAGGAACCTCTCTTTCTTCCCAAGGACAGGACCGAATGAATAATGAACAAGTCAAAACTGTAGGAAGTCCACTATACAGGGTGTTTCGAAAATCGTAGTAAAATTAACGATGAACTTTTCAAATACAGTGGCTCAAAGTCGTTCACTCTTCTCGCTCCTCGCTTGTTCACATTTGCAAAATCGAATAAAACATATAAAATATAATCAATACATTTACAATCAACAATAAAAATATTCTTTATTTATTATTATAAAATATGACTAAAATGTAAAAATATGTATGGAGTATTAAGGAGGAAATAACTGCACTGATAGTATTAGGAATACCGGAAAGTAATGTCGTTCTTCATGACGTTTATTATATTTTTGTTCGCTTCCTAACCTGAATTCAGATGCATACCAAATTATCTTTATTTCTGCATGACGATAACCTAGAATCTCGTGATTATGAATTCTTCATTATTACGACCAATTCAGCAACGCGTGAATAAAAATAAGTTCCGATAAAGAACTGGAAGGACATGTTCGAGGTTGTATGCTTTATAAATTTCGTAAAAGTACCAATGCAAAAGTGGCAACAAGGGATATTAACAATATTTATCTACAAATTCTGGATATTGGAAAATGCCAACGTTGATTTCTGAAGTTTTCAAAGGGCGATTTTAATCTGAAGGATGAATGATCGAAGATCTGGTACATAAAACTTCGATACTTCGATAATAACGATTTAAGGACTACAGTTGAAGAAAATCCATGTTAAACGATTACACAGATTGCGGAGAAAGTACATTTTTATCCACAACGGTGTCAAATGGTGTCGTCAACAAATTATATACAACGATCTGTCTGTATGATACTTTCTTTCAGCTGTAAAAAATTTCTGGAACATTGACTCGACAAATAAAAAGAGTCCAGTAGATCGAGATTCAAGAGCACGTAGCAAATAATGAAAAAAATTGAGACGTAAACGTTTATGTCCAATTTTCACGGAAAAAAGTTTCACTTGGTATTTTATCAATTTACTTTTATCAATCACCCTCAATTCAAATTTAAATATACCACGATTTTGGAAACACCCTGCACGAAAACTTGTTACGATTGTAAGAGTATGTTCTACAATTTAGATAATCAAGATGAGAAACAGACTGGGTGGTGGTATTTTTAAGACTCTCAGAGGATCAGCTGTTTTCGAGGAACGAAGACGGAAGAATTAATCGTGGCAACGAATGACTCGAGCAACAGTGCGCGATATCCTGAATAATACCGAGAGCAGCTCGTGTTTCTTCGTAGTCTGTTCAACACGCTGGGATATTTGTTAACGTCTACGATAATGACACGAAAGCCGGACGAATGGGATTTCTCCACTGGTCTTACCATACAGTTCCGTTGATTTTTTTTTTTTTTTTTTTTTTTTTTATTTTGGAGCAGTTGGATTGGATGGAATAGGAGGAACACATAAGTATCATTTATATTGAAATTTTCTTCCTTTTTCTTCTTTTATTGTAGATTTTAGTTGACAGAAATGATTCTATAACTTTGATTGTTGGATTGACCTATTGTATACAATCAAATATGAACTCAACGACACGCGATTGTCTATTATTTGTGGTTGTTTTTGCTTATTCATTAACTTGTAACTTTTAACCAATTTGCATCTGCAAGCGGGAATAATCTGTACATGATGATCGTCACCTATTTTACCCAGCGCGTAATAATCCGCTAGAGAGGAGGATGTTCACTTCTCGTCAAATTAAAAACAATAAAATGGCTCGAGCTTTCCATGTTTATGAACAAAATCTAGCAGAAGAAGTTATTGTAAAATATGTAAAAAAGTAAAGGATCGGAGTAACATCATTTATCAATGATTTAATAACAAGATACACACACGAATACTTACTATGGCAGCAAAGAGAAGGAAAATATCTAAGTGATGAATTACACGTTTATCTAAGTCACTTAGAACAGAATCTGTTTTTAAATACGATATTTGCGATGTACCGTCACATATCGATCACTTTAAAAATTATCATACTAATTAATAATGTCTAATAAACTGTTCTAACATTATTTACTGTACAAGTGTATAATACTATCTTTTGTTTTGTTTATTATACGTAATTTCTGAGAATGAGCAACGTTGAAAGTAAAAAAGATATCGTTGCGCGGTGATACAGACCAACTACAGTGACTACCATTAATATTCGAACGCCCTTTAAAAACAGAATAACTTTTTTAAAATTAGACCAAAGAAGTTGTGTTCTCGTGAGAAGTTAGAAGGATTAGTTTACTAAATGAGACACACAAACAGTTTTGAAACAATTCCAATTGGTTCGAATTACGAAGGAAATATCAAGGGTCGCTTTTTACAACTTTTTTATCTGAACTTGTACTGAAAATTTAAGAAAGTGTATTTTGTAGATTTATGTCTATTATACACATGCTGAAAATTTCGTTGAAATCGATTAACGCTGCTATGAACTACGAACGATTAAAAATGGCAAAAATCGAAATCTTTCAGTTCATTTGGTTCAATTTATAAAAAGTTATTTTATTTTAAAGGGTGTCCGAATATTAATGCAAGTTGTTGTATATTAGTTGAGAGTCCTTGACTTATGAAGTTAATGGCGCATTTAGGACTGTGATGAAAGTTCTAATGTGATTTTGTTTTTCAAGAGTCCTACTCTTGATATTATTTATACCATTGAGTAGATTTCTAATTTTCCAAATAATTCTTTAATATTATCAACTACTTGTAACTTAGCCTTATTCAGTTAAAAAGTGCAGTCGGGTAAAAGGTGTGGATTCATTTGAATATTGGTATGTACATCGTAGAATATATTTTACAGTATAGACGTATTTTGCCAATTTTATTCTGCCCAGGCATGTCAATGTGCCTCAAAGATTTATAATATTAATAACATAATATTGTTACGTTGTTAGTAGCATCATCAGTTAGAGGAAATTGCATAAACATATATTTATAAGTCTTCAATGTTTAAATTTTATTTTACTAATAATAAAATTAAATTGACAATCTACCATTTCCCTATACTCTTCGAATTTATTAACTAATTACACTAAAAAGAGAAAAAAGAAAATATCCACTTGAAAGATGAAAAGAATGCGTACAACCAGAGGCTCCATCGGAGATTTCAAGACACGGAAATGAAGATCGTAATGGTCGTCGTAAAACCGAAAATGGCACCTTCTGCTGCGCGCGATAATGAGCCTGGAATCCCAGGTAGCAGATACCCAAGCGCAGCTGGGATATTGCACCAGGTAGAGGACAGACAGAGTAAAAGGACAGATAAAGCGGAAGATCATAAATGTAAAAACTCTGGGTCGACCCTGTAATGGCCCCCGGATGGCCCTCCGTTCCCCTCAGTCCACTTATTAACTACTTGTTAAACACGATTTTTTACGATCACGTTTAACGCTATGGAGAAATTTCGAGGGACAGATTAAGTGGAAGTGCTGATTGATTCATATCAGTTTCAGAGTCGGGCCAATTGACGACGTCTGGGAACATTGCCCCGTGAAGGGTAACGAAAAGCAGGGTGAAGACGGTCGATTAGTATCATCCTACATCAGGGAGTATGCCAGTGACAGGTTAGGCCACGTCCATCGTTTGGACAGGCTCCAACTTCCTATGGAACGTCTCGAACAGGTCGTCGAGTAGTTTCGATAAACTAACCTCGATGGACTTTATGACAGCAGGGGGTTGGTAATACTGTCAGTGATAAAATGCAATACGTGGAAGTTGGCTAAATGATATTCACCCACAGCATAACTGAGGAAGAAAACAAATTTACTCGTCATTGGTTAGCCAATGGTTATAAATACTTTATTTATCAAGAGGTAAGTTCATTTTTAATTGTATCTTTATGTCTGTATTAAATATAAAATATGTATATACATTATGTATTTATAATTTCTGTTTGAGAGAGATGAATTCAGCTTATAGGTTAATCATGTATATTTTACGAGTAATAGGTATAATATGATAAACAATACCGCACTATTACTAGCAGATTCTGTTAAATATCATGATATATATATTTAAATGGGACATTTATCTAGATAAAATGTATCTGATAAAAAAGGAACAATATAAAGCTAAATAATTACTTGAAGAGTCCTTGAATACACGCATTTAAAACAAATTTTTAAGTTACTGTGGCGTCGTTATTTATTAATACTTTCAGTTATCGATCACACAACTTAAATACGTTTGAAATTCCCGGCAAGTTACATAGGAAATATTTATATCTAATAAATTGTTACGAGCTTAAAAGAATCAAATTCACGAAACACAGTAAATATTCTCTCGAACCACCATTCCTTTTAGTTACAACGACCACCGTTAATACTGTTCACTAACAATTAATCCCCATGAAATGTAAATCGTGTCAAAACTCACGTATTACTGTGACACGCATGCGCAAACTCGTTCACGTGCACGCCGGGCACGGTCGCCGCGATAAAACGCGAAACGGAACACGCCTTGACGTTATTCTTTTTCCGTCGTATAACCCTTTACTCTTACACGACTCTTTATCTGCCTCGTGAAACCCACACGATTCTCCTTTCATCTTACCGATAAACGCCGCCGTGTTTATACGCGCGGGAAAAAACAATAACGGAAATAAAACTGTCCAGAGATGGCAAGACAGCAGCGCGATTAAGTGTGTCTAGTCGTTCAGAGCGTACAGATTGAAAAATTCACGTACGACAGATGTTCAGAAGTTAGCAATTTTCAGTGAATTTTATTCTTTATGACAAAACTATAGAAATGTGTTCTGTTCTATTAGAGATTTGGAAGCACTATATAGAATACATCCTCTTATCGACAGAGTCGATAAGTGTTTAAGGGGGCAGCTCTGTAACTGTAAAATATTAAATAAAATTCAACGACTTCATTTCTCTTTAGCAGATCTTAGATACACTGCAAGAAGATTCTTATTCGAGAAAAAGAAAATATTCGTAGTCAATCAAGAAGGCAACGTATTGAAAAAGAAGATTAAATATCGTAGTGTCTTTAATGGGTACGTTAACCCAAGGAATTACTGAACACCATTCAGGCGTTGATTTTACCATTCGTTCCGAAGAATGTCGATCATGTGATCGTATTAACGGCCCGTATGATTCCTTTACTATCTATTCGGCACGAGTAAATACACTTTTGAAGCTGGACGTATTTGATTGCACCGGCCGATAAAGTCAGACAGGGTTCTTTGTGCTCATACGAAATATGTACCCGGTTGATAAACCAACGTATCCCACTGTATTCATGTGTACCAACACTTACAAACAACCTTATCCGTTTTCCTAGCCAGTAACATTTCTATAAAGCTCTTAACACTTTACCTACTGGTCACACGGCACTCTGTATTTTTAATCTTAATATTTACCTTATACAGGGTGTTACCTGTAACGTTACTCACGATTTTTCACTCACTTGCAGCCATCTGACAAAAAAAAGTTTACAACAAGAGTTGCAGGGTATGAAGTGCACAATATATATCAGTAAAAAAAATTTTGAAAACAGTTTGTTTTTATGGCGAAGTCAAGGTCACCTTGGGTTTTACAAATAGGACTATATATTTTTTTTGTTTTCCATATTTAGAGGACATCGAGACCAATTCAAAACACGTATTATATGATATTTTTATTAACATATTACTTGATTTACAGAAGTGGAAATGTGAAATATTTTGCTTTTCGTCGTACCTAACCCCTAAACTTTTTTTTATCAGATGGCTGTAAGTGGGTGAAAGATCGTGAATAACGTTATAGGTAACACCCTGTATATTTCCTAGATGGTCAACTGTGTCATAATTCATCCACCAGGTATGTATAACTGAATCATCTTCCTTAATAATAAACAAACTTTATCTTCATAAGGAAAATGTTAAAGCATAAATAAACAGCGGAATGCTTAAAACAATTCAAGTGCATTCAAAGGCGCGAGTTGCCTATTTTATTTATTAATTTTTCGACGGTAGGTATATACGTAGTAACATGCATGCATATATACACACGATGTATACGCAAGCCCAACTCAAGAGCACATTCGTGCTTCGTGTTTCGAGACGTGAGAACTTCCCGGAATTTTTCTTTCGCTCGTTTTTTCTACCGCGTGCAGCCCCACCACGAGGAAACACAGCTCATAATTCATCGGCCATAAATATTTCGTTGAACGTGTTCCTTTACGAATCACTTCAACGAAATTTCTCCGGATAAATCATGAATGGCTGTGAATTATGACCACGGCCACTCTAATTTTGAGCTTCAATTTTCGCCGCGCTTATTTCCCATCCGTCTGATAATATCTCCCCCCTTCGTCTACCGTTCGCAGAACTTTTGAGCAAGTGATCGTGGTTTTGAATTTAAAGAGGAATGCTTTCTCTTACATCTCGAATTAAATTTATAAATTTCACCAGAATTATTACTAGAACTAGTACTTAGAACTATTACTTCGTTCGAAATAAATCGATTAAATCACAATTACGTTAACTTCGAGCAATCTGTTATATTCTTTAATAACATTCATCATTAATCTGGCATTACCGTTGCGAATCTATAAACTACTTAATACATTCAAATTCCTTAAAATTCGCGCCATTTCCAAAGTCTATTGGTAACTTTCTAACATAAGGGTAGCTGTATTTTACGATATACTTTCCTATGTATTTTATACGTATGAACGCAGGATAATCACTGACGACACAGTAGACTTTAAATTGAAACTCATTCTATAAACAAACATTCATTGTAAAGAAGTTGAGTAAATACTTACATGATATCGCCTCCTTGGGAATGTCACTGGCCGGAAAGCCCTGTGACTCGAAGTAAGGCTTGACAGCGTCGCATTTCAATCCGGCGTGCACCGTGGTGGTCGCGACGCTAAGGATCAGGACGATACATAACATCGACAGGATATCACTCATAATTCCTTCCGATGGTAAGCACTCGCGATACACTCACGAATAAACGCGGCAAATACGCGGGACGCGGCACTTACGGCTGTACATTCGCGGAAAAGTAACTTCGTGTTCGTGACTGGGCCCGGCAAGCACGTTTGACAATCCGAAACGACCAGCGCCACGATTGGCGTTCGTAAAAAGAGAAGGTAAAATTCAAAAGAAATGCAAAAGATATTTGTGACGAGGTATAGAGTGACAACGCGATACGACACCACTTTCGTGCTGGCTCGGGACGTACTGACTGACTCGTGGAAGGAACGCGTGCCGGCAGCATGACGCGCATGCGCGGAATTTGAAAGGTGTCTGGCTAGTAAAGGCTGTTTGAATTTAAGTGGCGCCTTGGTTACGCGCCAAATCAGTTGTCATGCGCAGAAGAATGTTTGCCGTTTAAATTTTATCGTGTGTGAATTGGAAGAAAATTAATACACAGATATGTAAAACAATTGCAAATGTATTTGATAAGAATAATCAGTGATGATATAAAGATTAATAAATAGTATCTTTGTAATATTTGACGATATTAATACTTCGTTTATTCTGGACGGAATTTAGTATTAACTATAAACTAGGAACCATATATTTTCTAGTGCGTATAATGAAAAAAAAAAAATACTTAGAACAAAGAAATTGCGATAGCTTGAGTTGAAGAGAGCAATAAAATACTGAGCAAGAAAATATAAACGACTGCAGACTTATAAATGAGATCAAATTTTTTAATTGCAACAATACCCCGCAAGCTTGTATGCACCTAATACTAAATAAAACATGAATATGCCTATAATTATGAAAATGACCTTTTATATGTTAAAAGAGTTTCATTTGCCACAATTAAATGAATGAATTTAAAAAATTTTTTGTTTTGAGGCCATATTTATAATCACTGGAATATACGTACATTGCTCAAAATAATCAAACAATTATATACTTATTAAATTTGTTAATTATATTTTGCACAAATCCCAACAAAAATCCACATCAACTGTTTTAAGCAATGTACATAACCATAAAAGCGTAATAACATGCTCTTTTACTAGCAAGCGTAAAGCTTGCCAGAAGCAGGTTCGACGAAGCGTAACTATCAAATATTTGTCTGGTAATGCATGCTCTGTGATGCATACTCACACGCTTAGACTACATATACGTAACTGTGCTGTGACACAAGGGACAAGCGTTAATATTAACCACGTCGCGTTCGGTAGCAACATGGTGTCTGCAAACAGTGCAGATCCACGCATTGCTTAGGTCCATCAGCGGTTTTCCAGAGATGATGCAAGGCGGGAATCTGGTCATACAATTGGGACAGGCGACGCACCAGTCAGGCACCAGGCTCTCGCAATTGGTGCATTCTGCTTTCGAATTACGAACATCTTCTGGAATATGTTTGGTAAATATATCAACAGCTAAATCCTCATACTCCTCCCTTGCTGCTTCTGAGATAGTCTCTAAGGACTCCAGTTTGCTAAATGCTTTAGAACATACAGCAAAAGCATGATTAACTGCACTAGTTAGAGCAAGCAAGCAGTAAATGTCATCAGGCTGCAGAATATCCTCGTATTCCCTGAGTCTTAAAGCTGTTTTCATGGCTGCGTCAAAATTCCCCGAATATATTTGTCTATTAGCCAACAAAAGGAAGTGATACGCTTCAGCACCCTTCCAGGCATTTTCTATCACACGTGTATCTTCATTATTTTCTGTTAAACCCATAACAATGTTACTGCGACCCCCTTTAGTAGCTGGAGCACTATTAATGTGATCTTCTATCAACAGAGCTGCTAGAACATAAATCTTCTTCACACGCAATGGATTTGTTCTTGTCTTTGCTTGTTCCTCTGCTAACTGAAATAATAGCTTTGCTGCCTCCAAATTGTAATTTGCTTTCTTGTATAACTCTATGGCTTGTAATCTCTTGGAATTAGATAGAAGGTGATTAGCATATTTGTTTAGTAGTTCTCCTATCTGGGCCATCTTATAGGTCTTTGCTAATTCAACTGCTTGATCCCAGTGGTTCAAACGGACACAGGTATCCACAGCTAATTTCACATCTCCATATTTTATATAAGCTGCCACTGCCTGAGAACACATTCCTACAGATGCTAACATTCTTGCTACTGTTTTTAAGACAGAACTTTTATCTGGTAGCTGTTGTACTGTTCCTGCTAATTGAATAAAGTCCTCCAGTTTATAATAACATTCTATGAGCTTCTCTAGGTTCCTGCTCTTTTCATAGTATTCCTTTGCACCATCCCAGTTCTGTCTCTCGGCATAGTACTCGCCAATCTTGTTATAAGCATACTCCATCTGTTTATCAGATCCTCCTATACCCATTTTCATCAGTTGTACCACTCTAAAGTAATCTCCCAGCTTCTGACGCAATGAAATAGCTAGATCTCTTCTATCCATGTCTAAATACAATTTCTCTGCTTCATCGTAGTTGCCTAGAAATGCGGCTACTTCTGCTTTTTTCAGCTGATCGTTGTGTACGTTTTGCAGACGTTTAATAAACTGGATGCCTAAATAATCTGTGCAACGCACCATTGCGTTCTCTGCGGTTTCCAAATCCAACTTCTGCAAAGCTGATTCTGCTAATAAACGCCATAGTCTTGGATGTGGATTATCTTGTATAAAATTGTTGGCTTCTTTTAATCCTACTTTCATTAATAGTTCTCTGGTGTCTCTTAAAGATTTTACTTCTAAATCTACTATTAATTCATTCTTTGTCTCCTCTGGCTTTTGCATGAGGTCATCCAACAAAACACAACGGATTTCTAAATCTTGGAATGAACAGATATATCCGGAGCAAGATATTGGTTCTTCAGGGTCAAATTCTCTCAGAACATACATCCTGGTCTTCTCTATTATTGCTAACAGAGCTGGATTATCTTGTGCCCAGCACATAGCCCACACGTCCTTTCTTTCAAACTTATTTATTTCATCCTCAGATTCGCCATCCTTCGAAACATTCTTTTTCGAGTCTGTTTCTAAATCTAGCATTGTCAATATGCCGCTTGTGTCCATAATAGATGCTCGAGACGAGTCACAATTAATTGCTATTTTGTAAAGCTTGCAACCAGTATTGTATCTGTTTGTAAGAGTGATCTGAGACAAGGAGTACCTTTGAATCATCCCTGATTCTCTACCTATTAGTAAAACCTTATCAGTTGCACATAGGCAGCAAATTGGATCCATAGTAACTTTGGTATTAATAGGTGTTTCAAACGATCTATCCTTGTCCAAATCTTGAATAACTTCCGTCACTCCGGTTGGAGTCTCGTCAATATGATAAATCTTATCCCTCCTTAGTCGGCCTGTATGTAACATGGAATTACGAGGGATGCGATAGCTCCATACTAAAAAATTATTTTTGGATGCTGTGATGACAACATTATTGTTCATGGTTACCCATAATGGTTCCAAGTCTGTGAACTTTGTGTCTATTGGAGTGGCTATTGTGTTACACACTAAAAGAGCATATTGTTCTGATCCTTGAGCAATATCATTTTTCACTGCCAAAACACAGTGGTCTCCGTGTGAAGCTATGGAAATCAATGCTCTCACATACTTAGTACAGCATGTATTATTAGTAGTGTTCCAAAACATGATACAAATGCCATCTTTGCTGATTTTTTCATTTGTATAAACAACAGTATTGCTGAAGTATGTCCACTTGTAATCTAAACGTATGTTTGCAAAGAAAATGTGAGAATCAACTGACAAAGCCACTCTGAGAGACCCTCCTTCCCATGCACAACATGTAACTTCTCTGCCAGGTACTTTTAGAGTTCTCATATGCTTACCAAATGGACTGTAAAATTGAATGACATTGGTATCCTTGGTTTCACCATTAACTAGTAATGGCATCAACCCTGTAACGGCTAATATAGATCCACAACTGTTCCAACAACACCATGCTGCTGTCATCCCAGTCTCTATTACTATTGGATTATCATCATTGGTATCCTTCATTAACTGTATTTTGCCATTTCTGTAGCAAATAGCCAAAGTGGGACAGTCTAAGCCGATATAACCATTTCTTCCATCATACCATTGCAATGAAACTATTGTTTGAATCTGACCACTATTAACAGGTATCACGTTTAATTTTGTTAAAAATACACCCTGATTATCATAAAGGTGTACTTCTCCATTTTTTATGCCAAATAATAATAGCTTTCCATCTGGGGACCATTGTACAGCAGCAAGAGCTACATTTTTCAGTTCTTTCCCCCATATCCTATTGCCATCAACTGAACCTACAATTACTGCTCCATCTTCGTATACTATGCAAATTTTTAGACCATCCAAACTCCATGCCATTCCTTTGACTACTGATTTATTGCAATTGTTTATCATTTCATCATACCAAGAACCTTTATACAACATCCAAACTATAATCACACCATTTTGATCGCTTGTGGTCAATTTCTGGTGTTGTTCATTCCATGTGATTACCTGTACATGACCATTGTGCCCTTCTAAAGTCTGGTTCATGCTTAAATTGCTGGCAGCGGTCAAGTTTCTTGACTTCCCGCCGCTTATGAATCCACTTGCATTGGAATCTACTCTGAGTACTTTTAGAAGACCATCTTCTCCACCGACTGCTATATAACCTTCTTTCTGATTCCATGCTACGCAATTAAGTCGAAAATTGTTCGGTATTGCTATTTTCTTACTTAGATATACAAACATTTCGTCGATATTTAATAGAAACCATTTAACTTGTACTCTTTATTAAATCAATTTCTGAAAGGAATGGTTATGACGTGTTAAAATATATTTGTAAATATTCGATTAATTTTTGCAATTATGATAAACGATCACTCACATTATTGTACAGCACCAGTATGACAGTATTCGTCATGAAAAATTTGTATAATCCTATATTACAAATACTTAAAATGTAAATTGTTAACGTTACATGTGTTTCAAAATGTTTTAAACATGTTTTTTGAAATATCAAGTTTATTTAATTAAACGCATTTTCTTATCATTTCTACAGTTTCACCGAACAGTAATTGAAGAAAAGGGTTATCATAAACAATCGCAATCTGATTAAACACACATTGAATTGGAACATGCTATAAGCAGTCCCATTTACATCGGTGCCCGGAAGTGTGAAAAACAAAACTTCCGATGTAAATTGAAAACTTTTCTTATATTTCATGTAACGTTTATTGAGAATTAAATAATATACACAAAGACAATGTAATCATTCAAAAATACTTTATTCTGGAAAAGATAAATGTACAATTCTATCAGGTTAATAATATAAAAACGTGGTCATTGTAAATTGCAGTCAATACTAAGTCATTGCATCTAAAATTAAAAAATATAAAAGCTAAAAAAAGATAAAAATTGACTGCAACATACTTTAAAATACTGTACATATAAAAATATTAAGCATCAACTCGTAATTTTCATAATAGGCTTAAATATAACAAGTTCGTGCTTCACTTTTTCCATAACACCCCTTTTTCGCCATAAACAAATCCAACAGTCGCATACTACAGAATTCATACTCACTATTAACGTACAAATCTCAGGATTTTCAATGAATATATCAGAATCAGGGAAATCAGCAATAATTTTACATCCACTGATATCTATATATCTCAAAGTTGGCGTATGTTTCAGTAACAAATTTAAAGATTTTACTCCTATTTCTTTATTTCCCCTAAGTACTATTTTCGAAAGGTTTGATACACGTGACAATATATTTTCAACATCAACGTCTGATAATTTGCAAAATGCGAGCTCTAAACATTCCAAATTTACGAATGAAAGATTTGTTTTACTTAGGATGTCTTTCACCAGATTGAAATTTCCCTTGGAAACAGTATTTGACAAATTTAAATTAAGCAATTGCCTCTGTACAGTTGTACAAAGCCCGTCGTCTATAAATTGATTCCAAGAAATATCCAAGTTTACGAGACTACTATTGTTCAGGAAGAACTTAAAATTATTCAATTGACAGTATCTCAAATTCAGTGTCTGAAGTTGTGCCAATGGGGAAAGGAGTTTACACAATATTTCTTGACTCGTTGTTTCAAGCGGATTATAGCTGAGGTCCAAAAGTTTCAGTTGAGATGGCAATTTTACTAATTGATTTAAACATTGAGAATCTATATCACATCCTTGAAGGCACAATTCTTGCAAATTTGATAATCTTGAAAGACAATTACTCAGAACTTTTTCGATTTCGTGCAATTCATTACCAGATAAATCCAGTATTTGAATATTTTTCTGATATTCCAACGTTTTCAATAAAGATATAAGCTCTCTTTTCTCAACGTCGTCTTGCTTTAGCCGTAAAGTGAATGTATTATCGCATGACTTTAAACACTTTAATATGCACTCTCGAACATCTATAAATAGTAAGAATAATTATTTAAAAAAAATTTCTTATGTTATTAAAATATTTTCTTATGCTATTAATAAAATATTAACCTATGTTATAACTTTTGCAAATTGTTCCATATCGTTCAACAATAGAAGGTGTTTCCAATTCGATTATTTCACACAGAAAGTATTTAACAACGTCTCCCTCATTTAATATTGTAAACACGTTATTAGAATTAATCGCAATACCATTCATGGTCTTTAAATCTAATTTTGCTTTGCACCCAGTATCGTTATAAAATTTCTTTTCAATATCAGCTAAAATTTCTTGTATCGATGGCTTCGTTGTATTCGAAAATTCCACCTGTGTCTTGAACATTTTCTCGTCTATAGAAATATTTAATATAACAGACTTCGTAGCATCTTCTACTCTAGTTTCGAAATCTATACGAGGTAGATTTGCAGGTGAAGGAGTTCTAACCATAGAATTTTTCGTAAATCCAATCGATAACAAGGACGTTTGCTGTTTTGTCTTCCGAAAACTCCATTCGTTGGAAGCATGTGCTACTTCGGTATCACAACTATTGTTACTATCCTCGTCTATCAAATTAAGTTCCTCAACCTCTTCCACAGAATCCTGATTATACATTCTTTTTCGTTTCGAATTTTTAACATCAATATCACCATTGCTTGATTTTCTTTTTATCATTGAAGTAGAATGTTCTTCGGAATACTTTTTATCTTTAACATCTTCTTCAAAATCATCTTCTAACCAGTTATCCACAAGAATCTCCTCACTATTTAAAAGTGGATTCACATTATGATCAATACGAGACACAGAAGCTCCGATTGGATCGCTTCTATGCTTCAGATTAGCTATAGTTCTCTTGTAATCTTCACCTGCAGAAATCTTTTCCACGGGATTATTTTTCTCCACGTTACAAGCCTTTGAATTACGCGGTGACTTATGAGATCGTTTCAAATTTTTCCTTTGGCTCGATGGTATCATACCAGATAACAGTTTGTGTATCTCATCGTAATCCGCTTGATCTTCAGAGGACAAAAAATCGACGCGACTCCTCCACTGTTCTAAACAGTCTAATGCAGTATCATCATCATTTGCTTTAAGTGCCACATTTGCCCCGTGTTCTATTAAGAGTCTCATCACGGCAATGTTGCCGCAGGAAGCCGCATCATGAAGAGGCGTGACTCCCTGACACATCAGACTTCCGGGATCGTTTATGTCTGCACCATATTTCAGCAATAATTTTACAACTTCCACATGACCATGATTCGCGGCTTCGTGAAGGGGAGTCCAGCCAAAATGGTCCCTGACATTTATCAAATGACCAGCTTCTAATAATTTCTCCACGGTTTCGACATTTCCATTAATGCAAGCCACGTGAAGTTGCGTTTCACCTTTTTCGTTCCTTTTTGCGGCAACTGATTTCTTTTTCGTTCGTCTCCTATTTTTGATATTTTCCTTGATCATTAATTCTGCTTCTACGTCTGACAAGTCATCCAAGCAAATATTCCTACCAATATTATTCTCTTCTGATTCACTTTCGCTGTCAGAATCGTTACATAATTTTTCCAGCGTATCTAATTTTTCTTTGAGTATTTCTATTTCTTCTGTTTTATCACATCTTTCTAAGTAATTCAGACGTTCATTTAGAACGCTTGCTTCCAAGGAAACGTTGTTGGAATCTTTTGCATTTCTCAAAGCTAGATCATAAGTTTCTATAATTTTCTCGTCGGTTGCTTCGGTGACTATTAATAGATCTGCTAAAAATAAAGCTGATCTACATATTTCGGGCGGATCCGTGCACAATTTTAATTCTTTTTCAGCAAATTCTAACGCTTCGTAATATCGTCCAACGTCTTTCAAAGTTTGTGCTAAACTCAACAAAGCTGCTCCTGTACGATCGCTTTGAATTTCTTCCGCGCATGCGAGCATTTTTCTATAATATTCTATCGCTTTTTCGAAACAGTGTACAGCCACTGCTGCATCCCCCAATGTTTCATACAACTTTAATTTTCCACTGGTAGTTTCTTCTGTACTTAAAGCTTGCTCTGCTACGTGTAGTGTTGCGACTATAAAAAGAAATTATTTTTAAACTAATCGTTATATTTTATGATTTTAAAAGATCTATATTTATAGTCATACCAATTCTAAGATTTTTTTCTATTTGGTGCTTAAGACTTTGAGGCAAGTTATTTGTAACATAAAGGGAGACTAATATTTTCCGTGCCTCGTACCACCTTTCCATTTTTAAAAGTAATTCTGCTTGAAAGCATCGCGTCTCCGCTTTCAACGAGGAATTATCGATTTCTGCTGCAGTCTCTAAGTGTTTTAACGCTAGATCGTAATCGCATTTCCGCTCATACATTCCTGCTAAAGCAATCTGCGTTCTGTGGAAATCTTCCCGTAAATTGTGCATTTCACATAATGCTGCTGCTTTTTCCAATAAATCAACAGCTTCTTGGTATTTTTTTTGACCTTCTAATACCAGTCCCAGATTCAATAGCAGCCGTGCCCTCATAGTAATCAATTCCTTGAGTTCAATATCAGTTTCTTCAAGTCTAAATATAATATAAACAGTTGATTTGTAATATTTCAGAAAGAGATTAAATTTATATATAAAAAAAGAAGATTATGATACCCATTACAAAGGCGTATACTCTTCATATATGCCTTTCTTGCACTTGTGAGAGCATTGGACTTTACTTCAGATTTGTCATCTAAGCTTTCAGCCCAGCAAAAGTATGTTCTACCTAATGTTGCATAAGCTCTTTGTTCCTCTAACGAATTGTTTAATTCCTTGGCTCCTTCTACCTAACACAAAAATATTTTTATTAATTGTATAATGCTACAGTAAAATATTACTAACATATATTCTATGAACAAACCCAAATAGAGATTTTGATGCAGCAATGCTTCCTCATATGTACCCATATTTGCATACATTTCTCCAATCATTCTATGAGCCACCGCAATATTCAATTTATCCTCTAAGATATTACAGACTTTCAATTGTTCATTATACTCCTGTAATGCGTCTTCATATTTGCCATTCTCAAAGTATGCATCTCCAAGCTCTTTGACAATTTCAGCCAATTGCTGAAGGTTGCCATCACGTTTGACCCGTTTCTTCTTTTTAATTAATCCTATTATCAAATCAAGATTTAGATATATATAGTATACTACACCATTTATGTAATACTGTAACTATTCACATAATAAAATTTAATTTTTATAATTGGATAATGGAAATTTCCAAGATATTTTAATTTCACCATCATATTTATGTAACATTATTCATTTTATGAATATAAAAGTTGAACGCTTATACGTGATTCTTTCAATAAACATACAAACAAAATGACACTCACTGTCGATATCCATTATTTACAAATGTAAATTATTATAGAAACAAGTGATTCACATCCAGGTTTACTGTGCTCGATTTCGAAGTTCAATCGTGTGCCTAGAAAACATGCCGGCGCACAGACACACACAGAAGCGTGTATCAAGCCGAAAGCATAGTCACGCACGAAAAGTATCAAACGCTACAGCAGACGCTTCATAACGGTAAAGAAGAGAGCATGAAGTGTCATTGATGGAGAAACGAGGCAAAATCGTCAAGTTACTAGACATCGAAATTACCATCGATCGCTGAAAAAAATCCAGGTATTGTCACATTGTAAAATTTCTACATAAAACATCATATTTAGGATTTTTATTATTTTAAATGAACTGCAACATTCTTTGAATATTCGTACAATTGAAATAACGCGAAATGAGACCGTGAGAAAACGATTACCGTGCAAATTCCTATGGCATTGAGCGCAATTGAAGTCGCTTTAGTCTAATCACGTTGAAAAGCGGGAACAAAACAGATCCGCTCGAATTTGTAAGATAGTTTTCTTTCAGAGAAATTTCCCTGTGCGCGTGCCATGGCACTCGCTTTCATAATTCTTCGCCTAATTCGCGTCGCGCGTGAACTTCAATGACTTTATAATCCACGGAGCACAAGTACGAGCTGGTACGAGGTAGTACGAGCATTTAGCAGTAGGTAACCTGTGGCGCTTGAAAGTTCACTCGTTCTATGTGGCTTGTGTCAGTCGGGCCGTGTTGCGGGTCGTGAGTGGGTGATGGGTGTTGTGTCTTCTTTCAAGTTGACACGAAGTTGACATATTGTGGAAAAGATCCTAACCCATTCCGCTTTTTTCCCCTCTCTTTTTCTCTCGAAATACACACTCTCTGATATCATTTTATGATCTTCGTTAGACCCACTAATGGCAGGAGAGTTGCATAAAGAGAGATTCACGAGTAAGTCGTAGAGATGCTGCCAGGCATTAGAATCATCGTAGCGAGTTTGGATCGATACGCGCGGATTCCTCTTTTCGTCGATGAATTCTATTTCGTCTAGCAGATGCTGTCCAAATCTGTTTCTTATTTCATCTCGCCAATCGCAGTAGACTGCAGCGACGATTCAAAAAATATCTCTTACGTCAATGCGAACGATTTCGTGCGGCACTAAAAAAACCCGCTTAATTAACGGAATTATTCTGTCCGTACTTTTAATTGTAAGATAAATTGCTATTAATTGAGGTGTTCCGTTATGAAAGGTGCGCGCGACAGTGTTGTTCCTGTTGCTGTTGAATGTTCTTGAGTTTTGCAAAATATGTAATACCGTTTAAAAAATTATCTTCTTTTTGATAATTTAATAAAATTTTGTTTGTATTTACTGTAATATTTTGTAAATTGTATTATTTTGTTTGTAAAAATTTTGTATTATTCAATATAGAATTTTAAATATTCCGTCGTATTTTATAGAAATTTGGTGGTATATTCGAATAAAACTGTGTTAAAAAGACAGTTGTAGCAACAGATTTGATATTTATCTCTTAATATAGTCCATGTGATCAAACCTATTTTAGATTCAGAAATTCACATATATATGCTATTGCGTAACATATCTGTATTTATTTTAAAGCCACTTCTCATCAGTTGCAAGAATATTTTAGGGATCTGTAGTCTTAAAAATGTTACCATTAAAGCAAAATTATTTTCAAGCCAGAGGATATCTGTTCTCAACAATTTAATCTCTTTAGTTCCAGCTCCACCAAGACCACTCCTGTATTTAAGTATACCAGAAAGCTCCACAATGTTCTATTGCGATATTGAAATTCACCAACGATGGAAGAAAGAAAACTCGCAAAATCCTGTGACACTTTGGCAAGGTTGAATGAGAATGAACACAAATTGTTTGAGAATCAAAATCATTGTATAAAGCCATTACCTATTACATTTAATAAAGAGGATGTTGAAATAATAAATGACAAAGACACCATTAATGATACAGCAAAAATTAACTGTTGCAATAATTCCTCAAAAACATTGTTATGTGCAAAGGACTCTAAGGTAATTTCTCACAATTCAATACAATATTATAAATCATTACTATTTATTTCTTAATTATTTATTCATTTTTAGAACTCCCAAGAAAAAGAGCCACCATCCCCAACCACCTTACAATGGGGTAGGGCTATAGCTGAAGTGAAGGAACATGCTGTAGCAAAATTACAAGATGAACTTAAGAGAGCACACGAGGAGTTAAAGTTAAAGGATGAAGAAGTTACAAGACTCTCAAGAATCAAGCAAGATGTTGAAGCTGAATTGGAAGAACTCACTGCCAGTCTCTTTCAAGTAAACTTCACGGATTGCGTTATTCATGTATGTTATGTAAAGACATGCGAAATCACGAAATAAAGTTTTATGTATAAATAGGAGGCACATAACATGGTACGGGAAGCAAACGTACGTCAAGCTACAGCAGAGCGATTATTGGAGGAAAGTCGTATGAAAGCTGAAGTTCTGGCAGCTGAAGTGGCAGCTCTAAAAACGCTAGTGTTAACTTCGACACCGGCTAAACCAAACTTTCATCTGCATCCGCAAATCGATACGAAGAGTCGTCCAAATAGCGAGGATTCCCAACAAGGGCTTTTTGCAAGAAAACATCGAAGGTTAAAATAATAATAAAAATCATGAATATCAATGAATCTAGTAACTGTTTAAATTGAATCCCACACATTTTTGCATTTAGGTCACCGTCACATTTCAATCTAAAATATGGTCGAGAGAGTTCTCCGCCGGACTCGCCGTTGAAAGAACAAAGGCCATCTCTGCCGTCGGATCGAGAAAGTTTAGAAAGAGAATGGAAGAAAGATACAGAGAAAGAGAAAGACAAAGAATGCAAAGATTTCGGCCTTGAAGTTGATCCTAGAGTACATACAGAGTTTCTTAAATGGAAAGCTAATCCGTGTGTAGACAAAGGTGATCCTTTCGTTGGTAGAATCTTTAATGAAGACATCGATCTTTGCCTTGATTTCCCTAACAAAGAATTGGGTACAAAAGTTAGACAAGCCGTTCTCGATGGCATCATCTTTATCGAAGCGATCAGCGACAAAACTAAATTCACTTTTCCAAAGTAAATCACGTGTTTTAATAACAGCATCACGTAAATAATAATTTCCCTATTGTACTTAATTAATAGACTTTTTCTATGGTTTGTATCTCTTTTAGAAAGTGTGTATTACTCGAAGCTCCGCGTCAATGTTATTATCGAATGAGACTCGGCGATCAAGAAAATCAGTGGTACAGCATATCGCAAATCTGTCGCAATCGAGTAAGTTTTTCGCCTCTCTAAATGGTTTATCGTATATTATATAATATCGTATCTAAAGTTATATGTATGTTTTTCATAGATAATAGCGGTCTGTGATTTCTTGAATTATCTCCGTTATATCGAGCGTGGCCTTGTCAAAAGCTCAGGTAAATATAAATCGTCCTCATCTTTTTTTCTTGCAGCGTAGAAAATTGAATCATTGTTACAGTTCATGATGTTTATTGGGAAATTACACGATTACGAAAGGAAATGGCATTTGCTCGTTTGGGCCTAGCTCTGTCGTCTTAAAACACACTCTCCATGCAGGACTTCTTCTAGTCTTAAATGTAACAAATTAGGCCATGGATCTGTTATTATTCATTTACAACTATCAACAAGTAGATTGTTAAAAAAATTTTTAATCGTTCCAGCTAGCCTTGATCTTTTTGATTATCTACTATGATTGAGATTTTCTAGAGTAAGTGTTAAAGTTTTAATATATGAAAGCTCTAAGATTCCTCTATTGTAGCGTGAAACGCTTCGAATTATTTAAAATGAAAGAAAAAACAGAAAGAATTTATATGAGTCGAATTTATAAAACTTTTCGATTGAGATTATAGTTTCTAAAGAGTATCGAGTACTGTTCTTATTCTCAAACGTCGAAGACTTCTTTAACAATCTGAACGTTCATTAATACGTTATTTTACTGTTATAGCTAGCATAAATATATTTTGATCAGTTTTTTAAAGTGCAATGACGTATTTCTAAGATATTGGGAAACATGGTGCCTTTTGACTTTTCTCTTATTCATAATGCGTGACTAGTTTTTAGTTTAAGCTTCATAGTTAGTGACGAATTAATCGTATCACGTAAAAAAAAAAAAAGTAATCTCGTTATTTCTATAATTTATTAACAGCTATAGTTTCTATTCTTCTCAAGTAATGCAGGCAGTTGTCTTTGCTCATTTAAGAAAGTGTAAATGGTATAGTTTAAAAAAGAACTAATAGGGATAAACGTCTTCTAAAAAATCTGCTTTTTATATAGTCTTTCGTTTGTTTTTTTTTTTATGTGCATACGTACATATACCTTTGGACATGACAAACGAAATCCTAGATCTATATAAAGTATCATTTTTAACTTAACGTCACTTGTACTCATAATTTAATAAGAAACGTGTCATTAAACATTGAAACAATGAAATGATTTCAATGTTTTTTTAAAGATTGAAAACAATGCCATAGATGATTCATTTATGAAAAAAAATCAAAAACGTAAATATCTATAAATATGAGAAACGATTGTACTTTATAATAAGTTTTACATGACGTAAATTAATTTAAATTTATACTTTTAATTCTTATTTAAGAATGAAACGATATTATACGGAATTTAATGATAATTAGCACTTTTTATATATATAGTAATTTATATATTTTCATACGATACGCATTAGAACATCAATTTTGTCCAAAGGTACACAGTTTTCCCTCCATAGAGAAAGTTGTAGTGTATTCATTCTAAGGGATACGTTTTTTTCTGTTACGAATATTAACTAGTACCTGGTAATTAGCGCGCATATTAAAAAAAAAGTGGTATACTGTTAAGGGTTATGCGAAAAACTATGCATATATTACGTCATATAATTGACATATGACTAAAGTGATAAGAAATGTTCGAAATTATGGATATTTGATGTGTGCTATAGCTAGAATCTTCTTTTACGATCTATCAAATTCTGATCCAGTTGACATGAAATAAAATTTTTATATTATCGTTCTTCGTGTAACACTTCAATTTTTTTTTTTTTTACAATTATTCTAAATTAAATATTGGATGTATCATATACAACCGAACATTGTTACTGTTACATGTGAAAATGTTTTAATTGATCCAAAAATCTAACCTATGTGAACATTTACGCTTTTCACTCTTCCACGAAAATATCAATTTATTGAATTAAACTATGATATTGTTTTTATATATCTATGTAAATAATTAATCGCTAAGGATATGTTTCCTTCGTATTGATGGTGCTTTACAATAATTATTGAGAAAAAAGTATCTGTATAAAAACTTCTAAACACGAAGCTCTTAGATTAATTTTAGACACTTGTTCACTTAGCAAATTTTCTACAAATTAAACGAAAAGAAATGTGTTCGAATATGCAAATATAATGCAACGCGTTTTAACCTGAGGTAATTTTCCTGAAAAATTCAAAAGAATTGAAGATCCTCGAATCAAAATGAAGTTTAATTTTCCCGCGCGACTAACTGTCACTTTACGTGTAGATACTACTTGCATAATAGTAAAAATCATTTTTTGTATTCAACTTAAAAAATTATCAAATATGTGTTCGAAAATGCTTAAAAACATTTTTATTGTACATACGCGATATTATCCCGAAAGGCAGAGATACAAATTCATTAAGTACATTCGTTGAATAGTAATGATCGAAATGACAGGAAAGCAGATGGTAATAATATGTACATTTTAAATAGTCAATTAGAAATATGCTCCATAGTACTTGTTCAAATTGTTCAAAGTTGCCAAAGATCGCTTCTGAATGGTTTTTTATTCAAACATATTGAGTTATTAATTACTAGACGTGGTTTCTAGACACATTTAGATTCAGAAAGACTCAAACAATTTTATGCATAACTATACAAAGAAAGTGTAATAGTAATTGTCATACGAATAAGTCGTAATAGTAGTTCTATTTAAAAATAAATTTTCATGTTCAAGTAGGGTAGCGCTAAATGTATAAACTTTAGTTATCAATAAGTTTTATGTAATGTAATTGTAATTATTTTTCGATTTAATTATCAACTGAATAAATTCTTTGTTTTAATACCGTACGTATTATTTTATTCCCCACTTGGGTAATTTCCATTCCGATATTATAGATATTTTTTGCAACCTCAAATAATGGGATGTACAACAGTTAAACAATTTCAGGTAGAAATTTAAAATTTTCGTGTCCTATATCTCAGTTAGTCTGTCTAAAGGAGATTACTTAAGAAATGTTTCAAAAAAAAAAACGATTATAGTTTTTAGTACTCGCGTAAGCCACAAACATAAAGAAATATATCGATCTCATTTGAAATTAAAAATAGTAAGCAAGATACGCACCTATTGAATCATCGTAAAGTCAGTCTCTTTGTATTAACAAAACTTAACTTGCCATTTTTTATTTACCATTTTTTTTATCATATTTTTAAAAAATGAATTGGTAAAACTATTCTATATTATACTTTCTTTAAAATTAAACACAAACTTGGAATTTTAAACTGTAACGATTATCGCATCGTTCGAAACTGCAAGTATCCTTGTACTAATGTAACTATACATATGTATAATTACAGAGAACATGTACAAAGAATTGTATAGGGTATTCGTATTCGACCACTAGGTGGTGCTGAAAACCAATTACCCTCACCTTTTCCTTTACCGGATGATCAACTGTTCTGACCAACTTTGTTTTTCTTCTAAAATCTGCAGTATAAAGTGGTAAGATTTCGCGGGTAAATGTACGTACCGCTAGGTGTGTGGTTTAGTCAGTGTTGAACGTTGGTTCTCTCTACAACATGTGGAAAACAGCAGCGGTATTGGGGCTTCTTGCCTCTGGTATTACTTTTTTCTTAAGGTGAGTTCACCGGCATAAAAAGGTAATTAATAATAAATTGAAGACGACCATGATAAAAACGTCGATAACAGAAACGATAATATTATATGTGTATTAATTATTTTGTGAATATTCAATCATCATTCTTTTATCTTTAACGTAAAAAAGCATTAGTATCATTCCGTTAAAAAATTCCGTTACTTGCAAGCTGCCTAATACCCTCTTTGCATATATGAAATTCGCATAAATAACATTCGATTCATTTATAAGCCACTTTCCTTATTTTCTTTTAGAAATTTGCTCATAAGTTTGGGATTATCCTGATTCCTGTAGAATATAATGTACATTTGTAAATACAAAAGAAATTTGTTCATTTATACGATTTGACTCGTTACAAGTGGGTATTTCGATTGTTCGTAATTTTGATCTATATTTTCAAACATTTGACACTTAACGATTCTTGTCATTTATTTCGAAACTTGTAACATCTGTAAACCTGTTATATTTTCGATTGAACGTATATACAGTCAATTCGATGCAGCATATATTACCTAGATGAGCAAATTACTGTACTTTTATCTTTTCTTTCGTGTCAACGAATCGTCCTCTTTCAAATATACCAGCGACTAGAAATAAATTTAACACTGTTAACTCACTGTAACTAAATGTAACTACAATTACAAACATGATGAAATATTAATTAAAAAACGCATATTGTAATGTATTACTGAATCTTGAAAACGATTCAAGAAAATACGCAGAACCTTGGGTCTACCAATAGGACCTTGGGGCTACTGATAAGTGACGTAACTTCATGGAGAAAATTATATTCCCACCTATACTAAAGCTAAATTATTTTGTGCTAATAGTATATCTCGCTTTAAGTGGTCGATGAGGTATAAGTAGCTTGAGTTCAGGTAGAATTATTGAAGACCAGGCTTGATCTACGTCGGAAATTACGAAGGACAAGAAAGGATGTTATTTACATATGTATATAGTATAAATATGTATATGCTCATTACTTCCATGATTAGAAATCCATGACAAACTCTTAAAGCTTTTATCATGTCAACGCATTCGCGGTTGCTATAAGCAGACATTGTCACAGCTTGACTGATCGAAACAGAATAAAAGTAAAAGAAAGTCGTACGGTTGAAGAAATAAATGTAAACATTAGAAAGATTAACATTACAATGTGTAAGCAAAAGGAAACTTGTAGCGAATAATGACTTGCAGAGACAGTCCAGTGCACACGTACCGGATAGAATTTTCAAACTCGATTTTCTCGAAAACGAAGCGTCAAACGAAAAAATGTTATTCCTTTTTTTCGACTTATTTTTACATGTAGTATCACCCCCTGCTCGGTTGTACCACCCGTTCGGCCACACCCTGTATATCACAGAGCTGATTAACTTTTCACTCACGAGAAATTTCCCCTCCATGGTTAACCCCACTATACGACTAAGGTTACCCCCATCGAACCGTAGAAGAAACACTTTGGAAAATGTCTTCCCGCTAGTCTATCCTTTTCTTTCTTTTCATCTCTAGCCAAACCTAGATAAACAGAGAACTATCATTGGAGCTGTAGTGGGACCCAATAGCATAGTGGGGGCACCCACGGAGGGGAAATTTGCTCGTGAGCAAGTTAAGCAGCTCTGATTAAAAGGAACAATTTTTAAACATAAATCTGCCACTTGTTATTTATGTTTTACTTTCACGTATTAAAAAATTCACTATTCATTTGTCCTGGGTAGTTTGCATGAAAGTTCATTATCCCAAATAAAACAAACTTTCTCGGTTACTTTCCGCTTAAATATCCTTCCCCTAGTCTTTACGATATGTAAACAAGATCCTTTTTATTTGTGATAAGTGGTGAAATTATTTGATAACTGCATAAAATTATCGTGAATCGTACAACAGTTGCTACATAAGTCTTGTTACGAGCTTTCTAAGGATAAAATAATTAAATATGCTATTATCTAATATCAGTAACATTTACAGTTAGATGACTATCAGAAAAACGTACTGATCGCTAACTTTAATATACGGATAAATCATACTATATTTCGAAGAACTAACAAATTATAACTATGTTGATTATTAGCATAAACTAGGATTTTTAATTAATTTTGTTATAGATAAAAGTATCACAGATTTGTAATTGTTTAGAGCATGATACATGTAATATTATCGTTTAAATACCTAAGGACTACGAAACGAAGTTCTTGTTAAGAAAAAATTTTATTTTTCAATGTGAACCTTATCTTGCATTTTATCTGCTTTTTAATAATATCTCATACAACACTTCGTTGAAATGATAAAAATTGTATCGCAGTTATACTCGATGTAACGAGGCCAAGAGGGCAAATACTTCAAGATATCAATGATTGAATATATTGTATCGTTGTACGTTAATATTGAAAATATGATAACTTTCTCCCAAATCAAAAAATCAAAGTTCATAATTTTTTGACTCGTCATTCGTACTTTTATATGTAAATTTTTGTAATATTTCGTTTAGTTCCTCGGATGAAACAGTACCAACCTTTCCGGAAACGAACTGGGGGCTAAAGAAAAGCACAGAGGAGTCTACCAAGATACGACCATTCAAAATCGATGTACCAGAATCGGTAAATAATAAAATAAAAAATATTCTTCTAAAAAAACGTTTGATCTCCTTTTTAAAAATTATTCAAATTTTTCCGAAGGTTATCGAAGAGCTGAAATATCGTCTCGCGCACAGAAAAACTTACGTAGAACCGTTGGAAGATGCTGCTTGGACTTACGGTATTTCTACTAAGTACCTCAATACGGTACTTGATTACTGGAGAGACAAATACAATTGGTCTGCAAGACAAGCCTTGTTGAATAAGTATCCTCAATTCAAGACGAATGTTCAAGGTAGTAAAAAAAGAAAATTTCCTAATAAAAGTTCAAGGAATTTGAATCTAATTATTTATGTATAAAATTTTAGGTTTGGATATACATTTCTACCATGTTAAGCCAAAGACTCTTCGAAATGATAAAAACATAAAAGTTTTGCCTTTGATGATCATACATGGATGGCCTGGATCTGTTGTCGAATTCCAGAAAATTATACCTATGCTAACAGAACCTCAGCCTAATCGAGATTTTGTGTTTGAGGTCATTGCACCATCTCTTCCTGGGTATGGATTCTCAGAAGGAGCTGTTCGACCAGGATTGGCCACTGCTCAAGTAATATTTTATGATTCATGTTCATATATATTCATATAGGTTGATGTACTTAACGACATTGTAAATATTTTTCAGATTGCAGTCATATTCAAAAACCTCATGCAGAGACTTGGCTTTGAAAAGTTTTACGTTCAAGGAGGTGATTGGGGATCTATCGTCGTTACTAACATGGCTTCTCTTTTCCCAGAAAAGTCGGTGGTAACAATGCTACAAGGCTTCGGGCAATGCAACAGGAATGTAAATTGCTACTGGTTTTGTTTTTAGAATAATTGGCGTGCACAGCAACATGTGCAGTGCAATGGCGCCGAGAAATTTCATCTGGTCTATCGTCGGTAGCTACGTTCCATGGTTAGTAGGAGCAAGTGAACATTACTCGAAGTTCTATCCCTTCAAAACAGTTATGTCGAGGCTGATAGAAGAATCTGGCTACTTCCATATACAAGCTACGAAGCCAGATACTATAGGTAGCGTTTAAAGAAGCAATTAACGAGAGTCGATACGAATTGTATGTGATAAAACTTATGAAACTTTTCTATTAGGAGTTGCACTGACTTCCGCGCCCGATGGTTTAGCAGCTTACATTTTAGAAAAGTTCAGCACATGGACAAATGTAACGTACAAAGAACGAAACGATGGCGGTCTTACAGAGAAGTTTACGTTAGACGAACTTTTGGATAACGTAATGGTATACTGGATCACCAACAGTATTACCACAAGTATGAGACTTTATGCTGAAAACTTTAATCCAGCATATATGGCTCTAAAAGTTGAGCGGTAAGCCTGTCACGTCATACAGATTTATAAAAATTGTTTACATCTATTAGGGGTACCGGAAAGTAATGTCGTTTTCCGTGAACTTTGTTTTTGTTTGCTTCTTAAACTGATTTCACGCACGTCAGATTGCAATTATTTTTGCTTGAACATAATCTAAAATCATACTAACGCGTGAATAAAATTGGCATTCTATGTTTTATAAATTTCGCAAAGATAACAATACAAAAGTGGCAACAAGGAGTATTAACGATGTTTATCCGCAAATTTTGAATATTCGAAAATGCCAACGTTGGTTGTTAAAATTTCGGAAAGGTGATTTTAATCTGAAAGATGATCCGAGATCTAGCAGACCTTCAATAATTGATAATAGCGATTCAAGGATTATAATTGAAAAAGATCCATGTTTAGCGATTGCTCAGATTGTGGAAAAGGTTGGTGCACCCTGGTCTATAATCCAAGAACGCCTTAAACAAATTGGAAAGATTTGACGATGGGAGGAAGGTGGGTCTCGCATCTTCTTACTGAATAAAACAAAGTGATGAGTTGCCGTATGCAGCTCCTTGCTTGTAAAACAAAGAGCCAAACTGTTTTTTGATCGCTTAATTACGGGGGACGAAAAATGAATTCTTTATAATAATCCCAAGACGAAAAACCGATAACTGTTCGCAAATGAACGAGCCAGAAATACTCCGAAATTCGTAGGAGAAAGGTGCTTCGTGCATGATGAAATATCGATGATGTGGTGCATTTTGAATTGTTAAGACTTGGAGATATAATTAATGCAATCACACATTGTGAGCAATTAACACAGCTAAGCAGCGAAATAATTTTACAACATCCTGCTATAGCCAATAGGAAAGGCGTGATATTAAAGTAAGACAATGCGAGACCTCGTGCTGCTAGGTTCGCCCCAAAAAAAGAAATTTATTGGCAAACTGTGGTACATTCACCATATTCGCCGGACCTAGCACCAACAGATTTCCACCTTTTCTAATCCTTACAATATTATTTAGAGAGCAAAACATTCAATAATTATGAAGATTTAAAAATTCGATTTCTGAGTTTTTATAAAAATGGAATAGAACAATTAATCTCTCGGTAGCAAAGAGTTGTTGAAAACAATGGAGATTATTTAATTAATTAATTTCTTTATGTACACTTTGAAACTTCTAATTGAAAAACTTCTAAGCTTAAGAAAAAACAACGTTACTTTTCAGTACTCCTAATATATATGACATTCAATTATATTTTATTGTGTATTTTATTTTAGATTGCCTGTAAAGGTGCCTACAGGTTGTGCAGTATTCCCTGACGAACTATTGATACAACCTAAAAGTCTGCTTCAAAACAAATTTCCTCAAATGATTCAATATAATTTCTTGCCTCGTGGTGGACACTTTGCAGCATTTGAAGAACCTAAACTTATGGCTGAGGACATTTTCAGCTTTGTGGAGAAAGTAGAAAAAATTGTAAAATAAAAAAGTACGAGGAATTAAAATTTAGAAAAGTTTAATAACTTTTACATATAACTATTGATATATTTTTTTAAAGTACATTAATAAATTGTACATGTTTCATATTAAATACAAATGTAAATCTAAATCATTTACATTCGGTACAATTTACAGTTTACACATATTTTACAGTGTGAAGTGTACAATATTGTAGCAAAATACACCAAGCTTAATCTCGGTATGATTTTTGTACAAGTTTTGCATGATGTTATTTGTAAGTCAATAAGTTCACTCATTAGATGAGAATAAGTGTCGATTATCTTATTGTTGATTACACACCACTAGCACCAGACTTTTCAATATTCTCCAACAAATTTTGTAAATTAGTCTCAAACAATTCACATCTGATTGGCATTTCCAATGAATAAAAGGGATTCTTTAAAGCATAATCTGCATACAATTCATATACTCTCTTTAACAAAATTTCTATTCCACTTTGTGTGGGTTCTGCCACCACAATGAACTTAATACCAGTTAATGTTTGGTAACAATGTAGCCTAAACGTGTCAGCTTCCAATATTTCAATGCCAGAACAACGTGGTTCAGGGCTCAATTGACTGGCAATTGCAAACAAAGGATAAAACATCGATGCTAGAAAGATCTTTTCATTAGTTGTCATTCTAGCACGACTAAACTTAAGAGTCACTGGGAAATTTTCTGGTTGCTCAAGGAATTCAAACACATCTTTACCATTTTCTAATTCCCGTCCTACTACAGGACTGCCATTTACGGTAGTTAAAACATGACCCACTACAATGAACAAGTACGCTTGTTAGGTTTATAATTAAAAAACTTTATTCAAAGCAAAAGCACTAGCATTCTTACCATTTATTCCATCTTTCTGGCCAAACGAAACGACAACCTTTTTATTTTCATAACTTAATTTTATATCGAGCGGAAAAGTAAATGCTTTCTCGTTCTCGATTCGTGGAACATTATGATCGTGGTTAAAAATTAATCCACCTGATTTCGATACGATATAAACACCATAAATAACCATTATTAAATTGTTCCGAAATGACGATTCACAATATATTTAATTACCACTTTTTAGTTGTTCATTTTAAGTTTCATCAACTGATAGTTCCTTGGAAAATGTTTATTTATACAACTGTCAACGTCAACTATACTTTAGGTTATGTTTCGTCTAGTGTTCACGTGAGCATAAAAGAACTAGTTCAATACCAACAAAACATACACAGTGTCCCCCTCCTGGAGATGGCATGGCAGAATGTTCATGCTCTTGTAATGAGTGTGAACTGTTGCGGATCTTCTAGTAATTTTGAGGGAACAAGACGTAGGTTACTGCCCGTGGAGCGCTGAACCGCTTTGCTCGTTCGTGTGCGAGATTATTTTATCACTGATCTTACGAACTTTAAGATCAAATAAACCGACTGAACTTGATAATAACTTCCAATTAACCGCAATTAAATGAATTTAAACAAAACTTTGTAATAACTTTTAATGAAACACAAATGAACTTAAACAAAACTTGTAACGACTCTTAAAACCAACTTAAAGCCTGGAAAACATAGAACACGGTTTTGCAGGCCGTTCGCCTGCCTAACATCCATGTCCTGAGTGACTCGGTCATAAATAGCTTATACCTACGCCTTAACAATAATGTAGTTTATGCTTACTCTACGCTTTGCATTCCCAGATTATATTGTAAGAAATATCAAGATAAATCTTAAGCTTGGTATAGCGGAATTAACAAAAAATAATTTGTTAAGAATTAATAAAACGATATTGAGTGAAATAGTTCGTCGAGTTTTATGTAAAAAAGGTTTCAATGGAAGAATCGCCCACGGGAAATCATTTGTTTCAGAAGCCAATCCTATAAAGTGTCTTGAATTTGCAAAAAAATATGCTAATCACAATATGAATTTCGGAAATGATCTCATTCAGTGATGAAACCAAAATTAATTTATTTATTATAAGTGACCAGCAAATTATATGGCGGTAACGAAATACTGTAGGCAGCAAGCGTATTTATACACCCATATAAATCATAAATAAGTACTAATTGTAGGAGATAGTAGAGCCGACGAGGAACGGCGACGAACTGCGCTTCCACAATCGCTTTCCCAAAAACAAAAAACCGTTGGCCGAGGGCGTACGTGACCTAAGTCAAGGTGGTCCGTTCTTCACGCCTAAACAGACACATCGTCCCCCGGCTCAGATTCCCCTCAGGCCATCAAGCACGCAAACAAAGGACGCAAACCGTCCACATAATATAAACTGTTTATATTCATCCAAACGCAAACTTGTTAAGTTGTGAAACTATACCTATTCTTAATGTATTTATTACAAATAGCCAAGTACAAAAGCTACAGTGGCACAATATTATGATTTATTTTTCAAAGAGCAGGACAGTAATGCAACGTAAAAGTGTTAGAAAAGTCCAAAAAGCGAAAACTTGAGTTGGCCATGCGCATTCGTTTGCTGTGTTTCTCCCTCCTAGGGATGTTTCTGTTTTAAAGCTAAGAAGGGTTATATTGTCAAGGGGGTCCTCTTGACTAGGAGTTTCAGAAAGAACAGAATTGTATATATCAGCACTTGCAAAGTATAGTTCAAAATACAAGCTTTCACTCTATTTAACCGCCCACGTTTATTTTTTATTCAACCGCTCATTACCGTTATCCTGATTTTCCTTATAAAAGTATTGATACATCGATGTATTTACAAGATTAAAATAGGAAAACTGATATATGATGAATTTTAATATTCTGTAGTTAGACGTTTAGCTTTGATAACTGCTTCCAATCTTTTGGACTTTATTAACTTCGCTTTAGTATATCTTTAGTCCATTTTCCTCCATTTTCCTTTCAGATTTGAAGTTACAGGTAGCGTCACAAACTTTCAATAGGTTTAATGTCAGGCGACTGTAAGTTAAACTAATATTAGTTCGACTTTACAGAAAGATTATCTGGAACTTTTAGACACTGAACAGTTGAGCACCGTCTGGCACTCAAAACGGTTAAATATCAAGTTGATCTCTGATCATCCAACCAAAATAGCCAAAGTGAACATAAAATTGTTAAATTAAACAATATTTTATACGAAATGAACATTTCTTTAACGTTTGTTTGTTATAATATCGTGAAATAATGTATATTTTTGAAGATAATTTACATCATGCTTTTTTCTCTTTTTTATATTAAATTTATATCTCGTAACTGTTGACACTCGGAATTGACGCGTGGCCATTGTGTATAAATAGCCAAAGCGAAGATTATGCTAAATAATATTTTGTAAGCTAAGTAACGTTATGCTAATCAATGTTTATTTATTGCAATATCATGAAATAATTTCTATCGCACAGGTTCTCTAATTTACACTAAATTCGAAGTTCATAACAATTGAAAGTCAGGTTAATGTGTTGTTTTCTCATTGACTGAGAAATAAGTAACAAATAATCAACTAATTAATTTTTACACGATCGATATTTCAGAATGTGAGATACAAAATCCATGGGACTATGAGTGATCATTATTATGAGTGATTCGTCTACATAGTCTATACCTTTTCTGATGATACAATAAATTTTTTCTTTTTAAATATTGATATAAACCATTTCAGTTCTCATACAGAAAGTTACTAAGAGAGAATTGTATTTTCTTTTTTTATTATTATTATTTTTTTATAAACGCGTATTGTGTTTATTTTATAGGTAGAAATCTAAAACATCGTAATTATAGAGTGGATCGCTGAAACTTGTTCCTACTTAATGCAGTTTATTCATTTTGAAATTTATTTGGGGTCACCTAATTACCAGCCGAAATTCCAAGGTTTCTTATGCAAAGTATTTAAAAATGGAATTTCTATTAGGCCACGATTGCTCAATGTACAGCTCTCGTCGAGTTCATCGTTATGCAATTAATGGTATATCAATGTTTTCGGACTGTTCATTACGCCGAACTCATTCATCATTAGAAATGAACTTATCCAGGTATGGCGAAAAAATGTTACTAGTCTGGATTAAAATGGAACGCTCATTTTTCAAGTTTACAAATCCTCCTGGCAAGTATAAGAGAATTGTTACAGATTTTTCGATTAATCCAGATGATTCACTTTTCCTCGTAACAAAAGAAACGTACCTTCTCTTTTTAAATTATAATTTTAAATTTACTTAGCAAAAATACAAACGGAATTTCGAGGATTCTCGAGTTATAATTTCGGTCGTTTTCATGTAAACTAAGACACGTGGCAACAATATCCAATAGGAAATGTGTTTACCAGAGGAAGTATAACAAGTTTACACAAGAAAAAAAAAACAAAGAAAGAAGAAAAAAAGAAGAACAAGAACGGACGTTGCTATTAATCAAGCATGTTGTCACAAGCGAAGCATTTGACTTTTACATTCGGCAGAAATAAAAAAAAGTATTTAAAATTCATGATTCGAAAAAGGGACCAGGAGTATGAGATAATGTTGCAATCAGAAGGAACGTGATTGGAGATATTTAATTCGGTTCTCGAAAATTCGTGAAATATAATAAAAATTCAATCGTAGACGTGACACACTCGTCTTAACGAAAAAGTGTTTCACAGATTGAGCGTTGGAAACAAGAAACAAAAAGAAACTTGTTCCAAGTAAAATTCCTGGTCGTGCAGTTGTCGTTAAAAAATTGTAAGGGACTTTTGGATAACAATTTCAATGGCGCAAACAAAAAAAAAAAAAAAGAAAAATGTACCTCTGTACATTTCTAAAACACGAAAGTGTTTTGCAGCGTTTCATTTTTTAGCGTTACATTTTCTAAAGCGGGCCCCCATCTGTAAAACACTTTCGTGTTAAAAAAAAAAAAGAAAAAGCAGAAACGCAGAAACACGGGCACAGAAAGTTGAAAAATAATTTCAGAATGCAGAGTGGACAATCCACGATAAAATCATCATAAAGCCGATTAAAAAGGAATCGTTGTTCATTTGAAATAAAAATAAATTGTAAAATTGTTTACACTTATTCACGGTACCACCTACGTTTTTTTCCCTCGCGAACTGAATAAAAATTGAAATTCCCTGCAACAGGTTTGACAGACACGATGTTGATCCTGAATTTTACCTTACAATTATGAAATTCATTTCTCGTGATATTCCTACCACCTGGATCTTCCTTTTTCTGTCGCACAAGAAGAAGCGAAGAAGAAGAAGAAGAAAAGGAAAAGTATCCGAAATTTTGTCTTAATGCATTCGAGAAGTTACAAAACACAGTGACGCAATACACTTGGTCAGTTTGTATATGAAAACAGCGAATTTGTTACGAACTTAATGTATCACCGACAGGATCACAGGAATCACTTATGTTCCGATAGCTTATGTTGATCCATTAAATTTAAGTAACATTCATCATTCTTTATAAAAGTACATTGAAAGCTACTAAAGGGATGTCAACAGGCAGATTGAAAGATAGAGAAACAAAACAAAAAAAAAAGAAAAAAAAAATGAAAGGAGAAAATTTGCATAAACAATCTTTCGTTACCATGGAGATCGGAGAAATATCAAAAGCATAAGGTTATGGGGGAAGAGTGAAGAAAGGAAGGGGAAAAGAAACAGAGGGACACCAATACTGAGGCAAATGATGGAATTCTGTTTTCTTTGGTCAGTGTCGTGCATCACCAACACATCAGGAGGGCTATTCAGGAAATATCGCGTTCACGGGCGAGTATCTCCGTGGTGTAGGCCTTCAGGAGGAGTCAATTAAAAAAATGTAGTTCTGTCAATGCCACAGGATTACGAAATAAACTGGAGGGAACATCGGCCGAGTATAAAAGGTCGAAATATCTTTCGGATGATACTCAACTCCTCGTTCAAACATCACACTGCTAGCATGAGGCTCCTGTTCGTCGCTCTGGTAAGGATCCTCTCCTTAAAATCGCGAAAGATACATCCTCGTGAACCTTAAACTTATTTTTTTTTTTTACATCATCACTTGATTATTCAGTATTTTAAACGTTCGATCAATTAATTTTTACTAAGATGTATAATAACATTTATTGAAGGTTTATTCGTATCGTGTTTTTTTTTACTTTTCTTCCAATCCAAGAAGTTTTAGAAATATATCTTTAATATATATTTTTAACGGTACTTAAAAAAATTCTATCATACAATAAATAAGAACAATATTATAATATAATGAATTTAAGAAAATATAATAAATAAAAGAAATTATAGTATTTAAATAAAATTGTTTTTCAGACTTGTCTGGCAGCTTGCTCAGCTCTGCCTCAATTAAAGCAGAAGAGGGACATTCTGCCAGGCGATCCACGTTACGAGAGTAACCATCATCATAATCACGAGAATGTGATCGAAGACGCGAAAACTAGTACTGGATACTCTTTCTCTGCTCCTGAGATACCTCAAGACACTTATGGACCTCCTGGATTTCAGCCAGGTGTTCCTCTCAATGGAGATTACTTGAGCCCAGTCGTTGATGCTACCAAATACTCTACATCTACACTAACTGAACGAGTTCCAGATTTTGTTCACGTAACTACGATGAAACGTACAATAAAGTAGCGGAGTAATTTCTTCTATATTCCGATTTGATTTTCATTCAGATTCCAGAAGTGACTAAGAAATCAGACGAGCTGCACGACGTGCATGTAGAAAAGGCAGTAACAGACGTGACCGTTGAAGAAGTTAAGGTATTCGACAAGCTTTCTTAAATCTTTCACCTGTGCAATTGTAATTTTTCATTTTCAGTCGGTGACTGTTACACCACCCGCCACTTCTTATGGAATACCCGTGTTCGGTGATGTTAAGGTAACTTGATTAGTTTATTGAAATTCGTTCGTCTTGAAAAGTTTCTAGGAAGAATAATGGAACATTTCACCCTTGGAATTTGTCAGATCGCTGACAAATCTGAGATTGGAGTTGATACCCACGTGAAGAACATCGAAACTGTGAAGACCAAAATCGACAATCACGAGATAATAGATGTACACACGCCAAGTGTGAAGGTCGTCGAACAAATACCTGTCAAACAAGGTAACAGTTTCTCGATACTGATGAACTATTATGTACGCGGTATTACGTAATCCATGGGTATCGAAATATCGTAGTTAATAGCCACCGGTAATATGACAAATATGCATGTTGAATAATGTATCGCCTGGGAGTTCTATAAATTTTCTGAATAATTATTTCAACAGAATCACCTTAGTTCGATAATCAATTCGCTTTTTTCTACCACAGAAGTGACACACGTTACCAGTGACGTGAAGACCGTCCCCGCAGTAACGACCACCGTAACAAAAGAAGTCAACTCATGGCTAAATGGAGATACATCTAAAGTTGGAACATCCTTTGGAGAAACGTTCGACATTCCTTCGATCGACTTCACTTACGGTCTTTCTTCCGGCTTCTACAATTTCCCTCAATCCACTTTCAATACTTTCCAAAATGGATTCGACAGCGGTCTTGGTTTGTCCAGCGTAGAAGTTCCTCCACCTCTTCCGTTGTCTCTTCACGGCACAAACAGCATTCCAACAAGTTACTCTTTCACCCAAGACATAAAAATTCCACGCACCGATCTCCATGTACCTTATTCGCTAGCACATTTCGTGCAACGGACACAACCAGCGCATATCCTGCAATCTTTGCCCTCTGCTTCGTCGTTTGATACCTTTTCGTCATCGGTCCATTCAGCATCCTCTCTGGATAGTTTAACAGCTGTGCAACCAGTGTCTTATACAGACACCTTGACCAAATTACATGCCGACACGTCTGTGAAGACAATAGAATCTCTGCCGCAGGTAGAGCACACTGTGCACACTGTGCCTTCTGTGAAGTCTGTAGAGACAGTGTCAACGGTGCATTCTGTGCCAACGGTGAAAACAATTTCGTCAGTTCACGCCGTACCAACTGTGGAGACTGTACATTCTGTGAAAACTGTACCTACTTTGCACACCCTGCCACCATTAAGAACTGAACATTTAGTGAAGACTGTACCTACGTTACATACCCTGCCACCAGTGAAAACTGTACATCCTGTGGAAACACTGTCTACAGTACACTCTTCACCATCAGTGGAGGCAATATCATCTTTCCATATTACACCGACTCTACCTCCAGTGCACACTTTGCCAACAGTGCGAACTGTACATCCTGTATCCACATTACAGCATTTACCAACGGTGAAGACTGTACATCCTGTTGAGACTGTATCTACGTTTCACTCTTTGCCAACGGTGAAGACAGTACATCCTGTTGAGAGTGTACCTACGTTTCACCATTTGCCAACGGTGAAGACAGTACATCCTGTTGAGAGTGTACCTACGTTTCACCATTTGCCAACGGTGAAGACAGTACATCCTGTTGAGAGTGTACCTACGTTTCACCATTTGCCAACAGTGAAGACAGTACATCCTGTTGAGACAGTGTCTACAGTACACTCTGTACCAACGGTGAAGACAATCCCATCGGTTCATTTTACACCAACTGTAGAAACTCTGCCTACAGTACACTCTGTACCATTGGTGAAGACAATCCCATCGGTTCGCGTTACACCAACTCTAGAAACTTTCCCTACGGTACACACCTTGCCAGCAGTTGATAGCCTGTCTACGTTACATTCTGTACCATCGGTGAAGACTTTGCACACCGTGGATACCTCATCTACAATACATTCTGTTCCAACGGTGAAAACAATTCCATCGATTCACGTTATACCAACTGTAGACGCTTTCTCTGCAGTACATTCGTTGCCAACAGTGAAAACCGTACCAACACTTCATGTTACACCAACCATAGACACTCTGACTCACGTTGACACGTTGCATTCAATCGACAGTGCAGAGAATCTATCAGAGTTACATCCTGTGAGCACTTTACAAGTGGAGACTGATCATACGGCAACCAACGTGTTTAAAACTGACGAGCACGTGCAAATTCAGACGGAGAAGGGTGTCTTAAGTGACTTTATACACGGTATATTTTCGCAGTTTGGCTCGGGACATTTTCCAAGTTTCACCACAACAACGACGTCCACCGTAGCTACACCAACGCAGAATCAAACATATTACATTGCCGATAACTCTCACCAGGATAGTTTGACTATTGATAACCCATTATTGTCCAATGATGATCACGTTGTGAGCTCTGTACCATCTGCTTCTGATTACGTTCAACCCACGGACGTTAATGGTGGTTACATTTATCGAAAGTAGAAGTTTCAACGAGAAGAATCGCGGATATGTAAAATTAATAGGTATCAAATGATCGGAGAAGAAAGTTATATTTTTTGTATGCATGTAAGAAATAAAAAGATTCCTGAATGTCGATATCGTGAGATTTCTTCTTCATTTTTTTTTTTTCAAGGCAGATGAAGCGTACTTTGTCGGGGAACTGATGTAAAACACAAGCACACATGACTATTATAAGTAAATAAAGTTCTTTTTATTAGAAACATCGGATCACTGTGTTACAATGTCTGTCAGTTTTCAACAATTATCCCTCGTCACATCGATACGTGTAAAAAATTATGACTAATTTTTAAGTACTGTTTAAGGAAGAAGATGTAGTAAAACCTCTTCAGATAAAAAGTCAGCTACATCGTTACCATAAGCGACACTTTTTCACAGGATTCATGTTCGATCCTACAGGACATTTCCACGCTTCGCTGAATTCCTTGGAATTCTTCAGGACAGCCTGAAGCCTTACATGTCCGGGACAATGGGAATCTTGCAGTATCCATTTCAGTGAGTTCGGCGTGTACGATTCACACCATACCTACGTGAAAAGAAAGAGAGAAAGAGAGAGAACGAAATGATAAAAAAAAAGAGGTAAATTATTAATGAATTGCAAATGCAATTCAAGAGATATGTAAAAATGGTCTGCCAGCAATTTAACACTTCGTAAAGTTGCATGAAAATTGCCTGATTTAAATTTCATTAATATTCATAATAGGTTTCGCAATTAATTTAAAAAAAGAAAAAAAATGAAAAGAATTTTACATTCTCGACGATATTATTCATGCCACACTCTTTTTTTAAATACCTCTTAAAAAACTCAACGCCGAAAACTTTTCCATCGTAAACATATTCCGATGGTTCAATTTTGGGCAGAACAGTAAATCAGATTGAACAATGTTCGATAGAAAGATTCTTGAACAGAAGTATCTTACATGCGCGAAACCGAGGAAAACGAGTTGCTCGTGTGTGAGATGAGTAAATCCTGGAAGTAGAGGCTCTTGACCGTGCCTGGCCTTCCATCTTTCGTAAGCAATGACAGCTTCTCTCAGACCACCATTATCAGCAATATTCTCGCCGAGAGTACGTTCACCATCGATGTAATCATCCGCCTATTCGAACAGACTTAAGATTAACATATCGTAAACAGATACGAGCGATTGAAAGCTGGCAAGGTCGAAATTTTGGATAGATTCAATATAACGAAAGGTAGAAGTCACGTTAATACATTCACGATCGGTTATTTTTAGGCGAAACGCTTAGCTAAACCTAAAGTCTGCTGTTTAACCTTTTGAATGCGGAGTGTTCTAAACTTCAAACGCTCTGCGTGTTAGGAATACTTTGTCATGTAGCGTGGATTACTAAAAACCGATCGATTAGACTAATATATAGGGTGGAGCAATAACTATGTCCACCTTGAATATTGTCTTTATTTGTAATAATATGAAAAAATGTCATATATGAAATTTGCACGGTGCAAAGAGGGGCATATTGTGATATACACATTTTTTGCCTGGGAGGAGGCATAGAGGAGATTTGAAGGTCATGTCTATATTTTTTAGATGAAATAGTATGTTTTTTTTATCGCAATTAGATAGCCGGTGTTGAGACAACTTCAACAAACTATCGTTGAAGGTCATGCAAGGTCATGCAATAAATTACACAGACTGCAAGTGAAATATTTTGATATTGCAACAATCACAACTATCTATTTTTGGAATAAATAACTTCTTGAAAAATAAAGATCTAGTTGCGGATATAAATAGAATTTTAATTATTCACGTTGTTATATAATGCCAAAAATATATTTCTATCTTAAAAGTGGATGATTTTTGTTTTCATCGGATGTATAAGACAGGAACAATCGTCAGACGTATATATGCGTTTGTAGTTTACATCGATAGCTTTAGGCGGACGTATATATACGTCCATAGGAATGAAAAGGTTAAATGTATGAGAATATGAAAAATATTGCTTTCTGATATGATGCTTATAATCGTCTGTTGTTGAAAATTTGAATAAAATTAAATATTGCAAACGCAGGATCGTTCCAATAATGACGAAACAAGTTGTTCACTCATATACACTGAAAGTTCATATATTTATTAAACAAATGATATCAGGGGGTGATACTACATGTAAAAATAAGTCGAAAAAAAGGAATAACATTTTTTCGTTTGACGCTTCGTTTTCGAGAAAATCGAGTTTGAAAATTCTATCCAGAATTTGAACATTCTATTCTAAATTGAACGTACTAATTTCAATAAATTCATAAAACTGTTTTCGTAAAGTTTCTTCTTATAACCCTATTTAACAATAGAAAGCATTATTATGGTATAATTTAGTTCAAAAATATCAGATCATTTGAATTTTACGGAGCTGGTATATTTATAATACGTACTGTATTTACTTTCGAGAAATTTTAAAATGAATCATATTTGTGGAGCAGATTATGGCGAAGATATAATAAAAGAAGAACTATATTTCTACTAAAAATTATATTTTAATTTAAGATCGACGATTACCAAATAGAAATTCTACATAATATTTTATGGATCTATATTTATGAAACAATAAATAAATAGAATTTTTATTATATCAATAAATTAGTAGATCTGTTTTCTTTTTCAGTTTTTTTTTTTTTTTTTTACGACTCTACCTAACAGTAGAAAGCATTATTGTGGTGTAATTTAGTTTCAAAACATCAGATCATGTAAATTTTATGGGGTTGGTGTATTTATAATACGTACTGTATTTACTTTCGAGGAATTTTAAAATGAATCATATTTGTGGAGCAGATTATGGCGAAGATATAATAAAAGAAGAACTATATTTCTACTAAAAATTATATTTTAATTTAAGATCGACAATTACCAAATAGAAATTCTATATAATATTTCGATCACCTTTTTTTTTTACTTAACTCTCATTCAGTCCTTGTTATAGCTGATATATTTATGAAACAATAAACAAATAACATTTTTATTATATCAATAAATTAGTAGATCTGTTTTCTTTTTCAGTTTTTTTTTTTTTACGACTCTACCTAACAGTAGAAAATATTATTGTGGTGTAATTTAGTTTGAAAACATCAGATCATGTAAATTTTATGGGGTTGGTATATTTATGACACGTACCGTATAAGCTTAATGGTTAAGCAGTAGCGCCGCCATTAATTAAAACAAAAATATCCTTAAATAAGTAATAAAACCCTAGTCATTGTACAAAATGCATAAACATCGCCGAGAATACTAGAAAATATATATGACAAAACTTAATCAATACTCAGCTACAGATTTCGAAATGACGTAGAACTCAATGACACTCGTCTAAATGAAATTTAAGATGACATAGGATTACGTTAGCCAAAGAATTTCAAATTACATGGAACTACGTGACCGGTCTCGAATATATTAAAAAACCGAGCTTGTAAAAATTGACCTTGAGATTCTTCAATTTTATAGCTAATAAAAATTGGTGATAATTGGAACGCGTGATGAGTGAAATTCAAGATGGACGGTTACGTCTGAAAATAAAATTTCGACTCACCTCGTTCTCGTAATAACTGTTATAGTGTTCCACGAAACACTCAGTCTTTTCAGTGTATTGTAAAATAGTCTCATTGGTCCACCATTGTCTTACGTTACCATTGCTATCGTAATGTCTTCCGCTGTTGTCGAATCCATGCGTTAATTCGTGGCCGAGTACCGTGCCAATCGCGCCGTAATTCAATGACCTGGAATAATTGAGAAAAAAAAAACGTTCATTGTGAAATTTGAATGAAATGCTTGGTATTTGATGTAAAGGTAACTAGATAATCTTACTCGAGACCCAATTCATAAAAGGGAAATTGAAGAATTCCCGCTGGTATAGCTGCATGCATGTTAGGAAAGCGATATGCACATAATTCTGCATTGGATTAGTTACTAATTGTAAGTTTCGATGAAATAGATAATTACGTACTTATATGGTTAAATTGATAGGTGTGAAACGCGTTCACGTCTGTCGGATCTGTAGCCCAGCTGTAGAATTAATTAAAGAAAAATTTCATATTCACCTTTATTGTGTAATATACTAATAAAGAACGTAATAGTATTAGAATAAACATTTTGTTTGATATCAGAGATACTTACTAAGACACGTTATTGTAATTAATCGTATGAACGCATTGCAACTCTGATAGAGACATCAGTCGAACAATTTGGATCATGTTGTTCAAGTATTCCGTCTCCGAGAGGTCTATCTGAAAACCTTGCCGATTAATCACATACTCATTGAAAAAATCAGCAATCAACGGTAGAATAAATTTCTTACGCCTTCGTAATATTCATTGAGCACATTCTCGTCGAACAACCAGTTTGGAAAACCAATCTGTGACTCCATTTTTCTGTTTTTCTCCAATGTGGCGATTTTAGTCTGTCTGTCCATCCAATCGGTGTGCACAACCAACGAGGCGAACGCTTCTTTTATGTCGTCCATCATCTCAAACACTCTTTTACCTTTGGCTTTGTGAAAGGACGGGTCGACGAATAACCACGAAACTGCCATTCCTAAATTATAGATGCGATCGATAAAGGATTCGCAAGTTTCGCAATAATCTCGTATAAAGCTGTCTTTCAGCTGTGTGTAACCTTGAATTTTAACACTAAACCTACCGACATTTCACGTATACCTATTCTTACTGTGAGTGATCAAATGACTGCTTTAAAAAAGGACATATTTCTCAATATAGAGTGAAAATTATGAATAATTAAACAGTGAACAAAATATTTTCTTACATTTAAAAATAAATAACGCTTACTTTATTCTTTTTCACCGCATTTTTTTTTTTTTTTTTACGAATTATAAGATTCTTGATTGCGCATTTTCCACATACGTATTTTTTATGGTTTAGAGTCTGAGTCGTTGATTTTCCTGGTCAACTTCAGAACAGTCTTCGTCGATATTATTCATGTTCTTTAATAACTTGATATTCCTCGAATGCCTTGACATTTTTGGGACGAATATGCAAATGATCAAATAAAAGCTACGATACAAAAATGTAGATCAAACTGTGTAAAAGAATGGATAAGAAAATGGAGAAAGGATCAAATATAAAACTTACTACAAAGTATTGCTAATTTGTTCACTTTTTTTTTAAAAGGCACTTATAACACGTAATATATAAAATAGTAGTAGAATAATAATAGAATTGAAATGCAAAATAATAATAGATTGCTAAATATGCTCTTTGTAGCTTTCACGTTTCGATTCTCTCTGTTCAGGTCACAAGACTTTACTAAACGTAGCAGGAAGACGACTAGATCATATTCTCAAGCCATGGTTCTCTTTATATCGTAGATAACATAACAGAAGACAAAAACTGACTTGTGGAGAAAATAAAAAAATCGTTCAAATGGTCAAAAAACCGTTCGCGGTAGACAGAACAGACTAGAAAATGTTTTCGGAAAATAAACAATAAGAAAAAGAGTGAATATTAAAAAGATGCATTGTACGTATAATATAAGAAAAATCGTGAAGTTAAATGGCGATACAATAACGTTATATGCAGGAAATTCTAAACGAAATTTTCAAAATGGTCATTTAGGTAGGTTTAGTGTTAACACTAGGTTTACGAGCTTTTCTTGAGTGAATAAGGAACCGAACTTTTCCTTCAAGAAATCGATTTATTAGAGGCAACCTGGTTTTATATTGTTAACTTACTTACAAATTCGGATATATTTTCGTATCGTTCCATTAATAAAAGTAAGGAAAAGTTACTGGAAAATAATAGCAATTGTTTCTGTAATTTCGCTCGTGAAATTCCGAATGCGTCAAATTGACGTGTCCCATAAACTTAGTGTTAAGTAAGTATAGCCCAGAGATAATAATATTAGGTTGTCCGGAAAGTTCGTGCCGATTTTCGATAGGTTGTGTTTGAATATATTACAGCATATAAAATTCTATAAAAACACGAAGTTCGTACATATTCTGAAAGATTATTGTTTCACGTGTCTTTTGAAAGTCCATTCATTGCAATTATTAATTGCTTTGCTAAGCAAATATATAGTTATATAGTTTTGAAGATCTAAGGAAATAGAATTACACTTCTGACATTGAATATTTTTCTTTCAACGAAAAGATATTGGTAAAACGTTAAATTATGTATGTCATGTTTAAAGAGGCGGTAGCCTGTCAGAAAAAATTCTTCGCAAACGGTTGACAACATCTACAAGTGGAAATTCCGATATTAAAGAAGAAAAAAATAAAGAAAGAAAGTTTTTGGTAAAACGGAATTTTTCAATTTCCTGAAAAACGACGAAAAATTGTAAAATGAAAAAATACATACCTTACAGAACAAAAAGAAAGACTTTGAAGTATGAAATTGGCTTATTTACTTAAAAATCGGCACGAATTTTCCGGACAACCCAATAAAAACTAACCCATCAATTCGTTGACCGCAGAGGCACAAAGCAGTGATTTCGATTCGCTAAACTCGACGCTGGTCGCTTTATTGATGTAATTCAACCAAATTTTCCTCAGAGTATCTGACGAATGAGGTACAACGATGTCTATGATCGCCCACCAAATATATGTCTCTGAAATATCGAAATAATTTCAAGATTAGTTATTTAGTTTCAGAAAAGAGCGATAGATTGATAGAAAATAAATCACCTAGTCCTTCCTCTTTGATAAGAGCTAACGAAAGAGCGATTTTCTTCAAATATTCCAGATCTCCCACCAGAACTTTATCTTTCCCATTCAAATCTAAAGTGTCGATACCTTCAAACACTAACTCAATGAACGGTCGCCATAAAGGTTTAGGTGTGAGAGTCGAATTAACTTGCATCACGTACTCGTCGGTCAATTTCTGAAGATCGTCCACAAGCATGTAGTCATAATCAGTCAGATCATCTTCCCAGATAGTCTGATTGCTCTCCAAACGAGTTAACTATAACGAAGTAACACATGTGAACATCAATTGTTATCATGGATCGACACTCTCGGTTCAGATCATTTTTTACAGTTACAAATAACCGATAAACGCGATACATACGGAATAGAATGTATTGGTTAGCTCGTAAAGCACCTCGACAACGTTTTCCAGTTCGATCTCTTCGGGAAATAAAGATTCATCACTCAAAGAGCAAGTATCAAGTGTTCCATTGTTCATCACTTGTTTAATTATATCAGTCATATACGATATTTCTGCATCTTTCAGCATCCTGTCAACTTCATCCTCAACATCGTCCTCCAGTTTACGGAAACTCGATCTGACCGAGTGCAATCGTTTCTCCAGCTCTTTATCACTATCGTAAAAATGTTCGATAATTAAACACGTATACACTCGTTTGAGTATTATCGATGCAAGTTCGTTTAACCCTTTGACTACTATGGGCGCATATATGCGTCCAGAAAAGACTATCAATGTAGCCTATGGACGCATATATGCGTTCGTCGAAGGAGTTGGTTGTTTACTATTGTCTCATATACTTGTGATGCACGTGATTTCTATATAACTTATATGCTGCTGTTAAAACCTTAAAAATGTGTAGCAGTTTTAATGAATTTGTTACGACAGACGACAGTAATTTGGATGAAACGTCAGATTTCTTATAATTATCAAATTATGGCGTTTTCAAATTTTAACATTGATGAATAAACAGTATATATTTGTTTTGGAGTTGACAAAGTAATAGTAATTGGATTGTGTACTATATTATAATGTGTTAGTACGCCGCCGATGAGATCCATACTGTATGAAAAAGTTTTCAGTTCCTAGCGATCGTATTCCGCTCACGCGAAGCGTTTCAATTTAGAATATCTCGTAGTCAAAGGGTTAATTTAACAGTATATTCTTGACGATTCGTAATTTCGAAGAATACGAAAAGAAAGATCGTTTTTTTGAAGTCGCAAATGCTAAAATGATCCCTTAACATGTTAAGCGCCACACTAGTCTCTATTAAGCGATGCTAGATTTTTCGTTTAGGAGATTCTCAGAAACTAACAGCCTAAAATTTAGAAAATAATTCTTTATTTTCATAAAGAACCTATCAACTTTTCAAATTGACGTCTACGAGAACTACTTGTCCGATTGAATGCAAGCAAAGCTAATTTTATTCGTTATACATTTCTCTAGAGACGTAACTTAAAATTTTGATACTATTGATTATTTGCAACAATTTTCTCATCGATACAAGAGAAAATTTTTCGAAGGAAAAGGGTTAATTTTCCTTAATACGTTATAAATCTCGGATATTTTGTATTTTTTTCGTTAGGTTCAGTTCCAGGTGCCTCGAAGGACGCCAATAGGAGTTGTATCTTTGAAAACGTTAACAATTTGTACAAAAATAATTGGAATAATAAGAAAAAAATGGAAGTAAAAAAGTTTGTTTCAATTTAATAAATTCCTTCTTCCATTCCTAATAAAATTTAATCCTGTATCATAAATGATCTTCTCAAAACGAATTCATAAATATCGGTTACTTTTAGAGCTGGCATTCGACAATCCCTCTCTTAATGTACGAACTTGCTATACATTCATCTGTTCCATTATAAGAAATGTAAAATTATTGTACTTTGGTAAAGGACTGCTCATAATCGGTATATCGAACACCATGACGTTATTACTGGTGTTTCTTGGATCGGGGATCACGTCAAATCCAAAGAAAATGTCCCTTCCTAGAACTTTTTTCACCATAGCCAACTGTTTGATGTAGTTCGTCGTTTGTCTGGTAAAAAGTGCAGGAATCAGTGGTAAATTAAGCTCCTCCAACAATTGGAACAATGGCGTCAATCCAAGCTCGTCTACAGCTTCTAAAGAAATTCAATTCGTTCGATACTTGTTTCTTCTGTTTTCTTTTTCTTCATTACTATTTCATCTTATGCGTAAAAATTGGTAATTTTCAAATAAAAAAGAAACAATAGAAACGTGAAAATGGCTAGTTGAAGAAATTCCAACGTACTCTTGTCCATACAGCTGCTGTACAATATTTTAGCCTGTAATACCGCCCACGGTGCATTATTACTCGTTGAATTATCCCTAAGGAGTTCCCTGATTTTTCTGGACACTCTTTCTCTACGTTCCTCGAACCAGGAATTCGTAAAACTTTTATCTGGTATAGGATGTTCATCAGGCCACTTTCCACACGCATATCTGACGAATTAAAGAACTTTTATGCAAAATGGATGGTTTACGGACAGACAGAAAGCTTGTTACAATTATGAAGAAGCAGAAAGAGTAATTTAAACTTAGCACATACAGCCTTGGCCAAAAGTTGATACATATAAGGTGTCGTATTTTTATTACACGCAAAGGCTTGTCTCCCTATCTGTGTTATGCTTTTGTTTGTGACATAACATCTTTTGATGTTTCATTATCTATCATCAAGATGATATTTTGCCAAAAAAAAAAAAAGTGTTTCCAATATCGTTCATTTTTAGTATTTATTTTGAATACTCTACAAGTATGAATTCTGTTGATTTTCCTACAATTTTGTTGTACGAATTTAAACTCAGCAATAATGCTGAGGAAGTTATACGAAATATAAACCAAGCGTTTGAGGATGATACTATTAACGAGAAAAAAAAAGTACAACGTTGGTTTAAGAAATTTCGTTTTCGAGATTTTTCTCTTCGAAACGAGCCACGTGGAAGATTTCAGACGTTTGCGTATAATAATGTTTCGAAGTCATTGGTGGAAATGAATCTACGTTTGCCATCAAGAGAGCTTGCTTTTAGAATAGAAATTGGCCATTCAACAATATTACTGACAGCTTTTTGCAATTGTCAAAGTTAAGAAAATGGATAAATTGATGTCGTGTGAATTAAGTGATCGGAATAAATTGGATTTACTGAACTTTTTTCATCGCTACTAACCCGATCTTTCCGAGAGTCACTTTTTTCAATCAAATCATCACTTGTGATAAGAAATAGATTCTTCATGACAATCGGAAGAAATCTGCTGAATGACTTGATAAAATCGAAACATCTGGTCGTACACCAAAGTCATCACTTTACCCACGGAAAATTTTATCAACTGTTTGATGGAATGTGAATGGAGTGATTCACTATTTATTTCTAAGAAGTGGGGAGACCATCACAGCCGAAAAATACTTCCAATACATCGATGGAATGCGTGAAAAGTTAAAAATTCTATAGCTATCTCTCGTTAAGCGATATGGACCTATATTTCTTTGTGATAACGCTAGGATCGTATAGATTATAAAATTGAATGTACCAAAGTACGAAATTTGGAACGTTCAACCTACTCACTCGACTCATCCCCAACAGATCTTCATTTATCTAAGCACACTTTCAAAACGAAGACAGTCTTAACCCTTTAACCCCTTATAACAACGAGTCAGACTCGTGGCACAGATTCTGATTAAGATTCAAGAAAAACAATTATATTAGTAATAAACATCAATTTTAATTCTAACTATTTTTATCATTTATAACACTGAGGATAGCTAATTGTGATTAAACTGTAATACATTAGCGTTTTTTGCGTAAAATGGTACGAAAACAGTAAAAAGCTGATGCTTAAATGTATAATCAGTAAAAGAATTCATAGGACAAGGGGTTAACAGTTTATCCCGTGACAGTCACAGGTAGAGTGTTAAATACTGATTAGTTTATATCGAGAGAGATTTTTAGAAAGAAAGTTAGAAAGAAACGAAATATTATTTTTCGAACTATGGTTATGTACTTCGTGCTTCAAAAATGATCACACATAACACAGTTATTAAAAAAGCACGTGTAAAATATGCATTTCTTTTACCGTAATGTATGATTTTATTACACTGTTGAAGGGTTAAAATTGTGACAGAGTTTATTGATTCCAAAGATAAGAACTTCTTTAAGAAAGGCATTCATGAGTTAAGAGCTTGTTGAGCAAAGTGCATTGAAGTAAATGGATCTTGTTTTGATCAAATAAACCTGTTTTGTAGAGAGATGTGGACTTTTTAATATTCATGTAAAAATCTGACATTTCATATGCATAAACTTAATATATCAATGTGACAACTGTTTCTTTAAAACCATTTTATTATTCGACATTCTTTGTCGGCAAGTTCAAAGGAATTTTGAAACAGTTGAGAAGAATTGAATATGAAACAATAGGTTCATAGTCTACATTTCGTGTTTCTTTTGAAAAGAAGTAGTCTGTTATCAGTTCTTGCTGCTAACACACGTCAAATTGTCTTTAGTTTTGTTGTTAATATATTAAAAGTTAGAAAAATTCTCGAGAAATATGTCAAAAAATAGTGAATTCAGTGACTGTCAACGCAAGTTAATTCTTTTTCTTTTAACTAAGTAAAAGCTAGGAAGAAATTACTGTGATTGCAGCAATTAGGGTAAAAGGTGGTCCAACAAAATATTGACGAAATTAATAAAAAATGATTGTGTTCAGATTTTCAATAGTACGATTACTTTTTAAAACGAAAATATTTTTAACACTAAATTTACAGGACTCGTCAATCTGACGAACAAAACTACACAAACTATTGCTATTATTTTCCAGAAATTTTTTCCGAGTCAGGTTATTAGGAAAATATATCCAAATAAGTAAGTTAATAGTATAAAATTAACTTGTTTCTGAATTAAATAGATCGATTTTTCGAAGAAAATTTCAGATTTCCTTTAGCTCGTCAATTTGACGAACAAAACTACACAAACTATTGCTATTATTTTCCAGAAATTTTTTCCAAATTAGGTTATTAGGAAAATATATCCAAATAAGTAAGTTAATAGTATAAAATTAACTTGTTTCTGAATTAAATAGATCGATTTTTCGAAGAAAATTTCAGATTTCCTTTAGCTCGTCAATTTGACGAACAAAACTACACAAACTATTGCTATTATTTTCCAGAAATTTTTTCCAAATTAGGTTATTAGGAAAATATATCCAAATAAGTAAGTTAATAGTATAAAATTAACTTGTTTCTGAATTAAATAGATCGATTTTTCGAAGAAAATTTCAGATTTCCTTTAGCTCGTCAATTTGACGAACAAAACTACACAAATTATTGCTATTATTTTCCAGAAATTTTTTCCAAATTAGGTTATTAGGAAAATATGTCCAAATAAGTAAGTTAATAGTATAAAATTAACTTGTTTCTGAATTAAATAGATCGATTTTTCGAAGAAAATTTCAGATTTCCTTTAGCTCGTCAATTTGACGAACAAAACTACACAAACTATTGCTATTATTTTCCAGAAATTTTTTCCAAATTAGGTTATTAGAAAAATATATCCAAATAAGTAAGTTAATAGTATAAAATTAACTTGTTTCTGAATTAAATAGATCGATTTTTCGAAGAAAAATTCAGATTTCCTTTAGCTCGTCAATTTCATCGATGTTCATATAAATAGGTATATATAAACAACAATAAAAATCCGTAAACCTAGTGTTAAATAATTCATATTTTATAAGATGCTTAATAGTTTTAGCCAAGGCTGTAGTTCGACATATACTTTGCAACTTCGTAACGTGCTATAGACGAGATGCATTACTATAATACTCACTTATAAAAATCGTTGCAAGGATCTACAGAAGTGTCCATAGATTCTTTCAGACTAGCAGCTGAATGAAAGTTTCACAAATAATATAGGTTTCATATAATCGCAATTAAAACCACACGAACAAATGGGCAAACGAATAATTAATCCTTTTACTCACCTATACGAACGCAACTTTCAGTCTCACAAAGTTTCTTGGGTCTATTTGTCGCATCTACAATAAAACAAACAAAAAAAAGAATATCCAATTCTTTTTGTACATCATTGTAATCGTCGAACGTGTAAAGATAAAATGTCGATTTGAATCATTCGTAAAATGAAATAACGATAAATACTCCAACATTGTTCCACCATATTTCTTTCCTTCTAACAATAATTACGATAATTCTTCACGATGTAACATTACTTACAAAGTATAGAAAACACTACAGCTATTACAAAGCAACAGGCCAACAGTAGGAACAATATAATCATCATTAAATTCGGCACGTATCTTCGTCTCCTCATGCTGAAAATAAAAGAAAATTAAGTCTAATTGGGAGGCTTGAATTGGTGACTTCCTCGCCACGACTGTTAAATGCATGCAATAACACGATTTAATGATCAGAGACAACCGGTAGACGTCAATCTTTCGTTCACTTACTAGGCATGTTTGGATCTTATCGGTACCAGGTTCTGTTGGCTAGCGATCGTGTAAATTGACTGCGTTTCATCCTCTGAGAGAAAAAAGAAGAAGAAACAGGAAAAGCTTCAGGTGTTACAAAGAAGTTATGATAGGAAAGAGAGCGATAGAAACGAAACGTTTTACGATAAAGCTTCATTTCCGCAATTAAGCGGCTGAGATTATGTCAAACCAGCGTGACGACGCGCCATATAAGATATACCTACTGAAAATCGTCCGCTATTTTCAAGCTTTGTTACTTCGATCATTCTTGAGATACGACAGAAACACACATCAAGATATCTTTAAGAAACATTTAACCATTTGCCCTATAACAACGTGCTAAACTCGTCACATAGATTCTGTCTAAGGTTTGACAAAAATAGTTATAATATTAGTAACAAACGTTAAATTTAATTCTATTTTATCGTTTAATTTATTAGACTGAGGATTGATACTTGTAATCAATCTATAGTACATTAGCGTGTTTTATGTGAAATGATATTAAAACGATGAATACCTGATGCTTAGATGTACAGTCCCTGGCCATCGAATTAGGACCACGTACGGAAATTTCACTTTTATGCCTATAACAGTATGTCATATATGGAAAATTCTCTTAGGTCATTCAAATTATTACTAAATACGTTGATAATGATGTATATATAACAATTTATTTGTTACTATTAACGTTGCTTTCATCAAAAAATATCCCTTTGCTCATATGGCCAGGCAATTCTCCCGACATGAATGCTATAAAAAATGTCTGGAGCTTACTTAAAAAAATAGTTTATGAATCTCCAAACACCACATTGTCACAGTTGAAAAGAAAAATGACAGATATTTGGAAAAATAATGAAGATATAAAGCATATGATCAAGCAATGTATACGGAGCATGCCGGAAAGGATACAAGCTTTCATCAAAGCAAAGGGTGTAAATACAAGATATCAACATGTGTTAACAATATTATGTACAGTAGTAGTGTATTATGTTAGTAGTTAATCAATTATATCATTACAATTTCAACAAGCTTTTTAATTCTTACGGAAAACGCGAAAAATGCTTAGTGGTCCTAATTCGATGGCCAGGGATTGTATAGTCAGTAAAAGAAATCGTAGGTCAAGGGGTTAAAGTGATTTTCGTTGTTATCTCTTCTTTTCACTGTTATCTCGTTACAATAGCTACGTAACAAACTTTCTCAGAGTCGTTCAATTAGGGGTGTATCAAGTTGAACTTGAAACAACGATAAAGAGATGAAGTGCTAACAGAAGTTAGAGAACGGGTGTATAAGAGGGTTAAGAATGGTGTGCAGAAGTAAGTAGTGTCCAGTAGGAACAATGAATAAAAAAGTATGAATATACTCACTGCGCTCGTTCATGCTGAATGGCCCAGTGACCGGATCGAACTGACGACACTGAACAACCTCGAGGGACAACGGGCAATCCATACGTTCACATTTTCCTGCCTTTACCAGTGGTTCTCGTTACGTCGAACACCTTGTGTATTTTCACCTGTACCACCATCCGTTATGTTCACCCCCGTTCGTATGTCACTCCCCATTAAAATGCTGGTTCACGCGTGCCACTTCTGCGATGGCTATACACCTCGTGAAGCTTTAATGAAGCTTCACTGTCGCCGGGACTAGTGAAGAATCAACGGAACTAAACCTTGTGGATCGAGAAGCGAATGATTCTTCCTGGTTAGGGTAGTTGTGAACTTGGACTAAAAATATGCAATTCTTACATAGCGAAAATTGAACGAGCGGAAGTAAGTTTGAATGTAATTTCTGAGTAAAAGTCGATCGCGATCATCGTGATCGAAGAGATTGAAGAGAGTATTTATAGGAACAGTAGTTCTTGAATAATTAAAAAGAAAAAAAAGATGGCTACTATTTAATTGAACTTGGACTTAAAAGATATGCAAGTTTTACGTAATGAAAATTGAACGAGCGGAAGTAAGTTTGAATGTAATTTCTGAGTAAAAGTCGATCGCGATCATCGTGATCGAAGAGATTGAAGAGAGTATTTATAGGAACAATAGTTCTTGAATAATTAAAAAGAAAAAAAAGATGGCTACTATTTAATTGAACTTGGACTTAAAAGATATGCAAGTTTTACGTAATGAACATTGATCGAATATAAAAAAAAGAAAAACAAATCGATTGAAATTCCATTGTAATCGAGGGAATTGGATGAAATTTTAACAGAGACAATTTATCTCTGAATAATTAAAAGAAACGGCTGCCATTTATTTGTTTTCGTAGGGTTTAACATTCATAGGGTTGAAACCCTAAGAAATTGACCTTATAGTAAGTAATCAACGTATGCAGAATTTATCACTAACACATGTATAATACTTTCTTGGAGCCTTTGATCGATAATTGTCGTCGTTCACGTTACGAAGACTCCTAAATATTTTGCTTCTCGTTGCAGAAAGAACATTTCCCACACTGTGGAAAATGTAATTGTTTACCTTAGGTGAGCGTTCGAACGAAATTAAATTAGCTTATACACGAATTATCCCCGTTAGGAAGTCTAATTTTATTCAAATGAAATTTCGCTGGGGCAATTAACTGGGGTTGGCTCTCGTTACGCTTACACAATTACGGTTTGTTCTTTAACGAAGATAACGGAATGTGATTAGGCTTAAATATTCGCAATACGAATTTTATTGCACTATGTGTATTAGTGATGTAAGAACTTCTTTGGCCTGGCCACGGAAACGTTGAATCTATAAGGAGAAAGTAAAGGCTATGTAAAGGCATGTGTATTCCATCATTCATTCGTATAATCGCTAAAGAGCCTCCGTTCTAAACGATAGTCAGGTACTTGTATTAACTGTCTTGGTTGATATATCGAGTAAAGAGAAATTGATGATTTCGTTAATAAACACTTTCTATTAATTCAAGGAAAATACAATTTTTTTTTTCCTTTCCACTAAAAGCGTTATCTAAGATAAACGACAAGTAATTTTTTGCGATATTGAAACCAGGTTATCTGTGGCTAGTCTCGATAAGAAACACGCTATTTGAACGGTGAGGCTAGCCTGAAAATCGAAATAGCTTAATCGATGTTTGACGAGAATTAGAGCTTAGGTGACGTTATCCATGAGATCATCAGAATGTGTCGTCAAACTCTTCTAGATACGTGTCAAATTAGGAGTAAATTATCAACAGGGAAAAAAGCGGAGAAAAGAAGAAAAAAAAAGGAAGAGAATCGTTAAATCCAAGTAAAGACTCGACTTTTCAATTGCCCTCGGGTAACTAATTTGCCTTCAGGTAGCGATCCTTTCGATTTTTCTATGAGACAGGCAATTCCCGAACAGCTCGAGGCTAGACAGTAAAGAAACGGTCGTCGAGTGTGTGCTGTATGATGGAAAAAAAAAAAAGGTTTCCATTGAATCGCAATGATCGCCGCAGGGAATTGCTTCGAGCAGTTTTACTGGACTAGAATTCCCTGCAACACATATTTTCCTCCTCTTGGTTTCATACGTACATACGTCTGATCGAATGGCACCTGGCACACCCGTTAAGCGCAATTAACACTTCACTGGAAGCAATAGGTGGAAAAAAATGGCGATTTTTCGAATACAGGTCGAGGAGAGCGGCTCGCATGTATCGTAATATTGTCTGAATTTTTTATGCAAATGATAAAACTGTGAAAGATAGAATAGTTCGATATAGTACTTTTTCCACTGAGAAACATAATATTAACCCTTCGTTGCTATATACCGAAAGTATATGTCAAAATACACTCTATAAAAGCATAAGCTTCAACTTCATACTGTTTCTAATTAGCTATCTACCTAACATATGCTTATAGTTAACGAAACGACCGCTTTAATTAATAACTACATTAATAATTAATAGCATTGCAAGTAATTCGTGACTAAAGTGTAAACTGGTAAATTATTTCTTTTTTTTTATCGCGTTATCGTGATTTGGACAGTGAGAAAGGGATCTAAAAGTATTATACCGTTAAAAAAAAAAAAAAAGATTTATTGGAGTTTCTTTTCCTTGGTTTTTTCGTTTCGTTTTTTCAATTTCCCTCCCAGAATTGTTTAATAACATGTACGTTATTTTAAATGTAACAAATACAAGAAAGTGTTTAAAAAAGGAAAAGAAATGCAACGAAAAGTTAACAGTTCTATTGCGTCTCAGAACAAAGGGTAAAAATGTCAGATATGGTATAATGGCCACTTTTTGAACGCTAACCATTGTGAAATTTCATGGAAAGAAAGTGTACGCCTACAAAATCGAACGGTAGCCAATCAGTTCTGCGTACTGTTCCGCGAATTACGTAAGGAACGTTAAAATTCGCGCGTAACGCAATTAGACGAAGCGGGGCAATGCTCTTCCGTGATATTCGAAGCTCTTTATCCCGTACTCTCTCTCTCTCTCTCTCTCTCTCTCTCCAGCTCTCTTTCTCTCCAGCTCTCTCTCTCCAGCTCTCCCTCTCCAACACTCTACCTCTCCAACTCTCTCTCTCTCCAGCTCTCTCTCTCTCTCTCTCTCTCTCTCTCCCCAGCTCTCTTTCTCTCCAGCTCTCTCTCTTTCCAGCTCTCTCTCTCTCTTTCTAGCTCTTTTTCTCTCTCCAGCTCTCTGTTTCTCTCAAGCTCTCTCTCTCTTCCCCATCTCTCTCTCTCTCCCATCTCTCCCTCCCTCTGTCTCTCTTTCTCTCTTTCTCTCTCTCGCGTGGAAACTATCAGCAAGAAATTCAAGTATAATTTATTATAACAGATTACGAGTGTCAAGCTTATTACGTAACCGAGTGAAATGCAGGATAGAACAAGAGACGATCGATGGAACGTTTGTGATCGACGTACACGGAAGAACAGTTGTATCGCGTCCGATCACCACGCAATTCAACCATTTTCCGGTCAGTTTGCGTAGAAACGACATACATAATAGTAACTCTACAATTTCGCATGGGTTTCGAAGGAAAGAAGAAAAGAAGATTCTTCGCGCGTTTTTCACAAATTTGATTAAACTTCGACCGACAAACGCGATGAATCGTTTATAAACCATTCGATGGAAAAGGAAATTGGGATCTATTTCGAATTCTCGAATAGAGAAACCGCGATATCTCTCGTAAAGAATTTTATTGAACTCAAAAATGAGTCATGTCACGTTTTTATGATCGTATTCCTTGTCCTCATTCTTTTTAATTTTTAATTTCTATTTTATTTTCCTTTTTTTTTTTTTTTTTTGACAAGCAATTACTGCATCGAATTAGAACGAATTACAATTCGTGGCGCTTTCTCGTTGCGCAATTTTCACGGTGTGGCCTCTCGGAAATGTTTTTCTTTTTTTTTTCTTGCTCTTTGTTAGACGATACAGCGTGTAACAATGGTTATGAAAAATTGTCGATGCAATAATAGGCGATTATTTCGAGAGAACATTTATACTCTGATATAAACTTTTTAATAAAGAACGATTTCGAATAGAATTTTCATACAGATTCAGATACTCCCTGCTGATTACCGAAATGTTTCTTTCCACGATTATAGACTCTAAGGGCAACAGTATACCGTGGCAAATGTTTCTGCACAGCGAAATTCAATGCTGTTCTCGTCGATATTACAAAATTCGATAGGATCGATCGACTTTACCGCAAACCAAAACACAGTTACCTTCCAACGCGACACACCGCGAAAGCAACGGTTGGTGAGTCGAACACGTTTTTGTTTGGACGATTCGTTACCCTGGCGACATTAGATTGATTTGTATCACAGTACTTCCGCGTTGCATACATGCGCGTGTATTAAGAACAAGTTGTCACTGTTGCATAGATAACGCCGATTAATTGAATCGTAATAGACAAATTGAAAGAGTCCAGTAATTCTGAATATCGGCAACAAATCAAAACAAATATCTAACATTGTTAGATGAATTTAAACGTAACAAGAGGAGAGAACACAGAGAGGATAAAAGAAATCGCAATTATTTATCACAAGACATAAAAATTAACTTTTATTAGAAAATAAATAAAAGTGTTGTTTGCAGAAGTAATGGTACGAGGGTTTGGGGGGTGTAACAGGTGGAAAGAAGAGAAGAGAATATACAAATGAAGTGTCCGATGTCGCGATGTCTTTTTTCAATATCACATGCCTCATGGGAATTTTCAAATGGTGTTATTCGAAGATACAAATATTGTACTTTGAGAGGGCAGGGATGGGAGATGGTGAGATTGTATACGCTGCGCTCTTATGAACGTGGTCTATGTATCGGTGTATTGTGTGTAGCTGCTCTATGAAAAGAAAGGGAGAGATAAAGAAAGAGAAAGAGAGAGAGAAAGGAGGAGGTGAGAGAAAGTGGGAAAAAGAGAAATATATATAGATAAACATCTTCTTTTTTTTTTTTTTTGTTTTTTTCTCTAAAGATTGGTTGCCTGGTCTGAGGTCTTCGGGTGGTCCAAAAGCACTCGCCGTTCCTGAGGGACGTCGATTAATATTAATCTGCAAGTTCGATATCCTTCGTCCATCTATGACTGGTGGCCTATGATGGTCACTTTCAATTATTGATTAATAATACTGTTTAGACGATTGACTCCCCGTCGTTCCCGAACGAATTCAATTCCATCGATCTCCCTGGAGAGCTGTTTGGTTTCCCCTCTTTCAGACGAAGAAATCGAGCATTGCTCCCTGATCTAATGTCGACGCGGACGAGCTTCAACTTGTATATAGTCCCTAGCTTCTTTCCCACCACAAGGAGAATTTCGATATTGGCCGTGGTTATCGTTGGTTTGTAATCGCTACTCCGGATGCACCTCAGGAAGGCTCGTCCAGGATGGATCACCCTGGACCAGCGGGTTCATTTGGTGCCATACGGAACCTTAATCCCAGGGATGATGAGAGATTGGAGCAGCCTTGACAACCTTCACGGGCTCCACGTATTGTTCAACTCCAATAAGGTGTGGATGAGCGATCTTCGGTGACGAGTATGGGATCTTAACGCTGCTGATATGGGGGATCTTAATGTTCAACGGCTGAGGATGTGGAGGCGGGATTGACTGCTGCTGCGGGATCTGGAGAACTTGATGCACTTCCGGGGCATGTACCTGTGGGAATTTTATTTTGTTTCTTTTGAAAATTTTCATTTAACCATTTCATCGAACGTTTGATGCGTGAGAAGTATCATGAGCGTGGATATAGTACACGATGTTGTATATTGTATGAAATAAAATGTATTTCGTTATTTTTCGCGTAAGATAAATGCTATTATTACTACTTTCCCTTCTTCGTGTTCTCTTTTTCATTTCCTTTGTGCGACTTCTTGAGATGTAAAGGAAGAACTGGTTTTTTAAATAAATCATGAGTATGGAAATCTGAGGAATACAGTTCAGAATTATTATGAAAGCAAGAATAGAAATGGCTAAGAAGATCGATAATGATCGGAGAACTGGAGCGACTCGTTGCACAAGGAGTTAAGAATCGTTTGCAAACGATCCAACGATGATTTCAACAGAAAGATTCATGGGTCAGATGGTTAACGAACAATTCAATTAGACGACGATTCGGATTATTCTCATGATCGACTGGAAAGTTACGTTACGTGACTGTTAACAGACGCTTCGTTATTAGACGAGCCATTAAACGGAGAAAATGAGAAGTTATCGATGATACCAATCATTCTGAACGAGCTAGAAATTACGGTGATGAAAGAAAGTGGTCTACAGAGAGATTGATTTTGGAGAGTGAACTTTCAGCGATACTAATCGTGCTGAAAACCTCGTTGATGAAGAATAGTATATTCGTAGAAATGTGTTACATGCTTGTAAATAATTTGTTAAGAGTTCTGTGTACAGTATAGTGTACCAAAAGAAATTAGAAAGAATTGTCTTGTTCTTTTGGTAATTTTTATTAAGACAACTGGATAATTTTCATCGAAAATTATCTTATTCGTTACCTGAGGCACCTGTACCTTGACTAACGGTGACGAAACGACCTTAAAATACGAAGATGGTTGTTCGACGTTAACGTAGGAAGGTGGAGGAGCAGCTACCTTAACACGTACGTATTGAGGTGCAGGTGCTGGCCAAGATTCAACCTAAGTGTTTCAAAAAATCACGATATTTCTTTTCTTTTCATTTTCAAACTTCCATACGAAAGTTGAGTTACGTTTAGTTACTTTTCACCGAGTCTGTCCACTCACTCGGTTGCCGAGGAACGATGTCGTAGAATAACATCGACAAAGTATCCAGATGATTAGATTACAAGAAGATTCGATAATCCAGATGATTATCTTATCTGGAAAATTAGATGAACGAGAAAAGAGGTAGATGTGAAAAAGTAGATGTTGAAGAGATATTAGAAAGATTTCTCCTCGGGACGAATCCTTCGTGGTCCAAGTTTCGTTCAGTTTAACATGGACGGCGGAAAGTTAAAAGGTGTGTTAAAAGTTTTAGAACACTTGGTTACTGAACACTATCTTCACAGTAAATATTCGAAGACAGTATCGACAGAAGTTAACTGTTGTTACTTTACCTAACAGAGATATGTTACGTTTTTAATACGCTAAACGTAAGATACGATTAAAAGATATTATCAGACTACGTGCAACAGTAAAGAAACTCCGCTTAGATTTATCAGAAATCTTTCGAATTATGTGAATGTTACTTACCGGTGCAGAGTACGGTATGATACCAGGGTAAGCGCTGGCAACAGCCATGACGGCGAACAGAACAATCTGCGAATGAAAAATAGTTAATTCTAATCCTTATTTCTCAATCAAACTTACCAACAATTTATCTACTGAAACGGTAAAAAAAAGAAATATATCAAATAGTACAGAGAGCTATTTTAAAGCATAGTCTTGTGTTAAAAGTTATGGTGGTTCGAAGAGGGACCAAACGGTAGGTCTATAGTGAACAACGATAGACTTGTTCGTAACTGATAGAAACTTACGACGAACTTCATTGTGGGCGATTTTTCTTGTGCAGAACACGGGAAAATACTACGTATCTGAGGGACGACGCGGTATGCTTTTATAGCGGTGCCCTGCCCAGGCCCAGGGAACCTAGATGAGGCGGGGGTACAACGATTGCATTGCATACAGACCCCTTTCACCAATAGCGATCGACCCTTTCGGACCCCTTATTCGGCGCTCCGCTGACCGCAGAATTCGGTTCCACTTCCGGTAACCGCAATGACACCCTCGAAAATTGAAACAGCTGGTCCTTACATATGGAAAATTTTCACGGAAATTACTGTAACGTTCGTACGAGATTGTGACCTGATTTAACTAGTAGAACGACCGTACGATTGCATTCGTCGATTCGAAGAAAAAACGAGAACTTAGATCATGAGGAAAAATTCATCAAGGATTCGTATGCCTTTCCCTTCGAATTGCTACTGTTTTCTTTTTTTCTTTTTTTTTACTTTTCTCGATAAACGAGTGACTAATTAAAGAATGTTGAATATTGATATGAAAAAAACACGATTTTTGACAATAGATCCGTCGAGGAAAAACGACTTGTTTGGATATTTCGTTGTAACGATTCTTAATTTTTAGTAGCACACAATTTTGAAATTTTTCGTAACATTTATCGAAGTGTATAAATAATTCATTTTATAAAATCCGTTTTCTCTTTCTTCTCTCCTCTTGTGTAACATTTACTCGTAACACACCGAGATGGGTCACTTTAGTCCCTCGCAGAATGAAATTTTGATTTCATTGGGATTTCAGACATTTCTCGATCAATTTCGAAGTAGTTTCAATGCTTTTTAAGAAAAATTGAGTGTATTTGAGAACTTACATATAACAAATATCGCGCAAACTTAAGTGCAGCACTTTCGGATGCATTATCAACACCAACAGTCGAATGTCCAGTAGAATGTTGCATAAATAATAAAACAAACGATATTTTTGATAAATATACTTATAAGAGAACTTTACTTGTGTTTAATAAATGCTCCTTTTTCAGTAAAGAAAATTTTACATAAAACGTTAAATATTCGTTAAATAAGAAAAATCTATATATACACACAAATGCATGCTCTTTTCATATACAGTGTAAAAATTCTAGTGTTGAATCGCGTGAAATGTTCACTGTGATCGACATGTTTCGCTAAGACGCGAATAACAAAAGAGATATTTGCATTTGTAATTTCAGTTAAGTTTCTGCCTTTCAAGTTTTCTCGTCGTTCCTTTTCTTAATTCTTCTTTAAATACTTCTGTCAGATCTTACAGTATTACAGAACCGCGTCAATCATCTCTCGAAACAGCGATGGCGATAGAAAGAATTGCACAACGGAAAATTAAAAGCGGGACTTCCGGCTAAATTGACGTAACGCGAATCGCAACGAAGATTTTATGAAATTTCCCGTTGAAAATTTCAGTCTTTTCCTTGCAAACTAATTTTCCACACTTTCGACGTGCTTCGTTACCCTTGAACAATATGAATTTTATTATCGATACCTAAACCGAACTCCATGCTCTTAAGAAAGCATCATAATCGTCATCTTTTTGTCCTTTCATTCTTACCAGTGTATCATATCGCTTTTTGGTAAAAACTCATTAACCTGTACGGTTAAGTAGCTTGAAAGAGTCTCATAATACAAATAGAAAAACCAGCTGGTTTTCTTATTGTTCTCCATTTACGATCGTCGTTATATCCGTGCGAAATTAGAACGTGTTACAAGCATCTTTTTCTTTCCCTCCTTTTTATCTTCTTTTCGTTTTTTCCTTCCTTTTTGTTGTACACACCACGGTGAATTAAATTCGGCCACGAAAAAGGAGAATCGAATTATTCCGTGTCGTGAACCTGAGTGAACAGTAAATTAGTCATTCACCAGGATTTTTCGCGTTTGCTCGTGTATATCTCGCGTGTAGCCAGAGGACGGTAGAGTAAAACGAAATGGTGCAATAGCTTGTGTTACAAAAGGAACGGAGGGGGAAAAAAAAAAAAAAGAAAGAAAAAGAAAAAGGTGTTTCGCCGTTTTGAAATTCAAATTCATTACGAGTATCTGGTATGGTTACGGGCAAATATTAATGTAATCGGGAGGGAAGAAAGGAACGGTTCAACGTTGCAAAATCGGTCAGCTACAACGGCCACGAGGCGAAATTCTTTGTACGCGTTTTTGATCCGTAGAATATTATGCAATCCATGGATAGCGAGGGGGAAAAAAAAAGTACGTTTCCGTGTGTTAGAGACACGGTAAAATTCTATTTCAAATTTCGTCTCTCCCACCCTATTTATCCCAATTATCCCTCGCGTCGTTAATAGGCTGGATTTTACGACTCGCCAATTTCGTAAGCGTTGTAAACGTTGGCTCGCTGTAACCTAACTAGCCACCATAGTACAAGTAAAATCGTAAATGCATCTAGTTCTGGGTCGTGTGATTATATTGCTCAAATCGTAAATACTTATTCCAAGAAAAGAAAAGAAAGGAATTCATCATTCACAATTTCATTTGAAAATTTGACTTTCCATTCAATGGAAGTTCCTTTGGTAACATTAATTGAATTACTACAATTAATTAACTCTATCGGTTGTTAGTACGAATAGATAGTTGATGTTGAAATCGATAGGGAATTTTCTGTTTTTCCCAAAAACAAAAAAAAAAAAGATCTGTCCAAAACCGTAAGTACGTTCTCCTACGTGATCTTCAGACACGAAGGTTGCAACGATTCGCAAAGTTTCCACCTTGGCACGGTTTCTCTAAAACGACTTTTCTCGCTACCTTTGGCCTGCTCGATTTCCTTATCGAGAAAACTGGCCGCCCTTTACATGGAAGTGCCAGTTGGCCAATCTTTCACCACACTGGAAAACTTTGCTTTGACCTGTTCCCCCATGAAGATTCTCAATAGAATTCCAGCTTAAACGTCGCAAGGACTCCGTTAACTGTGATAGCGACGATCTCTCAGGAATGAAAAAAAAGGAAAAGAAAAAAAGAAATGGAAATAATCGAATGTTAAAGTGAACGTCTATAGTTTTTTCTTTTGCTTTTTCTTTGTTTTTTCTTATAAGAGATGAAAGTTTTTTGAACAAAAACTCACCGTTGGACTGCATCGTTCTTTAGAATGTTAATAAAGTTTCTCAATTTTTTGCTCGTAATAATGCATGTTTGTCGACGAGAGTTACGCAGGATTCTCAGGTTCCAGTTAAAAGGCTAGCTCGTTGAATCTAAACCGCATTAGCCGGAGATAATGCAGTCGAAGTCTGGCCAGGATCTTGGTTTCCACGTTTAACAAAGTATAAAGTGCAACAAAATCGTCGAAATAGATAGATCACCGTCTAACGAGGCCACGCTCTGTCAGGTTTATTCAGTGTATAATTAAGTAATCCATTGTGCTATTTGATTAGTGTGAAAGAGCAATTTTATTCATCTTTCTCTCTCTACGTATATATATGTATCAAATTTTACGTAAAAAAGTATTATACAAAGTGAGACTTATATATATACTTTTTATAAACATATATATAGACTTTTATATAAATAATAATACTTTTTCATGCAAAGTTTAATATAATATTATCTGACGCATAAAAAACAGATGATTCTAAAATGAACCTACAATTAACCTAAGTTGTCCCAAAAAAAAAAAATTATTTATTCTAAAATCTCAAAACACAAGTGTGTATGTATAAATATACAATATTATTTTATATATATATATATATATATTATAAATTTGTTCGTCTTGAATTTGTATATTGAAAGCAAAACCGATTACTTAAGAATTCAAAATACTCTATAACCATGTAATTATAATATCTATTTAAAAATAATGGATAATTTATTTGTACACTTGACACATTGAAGTTTGATTTTAGTTTTCAATTTTAATTTTCTTGATTCCTAGTATATTTGTTTGTTGTCATGAAAGCATAGAAAATGCAATAATTTTCCTGAAAGTCTTCTCTGGATCGATGATAAGTCCGTTTAATTTGAATTTATATATTGAAGAAAAAACTGATTGCTTAAAAATTGAAAATTATAATATTCATTTAAAAATAATAGACGACTTATTTATACACTTAACACTTTAAAGTTTGTTTTTTGTTACGAATTTAAGCCCTGATTCCCAATAAAATTTCTTTGTTCAACAATTTTCCTAAATCTTCTCTGGATCGATATAATATATTTGTCCATTTTGAATTTACATATTGAAAGAAAAACTGATTACTTAAAAATTCAAAGTACACTATAACCACGTAATTATAATATTTGTTTAAAAATAATGGATTATTTATTTGTACATTTAACATCTTAAAGTTTGATTTTCTTTCCAATTCAAGCCCTGATTCCCAGTATTTTTCTTTGTTGTCATGAAAACATGAGAATCACAGCAACTTTTCTGCAAATCTTCTTTGTATCAAGAATAAGTTTGTCTATCTTGATTCTACACATATTAAAAGAAATTCAAAGTACTCTATAACCATACAATTGTAACATCCATTTAAAAATAATGAACGATTTATTTGTACATTTAATACGTTAGATTTTGTTTCTTCTTTCTTTTTTCTTTTTTAATTTAAGCCCTCCTTACTGACATGGTTTCTTTATTGTAACGAAAATATGGAAACTGTAAGAATTTTTCTGCAAATCTTCCTCGAATGAACTAATCCTCCCTGACAAATGTTTCGTTCTTTTCTTCCAATCGACAATTACACGAGAACTGGTCAAACAGTCGCCGCTCTCGAACTTTACGCAATTCTACCATGTTACATTCGTTGTATCTGAACATGTGCCACGAAACGGAAAGACAACCCTGCACGGATGTTAACGCGCTCGCAGAAGTGCTTGCAAAATCTGGAAAGTTTAACGATCCTCCATTATTCCGCGACGCCTTGCTACCTAAAAAGAAAAAAAAAAAAAAGAATTAGAAAGATATTCCTAGTTTTACGGTTCTGTGAAGGTTTTCCGCTCGAGAATTTCGCAACAGGATTTTCAAAAAAAAGATTCCACTAAAGTATCGTATTATTTTTCTTTCTGCTTGACCACCATTGGAATCTTCCGTGATTGAGAAACAGACGAACGATGGTTGAAAAGTTCCAGTTTAATTCCAATACTATCGTTGCGTTTAATATTCAAATAAACGTGTCAATTCCCATGATGAATGCTTAATGATACACAGACATATATAATTATCCCTTGGGGTTCTTGATTCCAGTTCACTAGCAACCGTTCGTTTCTCATTTGCAAGTGCTACAAGAGGCGAAGTGACGTTGAAAATGAATTCTCCGTTGGCACAGTTGGTCTGAATCTGAGTCCGTTCGCTTGCTAATGAGCTAGGATAACGTAACACGATCGCCACGGTACGGCTACGAATCATTAGAGGTTTCATTTATTCCTCTGAAGTCTCGTGGAATTCTAGAATCTGCCATGAATAAAATTCTTGTGTAAAAGAGGCTGCAACGTTTATCTAACTCGTACTACTTACAACAAGTAAAAATGAAATGGAAGAAAACAAGAGGAGTCAAGATTGAAAAAAAAAAAAAGAATAGGTGAAATAGCGATAGAGAAGAAGTGGTTTTGAAAAGAGAAAATATTGAAGGGGAAGAAGGGAAAGGAATTGTAGCATTTGGAAGTATATACAATGAATAATAATTGATATATACATATCACTTGACACTTGAAAAGTAAAAAAAAAGAAGTAAAAGAAGAGAAAACACACAAAATGATATTATTTCTGATCAGCTTTTGATTATGTGAAAATGAAGTTAATAAATTATGCATAAATAATTGAATAATATTCAAGTAGAAACAAATCAGGAATTTTTAAAACATTTCTTTAATTTTTGAAATTTTCTCTTCGTCGAGAAGTAAATTTTAAATAAGAAAAAATACACAGTGAAGAAAAAACGACCTTTAATTAATAACGAAAACTAATTCTCTCTCGATTTGATTCCAACGTGAGACAAACAGAGAAAACTACTATAATATTTTAGGAATTTGTATAGATCTTAAGAAAATAAAATATTAAAGACTTATTATACGGCAAATGGATAAAAGGATGGCAAAATATTTTATACAAATCACGAATAATTATTTATCGGGAAAAATTTCTTAATGAAGTTCCCCTAATTTCATAAACAGCAATATATATATATATATATATATATATATATATATTTTTTTTTTCGATTTGCTTTATATTTATTATTTCTTTAATCCCAGTTAAGCTTGAACTTATTGTACTAACAAATAAATATTTTATATATCATTAAACAGGACAATACATTTTTTAAGCCGACAAAAAAGTTACTACTTTTGAAATGTAATAAAAGATCGAATATTTTGTGCACCTCTTGCTTTTAGGACAACCTCACATGTTTTTGGCATTAAACGAATCAATTTTTCAACAAGGACCATAGGAAGATCGTACAAAGCTTTCTCGACAACCCAAATAAATCATTTTCTAAACTTCTACCCATTGAATCCACACTTAATGTTCAGTAGGATTTAAGTCTGGTGATTGTGGTTCATTACCCTCACATTATTGTCTGACAATCAGTTTTTAACGGACTTTGCGGTGTGCTTTGGATCATTATCCTGCTGGAATATCCGTTCAGCAAGTATGACCCGATTAGCATGTGACTTCGTGACATTTTCCAAAATGGTTACGATATAGATATTGATCATACATTAAACTTCGAATTTTAGGATCAGTTTTCTTCCTACAGGACAGTTTTAATCAATTTTATCCTATTAAGCGTCTACCCAAAGCAAAAGAACGAAGAAAAACACCGTAGAACAATAGAAAACCGTAAAACGATAGAAAAATGAGTGGGAATTCAAAAGCAGTGACATTTTTGTCGGCTTTAAAAATGCGTTGTACCTGTTTAATGTCAAATACCATTTTAATTTGTTCGTTAAATAAATCCAATTCTAATTGGATCGCATAGAGCTCTTAATCTTCTACCAGAATATGTATTCAACACATATTGAGGTCTTGCGTTTATGTAAAAAAATAATAGAATGGAAGAAATCAGAAGAATGGTAACTTTTTTCTCCGCTACTGTATGTACTAGTTGAAAAATTCTATGAAATAATCCTCGCATCCCTTTTAATAAAATGATCATTTTTATATGAGAAGCGCACGCTTCGATGTATGCACCTGCCAAAATGTACATAAGGTAGATTTTAATATATTTAATGTGTGTAACGTTAAAATATAACACTGCTAATGTATTTTATACAAAGTCGAGAAAATTATGCACTCTATTGTTACGAATAAAACGATCAGGCGGAAAAAATTGTATTTTAACATAAGAACGTACATGTATAGAAATCGGTCGACGATTTAATCCATTATATATGATACGTGAACATCGAATGTTTCCAACAACTACCTCCGATCCACAGCTGAAAACTTTTTCTCGTTAAAATTAAAGCTACGCGCAATAGAAAATACGTAATCTTGCAAAATGAATGTACGTAAAAATCGGTTAAATGATATAATAAAGAGATATATATAGATAAAGTAACAATCGATACAGTACAAATTCATTGAAAAATTATAATATATTCGTTAAAAATATTAGCCTCGGCAATCATTATATATATTATATATTATGTACATTATATTATATATATACTCGTTAATTATATTAATACAATGCTTCTATGTCATAGATTTTAATAAATTCCGTATACAACGCAATGTAACTGTCAATACAGTACTGATTATTCAATGATTGTCGAGGTTAATATTTAATATATATGTAGGAGTAATCGTAAATATCTCTCGATTCTAATATCGATCAATATTGTTATAAAATGAAATAAAAATTCGTGCTTCCTCGAGTGAACAGAAATTTCGTGTTTCCCATAGGGTGATCGCGAACAATGATCTAACTTCGTGATTAGCGGTTCAGCAACGCCGGTCACCGGTACACATGAAGAAGCTTTGTACATTATGAATTAGGCAACACGCCCTGTTCCGATAAAATCGCCAGAGTTTATGAGTCAGGTGAATTTAAAACATACCAGACGTATGTCTGTGCTGACCGTCTAGATCAAATCAGTTCGCTGAATATTGTTGTTCCGGTTATAAATTTTTCCTCTCGAGGAGTTCAAAAGAGGCACTCTTAACGTTGAAAAACGTTGAATTTTATTGTTACACAAATGAGATTGATTATCTTTGGGGAAATGGTAAACATTGTAACCGGTACTATTATCGTTCTTTTATTCTAGCATGCAACTATAAATTACGAACGATCAATTATAATTATTTTTATCAAATCTTTGTTGATTTGTAGATACATACATATACTGTGGATTTGTACTAAAGTCACCAAACATTAATCACTATAATTTAACACGTTAAATGCCACGCCAATTTCGATCGACTTCTCGTTCGACGGTTCAGTTTCGAAAATTTTGCAAAGAGTGTTACAATAAATTTAACGAAGAAGATGGTAACTTCATAACGCCTGCAGAGGAGAACCGTATCTTAGTTTAAACTGTCCTAATGAAACCCATTAATCAATGGTGAGAAATTATTTTCTAAATTTAAAACTATTCATTTTTCGAAAATAAACGCTGTCTAAACGAAAAGTTTATGATTGATCCGCAAAGACTGGCGTAGCACTTAACGTGTTAATAAAATATACATTCCGGGTGATAAAGTTAGGTGGTACACCCTATATATACACATATTTATAATTATGAATATTATTGATCGGTTAATAAATATTTATTTATATTAATATGCCATCTAACTTGAAATATTGCGTTATTTTTAAAAGAACAAATTTGACCTTCTTATTTTGTTAAATATTTGGTTACTATACTCTGGTCCCCATAAAACTACCCAACTTTTATAAGAAACATTTTTCACAACGAAAATATTCAGGTGAAAAAATTAAAATAAAATAAAATTAAAATTTGCTATTATACATATTATTAATAGCGAATTAATTATTTCTTAAGCCACATAATTATCTATTTAACTTAATACTTCTCTTATTCAAAGATCTCCTACTGTTTGAAATGTTAATGACATATTGTAGAGGTCGAAATTTTTATTGGGAAGAATCGACCCAGTTAACAGGTTAAAAATAATGAAAAATACTATAATCGTGAAACTAGCCACGTGGCATTAATTTACGTTTTCCCGGAAGCAGAGAAAACGGATTAAAAATCATTAACGCCTCTAAAGGAAAAACAATTAATTCCATCGTGATTCTTTTACTACAATAGAGAAAACCTTAGGCTTTCTTTCTTTCTTCGTTTGGTTTCTTCGTTACTAAACTCTTTTCTACGCCATCCTGGCGTGCTTTGGTTCTTGGTGAACAGTAGTGTTACACAAAGCATAATGTTCTTTTTCTAAACGTTACGTTCTTACTTCGACGATTGGAAAAGATGAATCATACTTCGATAGCCGTGGCGCGCAATAAGAATTCCTCTCCATTCCCTTGAAAACACGTGAAATATCAATTTGCTCGGCGAACTTCTTGCCCGGGTGAATGCTTCGAAAAATTTCTCCGTAACAATTAAGCGAACCTGTGAAGAAAACCGTATCGATAGAAACGGTAAACTTTACGGTTCGTATCGAAAATTCTCCCGTGGATTTTGCATGTTACGTTGAAAAATGACTGTGCATTCATAAATCCTTCGGAACAAACGTGTTAACGAACTGATCTACAAAGTTGACTGAATCGAGTAGGTGAGCGATTATCGCCGCGCTAAATGAGAATTGAACGTCCACGAATAAATGGTAAAGCCTATTCATTTCTATATATTCGCAATGCCGCTTGATGTAGTCCATTTTCCACATCTCTCAAAAGTAATACAGCCCTCCTCCCACGTTGCTACATCCATCCTATTTATTTCCGCACGAATACTGAGAGACGGAAATAATAATTTAAATAATATCGGAAATCTACCGAAGCTTAAAGATTTTCCTCGATTACATCAAGTCGATTGTTCGCAAAAAGGGGAAAAAACGAGAAAAAAGAAAAAAAGAAGGAAAAGGACGCTTTGAACATATAAGAATTATTAACCCTTTGCACTCCGAGGGTATCCGGAGCGGAGCCATTTAAAATTTGTCTTCAAACTCGAGGGCTCCGTTACGGAGACAATGCAAATAATTTTCAGTTTTTAACATAAGGACAAAAACAAATCGTAAAAACTATTTATAGGATATTTCGTTTTTGGTGAGAAATGACGGTCGCGGATTATTATGCTCTCGATAACAGCAGATAATCGCGGTTTGAATAACATTCCGCATTCCGTACTTGGATGCAAATGAGTTAAGTCCTGTTATTCAGCAGTAGAGTGTATCAGATTCGAGTTTATCTGTTGTTTTTATATTTTGAATTCATATTTATATCCCCGATATGGCAAATAAAAGAAGAATTTGTGAAAATTATAGTGATATTGAAAGTAGTAGCGATGAATTTTTGTGATACCTGTCTAGAAAAGCCAAGATTACATATTGGCAATTGCTTCGAGAGGTATCACACTTTGGACGATTACAAAATGTAATAATTTTAGAATTTTTTGTTTTTTTTTTATATATCATAACATTTGTATTCATAAACAATTAAAAAAAGAATAACATACAACGATGACATTTCTTTTAATACGTATATCATTAAGTTACATGTAAATATGATCTTTTCACTAAAATTGCTTCGAGTTGCTGGTAATATGAATGAAAAAAAAACTGCGAGTGCAAAGGATTAAATAAAATTGCTCCGTGTTTTCCGGCGCGGCAGAATAAAAAGCGTTTCGTCCATCGGGACGATACATTTCCATTTATACGTGCTTTATTATCATAAACGCCTCGTATAAAAACGTAAACGTGTTAAGTCTTACAATTCACGATAATTTCCATTTGTAACACGTAGTAACGTTTGTATTTTATATTTAACCCTGGTTCGAAGTCGCGATTCTAACAATTCCTTATTAACTCGCGTTCTATCTGAGACACGATTATGTAAAATCTGTGATAAAAGAAAATGTTTCATTCTAATAAAGTATATTTAAATTATATTTATATAAATATCCTCTTGTAACAGTATAAGGTAGATATACAGTTAATGTTTGGACATCTTTTAAAACAAAATAACTTTTTTTAAATTAAAGCAAAGGAACTGAGTTCTTGTGAGAAGTTAGAAGGATTATTTTACTAAATGACGCGTACAAACAGTTTTGATAAAATTCCAATTGGTCCAAATTACGAAGAAAATAGCAACGATCGCCATTTACAACATTTTTTAGCTGAAACCGTAATGAAAATTTAAGAAAGTACATTTTGTAGATTTATATGAATTATATACATGTTGAACATTACATAGAAATCAGTTAATGTTGCAATGAGCTGCAAACTGTTAAAGATAGTGAAAAATGGAAGTTTTCCACGACTTTTCACCTATAATTGCGCTAAATTGAAAAATTCTTACATTTTTCAATGTTTGTCCCTGCATGGACCAATTTCAATGAAATTTTCAGCATGCACATAATTGACATAAATCTACAAATGTATTTTTATTTATTTTTTTTTATTAATTTTCATTACAAGCTCAGGTAAAAGAATTCAAAAACTCAAAAGCTTTAGAAGAACTCTACTGTGTTCTTTGCAATTCGGATTAATTACGACTTTTTCAAAATATTTTTTGCACATCATCTAGTAAATTAATGCTTCTAATTGCTCGAGAAAACTCGGCACGTTTGGTTCAATCTTAAAAAAGTTATTCTGTTTTAAAGGATGTCCGAATATTAATGGGATTCGCTGATAATTATGTTTAACTTTGCCTTTCAATATTTTCAAAGATGTAAAATTTAATCAACTGCAATTTTTCTTCTTGTAAATAGAAAAAAAATCTGGCTACAAAGGTTTAATGTAAGGTTTAATGTAAGTTGGAATTCTCGGTTGATGAATTTACAAAACGATGATAATATCATGCTGAAGGTACGGAAACTTCTCGCGAAATTCTCAGAGATACTTCAAAAGACAAGTTGTTTCTTTCTTCTTTTTTTATTCGTACGAGATATCTTAGTCTGGTCTCGATCACAATATTAATTACTTTTTTATCAATTTGAAGATATTTATTAAAATGTTTTATGTATAGGCAAATTTATCAGATCAGCCGCGATGCGAGGATTAGGTTTAATCCTCAGGATTAAACGTAACAAGACTGATAAAAAAAGAAAATATTATATACAAGAAAGATCATACAGAAATCTGCCTCAGATTGAAAATCGCTTTCGACAGTTTATTTTTCTTTTTCAATTTTTCTTTCAACGTGATTTTCCTTTTGTTTCTCTTTTATTCGTATACGATACCTTTTCCTGATCTCACAATATCTTGGCTATCACAATATCCTGATTATCACAATATCAGCTACTTTTTCGTCAATTCAAAAATATATATGAATTGCGTATACGCAAATTTATCAGATCATCCGTGACCTCATTAGGATTAAATTTAACAAAACTGTTAAAAGAAAAGAAAAGAAAATATTATATACAAGGAAGATCATGCAGAAATCTGCTTCAAAATGAAAATCACTTTCGACAGTTCATTTTTTTTTTTTTCAATTTTTCTTTCAACGTGATTTCCCTTTTGTTTTTCTTTTATTCGTATACGATACCTTTTCCTGATCTCACAATATCTTGGCTATCACAATATCCTGATTATCACAATATCAGCTACATTTTTATCAATTTGAAAATACTTATAAAAACATTTTGCATACATGCAAATCCATTAGATCAGCCGCGACCTCATCAAGATTAAACGTAACAAGATTGATGGAAAAAGAAAAGTGTTATATACAAGGAAGATCATAAAGAAATCTGCTTCAGAGTGAAAATCGCATTCGACAGTTCATTTTTCTTCAATTTTTCTTTTAACATCATTTCCCTTTTGTTTCTCTTTTATTCGTACGCGATATCTCTGCCTGATCACATAATACCAGCTACTTTTCTATCAATTTAAAAATATATCTAAAAATATTGTATGTATACTTAAATTTATCAGATCAACCGTGACCTCGTCAGGATTAAACGTAACAAGACTAATGGAAAACGAAAAGTGTTATATACAAGGAAGATCATAGAGAAATCTGCTTCAAAGTGAAAATCACTTTCGACGATGTCACTTTCTTCTTCAGAAAGGTTCGTCGATGATAAATGATCGTAACAAGACTGACATGTGTGTATACAAGTGACAATTTCGAGACGATTCGATCGATCGTAACGCTGAAAGTTAAGGTAGACGTTTAGACGTTTCTCTGATACATTCTCAGTGCATTTTTCTGCTCGGTAAACCGCTGAATTTGTCCTGGGTGAACCTCGATCGACGAATGGCAGAATGTGATTTCTTGTTCGTTCGGTGATCGCGTTTCTTGACGTTCGCAAAGTGGACATTGCCGAAGGGGCAACGTACCGGGTGACCTGACAATTATTACTCGCCGGATTGGCTCTCGAAATAATAAGGCTTGTTTTTCTCAGAACCATGGAGAAAAACGCTTGTGCACTTACCAGTGCTTATAGAGTGCTAATAAGTCTCGTTCTAACTCGACAATAATCGAATTTAATATCAAAGATTGCGTATTATCCGATGCTGGAGCTCTTTCAAACATCTTTTCCGCGAATATTACGGAATGAAAAGTAATATGTAATACAGCTAGCAAGTATCGTTCTCATAAAAATTGACATCGTTAACTGGAGAGAGACTTGCAACATAACATGATTCAACGTAATAGAAAAACGACGATTCCCAGTTCTTCTACATTCCGAAACACGAAGTAGAACCTAAATGTTTCACACTTTAAACGAACAATCGTTAATTCTGAATTTTAAGAGGCAAAAAGGGAAGTATAAAAAAAGAAGTCAATGTTTATCAACACATTGAATGATTCATCAAACGAAATGTCTTGATAAGGAAGAAAGGTAAACACTTTTTTTCTTTTTTGTTAGAAGACACCGAGGAACACTGGATCATCGAGAATTAAGCACGTGAAACACAGTGATCGGTGGCTCAATGTGTCCAACCCGAGTCAACTGCTCCAGATTCACGAGCCAAGGATGGTGATTGCAACAATCTTGGTGGAGATAGCCCGCGGGCAACATAGATTCCCATATCTGAGAGAATCGAACACGCGAACGAGCTTAGAAAGTAAGTAAACTTGTATGTGGCCGCCGGCTGTTGCCTAGTTAATTATTTAATTATACAGACCGCGGTGGCGGCAACTGTATTACGGAAGAGATCTGAACACATTGCAACCCCTGTTTAACGTAACCAAATGTTAAATCGATACGAAGAATTTCGAAGAGTTCAGAGTTCGTTTCTATTCGGTAAGGCAAAGAGGTAAGTAAGGTATGTTGGTATTATAGGTTGAAACGAGAAAGTTCGGTTGAAAAAGTGTTGAGAACTACTAGAAGAGGAAGGCGAAAGTTATATTCTACGTATAAGCTTATTCGAAACAATAAAGTCATTAAATAGGCATACGATTGTTCGTTTTCTTTGAGAATTAATCAGTTTAATCTCGTTTCGTAATGCTAAACATATTCCGTGGAAACTATTATATACTCCTCTTCTTCGAGGAATCTTGTTCCTCGTATTTGCAACCTGTCGACAATTAAATAATCTTCCGAATGTATCGCGTGACTGAGAAAATAGGATCGTGTTACGATCATTTTTGTTACCTTATTCAGCTAGCCTGCACCGTAACAAGAAACGATAGACATGCGTGGAAGAGTGCTATTCTTGAGCTTAAGATCGAGGTCAAGTTGATCCTATAAATTATTACTTGAAGGAAAGCACAATTGACAGAAGTATCCAGGCAACAGTGACGTGAACCGATGTCTTCAATTGAGAACGACAAATTTGGAATTCGTCACTTTGATTACTAACAACTGTCTATTGTTGCTCGATCTGTGATTAGACAATAAACACGATTCATGAAGTAAGAGAATTATTATGAGTTTTTCTGTGCCAGTCTTTTTTCTGGTAAATGTTACTTTCAAACTTGGACAGATTTTAACGCTAGATTTACGTATATATGTGTCATGTATGTATCACGTATGTTTTTATTTCTTCTTTAACTGTGGAAATATTTAACTCTTTTCTAATGATATCATTTGGAACAAACCAAGGAGCATTTACTAGGTTTCTCGGAGTTTTCGATTGGAATCTTTCAATTATTTCAATGTTAGAGGGTGATGCAGATCCACAAAGCTGTATTCCATACGTCCACATAGGCTTAAGAATACTTTTATAGATAAGTAATTTATTTCTAAGCGTTAGCTTTCATTTATTTCCTACTATCCAGTACATATTTCTTAGTTTAACCCTCTGTGTAACTTTCAGGTCACATTTTAATTTATCGACATTTTACACAGAAGTGCAAACATTATAGGCTGTTGTTACCTGAAAGTCACATAGTGAATATATTGCAATAAAATTGTTTAACCGGAAAAATTTGTTTTCATTTGCATATATAGGTTTATAATTGCCGATTTTTCGTTCCCCCAATTTCTTGGATTTAAAACAAAAATTCGGCCCATAGAGGGTTAAGATTTAGTTGTTTTCGTTTGGTCCATATATGTTTTGTCCAAGTCAAATGTTGATCTAGATGCATTCCAAAATCTTTTACTTCTTTGCTTTGCGGAATAATTTGAACATTTAGGAACACTGGAGGACACGTTTTTTTTACGAAGTGTAAATTGTAACAGAAGATGATTTAGTTTCATTGACATTTATTCTCCATTGTTTAAACCATGAATTACTTTTATCCAGATAATTTTCCAGTTTTTCAGAGGATAAATGAAATAAAACAATTCTTTTTAAAGAGAATACGTATTTTCTTTTATCCGTCAATTTAACAGTTGTTCTTAGAAATAGGTATACAAGAAATGTTTGTAAATTCAGTGTTAAAAAGAAACAGTCACGTTGAATACATCCTGTGCTCAGGATGGTACGAGGCGTTAGATTAAAGTAAGTATATACACAGATGGACACAAGCGTTAATTCAATCATAATTCTACGACGTGGTGTTACGAAATAATGATAGTTCGTAGCCACGAAAGGCGAAAATCTGCACGCGATGCTAATCAAGATTTACGCACATAGTTAACGTAATAATACCGCGCAAAATAACGATTTTCTACGGAAGCCCGAGCATCGACGCGTCTACGAAATCTATCAAGTGTTCCGGTAAGACGCGTATCAAACACATATACAGACAGAGGATTGCAGGCTGATCTAACGCCTCGTGCATGGACTTTCATCGCGAAAGCGTGGCGATAGATATAGCAAAAGTGTATTACATCCCGGAAGAAAATACGCGCCGGTTACCGCAACCGAGAATCGGTGCCTCGTAAAATCTTGTATTAAACAGTTCGTAACTAAATTGCATCGCTAGGCTCACGGCCGAAAGCATACCATTTCCCTTTTTCTGTAACGGGAAATCTCTCTACTACGCAACTTGCTCGGTGATATTGTACTGGTGTTACTTATTCTATGATTTCGAACGATGTTAATAGATAAAATATTCATACCAAATAATCAAATTGATCGTTTAATTGCGTTCGAATATTCCTCGGAATACCGTTCGTTACATCGAAATCATAGCTTTTTGTACGAAAAACCGTGTGAATAAAAAAAAAATCCTAAATACGCATGATTTAATCAGTTATTTAATTATATTCACTTATTTCAACGTAAAATAAAAATAAAATAAGTTAAATATTATATCAGTTTTTCGTTTTTTTTATAATACCAAAACTTTTCCTTCTCCTTAGAAGTTTTCCTTAAAACTTGCATGGTTTTTCTATCACTGTTTCTCCGCAATCCAGTTTTTCCAACATTGTTTAAAAAAATAAAAGGGAGAATTCCTTGTTCCAGGCTTGACGCCAGTGTTAATAAAACGAACGGTATTAAAAAAATTACTATACAAATATCTGCGTAGCATAAATTTTTGTTTTCAGCTGCTTTTATTTCTGAAAATCGTGTAAATGTGAAATCAAGGAAAAAAGGTTAATCAGTTAACTACGTTCGACGTGTATATACGTCAATTGAACATTTTATTTCGATACGGTTCACGTGTACACTCGTCATATAAAATAAGAAATTACCATTTGAAATAACCATACAAAAACTCGAAATTTCAGTAAGAAGTAAGAAAAATATCATTTGGTGTGTTTCCTTTGTATTATCAATAAAACTGCTATGTATTTTATTAAAAAAATGGTTGATTATTCTTTTTGGTATATTGGTGATTCCTCGTACAATGTATTTACAAATTGAGTTGATTACTTTCTCTAATGCATCTGGTATTCCTCGAATTGTTTTGTGTACTTTACTGTGCATACGCATCGGATATTCCCCAATAATAATTGAAATAATATAAATAAAATTTATGGAAGTCCTTAAATTTTATATAAAAAAGTAATTTCTTTTAAAACAGTATACAAACTTTACGCTTTCAGAAGGCGTTTAAAATTTCTTGTACATCGTATAAAACCTTCTTTCACTATGCAAGAAAAATTGTGATATGAAAAGGTTTGTAAATGAACACTTTTAGAACACGTGCAGGGATGTTAATTTGAAGCATTTAAAATTATATCGAATAGATTTGGGCTGTTTCAAATTTTATGACAGATCTAGTTGTTAATTTTGAAAGTGGCTTAAGTTCATTCTTGGTAAGAAGACACATATTATTCATTTAATAATTGCTATTATTTGAATTGTAAATTTAACTGTCTTAGATATACTGAAGGAGTGTGATACATTAGTATCCTATGCGTATATTTTTAATTACATTGAAACGCAAACTCTTAAATATTTCAATTTAAACATAAATTGGACTTAGGTCACTTTCAAAATAAACGGCTCATATAAAAAAATAAAATAAATATATTAATAATGTAATTTGGATACTCTACGTCAGAGTGCGCTTTGATATCTTACAATGCTACAAATGGCTGACACATTAGAAAACAATATCGTAACCGCGGAAAAAAGAATATCGTATTTTCTATTTTCACGTGTAAGTTCATCATTTCCACGCGTTTGAACACGTAAAATTAGTGGTATGCTGTCTCGAGACAGTAATGGATCTCATCAGGACGAGGTACGGGGCATTCAAAACTGATTTTACCACGCTATAAAAAATGTGTCTTTCGTTTTTTAGGTTATATTATGTGTCATTGTGGTGTACTTGTTTTTTCTATGTAGTTCTACAATACACAGATCACATGTTTTTATTTCTATCCTATTATTTTACATGCGAAATTTTGAAAATTCGTACTGGAATTGTATGATGCTTTGTATAGTCTGTATTTCTTTATCATCTAGAATTCTACATTAACATTTGTGTTGTGCTTGAAATAAATAAGCTTAGTACAACTTATTTCTTTTTAATTTATCAACAAAATCATCCTATTCCTTCAAACTATATTTAATTTATTGTATTTTCTGTCTTGTTGATGCATGCATACAATTACATTCAATGGCTGAAGTAACAATATTTTGTAGGAAAGCACTAGCGACAATGGATCTGATGACTATCCAAGTATACCTATATCTATGAAGGGGCCAAGAGAATGGACTTATACAATGAGAAGGCAAATGCAGGTATATTAAATATATATGTGTATATACAGAACTGAAAAAAATATTTGGAAAATGTATAATTGAAATTAACAGTTATTTTGCATTAGGAAGTGGTACGTGGATTGTATCTTGGCCCATACAGTGCAGCTAGTCGGTCAAATTTACAATCTTTATCAGAACATGGCATAACACATATAGTATGTGTTAGACAGGACATAGAAGCAAATTTTATAAAGCCCAATTTCCCTGACAAATTCAAGTATTACATATAAAACTTATTAATAGAATCCAGATAAAATGATATGTAATAAATTTATGGAAGTGCAGCAATTGTTCTGAAAATAATCATTTTATCTAGATCAGTGTGTCTTTCCAACAATCTGTACTAATGAGGAATGTTACAGGTATCTTGTTTTAAATATTGCTGACACAGCAACAGAAAATATTATTCAACACTTTCAAAAGGTGAAAGCATTTATTGATGAGGGTTTGAATTCAGGTGGTCAAGTCTTGGTACATGGTAATGCTGGTATATCAAGATCTGCAGCATTAGTTTTAGCATATGTTATGGAGACATATGGACTTTCCCAAGTGTAAATAGCTTTTTTAAATATAGTATGTTTTACTCTGAAAAAAAAGAGGAAAATATACTTTTTCATTTTATTTGTTTTTATTTTTAGAAATGCATATGCAGTAGTACAACAAAGAAGGTTTTGTATAAATCCTAACGAAGGTTTCATGGCACAACTGAGAGAATACGAGCCGATCTATAAAGCACAGAAAACGTTAAAAAATGGCCAACAAAGTTTAATGGGACAACGAACTAAAAGATCTATACATCAAATGGATACTGAAAGAACAGAGGATAAGTATGATACAATGGACAGTTGATATTTTTATAGCAAATGCTGAAGTTACCAAAAAGACTTATCTTAAATTAGATAAGGAAAGATAAACTTCATAAGAAGCAAAGTTTTTTACGTCATTGTATTTTAAACAATACCTAAATATACCTAAATAGATGCATAGTAAAATTGCAAGTTATATTGTTTAATTTCGAATATGATACATAGGAATTTAAAATTTATTGCAATATGATCTTATAACGTATTAGCTAAACGAATTGTTTCTGTATAAGCGTAATCCTACAACTTTTAAAGTTTTGCCGAAATTTAAACTACAACGCATTAATTTATAATAACATAAACTGTAAACAATTTTATAATACATACAAAATCACTAATTTTATTTTTTTATTTATTCAGCAGTTAAGTTAATTATAGCGTGTTATATATACACATATGAAACAGAAATCCAGGTAATATTTTTAAACGCATCGTTATTTATTGCTACAATATTCTACATTTATTTTGCTAACGTTATTTTCAATAAGAACTGTACGACACTCTTGTATATTCTGTATATTAAGATTATCGAAATTATAAAATATGAAAAATCAAAAATTTTTTAATAGTAAATTTTGTATTTATTCCATACAATTTTTGTAAAATACATAGGTTTTCAAAAATACAGTAATAAGAGATCAATTAATGCTACCTATTTTATTTTTGCTGGAATCAGTACACAAATAATGTCTTCGTTGTTCTCATTCTTAAGTTGCCATTTCACAGTAACAGCCAACTATAATTTGAGAATTGAAACAATTAATTAACATATCTCTAGAAATGATGGTATGAAATGTAGCATAAGATATAACTATTGCTCCATAGTACCTTAGGATAAGACTTATGCACTGGTAATACATTTTTATAGAGATATGATCCACCTTTATGTAAAGGACATGAAATATTAGATTCTGGATGTGTACAAGCATTTGCATTTCCTAGTGGGAAAGGTATAGGAACATCCATTATAATGCCATATACAACTGCAGTAACTGCTGAAATGTCTTTATCTGTAAGAATACATTCAATTTTGTTTACTGCTTTATGTGCCGTTTATCGGATAAAAAACACATTTAACAGGATCATACTAACCAACTGTGAAATTTATTTCAATTGTTGCATTTGTATTTGGTATTAAGTCGCATACACTTTTGCTCATATCACAACTTAAGGTTACAGACGTAAATTTCCCGTTTTTCGAGCCTGTATAAAAAAAAAAGAAAAGATGTATTAAAAATAAACATTATAGCAGTTGCAAGTATTGCGAAATTTCGTAGTGAGAGCTGGTTTATATTTATTTCGGTGTGAAAAAAAAAAGATGACCCGATCGGTCATTTATTTACGATCGAAGCATAATTTGTTGAATTAGTCATTCCTTATTTATACCTTTTATGTAAATGAATTTTCACATTGACACAACTGTAAAGGAACAGTAACTATTATAACTCGTGACTTTGAATTTCTTGCATAGGCAAGAATTTCCGTCGTTTTCACGACCTGCTATTACATCAATTGTATACTTCTTAACCGATAATTAAGTCTCATTTTCGTTGATAAAAAATTCATTTTTTGAACAAAGAAAAACGTGAATTATAAATTACGAAAAGAAGATCAAATTTATATGTATTTAAATAAATTAATAATATATCTCGAGAAAATTATAAGTAGTTTTCAGGTGTTTCAAATAGTACAGAATTCAATAAATAATTTCAAGTTATTTTGCGACGCGAGTATGCTTCTGTTTATCGGACGATCATACATACATATATGCGTATCAAATATTTTAGTACATACATTGTCAGTAACAAACATTTCACTTGATAAGATTAACTAATTAATTTTTACATTAATGAACAATTGCACGGTACTACTATAATAAATAAACATTGTTAAAATCAACCGACCAAATCTTAGGAAATTTTCTTGTATACATATATATGTATACTCATTTAGATTGTATAATCTTTTATTTGTATTGTGACCATTTTAAGAACATCACAAGACTCTCAGTTTCTTCAATTTTAACATAATTAAACATGTAAAATATTAACATTTAGAATATTATCGATAAATAAATAAATCACTTTGATATTCAAAGAACGCAGATATCACATTAAGCTTTTTGTTTCTTTCTTTTTCGCGGCAATTCTCGTGTGAATATATACAAAAGTGGGATGAAAATGTTGATTTGTCCCTCAATGCAAAATAGTGAAATCAAAACTTACCACAATCTTCGACGTCGAAGGCTCGACATGTCGGTGAGAAGCTCAAGTAACACAAGAGAAGAATTGCAGCGATCATTCGACGCATCTTGTTCGCTTGAAGTCCGCGTACCTATTAAAGCTGTTCGAAGCTTTGTATCGAAACAAACATTGACCAACTACTCTCTGAACACATCACGCCACTCGTACTGTTCCTAAATTACAGATCTTAGCATGTTATGTACCAAATCACTGTGTACTTACACAGACAAGATACAATAAGTCTGTGGTATTTCTTAGGAAATGTGGCATTTTGCATGTAGACAGGATATAATTTTTGTTTCGGATTGTATTTCACGTGTGGACTAAAATTTTCGCAGTGCCAATTGCAGAAGAATGGGAACAAAGCTTTCTTATTATCGCTTCTCCACATAAAACACTACCTTATCGAACGAAGGAAAAATAGAAAGAAAAGGTCAAACGAACAGCAATTAATGTAAACTGTATTGCTGACAGTTGATTTATAAAACGTTTGAACTATCTACTGTCGATAAATATTTTATTATCGAAGTTAAGTAATTATCCGATCATTTGAGGTTTTTCTAAAAGTTTCTCAAACAGATTTATATTATATAAATAATTGTATCTTTCTGTTTCTAATTATAATGTGAAACATTTTACAACTACGAAATAAACACATTACAAATGAAATAATATTTTTGTAAAATAATTTTATCTTGTTGTATGCAGTATACTGAACAATTTACATACAGCTATTTAATATTACCTAAATATCTATTACAAAGTGAAAGTAGAAAGTTTATACTTCATGTTCTAAACGAATAGTTAATTGTTAAATGAATCGTGATGAATTCGAGATAGTAATCCTATGAATGACAGATTTCGCGATGTTCCAGACGATTACTCGTATTTGTAATAAATGTAAATCTAATGGTTGAATATTTTTCTATAAAAGGATTGCAAAAATATTCATGCTAAAATAGCGCGTGGCAACTTCCTTGTTACGCATGCGCGACCACGTACTATACTTGGCCAACAACACACTTGCCAACAAACACTTCAGTGCCTTTTGGTAGTATTGTTAGGTGTCCGTTTGTTTACTGCATTTATTACACTATGTCATCTGGCGGCTGGGAACTAGTCGGAAGAAATAAAAAGGACAAAAGCAATGGAAAAATCAATAAACTCACAAAGGCCGAAAAAAAGAAGTTTATCGAAAATGCACCAAAAGTGGAAGATTTTCGTAAGAACTTTCTTTTTAACCTCTGCAAATATTCAATATTTTTATATGACATTGTTAACAAAAATCGGAAAATTCGTAAATAGTATTTTTAAAATAAAATGTCAAAGCAAATTTTACTGGCATGTGTGTCTCAAAAAAGAATGTTCAACACAAGTTTACAGTGCACAGGTAAAAATATGTTTGTCATGAAATTATTTTCGTTTCAGTCCCCTTGAGCCAAGTGAAAACTTTATATGATAACTTGGACAATAATAAGGAAAATAAGAAACCACCAAAGGAGAAGGAGAACAAATTAAAAGAAAATGAAGAGAAGAAAAAGCAACAGAAACAACAGCAATCTGAGAAAAAGAAGCAAGAACCTAAGGAAAAGCTTCCAAAAACTATAAAAGATGCATTGAATGCGGTACATATATATGTATATTTTAAATTCACTCTTTATGCAGTTTATATATTAAGTTTATTGATAAAGAAATTCTGTTTGTAACAGATTAATGCAGATGAGCTTCAGACTGTTTTGACTACTAGTCAAACCAGATTTCCAGAGGCTCCGTTAATTTGGATGAAAGATCTTGCTGCCTTTCTTAATGTAAAGATACCTATTGATAAAGAAGATGCTGTTTTCTCTGGAAAACCTAAAGATTATCCATTAAGTGTAGTACCTAAACCAATTTCTTCCACTTTAGAAAAAGCCATTGAAGTAGCAGGGAAACAAACAGCACAGCTTTTTTATGAAAACACCCTTACTCTTATGGCTACTGATATGGTTAAGGGAACACCTGTTGTGGGCTACAAAATATTTTTACAACTTTTAGCACAAACTAATCCTGAAATGACAATTGCCAATATTCCCAAATTGATCCGTGCAAAAAGTTCTTACCAAAATCGAAAACCTATCGGTTTATCTTTATTGTGGGCTTTAGCTCAAGCTGGTAGAAAAAACTTGATTGTGGGTCTGAAAGTATGGCACGAAGTGATGTCTTCTATGTTGGAAACGAAAAGTTATTGTAGTTACGTGGTAGAAATTTTGCACGATCTTGTGTTAGAACATGAAAGTTTTAACGATCTGAAAGTAGAACTTTATCTTGACATTGTGGAAGATACGTGTTCTGGAAAGTATAATATTCCTGCAAGTATAGCCAGAGAAATCAACAACAGCATTGAAAAATTAAGAGTAAGTATTCAAGTATTGCAAATTTATATGATCAAAGTAAATATACATTTTTTTTGTTTTTTTATAGTTAATACTTTTTAATAACAAAAATCTAAGTTATGTGAAACTCTTTGAAATGTTAGTTACAAGAGTTACGCAAAAAGTACATGCAAACTACAGGGAAGAATTAATTAAAGCACTTGTACAATGTTTGGCTACAGATCCACTTTGTTTCTCTGTTTGGAGATCTCTTTATGCTAAAAATTTATATCAATCACAATTGATTTTAACATATATTGGTAAGACTGTATTGGTTAGATTTGATAAAACAATGAATATACTTATCAAACTTAATGCAGCTTAATATTTTAGACAACAAATGGTGTACATTACATGCAACATTGGAAAGAAAATGTTTAAAGGAAACATGCATAACATTTCAGACAACTAACGAGAGGTGGAAAAAAGGTAGAGAGGAAACTCTTTTTCAAAGTTGCAATAAAATATGTAAGGTAGGTTTAAATTTTTTATTTTGTATAATCCATATAACCAATATTCATATAGAAATTAATATTTTAATGCCAAACAAAAATATCGTAAAATGTGAATATTAATATCTACCGACACGTTATACAAGTCCTGTTTGTCCAAAATTTTTTGAAGTAACCCGCGTAACACCTGCTTGTAATTTCGTATGCTTTACGTATGCGCAAAGGTACTTACTGTAGGAAAACCACGTAACGTATAAATTGTTTTGGCCAATTGCCGACGTTTGCACGTGAAAACCAACATTTAAATAACACCGCAACTTTCGGCAATAATTTCGAAAACTTTTACTTAAATTTACTTATATTTTCAATAAAAGTCGAGTAAAGAGTCTCCGATCGTTTCCGATAAATTCAAATACGAAATATAACTTAGGTTAGGTAAGCTTGTTTTTTCGAGAGCAGACTATCGATCGCACATTGTCACTTCGACATCGTTACTGACGACATTAACATCATTCGTCGTGTTATCTTTTTGTAATAAAAAAAATACACATTAAGCCTAATATCATAAGATAGTTTCGAGAATATTTTTATTTTTCATCAACGGCACAACTGAGAAGTATGTATTTTCAAATCAAAGGTGTCTATTACGGTTACAACCATCCATGACAGAATTGTTTCTCTGATATTTATATTGACCTTTAGACTTGCTAATAGGAACATTATCAGCGTTCTACGTGGTGATTAAATTGCTATGATAATTTAATTGTTATCAACTCTTTTACAGGCATTATTATTGAAAATGACAGCTTCTGCAAGTAAGAAATTTCCCTGGAAAAAGGGAATCATTTTGTTATTATTTTTTATTAGTGCTGTTGTTGGTTATGATATTTACAAACATGGTAATTTTCAAGGTAATAGACAAAAATTATTATTCATACTATTTCAAATATTGCTTAATTATAAGTTTTATATTAATAATAAAACTTTTTAGAATCCCACACAGGTAAGTTCTTGAAAACGAGTGGATTGTCTGTGTATGGGCAACATTCATGGATTGTGGTACAAGGATATTCATCTAAAGCACTTGAATTTATAGAAGCCACTTCACCAGAATATTATAAAGCTACTGTGGAAACATTTAAACCTTATATCAAATTGGCTGGTGATGTTTACCTTGTAATGAGAAATGTTTCTCTTAAAATTTATGATATTGTTGTAGAATATGTCGAAAAGAACGTGCCTTTGGTTTCACAAACAGTAAGTATTAATAATTTTCGATGTAAAATGTGTACACATAATACAAGTACATTGTGTGCTTTGTAGATAGAACACTACGTTCCAGGGATATTGGATGAAGTTAAATTACGAAGTAATCAGGGTTTAGAATTTGTGAAAGTTTACTCAAACTTATGTGCAGAGAAGCTGAGTGAACATTCGATCACAACACTTCGATGGCTTGAAAAAAATGTCTTTGTGTAAGTATGAAAAGTTTTCCTGAGATATAACTGGTTATGGTTCATGATGGTGTTATTCTTTTAGAGGAAAATTAAGTCCAGAAAGTTTGCAAAATTACGCATCGAAAGCTATTGACACTACACAAACATTGGCAAGTCAAACTTATGATTGGGTCTACGAAAAGGTGCAAACTCTCTCTAAAATTCCATGAATAAAGTTCATTGGATATCGCGTGCCGATTATCTCGGTGATAAAAATTTCCTCCCATACCACTGCATTTAGTTCTATGATTCCAAAGTTGATATTACACATTTCCAAATATATTGTGACAGCCATTTTACCTGTGATATTTGAAAAATGTATCATATTCCAGTTCATTACGATATTTTAAAAACCGAAAAATTTAATGTGAATCTTAATTTCTTTTTTAAGTAGAATGTAAGATACTTTTTTCTTCAAAATAATTATTAAAGTAATATATAAACTACGCTATTTAGTACCGAACTTAAAACTCTTGTTTTGTATATTCATTAATATATTTTCATTTAATGTTTTTAATGTGGTGATTGATGATAATATAACAAGTTAATATATGAATTGAACAATATATTAAATAAAGTTCTTTTTTTTATAAAAATAAAGGAGGAGCATAGAGTATGGGTAACTTTATAATATGTGTAGAATAATAATAACTTAATATCACTGGATACAGCAATAAGAATAACAGTAGTGATATTCATAGGACGTGTAGAATAATGGTAAATATAGGCACAGTAATATAATTGTTATTATAATTATAATTATAATAGCGCTAATAGTGCAACTAATGGCGATGATTATGGTGACAATGATAATTTTAACAAAAAAGTATTAAAGTTTTATATGGAAAGAAATCGGTGGAATGTGACACCAGTCACATCCATACAACTATGCACGTAAAAATGAGTCCGTTTCATTCCCTTCCTTTTTAAGAAATGAATTTAGTAAAAATTATTTTTCTTCTTTGCATTACATAGTTTCACAGCTTTCTTCCCTGATTATACGTGTGAGTGTGCAATGCTAAAACGCACACCGATTACAAAGTAGTATCTCAGTCTCGATTATTGTGTTAGAGCTCGTGAGGAAAAAAGACTTTCATTGTATTTTTGTATATTTGGTTGCACAAATATTCTTCTTCTTCATCTCTAATTCGCGCGAGTACTTCCAAAATTTGGCTGCAAAGAGAAATTAAATAATTTTAACAAGCAGATGTAATATAAACATAAATTAATGACTGAAAAATTAATTAATATTTACACTATAGTGCATGGTTCATTTCTTCCTTTAACCATTCGATCAGGTTGCCAGTTTTCTTTTTTAATGGATGGGAAAGTGGTGATAACATCTTTTGCAGAAGCATGAGATGGCCTGATTTCACACCATGGACAATCAGTTTCGATCATTAATCTGTCTAATGGTATAGTTGTAACAGCAAAAAGATTTTCTTCTGTCTTGAGAGAACTGTAAATAAGATCAAATCAGAATTTCATATGATACACGAACGTGATCTGTTTGACATACCATCCATTAATACCAATATATAATCCCATTTGTAAAATGGAATTAGCTTCTTCTGGATTACCGTCAAAGGAGTGTACAACACCAGCTGTTAACGTATCTTTATGTTTTCTTAAAATTTTTACAAAATCTTCACTAGCATTGCGACAATGTAGAAACATTGGTAATTTTAAGGTAGAGCATAACGATAATTGCATTTCAAAATACTTTTTCTGAACATCTTTTGAGCAAAATTGTAGCCTATCATAGTCCAATCCCATTTCACCAATAGCAACGATCTTATCTTTATTATTTAATGCTAGGTCTGACAATGATTTGAGGTATTCTTCTGGATTGCCACAATTTTCAAATTCATGACAACGTGTCGGGTGACAACCGACTGTAGAAAATAATCGTTCTGAAATATATATATATACATATATATATAACAGTCAATATATGAAGAAGCTCTATAAAATGGAACATATAATGTGATAATATGTACCTAGATATTTCCATTGACATGCATTTTGTTGTTCCGGATACAGAATAGAATCACAGCAACCATTGCATCTCTCTTTCAGCGGTATCTTCATATGCAATGATTGCATTTCAATCTAATAATAACAAATAAACAATAGTTGTATATTATAATAATATCTTTACCCTAGCAGTTGAAGGCCTGCAAGGTGTATAAAATGTTAATCGTACCAAAAATCATTGTTCTTCTTTACAAAACATTGATATCTCTACAGAAACATAGAATTTGAAAATTATAAACTACAGCTGCCCGTGATAGAGAGACGCGACAGTAACAATGCTTCATTTCTTATGCTAACTTGTATCTAATTAAACAAATGCTTTCCTTCAATATTTATATAAAAGCATCTTACCATCTGTTCGTGCTATTTCAAGAGCATGTTCGCTTTCTGCTATATTACCGGCAGTGATTATAATTTTTGAAAGATTATTGCTCCAACTTCGTTCTAAAACTTTATCCAAATCCGGTTGATGTTTTTGTACTCCGTAATAAATTCCTTGGTACATAGGATCTGTCAAATTGGCCCCGATATCTAGATTAAAATTAACAACGGTAGAATGTATTATTTATTAACCTCATAACCTTTTCCGTGAATATTTAAAGAATATAAGAAAATACTCTGTTGCTCGTACAAGAATATTGATTATTAAAATTTTGGTATAATCACCGAATAAACAATTCTATTACCTATAAATTTTCTTAAATTATTCATTCTAACTCCGAGCATTAAACCTATCAGTGAAATGACAGTTTTCTCAGGCACAGTACTGTTTGAAAGGTTAGCAGGTGTCTTATTTAACCGGCGTTGTGTACCGACTCACGAGTTTAGTGGATATTTGACGTTCCATGAAAACCGAAGTTATGCTTTAATTTCCTTTACTTCGTACAATGAAATTAATTATAATTACGTTTTTTTCTTTTTCCTTAAATTAATATAAATTTCACTAAATTTACCGAATATTATTTTGTATTCTGTAGACGAAATATATACTTTCACATATTGTACTGGTACATATACACAATACTTTTAAATAGTAGCTCAAAAGGCACAATTATGGTATAATTGAATAAACGTTGAATACAAAATGTATAATTTATATCTATTTATTTATTACAAAATCTTAGCTTACTGTAGAGGAAAGGCTTTTTCAACTTATATAAAAATGTTTAACTTATTGTTTAAATTACTTTTATTGAGACTCTTATTCTCAATCTTGAAAAAGAAAGTGTCTATAAGAGTTTTATTACTGTAAAGACTTTACAATAGAATTTATCTTCTCAACACATTCTTCTTTCTTCTTTGTAATTGCTGCTTCTGCTTCTACAAACTGCTGACGTCCTATCTTTCCTGGTACCAGTTTATCAACGTACAATGCTTGCTGTTGATTATACAGTTCTTTCAAAGTTCTATCATATTTTTGTAATTCTTGTACACGATCATATACATCTCCCGATTCTCCTTTCAAACGTTGCGCAATTTCAGCGATAGCATTTGTCGCACTTTTGTATTCCTGATTAATGCCTTTTACAACGGACAAAAATGCGTTAGCTTCTTTGTTCGCTTTCAGATATGCCAACTGATCGTCTAATTCATTATAAGATGTTACTCTACGATCTTGGGCAGCCAAGATCTTTTCGCATTGTCCGGCAATTCTTAATTTACTTTCTGAAACCTCATCTTTGTCGATTGAAAAATCAAGTCTCACATACGTAATTACTAGTAAAAATAGTAAATATAACGCCGCAGCAACAAGTAACGGTTCTTGCAACATTAATATGCGTGGGAATGTATATTTCAGCTTGAAATTCTGAATATGATTTTCAACTAGATTTTTCTTAGTAACAGAGATTACGGAACGACCAGTAGTATCTAAATACGTGTAGTGAAGAGAATCTGGCAAACGTGTTGCTGGATATGGTAGGCTCAGTTCAATATTCTTAGAACCCTCTGGTAAGATGATTTTTACAATCAATTCATCTACCACCATATCATCAAAAACATGATCTAACAATCTCATTTCTAAGGTATACTGATCTCCAGAATGGAATAAATATTCGTAACTAGGTACATTATAACCAACTATATATTTAGTCTTCCAACCACCAAAAAGTGGAAACCTAGGACGAAGATTTAATTCTACAGAGTCCTTTTTAATCCGAGTGTGCGATGTAGAAATGTTACCAATTTCGTCTCTGTAGTAAATATCAGATGCAGCTGCTGGTAAAATAGTGTCAAAGCTTTGAATACTAGCTTGACCTGATTTCGGCTCTCTGGCAAATTCATAGCGTGAAAATGAGCCTTTCAATAATGCTCCAGTGTGTAATAGATCGATGTGTTCTTCTACTGCTATATTACCCCAATGTGATATTTCGATACTCCTCTCTAGTTTGGTTACAGTGAGGAATTTATTATTGTTTTCAAAATGTATACTTAACTCTTCATAAGAAAATGGAGGAAGCTTTTCGTATGGACCATACGTGATTACTGAATCACTTTGTGAAACAGGTTTAAATTTAGTATAGCTTTCGATATTGCGCGATGGTAAAGATACGGTTGTTGTTTGTTTTGTTATAATATACGGAGAATACAGATAAATGTTTCCTACAAATTTTACTAATTGCTTTTCTTTTTGTGTGATCTCCTTAGGATGAGGCACAAGCTTATGCGTTAGTATCCATTCAATTTCAACAGCCATAGTTCTTCCAGGAGACAATGGATCTTTTAGTTCAATCTGATAAAAAGTTTTATCCAGATGTGCATTCATTTTTACTTCGGTCAATTTCAGCTCAACCCGTACAGGTTCTCTGAAAGCTGCTATGTAACTTAAACTGTTCTTTTGCTCAGGTTTCAGTGAGAAAAGGAAATTTCGTATGTGACGATCTTTACTTCCATTCTCTAATACAAGTCTAGATGTAATTTTCGTTAACTGAGACTGTAAATCAATATGTTGTTCCACATTTTTGAAACTCAAGTCAGGATCGATAGCCTCGGTAGCGATGCAAGATTGGATACAAAATCCAAAAAGTAATACGGTATTCCATAATAATATAATTGAGTTATGCTTAGTCATATTTTTCTGTGTAAAAATGTTCTTTAAGCTCACCGTTCGTACACTTTCAACTAACCGGTAAACTGGTTATAGACCTTACATCATAGACGTGGCGTTTATTTAAGACCACGTATCATACAGATAGGAAACTCGCGCTAAAAATATGTGTATTTACTACATCTTTTAGCATACGTGCAGAAGCATATTTAAATATGATTGAAATAAATACGCATTATAAAAATTTTGTTTTTATAACACTTGTATTAAGTTAAACATTAAATTTAATACTGTATAATAAAAAGAACTAAAGACTGAAATATAAAAAGTAACTGATGAATATTTGTTTTCAATATTTTATACGTCTTAATTTCTTCGTTTGTCGATAATTATTTATTAAATTGTAACTAACAAGTATTTTATGATGAATTACTGTTAATAGAAATTTCTAGAGATTTGTACGTTTCCATGATACGAGACTAAGAGGTTTATGGTAATGTTATGAAATACTTATGTTTGGTACAAATGCGCGGTGAAAAATTTATATTTGTACGAAATAAGTAGTTAAAATATGAATGAATAATGTTAATATTAAGTATAAGTATTAATTAGAAGTATTTCTATAAACTCCAATTTCTTATTTTTTGTAAAAGTAAATTATAATTCTGTTTTTTGTTGTCTAACTGTTTAAATTTAAGTCGTACTGTTTGTACAGAAAGTTTTTGTGGTTAAAAATTATCATTAACTTTTGCAAAATGCTGTGGTGTCAAATTACAAATAATTCGAAAAGAGCGTTACACAGACAGTGAGTAATATAAATTTGTTTTAATAAGCATATAACAATAATAATTAAAAGCATACAATTGTAATAATAATGGTATTGAACAGTTTGATACGCTACACTAAGCAAGTATGTGTACTACATTTTAAAAAGGATGTGATGTCTCATAAATGTCAGGCAGTATTTTATAGTACCATTAACAGAGAACCAAAAGCCAGTTTAAGATTTGAAACATTTAACTATGTAAGATATTAATTCACATATATCAATTAAACATAATTTATTTCTTTAATTTCTTTGTTTTCTTTGCATGTTTAGTAATAATGAAGATAAAAGAATAAATAATTTCGAACAGATAAATATAGTAAATGTTATAAAGCACAAATTATATTGATGTAATAAATATAATAGTAATATAAAATTAATGTGACAGGAACAAGAAGGGTCTACTACAACAGAATCTACTTCCAACAGCATTTTTCTACAGTACGAATGTATGCATAATAAGATAAGATTAATTCAATTAATAAATAATACATAAAGTGTATTAGTCAGTTATAATTTTTATAAATTAATTCATAAGATTCTTTTAAATTTTAGTTCTGAAGAAATTGTATCCAGTACCAAGATTAGAACTTGAAAATATATATACAAAGGTAAATAATGAATTTTCTAAGAATTGCTTGTCAATAACATATACAACAGACATGAAATCCATAAATGAAAGAGTGAAATGTAATATTGATATTACATGGCCAGCAAATTTATCCTTTTCGTGTAAAGGACCCAATAAAAAAATAGCTTCACAGAAAGCAGCTTTGATGTGCTTGAGCTGGTTGTACAAACATAAAAAAATTAATAAAACGAAACCCAGTCTGTACAAGCATACAGATATACAACATTTGTTAAAATCTCAAGAGTACATTATGATCGATCTTGCACCACAGTTAAAAATGGAAATACAATCTTTAATTGACACATTCAACAATGTAAGATATACAAGCAATAGTAGCATGTATTTAATGTTTATAAGTATTTCTGTTAATTTTGTACAACAATTATTTTCAGATAGAATTGCAAATAGCAAGTAAAGTTAGCGAAGATGATTTAGAAACAGATGGACAAGATACTAATTTGTTAAATTCCTACTTATCGTTGAATTTAATTAGCGAGCGTAACAGTGAGTTGAAAAAATATTATAATGAAAGCAGAAAAATCAATGTTACAGATCTACCTATTGTTCAGTATAAGTATGTGCATAAGAATTATTATCAAATTGTTTACTGTTCAAAAAATTTCGTAATTACTATTTATATATTCTCATGTGGTATTAGTTAAGGAAACTGTTTTTCAGGGATGAAATTCTTAGTAAGTTACAAAATAATCAAGTCTTGTTGATTAAAGGAGACACTGGGTCTGGTAAAAGTACTCAATTGCCACAATTCATAATAGATGCGTACATAAAGGAAAATAGGGGAAGTGAATGTAATATACTTGTCGCAGAACCTCGTAGAATTGCAGCAATATCTTTGGCTAAGCATGTTGCGAGGGAAAGAAACGAACATCTAGGTAATGTGGTGGGTTATCATGTACGATTTGATCAAGTACTGCCACAAACGCACGGTTCAATTTTATACTGTACAACCGGCATATTGTTACGAAGATTAGAAAGTGATCCAACTTTGAAAGGAGTGTCGCATCTAATTATAGATGAAGCTCACGAAAGAGCTCTGCAGCTTGATCTGACACTAAAGTTCCTTAAAGACTTTTTGAAAAATAATTCACATGTAAAGCTTATAATTATGTCTGCTACTGTAAACACAGAAATATTTGAAAAATATTTTTCTTGCGAAACCTTTAATATTCCTGGAAGACTATATCCCGTGGAAATGCATTTTTTGGATGATATTGATATATTTAAGGAAGAATTCTTAAGTAAAAGCAATTTTGTGAAAACGGGCATTCCCTTTGCCAAAATAGTGGACTTAATAAAATGGATTATTAGAACGAAACTACCTGGAGGTATTTTATGTTTTCTCCCAGGTTGGCAAGAAATTAAGCAACTACATAAGTTACTTGAAGATAGAAAAATAAATAATTTATTAATATTACCTCTTCATTCCAATCTGGCAAATATGGATCAGCAGAAGATTTTTGATCCAGTCCCTGATGGTGTTACGAAAATTATTTTAGCTACAGATATAGCTGAGAGTAGTATTACTATTAAAGATATACGTTACATTATAGACACTGCTGTTAAAAAAGAAGTATCATGGGATGAAAAAACATCTTTATCCAGTATGAATATTACTCTCATATCGCAGTCGAACATTTTGCAGAGGTAAATTCTATCATATATATTTATTTCTTTATATATTAATTTTATCTTATATATTATTGATATTTAGGAAAGGAAGAGCTGGACGTATGAAAGCTGGTGAAAGTTTCCATTTAATTACACGAAAAGAATATAATAATCTACAAAAGTTCCCGAGTCCAGAAATATTAAGAATTCCATTGGAGGAAGCAGTTATTGTTAGTAAAACAATCAGTACAGGAGAAGCAAAAGATTTCTTTAATGATATGATTGAATCGCCTAGTAACATGTCGGTAGATTCTGCCATTAACAATTTGAAAAAGCAGGGTATTCTCGATAAAGACGAAAATTTTACAAATTTAGGAAAGCGTGTTAAGCACCTAAGATTACATCCGAAACTAAGCAAAGCACTAATATTGTCTTGCATTTTTCAGTATGTAAAAATATATTTAACTAATGGAAAAGTAATAATGTTCATTAAAGGCATGATTACAGGATAATGTACAGTGACGAGCGAAAGTGTATACACACACTTTTTAATTCTAATTCTTAAACTGATAAACTAATTCTTGAACTGATAAATCGGGATTAGGTGATTGTAATTACAAGGTAAATATAATTAACAATATGTAACAGTTTATTTTCATTTATGTTTATAACATACAAAATATTTTACAAAGTAGAAATCTAACGCCATGTTTACAGTTTTGTATTTCATCATTGTTGTCAAACTATAGTCTTAAATTAATATATTGTCCATTTTCCTTTACTTTTTTTAAATGCGTTTAGTCTGCATGGCATACTGGCTGTTCAATTTTGTATAATTTCTAGTTTGATGTTATATCATTTCTGTTTTGTTCTCCTTCATAGCTCCATTAATATCCATAAGTGGGGTATCACATTTTGCCAGACTTTTTCTTTAGATTTGTCCACAAGTTCTCTATTGGATATGTATTCGAGCCTTGTGGTGGTCACTTCATAATAGAAGACTTTTGGTTTTCAAGCCAGGCTTTTACTATTTTCGCCATGTGATTGGGCTTCCCATCCTGTTAAAAGTTGATTTTTTCTTCATCATATCCAATAGAATTAACCGGTGATAGTAAATTGGTTTGTAAAATGTTTAAATAGTGTTCCTTGCACATGATACCTTCTATCCTAATTAAGAGATCAACACTTTTATGGATAAAACAACCTCAACACATTGTAGAACCTCCCCCGTACTTCATAGTTTGTTTTACATCTCTCATTTGATGATTTGTAATGTTGGATGTTCAGTACCTTCCATCGAATTCAAATCTGTTTATTTTTGTTTGATCAAACCAAATGACTCTTTTCCAATCCTCTATGTTCCATTCTTTGTACGTATCAACGAATTTGTTTTTCGTAAATAGTTTCATTCGAAAGAGTTAATTTATGTGCCTTTTAAACCAATTCCGTTTAAAGATCGGCGAATGGTACATTCACTAGCATTCACACCAATTTCTTTTGCTACGATCTTTGGCGTCTTATCATCTTCAGTCCAAATACAACGTGCAATTTCACCTGCGTCTTTATTAGAAATTATTCATGGCCTACTACTTCTTATGGAATTTAACGCCAGACCATTAGTTTTTTTTTTTTTTAATTTTTGCAAGTATCCCATGGCTTACATCACATTTTAACGCAATTTGTCATAGAAAAATATCTTTATCGTACATAAGAAATAATACTGCTTTTCTTATCTTCGTTAAGCGACTTCATTTTAAATGACTCTTTTAAATGAACATATAAAGTGAGAAATAATTGTGAAAGCGTGTCCTACGAGAGTTGTTACTCAATCGGTATTTGTTAACAGTTTCATTCTTTCACCACCTATTTAATTTTTAATTTTTAATTTTTACCTGATGAAACGTGTAAAACTGTAAACATTGCGTTACATTTCTATTTTGTAAAGTATTCAGTATGTTGTAAACATAAATGAAAATAAAATATTACAGATTGTTAATTACATTCATCTTGTAATTACAATCACCTAATTATGATCGATAAGTTTAAGAATTGGTAGTACTATCTTCATTTTTATGAGACAAGCAGTGTGTGTATACTTTTACTTGTCACTTATCTCTTCCTTTATCTGTATACCCTCTCGTGCTTGTACTTCTTGCTTGTAGACCTGGTTTTACTTTTATAGGTGTTTAGATCCCATGTTATCAATAGTCTGCACATTTTCTAACACAAAGAAGCAGACTCTTTCAATAAATGAAGAGAACCATAACGCAGCTTTCAAAAGTTTAAAACTAAAGTATCACGACACAAGCGATCATATTGCTGTAATAAAACATTTGAAAGACTTAAGCATAGTGGAAGATGACTCGTTATTTAGCACCTTCAAAAGCAATTATCTAGATTTGGATACTCTAAAAAGTAAGTCTGTGAAATACTTGAATATACACGATACTTGAGAATGAGCAAAATTTTTTAATTGTTTGTAGAATTGCGTATGGTATACATCAATGATATTGTTAACTGCGGCGTGATTCCACTGCCAACTGATTTAGAATATACGAATATGTATTCCGACAATAATGAATTAATTCGAGCAATTTTATTTGCCTCTACGAACCAATTGATAAAAAGAAACGCTTTTGGATATAAAAAGGGATTCTTCACGAGAAATGCAAACATATTGTATACCGAGTTGGTATATCTGTGAAAATATACGTAATTATAACGTACAAGAAAGAACTAAAAATTATATACTCTGTATTTCCTTTCAGGAACAGGGAATATGTTCAAATAAAAAGTGGGAGTGTAAATTACTGTAGAAAAACATGGCCAAGTGACATATTAACTTATAGTTTTATAATGAAGTTTGTTAAACGCAACAATAATATAGTTATTGATACAAGCCTGATATCACCGTTAACAGCCTTATTATTCAGTAATGGTGATGTTTCCTGTAGTAAAGTATGTTTCTTTTTTACTTCACTTAAAAGTACTCTATATAATGTCTATGTCAAATATTACTCTTTGTGCAGGGACCAATTGATAAACTTACAAATGAACAGAAAGTTTTTATTAAAATAAATGGTATAGAAAATCTGAGCTTCTATTGCGAGGAAACGTGCGTATTTTTATATTTATTCTTCATAGGATAAATTTCAAATGATTATTTCACATATTGTTTTTTACAGAATTGCGAATGTACTACTTACGTTTCGTACTATTTTATGGAGATTGGTGAATTTTCTGATTGAACACGAAAATACTCTTAATTATAAAAATCATTTACAGAATGTTCAGACATTTAAAACAAACCTGATGTCTGTACTTATAAAAGTGTTAAGGGAATCGTCGAAAAATATCGACAATACAGATAATGATTAAATCGAAGTTTCTGTATTTTAATAAATCTCCTTCTTTATTTAAAAAAAATATGCACCAAACATTGTTTGCCTTAAGCGATTTTAATTTTACGTATATACGTATATAGATGTAGCATAAACTTTATGTATAAATATAAATTTGAATATAATAATCGTAAGGATACATTTCACTGTTCGTACTGTTACTTTTAATAGTGCCTACATGTATATGAGACATCGTGTCAAAAATATTAAAGTTTATTTCGATCTTTATCATTAGCAGATTTTTTTTTTTCAACGAACATAAATTTTCGTTTGATTACGCGTATTCGCTGTGAAACAAATATCATCGTTGAACTACATTATGCGTGCATATCTACGATCACAGCGCAAACTCCATGGTATAACAGCAGATCTAATAATTACATATTGTTTAATAAAAATTTTATACCGATACATAGTTCTTTCGCAGCTTTTAAAACTTACATATTTTGTTTCCATTAGAACTCTAAAACCCTGCCAACACCATGTTCCCCGAATTTTTATAGTAGAGAATATGATAAATTTGATTCTCGATACTAAATTTTTATCGATGTTACATTGTAATCGTTAATTACACTAATACAATGTTTCTATTTCATTGATTTTAATGAATTCATGTAACCAGTCGATACAGTACATGAACATCTGATGATTGTCAAGGCTAATATTTTTAATAAATAGATTATAATTTTTCAATGAATTTGTACTGTATCAATTGTTATTTTATCTATACATATCTCTTTATTATATCATTTAACCGATTTTTACGTACATTCATTTTGCAAGATTACGTATTTTCTATTGCACATAGCTTTAATTTTAACGAGAAAAAGTTTTCAGCTGTGGATCGGAGGTAGTTGTTGGAAACATTCGATGTTCACGTATCATGTATAATGGATTAAATCGTCGACCGATTTCTATACATGTACGTTCTTATGTTAAAATACAATTTTTTCCGCCTGATCGTTTTATTCGTAACAATAGAGTGCATAATTTTCTCGACTTTGTATAAAATACATTAGCAGTGTTATATTTTAACGTTACACACATTAAATATATTAAAATCTACCTTATGTACATTTTGGCAGGTACATCGAAGCGTGCGCTTCTCATATAAAAATGATCATTTTATTAAAAGGGATGCGAGGATTATTTCATAGAATTTTTCAACTAGTACATACAGTAGCGGAGAAAAAAGTTACCATTCTTCTGATTTCTTCCATTCTATTACTTTTTTACATAAACGCAAGACCTCAATATGTGTTGAACACATATTCTGGTAGAAGATTAAGAGCTCTATGCGATCCAATTAGAATTGGATTCATTTAACGAACAAATTAAAATGGTATTTGACATTAAACAGGAACAACGCATTTTTAAAGCCGACAAAAATGTCACTGCTTTTGAATTCCCATTCATTTTTCTATCGTTTTACGGTTTTCTATTGTTCTACGGTGTTTTTCTTCGTTCTTTTGCTTTGGGTAGACGCTTAATAGGATAAAATTGATTAAAATTGTCCTGTAGGAAGAAAACTGATCCTAAAATTCGAAGTTTAATGGATGATCAATATCTATATCGTAACCATTTTGGAAAATGTCACGAAGTCTCATGCTAATCGAGTCATACTTGCTGGACGGATATTCCAGCAGGATAATGATCCAAAGCACACCGCAAAGTCTGTTAAAAAATGATTGTCAGACAATAATGTGAGGGTAATGAACCAGAATCACCAGACTTAAATCCTACTGAACATTAAGTGTGGATTCAATGGGTAGAAGTTTAGAAAATGATTTATTTGGGTTGTCGAGAAAGCTTTGTACGATCTTCCTATGGTCCTTGTTGAAAAATTGATTCGTTCAATGCCAAAAACATGTGAGGTTGTCCTAAAAGCAAGAGATGCACAAAATATTCGATCTTTTATTACATTTCAAAAGTAGTAACTTTTTTGTCGGCTTAAAAAATGTATTGTCCTGTTTAACGATATATAAAATATTTATTTGTTAGTACAATAAGTTCAACCTTAACTGGGATTTTGTGTAGCTTTTTAATTTTCTATCAAACTATACAGTGTCTAATTTTTCGGTGCAATCAAAGTTTTATTTAAAGAGAATGAAAACAGATTGACAGTCGAAATAATTTCTGTCATTATTAACGATATTTTGCGATTTTTCTGGCAGCTTGCGAATATTTCGATTTTGAATGGCTTTGCTAATAATATAAATCGAGTTGAAAATAATTTATTTCTACACCTAATATATATTCTGCTTTTAAAATAATTGCTCTTTATCCTCGCATACACATCTATAGAATTGTATAATAAATTAACGGAAGAATATATTAGGATATATCGTACCATAAATTAACATAAAAATAAAAAATATGTATAAATAGAAAATGTTTATAAATCTATTTTAACAAATAGAATTAACTCTATACTGTGATAAATACCACTATTAAATAAAGAAGATAATACTTTGCAACAACAAAGAAAACAATTATTAAATTACAATTAAAGAAGATTGTGCGATGAAACATCAATGAGCAGTCGATGCCATCATTCGATGAATATGCGAAATATGTTGTAATAATCTCTTTTGTTCAATGACTAACAGGATAAAAAAAACAACAATAACAAGTGTATCGATAACATATATGTAAAAAAAAAAAAAGAGGAAAACATGTTAAATTTACGATTGGATAACTACGATTGAATCTGTTACTCGTTAATTTCTTATTTATTGTTTAATATAAAAATTTTCATCTCTTTCTTTAGGAAAATTATTATCACATCGACTAGCAATTAACTTCTGGTAATTATACGATATTCTAAAGAAGAATATTGGTAATCCTTTTCAACGGTTACCTATTATACTTTTTTTTTATCAGGTAATATTGCACTTCCGGCCACTTTATCAATTAAGTAAAATTACGATGGCAATTCCTAGACACCGTATCGGCCGCAGTAAATTCTTTTCGTTAATAAAATTCAAGATAAATAATTGAACAAACGTTTCTCTTAAATTTAGTAGCCCTTGTATATATAAATATAAATATATTAAAAATTTTATTCATATTACTGGATTATGTTCAACTTGGGATAATTAGTACACTAAAGTAGTAAGATAAGTTACATTTTCAGACTTGATATTAATAATTAAACAGTACATTTACCCGCTTGGCGAACTTCTAGACGCGTTGCGTTTCGCAATTTATCAATTAAATAAAAAAAAGAAATAAATAAAAAAAAAAAAGAAATTATTCTACTCGTCGAGAAAATGTGTTCGGTGAAAGAGTAATATAGAATTTCCTATCTACGATTTGTTTTACTACAAGAGAAAAAAGACAGGTGAAGAATGTGAAATGAACATTCACACAAATGAAATGAAATTAACTCACTGGCCGTAAATTGAACAATACTAGGATACATTTATTATTAAGAGAATGTAGTGTTATATTGCCATATGGAAAAATCTTCTATCTAGATCTTGATGGCAATTTAATTTTGATTTATACTCGTTCCAAACGCACTTAACCCCTTGTCGTACCGCGACGAGTCTAACTGGTGATAATAATTTCGGATCAAATTCTCGAATATCACGAGTCTGACTCGCAGAATCAAATTTGGACTAAACATGTGTAGTCAAAGGGTTAAGCTCGAGCCAAATACGAACGCTACAAGTGAAACTTAGACGTGACGTTCTCGTCAGACGTTACTTTTTCTTCCGCTTTCTTTGAGTATTTTTCTTTACCATTTCAACTCGTATTGCGAGCATTTTCGCGCATCACTTTGGCTCGTTTAGTCCTGGATTTTGTTGAGCTAATTGGTACGGCAAGGGGTTAATACTGTACCATATCTAAATTTCATTTCGCTAGTATATTAAACTCTCAAGGGGAAGAGATTGTCGAGTGACATGTTCAAAAAAATCGCTGTTTAATCCTGTATCATGAATGATCCTCTCGGAAAAAATTCATAAATATCGGTTAGTTTTAAAGCTGAAACTCGACAATGGCCCCTCGAGAAGGAAAGAAATGAAAATACTTACAATTTATCATCACAATTATCAACTGCAACCTCTAGATAGGCACAATAGTTACTAATCAATTTGAATTCTTCGCGAGTTATAAGATTAAATTGCATCCCTACTTCCACACGGCGGAAGAACCGTGATGAAACTTTCAGTCTCGCTGTCGCTAGTGCTGAAATTTGCCCTGTCTAAAATCCCATTCTCGTTTCTGCTACAAAATGGTTGAAGATACGTATTCTTTACCGCGATTTCAACACCTGAATCTATACTTTTCGAGAAACCAGACATTTCCGAGAGTTTACGAAAATTCCCAAAGAATACGCTGTCAGTTCCAACACTTTCAGCTCCACTTTCACTAGCTCCATCGCAGACAGACTCTGTTTCATCAGTTTCAGACACGCTACTCACCTCGTGCTTCAATAATTGCTTATGAGAACCGTTGCTATCTGTGCTACTTAAATAACCACTATCTTCAACCTTCATCCGTGGCTGTTGGTAACCACTGAAATGATTATTTCCTAAATTATTCGTCGATTCGTAACTGTTTCTTGTCGTTCTAGTTATATGTTTCTTGCAACTCTCAGATTCACTGTGCCTTCTTTCACAGTCTTGCCTATGATAATGATCCAATGATATCCTTTTATCCTTCTGATTACGTGAATTACTCCACGATGCAGAAAGATTAATCTTCGACTTCCCACTGATCGAATTATTTTTCCCTTCACTTTCTAATTGGTGTCTACATTTCGTTATCGAAAGTTCAATCTGTTGTTGAGGTTTACAAGAACAATCAGAGGTCCCTACGTTGGAATGGTTGCTGGGGACAGGAGCACCGTTGCTGGTCGTAGGGTCACCCGCTTCGGCAGGACTCCTGTCCCAGCCGTTTTTTGACGGAGAGGAGTTCAACGATAATTTAGGATCCTTCACGCGTCGAGGAGGTTTCGGATGTTGATATATATCTTCCGTAGGTGGTAATGGTACTACGTCTGGTTGATTACTTGGCTGTCGTTGCCTCTTCAATTGTCTCATCTCAGGTGTTAGATACTTACACTTCTTCCACGACACAGATTCCTCTGAATGACTGTTCAACGATTTGGTGCTATTTGATAAATCTCTGCAGTTCGATTTCAATCGAGCTTCGTAAATTTCACGAAGGCTACCGTATCCACGCTGCAAGCAAGAACCATTTTTCGTGGAGTCTTGATCTCTAAAGCTACCCTTACTCTTGAGGAGAATTTGTACTGGCCTCTCGAGTGAATCCACGTAGACCTCGTCAGGAATTTCTTTCTCGTAATTCACGTCATCGTTGATCTTCAATTTCATGGGTTTTCTATCTAACGTGTCCGGCTCGTATTCAGACTCGTCCTGTTTTACATAATTCTCTGGAGAATCTTGAACTTTAATCGTCAAATGACCCGGATTTTCTGGTTCGTATTGGATTTCCGGGCCAGAGTCGTCGCTGCAAGCTGGACTATCGTAACCATCGTTCACGTATACCTCGCTGACCAATGAATAACTTTCCGACCTTTGCGAGGAGATCAGTTCAGGTAGGCTATTGTAATAGTTCCTCTCAATAACGTCTTTGTTCAATTTATTCGACATTATCACATCTCTGGTTCTGGTGTTGATCACCGCGTTCTGCATAGTCAATTCTTCGTCCATCGGCAATGCTGTAGACAAAGCTGGACTTGATTGATCGGTAGATTCTGGAGAGGTAGATTTTCTGCTACTTTTTGAACGTTCTAAACTGTCCACCTCGTAATCTGCGATGTTTCCCGATCTAGGGTGATGTTCTAATACTTTCGCGTCGACCATCTCGCGAATCACGGCGTCCATTATACGTTTCGCTGTGTTCTTCGCGTTTGGAAGTTCGTTGATCATATCTGGCAGCTCTTTCTTTGTTATTGTTGAATTTCCATTTGTAATCTTCGTCTCCTTCGCAGCAAGAGAATTCTCATTCACCTCTGACTTCTCTTCTTCCTTGGTATCTTCCTCTTTAGGTGATTCTTCGTCTACTAACTTTTTCTCCTCTTTTTCCACAACTTCTGTCTCTATCGTCGCATTCTCTTCCATCTGTTTAATAAACGAATTCTCGATAGCTTTCCTTACTTTAGCATTGATCACTTCGTCACCGTTAGACACAGCCGTTGAATCTTCATTCTTTAACGAATAATAATTTGTTTCTTCAAACATGGATTTTGTCGAACGTTTAGAAATGCTATGCCTATCGTCTGTCTCGAGAATCTCGCTTCTCGCCATGTTCTGGAACGTTTTCAGCATTGGAGGATTGTCTTTCCACGAGGCAAGTGTTCTTCCAGCTAAACTCTTCATCTCCATGTCGAAATCTCGCTTGGCCAATTCTTTCAAGTATTCGAGATTCTTGTTGAACGTTCTGGTGTTCTCTTGAAGGGTCCTTCGAGCCTCTTCAGCGTCTTTCCAGCGTCGTTGAGGGACAGATCTGACATCTTCTAGCCAAGCTCTCACTTTACTCTCACCAGGATTTGACTGTTCGGTTTCCGGAAACGACGGTGTGTTTCTGAAAGAGTCCGTGCAACCTGGGCATCCTGTGCATCGTTGCGATTTCCGTGACTTCGTTATGGATCCTTGAGCAGAGTTCGATGCGGACTGCTGATGGTTCTTGCTTGTCGAGTCGCAGCGTTCCGTGTTGTTCTCCTCCTCCGGTATACCTGAATCAAATCAAAATTCTTTCTACAGTTCTTGCTGTCGAGGGATTTCGTTTGTGAATCGTGTTCTTGTGGAATTGTTTTCTCAACGTTTGCAATTAACATACTGTATTCCATAAGGATACGGCTTAAATTTGAGAATCTTAACAGTGAGAAGTGTCATCGGGCCGTGAAAGCCTCAAATCTCGAAAAATTCTGCGAATTTAAGGGAGAATTGTAGAGTGACATGTTCAAAAAATTGACTTTTTAATCCTTTACACTCGAATGACAATAACTGTTTCTTTTTTTTAAGCAGGAAGACTTCCTTTTCACATTTCAAATGGCTCACATATATGCACTTTATAGTACAGCATTCTGTTTAATTGAAATTATTATTTCATTCATTGATCTGTTTTTGATGCTTGTAAAGTTCGTAAAGGTTAGTATCAATAAAGTTCGGTTTTATATTATTTAATCCCTTGCCCTATAACAACGAGTCAGACTCGTGACACAGATTCTGGCTCACATTTGACAAAAACAGTTATATTAATAAACAAACGTTAATTTTAATTCTAACTTTCCTTTTAATTTATAAAACCGAGGATTGTCAATTGTAATTAATACATTAGCGTTTCTTATGTAAAATTGTACTAAAACAATAAGTAGCTGATGGTTAAACGTATAAAGAAAAAGAAATCATAGGTTAAGGGGTTAAAGACCAAATGAATAGTTTCATAAATGAGAGATTTGAATGAAATAATTGGTTCAAGAAAACGGAAGATTAGAGTAACAGTAAAAAACTAATGTATCAAATAATAATTTTAATTAAACTCAATGCTGTATTATGAAGTGCATATACGTAAAACATTTAAAATGTAAAGAGGAAGGACACTTGTTTTAAAAAAAGAGTTATTATTGCCCTTTAAGTCTCATGCAAGTTGCAGGGTCGAACAAAATGGCAGCTGAGAGTGCAAAAGGTTAAAAAAAATGGTGAAGTTTGAAGGAAAAGGTCAACTTACAGGCTCATTTTTAAAAAAATTAGCAAAATGTTATTTAATCTAGCATTGAACGAAGGTTTTCACGTTGTTTTACATATAATGGAAGTGTAACGACATTCCTCGCTTCAAAATTCACATGGCGTCACCTGATAATACACGATACTATTATACGATCTTTTTTTTAAGCGATTGCAAACAACTTTAACTGTTTTTGGACCAAAAAAATTTGCAAACGTTACTGAAACATGTGCAAATATACTGTTAAATTTTAAGTACAGAGAGTGTTATAGTTTCTTTTGAAAAGAAATTCCTCGAGAAACTTAAAAAGTACACGTTTCACGGTAAAATACCGCTTTCAATGAGTAAAAAAGTGTAGTAAACTGACCGACGAGAGTTGGTACGAATCTTTTCGCTGCCATCTTGTGCTTGGCAATGGAGATGACTTCTCGAATTTTGAGAAGGAATTCGATGGCTGCTGGAGGGGGCGCCTAGAAAAATGCCGGGCTGTCAAAGTACACAATGAACTGGCTAAATATTCAATTAATAAAAGAAGAAACATTTGAGCCGTTTATTTTTATAGTGAAGTCCATTTTCCTAAATATTGAGATATTTAAGTTTTAATCCACTCAGAAATATTAATGATCACTAGTAATTAGTTTCGCTTTATGTTTTTTTATGGTAACAAATATTTAAACTTTTGAGGTAAATCAAATATATTAGAATTGCTTGAAGAAAAATTAGGATTTTGTGAACCCAAATGGACTTACATTACTATCAAAATTATCAAATCTTAAATAACGTGACTTAAATCATATTTAATCGCTTGGAATTCAAGGTTTTCCCAAAAAACTTTGCATCTTTGTTTTCCAAAAATGATTTTGTACGTAAAATAAAAAATAAAAAAGAGATATTCACGTTTTAAATTTATTAATTTAAAACACCTTCATTACCACCATGAGAAAGGTTTTTGACATAATTATGGCGCACAGGTGGAATATAAAGCAGTAAATCTCTCATATTTTTATATTTAGCCAAGGTATAGAAGTTTTGTATACAAAGGATAATTTTATGTTTTTAAAATATTTTTGTCTTCCTCGTTTTGAATGTATGTAGCTTCAAAGTTTTAAATTCTGCAGTTGATTCCATAGAGGTTTTATAAAATAGCCTGTATGGATCATTTCTCTAAAAATGCATCCACTATATTTTCAACTAATTAATATTATTCCCTGAGTGTTTGTTGATTTTTCAAAAACAACATCTAAATTTTTCGTTGAAATAAAATCTTCATCCTTCATTCGGTTAACCATGAGTTGAAAAAAGAATATTATTACTAACATCGTCAAAGAAGGCAACAACAACTAGATACTCATTTATGTCGTTTTACATCATTTATTTAAACCTTTCATCTAATCGCAAGTTATAAAATGGACTTACACCACTATTAAAATAAATATTTGTTCATTCTAATAAGTGAAGAATCTTTAACTTCACTGATGATAATGAATTTTATTTTGGATATTTAGCAAAAAGGTTTAACAGCATGTTTTACGTGCAATTCATGCATAATCTCGATATTCTCAAAAATGGACTTACACCACTATCAAAATAAAGGGCTCATTTGTTTCTAGTTTGTAAATATTGTGGCGAAAATCTTACAAGGAGTAACTGCCTGTCGAAATAGGCTGGATTGAAGTATAGTTTTCTTCTTTGAGCACCAGGTAATACAGGAACATCTTGCTGATGAGTATTATCTGCTGTTTCAACAACTCGGACATCTTCTTCGGGTAATCTCTCGCCTAGAATGGTTCCTGATCCAAAACAGATCTCAGATTGTTCCATGTACACGCAATGAGGATGAATAATAGCTGAAGTTATCTATTTTTCCATGAAACAGAAAATTTGTACATTTGAATATTTGAATAGGTTATTTCTTCTTTATTTCATTTTATTGGGTTGTCCGGAAAATTCGTGCCGATTTTTAAGTAAATAAGCCAATTTCATACTTCAAAGTCTTTCTTTTTGTTCTGTAAGGTATGTATTTTTTCATTTTACAATTTTTCGTCGTTTTTCAGGAAATTGAAAAATTCCGTTTTACCAAAAACTTTCTTTCTTTATTTGTTTCTTCTTTAATATCGGAATTTCCACTTGTAGATGTTGTCAACCGTTTGCGAAGAATTTTTTCTGACAGGCTACTGCCTCTTTAAACATGACATACATAATTTAACGTTTTACCAATATCTTTTCGTTGAAAGAAAAATATTCAATGTCAGAAGTGTAATTCTATTTCCTTAGATCTTCAAAACTATATAACTATATATTTGCTTAGCAAAGCAATTAATAATTGCAATGAATGGACTTTCAAAAGACACGTGAAACAATAATCTTTCAGAATATGTACGAACTTCGTGTTTTTATATAATTTTATATACTGTAATATATTCAAACACAACCTATCGAAAATCGGCACGAACTTTCCGGACAACCTAATACATATAACAATTATACACACAGATTCGAAGCCTTGTTCACCGTCACTGGGTGGTAAATCATCTCCGAAATCGCTCTCCGTTAGACCGCTATTAGTATCACTCTCGAAATGTCTCGACGCAGCCAACAATGGATTATTTTTCACGAGTCCACTGACCTCTCGACCAGGAGTTAAGCTTATTTCCGGTTCCTCGACAATCTTTCTCTTAGCCTTTTTGCTATGGAGATATAAAGACACACTCGCGACGTAGATCAGAGCCAAGATCACGGATGAAAGACCGATTGCTGTGTACTCCGTCGTGGATAACCCTTGAGAAAGTTGAGTTGTTGAAGAGAACATCACTTCTCGGACGTCTGAGGTGAATATAACGAAGCATAAGAAAGATACGAAATTAACGATGATACGAAATCTTTTAAAAAGTGATGGAAATATGAATACTGACTGCTTTTGGACGGTGAACCAGCTACTCTAAATGCTACACAGGGAGTGAAAACACCTGGAAGCTTCGATTTTGGCGAGGCGTCCCTGCAGACTAATTTTGCAGTCACCACTCTACCTTCGGCAGCTTCTCTTAATCCAGTTTCACCTATCCACTGATATAAAATACGTTCAAATGAAATTTTCAGAGATGTACAATGCTGGACAAAAGTGTTTTGTAAATAAATGATCACGTTACGATGGACTTTTTTATGTTGTGTGAGCTCTTTGACTAAATGAATGCTCGAGATTACTAAACTCTTCGAGGCTTCTATTGTAAGTGAATTCTTCGAGGCTGTTAGATGAACTGATCGACGTCTCGAGCGTCTTCGAGATGCTTTAGACGAAGGACACACTGATTCACAGATAATTTATAAAATGATTTACTAATCAGCGCATCTAACCGTGTTGTCCACGCTTTTCCAGCGTGCCTTTAACGCGATTTTTCTAGAAAGTTGGGAGATGATCACGCAAAGGGAGCAAAGGAAAGTTAAAGACAAATTTCCTCTGAGTAACTTTTCGGTCAAAGGACCGTTATAGCCAGACGTATTGGGGGTTTCAATGTTTCTTGCTTGCATATAAAAGTATTAGGGTAAAGTTATCTTAAAGATAATATTTTACGAGATATTCGATATTTTTGCTAACATTGCTAATCATTCCTATCGAACATTGATATTTATTTGCTAGCATTCTATGTATATGAAACACCTGCCTTAATTTCTTTTACGATCTCTTTTACGATATTTTGAGCGATTCGTTTCACTACACGAAATTCGACTGATCATTAATTAAAAAAAAAGGATAAATAAATAATATTGTATAAACTAGTGCACAATTCCTGCGTATATATTACTTACTTACTACAGTTGAATAATCTAGTTTACGATAGGCGAAGAAAAAAGTGAACAGAAACCACAAAGAAAGTTATACACTTTGAACATCTAAACTCACAAAATTGATCAAGTGCACTAAGCAACAGTTCAGGCATTACTAACTAGATATGAAAGACCAGATTAACTAACTTCGTATTTCAGTGTCAAAAGAAAATGTAGACAAACAACCTATCTAACTTTGTTCGAACGTGAACTGTTCTAAGATAGCTGTGTTTCAAGAAAATTGGAAACGATGTTAACTCCTTAGCGTACGACTTATTTTACTAACTATACATCTAAGCGTCAGCTTCTTACTGTTTTAATACAATTTTACGTAAGAAATGTTGATGTATTATAAATTAATTACAATTGTCAATGTTCAGTGTTATAAATCATAAGGAAGTTTAAAATTAAAATTAACGTTTCTTACTAATATTAACTATTTTTCTCGAATTTTAATCAGAAGTTGTGTCACGAGTCTAACTCGTTGTTATAGGGCAAAGGATTAACCCTTGGCACTCGAGAGGTGACTCTCAGTCACCATTTGGCTCGATACAGCAAATCGAATGACAATTAAGGAGTGATTAACAACTGTTCTTTTTTAAACAATGTATTTCCCCTTTATAGTATAAATGGTTCACGTATATGCACTTCATAACACAGCATTGTATTTCATTCAAATTATTAATTCATACATTAGTCTGTCTTCGATGTTTATAAAGATCGAAGCAAATGACGGAATTAGTAATAGCGAAGAGAAGTTCGAATTGAAATGATCTAAAGAGAAAATCAATGATTTCATAAATGAGAGATTTGAATGAAATAATTGGTTCGAGAAAACGGAAGATTAGAGTAACTGTGAAAAGTGAAACTGATTCTGACAACACAGGGAAAGATAGAGTTCAGATAGGCAGTACAGATTCTCAGTAAAGTTCAGGAATAATAAAAACGACTACAGAATCGCAAGTAACTGTAAATTGTAACGGAGCCATTGGATTTTTCGAATTTGAATCGACGAAACCATAGATGAAACACTAGTGACTATCCTAAAAAGAAATGAAGAAAAATGCAACTTCAGCGCAGAAGTTTCGTGTGCAAAGGGTTAATATGTGATCAATTTCGCGAGTCACTGTATCTATCATACATAGGCGGAGTATTTGGACGATCTTATAGATCGTTCGAGAATAATAAGAAAAAAACGAAGTGTATCAAATACAGAGATTTTTTTCTTTCGTCTCGATTTTTATCTTCGTCAGATCGTCAATAACAGTAACATGTATTTCAACGTCCACGCCTTATGTTCCGCAGGTGTATGAAAATTTTACGCAGCGTCCACATTCCTTTCCCGAAACGTTTCTTCGTTCCCTTTGCTCGATCTACCTTATTAACCTTACATCAGAGTTTTTATAAGGTATCAGTGCTGTCCTTCGTTCATTTGCCTTGGACTGACCAAGGAACGATGTTCATTTGCCGGTCGATCAACTGTTCTCCACCGACACAGGATTACTACGATAATTCCCGTCGTCTTACGCGCCAATATTTTTCATGTTGAAAGCTGCCGCGGAGCAATTCCGATCCAGTTGTAAAGCAGAGGAAAAAATGTTACGAGTGAAACGATCTTACATTTAAGACGAAACACCGGATTACCTGTTTCTGCTTTTTCTCATTTCGTCGGGATACGGAAAAAATAAAGATACTGTACGACTAAAAGAGGATTTAAGTTAGGTTAGGTAACCTAACCTAACCTAACTTAATATTAAAGTAAGCTACGCGAAACTGTATAATTTTTAATACTAGATTTATTGGATCTAATTTTTTTTCATTTGCATATATAGGTTTATAATTGCTGATTTTTCATTCCCCCAATTTCTTGGATTGAAAACAAAAATTCAGCCTATAGAGGGTTAGGTTCTTAATAACAATAACCTTCTCAACGATGAATTGTTAATTTTTGCATCGAATAAAAATGTAATCCTTCCTCGTTAAAATTCATAATAGGAGTATTTGCAGTATATTCAACGTGTATACTTGTTATTGCTTGATTTTAATTATGCATAACTAAATTCCACAGTTAACTGGTTACATCTTGGTAACTTCCGTTCATTTTTCGATATTCATACAACAATTGTTTCAGAATCTTATTTTACACTCTTCAAATCCATTTACCGATGAAAGGAAACGAAAGAGGCAGAGTTAGTTTTTAAATTTGTATCAATAATAAGAGGAATTCAGAATTACTCAATTTTGCAAATTCATCGAATCGAATCCTTGGAAGAATTCCAACGAATATTTCTGTGCACTCGTTTGTGCATGTTTCACGAGAAGCACTGCCTTATTATGACATTCCATTCACTGACAGGATAATAACTTATTCTGTATCAGTCAAACATCACCAACCTGTAGAAACGTTCTGCCTTCGTCACGAAATAGCCTGAAGGGTGGTTCTGTGTTTGAGAGGTTTCTCAACTCGGACCATCCTGCTCGTCCTAATTGCTGTGCTCCAGTAATCCCGCACACCGGCGTCGTTACACCTTCATACATCAAAAATAAAAACAACTGTTTTAGTCTTCTTTGCACGATAATCGTGAAATTATTATGTTGAATGTGCAATGTTGCATCGATTGAAAAAATAGATCTCTTAACCCCTTGCCCTATAATAACGAGTTAGACTCGTGGCACAAATTTTGCTTGAGATTCGACAAAAACAGTTATATTAATTAACAAATATTAATTTTAATTCTACCTTTCTGTTTAATTTACAAGATGACGATTTGCCAATTATAATTAATCTATAATATATTAGTGTTTCGTACGTAAAATTGTTTTAAAACAATAGGTAACTGATGCTTAGATGTATAACTAGGAAAAGAAATCATAGGTTAAGGGGTTAAAATCTTCTATAATCATATTTTTTCCTGTTCGTGAGGATACAAATGGACTTGGTTTTCCATTAAATATTTCTATGTCTCTCATTCATGCTTTCTTTCTGTTTAATTATTAACACTTTACCGACCGGAAGCCTATTAATCGACTTTTCGCTAGCAGCGCAACAAATTAATTAACCCTCACCTAGCCAATGCCGGGTCATTTTTGACCCGTGTTTTAATTACTCTATAATAAGAGAAAGTGAACGATATGGTAAAGAGCTCTCTCGCGAATTTTTATTGAAAAGTTTTCGAGCAGTAAGAATAAGCGCGATAGCGAAAACTGAGCCATTATAGAATAGAATGAGCCGGTCGGTAAAGTGTTAATAGACAGACAATATATATCCTGTAATATATTATACTATAACTATTGTAGCGGCTAGCTATAAAGCCCACACTTAGCGCACAGATGACCAGCGCGGCGAATTTCTATATATTCTCCCATTTTTTCACCTCTCTCAAATTGAATTCCGCCTTCAGTAACTGAGGATGCATTGTTTTCTTTCAAACTTTCAGTCAGTTGTGAGCTGTTTTATGTTGACGGAGGATAGAAGGCGGAGGAATGATAAAGAGAGGATCGGAGAAAAAGGAAAGGTTGCTTTTCGTCCTGGGCCTCCTAGTGGACTCGTCATTAAGGCATTTTAGGAAATCAATGCCTTAGACGTGGGGAACTGAAGGAGTTAGGTTGGAAGGTATATATATATCAACAGGACCTCTTGGGAGAGCTAGCGAGAATTGTCTCATGCGTCGTCTGTCCCTCTAGCGGTGGTGGACAGAAGCGTCGCCACACAGTCTTGTTCTGAACACCAAGAAATAACTAAGCTTCAATTAGTTCGAGCACTGAACGAACAATAAGGTCCTTTTCATACTATAACGTTCGAGATAAAGTACTCTAGACCTCGTTAAAAAATATCCGATTTTTTTTTCTCGTGATTTAACCCCTTAACTTGTGCGCTCGAGTTAATTCGAGCGCGCTAAACAGGCCAAACTGTGCACACTCGAGATAATTCGAGCGGCGTTGTATTTTATGCTGCTATAATTTTCCACACTCGAATATAATCGAGAATTGAAAACAACAATGTGAAAGCTAAGAAAAAAAAAATCGTTTTATTGATATTTATCATTTACATAGGATTGTAAGCTATAACATTGCAGTATTCGGCTCTTTTCTGCAATGTGAATCAAAATCCAAAATTAAAATTAAAATTTTGATTAATTTTGTATTTTTTGTACTTTTTTTGCCAAGACAATGTTCTGAAGTGTGTTTTTTGCATAAAAAAAAATTGATTCTGTTTGGCCAGTTTTTTTTCCAAAAATCTTTGCGTTAAGTGGTTAAGTTTGCAACACATCGACGCGAGTACACGATAAATACAAAAAATGGAACTTTATGAGATATGGGTACATGGTATATGTAATTTTTCTGACACATAGAGTCACACAGAGATCATCTTTTTTTTTTTAATTTTTATTTAAATCAGTTTCATAATTATGGGCACATATTCGACTCAGTTTTTCACGTAAAATCATCACCTGTTCACTTGTATCATCAGTTACAGGATAACTCCTATTCATGTGAATTTAATCCTACGATCATTCACGATCCCACATTCGTCATATTTAACTTAATAACGATTACTTAATACTTAACAGGCACACTTAGAGTGTTAAGGGTTAATTGAACTCACCTTCGAAACGGATCTCTGCGTGAGGATAAATGATCTGACCACGTTGAGGTAGAAACACGTATGGTACCCTCTCGACTTGACCCGTATTGCTGACAAAACCAGCAACGTTGCATTCTGAAAATGTAGAAAATAGATGGAATTAAATATTTTTTTAGCCGTTCTAATACATGGACTTTATAGTTGTAAGTAATAAATGTCATAACACGAAAATTAAGTAAGTAATCAAATAATTTTGAACACCTTTTTCTTTTCTTTTCTTTCAAATGACGGAAAGAAAATAAAGAAAGGTAAATCATTATCATTGGGCTCTTGAAAGTACCATTTATACGTTGAAAATTTTATACTTTTTTATATCGCAAAATTTAAATGAAGAAGAAACGGAAATGTTTCTTAATCTTCGATTGCACGCCATTTTGGTAAATTCTGTCTTTCACGGCTAATTCTGCTACCTTCGACAGAGGTATTCATAATAATTCAGAATCTTTTCTTTCGTTTTAAATAAATCTGTGAGTTGAAATGAATTTCGCCAGTGAAACATTTCCATTTAGGAGCGCCATCTTCATTTCCAGTTATAATATTACACAAAAAAGAGAAAAAAAGCAGAAAATAATTAGAAAGGTGTTTAGAAAAAATCGTTAAGCATTTTTTATGGGTGGTTTAATAAATAAGGAAAGTTCAACATTGTTGTTCACAGAAGAAGACAAAAATTTTGAATATTGCCGAAGTTTCTTTTTGAGAAACTCTTAAACTTCTGAATTCCCTCACACGTTGATTTTGAAAGCAATGAAGAAGCCTACACAACAGCAAAATTAGCTAATTTTAGCGTATTTATAATAAAACATGGACTCACAAAGGTTGAAACACATAAAGCGTGACAGATCGATAGTATCGAAAAAATATTGATGATACAGAAAAATATTGTTAAGAAAACATAAAATGTTCCAGTTTCGAAGGAATTGAAAATAATTATTTCTGTTTCCAACGACTTTATTTGAAAAATTATAATAAACAGGTAACCGTACGACATTATGTGACTGAATATAGTTCATATTAAGACTTTATAAGAGTTCTGAATTCATAAAGCTCGTGTGATAATTTATTTTATTTAATTAGTATATTTTAGATGAATAAATATGCACCGAGGTATCAAAGCAAATAAATAATGAAATAATTTTCGAACTACTATTCAGTATTTCAACTTTATTCAAATCAATCTTTATTAACTTATCTGAGATATAAGAAATATAGAAATAAGAGGTATCAAATTAGTAGTGCTGTATAATGGAGAAAAGTACAAATAATAGAGCCATCCTATTACGCTGCATACGAATTACAAAATTTAAAAAATACCCCTAAATCAAAGCTTCTTAAAAATAGCTGATAATCGTAATTCGTGTCTTAACCGTTTGAGTGTCACGGATCTTTGTAAAAATTCAATCGAAGCGGCGCGATCGCGCTTCTTTCGCTTTTTCTTTCCTTTTCTCGTTTACGTTACTTTGAATTTTGAATAAATGAAAAAATTCTTTTTAACAACAGCTCGAAACATACGAAAGCATGGATTTTAATTTAGTTGAACATCCATTGTAGCGTCCCGAAACTCCGTAATTCTTCGTTTTGAATTTCCCGGGGTCGTAAATCCCGGTTACACAGTCGTGCTGATTTTTCGAAACGCTGACTCGCGGCAGGATGAGTCTTATTTGTAGGTAAATAACTCACAACACGTTTTCAAATTAATGTTTAATGTGCTACTCACTAAATTGTACAAATGGACGTGTTTTTCTAGTTTGTCGTGTTTTGTGGTGTGTCTTTAAGCGTGTTCTTGTCGAATGTCTTTTACGAATGTATTTTTACGAGTGTTTTTCCTACGAGTGTCTGGTGAGGGTGAAAATTTCCCTGTTTTATACAATGTGATTGTCTACGCTGAGTGTGATGGTATAAAAAGTATAAAAAGAGACGGAAGATGTCGGGTGCCCATCGGTTCATGGCGTCAAATTCGTTAGCTGGCTTCACGCGCAAGTCACCGAAGCGTAGTCATAAACTAGCTTAGGACTATTTAATTATATATTAATTATATATTAATTCTCGGTGCTTAGACTCGAACATCCATAAATGGTAACAGTAAAGACGCATTGAGAAAGTTCAGAAGTGTAATTAGTTCGATTCTACAGACTTATTAGTTGATACTTTTAGCATTCAAACGGTTAAATTTGTCCTGTAAGAATGGTCTTAACATTGCTAACTTAATGTCGAAGATTGGAACATGATGCTATAATGGTAGACACCAATTTTCTTCTAATCTGTAGAATATTTTCATTTCTTTTGTATCCAGAGTAAGTTTAAACGTTTCTCAAGATTGGAAATTCGAGTTTTCGGTAAACTGATCATTCGCGTGTATACATATGCAAGGGACAGTTCGCAATTTTTGGCCCCGTTTTCAGCCGCGTATCGCCCGCGGTCATCTGAAAGCGTTGTAATTATACGGCTGATTCGAACACTCGGGATTCTCTGCACGAAAGCTGAATGGGACAGCGCTTCCTTTGATCGAGAAACGCAGAGACATTCTACGTGTCGGTATTTTGAAATGAAAATTCATCTGAACAAAACATATAGGCACAGTGGGACTCCATTTATCCGAATCGTTCAGGAGACAAGATGATTTGGATAACTGGATCGTTCGGATAATAGAAGTTTATTAACTCTTTCCTCTTTCGTACAGTGCTCACTTGAACAGTCTCGAATAATCCAAATTTGTTATACTGCTTTTTTATTTCTACAAAGGGAAAAAAGCTACTCAGGCTAGTGAAAAAATTTGTCGCGTTTATGGATAAGATGCTTTATCGATATCCACTGCAAAATTCTGATTCCACAGCTTTAAAGATGAAAAGTTTGATGTCCATGGTGCTCCTCGATCTAGCCAGCCTATCGAGGTTAATATAGATCGTATTGCCATAAAAATTGAAAAGAACAGGCACAGTTTCTTACGAGAAATCGTTGAGGAGCTAAATATTCATCATTCGACAGTGATAGATCATTTAAATAAACTGGGAATGAAAAAGAAGCTTAATATCTTGGTTGCCCTATAAATTGAGTGAAAAAAATTTATTGGATCAAATTTTCATTTGCAATATCCTCCTAAATCGTAAAAAAATTCACCCATTCCTCAAGTGTTTGATAACAGATACAGTTTTGTAGATGTATATGAATTATGTACAGCTTGAAAGTTTCATAAAAATTAGTTAACGCTGGTGTGAGTAAGAAACTGTTAAATGTGGAGTAAATCAACTGTCTATCGACGTGTACAACACGTCGTTGACGACTTTGAAACAAAAACGTCTCGTACGTGGTACGTCTTTCGTAAAATAATTTTTAAAATGTGGCGGTACATCGCAAATATCATGTTTAAAAACAGATTCCCTTCTAAGTGACTTAGATAAACATATAATTCATCGTTTAAATGTTTTTCTTCCCTTTGCTACCGTCGTAGATATTTAAATGGGAAAATCTTGGCCAGTGTATCTTGTTATTGAATCATTGATAAATGATATCATTCAGTCTACTTGTTTTTTTAAATATTTTACATTAATTACTTCAGCTAGTTTTTGCTTACAACCATGAAAAGCTCGATCCATTTTATTATTTTTAATTCGACGAGAGTTGAACATCTTCGCGAGCGAATTATTACGGATGATAGATGATTGTTGATTGGTAGATGATAATCATGATGCGGATGCAAATGGGTTAAATCATAGCCTACATTTAAACCATCTCTTTTACATTAACACGTCTCTAAAAAGTACATTCACAGAAGAAACCTGTGAGAAAATATTTCACTTGATCCGAATAAAAAGAACGTTATTTCGTTTCTCTCGGATGTTGATACGTCATTGGCGAAAGGATCGTTTCGATTTCAATTAAATTTCGTGGAACTTGATCACATGTTTCCTTGTGAATCGTGGTGAAATCACAGCTCGTTCAGTTTGTAATTAATAGTCCTCCACATGTTGCCAGTATGAGGCAAAAGGATCGTTAAAATGTCAATGGTACCGTTTACGTTCTGAAATTTCATTCGGTTTCTTCGCGAAATTCATCCAACGAATAATCTGACGATACACCTCATAAAACCGGTCTTAGAAACATTCGAACCCGTTGCACGAGTTTAAGATAGGTATATTAACCAGACGAGAGTTGAAAAGTGTGCATCGGTGTTGATTTAACGAGAATACACGAAGGTAAAAGAGGGAGACTCGCGGAAATACATCAAGGTACGCGTAATTGAATTATTCAAAGGCTTTCCACTTTACCAACATTCGTCACGAATGATTACATTTATTAAGCAAGCGGACATATTAAGCCGCCAACGAGGTTTCCATTACGATGAGCGAAGAGTGAGACCATTAGGAACACGAGCGGCACTTTACGTTCAATAAGAATGGCTTCTCGTTGGGAAGGAAGTCCTAATCGACTGCTAGCTAGCCCGAATGCATTTTCACAACTACTAGAAATGCACCTGTACCAGTGTTAATCATAATGCAGTGTCTTCTTTTGTTTTTTTCTTTTCAATTTACCGTAGAATACAAGTGGATAAGTAGAAGATTGTACAGACAATCATTCTATAACATGGTTTTAGTGTACAGTAGACTTCCTCCTTTCTGGTTTCCGCTTTAAGCGACCAATGGTTTCCGTAGAAACAGATTGTGACCTTGCTTCTGCAAAAGAATCGAAATCGAATTAGTATATTCTATGGAACGGGACAACATAGAACCAAATTTGTCAGGGAATTATTTTTATTAAACAGAATCCCTGCACTTGCATTAAGAGAAACTGTAATTTTCATTAAATTTTTCAGCTATTCCAATGAATTTCTACGTTTTTATTATGGCAAATTGAAGATTTTGGGATTAATGTTGTTTGGAATTTACGTTGAAAAAATTCTTCTTACTTTCTAATTAAAAAAAACAGATACTTTTCGGATGAAAAGGTGAATAATACATCAATTGTAAGTGGCCATTATTTGACCATGGACCATTGGACAGTAGAAACTATAGTCTAAGTATTTTAAAACATTGTAAGACTTCCGTGTATAAAAGTTTAGTAGAATAAAATTATTATTTTTCATAATGCTGAACATCGGAATTTAAAAACGGCATTTTCTCGCAATAACTCGTTTGTACTAATTTTCAAGCATTCCGGTAGTCAACGTTAAACGTTTAAATCTTGGTATAAACGGGAGAGTATTATCCTATTGCGTCTTTCTCGTTAAGGAAACCGGTACCGTTCACGTTGAGATATGCGACCGTGTCGGCAGAGTATAGTTTAACATTGCTTTCCAGTTTCCCTTCCTAAACAACGAATCAATGGAAGAAGGTTCACCGGTATCGATAGAAACATCGAAAAGAAAAAAAGAAGAAAAGAAAGCAGCTTCACTTTAAGGATAGATCTTAAAGCGGGTCTTTGAAGAGTTTGAACTCGTATAATTCACGATGGAACTGTCTTCTCACTTTCATCAAAGAAGCCTAGGCTTTAAGAATAAACACCCTCGACAAGACGCGATCTCCATCGTTGTATCTCATTAAAGTGAGCCCACCGAGAGACACGATTTACGATAATCGACGACGGAGAGTAATTAACGCCCGCAGTTTCTTCCTCGGTGTCCCCGTTTGCTCATAGGAGTACGGCTACTTGTGTCTTCCACGATCGAGCATCGGATAACGAGTCGTTGATTAACGATTGGCAGCCTCGACCCCGGGAAACGAGTCAGCCAGCGGGACGGTATACGCTGAAGAACCTTAACCTTCGCCGATTCACGATGAATGCTGGAAACCAAACGTGTCCTCTCCTTTCTCTCTCTCTCTCTTCCATCTCCCTCTCTGTTCCATATCTCTCTCTTCCATATCTCTCTCTGTTCCATCTCTCTCTCTTCCATATCTCTCTCTGTTCCATCTCTCTCTGTTCCATCTCTCTCTCTCTCCCATCTCTCTCTCCTATCTCTCTCTCTCTCTCTTCCATCTCTCTCTTTCTTCCATCTCTCTCTCTTCCATCTCTCTCTCTCCTATCTCTCTTCCATCTCTCTCTCTCTCTCCCCTCTCTCTCTCTCCCATCTCTCTCTCTTCCCCATCTCTCTCTCCCATCTCTCCCTCCCTCTGTCTCTGTCTCTCTCTCTCTCTTTCTCTCTTTTCCATCTCTCTCTCTCTTATCTCTCCTAACCTAACCTAATCAGCTGTCACGCCTTTATACGGCTCACTCAGTATATAATGAACTTGCTATAGTTATCGTGCAACGCGACAAATGTTCATCGTTTTTCTTTTTTCTTTTTTTTTGTATCATTGATATTTTTAATCACAACCTAACCAGCTGTCACACTTTTATACGGCTCACTCTGTATATGATAAACATGCTATAGTTATCGTGCAACGCGACGAATGTTCATCATTAGAGATGGATAAGCCACTGGTAGAAGAAGAGATATTGTTTCTTGCGGTACTTTCGATCAAGCCTCCGGTCTTGCAGCTGCACACCAACGAATATGTTATTTATCGGTTGTAGAGAAGACCACGCGAGTGGCCTTGCAAAATAGCATAAGACTTCATCTGACACGGCCGCTTGACCCTAACGACACTAGCACCGGTCCTGCGGCATGCTCTTTAATTTTTTAATTATCTTCTATCACGAGCTACGAACCTCGTGCACGGTTAAAAAGAGATACGTACCTATTAATACGTCTGTTTAAAACGTTTCTCGCGTTCTCTTTGAGCTACGATCAGCATACAAGCTTGCGCGATATCTAACCATAAATCACAACCGGGTATTATGAACGAGAGATCCTGAGGATATGGTAGATTCAACCGCTTGGGAAACCTTTCCGTTTGTATATATACGAAAACATGTTCCTTCTATCGATTACGAATTTCCTTTTTTCCAGAGTGTAACAGCTTGCGAATGGTTAGAGCAAGTTCAAGGGAAAATCGAAATTTCACTTTCCCACGGATTTTCGAATATCAATTTCACTTCTTCTATCGATATCGAGAGAAGATTATTAATTACATTTGTAACGCGTTCTTTTACTCGATCTTTAACTTTTTGCAACTCGTATGTCACGCTAGAGGTGACAATACTAATTTGCTCTAAAACTCGTATATCACACTGGTAATTTTATATTTAAGTATTTTTACGTAGATGAAATAAAATCTTTCTTTCGGAATAATAACTTTACATCGGATATTTTTTTTGTTAAAGTAACTTAACACATTGACGTTGGATGACGCGAAAATACGTTGTTGAAAAATATAAATAAATTCACGAAACGCTATAAATTTGCATTCATGAACGCCATGACAGATGTTTCACAAATTAAAACAAATATATAAGTTTGTAACTTTTTTTTTGTTTTATTTCGCAATTATCAAAGTTGAAACTACAAATTTTTATCCATTGTGAAAAATGGAATTTCATTATTTTCCGATTGATATAACTTAAATTTGACTAGAAGGAATCTCTGACACATTGAATTCTAGCGTTAAAGACACAATAGTAATGGATAAACAATTAGATCAACTATACAAAGAAGAAATAACGAAGTTTAACGATACACGACTGTAAGAAGAACATTAATTTTTATCTTTTAGTAAAAAAACACACGTTGAAATCCTCTGATAATTCCACGTTGAAACGTATAAATTACGAGTAATTTGCCTTAAAATTTATTTGAAAAATATCAATCAACTAAAATCTTACAGTAGTTTCATCCAACGTAACAGAATTAAAAAAAAAAAAACGAGAAATCTCTCCGCATTGGTGTCACAAACGCTGTTTCCAAACGCCTCGACGTCAATGAGTTATGAAAACAAATTCGAGGAAAAACTTGAGTTACAAAAAGATGAATTTGATTTGCAAAAGAGGTCAATTTGGAGTACAAAACTCGTAGTAATGAAATATCATGCTTCCACTTTTGTTATTTCTGAATATTATTTCTCGAATTATCGAAGTCTCATTCTCACAGACTAATTTATTCTTCTGACCAACATACGCACTGAAATATCGTCGTGGAACTCATCTTTTCCACAGAACAGGTAAAACAAGTCTCAAATCCCCGCGTGGCATGGAAAACTGGCGGGAATTGATGACGGGAAAAGTATGAAATTCATAAAGGATGCGCATATCGCGACGACGACATGGCTTCAGGCCGCATGAATACTCGTCCATCCTGGTGACATGACTAATGTCCTGGCCTGGTCTACCATGACAGACCTCGAGGATACCTTAATGCGATAATTCGCGCCGTGAGGTACTGTTAAAGCATATACGAACGTGTGTTGCGCTTCCTTCTGTGTGATTTCACGTAGAATCAATGGTGGTGGGGTTTCAAGAGGACGGAAAACCTCGTGAAGATGTAAGAAAAGGTTATTCTTGACAATTTAACTAGTATTCGGTGTCATCGTTCGCGACAGAAATCGAGAGACATTCAAATATTTAACGGATAATAAGATCGCAAACAGACATTCATAGCCTATAACTCTATTCAGATTTTATACACGTTGAAATAAAGTAGATTAGTGAAATAAATAAAAATAATGTAAATAATACACATTGTACGCAGAAAATGTAAAAATTCGAAGTAGAAGTTACTTTCTCACGCGAAATACCTTAAAAATATCGGTTTTTAATTTTTTTGACAACGGCGCACCAATCCAAAAAATTATGAAAAAAATCGAGGATGATGATCATGCTAATACGCTGCTATTACAAAAATATAAAAGAAGCGCTATTTTTCTTTATTTTTTAAGATATCCGCATTTTTTCGTGTTTTTTATTTTTTACAATTAGAATTTGCAAGGAAAAAATCGGAAAAAATTCCCTAAGATGTGCCTTCATGTGTGCAATATGTCTGATTTTTTTCTGAACTTTTGCATATCACTAAATAGGGAAAATAATCCAAAAATTGATAATTCGAATTTAGCCTGTAATTACCCTTACGGTTGAGCTAGAGGGTTGAAACTTGGTGTCACATGTTTTCTTTTGATAAGCTATCGAATGGTGTATCGCACTACCAAATCGGTTGGAGGGAACTTTTGACCCCCTTAACCTGCTAGACCCTTTGTGGAAATGTATAATTTCTTCTTTTGCATAACGAAAATCTGATTTTCCAAAGCTTCATTGCAAAAGTGTGCTTGGAGTTGACAAATCGGTCATAAAAAGAAAATACTCGAAGTGCAAAGGGTTAAAGACTAAAACAGCTAAAAATTTAGGCGATACTATAATTATGCATCGCAGTGTACGTTCTGCTCGTAACTGAACATACATATTACAAAATAAAATACGCTCGAGTGGTTTAATTTGTGCTATTATAAGTAACGACGCTTGTGTAACATACCGGTGTTCGTTGAAATTGAAATAAATTCATGGGAATATCGTAGGCTGATTAACCGAAAGTTAAACGTGTACACCTGTGAGTTTTAGCAGAGCTTGTTATTTATTTGATTAAAAATCAAATGGAATCTATAGCAAAAGGTGAAACAGAACTTTGGTATTCGAGGCTACCCAATTATTATACAAGCAACAGTTTACCTTCCCTCTTCCCTTTTTCTCTTTGCCACGATACCTCGTGCAACTTATGCCAGAAAAATAAAGCAACGCTTTTTATACCGCCTCTCGCGTTATATCGTATCATGTTCGGCAATCTTCAACTTCGTTACCAGCCTCCCTTTAATGTAGTTTACGAGCATAATAAAGACGCAATGAGTATAATTGGGAGAATAAAGCGGAACCGTGAGATAGATATCTGTCTCTGTAAAAATCGTGTTCATATTTCTCTTCTTGTGATCTCGCACCTCGCTATTAGATGCATCAAAGTCTCTTCTTCTTTGCAGATTCTACATTTTCTCTCGTCTAGTGTTGTTTCCCATTAATCTCATTATCACACCTAAATCTCGCTATTAATCACCTTTTTCTTTTCTTCATCCTTCCTTGTAGAAATTTAGGCTTTCCCTGTGACACTAAGTTATATCCATTATTAATTTCTTGTTAATTATGACGTAGTTTTCTTTCTTTCTGTGCTGTCATTTCTATATTTACTATGTTTAAAAGTCTTAAATTATCTCTGAGAAATTAAAAATAGAGTTCACACATTTTCTTTCCAATTTTATCCCGAGAGTACAAAGATAGAAGCATCGCCAACGTACAGATTGATCAGAAAGCTGTGCAAGAAACGTTAAAAGCGTTTCTGAGATACACCATCGATCGTTGCCCATAAAGAACGTTCCCTTACGAGTGAACCTTTGCTAATTTTATCCGGAAACTTGTTTCACGGGAGGAAAAAGTTCTTTGCCAGAGATTACGAGCCGATAGAAAACGAAAATTACAGCCTAACCGTTCGAAGAAATCATTTTTCCAATTCACCATTCGTATGACTAATGCGCGCACGTGTACCAGCCGCACAAACGTGTGGCAATTAATATTAAGATTGCGTGGATGGTTAGATACATCGGCTATTCTGCGTTGTTTATAAGTTTCCGGAAGATCAAGGTCACGATTGTGATGTCAAGAACAATGGCGCATGTTTAACACACTTAACAAGCTATATTCGAATCGATAGTTTGTTAGGTGTGCATTGAAATTTGCATTTGAATGGTAATTAATTCATGAACGACGATAACGGGACAAGGAGGATTGAGTTTGTAACGAAATGTTTCGTTCCTTTGGCGTATATACCTCGAGTGCCCGCAGGATCGTTGGAAATTGAGTTTCGCATGTACTACTATACGATATAGTAAGCGAGGTATACTTAAGGTCGTGTGATTGCATCATTACTAGAGCGGCTTGTAAGAGCTCGGGGCTCTTGAAGTCACGAGATGGAGACTACACGTGACCTTCTAAGATGAACTTGACCAGCTGAGTGCATAGAAGGCATATAGAAGGATTATTACAAGCTTTTCAGTTTCATTCATTCTGTACGTTTGCATTTCTTCGAACAATTTCGTGCAGAACTAGACGAAGAAGGAAATTCTTAGCGGTTATTTATACCGTTTTAACCTTATCTGTTCCTCAGTTTCACATCTTGATGTGTTTCTCTCAATATGATACAATAATAAAAAATCAATGAAACGTGTTTCGTTCGTAACGGAACAATACATTCGATTCCTTTTCGTATTTTTCAGCAGTTTATACTACGATCGCGAAGAAAGGTTATGTTAGCTATTGTTTGATTTTCTCGTGTATTTCTCGCCAGGAGAAGTTTTCAACCTACGTAGAGTTTATTTTTCCTATTCTCACTGGTCTGTTTTTTTAACACGAAAGTGTTTTACAGATGGGGGACCGCTTTAGAAAATGTAACGCTAAAAAATGAAACGCTCTGCGACGAAGAGGTTAAGTTAGGTTAGGTTCGCTCTGCAACGAAGAGGTTAGTATTCAGCCATATGTGCTACAACATTTCTGATAAAATTACGTCAAGTGAGATGCAGAAGCGGTTGATTAGCGAAGAATTGAAGAATTAAAATCTAATATTACATTCATTTATATCACAAAATCAGAAAAACTGTGAAATTAAAATGAACAAAAATAAATGTATCTCTGTACATTTCTAAAACACGAAAGTGTTTGACAGATGGGGAGTCTTTATGTATTGTCAATCTGTAAAACACTTTCGTGTTTTAGAAATGTACAGAGATACATTTAATGTAATTTTTTGCCCTCGATATTAGCTGTGGAAACGTTATTTTAATTCTTTTTTAATAAAAATTGTACTATCTGCTTTTGCATTGAAATATTTTGCAAAATTTGGAAAAGAGAAATACTACAGAAATACAAATAACTAGAGTTTGTGTTACATTTCAATTGTACTATTCATCAGGAGTGCGATTCTTTAATACAGAGCAAGGGATGTAATGAAGAAGCTGTTCTTCCCAATCGCGAAGAAAGGCTATTTTACAGAATATATTAATTATTGTTCGATTTTTTTGCGTATTTCTCGCCAGGAGAAATTAATCTTTTCGGACGTAAAGTTTATTAACGAAGTAATTTAGTTTTTACACTTGTTTATTTATTTCTTTTTTTAATGTAAGTGAAATTAATTCTTAATAAACTTGATTATTCGTGTGCTTATATGTCTTGATATTATTACTACTTTTTACATTAAAAAATCCATTTCTGTAAAGCCAATGTCTATAAAATATGGACTTAAATTTCCTCTTGTTTGTATTTTTTATAATATATTATTATTGAAAATGGTATAAATCCATTTGGAGCTAAAACATCGTTTATTTTCCTTAACAATATTAACAATTATCATTGCATAATAAAATAACAGGTTTATAGTGTTAAAAACATCACCTGAATCGATTAAAGTTATATTTTTAAATTGATTCAAACTCAAATCTTTAAATATCTCGATATATGAAAAAGTGGACTTACACCATTTTCAAAAATAACGGTTTAAATCTTATTTACAGCTCTCAAGACACTTTTTGCCAATTAAATGTACTAAGTATGTACACTCCATGTTAAAAAAAATAAATAAATAAAAGTCAAAAGGTTTCAGAAAATTTGTTCTAAAAATGGTCAAATGATAAAATCTTTTACCAGAAGAGCGTGTGAAATTAATACGAGGGTTAAGAGAGTTCGATATAACTAAACGACGTTAAAACGGGCATCAGTGCTTCTCTTTAATAGAATTCGTGTCAAGAAAAAGATATTAGACGAAAGTTGATGCACATTAGCTAGACTGGTGATGGAGAATAGTGCCTATGAGCAAGGAAGGAAATTACAGTGTTGCACGGTGGAATATTAATCCTTTCGCTGCGGCGTGCATCAAATGTAACGCGATGTATGAGGTGCACGAAGGGCTTGTAGAGTAATACAACGTGTAATAACGTTTCTGCACATAGTTTTATAAATCTGCGTATGTATTACACCTGCAACTACCTTTTTAGCTTTTGTAAATTTTGATTAATGACGTAGGCTGCATATGTTGTATAACATTTTCACACGATACATGGCAGTTCGTTTATTTAACGCTAAACCTATCACAACTGGTCAAACGACACTTAACTTCATGACTTTTCTTATAAAGTACATACAATTAATTTCTTAATATTTACTTTTTTTATTGCTCTTTTTTCTGAGAAAAATATATAGCCTGTCTTATCAGGACCGATCATTCGATCGGTTGAATGATTTATGTTTCTTGGAATGTTATTTTCTTGAAAGACTCTATTTTTATCAGGTTTAATACAAAAGTCAACGAAGTCAGTGTCTAGAAACTGATAAATTTGCAAAACTGCAATTTATAATAATAATTTTTATTAAGGATCGATCCACGGTAGAAATAGTTTGTAGATTTAGCGATAGTTGCTTATGATGTACCAGTGTTCGTTCATCAGTTCGAACCAGAAGGAACTTTTCCGAATCTTTCACAAACACAACGAAGAACACATTTGATGTAAGTAATCAACATTATCCGCTACTTGAATTGATTGGAAATGAACGTTTAGAAACTTTCTATGATCACGAGGAATTTTTCTCTGAGATATTTTCACACCTGAGTTGAATGCAGTGCAATAAAGCATGTAACAAAGTACAACAGAACGATACTTGATGATTTCAGAACGCGACCTACACACGTGATGTACACTAATCATTGCAAATACAGCATCCTACGATCACTTTGACATTATGAGGCGAACATTAATAGGTACAGTGAAACATGGTTCTCCATAAGTGTCGGAAGTCGTGGAGGTATTCTATTATTTTCCATAGCTTTCATACTAGACACACGTGATTCCTTGATTATCGAGTTGTCGATCAGTGAAACAATTTCACCACTATGTCTTAGAGAAAATTAAATACTCGCAATGTACAATTGAACGTTTCAGTTAATCGTTTGTTGATGGTAAAAGATGAGGCATTTCATGCTAATGTATGGAGATGTTGACAGTTAACTTCAGAGTCGTAATAAATGAATTTGCGAGAGTCGTGGTAGGATATTTCATATCCTGTATACTTAAGATCGTTGTCTAAGGTTAGTTGAAGTTGCAAAAAATGTGCTAAACGAATATTAATAATTCGTTGAACAGCTCGATATCGACGCAAGAAGATTTACGTTTATCTGACGTCAAAGAGCTTTCAACGATGAATAATGGAATACAATTATCGACGCATACTTCCATTTTACGATCTTCATAAGAAATACTGTAATCTTTAACTAATGATAAGATTAGAGAATAATAAAGAAAATTATGTTCGATAAATACGTAAATGAATTTTACGATAGCGAAGAAAGTTTGGCTTGCAGATTCTTTCGTTATAAAAGAAACAGCTATTTTCTGCAGAAAATGATTCAAATGAGGTATTTCTATCAACCCTAAAAAATTCTGAAGAGAAAAAGTTATATTTACAACAATAAATAGTATAAAATGTTGAATTTTTAACCAGTCTTGATGTATTACTACCCTAAAAATTAATGGATATCAATGAATAAATCTACCAATAATAGCAAACATCGCTCCTATAGATAATACATAATGAAAATAGCCTACTACATAATAAGTATCTTGTCAAATAATCCCCAATCATAAATACTATAATTTGATAGTCAATCCTTCACTAATAAGTATTATAACAAAACCTAAAGATCATAAAACTGAATCATTATAATTCAATTTAGCACCATGATAAGTAGCTAATCGTCTAAAAGCTTTAATACCAGTAGGAACTGCGATAATTATAGTAACTGAAGTAAAATAAGCACGTGTAACAATAAATCCTAAAAATTTAATTCCTAATATTGCATAAATTATTCCTGACTTTTCGAATACTTCTTTCTTACCTCTTTCGTTTATAATAATACGAGAAATTAACTGAAACCTAGGTAAAATTCAGATATAAACTTCTGGATTACCAAAAAATGAAAATAAATGTTGATATAAAATTGGATTACATCCTTTTAAAGAATCAAAAAAAGAAGTGTTAATATTTCGATGAAACATGTTCATAAATTAATAACGATTCTTTGCAAAGAGGCAATAATTTAATCGATACCAGTACACCAGCGAGTCGTGCAGGTATTTTTCTCGCGCCTTCATATCTTATGCGCGCATCGAAGTCTCCAGTCGCCTACGCGGTTGCACGGCATCCTTACGGCGTGTTTTCACGATTCTAGCGAACTTAGAAATTCGAGAACGACGAGGAGCGTTGGTGTACGTGTTTCTAAAGGTCGCGGAGATCTCATCCGGTAGCAGAATGAATATATTTCACATCTTATCTTCTCTTTTCTTCGCCAAGATTAACAAATTCTTCTAATGAAATTCCCGCAAGATAATCACGATTGACAGCTGGCGACAACGTTTGTTCACATTACGAAGATGACGATGTTCCTGAATGCAAATGAAACCTGTTTCAATAATTTTCCTACGTGAAAAATCGCGGGGAAACATTGTGCTTTATCGACGATACGATATTTTCGAACACTTCGTTTCTACAGTTAATCGCGTCAACGTTTGCATTTGCTCACGCGCATCACAGTTATCTATAATCACAGTTACGCGTTTTTGCATTTGAAATTGCTGTCCACGGTTTTCCGAATAAGATTCGATAACGATAATACACGAAGCGACATGTAACGAGCTTTTAAGTATAGCTCATTAAAGCCGTTGTTTGGCAAACTGAACGCCTCGGAATCAGAAATGCAAAGTTCCTGGCTTCGAATCTACTAATTTAACCTCCGCCTCTCTTCCCCCATGAAACTGCACATTAATCCAATTAGCAGAACCTGCTGATTATGTTGATTTAACCACACGTTTTACCAATGCTGCATCATGCGAAACGATTAGTCTGCATTCGATAATAAGGGTACTTGCTTTCCGTATTTATCCGCTAAAATGTTCTTCTTTTTTCTAATTGATATTACCAACATACCTTCAGAAATCTAAGAGGAAGATTAATCGTTCGACTGTTATTCTTTCTCTATAGATATAATATTGAAATCATAGTATTTCCCGCGTGCAATCTTCCGCAGCAACAAAGTCATCCAGAAGTACGTGACACGATGACGATTTGCCTGAACAGCTAGAGCAATCATTTCTGATGACATGGTTCAATTGAAAACGGTACGTGCATGCAACTGGTCGTGGATAGTGGAAGGAATAGCTGAACGTACGAAGGGAAGAGGTACATGCTAACAGGGAAACGAATAAAATAAATTGTTACTACACGGTTGAATTATAATCCTAACAGGTTGCACATTCTACTTTTCCGTTTATTCGCATAATATTTTTGAGTGAAACGTTTGCTCGTAAAAAAAAAAAAAAAACCGCAACATTCAGACAATTCTGTTCCACGTATCCGGTGTACCTGCTTCTCCTTAGGTTAAAAGGTTAAGACAATGGTACTTGAAATAGTACCCTAGACGTGAGAAAAATTTTCGACTCGGCTAAATTACAGTTCAGCCTGTTTTGCTTGTTTGCCTGGTGTGAGATGATTATGCGGCCAGATAGTTTGTCCGTTTTATTCGAGCAACGTTTACAGCAACTTGTTACCTCAAAGGTGATGATATTTCATCGTAAAAGACTGAATTTAAGAAATCCTCTCGTGTTTTATCAATTCTCTCCGTGGTATGCACTTCCATCTCGAAAAAGACGGTGAAATCGAGAACGTTTTCTCGGAAATGGCCGAAGATAGGCAGGTACGTCGAAGTAGGGATAAATATTGTAAGATTCGTCATCGATTGAATATATCTGAGAACTTTTGAAGTACTATTCGAGCGATCACGGTGGAAATGAACCATCGCGAAACGCACACGTGTGCAGTCCCGTTGTGTGCACTCGATTCTCATCAATAATCATATGGGATGTATATGTATGTATATACAGTCAGGGACAAAAATAAGTGGACAGGTATTGGTAATAGGTAACAATGAAATTTAATCGAATTAAAATGACTGCTATGTACTTAAGTTTTATATATATATATATACGTAAATGGTATCACAAGATGAATGTGATCCTCTAGATACTTATAGAGTATGAACTTATTATGAACTTATAGAGTATTTATTTACATATCCACAGGTTCTCGTTGGAAATGAATTTCATATCTCATTTCAATTTTGGAAGTCAGAGGTCACTTCAAGCTCATGTTATTAATATCTCTGAATGCGTTTTAATGTCAACTACAATATGCAAGGAAAAAAAATATACATTTACGAGAAAAAAAATATCGATGACCTTGGAAATTCAGGAAAAAATGACCTTGAGAAAGAAATAACATTTGCAAAGCACTCATTTTATATATATATGGTGTCTCAGCTGATTTTGACATCTTGATAACTTCGGAATTGTGGCACGTAGCGAAAAATGTTTCATAGGAAACTTAAATGGTATCGAGTGGGGTTTTAGATATGGGGTATATTCTGGTGTTATTAGTTTTCCCGTAGGTGGACGCGTCAAGGATATACGAAGGTCAACTTTGTTTTTTTTAAATAGAATAAGGCACTTTTTTATGCATCAAGCTATGCAGTTAGACATTCTTTATCAAAAAAATACGTACATATGTCGGAAAGCTAATAGTTTAGGAGATATTTCAATTTAAATAATCCTAAAATTCGTATAATCCTAAAATTAGCGTTTATTTACAGGTATGGTTAAATATAACGACCATTTGCATCACAGAATTGTTGAAATCGGTAATATGTTGCTTCTTATGGGGGCTATTCAAAGGATAAAGTTTACGAGAAAGTTTCAACAACAGTGAGTGATATGTATAATATATACAATCATATCGACAATGTTCTGTTCCTTGGTAACGATACTTGTAAAGAAGATTTCGAACCTTAGATTATTTTCTCGGTTATGTGATTGGTTCAAATGGGAAAATAGCCATACCGCGAGAGGATTAAAGCGACTTACCGTGAATATCATTCACACAGATGTGAAGATCCTCCCGGAAGGTAGGAAGACCGTAGTTGCACTGGCAAGTACAGGTGTTGTTTGGAGGAACAAGTCCTGTAGTTGAAGGACTACGAGTGTAAGGGCTGGCTGTGCCGCTGCTGAGAACCGTGCATGCCTCTGTGCAGGAACCTATGAATAATCATGTTTCTAAAATTAACACTAGATTCACGACAGCTGTAGATTTGATAGGTTTACAATTTCACGAGCAAGATTTTCAGAAACTGTTATCATTATTTCTTTCAGCTATCTTTGCCGACTTTTATTGACCCTTTGCACTCGAGAGGTAACTTTTACAATTATTAGGTGTACAAATTAATTCGTGGCCCCTGCGATTAAACAGCTGTAACTTTATTTTGAATTGAAACTTCTTTGCCCCTGTGTTAAGGTTATAAAACTGCTTCTATTAGCAAAACAAAACACTATCGAACTTGATGTGATTAATGACATAACCTAAGAAACAGTGGAGAACACTATGTCGTCGGATAAACAGCATATCAGACACTGCATCCTTTTTGCATTTCAACTTAAAAAAAGTGCTCTTGAAGCAAAGGAAATGATTTGTTCTGCTCTGGGGGAAAATGCCGTGGCGTAAAATGCCTTCAGCACTATCTAACCGATTCAAAATTCAAAACATATGAAGATGTCAATAATAGTATTGCTGATTTCATACGTTCGAAACCGCCATCATTTTTTCGAGAGGGAATTCGCCAACTGCCGGAGAAATGGAATAAATGTATAACAAGTAATGGAGATTATTTTGAAAATTGAACTGTACTTTAGTTTTTTGCAAATAAATAACAAATCCACGAAACAAAGGCTACGAATTAATTTGTACACCTAATAGTTAGTCACCAGTTGGTTCGATGCAGCAACTCGAATGACAATTAAAAAGCGATTGATACCTGTTTTCATTCAAACGAATGTCTTCGATCAATTAAAAATTCATTAATAAATTATTTTGTATAACCTATGTTTATAAAAGTCTATTTTTGGTAGTTTAATTAAGTACTACATATATAAAAGAAGATTAAAACTACGGATTTTTTACCAAGAAAAGTACAATGTAGTGAAAATGGATGAAATAAGAAAAATCTTGTGACTTTTTCATCAAGTTATGATATTAAATGTACGGACACGTGAGGACAAGTTGTATAATTGGAGTAGTATATAAATAAATGATTAATATTGAGATTAAACAACGCTATTTTCCTTCTCGTTCCTTTTTATAAACAAAATCAAAATAAAGTATTACTTGTTTCAAGTGAAATTGGATTTTAGGTAACAGAAAGTTTAAATAATATTTACATTTTAATAATTATGAAAGTTTCACATAGAAATCATTTATACAGTTAAGTGACAATTATTGAAATTCATAGAAACATTGACAAACTTAGTACACTTCGTTGATACTTTCAAATCAACTAAAATTTAAACTCTTAAACATCTCGAAAAAAGAGAAAATGGACTTACACCATTTTCAAAATAAGCAGTCCATTTATAAAATTCTTTGCTATCATTTGCAAAATATAATATTCTTTATTACCATTTGTAAAATTTTCTCAAAATTGTTCACAGCAATAATATATTCCGAACAATGTACCTAAGGACACAAACGTCAATTTTCATGAGAAATCCACGATCCTCAACTATCAAAAAAATTTGTCCAGATTTCCGCTAAAAATTTTGAAAAGAATAACTTCTGTACAATCTAAGTGTTAATTCATTTAGTTACACTAACAGAAAAAAAACCACGTGAACTTTTTCCGCTATCTAACATATTTCTTTTATTTTCTTCTTTCTTTTTTGAAAGTAACATTTGTCAAACGTTGTATTTGAAAGTATAGAAAGTTTTTCCTATTTTACGGTCGATAGAAATTTCATTTGTTCCCCATCTTGGTCCAGGCAAGAGAGTACGATGTAACTGTACACGCACGCTACATACTATACGGGTAAAGATAAATTTCTAAGATGAAGAAATTCGCGTGGCTGAACGGGACACATAAGCTGGCCAGGTGCGATACACCTGTCAAAACGTTACATCGTAATTTCATGGCTAATCTATTACGAGCTTTTTTCACGTGCTGCCTTTGTGCGCTCACGCACCGTTCTTTTTAATATCGAATCCCGTACAGTCTCTCCTCAGACGTTGCAACTCACGATTACGCAATTTACAATCGCGTTCTTTCGCCAAGAGGAATGAAGGTGTCGCCTTTTGAACAATATTCTCAGAGTCAATCTCTAAAGACGAGGATAAAAATGATTTTTGTAATTGCGGCTGATGAAGATGTAGGCACATTTACCTTCCAACGTGAAAATGTCTCCATCAGAGTGCCTGATGACCGAAAGCTCTTGACAACGAACAGTCTCGAGAAGGTTCAAGCAGCTCGCGAGGACGAGAACTAGAAGACGCATCTTCTCCACAGCATTCTGAAACAAAGTGGAGCGTATTACTGTAGCTTTAAATGCTCCACGTCGTGTACGTTGATGATGAAGGGCCTTGTTTGCCCCTTGGTTCGTAAATAAATCGTCTCTCTTTTACTTCTTCTTAAAATCCTCGGATTTCGTACACATACGATACGTGTTTCAATTCGATTCACCGTTGCCTCACTCTTCGCGATACGTCTTAATAAATTAACATCAGTATAAAAGACTAATAAATTATATTCGAAGTGAGACATAATCGAACTTGGTTAAAAATGATTCTTTAAGCATTTACTCCCGAAGATAATTAACTATAATTAATTATCGAGTAAGTCCACTGATTTATCGCGTCTGGCGCGATTTTCCAAGGCGTAGTCGTTGAAGTTATGATAATTAGAAGATTTTTATAAACAGACTGGTTATTTTTCTGTCGACTAAAATTAATAACGATAATTAATCAGCGTTAAAACTGGCAATCTTTACTGTTCTCTTCATTTTGTTATTTTTACGACATTCATCTGTCCTCGACTTACTTCAGCAAATAAATCTCCCGCGTAAAGAGCCGAGCAGAAAGTTTCTCGCGTCGTTAAATCGTCTGCTCTCGTCAGATTCATTTTATTCAAGAAAAAGAAAAAAAAAGTTACTTATACTGTTTATACTTCTGACCGATTTAGAATTCTATGTATATGTGTAAGTGCATTGTGCTCCAGGAAAGAGTTATAACGGGATAATCCACGCTAAATATAGCGGAATCAAGATGGAGGATACAAGAGGTCCACTGAATACGCGCATTCAGCTCTCCTTTATTTCAATTTCTTTCGTGAGTCAGGTTCTCTAGTTTAACAAATGGATGACGCACCGGTGCGTCTTTCACGCAAATTGATTACGTGGCCCTCGATTTTATTCTGGAAACGTACTTCCTGTTTGTATGAAGCGAGTACTCGAACGAGAGATTACTAGTGTGTAAGTAGCGGTTTGTCCAGCGAGGCATGCTACTTCCGTGGTCGAAAAAACTTTGGTAAGAATCTTCGTACAAGCTGAAATCGTATCTTAACGGTGTGTTCGTGGTAAACTACGAGCACACGGAGGCGAACGTCGCGTTGGGCATAAATTATACGTTCGATGCATGTCGCGAGCGGCGCATCAACGCAACGTGTGTCCACGTTATGCACAATCGAGCCGATGGCACGCGTGAGATAAGCTCGGCGATGGGAAAAGCGTAAGAAACAGCGGAAATACCTTCTTACAGAGTAGAGATTCTTTAAGGAACATCGAAATTCGCCTGACTTTTCTTTCTCGCAGTGTAGTTTCAGTGAAATGAAAATTGTGCTTCGATTAATTTACTCTGGTTAGATTTTTTTTATGTGAAACTTTAAGAGACTTTTTTGAACTTTAGCTTTTCCTTTCATATCGGTTTATCGTAATGCTCTATGGAACTCCTTGAGCACTAATGTTATCAAATGTTTTCAACCTATTATTTATTTGTACGGCATTATGTACTTCTCCTGATCTTATAGAATGGATTATATTAGGTTGGTGCAAGTGAAACGTCGTTTTCTTAATAATTCAAATTTGCGAGTTGATATTTTATATTAAATTCTGTTCGATCATACATTTTTTACACAATAGTCAAGAAGAAGGAATTTGTTATAGTATATATATAGTAAACAGTAAAAGATTTGTTGACCATTGTTTAGATATTATTCTTTGACGTGATGATTTATGAAAATATTATTTTTGTTCGTATAAGTTTAACACTAGGTTTACGGGATTTTCTTGCGTGAACCAGGAATCGAATTTTTTCATCCAGAAATCGATTTGTTAGAGGCAACATAATTGTATATTACTAACGTATTTACAAATTTGGATATATTTTCGTATCATTCCATAAATAAAAGTGAGAAAAAGTTGCTGGGAAATGATAGCAATTGTTTTTGTAATTTCTCTCGTGAAATCTCAAATCCGTCAAATTGACGTGTTTCGTAAACCTAGTGTTAAACTTGAAAAAGTTGTCATGGAGCCTGCTAAAAAATGTTAAGACACTTGAACGTTGGTGAACAAAATTCAAGAATTGGTGACTTTTTATTCGAAAATGAATCAAAGGGAGGGCCAGATAGGACAATGGATAGTAACATTTCAATTAAAAATTATTGAAAACATTTCACAAGGAAGAAAAACTTTCCCCAATAATCTACCATTTGTACAAACACTCGCACAATGTTTTAACAGATAAATTATTCGGATAAGAAGATGCCGCAAAAGCAGCATTCAAAGGAGTTTCAAATTCAAACACTTATTATTTAAAATTCATATAAATTCTCAAAGTAGTTGATTTCTGGGAAATGTATATCAAATCACGTGGAAGTTACTTTAATTAAACACATCCTTTCTTGAAGAAACACAATATATTTGAAGTTCAATTTCGAAAAGCGATATTTCATATGCACCAACCTAATAGTACGCTTTATAGTGTCAGAAAGTTTCGGTTTACGGCTAGCTTTGTTCTTTGCTACATTCTCTACATACTTTTTTCTAACATTGCTAATCATTCCTATCGAACATTGATATTTATTTGCTAGCATTCTATGTGAAATACAAGCCTTAAGTTCTTTTATGATCTCTTTTACGATATTTTAAGCGATTCGTTTCGCTACACGAAATTTCACTGATCATTAATTAAAGAAAAGGATAAATAAATAATATCCTATATACTATTGCACAATTCCTGCGTATATACTACTTACCGACGACAGTTGAATAATCTAGTTTACGATAGGCGAAGAAAAAAGTGAATAGAAATCGTCTTTAAAATAACGAAACCAAAATTTTGCAGTAGATATCAGGTAGAGCATCTTGTCTATAAACGCGACAAATTTTTTCACGTGCCTACCTAACTTTTTTCCCTTTCTTGAAATAAAAACAGCAGTATATGTCAAAAATATTCCTTATTCTTATCTATATATTGAAACTTGAATAACTTACAACTTTTTATACAAAATTCTTTTATTATTACAGTAAATAAATGTTCGAAATATAAACTTCCTAATGACACCAAACACTTCTATGCAATAGGTTAGAAACAGTTGAAAATTATACGACACAACTTCAGAAAGATTTAAGACTAATCGAACAATCCAATATAAACTGTTCTTCAACAGTCGAATTTATAAAAGACATACACTCGTGGACGAATCTTACGCGGCATAATATTTACAGCTCGTTTGATGTAGACAGGCAAATTAAAATAGAATTACGGGTGTAATTATGAGATAAAAGATGGAGAAAAAAAAAAGCACTGATGGTGTTCGATGGTATTTCAGGTGGCCATCGAAGGCACGCGTTCCATCTTGCCACGTCATGTCGAAATATATCGAACGATCTGTTTCAGGGCCTTACACATATCAAAATACCTTTCTCCATGTTGTCATTGTATGTCGAGATTGGATCTAGATACATATATATACATATATAGTTTCTAGCCGATATACAGTAGAAAAAAAAGTTACCGGAGCGGGATGTTTAACGTTCGTTTGAAGAAACGCGTACATTCCTCGTGTCGATTAATTGCCTCCTTCCCTTTTAATTGGCTTTCGAATGAATAGCTCCTCCTGCGTACCTCGTATATAACTTCTGACTCATGGACGATACGTTTCTACTCTTTCCTCTCCATTGACCGTCGAAATTTACGACGCAATATTTGCCTCTTTATGATTCTATCGGTACCTCTGGTAGCTGTTTCAGTGTTCGTGGTCGAATTGCTTACACCACGACGCTTTTGCATCCTTTGAAAAGAGCGAAGAAAGAAGAAAAAGCTGGTAGAATGAGCAACCGGCAATTATATTATTGAACATTCGGGAAAAAAAAGGGTAAACGTTTCCACTTTGCGCGTACATAGTGTACGATAACCTAACGTAGGATCCATTACCATAAAATACGAAATGGCTGAAGGCAAAGGGTTACGTTGCAGCTAGTGGGTCAGAGTGTAGCAATTTTACACGTCGATGAAATTTACGATCTTCCGGATCGTGGTTCGCGTATCGAAATGTCAGGTACTTAGCATAATATTTTTTTTATTAGACGTGTTCCGATTGACACACCTTTAAAGTTTCATCGCACGCGTAAAAATTGTCACGTTCATCGAGAGGAAGAAAGAAAGAGAGAAAAAGAGAAAGAGGAGATAGAGAAGACACTTGGAATTAGAATATCTCAATAAAAAATTTGATATATTCGAGTTTAATTCCTTCTGTGGTATTTAAATTCTAATTAATCTGGATGTGTGTGTGGTCGTCGACGTCTATGGAATAACTGATGGAACCTTTCTGCTAAAAGAGACGCTTAACGATGTAATTAGTTACCCTAACTGTCTTTAGTATTCTTTTTCCTTTCTTTTTTTTTATATATATAGTGTCGCTTACATGTGTGATTTTTTACGGTGCGATTAATCAAGCTTCATTATCCGAATCTTACGATAGAATGTGTAAAAGAAATGAATTACGTATGTGTACTATTTGGAGCAGCTGTTGTTCGGAGAATTCCATTTGGAAAATAATTATTTCACGTCCCTTGCCATTTAGAGAAAAAGAGACGAATTATTTTTCTGGATTAACGCGGTCTTTAATGTCTGTCAGGGAAAAGTAAATTGAAGCTGTACGATTTAATGCGTATCCTGTTAAAGGCACTGTGTATAATTAGTTTCCCTTCTTCCCATGGGTAAATTACACTTTTCAACGATTTCCAACGAAACGATTATGTCCACGTTGCTCGATATGCGATGTAATTCGTGTACAAATCATATATTATAAAAAGTACCTACGTGGTTATACAAAAATCAATTTTTATTTTCAGAATTGGTAACATCGTGTAAACGATTCTTATATCATTTTAATAATACTGTCCTCCTCGCTTGGACTACACGTTCGTATTTCTTTGGACTATAGATGACAAAAATGTGTGACATTTTAATAATAAATCTACCATACGTGGTCAAATGATCGTTTTGAAAATTTCGTTCACAATTTCATGCATACTTTACTTTCTCGGAAATCTTGATCGTTTCTATTGTGTTTAATTTGACGATAGTTGAACATCCTCATAGTAATTATTCTTTTACAATTCTTCATAATCACCGATATCGATGAAACGTTTCTATATATAGTATTTCTCAAAAAAAAAAAAAAAAAAAAACATTCGACGCGTATTTTCTTTATAATTTATAATCGTCCACAACGGAGAGATGAAAACTGTCCTCAAAATTGGAGATACTAATCGTATTTACATTAATACAGAAGCATTTCATATTTTTCAGAATTTAAGCGACGTTCGCGAAAAATGCTCACGATTAGCAATGTGTTAATATTTATTCACAGTCTGACAACGTTTCGAGTAAACATGCAGTCCAATCTGTTTAAAATTGAACTTATGGTCATTAGTTGTCTTCTAGCTTTCCAACAGTATGTTTCTTTTTCGAGAAAGTATCTTTTAGATTTTTCTGTGCCATCTCGAAAGATGGAAAATCAAGAAATCCATTTACAACATGTGACGTTATGTTGCTTTATAAAAGGCAGTAGTGCTCGGAATACTGCAAATTAGATTTACGCCGTTTATTAGGATCGTACTATAACGGTTCAAACATTTCGTAATTGATGCAGAAAGTTTAAAGTCGGAAATTTTAAACGAGATAAAAAACCACCTTGAACAATATTTTGTTAGAAAAATAAATCTTCCGAAGAGAAGGAGAAGAATGAAAAATCGGAATTCTATAGAATTACACCGAAAATAAACGATTTTATATCTCATGTCTAACAATAAAACGAAAGGAACTTTTGGGACAACCTAATATAATTAACTACGTAATAATGATAAATGCGTAATTCCATTTGCACGAGCATAATTATTAACGAGCTGAACGTATCGTTAATACCAATTGCTGGAACACTTTGCATAAACTGTTCAAGTGTTCATAAAGTGAATATAAGCTATAGAATCGAGTATATACTTTCGTTTTTACCCTATCAGACCTAGATTTTCAACTATTTCAGATTATGTAACCAACTTGATATACATATTGTTATCATATAATACAGTTATGATATAATTTACGATCCTCGTAGTCTGAGTCCGAGATTCTCTATTCCCCGTGAAACATCAACGAGTTCGCCTCGGTTGCCGAGGATCATTAACCGTTTGAGTACCACGGAGCTTTGCAAAAATTCGGTCGAAAAATGCCAAGCAGCGCGATCGCGCTTCTTTCTTTTCTCGTTTTTGTCACATCTGCAGAATGGTAGATAAAAAAAATGTTCTTCAACAACAGCTCTGAAGCTTGTAAAAGCAAGGATTTCAATTTAGTGGGATCTGGATAAACGGCAACAATAAAGACACGCATTGACAAACTCTAAACGTGGAATTAGTTCGATTATAGCTGACATTTTTAGGCACTGAACAGGAGAAGCGCCATGTCGCCGCTTGGCACTCAAATAGTTAACCGTTTGCAAAAATTCCCCCAAAAAAGAACCATGAACCTTTGTAAAAATTCAATCGAAAAATGCCAAGCGGCGCGATCGCGCTTCTTTCGTTTTTCTCGTTTACGTTACATTGAATTTCTAACAAATGAGAAAATTCTTTTTAACAACAACTCGAAGCTTACGAAAGCATAGATATTAATTTAGTAGAACCTCGATAAATCGTAACAGTAAAGACACGCATTGACAAAGTTCGAACATGCAGTTAGTTCAATTCTACAGACTAATTAGCTGATACTTTTGGGCATTGAACAGAAGAAGCGCCATCGCGCCGCTTGGCACTGAAATGGTTAAGCAAACCTTCAAACAGTCATTCGTGTCCTCGAATTTTCAAGATCGCGCTACAAATGCATTAAAATTCCAATAATATTTCAGCGTGATTAATCGACATGATTAATCACTATTTGAAATGTACTCCATCTGAACCAATTCAGAAACTTCTAACTCACTGTTACACAATGTAATTAATTTTTCTCTTACCGTGTCGCGTGAAATATACACGGATTGCAATGTGCTATCTCACCTGAGGCGAGATACGATGTGCTTACACGTAACGAAGATATTCTGAATGAAGAATTATCGCGTTTATTACGTGCCACTTATAAATTTATAAACGACCACTCTGCAGGAGGTTGAATTAATCAAACTTCATTTCTCTCTTCTTTATTCATCATTAATAATACTATCCTTATCAAATTCTCTTCAACTTTCGTTAGAATCGGTTTTATCACAAAGGGAGAATTGATTTCTAACGGGAGAATTGTAATCGAACGGTCACGACTGAAATGGTCCATGATCTATGGAGGGACGATGGAACCGGAATGCGTGCAATTAGCTTGCATCCTTGTGGACACGCGTCGCTTGATGATAATCGACCATGTTCGGTGCACGCGCGTGCACCGTTTCCGACGTATAATTCGAGATTATGCAAAGCGAAGAGGTCGCAGATGAGCGCAGATGAAGAGCAGATCGCAGCATGAGATCGTACGTGACCGATTCCTGTGTCGCGTACTGTGTCAAGGTAGATGCCAGAGTAGATTGGATCTTGCTCACGAATTGCTTGGCAATACGGAATTTATCTGCTGTTTCGAATCTGTCTGCTATCCATTCTATGTACCCTTTCATTTGTCGTTTGAGCTTTCGAGGAAAATGGAGATATTCGGCTTGAACGTAGAGCTTTGCTTTCTCTGTATCCTTTTGCACAGATCTTTTATACACCTATTCCTCGATTTACAGGGAAGATCGGTTTCTCAGAGTAAAGTGTATGTACATCGAAATTATGGCTTTTTTTTCAACACTAGATGTACTATTTTTTTGTTTGTTATACATAACTAGCAGCTAGGGGTTTTAATTCTTTTTTTTTTTCTTTCTTTTCATTCAGACAAGCCTGAGATATTGCGTTGTTGCTGAATACTACACAATGTACATTTTAGATTTTCGTTATGTACCTGTTTTTATTAGTTCCTCGGCAAATTTGTCTAAAAATATATTTCGATATATTCGTTCGATTTTTATTCCAGTTAGAATAAATTTGAGTAAATATTAAAATTTATATTTTAAATTAAATTTCAAATTCTTTTTTCTAAGATTATGAAAATTCTTATTTATATGTATCCGACAATTATTGGTCATTTTGACCGGTTGGTATTTTAAGTGCTAATGTTTATAATTTTACAGTTTACTTTGAATATTTTCAAATATTTTACAGAGTACTAAGATAGCTTTAGAGATCCTTCAATGTCTTTCCGGGTAAGCCCCTATTTTTATAATTTTATGTCGTTTCGAGTGTTAGGATTTTACTTTGTACTTTTGGATATTCCTCTGTTTTATAAAAAGTGAGGTGAAAGTTCTTTTTTGCCTTCTATTTTTGAAAATTCTGTAAAAGCAAATTGTAGAAAAAGTATTATGTAAATAGGATATGTGTACTGTTCTTTACAAATTGGTACTAGGCTTTAGTTTTTTATACCATGTAAATCATGCTTGTAATGTAACTACTGATTTTAGGATTTAGATTTCCTTTTGCACAGATTTCTTGTACTCTTCTTTATAGATTGGATCTAATCTATTTTCTTCCACCCTGCAAATTATGCTGGTAATGTAACCAATGATTGTAGAAAGTAGCTTCGATTCTCTCTATCCTTTTGCATAGCTTTTTCATACTGCTCTTTATAAATTATAATTAAGCTCTTTCCTCTCATCTTGTAAATTATGCTCGTTTGTAACGTTTTTAGCCAATGAATTTAGGAGGTACTTTCGATTTTCTCTATCCTTTTGCAACAGATCTTTATACTATTTAATAAAAAAAAATGGATCTAGTCTATTTCCTTTTTCACTCTATAAATTATGTTTATGTACCCACTGAATTTAGAAACCTGTAAATTATGCTTGTAACGTAACCAATGAATTAGGAAGTAGCTTCGAGTTTTTATATCTTTTTGCATAGATTTTTTAATACTGTTCTTTGTGAATTGTATCTGGATTTTTTTTACTTTCTACCCTGTAAATTATGTTTGTAATGAAACCAATGAATTTAGGAGCTCATAAATTATGCTTATAATGTAATCAATAAATTTAGATACTCGTTAACTCCCAATAATACCATGTGATTTGAAAGTTATATATCTACTTATCTATATTTTATATTATTAGGTGTAGAAATTAATTCTTTCCGATTTGTTCTTGTACAGTGAGTATTTTATTTAAAGATGGCGAATACAGATCAATCATCGAAATAATTTCTATCATTGTTGATGATCTTTTGCCATTCTTCTGGCAGCTTGCGAATATTTCTATTCGAATGATTCTACTGATTATGTGAATCGAATCCGAAAGAATTTATTTCTACATCTAACATAATATATACTAATAATTCTTGCCTTTTAATATTTTCACAGATACAAAATTATAGTCAATTGTTATTTATCTTCTTATAAATAAAGGCAAATCATGTTGCAGAGAGTCTCGTGATCTATCTCACTTAGACTCACTAATATAATTTTTTTTATTACTTGTATCGCTTGTAGTTATTTTATTTTGTACAGTAAACTGATGAAACAACTTATACTATATTCAATAATAGTAATAATACTAACATCCTTGTAGAAATTCGTGAATTTGGAAAACAGATGAGATCATTGCTCCCTCCGTAGGATATTTCCATAATACGTACACTTTATCGACTTTACATACTCATATATCGCGTTTACGATCAACAGGGAGCCGAAAGAAATTCACGATGCCAATGGAACTCTCGAAACCGGCAGCGTTAAACATTCCTGTACGATTTATACCCGTGTAACGTAACGTGATGAAAAAAACAAAAAAAACAAATTGGCCCTCGGTAAATTATGCGGTCTAGAACGTTTGAAACATCGATGTCATTCGTTGTCGAATATTTACCAGTGTAAATTCAAGATCGTCCAATTTTTCAGGTATGAAAACATCGAAAGAAGAAAGAAAGAAAAAAAGAAATTAGTCATTTCGATGGAAGCTCGAGAGTATTGTTAATAAAAAGAAACGAATTAGAATTACGCGTGTCACGCTTTTAAATCGTGTCTTCGATAAAAAAGAAATATATATCATTGATCTTGGAACCAGTTATGTGTTAAAAAACAGTATTGTAAATTTGACATGTTCTGTACGTCTCGTTTAACATCTGTCAAGAGTAGATTAAGACGTTACGAAGATAGACTTAATATGTAATCAACGGTAAGTGTTGAACGATAGAAAAGAGGCCATAGTGATTTCGAAACGAACTTTTTCGGCTATCCGGGTCATCGATACCTTGATATTATTATTTGTAACAAATTTCTATATCATCAAGAGAGGCGTGATGCTCGCGAAGAGTTAACAAATTCAACAGAATCGAATCGAACGAAAGTTTAGACGTCTAATCGATTTTTCTGACAGATCAAAGGAGAAACGTAGATCGTTGACGTATTTCTCAGCTGCACGCGAATTATTTACTTAAGTATTAGATTTCTGCATAAGTTCTGTCTATCACTTCGTTTGTATAGTCTATCATTAACTAAATTAATTGAAAATAAGTTATAAAAATAATTATCCATGCAATTTCCTCCTTTTTCAATGACTTCTTGCCATCGTTTTATCAAATGTCTCAAAAAACTCGACGGATTTCGAAATAAAAAATATATCCATTACAGTTTTCATTACCTCGTCATTGTTGAATTTTTGTTTCTACATAGAAAATGATTTAAATTTCTAAACAAGTAATAATCAAAAGGGAAACTTCCCATGATAAGTTTACCAGTTTTTCGAAAATAGTTTTTGCGACATGTGGTCTAACGTTGTTATGTTACAAAATTATGACTTAGAATCGTTAGAATTATATCGACAAATGTGACTGTCAATTGACCACCAAGATCTTGCGATTTGACGCCATTAGACTTTTTCTTGTGGACCCATGTTAAGTCTCTTGTTTATTCCAACAACTCACAAACTGTTAATGATCACAAAGCAAACGTTGTTCGTGTTATCGGTGAGATACGACCTGATTTATGATGACTTATGATATTGTATTTTACGTATAATGCCATCGAATGTACTTAAAAATAAATCAGTGAGTACTCGATTATCTTCCGTGTTCTTTGTTTCATTTCAATTCAAAGTTCTATCGTTCTTATTGAAAGATCCTGCATTATGTACACATGGTGAAAAATTCTTGAATTTTGAATCTTTGAAGTTTCGATACATCTTAAAAGTTTTGATAGGTTTTGAAAGTTGTGAATTTTGTGTCTCTAAAGTTTCAACTTCGTCAGTTTTAAATCTGAAGTCTTTAAAGTTTCAGTACATTTTGAAAATTTTAAACGTCCTGATAAGTCACAAATCTTGAGTTTCGATTGTTAGATTATCTTCCGTACTTTTCGTTTCATTTCAATTCAAAGTTCTCTATCGCTCTTATCAAGAGACTTTATAGCTGAACAATTCATCATAGCTTCGTTGACACGCAATCAGCAGTTCTTCACAAAAAGAAAGAAAAGAAAAGAAATGTCGTAAAAATTTCGAAAGTTAAGGACACGTGGCACTTGCATATAAAGAAGACGGTCAATTAATTTTCAGCTGGTGACAGAGGATGATCAAGATAAAGGGAAATTGAGAGCCCGATGGAACGATAAAGCTGTCCTTTAAAGTTGGTTACAGAAACGAAGGAATAATCGACGAGCAAATTACAATTAGGTCGTAACTTTTCGTTTTGAGCCGGTTCTTTCATCCCTTCTTTCATGAACCACCTGCGAAATACATCCTCCCTATTGATCTTTTTATTAACCATGCGTTAACGTTGATTTTTATCGCGTGACTTAATTACGCCGGCCTGCCCTTAACTGTGATTACTCTTTGGTAGAGTCGAGTATCATCTGATGAAGATTATGAGTTTATTAACCGCGGTTGAAAGTAGGTTAAACGTGAGGATTAGGCACTTAGCGAATAATTAGACTTATCTGATTTGTTCCGATTGAAATTGTCAAAAATCACTTGAAATAACCTGCTTCAAGTTCATCTTTTTTTTAAATAATCACTGTGAATAATCAGTTACTGATCAATATACAGTGACTCCATTAACAATCAGACTCTTTAAGTAACTTTTTTTAAAATTGAACCAAACGACGTGAGTTTGTTTTTAAAAGTTAGAAGACTTAGTTTATTAAATGATATGTAAATAAAGTTTCGACAAAATTGCAACTGTTCGGAATTGTAAAGAGAATAGTAAAGACCGTTTTTACACTTTTTTAATCTGAGCTTGTAATGCAAATTTGAAAAATATGTTTTGTAGACTTTTTATCAGTTTTTTTTTATGCATGCTGAAAATTTTGTGGAAATTAGTTGATGTAAAAACAAGAGACAGGTATTGACAGACGTTAAAATCTTTAAATTTATCGCAGTTGTTAGCCAAAAGTCAAACACTTCGATTTTCGCTGTTTTTCAACCGTTTGCAGTAGATTTCGGTGAATTTTTCAGCGCATATATAATTGATACAAACTTACAAACAGTATTTTTGAACTTTTCATTACAGGTTCAGATAAAAAAGATGCAAAAAGCGATCTTCACCATTTTCTTCGCAATTCCAATTAATTCCAAGTATTTCAAAAACTGTTTTACATGTTATGATCAAGCAAATGGATCTTGTTTAGATGAAACAAATTTATTACAGACTTTTTAATATTCACTTAAAAATCCGACATTTCGTATGCACTGTTACGAATCGCGATATGGTCGTTACGGAACCGGAAGGTTGTCCCTCTTTTTGAGTCAATCCACTTAAGGAATTTACTCGGGATACGGGACTTAAGTAGTGCATGGGAACTTGAACGAGTAAGACACGAAAGGAGTTTTGTTGTTATAAATTTGTAGTTTATTCTACGAGATATGTCTATGTATGAGTGAATATGTTTTACTGTTCGAAAATCGGCGTGTTTCTGACGTGTTGCTGGAATTGCTTGTGTTTTTTCAAGAGTATGTGGAGGTGGATGTGTGTTTTCGTAGTTAGTGTAGGTGTTTAGCTATGGATGTGGTTTGTGAGATGGTGGAGAGAGAAATTTTCCGTTTTCTTTGATTATAAATTATTCTGCTGGTCCTTGTAATTTTTCCCCATGCGGTGACTAGCTGCTCAGAGGGTTTTAGGCTTTCCAGTGAAATATTGTTTTATTGCAGGTTGCGTTCAAGTACGAGGCTTTCTTTCATTGCGTTAGAAAGTTACCTGAGCGACGTCTGTTACGCATGTGACAGCACCAATCTAATATTTACGAACGGGAGTGTCTATAAAATCATAGAAAGTTCGATATGTCCAAATAAATTGTATCTAAAGAAAGAAATAGTCATTTATCTAAAATTATTCATTATTTACCGATACATTTGAATAGAAATTTCGTTGACAGATGAAAAGGTTAACGGCAACGCGTGTTTAAGAGATCATAGTTAAGACAAGACCGCGTTTGATCGTTTTCGCAATCAGGTAATCAGGTTTAATCACCTGTTTTTATATATCTGGTTACAAGCTTCTAACGCTATATAAAATAGATACAGAATTCGTACTAATTGCCTAAAACTCATCATTATGAAAATTCTATGCGAATATCTGTGACAAGTTCCCGCCTCTTTTGGCACGTTCTTCACACACGTCAACTATACCTATTTAACTATAATTACCAATCGTGTATACCATTGGATTACCGTTCGAATATAAATTTCACGTTCTCAGTGATATTTTACAAAATGACACCTGAACGCAGAATCGACCTGTGTTTTTCCATTTCCGTGTACAAGGAGGTTTTAAGTGGTCACGTGGTACATCTAACACCATGTCGGATCACTTAATCGTGGCTATCGAACTCTGTAGAAATAACTTCCTCGTTTCTTTCTTTTTTTCTTCTTTTTTTTCCTTCTTTGGTTTAGTCAGAACGCAACAGCTAAGTATTCCGTAAAACATTCAGCTAATTCTTTTCCTTCCCTTTATTAGGATATTAATCTTTCGACCAAAAGCACCATGTCAACGCTTATTGCATTATTATTATTAGAATACCGTTCCACTGGTGTTTCTTAATCCTGGAACCGTTAGTTTTTGCGACGAAAGTACGTTGTCGCGATTATCTACCCGGTATGCTTGTTAAATAATCGTGTAAAATTACGTGATTCGATGAACCAGCGATCGAGCCATCTCTTTACGTGATTTTCCAAACTTCAAGATGGATAACTTGCTCACCTCATGTTTCCATTTCACGTTCGGGAATAATTACGCTGAAATTCTGAATTGAATGATGCATGCAATGTATTCTAGATGCTGTATCTCGATAATCATAGTTGTTACCGATAATAACCAGCAATCTCGTTGAATCGCGAGGTTAAGGAACACGATGGATGTCGCTAGTTCCTTCTTCCTTTTTTTTTTTTTAATTTCTTCTCTTTCTTTTGTTTCTTTATTATTATTATAATCAACGATGCAGCGGCTAGTATAAACATGTTGACAATTTTATCTATTTCCGATGATTTACGTTGAGATACCGGAAGTAGGATACACGGTTGAATGACGTGAATCGACGAAAGTGTGCGAGTATTAAAAAGTTCCTCTCTTACGCATCGTAACGATAGCTTCCGGTTTTAGCTAGGAACGTAGAACGCTGTTCGAAGTGGAATACCAGAAACTCTTCAGTTTCATTAGTAAGATTTAAGTTCGTAATCTCCTCTGGTTCATAAATCTCAAATTAAAGTCCATCGACACGCTGTAAGCGATTTTATTTTTCTTCTAATTTTTTTGTCTCTTTTATTTTTCCTTCGTTCCGTGGTAAGATTTATGCCTTCGTCTCGTTATTTCGAATGACCACGCAAGGGATTAAGGGAGACGTGAAAAATTCGACAGTATCCTTGGTGTACTAAAGGTTCCCGTTAATTTTATTCAAGAATGGTTTCTAACGATTATAGAAGATGAGTCGAGCGATAGATTGGAGTATTACAAGTAGTTCAACCGTGTTACAAGCGACGTTACAACCTGTAGATGGTCAAGGATGGTGAAAGTTATCGTAATTATTCCGCCACATCGTTCAACCTTAACAATCACCGACAACGTGTTCCTCTTGTCCCAAATAGTTCTGGTAGAAACTAAGTGGTCGAGAAGACACCTATTCAACCAGTATCACGATGCAACAGAAGGAATTTGGTGTGATACAGTTAGGCTACGACGTAGGTTCACGTCACCAGACGTGAATATTTACTATTATCGTATCGCTGACAAGTTGTTGAAATTAACTGAACATGGCCAGCGTAGGATCAACTATTTTTCATTCTATCAGATCTGGTTTCCTCGATGTAAACCTCTAGAATGCTATTCACCTCTCTGGTTCTGTTTGTTTTATTTTATACTTGATGAACTTAACATATGTTTTCGGTTTACAGTTGCACTAAAGAAACGTGTTATTCCTTCGTATATACGCTTACAAACAAAAAGATAGCACGCATGTACTATCTTTAATTTATCACGCATGTAATTATGATAGCTTAAAAGTTGTAAATGATATGGACCGTTTATTTTGAAAGTGATATAACTACGTTTTTGGAAAACATTTAGATACAACATAATTTACGTACAATTCAGTAGGAACTCTTTATTTGTAAATAATTCATATTTAATATTTTAAAATATCCATATGCATTGATCGATTGAAAATTGAGCCAACAGTTGCAAGAAATTGGTTTAAGTGTCTCGTTGACAGAAAAACAGCACGAGCATATTCCAGTACGTAATATTTTCGATGGAAGGCATGAAGGTAACACGAAAGAAATTCTTTTCTAAATAAATGGCCGCTTGGTATCAGCTGACAGACGAAACTTCACCATCAGGCAATTATTCGTATCTTTATTAACGAATAAATTTCGATAATATTCTAAATAACCTGGAACGTAATATTTAGCGGTAATAGAGAGGACGGTTGGATCGTTGGACCGAAATCAACGGCAATGAACCTTCGTGCAATCACGATGCATACCGTTTCTACTGGCGCCGTGTTCGAACATCGTGTAAAAACGATGGAAACATGGTGCACGTTGCTGCAGAAGAACATTCTCTCAGACGACACACCATAGATAGCTTATGGAAAATAGAAAGAGAAACTATTTCTCGCGAAGACAGATATTTATGCAAGCAAACATTTACCATACCACCACCTTTTGCTTCCTTGTTCTAATATTTGCAAATTTTAACAACTGTCCCTTAATCCTTGTCGAGCAGCCAGTTTGTACAAGTGAACAAACTGGCAAAGTGTCGAAGAGAAACTTCAGGGAATTCTATTTTAACCAATAGTTGAGCGAAAGTTAATGATTTTTCCAGGAACAAGTGGATCTTCCTTGCTGAACTCACACGGAAAATTACTTACGTTCACACGATTTGTAGATTATGAGTAATTTTAATTTTAATAGAGGAGTGTGTTTCCATAAAAATTTAATTTAACAAATATTTAATTAAAACAGTTAAATTTAAAATATTAATCTAAGTTAGAGTAAAATTAAGTAATTCTAGTTTTAATGGAGTATATGAATTGTTTTTTGAAGAAATTCAGAGAGGAGATGGTCTAAATGTAGGCACCATTTTTATTGCAGGATTTATTATTAAATCTATTGATGATTTTTAAGATGTAACAGTTGAATATGTACGAATAACATCTTCATTGTATCATATGAAACCAGAATAAGGTGAACGAAAGCAACGTGTGTTTCAAGTTATACATTTAAGAATGAAACAAAAAGTTTTCATTTTTTGAAGTGTGATCTAAATATGACAGAGAAAACAGTAAGTGATCGATATAAATACAATTCTGTTTATTCTTGTTAGTATACAGTGTAAAGGTATGTATTTATTCTAAAAGTTGATGATTTTTGTTATCATCGAATGTGTAAGATAGTAACAATCGTTGAACACAAATATGTATCGTTTATTTTGAAAGTGGTGTAAGTCCATTTAAAAAAAAAAAAAAATATCACGTAATTTATGCTTAATTCAATGTAAATTTTCTATGTATAACTAGTTAGTGTTTAATTTCTTAAAAAATTCCCATGTTTTGTACAATTTAAAATTGGTCGGTAAAAGAAATTGCGTAATCATTGATTATGAACTTTCAAAATAAACGGTCCATATGTGTATCCATAATCTACATCGATGGCTTTAGGCAGACGCATATATGCGTTCATAGCAGTCAAAGGGTTAATTGCCTTCTCGCCGTGTCCCATGGAAATGTATTTAATAACACCAGCCTGTAATTCCATTACTGATTACGCGTTCAAACAGTGATATATTACTTTCCGCGGTGGGATGCATTATTTATACGGTGGTCTAGCGGTAAACGTGAAACGAAACGTAAAGTAGCAAGTAGAGACTTTTGTCGCGTATTGTAAATCTACTCTTATCCGATTCGATGATCTATCTTGACCTCGTTAAAGTTTTCTTCCTCTGTATCCATTTCAGGCCTCTTTACAACGAATACTCCCCCATATGTAGCTTATATTTTTTATCACAGTGGATCTTTCAGTCTTCAACTTATCTTACTTCTTGCACTTCAAACTGACGAACCGCCTACTTGCGTTTTAATAGCAGGAACGCCAAACAGAAGTAACTTCTTTCTCCGCATTCGTTTATCAACGACAGAGCTGCGTGACGTTCCTCAGCCATGTATAGGCTTGATCGTAGGAAACATATGAGCTTCAGAAGATTTTTTCCCTTCCTCGTTTCAACGGCTGGCTTTTCAGGAAATGGAGGCGCGATTTTTACGGTTACTTCGATTCACGAAAGTTGCTCACGAGCTTACATACTGAATTTCTATATTTCATCGACGATGGACATTATTTCGAGAAAATTTACGAAAGCAGAAGAAGGAGGAGGAGGATCTTATACGAAGTGTTGCTGATTTAATTGCTTCAACGAAGACTTCCTACATGATGAACATAATAAAATAGAAATGGCGTTAATGGTACTGATATTAAGACATTTAGGATCGTTGAAAAATGAAGAAGATGTTGGTCCAAAGGTGCAATTTTCGTGTAATCATGTATAATAATTCTGAAGAAGGAGGAAGAAGGGTATGAAGACGTTTGAACACCAGCAATTATTTCCGCCGTATCTTTCAAGACTCTAAACGACAACAACTGCTTGCCGCGGCGCGCTGTTGCATTTGACACGCTTCCATCTGACTTATGGATCGTAATTACTGGTCGAAAAATGGCGTGTATTTGTCCTCCTTCTGGTGTTGCTCGGAAAAGAAAGAAAAAATAGAAACAACATGCAGCTTCGCGAATTTATTATGACGTTGACGTATCTTTTTACGACGTTGCAATCTATGCAAATAAGACACGAAACTTCCTTTGTGAAAATTAAGAATGACGTTAATATTCCACCATGGTGATGTAAAACCGATTTCGATGTACTCGTGTTATTTCTCAATGGTTTACATGATTGTAAACTGTATCGAATACATATTCAGTTCACGTTACATTCTCGTTGTTGTAAAAATATCTAATTTTCACGCTTGAAATTGATATCTGTTTAATATCACTTAATAAATGTTATATCACTATGATTCTTTTCAACTCAACAATTCGGCATACTATGAATTGAGTGAATTTTAAACTAATAAAGCTGAATAGGAATGTTTATCGCAGTTACAAAAATTCATTTTACAATTTCTTGACACTTTTCATAAATAAAAACGTTGAAATAATTGTAAGAAGCTGTTTTCTTTACTGTTTAATCGTCACTAGAAAAAAAACTGATAAGGATGCAAAGTTGTTTAGAATTTTTTGAAGATTATTTTACGCTTTATAAATATGTCAAAATTAATCGAATTTGGAGGTTTACTATATTTTATGTTAGTATGGAAATTGCATTACGTGACAATGTAATTGTGAGTAGAATCTAGTATATACCAAAGGAACAATGAAACGAATTCTAATAAAAAAATAAAATTGTAACGATGAAATTTCTAAAATTGTGATGTAAATTTAAAAAAAATATGTTTTTCAGACTTTCTATCGATTCTTTTATTTAACAAGGGACAAGCATTGGAAGATGTAAGAATCTTTCGATTTATTGCAATTATAGATCAAAAGTCGTGAAAAATTTTTCTCATCTTTAATTATTTCTAACTCATAGCAGCGTTAACCGATTTCAATGAAATGTTCAGCATGTCATACAATTAACATAAATCTACAAAATGTACATTTTAACTTTTCATTATAGGTTCAGATAAAAAAGTTGTAGAATTTTCTCAAAATTGTTTAGACGCATCATTTATTAAACTAATCCTAACTTCTCACTAGAACACAATTTGATCCATTTAAAAAAATGTTATTCTGTTTTATATGCTGTTCAAATATTAATTAGTGTGGCTGTATTTAAAAACTTAATTAAAAATTAGTAATAAACAATATCAGATAAAATTTCTCGTGGAACTATGTAAATTTCGCTAACTGTAGTATTTAATAAGTAACGAAAAGTGTAAGTAACATCTCGTTCTAGAATCTTTCCAATTTATATTCGTTCGAGCTTCGTTGAAAGATCTTCCACTTAGTCTCACATTCAGCGACTTTAATTCATGAAAAATGATTAGTGACTAATGATGATGAGCGTATGATATCACATGGAAAATCGGTACAAGCAACGTGTGCACCATAAACTATTCGAAAAGTGTAAGCTCGCAGACATAGATCATATTAAACTACGATTTACGTTTGAATCATGTGCAACATGAGCTGTAACCGATCATCAATCCCGCATAACAGTCGTCTTAGCATTCGTTTGCACAGGAATACAAGGATCCTTGATACTCTTTGAAACGAGGATGGAAACTCGTTGAGACGCCATTGCTAACGGGCGTGCGTCGATGTTACTCGAGAAAGTCGTAAATAAAATGAGAGACCACAACTTGTCTTTGAAATACCATCGATAGTTCCTTCTTTAATGGTAACTTCATTTTTGTCTAACGTTCTTCACTTGTTACAAATGCATGTTTTTTTTGCGGTTGCTTTCCAATTTTAACCGTTTGAGTGCCAATCGGTGCGATCGCGCTTTTCCTGTTCAGTTCCCAAAAGTACCAGCTAATTGGTCTGTAGAATCGAACTAACTACACTTCTAAACTTTGTCAATGCGTGTTTTTACTGTTACCATTTATGGATGTTCAACTAAATTAAAATCCATGCTTTCGTAAGTTTCGAGCTGTTGTTAAAAAGAATTTTTTCATTTAGTAAAAATTCAAAGTAACGTAAACGAGAAAAGGAAAGAAAAGACGAAAGAAGCACGATCGCTTGGCATTCTTCGACTGAATTTTTTCAAAGGTCCGTGCCACTGAAACGGTCAATGAAACGACGATACTCGTGAAAATTAAGATTATTTTCTTCTTTTTTACGTTTCGTTGAATTTCTATTCGAAGATGTAAGAAATCATTCAGAAGAAGGTTATCTATCGAAGAAAATGAAACTTCAAGTTAACTTCGTATAGATGAAACGGTTCCTTTGAGGAGTTAAGAAATGAAAGAAAAAATTCAGGAATGAGTAGAACACGAGCTGTTAGATATTCAAGTAGGAGCTAACGAAGAAGCGTTGTGATAAGACCTTTTAGAGAAAATCATTTAGATAGTTCGAGCGACTGAGAAATGGAATTCTATCTGCTCTGTTCATTTGATTAAGCACTAGATCAAGAACCCTACAAGCCTCGTACTTGGATGCTTTAAATGGTTAGGCAATGTGTTAATGTACGCACTATCTATCTATCAAAAGGTAGACGACTGTAACACGAGATTGAATTTTTGAACGAATCTTACACTCGTTCATCTCTGTAATTATTCACTATGCTCTTATGAAAAATTTCACTGTAACGTCATAAAACATGTAGAAATAAATATACCAAATCTGCACTGCATAAAATTTGTCCAATAGAGTATATCTTCTATACAAACTCGATTTTCGGAAACAGCTTATACAGGATGTCCTAGATTTTAATTGCTAAACTTTGTTAGTATATTCTCTAAGTAAGAAAGAAATCTTATATAAATATAGATTGTTTAAAGCTTTATTAAAAAGTTACGATAAAATTAAGAATTATTTCGTAGGGATTGTAACGATGAAATTGGAAGATTAATATTTCTAAACAAACAAGGTATTTCTGAAACAAAATGGAAATGTTTCGTTTCAATTTGGCGTAGGTGAAGAATGAAAATAGTAATTTAGTTGCAGATTGTACAATCGATCATGGTACAGCAAAGCTCACTCTAGTCAAGAAAGTATTCTGTCCATACAGAGCGTTTAAGTTTCAAACACTTCACAGTCAAAGGGTTAAAACATTTTTAAATTACATATACTACATTTACCAATATTTAGTCATTCCATCGTTGCATCTGTAATTCCTTGAATGCACCTTCATTGTTCTTAGTAATTTTCTTTGATTCCTGCATTATAGTGACACACTGATACAAGTTTTCCAATCAGTTGTGGTTTTTCAGTTATCACTTCTGATTCAATTAGACGTTTCAATAATTCCTATGGGATGATTGGATTCGTATTCGATAAATCAGAGTAAAGAGTAATCTGAGTATCAGAGTAATCTAAACTGACTATCAGAGTAATCAGAGTAAAAATTAGGAGTAAAAAGGGCGAAGTATATCGTTACTCTTGTCTTCGTTTCGTTAAAATCCGTGATTTATGGTTCACTGTGTTTCCTTGTAAGTAATATCGTGGATAAGAAAGAAGTTTCATTGTAACTTCGAAATTGCTCTTTTCCTTTTGCTATTGCTATTGCCAATGGTCTTGCATTATCATGAACTCTTTCCAATTGTCGACAATATAAATCAGAGTTGACGGTTGTATTTGAATCGAGCAGCTCATGATAAATTATTCTACACATGTTCCACCATAAAAGACGAGGTTACTTTCTTCATCGTTAAATTCTTGCTTGCGAGTTTTTGAAGGACGTTGTCCGCCATATGACCGACATTTCTTCCCCGTTACATTATTCTACAAAACCCACTTTTCATCTGTCTCGAGCAGACGAATATAAAAACAATCTTTCTGAATTTGTTCAGTACGAAACGAAACACAGAGACGCGATTCAGTAAAGGGTCTAGCAGGTTAAAACTCAAATTCAATCGTGGGGGTAGTTACAGGGTAAATTCTAATTATCAGTGTTTGGACTATTTCCCCTATTTAATGAATCGCAAAACTTCTGAAAAAAATCTGTCATATTGTCTGTATTCACACATGAAGGCACATCTTAATGAATTTTTTCTGATTTTTTCGTTGCAAATGACAGTTCGTTATGGTATTAAGTTCTACTTTCGCAAAGATCCACTTTGTAACAGTTTGAATTGTGAATTCCAAGCTTAAATGCTCAATTCTTATTTCCTCCAATTAATTCAATCAACGACAGACTGTTTATACGAACTAAACGACGGTCAGATCTTACGTGGCAACCAGATAACATTTATTCGAAGAAATTCCAAAGACGTCCTACTTGTTCAACTCATTTAAGAATCCCTCTCTGAACGGAGAGGTGAATCAAACCAAAAATGGACGTTATCAGTTAGAAGAAAGCGCCCACGAAGGAGTTTAAATCGTCGATGTTTTCGAGGTTTCCTCTTGTAAAGAGAATCGCGGTCGCGTTAAGAGGATCGCGGCGTGCAGTAAAGAGCAGCGAAAAACGACCCCGATATCTCCGCGTGCATCAGGAATTTTAACGGATAAAGGCACTTCCAGTAAGCGCTCTGGCGAAAACTGGACGACGGGCTTTTTATGCAAATCTCAGATTAACAGTTCACTGCCAGCGGTCCAACCGCAGTAACATTTACCAGCCGCGAGTAGGACGAAGGGAAAGACGGGTAGGGTTGTTAAACTGGCACCGTGTAATTATGAAGATCACCCGCCATGGTTGAGAATGAGTCGCGTCTCGCGCCTGTTTTACGTTGTCACGATCGATGACACGATACGCTTCGATCTGGCGAATTGCAACGATGGGACGAAATTCTTTCGGGTAAGAGATTACAGAAAGCGAAACCGCGTTTTCATTCGGTGGATTTTTATTGGAATTTATGCCTGAATGGTACACGTACAGTGCTTTTTGACACAAGCCGCGTGAAAGATGTAATTATCAGATCGGAGAAGAAGCTGTTGATAGAAAGTATGCACTTTAGATGCATTATGTCTCGTATTTTTTTAATATTTAACTGGATTGATAAATCCTATAGGTTTTTCAAGCAATCTATATAAAATTTCTTTTCATCCTCATTTTATTATTGAAGATATTTTTATATTTATTTTAATTTCAACAACTTTTGTATCATTAATTTGTCCAATCTCTTGTTGATAGAAAGTATGCACTGTAGATGCATTATGTCTCGTATTTTTTTGACATTTAACTGGATTGATAAATCCTATAGGTTTTTCAAGCAATCTATATAAAATTTCTTTTCATCCTCATTTTATTATTGAAGATATTTTTATATTTATTTTAATTTCAACAACTTTTGTATCATTAATTTGTCAAGCTCTTTATTCTTTAGGTGATCTAGATAATTTAAAAATTGCAAATAGAATAAGAAGAACAGTTGCTCATATTAAATTTTCGTTACATGCTGAAATGAAAAGTTGTAAAAAGTGATCTCTGCTATTTTCTTCTCAATTCTGACCAATTACAATTTGTTTAAAAACTTGTTTTAATAATTCTAAAATCAACTAATCTTTCTAACTTAAAAAAAAAACTCAGCATTTACTTCTATCTTTATCTCTTTTATTTTTTCCCAATGTTTATCATTTGCAAGAAGAACTCTGGCTAGTACACATGATCACCTTGTATAGTCAAGAATAATATAAAAAAAGAAGAAGTAAAGAAACGATGAATTTCTTATATTCAATTTTGGTCCTCTTTCACCAAGAAAATCGTACCTTCACGTTATGTGAAGTATAATAATCCAGGTTAACAGGATCATCTCTCTTCTGTAATGTTTCACAGAAGACCATTCGATCATGATATCGATCATTATACGACTGACAGGAGATACGACAAGTAATCGTAACGTATTAATTCCATGTGACCGTGTTTTTTTCTACCTGTCGTTCGCTGTAACGCCATTCTGTAATGGCTCAATGGTAAAATGATCATAATACTCGTTAACGCGTCGTTCAAATATCATTTTGTACAGTGGCGTTGTTCCAGTAACTCTAAAAAAAAAAAACAGAGAGAGAGAAATAATCAGAACGAAGAAGGAGAAGGATATAATTATCGAGATTAAAGAAGTCTCGAACGAGTCTTCATCAGAGAAAACGGGCTGGTACATGCGTAATTGCATCGCGAACGAGCAAGTCTTGTGATTATCGGATATTAATTTTAATCGTGTTTGATACGCATCCCCCGCTCACAACGACGCACCTCTTTGATACATATTTCGTTTAATTCGTAAACGCTGCGGTGAACTGGCACGAAGTGAATCTGTAACCGTGTAATTAGACCGAGAGCTCGTTTATGATTCAAGTAAATAGCCTGGCAAACAACGAACTTGGGAAAAGTGATATGCATAATGAGCAAAGTAAGGATCGAGAGATGGCCATGGCGTAAATAACGCTAATTGGTGTTTGTGTAACGCGGCCTGGCTTGTAACTCTCGTTTAACTTTAAACGGTTGCGAAGATTGAAAATTAAAATTCGAGGTACTTGTGAAAATGGTAGTACATAAGCGAGTATTCGATTAAGTTACCCTCTCTCCAGTTTTATATGTATATATACATTATGTAAAATATATTATGTAAAATAAGTACCCGGAATTTGTAAATAAAACTGAAATTGCTTATTTAATCATTCAAATTTATTTTGTCGCCTTCGAAGTAAGCTCCATTAGAAGCAATGGACATACGCCAACGTTTCTCTCAGTCTTCAACACACTTTTTAACCCCTTGCCCTATAACAACGAGTCAGACTCGTGGCACTGATTCTGATTAAGATTCAAGAAAAACAATTATATTAGTAATAAACATCAATTTTAATTCTAACTTTTTTTATCATTTATAACACTGAGGATAGACAATTGTGATTAAACTGTAATTTAAACATTAGCGTTTTTTGCGTAAAATAGAAAGAGTAAATAGCTGATGCTTAAATGTATAATCAGCAAAAGAATTCATAGGTCAAGGGGTTAAACGCTGAAGAAGGTAGCGCCTTCAGTTCCTTCTGCGAATTTTCTTTTATGGCCTCTATCGACTCAAAACGCCTTCCCCGAAGGGGTAATTTGAGTTTTAGAAATAAGAAAAAGTCACAGGGGAGCCATATCTGGTGAATACGGTGCTTATTCGATCACATTTGTTGAGTTCTTGGCTATATTGAGTTCTTGGATATATATAAATAACGCTGCTTAAGCTAAACACAGTATTAAATTCTTATCTTAGTAATTTTCAGGATGTTTTATAAAAATTATCCACCAGTGTTACATTCACAATTTTGTAATATTCACAATTTTCAAATCGACACTGTTTATCTATTTCTTCAATCCTTAAATTCAGTAATCCTCCTTTAGAGAGTTTTCAGTATTATTTTGTTACTATCCTTATTTCTTACTAAATTTTACGAAACTGCTTTAATAATGTTGGATTGTTACTAATAACAATCCGTCACCTAGTAAGCAAAAATGAATTATGTTATGAATGACAAACACTGCTTGCTAGAATAATAGAACTGACCAGATGTAATTGGGTCCATAGGCCTGTAGCAGTTTATACCTAAGGCCCTGGAAAATAAACAGACGTTTTCCAAGTTTCTTTTTCTTAAGTGGGCAGCGGACTTTCTGCGCGCCCTTTCGAGTTTTCACTCACTCGTTCTATAATATTCAAACAGTTAAGACGTCCTTCCACGCCGCTTAATAAAGTTCTATTAAAAGAATCACAGTCTTTACTTTTGTTTAATAACCCATTTCCAATAAATAAAATTTAATATTTAAAATAGAATAATCTATAATATGTTGTGTTCCATGGTTCCCTTTTCTTTCTCTATTTCGGTAAAAGTACTTTGTACACCATTTAGAAATGCAGGAAAAATCTTGCAATATACAGAAAATATAAATTTATGTAGGAAAAAAGTGTGCTCATTTTTGGATGGCAAATTTGAAGAGAAAAAAAAGAAATGTCCGAGTGTCGACAGATTAACGAGACTAATCACCACAAAAAAAAAAAAGAGTTCGTCATTTAACGGTATCAGAGGTGGACAAAGTTTGAACTGTAAATATGAAACTTCTCACTGGATGCAACCCAGAGGAATTTATACGATAATTATTACCCTGACCGTGAAACGACGTCGATAAGAGTACTTATGTTAAATGTATCGTTCTTTGCACGCTGCGATTCCACTTGAAGAAAACCGTGGCTGCCTTAAATTGCCATTTTTACCGGTTCCTCTTGCTCGCGTGTGCCATAAACGACCAGGTTCCTTCAGAAAATTGAAATCTATCGAAAAACATGCTCGATAAACCGTTCCATTAAACTTTTAACCTCTTATTCACCATGAAATTCCAACGACACTGTCGATGTACAAAAAGCTAATCTACCACTGGACAATTCTCACTTTGTATTGTTTAGAAGTGTGATGATAATCATTATGGAGTTTGAAAAATTGAGAATATCAACCTTTACCATGATTCCATACGTCTAGATCAGTGGTTCTCAAACTTTTTTATCCTACCACCCACTTTCCAGACAAAATATTACTTACCGCCCCCTGGAATTTAATTTTTTTTTAAATTTTAATAGCAATTAACTCTGATTTGCATCAGAGATGTTCAACAGCTAATCGGTTCGTATCACCGCGCATCAAACCAGTGTTTTACCTTCAGCTTTGCTTAGAAATTACGTATAGTAATAAATTAAAGAGAAAAATCTTGTTGCTGATAGTGTACTAAAAGCGTCGAATTTTATTATATATTATTCACGAGAAGTTCCCAGAGTTTTTAACGTTTGGCGATAAACGACAATTGTAGCTTGCGGAATATTCCGCGCTCGGTGATATAGGATAGTCAAGGCTCGCGGAATATTCCGCGCTTTGATGCAAATGGGTTAATAGGAAATATATATGTATTAATGTTTCTACCTTTTTCGTAAAATATAGTAAAGAAAGGTGTAAATTAACAACTTGGAAATTATCAAACTATTTATTGAACTCAGAATAGAATGTAATTCTAATTGGGAATCACTGGTCTAGATTATCGTCTATATAAAAATTCTATGGTGTAATCAGCTGCATGTAATATTCACGTTCGTGGTTTATCAAGACTATTACTATTTGGTAGAAAAGTAGTAGTCAAGGTAGACTTGGATCACAAGTATCACAGTCGTTCTATTACACAAACACGTCATTCAAGCACCATACGATCTTATATTGTTTAAAATTCAGCATTTTGTAAAAAAATCTTTTTCCTGACCAAATCTGGTACCAACCGTCACAACATGCAAATTAAGAATATGTTTGGTCCTTTTTCTTCAGATACATATAACGTCCACAACACTGGTTGCCAATTAGAGCTTTTTCTCGTGCAACATTATACCCAAATTTACAAAAGAACATAATATGTTTTTTTTTTGACAAAATTTATGCATATTTTTAAAGGCTCAGTAAATATATGTAACAAATTTTAGAAAGAAAACTCGAACAGTTTTAAATCTATTCGATCCTAAAAATCACCTCCAAAATAGCACGACAATACTGCTTTAAATACTTTAAATAAGTATTTAAGTATTTAAAATTAATTTAATATAAATTAAATACTTTTAATACTTTATATACTGTCTATGTGACAATACTGCTTTAAATACAGACATTTTATCTATTTATCTAATAGAAACAATCTCTTTGTTCTTATATGTATTACCATTATTTTTACATAAGGGAGGATTATCGAGTGACAGAAATCAATTTTTTTCAAGAATCAAATGCTTCAAAAATATGTTCTCAAAATTTGAAGATAGAATTCACGGCAATATATCAATCGTATTCGATATATCTGCTATCTTCAACCTGAACATCGTCCTCCAGCTTCTGGAAGCGCGATCTCATCGAATGTAACCATATCTGCAGCTATTTATCGCTATCACGAAAATGTTCGATAGTTAGACTCGTTTCTACAATCGAGGACTTCGAAGGTAGCGTCGTGAACACGGAAATGTAATAAGTTCGAACACTCTGTAAATTCTAACGGTCTCTACTTTTATTAACTTCCGAAATGAAACTAACGAGATTAGAGCGAAGGTGATCGTACAGAGTTCGAGGTTTTTCTCACATCAGAATCGTGCGCGAGAATCGATATAGATTGGATTAAAAAAAAAAAAAGAAGAGAAAAAACAGAAAAGAACGTTATTTAGTAATTTCTATTGCGAGAACGTGGCTATTGGAATTTGAATTGGATTTTGATTGGGTTTGGTGAGAGTTCGGTTCCTCGAGATGGAAGCAATTTATGATGAAGGCCATTTAGTCTCCATGAGCTAGCAAACCCGAATGTTTGGTATTTGTAACTTTAATACTTCAAAGTTTTAATCGACATATCGCTTCAAGTATAATTTTTTATGAAACGAAATAAACTAATGGCCGTAATGGCCGTTAATGGGAATATTTATATACTTACGTTTTGCTATAACGAAATTTTTTGAACGATCTTTGCTCTAAATTTTCTTTGCAGAAAATTTGTTTATAGCGCAAAGGGTTAACAAACGACATATGTGGCGAAATATCATTCCAACGTAAGAGTAAACGTCAGGAGGATGTTGTAAATAGCAATGGAGAACATATTATTCATTAAATCTTATTTAATTGTTGTAAAAAACAATTGAATAAGACCTAACCTAACTTAACCTAACCTAACCTAAAAAAAAACACTTTTAGAATCACAAATCACGAACTTATTCGACGATCTAATATTTTCACCATGCAAACAGAAATATTGAAAACCACTGGCCTATAACATTATCTATCTAAATCGTGGAAGCCTTATTTGGCTAAATGGGTTTAAATATTCGCGTTAGATGAACATTACGCCGGGCCTCGTGTTCCACAAACTTCTCCATTCTAGTTAATCTTCCTCAAGGATTACGCAAATCTTGATCTTGAGATTTGATTTCTTTTTTTTTTTCTTCTTTAACCTCTTCAGGGACGATTCTTTTATGACGAGTAAAAAATGACAATGTTTTTTTTCTTTCACGATTTATTCATTTTATATTAATAGAATTCAAAAAGCAAAAAAAAAAAAAATGGCGAAAACAATAATATTTCACAAAAGAAAATAACGTCCACATTTGTGACGCTGAACGTTAGTGGTAATTTATGAATGAAATGATTTCATGCATTCTGGGCATACTGGCTCTTCACATTTTTCACAAATGTAACGAGTTCGTCTTACACAATTTTTATCGTGACATCTTGGAGGATTTTTCATTTCTTTTTTTCAGGGTAATGACTTATACTGTCCAGTCTAATTTCAGGATCAACTTTGGTCCAGCTTTTGGATCTTTTAGGTGATTGTTCACATACTGAAATAACCATTAGGTACCAGTGCAGCTAAATCAAACAATTTTTACTTCTCTGATTGAGGGATTCTGTAGTGAATAAATTGTTATCAAATTTTTGTTCTATTTGATATTGACAGTAACTATAATCATAAAAAACTAAATGTCCACATATGTGGCCAAGAGCGTGAAGAGGTTAAGTTCTAAGGAAAGATTTTGTACTAAAATTGCCTGGACACTGTAGGACAGTCCTCGAAGAAGACGTTTCCTTGATGGAATTGAGATACGTTGAAGTTTAAAAATACCCGGAGGAACATGATACGAGTCAATTGTTAAGAGAATGGCTCCGTGGTTATCAAGATTCGCATTCTTTTACAACCGAAATCTACGGTTTCTCGCAACAATGCTTTCCAACAGCGATTATAAATCAGTCTTCGTCGTTTCGAATTCCACCCACGATTAAAGGATGCGCGTTCACACCCGCGGAAATTGAAAAGGCACCTCCATAAAAGATTTATAATTCTTACGTTGGATAACTTCCGCGAGCTCTTTGTCTCGACAGACCGCCCCTGTTAGGTGCACGTCGGCGTGCACTTTCAGCCACTCGAATGCACCGTACAAACAGCCATAGCGGCGAGCTATGCAGTCTCCTCGAGTGCATCTTATGGTTACCATTGGGGAAAAAACGCGGGAAGCTTGGATTTATCACCTTGCCTCGTTCCACTCGCCCACGCAAACGTCCGCTCTATCTCTTCACTGCTGGCACTGTAGATCTCACGATATATCAGTGAAAGATTGTTGAAAAAATTGAAATATTGTTACGAACCCGTTTGATTTTTTCATCACTGTCGTTAGCATTAACTTTACGTTTGTCTAAGAAAATAACATTGTCTCATTATTGGTTTTTCTTAGAAGTATAATCTTTTGCAAATTGAAATTTCTTTTTCTTATTTTCTTCAGTGATATACAATTTTCTCCTAGGGAGTTTTCCATTGTAGCTTTTTCTTCTCAGATATTTTCTGGGTCTATTATAATGTCACGTTCTTCTTTTATTTTCGTAGTCACCTTTGGAGCACTAATACCAGCATCTTTTTTAATTTCGGTGACTCACGGATTTGAATAAAACTTTGTGGGTTTATGGGGTGATCCCAGACAAGAATAATGGTATCCTTCATTCATGCCCAGAAGTCCTTTCAGGGTGTTAGGTTAGGTTAGGTTAGATTAGGTGTGAAAACTAACCTCAAAGTCAAATCGGTACTCCCACTTTTTCGCGTATATGTCTTAAAGTACAACGAATAGAAAAAATGTTTTTTGTAAACGATTAATGGTACAATAAGCGCTATAAACATACATTAAACAAATTTTAGAAAAGTGTTTCTTCTTCAAAAAAAGAAATTTAATTGTTTTTTTTTCTAGTGTAACACCATTGGAAGAAAACCGTTGCTCAAACTCCACAACATCAATATGCGAAAGTGAAAAAAATCCTGTATATTCGTGAAATGTACTTCAACCAACCTGCAAAGTTTCAAAATAATCCGTCTCGTAGGTTTCTTTTAAAAAATTCCGAAGTATCGGTTTGTTCTTTCTTTTACCTGTCACAGTGGGGAGACCGTTTTAAATATAATAAAACTAAGCTGCATAGAATAGAACGTGGAAATAATTGCTTGTCCATAGGAATACAAATGAAAAAGAAAGGAAAGATTATGGACTTGTACACAGCAAGCATTACAGTTTCGAGCATTTGTTTGCACGCTGACAGCTGCGTAGAAGTACAAACGTGTTTCCATGCGTCAACGATAAAGTCTAGTCTGGTCGAACCGTTCGTTTTTCTCTACCTTCTTATTTGTCTTTCTTTTCCTTCGTTGCTTCTCTACCGTATACCATCTCTCTTCCCCTTTTGTCTGTTTTCTCTCGCGATGTATCGACTTTGACTAAGCAGCTTTTGTGCCGAGGAATTGCAAATAACGGCAGGAAATAGTCGCTGGATCCGATGTTCTTACAATTCCTGTTATCCGTATGTATCAAAAGGGCGGCAAACGATGGCAAAGAGGACAATTCACTCGAATCGTTCAATAGAAAGTTTCTCCAGTAACCGGTACTTCTCTTCTTTTCCCCCCTTTTCCTGTTACTTTTCCTTTTTTTCTTTTTTTTCTTTTTTTTTTAGAAAATAAATTCTTCTGTCGTTCCATAGAATTATCGTGTTGCATATACAGTCCGCGATACTTGATTAAACGCAGCGATATTTACAATGTATTTTTTTTTAATGAATTTCAAATGAATTTTATTGTCAATCATGAATGTTATTTTTTCAATATAATAGGTCTTATTTGATGAAAGTGTATACATGTACTTTGAGAAATTATTTATTCATTGTAAAAATATTCGCGATTTTAAGAAAAAGGAAAAATACTATTGCGACATTTGAATAAACACACTGTAATTAATTAATTAATTAATTACTGTAAAATATATATAATCCCGGATTCTTTTGATTTATTTTCACGGCCTATGTCAACACTTAATTGTGACACTTGTTAATCCCTCGATGGATCACAAACTACTGAGAAATATCAACAGAAAGTTTAAGTGTGCTATCATTTCACCTCTAGATTTTACCTATTTCCCCTGTATATGGTGACAGATTCCTTCTTCCTGTATCGTGACATTTATCTATTATTTGTTACATTTAGAAAAGGTAAGTTGTTTCCGAGAAATTAAAGATAGCACACATGTGTTATTGTTTTGTCCAGGAATGTATGTGGAGATCTCACCGATTCGTCGGCAAAGTGTTAATTTTTTGCTCTGGAATGACGTGCCACGTACGTCCAGGTGTTTTTGTACTAAGATCGCTAACGACGTGCTACACACGTTAATAGTCAATTATCTCGGGAATAAAAAAGACGTGTCACCTACGTTGACTGAGACTGTTTTTCGAAACAGTACAGACTGCACTGTGTCTTGCAGAGTCATAAATACGGGTCTCATACACACACACACACACACAGAGAGAGAGAGAGAGAGAGAGAGAGAGAGAGAGAGAGAGAGAGAGAGAGAGATGGAAAAGAGAAAGAGAGGGATAGAGAGAGATGGAAAAGAAAAAGAGAGGGATAGAGAGAGAGAGAGACAGAGGGAGAGATGGAAAAGAGAGAGAGAGAAAAAGAGAGAGAGATGGAAAAGAGAGAGAGAGGGAGAGATGGAAGAGAGAGAGAGAGAGAAAAAGAGAGAGATGGAAAGGAGAGAGAGAGAGAAAGAGAGATGGAAAAGAGAAAGAGAGGGATAGAGAGAGATGGAAAAGAGAAAGAGAGGGATAGAAAGAGAGAAAAAGAGAGAGAGATGGAAAAGAGAGAGAGAGAGGGAGAGATGGAAGAGAGAGAGAGAGAGAAAAAGAGAGAGATAGAAAGGAGAGAGAGAGAGAAAGAGAGAGATGGAAAAGAGAAAGAGAGGGATAGAGAGAGATGGAAAGGAGAGAGAGAGAGAGAGAGAGACCCGTTTAAGTGAGTACAGCAGGATATCTCGGAAGGCGTTGTAGTTATTAAAAATGTGTTCGTACAAAAGTTGTTTGGTAGGAGGAGCTACATCATATAGTAATAATTGTTTTCCTGTGGGTGAAGTAGTAGAGGAGATCTGAAGGTTAATCTAATTTTCTTAAATGGAATGCCATATTTTTTTCTTCAGAAAGTAACAGCAAGCACTAAGACAAATCCGTTTTGACAACGACGCATTCGACGCTGCTCAACAGCGGTTGCTAGATGTTTGCCGTCAGCCGATGCAGAACGTAAACATAATAAGCTAACGATTTACTATAGCACCTTTTTGGATTTATCTATTGGACAATAATAGTAAAAAAATAACCGAAGCGTTATGAGTTAATAAATAATATTAGTATAATAAATTAATTAGAATTATAGTTTTAATTAAATGGTTTCGTCGAGGTTTCAATTTACAACCATCAAAGACAGTCTGACATATAAAATAATGAGTTTAATTAAATACAATATTATACTTTGAATTGCATATACAATCAGTTACAATGTGAAGAAGAAGAAGAACATCTACTTTAAAAATGGAAACAGTTATTATCGCCTCTTAATTGTCGTTCATGTTGCCTGTATCAAAACAAATGGCGACTGATGGTCGCCTCTCGAGTGCAAAGGGTTAAACGAATTCTACCATTCCCACAGTTCTAAATTGAAAAATTCCACTTTCCTCCGTTGCAATTGCATCCGAACAGTGGCGAAAATCAATCGGTTTGCAGGAAAAAAGATATTACGTTGAATTATGCGTAAATTACTTCCCTTACCTCGTCAATTGCTCTCACATGCACGTTGTTGGAAAATGATTCACGTTGTCCTTTGTATTTAACCCATTGACTGCCAACTACGAGATATCTCGTAATAAACGTCTGTACCAAAACTGACAGCTACGAGATATTTCATACTGTTTTTTTTTTTTTTTTTCAATAAAAATACTGTAAATGTCATTGCAATATTCTATCAGTAACTTAATATTATATTTTGTAAAACTTCATGTTGTCTTTAAAATAAAACCCAGGGCAAAACGCGCTAAATTTGCGTGGCAGTTAATGGGTTAATCACAAGATCAAGCGAAACCTGTGGCTGAATGTATGTTTAATAAATTCACCACGATTATAGTTCACGTTTTCTACCGGTTTACAGTGATGGCTACAGGATTCTGTGGTTTCGGTTGCAGTAGAGGCAATTTCAGTTCATCTTTCAGCCTGTACACCTGCCACCTGTCTTGGTCAAATGCGAACCTGTTCTGATTTATACGCGTGTCTGGCTTGTACCACGTTTTAGGACGATACTTTACTCCTTGACAATTCGAAGCTTCCTGTTTCATCTATTATTAAGGTCATCCAACTTACATGCCTACATAATTCTTTTTAATAAAACACAAAACTATTTCGAAACTCTCCAAATTGTTTCTTTTCCTTTTATTGGAAGTATCGCGTGGAGAAATATATTCTTCTCGATTGGATTGACGAAATCAAGCACTGCCATTCGAATCGAAATATTCGCGATGATATTCGTAACCTGGGAGAGAAATTGTGAAAGATTATCGACAATAATCGAAATTATTCCAGTGATTGATTTGTTTTCATCCTTTTCAACGCTTTGATTATTGTTGGCGCCTATATACGCTTCAGAGATGTTCTTGTACTTTTCTGTTATGGCTATCATATAAATTTAATCCTTCATTTTATCCTTTGCGCACTTCCGTTTTAATTGTCGAAACGAACTTTAAATTTTTGAATCTTTGGAAGTAATTTAACTAATTTAACATATATTTTTCGCTTATTCACGTTGCATACTAAAATCTGTAGCGAAAAGTTTAAATGAACCTTCGATTGCATCAAAAAATGTCGGAAGGAATTTATTTCTTCACCTAATTATACTATTAGGAGGAACAGAATTATCATTTAAATTATTAATTGTAATTATTATGACTATGTCTGTCGACAACAATTCGATTATCGAAATTTTCAGCGACTTTTCGATACGTTGCTGCAGTTATTTTATGAATTACCAACTCGAGCGTTATTCTTTAGGTTGTTAATTGTTTCTGGCTTACTAGAGTAAAATAGACTTTGTCAGAGAAGAAATTGGAGATGACGAGTTTTTAAAAAAATTTTAACTTTACTACGGACTTATACTAAGCTTACAACAATATACTTATAACGATAGAGAAAGTTTCAGACTTGTTACTGATTCAAAATGCTTGTTCCCTGCCTTTTTCAGCCTCTTTTATACCGAGTTCGGTTATAAATATTCTTTTCTAATATGCTAAATTTAGTTTGATAGTTATTTTCACCTTGGTGTAGATCACAACTTTTAAAAAATCTCCATAAAAAACATCTATCTGTGTCAAATCACATGATTTTAGAGGTGAATTGAATTCTGCATTTCGTGAAATTACACGTTGACGAAATTTTGATCGTAAAAACTGAACGTTTTCTTGAGTTTTGTAACACGTAGCACCGTTTTGCTGACAATAGACAACAAACACATTAATATGATTTAATTCTAATCATAAAAGGTTACTAAATCCCGATTCGCATCGTTCAGCATTCGCTATAACTGCATTTCTAGCGTCATCTTCGAAGAAAAATGGTCCAATGATTCCATTTTATTGGAATCCGCGTATTTTGCGTGAAAAAGTAACTTCTACTTCGAATTTTTACATTTTCTGCATACAGAATTGCTTATATTTATGATACACATTGCTGACAACTAGGCGTCGCATTTCTATGACCCCGTACTTTACTAGTTGACAATTCAACTTGACAACTTCCTGTTCCTTCTCTTATAATCAACATCTCTGCGCGAAACAAGTTACGCATAATTTTTTCACATCTATGAAAAACATTATGAGAGATGTTCATTACGTCTCTTCATTATTCCCTGGGTATATGAAAAAATTGAGCAACAGATGGAAAATAGCGTTGATTAAGCAATTCGGATTCCTTCATCACCATTTCCTTCGTCCATGAATACAGCTTATCCCTACAAAATTACTTTGTACTTGTTCATCGCACGCTTGAAAATTCTTCACGGATAATTCACCAAGATTAGTAGCATTATTTAGTATTTACGCTATGGCGTAGTAGTAATTGCTATGTTCACCATTGAATTAACCATCAGAGTAAGGGAAACCAGTTTCACAACCCTCCTGCATATTTCACGCAATTAGGAAACGTAGTCTTCGCATCGTAGCATATGCATCGATAACTGTGAACACACGGAAACACTGTATATCGTTCGTATCTCTGTTCTTTTATATTTTGATACTTTAATCTCGATGACGTGTGACGTTTCTGTAATTTCATCACACGATCGCACGAACCTTTAATTAAGATGAATCTCACGATTAATACGTTGAATATAATACGCCGAATAATCTTCGACGGAGCGTCAATGTTCATTTCGTAATTGATAATTAAACCCCTCGAAAGGCAACGCATGTCAACAGCGAGAAGATCGAGCCTCGATGTCAAAAGAAGAGAAAGAAAGAAGAAAGAAAAAAGAAAAAGAAAAATAACTGGCTAATTGCCTGGAAAGAAAAGAAGCCGTTTGATCGGTGCGTCGACTTACCGGTACCATTTTTATCAAGATGATAGCTGAGTGATCCGACTTGTATATGTGCAGTCATGAATACCAGGGAATTAAATATCCCCTTAATTATCTTATCTACTGAACCGTGTCTTCGCTTCAGATTTGATGTCAGGCTTTTACCTTTCACAAATTACACAGGGGGGAAAAGGTATCACCTAACTGAGCATTTTTCAGAGCTAGGCTATTTATTATTTCGGCGCGTCAGCACCGTTTTATCGAACTTAGATCTAGAGGTGATCTATTTTTCCATTCGAGCACGAGTAAACGTCTGATCGCAGTGAAATTATCCTTTGAAACGTTATTCTTTTTTTCAGAAGATTCAATTTGGTATTTTTAACGCGAAGATTCTGGAAGTTTGTGTAAAGAAAATTAGGATAACGGTGGTGAGCGGTTGAATAAGAAATAAACGTGGATGGTTAAAAAGAGTGAAAGCTTGTGTTTTGAACTATACTTCGCGAGTGCTGATACAATTCTGTTTTTCGTGAAAAATTCTAGTCAAGAGGACTCCCTTAACAATATGGCCTTTCTTAGCCTTGAGGCAGAACCATTCCTAGAAGGAAACGCAGCAAAAGACTGCACATGGCCCACTCAAACCTTCGCTTTTTCGACTTTTCCGAAAAAGTATACGCATACAACATTTTTAACTTTGGAGAATTCCACAGTGAAAGGATTAATATTTTAGGGAATAGAAATCGCAGACATTAGAAAAATCTGAAAAGAAGGAATTTCAATTTTTGCAAGCCGTTAGAGTAGTTTCGTCTCCTTCAAACGGAACTTAATAGAGAAATCGATAGATTTATTAAGAAATATTGCTTTTTGCCAACGAAACGGTACTACGAGTTCGTTAAAACGAACAGGGGGAGAAAAAGAAAAAAAAAAAGAAGAAGAAGATCGTTAAATTTTTATCCCAGGAAATAGGATTTCGCATTAAATCAGAATCACGTGAAATTCGAATATTCTAATCTGCCTTGTCTATTAAATTAGAAAAAATGCAAATCGTGCGTTTTGTCAAATCCTTCCTCTCGATCGTAATATTAACTGTAAACTTAAATCGAATCTAACCAAACATATTCGTCGACCTATTCATCGACCTGTTCATCTCTAGAAAGCGTCTATTAAATTCACTATGGCGTCAAAGAGATATTGCAACGTGGAACGTTGTACGGTTTAATTAATTCGTGTAATTAATACACGGAACAGTCTCTTGTCGGGATATTGTTATTAATATCGCGGAAGAAGCTCTATCTGCACGTCTATCGGAGGAATTCCATGGAAGTTCTACGAGGAATAGGATTGTTAATGAGCCAGGTCAGAGCAAATGAGCCTAACACGTGCTACATTTGCGGACGATCACTAGAAATTCATTTAATAGGATTTCATTCATTTAATAGCGTCAGTTGTAACAGCTATGGTCAAACAAAGTGGCGTAATTGAGAAAAAACAACGTGCAACAAGTGTCGTCTGTACAGTCAGCTTCTATCTGCTCGTTTAGTTAGCTTAATTGAATCCTGTCTGACCGCAACGATTTCACGGAATCGTTGCTTCTTTCTTCTTTTTCTCTTCTTTATATTTACGACCAGTGTAGAAAAGACGTGTTTCACTGCTTCAAAGATGTCCACGTATACTCGGTATAGACTTCATACAGAAATATGAGATCTTTCGTTTTAATTGAACGCACGAGAAACTCTCTAATTGCAGTGAAGATATCGCGGTCAGCTTAACACGTTCATTTGCCACGGCAATTTTTGAAAATTTTCCATTTTGGCCGCGTGGGACGTATACGACCCACACTTTAATGATTTAAAAAAGTCGTTTAAGACGTATGCCTTACATTTTTTTAACGTGTTAAGGTAGCGAAGATTAACGTTTCAATATTAAATAAAAAATAATTAAGATTGAATCATCGTTGTGATGATATTATATTATAGAATAGATAAGGTAATTTGTCTAGTGAATGTTATAGAATAGATAATAAATATAAAATAGCGATATTATGGAATAGATAAAGTAACTTGTCCATTGAATGAACCACTTAAGCCATAGGTTTGTCAAAATTAGAATTCATAAATTGTTATTTAATTTTCTGAAAGCTATTACTCTGTAAGTGAGCTGTTTCATTACTAAGATTGTATATCCCAGAGCAGAATTCTAGCAACATTTAACAGTTACAGCTTTAATTAATCTCTGATGGCTCTGCTGCGAAGACATTTGTCATTTGTGCTGTAATTCTGTTGTCTCTTTTGTAGGGATATTTTATTTTTAATATGATTACGCTCAAGATGCTTTGTCATCGTCAGTATTGACAATTGTTATCTGTAGATAAAACGTGCAATTGTGTTTATGGACAAAGCCATCGATCCAAAAGTGAGCTTTATCACTGAAGATGATTTTTGTGGCTAAAATTGGGTTTGGTACTCATTTCATCAAACGCAATGGTCATTTATATGATATTATATTTCGTGTATAATCAAATGTACTTTAAAATAAAGCAACAAGCACTAGATTATCTTCTTTAGTTTTCGTTTCATTTTAATTCAACATTCTATCGCTGTTATTCGAAGTTTCTATACATAAACGAGGATACACTTTGGAAACTTTAAAGATTGCAATAAAAGAATTAATGGAAAAGAAAATTCTACTCCGTCAAGCTATAAAAGAATATAATATTCCTCAGGCGACGCTTTGTGATCAAGAAGAAAATATAAACCGAGCCTCAAGAGGGCAGAAAGTCTGTTTCTAACGTAGCACAAGAAGATGAGTTAGTAAAATATATTTTGGAATTTCTAAAACGATTTATGGGATAATTATACCAAGTTTAAAAAGAACAACCTGTAATTTTGCTACTGTTAACGGTGTAAAACATAATTTCATACGTTAACAAATTAACTTACTTAACAAATCGTGAAAAACGTTTGCCTGTGTAACACTTATCACGTGTTCTTTCCCGAGAATTTCTTTTTCCTTCTTTTTGTCACTGTGTATCACAGCAAATTCTTTATTCTGGATTATTATGCAAAATAAATTTACGTCCGGACAGAATGTAATTACACAATACGCTACTGTTGAAAAAACAATATTTTACTTGCGTTAACTTACTTCATTAGAAGTATATACCAAATCTATGCTAACAAGAATAATTTAAAGTTTGATCTATTACGAAATAATTTTTATCAACGAGGATTCTTGCATCTCGTTCGATTGCCTTAATAAAGATGTGAATATTTTTTCGAAAGGTTCAATTCTGTTTCATCTTCGATCCTTTTGTAGAAAAGGGCAGATATATTTATTTGAGAGCTCGACAGATGGGACTGAGTCATTTCACAGCACAATTTACGCCATTTGGAGCACGAAACAGAATGATCAAGGGACCGGCCACAAAGCATCCGTTATAAAGTTACGGCGACAGGAAGAGAAATAAAGATTTCACGAAATTGTCACCATAACAAGTGCAAACGTGGTCCCATCGATATTTACTGGCATTTTTTTCTTTTTCTCCGAATGATACCTTCCTCGAATGGTAAACAGAGACTACCGTATGTCGAATAATTTTCAAAATTCCACGTTTCCTTTTTCCATCACCGTTATATTCCATTCTGTTTGAAAAAGAAGAAACACGCTGCTCGTTCAGCTTCCGTGAGAATCAATAAACACATTATCAAGACACAGTAGATTTTCTTATATCGCGTGCAGAAATAGAGATAAGGAAAATGCTCGAACTTTAAAGGGGAACCATAAAAAATATATTATATATTTTACATATAATTAATTCTTTGCAGTCAAATGTGACTTGATATCACACTTTGAAAGCGATATCAGTTATTGTAAGAATATTTTTCTGTATAATAAAAAATATACAATAGACTCTCGTGTATCACGAGATTTTACAACGAAAATTTCTATAACGCATCAAAGATTCGGAACTACTGTTTCCATAAATGATCAAATTGATAAAATGCAGGAATTTCACGTTTTTAACAATTAAATTTGACTCAGTTTAGCGGCACTTGTTTCTTTTATTAATTATACATACAGAATAAATTTGTCTAATTATTTCCATTATTAATTTTCTATTAATTTCTATTTTTCTTCTTATATTTGTTCTAATTATAATTTTTCTGTCGCATCAACTAGGTTACTAGCAAACAGATATTCTTCTTTCGTTATATTTCATCTATTAATTTCATTTCTTTAACGAAGCTAAGTAGATTAGGTATTCTGTTGTACATCGATACAATTGTTAATGGTAAAATTATTTATTATTTATTAAAAGATCATCGTGGAAATAACGGAACCATAGTTGTAGAGTATTAAGTATCATAAATTGAAGAACGTCAAGGATTTATTCATAACTTTGGAGACAAACATTAGGTCAGTTATGAATCTCTACGTCTGTTCTATTTAGAACGAGCTGTTCGAAAGAGATTTAGAGTGGATCATAATTATCCCAGGCTTCGTTTCGAATTTTATGTTCGTATTTTTCCGTAAGTCGGTGCGTTTCATATGCTAAATCGACGAGTGTTCTACGATTTCTTAATCGGAAACACGTTTCTACTACCGGTGAAACAGAATTTTTCTACTTCGTCACGATAGCAGATGTCCGAGGAATCACGTCCGATTTCACTTTTTTCCTCGAATTCCATTCACTCGCCCCCTGTCGACGAATAGGCATCGATTGAGACGTACAGCCGGAGGACTTTTACGAGTTTCGCGATTTATGAACTGCCACTTGTGTTTTTTTCTTTTCTTTTTCTCTCTCTCTCTCTTTTAATGATTCGATTTATACCAAGATCGAAGTGTGAAAATATAAAATACCATCGTTTAGATCTTTCCAAGATTATCGTGACTGTTTTAAAGGGAGCTATATTGCCCGTGGCGAGAAACATTTAACGTCGTTGTTTTTTTTTTTTTTCACACTTATCAAACCTGTTCCCTTTCCTTCAAAAAATTACCCTTCCACCTAATTTGATTTGCTTTCAACAAAATTTTAATAAAGAAATTGCAAACACCCTATTAAAAGACTTTATTTATCTACACATAAAGATAATAGTAGTGTCATTACTACATTATGTTTCAAGGTTGTCTTATAACCAATTTCATTTTACATTAAATATTTATTTATTTATTATGCAGTTACAATGTGCACGTATATTTTAGTAATATCATCAAGTTCGTGAAATATATATGTACACATTGGTTGGTCTATCAAAATGGTACCTAATTTTCTCATTCAATTTTTTGAATAGTTTGTATCACGATGTAATACCAAGAAAAGAATTTGTTTTCTCTTTTTTTTTCTTGTTTCTCGATTCAACGAGAATTCACAATGTTTTTCACGCAGTTCCCCGAATTCGATTGAATCGTCGCATATCGGAGAAGCTTCTTAAAAATCAGGCTTGCACGGTACAGCGAGAAGGAAGGTGAATATCGCGGTGTCGAATATTTTACGAGCAACATCAATTGATTTAATGACTGTCACATTAAAGTCCTTAGGGTAAAAGTGTGTTGGAGAGGCTTGATGGAGGGTCGGTAATATCCCTTACACTTTCAAAAGGCGATGGAGTGTTGCCTTTAGCCCGCTCATTATCTCTGGATTTTCACTTAACCTTATGGATGGTAAAATATTCGCCGTAATGTAAAGTGATCCGATACCGCTTAAAAGAAACACGATAGAACTTTATTTCATCGTTGTTTAAAAAAAAAAGAAAAAAAAAGAAGAAAAACGCTGTTCAATCCTTAACTCGTTCCGTGAAATTGATCCTCTCGAATATTCATATTAATATTATTTTCACTCGGTTCAAGTGGACTTTATCAGAAAATTAATCACGAGAATAATGTGCAAATGATGTTTTTCCTTTTTTTTTTTCTTTATGGCAGATCGTAGCGGTACTGTTTTTTTACGGGGAAGGAAGAGAACTTTGAAAATTCTTTAAATATAAGAACTTTTTTTCTGAAATTTTCAAGATGAAACGTGAGCTTTTTTATACGTTACTTTACACAGACATGTAGCGATTCGATCTTATCGAGAAGATTTTTATTTCGTATTTACACTGTTGAAAGTTTGCCACCAACGAGAACGTGTAATCTCGAGACAGCTTCATTCTCGTGGACTCGCTTTATCTCCGCTTTCGACGAGACAGAAAAATCGTCCAGAAGAACAGGAAAACCATTCCTCCTCTTTGTAACTTGACAAGGTACCAAGTGAAAAGGGAGAAAGACAGATACAAGTAACCAGCTTAGCGTGTGTAAGATACTTGAAACGAGAAATATTTGCACGACTATTCATAGTCTGAGACCAATATCTCCTACGTGGATTCTCATGGGAATCGATACAGTGCAAATAGATAATCAAATACTGAATGCTGTATGGAAATCTATAAGGAAGATTCTAAGGTGTTTCTTTGCAGGACTGATTAACCCTTTGACTACGAAAGGCATATATATACACCTTCACAAGTCCATCAATATATACGAAAGGCGTAAATATACTTTTACAAATATATTTTTTTACTATAACACCTTTATTACTGTTAAAATAGCTTAAAAAGTTACTTAAGATAAATAAAAAAAAAAATTGATATTTTTATTTTATTTGCCATTTATTATTTTTTCAATCCTAAGAATGATATCAAATTTCTGAGTACTGTTTTGGTCACTAGTCAGTGGACAACCGGTCACAGAGACTGACATGCGAAAAACATTGTCCATATCGATGAATTAGTCCGAGAGCGCGTCGCAGTCAAAGGGTTAAGACGTACATTCATCCCTTCATTTACGCCAATTGACCGTTCCATGTTGATTTTCTTTTTACGCGGATTAAAATCGCGTAAATCGCTAAAATCGCTTGTGTAAAAAAAGGAACACGATAAGAAAAATAGGTGTAAGTTATAAAAAACATTTAAATCGTATAGGTTAATGAAAGAAAATAATGATATTTCAGAAAATCGAAGTAAATTTTATTCAGGATCTGTACTGCAATTCAAAGCGCCATTGAAACTTAAATCGTAGAATAAGGTGTTAAAAAAGAAAAGAATAGAATTATGTAATTAGTACGTTCAAGTAAGAATTTGTGCCTTTCTGATATGCAATAAATTCAATGGAAGTTTATAGAAAACTGAACCTATCTGAGACGTTTTTCCCCTTTAACCCTTTGACTACGAAAGGCGTATATATACGCTTTTACCTGTATACTAATACCTACGAAAAGAATATATGTACGCTATGCAATTTTTGCTCGGTACACTACGCTTATTGTTATTGCATATATATCGAATGTCACAAATTATTTAGATTTCTCTAAGCATATTTTACGTGTAAAAGACAGGTGCATTTTTAATTTACGAAAGTCGTAGATTCGTTTTCTGTTAAAATATACTGTAGTCAAAGGGTTGAAGGGGAAAAACGTCTACCCCTCTTTAGAAAAAAATTGAAGTAGTTTATGTTTTATTAAAAAGAAACATGCAGACGTGTAAGTTGCACAACCCTATACTATAAGATAAAATTATAATTTTATTAAAATACAAATTTCCTCTACAAAACAAAGTGCTTTCCAATAAAAATAAATAAAAAACTTGGAAAAATTCGAAATTGTTTGTTTTACTAAAATAAAAAAAGAAACATAAGCGTGTAAGTTGCACGACTCTATACAATAAGACAAAATGTTAGAATCACGATTTTGTGTAGACCACATGCACACTCGCCTGCATACCGATTCCGTTAAAACACAAAACAAAAGCACTTAAATCATATTTCAATATAAAATTATAATTTTACTAAAATATAAATCTCCTTCGTGAAACAAAGTATTAAATCTGAAGTTAGTTAAATTTCTTTTGTATAAGTTGAAGAATCCTATACTTATCCCTCCATGGTTCATTATTTTCATGGTTAACCAGTAGAATCCCCATTTCATTACACATTCAACTAATTTCACTTGTTGTTAATCTTTTGATGATTCTAAGGATCCATTTCCGGTCCCAGATATAGCAACGACACCCGTTAATTCTTGTGGTCCTGTCAATTAGGCACTTTCAGTTGGCTTAATGATGGTTCTTATAGTAGATTTTTGGAAATTGTATTTTTCTGATCAATTTTTATATTGGACAGTGATGTTTTACTTTCGGCAAAACTTATGGGGAAGATTTATTTTCGGACAGTTTACTTTCACTACACATCCTCCTAATGGCGATGGAAAAAGCATTCGAAAAAGGGGAAGTCTTCCAGATGTTTGAAACAACACCAAAGCTACTACAATTTACATCGAATATATAGAAGTTAACGAGATTGTAATGTACTTCGAAGGACTCTGAGAGATTTCTCTCTCGTTAAAAATGCATCAACTGGTAAAAACGATGAGTATGCAAAGGGCGGCGGTGATACATAAAAATGTATGTACATTGGACGCTGCTGGAATCGCTTTCTACCCTGTCTCGGCTATTATCGAGTTATACCACTAACTGGAAATTATATCTCGTGAAAGTCACGGTCGAAGGTAAAATGATGAAAGTAGCCATAAAGTTGCACGTCCTTGTGGAACACATTTCAATATCGCGCATTTTCACCTATAAATTCCAAATGAAATTCTTCGCAGTAGGAGCGATCAGACAAATCTGTCTTACAATTTACTGAAAAAAGGTAAAAGAAGAATCAACGTTAAATAAACCTAACAAATTTTCTGGAGAAATCTCTAATAGTAATTCATGGAAGGTAGCAAACCTGTTGACAGGGACATAGATATATGATATACTAAAAAGAAATAATTATATCAAGATATAAGATATATTAAAAAGAAAAATTATATAGCATAATTATATATTATCTTATATTTATTGTATAATATGATTATATTATTATTAGTATTATTATTATTATCATCGTTATTATTAGTATTATAATAATTGTTTGTAATTCTATTATTTATAAGTGTAATGATTCCCAATATTTATAATTATTCATTGCGAATCTAAAAGTTGGGAAAAAACCGAAGAGGGTTTCGACTTCAGACCCTTTGTTCCTTGATTGGTCAGAAATAAACAACCAAAACCTCCATAAAAACTCTGTATCCACACAAAGTCAACAATTTTTCATGATGTTTCGCAGCTTTTTTGAAACTTTTCTTGCATGTTTCTTATTTTACTGCATGGATTTCACACCAAATTCTTTAAATAATTGCACCTAACGTCTTTATATTTTCTAGTGCACAAGGAGGAATTACTTGAGGCGACACTCTATCACTTTCAGATGAAGAGAAAAAAGTCTTTCATAATCGATACAGATCAATCGTCGAAATAATTTCTGTTATTGTTCCTTCATCGGAATAAAAAATTAAAAGCGAGAACGTACAAATAGTAATTATTTTCGAGGGTTGGACGACAGGTATACACCACGAGGACTAAACAATCCTTCTTACTACTACAGTAAATTTGTTAAACAAAAACTGTTCGTCCTCGAACGAATAATAAATGAATATCTGAGATTTGCTACGCGACAAGGGGTTAAAAAGAAAAACTATATTAAAACGTTTAACTAACTTCAGCTCAGAATTCTCTTCTGTAAAATCTCGCAATACAAACAACAGAATACATCTTTGAATAAAGCAAAAGGAAAGTGTAGTATTGGTAATAATAATGAGGAAAATAAGAGGTTGCGGATTCGATCTTGCTTGGTCTCTCGTATTTTTCCTCTGTTACTACAAAAGAATACATCCAGTAGCTGATGATGGTTCAATTATCCAGCTCTGATAATCATACTTAATCGTCTAACATAACGGATTGGCGGTTGATGTTGGCGCGGCTGAATAAAAAGCATTGAGAACCGATTCCTGCGAGCAACACAGCTCGATAAGTGTTGCACACCTGTTCTCTCCATTGCACACCGGTTCCATACGCGAATCAAACTCCTCTCCCTCTGTCCCCGGATGATTTATTCTGACCGTAACGCGACGCGTACCGTTCTCGAGACGCTCGATCCTCTTGGATCCCTCTGATCAAGAGGAGAACCGAGGAATTCTCTGAGCGAATGACCATAGAGCTCCTGAGGCCAGGGTTAACGCGCGTTCATGGGTTACGCGATGTCGTTACGTAAGCTATATGCAACGGCTAGAGATAGTCTTCGAAGCAACCTTACGGTGAATTTGCAACAGTTGGAGAGATAGTTGCACAGAGGTAAATTATAGAGGACAAAGGGCAACAGAGGTTCTAGAAGTGACGTAAGTAATGCATGAAATTTCGTTCGACATGGTTCCAGCTCTGGAGCTTTGGTATTTTAGAGGTTAAAAAATTAGGAATGTTGCGTCGCGTATAGGGTGAATTATCATCCAGTGAATGAATACTTAAGTTGCATATCCATCGAAATTAGTATTCACAAATCGTTACTTAATTAGACCTATAGGGTCTTCCAATAAGAACGATAGAACTTTGAATTCAAATGAAACGATAAGTACGGAAGATAATCTAATGCTCACTACTTTATATTAAGATACATTTGATGGCATTATAGAAGAAATAAAATATCGCATAAATTACTGTCATGATTGCGTTTGGTAGAATGAAAACTTCAGTAACACTCACCAGTAATAGTTACAGTCGTATCTTCATTTTCAAAAAGATAAGGGAAAAATCACACCAAACAGTAACTTTCTTTGGGTACAATGATCGTTCGACTATTTATTGAAGATTAACATCTCTCTAAATTCGGCAATTGTGTTTATTGGCAAAACCATTCATCCAAAAGCGAACTTCATCATTGAAGATGTTTTTCGTGACGAAAATTAGGTTTGTACTATTTACTCCATCAAACGCAATTAGGAGGGTCATTTATATGATATTGCATTTCTTATATAATGCCACCGAATGTACTTTAAAACAAAGTAGTAAATACTAGACTATCTTTCATACTTTTCGTTTCATTTCAATTTAAAGTTCTATCACTCTTATTGGAAAATTCTATATTGTAATAAATTCAAAGGTTGTTACATCTTTGTACTACCTGACTTTCATGAAATTTTCAGAGTGTATATAACCTGCATGAATCTACAAAACATATTTTAAACATTTTCATATGTCAAAATTAATAGAAAAATTTCTTGATGAAGAAATAATTCTATTTCAACGTTTATCCCTCAGTATTATCTAATGTAATAAATCAGAACAGCAACATGAGCAACACAATAATATTTCCATACCATAAACTTGAGATCATGACTAAATGTACGTGTACTTGGTAAATCTTCAACACAGATTAAATTAAAAACGAATTAAATTAATTTAAACGAAGTCCGATACGAAAAAATCTTTAGCGTATGTTTATTCCTTGAACAGGTCACCCAATCTGTCGTTTAGAATATGCAAATTGAGAAGTACGAAGAAAAACAAAAGAATGAAAATAATCGAGAATGTTATTGAAGTTGTAAAATTGTAGATCGTATATCTGTGAGAAATATATATACGTTTACTTCGAATATTTCGTTTCCATTAAAACGCTGCCGGCATTTCGTTCGTGAAAATAAGGTGTACAAGTTAATAGCGTGCAGAAGGACGATTCCTGCCTTCAACGATTTTCCAAGGAGAAAAGAAATCCAATCGTAACGAGTTTCGAACCCTGCGACGTTCCTTACGATCCAAAATAACCGGTACCTTGTGCCCCGTGGTGGATGCTCGCTTGAGGAGGCTGTGGCTCATTAAAAAGTCGTTCTCACCAATTAAAAGCACCATAGAGACGGTTGGCCACGTATAAAAGGAAGGGAAAAAAGAAGAAGGAAAGAATGAAAAACAATCAGGTCCAAATATAGTCGTTAAACTGGCGTAGTGGCGGGTGTGTCTTCATCCAGATAACACAATCCGGTCTGTCCAATGAAAATTAAAGCGTTAACACTAGCTCCGCGAAATTGCACGACGTAAAGTTAAGAAAAACGACGCTGTTAATGGCCACCGTTCCCTTTTATGAGCTTGAATTTACGATTTTTGTCCAAACCATGGGACCATTAATTGCCCGACAAAGAGAATTACACCGATAGTCATTCATCTTACTTTCCTTGATATTCGATCGTGAATACAGATGAATCCTTTCGTCATTTAACTTCGTATTCGTTTTGCAATCATTCGGGTATCCAGTAAATATTACAAACGTGGAAAATAATTCCAATAATAATCCTTCTTTTATGAAACCACATATTGAATCATAAATCCATGGTATGATTTACTTATGTATATATGTACGTATCTTTATTTTTTATTTTGTTTTTTTTAATGAGAGGATCTGCAAAAAGGCGACAGACATGAGCCGCGAGTAATCGGTCATTCAATTACTTTCGTTGCCGCGGCAAGAAGCAGCCACTTTCTTTTTGCGATCGTTCAAGTCTCCAACCTGGTCGTTTAATCCCCACTACCATACACAGGAACGTTAATGTCTTTGCAGATTCGGCCTGTCCTTTGAAAGAATTATTCTTTTTCATTTTTTTATACAACTTTTTGCACAACTGATCGACTCTGATCGTTTCTGAGCGATGGAATATATTAAAAAAATTTTAGTTTTTCTTTCAAGCGTTCACGGGGGCGGCAAGAAAGTAATGAGACTAAGTTTCGTCAATAATGTTATGCGAATGGTCGAAAAAGATACGTCGCAGTATGACGTAAAGCGTTCGCTAATAAACGAATGAGTACAAATCTACAAAACCTATTTTATTTTCATTACAAATTCAGATAAAAAAGTTGTAAAACTTACACTATTTCCTTCGCGATTCCGACCAATTGCAAGTTTTTCCAAACTTTTTGTACTATATATATATATATATATATATATATGTGTGTGTGTGTGTGTGTGTACTATATATATATATATATAGTACAAAATAAATAAAATATATATATATTTTATTAATATAATAATATATATATATATATATATATGTCTCTACAGATATATATATATATATATATTACATATATATAAATATATAATTTAAAAATAATAAATATATATTTTATAAATTTATAAAAATATAAATTACATTATATTTTTTGTACTATATATATATATATGTATATATATATATTATATATTATATTATATATTACATATTATATCATTATATATTATATATTATATTATTATATATAGTACAAAAAATTTGGAAAAACTTGCAATTGGTCGGAATCGCGAAGGAAATAGTGCAAGTTTTACAACTTTTGCTGTATAGTACAAAAAATTTATATATATATATATATATATATATATATATCTGTAGAGACAGAGAAGAGAGACAGGGAAACAGAGAGACAGAGAGACTATTTCTTTCACGTGACTCCACAAATAAAAATCTAAAGGAGTAAGATAGAATAAATCAATTATTGAAATTTACGGTTAATTATTAATTAAAGTCGTACCGTACAAACTCAATTTTCTCGAAAATGACGCCCCCGTATGAAAAAACTATATTCCTTGTTTTCGACTAGATTTTATGTGAGGAATCATCCCCTTACCGGTTGTACCACGATTTCGCAAACACCCTGTATGTTCTGGTTACCTTCTCGTGAGAAGATTCACGAGACATCGAGAGCTCGAAGAATGAACAGCCTACAAATGGCCTGTGAATACGACGGTTAGTTAAACAGGACGATACCGTTACGTTCTGGAAGATTTTTGACATTCGATATCTCGATACAATTTAACGAATACAATGTACCAGGTGCCGGGATAATTTGATGTTTCTTTTAATTGAACTCTTAAGAACGTATAATTGAATATCGTACGTATCGAATACACGTTTAGCATTTTCATACGGAGTTGATGGTACCCACATGCGTTTAAATTCGAACGAAAGTACCTTTGTATCAGAGTAGAATATAAATTGTACGGAGAAAGTTATTCTTATACTTGGTTTGGTGTGTGTGTGTGAGAAACGAAGCTCCCTGTGTTCGAAGAATCCGGACGAAAGGACACGAACGACAAGAATTATAGGCACGATTCGCGATTTCCTTGCGCTACTTTCCCATGACCACCTATGCATCGGATCAATTGTGGAAAAAATTTCATTCTCGAGTCCAACAACTTATACGGAGATCTTCCACCTGACCTCTTGGCTTATCTGCGAGGAGGAGGTACTCACTGTGACAGTCGTCTCGATGTAGCTCCTACGCGTGTCGATTAGTATAAATCAGTGGTTGTCAATTACACTTCGAGTGACCATGATTCAGCTGCTAAGAGATCAGAAAGTCTCGATTCTCTTATGCTGCTTCTACTTTAACAGTAGTGTACTTTGTGCTTGGCGGGAATTATTGTTAAAAAATGATCGAGATTATTTTCTTATGATATCTATACTTAAACAGTAGAATAGTTCGCGTTTCACGAATGTTATTATCAAAAAATACGCTGGATTACTTTCTTATGATATTTCTGCTTGAAGAGTTGGGTATTTTACGTTTAGCGAGTATCATTGATTTTCTTATCATACTTCCACTTGATGAGTAGAGTACTTTATATTTCACGAATATTATTGTCAAAATATGATTAAAATTATGTTCCTGTGATACTTCTTGAAAAGTACAGTACTTTGAGTTTAGCGAGTATTATTGTCAAAAAGTGACCAAAATTATTATTCTACGATATTTCTACTTGAATTGTTGTCAAGAAACTACCAAGATTATTTTTTTATTATAATTCTACTTGAAGAATAGAGTACTTTACGTTTGACGAGTATTATTGTCGAGAAATGAGCAAGATTATTTTCTTATTATACTTCTACTTAAACAATAAAGTGCTCTTCAGTTGACGAGAATTATTGTAAAAAACAAAATTACTAAAATTATTTTCTTATTATACTTCTACGTGGAGAGTTAGAGTACTTTGCATTAGACGAGAATTATTGTCAAAAAGTGACCAAAATTATTGTTTTTTATTATACTTCTACTTGAACAGTAAATTGCTCTTCACTTGACGAAAATTATTGTAAAAAAAAATGACTAAAATTATATTTTTATAGTACAGTAAAGTGCTTTTCACTTGATAAGAATTATTGTCAAAAAATTACCATGATTATTTTCTTACTATACTGCTACGTGGAGAGTATAAAACTTTGCGTTTGATGAGTATTATTTCCACTGTGAAATGACTAAGATTGTTTTCTTATTATACTTTTACTTGAAGAGTAGAATACTTCGAATATGACCAATATCATTCTCAAAATATCAAGATTGTTTTTGTCGAATTAATTTCGACGTAACCGAACCTACAATTCCATTGAATATTTCGACCTGCTTTACCAGACGTGTATTTACATCGACAACATTTCAAACTTCTTATGAAGTTCTCGTCTCACGATAATGTTATGATGTAATTTAACTTGTGTGTTATTAGACCGTGTATACATTATTCAAACAACTTTTAGCGGAAACTGCTCCGAGAAAGGGAGAGGGAGAGAGAGAAAGAAAGAGAGAGAGAGAGAGAGAGCTTAAGGGGAGGAGAGAGAGAGAGAGAGAGAGGGAAATAAAGTAGTGTATAGTAAATTATGTTTCGTACTTTTCGTTTCATTTCAATTCAAAGTTCTATCGCTCTTATTGGAAGACCCCATACCAAAAATCAATCAGAAATTTGTTTTTTTTTCTTCGTTTTGTACAAAAGGAAGAATATCGACAATCTCGACAGAGAGTATTTTTGTTCAACGTGAAGACAGGAAATTTGTCGATCAGTATATTTCGTTAGGTACGTTTCTCACTACAATTAACCGAATTCAATTAAATATTGTAAATTTTGATAGATTTCAATAGATATCGATAGAATTCTTTAAATTTTAATAGATTTCAATATACTCCACATTCAAATGTCTTAATACTTATGAACTGGAGTGTACATACATTTATGCATAAATTAGCGAGAATTTAATATGGTGTCTTACACTTTTGTCCACTACTGTACTATACTTCGTACTTTCAATTTTGCCGTTTATAAATCAATTTATGAAACGTCCAGAAATGATTTATTATAGAAACATTAAATTGTAAAACCAGGGGAGAGATTCATTGAAGAGATGCTATAAATTTCTCAGCTTCTCGCGAACACAGGCCGATGTAATCGCGTTTAATTATTAATCGTAATTTCGCGTGTACGTGAGCGAGCATACGGATCGCGTGTACACCGGCAGTCTTTCAAACGTTTCGTTGAAAGGATGCTTCTTTCCTTTTGTTTCCAACATAGTCAGCTTTCCGAGAAGTAACCGTGTCAGTTACTAACCCATTCTTGGCTGACGTTTCCCTTTTTCCTTTTCAATTACCATCTACTATACAGACTGATTTATTTGACATCACCATTCCTAGAGATATACACGTAGACGTCAATTCTTTTGTTTATTTTAACCTTTTAGGTTAGGTTGAATTCTACGCGACGTTATTTTCCTCGACGGTAAAGTCTGTTGCTAACTAAATTAAAAAAAAATACAGCACTGCAATATCTGACGGACAAGTTCTCTACACGAGTATATTGGAATGAAGTATTTGATGATTAAATTATAATTTTTCTTAAGAATATATTGCACATATTTTACCTTTAACAATTCATTTTAATAGTTAATAATACAATTGGGTATGATATATTTTAAAACATGGTACGACACATAGACTCACGTTACAATCTTGACACTCATAGCTAGATCTTCGTCTTATATCGGTTTTTGAACATAAGATACAATTTCGTAACGATATCCACGAAAGTCACTGTTAGAGAAATAAGGAATTAATATTCTTTATGTTAGATTACACCACTTGAATTTGGTTCGACGACGTTAGTTCGTTGTTTTTGTTTACTGTTTTCAAAATGTATCGTGTTGTGTGTCTATCGTTGTATAAAATAAACTAATATATCACAAAAAAAGTGTTCCACGTTGATTCACTACCTCCAACAGCCACTATAGTGGAGTATCGTTCCTAAAAGATTAATTTTTTTAAATACTTTTCCCTTACCAGATTCAAGAAACAATTTGTACAAGATAGAGGTTTATCGTGAAGGATTATTTTCCCTCGTAAAGATTATCGAGCCGTAACAAAATCCATCTGAACGTTGTAATAGTAAGAAAAAACAAAGAATTAATTAATATTTATATTCCACCTACGCGAACCATGACGTTTCCTTTGTATAGAAGTTCTTTGTCTAACGTTAGCACATCCACGATATTCCTCTCATTATGCCGACCATTATGACTCTGTTACGAGCACTGAAATAGAGTTTTCCGCGTCATTTTACTTAATGAATATTCACCGCTCTCAAACTACTTTCTAACGATCAACCAGCTCTTTTCTTTTCCCTTTCGTTTCGCCTCGTTATTGATACCATAACGGGTTCCATAACTATTCTTTTTCTTATATTCTAATATGATAATATATTCTTTTTTATATTCTATCTTATATTACAATATGTATGTAAAAGTCACGTACGATAAAATTTTATTTTGCGTTCTTCTGGTATACTTGAGTACGATCGTTTCTTTTATTAAATAGAGCGTTTGTTATGAAAATGGCGTAAGTCCGTTTTTGGAAAAATTGAGAAAACAGACATTTCGTTTATAGACGATTTATAGTTTACATTTGAAGATATTTATTATAACTAAGAGTACTGGTAAAAGATCAAGTGAGGTATGTAATGTCTAAAGAGACGGTAATCTATCGGTACAAATTGTTCGTAGACTGTTAACGAAATCTAAAGAAGGGGATTTCGATCGTAAAGAAAGTAAGGAAATAAAACTTTTAAAAAACGTGAAATTTTTTAAATTGCTCTAAAGACGACAAAACATTGTAGAATTATAAAATGTATATCTTAAAGAACAAAAATGATTAGTGCTTTAAATCACGGAATTAGCTTAGTTACTTAAAAACTTAGCAAAAGCTTAGTTACTTTTCCGAACAACCCAAAATATTTCCAAATAAACACAACGGTAGAATTGAAAATGGATATTACAATAAATAAATTACTACATACCATAATAACAAATATTAATAAACTAACAAAGAAATAACTTGCTTAGTTAAGAGGCTAAATATCTCGAGAAACCAGGAAAACTGAATTTACGCTACTTTCGTAATAATCGATCCAAATCTATCATTTTATCATTCATCAAAATAAATTTACAATTATATATATGTATCTTATCATCAACAAAAGTTACACATTCTTTTGGTTCGTTGATTAGACTTGCAGATCAATCGAAAACTACAAAAAACTTTCTTAATCCTTTTAACGAGTTTACCAGGTAGTTATTGGTTAATAAGTAACAACGAAAACGTGTATGTACATTATTATACGGCAATTACACGAAGGAAATTATCCACGAATAGAAGTGTTCGTATTGATCATCATGGCGTGACGAACTCGTACAATCTTGCGATTCCACGCCCTGTTCTGTAGGTTCCACCTTCATGAGAACGAAAAGAATGGTTAGAGATGGATATACACGAGGATCGGCTAACGGATGCCATGAAGGATATCGCGCGGATCGATTCTACTCGCGTTCTGGAACGCTTCGCTAGCGATCAACGGGTTAACGAGGCGAATGTTGAATGAATTTGTCTCGAAATTGTGAGAAAATCGCTGTGAACTGTTTCATAAGAATAATCGAATACCAGAACAAAGACGCGTCGAATGCTATTGAACATAGCTATGGATTCTTGCAGAAGTGTAACTACATTGATTTGTCCGTTCGAAGATAGATTTTCTATGCAAATTGGAAACGATGGAGAAAAGTTCCATTCGGTGAAAATTTGCAATTGAAATCTGTTGAAAGAACACAGAGGTAATTCAAGCCGTGAGACAAATTGATTGGAAAATGGCGAGAGATTGGAACGTTTCAATAGGCGAGAATCGTGGCTACCTATGTGGAATAATCGAAGACTCGAGTAAAATAGAGTACTCACGGATATGTAACTTCTTCGTCTATTCGTTCCTCTGAAACTGAGATTCCACGGTTTGAAAACGACATGAAAATGAATCATTCGTAATTACATCGAACTTCATCGTAAAAATTAGCAATTAAAATCCCAAGAAGAATAGAAGACTGCTCAGTTCTAAGTGTTTTTTTGCGCTACTTTCCGTTTCGGTTGATATTCGCTATGCAAATTTATGCGTTATTATAGTCGAGACACACGGACAGGTATACACAGACTAGAAAATGAAAGGGTTCAAGGAAGGATACACGATAGCGGATCAGGGAACACGGTTCAGACCCGAATCGTTTCCACCTCAGGCGACTGGAAACAATGTACAACAGAAAAAGGCGTGTTGGCGAGCGTGTAATAAGAAAAGAACGGCCTATCGTGGCGATCATAACGCGGAAGAAGCTCATTCGCGTGTACCTGCTGGAATACATTATACACCCTTCATGGAACAAACTACTGAATACCAACACACTTTAATTCATCTTCGAACCCTTCTTCTACTAAGAATTATTATTATTATTATTCTTTAGTAAACTCTGAGGTTTCATTAAAAACTAAATATTTTTCAATTAACATCATATATTTAACGCTTCAGTACGTGATATCGTTTTATGCAAAAAAATATTTAGGTTAAAGGAGGTTCCCTGGACATGTTCGTATGTTGCACGAAATCAAGGAACAGGATTCGTGAGGTAGGTTCATTAAAATGCTGCAGTCGTGCTTTTCAGCGACACGTTTGCACACAGATAACGGTATCAATTAAGATATTTACATTAATATGTAGTAGACGAGGATCAAGCAGGGTGATAAGCATTGTACATATATACATCACGAGTTTCCATTGCACTTGAACTTGTTGCCCCGGCGGGTTAAAAGTTTCATGGTTGGAGTTACACCTGCAACCTGTTACTCCAGTTCAGTTGGTCCTGGTACATGCGATTTTTTTGCACGTTGCGTTTACACGTGTACACGAAGGACTTGGAAAAAACACAAATGTCTTTACTGACACAACCTGTTAAATACTGCTCTAATATAGGAAACATGTTTATATTTATTAGTTAGTTTAATCTTTTTCCTTTCAATATGTCGAGTGTGACTCGACATCAGTTTTTATCTCAGGAGCTCCTTTGTCGAGTCTCACTCGACATTTTTTCGCGTCCAAATAAATAGATGTCGAGCACACGTTATCGACGTTCTTACCTTCCTGGTTTATTATTACTATTATTATTAAGCGGGAGAAAACTTATATACCTAACTAGGAAAACCTATAGCCCAGAAAAAATTTCGCGAAAAGATTTTATCGAGCTTACTCGTGATTGTCATGCTCCAAATATGAAATTGGGGAGGCCTGGAACACATGATAAACAGGATAGCTTAAATGGAAAGCCTCATTTCATTTTCGTGCATCCTGAAGGAAAACACAAAGACTGTGCAGTTTGCTCAAACAGAAAAATACCTCGAGGAAGAAGAGAAACCACCTATTTTTGTGAAACGTGCGAAAGAAAACCAGGGTTGCATCTTGGAAGTTGTTTCAAAAGATATCGTACACTTCAAAATTTCAAAATACGACAATAGTGTAAATAAAATTGGTATTTAAGTCAATTTCTTTCTTCCTTTATTTATTTAAATTGCCTTATTATTTGGTTCAAGTAAATTTCAAATAAAACACTTAAAAGCGTTGGGAGCTGCTGGTAACGAAACTGAAATAAAATTCGGAGCGCGAAGGGTTAAGATAAGTAATCCCAAAATTTATTTCTAGCTTCTTCGAATAACAGCGATAGAATTTTGAATTGAAATGAAACGAAAGTACGAAAGATAATCTAATAATGATTACTTTATTTTAAAATACATTCGATGGCATTATACATGAAATATATCATATAAATTACCACTATGATTGTGATTGGTAAAGTGAACAAGACAAACTCAATTTTCAATGACTCTGAAACATGAATCAGATCGTATAACACGAATAATGTTTACTTTGAGATCATCAACAGTTTGTGGGTTGTTGGAATAGATAAGAGACTTAACATGGACCCATAAGAAAAAGTCTAATGGTGTCAAGTCGTAAGATATCGATGGCCACTTGACAATTGCATTACTCCATATAATCTGATTATTCAACTTTGATATCAATAAAGCGATAATTGAAGCAGAACTGTGGTATATGGCGCCATTTTGTTGAAACCGCATTTCAGACGAAGCAAATCCATTCAATTTACGCCAAAAGAAAGATGAAATCATCGAATGGCAGATTTCGATCATAAGAAAATGAAGAAACAAAGTCTTAGGTAAAATAAATTTTGTCAACTGTTGGAAAACGACGAAAAATTGTGGAATTAAGTACATTACAAGTACTTAACCTAACCTAACCTAACATACCTTATAGAACAAAGAAAGATTATTACTTTGAAGTATGGAATTGGCTTATTTGCTTAAAAATTGGCACAAATTTTCCGGATAACCCAATACTAAACATCAGAATCTAACAAATCTGTTCCTTTTTTTCTTTTTCCATTTTTGTTACCTGGATCATTTCTTGACTCGACTATAAATTGATGAGTTGGTTATCGTTACGGTTGAATTGTTAGGTGATCACAGCTAATTCGTGCATAATTCCAGCGAATCAATTTCCTTTTCTTTCTAATGATTAATCGATCGATAGACGTCAATCAATATTTTCTATTAACAGTATCATTAATCAAGGTGAACGGTGATTTTGATAAAAATTCGTAGGGGGATTAATTCAACGAAGGTGGACGTCTTCGACGAGGCATTTTGATAAATTCGCACTTCTGCCTGACAGATTCGCACAGTAGAAAAATTCAGTAACGAGATCGTAGCTTAATGAACGAGGAGAATCCTTGAATTATGCGACTATTCGAACGAATAATATATTACAAGTGATTACATTGTCAGGATCCACAACCTGGGACACGCAAATCAACTTGTAAAACGATGCTGAATATAATATTTTATTAATAGAATAACTAGGTTTATTCGTAACATTAATCTCATTAATGATTAACATTAATAAAATGTCTAGGTTAGTCTAGACGTATCTTTATAAAAAATTTCGCCAGTTTTCCCGGAAAACAGGGATATAATAATAGTGGTTTCCTTTATGATTAATGATTAACGATTGTAATATTAATGAAACGTCAAGGTTGGCTGGTATAATCGGTCCACTGACCTTTTCTCTAGCGGATTCCATCTTCCCACCTTTGATGACAGATTAGAGAAAATCGTGAGACATTTTATTGTATACACTGGCAACGGTACATCGTAATGTAATTGAAAAATTTAATGAGACACGTGCACTACCGGTATTTATTATCGACTAGTACAAGAGTAATAACAGGCACACTGATCGCAAGAGATACGCAATGTGTGATCAGATAAGAACGTAGGAAAAGATTTACCGCTTCTCCCTTTTCTGTTGAAAACCAAACGACAAAGTGAAAGAAAGAAAAAGAAGAGAAAAGAAAGATCAATAGAGGAAAGGAATAAAGTAGCGTGTAATAGAAAACAGGATGAGAAGAGAGATGATCGACCAGCTTTTACTTTCGAAAGATATTATTAAATCACGGCAGGTAGTCGAACGCGTGATAATTAGAACACGGTTTGCAATTATCCTATTCTTTTAACTAGCGTATTATAACACTCTCTAGCTAAGTGAAAGTGTATATACATACAGTGTGATTCAAAATAATTTGAAATTTCAAATTGAAGCGTTTTACATTGTCAAGTGTAATCGTCAAGTGTTTTTTCTTGATTCGTAGCTTCCACACTTAATCTAAGAAAGTTTAATAGCATTTTATTCGATTTTGCATTTTTCTATGGTCAAAGAGGAGCGAGTGATGGCGTTAAACTTGTACCAAAGAAGCTTCGAAGTTGTTTAAAATCTATACACATACAGTGTGATCTAAAATAATTGGAAATTTCAAATTGAAGCGTTTTACATTGTCAAGTGTAATCGTCAAGTGTTTTTTCTTGATTCGTAGCTTCCACACTTAATCTAAGAAAGTTTGATAGCATTTTATTCGATTTTGCATTTTTCTATGGTCAAAGAGGAGCGAGTGATGGCGTTAAACTTGTACCAAAGAAGCTTCGAAGTTGTTTAAAAGTGTATACACATACAGTGTGATCTAAAATAATTGGAAATTTCAAATTGAAGCGTTTTACATTGTCAAGTGTAATCGTCAAGTGTTTTTTCTTGACTCCTAGCTTCACACTTAATCTAAGAAAGTTTGATAGCATTTTATTCGATTTTGCATTTTTCTATGGTCAAAGAGGAGCGAGTGATGGCGTTAAACTTGTACCAAAGAAGCTTCGAAGTTGTTTGAAAGTGTATACACATACAGTGTGATCTAAAATAATTGGAAATTTCAAATTGAAGCGTTTTACATTGTCAAGTGTAATCGTCAAGTGTTTTTTCTTGATTCGTAGCTTCCACACTTAATCTAAGAAAGTTTGGTAGCATTTTATTCGATTTTGCATTTTTCTATGGTCAAAGAGGAGCGAGTGATGGCGTTAAACTTGTACCAAAGAAGTTTCGAAGTTGTTTGTCAGTTATTTTGGATCACCCTGTATATTCGCTATCGTGTTCGACAAAATAAAATAAAACCGTTTGATTACTAAATTTCCTCGTTCTACCTTTTTTTTTTTTTTCTCAACAATGGAATTTCAACAAGCTAATGAGAATGGCTGTTTTTGAATAATCGGTGAAAACACGAATTAATAGGTCTGTTATACAACGTTATATCGTATTTACATAATCGTGGATGTACGAACGTCGATTCTTCCGCCGATTAAAGACAACCACGGTCGTTCATCCCTTTTTCCTTTTTTTTTTTTCTTCTTTTTAGATGTGCAGTACTGAAAATATTTTTCGCGCCACTTTCGAAGTTACGTAGTACCTAAGCTTTTTATAGTTACATGATAAAGTGATTCATATTCAAGTTATTCTCGCCAAGATAAGCGAGTTACATATTTTTCCAATAAATATGTGTTTTGATTAATTTTACAAAGATGTTAGCGAATCATATCTTTGCGCAATGATACCAAGCAAAGTATGTTAAATCACTCGGAATAGTGTTAAATTTCAACGTGAATTACTTCTGCAGACATTTCTTCGAACTACACTGAACACAATTGGCTGCTGCAAAAATTTCTGTCACTTTTAGTACTGCTATTCTAATGTTAACATTATTACCGTAATAATTCACAATTGTGAAAACAGAAGGCGTTGAAGAAACAAAGAAAGATTAACTGGTTTTACCTTTCTAACCTCTTAAACTTTGAGAAAAACTGCATTTTGATTTAAACTGTGTTAATAACACTCATTGATGAACGAAAAGGACTGATTTTTTAAAGGATGTAGCAGGTTAAGTGGGTCAAAAGTGTCCTCCAACCGATTTGATGGTATAATGGACTATTCGATAGCTTATCAAAAGAAAACACGTGACACCAATTTTCAACCCTCTAGCTCAACCGTAAGGGTAATTACAGGCTAAATTCGAATTATCAATTTTTGGATTATTTTCCCTATTTAGTGATATGCAAAAGTTCAGAAAAAAATCTGACATATGACACACATGAAGGCACATCTTAGGGAATTTTTTCCGATTTTTTCCTTGCAAATTCTAATTGTAAAAAATAAAAAACACGAAAAAATGCGGATATCTTAAAAAATAAAGAAAAATAGCGCTTCTTTTATATTTTTGTAATAGCAGCGTATTAGCATGATCATCATCCTCAATTTTTTTCATATTTTTCGGACTGGTGCACCGTTGTTAAAAAAATTAAAGAGCTTTTAATCAAAAACTGTTAATTTTTCGAGAACCAAAGCCATATACACGAAACATCCAGCGTCCATACGTCCATTATAGATCTCGATTCGATCACAAATTTGCTAATGGCAGAACACTTTCATGCGAAACTGTGGCAATTACGTACGCAGGATATTTGCGCTCACGATCTTCCCGTATAATTTCTTCATTTCCTATGCTCGATGCAACAAACTATGCTATCATCGTCATAGTATACCGTAATTAACAACGATGGTATCACGTTTCGGTCCTACGTAACAAGGTGTAACTAAACGAATTACAAGGTAGTCGAGGAAGGCGTGACGAAAGCATGGATTAAGACGAGCCTGTCAGATTTTTCCCTTCTTGCCGTAAATCTTCGCGTGACTAATAGCCGAAGAAATGGCCGAGGCATCAAGACACCCTGAATAGCGAATAAATAACCGGAGATCGGGAGAAACGTCGATCCAACGATGGTCCTCTACGTCACGAGGGAAAAGGAGCAACAGTAAAATACGCAGATTCGAGAAACAGAAAATAAAGGAGAAAAAAAAAAAGAAAAATTAAGGAAGAAAGGTACGAAAACGAGAGAGACGAACCGTTAAGAGCGATAACTCTTCCATCTCTTCGGTGACTGCTCAATAAATGAACTTTCTAACTGAAGAAGCGACGAAATAATTAAATATACAGTCTGTCGCAGAAGTATTCGATCACTGTTTAAAATGAAATAACTTTTTTAATATTGAACCAAATGATTTGAGACTTTTTGAGAAGTTAGAAGGATTAGTTTATTAGACAATGTGTACGAAATATTTTCAAATTACGCGTAACCGTGTTAATAGTAATAGAAATATTTTGTATAAACTTGTGTCCTGTTAATAATAATATTATCGTTCAAATAGCTTCCAAAATTAGTATTATTATCAAATAATAATAATACTATTATTCTTGGAAATGTATACAACCAAAGTATTATACTTTCGAAATATTAATTATAATATTATTATTTTTCGAAATACATACAAATAAAGTATTAAAATACCTTCACAATATTAATAAATATAATAATATTATTCTTCGAAATATGTAAAAATCAAGTATGAAATTATTATACTTTCGGAATTAGTATTTGATAAATAATATTTGAGGAATGATTAATTGATTATTACCATTTCGAAAGTGCAATATTTTTCTAGTTTATTTGTATATATTTCGAATAATAATAATATTATAAAATTACTATTATTCGATAATAATGTCAATTTCGAAAGGTATCTGAGAATGTTTGTTTTTTTCTCGTTCGTAGGAAGTTACTTCACAAAATGCTAGAACGATTTCTACTTATCCGAATCTCCGCATTTCTAATTGTCCACAAATGTTCGCCGCTGTTAGATTTCCAAACCGATACGTCGAGGAAACCAGTTTTAAACTGAAATCCCTTGAATAATTGTTCCTCGAAGAGGCAACTGTACAAGAGCCGTAGATACAATCTAAATAACAAGCCACTTACGAAAGAATTGATCACGTAATGAATAGAACTGGCGGAAATAGTGATTGGAAGAATTCTATACATCGAACACAGGCATTTGATTCACTTTCATGTTATTACGAGACTCTTGGCTGTACTGCAATCACAATAATTGCAGACCAATCGAAATCGGCCGGCACTTTGAATCTTTTACGATCCACCTGATTACACGTTTTCGTGGTTAATGGACGATCAGAGCGTCAATTGTCGGTGAAATCATTTCCAGAATTAATTTCTTACATCGTCCATCAGTGTGGTTGATTGATCTTGGCAGTGGAAATGGGGGAAAATTGAATAAAAAACGGAGATCTTAAGATCGAGACGATGTGAAGTTAGTCCCTGCTTATTTATGCTTGGATAAATGTTATTCGATCTTCGCCACGTCGATCGCGACGATTAGATCGTGACTAGATATAGTTACTATAAAAGCGTAAATATCGTAGAACATGGAATAATGTTTGATCAACCAGAGAATTATAACTGTACAACCTTTTATTCTACACGGTTCTCTTTTTGTTTCAAATGGAAACTTTAAAGTAAAGAAGAGAAAAACGAAGAAAGTATCACGAGATAAAAGTGAGGCTAGTGATAGAGGAACTATCAGAAACATTCTTGTCCAAAATGTGAATCGTATTCGAAATAGAACTTGTTAGAACGATATATGAGATGTGGCACTCGACGTAAGACAGAAAAGGTTTAAAGAAATAAAACACAAGATGGAAAATTGAAAGGCTGCCTATAAAGTATAATAGCAGTGGCTATGGTCATTTACAAGCTTGCGAAATCACGAAGCTATAAAAGCTTGTGAGTATCCTTTGTGTGGACGAACGCTAACGAGATTCCAAAATGGCTATGCCACTTCATCCACCTGTTCACCAACGATAATTAAAATTATTCCCTTTGAAGCTAAAACGACGTAAATGGTGTCTGATTGCAGCGTCTGGCTACTCCTGACCGATTGATTAATTACTCTTGACCATCGATCGCGTCATAATCGAGTTTCGCGTCAGCGTTCAACGTTAGGCTACATGAACCTGACACTTTTACAATCTTTCGAAACCTGTTAACCGTAGAATATCGAAATTACCCAACATTGATCCACGATGAAACGTAGGAAGGCTCGACAATTTACAAGTGATCGGATCATATAATTAACTGAACTCTACCGAGTCTATGAACTTCCGTTAACCGTTTGAGTCACAGGCACTATGATCGCGATGTTATGATTTCATATCAAAAAGGTTCACTACATTTTCCCTTGATGTGTAAATATTGATGAGTTTGAATTCTGTCAAAGTCGACGTGCTTAACATTGCTAATATTTGTTCCTAGTGTCATTACCTTTTTTTTTTAATTTATACTATATAAGTAATACATTTTGTTTGTATAATAGTTACCACCATTTCTAATTATCTCTTTATTCAATAGACACTAACGACATTTAACGACATTTATTGTATGAAACCATAGAAAGAACACAATTATGCAGAAAGAAAAAGAATCTATTAAGAAAAATTCAGCTTCATCAGAAAAGCTTCAAATGCAAAGATTTAAATAGTGGTGCAATTTAATTAGCTACTACTGTACATTTTTTCTAACCCTTTTTACGTGATATTACTAATATTCAGAAATTATTACTCAGAACATCAAAACTTTTGAAAATTCGTGGTGCAATAGTTACGCTCTGCAATGCATGAACTTTTTCCATACTTTTCGTTTTCTGTGTACACATGTTACGAAACGTCACGTAGATAGTTCAAGAAGAACGAGATCGGCCAGGAGAGGAATGAACGAAGAGGGAAACTGGAGGATCACGGAAACTGGAGCATCGAGGCGTGGCTAGCTGAATGAACGTATACCAAGAACCTGTCTAGTAGATGAAGAGGAAGCTTGGTTACTCCCTAGGTAAAAGCCAACACCAGCTTCTAGCACGTTCACGAAGTCTCTCTCTTTCTGGTCTTATTTTACGAGTATAAAGTGGGTGTGTGTGTGTCGAGGCAGCTTCTATGTGGCCTTGCAAGGTCGTTTCCTTGCGACGCCACGAAGATCGTATCTCTGTCAGTTCTCTCGTTCGATTCTCGAAACTTGAAGATGATTAGTGGATCATTTCACTGGGGCACGTCACGCTAATTACGCGATAGAGAAATTGAACGAGGATCAAGGAATTGTTGTAATCATGATCGATCGAAACGTGTAACGGTGCATCTCTTTGTGATTTTATCTAACGTTCCGATAACACTGATGCGCCGGTAATGCGAATAATTATGAGGTCAGGATCATTTGTCTTGCGTTCTGTCTGACAATTTTGCATACCTAAGACGAAGTACGGGAAAGTATCTGTGAAGGAATATAATATTGGAGAATTCAAACGGTCTTTCCCTTCATACTATAATTATTCACGCTACTGTACCCTGTCAAGTTAGAACCTTCCAGAGGAAAGAGAGGCTTTAAAATTATTGACTGATCGACGAGAAAGAGAGAGAGAGAGAGAGAGAGAATTTTTATAGGGTCTGGTTGAGGATTAGATAGGGAATTGGAAATCTATAAAGTTGACGATAGATAATTTTACTACCTCGTGGTATGATTTAGCTGACAGGTACTTGGCGTATCTAGCTGGAAACTCAACGGCTGATTGGCGAAATAAACGTAACGAATGCCAATTATGCCGAACTCGAGACAACTTTGATTCGTTTCTCAGATGAGTCTGATCAAACACGAAACGGTAAAATTTTTACTTGTTCTTCGATTCGTTTCGCGTCTGTATTTACATGTTTTCTGATATACTGCCGAGACTACGATCAGACAGCAATTTGTATTCATAGATACTCGTAATAGCGAGATACCGTATTAATTTTATTCACGACAGACTATGTTACAGGAGCATTACTTTCAGAAAGAATTCAACCAACGTACCAACTACGATAGTCCGATCGAACTGAATTTCCTCTTTAATTATAAGTACGTGTCAGATAGATGAAACGTTGCCTTTTAATTCTGTGGTAAGACTGCTTCGATCAATCATTTTATGTGAATTCGACGAACGAGATTAAAGAGTAGAGATATCCAATTCTGTGGTGTTACAAAGATAGAGATGTTCAATCTGATGAAACTTTATTCGAAGATTGATGATCGCAATGATTAGGGAAGGATAATCATCTGGGTGATTTTTATATAGCTTAGCTGCCGTGTTAAATCTTAATTTTGGTAAAGACACCGACGTGTCGAAAAAAAAATGGGACTTTAATAGGCATCCTTGGATTGCTAGGTTCGAGAAATTACCACTGCAGGTGTTCGACACGCGAGGTCGTTGTAACTATTTATTAAGATTCGTCAATTTTTTTTTACCATTTAATCGTTACAACATTCTCCGGAATATCACGCTATCTTGTTTGATCTTCAATTATTTCGAAGAAACATGATGTAAAAAGAAACAGACTCACCTGTTAAGTTTCAACTGGATTCGACGAGCCATCCGGTGAATTCCATCGGTCACGGCGATCAGTGAAGACTAATGATCGATGATCCTGATGGCACGTGCACACGATCTCTGTTAACGTCGCAAGAGGACCCGTTTCACAAGGCCCACAGGATTCTCTTCATTTTGCTCTCTTCCCGCTTCCCTCAACACGACTTTTTCTATCTTTCTTCTTTCACAATATTCACCACTGTTTATATCCAACCTGTACTTCCATTCACGCGAGAAACAACAAATCTTCTACGTTGAAAGTTACCTCGGAATTTGATCTAATTCTCTTCCTAAAGGATCACTGTTCCATCTGAATCGAACAAACTCTACGGTATTTCTATCACAGAAAATAAAAACCAAAAAAGTGGAAAATATCAAATAAAAGTCACTTGCTATCTTTGTTTAAAACCTCTACGAAAATTCTATTTCTCAGACGAACTTATGCACTCTTTGGATAAACCTTCGACATCGGTAGCAAAGTCTGTTCATCAACGTTCATGGTTCAAATGCGTAGAGTGCAAAGAAACAAAAGCGAGACAACAGGTGCCGTTCCTGGGAGAGGTGTCGAGTGAAAATGGGCAAAAGTGTAATGTGGCTGTGTCAGATCGGCGAGGGAGAGAGAAACAAGGTAACGAGAGGCGCGATTCGGGGCTGTCGCGTGTGGATTTCTGGGGAGTGAGGTGAACGTGTTCTACGAGGCGAGCAACGTGAGACAAACGCAAGGTAGGGTTTTGGATCCGTGCTGGCTGGTGGTCGAGTAGTTTGTGCCTGAGAGCGCAAGCGGAGCTACGACCATCTTCCTCCATCTTCTTTCCTCTTTCGCTACTCTGTCTTTCCTTCTTCGGATCCTGCGTCGCGATCCCTCGGAGAACTTCTTTCTCTTTCGGTCGCCTTGCTAGATGGCGCCAATCAGTGATGGCCTCGAGCCACGAAACTTTCGAATAGACGACGTTTCCTCTTTCATTCTATTGTTTTCTTCGATATCAATGAAAATCATCAGAATTCTTCTTTATACTCATCCCTTTTAACGAGCAAAACTCATTCCTTCCTTTCTACGAACGTTTTTCAGTTAAAATAACTGTTGGATCCACAGTTGAAAGATCTTTGATCACGATAGAAACGAAGATCCCATCGCTAGCTCTTAGTAAGAACTTTCGTCTCTCGCTTACTCCTTCGACAATCTGTTTATCGTTTCACCAGTAGCAAACCTTCTTTCCTCCTCTCACTTTCTTCTCTCCTTTCAGTTCCTCCATCTTGTTCTTCAACTGGGAGTAACACGGTAGCTATCCTTTTCCTATTCACAGTTACATTATCATCCCTTTAAGAATCCAGTACCTGTCTCGATCAGCTTTCCAGTATTGTCCTTAGCCAGTTATGGTAGACGGTGTGTCCCCTTTTTTGGCATACAATTTTTCTCAACTTTCTTCCATCGGGGAAAAGTACAAGCGCTTCTACTATTGGCCATCAATCTACCATCTGACATTCAAGATGTTGTCGTCTCCAATTGAGAAACTCAACTGACGATCTACGTTACTAAGTAGAAAAGAGTAGTCGAGCATTGACCTTCACGTGGCTATTGTTTTTACGATAGCTTCGCTCGTAGTAAGAGGGGAATTGTTGCTTCTCATGCAGATAGTAATGCCAAGGCTGCCATTGGCTTCTTCGGAGTAGGGGAGGATGTTTCTTAATCGTTCAAGCTTCAGGGATTATAAGAACGAAGATTTCGTATCGTGTGAGACGATAAATTTTTGCCTATCAATTTCTGCATATTACACCATTCATCTTGTCATTGACAAATAGTGACAGGAAATCTGTGATTTTCAAAGGAAAAAAACAAAAGTCGCAAGTTAATGGCGTAAACCAGTGGATACGCGGCATTAGACGCGCGGGATGGTGTTCATCGATCAGATAACTGTTACAGAGTCTCCGTCGGCTTTCGATCATTAATAAATTTCATGCGTACCAGAGACATCAACCGCGACGCCTCTGTTCTCGCATTTTTGCTTCCGATTCTGCTGGCGCGCGACTAACGGATGCAACTTGACCACGTTGCCGTCCCACTAAACGAAACGGGATAACCTCGCGCGCTTGTAGACACTTATTCGCCACTTTGTGACGCTTTTTTTTTCATTTCGAAGAGCCCCGATGAAACGTTAGCAAAGATATTAAGTACACTTCATCTAAAACATGACACATCTCGCTTAAGACTTAGCTCGTGCGTGAAAGTTGCCGTAGAATATCGCTGCAGACGTGTTATTATCGTTCATTTACAAAAAAAAATCGTGTCTTTGTTGGAATCGCTACGGTCGTTTTTAATCCATTATGGTTTCTAACCGCTGTACGATTAGGCTTTCCGCGAGAAAATTGTCTGTTAATGTAGGTAAGATTCATGTACCATATTAAACAGAAATCTTCCTCGGAGTAGCTTTATATGAGTATGAAATTATACATGGTGATTCGGAGCGCGTGGTACAGCAGAACAAAAAATGATTCTACGTGTAAAAATAAACAGGAAATAAGGAATAACATTTTCTTGTATGTTGCTTCGTCTCCGAGATAATCGAATTCGAAAATTTGTGGGGCACGCGGCCACTGGAATAACGAAGCGCTTGTTCTCCCTCAAATTTTTAAAATCGATTATCTCGGAAACGAAACGAAATACGAGAAAAATGTATTCTTTATTTTTTGTTTATTTTTACATGTAGAATTATATCCCGCCTCGTAGGAAGTACAATTCTATATACAAAGTTGTGTCTTTCCATTGTAGGAAATGGAAAAAAAGGAGTAATCTAATACCAAGTAAATAGAGAGAGAGAGAATCAATTGGATTTACATAAAGATCACAGTTAGATCCACAGAAAGAAGGTTTGTTTAGCGATCCATGGTAGAAAGAAATACGAAAACGAGGACAGTTCTCGTCGGGTAGGGAAAATCTGCTCGCGACGCTTTTCACGGACAACCACGTGTCCAGTGAAGCAAACCAGGCCCAGTTTCTAGTTTAGAGATTATTAAAGGCTATCGTAATCCGAATCGTGGCCACGAATAAACTATTCAGAAAGTTATTTTACATTTCGCTTGTTCAATACGGGAAAAATTCCTCGACGCTGTTGGAGCTTCTTCAATTTTCTACGTGAACGTGTTCCAAGAATGAAACTTTATTACCAAATTAAAAGACGCTTCTTACCTTTCACCGAAACCAATTATCGAATGTTCGTTAAATTAAATACTTCACAGCTTTTAAGTCGACGAATGACGACGGCCTGTCACACTTTAGCGTTGTTCTTGTCCTCTCATGGCGAAACAAGGAAAAAAAAGAGAGGAACGAACAGTATTTTGAAGAATATAAGCAGATAAGATAAAGGCAACTTGTTAATTGACATTTTATGCGGCGATTTGGACGAAACGTTTCGCCAAGTAGCTGTTATCCATGATCATGTATAAAAAGCGTGACGTGCGTGCGTAACAACTATAATTTCATCGCGGTTGATTAACAGTCCGATGAAGTATCGGCGATGATAAGTTTTTAATAGCCGGTTACATTGACGGTCCCGCCACTAAGCATCCTGGCTAATCAAAATTTACTACGTCTCGCGATATTTAAGCTGAGATTACTCATGCAAAATAGTGTACGCTTAAGTGTCGTTGCAAGTATTACCCTCAACATGGAGAATTCCTTCCGTAGTTTCGGTGAAAGTAACAGAATTAAGTTATTCAGAAGCTAATCTTATCGAAACTCTGTGAAATCATGTTCTTTTACAAGTTTCGCGATAATTCGACAATTCTGTAGATCAATGGTTAACCCCTTGAACCTATGATTTCTTTCGCTGATTATCCATTAGCTATTTACTATTTTCCTACCATTTTACGCAAGAAACGTTAATGTATTACAAATTAATCACAATTGGCTATCCTCGGTGTTATAAATTATAAGAGAAATTAGAATTAAAATTAATATTCATTACTAATATAATTATTTCTCTTAAATCTCTAACCAGAATCTGTGCCACGAGTCTAACTCGTTTGTTATAGGGCAAGGGGTTAAGGGGGAAATCACTTGCAAAAATCGAAATTTTTTCATATTTTTTTCTATGTTTGCGATTTCGAGAACGAGCCCTTAAAATGTTGAAATAAAATTCATTAGAATGAAGAAGACACAGAAGTTTCAATTTGCGTAGCGTTTAATGGTTAGACTGAATTGTAATTTAGATTATAATTATCGCAGAAATACATTACCAGAAAATGTAATTGCTATCATTACATCTCACTATGAAGATTTGAGAAAGAAAGAATTATCGAGATGTTTAGATGAGTTTACAGTAGAAAGGAAAGTTAAGAAATTTCAATGTTATGTCATAGATAAGTCTTTGCAAAGCTTTAAACGCGTTTTTGCTCAAAATCAAATTTTTCAATGTGGACTTCTCGATAATTCGGTGAATGTTCATGCGATTTGCTTCAAATTTAGGATGATAGTTCCTAATAATTTTCTTTGTCGTTGAACTCATGGAATTTTCAATTGGATAATTAGTTCCTACGAAATGTTTGCTGATTTTCCACTGATTCTTCAAAATTTGTTTCTTCAAAACGCATTATTTAGTAACAAATTATTTTTCTCTAAAAATCCATATGTGCAACTGAGGCTATTATTTCACAGTTTCAGAAAATTGTATAATTTTTCATTTTAGAATATGAAAATTATTTATACTCCCACGCTGGTTACTACTATGTCTACGATTATTAATATTTTTGAATCAAATTTTTAGGGAAAGTGTTTTAAGAAATCCACTTTGTGTAGGTATTAAATATTGTTAAAAAAAAAAAGGAATTAATTTCGCTGAAAACAAATCCTTGAAAATAGCCTTTATTTTCAGTTGTCATTATAATTTCCCCCCAAAACATTAAATATACCATTTAAAACAGAATAACTTTTTTAAAATTGCATCAAACGAATTGTGTTCTAGTTGAGAATTTATTTCTACACTTAATAAACAATTATACAAGAAAAGAGAAGGGAGAAATTTCGAAAATTGATCATCCATCTACTACAACAAAACTCGCAAAAAATTACAAAAAATAAGATGCTCTAAATACGAGTAATTGTTACAACAAATATTATTGTTACAATAAATATATAAATACATCTAACCCTTGGTAAATCTAGCGTTAAATGAACTTCCGAAGCTCGTGTGATAATAATACTTGACAAAGAAATAAAATTGTTTGTATAATTTTCCCATATATACATACTAAAGATAAAAATGGCGGTAAAGAAGAATAAATGAAAATTATTGTATTTCCAGTTCTCCTAGAGGCTCTTTAATCATGTTTATAAGTTCTCGAAATAATTACAATCGTGAACTTAAACGTACATATATATATATTTCTGTATGGGAAATTGCTGGTTTTTTTTACGTGAACGTTTTACGCGAACATGGCAACTTTTAGGAGATTACACGGTGAAATTTCGAAAGACGTGCATCTGCCACACAATCAAACCTGCCGGTTTTATTCATTTAACCGGCTATGCAGATGCAAGCCAAACGAATATCGGCCTCCCTGACCACCCGGAAGGTAATTAAGGGGTAATCTCCGTGATTTTTTCCACTGGTCGAACGTTCTTCCGGCGTAACCAACGATAACTACGTTCCTGAACACTGGATCACCCCTAAAATACTCATTATGATTCGTTGAACAAGAACAGTAGTACTTCTTTATCCTTGGAATTTTAATGAATCACGATCTTCGATGAAATCTTTATGATAAACGTTACGTAACACTTCCCACCGATAAATGGACCATCGATATTGTTAAAATATTACAAGCAGCTCCGACAAAGTGGTTCGTGTAAAAAAATCAGGGTTGCTACCACCGAGAGAGGCTCGTAAATTGTACCGAGTAATTATACCAAGTAATCGGGAAGACTTGCAAAGAATAATGACCACACGGAAATGTATGTATCTTCCGATTTCGATGTTTCGTAGTTTAGTTCTTTTTCTCTTTTCTCGTTTTGCTTTTTTCGAGAATGTTACATCGATACGTCGACGATGAAGCAGATACATACGTTACAACGATACGAACTTCTTTATACTTGTCGATTTTGTTCTTCTTTCTTCTTTTTTCTCCTTCAACATTGTGAAAGACGAAATCCAAAGAGCAAGAGAGAGAGAGAGAGAAAGAGGGGGAGGGAGAGAAAGAGAGAGCTGGAGAGAGAGCTGGAGAGAGAGAGAGCTGGAGAGAGAGCTGGAGAGAGAGAGCTAGAGAGCTGGAGAGAGAGAGCTGGAGAGAGAGAGCTGGAGAGAGAGAACTGGAGAGAGAGAGAGCTGGAGAGAGAGCTGGAGAGAGAGAGAGCTAGAGAGCTGGAGAGAGAGAGCTGGAGAGAGAGCTGGAGAGAGAGAGAGAGAGCTAGAGAGCTGGAGAGAGAGAGAGAGCTAGAGAGCTGGAGAGAGAGAGAGCTGGAGAGAGAGAGAGCTGGAGAGAGAGAGCTGGAGAGAGAGAGAGCTGGAGAGAGAGATAGAGAGGGAAAGAGAGGGAGAGAGAGCGAGAGAGCGAGAGAGCGTGCACTTGTACTGATATAGGATGATTCGTCTTCTGAAGTTGTGTTTTTTAATTTCATCGATGACTTTCGGTAATTGAACTGTTGCATACTAATTAAGAATAACTGTTCTTTGATATTCTAATACCACAGAAGCAACATGAGCAGTAAATCCGAAGAATGAAGCGATCATCTTTTCTGAAACGCTTCGAGAACGAACAATTTTTGTTGATTTTGCTTCATTTTGTAAGACCTAAACAGCCCATTGGTGTTTAGCGTTAGACTCATAGAAATAAATCCAAATTTCGTCACCTGTGACATTATTATAAACTAAATTCGATAATCCTCTGTATCTTTTGATCATTTCTTTGCACCACGTTATACGATTCCCTTTTTGAGAATCAAATTGTGAGAAATCCATCGAGCATAAAGCTTCTTTACGTTTTAACAGTCATGTACTCATTATAGGGTTCCAAACCAACTTGCATAAAGTGATTACATTGCAAGTATACTCGTTGAAACTTTCCTCTTTACGAGTAGTAATTCAAACCCGGTTACTGAAATTGATTCGGATTCGTAAGTACATATTGAACTTGATCCGATCCCTAATTATGAGTTTGGTTGTGATAAGATTGATCGACGTTATCCCTCGTGGAACACCCACATCGATCAGGCCATTAATTTTCTCGATTAAAGTCACGGGGCGGGGACACATTGGCCTAAAAATTCATTACGGTGGCCCAATTAATCGTGTTGCTGCTCGCTTGTCCGTCTTGTAGCCCGTTAAATTTTTACCTGGTCCCGGAAGACTGGACTGGTCTTCTACCACCCTCTTTGCCTGGCCCTGTTTACTCAAAAAACGTCGAATTGATCATGTGAACTGATGGCGGCAGCTCCATATTTTATCATATTTATTACATGTACCGAATAACACAATGAAAGAACTTAGGATTTGTTAGTGTGAACGAAGTGAGAGTTTTGTTCGGTGCTTCGACTACTTTCAAAGTACAATATGTTGAATTGGATACAGAATTGAATGATGTGAGGGAGTGTGCGCGAATGGAAAAGCTGCGATTCGATGGACAACTGACGAGAAGGTAAGGAGAGAGAGAGAGAGAGAGAGAGAGATGGAAAACAGAGAGAGAGAGAGAGAGAGAGAGAGAGAGAGATGGAAAAGAGAAAGAGAGAGATGGAAAAGAGAGAGAGAGAGAGAGAGAAATGGAAAAGAGAAAGAGAGAGATGGAAAAGAGAGAGAAAGAGAGAGAGAGATGGAAGAGAGAGAGAGAGAGAGATGGAAAAGAGAGAGAAAGAGAGAGAGATGGAATAGAGAGAGAGAGAGAGAGAGAGAGAGAGATGGAAGAGAGAGAGAGATGGAAGAGAGAGAGAGCTGGAGAGAGAGAGAGATGGAAAAGAGAGATAGAGAGAGAGAGAGAGAGAGCGTCAATTCTGGAAAGTCAACTTTGGACAAGGTAATGCTCTTTGCAAATCGAAAGAAAAAGCGAAATAATGATTCGAATTATTAATATATAATACTAGGTCTTGATCTCGTTGTAATGACTTCCTAGCCGATTCTGCTCGCCTTAAATAGTCATCATGTTCTTCCATAAGTTTCTTCTTTTCTTCATCATCAACCGATACTTTAATTTTAATGTTTAATAGGTCGCATTTCTGACAAGTATCTTTGCGCGGTTGGTGAATATGCAAATTAAAATCTTTTTTAAATATTTTCCTATAAGTCCACACATTAACTACTTTTAAATTATTTTCGTCGCAATGAAGTTCGTACAAATTAAACATTTTCTTTAGAGTTATATCAGGATATAAATATTTTCTATTATTATTAAAATCCCCAATTTCTGACATTATCAATAACAAATTGAACTTAGACCACTTACAAAGTACAATTTTTAAACAATCGAAATAACTGCGAAAATTTATATGTCTAAAATTATCGTATACTCTGAATACACTTAACCTCAAAATAATTTTTATGACAGCTAACTTCAAGTGGTACATATGACTACAGTTAACAACAAACAATTGACAAATAGATTTAGACTACTTCCAAAAATAAATAGCTCATATGATACTAATATTAGTGAAAAAATATGATTTAAATCAGGTAATATTTTCTGCTTGACCATAATGAATGTCCTAATACTTATAAACGACAATGTAGTGTCTTCGATCGATTCATCTATCGACAGATCAAGAACACTTTTCCCTAATTAAAGAAAGAAAACGAAGAACAATCTCACTACACTTGCTAATACACACTTCTCGCAGAGAATGCAATAAATTCGCAAGGTGGACTTTGATAAACGAGGTATCCAAGTCGAGGACAAGCAAAAGGGAAGTTCCGATAACGAATCGCTACTCCAGTTTCTGGAATACTGTGTGCCTCGTGCAAAGGATCAGGCTAACGTGGACGAAGAAGAATGCGTTTAACCCGCAGGTCACACGAAGCCACAAGATCGTTTTTCGGTGGGACCAGATGAAAAGACCCTGGCGGTCGTATGAAAATTTCAACAGTGAATTTATACACGTGACTGACTGGTGAACCGTGTATGATAACGATAAGGTGAAAGAGATCGTTGTGGACCACCACACGTGGAACGGTTCATTTATTTTCTTTCTTTCTTTATTTTATTTTTTTATTTTTTTCTCTTCGATGCTCGGCATAAAATTCTTCAAGTTTATCAACGTATCATTACACACGTGTATCAACCTGATTGTTGGTTATTTTTACTTAATCCTCCGGTATATATACGACTCGTGTATCCTTCTTTTCCTTGATTTGTCTTTCGATAACTCGACATTAGAGTGAGGTTTATTAGGTAGTAAAGAGAACCTCTTCTCGGGTACATTCCTTCTTTCCTTCTTTCTTTATTTTTTTTATCGTGAAATGTTAGCGATTTTAGTCAAATACGACTGAATGTACGCGCAATAAAAGAACTTTTACAATAAAACTTAGGAAACATTCCTTTTCGCTGGGAAACATTCCCGATTACCTTTTACATACGCGACATTTCTATTCTATTTCCTTTAAACGTAAACTTTTAACATCAAGATCTTATTCTAGAAAATTTATAACAGTTTTCTTGAAGTTTTTATAGATTAGAGAGACCAGAAAGGAATCCATTATTTTTTATGTTTGAGTTTGGTGTTAGTCTATGCTCGTATGCTGGAGTGTAAGCACCTCTTTGATGGTTTGTTTTATTTTAGTGTTCGTTTAATTTATTTTTCAGGATTTCATTCTACAACTCTTCCTGCCAATAGTCTCTGCCTGAATGGATTCTGTTACATCGTTTCAGAATTACACCGGACGGTAGTAATTTCGAAAAAGGAAGTGCAACATGAGGTAAACGATCGCGTGAAAATGGCAAGAAGCGTCGCAGGGCACACATGCAGCTGATTAGTATGTTTCCTCGTGGAGAGAAGAAACAGGACCGCAAGAAATCACACTGGCAACAAAGCGAGTCAGCGAAGAAATACACGATACCAACAGCAGAAATGGTACTTAAAGGAGGCCTACAGTTAGATAACATGTGGTAAAGTGACCATCTGTCTAGGAAGTAACTACCGGTCAGAATGGCAGCCAGAACAACGACATCCTCGCTCCTTTTCTTTTTTTTTTTCTCTCTCTCTCTCTCTATGGACAGCCATTGACATGCAACAAGGTAGATAATTATGCGTGACCATTTCGAGATCGAACTGTTGTATCATTAATTATTCTTCGATAGATGACTTCTTGTAATTAAGTTGATGTAACAAGTTTCTATAGGAGTTGTCACTTTACATTACTTTAACCAGAATTCGACTTGCAACTTCCTTTAAAGAGGAATTGGAAACTTGACTTGAGTTCTTTGTTCTTTATTTTTCATTTCTTTTTGTACTGGAAAGAATTGATTCAGTAGCATCGATAAGTGAGATGTCAGATATATGTATGTCGGCGAATAGAAGATTATAACGCGTCGTAGATTTAGGTTTCTGCTGAGATAGAAAGAGACAGAGCTACGGAGCTAAATTTGTAATTTAGAGATTGTTTAAACATCTTTCTTCGTTTCACTGGTCGTCAAACGGCATTCGATAATAACAAAAATTTAGTGCAATTATGAACATGAAACGTATCTCAAAATCTATGTATGGAAACTTGAAAATCGCTCGGAAACATAGAATGTAACACCATTTTGAAGGAAATGACAACATTATAAGTATCTCACGATATAAACAGAGTAGATCTTAGTAGAAAAAGGGTCTATATGCGGAGCAAGAGAATTTTAATTATAACACCAAAATGAAAGAGCTTATAATTTTGACAAAAATAAATATTTTGGCTTGAAATTTTGTTTACAATATATGTAAGTAATATTACAGAGATAAAGCTATGGGTTTGATAATTTCTCGAAAAAGAAAAAGAAATTGTTTTTCACCTAAACAAAATTTGAACATGAATTCAATTTTAGCACCATTCGTTTCAACGTGAGAAATGACATAAAACCATTTAATTTCAAAGTATTCTCTTAAAAATAGTTCATTTTCTGGTGGAATCTCGTTCTTAACTGAAAACGTGATTGCTCTTTTATCTTAACACGTGGAAGATAAATAATAGTCAAAAATACGTATCCATTGTATTTTGTAATTCCATTCACTTCTATTTCTTCCAAGAGGTATATACACAGTCCTCCAAGAGAAAAAGAGGAACAACTGTGCCCTCGTACAATTCTTCCTACTAACGAAAATAGCTGTGATATTTATGCCAGTCCAGTTAAATGGAACGCCCTGTAGAAGACAGGTGTGGCATAATAAATCAGTGTAGATAGTCATCGGTCAGATGAAGGTAAGAGATTGAACTTTGTTGGACGAGGAAACCGCGAGCTTCTCGTATTTCATGGAATTCAGCTGACCAACGACAGGAACAGAGGCAGTAAAAGGTGTTTGCTTTTTAATTGTCGTTGAATTCCCTCTCTCTCCCCTCTTTCCCCTCTTTAACGACGATCCTTCGCTGTGCTTAATCGACACGCTGTGTTGCCGTGTTTACGCCTAATCGTAAATTAATCGTAAACGGTGACGTTCATCCGCTAATTTACACGCGGTACGCGTAATTTCGGTTAATTAGATTCGGAGCTTACCCGTACGTGACACGAAATTTCAGTGGTACGCAGAAATTTCAATCGTACCGGAAACCGCGTCTACCTTCTGTGCAACAGCTAATACGTAATTATTAATAATACGCGGGCAACGTTTACGTATTCGTCTGATTGGCGACTTGGCCATGCGAAGCTGTTAATCGCGAGAAACGCGGCGGGATAAATTGAATAACGGTACCAGGGGGACGAAGAAGCCTTTTGATTTCGTGTCTCTTTCGATAGTGAGTTTCGCAAGTGGCAAGCGCAATTGGAGAATGTGAAGGAAAGAAAAAGTCACGACTAGTTGTTGATTTTATGCTTGAAATCGTGTTCATGTTCTGGTGGTTCGGTGAATCTCGATTTCTCATCGCGAGTTTTCGAACGACGCAACGTTTCTCCGTGTTCCCGGAGCAACAAAGTGAAAACTGCAGCTGTTGTCACGATTGTTATTACTATTGGACGCGTATTACCGAGCAGAAACAGAACGAATCGGTAAATCCGCGGTGTACGAGGTGTGAGAGTACTGTCAAGCCGTAATTTGCAAGGTTGCTGGCCCGAAGGTTAACGTGGAATCGTAAACCGTGACAGGGAGAACTGGTTGCCGCGAATCTTAACGATTATCAGTCTGCCAAAAATTCTTATCTTGAACCGCGAGACCACATCTCTAAACATTAGGACCAATTTTCTGTATTTGTTTCTCTATTTTCTGCTTTTTATCCCAGGAGGATCATACTTAATTGTTAGACTCTTTGTACAATCGTTAATCTCTTTACTGAAAAAATATTTTCTTACGGTTTAATTAACGACAACAGATGGAATTGCAGCGTTTAAGGATTCGCAGAGTGCATGTTGTTTAATAGAGTGAAGACTGAGTAGGATCTCCGTACGATCTGCAACAGGTATTAGACGAAAACGTTACTTATAAGCACGCGAGCAAACAGTTGTTGGAACGAACTTTAAGGATAGGATCCATCCAAATTGCAGGTAAAATGTCTTTCCAAATGACGTAAGTCGTTTCATTTTAGCTTTCCATTCCGTTCGGAGAACACTTCAAACGATCAATGAAATTATTTGCACAGTTGATCTACGTACCATGATAAAAGTCTCCAATGACAGTATATAAAATACACCAGCCTTCAGTGTGATCAACTTTCTCGTGAACATTACGGACAATGTGAAGATTTTCACGATATCTGTCAAATTTTCATGATTCCAGCCTGAGAGCCACTGACTTCTCTCTGTCACCGAGCTCTGAATCGACGATTTACGACCGAGAATACACGTCGTTTTAAGGAAAACCATCCGCTTAATTAATTGATCAGCCTAATTAACCCTTACCGCGTAGCTCAGCTGGTTCCCTATCCAACAGATGTACAACAGCTGAGATATGGCTGCACTCAGATAAATGCCGAACTTCATGATGTCCGAACTTTGACCTCCGACCTATATCGAACGATGCAAATCGATCACGATCTGATAGATCTACGTTTTTAAGCAACACGTATATACTTACCACGACAGCTTGGAAACCAGTTAGACAAATAATCGAAGTACTCGAGAGCATCTGGACGAACATACTCGAACTGTAGATTCTGTTGTAATCATTGGTCATAAACACTAATCTCTGATGAAATTGAAGACAGATCTTGTAACGACGGAGAAACGTATTATCCTGGTTCTTGTTCTTTGTTCTTGTATTGGTATTCATATTGCAAATTTTGTTGGTCTACGAAGAGAATTTATTTATATACATTTATATACATCACACTGATTAAACGAAGAAAATTAACCCCTTGTCGTACGAATTTTTAATCGCTGCGTATGTTGAAACCGGAGATTCTTCTAATAAGAATCACCTAACCTAACTTAACCTAACCTAACCTAACTTTCTATCCACTTAATTTTGTCCACGACTGTGTAATACTTCTTTTGTCGTATCTAAACGATAATCTGCACAAGTGTGACTCGTTATTATACGGCAAGGGGTTAAAGGTGAACTATTGATTTGTACATTTGACATCTCCGTTTCATTGGTACATTTCTCAAAAGTTGCATTTAGAATATCGAATAGCGCAGTGATCAGGCTGCACACGGCTACGGTGACACTGTCCATAGCAATAATACCCAATAAACCGCCAGAGACAGCAGAAGTTTCAACGATGAAACCAATTTCCCGCCATGGAGGTATAGTGGTGTTAAAAGGGTATTTTGCTCTGATAGGTAAACCGGTCTCCATAGGTGAGAAAAATAGCAGAGCTATTCCTAGAATGCATCCTAACACGCTAAACCCGTAGAAGATTACTTTGTTAAGTATATGGTATTTGTTGATGATGACCTTAATGGACTCCATATCTATAAAGAATGCCATACGATTAATTCTAATATATTATACAAGGTATCCCGTAATTGGTGGTACAATCAAACAGTTTGATTCTACACTGCGGTGCATAACTATAGCATAGCCTAAATTTTTAGCTGTTCCAGAATTTGGATTGAAAATGCGAAAAAATTAATTGTTAGAATTGAAAGTGTATGACAAGTAATTAAGTTTAAGTTCATCTTTATTTAAATTCTCCTTTTGTACAATACGATACAATCAAAATAGAATCAAAAACGCGAATTTTCAAAGAATAAGAAAGTTACGATAAAAATAATTATACACCGACCCAATAATATTATTCTTTTTTATAAATATACATATGAATGCAATGTAAAAATATGCTAGGTTTGTTCAGATACTGCAAAATCTTTTCCAAAAAATAGTTCGTTTTTTGGATAAACGAGCAAAAAATAATGTGTGTTCGAGGAACCTCTTCGTTAGGACTTGGAAATGCTAAGGTTAAGTTTATTTTATTTTAAATTATACTTTCTCAGTTTAGAACACGGAAATCATCAAACATTACAATATTTATACCATATTACTAATAAAAAAAAAAAAAAAATGGATAGATTGCGTCATATCAAACCGCAATATTTTCACGCCATAAAGTATTTACATTCATAACGTCTATTTCGGTATGATTCAATTTTTACGATATAAAAGATACACGAGATATGGTTTTAATAGTTACTACTTACTGGAAAATCTGCAGAGATCATCAGCACAATTCAACACATCGTCGAGTAACTTGATTATCCTTTTACGACGAATTTGGTAATTTATAGCTTTGAAAATCACGACGACTATTCCAGCAAAGATACAACCGTCATCGGTAATGATCGAGAGGTTGTCGATGTTCTCGTAAATGTCTGCAAATATAGTGATGGCTAATACGTGCATCATTGTGAGCATCCATAGTTTATACACGAAGTAAGCGATTTTCGTGAGCAATAAGTGTCTCGTTTCAATTTTCCAAAGGCCGCTATACCTGTACAAAAATAATTAATCCTTTTTGGAATTGACGTGGATAAAATGATCAGACAGTGGTTATATATCCCAAGAAAAAGGAAAAATTAATGAATACATTTAACATAATAGCACTTATTCTAAATACTATATTAAATTGGTGCATATGAAATGTCAGATTTTTAAATGAACGTTGATAGGTCCATATTTCTTTTCAGAATAGGTTTATTTACTAAAAATAAGCAAAAAATTGCAAAATAAAACTGAAAGTTACATTTATATTCCTTGAAAAAGGCTACATTTTTCATTTAGTAATTGCTTATAAAAAAATTCCCAAACTTTACCCATTTTTTGACGTCTCAATGTGGTGTCCCACCTTAAATAAGCGAAAATCTGCTGGAGATACGTTGGGTGAATATGGTGAACGTTACAAAATTTCGTATTTCAATATATTCAATTTTGTAATTGTTTTTTGTGACGGCTGTCGAATTTTTAACTTTTCACTCATTTCATCGATGTATTGGCAGTATTTTTCGGTTACAATGGTCTTCCCACTTTTTAAAAATGAATAATGAATCAGTGCGTTCACATTCCACCAAACAGTCGATAAAATTTTCCGTGGGTGAAGTGATGACTTCAGTGTACGACCAGGTGTCCCGCTTTTATCAAGCCATCGAGCAGATCTCTTCTGATAATCACGAAGGACCCATTTCTCATCACAAGTAATGATTCGATTGAAAAGTGGCTCTCGGAGAGATCGAGTTAATAGCGATAAACAGACATTCAGTCGATCCAATTTATTCTGTTTGCTCAATTCACGCGGCACCCATTTGTCCATTTTTTATTTTTTTTTAACTTTTCCAATATTGTTGATTAATCAACATCTTTTGATGGCAAACATGGATTTATTTCCACGAATGACTTCAAAACATTATTCACAAACGTCTCGGGTCTTCCACGAGACTCATTTCGAAGAGAAAAATCTCCAGAACGAAATTTCTTAAACCAATGTTGTACTGTTCTCTCATTGATAGTGTTCTCACTGAACGCTTGGTTTATATTTTGTTTTCGCTACATTATTGTTAGGTTTAAATTCGTATAACAAAATTGTAGGAAAATCAACAGAATTCATGCTTGTAGAATACTTCATATAAATGTTAAAAATAAACAATTTTGAAACAACTTTTTTGGTCAAATATCACCTTGATGATAGAGAATAAAACTTCAAAAGGTATTGCATCATCAACAAAAGCATAACATAAGCAGGGAGACAAATATTTGTGTATAATAAAAATAATAAAATAATAAAAATACGACATTTCATATGCATCAATCTAATAGAAATGTGAGTGACTCGTATACTCGGAGGATATGTACATACACGGTTGCATTTTACAACTTTTTTATTATTTTTTTATATTATGTGACCTGTCTCAAGGTAAAACATAATTCGGAACTAGACTAAACAAAGATAAGAAAGGCTACGCAGCATCCGAGACGAAATAAGCGATAAGTCAAAGTATAAAAGAAGCACGCGACAAGCGGAGCGATTCCATTCATTCTGTTATTCTTATTCTGAATCAATCATTTTGTATATAGTGTTTAAGTGCATATATTCAGTGTAATAATTAAGTGTAGTGAATAAAAGTGTTGTTTTTAAAAAAACAAAATTCTTCGTCTTCGCCTGTGACAATTATTATTATTTTTTTAGCTGGTAATGAAAATTTGAAAGATATATTTTGTAGATTGATTACAGGCTCAGATAAAAAGTTTGGAAGAAATGACATTCTCTGCTTTCTTTACGATTTCGACCAAATTTATTTTTTTCCAAATTTTTCGTACTCGTCATCTAGGAGCTAATCCTCCTAACTCGTCAGAAAGGCTCAAATCGTTTGGTTCAATTTTTAAAAAGTTATTGTTTTAAATAGTGTCCAAATATTAATGGGAGTCGCTGTATAACAAAATACACATTAAACTCGCGACAGAAAATTCTATTTACATTCTAATATACATTTTACTCAAAATGTGTATGTTACGGTAAATGTGATTAATCCGTTGATTATCTATAATTGTCGATCTGGTAAATGTGATGAATTCTTGAATATTTATCAAATTAACCAGCGAGTTTACATAATTCCCAACTCGTAATGGCAAATATGATAAATATCTGAAATAATTGATTGAGTCTGTAGAGTACAGCGCAGTTTTTTAAGTTAGGTTAGGTTAGATTATATCTACCAATTATATCTACTAATAACCTAAGTTAGGTTAGAATAACAATATTTTACAATTTACAATTAAAAATTCAATGAATTATTTTAAGTTACATGGATGTTGGTAAAGTTATGGATTTTTATCACATTTGCCAAATTTAATGGTAATTATATATAATAACCGGCAATTATACATAATCACCAGATTAATCACATTTCCCGTAATGTATATACTTCAAGCGTTTGATGATTTATGAACGGAAATATACGTGTACTGGGTAGATCTTCAATACTGATTTATTCGTAAATGAAGCTTGATACGAAGAAATGTTATTCTTTTTTTCAATTTATTTTTGCACGTAGAGTCACTATTCTGTCGTTTGTATCACCACTTTGGAAACACCCTGTATAATACTTATGAGATTATACAAACATATTAACACAATTCTCACTTTAAATAACTCATTTGTAAATGTATCAATTGTCGAAATGATTTCATCCATTCGTGGCTAGAAACATGAGCCATCGCGTTAACCTATCTATCTACGACTTAACGAATAGAAAAGTTCCTCCTGAGGAAAAGTCGAAGAGATCGTGTGAGTAGAAACAGTATGTATACTTCAACCCTGACATGTTATCAAGTAGTTATTTTCGTTCCATCTGACACGGTGCCTGTTGAGAAAATTGCGGATAAACGAATCCGATTGCATGGTCGTTTTTCGGAATTATAGAGTTGATCATGATACACGTGTTCGCTACCCGACTCACTTCCGCGAATGTCGATAAAAGTGAGGGGTAATTGTATACTGATAGACTGGCAAAAGCATGGTTTTACTATGCATTTACATACAAAGAATAAAGATATTGTAAAACCATGCGTTTCGAAGCAATCGCATCGGGTATTGCAAATGAAACTATTTCTAACTTAGATGATCAAGTAGATCGAGCCTTTGGTTACTACTAAAAGAATGATCGAGTGGAAGAAGTATAATTGAATCTGTTAAAAAGTGACAAGTTTGTAATGTTGATAAATGTGAATTAGTACTCGAATTTGTTTCGTTTATTTCTGGTGAAATGAAAAGGAAAAAAAATTTTGTCGCAATCAGGAATAGAACTCATGTTTAGTGTAGTGAGTGTTAAGTACCCTAACCACTAGACTATAACAGATTAGACAACATACGTTTTTGATGTTCAAAATATAGGAAAGTTTAAGATTTAATTTCATGTAAAAGTTACAGTATAGTAAAACAATTTCACATTATTATATCAGATATACTAGATGAAATTTATACTTCTGCACGTTGAAGATTATTCATAGCGCTATAATTAAATAAATTGAATGATCGTAGTGTAAAGAAAAAAGGGAAATTATTCTGCTTGATTTCTGACAGTAGTAGCTTTTAAAGAGATCCTCAAATATGAAACACATTATTTCTACATCTTTACAGAGTGAAAAAAAATATATATATTGATACGGGAATCGAACACAAGACACTTGTGTCGATGCGTTTGGAATGTTTCAAACTGGTTCGTGTGAAATGATCGATTTATAGAACGTTTCTTTTACGAAAAATTACAAAAGAATTTTGTCAGAAGTGGGATTCGAACCCACGCCCTCAGAGAGGACCAGAACGCCCATTAGAAAAACCCAGGTATTTTAAACACTGAGAAGGTATTTAACAACCTTGAGTCTGGCGCCTTAGACCGCTCGGCCATCCTGACACTTGAAAGCGTCTTCTCTTAAAATTCATCACACAGTTTTCTTTGTATTAAAATTAATATGTATATAGTATTGTATTTTTAATTAAATAAAATACATGAATTACAAGCAGATCTAATATTATCTTCACTAAAAGGAAAAATACAAAGAATTTGTATTCGTTTCTATGGAATAGAAAATCTTTATCATGAGTATATCTTTGTCAAATTTTGTTTTAATATACAAAAATAAATAAAATAATAATCGACGCTTATTTATTTCGCAGTCGGTAGGACTCGAACCTACGCTCCCCGAAGGGAATCTGATTTCTAGTCAGACGCCTTAACCACTCGGCCACGACTGCCTTGAAGAGCCTTTTTTAAATTAAAAAACTCAGGCATGTAAAAATTTTAAATATAGAAAAGTTACAATCGTAGTGAAAGAGGGTTTGAATGATGCGAGAGAGTGCGCGCGAATAGGAAAGCTGCAATTGGATGGGCAAATAATGAATCATGAAGACAGAAGGAGAGAGAGAATTGTGAAAGGGTGAAAATCTTTCAGTCGAGCAGCCGGACCCTAGCGGACCAGGCTCTCCATCCGGACATCCGGCACCGCGAGCAACCGGAACCTAGCGGACCAGGCTCTCGGTCCTGAGTTTCCTATGACCCTTCCTGGACAAGACGTCCGCTACCAGCAAGGCTTTAGTCTTACGATCGCCGGGAACTCCGATATTTTTTTGGAGAGGAACCATCCTGGAGGAAAGGACCTTGTCTACCTCGACGCGGGATTTAAAATTGTGCCTGAAAGTGCAAACGTTACACAGTTCATTTTAATATCTTCGATGTAATATATTTAGAATAAGAGTAAGTACTAGAGAGTGTTATAAAGCTAAAGAATGATTCTTAACTTTGACTAGTCCGTAAGATACGATAATGCAGTTCATAAGATGAAATAAATTAGCATAAAATATTAGAAAATAGTCTACCCATCCGCCGATGGTCGTCGTGAGACACGTGCGTTTTTACTTTAAGTAGTTCAGAAGATAGAATAAATTATACCTAAGATAGCAAATTCCACTGAGCACCGTGTGCGCATTTTCTTACAGAAATACGCGACTCATTCGTAGCGAATTAATAAAATGCCTGCAGCATTTTATTTTACCGCAACTAATTAATCTTTTCAACACTCAAATTGTACTTATAAGTGGAATTTTCAAAAAAGTGAGCAACTTAACAATACTTTGTAATAAGATTTACATTTGTGTTGCGTTTCGTTACGCCGTTAATCCTTTATGGAACATCACCGGGTTGTAAGACTCGTGTTCACTTATTCGTGCCAGTTTCGGAGACGTTGATTATAATCAACCTAATCCGATAATTATCGGATAATTAACGCTTTGTCTGCTATGGACGCATATATGCCTCCATCTAAAGGTATCGACGTGCACTATGGACGCATATATGTATGTGTTCTGCGATCGTTTCTGTCTTACATTTCCGATAAAAGCAAACGTCAGGAATTTTTAAGACAGACTCATCTCTTCGTATTACACGCCAATAAAAATACAAAGATTCTGCTTATATTGAACGTTTATTCCTTATTTCTCAGAGAGTTATCTATTCCTTTAGTCGACAGACAGTTGAGATTGTTGCAACAGCATATCATAATATTTCACTTGCGGTGTGTCCAATTTGTTTAATTATTATGTGTTCTTCAGTATCTGCTCCAAATAAACGGAGTCCCAATTAACCGGAATCTAGTGTATTTAATCTAGCATAATAGAAACTGTTACAAGGACTGATACAATTTTCTGAACATTTTATAATAAAAATCCAACTTGAATTATAGAACGACATTAAACTCGGCCAATGAAATTTTCGAGTAGAAAGGATGAATATCTCTCATTACCTAGAAAATCTTTTTACAGATATCATATATGCATACATATACACACTCCAATTATTCTGTACAGGTTTACTAAACACAACGCATTGCGATTATCGTTGAAAATAGAAAATAATCTTACTACATAAGCAGTTAATGTATTACTGTTAATTGCAGCGGAAAAAAAGAATTATTAGGTAACGAGAATCGAACTCAAGACACTCGCGTTGCTTGTAATAGGAAGTTATCTCGAACGATTTTTGTAAAAAAATCAAACTACTGAAAGTTTTATATGAAAAATATTTATAACAATTGGGGAAAAAAATATTTGTCAGAAGTGGGATTCGAACCCACGCCCTCAGAGAGGACCAGAACGCCCATTGTACTCAGATTTCACCGAGAAGGTATTGAACCTTGAGTCTGGCGCCTTAGACCGCTCGGCCATCCTGACATTCGATTTCGACTTCTCTTAAAATTAATAACACTCTTAATTTCTTTTACTTTGTATCAATTTCGTGTTTGACAAAAAAAAGATACTACAAATTATAATACAAAATAAAACTGTTACCGTCATAAATACTTGTATAGTAATAAATTGAAATGTTAGGAAATAAGTTATTTTCTAAATTATTCATTCTTATTACCAAATATGATTAATACGTATGTATAAAATACTCTAATTTTTATGAGTTGAAATTTTAGAAAACTATGGGTATGTGAAATAATTTATACACATTATTACAATGTATTATTACTTTAATAAAAAAATAAAAAAGAAAGAAAAAGAATGGTCAAACTGTTTCCGCCCGGGATCGAACCGGGGACCTTGTGCGTGTGAAGCACACGTGATAACCACTACACTACGGAAACTACATGCAGAGGTTGTTCTATAAGTATTTTATATATTTGTGTAAGGAACTAGTTTAAACTTTTTTGTACTCATTATATAAAAGAATAGATTCAAGCAACAGAAAACTCAACATGTTGAACACGGAGCTAATTTTGCTATGCTTTCCGTTCAGGCGGCAATCATTCATTGAGTATTGGATTACAGAGTATAGACAGATGTAACCTAACCGATATCGCCTAAACGAAAATTTCACTGTTAGTCCCTAGAGACTGACGCCACGCTGAACGTGTTAATACAGTTCTCAAATTACGAATGTTAAATAATGCTGTATTATTTTCGATTCTTTTTATATTTGCTCGACTAACTTTATAGTTTACTATGGTCCGTTAAATCATCCAGAGTGAATTCGAGGATTCGTTCTCGGATAATGAAATTTCACTTCTTAAATCTCATATTTTCGAATTCATTTTATCGTTTAATCATAGAATAAGGAAAACAGAATACGTTTCTTTTGCAGTAATTGATTATTTATTTATTGTTTCCATTTTGAGAAAGTGTGAATGATATTAATCCTTTCGGCCCTTTTAGACAGGTTTCCTAATCGCTTGCGGTGGTCGAGTGTGATTTTATGGATGTGCTTGAAATAAATTATTCGTTACTAATCTCTTTTTTTCTCCATAATTGTGTAACTTATCGTACGCATTACTATAAAACACGAGGTTACAGTATTTCAGGGCCCAAAGGGTTAAAAACCAATATCATAAGTAACATGTTATTATCAATGTATTATATTTACAGAATTGCAATAAATTATGTGTAGGAAGTCAATGAGTATGAACTTATTACATATAATGGCTACTTGTGCACCAATGAGTATGAAATATGCAATTGTCAATGTTAAATAGAACTGTTTAAAAAAAAATGTTGTGAGTTACGATGTGTATCGTTGAATACATGTATCATATTTCATAGAATGAGTATTTAAATGGTTCTTGACGATATAGGGATTTTTTCTTTTACATTTGAAATGTAAACACGCTATATGGCATTTGTCGCGTTTGAACGCGACACTTGTTTAAGTTAATCCGATTAAATAAGATTCCGAGAGTCATACACGTTATTTTTTATCGAGATTCATAATGATTAATGCTAATGAACTACAAATTGTATTTATCTTACGATTATATAATGACTACCGATCGATCATCGAACGGGCGAAGCGATAATCTAATCGCACAATGAAAACAACACGTTATTCGTCGTTCTATTCAGACTAAGTTTCCACTATTGCTAACTTCGCCATTTCTCGAGAATCAGAAAAGCAACATTCCCGACATGAAATACGAAAGACTAAGTGCTTTTAAGTGTATATGCTCCGTTGAATGAAAACTATTTAAAATAATACCTACATACTGTACAAAAGTGTTAAAAAAAAGATAAAAAATAAATGCTAATCGAGGAAAACGTAGAAAAATGTGTACACTCTGAAACAGTTCATTTCTTTTTCTTATCGCAATCGGTTGTCTTTTGTATTATCAGTTTATTTCGCTGTCTAGTGACTTTGGTTGTCGGCCGACTGTTCGGTGCGATCTGTTTCAATCCTTGCTGCGATATTTTCACTGGACTGGCTGCACGCGGCGGTGTTGGTCCTTTCAAAAGTGCCTCGACATCCGCCAGTCGTTTTCTCAACGTTCGATTTTCACGCTTATATTTCGCCAGTTCCGAATCTTTGTCCAATCTCTCGTGACCAGAGCTGCTGGTCTCCTCTGCGAAATGTCTGAACATAAGATGCAATTTCTCTTCGTGTTCTCGTTGCATCAAAACTAATCTCCTCTCGGCTTCTAATTTCGTCTGTTTTAAAGCGTTGGTCAACGTTTGCACCTGCCATTCCTGTGTCTCTATGTGGCTCTCCAATTCGGCAGTCTGCACTTCTAAATTCTTCGAGCTCTCCTTCAGATCGATTACCTTTAAAAAATATTTATAAAACAAAGTTCTCATTTCACCGTCTGAAAGTTTCGCCAGCCTTTCCATCAACATTCTCTCCCCCTTTTCCCGTTGTGATTGATTCTCGTCGAATCCTTTTCGTCCACAAATCATCTCGTTCTTATGTTCTATCATAGCATCGATCGCTTCGATTGTTTCCCCGCATTCTAATAGTTTTCGTTCCTCTACGGTAGACAGAGTTTTCTCTTTTTGAAACTTTTCATCTAAATCGCATTTCTCGTCTACCAAACAATCCCTAGTACGTCGTAAGTTTCGAATCTCGTGGCGTAGAGCTTCCTTTTCATCGATGTCTGCTGTTCTCTCCAAATCCATGGATTTTTCCTTTAAAACATGATCAAGATGCGATATTCTAGCGCTGACGTCTAATAAGTTCTTCTTCTTATCGGAATAATCGGTTTTCGATTTACTGTTATTTTTCTCATCCTCGCTCTCTGACTGCATCTCTTTTAACTTCGAAGCGGTCAAATTGTACTTCTCTTCGAGATCGCGAATTTTCTTCTGATCCTCTGCTAGCTCCTCCTCCAATTGTTTCTTACGTTCTTCCTCTTTCCTTAATTGCTTTTTCAATTTCTCCATTTGCTTCTTGGAGGTGTTTAAAGAACTCTCAAGTTCCAATACCTTTTTAGCAGAATCACCTGCAATTTGTTTGATCATTTCAATATCCATTAATCTCTTCTCATAGTGGAAGGCCATGTTTTTGTATAGTTCAATTTCTTTCTTATGGGCAGATTTTCCTTCTGTGTCCTTATAGATCGACGCATTTTCTGCTCTAGCTAGGTGACTCCTTGTATTGTAATATTCTTCTTCTAATTTACTCCACTTACATTGAAACTTTTGCTTCGCGCTGGCGCGTGCATCGGAATTTTTTATCATATCTGCGATAAATTTTTCCTTGATTTTAATAGTTGTTTGTAGTTCCTCTATACATTTATGGGCTCCATCTAAATCTGATTGTATTTTCTTCACCTGAGTTTGCTTCGCTTCGTTATTCAATGCTAATGCTTTCAATTCCTGTATGGGTTCTGGCATTTCTGTTGTCTTAAGAGCATCAATTAGTAAATCTGGCGAATTATCATTATGAGTTGTGAAAGTTTCATTAATAATTGTTTCAGGCTCATGGTTATCTAAGATTCTTATACTAGTGAACTCTGATGTTTTGTTATTGAACATTTGATTCTGAATAGGTTTGAAACCATCATTGAAAGCTAATACTTCATTACACATTTCAGAACCAGGAAGCATAGAATTTCTCCTGGAATTTGGATTCCTAAGTGGCATAGGTCTAGTTGCAGGGACGTAATTATTATTGGTATTTATAAATCTTGTCACAGATGGAATGACTTGAATATTTGTTTCTTTGAATTCATCCTTTTTAGAATCAACAATTCTATCTGTTTCCATCTTCAGTTTATTCATACATTCGTCCAATTTCTCTAAAAAGTCTGGATTTTCTGAGCTGATATCACTGTGATCCTCTTCTTCTTCTTCTTCATCATCATCATTAGTCTCAGACATTTCACTCTCTGAACTAGATGAACAATTTAAATCGATCTTTCTTTCCAGTTGATGAATAGATTCATCTGTCTTTTCGTCAGTTTCAGTTACCTCTTCTATTCTTTCTAATGATCTTCTTGTATTTTCTGTGTAACCTTGTAAGCTAACAGTATCATCACTGGTAATACATTCTTCGTACTCTTGTTTCATACAAAGCCATTGTTCAATCTGATCTTGTTCTGTATGAGGTAGAATGTTGCTTGTCATAAGCTTGGTAAAGAGACCCTCGGCATTTGAGACTAATTTTGACCATTGTGCTGCTGCAAATTCTAATCTAAATATATCAGCACTAGAGCTACGCTCTCCTGATGTTGCAGAGGTCATTGTATCATGAGTTTCATCTCCAGTTTGTTCACTTTCTTCTTCTGTAGCATGCTGTTGTTCATGATTGTTATGAGGATAAGATGGCACAGTAGTTATATATGGTGTATAACACTGATGATTGTCCAACATTGCTTGATGATGGATCCATGGTGTATAATGTATCATTTTGGAGATTTTATGTTATATAATTTAACATAATAGATACAGTGTCATTCACTTATATGAACTGCTCTAATCAAACGTTTGATGGTTTTTGTTTACCATCCTTTTGTCTTGTAAAATATTATCATTATTCTGTCAATTGAAATATTAAAGTTTTTCACTTATTTCCATGATTTCTAACCTATTTGGAACTACTATGTTCCAACATTATATTTAAAATCTTATAATTTCTACTTTCGTCGCTACATTTTTGATATTCCGAGTAATGTACGTGGAATTTAGTTTGATATATTTAAATACATTTACCAGAATATTTTGCAAAGTTCTGGGTTCAATAAGTTACGGAAATATCGAACAGAAAGTGGTGCCAACTTATAATTACAAAATACAAAAATATCTTTGTAGTTTTGTTGATGTACTTATATTACTAACATATTGTTATGTTGCGGATCTTCTAGTAATTTTGAGGGAACAAGACGTAGGTTACTGCCCGTGGAGCGTTGAACCGCTCTGCTCGTTCATGTGCGAGATTATTTGTCACTGATTTTAGGAACTTTAAAATCAAATAAGCCGACTGAACTTGATAATAACTTTCAATTAAACACAATTAAATGAATTTAATCAAAACTTTGTAATAACTTTTAATTAAACAGAAATGAACTTAAACAAAACTTGTGATGACTTTTAATTAAACACAATTAAATGAAACAAAACTTGGGGTTTGTAAAATCTGTTTCTCAATGATGCGAAATACAAGGGAAAAGGAAAAAGGCTGAAGACGACAATCATACAAGGTCCACTGGTATTTATAACCTTTTGTTTCTAAGGTAAACAATTATTAACAACCATTAGCAACTCTAATGTTAACTAAATTTAGCATCAGCGAGTAGCCTGATTTGTCGTCTAACTGCGTTTCATTTCTTTAACCGAGTGTTCCATGACTGGGCCATGACTATTTACGTGTAATGAGCTTTATCCCAGTGGTCCGTGAAAATTCGCAATTTAATAACAGAGAACTATCTTCTGGTTTGAATATCGCGCTCAAAGTATCTTTTCAGGGTTAACTTCAGATTTCTTAAGGTTTAGTTTACAAGAACACTTAAATTTATTTACAATAAGTTTTCCATTGTCGACAATACAACGTGTTCAGAAAGACGGTGCGGCATCGGAACAGTTAATTCAAATTAAGATATAAAACTTATAAAATATAAATTGGTATAAGTAAATAAAATGTATAAGTAAAAAGGAAGTTCCTTAAAATAGATCTCTAAAACTGAATTTTAAACTTATAATCATTTTTCGTAAATATTAATACATATAATTCTTTAAATATACAAAAATAATATAAATATTTTCGATTGGTTGATCATTGGCAATCCTATTTACAAAATTGAACTGGTTTCCCGCTCGAAATTTTTAAATATTATTATATTGAATAAAATTTGTACTTTTACTAACAAAATTCATTGCTTCTGCCTTCAGATCTTATTCTTACTCCTTGAATTACTATTTCTCTTCTTTTTTACAAACATTATGAGCACTTTTATAAGCAATATTCACTATGACAGAACGTGATAAAAATGTGTACTACACTGCGAATCGGGAGGAATCGAATAATTAATATTTTAGCAATATCGATTCACAGAAAATTACAGGACATACACGAAAAATATTTTTATGAACAAAACTAAAGAATACGTTTGAAAGAATGAATAAATTATTCAATAGTGAGAGTCGTATATGCATAAAATTATTTCTTATTTTTCACGCCATTTTCTCCAGGTTTACTTCTCTAATGTTACGAGCGCTCTGATTGGTCGACATTCAGAAGTTGCAACAGAGTCTTGTCAGTCGTTTCAGCGGTGGTAATACTACAGTTTTTCTAAGTGCTGCGTGTTTTTCTTCGTTTCTGTTATAAATACGCGTAGAAAGTGTTCGATACAATGTTAGAAAATAATTAAACGTCGATCAGTGCAATATGTGTAACAGTGTTTTCATGATGCACATAATCCATTAGTCCTTTGGAGTATTCAACTATAACCTCCATATAAGAGGAGACATTTCAGTGATTCCGAAATTCTGCGATCTTAATTTTGGTAAGTGTGCTGTTTTATTACGTTTGTTTAACTTTTTCTGTCATAAAACATTCATTATTAAGAATATCGCGATGGGTAATATATATATAATATACATATATATGTATATATGTATGTATATATGTATATATATATATATACACATACACGGAATCTCGATTCAGGTAGCCTTGTCACAATTGTGAAAGGGGTTACATCGATGCGTCAGATTTTTACGTCATGTGCGTGCTTGACGTGTCTGAATTAAAAAATCAATATTTATTTCACACCTGTTCCTATTCTCCTATATTACGTTGCATAATTAGGTACTTATATAATTGGCGTCACATGTACTCTACTCAGTTACTTTATAAAATCGGAGACATTTTCGAAAACAATAAATTCGTACATTTGACAATAATCCGTGACGTTTTCGGTACATTCACTGACGTAGAGTTCAAATTACAAAAACGAATTGAGAAACGTGTATTATAGCATTTCTTAAACGATCAACACGATATTCAAGTATACTGATATATCATTTTTCTTCGAAAAACATCGCGGCCAATAAAACATGAATTTGCATTGCGTCACTGTGATAATTAATTCGCACTATGATAATTACCACGTGTTTGCATCCAGCGGATTCTCGTAATACGTGAGTTGCAATATTTTCCGTACAAATAATATAAACTTTATAACATATAATTTGCTGTGTTCGTTTTTCTTTCTATTCCACACTGTTGACGTAATTTCCACATCTCCGTATTGAATCGAGGTTTAGCGGAAAGTATTCATGTTACTTTCGTATAATGTAATCCGGCATTTAAAGTGTACTGAGTAATGCATAGCGAGACAAAGTATATTGTGGGCCTAGATTTTCCTACGCGTGGGTCTGTTAAGTGGGTACATATCGTCTTGTTTGATTGTCAGTTACTTAACATTCGTTCAACTTTCTATTCGCACACGGTTACTTTCGTGCTCATTTGCTCGTATTCTTTTGTCTTTAGAAACGATTACAATCGTCAAACTTCTGGTTGACCTAATTTAATAATCCCAAGCAGCTAGGAATTAGGTCTACGGTTTATTTATTCCGTACTAAATCATCCCTTTTTGTTCTTTTTTTCTCAACTACGTTAAAATATCGTTTCAGGAGGCATGGAAAAAAATATGAAATTAGCCAGCGGGAGCACTGAACCCTCGGCTCCTCCACCAACCGCTCCTCCATCTTACGAGGAAGCTATTGAAAATGCAGCTCGCCTTCCTCGACCTCCACACATTCCGCCGTATCCCGTAGGACCATCCCCTATGCCAGTACCAGTTCGTAAGTATCATTTTAAGTATGCGTACTATTCAATCTTTAACCTAATTCTTTATTACCTATCATCCTTGTACTGGAAGTTGTAACATATGAAATGTTCGATGTTTAGTGGTAACTTTAAACGAACATAACTTTTTTAATATTAAATTTTATTAACATTTGTTGAATGCTCATGGGGGTCACCGGTGACCGGTATTAAGTTTGTTTGTAGCGCCATGGGGGTCACCGGTGATCGGCGAAGCCAAGATTACTAGAAACCCATAATTCGAGTAAATTTCAGTATTTTTTAATTTTTCAATATTATCATCGTTACTATAATGGTATGAAGAAATTAATGTAACGATAGAACACATAAAAATAGTTTTATTTATATATATAATCTTCTAATATATATTAATATAATATAATATAATTATCTAATATATATATATATATGATTATATGATAAAATTAATACGTTAGAGGGAACAGAATTAAACTGACGGGTTGATCTGAATTTCAGATAATCAGCCACCGATATCGGCACCGATACCCAACGTACCACCGTATCCAACGGCATCCAGTGTACCACCATATCCACCGACTTATTCAGGACCTAGTGAACTTCCATCGCACTCACAGACGCAGGGTAATGCAAATCCAAATAGCGTGCCAGCGCCGGAAATTCGGGTCGTCTATCAGCCAGTTATTTATTCTCTGAGTTCGAGTCCGACAAAAACAACCTGTCCAACGTGTCACGCAAGTATTAAGACTATCACGGTATCGGATCATCAACTGAGCGCCCATCTTTGCTGCATTCTCCTCTGCTTACTTGGGTGAGTACCTCAATTTATTATGCTTCGTTGCTTACATACCTTTTTTCTTCTTTTTTCTTCTTCCAACCCCTTATATGCTTTACTATATAAAGTTATTATAACCCAGATACGATAAAAAAGCAGTTGTGTTTGTAGTAAATTTTCATTTTGTTAAATTACGTGTCATATTTTTATTTGTTTCGCTAACGATGAATTTACGTGGAAGGGATAATTAATCAATCCACTGCTTTGTATTTTTCTGTTAACACTGATGTTTGTGTTGGACAACTCGTTGTTTGCTTTTCTTCCATCTTCTTCATTCTGGCGAATCGTCTAATGGCGGACACAGGGTCCATTCGAACCTATGAGGAAGAGATCTTACTTATGTCATTGATAAGAAGCTTTCTACTTAAATGTCTATTTTGTTTTTAGAGAATACTATTATATATTATTTATAACTTCCTTTTCTTCTTTTAAATACCTATTTTATATACAGTCTGTCATAAAAGTATTCGACACCACTTTAAAACAGAATAATTAAAAAAAAAAAATTTGAGCAAATTACTCGAGTCTTTTTGAGAAGTTAGGATTTGTTTGCTGGGTGATGTGTACAAAAATTTGTAAAAATAGTACAATTCAGAACTATAAAGAAAACAGTGAAGGTCACTTTTGCAACATTTTTATCTGAGCCCATGATAAAAGATTTTAAACGTTCGTTTTGTAGATTTTGCCATTTATATACATGCTGAAAACTTTATCGAAATCAGTCGATGCGGAAATAAATAAATATGGAAAAATGTAATCACTAAATTTATTACAATTGTAGACCGAATGTCGTGAAAACTTGCGATTTTCGCTATCTTGAATCATTTGTAGCTCAGATAAAAAAGTGAAAAAAGCAACTTTCGTTATTTTCTTCAGGATTTCGGGTAATTGTAATTTTTCCAAAATTTTTCGTACACATCATCCACTAAACCAATCTTCCTAATAAAAAGAAAAAAAAAAAGAAAAACTCTTGTCGTTTGGTCCAATTTTAATAAAGTTATTCTACTTTAAAGGGTGATCGAATACTTCTGTGGCAGACTGTACAAACCTAATTATATAGTTTAAAAAAAAATACTATTATTATGTAATGATTAAAGGAAGAGGAATGCATTTATGGCGTTTAAAAGCATACAATATTTATTAATTTTTATTACAATCATAGAGCATGTGTTTCGTGTATTCTGTGAATACTGTAAAAGTGCTTGGAGCAATTGTTACATTTTTCTCGATATTTTCTACCGTAAATTATGTAAATCGAAACGACTGTCGATACAGACGGATTCGAGTGGATCTTGTATTTGTCAGGCGAATGTTAACGGAAGTGATACGAAATACTTTCCTTTCTTTCTACACTGGCATGGGATTTTCACAATACACTTTCTAAGAATAGGAGTTTTGTTTTAGCGCCTTTCGAGAAATTCTTTCGTGGCTTTCGATGTTGGTGTATGGTTAGATTAGTTAGAAAAAGAATTTTTGCCGATGATCTTTCTAAATTTCAGATGTTTCCTTTGCTCGTGCCTGCCGTATTTCATGAGCAGCTTTATGGATGTCCGTCACTTTTGTCCGAAATGTAAAAATTATATTGGCAAGTGGAAGGGTTGAGCCACAGAACGGTAAACGCAGGCAAAACACTTTGTATATTTATTGTTACGCGGCCCTTCATGTAACCAGATACAGTGTAACATTTATCGGGGATTAGTCGATATTTCCCTGCTTGTATTAAGTTTTAAGAGGAGAAACTATTTCGACGAGATTGTCATAGGTTGTATCATTGAATACTATTATTATGTGACGCTTATTTCTTGCGAGACGAATGCAGCCTGTAATGTGTGATAGTCACGATTTGTAGATTCCATATGTTGATTTACATGTGAGATTGAATGGCCGAGTGTACGTGAATGGAATTTATAGATATAGCGTGAGATGGATATTAAATATATATATATAAATATAAATATTCTCGAGCGTTCAACTGTGAGTGAAGTATCGTTCTCACATGCATTTTGTCATGATTCATTAGTCCTAGGATGATCATCTCTAGGCTGAAGAAGAGAAAAATTTGTTTGAAACACGAAGGAAAGAAGGAACGGTTTATTTCCATTTTTTTTCTTCTTTTTCCTTCGCGTTTTCAGCTTGGTTACAATCTGTTACGACTGAAAATCGTTCTCTTGTCTTCTTGTTTCGTTTCTTTCTCTTCTTACGCATAACATCGACGAAAGAAACCTAAGAGAACGATTCGATCGAGAACGAGCATAGAAGAAAGGTTGTCCCGCCTCCTGTTTGCAATAATGTTCGCGTATTATTGTTTTCGTAGTTTATCGGTGCTTCCGGGACTTCTTTTAGTGAAACGTATTCCTGCATAATTATATTATATACATATAGACAAACTATCGTGCAGAAAAGAGATATTTTTGTGCAGATTAACGAAGAAAAAGAAAAGAGAGAGAAAAAAGAAAAAGAGAGAAAATGGGACTTGGAAATCGAAATGAATGAAATCCGAATTAAATTAGCAGAGCGAAGGGAAATTCAGTTCACCTGATTAATCTGTTTTCGTGCTCGAATAAATACGATACTCTTGAGTGATTCACATCGGATTATATTAAAGTATACCGTTAGAGAAAGACACCAGTGTAAAAGGATGTTTGAAATAAAAGGAATAATTTTGTGGATATCCTCGAACTTTTCATTAATATTCCACAAAGACAATATTCAATAGAATACTTGAAAATGGTTGCTGTTTGATGTTTCACATATTTAAAAGCTTACTCGACACACGCATTTATATGAAATTTATATGCATTACATCGTCTTTATTCCTTTTACGTATTATATCCGTGTTTCCTTTCTCAGCTAATCACGAACGATATTAATCTGTTTTATACGGTGATTTTACACGATCAATTTTTCAACAGTGTTTTAATATATACACATACTATATACATGTATTTTAATGTACGATATTTTCTTGTACGTGTTTGACATAATAAATTATACTTTCGTTTGGAAGTGTATGTAGGTCAGTGTATTTTGGCGAACGATCTTTCATACGATCGTTAAGTACGGACGAACGATTAAGAGAGAATGCTTTATAATTATCGTTTATTTTTCATTTTCATAGGCATACAAGATATCGAACAAGTTACGAGTATATTTATATATGTCGTTTGTTAATGAAAAAAGGTTGATTTATTTGTTTATTTGTTTTTCTTTTCTTTTTCGCTTTTTTTTTATAGTCTGAAAAAATTTACGTATGCTACATAACAATTTTCTTGATCGCTCTCTCTCTCTCTCTCTCTCTCTCTCTCTCTCTCTCTCTCTCGGGAAGATATAAATCCGAGGGTTAAAATCGTTTCTCCCTATACACAATTAGAGATTTTCTTTTTTTTTTTTGTTCCTTTCTCTTCTTGATAGGGAATTGTAAGTTCAATTCGTACGTTCTAACGTAACCGACGTTACAAAACTTTCTAACAGGTAATATTGCGATGTCCCTTTCTCTTTAGCAGTACGGTTCACAAGTTTATTGTTATCCAAGAGCACTTGTTCGTCACGTACGTACCATGGTGACAAGTACCAAATGAAAATGTACCTTTTTTAGAAGACCTCTATTGAGAAATCGTATATTTTATGATAAAAACATCAGAGAAGCCGAGGATGTCCATTCCATTGGATAGATCTGTAACGATGAAATATTCAAAGAAAAAAAGAAGAATGATAACGTTTGATTGACGCAACTTGTTGTACTGTGATTAAATTCTATGTGAAATATACAAAATCAGCACCTCAGCTTCCTCGTTTGTGTCTACCTTTCCTAGCAAAGTCTACACGAGAGTTTCTAACAGGTCGCCGTGAGGAAGAAATTGCTGTTGAGCCACGGAAGAGTACTCCATGTCGATTGGTTTGGTGTTATCACGAAGTGCTGGAGCTTCACAGAGAATGACAAATGTACCGACGATCGAGGCTATTGTAAAGATCCATAGGAACAGTCTGTCCAGAACCATAGCCACGAATCCCCAATCTTGATCTTCCTGTAACGAATAAAAAAATGTCGATAAACGGGCTAGCAATGAATCGATCTATTAACTCAGATCTAAATAGTACGTCTTTTCGTCACTTCTTTCTATATCGACCAATTCCAACGAAATTTTCACCATCTATACAACTGACATAAATTTACAAACCATATTTTTTAAATGTTCATTGCAAGCTTAGATAGAAATTTCTATAAAATGTGATCTTTACTAATTACTTTGCAATTTCGACAAATAGTAATTTTTATCAAGAATTTTTCTGCATATCATCTAGTAAAATAATCTTAACATCTCAAATAAGAAAAAGAAAAGCTCATCTGATTTAGTACAATTTGAAAGAAAGTTATTCTGTTTCAAAGGGTGTTCGAATAGTTCTGTGACCTGTATAATAGCACTGTACGATCAAGCTAAGAACAAAATAGTCAATACACACAGCGTTAAACTCGTCCTGCCTCTGTATATGATGTTGAATGAACATCACATTGTGCAAAGCTTTCTCCAACTCGAATGGATATTTTTTCTTCGGTGTCACATCGCTTAAAGACTCATCTAGGCCAGACATCACTGTGGGAAGACCATTGTATCCACTGATTCCTCCTAAGAATCTATTATGCGCAGTTGTAGTATGAAGACCGTTACATCCTGAAAACAAAAAAGGAAAACAATCATCCTTTCACGCCTGTCTTTCGTTCTTTTTCATAGAATAAGAGACTTTTGTCGTTGTTGATATCCAACCACCAATTCGTTGATGACGAGCTGAATCCGGGGAAGACACTATGGAAGATGATTGTACAGCAGCAGCGACAGCAGCGTTGAATTTGCTCTTTTTACCAGATCTTCCTCTGCCGTGTATTTTATGTGCGGCTAAGTCGTTCAGAAGATCATCAGGTACTCTCATTAGAAGTAATTTCGGTAATCTCCTTATGAAAATCTTCCTGACCCACGGCGCCATTTTGTGTGTGCTCGGTTTGCGGTAGTGAACGTTCAGTATTATGATCGTTATAACTACCGAGAGACCTACTAGAATCATCGTGAAAAGCAAATACTTGCCCAGCAATGGTAACGCTAACGATGTGGATGGTATAATCTCGGATATTAGCAAGAAAAACATGGTCTGTGATAGCAGAATGTTAATGCAAAGAGCGATCTTCTCTCCGGAGTCAGCTGGCAGGTAGAAAGCCAATACAGACAAGTAGGAGATGCTTACGCAGGGTACGATTAGGTTCACCGTGTAGAATAGAGTTTTTCGACGTAGCGTGATGTTGAAGAATATATCTGGATATGGCTCGTCGCAACAGGGATAATATTTCTTGTGTCTCTCAGCTGGAACACCTAAAATATCCCATTCTACGCTAGGATAATATTCACGAAGATCGATTCCTACTTCGACTTTATCCCCGGTGTTTTGATTAATGTGTTTCAAGTCGATCTATAAGAAAGTAAATCACTTAGAGATCGTTTAATCGTTCAAGATTCGTTTAACACATTGGCTGCCACGTTAGATTTATTAAGTGTAGAAATTAATTTTTTCCCACTTCTGGACACAATTGTAGTTTTATCTTTCATTTCTATGCCTTATAGAGGGTCAGAAAAGAATTTTTATTAGTCTAACCATATAATGATGAAATAATAAGAAATATGATTGTATAAGATCATGCTCTTATTCTTGGTGCGTTTTGTACCGAAGTTGAATGCTTTTTCTTTTTAGTGTAATTACTTGTGATCCATTTATGGTTTTGTCGATTAAAATTCGAAAAATCCAATGGTTCTGTTGCAATTTACAGGTACTTGTGATTCTGTAGTTTTTTTTCTTCATTTTCCTGAACTTTCTTCAGAATTTGTAGCATCTATCTGAACTCAGTCTTTACTGTTACTCCGATCTTCCGTTTTCTCGAACTAATTATTTAATTTTAATCTTTGATTTATGAAATTATTCGTTTGGTCTTTAACATATTGCCAATACGCGCGATTGGTAATGTATGTAATTATTCTGAACATATGGGGTCACCAATGACCACCATGGCCTCGTCGAGTAAAACAATCCCCGATCACACGTGACCAACGTGGCTGTCAACGTGTTAATTAACACACTTGCACTCTCTGATTAGAAATTTACCTGGATACCATCGTAGGTCCACGAACCGAACTTCATGAAGCATGTCTGTTGATCGAATGGAAAGTATCGAACGTCTATTTCGCATGAAGATTTAAAAATTGCCGGCGGTGTCCATAAAACTTTCCCGGTATAATGTAAAATCGCCTTAGTCATCGTGGTTACTCCATATTCTCCGTCAGCACTGAAAATCTTACTTGTTTTTAATCTCACTTAAGGCGGCGATGATTCAGGTAAACGAGGAAAGTTCTGGGATTAAGTTAGGATTAATCTTACGTACTTGTTGTAAAGTACAATGTCAGGAAGCCATATGTGCTCGCTTGGTACATAGAGTTCGGTGACACCTCCGTATTCCGCTGGATCCCACTGAAACTTATGATCCTGCCATTCCTGAGCAAAGTTTGTCTTCATTAATGCGATGCGCACACTTGGCAAAGTGTTATCTGAGCTACTTCTAGACTTACGTGTTCGAGCCAAACGTTCGTCGTGAGAATTTGATCCTTTAAATTCTGCAAATGTTCAGTGTTACTTATTTCGGTATAATTGCAAATTAAACGTGGAAACATGTTTCTCTTTTCTTCTCTTTTCTTTTCTTTTTTTTAATTACATAAAATAACGTACGAGATCTATGAGTTGCGACAGACGAAGACCAAGTTTAACAACCACCGTGTCGTTGTTATTAGAAACAGGACGAATCAGTCGATTATAATTCGACAGTAGATCGTCGTACAGTCTCTTTGCATCGGGATTACTGTGACATATCCTTGCGGACAGGATCAGGATGATTACTTGCAATAACATTTTGAGCAGGCGGCGCGTATGGGCTAGCTTCTGTATTCCAGTCTAATTGGCATCCTATTTGTTCGTCGATTATACATTTTTAACAATTGCAATATCAAATGAAATATTAATCGTGTTAAAAAGTAAGATAAAATATTGAATCGAACTTCGGTCTCGTTTTGGATAATTTAATCCTTTTACGATGATTGTTATCACTCGCTGAGTTACTAACCTGTTGCGTGATAACTATCGCTTATTTGTATTAATTATTTCGTCGAATTTCAATGCGATTGTTACATTCAGTATATATATGTGAAGTTCGACTTCTTGCGAATAAAAGCGTCGCTTCGTGTCAATGCTCCGGGATAAAGCCTGAACCACACTTGACGATCGTGAAATGTTGAATACAAACGTAAACTATTCTCTCGCTAGTGAAATTCTAAAATAACTTAAGCCCGCGGGCTAATATCTACTTGATCGTTTAAATTACTATCCTCAACAAGTTTAACGAGTGTAAAAAACCATCGAGAAATTTTAACTTGTCCCGTATGAAACCATCAAGTGTGATTGGGGCCTAAAGTAAACTTTTGCTCCTTTAAATCGTCACCTCAAACTTTCCAACATAAATCGTTCCTCGAAAAATGTTACTAATCCCCACAGCTTTAAAACCATAATCATTCTCATTGATTAAATTAAAAAAAAAAGAAAAGATCGATCCATCTTCTTTGATATCGATGTGTTCCTCGTATCTAGTTGTGTTTACAGTAAAGTAAAAAAGGAAAAGTTACATACTTTAGCTCCCCGTTCGCTTCAGGCTCCTCGAGCTCTCTTCTTAAGAGACCTGATCTCGTATGTTCTCGCGAATACTCTCATAATTTAACGCGGTCCCTTTCGAATAGTGTTGGCGGTGCGTTGACCAGGGGATCGGAAACGCGGCGAGGAAAGCGTCGAGGTCTCGCATTACTGACGCGTCCCGTGTCGTTCGCGAAACGCCGGAAGAGCGGCGAACAGAAATGACATTGTGTACAGCCAATGGACCACTGGATGATGTTACGTGCATCTCGGATTTTCCACAGGATCAATATACCATTGCGCATGCACCAGCGTGGTTGAGCGTGCCTGCGCGCCTTCGCCGGTATCTCATGGCGCAGGTTCTGTTCGTTGCACTCGACAGTAGAAAAAGAGGCGCACGTCTGCCGGTTCTGCACAGTCTATCCACCTCCTTCTTCCTCTCTCTTTCTCTCTTTCCGGTTGCTTCTACGCCCTTTACGAATCGTTTCCTCTCCAATTTTTCCACCACTCTCTTATTCTCTTTATGCCTCTCTTTATCACTCTTTCTCTCTGGTACACTCTTTTTCTCTTAGTCAGCTACGATCGTATATAGTTTTTGTTCACTGGGTCAATCGGTAAATAATCTTTACGCGAAATCAGTGCTATCAATCTTTTAAACGAACCTGTTTCTTTGAGCGCAGTGGAAAGGTGCTTTGTATGTTGGAAATATGTAGAGTATTCGGTGATATCAAAGCGTGCCTAGGCTGTTGGAAATCTGTTAGCTGACTAAACGACACAGCGGAGTTCACTAATGCTCACCCATCTGACCAATATAAGAGAAGTCCCTTCTCTGTTTCTTAATTTATTTAACGAAGGAAGGAGTAGATGGAAGAGGAATTTATGTATAGAGTGAAATAATGTTCGAATCGAGCTTTTCTTTTTTTTTTTTTAACAAGAGTGTTTTTCTTTTTTTATTTAGATTTTGTTAACAAGATACAATAGTGTAATCGTTCAGCCTTTAAAGTTAGTTTCAGCGTTTCAGTCGCTTTAAAGTTACTTTTATTTCTAGGAGGGAGTCTTAGGGTTCAAATTAATCTGCATCGAGGATAATATAAAAATAAGATGTACACACCCGTCCATAAATAATCGAACACCTGTAGATTTTGAGTAAAACGATCATCAGAACGTAAATACTATTTTCTGTCGCGAGTTTATTGTTTAATTTGTTATATTTATCTGAATGCAAAGTTAAATATGTACATGTATAACTTGAATAAATATTAAGAAAAAAAAGTGTTTATAAAATACAGCTCCAATTTCATACGATGTTATTCTGTATACACATTTAGTGTGCTTCGACAGTTCAAAATGAACTAAAGAACATATCTTCAGCATCATTATGTGTTTAGAAACAATTTAAGAAGGGTTTTTCTCTTTTCGATCTTCTTCATTTTTAGATCGACAGTCTTTATGATCACAATTCATTAAAAAAATGTTCAAGTACTGGTTACTGTTGTAGAAGAAGAATCCACTGTTCGAGAATTTGTAGTAAAAATTAAAATTTTGAAGTTTGAATCTTAATTTTATTAAATATCCGATAATTTATGAACGAGAGTGTACATATGACAAATTAACTGGTTTATATAGTAATTTCATAATAATCACTTAAACTGGGTGTACATTCTTATCCAGAAAATTCAGGTAGAATTTACTTTCTTACAGAAACTTTTTGTCCCAGATGTTCTTCCGTAGCTTGCGCATATAATGATAAATGGGATTATTTTTCCAGGTTTCTCACGCGTTGCGAAGCACTAGAAAACTAGGGAACCACTTTCGAGTGCTCGAGACAAGAGGTAACTGGCCTCTTCTCCTCGTACGGGTGCACGCGCGTGCTAATACATTTTGATTTACAGTTGGTCCTTAAGCATTTGTTTTCTTTTCTCTTTCTTTCGTTTTTCTTTCGAATATTAACCACATGCTAAGACACCAGAAGTTTGTAACATCCAATATTTACAACCCACTACCACTATCCACTTTCGACGAGAAAATTCACATGGATAATAATTTTTTCAAACAGACCACAGAACTCTGGTATCGTGCTTTTAAACGGTGAACACATCACGTTTACCCCAAACTCCTGAAATTTTTACTAAAGACATCCTGAAACGTAAACGGTACCAAGCGCGTTAGTTAGACAGCGTTTACATCGAGATACTTTTATTTTCCACAGGGAAAGCATGCTAGTTTGCATTTAGTTCGGCCGTTTACAGGAATTCGTTAACACGACAGGCTTTTGGGAACCGATGTTATTTTTCCACGATGACAGAAACGAGCACGTTCGTACATTAGAGCACTTTCGTCCTTACAAGTTGCCCCGTTTTCTTGCTTCGCTATCTCATCCCTTAGATTCATCCACGGTAGCTCGATGATAAACGTGACTATTTTTCCGGGTTTCGTCGTCACGAAGCACCGGTGGGAAGGTTGCGATGCCACTTTCCAGCATTGGAAGGGTGGCTTCCATTTCAAAGTCGCGTGTGGATGCGTGCACATATGTACTCGAGCACACAGGGTGTACGAATAATCGTGGATAGAAACAGTTACAAGGTGATTCTTTGTAAAACGTTGATATGTCTAAGTTGTAGAAAAAAAAAAAACAATTCTTTCCTCTCTTGCGTACAAAGCTAACGTTTAATCGAAACTACGAGTTTAGACATCGTTGTGTGTAGTAAATAAACATGTTACGTAAAGAATCACCTCGTTCTAATTCGTTGCATAGTTAAAACAGAACACCTTGTATACGTACAGTCGTGTAGTTGCACGATCGTATCGTGTAAGCTCACAGAGACACGGTTGGTATGTTGCGCGTGTATAGAGGAGGGCATCTGGTTGTGTTGAGGAATATGTTCTGCACCGAGCTGCATTGAAATGGGTTGTAGGTACCTTCGTGTACTTCTCTTTCTCTCTTTCTACCCCTCTCTTTCTCTCTTCATCCCTTCCTTTAGCTTTCTCTTCGTTTTCCACCCTTGCTTAGCTACTCTAAGTGTTAATGCCAAGATCCCTGGGTACACCGGTAAACCAAGCGAAATTTACGAGGTTATATTTTCGTTTTGCGGCTGGATGCAGGTAAAAGAGAAGAAACGGGGACGATTTAAAAGCGGCGACCTGTTCAGAACGGTTTCTACGTACGTATATGTGTGTACGTACAACCGTGAGCCAGGCATAATGTATTTCAGCCGCTTCGGGGCAAGTTATTTCACGAGGTTACAACGTCTGCGCGTGATAGTCGATGATATGGAATTTATTTCTGTCTGGGAGCACCGTGGAAATTCTCGCGTTCGAGAAATTCGTCTGGGTGATCTTGTAATAAGTAGCCTTACGAGAGGAGAAAAAAGAAAAAAGGAAAAAAAAAAAACAAGTATGTCTACCTCGTCTCGTGACACTCTCTGTTCCCTACTGAAATATGCATCCGGTTAAAAGCACTAGACTAGATATGTGCACGCAGAGACTGAACCGAAGGCGTTGCCGAGTATTTTACCGTTTATACACCGGCGTTGTTTCTCTGCAACTGTTTTAGAGCGGAGTAACGATGTTTCTTCGACCAATGTTCAGGTTCCCTCTCCTCCTCTTCCACCTCCTCCTTTTCAAGGAATACAATGGTACGTCGGGTCGAGATGGAGTTTCGTATGATTTTTACAATTTTTCTTTACAAGATGATCCTTGGGTGTATTATCATGGTTCTAATAATAGTTTCACAGTTCTGGAAACTCGTTAAATTTAACGCCTCTTTCGTGGAGCGTTCCTTTAATGGGTCCGTCGCTTCGGCTTCCTTAATTGCGAGAAAGGCATCGGAACGTATTCAAAGTTAGCAACAACTTTCGCCGCTTGCTGAAAGATGGTTTCTCCCCGTGTCTCCTTGTATTACGACGAGTTCTGAGTTATTAATCGCGAACAACATTTTCAAGCTTTCCGTGGCTGTACTCTTGCGTACCACCATCAGAGGGACAGACACACGACCACTCTTGTTAGTCCTCGCTAAGGTTCCTGTTTGTGTACAGCGTGTCTCAGGTTTAAAGTCCCAAACTTTGTCAGAATATTCTATGGGTCTGGTAAGATAAACATGTTATACAAAGTTAGATTATTTAACGGTTTATTAAAAAGTTATAAATAAAAATACGGAATGCATCTTATGTATCACTTTTGTGTACTGGGTTTCTATACAGTTTCTAGTATTATAATGCATTTTTTATATTTCTCAGCAATTTAATGGCAATTCTTTGGAGGCTCATAATTGCGTAAATACATCTCGTTACATAAGACTAGTAACTTAAAAAATTTTGCAATAACAGTTATATTCTTTTTTGTGAGTAATAAATAATTGCATGTATAAAAATTGCCTTATTTCTTTACATGGAATCTGAAGTAATAACATCGACATTGTACTAGGACACGTTGATTAAATTTTGCAAAAGTATTAAAATCCTCCATAACTTATACATACTTTGAGGGATCGCTTCTCATAATATCACAAACTTTAACCACGTATCCATAATGGTGACTTAAGTTCAAGTAACAATCACTAATAACCCTTGGTATTGATGTGACTCTAATCTTGTATACAATATGTCTCAGGTTTAAAATGTTTTTGTCATGTATATTCTGTGGTTTTGAGTAAGGCACGAATGTTCTATAAATATAGGTTGTTTAACGTTTTATTAAAAAGTTGTAAATAAAAATATGAAATTTGAAGGGGACAGTTAAGCGAAATTAATCATTTTTTCCTCGAGGTCATTTCTTTCGAGATATCGAATTTTCGAATTTATAAATTTTTGGTGTTATTTAATTCCATTGTAACAGATGGTATGAGTAATATATCTTGACAAAAATCAGTCTTGGAACTTCTGAAACAGACCTTATATGTTTCTCATACTGCCAATTCATAAACAGTATACCTAGGTTCCTCTCTTCACATAACCACCATCGCCATATTTCTTATATGCATCGACGAGACTTTACAAAAGTGCGCTAGAGTAATGAAGTACGAGATATGTTTACCGGTTTACGCAGGTTACACCGGTAGGACGAGACTGTGGTTATGGATCAGCTAAAAAGGGGACAGGGGGTTGGAATTTTGTCTCTTGGTTGAAACGTGAGGGTGAAACGGCGAGAACAACGACGAAAGATAGGGTGAAGGGCAATAGACGTAATGTGAACAGTGTCTAGAGAGGAGGGATCGAAGGGGAGCCTCGAAATTGGTTGGTTCTTGGGACGTACCGGTAATTAATGTGGTGTCACGCATCAAGCATCCTTCTATCTTTTACTGTGTTACACGTTCCCTCGCGTTCGTGCCACAAGGAAAACTCTCAGGGCCGCGAGATAAGCTGAAATCCCATTATAGTTCGTTGTTAGATTCTCCTGTCGCACTGTGAACAGTTGGCCGTTGCCGAGAGCCTCTCTCTCTCTCTTTCTCCTCTCTCTCTCTCTCTCTGTGTCTCTCCTCCTCTACTTGCCCCTTCTCTTTTGCTAACCGCCTTTCTCCACTTTCCACCTTTCTCGACCACTACCACCACTCCCTAAACTGGGGATAATGGTTAAGGCGTGTTGGAGTTTAAATGAGTGTTTGCGCGCACTCTGTAAATTATGGTGACCTCTTTCGGGACACCCGGTATGTGTATGTAGATATGTATGTATGTATATATATATATATATGTACAGGAACCATCGTCACAGCTCATGCTCGGCTGATCATTCTGCATTCGCTTCAGCGTAGTCCGCGTAACCATCGCGATAACACTTTTAATTCTCCACCATCAAACCACCATAGTGAACTTAGTTTGAACCAGTTACTTCTACTACATAGAAATAGCTTGCTAGCTGCATTGCTCAAGAAACGACATTTGTTCTTGTAATTTCTACTCCTCCCTGGTTGGGGTTGGAGGCTTCTCTGGCATCGTTGCAATCCGCGTTCGTTCATTCACCGGTTGGAATTCTCTTTGGAATTCCTTTTGGAGATTGTTAGGAAACAGAGAGAGAAAGAGAGAGAACGAGAGGGAGGGATTTAAAGGTTAATAACGACGACGTGACTCGTAAAAATGGATTTTATGTCCCCGTAATTTATTCGATCGTAAAGGATCATCTTTCTTCCTACAAACACTGTGATTTTCAGTTCGTTGTTTGTACTGGGTGTATCGTACAAAGTGACGATAATATAATTTACATAATTTAGACACATTAATGAATCGTTGGTAATAACTAGACTGCGGATTTTTATCCAAATTCGTATCTTTGGGGATATAGTAAACAAAAGTAAACTTTAGTAAAAGTATAATTGCTGCCATTTGGATATTTTGGATATTTTTTCATATTAGATGCATTCTGAGCAATTTTGCGTCTTTAAATTTTCCGTACATGCATAAAAATCCGCAGTCTAATAATAACAACTCTAAATATCTTTCAACATTTTCCTCAAAAGAAAATTCAAGGATCTATAGGGTCGTTCAAAAACACGCCTCAATGTTTCTTTTTAATAAAACACAAAGTACTTGGAATTTTTATATATTTTATTTTTTATAAATCAATTCGATGTCGAAATTTTCAATGACTTTCCGACACGTTGCTGGAGTTAATTAACGAATTGCAACTCTAATGTTAATCTTCAAATCATTCATTTCTGTATGCTTATTAGCACAGACCCGATTTTTCAAAAGATCCCAGAAAAAGAAATTTAATAGTGTTGAATCGTATGATCTTGGCGGCCAATTGAAATCTGCATTTTGTGTAATTACATGACGAAATTTCGAAGGTAAAAATTGAATATTTCCTCGAATTGTGTGGCATGTAGCACCGTCTTTCTGGAAACAGACATCGGATATAAAAAGTTATTCAACATTGATTCGTATCGCTTAAAATTTACAGTAACGAGATTTCCAGCATCATCTTCGAAGTAAAATGTTCCAATGATTCCATTGTTTTTCATGATATTCTTTGGTTGGTTATACGAGTGAACCTATATAATATCACATTAGTTACAAATATAAATAATATACTAACGGATGCGTTGTTTTTCTTTTTCTTTTTAAACTATAAAACGCGGTATCTAAGTGAAACAGAAACCACTGTATGATTCAAACGCTACGTATCCTTTTCTACATAGAAATGCATCCTATCGTAAAAGGTAAACTCTAAACCACTAGCTTATGAAACTGCAGCAAGTGTGGCATGTACAATAAAGCCAGGAATGTCTTGATCCATGTTATAGAGATACATCTGGGAAAATGGTAACAACAGTTGGTTCCCTTTGACAATGGTACACGGAATGAGTAACATGGTTTTTCAAGTCTTCCAGAGCTACGTAGTAGCGATGGTAATGATACTAGACTCGGACATTTATGGAAATTTATGTCACTCTTTCCTTTTTTCCCCTCATATTTCTCTTTCTCTCTGTGTAAAATTATGAGTTGTCCTTTTGCTACACGAATATGTATCTAGTGAAGAACGAGATACGTGTCGCGCGCGTTAGATGAGTCATTTCATCTCGAGTCATTTAATCTTTATTATTTCTTGGACACGGGAGCGTGCACGCGTGTACACGCTCGTTATACTTTCCGTGATTCATTCTAACAACAGGTCAAACGTTAATTATTGAAGGAAGATCCTACGAAGCGAGTTTATATGGGATGTATCATAGAAAATGATCTTGAACAATTTATGATATATTATGCTCGTTTCTTTTTTTTTGTTTTTCTTAGAATAAATACTTGGATGCTTCAGATCAACGTTTTGCAGATGTATAGGGTCTCCTAATAAGAGTAGTAGAACTTTTAATTGAAATGAAACGAAAAGTATTAACTGTTTTGTTTTAAAGTACACTCGATGGCATTATATATGAAATATAGTATCATATAAATGACCACTACGATTGCGTTTGATGGAGTGAATATGACAAACCCAATATTTGTCATAAAAATCATTTTCTGCGATGAAGCTCATTTTTAGTTGGATGGCTTTGTCAGTAAACAGAATTGTCGAATTTGGGGAGATGTTAATCCTCAATCAGTAGTCAGCAGAGAGATCATTGTATGTAAAGAAAGTAACTAATTGGTGTGATTTTTCTACTGGTAGAGTCATTGGTCCTAATTTTTTTGAAAATGAAGAAGGTGTGACTGTAACTGTTACCATTCGATGATTTTATCTTTCCTTTCGCGTGAATTCGATGGATTTGATTTGTCTGAAATGTGATTCCAATAAGATGGTGTCACATGTCACACATCTACTGCAATTATCTCTTTATTGAGATCGAAGTTCAAAGATGAATCGAGATTTAGATCGAAAAATGTGGTTGTTAACCGGCCATCAAGATCTTTCGATTTGACGCCATTAGACTTTTTCTTCTGGGGCCATATTGTGTCTCTTGTTTATTTCAACAATCCACAAACTGTTGATGATCTCATAGCAAACATTATTCATGTTATCGGTGAGATACGATTTGATTTATGTGCCAGAGACATCGAAAATTGGGTTTGTCGTATTCACAATGGTATATATTTAAAATCAGTGTCAGTTTCACCTATAAAAATGATTTATTACCTGACCGTAATTGGATAGAAAGTAACAAGAAAAAATCACGCCATTAAAATAATAAAAATCGCAATTATGTTTGCACCAACCTAATAAAGAGAAACATGTAAGTAAGTTGGATGAGCCTATAGATACATTCCATTTACTCTGTCCCAGCGAAGTTATTCGAATTTGTGTTACTCAGAATCTGGAGCATCTTAACAGAGGAGTTCTACCACTGCAAGCTCCAGAATTTCCATTTCTAAATTTCTTACGTGTGTCTGTGAGTTCAACGATTTCACAGTATCTCAGTTGATCGAGAGTAGGAGTGCTACTCTTCCAAGCCTAAGGATTTCTCTACTGGCTCATGCAAAACGAGGGAAATGACTGTATGGTGCGAACTGACTCAACGACTTCACCCTCTTACTTTGTTCGCTTAAGCTCCCGCGAGAGATGTTTCGGCTCGTCTGTCACCGACATCATTCGCTCAAGTTTTGATCTTTCAGCAATGTTAAAGTAAGATGTTCGGTCTCGCGAGGCAACCCTAGCAGCCTTTAGGTGGAGACGACGAAGAGTGAAAGAGAGAGAGAGAGAGAGAGAGAGAGGGGAAAAAGAAAAGAAGAGGGAATTCGAGCTCTCGAGGAAACATCATTATAGAGCGAGGAAGGAAGTCGCGTCGGGAATAATGTCGCGCCAACTACGTGGAATGAGGTAACGGGACGCACGACCAGCTGCTTTTTAAATCCGACCGCCTTGCGTTGGAATGTATATTCCAGAATAACAAATTTACCCACCGTCCGGAATAATTCTTCTCTGCCCTTTTTCTTCGACTATGTCTTTCTTCAACGTTACCCTTCCCCGGGAATTATTGCGTATTATAATCTACATCGCCCGTTAATCGTGATTTCTTTGGTTCTAAAGGCACTCCAGAAGAATTCTAAGGAATTAACCCTTTCACTTTGAAGAACGTACATCCCTCCCTAAATTTACTTTGTAATCTCAATTGAAATTTAGCCGATAAATCATAACACAATTCACACGGTGGTTTGTAAGCGCGATCTTAATTTACGCGGTCAGAAAATATATTTTCGAACTTTCAAATATTTCAAGCGATGAAGATTGAAATATGTTTCGTACCAATTAAAAAGAAAAGGTTGATTGTTTCGAATTACAGTAGCGATAGTGACATCGGAAAAAATTCACTTTTTTTTTCTGAAACGTCATTCCTTTTTTTGTTATGCTATTTGAAATAAATATGTATTTCTAAAATCTATATGTACTAGCTTTTATTTCTAATATTTTTTCTTTTATACTGACAGACTTTATTTACGCGGTTTTTATTCGCGTGAAACGAATCCACGTGGAACTGATTCTCCGCGTAAATTGATGGACTGGTGTATATACAGGGTGTCCCATAACTGGTGGTACAAATGATTCCACGTGAAAAACTGAATCGAAAATGTAGAATAAAATTTGTTCACAAGGAACTTTATTTTTGAAGAATAATAAATTTGAAGATTTCTCGAGTACGCGTACACTCGATTAAATTTTAATGAAAATTGATTTCAATTACTAGTTTAGATATCTAAATAACATTTTTGTATGTGCCGATGTTCAACATTTCGTAAGTGTCTGGATACTTTTGAGTGGTAGTGTATCAGGCACTAGGTACTTTTATGGTGGAGATAGCTATTAATTTTTTGAATCATGAATAGTTTACTATTAAACAGTCATATCGCATAAAGCAAATATATTCTCGGTTGCAAGTATTTTTCTCACCATTTCGACTTCTTTTACAAGCATCTTCACACATTACTTTAACTCTTTGAGGCATGGGATTTCAGATCAAAAATAGACCCATGTTGCACAGGAATTTTTTCGGGTTTTAAATGAAACAAAATTGGTATATTTTTATTAATAAATGTATAACATCATGTAAAAACATAAGAAAATAGTGATTAGTGATAGTGAAATAGTGATTGTTTGAAGACATTAACAACTGCTTTACATAAATAGGGCGAAATATAAACCTATGCACATGCAGCTACGGCAAGATTTCGAGGTGGGAAATTTTTGTCCCACCGTGCCGTGAAATACATCAAAAAGGTGGGACACTTTAATCCCGCCGTGCCTCAAAGAGTTAAATAGTTCGACGAGCGTTATTTTCTATCGATTTGACTCGGATTTGATCAGATTATTAAATGATTTTGGCAACGAGTTAATGAAATTACAAATTCTATAACACTCAGGTGTTTCACAGATTTGACAGTTACTTTGCAGCGTTCAATTTCCAAGTGTTTATCGATCATCTAGAAAATCCATCTATGACGTTACCTTTGAAAGTTACCTAGGCTATCTTTTAATTAATCCTAATAGGGATTATTCGTCGCCAGGTCAAAATTAATATATATATAAGCGAGGCCGCCGAACACGATTGCCTGGCGTGTGGTTTGTTATAAACTTATACGTTACAAATTAAACGTGGGAGAGGACGCGACGTATTCATGCGCTCGTTAGTGGTCGCGCATACGTCTCCCTTGGTGCGCTCAGGGGCAAATTCGAAAACAGTCGCGGTTCTATTATCCCGGTAGTGCTCTATAGGAACCACAGCCACCGCAATGAGGAATCAATATTCAAAATGAATTTATTTGTATAAGTGGGCCAGTGCAGTACACGACGTAATATTATACATTAACTGTCACGCTATGTTCCTTTTTTAATTCCCAAGTTTCGACTAAATTTAATAATGTTATCAGGACTTTGCTATCCGCGCTGCTCTCTGCTACGTTTACCTCTCACATAATAATTATAGTATACAATCGTATGTGAAATATCCATTGCTGGTTAAAATTGAAGGCTTGGAAAAGTGAAACTTATCATTCGGTTTTGGACATACACTAACGTTTATAAGTATTAGGAGATAAATAATTAATACCAACTTTCTCTAATTTCTTCACGATTTTGACAAACTATAATACTTTCACACATTTTTGTACACATTATCCAGTAGAAAAATACTTCTAACTTCTCAAAAAGTCATTTGGTCTAATTTAAAAAAAAAAAAAGTTATTCTGTTTTAAAGAGTGGTCGAATACTTTTGTGACAGACTGTATTATTTTACTAATATATAACACTAATTTCGGTGAGAAAATATGATTTAAATTAAATAATATTTTTTGCTCGATTATAATAGGAATTATAAATTTATATTTTTGACAAACTATAATACTTTCACAAATTTTTGTACACATCATCCAGTAGATAAATACTTCTAACTTCTCAAAAAGTCATTTGGTCTAATTTAAAAAAAAAAAGTTATTCTATTTTAAAGAGTGGTCGAATACTTTTGTGACAGACTGTAATATTTTACTAATATATAACACTAATTTTGGTGAGAAAATATGATTTAAATTAAATAATATTTTCTGCTCGATTATAATAGGAATTATAAAATTCCTAATACTTAGTAATATAAAATTTCTAATATTTATGAATAGCAGTGTATGTTTCGTTAAAAAGAAAAACAATTACAAATTGTATTATTCAGCAATGTTAAATGAAATTCTTTCAATCTAACTGTAAGGTGATATAAAAAGATTGCCGGTGAGTTTATTTTACGAATTGCGAATATTTACGAATTTGTTTATTGCGAATCATTTCTCATTTCTGTATAATTGTCCATTTCTATCATATTCTATACCTTTAAATAGAGATATTATCGGATGCGTGAGCAAATCTCGGGATGTCGATATTCGAAGGTAGCTTATCCGTCTTCTAGATTGAAAACACCTTTGGGAAATACGTCCGGTAGTCGGCACGTGCCAAGCACTCGGTTGTTTCCATTTTCGCGAGACATTGCGATACTGCAGCGTATACAGATCTTTATGTTTGCTAGTTTTTTAAGAGTGCATCCGTGTTATCCTGTGTTGTACTAAAATGTTTCGTTTTTCTGACTCTTACGATGGAACTTGTATTATATACAAAAGACTTTCTTCATTCGGTACACGTGAATTTTTTAAATTTCTCGAATCTTTCTGGCCTAAACATTCTTTGAATACTGTTAGAGACAGAGGAACGGCGTAAATTGCCGAATTCTCCATTTTTCAGCGTTTATTTTTAAAAGAGAGCTCGTGAAAAATGCGCGCCGTTAGCAACATGTTAAAGACCAAGTGAATAATTTCATAAATCAGAGATTAGAATTAAATAATTGATTCAAAGAAATGGAAGATTAGAATAACAGTAAAAAGTGAAACTGATTTTGACAACATACAGGAAAGATCAAGTTCAGAAACGACGAGAGAAAACTACAGAATCGCGAGTAGCTGTAAATTGTAACAGAACCATTGTATTTTTCGAATTTTGATCGACGAAACCATAGGTGAAACACAAATAACTGTACCAAAAAGGAAACGAAGGAACATTCAACTTTAACACAAAAACATCGACTGCAAATTGTATTATAACTTTAATCCTTTAAATTGTATAGTATCTTATCGTTCTATCTTCAAAGAGACTGGTGATATGTCCAAAATTCACGACGTAACTAGAGGGGATAGTTTAGATTACCATCCGACACCTTCAAATATAACGAATCAATTTATGGGCCGCAAACGCAAATGCCAGTCGGTCACCGATCGGCCCAACCGTCGCATGAATTATTGATATCACCATGTGCATCGGTAATGTTCGTTCCTATAGAGCCAGAGCTCGTGTACTAACCGTGAATGCCTATTGGATACTGGATGAACAGTTCCGAATTCCGTCGAATTTTCGTTTAGGTTGGTAGGAAACCTAGCCCTTCTATCCCGTTGGAAACAGGGCGTGTTCGCGTTGTCCAAAGGCAATGCAGAACGCGGCAACCCTCGAGGAATTCCGGCGTCTGCGCCTCTCTGAAACAAGAACTTCACGCATACCCGATTATTTTGGAGAATCCCTGTAGATCGTGTAGGTCACCGGAAATACCTTACACATACCCCATCAGACCAGTGTGCAACGGACTACCGCATATCTGAGGTTATCTCGCGTACCTGCCTGCATTTACGTGTACGCGCTTGTCACATATTTTCCACGATTTGGCCCGTTTCGCTCCGATTAACGGCGGCCCTCTCTGCGGTTCACGATTATACGTGAATATTTCGCTTGGGAAATTTCAAACGTACATACGCTTATCTAGTAGGATCAGGAACGGATCGTCGCGCAACACGGTTGCTCAGTTCTAACCTTCTTATTATTTATACACGGTGTAGAAATCTTGCTGATTACTTCTTCTTATGTCTATCTTTTGAATTCGGTTTCTTGTTTTATTATTATTTTTTTTTCTCTCTCAGATGTTCGAATTTCGTGGTAAGCGGTTAAGACACTTTGAAATTCACAGGATGTATGTATATGTAGTATATTTATGTATACAAGGGTGAAGGGGAGGGAGAAGAAGGATTGAAGAGGTCAAGCAAACTCCGTGGAAAGTCGCTGGCTATATTATTTCGAGCGTGGCAGCGATCTCCAGAGTCCTCGCTCAAACAAATCTCAGTCAATATCGAACCCCTCGACGCATTGTGGATGCTTGCTCAACAAGTTACAGCGGTACATTTCGATTCGTATCGTTTCGTTGACTTTCACCTCTCCAGAGGCACGGTATTAATACAGTTTCCTTTTGTCTTTTTTTTTCTTTCTTTTGTTTTTTCCTCTGACCTCTTAATAATTCGGCGAAAGATATCTTATTTCCTTCTTTTTTTTTGTTTTACATCGGTTAGAAGTGAAACAAGCAAAGAAATTTGTCGTACTAGCGTAATCGTTTCGTTGTTCCTTCAGGTGTAGGTAGATTATAAGCGTTACATCGAAAAAAGAGTCTTTCCTAAGCTATTCGAAGACGCTTCAATCGAGAAAATTGCTAGCAACCTATCATCCCTTAATTCAATATTAACCTACTGTCAGTTTTATCGACGTCGTAGGTTTACGGTGGATACTTCGAGACTTTATTTATGCGTCCTATCACGATCATCGATAACGATACCCCATTCATACCGCTGACCCATTAACGTCTTTGCCCTTTAGCGTGAAAACGAAGAGAGGTGGGCTTTGAAAAATTCTCTCGCCGTTTCATTAAACGTAACAATTTCGGGCTCGTCAACTCGACGGAGAAAGATTCGCGGAGAGATGAAGGAGGAGGCACGAGGAACGGGTAAAAATCTCGTGGAAGAAAAGAAGACAGAGTCTGCAGGGGGCTATGTCCGATATGTCCGCATCGGATAAGGCTTCGTTTCTATTGTACAATTTCAATGGTGTGTTAGAACGAGAGGGAACAATAGGAGGTAACCGTGGAAGAGAGAGAGAGATAGAAAGTAGAAGAGTAACGTAAGGCATCCACACTCTTGCTTTTTTTTTTCCTAACTATTCCATCTACCCCTTCAACCCCTTCGTTGCTTCTGCACTCCGTTCAGCACCCTCTGACGAGTCGACCTCGCACCGCCAGTGTCAGTATCGACTGGGATACCTACCTCGTGGAGAGAAACAGCTACGAGGAAGGACAGAGGGTAGGCGAGATGCTGAACACATACAAGTGGAACGGAAAGCGCAGGGTTGGGAGACGAAGAGACAGACAGGGCGGTTCGTCGATGCTCGGCAAACGTCGTGCACCAGTGCCGTGCTTCAGGTGTGCCTTGACGTTTCTCCTATGAGAAGATTGAAAGAGATAATGTTTCATGATACCTTGCAACCTGATATCATATAGCAATCTTCAATTTCTTCATCGATGATTATCCTATAGGAAGAAGAAATATCGATAGATTTACACCATTAGTTTGTTACGAACGACCTAGAAATCAGTTAGACTCTCGAAGAAAGTTTCAAGGTAGACAAGATTGTTCTCTGTGGTTAGGTAAGACTGAATGTGTAAAGGATGCAAAGATCATAGGATACTGGAACTGAGCAGCTTACGATCCTGTCGGCGTTTCACCGCCTCGAGGTTTCCACATGGTCTTGCGTTCTCTCGGGGTTGGATTCGTGTGAGCTCGCTTAGTTTCGGCGGTGTTCGTAGCCGGTCCTGTCAGTGCTGCCACATGGCAGCGCGTCGTGTTTTGAGGGTTTCGGAAGCTTTCAGGGGCGGCACCTGGTTGGTGGGGTAGCGTTGGTGTAGAGGAGTAGCGTGGTGAGGAGAGCGGACGCGGTGGTTGCGCGCAGGGGTGGCGGCGTCTGCTCGGCTACATTCGGTCGACTTCGCAAGTCATCGCCAGCGTCTCGCGTCGGGGCTTCCACATGGGTTGGTATTGGCTCCCGGGGCGCAGGGTGGCTTGTGCGGCGGGGCTCTAACCGGAGAGAGACTCTAAGCGTAGTGTATAGCGAAGCGAGGTGGTGTACGAGTGAGAAAGAGAGGATTCGGCAAAGCTTTAGTGGGAGTGGAACGAAGATAGGGAAGAGGGCGAGTGCGCGAGCAAGAAGGAGAGATACGGCTCGCCACAACACCCCCGTGCCTCTCCCAGCCCCCTCTGCCCTCTGGATACGAGCAGAGCGTCAGTGTTAAGGTGGGTTGCTCGGTCGGAACATTGCCAGAGAGAGAGAGACACGTCCTGGGAGTGCCTGCTGCACCGACACGACTCCCTGGTGCAGGACCCGCAGCGGTGCAAGGATCGAGAGAACGCGCGCACACCCTGACCAAGTGAGTGACTGATCTCTGACTGATCGACACGCGACTAACTCGTACACATACACGCGCGGAGGCAGGCCACGCGCGTGAGTAAGAAGAGAACAAGTGTAAAGGGATCCAGCTGCCAGAACCAGAGAGCATCATTCGCGTTCGAGGAAACGAATGGAACGGAAGGAAGGGTAGTGCAGCTTTGCGTTCAGAGGAGACGTTCGTGATCTTGTTGGTTGGTCGTGGTGGTGGTAGTGGTTTAGGTGGTGGTGGTGGTGGTAGTGCTGCTGCTGCTGCTGCTGCTGCTGCTGCTGCTGATAGTGCGTGGTGAGAACACGGTGGCGTGGCACACGTTGGGATTTTTCGCGAACGAGCAAGATTGTGAGCGGATAGCCGGAGTCATGAAAGAGTCGGAGATGTGTAAAAGGCTGGTCGAAACGGTCGACGTTAGCGAGGCTGAGTTAGCAGCCTTTCGTTTGGTCGGTTAAACTAGCAGTGCAGGCGGTGCAGGCGGTGCACGTATGTACGTATATATTTCTGTGAAGCGGACAGAAAAGCTGGAAGAGGAGAGGGAAAGGGCGGTGGAAGAGAAAGGTGTGTCGAGGAGACGAAAGTCGGTAGGAGGTCAGCAGCGTGGCTTCAGGGTGGCGGTGGCCGATAGTGATGGTAGTGGTGGTGGTAGTGGTGTAGTGGTGGGTGTTGCGAGCGGTGAATGATCGTTGTCAGCCTCGTGGAAGAGAGGCGGCCGCCGCTTATGCGGGCTGCCGCGTGTGCCGCATCATCGTCACCGAATGATCCGTGGAATAGAAGAGAGCACGTCTAGTAGAGATCGAAAGAAGAAGAAACGTAGGAAGTGGAGAATAGAAAGAAGTGGGTGGTGGTAGTCGTTTTGTCGTTGCCGCTTTTAATTAAGTCAAGCTATCACCACGGTGGATCCACGAAACGGTATCGTGGTTGTCGCATCGGATCGCAAGGTGTGGAAGTTTGCGTCGAAGGGATACGAGGTGGAATAAAAGAAGATAGAGAAGTACCCCGCAGTCGTCGTGCTGGCGGCTGGCAGGAGCCGCTAGATCCCCGCCGATTATGGCAAGTTGGATCTATCCGTCGGATATCTACTGTAGAATCATGATGAACGCGTTGCCCGTTAACGGAACGAACAGGTTGCGTAGAACGTATCAAGGCTCGAGCGTGACCAGGACGACGAACTCGCGGGCGAGCATTACGTTGACGACTACGAGTACGAGCAGGACGACCAGAAGGATCTTAGAAGTGTCAGTGAGAAAAGCAACGTCGACGATGACCAGCTTGAACCTAAGGAAATCGAATATTATCTCTAGCTGTTTATCATCGATGATTCCGGCTCCCTTGATGCTCACGCTGGCTGTTGTTGTTGTTGTTGCTGTAGAGAACGGTGCTGCAGTGGCTGGCTCGTACGGCCTCGGGCCATCGAAGGCCTGGTAGCGCGGAGGCAACGGTCACACGGTGTTGTCTGTTTACACATTGATAGGAGTTGTGTTGTTGTGCCGTCCGGATCTGTTCACGGGGCTTACTACGACGTCTTCTGTCTTCTGTATCGGTGGTGCTGCGTCTGGTGGGTGTTGGTGTGTTAGTGTGCCGTCTACCGATCCCTCGTGTGACAACGGGTTAGCTAAGCTAGTAGCAGTGCCGGCCGGCCGGTTCCTCATCTCGATAGCCGCTTACCCGCCGCAGTGCGGTCAACTTTCGGCTAACAACGAGGTTTGGTATCCGCGCGCGTCTCGGTGACCCCGGAGTATTACTATACCCCGGTGTGACTGGCCACGACCACACGACCACTGACGACGACCGCGACGACGCGCGTTTACGCTTTCTTAACACGGTTTGACAGCGCGACGACGCTTTTGACGACGACGACTACCATAGACGCGACGACGGTCACGGCGGCGGCGGCGGCGGCGACGGCACCGGCGACAACCACTACGACCACGACGTCGAGTACGTGGGGGATATGTGCGGGTGCGCCACGTCCACGCGACGAGGACTGGGGACTGCTGCGGGTAAATCGGCACGGCGCACCAAGTCCTCGTGCTCCCTACACAGGACGCCCGGGATACGGTAGCTCGTCCTTCACCGTTACTCCTCATCGACGCCCGCGGGCAATGTGCCCACCCGCCGGCAGAGCAACGTGAGTCTATTTTACTTTTCTTTCTTCCTTCCTTCCATACTCCACCTACGCCCATCTCTATCCTCGTTTCTTTGTTTTCTTTGTTTTTTTCCTTTCACTCCTTTTTAAACAAGCTCCAAGTGGAGCGTGTCACGTTGGGGTCTCGTTAGACCTCGTGCGTCTAACCGACCCCAGATGTCTTTGGGTCATGTAGCATCCCTAGAAGGAACCTGTTTATATAATACTGCGCGCACATTTCGAACAGTTTTGTACTGTTGTTTCGTTAGAATTGTATCTGACGTATTGGTAAACGAGTAATTCATTATTTTGTTCTCGGGTTTATTGTTAGGATAATTTCTATCATTTCACGGAAGTTGAAGATTCAATCTTTGGTAGAATTATCAGTTTGAAATATTACCTATTCACACAGCTGAAGTATTTGAACCCGTTAATGTCATCTCCTCCCTGGGAATTTCTTGAATGTACGATTTTTTTCGTACAGACAATTGTTTTCTTCATATTCACGTATCTTTTCTGAGAAAGCAGCGTCACATGCGAGGAGTAGGTTGTGTTGATATCGTTCAGTGGACAAATTTTCGAGAGCTCTCTGTTTTGTTCTTGCACCTGATATCGCGTGCAAATATTATACGTCCACGTCTATTTCTGTTTAATTACGCCAACGTACTCGCGTTTACGGTGTCAAGAGGAGCATAGTTACTCTTAATGAAATAATAAAATGCTGGGGTGTTGCGTTTCATTTACATAAATAAATGAAAACAGTTCGTGACGCTGATGAAATTTCACGATGACCTTATGCGGGGGTAGAGATGTTCAGAATGCACGTGTGAATTAATTTAATTAGTCCGTCGAAGTGAATAATTGTAAGGGCGTTGTCGTTGTCACGCGGCCTCCTCGTCTCTTCCCATCCAGCTACCCTCTCTACGAGAATAAAACAGAAGCGTATAATTAAATTCTCCGGTTCTCGACTTTCGTCCAAGGGAATGAATGGTAAGGGTGTGGGTGAAACTTTAAAACGCAACTTTTCTCGTTTGACAGACAAATAATCGCATTCTTCGTCCCCTCTTCACGGATAGTAGCCGTCGTCGTTGTCTCGCTTTTCACAGCGTTATCGTCACCGATCCGGCCGCGCAATTGCGTCTGTAACGTGAATCTTGAAATCTGTCTGAAACTTTATGCGCTCTACGGATCAAAGTAAGATTCTATTCTACTTCCCTGTCTCTTAAAAGAGTAATCGAAATAAACGCTGGAACAATTTTCTCTTTCCTGTTCTCCAATTAAAACTAACCCTTTCTAAAATTTGCTCGATAATGTTCACCGTTTAATCTGACAAACGAAAAATGAAAAAAAAACAGAAAATAAATAAAGGAGGAGAAAGTAAACTACGAAAAATATCCACGGAGAAAGAGAATCAATTCGAACTATCCGATTGATCGACGTGAAATTCTGGTTAAATACAGAGTGGAAATGTTTTTTCTCACTGGAGGACCGCGTCTTTACACAGGACGACGAATAAATTGCTTCTTTCCCTCGAACTTTTACCGGGGAAAGCCATCCGAAAGCTCCTATGGAATCGCGCGAAAACGTCGGAGTGCTTTCAAGGGGTGCCTTAGTCCTGGGCGTAGTCCTCTGCTGTCTCACTCTCTCGCTCTTCATTCGTCCCCTCTCAGTTTCTTCTTTGCGCGTCACTTTTCCTCTCCATGTCATTTCCCTCCTTTCTGTCTATATTTTCCTTCTGATATCTCGTCGATACTTTGTTTTCCAATGAAATAAAACCGTAACAGACGAGTTGTTTAAGTGAAAAATCATCGTTTCCACGTTTCTCTCTTTTTTTTTTTTATATGCTTTCTTGCCTATCTGTGGTCCTATTTCAGCCTTTTGTAACGTCGTCATTCGTTCCTGTTATTGTTGTTGTTGTTGTTGTTGCACCAAAATATACATTCATGAATAGACACAGTGATCACACAGGGTATGGGTAGTTTTTCAAACGTGTGAATCCATCACGATTAAAATTTGCGTTTGCTTTTCGCGTCGACAATATTTGCACTGTATTCGCGTGGCCTGAATTGACGTGCAATCTGCGGAACAGTATTTTTCATCGGTCCATTGACAGCGGAACAGTTCCTGTGCAGTGTAAACCGTGCTTTAAGTTGCAAACGCCGCCGTTGCGTTGTAACTGCTATATTAACTAGCTGGTACTTCCGTTCGACAGGTGCTGTTAATCCCCCTCATTTATTCGTGTTATCGTAAGATAACATTCTGAATCACGATCACGATAACAATGTTTAGTACATGCGATTTACGGGGCTAGACCTGTAACCCACTTCATTATCATTTCGCAACCTAATATCGATCTCATTGCGTGAATCGTTACCACGAATCGCAAACAAATTTCCTTTAGCCCGTTGTTTACAGAAACAACAAAGCTACCACGATCATCATCATCATGATCATCATCATCAACATCGTCACCATCGTCGCTGTCCTCATATCCCATCGTCATTTGTCTAGTAATCGCTATTTCTATCCCTCGGTTGCGTAAATGTCCATCAAACTCGCTGCAATCGTTCACATCGCCAATAAATACAAATCGATCGGTGAACAATCGAAAGCTTTTCTCTTTCTCCTTTTATATTTTACTTTTACTCATAACGTACTACTCGATCATTGTACTTGGAATTATAGATAATAAACTCGGGCATCGTCTACTTTACAATTAAAGAGTGATGTGTAGGGTGTCCCAGGTTTTAATGGCGAAACTTTGTTAGTATATTCTATGGGTTTAAGTAAGAAAAAAAAGTGTTATATGAACATACGTCGTTTAAAGATAATTCTTATTTTTATCACTTATTCTCTTTTTTAACAAAGCTTTAAACGACCTATGTTTGTATAATATTTTTTCTTATTTAGACCTATAGAGTATATTGATAAACTTTAGCTGTTAAGATTTGGAACTGTTCATGTATATTAACGATATTAAAGGTGTTAAATAAAATCTTTAGAATGGAGTAAGGGTGTAATGAAGAAGATGAAAAAAAGATGATGGAATGTTTTAGATAGGCGATTTTACCGCGACATTTTCGTGTAAAAGTCTGCCACAACCGATCGTGTCAGGCGAACTCAGGTCGCCATGGAAATGCGACGATCGAATGGTCAAAACCTGCTGACGTGGTGGTACTTCCGGGCCAGCCCCGATTCGATGTCATTTTATCGGCGAATCCTTGATTAAAGCACTCTATCCTAGCGCGTTACGATTCAATTTTCGATGAAATATCGGTTTTTCAGAAGCTGGTATTATCGTATATCCTCAACGAAGGGTGTATTCCGCGTTTATCGTTTGTTTTCATTTCTTTTTTTCCCCCCCACCTGACTCGATTACCCTTTCACGAATTCCAATGATTCTTTTCTATATTAATATCAAAAATTAATTTTATATTATGCGTCAGATAAGTATAGAAACGTATCATTTTTTCTTTATTTTATTTATTTATTTTGTATGGTTCATGGCAAATGCAACTTTTTTAATATGATTAACCCTTTCGCTACGGCGGTTTAGTCCGCCGTAGCGCCACTCCTGAACGGGATCTCCCGCCGAAATTGTGCACATTGCGCGTAGATAGTGTATTTTGGAAGAAAAGGGATTTTTTTTAGGTCGCGATTTTACCGGCATGTCGGATATATCCGGCGTTCGCCTCCAGAGGGTGATTTTATATGAATGTCGGATATATCCGGCGTTCGGCTCCGCGAGTTTTCATGTGGATGACGGATATATCCGTCGTTCGGAAGGAAAGGGTTAAGACTGATGGTATCATAATAGAAAAAAAATAAAAACGCCATTAAAAGCGAGAGGACTCAATGTCATCGTCAGTCAATCGTCTCTCGTAGACGTGAACATGATTTAGCGACCGGGATTTATTGATATTATTCAAATTTATGATCCATACCCGTCATGGTTATACGCAGGGACGAAATTTACATTCGAATTAACATCTACCTCTGCCTCGTTCAAATTTCCCTTCGCTTGTCACGTTTCTCTCGCCACGGTTCTTCGCGTGCCGCGAAACTTCCTTTCTTCTTTTGATACGGTGCCAGGCGTTTCTGGGAGGGAAGAGGAACTATCTCGTCGCGCTTGGAATTAATTCTTCAAAGTTTCTGTACAACGCGAATATTAATATTCACCGTATATACAGTTAACCAGGAAAGCATACAGGGTGTTTCATAAATGAAACACAGCTAATACTTTACGGGGCAAATTAACCCTTTAGCTTCCGAAGGACGTATATATACGTCCTCGAAGAATGAACATTCATATACGAAGAGCGTATATATACGTTTATATCACATATACTTTAGTTTCATATTTTACATATGAGATACGTTTGTTAATCGAGTATCTGGCCAAAATTTTATAAGACAGATATTGGAAACATATGGGAAACAAAAATTAGATATGAAATGTTTAGTTACACGGAATAGTAACAATTTTGAAAGACTTACTGAAAGACATTTTCCGTCTGTATATTCGAATAAGGCGGCAAAAAAGAAAAATCAAGTTCGAAAATGTGTCGTCTGCAGTAAACAGGGAAAAAGATGTGAGTCCAGATACTATTGTTCACAATGTGATGTTGGCTTATGTGTTTTGTTCCATGTTTTGAATTTTATCATACCAAAGTTGATTATTAATTATGTGTTCGCCTTTAAATACTTTAGCAATTTTGTTATATTGTAATAAATAATATTATATGAACATTATAATAGAATATTTTAACCGTTTTAATGGCACGGATCTTTGAAAAAATTCAGTCGAAGAATGCCAAGCGATCGCGCTTCTTTCGTCTTTTCTTTCCTTTTCTCGTTTACGTTACTTTGAATTTTTACTAAATGAAAAAATTCTTTTTAACAGCAGCTCGAAACTTACGAAAGCATCGATTTTAATTTAGTTGAACATCCATAAATGGTAACAGTAAAAACACGCATTGACAAAGTACAGAAATGTAGTTAGTTCGATTCTACAAACCTATTAGCTGGCACTTTTGGGCACTGAACAGGAGAAACGCGATCGCGCCGCTTGGCACTCAAACGGTTAAAAAATAAGTTATAATTATAAATTTTTATATTTTAGAAAATAAAATGATATTACTAAATATGATAAATTTCATTGTAAAATTTAGAGAACAAGAGACTTGTAATTACTTCGTAGCATTCCGTACCTCAGTGTCGACTAGTCAATAATGCTCTCTGTTCACTTGCGATCATATTTTGTCACATTTAACTGTTTGCACTCGAAGCCATCTGTGTCGAATGTATAACGAATGGAATGATGTGTTACGAAAAAATCTGTCTGGAGTGTCTGTGCATATTATTTTATAAATTCTGTGTGTGTTCTGATTTGCTGTCTGAATGTGTGGTGGTCGAAATGTGTTCATTGGTGTTTCAATATTCTTGTGGCTGATGTGTGGAGAAGGTAGAGAGAGATTGTTACTAAAAATATTTGTTATATTGTAGAGAATCCCTACTGTTTTCTGATCGGTCGTTAAGTTGGCCGCTTCTAGTGGCCAGATGGGAGAGTTTTGTTAATTTGTGCTGTTACAAAATAAATTTGCACTCCGCTTAATCCCTACCTTAAGATGTTTTACGACCGAAAAATTTGTAACGACTATTCGAGTTTACTTTGCATTTAAAAGGTATCTTCATACTTATGAACGGGTGTGTATGTTAATATAACATTTTTTTTACTGGTTTTAGTGTGTAGATTTACTCCATGAACTGTTGACACACATTTATGAAACATGCTGTGAAATTGTTTCTTTCTCTCTCTCTTACATTTTGTGAATAAAAGCATTTTCCCTCATGACAGATTTGATGAAAAGAAAAGCAGTCAGAAGTAGATAGAATCTTAATGCGTTAAAGCTTTTAACTTGTTCTAATTATTCAACTATACTTTATGGTCGACTGTACGGGTTCTTTAATTCCACAATTACGCGACAAAGTCCCTTCCTCGGAAAGTTCATCCACGTTCCTCGCTAAAATGCTGAAATACGTGCTGCAACCAACTTTTCGTACTACAGTTACGTACCTTCTTTCTAACGATTCTCTCTCTCTCTCTCTCTCTCTCTCTCTCAAGTCGTAGTTAATTGTTATCGTCACGAATTTCTAGACGTCGCGCGTCGTTCCAACTAACGCGTTAACAGGGATCGCTTAATAAGGGTAAGCGACAGGAACGAATCGAGGTCAGAGTTTATAAAGTCTTTGATGTGCCTCGGGGAATAGATATACTTGTCAACTTTCATTCGTAACGTTTTAACACCCAATTGAGACCGGATTTATTCAATGAAATCAATACGATCATCCTCGAGTTATATCGACGCGTTTAATCGAGTTTACCAGGTTGCAATCGTGGAATAAAAGTCAAAATGAAACGAAAAATAGTGTATATAACGCGTCTCTGAATCGACTTTTTATAATTCGCGACGATTCTAAGACGTGGACTATTTGTCACTCGGATTTGGTATCAGCAAAAATATCGTTTCTGTGAAATGTTGTTTACAATGTTAACAACGTAAACCATTTTGTTTTAATAGAAGGTACTACAATTTTAACTATACATATGTATATATTGCAGCAACGCATTTAATATTATTCAAACTTGTTATGAAAAGGAGCGCTTTTTGTTCCATTGCTTACAAGCAGAATCTTGTTTAACGACGAAGTTTATTTCACAATGGATGAATTCGTTAATAAGCACCAAAAAACTAGTTTCAGTGGAGGTGTTGAAAATAAGCATCATTTATACATACATTTTTAATGATTTAGAAATAGACCTATCCCCCGATTTACAATGAAGATAGGTTCCTTAGAAAACCGTGTAAATCGAAAACAAACTAAAATGTGCATAATTCAGTCATTGATTTCAACGTAAAATAAAACTAAATATATCTTAAAAAACATAAAAATAACGGTCTATTCATAAAATGATAAAAATATAAAGGTACATGTATGTAATTCATTTTACATATAGAAACAAGAAGTATAAATTAAAAAATTTAATCAAAAATTCAATTACTGTTATCATTTTCTTAGACTGTTAATTTTTTATTCCTAGTTGATATGATGTCACTTTCATCACTCGATAGTACTTGATGCGATTCAACTTTGATGTTAGATGAGTTCTGATGATATTCTTGATCCGAGCCGGGGGCAAATTTAAAAACCGTGTAAAAGTGAAATCGTGTAAATAAAGTACCGTGTAAATCGAGGGATAGATGTAGTTGCGTATGTTAATACGGTCCCCTCCATTGCAAGGATCGGTATTGGCTGAGGAGGACCCATGTTTATAGCACTCAGTGATTGTCTTTTGTTTCGTTTCCGTTTCTTTTCGGTCAGTTCGCATTAGATCTTCAAGCTAAGAGCAATATTCCAGATCGTTTTGTAAAACTATTAATAGATATTAATAAATATACTTAGTTCAAACTCCGTTGAGTTTATTTAACCAGTTAAGTGTGTTTGACGACTATATCCGTCATGGTGATGTGACAGAATTTTGTGTCACGACGATTATATCCGTGATGCGTAAAATTTGGTTAGAATTTGATATTTAAATTGTAATTTTGGCGAAAACTAAATGATATTCGTAAATTTTAATATGTTTAAAATGTGTAAAGGTCAAGACGAAATGAAACAAGTAAATAAAAATGATAAATAATTTCAGTTGGATTCATAACTTCCTGAGAGCTAACTCGTAAGTAGTGCAGTAACACACACTGGTGCGCGTTTTGCAAAAAGATCACCTTAACTGGTTAACAAATAAATATTCAACAGGAAGAAATTATGCATTTGTTTCTCTCGTGTTTACAATGATTTTTAATTACCCAGGAATTTCTTGTCTCCTCACAGAGGGACAAACCTCTTCGTAACACGACGACGCTTTACCCTTTATCGTTCTCCCTCAATTCGATTTTCTGTTTCAGTAGATTAGCACGAGTATTATCGTATAATCCGAACGACTATGGTTCTCTCTCCTCCCCACACCTCTTTCTCCCCCGTTTTTTTTAATCATTGTCGAACCAGTCCGAATTCTCGTTTCATCGAGCGTATAATCCTCTCGATTACGATCCTGCTAGGTTGACATTGGATTTCTCAACCGGATGGGATCGTGAAATTAGTATTCATAGAAGAGAATAATACCGTGAGGATATTTAACAATTTCGTCGCAAACGTTTTCACTTTTCAAATTAGACCATAGAGATTCGTAAGTGTTCAATTTGCATTGTCAACCTGTTTCACGCAGCAAAATGTACCACCTTATGTGTACATACATGGGATGTGGTTGCAGGATAAATGTTGGTAGAGTCTGCGTTGAATAACAGCATAGTACGCAACCGTTCCGCCACGTAGTTCTAAAATCAGCGGCACGTGTCTGAGGGAGACAAAGGTGCGATTAAATTGCGAATCTAATGCACAATTGAAATTAATGGAGTCCGATTTTATGTCGAATAATACTGTGTTCAGTGATCGCTGATCAACGCGTTGATTTGTTTTACCTTCTGAACTCTTTTTGCATTCTAGTATACCTAAACTGTGTAATATAATTGTTTAAATTAAAATTGTTAACTTTTAAGTTAAATTGTAATATGTTTCTTCCATTTCTCTTCTCGTTTTTCTTTCTCTTTCTATCTTTTTCATTTCTTCTGTTCCCTCTCTTATTTCATTTAGTAGTTGCTCAATTCGTATTTTTTCTCTTGTGATCTCACGTCTATTACATGCATCACCGTTTCTATTATACTTCTTTTTTACAGATTCTATATTTTCTGTTATTATTCTCTCTACAGTGTTGTTTTCAATTAATCTCATTGTCACACCTAAATCTTGCTATTAAGCATCTTTAAGAGATTCGTTATAGTAAACGTATATTGAATAGAAAAAGGAAAAAAGAATTTTTAACACTTTGACAGCCATGCTCGCGTGATTTCATTCACACAACCAGCTGAGTAAAGGACAAATCGATTTTCATGCATATAATGAGTAATAAAATGCAAATTTAAAAATTAAATATAGGAAAAAGATGTTTATTTCTTTTTTTTTCAAGTTCGTTCAATTTTTTGTTTTTAAGCATACTGTTTAGCCTGTATAAGGTTGCAAATTTGTGAAAAATACCGGTGGTGTAAGTTTTTGCACAATTTGAAGGATGGCAATCAGAGTGTTAATATAACTGTTCAGACAGTATTATTTCTCGTGATGAATAATCAGGATATTCGAGTGACATTTTTAATATAAATTTGAGTTTGAAAGAACTGCCATAAAAATTGCTGAAAATATGAATTTAGCATTTGAAGAAAATTATGTCGATGTTACGACACTTCAATGTTGATATGCAAAATTCAAAATAGATGAGTTTTTATTCAAAAATGAGGCAAGTCGATGATAATGTTTTAAGAAAAATTATTGGAAACATTCCATGGAAAAGGGTATGAAATTTGCCATATCCTTTCCTATTCAGCAGACTTTTCTTCAAACATTCGAACCAGTTTTCAACATAAATAAATTATTTGGAAATGAAGGCACTGTAAAAATATGGTTCGAAGAATTTTTTAGTTCAAAGATTAATCATTTTTATAAATTTGGAATCATGATAGTAGTTAATTATTGAGAAGTGTGTGTATATAGAATAGTATGGAAATTATTTTTATATACTTGAAGAGACACAATGTATGTGAATTTTCATTCAAAAAATAAAACATTTCATATGAATTAACCTAGTATTAGTTCAAAATAAAGTTTTGTTACTTGACATCTACAATCTGTATTTTGAGGTGTGTTTAATGGTTTAACACGTTGAACACCATGGGGGTCACCGGGAAACCCATCATTCGAGTAAATTTCAGTATTTTTAAGTTTTTCAATATTATCATCGTTACTAGAATGGTGTGAAGAAATTAATGCAATGATAGAATACATAAAAATAGTTTTATTTATATATATATAACATGTATGCTTAAATATTATGGGCTTATATTGTGACGTGCCATAAATTCATGTTAGCGATATAAGCAAGCCACGTAAAATTAGTGTGGCATTGAACATGTTAATGGAAGTGTGTATATTGTTTAAGCGTTTCTTTAAGGGAAAATACTGTATGAATAACGATTTTCTAACAATTTGTTGATTTTGTTAAGTGTTCATTCATTGGTTATTTGGTTCACTTTTCACTTAATCCTATGCCAGATTTTTAATTAAAGCTATAACTGTCAGATATTGATAAAATTGTGTTCTAATGTGTATGGCTTTAGTAATGAAACAGTACTCCTACAAAAACAGAATTCGAAGGATTCAATAACGATGTACGAATACTAATTTGAAGAAGATTTCATTACAATTGATACAAATCTACAAAACGTATTTTTTAAATTTTCATTACAGGCTCAAATAAAAAGGAAAAATTGTAAAAAGCAACTTTTGCTATTTTTCTCTTAATTTCATTCAATTGTAACTTCTTCAAACAATTTTTTATACATCACATCTAGTAAACTAATTGTAACATCTCAAAAAAAAAAAATCTCACGTCGTTTAGCTCAATTTAAAAAATAGTTATTCTTTTTTAAAAGGTTCGTCCGAATATTAATGAAAGTGGCTGTACATATTCGAAGACGATGCAATCGGTTCTTCTTAAGTGTCATTGATCGAAACGAGGTCTTTTATGTACCGGAAATAATTCACAGAACTTTCAATCACGTGCGATATAATCGGCTGACTTAATGACGCGAAGAATGCTTGCCAATAATTAATAGTCGAGGCGCACTTTTATCGATTTTTCTTCCCTACGTTTTTCTTTCTTTCGTTTTTTTGTTTTTTTTTTTTTGTTTAACTCAGAGAGCAGAGACTTGGTAGGCTAGAGATACAGGTTAAAGCGACCGAGTTGGTCGGTCACTGTGAAGTGGTGGTGTTACACCACGTAGCCAAGTGAACCGCACCCACCGCACTGCTCCATTTTCTTACTCGAACGTAATTGAGTGATAGCACGCGATACTCAAATACGTGAACGTCCTGTGAACCAAAGTGTATCTCAACGTGAGAGATAGATTTCATCCTGGCGGTAGATTTTTCGTTAATTTCTTTTCTCTTTTTTTTCTTTTCGAGCTAAAACGCGGTAAAGGGAACAAAAGGTGGAGGGTCCGTTAACTATCGTTCTTTCGTTTCATTGTCCATGCGTATAGATCGATTTTGTCACGGAGTTCGAGTGCTCTCGAGGAAAGCTCGTGGGGAATTTATCAGTGAGAAGGGAGACAGAAAGAGAGTGTTTCTAGGATTTGATTTATTTTCTATCTGGCACGTTTGCTTCCCCGAGCATGGTGTATTCGATTCTGATAGAAACTGGGGAAAAATTTAACTGTCTCTCTTTCTCTCTCTCTCTTTCTCTCTCTCTCTCGTCCTTGAATATCCACACAATACTGGAAATATTTATTGTATCATTCTCAAATTTACGTAGTACGAATACGTTTCTATCTATAATAATTTTATAATATTTTGTACTAAAAGACCAAAATATAATATATTAACATTATATAAACATTATAACAAATATATATATATATATACTATTATTATTATTATTAGCATCACTTTCGAATGTTACGTCGAGCGTGTATTCGACACAGGACAGCAAAGGGTAAATTGTACCCTTTAAATTAGTAATTCTACAGCTGTCGGGAAATTATACGAATTTTCAATAATGCAGAAACATCAGAAATATTTGATGCGGTGTGTATACGAATCAAGATGCCGTTCAGTTTCACGCGATCGCCATCAAAATCAGCGCCGTTTCGAACCGGGGCGTGGCTGTAGATATTGACAAAATTTCATTTCCTATTTGCCATTTTCGATTTGACCTGGTTTTTCCTCTCGGAAATCTGCGGGTGCAATTTTATTTGCACATTGTATCGTCAAAAAGAGTTACAAATACTCGAACGAAACGATCCTCATCTTCTTGCTTCGTGATTTCTTTAATAAATTCAGAGTCTTAATTAATATTCGACAATTAAATACTACAACATGCTCCATGTACAGTTAAACAAACAAATAATTTGAGCCTGTGAATGTGATCAAGCATGAGGAGTGTAATTTTGAGATATTCGTGGATTTTATTTGTTGAATATGTAAAGTGAAAGTTTAAACATTGTTTTGCAAAACATAGTGCAAATATTCATTGAAATTCCTACAGAAAAATGAAGGAAAACTCGTTTTTATAAATTTGGAAGTATCAATGGGAAATTTGTTGCACATTGCAACTTTTGATAATGGTCCTTAGTTTTGATAACAGAGCTCTTAACGTTACAAACTAAAGTATTAAATGTTAAACAGGCAAGAAAAAGGAGACAGTTTATAACGACTGAAGAAAAACAACAACTTTCCATAACTATAATTTCCGAGGAATTCTAACGATAAAGTTTCACGTTGAAATTTCATCACGGTTTATAGAGTTTATTAAGTTGTGATCGCAATTAGCACAGCGACACAATCGAAATTACCAAACACTCCTGCGAAATATTCAAATAAACGAAAATATTCATTCCTCTTGATTCGTCGAATGTTGCAGATATTTTTTATATGGAATTTTATCCACGCTGAATTTCGTGTTTGCTGGCCGGCATAACTGAACGTAGCCGAATACATTTTTGGCCCGTAGCACCAACCGCAAATTGTACATATTCCAATTCTCGTATAGTTCTATTGGTAGACTAATGGGGCTAGAGAGAGTTGCTCCATGGAAATTTGAGCGTTGTCGTTCGATTTGATCGTTGGACAAATCGCGAAAGCGTCCCACCGTGGGGCAATAAAAATAGAAGAAAAAAAAAGGTAAAAAAATATAGAAAGAAAGAAACGTCGTGAAAACACGAGGGAAATCGCGAGGCTCTTCGTACTCCACCGCGAAATCATCAAATTGCTTGTTTAACGAGTCGAGTGTGTGTACATAGCGCTTCGTTTCCTTGCTTTCTTTTATCGATCGTTCTCGAGAGCTGGGGATGCTCTCACGAGCCCGATATCTCCTGTATTCAAATTCACGTTGCTCGAGCGATTCAGTTTTTTGTTTCTCGTATTATTAGAAATGTCTAGGGCGATATTATTCGAAATAATTATCGATCACGTTTTAATTATTTCTATTATGTCTCGGCGACGTTTCCGTATAGAAAATCACATTGAGACACGAAACGCGGGTTAGGTTCCAACGTGAATTTACGAGTTCGAATCGAATTTACCATTGTCCAGAGGAAAAGAATGGATCCACGTGAATACGCGCTATTCACACGAACTTTCATTCACTCGTCGAACGTGACACGATGTGGCGGCAAGTTTCGCGCAACACCGCCGCAATTTTCTCGTCTAAGTATGTACGAACACGCTTTAACTCTGCGGTAGTCCGAAAAATTCCTTATTGGGTCGCCGGTGTGTCTGTCAGATAATTTAAAATCCACGATGCAGTCTTTTACCCTTTGGAAAGAACAATTTCTACGAATACGTGAAAATAGTGTTTCATTTCGTTGGAACAAATACAATTTGTAATTATCAATCTTCCTGTTCTCCTTGGGTCAATATGAACTGTAATGAAAATTACATTTATGTAAATACTATGTTTTTAAATATTCCTTTATCGTATTTAGTCTATTTAAATTTTACATTTACTTTTTTAATACTGTAATTTTATTTATTTATTTATTTTTTTATAGTCCAGAGTCGCATCAACATCAGAGGTTATTAATGACTGTCTATTAAGTTAAATATTCACTGTGGATCGATACTTAGGAAGCTGCAGAGTTGTTATATTTTGAATAATTTTTGATTGATTAACAAATGTCGGAAGTATATACAAATACGAGTGATAGTAGTGAAGAAATTTTAGAAAAACATAGTACAAGCAATGACGATTCATCTCAATTAAATAGTTCAGTGATCTCATGATTCAATGATTCGTTGAAAACTTACAATGCCTTCGTATTATGGAGAGAAATAAACGCAGTGTAGAATACAAATGTTTTATACAAAAGACGAATAGTTTTGGAAGAGTTAGGTAAAGCGCTAATATAGCATTAGTAAATTCTGTCTTTCAACTTGAGACAATAAATATAATATACCATGGTTTAAATTTTACAAATATTTATATAAAACTCACGCAACATATTTTTATCCCAATTGTAAAATATAGAATATACTTTTTCTAATTTGTTCATGTATTCTATTATATTATTCTATTGTCATTGTTACATATTTCATGAATACATATTACTTTTCTTATATATAAGTAATTTCAAGCATATATATTATATATATCTTGAAAAGTTAATTTTAATCATGTAATATTCTATAATATTCTCAGAATATCACATTTTCTCATCGGGTCAGTATGATTCAAAGGGATACGAACTGTTATACTCTCAAATATTTTCTTTCTTAGTCTCAGTTTTATCTGTATCTACAACTAGACGTCAATTTTCACCATTGCTCACACTGGACTCTTCACCTTTCAACTTTCCTCTCATAGTAGAATTCTCTTTTTATAACTGTTTTATCTGAACCTGTAATGAAAATTTGAAAAATATATTACGTAGATTTACGTTCGTTATATATTATCGCAATTATAGGCGAAAACTCGTGAAAAACTTTGTGCTATTCTTAATCGTTTGTAACTCATAGCAGCGTTAATCGATTCCAATGAAATTTTCAATATATGTATAATTAACGTAAATCTACAAACTGTACTTTCTAAATTTTCATTGCAAGCTCAGATAAGAAAAGTTGTCGACCGTTACTCTTCTTTTTATGATTTGGACCAATTGGAATTTTTTCAAAACCGTTTGTACACATCATTTAGTGAACGAACCTTTCTAGCTTTTCACGAGAACACAATTCGTTTGATCCAACTTTTTTAAAAGCTGTCCGAATATTAATAGGTGTCACTGTGTCTAAAAGCTGTGAGAAAAAGATATCTCTAGATGGTTAATGTAGCATAGTCGATCAAAGAATCTATTATACGTATAAAGACACGATTTGATCGCGGTTGTATCGAGGACGTTGATTTTCATCCGGCCGAGGGAAGTATGCACAGACTGCATTTTTCATTTCGAGGCTATTGCCGGGCGCAGTCGCGAATGCAGGTTAAAGCGACCGAGTTGGCCCCTCCGCTATGAAGTGGCAGTGTTGCACTCCGAGGCCAAGAGAACCGTATCCACGGCACTGCTCCATTTTTCTCCGCTTTTGCTGGTTCCGTGCTGGCGGCCACCGGCCACAGCGCCGCACACCGATGGACCCTCACTTTGTAATGCAAATGTTTCGCAATAATAATTTCATCCCCTGTATACTGGGCCACCTTGCCTCCTCTTCTCGTCTCCTTCCCTCTTTTCTTGCTCTCTCTCTCTCTCTCTCTCTCTCTGTTCACTGACAATGATAGAGAAAGAGAGAGAAGGAGAGAGAGAGTATTAAACGTCGTGTGTCACAGCCAGCGAAAAACGGGCCGTGGATCGTGTTGACCGAGTCCGGGAAACCAGGGAAATGAGAAAATAAGAATTTCAGAACAGCCTGTGGCGAGCCTCTCCTGGCGAACCACTCAGTCACGCTGCTGACTGGCGCATAATCGTGAATGATGCACGAGGGACGCGCCAAAAGTAAGCTACCACTCGTCCAACGGAATTGTGCGATTGTTAGTTTTTAATGAGCTTGTCCAGTGGTGGGTTTAAACCGTGAACTACTTCTGTGCATGGTTATCTGGAGAATTTAAACAGTTGTTAGCCTGTGGAAATCCTCCTCTCGACCATTTTTCTCCGTGACTTGATCTATAATGTTAGTTTTGATATATATATCGTGTGAGGAGGGAGGTGAACGAACAATCATTATTTTATACGATCAGAATACTTAGAAGGAGATGCTATTAAGTGCTAACTCGATCTTTGAACGAGCTCTGCTGCATTCGAAAAGGGAGATCTTAGTTTTTGAGAAAATTGCACGTAAATCTGTGCACTTTTCAGCTGCAATATAAATACTGTGCAGTTTTACATGCGTTCTAACATTTGCATGTGAATTATCAAGCTACAATTTCTTTGTTCTTTTATGTATACACGCTATCGGTCTAAAGTTTTGGATCATCTAGCAAATTTACAAGAAATATCGCGATTCTGTTAGTAATTCTTCGAAGAGTTGAAATTAACTTTGCAACGGTTCGATCTGTTATACCCTCAAATATTTTTGTCCTTTCCGTTATCTGTATCCACAACTAGTCACACTGGATTCATCACTTTCCAACTCTTCTCTAAACTCTCCCACACATATCCCAAAGTTCATTTTTCCAATCCCTTAAATAGTCCTATTTTTCCATCCTCGAGTCAGTCTCTATTCTATCACGCGCACGTCACATCAATAAAGTTCTGTTTCTATTCAACGACGATCTCTAATTGATTAAAATTTAATGTTACTCCATTATTTGCTCCGATATCCGAGGAATTGAAGCCAATCGGGTATCACAGATCGATTCGAGTGACAGGAAATTTGTATGAAAATTCTTCTAGTTACTAAATTTTCTTTGGAAGCGTTTACTTTTGCGTACCATGCATTTTTCCCCGTAAAGCTTGATCTTTATAAATAGTCAAACATAAATTCATCTCTGAAACAACATATCATCTCGTCGTTACGTTCAATCAAGAACGAAACATTTTTTCACGGATTATTTCGAGAATATTTTTCACGTTTATCGTTTTTTTCTTTTTCCTTTTGCAAGTATGCACTTAACATCGTGCATACGGTCGGTAGATGAATTGTAGGGAAAAATTTCGTTGAATGTTTTTAATTTATTCGCCCTCGTGGAATATTACCGTTATACCACCTGTTACAGGATACCCCTGGTCAGATCTGCACGACAGGGCACGGTTCTACAGAGAAATAGGATATTTCGTGATTATTCTTTACCATTGCGAAACCATTGTGCTTTAATAAAACGGCTACGACCCGATATTATTGGCTGTGTTGCCGCATAGAAAAGTTGTTTTATTAAAATGAGAACGGAGAGTATTCACGTGCGAATATTGACAACGGTATAAAATGAACGTACAGCACGTTTTTAATAATAAAAGTTACTTCACGTTAGTTATAAAAGTGGATACATTGGTATCAGGTTAGATCGAATATACGATCTTCCAATAAGAGCGATAGAACTTCGAATTAAAATGAAACGAAAAGTGCGGAAGATAATCTAATACTCATAGCTTTATTTTAAAATACATTCGATGGAATTATATATGAAATACAATATCACATAGATGAATACCACGTTTGCCTTTGGTAGAATGAATACGACGAATCTAATTTTCGATTACTCTGACACATAAATCAGATCGTATAATACGAATAATGTTTACTTTGAGATCATCAACAGTTTGTGGGTTGTTTGAATAAATAGGAAACTTAACAGAGCCCCATAAAAAGATCTAATGGCGTGAAATCGCAAGATATTTTCATGACCAGTTAACAGCCGTATTTCTCGATATAATTCTATCGTTGAACTTCGATCTCAGTAAAGTGATAGTTGCAGAAAAAGTGTGACATGTAGCATTATCTTGTTGAAACCATATTGCAGATAAATCAAATCCATCCAATTCAAGAAAAGATTCAATCATCGAACGCTCATCAGTAACAGTTACAGTCGTACCTTCTTCATTTAAAAAAAAAAATAAGGGTCAATGATTTTACCAGTAGAAATACCACATTCATGGATGAACCTGTACCAACTTGAGTGTCGCGGTTGGTTGGTTCGTCTTTCGTTTCCCGCTAATTTGATCCCTCATTTGTTTCTGCATAGTTGATCCCACGGTTAAGCAGCAAACAGTGGCCGTGTATTTAAACGCTTTAAAGGATCCGTTCGCTTTTGAAATTGTCGGGGTGAACCGGTGAGAATACGGTTTCATTATTAATGTTGTGATTCCAATCCTCTCTGTTTCTCTGCTATTTTCCTTCTAATGCTTCCTCTGTTACGTAGACGCGCGTTCCATTCGCTATGAATTTCTCCATCTGCGTTAATTGTTTATTCTGTAACACATTTTCGGGATTCTTGATCTGGAGAAGGTAAATTTGGAATTCACTGTTAACAGAGAATTGAACGATTATCACAGATTTCCATTTTTTCTCTGTTTTATATCGACGAGGTTCTACTGCGGCGGCCGAAAAATAAATGTGATGTTTCGGAATTTTTTTAAAGAAATTTATGAGACAGATTAATCTGAAACTTTTTGAGTTTGTTGAAGTACACTTCGACAATTCCTCAGTATTTTTCTCGCGTTAAAACGTTTATTTATTTAAGAGTGATAGTCATCCTACAGGAGCGCCTAAATAAATTAAATAAAAAAACCATAGAGATTTTAATCTTTATGAATATGGTTATAGCTTTAATTAGGATAATTGAGAAGCATTAAAATAATAAAAACAAATGATCGCGTCGTAAAGGAAAGATTTCATGTTTTGGGTACTAAATGATTGGTTTTTCTAAATTTCGAAGAAAAACCTAGCTCGTGCGTGGATTCTGAAAATCAAATGTTTCATTTCATAAAGAAGCAATTATACACATTCGTGAATTTATTTACTTTTATTTATTCCATTAATTTGCTTTATTTCAATATGAATATGTAAATGGACTTATGAATGCCTCTGCAAATAACAAATGAAAATCGTAAACTGAAAAACAACCTTTCCGTGCATGTGTGTTATAAATTGTGGACAGGTAGGCTAGGGTATTATAAATGAACGCCTCCGTGAATACAATTCCACTGTTCTTTATTTTTACTTTGTGACGGTTCACGTATGGACGATTTCGTGGCGCGTGTCGCGGTGTTTTAGCCGTAACTTCTTTGTCAAGCCTCCTACCTCTGCTTTTTAAGTCATTCCCCAGAAAGAGGGGAAAGGGTATAGAAGGAGATGCAATTATGGAAAAGAAGAGAGAAAATCGAGAAGTAGGGGAAAGCGTAGAAATCGTGGAAAAATTCGGAGAACGAAGGACAGCGGAAAAGAGTTATAAAAAGTAGGGAAAGTGAAGAGGTTTGCGAGGGAAATGTAGAAAATGAAAAGGATGAGAATAAGAAGGAATAGGAAAACCTTTACTAAAAAATCTGAGCTGATTCTGAAAATATCATGGATGATCTAAGTTTAAGGAAACGTGTAAGAGTCCAAGTTCCTAATTACTTGTCAAGTTCCTAGCTTCACGAGTCTGAAAAGTTTCGATCGTTGAATTCAGTTGCTGCGTGGCATTAATGACGGCACACGGCAAACGATAACCGTTTATGGTTTCACCATGGCGATCTCGAACGGAAGTATCGCTTAACGATTTCAGACTTTATACGTGTCTAATTTGTTATTCGACGCCCGGAATCGACGAAGTTCGCTGAACGCTCTGAGGAAGCTTTCCGGTTGAGCGATGATAGAGAGGGACGGTTGAAAAAAAAGGAAGAGAAAACGACCAGCAAAAAATTGTCCTCGTTAAGTACGACGACCTCCATTTGTCTCGCCATAAAGAGATTTTCTGGCCACCAACTGAGACGCCTAGGGGTTGGAATTACTTTTAATAGACGGAGTCTCATCGATCCTTACTTCTATTCGATTCTGAATTCTCACAGCGTTTTAACATGAAATTCTTCACTGGAGATTATTGAAACAGAAAAAGATAACGACACTGTCTAAAATCCTTCATATTTTTACTCGAGAAAAAATTCACGAGAAGTTGTTTCTAGTTGCTTAGAAACTTTCTTTTTTAACGTAAAATCCATTCGATTCGATTCGTACTCAAACGATGGAAAATTCTCGTATAAAAGGAACGTCGGTATTAAGCTTCTTCACTAATTATAGTACTATTTATAACAATACCAACGGTCTCGCTCGATCGCGAACAAAACGTGAAAGATCGCACGGTTCCTCTATTGTTCGTGTGTTGAAAGAGCGAGGGGAATAAGACTCGGAGCGCGTATCCAGATAAACGGGCAACCGACGACCCAAAAAAAAAAAAGAAAAAAAGAAAAAAAGATTACTTTTCCATGGGTTGAAAGTGGCGAGGGTTGGTTAAGAGGGTTGGGGAATGGAGAACGGTCGAAGGATACGGAAAAAGGGAATTAAGCAGCGGGCCACAAATCCGACGCTCGACGTCCACGCTGGAGGAAAAAGGTACTTTGAACGTGGTAAAAAGTAAACGCAACCCGTACAATGCGGCAGGGTGAACAGTCTTGAAAGACGTGAACTCGACGAAACGAGCTATTCTGAAGGGCTTTCCCTTCAGAAAGAGAATCGTATCGAGAGTTGACGAGATTTTTCACATATCAAATAGTTGATCATTCGCGATTTAATTTCGTTTGAAATTTATTTAATTAGATCAAAAATTACACTGATATGAATCCTGAAACATCCGGAGATCTTATCTTTTCATCCTAACACAGTTTGTATTGCGGCGATCGTAAAATAATTATAGGATAACGATCGTTTGATTCGGCGATCAACATGTTCAGTCCCATGGGGGTCACCGGTGACCCAAGATTATTAGAAACATATAATTTCAGTCAATTTCAACGTTTAAAAATTTTGTGATATTATCATCGTTACTACAGCGATGTGAAGAAATTAATGCAACATAGTACATATAAAAATAGTTTTATTTATATATATATGTATTATTATATTATAAAATTATATTATATTATTATAATTTATCTGTTGCAAATAATAACGCATAATAACAAATTTGTGTTGGCTCTGCAGGCAAGCCATGTAAAATTAGCGCGGCATTCAACGTGTTCGTTAAATTCAGTTCTTTGGAATAGTGTTAAAAGTATCTTAGTATTCGTCAGAGTAGTTTGATCGATGTAACATATATTTCTACCGGTTGTGCATGTTTGCACAGATGTAAAATGATACTCGAAGGTTAGTCGTCGTAGCTTGGAAGACTGGTTTGGTGAACGAGAAGGGTAGGGTTATGCCAGAGGTAGGGTTGCGAACTTTTCCTCACGAGGACTTTTGCATGAGCCTGTTAAAGTTTCGAGGGTCCAGTGTGCAAGGAAACTGCTCTTACCCCATTTACCAACTGAATCTCGCCCGAAGTTACCATTCGAATAGTTTTTCTCTTGTTTCTTTTAAAGAGTTTCACGGAGTCATCTTTCATTCCCATCCCTCCTCCTCCATCTTTTCCTCCTCTTTCTCTGCTACTACTGCTGCTACTGTTTCCCTGAGATAAAAATCTCCGAGAATTTTCCTCAACCGTGTATATTTTAGTAGGTGATTCGCTGCGAAGGGAGCAGCATTTCTATTTACGTTTCACGGTATGATGATCAAGTGCCGAGTTATTAGTGTTTACCATCGTTTCACGAGCCACTGGTTTCTCGCAAGGATGAAACGTCCAATGAGCTTTCTCTCTCTCTCTCTCTTCTCTGACAAGAGAATCGATGTTCCATGAATCACGGTTCCATCATTAACGTCGAAATTAGCGTCACACACGCAGGAAAGCTCTTCAAATTTCGAATAGCAATTTTCCAGTAAATCGTTCGTACCGTGAACCGCGTATTTCCTGCTTGTCGTCCTTCCAAATACGATACTACATCTCCACAGGCGTGTAATACGAACGAACGTCGTTGAATTCGGCCAGAACGGGCAAAAACACTCTGCCAGATTAAAAAATATGGCACTGGTCCAGCACAGTGGATACTAGGCTACACTTTCGACTTCTTTTCTTTCTATTCGACAGGTTCGTCGTTCGTAAAAATTCGTCAGGGTTCATTTCAAGCGGACACCTAGAAAATTTTCGGCCATTTTTCTTTCCCCTGTGAATAGATATTCGCGTGAGTTATATTCGTTCAGAATGTTCAAACCCGTTCATCGGTTCTCGAGACGCTACTGACAAGTTGATTTTTCTTTCAAAATCACACCATTATATAGGGTCATCCAACTTGCACACCTAACCTCACCTAACCTCACCTAACCAAGAAAAAGTCTGCCATCCTCTGGAAGAGTATGCTTCAAAATATCGATTTTCCATTTTTTTTTGTCTTCACTATGCAACCAAACTTCAAAAACTCTGAAAAATTTACATAAATACTATAGTAAGACACTCTAATCGTAAAAAGTGTAGCTTGGTCACTTTATTATTTCAATGTAAAAAATATATTTATAAATTGCTCCATTTCTAAGAATTCGGTTTTGCAGTAGAAAATTCTGAAAAAATTTACAAATATGTAATAAGTAGAGCGTAATATCTCTGATTTTTTTGGAATTTTTTATTCAATAAAACAAAAGAATTGGGGTTTAAACTGTAAATTACATTTCTTCCTGTAACTATACCAATAATCGAGATACCAGAAAAGGTTTTGAAAGTTGCTTCAAAAATTGATATATACCATGTTCAGATTAGTTTTGAGGTATCTTTACCATCTTTATTCTGTTATACCTTTTAATTTTTAAACGTGAAAAATTTCTGCATTTTATTGTTAATCGTATTATACGAAAACAGTAGTATCAAAAAATCTATGGCACGTTATAGAAATTCGAGTTAGACGAAAGTCAACTGTATTATGAAATGAGTTAGATAATATTAAATAAACTTTTGATTGAAAGCAATGGCCTATTTTCATATTATCAATTACTATTTTCGTTATACCACATTCTGTCTATAGGTCAAGCTCACATTTGTTTTACAATCGAAATTTCTTTATCATTCTCTATCAAAGAGAATTCGTTTTTCTTTCTTCTTCTCTCAGCTTTGTTCCACAACGGAAGAAATTTCATTTCCTAAGCACAGACTTCACTCAGCCATCCCAACTCGCGTAAAACAATTAGAAGAACTCACAGGCTTAGAAGAACTTGGAAATGTTCGTGGACTTCTTTCTTAGTCTCGAATATCTTTCCCTTTCTCTCTCTTCCTTTTTTTTTTAACTTCTTCCTCGCATTTTTCCATTCACTCTGAATAGTTGGGCTTCTTCGCGAGCTAATCATCGTGGTTTCCGCCTCGCACGCGATGGAACAAAGACAAAATGGAGGATTTAGCGACAGAGTTCGGTCGTTCAGAATGAACCGAGACTATTTCGAGGGGATAAGGAAGTGACAGGGTTCTGATGAACTATAGAAAAAGTTCTCTACTCCACGTTTCGGGAATACTTGATCCTTGTTCATTCTTTGATCTATCTATAGAAGATTCAACCCTTGTCTTACTCAGAAAATCAGACATTTTGATTTTTCTTCATCTTTCAAAATCTCAAAGTCGTGGAATTTTACAACTGGAGAATCTCGTGACTTCGACATCATTGTATTTATATTTCACTTGCATTGAACAAACTAACGGAACACCTGCTTTAGATAGAGCACCGTGAGGAAATCAACAGTTCCTATTGTATCGAATAAAATGGAACACGAGAGTGTACGATGAAAAATACCGCAAACGAATTATTCTCTCGTCTCCTCGAGCTGTTTTTATCATCGAAATCTCGACAAACGATCCGTTTCGAGGCTGTACTCGCCGAGGAGAGTGAGAAACAACGCACCGTGCGGGCACATATTCATCAATTTTTCGCGAAATCGAGTTTCCCGCGGTCGACATGGCCGGATTTTTGTCGTGACTTTTCGCGATCAAAATCGCAAGATTGTGTTGTCTGTGACCTGTGCATCTTTCAATGCATTCTGTTAAATAAAAGTTAGGTTCCTCGTGAAGACAGATAGTTTTTTTGCATCTTTCGCGTGCTGTTCTATATGAATCTTTGCCAGCTGAAAGATTTCGTAATAAAGTTAAATATTATATTTTTCTTTTTAATCTCAGCGAAAATTTCAATCTCTGTCCTACCATTTCCACTTTATAGAAAATAAAGTATATATAAATGTAACGTACATAGAAGTAAACATTTAACGAATGAAAAAAATAATGCAGATCATATTAACCCTTTTAGTGCCGAACAACGATTCGTAATAAAGTTAAATATTATATTTTTCTTTTTAATCTCAGCGAAAATTTCAATCTCTGTTCTACTATTTTCACTTTATACAAAATAAAGTATATATAAATGTAACTTAAAAAAATAATGCAGATCATATTAACCCTTTTAGTGTCGAACAACGATATATCGTTGTTAATTACTCCTGCTAAAAGTGCTAAAACGATATATCGTTGCGCATGCGATGGTAAACTATTCGTATCAATGCTAAATAAATTATTTATGTGAGTAATAGTAAGTAAATATTACGTATTTCCAATAGCCAGATAACTATAAATGTTTATAATAATACTAGAATGTTATATTACCTACACGAATCACTTAGGAGTCTGTTTTGTTTGTGGTTTAGCGGAGTTTTCTTTCTAATTTCGCTTGGCAGTTAAAGTGTTAATTGATACACAGTGTTTCTAACTGAATATATTTCAAGAACGTGTTAATATTAATTTTGTTCGTCTTCGACAAATATTGGCACTTAAATTCGATATCAACGTAAAGCTTAGTATATCGTTCACTTTCTCTTATACAGTAATTAAGGATGTGGGTCAAAAGTGACCCAGCATCGTCTGGGCGAGGGTTAATTAATTTGTTGCGTCGACAGCAGAAAGCGAATTAGATTTTAAGTAACATTCAAAAATATCGATGCTAAATTCAATATAAAAAAAAATTCAAAAATACCTATACTAAATCTTTTAGAGACACGTTCACCTTCTAATTGATCTAACATAAACAAGTGACTTTGATTGCAACGTACTGGCTTCGGAAAGTTCCAGGCGCCATTATGCAAGGGTTAATCAAAGCATTGTTTTATAGTTAAATGTAGTTGGAAACTTCACCAACAATTTTCTTTTTTGTGCACAACCTACTTTTACTAAGAGACAAAAGCAATCAAGGATTATAATACAGTTGAAATTAGATACTCAACGACGAGTCATCCCTTCGTGTGTCGAAGTTTCACTTCACCCTTTGGGAACTAAGTGTTTTCTTCGGGGAACGGTGGCACCTAGTAGTCGACAAAAAGAAACAAGAAAATAAAGAACGTCGAAGCTGGGGAAATTTATCAAGGAAAGTAAGCCGTGCCACCAGAGTGTCGTAAATAGCTGGAGTACTCTCGTCACTTGGCTAAAACTCCCTGTAGGTATGCAACCCTGCGGGATCGTTCATAATTCACATCTGATTTGAACAAAGTTTTCGAACTACCGCGATTTGCTTAATACACCACTGTCCTCCTTTTCACTGTCTCCTCTTTTCACACCCATCTTCCTGTCGGTTTTTCTCTCGTCCACGCCCTGTCTGATACGTTCCAAATACACGTGGGAATGTACATCACTGGCCGGTTAATTTGGGAAACTTTTTAATTCCATTTGTTGTTTCGCCACCTTTCTCTGCCGCCATTCAACAATGGAGGTTAATGTAATTTAGAAAATCGATGCGGCAAATCGTGTTTTAACCTTTTACACGAGTAAGACGCGACAACTTGCGCTTTGGAAGAGACGTCTGCGATTCGTAGTAGAAGTATGAATTATTATTAGGCTGCGGATTTTCATGCAAATTCATATTTTTCAGAATGGTATAAAAAATGTATAATAGAACCGAGGTGAAAAATTATTTCATCTACCAGGTAAAATAAAGAGCATTGTAGTTTGGATATTGGTATATTTTTTCATACGGTTTGCAAAAAAGAAGTTAGAAAATATGAACTTCTTTGTTCATTTTCATTCTTTAACACTAGATTATGAATTTTCCAAGAAATCAATTTATTAGAATCGACTTAATTGTGTATTGTTAACTTACAAATTCGGATATATTTTCGTATCATTCCAGTTCAACGCGTCCTGATCATTTCTACCACCCTTCTTTACTTTCTGTGCTTTTTCTCACCTTTCTAAAGCTTTTCCCTACTTATTTTCTCCTTCCACCAATTTTTCCAATTATCTAATCGTGTATCCACATTTTTCAATTCAACCAATCAACACACGCGTCAACCATATAAATTAAAACACGACCAACACATCGGGGAATTCTAGTGCAAAGATTCACCATCAGTACAAACAAAGACTCTTCAACAAATAAACATTCTGTGTAAAAAAATATGCAAAACGATACCAAGGAATTCAACTATCTTTTCACCTTCGTATCAACAATTAAAACCTTAGGCCCTTTCAGCGTTAATTTGTCAAGAGTGCATTCGATACTCATTGTATAATCATCGTAAATTGAATATCCTGCGATATAGCAACAAATATTTTTAACCGTTTGAGTGCCAATCGTTGCGATCGCGTTTCTCCTGTTCAGTTCCCAAAAGTACCAGCTAATCTATAGAATTGAACTAACTGCACGTTCGAACTTTGTCAATGCGTGTCTTTACTATTAGGATTTATCAAGGTTCTACTAAATTAATATCTATGCTTTCGTAAGCTTCGAGCTGTTAAAAAGAATTGTTTCATTTATTCAAAATTCAAAGTATAGTCGGGGCCAAGATATAGCGAGATCGTAAAATCGGTTAGGAGTCAAAATAAACATGTTTTAGCTGGCGAAACATGGAAATTGACAGAAATACGAGCAGTTAAGGGCTTGAAACCATGGTCAGGACCGTACGAAGAATTTTTCTATCCAGCGTCAATGTATCTTGTATGATATATCAAAGAAAAGATTCTTAATCACATTACAATTTTTCTTTCTTGTTTTCTAATTTATTGAGTTCCAATAGATGTTCACAGTTTGAAAGTCGAACTGATTCTAATATATTTTCTAAAAACTGCGTACAGCTAGAACAAATTAGGGTTTTTCCGTCTGGGAGAAGCCGCTTTTAGAGGTACGAGTACAGGTAAAGGTTTTATTGAGGCCTTTAATATTTTAAACACCAAATCATATGCTACCATTCATTTATTGTTAGAACCCTCAAGCAGACTGCAACGCACGGCCCTAAGTGCCGCAGCATCAATAGGTGCCGTTTCTTAAGGGGTTAATTTACGACCTCGCTATATCTTGGCCTCAACTGTAACGTAAACGAGAAAAGGAAAGAAAAATCGAAAGAAGCGCGATTCTTCGACTGAATTTTTACAAAAATCCGTAGCACTTAAACAGTTAATAACATATTTGAAAGTTGTAGAATTGGAACGATACAGAACATGAAATTCGTATCTTGAAACAAGATAGATGGAGTTTGAATATTGTTATTTATGTTAATGTTGGCTAGTTCACATGTTCTGCCAACAACAGGCAACGCGCCTTGTTTCTCGGTAACTTGTAATTCGAAATTAATAGGGATGAAATCATTTGTTTCTATACTATATACCCGGGGCTCCTTATTAACGTTCCGGTGCTGTGTACAACCGTAGAAATTTACGACATTGCTACACCGCTGTTACACACCACCACCCATAGTAACTATTTTCGAGCAGCGGGCAAAATTACGCTAATTTATCAACATCAGAACAACCGATTAATCGTTCATCGCTATATTCAGAGAGATTTCGCCGACGTCGAGTTAATAGAACGTTCTCGGTATCATGCGTTTCCGTTTTTAATTAATCAAATCTACACTGTATTAAACGTTGTTCCAGCATAATCCGGTGTTTAACCATTTTAGTGCTAAGCAATTTTTGCAAGAATGCACGAAAATTGCGGTACATATATCGATTTCTTTAAAGGAGAAAATAATCTTGTCAAATAAAACACTCTCATTTAGACAAATATCAATCAATTTTAATCATTCTTTTTGTATTATAAAGAAAAAAATGTTAATTGCGATTGTGAATAAGAACAAATAAACATAAAAACCAAAAACACACTGAAACTCGCAGCACTTTTGCTCATCGCCCTTCGATAATTCCTGCTTCAGTTTTTACACCTGAAGAAAGGGTGAACGTATGAAATACCTTTTGGGGAATTAATAACCCGTAAGAATTCATCTTACACTTTTAATGAACACATCCTATGCTCCTTTCTCGTCTGTTAATTAAATTCCTCGATTCGAGGAAGCAAGTTCTTCCCTCCAGATTCCCGAACCCCTTTTACATTAAAGTTTCATCCGTTCCTTCGTCACGATAACGCTCGTGTTTGATAGTTTCGAATAAGCCAATCGAATGACCCATTGAAATTTCTTAGCTGAAGAAGCATACGCTTCGGAGTAAAACAATTTCCCATTCGACGGATAATTAATTATGAAAATTAATGTATCCAGTTATTGTAATTAACACTTTCGTAGTTGTTACAGAGGTTGTACTTAAAAGAAATCGAATTTTCTTTTTATTTCTTTAAACAACAGAGTTTGTCGGATGATTTTAATTCATGGCAGTACTATCCGCGGTTCTCCACCATCCACGAGGAATATTAACGGCTCGCTGACAAGGGGTAGAATATTTGTAAAACTATGCATAGCCCAGAGGTACTTGATAGGGACATGCCAGCGTGCGGGTAGAAATATGACGAGCTTCCAGGGAAAATACCCCAGGCACCAGCAGCAGAGGTGAACTAAAAGCGCTTTAAACTATACCCTACACGTTCACGTGTATGCAGTTTTCTTCTATCATACGTGTAGCATATACATACATATGCAGGGTAGGTAGGCGAGCTAAACGAAATACCGAAAGGAAGAACCACGAGAGAGTAGCGGTGGTGGTTCCTCTTCTTTTTCTTTCTCTTCTTCTTCTTCTTCTTCTTCTACTTCTCTACTTCTTCTTTTCTTCTTTTTGCACGATTGCAGAGGATTAAAGTAGCCTCTGTTAATTAATGCGAGGTCTTTCGTCGCGATTTAAAGCGTTGAGCTGGATAAAATGGGAGATAAGCGATGTTAGAAGACTGATGAGACACGATGCCGGTGTTATGTCTTCTTATAACAGATAGAAGCTCAATGTCGTAACTATAGATTCTCCTTTCAGTTATCCATCTTAGAGTGGAGGATATTCGTCGTGTAAATATTTAAACCTTATACGACAATGGATCACCCTTTATCCAGAGTCTACCCTTTAACTTCGGTATATCAGTTTCTCAATAAAGTTTACAGTTTCCTTTGGCCATTTAGAACGGTGGATGATCATCTTCGGAGGAGTGACGAGTTCCTCGAGCTAGCACATTGTAGTTGTAAAAGACGAAATGTTAGTCACAAACCTGGTAAAACTAGTTTAAAGCGACTCACGATCGCTGTCTCCAAGGCTTCTACAACTTCAAATTTGTTCAAATCATCATTATCTTCATTGGTAGCAACAATCTTTCCCATAGGAAGAGCTACTCAGTTGCTATAGAGAATTGAAAAGATGTTACTTGGGAGGAATGTGGGTCTAATTGGTCAGAATGGAAAAGACCGGATTTTTTCACATGTATTTTCGTCTCTAGCATATTATTTGCTAAAACAATCACAAATTCTTTTCTGATTGCAACCCCATAATATTCTATAAGGGAATAAGCTGATAGAATCTAGGGGAGGAACGAATATCTAATCGTAACATATGTATTTGATTAAATTTAAGAATGAAGGAAATATCGTTTGATAGAGTCGAATTTTCCTAACGAAATCATAAACGAAATATACGTTCTGTGAGAATAAGGCGTGGAAGCAAAATCGTATTTGGTAAAGGCGAACGGGGATAATTCTTTTAACATTTATTCCGGCGCCGTAGTTTCCTCACGCTTGCACGAATTTACAAGCAAAAGGGGAGGTTGGTGTGGAACGGAAAAGCAGCTTTGTAGACCCTGTCTACCCTTATCGCGGATTCCAGGCCATTGTCCAGCCTCTGATTCGATCGTGCATACAGTTACTTCCGCTTTCTCTCTTCCATTCCACGTTTCCTTGCTCTCTTGAATAAACGCGGACCGGTTAGATACCGCAAACGTGTATCAGCTGGATCGGTATAAATTATCACGCTGAATAACTAGCAATTAACTAGTGAAATCACCAGTTCTCGATGTAAATGAATTTTCCAGTGTTGTAAACAAAGAGCGAAAGTGAAAGGGGCGTAATAATTATAGATTATTCGTTAGACAGAGTGTACACGGATTACTTTTGCCAGTTTAAATGTACACGGGAAAACTGATACAGCCACGAAAAGGAACGCAAGGCACTGCCATTACCGTCGGCTGACCCAGTGACACGCATCAGATTCGTTTCGCTCCGCTTGAAAACTCGACACAAAAATGCGCCGCGAAGACGCCATTGACGCGCCGTGAAAGTTTTATCGACCGTCGCAGCGAACCTCTCTCCAACCAACGGACCGTTTCGTTTCTACCGGGAAACCATCGCGTTTTTAGTTGTCAGAGATCATCGGCTACCTCTAGAATATTACACCTAACAGAAAGAAAGTCCCTTCGTATCTACAAGATATTTTTCGTGAATTTATTACTATTATTAGTGGATTATTGGTGTCTTTTTAACGACTTGCGAAAGGTTATAACAAAACAAAAAATTAGAGACTGTGTTTCTCTTAGAAGACTTTATTATTATTCTTTCATGGTGTGGAAGAACGACTCGACAGTTTTCTTCTTCTTTTTTTCTTTCTCTTTTTGTTTATCAAACAAGTGAGAGCCAAAACCTGGAAGGGTCTTGGGTATAAACAGTTGCAGGCCTATCATTAAGAGAAACAGTGTTTGTCATTCATAACACAATTCATTTTTGCTTTCTAGCTGACACATTGTTATTAGTAACAATCCAACATGGATAAGTGGGAAAGTTTCGATGGGTTTTGCTATAAATGAAGAGACTTTTTATATGGTTTTCGAATAACTTTTCTCTATTGTTCTGGTAACATTTGCGATCCTCTAGTAGAAAATGCATTTGTTCTTTTCTTGAAAAAATTGAAGAAACGCGAGTTCTCATTGTTGAAGTGTTCAGAGCGAGGTTTATCATTCAGGTGAAACTCAACTTCTTCGAACTTAGCAAACCATTTTTCGTAAGTTGGGATCGACATAGTATTATAGATTTTCTGAATACATCAGAAATATCTTTTCCCTTTCGAAATTGGTACATTACTATGTTCATTTTCAATTTTTGTTACAAAGTACAGTAGTTTCCTCGATGCAGTTAATTTTTGATCATCTGTGACACTCGAATGTGATAATCTATTGTTTTCATAATATAGCGACGATTGCACAATTTATTAGAAACTCGTCAAAACTTTTGCATTTCCCAATTATTTATTATTAACGAGGGAATTTTAGTAACCAGAAAATTCCAATTTCTTTTTTTAAACTTTGCAAAGTTGTACTGGATCTTAAGAGAAGTATCGAGCAATCTTTTTTTCTTTGGTCCTTTTTTAGTTCTTCGGGGTGAAAACAGCACTTGAATTGTAAGGATATAATTATTTCGAATTATTTGTAGATTAACGATAATAAATTATGTTTTCTTTAATGTAAATCAAACCTCTAGTGCCTGATGACACAGATGATTATCGTTCGTGTGATTATTAAACTAAAAACTTACATACTTTTGAAATGGTGCAATTTCTATAGCCAGCATTCTATTTGGTAACTCATATCGCGTTACACAAAAAGCACGTATCGATTAAAATTATTAAAATTATTTAAACATCACATTATCTGATAAATTTAACATATTTGATACATTTATTTGCATTTATTTGACATATTTTTCGATATGACGGAAAATTCGAAATTTTTCAACATTACGGTGGCGGGAGATTTTTTTATTCAAACGGACAATTTTTATTAATTCGATAGCATCGTTTTATACGGCATTAAAAATCATACAATTTTTGTTAGAAACGTTTACTTTATGTCTACTATAGTTTCAAGGATTTACAGGGGAATAGGGTAATTCAAGGGTTACTTTCACCCCGAAGAACAGAAAAAGGATCAAGAAAAAAAGAAAATTGCCTGGTACTTCTCTTGAAGTCCTCTACAAATCTGTCAAATTTAAAAAAAAAAAAAAAAAGAAACAAACTCGTAATTTTCGAGTTACCGAAGTTTTCTTCTAAGCGTACGATAAGATTGTTTCTTTTTTGTTTTTTGAATCGGACAAATTTGCATGACGCATACCAAAATCCTCACCCTCTGGTAGAATGAAACGAAGTTTCGTAGCAACAATAGGGGAGGAACTAGAAATGCAAGAGTGGAAGGTTTTCAGGATGTATTCCCGAGGAGGGCAACGGCTATCGGGACCCATCCATAATTTAGCAGCGATACCAAAGTTTCTTGCCGTTGGAATACTCTGGTTCGAACGCAGTGGCGTTCCTCTTTAACCCCCTTGACACGTTTTCGCAGTCGATTCGAGGCAACGGCCACCGCACTCGCTCTGGAAGCCAGCTTTCCAAGCTCTTTTTAGCCCCGGAACAAATTCTGCGGTTTTCCCCGGCGCAAGATTCTACTTACAAAAGCTACGCTCCCGCCTCTCCTTTTGACAAACTTCCAATCCAATCGACAAACGAATCGATCGAATCAGAAACGGTTTTCTCGGGGATATTCAATGGACCCTACCACGATTCGCTCCTTTCCTCGTTTTCTTTCGTCCCTCCAGGACTTTTCTGTGTTCGCTGGTTACAATTGCTCTAGAGAAGCAAACTTCGTTCGCCCTTATTACGCGTAATTTCGAGATCTAATTACAGGTTCGATACTTGAGGAGAAGAATGAGGGTAGAATTCTCTTTTCTTTTCTTTGTATGAGATATTACACTAAAATTCTCGACAATTTTTCAGTGATACTTTTAGACTAATATTAGTGTTGGCTACAACACGGTTCGTGAAGCTGATTATATAACAACCAAAATGTGATTATTCGTTAACGCAATTTTTATATCGAAAGATGTTAACAATCTCTGTGGTGACAGTAATAATTTCCAGCTTAATATATCTGAATGTCTGTATAAAACTTAGAGTACTTAGAGTGAAAGTTCAAATGTTCAAGGCTCCGCGTATAAGTCCGTTCAAGTGTACTACTTTCGACTTTAGTGTAAGCCTAAACACGTGACCCTAACAGGTTGGCAAGAAATTAATGTTGGTTTTCAAATTTTGAAACTTTGACGCTTAGTTTTATTTTATTGGCATTCGACGAGTGAATATTTGCAAAGGCCCGTGGCACTCGAACGGTTAAAGTTATTGATTTTTAATAGAATCTTATACTTGTTAAATGCTGTACACCTCTTGGAATCTTTTCACTCATTCAAAAAATACGCGGGAATTCAGACTATATGCTTATCAGAACATATCGTCATTAATGTATTAATACCAATAAAAAAAAAAAAGAAAAGAAAGAAAAGAAAAGAAAAGAAGAAAAGGTACGAGCATTTGTCCTCGAAAACAATTGTCCTTAGCAGGAACATTGTTCCTATTTCAACGTCCGAACAGGTCCGAGAGATAGAGAGAGAGAGAGAGAGAGAGAGAGAGAGAGAGAGAGAGAGAGAGAGACCCATCCCTTCATTTACATTTCCACATGGAAACCAGAGACGGGAATTCGAAGACGAACTAATTCCAGCAAAACCAGGAGAGCAGCAGTTAGCCTGCAGGAAGCGATATCGGCTCAAAGTCCTTAACCCTTCACCCGTTTACTCGAAGATTGGCCGATAGGTCGATGCCAGTCGAGTACCAGACTAGTTGACAATCGTCGACGAACGAAAGAGCGACGGAAAGGGATGGCAGAGGACTGAGAGAACTCGGTACTAATTGTACGTCTGGTCCTCTCATCCTGTCTCAGCCAGCCTGCAGCTTCCCTTAAAAAGCAACCAACGTCGACCAACAGCCGCCCTCATCATCCTGGAAAATAATACACGCCGGATGCTTCTGCTTCTTCTTTTTTCATCGCTCCTTTGTTTCGCGCGTCCACGTCGTTCCTCTTTCACCCTCTAGTCCTCCTTAGTTGCTGTTCATCCCCTCTTATTCCCTTTCTCTCCCCTCTCTGTCCTTTTCTTTCGCACGTTATATCCTTTCTTTCTTTTCCTTTTTCTTTTTTTTTTTTTTTCGTTCTTCCTCTGTTCTTCTTTGCGTGCTAGGTAGACGTCGGGATCATCACAAAGCTTCTTGATTTTAGACGCGTTCTTGCATTAGAGGCGAGAGGGAGACTTCTTTCTATCTTCTTCCACGCATGCAAGTCCCACGGCGTCGTTAACCCCTAGCCAGTCTCTAATTAAGCGAATTACCTAGTGGCCAGACCGAGAGACCTTGATTAACCTAGATGGACGGTTAGGAGGGTAACCTTGAATGGTATCGTATAGGATGACCTGGGAAGTTCATTATGGAGTCGTGAATAGAGGAGAAAAATGATTTTGTAACGTAGTCGTATCGGACGTGGAGGATGTGCAGATATTACGAATTTAATAAATTGATCAATTAGATAAAGTGATATTTCACGTTGAACGAGAGGGTAGAAGCGGAGATATACGATCAATTGTTGTAAACAAAAATGGAACATTGCAGGCGGAGTTTTGGAGAAAAATTTTGAACAGAGAATAAACAACTTTTCCTGATCGTCAATTTACCGATACAACAAACTTTCTTCTTCTTCTTTTTTTTATTTTCTGGAAAAATATTTATTAGTCCCGCCGCTGTTCTGTACAACGTTCATCGATCTGCAGAGGGAAAAAATAATATGTATACACGTGCGCTATATAGTATGTTTACGTACACATTGTTAATCCTTTAGAAAGGGTTAAAACGATACATTCTTGAAAGTGTTTAACCTGTTAACTGAGTTTACTTTTCAGGCAGAAATAAAGTATCTCGAGTTTGTAATGAAAAATTAGTGAAAACAATAACTAATTGCCTCGTTTTTATTTTTGCAAGTGTAAATATGAAGTATTTTCTATTTAACACAGACGTAACGGTACAATTAAAAATTAACAAAGCCTTTGTACATAAGTTATTATGCTGTAAGTGTTGAATTAACCAACGACGAGATAACTCGTCTTCCTCAGTTGAAAGGTTAAAAAGACACTCGTTCCACGCGTGAAAATTACAACTTTGCCATTTTATTTTCGTCCAAGCCAGAGGGCCTAATCCTATTCTATTTGCTCATCTAACGAACTCGAACAGCAACACTTCGTGGCTGCCTTGAAACATCGCGCGGCATATCGGAAAGACAAACAAAATCGAGGCCAGGTGTTTTCTCAGCCGCAAAATGTTCTACAGGGAAGATTTGCGCTTCCGCGTGACCAGCATCAAAGCGCGCGGCCGCGTTCAAGACGACTCGCGGCTTACCCCTACAGCGAGAAATCAAGACGGGAGGAGAAAGAGAGAAGTTGAAAAGCCAAAGAGAGAGAGAGAGAGAGAGAAGGAAAGAGTGAGAGAGCTCAAAGCGTAGAGTTCTCTGGTCGATTCAGCGCGACGAGCTTTAGAACGAGATGGAGCCTCGTTCTATCTCTTCCTTCTTCTCTCTGTACGTCTCTCGTTGGTTGGAAAATAAATCGCGCGTGCATGTGCAAACGTCACTTCCGGCGGCACCGTGATTCGCGCCGTAAATCTGCAAGGAGACGAAATGAACATCCGGGTCAGAATTTGTTGCCAAAGAGAATCGACTGTATTTATTCTTTTAGTTCTAGAGCAAACGTATTAGATTGATGCATGTGAAGTGTCATTTTTTTTTAAGGGAAACTTTAGAAATTACGTTTCTTTAAAGAAAAAGCGTGTGTATCATAAATACAGGGTGTTTGTTTTATTCGAATACAGTGAAATATCATTTAACCTTTTGATATTAATACAAATAAAATGGAATTTTGTGCTTCCGAAAAATACTATTTAATTTGGCTCAACTGAACAGTTATGTGCAAGCTTAGAAACAGAACAATTTATTTTGAAATTTGCATTGATGTGTAACATTTAGTTAGGTTGATATATAACGTTAATGGACAATAATTAAGTGACATTATAAAATGAAGTAAGTACATTATAGACAAAAAAACGTTTACGAGGCATAATTTGCGTCTCGGAGACGTCGAAGTTTACAATGACACATGAAATGGATGACGTCTCTCAAACGTCGTTGTATGTCAAGGGGTTAATATAAACACTTAAGATATTACTCCAATCGCCTAACATTAAAATGTTGTCGTGTCCTCAACACGAACCTTGACGCGACCGATCACCCCCACCGTTGACTTGTATCGCTTCTATCTACCTGCCAATAAGGGTTCGCGAAGGGGGCCTTTTTCTAGGAAAGGCGTTGATTGGCCCTTTTTCCGAATTGGCAGCTACGAAAAGGTGTATAAAGGTAGCTTTCGCAAGCCCGAAACACATATGTACGGAGAGAACCAGAGCGTGTACGGAGTGTGTACATATTAAAAAACCGAACAACGTAGTTTAACCTAAAACTAAACAACCAGTAGAGAATCACCCACCGTGATATCTTTCAATCGAGAATTAAGATCACGGTAACAAACAAATGTACTGAAAGTTTGTGCCACTACCAGGAACTTTAAATCAGAAAATACGATATAAAAACAAACAGGACCTCGGAATCAAGCTAAAAGCAAAATGGAGGAAAATCGATCAAAGATATACTGAGAAATTAATGAAATTCGATGTCCAGAAGATTGGAAGCAGTTATCAAAGCTAAAGTCTACCTACAAAATATTAAAACTCATCATACATCAGTTTTTTTTAATCTTGTAAATACATCGATGTATGAATACTTTTGCATTACTGTCCTAATTTTTGAAAATAAATCATAATGTTGTACCATTGTAGCTTTTGAATTGGACTATTTCTAATGAATATATTAAGAATAGATGTAGTTTCACAAATAACTTAACAAGTTTGCGTTTGTACGAATATAAACAGTTTATATCATGATACATGAATACTTTCGCTATATAACTGTATATAAAAACTACGAACTCACCGATAAATTTTTATATAAAATACATAGATGCTGTGATGGCTTCAGTAATAGATTTGACGACAGAGAAATAAAGGTATGCTAAGGTTCTCATAATTAAATGTTTATAAAACTTAATAAAGGGAATGATTTGGATTCTGAGAATGCCAGATTCTCTTTCTATAGAATTTCTATTCTGACTCTGGATTTATACTACGAATTTATATGCATTGTCGCTTTAAAACGATAATACATAGGCGACTATATACCGACACAAGTCTGCAAAGGGTTAAATTTGTTGAAAAAGACCTAGAATTGTAAGATCATCAAATTTGAACATAAACGACCCAGTTTGCTCACGAAGGGTTAACATCTCTATCTCAATGTATCGTTCAAACATCAACGTAATTTCATTTCCAGCTCTATAAGCTACCTAAAATGTGATTCCTTTTGAACTTCGTATTTCTCTGTTCCATAGAACAGGTAGTTTATGGACAGATACATCTTTCATTTCTAACAAGGATCGTTAAAATCGCGGTTGAACCACGAGCAAACTCCTGAAGATCCGTGGTCTCAAAAAGATGTATTATCTGTGATGGCGTTTCTCGATCAAACAGAAGAGAAACCTCTCTATTCACCTGTTCATCCGTTTTCCTTTTTACTCTATAGTGAAGTTCTAGGAGCACTCGATGAACCATTATAATTTGAACGCGTCGGTGCCGTGTTGAGAATCTGAGGTAAGCTCGAGAAACCTTACCAGATTCGTGAAGGCACGCGTGAAAATCATTTCGCGCTTATTCCCGTACTGAATCACAGCGGGGCCACAGGGTGTGCGACATTTCATCGCAACGAGGACTTGACTTTTCGTCCTAATTTCGCATTAATCGATTTCGTACGTTGCATGCACGCGTCACTGCAGCTGGAACGCGTATACCACACTGTTAGTGCTGGGCGTCAGCTTTCGCCTAACTTCTCTTCCCTCTATTTTCCCCTCTTATTCTTTTTTTTTGTATTCCTTTCTTTTTCCTTTTTTGTTCGAATCGTTGTAAATCGAAGTCGGTCACAGCTGTGACTCACAATCGTCGAATTTCTCTTTTGATCTTTCTCGATTTCTCTAATGAAACATGATTTCAGCTTATATACGAAACCACAGTTCAAGTTCTACCTAAATAATACTTGTAACCATTGTTCTTTTGGTTCTTTCCCTTTTTTACGACGGTTTTTTTCTTTCGAAAATTGAAATCGACGGTGAGGGGAAAAAAGAAACTTTTCGAAAATAGGTCGTGGGATATATTTTTTTATACTTTACTACGAATGGTATTTATTAATTTGTAGAGCTACTAGTCGAGTAGAAATTGTATACATGGAACGGTGTATGGAGCAATTTCGAGAATTGCTGTACGGTCAAATGTCCACGCAAGCCAGCGTGACCGAGGTAGACGCGATACAATCGACGTCGATTTTCCTACATAAGCTCGGCGGTGCATGGTCATTTCTGCCTTTCGTTTCTCTATAGCTGGTAAACATCGACGCCGCAACATTATCCTATGGAAACGATTTCCTCTAACCTATATTCACAACGAGGAAATCGGTCGAGCTTCGTTGATGCAAAAGAGACGGGAATTATGACAGCTTATTGCACGAAGAGTAGAGTAAAGTAGCTGAATATGAGAACCATTTCTTTAAGCAACTTTACTATTCTACGTTTAACAATTATACGAATACCCTGTTCTACTTGATGTCGATCAAAAATGCAGAATATCATCAATTTGGTTGTACGATATTCTTAAATGATTAAACATTCTTGAATTATAACTGAAGTTTTATTCGTTGTCAATTTTTCTACGGTTTGAAGTATTAACTTTTGTATTGTTTTAAGATATTCCTTTAACACAGCTTACATTCGTTGAATTTGTATTTCTATTTGTGTACTATTTTCTTGTACAAATGTAATATGATTATCCTAATATTTATAAACGACAGTGTATATTATCCTGAATGCGTTAGGCATGAAGTTTGTTGTCACAGATGACAAACAAATTGCGTTCGTCGTTAACGAATACAACAAATGGTTTCTTCTATGTTATGTGAAAAGTATATTTACGAAGAAGAACCAGTTGAAAATTCGAATATCCATACAAACATCTCGTATTATCGTTTTATAGGAGCGATTTAACGTGACCGACCACGTTTAGCTTGCTTTCTCGGTCCACTAGCCATGGAAGTGGCATCGTTTGTAAAGTCCTTCCAAACTTCCAACCTTCGAAGCTTGCTCGATTGACGCAGAAACGGCTTCGTACTGAATATTCGTAATGGGCAAAGTTAATCCCCGAATTATCATTCTCTACTTTTCTTTTTCGTTTTTCTTTTATAGGTGCAGCATCTCTTCGAAAGAAACGAATTTCCTAAATGTGTAAAAATTGTTCGTCAAAAGAAAAAAGAAAAAAAAGAAAGCAAAACGTTAATTTTCCATTGGCGATATCGTAATTAGATCAATTAAGAGTGTTGTGAAAGATTGTTCATGTAGGATATCACGAAAGGGAATAGAATGAGGAAGGGTCAGTGAGAATCGGGCTATTCCACTAATCTCGAGCATCAATATTAGCTGTAAGCCTTAGACATAGAGCTTGAATAGCGAGGAAACTGGCATTCTACGTGTACATTCCCCTTCTCCATAGCTAGACTCACCTATAGAACATATTGTGGACATTGAGATGGTATGTTTCAGTGCTCTCTTCTGCTTTCGCGATACATCAGAATATTGGATTTAAATCGCCTGCCACTGTCATCTACTCTCTCCCTTCCTCTCTCTTTCTCTCTTCCTCTGTCTCTCCAGCTTTCTCTCTCTCTCTCTCACTCACTCCAGCTTCCTTTTGCTCCAGCTCTCTCTCTTTTCAACTCTTACTTTCTCTAGGTCTCCCTCTTTCCAGCACTCCCTCTCTCTCTGGCTTTCCCTCTTTCCACCTCTCTCTCTTTCCAGCTTTCTCTATTTGCAGCTCTCTCTCTCTCCAACTCTCTCCCTTTGTAGCTCTCCCTCTCTCCAACTCTCTCTCCCTCTAGCTCTCTTTCTTCAATTCCCTCTCTCTGCAGCTCTATCTCTCCAGCTCTCTCTCTCTCTCTCGTTCCTCTTCTATTTGTACATCTGCGTATAGTTTTCATAACAATCTTCAATAACGGCAACACTTTTTTTCGTTTTCGCCACTTCAGAATCCTCTACAACTGGCATAAACGTTTACGTGGTACGTACGAACCGGTTGATAGAAGCTCCATAAAGATAACGTTTGCTTGTTGATCGACAAACGAGATGCAATTTAGAGATGTTTATAGGCGTTTCGCGAAGATGTAGGAAAGCTGTCAGAGACGTATATATGGCTGTTCGAGTATCGGGTTCACCTTAACGTAGCATTTGATCAGGCAAAGTAGCTCTCTGATATTTCTTTGATGCTTCTAGGGGCCGTCTGAGGATTTCAGTGATCTCTCTTTGCGAGTTATTTCGAACTTTCTAAACCAGAATGTTACAATTTGTCCATTTCGAATGTATTATTTATATCTGCTTGTTATTACATATAGAGGAGTTAAATAAGAAAGAAATTTCAGTTTAAAGTATACTTATTTATATTTTAACATTTCCATATTGAAATACAATATCTCCTATCTGATATTTTGAAACAAAACACACTAGTTTTAAAATCCACTGGGGTTAATTTAACTCCACCTGGTTCGCGGAAGATTAAAAAATCGATGGAACAAACATGTTCTTGATTATCTTTGATTTTTATAAAGTTGCATTCTGTTACACGCTGTTTAACACGCTGAATAAAAATTGAAATATCGTTTTGTCTTTTGTTTTCTCACCTGGTTTGTGCGAATGAAATCATAGATACGTGATGTCGGCTGAAAAATACTGATTGAACGAAATCACGCGGTCGTGACAGCGGCTGTCAAAGTGTTAACTATCTGCTAGCTTTACTTAAACCAGTTTAAAGCAATCTTGTTTAATCAACACTTTATTTATCAGTTTGAAGGTTCTATTGTTTAAAATTGTAGAGGTATTCGAATACTTCTGAGCGATAATATAACGTTCGAAACGTTCAGAATATATTAACTGATTATCAAATATAAAATCAGTTTGAACAGTGTCTGAACCTGGATTCCAACAATATCTTCTCAATTCACGCAGCGTACCGTAAAAATCTTGCTCCGTAGGAATGAAATGTAACGTAGGAACATTTCGAGGCAAACATTTAGCCAACGAGGCTAGAACTGCAGCAACAATCAACAAGCGAAAAAGTATCGATTACGTTTTCGACGTCACATCGTGTTAAAAGCAGCCGCGATTTCTACCTTCTACTACTCAACGATCGTGGAAAACTTTTTACCGCGAGTTGTGTTCATCCTCCGCGATGACTTCCGCTTTCCCCTCATATTTTCTCCGCGCTCGAGAATATCGCGTATATTCGTCGAAACAATGGCCGATTCGCAGTGACGACGTGTTCTCTCTCTCTCTCTCTCTCTCTTCTCTATCCACGCTGTTATTTCAGATGCTATCGAATCGAGGGTTTTGACGGATACCATGTAAAAACGATTTTCACCGAGAATGAATTGTTTCGCTGTTAATGTGAACACATGCTTGTATCGCGAGAGTTGCTCGTGGAGAAAGTAAAATATAGGAGGAGGAAGAAAAGGAGGGAAACCTCCTGGCGAGAATTTCATTTCAGTGCTGTCGACTCTGGGGATACAATAAGCAGCGTAGATAGATGACTGAACAATGCTCGTTCCTGGGTAGACGAGATTTTTATTGGACGATTAATACGTCAGAGAAACTTGGATACCTGACGATTCATTGTTTTATTTTGACGGCTCGCTGATCGCACCTGTGCTTTCGTGCATTCTACGGTACTCGCCTGAGTAGAGAACTTTTGCACTTGGAGTTTTGATATTCTTCTACTATTCATTCAATGGAATTGACGAATTAAATTCGAGGATATGATATTGTAATATTCTTTTTACACACTTTTCTATAAGTCTCACTTCGTACATTCAGATTGAAAGTATCTTTATTTTCATGAAAATCCAAATTATTAGATTCAATTAAATTAACGATATTTCGAACCCGTAATAACTATTACGATTTGCGTTGGCACAAGGTTCTTATTGTTACAGCAATTTATTTTATAAATATGGACAGCTTTTGGCTATTCTACTGGCACGATTCTCAATTTGTTCTCTGATTAAGTAACCACTTTTCATTTGACTATTGTAGGCATTTTAAGCGTTTGAGAGGTCGAACAATCATTGCAACATCAGGATTTTTCAAAACTCGAAGAGAGTGGGACGTTTTCCCTTTTTAAGAGCGAAGACTAGCACTTGAATAGAGTTTTTCTAAGGCTAGAGATAGTTGAAGCATCGAGGCTGATCGCATACAAAGATTGTAAGAGCGCAGACACTTTTTTTAAATGACATTCACCGGTATTGTAATTCTCATTGATTTACCGACCCTCACTTTCCTCCTCACATTCCCTAGATTATTATTATTAACCCTTTGCGGACGGAGCCGCTCGACGGGCGAGCGTCACTGTGACTTGCATCATCTTGCATCGTAAGTTTACTACATTATACCGAAGATAAGACTTCATCGTTCAAAAGTCTCTAATTTCATTGAGAGGCAACTTGACTTTTTAGGCTAGTATACCCATGCGTATCTTATTGTTTACGACAGACGTACGCCAGTCACCAGAGTTGGGCGGATATATCCGACACTCGTCCGCAAAGGGTTAACCTCTTAGGCACGGCTGAATTTTGCGCGTTTCTCTGTACGGCAGAGTTCAACGAGAATTACGTGTAAATGATACAGCACTGCAATGTGTGACGGATATGTTAGAAAAGTCCGAAAAGCGAAGGCTTGAGTGGGCCATGTGCAGTCTTCTGCTGCGTTTCCCCTTCCTAGGGATAGTTCTGCCTCAAGGCTAAGGAAGGCCATATTGTCAAGGGGGTCCTCTTGACTAGGTTTTCCCAGGAAAGGGAGAATTGTATCAGTACTCGCGAAGTACAGTTCAAAAATATAAGCTTTCACTCTGCTTTAACCGCCCACGTTTATTTCGTTATTTAACCGCTCACCACCGTTATCCTGATTATTCCTTACAGATAATGCTGTTCTCTACACATTGGAATGAAGTGTTTGATGATAAAATGATAATTTTTCTTAAAGATATAGTGGCGCGTCGTACAGAAAGCCACTATAGTGGCGCATAGTTCCTAAGAAGTTAAATAATAAGATGCGAGAAACGTGTAAATACGGGTTTTAGAGGAGTAATTATTACGCATCATCTGTTGCTAGGATGTACTATGTAGAGATTCTTAGAATTTGGGACAGAAGGGAAACGATAGTCATAAAAAGAATATCGGTAAATTTGATATCTGAAATGTGGATTTTGTACATACAATGTATATTTTCTTTATACATTTCTCCAGTACCTTTGAAATATTGATTTCATTATGACGCCTTCCTTTTACTTTCCTGTGTTTATTCTGTTTTTATACAATTTTGTATTATTCAAAAATTATTGAACATTTTTTACCAAATACCTAACTATCGTGTATTATTATTCGAAGCTTCTATTGAACTTCTTTTTACAGTAAATTCCTACAAAATGGACCACTATAGAATAGAATGTGACGATGAAAATAACCCATAGCTAAAAAATTATAGCTATTTTATGCAGAAGTAATTTTGCGCGCGAATTTTGCGTTTGACAAGAAAACACTCGCTTAGGATGTGTTAAAATATTTATTTTACATTTTATATAATCAAAAACATGGAACGTATATACACTCTCATCCGTAAGTCACCAGACACTTCGTAAAATTAGGAAATTTTACTTTTGACCTCAATTTCTCTAATAGTATATTCTTGTTTTGCAATAATAACTAGTACGTGAACATTGTTTAACGAATAATTGTTTTCTAAAAGTATTCATTGTGATCATACGAACTGTCGAACGAAAAATATAGAAGATGGAACGATGCAGTTTCCCAGCACCATGTTTGTCTGCGTTTAGTGGAAAAACTCTTCTTAAAATGTTCATAAAACACTTAATGATGCTGCAGATATATTTTGTCAGTTAATTTTGTACTGTCGAAGCAAAACAAATATGTACACAGAATAACATAGTATAGAATTGGAGCTGCATTTAATAAATACCTCTTTTCCTTAACATTTATTCACGTTATACAGATATACTTTTAACCTCGCATTCAAATATAACCGTAAAATAAATAAATATAACAAAATTCACAATAAACTAGCGACGAAAAATTCTATTTACGTTTTAATAATCATTTTTCTCCAAATGTGCAAGTATCCGATGATTTATGGACAGGAGTGTACATATATCACGTGTTATAGGACGATCTATTGGTACGTTTGAAATATTTCTTCAACAATCACATCACACTGTAAGTTCCACTTGATAAGTGGTCAGTAACACTTGAGTTATTTCAAGTAGCAATCGAAATAAAACGTCTCGTTTTAGCGTGACATAATATTATACATCTTTATCGCGGTAACCATTTTGTTCGACCGCTTATCGGCGGCAGTAAAAGTGCCGTGGCACAGGGGAGGCTGATATCGACTGCACGATGTCATTTTTGCGGTGCAAATCAGCGATAACCGGGCGACGATACGCGCGTGACGATCGTTTTAACGACGTCGAAGCTAGCGCGTAGGTGATCCGGAATTGAAACATGGGGACAAGTTTAGAAGCACTAAACTGATTCTGTGGCAGCATTGATAGCGATATCGTTGTTTCACGCTGATATACAGAGTGGCTTTGTGTAACACGGTAACGGTTACGTTTCTCTACGAAGTTTCCAAAGGGAAGGGAAAATGGTGGGTTGGTATGGTATGGCTAGGTTTATACTCGAAAGAAGGAGCAATTACATTTTCAGAAAACTTGGAAACGATATTACTAACCGTTTTTACTGAAGATTCTTTTTCCATAATGTTAGCTGGGATCTGCTTTGAAGCAGGTTAGTGGAATGGTATCGCTTAATTGCATTTGTCTACCGCGAACAGTAAAGCTTAAATTCTCCGTGAATGTTCCAAGGTAAATGAGAAGATAGTTTAAGAAAGTGTTCACCGTCTGACTTCCGTTTTCTCTTGAGATAATCTGCATTCCGTGGAATTGGAAGTTTTTTCTAAAGTGTACTCTGCGTCGAGGTCTGATTATCCTTTGGTAGAAATGTTAACTGGGCAGCTTGGTATTTTGATATTTCATTCAGTACGCATAGTTCTTTGTTTCTTTTTTTTTTTTTTTTTGCTTTTTAATTGAACACCGTGGAAATGCTAGAGGTATTGAGAAAATGTCTCTGCAAACGTTGTTTAGTATAAATTAAATTCAAATAATCTCATAACATGGGAGATCATCGTGTGATACACAAGAGTTTCTTCGTGGATGAAGTAGTGAGGGAAATTTGCAAATTATTTTTTCTTATGGATCACTATGACAGTTGATTATTCACGTTGCTCAAAATTCTTTTAGTCGATGATATTTATCTTCTTTTTTCCATTTTAAATAATTAAAAAATATCTGTTATGGATGATCATTGTGGCTCCACTGATTATAAAAAGGAAAATGTCGGTCATGGGTGATCATTGTGACAGTGAACGTGTTAAAATTGTCTCTGAAGAATGTACTTTGTATGTAAAACAGGAGAGAGTGAAAGTAATACTACAACGTAACTAAAAGTCGCAATTTTGTAATACTCGAAATTAACAACCAAGCGTGCATATTTTTCGCGAGAGACGCTTACAAATTTGACGTTAAAAAATATGAAATTTGTTGGTTTACACCTGTTTTTCCTGTCTCTGATAATGTTAGAGATATTAATTTAAATATGTTTGCTACTTTAAACTTTAAAGATGATTTTCATCGCTACTATTCTGGACGATTGTCGATAAAAAAAGGTGTGCGTGTAAAATATATTTTCGAGAATTATTGTATGCCAAGGTTTCGTCCAAAGATTCTTTACATTTATATACTAAGAAAGCGTGCAAATAACTGGAAATAATAAAATAATAAACATCTAATATTTCATATCAATAATAATTACAGAAATCAAAGTAGTGTGTTTAGTCAAATGTTGAAATAAAGTAAAGATATGTTAAACAACATAGCATTTTTAATGTTAAATAGTATGTTAAAATAGTATGTCAATAATATGTACATGTTGTAGTAACAAATGTGTTCAAAACAGTCTAATTTATGTAATATCTTAAAATTCACAAATGTATAATGTTAAGTATATCCAGTTCTATTTGTGATAAGATCTCCTCAATCGGTCGTCAAAGTGTTAGGTTTTAGTTAGTTTTACTCGTCGAATAGCGAAAAAAGATGGGTAATCGCGTTCTGTCTCATACTTTCACTCCAGGGTGCAATTTCTTTTGAATTTTATTACCCTACGCTCTTCCCTCGTTAGTTTTCTACCAGTTTCACTTACCAAAGTGGTACTCCAAGGGATTATCTATTCTCCTTTCTCTCAATATTCCAGCTTTAAGTGGATAAAATAAGAAAGGAAAAGAGTATCTGTAGTATTTTCTCCAGTCGTTGTTCGAATTCTTGGATGATCAATCGAAGTGCAGTATAAAACGATGTCAAAAAATATATTCATCACTTTATTATCTTCATTGGATGTTCCATTGCAATCCTTGCTCACTCTAGATGTATAGTGTCCACATCTTGCACTCTGATGATGAGAGAGAGAGAAAGATAGAGCGAGGAGGGAGAGAGAGGAAGGGAGAGAGTGATAGAGAGGGAGGGAGAGAGAGGGGAAGGGAAAGAGAGAGAGACAGCGAGAGAAAGGGAGCGCGCGGGAGAGATAGACCGAGAGAGAGACCAAGAGAGAGAGACCAAGAGAGAGAGAGACCAAGAGAGAAACAGAGAGCGAGAGAGAGAGAGAGCGAGCGAAAGAGCGAGAGAAAGAGAGATAGCGAGAGAAAGAGAGCGCACGAGAGAGATAGACCGAGAGAGAGACCAAGAGAGAGAGACCAAGAGAGAGAGAGACCAAGAGAGAGAGAGACCAAGAGAGAGAGAGACCAAGAGAGAAACAGAGAGCGAGAGAGAGAGAGAGAGCGAGCGAAAGAGCGAGAGAAAGAGAGAGAGCGAGAGAAACAGCACGCGACAGAGAGAGAGCGAGAGAGAGCGAGAGAGAGCGAAAGAGCGAGAGAAAGAGAAAGAGAGAGAGAGCGAGAGAGAGCGAAAGAGCGAGAAAGAGAGCGAGAGAGAGCGAAAGAGCGAGAGAAAGAGAGAGAGAGCGAGAGAGAGAGGGGGAGAGTGTATACAGGTGTGCTGTAATTCAAGAGAAAAGAGGTTTATCGAATTTCATTTTGTACTTTACCAGAAAGAAAATTGGAAAAGCAAAAATGCGGAACTTCTCAAAGCAAGCATATGGATTTTTGCGACAGTTAAAAGTAATTTTCACAAAGGGGGTGCTGAGTGAATTGAGCGAAGAGTTGAGTACACTACACGAAGGATTTTTCTATTCGCCCCGGCAGTTATAACGTCGTCGACGTGGTCTGTGATGGGCGTTATAGTCGTCCTCGTGTATATTTTACTTTATACATGTGAACGACAGATTTAGTTTGCGTAATAAGCTTGCCTTTACGGGGACACCGTAGAAACTCTAACCTCAGAGATCTTCAGGCAACGTATCCGAAATAGTAATATAAACTTGTTCCATTGTTCAGTTTTTTGAACTCGACGTCGAGTCGAGCGTAGTTCGACGATTTATTAAGACAATAATGGCCGAAAAATCAGCAAGTATTCCGACATCTCTATGTTCGTTATCCTTAAATAAACTAATGTTCCGTGAATTATTTCGAACAGAGTTCATCGAGAATGAAGAATAATAAGTAAGTGGATGTGAGAAACTTAACACGTTATTTTATTAGCGATCAAACTGTCGACGTGTTTTACACATTCCTTAATTGAATTCTTACATGGAACGTTTGTCGTTTGTGTTAGGAATTTCTCGCGGTAGATGTTAGTTATCGTTTGAATCTTTAACGAGAGTTTTTCCACGAATCAGGGTGACAAAGTTTCGAAGAATCGTTTCTCCAATGCACCGTGAATGTTTCACGAGACACAACACGTCTTTTCGATACATCGTTGAAGTTTGTTGAAAGTTTGAAAAGTTTCGTCGATCTGATCCAAATAAACGTAGACAGCTGGCTTGGTTCGCGAGCGATTTCGTTGAATTATTGAGACACGTTCGTGATTCGGGAAAATCGACAATGAGCTGAGATGTGATCGTTAACAGGGTTGCAGTGGCGCAGAGCAAATTAATAAAGCGGCCACTTTAAACGATGATGCTTGACCTTCGATGTCTGATGAAAATAGAACGCGACACCCTCTCTTCTGATCATCTTAATGAGCTGTCGGCAACGAAAGCCGTCTAGACATCGTGACCAAAGATAGTAATGAGGTAACGCTTCTCTCTTCCCTCTCCTCTTCTCTATCTTGATTCCTTCACCTCGTTTAACCCCTTACCCTATAACAACGAGTCAGACTCGTGACACAAATTCTGGCTGAAATCCGAGAAAAACAATTATATTAGCAACAAACGTTAATTTTCATTCTAACTTTCCTTTTAATTTAAAGAACCGAGGATTGTCAATTGTAATCAATCTATAATATATTCGTGTTTCGTATGTAAAATGGTGTTAAAACAATAAGTAACTGATGCTTAAATGTATAAGTCAGGAAAAGAAATCATAGGTTAAGGGGTTAAAATCAGATGTCGGCAGATCTTAACTTTTAGCGCTCCTCCTGTTCCTCTACCATTGCTTACCAGCAACTCCGCCAGATTTTTCAGCGTCTGACATGTACAAAGTTTTATTTTAATTGAAAAAAATTACTAGGACCTAATAGAAATGAAATAGAATTTGGTTTCTATATTTTTAATCCATCCTGTAGCATTCCTGGCATCAGAGGTTCACGTATAAGGGTTTTCCTCTTTTTCATCTGTTTCCAAAGCGCAGCAGCACTTCTCGCACAGCGCCACCGCCCATTCTCTCTTTCTCATCCCGCACAGCTCCGCTTTGCATAATTTCCATCGCTGCAAGTGGAACAGAGGTGCACGTAACTGCCACACGCTCGCGAGTTTCGCTCTAGCTATGTGTATGTTATATACGTGCAACCCTCATTTCAACGTTAAAGTGGGGGTAAATTGACACGAAGACTGAGAGAACGCGCCACCGCGTATATACGCCCATCCCCGAGCGTCCTGATACTTATTAGCGAGTAAATACGGGCCAACGTTGCCTCTGCTTTGCTTATTCCTTCCTTGAAAGGGACTTCCAGAGCAGGGATACTCGATCATGTCACTATCCTTTGCTCCACGTCTCTGTTCTCCGTGGAATTTTGCCCTTCGAAATATCCGTAATAGGAGTTAGTGTTACAGGACTTAACGAATGGAACATATTTTATCATGTACCCTGTGACACTTGGACACTTGGATTTGGGAAAGATACTGTTTCAGATACAAAGTATACTTTGCGTAGATTTATAGATGGGAATACTGTTTCCAATAAATTCTGATCAATCATTAACGAGATATGACACGTTTATTTATCACGTGGAATCTAGTTATTCGAAATATCGAATATCAGGTCATCTCATAAGGCGTATCGTGTTTTCACTGAATTTAAATGTAAAATAATAATACATTCATTTTTAATCTTCGACGCATTGGTCATCTTTTTCAACAACTTTGTTCTAAACAATGATTGAGGTTTCGAATTGAAAAAACTGGTTTATTCACAATTTAGTGTGCACACTATTGACATTTCTTCCGGTTAAAGAATTTTGCAAAAGTTGAAATAGGTGGTAATTTTTTAGGGTGAAGTCTGGAGAGTGAGGTGCAAGTTCGCAATTATAGCTTGTTACGGGGGAACTCGCACAGTCAATGCTTTTAAAAATTATTTTATAGAGGTTACACCAATTTACAATGTTAATGAATTATTTTTCAACACTACGCGACCCATAATCGGGTCAAACACTAGATCGAGGGGTTGACTCGTTAATTGACTGGTTTCATTGATTAATTGATTCGTCTGTCTGGTCAGCAATCGATCTCAATCTTCGATTTCTGGATCCTTCGATCCTTTTCGTAAGAAGCTTTTAATTTTTGATAAGCTCGCCTTTGCTGTATGCGATTTAGCGTTGTAGCGATGGAAAAAAATTCCTTTCCTATTCATCAATGATGATCATTTTTCACATAAAGTTGCGTGTAATTAGTCAAGCTAATGGCTGTCTACATCGGTTGTTATTGTTTGATTTCGATTAAAAAATTCCAAGTGAATCACGATTAATAATCCCACTATACATACAATACAATTTTTCATGGATGAAGTTCCGCTTTAGGGCATGGTATTGGTTTTCGATCCGATGACATCCATTATTTTTTACGTTTTCAATTATTATGTAAGATCCATTTTTCATCGCCAATAACAATTTCATCGAGAAACGAACAACCAATTTGTCGCTCTCGTAATGAACCACAAATGTTCATTCGTTGAATATGATTCGTCACTGACAAATTGTGAGAAATCCATTTTTCCAAGCTTTCATATTTTTCCAATTTGTTGTAAATGTCTATGCACAGTTTTACTACCGCTATTTAAACTTTTTCGAGAAAATGTTGATGTCATTTGTAAACATCAGCAGCGTAAAATGTTACTCGCGAGAAGTTTCTATGAATACGTCGCCTAAGCATAATACAGACATTTATATGAAGTAAGATAAGAAACGATACGACGTATGGGATGACCTAATATATGATTCGATCGACATGTAGCTGTGTTATTCTAAAGAGAGAGAGAGAAACAGAATGAAAAATATCTGCGTAGAATTTTGTGGCTCGAATGTATCACTTTTATTTACCGATTCCCACTAGTTCATGGTGTAACGCGTATTCCCTGCAATTTGTAGTTATTTAATTTATTAGAAATTAATTAGATTCGGTTAGTTTACCACGCCCCACGGCTCTCGTATCTATCTATCTATCTTCAACCGATAAAACTTGAATTCTCGGTGTACCGTGAACGTGTATACTTGTCGATTTATCACGCCAAAATAATCCCGAGTTGAGAAAACTTTCACAGCAGTAATTCGCATTAAATTCGACAATTGTTCTACATTTCTCCCATTTGTTTTTCTTTTTCCTTTGCCAACATTCTGGCGAATATTAATTTCTCCAAACGAGAATGGAGAGCACTTTTCCCCACTTTTTTTTTCACCGAGTCGAAAGTATCAAAATAATAACCATTTATCACGGTGGAAAATATTCCAAGTAAATTCATAAAATCCTCGCACTCGCTCAAAAAGAGGGTATTCAATTTTTCTTAACAACCTTTTCACGAATATCGGAATGGTCGCGATGTAAAAAACCACCGTTTACTCTAACCGGGTACAAATATCAAAGTGATTACCATTTTTTCTCCTGCAAATAAATTCTCTCGTGAAATCCAATCGAGTAATACCTCGAGTCTAAATGCAGAATCGATATTTCCGCGTTTCATTATCATCTTGGAAAGTTATATCGTTCATTTCCGCGTTGGAATTCGCTTCACGATTCACTGGCTTTCTCTTTTTTACTTTTTCTTTCTTTCTTTCTTTCTTTCTTTTTTCTTTTTGGTGTCCATTGATTTTGTTTGTTTACCGAAGCGTTTATCGCGCTTCTGGACAACAATGCAGTAATGGCGGCAGGCCGCCGTTGAAATAAAGCGATAGAAACGAACGTTTGAGCTAGGAGCGACGCCACGTTACCGCTAGCTGACCGCAGTAATTTAACAAACTGCAAGGAGAGAGTCGACGGTGACCTAGCGAGAGCAGTTTGTAATGGAAACCAAAAGCCACTGGACAATGAGACATGTGGCTTGGTCGAAATTCAATATGTAATCATCGAGGCGAACCAGGAACTCTGAATCCCAATTGTCCGAAAGGATAGTTCCGAGTATGATTTCTATCTAACCAAACGATTTGAAACACACCGGATATTTCTACCATTTCGGGACAATCGGCAAAGATGTGTAAAAGAAGTATGAAGTTATGAAACGTAACAATTTCAAATGTCGTTTTCGGTTCGTATTTTTCACGATACCGAGGTAGAAACATTGTAAAATACTCGGTGCCAAAGGATTTCCCTCGGGATGCCATTAATTTGCATCCTAATCGAGAAAATCATTACTTTCATCATGGTATGGCCCATTTACAAAGTAAACAGATTAACCTCGGCATGAATATTTAGTTTTTGATGTTAATCTGTTAATTAATATTAATAGGGTGTTAACAAACATTAGGGTTGCTTAAACTCTCGTATCAAATTACGTTCGCGCTGTGTACGCATACGTATTCATGGAAATAATCCCTGTTGACTGTAAATTTCGTTTTTCTTTTCGTTTCGGGCAGAATTTTAATTCTTTCGATGTTGCTTATGCTTCTTCTCGCGTACGAATAAATTTCGTCGTCTTAATCCGCGAATTTTTCTAATGATCGATATGAATACCCTTTCACTATCCTCCTTTCCCGCCTTTTTTCGCAGCAGGAAGTATTTAACGCTTACACGGTACTTTTTTTCTTGTTTTCTACCGTCAGGGTTGACGACTGTTCACCAGAAACTTTCATTTTCCTCGCGTGTGAACGACAATTGAAACGGCTAATTAAAACCACTTTTTCAACTTTGTTACTCGTTGGATAAATTCTCAGTTTTTATTCACGGTTCCGCGAGTCACTGTGACCGCCGTTTCTATCGAAAATATTACTTTTGTTCGCTCTTTGTTACTGACTACGAAAGGTCGACGCACTCTCGCGATCAACTCGCGAAAGAAATTTCTGTTTGGTGAATATGATTATACACTTTCCTTGGATTTTGAATTTAACACGAAAGTAGGATTTGTAATTATTTTTCTCTCGCGATCAACTCGCGAAAGAAATTTCTGTTTGGTGAATATGATTATACACTTTCCTTGGATTTTGAATTTAACACGAAAGTAGGATTTGTAATTATTCTTCTGTTATCTTTCAGTCAATGTGTAACAGTTTGTACGAGGAGGACGACGATATCGTTGACACGTACTACTAGAATATCTTACTCGAGGTTGACCTGTTCTACTGTAACTGTTACTACGAATATTCTATTCTACAAGATTCGATAGTAAATATATTTTACGTCACTTTCTACTTTACTATTCTACGTTTAAAAATTATATGAATACCCTGTTCTACGTGATGTTAATCAAAAATGCAGAGTATCATAAATTTGGTTGTACGATATTCTTCAATTATTAAACATTCTTGAATTATAACTGATGTTTTATTCGTTGTTAATTTTTGTATCGAATGAAGTATTAGCTTCTGTATTGTTTTAAAGTATTCCTATAACATGGTTTACATTCGTTGAATTTGTATTGTTCTGAAGTATTCCTATAACACAGTACGAATTATAATAAATCATCGGAAACGTGCACATTTTGAGCAAAATGTTTATTAGAGGATAAATACAATTTTCTATTGCGAGTTTATTATGTATTTTGTTATATTTGTCTATTTTACGGTTATAATCGAACACGATGTTAAAAATATACATGTAGGACCATGGTTTCCAATCTGGGACTGTTGCCAAAACTTTTTAATAAAATATTAATGTTCATACCATAATATCTACAAATAAATAAAGATATATCTGAAGATATTTTCGATTTTGTAGTTTGCAGTATCTTTTTGTAATAAAGTTATTATTATTTAAAACGTGTCTATATTATTGTATTTATTAAAAGTTAGGGAGGCGTGGAAAAATATTTTTTTAGGGAGGAGTAGTAGCATAAAGGTTGAAAAAACATTCCTTTAAACAAGCACAATTCTCGATTAAAAATATTTCTATTAATATATGATACATGTTTTAAATGTAAGATGTGTACACTTTTGCAATATATTAGAAATTATAATAAAACAGATAGAGTTCCATCGTAATAAAAGAAAAATGAAAAATATGCAAAACTATAATTTCAAAACAGCACGGTCATATTCTTCAGACAGAAATATAATGAAAATCATATGAAAGCGTACATTTCGACACAAAATCGAAGTCTTCAACATCGACTTATTCGAAAACGAAATCATAAACGAAAAAAATATTATTCTTTCTTTTCTACTTCATTTTTTACGTAGATCATCTACTTTCGACTTGTACCACCAGATTGGTGACATCTTATATATTATACTTGGCATTCTATTTCATATTTTCATAGAAGATGAAGATATCATTGAGTTATACTACTAGATCGTCTCATGAAAGACGTTTTGTTCTACTGTAGCTGATACATTTCTGTAGTTACATTTTTCTACGTGACTATATCTTAATTATTCGACTTTCTAGGCGCACGTTCATAGGAATCTAGGTATCTTTTGCATGAAAATTCTTCGTCCATGCTTCATCCGCGTTCACGAACGTGGTCTAGAAATTTCAAACGGATTCCACTATCTCACTGGCACGGCGGCTCGGCATACGTCTTCTTAAAGGAGAATTGCACAGGAATCGCGTCACTGCACGGTGTTCCAGTTATAAATAACGTCGGTACGTGAGTAACCTGCCGAAAAAGGTGGCTTTCCACGAGTCGCCCTCTTCCCATTCGCTTTTTTCTTTAGCCTCTCGTCTCGCTTTAGCCGACCCTATTCACTCTGTACGAGCGTGTACGAGTTCACAAATTGCCGGCAATCCCAAAGAGTCTATGAATATTTCTTTACGTTCGTTTAGCTCGGTGTTTTCGAGAAATCGAGCAATGGAAACTGTTAGGATAACGGATTATCCGATGTATTACTATAAAATACGATACATTTCCTATTTTTCAGGGTTTGAATATCCTATTTTCTAGCATGTTGTTCATTTTACAATCGGAAGAAACCTCAAATGCTTAACTTCTGACGATGTGATTAGGCAAAAGGAGGAACTTAGAGAGAACAGACGAAAAAAAAGATGGTATTTTTATTTTATATAATTTGTTATTTACACACTACGAATTACTATTTTAAGAATATAGGCCATAATTTCCGGCAGAAAGTGTATATCATTAAAAACCAAGTGGTTGGTACATTTATGCAACGCACTGTATCATCTGAAGAACGAATAAGGTGTAATTTTAAAGTGTAATTATAACGTAAACTTTCGTTTATATGTATTTCTATTTGATTGTTAACAGTTTACCGACCGGAAGCCTATTAATCGACTTTTTGTTGCAAACGTTTATCAACTTAGGGAGCTTATTAATTAGTTTCTTATTGCCACAAATTAATGAATTACCCTATAATAAGAGAAAGTGAACGCGATATATAGTAAGCCCTTTCACGAGTTTTGATTGAAAATTTTCAGAGTTGTAAAAATAAACGCTATAGCAAAAACCGCGCCATTATTGAATCGAATGAGTCGGTCGGTAAAGTGTTAATAAAAAGCTTATTCAGAAAATTTCTTTTTATATACATTCAGCTATATTGGACATATCAGTTATATCGAGGTTCCACTGTATTATCATTATTATTGATATTATTGTTGCTACTGAATTTTTTGTTCTGGCAACTAGACAAAGGTTTATTTTGCTGAATTACGCGGCGTCACGAATCGTGCGCGAAAGCGAAGAGAAACTTTTGGCGGATAATGTACACGAGACAGCCGATGTACGTTTGTTCGTATGGGCAATCGAAGGCAGACGGAGAAAATATCGTAATCGACGTGGCCGGTGCCAATAAATCGGACCCGTGAATCGTCGACTAATGACGAGTCGGCAGTAATAGTTCCGCGATATTACACTGTCTCGTCGATAACGAGCAATATTTCAATACGCCGGCCGTTATTGCCACCTGAAGTGATGGCTGTGATTGTAAATCACTAAATGTGATTACGTGGCCCGCGATTCCTGGCCGGCGCGACGTCCCTCCGTTAATAAACGACGCCTTAAATGAGACAAATATAGAATGTCGTTTTCGTGTTGTATTTCATGGTTCACCGAGGTTCAGTGGAATATTATTTACGAGACGTTGGCAATAATGGGTGAAAACTGTTCCACGATTTCTCGAATATATAAATTTATTGCGGTGAGTGGAAAAAGTTTTTATGAGCTTTTCTCTAAATGAGTAGATATTACACAGGTTTGTTCAACTTACACGTCTGTATATTTCTTTTTGACAGAACACAAAGTATTTCGAACTTTTTTCAAGTTTCCTTTTTCTCTTTTTGTCGAAAGGATGATTCGTCATAGTTATGGAACAGAATAGCGTTCAAATTTCTATGAGTGTGTCTACAGAATTCGAATTAAGAGTGAATTGCGTATGGCTTGACGCACACACTTGTCTACTGTTTTCACTTTACCGATTTCATGTTAATTGAAATCGTTGTGGCATTTACACCGAATTTTCGAGTCAAATTTCTAACTGTTTGTCGCGCATTTGCTTCAACAGAAAGCTGCAACTGATCATCGTTTATGGAATGCTCTGGTCTTCCACTTGCTTCAATAACGAGGCTTTCATTTCCGGTTTCGAATGTTTTGAAGTGCAGTGTATCGAGTTACATTTCCGTTATTGTGTAGAAATTTTCTAATGACCAATAAAGATCAAAATTTTTGTGATATAGATGGTGGTCCATCTAAGTAAGGCCACCTAAATATCTCCTCTAATTGTGGGGGTACAAAAAATATTTTGTATGCTATTTGAATGATTTGAAAAAACCATTCTATTACAAAAAATGTTTCTTTTTTCTAGGGTAATTTTTTTCGGAGTTTACAAGGTTATCGATGCTTTTTTTACGTATAATTCTATAATTATTCTTATCGCATCGTGTAGCTGATGTAAAAACACGTTCAGATATGTACATTACACGACCTTGAAATGACCTTTGCGTTCAAAAATTAAATGGAAACGAAAAATTTTTATCTATAAGAAAAACATTTTTTTCTACCCATTCAAATAGCATACAAAATATTTTTTGTACCTTCACAATTAGTGGAGATATTTAAGTAGCCTTACTTAGGTAGACCATCCTGTATAATTCTAAATCTTTGTAGAAATGAATAAAAACATATACGTATATTTTCTTAGGGAGGAAATAGACGAGGATGATTTTCTACGTGTTTCACCATGAGTATCTCGCAACTGTGTATCGTCCGCAAATTGTTATAAAGGAGAGCTGATCCTCGACACATAAAAAAAGAAAAAAAGAATCCAAGCGGCAAGGTAATTTACCAGCGAGAGTGCGCGGATTCTGTTCTTCGTTGTCGAGTATTTTTCACTCTGCGTCTCATTTCACCCTCGGTCTATGTAATCGTGAGATGTTTGAACAAAAAGGAAAAGAAGAAAAGAACCTCGGAAGAGTAACGTAGAAAGTACACGTACATATATGTATGTATATACACGTAGGTACGTGCTCATATCATTAATTTTCTTTTAGTTTCTTGTTCCGTCTTATATCACCCGAGTTGCCAAGGTTCGAAAGCACTAAAATTGTTATATCACTGTGTAGTATAAAGAAATAAAAAAAAAAAAAACAAAAATGAAAGAAACGAAGAGACGTAGAATAGTTGGCTACAACTGAATTCGGTAGAGAAACTTTCGAAATGAACTCGAACGAGTGGGGGATTTATCGTGGTGCTCTGTTTCCTAAAATTACTAGGGCTGAGCGTTCTACTCTCCCTCGATGGGAAGAGAAACGATCTAAGAGATTTTCCACGAGGGTTGAACGGTAAGAGCGTTTTCTGGTGATTACAGTTCGACCAACCTAGCTAACCAACTAAACTTCAAATAAAAGGAAAAAAATACACACACACACACACGTAAAGGGTGTATTTTCGTTAAGGAAGAACAATACGTGCATTTAGTTCGAAAATAATTGAGATATTAAGAATTACGAAGAAGTATAATTCTTTTTATGTGCTCGTCTGATCACAGGCAGACCTGTTTCACTTACTCGGTACCATTCGTTACAAAAAGCTGTAGTTTCCCGTTTTAAAGTCACACAATAGAATTTTCATCCTTAATACTTTGACTGCCACGTTGGTCATATATGATTGGTCACGGTTTCTACTGTGACCTAGCCTAACCTAGGACTTAACCTAACCGGAGCGCTTGAACTATTTACAATTGTAAAAATTGAATGAAAATTGACAGTTAGTGCGTTTTGAATATAACCGATAAATAGGAGATACTTTGAAATAAAAAGTGCCCTATTGAACAATTAAGAATTTTTATTAGAACATCGATAAAAAATTTAAAAGCCTCAAAAAGTCTGCGAACTTCTCGTGAATAATACGTAATAAAATTCGTAGCTTTTAGTTCATTATCACTAACGAAATTTACCTTTTCAATTGATTACTATACGTAATTTCTAAGCAAAACTGAAGGTAAAACACTGGCCGATTAGTTGTTGGACATTTCTGATTTTCAATTCGTGGTGTAAAATAAGCGGAACGAAGGGATATAGAATTGTTTACAGAATTCCAACAATTAGGAAGGTTCTTTCTTAAAAATAAAAAATTAAAATTAACCGTGCCAATCGTAAATTGTATGCAAATCTCTTACATCCTGATAAATATGAAACTAATGCCTCTCGAAATCAACAGTCGAAGCTTCGATACTTCGACGTATCGCTTTGGATACTTCGAAGTGTATATACCCGTTTCAATCGTTCATCTTTTTGCGCTGCAGAATAAAAAAAAATAAAAAGAAATGGAAAAAGACTGGAGGAAATATTTCAGGGGGCAGAGACACCCAGTAGATCCAGGTAACTGTCGAGGATTTATCGATAGGTTGAGCTCGCATTAAGACTCGCCTGTTTGTGTGGGTGGAAAAGGCGGGTAAAAAAAAAGAAAGAATACACAGCCGGTGTGTATCGATCGTCGAATCCGGCGGGCAATCAAGCGTGAGCCGGTAGAAACGGCACAGTTGTTAATTGTTGCTGCGGTCTGTCTGCGGAATGGGCATCGGGAACCGTTCTAAGATTTATTCTCCGGTACGGTCGCGTATCGAGCTCGCGTTTCCTCGTAATCTTTTAATCCGCCGTTCGAGACCTGTTCCCAGTTCGCTCGTTCCAGCCAAATACACTGCGATTTCCGTCCAAGATCCCGGATTAGGCTGCGTACGAATTTCGTGGCAGGGGTTGAACAGAGAAAACAGATTTCCATCAAGTGCATTCCACCGTGAAATATTTGCCACGCCGTCTGCTGCGCTCGGTTGATCGAGAAGTAATTCTGGATATTTGAATTTATCGAAGCAAAAAAAAATAAAGAGAGGGAAGAAGAAAAAAACATCGATTTTCAATTGCATTTTCCCTTGAAGCTATCTCAGAAAAACATTCTCGAATTAATAATTGAACCTTTGATAAGTATTCCGGATAGATGATAACTCTTCAAGAGAGGAGTAACATCAGTTGAACTTCTTTTTCTTCACGATTAAACATTTACTTCGCTTATATTTCCCCCCCCCCCCCCCCCAAAAAAAAGAACAGAAAAAAAGGAAAGATTCTCGTCGTATACGTATCTTTTCAAACTCTTGAACTCCCTCGCATCTTTATTCTGATAAAATTTCGACGAACACTGAATTGCCAGAGTGAATCCTGTCGGAAAAGAGCGACTGTGTTTAACCCGTTACGTCAATGCCGTGAAATAATTGCAAGATCCAGGCAAGACGTCGTTTAATGATTGAAGCTGAACATTCTCAGCTTGATGTTTTCGCCGCTGTTATTTCACGGTGCATTAACGTTGTCGCATAGCTAAAGAACGTGATCATTCTTCTCTGTGCCTATTCTTCCTCGATATACCTTTGATACGTACCACCTTCTCAATTGCGTCTCGCGCTCGTGAATATGCAAGCAGAACGAATTGAAAACGAAATTGCACACCGTCTCCGTTCCAATCTCAACCCCATATCCATTTACATGCTCGTCATTTAAAAGTTTCTTCTTTAATACAACTATTTTACGCCGTAGTGCTTTTCAATTAAAACATTTACGGAACCATGTCTCCAGCTTGGTGTTCCACATTCATCGGTTACCGTACGAAAGACGTGCTCCTTGGATCGTCTTCTCCAGTGTGTTCTTTCATCGTTCTCGCGCGCAGGGAAGACTCACGTTATGAAAAACAAAATAAAAAAAATTCAGATGGGAGAGGACTCGAAGTTTTGCTGCTTCCAGGTTGTAAATCGCCAGCTCGCTCGATCCGTTAACGACCAAGTGAATTTCCCTCGCGGCGCGTGTGAAAAGAGGCGAAGCTTAGGGGAACAGAGGCTTTTGAATCGAGCTGGGCTCTTGTACGATCATAGCCGCTTGTTCCGCGGACTCTTTCAGGCTCACTCACTAATTTGCCGTATTAAAAAAGGAGAGAGTGAGAAGGGGGACAGGGAAGGGAGTAAGGAAAGGAGTTAGAGAGAGAGAGAGAAAGGAAAAGAAACCGCGTGTCATTAAGCTTCGCTGCTTAATTGGGTTAATGAGGCGATGGACCAGCCACACGAAATGACAGGCCGCCGTTATTCGAAGGACCGCTGCTCCGGAAAATTCATTAGGAAAACGTCTCTCCACCCACCGTGTCGTAAACGCGGCGTGTTTCGCGCGGTTCGTTCTCTTTCTTCGATTCTCGGCTGATGATTCTCGTGGAAAATGGGATGGGGAATTGAATTTGGAGCATCGAACCTTTTTTTTCTTTTTTGTTTTTGATATAGCAACGGTCGTTATTGTGGCTTTAGCTTGGAATTTCTTTTACATTGGATTGGCCAATGAGTAATGTTGGATTCTTCCGTAAGAGATCCTTTCTGTCGTTTTTAAAAGAAAAGTCTTCCCGTAGTCTTATGATATGTGCATGCATAATCTAAAAGCTGAGATTTCAGCGTGTAATTTTTCAGAAAAGTTTATTATATTTAGTTAAATTTTTTTTTTAGTGTTTATTGTTCAGGGCATTAGGTATAAACAATTAAAGGCCTATGGACACGATGATATCTGCTGGTCCGCTCCATTATTCTCATAAGCAGTGTTTGTCATTCATAACACAATTCATTTTTACTTACTAGCTAACGCAATGTTAGATTATTAGTAACAATCCAACAGATTATTCCTTGATGTTACTGTCACTGGCACATTTTTAGTAAACTCTACGAAAACATTATGTGTCATTTACTGCACCTACGACCGACAGTGATACGGGCCAGCCATCAGCTGAACGTCGCTGATGCTTGCAAACGGGACCTTAAGTAAGATCATGATGCAAATGGGTTAATAAAAATCAGCAAAGATTGCTAAGAAATAATGCGGTAATAGTTACAGCAACTTTGCACGTGGAAATCAAAACCCGTCGAAATTAATGCACGCACGCCCATAAATCTAGTGTTAACGATATTGTTGCGAATAAGCAATGTATGTAGATATAATGTTTAATGTAATAGATATTTGCGTTTGCTGGTGCAGTTCCCTCCCTCGCAAGGGTCAGTATTACCTGAAGAGTCAGTACTACACTAGTTTTTATTGCACCCCTTGAGCGTCTCGGTTCTTTTCCGAGACATGAATAGTTCATTGAAATCCTTCAAGCTAAGAACAGTACTTCTGTTCGTTTTGTAAACCTATACACTAGTAATTAATAAATATATACTTAGATCAAACCTTGTTGTATTTATTTAACAACTAAATATTCAACAGATATAAACTTCTCTTGGATGTTGACTAAATTCAGAAATCGGGTTAGAGGTGTGTCAGATGATTTTTCCACTGTTGTCGCCGGGTTAGATTGTAAACATGGGAAAAAAGATCTGAAAAAGTTGCGATTTTCAGCGATTTTCCTCTCCCGTGCATCAAGGACACACTTCCGGCGTACATTTGACGCGGTGAAAATCCTCTGGAAGCGTATTCGCACGAGTTCGACGATGCATCGCGCGTATACGCGTGCAGACGTCGAGGGCCGTTGAAGTATCTTTCCCCTGGATATGCAGCGCGTCAGTTGCAAAGCCAATATTTCAGTGGTGGTGCATATAAACACGAGTAAAAGAGGACCGCCCTTCCTCTCCTCCTCTCGGATGCACCGAATTTTGATTCCTATCGCCTGAAGTCACTTGCAGCGGTCTTTAAATCTCCTCCGTGCCCGGGAATTTTTCACGGTTTCTCCACGCGAATCGTTTCCGCTACCCTCGAGTACGTTCACTTGAAACGTTCCCGCGTTTCCGTCCAATCTAGATCGTCCTTAATTTCCATCAAGTCCATTTTCGTCTTTTTCTTTTCGTTAGTTCGAAAGAAAATCCGAATAGTATTTTAGGAAATTTGATGTTTTAACAAAGGAATGTTTGAACGTTCCGTGGAGATTGCGGGGGAAGGTAAATGTTCACCGGTGGAAACTGCATTTGACAGCGGAGAGGGAACATTGAATGTTCTCGAGTTCTGGCTGTCAGTCGAATGTGTTTGATGTATGAACAAATTACGCTGATCGTTAAACGCATATGCGTGTGTACATTCGGAAATGAACGAGCGTGAATGTTTTGATAGAAAAGTTAATTCGCCGTGGAAAATTTCGTGTTTTTTGTTCTGTGTTAATAAGGCGTTCACTTATTAGTGGGACGAATTTTAGTTTTCGAGATATACGACCCTTGTCCATGAATGAAACACACGATGCTACGACATCAGTTGATCAAACGTCTTTATTGCTGCTACGTGTCTTGTTGCAGGGTGTCTAGGATTTGGTAAAGGAAAAAAGGTAAAATAAATAGTATGCTTCGGTATAGAACAGAGTATACGTGCTCAATCTGTTCCATCTCTCCTGCTACTATGCGTATTGTCGTCAATGGCTACAACTAGTAAAACAAAGAACGACCATACGAGCCTTTTAAGACAAAGTGAAATAGAATAATTCCACAACACTGGCGTAGCCTCTCAATTAACCCTTGCTAAACAAGGAAGCTACATCAATGCTGTAAAGTCATCATTCTACTTCATTTTGCGTGTGATAATAGGAGAGATGGAACAGATTGAGAACATAAACATTCTGACTAACCAATATCTCTATTAAAAATTGCCGAGAAAAAGACAGCTAGATTTGAAAGTAACTCGAAGTCAATTCACTAGGCGATTCGAATGCACAAAGAGTGTTAACACTCTCGCAACGGTGAACAGCATCGGGGTTATTCGAGAGTGTAGTACGTCCTCGAAAGTAGAGGTCTCGGTTTCCTGTGGCACACGGAAAGGTGTATAGCAACGACATCGCGCGACGTTTCCTATTGAATCGACGTCCCTGAGAGGAGCCATTCGCATTGTGATGCCGATGTACGTATATAAAGCGACGTCTTGAATTAGTTTATCCATATGGATTGAGATGGTCGTTGCTGCGGGTCTCGTAGATCACCCGGATTGCTTTCCATTGTGTTCTTCGTTCGACCCACGGCCATTCTCTCCAGTTTGCATCTGAATGCCTTCCAACTTCTCACACTCCATCTCTCTCTCTCCTCTTCTCATCATATCTCTCCCTCAGCCATTCTGTCAGCTCTTCTCGTACGCGTCCGGTATTATTGAATTATCCTACACTTGACACGCGGCGAATGCCATTTTCAACGATTTCACCTGCTTTTCACCCGTCCGCGTTCTCTTCCCCCTTTTGCGGCGTTTTTTTAATTCGAGGGGCACGACTGGTAAATGCCAGCCAACCCTATATACGAGAACTCGACTATATTTCCCTCTCGCCACGTATCGTCTATCAGTTGACGATGAACTTTGCCAATTTTCAATTTTACAAGTTTCGTTACGAATTGCATACCGATCTTCCTTTACCCTTTTTCGAAGTGATCGTGAAACTATTACAACCGGATATATCGATGATTTGCAACGTCGAATACGTTTCGAAATCGAAACTGAACGTTTCTTCGTCGCTTTTGCGGGCAACATCGATTTTTCTCAGCATGTACACTATCGCTCGGAAGTATTTGAAAATCTTTACAGTTTCAAGTATTGGAATGTTCAAACCAGTAAATGAAGTATTTATTGAATCAAACGGCTTCAAATAGTACTTTTATAATCTAGTATAATATACAACGTCTCATACTTAGACTGTGGATTTGTATGCATTTATAGGGAATTTAAACAATTGCACAGAATATACAGAATATTAAAATTATAGTGCTTTTTATAATATCTGCTAGATGAAATCATTTTCTACCGAGATTCTACCTTATTTATTATATTCTGAAAAATACGAATTTGTTAGGTTAGGCTTAATTTAATTAAGCTTAATAGTCTTTCGCTTTGATTATTGCGTGTAATTTCTAAGCGAAACCGAAACTAAGAAAAATTTGTCAATGTGTAGTAATACACGTTATTTATTGATTCCTGACTAGTCTTTGATTTATGAAGTTAGTATCGTATTTAGAACTGTGATTTTTGAATTTTGGGTTAAGAGAGTACCATCGAATAGCAGTACTTCCTTGTTAACATAAATTTCACATACATATAAGTTGCTTCACGTAACAGTTGCCAATTCCAGTACAACAATGTGACCATTGCTATATAAACATCTGAAACAATGCTCTGTTCAGGTTAATTCGCACAACATTGTAGAAACTGTGTTATAATAGTATCGCGTTAGAGGAGGAAATATGAAATTTTTAATTTCAGACATGAAACAGTTACAGTCCCGTCCATAAGTTACCGGACACTTACTAAAATTAGAACGCGGACTTCGAAATTTTACTTTTTACCGTAATTTCTCAAATAGTACACTCTTTTCTTGCAACAGTAACCAGTAACTGAACATTTTTAAATAAACAATTCTTTTCTAGAAGTATTTATTGGGATTATAGGAACTGTCGAATTAAAAATGAAGAAGATTGAACGATGGAATTTCTCAGCACCATGTTAGTCTCTATTTAGTAAAAAAAACCCTTCTTAAATTGTTTATAAATACTTAATGAAGCTACAGATATGTTCTTTAATTAATTTTGAACTGTCGAAGTAAACCAAATGTGAATACAGAATAACATCGTATAGAATTCGAGCTGTATTTAATAAATACTTCTTTTTCTTAACATTTATTCATGTTATACATGTGCATTTTTAACTTAGCATTCAGATGTAACCGTAAAATAGATAAAAATAACAAAATATATTATAAATTCGCAACAGCAAATTGTATTTGCATGCTAATAATCATTTTGCTCAAGAAGTACAAGTGTCCGATGATTTATGGACGGGAGTGTATATCCATGGGAATGGATCGATCTACGGTGATTCATTTACAGGATCGTTGAAAATGGTTGGACATAATAAAGTATTATGCTTACGTGTGACGAAACAATAGTTGTGTTCATTGTCGTGGTACTGGACGACCGGTTATACGGATAGTTAACCGCTGATTCGAACTAAATACCGTGCGAACGGTAGTTCCTTGCGCTCGTTGCGTTCCAATGCAAATGGCGTTTGCAGCAAAATGTCCGCGATCAGTAACAGCCGCGCCATTTGAATAATTATAACCTATAAAGGGCGGCGTTTGTCATACCTTTCCCCATTCGCTGGTCATTGTCCCGTGACCGGTGAAATCAAAATCTCTTCGTAGAGAATGCTTCGCTTTGTCGGCTTTTAAGCTTACCTTTTTTTCCTTCTCTCTCTTTCTCTCTCTTTCTCTCGCTGTCTCACTCTCTCTCTCTCTCTATCCTTGCTTAACGGGAGAGGGTGAGTAGTTTTTCTCCGCAAATGGTCGAGAATTAATCCGCGTTTGGCGAGCGTTCATTCGAGACGATTTATGCAAGAACTCAGTCGCGCGGAACCTTTTTGTAAGCAGAATTTCTAGTTTCCGGACAGTAAAAACTGTCGGTCATTAGGAACGGCGAAAATGCGAGCCACTGAGAAATTATACTCGCTCTCTGTGTTTTCCGTTACTGAATTCAAATTGTATAGAGAAACTGTCGGGATATTCAAGTTTGGTAACTCCTATTGATCCACCTTCTATGTATGTTTTCCACGATACATCGTTCTATCGTGCATTTTTGCTTAATCTACAGTTTTACAGTTCCCTATTAATTACACCGATTCTAAATTTCATAATTGTTCAAATTGTATATCTTTGTAGAAATATTTTTCAAGTGTTATGTCGTTGTATATGAAATACCGACTTCATAAACGAAACACAAAACGAAGTTTTACGTAAAGTATTAATTTTTAGTGATCAAGGTAATTTCAAGGTATTGTTATTATACTTTTCGACATATTTTTTATTGTCACCGTTTCAATCCTTCATTTACGCTAAATTAAACATTATTATTTCCCTCGACAAATGTCATTTATTTGAGACATTTATTTTGAAAGTGACCTAAGTTCATTTATGTTCAAATTGAGATATTTAAGAGTTTGCGTTTCAATGAAATTAAGAATATACGTATAGGATATCAATAAGTATAATCTAAGAGAGTTAAATTTACAATTCCTATTAAGATAATAGAAATTATTAAGTGAATAATATGTCTTCTTACCAAGAATGGACTTACGCCACTTTCAAAATTAACAACTAGATTTGTCATAAAATTTGTCATAAATTTTAAGAAAATTAATGTTTCAAAAACGGCATAATTTAAAAATAAATTATAATGATTCTTTGAACTTCAGAAACTTATATACGTTTCCATAGTCCATGTTGAAAATTTTTACAATCCATAGCATTCAAAGGGTTAACAACGATTGTCACACAATATCGTAGATATGACTGAGTTAATCAATAATGATAATACATGTGACCGGAGTTGAAGCAATTAATTCGATTCAACAGAAACGTACGATCTTTGTACAATACTCTGGATCCTTTTCATATACAGGAAAGCAACACACGATGACACATTCGATCGCCAGAAACTTTAGTCTAGTAGACCGGTCGATTAATTCGCGAAGCTGCTCGGACTGGTCATATTTTTCCGGGTGTAATTTCGAGCTCGAATCCTCGGTACTTTCGTCACTCCTATCGACGGGACAGAAGTATCATCGATCGTGAACAGGCTGGGGTCTGTTCTCCTGCACCGGAGACAGGATGTATGTACCAGCAGCTACGGCAATTCATCCTCCCTCGATTTATCTGAAAAGCTTCAGTGCTCCCGAAGATTTGCAAGAGATGGATGCAGTAGACAATTGATTTTTGCCATTCACTCCCTTCCCCTCGAGTCCACGCACGCCTACACTCTTCCTATACTATATATGTACATATAATAGATACATATAGAGGAACACAACCATTTCGGCCCTTGCAATCACCCAATCCTCCCACGTTGTCACGGCGTCAAGCGGTACACGATCCATAACCTGGAAAGCTCGTCGGGGAGAGAAATAGAGAGAGAGAGAGAGAGAGAGAAATAGAGAAAGAGTGAGAAATAGAGAAAGAGTGAGAAATAGAGAGAGAGAAAGAGAGAAAGAGAGAGAAAAATAGAGAGAGAGTGAGAAATAGACAGAGAGAGAGCCAGCGAGAGAGAGAAATAGAGAGAGAGTGAGAAATAGAGAGAGAGAGCAAGCGAGAGAGAGAAAGAGAAAGAGAGCGAGAGCGAGAGAGAGAGAGAAAAAGGGAGAAATAGAGCGCGAGAGAGAGAAAGAGAGAAATAGAGAGGGAGAGGAAGAGAGAGAGAAATAGAGAGAGAGAGCGAGCGAGAGAGAGAGAGAGAGAAAAAGAGAGAAATAGAGCGCGCGGGAGAGAAAGAGAGAAATAGAGAGGGAGAGGGAGAGGGAGAGAGAGAGCGAGCGAGAGAGAGAGAGCGAGAAAGAGAGAGAAAAAGAGAGAAATAGAGCGCGAGAAAGAGAGAGAGAAAAATAGAGAGGGAGAGAGAGAGAAAGAGGGAGAGAGAAATAGAGAGAGAGAGCAGGGAGGGTTCGCCCACGTAAATCTAGACGGTGCTCTAAATTAAGCCGCGCCTCGTTCACTGAAAAGAGTACACCGGGTCTTATAAAAACGTTGAAAAAGCCAAGAGTGAGCAGACGTTGATTTTATTGTCGAGCTGTTTATATCCTGCTTCCTCGTGCAGTGTCTCTCTAAGCTTCTCCGTCGACCCATACTTTTTTACCCTCTTGGTCTGTGTTGTTTTAATTAGCTCCTTTTGCTCATGGAAACCCTCGATGTGTGGTCAGGGGAAAGTTCGTTCGCCTTGGACCGTGTGTTGCACCGTTTTCTCACTCGAGACAAGTTTGTCTTTGTTAATCGTTGTAGTTTGTGGTTTATTGGATTTAGTTTATCGGTGATAAAGTGTAGTTGGATTCTTTCTTTACTCGAAAAAAATATTGAAGAATTCTTCTTGGTAGATCGCGCGAGATTTTTCTGACGTTTAATTATAGAATATGTATGCTCAAAATTATTTATTATATATAAGGAAAGTAATATTTATTCATGGAAAATGTCACTGTAAGGGTAAAATAATGTAATTCTAACTAGTTACCTATAAGTAATTCATAAAAAATGTAAAATTTCTTTTGTTCAATTAAAATGGAAATGTGCTATAAATAAAATTCGGAAAGAAAGGCGGTAATAGAAGAGTACAAACTTAATTTCTAAAACGCCTATAGGCGTGAACAGTACTCAAAGGGTTAAAGGAAGACGAAGAAATTTCATAGGAAATCAAATTCCTTATTCAAAGGGCTCTTTTGCATCGGTGGTAGTAGAAAAAGGAGGGTAATCTGTTTTACGCCCTTTTCTGTTCCTGTTAAGGTGATAGCGACGTTTATTTTCTTCCTATCCTTTCACAGCTAATAGGCACACCGGCTGAAACGAAATAGAGAGTTGGTCCAATTAATGTGCCACCCGAACGTGTGTATAAAAGCTTAGTTAGTGGCTGTACGTGGCACAGGATTCGATTAGCCCAGTTGCTACGCTCGAGTTGCGTCAGGATACTGAACGATGACGACGTGCATTCATGTTCCGCGTCTCCTTTCAATAAATGCGGCCAAACTTTCCATAAATCTAATAAACCGGACGATCGCTAGTTGTTGGATGTTGCTTCATATATACTATTCACTTCTAAGTTTAACCGGCGACCTCGCTTTTTCGCATTATTCCCAGAAATTGCAATTTCGACGTGCAAAAAGGCCATCGTGAATTTTCAAACATTCCACTTGCTCGTTTCCATTTTTTTTTTTCTTTTTTTTTTGCTTCCCTACCCTTTTCTCGTTTTTCTTTATTTCGATAGGACAGTATTAGTGGTTTAATTTCGAATGGAAGTACTCTCGCTGATGGCACTTCATCGAGCGAGAAACATTTTTTAACAACTTTCGAAAGCCTGGAAATATCCGCGTTATTACATTCCAGCTGGAATTTTTTCACCATCCGTACACGTCGGTGTAAATCGAAACTATATATGTTTCCGATAAATCGATAGAATAATCGAAACCCTTCCGGCACAGCTACGAAAATAAATATTACGTAGAAATATTCGAAGCGGTTCGAATTCCATCACGCGTTCCTGCGCTCACCGAGCGAATTACAGCCGAAATTAGTTGGGTAGACAATTAAGGCGTGCACACGCGAGCGCGTCAACCGCGGCGAAACTTTCGCGAGGAACTTGGTGAACTGTGACGAATTACCCGTGTACAGCGATAAATCGCAGTCAGGCTTTATCTAACGAATAAAATGCTTCCTAAATAAAACTTTCGGATTCGATTAAAAAAGGAAAAAGAGAGGATCTTCGGAATGAATCAAGAGAAAATTGGGGACAAAGTTCTTTAATCAATAATTTATCCTTTGAAACGCGGATCTGAGTAAATTCCTCTAATCAGTTTGATCTAATCACAACATGATCCAAGGGATGATCAAAAGCTAACTGATTCAAATTGATGGATGTCTTAGCTCCGCCTCATTATTGGTTCCATTATATCAATTTACTCAGGTTACAAGCTTTTGTACTAACTTCTAGCTTTACTACACCTCATATCGCTTATTATCAGTATTATTATTATTATATACCAGAAGTGAATCTAACATGATTCAACTTTTCTTATAAAAAGTCACTCAACAATGATTGGTATCGCTCAGCAATGAAGAAACATGGTCTAATGATTCCATTCCTCAAAAAGTACATCAAACAATGACTTTTTGTGGGATTAGAATTCAAGAATTCTTTTTGCTATAGTTATATTTCTTTTTTAACTAGGGGAATATTTAAGCCTTTTCTAATGATATCATTTGGAACAAACCAAGTGGCATTTGCTACGTTCCTCAGAGTTTTCGATTGGAATCTTTCAATTATTTCGATGTTAGAGATTGATGCAGATCCCCAAAGCTGTATTCCATACGTCCACACAAGCTTAAAAATACTTTTATGTGTTATCTAATCGTTACAAAATTAACCGTCAACATTTTGACACAAAACAGAGTGTCTCTATAAGTGTGCACGCAATATCTACCAGAGTAACTTACGCAGCAGCCATAAGAAACGTTGAATAAACACGAATTACATTTTAATTGAATTTTCACATGACGTTTTATCGCTTGGATAACTAATAAAGTATAAATCACACGAAATGCGTCACTGGAGGATTGAGTAATGACAACGATCCCTTACTAAATTTTGTATCAGCCGTCCCCACTGTCCCAAGAGATTGACGAGAGGCGATAAAACTCGAAAAGTACTGTAGGAAAAGGCGGGATACAGGGAAGGGAAAAAGAAAGTGCAACGAAAGGGATTCGATAGAGAAGACCAGGGATGTACGGAATTCCTGTGTAATTAACTCTCTGGCCTGAGGATAGAGACAGCAGGGGTTTGATAATGACCCTAGGGTCATCTTATCTGCGCCTGGTCAACCTGACGCTGACCAGATAAAGGATCCCATGAGGTTTCTGGTCTATTTGGTCCATCTTGGTCCAACTCCATTTTTCATTCTCAAATCTTGAGGTATAGTAGTCCATCAATTGGTAGACTGATAATGTCCAGCTAATGTTGATAAAGTGTATTTTTTCTGGAGGGTATTAGTAACTTTTTACCGAATCATCGTGTTTAATACTTTGTCAACGAGTAGTTTATTAGTTTTAATCTTTTTGCTACTAAGGGCGATTATAGTTATATGGTGTTGTATGCTCATGGTGTAATAACGATAACTATAATCGCCTATTAACCTCTTGTCATATATAATAACGAGTCTCACTCGTGATGTAGATTATAATCGAGGTGTGACAAAATTAATATTTATACGTCTATCAAATCTGTGTTTTTGTTTTAACTTTAGCTTGAATTTAAGATAGAGGACTTTCAAATAAATGTTTATATATAATATTTCGACTTTCTTTATTTAAAATTGCAAGGGGTTAAAATATCGCATTGATTATTAACAGTTTGCGGATAGGTGTCGAAATATTGTCGACCATGCGTATTTATCGTTTTTAATACTAAATTTACGTGCTTTTCTAAAGTAAATGAGAAACTGAATTTTTCCTTCAAGAAATTTATTAGAATCGGTTTAATTGTATATTGTTAACTTACTTACAAATTCGGATATATTTTCGTATCACTCCATTACTAAAAGTGAGGAAAATTTGCTGGAAAATAATGATACCTTAGCGCGCTTTTCTTTCTGTGCTGTCAGTCTTTTACTGAAGTCAACATAGCATCTACTTCATATAACAGTTTATCTGTTATAGTTTTTAAATATATAAAAATTTTTATTTGATTTTTTTGAGAACAAAGTTTCAAATGAAAAAAAATTTATTGCTTACTTTCGATTTATTTTCTCTCCAGTGAAATCTCCCTCTCTAGAGGAGGAATCAATCTTTCCATGGTTCTACCATCAATACCGGGGGCATTTTGCATAATTTACATTAGAAAAATATGAAATGCAGAATACAGGCACTTGGAGAAAATTCGAAATCGATTTTCTCGAAAACAAAGTCTCAAATGAAAAGAATTTATTCCTCATTTTCGATGTTTAATTTTTCATATCGAATTAACCTCTACATAGTTGCACCACCAATACCTAACTCTGTATAATTGACATTAGAAAAGTATGAAATATAAAACGTTGAACTAAAATACTACACAGAATGACATATTTCAATCGATAAACGTTAATATTTGGGAAACTACGTTTAATTGGAAAATCTGCTTATGTGGGGGATTAAACGAGACGAAGGTGAACAGGTGTACGTTCGTTAAGTGCAAGCCTTAAGTTGGAGCTTTCCTGTTTGAGGGTAAGAGTACCAACTGCAGATTAAAATTCGCCCGCTCTGTATAGCGTTAACTTAATTCGTGAACACGTTTCGTACACAGTGGCTATTAATGCTACCAAACTTGGCCTCGCATAGAAAAGTAACTTTCTCGTAGACAGAAATTAAAGGATTAATAACAATGGTATAATAAAACTAGGTTAGGTTACAGAAAATTATTCTAGGTTAGGTTATAGAAAAATATTGAATCGTAAAACTGGTGCAATTAATAGTTTTTATTAGAAGCTGAAGTATTTCAATATTTCCACGGGAAAATTATTTTTTTCTTTATTCTTTTTTCACAGAGCGATATCGATAACGATACTTCAACATTCATCGGGTGTTCCCGTGGTCTCGTTTCACTTTTCCATCCAGCGTGGCACGTACTATGTCGTAATTACTGTCGCTTCGCGGACACGCGAAATGCAAATGACTGTGGGAAAATCAATAAGTCGGCGCATTTCGACGCATTAGCGAAACAGACAGAAACGTTGATACGTAATGTCAGCACGTGTATTTGATCGTAGTCAAGCAAGTTACGGTAGAAGCTGCGTGCGTGATTCTGGGATGCCCCGGATGATTAAACGCGACGTTCGATTTTGTAAATTTGCCACAAACACGTAAATGTGTTTCGTGATTTCGTGTTTAATAACCCACAGTTCAATGAGCTTTTGGGGGAAAAAAAAAAAGGGAAAAAATATCTTTTTAGCGATACGAAGCGCCGTTAAAATGAATGCTGAAGTAATTATACACATTTATTCAGCTACTACGGAATGAATATGTATATATTGAATGGAAAAAAAAAAGGAAAAATATGCAGCCTTTTCTCCACAAAATGTCTTTATCGATCATAACGTATCATAATTGTTTCTAGCTATACGAAGCGGAGATGAAATGAACGTCGAAGTAATAATACGTATTCATTTGACTGTTGCGAATGAATATGTATGAATGGGATAGAAAAAGATATAGAAATTGAGAAAAGGTAGCATTCGGTGCGTAAAATATTGTCTTCATCGATCATGATAGATAATAGTTGCTTCCAGTCATAGGAAATAAAGATAAAATATACGCTGAAGTAATTATACGTATTTATTCGACTACTGCGAATGAATATGTATATACTGAATGGAAAAAAGAAAAGAAAAAGATGAAAAATATGCAGTCTTTTCTGCACAAAATGTCTTTATCGATCATAACGTATCATAATTATTTCTAGCCATATAAAATGGAGATAAAATGAACGTCGAAGTAATAATACGTATTTATTCGATTGTTGCGAATGAATATGTGTGAATTTGATAGAAAAAAATATAGGAAATGAGAAAAGGTAGTTTTTGGTAAATGTCTTTTACGATGGATAAAGTAAGAAAATGAAAAAAAGAAAAAGAAAAAATGCAACCTTTTGTGTGTAAAATGTGGTTTTCACTGAACATAGTTGTTCGTAATATTTATTCACCTCTATAGTAGTTCAACGGGTTGAAAAGTAAGCGATATACTTTCATATATAAATTATCGACATTTCAAAAGTGTTATTGAACCTGTGACGACGATATCAGTAAGAAAACATCGTTGAATAAAGCGTACCGTTCAACGCATAATTTCGCACATTAGCAGAGGTACAATGACTCTGCTGGCTCGCTGTTTAACCGATCGACGCCGCGGCCCATAAACTTGTAAATACGAGCGTGAACGGTTCTTGCGGATATGCAATTTCAACGGGGCGTACCGATTGTAATTTTATGGCCTGGCGTCAATGAAACCTGGTCCCTGTGTCCGTGGGATATTTATTTCCCTTTCGGCAGGGCGAATCTATAAATTTCATTTGCATGCCAATAATGAACATATCTTTTTATGTAATTTGCCGATTAACTGAATCGTGAAGAATTCGTGAATTTAACGATCATGACCAATGCGTATATATCAAAGTAATTCTTAGCTGTAGGGATCAAAAATTGTTTTCGAACTTTTCTTTAATTTTACTCACTCTAAATTATGACAACACTCGAATGGTAAGATGGATTTTGAACGTTTGTTAGGTTGCCACATGTCTTAGTAACATGAGTAGGGAATATTAATACTTTACCAATCGGCTCATTCTATTCAATATTGATCCAGTTTTTACTATCACGCTTATTCTTACATCAGAGCTCTAAAAATTTCAAATCAAAATTCACGAGAGGGTTTTACCATATCGTTCACTTTGTCTTATTATAGGGTAATTAAGATATGGGTAAAAAATGATCCAGTATTGGTTGGGTGAGGTTTATAGAAATATATATAATTGTACATCATATAGAAATTAATTTGTATTTAATAAATACTTCTTTTTCTTAACATTTATTCAGATTGTACATGTATATTCTTAACATTGCATTCAGATATAACCTGAAAACAGGCAAATGTAACAAAATGTATAATAAACTCGCAACAGAAAATTGTATTTATCCTTTAATAATAATTTTGCCTAAAAATGTCCGATGATTTCTAATATTATTTCATACCGAAATATTATTTCTACCTATAGAAAAGAAGAAAAAAACCGATAGCAAAAAGAAACAGAAAGAGGAAGAAGCATTTTAAATATACTTCTTCGTAAGGGGATAATCTGTTCGGCACTTTCACGACGATTAACGAAAACTGTCTGCCGATACTCAGCGTACTCGCGCGGGAATTAGGCTCATTTATATTCAGAATTAAGGAAGGAACGCGGTGGAGTGTAAATCCCCGGGTAATGCGGCGAAAGTAGCTTTTTCAGGCATATAGGTACGCTGATAATGCCCGCAGGTAGGTCAGCAACGAAGCGATAAAAGTTCCTCAAGAGGTTCTCTCCCTTTCGTACCTCCTCCTTCCCCTTCTTCTCCTTCTCCAACGTCTCCTCCTCTTCCTTTCCCTCGCTCCTTCTCCTTTCAGCGACACAACAATGCCGTTCAAGCCCTCCTTTATGGCCGGTTACGCTCTTCTCCACGGCTAGTAAATGACTTCGTCTGGCAACCAACTTACGCCTTACTATGTACCATGATTCGCTTGAAAAGTTGACGTCAAAGCATTATGAGATGCCGACAAGCACGTGTCTTCTGCTCACGTACTCGGTGTCTCGGAAAGATGATACGCCTTCGCCTGAATTTACTTGGGAAAGTGAAACTTTGATCGTTATTCGGATAAATCTAGAACCTTTCTTCCTGTTCTCCCAAGAATCAAATTTCTATACACTGTTGAAAGTTATCGAGATATATCTTATGTTAAAAAGAATTTTTATATTTTTACATTTCTATCATAGATAACGATACCTAACCTAACATAACCTAACACGCGAACGAAGCTTTCAAAAGGATGAATTATGTAATTTCAGGGGTGGACAAGGCGTACGATGCTTAGGGATGCTTGGTCGAACGACGGTGGGAAAGGCTGGTGGCGATGGTGGTTTAGGTTGGGCGGATTGCTGGCGATGGCGACGGCCATTTCCTGTCTTGTTGCCCCGTTTCCGGGTGCCTCGGCCAATCCGGAAGCGAAGCGTCTCTACGATGACCTGCTGTCGAACTACAACCGCCTCATCCGCCCTGTTGGCAACAACAGCGATCGGCTCACTGTCAAAATGGGACTACGCCTCTCCCAGCTCATCGATGTTGTGAGTAGACCCCACTTAACCCATTATATCATCGCATGAATAGCGTTAGAAACTATAGAATCCGGTGTAGAACGCCTGTGAGATATGTGGCACAAGAGCACTGGCTCCTGACATCGCGCTGTTCCCTCTTACGAGGCCTCGATTTCACCAACAGAAATTACGCTCTGCTCTTCATGTCTCTACTGAAATCAGCGTAAAATTTCTCATCTCGAGAATAGAGGATTGCGTTTTCGCGAATGAATTTCATTGAAAAATTCAACAAAGTTTTGATACATTTTTATTAGCCATGATCAACTGATCGTATATTATGTAGAGGATTATAGTCCATCTAATGAGACGAGTCAGTAGTGATAAACAACCGTACGTGATTAGGGCAGAGAAGCTTATTCATTAATCATTAGATAATCTAATACTTTCCAGGCAGGATTACTCAATTTCTGGCCATGTAAGAGAAGAGATTAAACGACAGATGTGAAATTTGCCTTATAAATAGTAATATTTATGCTTGCGAATATACACTGTATAAAATAAATACACTTTGCTGTATATTGTAACCCCATCGTTATATATGTGTCTATTTTAAAAGTTGGTATTTTTTGTTTTTATGAATTTCATTCATGACGCATATACATATAGTATGTATCCATAGCAGTCAAAGGGTTAAATATATGAAATATGGGTACATCAGGATTAGAATGATTTCGAAGGATGCACGTCGCCATCATATTCTTTTTTTCTATGCCATTTTTTCGGTATTTTCAAGATCACTAACATTTTTTTAACACTAGATTTACGGGACACGTCAATTTTACGGATTTCGCGAGAGAAATTAGAAAAACGATTGTTATTATTTCCTAGCAACTTTTTCTTACTTTTATTTAGGGAATGATACGAAAAATATATCCGAATTTGTAAATATGTTAGTAATATACAGTTATGTTGTCTCTAACAAATCGATTTCTGGAAGGAAAGATTCAGTTTCTGGTTCATACAAGAAGAGCTCGTAAATCTAGTGTTAAAGAGAACAGTATACTATTATAATTCCTTGTATAATTGCAGCCGGTACTCAAAGTAGTTGAATCATGTAACACAATATTAGCTTCAATCAAAGCATAAAAATGGGATAAACGAAATTTCACGTGTAAGGTTTATTTACTTGAATTCTGTTAAATGTTCAAAATTATTCTCTTGCGCAACGATACATTTATTTAACCGTAAAATAACAGAATGTACTGCTCTGTAATTCATTTTCTGTTGTTTTTATTCATTCCATTCTTCTGGATTGAAGATCATATCGTGTCACACGATTGAACTCGTTTAGATGTCGGCTACAATTATACAAGGAAAAAAATATGCAGTTCCATTAAAAAAAAAAATCTTAGTATCCTTAAAAATACCGAAAAAATGGCACCAAAGAAAATAATATTATGATGGTGATGTATATTCTTCGAAACCATTCTAATTCCAACGTACTCATATTTCATATCCGTAAATCTAACAAAGATATTCAGCTGTTCTGCTTTTCATATGATCCTGTACACGACGCTTTTTTACTCGTTTTAATATGTAGATTTACTCTTTCGAAGTGTTGATACGTATTTATGAATCACCCTGTATTTGTCCCCACGTCCAAGTTTCGAGGTTGGCGTAAATTCGAGGTCAGTTTGAAATTCGTACGTAAGCCCTACGCATACACTACACATACACGTACAGGTTGTGTATAGACGAATGTGATCCTAGGCTTTGGATACACTATCGAATACGAGTCCAAGTAGTTGCGGTGATAAGTTGAATTCCGGGCGTTTCTGCCCGGAACCGGAACTAATTTACAAGCGGGCCTGATCCATACCATTTGAGCCATTAATTGCCATAATCTGATCGCAAGCAATCAATCGGCGTCTCGAGCGAGGTTTGCTGGACCCTGAACGGTCACCAATACACTCGAGGTCATCTCCTCGATAGATCAATGTGCTGCAATTACGTGATTGTCTGTCCTCCTAGCCCTTCCTCTAACCTATCCTTTCTTGGTCAGAGTGGCACGTCCCTTTACCCTCTCTCTGATATCATCGCACAGTGACATTGTCTCCTTGGTTATTACATTCGTGTTACATGCTTATATAGTCCTCAGACTGAATATCGGCTGTAATTACCTCGATCACGGATGTCTATAGACTAAATACGTGTTCTCCCTCCACCAATTCCCCCTTCCACTAGCCGAAACTATAATTAATTTGTTATCGGACGGCCGGCTAACCGTCGCGTTGGGTATTATCAACGGAATATCAATGCTGTAATTTCAATAGGGTACCGTTGCTGACATTGCTGCGGAATCTCTCGATTCACACCGGGATTGCGTGAATTTTACTATATTCTCGAATCTTTCTATACAGCCTTCCTGCACTTTCTGTGAAAAAGCGAGGACAAATTGAAAGTATAATAGATGAAACGTATTGTGGTGTTCCATTTCTTCTCAAGATTGCGTATACGAAACAGTTAGAAACGATACGATTAGAAAATTAGTCCTATGACAATCTTTGATTCGTCGTCAATGTTCCAAGAAATGTAACGAGAATCATGTAACCATATGTAAATGCAGTGTCGTCTGATTGAAAAGTCTACATACATAATTCTTATAGCTACATGATCTTCATTATATAAAAATAATTAATTTTCCCGTCGGTAGAAATAGGTGCATATAATTTGTTAGTATATCTAGTTAACTCGGGTCTAAATTGACCCTGACGTAGTCTCTCGTGTGATCTGAAATGGTCATCGAATGGGTATAGTAAATTTCATTACAAGGGTATCTTTTGAAATTATAATTGAATTACAATTATTAAATATGTAAAGAGTGCGAATTACAATGTCGAGCAAGATTGGTAGGAATTTTAAGTACGTCTTGTAGAAATAGAGGAATAACATTCGATAAAAGACGAAAGAAAAAATGAGGAACGTACGACAGCACAGTGGTTAAAGTTTTTGTTTGCAATTGTGAGATCTCGGTTTCGAATTCCCCCTCCTCCGACTTTAGACATGGAAGAGGAGGATCTTTTTCCGCCGGATATTAATGGCTAATATCGGAAGTAGAATAGGAATGACATGGGCAGACCATACGGTGAAAGCTTGAAAGAAGGAAATATAGGAGGAGGAGGAGGACGAGAAAGTTGAAGATATACGAATACAAAAGCAGTAGCAATAGCGGATGGGAACAGCATACAGGTTGTGTGTCATGCACCGAAAAAATTGCTGAGTAAAATGGAAATTCAGAGAAAATCGCTGGAAAATCGCCAACTGTAATATCACAGGGAAAAGACTGAAGAATAGGGTAATAGGAAAATGCAGAAAAAATTATCACTAGGAAAGCGAAGAGAAAAGTGTAAAAATTCAAATAATTCGAGAAGGTTAATCTCACCGGAAGATAGTCGAAGCAACAAACAAACGAGTTTCTCGAGGAAAATATTAACAGGAAGTGCTTCGGCGAACATTAAACTGCGTGTAGAAACCACTACTGCAATTCTGGAAAATAAATTCTCCAGTATGGATATAAAGGTGATCAAACTTAATTACTAGCTGGTGTTATTATAAACTCTGATGCGCTGAAGAGTAACATCAGCCACGTTATTCGATTAAATCTCTTTATCGTTGTTTGCCCGGCTTTTGCAGTTTCATGTGGTTTGCCGGCCTTTGCAATCGAGTTAAAATACGTCAGGTTAACATGGTGGCATATTTTCACCAACCATAGTATAGTGTACTATTAAAAATTGATTATTACACCTGTAATCGATTGAAATTACCTCTCGATACCGTAACAAAAAATTTTCTCCGTGATCGTTTTTTCTCATTTTTCTTTCGTTCTTCTCTTTACACCGATCCCATCATTTAACACTAATTACGCGTATTCGTACACACACGTTGAATACAGAAGTTTAATGAGTCAGCCTGTGCTTTGTGGATTTGGTCTATTCGGAAAATGAACGCGGATTGACAACAGCAGACCACGAGCAGCTAAAATTACCCGAGGCGGACGGAAGTGTTCGAGCATCAAACAAATTTCTGGTCCAGTGGACAGAGGTGGATTTATTTCGCTCTCAAATTGGCGAAACGTGCTTCACGTATTATCTTCTCCCCCTATCTGTATGAACAGGCAGGAGAACGATATCAGAATGTTCGGAAATATATTTCCAGATCCACTGTCCTCCCTCTGTACGTTACTGTAAAGATTTTTCTTTTGTTTCATCGACTTGCCCTCTCAAAGATTTCACTGAAGAATTCATTTCAACGCTTCCTATGGGGAATGTTCAGAATACTCTAGGAGAACTCTCCTTTCACGAACGGGAAAGTTAATCTGTTTGCCAGGGAAACGGAAATAGATTTCTGTGGAAATCGAGTACGTTGAATTTATCGAGCCAGACCTTTTTCTCAAAGGAACAAATTCTCTTTGAATATGATCCTATGAGGGTGTAATTTACAGATATTACAGAATTGTTCAATTAGCAAAACGGAAATGTAACGGACGTCCGGCGAGTGTAGGAATTCTGCAGAACACTACTGTATCCTCTAGTCTAGCAAGCATGCATAGAATATGCAGGATTGACGATACAAATGGCTCGTTAACCGCGCTCCTCGTTCCCGAGGGCGACGAAACCCCGATGAAGGATAACGCGTCGGCTCGATTGCATATTTCAATAATGACCAGCTCGTAAACCAAGGAGATCCTATGGGTCGTTGAACGCGGTCACCATTTGCATTCCACGTTGCAGAGGGAACGAAAGGAGGCAACGAGCCACGAACTAAAGATGATCTAAACATATGGTTACCATCGATATATGTATTCGTACATTTCTATTAACCCCTTAACCTATGATTACTTTTCATGAATATGCATCTAAACGTTAACTACATGCTGTTTAAGTACCATTTTGCATACGAAACGCTAATTATTTACAATTTGATTAAGATGACTAAGTGATAAGATTAATTACAATTGACAATCCTCGATCTTATAAACTAGAAGGAAAGTTAGAATTGAAGTTTAACATTCGTTATTAATATAAATCGTTTTTATCGAATCTCAACCAGAATCTGTATCACAAGTTTGACACGTTGTTGTAGGGAGGAGTTAATTGTCTTCTTTTTTTTTTTTTCTAAACATACAGAAACCAATCGATAGAAACATAACAGAATCTTCTAAAACCGCCCACGTGAACCTAAGAATACAAATTGGAACAAAAGATCCCAACATGTACAGTATATTTTAACGCACCATAGAACAAACAAGTAACGACAGGCTCAAACAGACATTTGAGAGATGCAGAGTTAACAAATAGCGATGAATTATTACGAAGAACGAAGTGATATCACTTCTTGAACAATCTCAATCCACATCTATCTATCAAGTCAGAGAATACTTAGATATATACACAATAACAAGCGTCTTCAAACATCTGCGCTTAGAGAAGCGTAAAGGGATTTACAAACCCGGGACGAAATTCTCTGTAATGGAAAGGAACGAGGAGATTAAAATGATTAAAAAAATAGCAGTGAAATGGTATCGTTCGAAGATACCACGAACGATTTCTCCGTCAAAACGAGGAATACAAAGCTTGCCCTCGCCTATTGAAGCGACAGTTGAGTTTGAAGAGGAGCAAGAAGAACGTCAGATCGATTTTTAGCATCGATGTTTCCCTCTTTCAGCCGGCCCAGGGCCCTCTTGTCACGCAACACACAGCCAACGCCCACTTTTCACGGCCGATGAAACCTCCGGAATCCGATCAATAATCGCAGGCTAACCGGCCAATTGTTTGCCACGTGTAAGTGGATGCACCACGCTGGACCGTTCGAAGAGAAGCGAGGGCTTTCCTTTCTACTGTGCACACCTCGAAACAATGAAGGTGTCGGCTGGCTGACTGGCTGGCTCGTACACACTCTCCAGTTAGGCAGACACTCGAACGAAAGCTCTTTGATGAGAAGCTGATTTTCAAGTCGAGTGCAAGTACTCTTTTCTCTCTCTCTCTCTCTCTCTCTCTTCGTATTACATGCATAGAACACTTGTGTGTGTTCTATCTGGACGATCATCGAATTTACCGGATAAGGACCCCTCGAAGGATACAGAAGCGTTTCTACCGCACGGAGATGAGGCGTATTAGATCTGTGACCTCTAGCCACTTTACGTTCGAGTGTTTCGTTTCGTTAATCGATAAACACCTGTAGGGAAAGCTGTCAGTCGCCGATACGATGGCTAGCCTTTGCTAGACAAGATCACTTCACAAACTGGATTTACAAAAGTAACGTACGAGGTGTACCCTGAATTTTTCATCATTTTCTGTTCTCGAACGTTAACGATTTAACTGCGTTCATTTCTCAAAAAAAGAAATTGAATCTTCATAATTTGTAATTGAAAATGCGTAAAAATTGTAAGAAAGTACCTTATTTTGATTAGTGTAAATATGAACGTGATGTAGTTTACGTTTGATACATGTATAACGGTACAAATAAAATTGTACGATTCTTCGATAAATAAATTATTGTACTGTAAAAGTTGGTGAACCAGCGACGAGTTAATTCGTCTTCTTTAGTGAAAAAGTTAGAAAAATTCCTATTTGTTCTGTCTACGCGATGGAAAGCCCATTTTCATACTTCTTGAGATAGGTAATGACTTTCACTTTTTAGATGAACGATAATTTGATTTCCCGATCTGATTGATTTTAATCAGATTGATTTCCATAATTGTGTATCCCCGAAATTTCATGTCCTCTTGCATATGATTTGCATATCTGGCACCGACTGTGAGAATTTTCGAGTTTCTAGCGATAATGAAACAATTTAGTAACTGTGCCGGCTAAGACCTTGCTGTAGAAAATATTTTCATGAACGAAGATTGATGTATTATTCCAGCTAACAAAATTAATTATTCACTTTCTCATTTCGTTCATTTTTTCACCTTTGCCTCAAATTGGCACCGAGATATGAACGTGAGGGATGAATAAGGGTTAAACAAAAGGATATTTCAGTCGAATTTTAGCAAAACTTCAAGTATGTTTCTGCGAGGGAAATAAAGCGAGATTGCACGAGGTTGATGATCGTAGAAGAGGCGGGAAAAATTTAAACACGTCAGATGAAAGGAATTACTTGGTATAGTTGGACTTAAGAGAGGTAGTCGAGGAATGGATTAATGGATGTGGCAAGTGGCAGGTTTAGTCACGAAGGAGTAACGTCCCAGAAGAGCCATAAGAGATGTGTGATTTCTGGTCTCGGCGGTGATAGCGTTCGACCATTATTTACACGGCCTCCTTTTCAAAAGGTACACCTCCTTCGAAACCGCGGCACAACTCCTCCACGGGACAGTGGCCTTCGAGTTTATGGGGATTTACGAGCGGCGCTCACTGCAGAGATTGACTTTCCAGTTGGACAAGTGGCCATGCTACGAAATCACGGGCCAGGAGTATCATTTGTATTGCCGGGAGGATTTCTCTTCTTTCTGAAGCACCCACGGGTCTGGAAGTCTTGGACAAATATTGTCGTTTCATACGGTCGCACAGGAAAGTTAATTAATCTGTGTAACCGTAGAAGACGATTTTAAACTGAGAATATCTGACGAAAAGTAAAAGATTTGTAGTTGCCGAAAATGTTATTTAATCAGCTGGAAGGTTTATTCGATAATTGGATCAGAGGATATCGAAGAGAAACGTTTTCTCATTTTCTCATTCTTTTTCTCCTTTTTCTCTCTATTCGGCAAACAGGGAAAGGCGGTGTGAGATTAAAAATTCGAAAGTACACCTCAGTCACGATCGAACAAAGCGTTCGCCTAGCGAAAGAATCAGCTAATTCTCAGACGATTGGCGTCGATGATCGAAGTGGTCCAATTAAGTCGAGTATTCGAAGGCAGGTGTAATTGAAGAGCAGCGTTGACGTAGAAGCAGCTGCCAGGGAAAGGTTAACTGCAGTTTTGTTTAAGACTGCAGAGGAGAACGATTTGACGGTTCGAGGGTCACGAACGTTCGAACTCTGTTCCATTCGTTTCTTCTAATTAAGCCTTGGCTCTCGCGATATCACGAGCGAAGAACACGGGAATCGTAACGATTCGATTAATTCTCGCGCGCATGTTCAGTTCGGAAGGTGAACGAGTGATTATGACGGCCAGTTGCCCGCTCGAGAGCATTTTAATTAGATATCCGAGCTCGCCAACGTTTAATTACAGCGACGTTCCCAAGTATTTTTGGGAGAAGTCACGACGATCCGGGTGAACGGACGAGAACTAATCGTTGGAAGGAAGATTGGAAAGGTTCGGTTTAATTAGGTGTTTGATAATTTGATTTTCCTTTTTGTCCAAAAATCACGTTGAAAATCGTGATCGTTCGTCTTGTACGATAATGGATTTTATTTTGAGAAATTCCCTTAAAGGGAAAAGACTCTATAAATCGATCGAAAAAATTTGTTTTCCATAAATCGTTTTTAAAACATTTCAAAAATGTATTCTCAAATTTATAGAGCAAAATTCAACTTTGTATCGATACTATGGCTTGATAAATCAGTGTACTTCCGATCGCGAAGCACACTTACCGTGTTAGTGTTAAAGTGTTAAAGTTTTCAAACTTTAAACATATTTTTCTCGAAACCTTGTTTTCAAAATTATCGCCGGTGATAACTTCAAAACTATTTGACCAATCAACTTCAAATTTTGCACACTTCTAGCTTATAAGATTCCTAAGAGCACGAACCTAAAGGTTTAACCAAATTATTAATTTCAACCATATTTTTTTAGCAAATAAAGTGCACATTTAATGCGAAAATCACACTTTTTTGTTTGAAGTGCCGTTATTTCTTAAATATGCAATTTTGTTGCACCATTTTAGGTTCATATTCTTACAATGGTTAAATATATTGAAAAAGAAACTTTGTTGGCCGCTTTTAGATAACTACCAGAGATGCTACATAAAACTTATTTGTGATATTACTCCATTTTCTTTTATAGTTATCATAATTTTACCGTTGTAACAATTTTTGTTTGTTTGTTATAATATTAAATAAAGTATCCTTAACGTTCCAACAGTATTAGAGCATTGGTTTCTTCGCAACATATTCCTAAAAGTTGATAAAAAATTAAATCGTTTATAGGAACTTTTCCCCTTAACGATTCTATCAAGCTGTGTTACACGTGGATTAAAATTAATTCGATAAACCGGATGTATAGAGCCACTTAACGATAACTCTCAGTTGCAAGGTAGAGGTAAAATGTCCGTAAGTTTTGGTCGATTAGTCGATACGATTCCATACAATTTTCTAAATTAATGCCAGCATTAATTGGATTACCCGGATAGGATAGCTCCGCCTCTAGATAAACAATTAAATCGACCCTCCTGCATCTCCTCATTCCCCACCATCCTCTGATTCTCTTTGCGTTGATCGCGCAACATTAACGATACAACTGCGGAACTTCGGTATTTCGTTCCGCCAAATCGAACGGCAAAATTACACTTCTCAATGGAGTTAAATTGAACGAGCTAAACGAAACGCGCCGTTTTCCATTACGCGTAACTTACTCGTATCTGAGGAGGGATACGACGATGTATACAAGGGGAAAAACGCAATGCAAATAAACGGAACACCGTCACGTTTCCTTTCTATTTCTTGAACGATGTTAATCTCGAAACGGATCTGAATATGTCGGAGAAATTTATAAAATGAAACTTCGAAGTTGTTTTATGAAATAGTTTTATTTTTAACAGTTACATCTGATTTAACCAACTTGAACAAAAATAGATTATCTCCGATGTATGATTTTTCAAGAATTTTGGACAATGAGAAAATGCCGGCTTGTTAAACATACAATTTCTTTTTCGTATGATGAAAGTCAAGTTTAAATATTCATAAAAATTCAACGAATTAAGATATCGAAAAAAATCATGTGTCATGTTGTACAGTATTTTATGCAGAATAATGTGTAGAAATTTCAAGTTGAATGGATAAAAAGTTTCGAAGTTCTGCTGGGTGTAAGTACGGAGAATATAGTTTCGAAAAAAAGGCGTTTCAAGTTTCAAATTAATCTTTCGGTGAAGTAAAAGAAAATATTTTTAGAAAATTATCCTTAATTTGCAATTCCTGGGTTATAAAGTGATCCTTCTGTTCCTAAGAATTCGTCAGTTACTTGTCTTTTAGTTTTCTTTAGCAATTGTCGAGCTCCTTTCGAATTTATTTCAGCCGACGTTCGTCTATTTTCTTACAAATATTGTACACACTATTACCAATTTTTAAATTCATAATTTTCATCATTAATAAAATGGTTTTGTACTCTTCGTTAAAAACACTAGTCGACTATTTTTTTTTTTTACTAGAGAATGATGTTTCTGGAGCAATTATCCGTATTATAGAATTAACGATTTCATTACTATTTTACGTAACAATATACCCTGAGATAGTTTTTCTAAAATTATTTCAACAATGACAAGAAATCAATCGAATCATTCCGCGTCAAAAGTGTTACGTTGTCCCTTTTTGCTTTTTGCTTTGTAGTCTTATATCTTCGCTATTTTTTCAAACTTCAAAAAATCCTTTTACTATAATATTCCACACAAAATGTTAAAAAAAAGCAAGTAAACAATTTTTGAAGTTGACAAGCTTGCATATCTCCTCAAGTGTGGTTTATTTAGATTAAGTTTAAGAATGCAAGTTCGATGATCTTATATTTCGTTTTCTTTTCAACGCCGAAATTAGGTTACCATTTTCTTTTTATTTAACATTCCTACTTTATAAATAGATTTTCATTTTGCACTTCTCCTCTGTTCGGTATATCATTTTTCACGTCTTTACGATCGTAATATTTGCTTTTCGTTACGACATGTTTATTGTTTCCCTGAATTTTCCGACAGATACGAATCTCCGGTGATTTTTCACGAGGAAACAGGACCCTGTTCCTGCTTTAATTCGTTCTTTCATCACTGTCAATTAGCTCAAGTTTCATGGTGCAATTAGACGACGTGAATATAGACGTATCGCGCGGGATCCTTTTCACCCGGACAGCGAAATACATCATTGCGATCTAAAGGGACAGCCAACGGTGTTCGTTCTTAAGATAGTGTTACCAAGGGTGGGATCCCGTTACTTCGTCGTTATCAGTCGCTTCACGGTAACGAAGATACGCTTTCGTTTATTAAAATCGAATGGGAAAGCTTCACTTCTAACGATTCGAACATTTTTGAGACGCGTTTTCTCTCTTCTTGGGGATGTTGAACATTTGAAAAATGTCGAATAGAGAGCAGTGAAAATACCTTTTGTTAATGCTATACGAAGATTTTTCTTTTCTTTTTATTGTAAAGGAAAACTCACACGTTTCTATTATCATTGGGGCGAATTTTAATCAACAGTCTCTGTAAAATTGCAGGAACGAAGATACGCTTTCGTTTATTAAAATCGAATGGAAAAGCTTCACTGTTAACGATTCGAACCTTTTTGAGACGTATTTTCTCTCTTCTTGGGGATGTTGAACAGAGAATTTTCAAAGTAGCAGTGATAATTAATACCTTTTGTTAATGTTATACAGAGATTTTTCTTTTCTTTTTATTGTAAAGGAAAACTCACACGACTCTATTGTCATTGGAGCGAATTTTAATCAACAGTCTCTGTAAAATTGCAGTAACGAAGATACGCTTTCGTTTATTAAAATCGAATGGGAAAGCTTCACTTCTAACGATTTGAACCTTTTTGAGACGCGTTTTCTCTCTTCTTGGGGATGTTGAACATTTGAAAAATGTCGAATAGAGAGCAGTGAAAATACCTTTTGTTAATGCTATACGAAGATTTTTCTTTTCTTTTTATTGTAAAGGAAAACTCACGCGTTTCTATTATCATTGGGGCGAATTTTAATCAACAGTCTCTGTAAAATTGTAGTAACGAAGATACGCTTTCGTTTATTAAAATCGAATGGAAAAGCTTCACTTCTAACGATTTGAACCTTTTTGAGACGCGTTTTCTCTCTTCTTGGGGATGTTGAACACTCGAATAGTGTCGAACAGAGAGTTTTCAAAGTAGCAGAGATTTTTCTTTCCTTTTTATTGTAAAGGAAAACTCACACGTCTCTGTTGTCATTGGGGCGAATTTTAATCAACAGTCTCTGTAAAATTGTATCGCCGTGAAGTTACAGGTATCCAATAAAAGTTGCGAATTCTCTTATCTTGATACCGCTTAAAACGAGCCAAGAACATTCGATCAAAGTTCAGTTCACGGAAGTTTCCAAAATATTGTTCGCAACCTTGTCATTCTCAGATTGTAGTTTCGAAGTCAATTTTAAGTTTGACGCAGCCTCGAGGATACCGTGAAATTTACATAAAAATCGAACAGAGTGTATCCGTGTTTTGTCACGTCGTATAAGCAGAGTGATCGTTAATAAATATAAACGTTTCATGGGAAAGTATGGTCATCCTCATTTTGTAATTAATAATTCATTTTGTTTCTGCAATTTTCATTTACCGGAGTATTACTCTAAAAATAATAACAATTTCTTACTACTATTTACTTCTATTATATTGTCTTCGAGAAATATCCGCTAAGCATGAAAGGAAAATAGTAAATAAAATAGTGAATTAAATCGTCTGGAAGTCAATAATTGCATCGTCAGATCACTGAACTATTCGATTCAGATGAATTGTCATTATTTATACGATTCTCTTCTGAAATTTTTTCACTCCTATCACTCGTGTTTGTGTACAGTCCGCGACACTTGATTACACCGCAATTAATATCTTTCCTGTATTTTTGTTTAACAATGTTGAAGTTGATATATTTCATTTATTCCATATTATGGATCTAATTGAACAAAAAATTGAACAAATTAAATCTGTCTGTGTATTTCTTGAATTTTATTCAAAAATATATCGTCGAACAAGCAAAAATGCCTGAAGGATCGTTAATGATCGATAGTAGACAGCTATACGCGTCTCTCTACAGGAAATCCACGAACTTGCTTCTAAATCAACCGTACTTAGCGGTGAGAGCAGTGATTTCCTGCCTTGTTACCGGTCGACGTGAATAATTTAATTTCTCCCGGTCTTCACAGATGACTGATCTCGGACTAATTGTGATGATTAACTCCTCGCGATTCTATGTAATTTCTGCTTCAAGTTGAACGTCACGTTCCACGATAGACGTTAGGTTAAGCTTAATACTTGGAGAACTTCACACAACAGAATTATCACGTACCAATTGTGCTGTATAAATAATAATCATTGAATATCCTGAAACGGTATAATAATTTGACGTGAAACGACGATTTGGGCGATTTGAAAATTGATTTCTTCATAGAAAAAGAAACATGTTGAATTCCATTGGAAAATCGATACGGTAAAGCCAGGATAATAATGTTCCTCGTTGCTCAAGCAATCCGGCTGAATAATTACATTTTCCTTTAGTTTTCATGGCTGACTAACCTCTGAATAATTGTGATAGTTAAGCTCGCAATTCTGGCAATTTCTACTCGAGAGGATATTACGTTCCACATTCGGAGTGGGGGTAAGAGGGATTGGTTAGATCAGCCAAGTGGTTTTCATACTTAAGGCGAGATTTTCTTTATGAAACAACCAACTACCTCTCTATAAAAGCGATGGTTGTCTATAGAAATTTGTTTTTGGTTAATCGTACCACCGATTTGTGTACAAAAAGTCACGATAAGACACGATTAAAAGGTGCAAGACCGATCAGTTCCCTTGGCTAATTGAGTTTCGCTCAGTTTTCCACGATCACGTGGCCGATAGGATCGAGCTGGGGGATTATGCTCTCCGCGTAATTAAGTTCCGCACAGTTTTCGCGGAATTTTCGATAATGAAAGGAGCCCTGCTACGACGACCATGCTAATACATTCGCAGTTTATTCCCCCCTTTTCCCTCTGGCTAGGGAAACTTACCTCGCCATCTCAGACCCTTCTTACAAAGCAAACTTCGATGATTTTTCATACTCTCGAGCGAGCGTTTAACCGCTAGGTGAGAATGTCAAAAATTGCTGTGATAAGTTCGAAACTTTTTTACATCGCCTCTCGGGTGATCGATAATCCATAATTCCAGCTGGTAGCTAAGGATAATCGAGACGTTTCTGCACGTTTCACAGGTAAATGACATTTCGTTCGTCATTTTCAAACGATCTCTTCTTCAAAATTGCTTTTGGAAATATTCAGAATCTTTAATTACGGCGTTCCGTATCGGACGGAACATTATAATATTTATGACATATTTTCGAGCCATTAGCCATTATGTAAATGAAAGACTTCAAGGGTGGTGCACACTGAAGTTGTAGTAATTAATAATCAATGCGATTAGAAAGTTGTTTCAATTATCATTATTTGTTCCTCTTTCAACAAAAACATTCTTGTGATAACATTTTACAATTCAACCTTTTTGCATTAATTTTTGAGGATGTTGTACACCATTGACTGTATGATTATAAAAAGAGGATGTTTATATCTGACTAAAACTACCATTAACCAATTTTTTCCAAAAGTGGACTTATACCACTTTCAAAAAAAGCGGTTCAATTGATGCAATTGTTAATTGCACATGCAGTGTTGCACTTAAATAAATTCTAAGAGCCTACAGATATACTGCTCTTCGAGTTATTTATCTTTCTCCACTGGTATTTTTTCGTAAATGCATTAGTAACGTAATTATGACCTGAAACAATTGTATGGACCATCCTATACATCCATTTATTTCACAGCTGGTAATGAGTACCAAGTAGAACGTTTGAAAATTAGGAACTAGGAGACAAAGTATGTTGCAAGGTGGTAGTGACTGTCGATAAAACGAAACGAGAAGCATCGGTCGAGTTGATTGTGTGGCTTAATGGCTCTCCCTGTCGGATGACACATCAATTAGCTTAAAGAACGCTTATTAAAACAGGGATCTGTTAGAGGGACAAGTTGCTGGCATTAATAGTCTGTCTCGAGGCTGAAGAACAGGAACAGCTGCTCCTCTGATTTCCATCGAACAGGGTTATGCCGGGGATCTTGGTCGGTTGAAGGAAGTTTGACCGATTTCTTGGATACATCGACTTCCTGTTTGAAGAGTCTACTCGTCTCACAGTTCCATTTAGAACTGGCCTAGGACTACCTCTTAGAACTTCGATGATTGGACTAGCAGTGTACTTGATGCCCTATACTCGTTGTTTCTTTAACAATTCTCAATCAAACAAACACGTTATATTAGCTCATCCCATAAGTCATTACGTTTCTTATACAAGCGTCTTCTATCTTGTTTAGGCGATATGTTTATAGAAAGCTCTCTCTATGAATTTCAAGAAATATCCTCTCGTCAGTTTAAAACAGAATATTTTCTATTTAAAAGAAGTCAAAGAATGAGTGTCAACGAAATTCATTTTCGACATTGCGCGTTGTTTAATTTGTTCTGCTCCGTCAGGTTTACGGGGTATATGGGATAGCTTGGATTCTGGAGCGTTTAAAGAATTGGAATTCACAGATAGTCGAATGGAGGAAAGACTTTTATTAAGAGTTGCTTTTACAAGTTTCGATTTCTATATCTATCTATTGAAGATTCTCTTTCCGGCTCTCTTTAAGTCTGCCCTTCCGGACGGTTTTCATGTCTTTTATAAAGTCTTCCTATGGAGATGATGATATCAAAATGATCACACATAACACAGTTATTAACCGTTTGAGTCCCAAGCAGCGTGATCGCGCTGTTGAGATTTTATCTCGAGAAAACCCAGCACATTTCGAGCGTTGTGGACAATTGACGGTGCGTTACCGATTGTCGAAGTTGCGCGCTCAAATTTACTGACGCAAGTACATCACACAGCTCCTTTTAATGTAAATAGGACATTTTACAATAGGTAGAATAAAATAAAACAAGCTCTATCGCACTGCTTGAGTTTTTTCGTACTCATTTAGAGAAAGCGCGGTTGCGCTGTTTGAAATTCTTCGACAGTGTTTTTTCAATACTCCCTGGGACTCAAACGGTTAAAAAAGCACGTGTAAAATATACATTCCTTTTACCGTAATGCATGATCTTATTACACTGTTAAAGGGTTAACGTACAGGGGTGCATATATTTACTGATATGTAACATTAACTTTGACAAGGAAATGTAATTCAAGTAGTATAATACCATTCACAATGGATGTTCTAATTGGTGTCCTAATAGTTGTGAACTGCAATGTATGTATTACATACAGTCCAGTCCATAAGTCACCGGACACTTATTAAAATTAGAATGCGGACTTCGAAATTCTACTTTTTACCGTAATTTCTCAAACAGTACACTCTTTTCTTGCAACAGTAACCAGTAACTGAACATTTTTAAATAAACAATTCTTTTCTAGAAGTATTTATTGGGATTACAGGAACTGTCGAATTAAAAATGAAGAAGATTGAACGATGGAATTTCTCAGCACCATGTTAGTCTCTATTTAGTAACAAAAAACCCTTCTTAAATTGTTTATAAACACTTAATGAAGCTACAGATATGTTCTTCAATTAATTTTGAACTGTCGAAGTAAACCAAATGTGTATACAGAATAACATCGTATAGAATTCGAGCTGTATTTAATAAATACTTCTCTATCTTAACATTTATTCATGTTATACATGTGCATTTTTAACTTAGCATTCAGATGTAACCGTAAAATAGATAAAAATAACAAAATATATTATAAATTCGCAACAGCAAATTGTATTTGCATGCTAACAATCATTTTGCTCAAGAAGCACAAGTGTCCTCAGATTTATAGACGGGAGTGTATGTCTTATATACCATCGCAAGTAGATGAACGATTTCAGTAATCCAAGTATATCGAAGTTCTCCTCCATTCAACTCTGGTTCGCCAAAATCAGGGATTTCGAGTAAACTGAGAAGCATATCAAGTTCTCAGATTGTTAAAACCGTCTATCGATAGTTTTGATCTTATCAGTGAACGTTCTCAGGGCATCAGTAATTTCCTGTTTGGTGACACGCGTCTCTTTCGACGCGCATCGTGGTCGATTCGAGTTCTAGAGAGCGAGAGAGAGCGGGAGAGAGAGAGAAGGTGAGCGAAACAGAACGTTTAGTGTACACAGTTCGAAGCAACAATGCTCCTCGTGATCGATATCCGTTTTCGGGCGCGACGCGCGACCAGCACTCGCGCGCACAAGCACAAGGTGCACCCAGTTTACATGTTAACCGGTCGCAAATTGATGACAGTACCGACAGATCGACGCAAATTCAACGCAGCGAGTAATCGTTTCTCTCCCTTGTTACCGGCTACTTCGGGTAATTAAGTTTCCTGTAGTTTTCACAGGCGACCAGACTGCTCCGGCGATCCAATTGCCGTAACTACCGGCCGCAACTCTTCAATCCACCCTTCGAGTAGCCAGTGATTCCGCTCACGTGGAAATTACCTCTATGTTGCACCACCCTGCGGCTCTTGCTGATTTTTCTGAAAGTAACGGTGGCTCGTGTTCGAATTAATCTACAAGGTACATAGTTGTGTCTTTAAAATTAGAAACAAACAAAGGAATGGTTCGTTTTTTCTTTCTTTTCTAACCAACAGCTGCATTTTTATTCGCCGAGTTATTTAAACAAAGGTAATAATTAAGAGAAATACAGGTTACTCCTATTCAGATGTTTCAATTTTATTGAAAACACGAAAGACGTTGAAAATTGCGAGTGACCCGAATTTTTTGGCCAGGAGCTGTATTAATCATTCGCAACGACTACTTTTCCGTTTGTTTCGCATTTGACAAGTGTCCTAATCCATCGAAACGAGTAGTGTAAATAGCGTATCACATTCACAAGCTAAGAAATCCTCAATTTACCACGAAGAAAACTCGCTACACGCTGTGACATAAAAACTCCACGAAGCTGGTGGTAATCGACTTGCTTAAAGAGCGTAGCTGATGTTCGCCAGCAAACGTTGTCCCTGCTACGTTTTTCGCGGCAGGCCTTATCCTCAGGAGTGATTTAAAGCGTTGCCCGTGCTCGAGTGGCAAAATACTCGGTAGTTAGACGCGTTCGCGGGAAAGGGATAGTCTGTGAAAGATGGGAGGGACAGAAAAAGGAAAAAAAAAAAAAGAAAAAGAAGAACGAGGAGGAAAAGCGCATTAAAGATAAGGCCGACGCGGTGTATATCAGCAATGAGCGCGCATCACTCGCGCCGCTACATCTATGTAGTATATCGGACTCCGGACGCCATGATATCGATTTTTGCATAAAACCAACCGCGTTCCGGTGTGCACACGCGCCCTATCATCCCGTTGACATCGCGGGAACGCGAGTTTTCACTGCGATCTGCCGATTCGTTAGGCATTCGTTCGTTACGCAAACTCCACTGCCGTTTCTCGTCTTATCGCGGACAGGTTACCGGTGAAGCGACGTGTCTAGAGGCGTGAAAACGACACACGGCTGCTGGATAACGATCGTATTGCCGGAAACGAGGCTGAGCTTCTGTACTCCTGCATCCCTCTGTATTGAATTTTACACCGTGAAACTATACAATCGTATAATATTTCGAATCGATACACGAGATATATCGGTGTGGAAAAATTGAAAGCATTTTTCAAGAAGAGATACAGAGTTCATTGTGCAGAATAAAATAAATGACAAGATTTTCTCTGAATTTCTGAAAATTCGATACACGTTCTGGTAATTTATCTCTCGTGATAATCGGATGCCGGGTCAAATATGACCCGATCGTAAAATTTCTTTCGTACACAAACGAAGACACTTTTTTTTTTATATTTCACTTAGGTATTAGGGTTGAAAACATACGATGAAATTTCAAAACCTGGTTTTTAGTCGGGTTTTTTTTTAATAAGGTATAGGTATCACTTTAAATATGTAATAAAACTTACCGTAAATATAGCGGAGCTATAAACTAAAGAAAATAAATAAAAGTATACAACATAAAATATAGCAATTGGAATTATTTTTGATTTAAGAATTATATAAAATCATTAAGAAAAATAGCATAACTTTATTGTTAATATTTCATTATGTGAAAACAATAGAAAAGTAACATAAAACGTAACTTATAAATGTTGTTTTTTAATCAAATAATATTTAAGGATAACTAATGCGTCCAACAGGTCATATTTCATGAACGAACGTAATTTGGTAAAGAAATTATCGTCGATCGAAAAAGATCTCTCGATGTCTGTTGATATGGGTTAAATCGATGCCAGTGCATTTAATAAATTTTCGACTGTTACGGATTTCTTTTTTTAGTAACACCAAACATTTTCAATAAATAAATTACAATATAAATACTTCATGAATAACAGTAGAAAAATAAAATGATTTATCACTTGAAAAAACAAAGAAAAACATTAACTTTCGATTTTTCTGGGAAATCTGGGTTTTAAGGTTAGCTAAATTTTAATAAAAAAACCAGTTAACCGGTTTGCAAGCCCTACTAGGCATTGTATTGTTTAAAATTATACAAATACATTATGATCGATATGGTAAGCATATTTTTGATACAGATTGAGCTTTTATTCGCTTTCTACGCAACGAATATTTCTTTCCGAATTGCCGCATGATTAACATTCACCCTTTTAATACCGAACAACATTGCTAAAGGCATAAATTATAGGAATTAACCCTTTGCAGTACGAATTTTTAATTACTACGTATATTAGTTTCGAGTGTTTACTGTTCCAATATAATTTTAAATAAAGAAAGTCGAGATATTATAAAACTACTTTCCCTAATGTTGGTTGAAACGAGAGACGTTTAAAAGTCAGTGACCTGACATCCACCTTTCGAAAATCAAAGGAAGTAATGTAACTATAATATAATTTAACTTAGTTCCAACTAACATTCAACAATTTTCTAAATATCTCATATCGATTAAATTGTCAAGTTACACAGGATCAAATTGTAATATTCAAAGTATATTTACAGATACTTTGAGATAGTAATTATCGTTTCTCATTCATTTACCATCGACAGGTTACTTTAGAAGCTTTCCTTTTGTGTAAAGCTGCCCTCTCTCTTATCGTGTTTCAAATTTAATTCTCGACAGAGTTTCCTGTTCGAAGGAGTATAACGGTTACTTGGTGTGCCCTTAGAATCGACAGAAAAGGGTTAACTGCCCCTTTGAGTGACTCGCTAACTCTGAGCCGATAATAGACGTCGAAGTTCACATTCTGGTGGGATTCGTGTATTGTTACTGACAATGAACTTGTCTATATTTCATCTCTTATTTGACGAAGGAATTTCTCTGTTTCTCTCTTTCTTGATATCTTATCGGTGATTTCGGGAATTATGTTTGCGCTGCTAGCTTCCATTGAATTAACTACATCTTATTTATATTCCATGCGAACTGTTTGAACAGGTTTCACGAGATGCTTGTCTAACAGATGAATTTCTGTCTGTGTTTTTCTATTTTTACAAAACGTCGATATCAGAATAGTTATTCGTAAATATAGATTGTTCTAGTGGATACTTTATTCGAATGCCCTGTTGCTACGAGGGCGAGTCAAAAAATTATTCCCACTGTCGCTGTAGAATCTATTTTAACCAACGAAAGATAAATATACGATCTATTGGAGTTTGAAATGTTGCTGTGAGTAATTGGTCACCTTCGATAACGGTACAACGCTTCCCATTCCTCTGAATACCATCGTCTCGACCTTTCTTGTTCTCTGGTTGTCGAGAGGATTCTCGCCACCATTGGTCAGCGTATGCGCGATAGTTTAAGGGAAGTTCTACTTTCGGTACCAAAATGGTGAGTTCTTCTCAAAGGGAGAGCGCATTGTTCGAAAGCACAGAGTCAGGTTCGTGTTCTCCTCGAGTTTCACCGCTGATTTTCCATGGTGAAGCGAAAGTTTTCGACGTATTCTGTTGCCGGTGTAATCTAGTCACCCAATGGTCAATGACTAATTTGTTAGAGGCAATATAATAGGATTAGGGACAGAGAGGAAGATAGAGAGAGAGTTGAGAGAGAGAGAGAGAGAGTGAAAGAGAGAGCGTAGAGAGCTGAAAGAGTTTAGAAAGTGAAAGAGGTAAAGCTGAGAGAGCTCAGAAAGTGAGAGAGCTCAGAAAGCGATAGCTGAGAGCTGAGAGAGCTCAGAAAGCGATAGCTGAGAGCTGAGAGAGCTCAGAAAGCGAGAGAGGTAAAGCTGAGAGAGCTCAGAAAGCTAGAGAGCTAAGAGCTGAGAGCTGTGAGAGCTCAGAAAGCGAGAGAGCTAAGAGCTGAGAGAACTCAGAGAGTGAGAGAGCTCAGAAAGCGAGAGAGCTAAGAGCTGAGAGAGCTCAGAGAGTGAGAGAGCTCAGAAAGCGATAGCTGAGAGCTGAGAGAGCTCAGAAAGCGAGAGAGCTAAGAGCTGAGAGAGCTCAGAGAGTGAAAGAGCTCAGAAAGCAAGAGCTGAGGGCTGAGAGAGCTCACAGAGCGAGAGAGCTGAGAGTTGGGAGATCTCAGACAGGAGGGAGGGGGGAGAAATGGAAGAATCATACAAATAGCATTTTGTTATTTTAACAGAGATGCGGATGTAATTTTTTGACGTCTTCTTCCCCGATCGAACGCTTCATTCGCGATAGCAATCTCCATAGCTCTGCTCGGAAAGTAGGTAAAGTTCATTTCCTTTTCTTGCGCTTGCTTCTTTGTTCCTTTGACCGAGGTTTAATTGGATTTGCCATCTGCTAGAGGCGAAGCTTCCTTCGCCGCGAACGGAATGAAATTTTACTTTCGCACAAAGAGCCTGCACTTTAGGTCGATTGACTAGATCCCATTGGCTCATTCTCGAGCGGAAAATTACTGATTTCGCCGCGTGTCTGTATCACTTTGATGACACTCGTCTACTTTGCCAATCTTTCCTTTTCCTTCCTTCCTTAACTGAGATATTCCTTAGAAATTCGAACGTCTGTCTTGAAATTTTATTCCGATCTTCTTCTTGACACTCCTTTTATCATCCAACAAACAGAATCCACCTTTACCGATTTTCAGATTGGCGATGTATTTAGGAAGTTTATTTTTCTGTGAGTTATCAACGTGAATTTCTATAACACGTCAAAGACATTGAAAATACTGTGTCCATGTAACGCGATTTCTTCCACAACGCCCTAAATAATCAAATGCAGGAATTTCATGTACATTCTTTTTTTTAATTTCTAGGAAAGAAAAAGGATTCTATTTAGTTGAGCGTCCCTGATTTATGAAGTCAATAGCGTATTTAGAGTTCTGATGTAAATGTGTTAAGAGAAACTCCTCCTGTTTGTTGCTATATGTAATAAGTTTCGACGAGTCGTTGAAAAGATCATTTTCACAGATATCGTGGATATTTGAAATAGGAAAGTTTCTGGTAGATGTCGATTTCCATTGGAGAACAGTGACTGGTAATGACCACGGTGAATTTCCAATCGATCCCAGCCATTCGACTGGCAGTCCGCCGTTTAAATGATGTCGTGGCGTCGCGGTTGAAAATTCGCCGGCGTCAAAGAGCCGCGACGTCTATGAGAAAGGACGCTCGGTGCTAGAGAGAAGCAATTTGCGAGTTGTCACCGGCTTCTACCTATCGCCTTCTCGTTTGCAAAACCCCCACGATCGAATAGTTCCTCTATCATCGAACCTTTTACACGCTTTCGTTTATTTTCTCTGTTCCGAAGCTTTTCCAATTTAGCTACGTGTCGAAGTCTATTCTGTATCGGTATAAATTAGAAGAAATAACGTACCGGTTCGTTGAGTCTGATCATACTGTGTCATAGTTTGTAGACATTGTTTTTTTTTTTTTTTAATTTGAGGAAATGATCTTCAGTGACTAATGGTGACAGTAACTTTTCAGTTCTTCTAATTCTTTTTCTTCTTCTTTTTGCTTTCCGTATAGTGAGTAAGGTAAAAGTTCTCAGTACTGATCGTGCAACAACGGCTTCTTTTCTTTAAAATCGTGTACCTCAAAGAGATAAAGCATGCAAATAATAAACGAGCATCCTAACCTCAAAAAACATGCTTTCTGTGTGATCGTTCCATAAACTGTTAGTAAAGAAATCCTAACACATTAATTTGTAAGGTTTCTATTTGTAGTAAGATCTAATATTGTTCCGAGTTGCTAGTATATGTACCCCATAAAATGTACACAAGCATTAAAGATTAAAAATCATCGTTACTAAACATCGATGCTTTTCCACCTATACTCAAACTAGATTCCTCGACTAGTTAACATATTACGAATCATAATCTCAACATTCAATTCTACCTTATACAAGCCAACGTATAAGATTGTAGTCACAATTTCTAAGCATCCTAGGAAGGGGTTATTATCGTACGGGATTATCGCGAAATTTATGGAACCGGACACAAATCCAATTAGCCCGGGGAACACAGTCGGTTCCTAAGAGGATATATTAGTTTGCTTCGGCACGGTTGAGCCTCCTTCAAGTTCTCTTCCGCCTCTCTTAAAGAGGATCTATTTAGCAGAATGTAGGAAACTGGTAGAGGGGAGCTGAGGGAAGTTTCGCGAGCGCCCTCGAAACTACTACCCGCGGAATCGCTAAGTTGCCCGTCGTTTACGCGGCCCAGTTCGATCTTCCCTCCCTTCTCTGCTATTTCAGCTCTCTCACTCCTTCTCTCTTTCAGCTCGCAGCTCTCAGCTCTTTCGCTGTCTGAGATCTCTCGGCTTTCAGCTTTTTCGCTTTCTGAAATCTATCAACTCTTAGCTTTCGCGCTCTCTGAGCTCTCTCAGCTTTCAAATTTCTTCCTCTCACCTCTCAGCCTTCATGCTCTCTGAGCTCTCTCAGCTTTCAGCTTTCTTGCTCTCAACTCTCAGTTTTCGTGCTCTCTGAGCTCTCTCAGCTTTCAGTTTTCTTGCTCTCAACTCTCAGTTTTCTTGCTCTCAACTCTCAGCTTTCGTGCTCTCTGAGCTCTCTCAGCTTTCAGCTTTCTTGCTCTCAACTCTCAGCTTTCGTGCTCTCTGAGCTCTCCCAGCTTTCAGCTTTTTTGCTCTCAACTCTCAGTTTTCGTGCTCTCTGAGCTCTCTCAGCTTTCAGCTTTCTCGCGCTTTCAGTTCCCTCAGCTCTCAGCTCTCCCGCTTTCTGAACTCTCTCCGCTCTCACGCTGTATGAGATCTCCTCAGCTTTCAGCCCTCTTGCTCTTTGAGCTTTCTCAGCTCTCAGTTTTCCTCGCTCTCTGAATTCTCTCACCTCTCAACTTTTCCACTTTCTGAGGTCTCTCAACTCTCAGCTCTCTCACTCTATGAGCTCTGTTAGCTCTCAACTCTCCCGGTTTCTGAGCTCTCTCAATTGGAAAATATTATAAATTGACGAAATTCATATTTTTAAATATCAAATTCGTAAAATTGCTCGCAAAAAATCCGCACGATCGGAAATGTGTTAAGATTACATTGAACTTCCTAGTGTTTCAAGTTTTCACATAATAAGTATCTCATTTTTACTTAAAATCACGTGTTTCTACAAAAATCCACATTTTTCAAAAACTGAGGGTGATAGAATTCCACTTCCGGATTCGTGTTTGAGACAAGGAACTCTACAAAGATCATTCAATGTATGTTGCAGATTTTTCTGTAAGTTAAAATTTGGTGAACAATGTTTTTCGATCAACTTGCTGATTGAATCTCGCCTGTTCTTTTGTCTTGTACGCTCTTCGAGATGTCCAATAGGTTAATTTACTCTCTACTTACTAACTAAAGATTCTTTTAGGTTTTCTTTCTTTTAAATCGTTTTCCTTTCCAAGTCAGCGCGTAATAAACGCTCAACAATTGACAACGTAGAATTACTGGGAATGGAAATAACGTTCAATAATTGTTACGCGCTACATACATTTTCTCATCGATCGTAAATAAAAATTCTTCAATATCGATGCTATGTATCGTTTCTTTCTTCTTTTTCCCACCAATTTATACGGGAAATGAAAACACCGGAAATGCAAATTGCCGTTGCACGGTCGAGAGAGCGAATGCAAATCGGCGGGATCGTTTTAAAAATGAATATATCCGGCGTGCAACTGTGATATAATTATTCTCTCGCAGGAGAGCGAGATTGAGCCGCATGAATCGCGATATCGATTCCGGTTCCGGTTAGAATTCGATTCGATAAACGTGGCTCAAGGACGTTCGCGTCGCGAGCTTTTCACCCTGCTTTCATTCTCTCTTTCTCTCTCTCGTAACCATGCTGGATATTTATCGAAAGTAGTAAAAAAACACTCAACTCTTGCGCTTTTTAATTAATTCCAACTAATTCAAACAAACGGCGCCGTTGTTTTCCCTTATTCCTATCGTAGCTGTGCATTTCTGATATTTTCTACATAAAGTTATTGTACAGAATTGTGCAAAAATATCACGCCTATATGTTTCTCTTTAATGAAACACAAACTTTATGGAATCGTTCAAGTAGTTTATTTTTTGGTGGAAACACGATGCATTACAATTATTCGTGGAACAGAAATTATGTAAATATGTATCATTAACTAAAAAATTTTGCTTATCAACAAATTCATCCATTGTGAAATGAGCTTCGTCAGTAAACAAAACTGCTTAAAAATAAAAAGGATTTGTTGTTCGTTGCTCAACAATCTAACTAGCGAAATTACGACGTTGTAGATGATCTCTTTCTTTCAATTCGTAGGTTAATTCAATTTTATTCACATGTAAATGCAAATCTTTAGTCTTCCATACAGAATCATAAAATACGTCTAATTCTTTCGAACGGCTTGAAATTAATGTTGCCGGTTCATTTTCAACACTTTCGTTTGTAACAACAATGTTTCCATTTTTGCGTACAGTTTTTGGTCCTCCACTTCTTGGTTTATCAATAAAACAACCAGTTTTCTCGAATTTTTTCACTAATCCTTAAATCGAATTGGATAGTTTTTAAGGAACGCCCATTTTTATTATGTTTTAATTAAAGCATTTTTGCAGCATTAAAAAATTACTGTTTTGAATTGTCCTACACGATCACTTAACCCCATAGAAAATCTATGTTCAAACTGAGACGATTTATTTGCAAAAATACATCGAAATTATCATATATGAGAAAATGAATTAACAGTATGTTAATTAAGAAGATGCCAAACTGTTATTGACAGTAAGTGATGTTACAAAATGTTTACAAAATTATATATATAGCTAGAATCAGACACTAAAGACCCTGTTGTTCGGAAACTGTCGCCTGTAGTTATATATTTCATGGAAATGAAACAACAAACAGTTGTATATTGCGAAATTCTCTGTGAAATTGAAATTTAACAGTTTATTCGTGAGGATTCTTTCGTTGATTTTACGACACGCGAAAGTATGAAAGTGACGGTGAAAGTTGTTATTGGCAAAGCCAGTCGCTGAAAGGTGTAATTAAAAAGCTACTATCTATTAACGATGCGTCAGCCATGGACGTAATTCGGACGAATCGTCTCAGCAAACTTTATCCTCAAGTTTACGAGTGCATTTTACGTGCGCTCGAGGCGTTACCCGTGCATTCGATTCCGTGTTATACGCTTCTAAAGACGTTGCAAGCAACGCCTCGTGTATCTTGTGCACAATTAACGTAGTCCTGTTTGCTCGCAAATTTCTCGTACGTTCACGACTGTATAGTAGAAATTTCACGTCTGAGAGGTGTGAATATCATCGTAGGATTGAATCTAGTGTTCAATTGTACCGACGAGCTAAATCATTCGGTCGTAAAAATAATTTCCGCTGAAGCGAGACATTAATTGGCACGAGCAAATTGTTTTATGACTTCTAGAAATTCGAACCGGGGAAAACACGTCTATACATCTTTTATCTATATTCTGAATTAATATAGCATAGAGAATAAACAAAGAAACAAACAAAAAATAAGAGTATCCATCAACACCACGCAGATGGTTACTAGATTTATTTCTCTGTATTTACAATAATTTTTCCGAGTATGTTAATTTATTTTTGTGTTATTTTATTCACAGAAATTTCATGAAATAATTCAGCAGCTTTAATCAAATGTCTGGCAGTGGATTAAGTGAAACATGAGCCAAATGATGGATGAGCACAAATTTATAATGAATGAACAAGGTACCCCAGTGAATGAATACGATAATATTTTTGAAGAAAGAGTGGGTTTCAATGTTCTTTCAAATTATTTTCAAAGTACGAATTGTAGATGTCATGAAATAAGCTTACTCTGAACGCGTGGAACGTAGATTGTAGGAAAAAAGATCAGTTTTGCAAGAAATCTGTGGATTGTGCAAATTTCAACGTGAAGAGAGCGTGATAGGTGTTAATTTATCGTGCAATATGGGCAAACGTTCATTCACTGGACGGGACAACCTAGCAATCGAAACGCACATCGAGTTGACAAAGCGAGAGCAGAAGTCACCACAAACATTCATCAAGCACGCACAAAAAAGTAGTCGCCACAAGAGAAGTCTCGGAAAAGTTTCACAAACACCGCACATCACTCTTATACACCAAACAATTCTGTAATTCGTGTGTGAAAATAGATCATCGAAATAATCTCATCTCGTAACCTAAAAGAACAACACTCGTGCCATGAAGTTGTCGCGAGCAGAGTTGGTGAAATTCGCGAATGTAATTTACAATGAAAGTTTTATTTATTATTTATCACCGAATTTATCTTTCTCCTGATGTTTATTCATTCCAACCAAGAGATTTTGATATATGTCTCGCTTATTCTACTGTAGATCAAACGGGAATGATTTTCATCGAACAGTTTCGACTACACGCTTAACTGCACAATTTTATTATTGTTTTTTTCCAATTCTAGATTTTATGGTACAGATTTTCACGTTTCCCGTGAAATTTTAATCCCCGTGCAATTTCGGGAATGTAATTTTTGAAATATTAGAAAAAGAGTGTCCGATATATGGTTGACTTACTCTACTGTCGATACAGTCTGTCACGAAAGTATACGATCACCTTTTAAAACCGAATAACTGTTTTCCTTTAACAGTGACCTCTTTTAACCGTATATAGTCACATGAACACTTCACCACAGCAGAGAATATCTTTAGTCAATGCACACCATGCTGAAATTCACTCTACTACACCCCTGTCTATTGCAAACCTTTTTTTCCTTCTTTCTTTTTTTTTTATAACCAAAAATGCACGGTTTAACTGAAAATTTCAGGACCCAACGATTCGCTGCGGGTGTGTTAAGTGCACGCGCGTCGTCTCTATAATCCATCATCGGTAAATTGGTAGGGATCCCGGCTTTAAATCGTAACAGCTCGCGAATCCTCGCCGCATGGATACAGAGTTCCCCTGTGAAAAAAGAAGAACAGAAAGAGAGAAAGAGAGAGAATACGAAATAACGATGAAGTTTGATGGTGCGAGAGCAATAGAGAACGCGAGAGAGAGAGAAAGCGAGAGAGAGAGAGAGAGAAAGCGAGAGAGAAAGAGAGAAAGCGAGAGAGAAAGAGAGAAAGCGAGAGAAAAAGCGAGAGATAAAGCGAGAGAGAAAGCAAGCGAGAGAGAGAGAAAGCGAGAGATAAAGCGAGAGAAAGAGAGAGATAAAGCGAGAGAAAGAGAGAGAGAAAGAGAGAGAAAGCGAGAGAGAGAGAACTCGAGAGAGAGAGAGAGAGGGCGAGAGAGAAAGAGAGAAAGCGAGAGAGAAAGCGAGAGAGAACGCGAGAGAGAGAACTCGAGAGAGAGAGAGTGAATAAGAGAACGAGTGAGTGAGTGAATGAGTGAATGAGAGAGAGAGAGAGCGTGATACGCTCGAACGAGCGCAGCAGCCGCTAATTAACCTGGTCTTTAATTACTGCCGGCGCTTAGCATCTCGGCCGCGGATGTTCGCCGCGTGAAATCGGCTGGAATGATGCCGGTCGCGGCATTAGCCTCCTACCGACACACAAAAGAACGTGCACCCTCTAGAAGGTGAAAATAAAGAAGAAGGATGCACCCTTCGTGGCCGTGACGATAACTGAAACGTACCATTGGAGAGGAAATACACAGAGAGCGGGAGGGAAAAAGCTACGTGGCTGAGAAGGGATTCCAATCCGAACTTTTAAAACTATGCAACACTTTTAATTAAGGGAAGGTTTAAGGAAACCGTTAAAATTGTTTTCTCTGCATTGCTTCGCGTCTTCGAAGCGTATAAAATATTTCTGTAAACGGGGGATTCTTTGAAATTGGAAAAATGTATGATGTTGTTTGTCGGATCTTATAATTGGAACGGCGAAAGACAGTGTTCGCGTAACGAGCGTTCTTTCTGAAATTTTGTTTTCTCTTTCCGAGAGGGCGAAAAAATATATATCAGCGAATGGAAATTAGGGGAGAATTTTCGAAATTATATTATGTATAATTTTGCTGTGTTGCTTTCTTTCTTAGGGGCGCTTATGCGAAAACAGTGAATAGCTGATGCTCAGATGTATAGTCAATAAAAGAAATTATAGCTGAAAGAAGTAAACGTAAAATTTAAGTAGACTAAATGTGCCCATAATTATGAAACTGGCCTAAGTCATATATTTCTTGTTTCGAGATATGTAAAGAATTACATTTGAATGAATTAAAAAAAAATATTTCTGTATTATGTAACATTTTAATTTAGAATTTTATTAGCTTTGATTAATGAAAATTTATTATAAATGTGAAATTTTTTGTGAACCTCGTGCGAAAATGTTTTCAAAGTTTGAATTGACTTAGACCATTTTCCAAATTAACCGAATGACCTATGAATCATTTAAATCAATAAAAAAAACTGCGAGTTTTATTAAATTAGTTCACTTTGAAAATAAAACTAACAGAATCCCATATAAAGACAAAATAGCTAAAACAATCTAACGATTCTCTTTTCACAAATTCACAAAAGTGAATTTGGATTTTTAGTTCAAAGAACGTGTCGCCATCGTTATCATTATCATCATCGGCTGATTTATAATAACTGATAAACTCATTTTTTTATATTTACTACTTACACCACTCTCATAATTAACACAAAATGAATTCCATATAATGTTAAAATAACACACACTATCTAACAGTTCATATTTGACAATATCGTAGAAATGACATTGAATTAATTTAGTTTAAAATATCGTAATCTGAAATAACTGATAAACTCGTTCTTTTTAAATTTTGATTTAGACTACTTTCATAATTATGGACAAAGAAATATTTAAAAATATAATATTTACATAAATGCAATCTTCTTTGCGTGTCATATTGACTCGAATACATCAACAGTAGTTAAACAAGAACGTAAACCCTGAAGCTGAATTCGTAAAAAATGAGTAAAAAGGAAAGAGAGAAGGAAATACGTCGAAATAAATGTACGTAGGAGGCGTTACTGCTGCGCCACTCCCATGTCTGCTGATTTAAGGTTAGCACGCGTTTTCAGAGCTAACGCAAGCGTTATTATCGCAGTTAACAACCATTATCGCCTCTAATCAGAAGTATTTATTCTACCATGGAGCATGAGCGGAGATAGTCATGGACAAAGAGGAAACTCAGTGGTCGGCCAGGATCGCCACGCCCGTCATTATTTCACCGCGGGGCGCAGTTGTAAAAGCGACATGCAGCTGCAATAGCTGCTACCGTTTGGCTGTCCGTGGAGTCGTTGCAGCTGGGAGTACAGCAGCAGCAACAGCAACAGCAACAGCAGCAGCAGCAGCCACAGTTCGATGACCCTCGGTTGGATTGCAGCGGCGACGCTCTCGCGCATCGATACGCCTCCATATTCGTCCGACAAAAGTAACGTCGAAACGTATGCTTCTTGTTTTTTTTTTCTCTCTCTTTCCCTCACCGTTGTCCTATCGTTCACTGACTCGTCCCCTTTCTCTTTATTTCTATCTGGGAAATTTTCCAGTACGCTCGAAGCGCGTTAGAAAGACATGCAGGAATTTCTGCGGAGAATACGACTCGTGATAAATAAAACGAACTGGCCAGTTGATGAATTTGTTCTATTCGTTCGTCATTTTCTTCTGAGCATACATTCCTTAAATAATAGGCAATTGAAACGGTTAAATGATCCTTACTCTATTTGTACGATACTCTCGACTCACGACACGATCGAAATTTATTTAGAACGTTCATGTTTGCTTAATAAAATTACAATTATACATAATCGATCACCTTAATATTTCATTTTTATTTGGAAAAATATCCGTGACAATTTTTATTAAATCCTATTTCGCACGCATGAATCCAAGAAACTGTTTAGGTTCTTAGTATTGGTTATAGTAGTGTAATATAGTTTAGGTTCTAGTGAAACTTCTAAGTTTCACTTAGAAACTGAACTGACTAATTCTGTGAAACCAAGTTTACTAAATTTATATTACTCGTAAAAAGTTAAGCATAATTATGCGTTTCGGTACTACAATTTGAAAACATTGTGAAAGCAAATTAACGCATCCGCTATCATTGTTCTGTTGAAGAATCTGCTCCCTGTCCTTTGTATTATTTTTGCTTAGATAGTTAATATAATCGCGACCTGATTTTCAGGCGAGAGTCTTAGGTGAATAATAAAATTTACAAAAGTCTATAGCTGAATATGTCTGCTGTAGGCGTCTGGTATTTAAACTTGTCTAAAAAATATTGCTTTTTGGTGATAGTTTGTTCTTTAAAATTCGAGAAAGATTAAATATTACAAACGCGTGGAGGAAAAATTGATAAAGAATTAATGGGAATGTTAAAAGTGGTGTAGAGCTGCTTAAATTCATTGAATATATTTTTTTAGCGACAAATATGACGAATTCTTGCAAACGGCATGAAATTGACGTTTTCGAATCATTTTCAACACTTTAAGTTACAACAGAAATGTTTTTATTTTTGTGTACATGTTTTGGTCTTTCACTTTTTAGTTTATCAATACCACAACCAGTTTTTTACCATTTTTTCTATAATCCTTGAATTGAAAATTGATTTGTTCGATTATTTGCACCAAAAATGTAACGAACGTTGATATGGGTAATTTTCAAAGAACGCAGATTTTCAGGATCAGTTTGAATAATGTAAATGCATTGTGGTCATATATACCTGTCCATCGTTAAAATTGCACTGCCCTCTATTAAAATAAAACGGTTTATATCATTCAAAAAGACATGACATATAAACATTATACGGTGCTGACGTTTAGCATTTGGATGACCCTTTAATAATTATTTCTCAAATATTGTGTCAGTGGCAGTTTCTAAATTATTTGTTTACAAGCCACACTTGTTGCATGTGCAAATTTCCTAGCGGATAAAAAGTGTGATATTCAAGTGTTATTTCATACAGCAAACTTTTGCATTTCGACAGCTTTTGTTTTATAAAACAGGGTTTCGAAACTGAGCGAAGAACAGATTTATTCACTGCATGTCATATTCTATCAATTTCGAAAAGATACAACCAAAATCATGCATTGACTCTTGGTGAAATAAAAAAAAATAGTTTGCAAAATTTAGACTTGGCGAACGAGAGAGATGCAATTGACAATAATATAAAAAATAGAATAAAAGTTTTCATTCATATATTAAGTCAGTGTAAAAACTTGTGCTCGTTTCCAATAGACGATATTATTTATGTCTTATATTTTTTTAAAGTAAACTATAATCACTAAACTTATTACCAATGCAATCCTTATTTCTTCCTTTAAATTTGTCAGTCTTTCCCTTTTTTTTAGATTTTATATACGTTAATGTGGAAAACCCTACTTCACATAAATATAAAGTTGAACAACATAGTAATATTTTTATGGCTTTTTTTATATCACTGAATATTCTAGTTGGACGGATAATCCAGAATTCATCAAGATTTGTTTCACTGTGTTTAATTTTCAATTTGCGGTCAAATAACAAACATAAGCTCCTTTTCCTCTGGGATATTAAATTCAGAATTATTATATAATTCTTTTGAAACAAACAAAAAAAATTGATTCCTAACCCAGTCATATTTGTCCGGTTCGAAAGGAGGAAAATATTTTCTTACATTGTTGTATAATATTGTTAAATGTTCTAATATCAAGAAAACACAATCAGTACTATTGTTATATACAGATGGAAACATACTGAGATTATTTCCTTCTACTCTCTTCTTCCATAAAATGATCTTGTGACCACAAAACAATATAAATTTATTTATGAAAATTTTATGATTTTAATTTTTCGATATTCGATCGTTCGAATACGGTCGTACACTTCCGATTTGCGATTAAATTCGCGGAATACTTGTGAAATGCTTACACCAGTGCTCCACGGAACACCGGCTGAGAACCACTGGTATATTTGGATAATTCCCAAGCCTGATCTTGAACGTAGGCAAGAAAGTTGCGTTGGACGTTTAACGACTTATTTGTGGACCATTTCAGAGAACATTCCATCGTTAGGGGAAGAAAAGCTGGATCCGATGAAAGTTGCCAGGTAACAACAGTGTATAAAACACTTACTGAGAGTCGTGGGATGATGGAAGCTGTTTGTTTCTCAGCTTGTGTTCTATAAAACAATTTTCCAAGCAACTGCGGGGTCACGCTATAAAACGATTGCTCGTAAAAGCGGCGGAAAGATGTCTTGGAAAATGTGATTGCAGCGGCACTCGCTACGAAATGATCGCTAACGAAATTCTTAAGAAAAGAATGGCGCGTAAAAAAACAGAGGGGGGGGGGGGGGAAAGAAACTTCTTCGACTAGCGTTCGTGATACGCGCGATCTTTTTACGCATCCACCTTTAAGCTATCGTATAACTCCGGAAAACTTCTGATGAATATATATCCACCGTATTTTCTTTCTCGTTTCTTTCAGGATTCATCAAGCGTAACGAAATGTGAACGTAGACTAGCGACAGTTAAGAAAAAAAGAAAAAGGAAGAAACGAGAGAAGAAATCTTGTTATCATTAACGTTAGTCCTCGTGAACTTTCCTCTTCCTTGGAAAAATATCTTCCACTCTCGTGATTCGCGTTTATCGTCGCATTTAACTTTAACGCGCGGGAATTTACACCTGCCGTTGTCTCGATAACGATCACCGATCGCGAGCTTTCCTCGTATTTCTTCAGCAATTTCCAACCACTGTCGCGGATATTTCCTCTTTAGAAGAAATTTTCTGCGTTTCGCCTTTTTTTCTTACTACTAATTGAAAAAAAAAGAGAGAACGAGAAAAAGTAGCTGTTTGAAACGTCGCTGGAAATATGAAGGAACTGAGAAGAGTGATTTGTCAGGTTTCGAGTGAACGATATTGTCGTGGACTTTGATCAAGTTACACGTGTAGCTCATTGTGCAGCGTGTTTTCTGAACGAGTAAACTCGCGTACTACTTTCACCCACCAAATTAATCCCTTGACATACAAATAAAATGGAATTTAATGCGTCTAATTTGGTTCAACTGAACATTTATGTGTAACCTTAGAAACAGAACATTTTATTTCTCCCTTTTTGAATTTGTACGAACTTCTTTGGCATATTTTCTCGATTTTTTCTGTCCATTCCAACAGTATTTGTATCATTTTCATTCAAAATTTGGAATTTTGATTGTCCTTGACAGTAGACAGTTCTTGACGTTTCGAAAACGTCATTGTATGTCAAGGGGTTAATATTTGGTGAGTATTTTAGAGTATCATGTCCTGAACAATGGACCTTGACTAAAAATCTTGTTGTTAGATGTTAAACTTCGAACAAGTGAGTTTGATCAGATGAATCATTTCGGATGCTGACGATTATAATATGATATGCGAATGTGTGACAAGATCAACTATCAAATTGTACTATTCGAATAAATTGAACTTATTCTAATCACTCTATGTAACTTAAAATCACTCAACAACAGTCCAATTAATGTTCTCCTTATTTCCGCCTATTTCTAATAAGTATTTCTTAAGTATATGTTTAACTGTACGCAGAGAACTGAATTGACATTTCTTTTTGTGCGAGTGTTTTCTTCTTTCTTTTTCTCTTTTTATCTTCCTTTTCTTATCCGAACGTTGCGTAAAAGGGACGATTTAAAAGGGGGTTACGACATGATCGATCGAAAGTGAAAAAGAACCAGTGTGTCACGAGGATCGTGAATCGGTAGTAGTTCTCAAGGGAAAATACATTTAACGAGCTCGCCTCTCGTAGGGTCGTTAGTTCGTCCGTGATATTTCACGGGGCTGAGGGTAAAAATAATCCCCCATTATCATTCGTCGTTATCTTTAACAGACGGTGTCTCGTCCGTTGAAGTTTCCAATGGTAGAGTTGGCCATCGTGAATCGGCTCTCTTGTCTCGCAGTTTCCTCTCTCATGAAATCAGAAGGTACAGTTAGTTCTTGATACTTTCCGAACTTTCAAATGAAGTTCTGAAAATCTGGAATTACCTCGACAAGAAAAAAGAAAGAAAGAAAGAAAAAGACAAAAAATTTCAAATACACTGCGAGAGACTAAATCGGACTTGGTCTTCTGCACAAGCGTCAGAAACTATCCGTGAAGAACAGAAAGCGAAAGAGAGCGAGAGAGAGAGAGAGAGAGAGAGAGAGAAAAGGCGACAAAAGCTAGAGAACGAGTGGACGTCAAAGGATCGAGCTGATTCGGTGGCCGAATGCAATTAAAACTTTTCTACTTGCACCGGCTAATTTGTCTTTGTTTCCGCAACTCTGCCGGAAACGCCTCTCCTCATCTTCTGTCACCAGAACCCGTTCACACGATCTTCCAACGACATTTCTTTTTTCTTTTTTTTTCTCTCCCTCCTTCGTGCTCTGTAACTGTTGGCCTTTCGGTCTCTCGAACTACCATCGACCAAAGTAATCTGATTCCTTTGACCAGGTTGCTTAGCGTTGTTTCCCGCGTAAAACGCCCACATTTGTACACCTCGTTCGTCATTGTGGCATTTCAGCGTTAATCAACAAGTACCGAGAGAACGTTCGTTATATTTCCAATTATATTTCACGCAGCTCACGATGTATATGCGTTAAATAACCAAATGAAACTTTCTAGAACTCGCGTAATATGAAAATGCACAGTTTCAGTAGAATACTGCGTCAATTATCAGACGTAGGTTATAGGAGGAAGAGCACTATTTCCTTTCAATTTCTAAATGAACTAAACTACATAATTGGACTCTGTAAAGTAGCTCTCGTATCGAAATTTCACGGGACTCAATGCATACGTGCAATAAATAACGAAGCAAAAGTTTCTCAGCTTCGTATAGTGTCAAAATGTATAGTTTCAGTAGAACACTTCGTCAATTGTCAGACACACGTTATAGAGGAGAGAGAGCATTTCCTTTCAATTATTTAACGAACAAACTACATAATAGCTGTGTAAATCAGAGCCAGTATCGAAATTTCATGCAACCCACAATGTATGTACGTGCAATAAATAACCGTGCAAAAGTTTCTCAACCTCGCGTACTGTCAAAATGTACTGTTCTAGTAGTATACTCCGTCAATTGTCAGACACACGTTGTAGAATGTAGAGTACTATTTCCTTTGAAATTTCTGAATGAACAAGCTATAAAATGGCTGCGTAAACCAGCGTCTCGTGTCGAGATACATTGCTCATCGATCACTATGAGGCGACAGGTAGCTAACATTTTCAAGTAACGTTCGTATTCTGTGAATTGGATTAAAGGAAGGGAAACAGAAGGAAGTAGGATGGAACAACATGGTTACATGTCAGTCAAGTTATGCGTTAAGTGGGTTAATTAGGGATGAGCAATTAAGTGTCGAGAGAACCGTTCCCGGATGACATATTTTCAGCGATATTCACGCAGAGGAAATTTTTACTAGGCTGTTGAGCTTGTCACCGCGATTCATCAAGTGCAATAGAAGCTTCTCAGCGCGAGATAAGTTTCCTGATACGTGATACTTTTTCCAAGGGACCGTTCTTGTCGAGTGTGACGGATAATTCGACAGATGATTCTCTTTCCTCTGCACTTCGAGGACGAGTCACGCATACGCGATTCTTCGATGTCGTAAAAAACAAGAAGAAAGAAAGGGAAAATCCGCGTGAAAAATTCCGATGCAACTGCTGTGGGAGTCCGTAAATTTTACAGCGTCATTTTTATAGATTCTTTCGTGGCTGTGGAGTCGTAAAGGGTTCCGATGGCTGAGGGATAGCTTTTATAGGATCATTTCCACTTTGGGAATTTATTTCAAGAAAATTGACAAATAGTTTGAGAAATTACGATAGAGTCGACCGAGGCGAAACAGATCACTTTTTGTTGGAGGATAGAAAAAGTAACAGCCAGCTATTGAAAAGTTAATATTTTATTATAAATTCGTATCTAGTTTGGATTAATCATTAGTAATAGAAAATAAGAACGATCTTGACAATGTTTCATCTGCAAATGAAAAGTAAATGAGAAATTTGGGGTGAATTGTATAACGTAAAAGTCTCCAAAGAAAAATTGAAATTTTCATAGCAAAATCATTGAAATCGACGTAAAAAATAACTACTGAAAATATATGTTTGTTAATGTGTCACTATAAAAGAATTTCGATTCCTGAGTTTAATTCCTAGGATTTGTATAAATAAATATAAGCTTTTTCATTACGATAGAAATATTTCTCGCGATACCAACGTGATGTCACCGGATGGAATAGTGTTAAGAAGTAACGGAAGTATTGGAAAAATAGATCGTGAAAGTAGTATGAACGGATCGTTCGGATAAAATTTGTTTCGATACAAACGACCGTCGGAAGCGTTTCCAACGACAAGAGGAAGATTCTTTACCCGGAATAAATTCACGAAGAGTCCTGAATATGCGAACGAGAGATGGCGGCGGTCGTAGTGGCATCGTTGGTAGAAAAAAAGCTGAAAGGAGAGACGAACAAAAAGCTCCTTCGCGCCAGCTGGCCAGCTTTTTTTTTTATCAGCAGTCTGGGGCTCGTTCTTGTCGGCGAGATGTTCAAAAATCGCTTAGCCTTGGCAGATAGGCGGTCGATAAGGGAAACCACCGACTGATACACGATAGAACTTCTGTTCTTCGTCTTCTGCCATCGAAAGAATCGTTTCTTGTTCTTTTCTATCTTTTTTTCATCGTTCTCTTTTCGACGACACGTTCTTTTGTTCTTCGATAAGAAGTGAAAGTGAAATTTCAACAAATATATTTCTACTATATTCCGGAAAGCAAAGAAGAAAAATATTTGGGAATGCATCTAGATCGTGGACGAATTGGACGAAGTACATATGAACCAAACGAAAACAAGCAAATCTTAAACTAAGAAATATGTACTAGATAATAGGAAATAAATGAAAGCTAACATTTATCTATGAAAGTATTCTTAATCCTGTGTGGACGTATGGAATACAGCTTTGCGAATCTGCATCAATCTCTAACATCGAAATAATTGAAAGATTCCAATCGAAAACTCTGAGGAATCTATGGAATGTTCTTTCATGTAGCGCTCCATTTTTAATAATCTTGAACTGTCAGCTGTCATATTGTCTTTTCTTTTCCGTTGACAAAATTTTACCGTACAAATGGTGCAGAATTCAAATCTTGCGTGAATTTTGGATCACTCTATATAAAAACCGATCGGGAAGACGATTCGATCAATCGATCGATAAAGTCAGTCAATTATTCAATTAACCTTCCGATCTAATGTTTACGTCTGATTACAGGTCGCGTAGTGTTAGAAAAATAATGTAATACATTGTAAATTAAGTGTATCCTCTACTGAAGAATAAAATCAAATTTGTAAAATATAATATTAACTGCGCGAGCTTTCCCGTAACAACGTACAAAGAGAAATTGCGTTATAGAAGAAGTTAAATTCGAGTGTTCGTCTTTTAGCTTCCTAGGAAAGAATGTCGACGTGAAAAGAGCTCTTCGAGCGATCTATTGGTCGTGTTTCGAGCGCCATTTTAAGCAGGGAAGTGTTGTCGATGAAATTCCTCCCGACAAATTGCCACAAGAGCCTCCGTAGGTTTTCACGTCGCGTGAGCATCAACGATGCTTCCCTTTCTCTCTTTATCTTCACTCGTTCCTTCTTTTCTTCTACACGATTCGTATCACGATCCCGTTTTCAAGACATCGACATGCCTGCCGACTGACGTTACAAGGAATTCTCATAGCGTTCTACAGCGTTGATCCCGACTTACGTTCCACGGTTCCAACCGATAAGGCTCGATTTGTCAAAGGGCCTTCCTTTCGGATGCAAATAAATCCATGTCCAATTTCACGTTTAAGCTTCCTCTTCGTTCACGCGTGCCTTCAAGTCAAATGTCACGGTTTGACTTTATTACGCGGTTAAAGAGGAAACTGCACACTTGAAAGTTCGTTCTGTAATACGAGGGCCATTCAATAAGTAACGAGACAAATTGATATAGCTCAAAAACTATTTATTCAATTAATACACTATTTTGGCTACTTTTCAACATAATCTCCACCAACACTTATACATTTGTCCCATCGTTCCTGTAATTTTCTTATGCCTCTAGTGTAAAATTCTTTCGGTTGCTATTAGAGCCACATTTGCATCTGAATTTTGACTTCTTCGTTGGAGTAGAATCTTTTTGGACACTTTTCCAGCGATCATTTAAACAGTGGTTCGTCTGTTGTCTCGGATTATCTCGTCAATGAGAAATTCAAGAGAGGAAGTTGAAACTTGGACCGGTAGTCCACTTCGCTGCGCATCATCGACACTTTCGCGGCCATTTTTAAACTATTCTACCCAGTTGTAAGTGTTCGAACGGTGTAAACACTTATTCTCGTACACTCTTAACGTCCTTGTACGGTTCTCACTATCATTAACACCTTCTGCGACGAAAAATCTAATCACAGCACGTGATTCTCGATCGGACTTGACATTTTGAACTGACTGAATTATAGGTTAGGTTTACAAAATCTTGTCGAACAGCTGATCAGAAGTCGTTACAAAGATGCCAACTTGAAATATAGAAAGTTTCGTGTTGGCTGATGAAACCGTTTAGAAGCTATTCTTTTATGGAGGTTTTTGAAATCTCGAGTCTATGCTGACAAGTCAGAAGCAATGAATAACCCAAGGAAAAATACTCAAGTTGCAATTTATGTAATAACTTCAGCAACATGTCGAAAAGTAATTAAAAATTTCGATAATCGAATTGCTATCTCCAGACACAATTATGATATACATTTGAACGATATTTCGTTTCACACATAATCGTAATGAATCATACTTTCAATAAAAGAAAGCAAGGAACAGTTTGATTTGAAAATTCTAAATAATTTGTGTTTTATTGAAAAGAAACATGTAAACGTGTAAGCTGAATGATCCCATACAAAGAATCTGTTATAAAACGCAGCACATATCGAAAGCCAGTGGAAAAAAAAGGAAAAGAGAAAACGTGACTGCCAGTTTGTGAAAACAATTGTATTTCCGTTGGAAAAGTAGCTTCAGTCGACTGCACCTGTTATCCACGAATAACACAGGCTAAGAGACGATGCCACGCCCCTTCTGAATATTTCCTCTCGGTGACCGAAGTCCTCAGACCTTGCTGCACCGTTGGAATGCATTATGCACATCACGGTGCATAATTCCTGTACTCGGGCCACGAAGAAATTCAAGCATTCGCCGCTTGAAAATGTCCCACGGTCTCCGGTGGCTCTTCTCCTCTTCTACGTCGAGAGACAGTAAGGAACCGGAAGAAAATGGTCCCGCCTTTTCTCTTTCGTTTACCGTTCCACGAAATTTCTCAGAGGTGTCGTTAAACGTACGGGTTACGTTATTCCTCGTACTTAGGTCGATCTAAATGTTCCACGTAAAACCGGTAAATAGATGTTAGCGATATCGAGGTGAAGAAACGACATTGAATTGCGGGGAAAATGGCAGCAGGATGGGTTTCAAATGGTAGATAAGAGTTGGAAAGCGAGAAAACACGGTTAAGAGGGGAAAGTGAAACTGAAATTACATACGACAGGGGAAAGAAGAAGAGGAGGAGGAAGAGGAAGAGGAAAATACGGTGTAAAAAGCAGAAAGTGGATTTCTCGTATTCTTCCATTTCGTACGTCTTCGTAGAAAGCTCGCTCGCGAAGTCCCCTCTGTTTTCTTTCGACATCCAATTTCCATAACATTAGACTGGTTATACGCAAACAAGCATGGCGATGTGTCTCCTAGAGCAGCCCTTGTTTAGTATCGTCACCCAATGAAAGGGGGCAGACTTTTTAGATAAGCTAGACATTTCGGGGTGACTCACCCTCTATATGGCCTTATTCAAGAGTCTTCCGGCTGTTTTTTAGGGGTGAAAGGGTGGCAATAGGCGACCTGGAGTAGCTATTGTATCTTTCCTTCCCCTATCTTGCGTTTTAAATCGAGCGACGAATACAAGTTTCGGCTTGGAAAGGGAAATTGTACACGGTGCCAGTAGTACGAGTTCGTATAAGGTCAGACTTCTTCTACTTACATCTAAAAGTGTCTATTTAATCTGTTAATTGGGAAAGATGAGTTAATTCATGTTTGATTCGTTAGTAGTAAGAACACAACAATTTATTTATCGAGGAATTGTTTATTTTTAACATATTCACGACCCGACGATTTTCAAGCGAGAAACTTAGGTGAATAATAGAATTTATAAAAGTCTATAGCTGAATATGTCTGCTGCAGGAGTCTGGTATTTAAAGGTGTCTAAATATAAAAAATATTGCTTTCTGGTGATAGTTTGTTCTTTAAAATTTGAAAAAGTTAAATATTATAAACGCGTGGAGGAAAAATTAATGAAGAATTACTGGGAATATTAAAAGTGGTGTAGAGCTGCTTAAATTCATTGTATTTTGCAGCAACAAAGTTAATGAATTTACTATAATATTTTTATAGATCTATTTCGGACAATAATTTTGCGTGGTATCCAATAATGACGTGAAATATATGAATATATTACTAAATTAAGAAATAATAACGCAATTTAACAAGTTTAGGAATGCAATATAATATTTAATAGTAATGTTCTTTAGTGTGGTATTTGCTAATAAAAAGTATTATAATATTTTTAGAAAAAAATATAATGAATTTACTGTGACATTCTTACATAATTTTATGTGATATTACTAAATTAGGAAATAATAACGTAGTTTAATAAATGTAGGATTGAAATTCAGTATTTAATAATAATGTTCTTTAATGTGGTATTTGATAACAGAAAGTATTGTAATGTTTTTAGAAAAAAATTTAACGAATGTACTATGGATCCAAGAGATCATAAAAAATATGTAATATAATACAATTTCCCGAATATTATGTATAGAAATCAGTCGTACACTCGAGGGAATCGACAGTTATAAAATGTGCGCATAATTACAACCGTAACAATATCTTTTGCACGAATGAAATTAAAAATTCCGATCTATCCGTATTCTTTGTTTAGAACTGTAGCTTACATACGTGAAATTTGATAAAAATAGTCCAACATTTTACAAAAAAAAAAAAAAAATTTACAAATAACGTTAATTTTTAACATATTTTTTAAATAAACTAATTTTTCAAAAATCTGCTTGCGCCATATTATTGGCCTTCTAAAATAGCACAATTCTTGCTTACGGCTAATAGTTTTCGAGATATTTGTAAAAATAGCTTTTTCTATCCCACATTTAAGTGCTGTTTTCACCTCTTTAGAGTGGATATTCGCACAAAAAAAAAAAAAAAAATACGTGTCAAATATTTGTTCAAGTTCGACAACATATAAAAGTTTCATCGAAATCGGCGTGTAACGTTTGGCTGATGTCTCTTGTAAATGTAACAATAAAATCGATATTTTTAAAAACACAATTTCTTCGTCTTCGTCTATGACAAGTGTCTTAAAGTATACGTAACTTTCTTTAAATGCTAAATTCATATTTTCATGAATTTTCGAAGCATTTGAATAATTAGGTAAATGCGAAAAAAAAAAAAAGAAACGAACGGAAAAATTGTCTGAACGGATTTACGACGAGTGTACGTGGAAAGGAAAAACTGTCGAATAATATTTCCACGGTACAATGAGTCCTCGTGACAAAAGCATCTGAATCACCGTATGTAATTGCGGCGTTGGCAGCAGTCTCTTCTAATCCAGGTGACACTGTTCCCCGTTGGAGCCATAATTCTCGCCTCTTTGTGAACACAGCCGTAGGTTTTGTTTCAGAAAGGCTTATCTTCGTTCTCCCTCCACTGTTTTCCTTCCTTATACTGCAGTTTTTACGGAGAAGTAAGGAGCAAGAGGGAACCGGAAGCAACGTCTTCGCGTTAAACCCTCGCACGTTTTGGCCCAAGGAAAAGCGAACGTTTGTCGAACACAGGAATCTAATTGCTGGATCAAGGGATTTGCCACGCGCATTTCTAACGACGCTCGTTCCTTTTAGGCGAAGAAGGAAAGATTGAGCGTTCGATCTTTGCGAATCTTCGCAACTTTTGATCCTCGAAGCTTGAAATTTATTTCTAGTTACGGGAAAGGAACAATCTCGTGTAATAATACGTCAACGAGTATTTTACTCTCTGTTAGATACACTGACAACCAGAATTTAGCAATTCTTTATACATTTATAGGAAATTTAGAAGTCGAACATCTACATCGTTAATAAATGAAATACACACGTTAGATTTATGTTCTCAGATTACAAATAAAGAGACATACGAGTCTTTGAGACGTATACTGGTGTTTATAAGTATTAAGACACATATTATAATCGAGAAGAAAGTATTATATGATTCACATCAGATTTTCTCGCTGAAGTTAGTAGAAATATACATATCTACCTATATTTTTAGATTCTAGAATGAATAATCTGTTTTTTAAGCATGATTTTATGTTAATTTTAGAATTATTCTTTTTGAGAATATTTTCAGATAATTTTAGTCGCAGACCAAGTCGATACGATCGCTCAATATTTGCTTTGCATTAATTCTATCAGGTATACAAGGGAGTTGCTGTTATATTTCACATAAGAAGCCGCTGGAATCGTTTTCAATTTCGTCAATTAGAAACGAGAACGCGTTACAACGTCTTTTCAACTCAAAGTGTATTGAAATCCTATTCTCTGACATATGTCCAATCCTGCATATGGTATATTAGCTGCTCGTGTTCAAGTATGCAAAGAGGGATCCTACGAGTTCGTAGAACTTCGATACCCCGGGGGTTATGTTAATAATTTGTAGCACGATCGAATTGATTGTCTTACAAGCGAGCGATAGTTGTAAAGCCCGAAGTGAAGATCGAAGGAAAGCCGGCTCTAAATCGTAGTAAACCGATACTAGGTTTGTAACCGTAGATACTAGGGTTTTTCAACAAGCTTTTAAAATCCGATTATCGAGGTGGACCAAGGAGAACCACCTGAGATCCACTTTGTGGAATAAACTCGATGGTCGTGTTTTATCATTTCTCTTTTATTTCACGTTTTACCTACCAGTTAAAAAAAAAAAAAAAAAGAGAGAGAGAGATTTCTGTTAGATTTTCACATTCTCTCGATACTTTGCTAGCCGGAAGTCTATTAATTGGTTTTTTTGCTGCCAGCGCAACAAATTAATTAATTACTCTATAATAAGAGAAAGTAGACGATATAGTAAGCTCTCTCTCTTTTTTATTAAAAAGAAAATCTCCGTTTAAAAATTTAGAACTGTAAGAATAAACGCGATAGTAAAAACCGAGCCAGTATTAAATTGCAAGTGTTAACATTGACAAGTCGAAAGAATCTAAACCGTGGAGGTAAAGATGATTTCTTGAGTATCTGAATGGTCAAGAGGCTCTCTTCTTTTCCTCCTCCCACTTTTCCTACCCTCCGCTATCGTTTCATTATGTTGAAAACCCAATAAATCCGTCCTCCGGAAACTAGAAACTCTCGAGACCGCGAACTACTTTCTGGAAATCCGATCCTCACGCTCTTGTCTTTGCTTTCTGTTTCAGAACCTGAAGAACCAGATCATGACGACGAACGTTTGGGTGGAACAAGTGAGTACCATGATATTTTCTCTATACCTGTTATCCTGTAAATTGTCTAATTGTTAGAAGTGAAAGAATCCCGACGAACTGATCTATCGAGATTCTCAGAAATTAGTTTGAATCTTTTAAAAATCTCAAAGCTCCTAGAAAATTTCCAGAACCAAACTCCGACATACAGAAAAAAACAGAACATACACCTAACTTCGTGGAAAATTTAGAAAACGTTAAAAAATATTTTTCATCCGTCACTCGCTACTCGATTTATTCTTTTTCCGTCATTGTTTGTTAGTATTGTGGAATATATATAAAGTGAGAGAGGACAAACGCGCGATGTAACAGTGTAGAGGATGATTCTACGTATCAAAATAAACCGAAAATAATCAAATAAAATTTGTTCTTGTTTCAAACATTTATTTTTTTTGCTTTTTGAGGAAATCGAGTTTGTATATCTATCGACCATGCGTGCACTTGTTTATCTCAAGGCTTTGTATTTGTATTGACACATTGCCGATCGAGAGATCTCTCCGTTTTAGGAAGGGAACGTGTATTTTTTGATATATTTGTAAATTTTGTGGTGCACCGTTGCATGAATTTATCTCCTCTGGATATTAGTGACATATAAAAAGCTGCGACGTAGTTCAACGTAGTTTTAAATTGTCTCTAAACATTTGTAAACGATATAAAATATTAGATAATTATCAGTTTGTTATTGCAAATTGATTGCACGCTGAACTTCAAGAATTTCACTAACAATGGAACATTCTTAAGTAAAGAATCACCGATATCGATGAAACTCTGTTATATTATTAGTTCTAAAAAAAATAAAAGGTATTTTTCTTTCTCTTTTTCAAAAAAGGGGAAAAAATCGTTGAACGTATAGAGAACGAACGTATTAAATAACAGCTATTCTTTGTTTCTATTTAAAAATATTTAGAAAAATATTTTCGACGTATCTGTCAGATTAACCGTCACTATCGTAAGATCGAAAAGTATTCGTAGTATGACAAAACGAACGATACACTTAAGAGTATCCATGAAAAAAGTAAAACAATAAAGAAGATTTTATTTCACGGTTGAACATGAAATTCCAAAGAAGTCTGTCCAAAATGAAATATATAACCACGTGCCCATTTACGTTTTCCCTTGTGCTGGCGTCAGAAGTTAACGAACCGTGTTCCGATTCGTGAAACGATCCCCCAAGAGGCTTGGGTAGATAGTCTTCAGGAGCTTATGCCTCTGAGAACCAACGAACGAACTGGTCGTTCTGGCTGGAAAACGATCGCAAGGAGAGTCGACGGAAACCCCCTTTTTTTTTTTTCTTCTCCTTCCTGTTACGATAGCTTCGGACTAGACGGAACTCTGTGTGAGATAGGAATGGAGAAAGAGATGGGGACGAATAGGAAAAGGGAGAAATCGAGGCTGGAGGCGGCGTCACTTTGACCGAACGGGATCTCTCCCCTTGCTGCGAGCTGGCAGGGTTTGGAATTTCAAAGCAGACGAATTTCATTCCGTGCCTGTTGACGACGAAATCCGAATCACGAAACGGTAGTCGATCCGTATTGACATACCTCTCCTTGTGAGACTCGCTCTTCGGCCTGTCCTAGTATTTCTACTCTTCAAACGCACGTTTTTATCTCCGGCATTTTCTCCTTTTCCCTCTCTTTCCCTGTGGCGTTTAGTTTCGCGAATTTATTCTGTGATATTTTCAAGAAGTGACATCATTTCGAATGAAAATTGTCATCGGGACTGTCTGCAATACACTCGTGGTATATTAATCAACGCAGAATGCGATTTGTTCTGGGTTTCAATGTAGTTGTGTGTGGTAGGATTATCAATTAGGTTGAACGCTGTGTAACTTCAGGAGAAGTTCTCTTAACGCTGGGATGGCTTTTAATACTGGACATTCACTGTATATTTGTGACAATTGAAAAGCTACTGAATGGTTATTCCACGTGAACCGTAGAGGAGTTAGAACAAACAACGATTAGATTTCAACACGTTCCATTCGCGTGTGTACAACTAAAGAGATCGATTGAACACTATTGATTATTCATTCGTTTACGAAAACTACGAGTATTCGAAAAGTAAGGTCCTTAACACTTTGACTGCCACGTTGGTCATATATGACCGGCCATGGTTTCTCCTGTGACGCCATGGTGGTCATTGGTGACCGGAACGCTTGAACTTTTTACAATTGTAAAAATTGAATGAAAATTAACAGTTAATGCATTTTGAATATAAGCGATAAATATAAGATACTTTGAAATAAAAAGTGCCCCATTGAACAATTAAAAATTTTTATTAGAACATCAATAAAAAATTTTAAAGCCATTATATGCTTTGAATAGTAAAAATACTACCGTGGCGTCATGAGCGAAACATGTGATTTCGGCATGGCAGTCAAAGGGTTAAAGGAAAATTAAGGCTATTAACCCTTTCGCGACGACTCAACTGTGAATTTATTTACTTTTATTTGTGTCGTTAATCTGTTTTGTTTCGTTATGAATGAAATCTGAATTGAATTATGGTGCGTATTGTGAATGTCTCTATTGCGGAGCCGGCAGAGTGCAAAGGGTTAAATCATTTACCGGTATCCGAGCTATATCACATGCTAAGCCTATGAGAATATAAAGGCAATTGAATTTTTTTATACACTTCTGAGTTTTTTCTATATTAATATATTTTCTATACTATTTTTCTGAGAAACAAGATATTCAGCTGATGAAGAGTTCTCGTATTGGTACCAATATTGAGTGTTTTGTAGTATAATCGTGCTGATGTGTCGTTTATGTTTTAATTGTTGTTCATATATACTGATTGGTTGAATATTGATAAAAGTTGAACTAAAAGAAATACAAAAATGTGTACACATGATGTGGATATTTAAAGAAGTTGGTGGAATAACAAAGTAAGGTTAGAAGAAGCTTGACGAATTAGAGAAAAGTGCAAAAACCCTAGAAAGTATTAACCACAAGAAACGACAGAAACTGATTTATATTAGGACAGGAATTTATATGTATATTTGCAGAAATTAAAGCTTGAAAGGTGTATTCTATTCTTCGGTTAATTATGTGACTGAATAGGAGTATTAAAAAAGGGAAAGATTCAAATGACAAAGTGGCAAAGGTTTCCCTTGTATTCATAATTGTCGAAGAACTTCAATTCCATCTCAGATCAAAAATCCTATGTATATAACCATAACGATTCTTCTGAATATCGTTAAACAGCTCTCCTCCATCTACGATACATTAACAAACGTCAAAGAACTCTACCTTGAGAGGAATTTTTTTCTAGCGTCTAGAAGAATCGGTAGGCAAGCAACTGGCTGGCAGCCTGTTGGTTTTTCGTCGTCACCCTCATCCCTTAGCCACAGCCAAGATCGTTTGTCCGCGTCAATAGATCTCGCGCCTCTTTTTCTCGCTTCTGGCCGCAACAGAGATGAGAGAGGAATGGAACGTAGTAACACACCGTCAGAGAGGTGGAGGATGGAGGTGGGAGGGAAAAGTGCGCCGTCGGCCAAGATCGTCTGCCAAGCGAAGTGGCTGTCCTTTATCAGTCGTCCGGGATTGTTTGCCATTGTTGGGGACGGCAAAGGAAGTCGTGGCTCCTGGCTTCTTTCGGAAGTTCACCGATGCTCCGAAGAGTACGTAAACAATCGTGTATACCACTTGGATGACGTAGCAAGACGTTTTAGCCTTGTTGACTCGGTTTGACGCGACAGGATAACCAAGTTCCTCGTTTCTTTGTCGCCATATCAGCTTTCCTACGTTCTTTGTGTTCTCATCCTTAATCTCTTTTGGTCTTATGATTTTTTTCCCCCTCCCTCTTCTTTGTGACTGTATAACGTTTGCTTCTTAGCTACTCACAGTTTTGATATCGCGTTTAACAAAAGGAAGTTGAAGTTTATATAGGGATTATTATTTTAAGGGAATCTCACGTAAATGGATTCGAAACGCAGGAGTGACTTCAGCTTTAATGTTTACAGTAAACATGGTAAACTCATGGTGTTCTTGTAGAGATGAGGATGTTAAAAGAGTATCAAATTTGTACCCTTTCAGGCACATAAAATTTTCAAGTTTCAAGAGAGATCTCTCCATGTGGTTGGTAATGTGTTAAGAGCGTACAATTAAGTTGTCTTCATGAAAAATTCAAGTTTCCGTTCACTCGTCAATGCGAAAAGAAAAATTCGTAAATCTAGCGTTAAACATTTTTCGGGATAAGTTTAGAATGTTTAACTCGATTGCTGTTAAATCCACACGACACTCAGTGGAGCAAAGAGCAGACTGAGAGCTCGATTCTCACGTTATGGACGGATTAGAAACTTTACTCATGCCTGTCTGTCATTTAAAGCACTTCGCTGAATGTTTAGATAAGATAAAACAAAAACCAATAGCTCTCTGCACAAAGCTTTCAATTCCAAGCGTTCAATTCGCTTAAAAAGAAGACTTAAGCCTTACAGAAGTCCAGTCGAAAAGTATCGGACGGACACGATCGCGTTTCTTTCTTTTTTTACGTTGAAAATTCCAAGCAGCGTGAAGATGGTTTCTTTCATTTCACGTCGGAAAGTATCAAACAACGCAGCCACGCTTTTTCAATTTCACGTCGAAAAATACAGTAAAATCACATCGACGAAATGTGTTTGTGCAGTCAGAATCAGTTCTATTCTACGGACTAACCAAGTGGTACTTTTAGACAGTGAACAAGAAAAGCGCGACCTCGCTATCTGACACGCAAACGGTTAATTTATTCACATTAACATTAGTTTGATTAGGAAACAAATCTCGTGAATACTTTCGCGAAGCTCCTGATGACGAGCAAGGTACTCTAAAGTCCCAGTAAAAGAAATTTACTATTCCTCTCGCGACGATAAATTACGCAACCGCGACGGAAAACGTCGTAAAGTCGCGGCCGATCGTACAGCATCAACCGAGAAGTAAAAAGAAAAGAAAAAGGAAAAAAAAAGATACGACAAAGCTCGTCGTTGGTGAAACTGCTTTGGATATCGCTTTCGAAACTGCTTGACAAATGCAGCTTGTTAATCTCTCATGCTGGAAATGGGTATCGCTTTCTCGATACCGCGGAACCATATTTTATTTTCGCTAACATATTTTAAGCTTCTCTTTTTACTCCAACCCGAGAGCTCATATTTTCCTATGAATGAAAACTAGATTCCAGATTCGTGTGTTATGAATTCTCAGATACTTTTCCTTTTCTTTTCTTACGAATTTTGTAATTGTTTTGTGTCTAGGTTTTGAGATATTCCGGAAAAAAGGGATCGGATATTAAACAAAGAAAGTACTACTTCGATAATTAGGAAGTTGGAACAATGCATGGTAAAATCGAGTTCTGAAATTGTTGTTCGGTTTGATTAATTTTTAGGCAAATAATTATCCGTAGTACAATATTGTCGTAGGCGTAGTTTGTCACGTTATTGGAAACCTATCGATCACGAAGTAGCGAGACCAAAATTCTGTTCGATTTACGTGTACGAACTCGTTGAGACTTGGCGTATACCTCTTTCGACTGGAGGATACGTAAGAAATTCACGTATTGCCGTTGAGAAGACCGAGGATTTTCGAAGGATCCGCGAAAAGACGGGAAGTTCACAGCCACGGTGAAGATTGCCAGCTTATTCCGCCATCTGAGGATGTCGAGAGCACGAAGAAAGTCTGACAGAACGCTGTCTGAACACGCGTTATTCGCTACTTTAACATTGACACACGTGCCTTCGACGTATTTTCCATAAGGAGTACATGTTTCAAAGAACATCTCACGCGATGAATATCGTTACTTGATTAATTTGTCTGAAAGATTTATAGATAATGTAGGGAGTTTGGGAAGATGGAAGGGTTGAAGACTTCAAATAAAAATACAAATTGTCGGATGATCGTTTATCGGTTGCGTACTCTTAAAACTTTTTGCTAACGGTCAGTGTCCCTCTTTTTTTCTATTTCTACTCTATCTCCCTTTTGCGCGTCCTGGTCTTTCCTTTTAAAAGGGAAACCGTCCTGTCCCCTCTCCTCGACTTGGGAAAACCCCTAGGTGGCTCGCTTTGCCAAGCCTGGTTTTCCTCAAGTAAAAAGAGGGGTGAGAATGGTGTCCTTCGACCATCTAGACGCGCTACCTGGCCATCGTCCCGCTTGACGTGGCCTTCGACCTCCTAAACGCTTAAAATGCCTACAATAACGATATAAACGGTGGATTAATACGATTTTAAGTTTCATCAGTTACGAAGAATTTACAGCGCTGTTTTTTGGGGGGAATTGGAGGATCGCCAGGGAGATATAACATTCATTTCAGAACGGGAATAGACTTGAGAAAACGGGATTACGTGAAATTACTTTTTCGTTTCACGACGAAATTATATGATCCTAGGTTGTACTGAATTTCTGCATATGAAACGAGTAAATAGTACAATTTCTTTTCTCGACAATGACAGTTGGTAATTATGGCTTAGTGTCGTTGTATAAAATCAGCATAAAAATTCTTTTGGCAAATCTGACGAAACTACAAGCCTCCGATGTTCTTTCTTCGAATAACGATACTGTTAATTGACCGATTACTCGGAATCTCGAAATCTGATTTTCTCAATTTATCGTAATAAGAAACTGTTCAGATTGAAGAGAATGGGGGAAAAGGGGGAATCTACAATTGAAAGTCAAGACAGAATCTAGGGGTAGCTCGCCAGTGAGACTGACAATTGGTCGTGAAAGCATTTGGAAGCGTGAGACACGTCAGCTCACAGCAACAATGGTGGACCGCTAGAATAAATGCGGCCGATTTTACAGAAATTCGGCTGCTTGCTTCTCCGCAGGCTTGGAAAGATCCTCAGTTGTTCTGGCTTAGTCGGCCGTCGTGTTAAACATCGTATCGAGTCGTTCATCCCCTTCAGACTGTGAAAATTGAAAGTCTACCTTGAAGATCTCGATGTCTACAAACACCGAAAGGTTCAACGAAAGAAATACTTGTCCTCGAATGTTTTTATTATTTTTAAGATTAATAAAAAAATTTATTAACACGTTATTCTTTCCTTATTGTTTACTCGTCAAGCATACTGATGCAGATTTATCGTTTAACCCTGTGTGGTACGGAAAACTTCCAACCGAGCGAATAAGATCACGGTACCAAACAACAAACATACAAATAACGTGTAGTATAGCCTTGAGTATTGAATAAATAGTAAACTAGTCGTAACAATACATTGAGTAACTCAAAAACTTGTCCACTTATTCAAAATATTCGTACAAAGTTAATTTGCTGTGCGAATTATTACAAATTGTATTACATTATATTACAAATTGCGCTATTATAATGTAATAGACAAACAGTACACAACACTATTTGCAATTTTCTCAATTCGTGGAACATTTAACACGATTTTTCCTAAGACCAGCAACTCAATCATTTGTAACGTCTTATAAATTTATTTTAAGGCAGGATAATCAGGTATTATCGTATGGACAAAGATACATCATCGTCGATACTTTTCGCAAGTGTAAGGGTTAAATGTGGATGATGATGATGATACTGGACCGAGATCGAAAGAAAGGAAATGGAAGGACGAGCAGACGACGACGATGCATGAAATGTCGACACCTTTGTGGCTTCCTCAGGAAATTTCGGTCGTTTAATTTAATGAGTACACCGCATGCCACTCGCGACGACCGAAGTGTTAATTGCTTCAGTGCAATTGAATCGACTCGGCGCTGGGCACAGTGTAATCGAGCGAATATATTCCGTCAATGAGGGCTCGCGTTGCTCGAGCAACGCGCAAAGGGCTTATTGGCTTGGCAATTATTTTCGTACTATAGCAATTTTCCCTTTAATCGTTCCTTCCTCTACACTTCACGGTCTACTTTTCAAAAAAAAAAAAAAAGAAAAAGAAAGAAGAGAAAGAATGGAACATATTAAAATACGCGATATTAATGTAACAAAGCTTTCGTTCGTTTGAATTCTTCAAACTGAAATTAAGAAACAAACGGTACGAGGGATTCTCTATAGCCTTTTCGTTTTTCCTTCTTCTTCTTCTTCTTCTTTTTTTTTCATTTCTCTTTCGAATTCGGTTCTTCGAAATTATTCGTCTCAATGCACGCGGAGATAATTGATTTAGAAGCAGCAGTCGGAGGAATCGTGCATGGAATTTTTGCGGAATCGGCGAACTTGGCTAATTGCGCTTGGAATAATTCATGCCAGTGAAAATCAATACATCTCCCGTGCAATGGTTCTGCACATGTGTGCACCCATTTACAACTTTCCCAATTCCTCTGAAATATTTAAACTTCGAATCGTACTATTTAATTAGATCCACGAACTATCGTGTCGCACTTTCTCTTTTTGTTTTTTCTGTATCATTGGAATTAAACTGATACGTTAAGATAAGAATTCGTCGATAAATCAGTTTACTTCGTTAATTGTCGATTGGTAAAATGTGAAAAAGCTGGATGAGACGGCGGAGGAAAATTACTGAATTAAGGTTCGTTAGGCTAATATTAATCCAGAAGGATTTGGAGCGTTCGAATGTTATTAAAAATCAGAACGAAGTCGCCTCGATGATCCCGTCGGCGAGAACGCGTCGTCAGTGGGGATTTTAATTCGTCGACCGTGCAGCCAGGCGCAAATTGAATTATTTACAATCATCGAATTCATTGGCAGACACGACACGAGCACGGATACCGATACGCCATCTCTTTTTTTCCCGATCGACATTTCATTCGACAACGAGAATTCTATCGTGAAATCATTTTCCTTCCCATTAATTTACATGTGACTAATTATTCACACCGGTGAAAAACAGAAAAGGGAAACGCTTCGGATTCAATATTTTCCAGACATTTAACTTAACGTCATTTTTTATCATTCATCCGTGAAATCAAACGAACCAATTGAGCAGTGTGCACGAGGTGTTTAAACGCATTTTGGCGTAACTTCAGAGATCAAATCAGCACGTTAAAATTAGGAAAAGAAGTTCATGTAAACATATGAACCGTCTTTCTTATTTTTTAAACGGTGTAAGTCCACGTTTGGAAAAAATGTATTAATGGTAATTTTAGTAAAATATAGGTATCCTCTTTCTACATCATTTTATAACTTATAATTAAAACAAAAACTAAAAATGAAATTATAAAAAATAATAAAAATAAATTTACATATTGATAAATAAAAGATAAATTTATATTCTTATCTCGATATAAATTTATTCAATCATACATTCAACGGAGTACGATTTCTTCATAATAAGCTTTCACTTTTACTGTCTTATTTTCGAGTTAGAAGCTTCACCTTCTTAATCTGTATTTTTTTTATTCACCAGAGTCGAAACGCTTCCTAAGGTTATTATTTGCTACAGTCATTGTTCTAAGCACTCGGAATTTCCGTGTGCGTCACTTAAGGGTAGGTTTGGTTACTAACCTAACCTAACCTAACCTTCAATAACCTTCAAATAATCAGGTTACTAACCTAACCTGAGAATGACCTATGGGTTAAGGGAGTGGGTGCATTTTCACGCAGTTTTTCACCTTTTACTTTTGACTAATAATTTTAGCCAATCACCTTTCCCCACCACAATTGCAAAGAATGTTCTCAGCTTATTCGAGTGCCTCATCCCTCCTGATGCGTTTCTCTCGAAGGCATCGAGGAATTTTTCGCGAAGACAATCACTTAGTTTCAAAATCTTGGATGGAAAGCATCAGCTAGTAAACTGACTTTAGTAGATTAAACGTTGTAGTATAACTATTACCATTCATAATCCCTAAATATTTGGTGGTGTTCCTTCGAGTTTTGCATTAATTGACACATCACGTGCAAATCGAACGAAAGTCATATCGAGTATATGTTTCTATAAATTGTTTTCCTTATTTCAGTGTACTGAATTTATTCCTGAAGTTATGGCCACATATTTTGAAACAGCCTGTATATCTATCGATCGTAACGTTACACGTCGAAAGCAATTTTCAATCTTTCTCCCTCGTGAACTTCTTCGAAAGAGACGAAGTATCCTCAACATCAGACCCGTCAGCTCAAGGAACCCTCTTACACTACCGTACTATTTACAATCCAACAACCCCTCCTCGATTCCGTCATTTCCATCGTGCAAACATTCGCTTTTCCGTGCTGGAAGAAAATTGTTCTTTTATCCAGCGATAATTTGCTCCTTGGCCAAGGGAAGGGAGAATCGCGTAAAGAATCAGCCCCAGAAATATCAACGAATGAAAAAGGAACTCTCGACTGATCGGTGGCCAGAACCACCAACGCTTCCGGATAAAAGGAACTTGGGGAAACTCGGTTACACCCCACTTCCGTCACGGTGTCTCGCGACTCCGCTATCCAAGACGAAGCTCGAAATGAGAAACGGACGAGAGAAAAGACTTCGTGGAGGTTGGGAACGTAATTACTTTCTTCTCTCTTTTTTTTTTTTTTGCTCTCCCTCTTAATCAGTTCACCTCGTTTAGACGGCGTTTCGGGTTGAAAAGTGAATCCGCAAATTCTTGAAGAGTAATTGATGAACCTGCAGCGGCTAATTCATTGGCGATAGAGTTTTGTCCTGTATTTTATTTTCATTGATCGTCCACTGCATATCAGATGTGTTACTTGCGACGTCCAAATTTTTACTTCACTGCTGAATTTTGTTTCAAATACGATATTTTTATATATCCTTTCATTTCTTCTTGACGAAACAATAATTTTCCATGGATTACCCATAGAAGAACTGTTACTTAAATAACCCTTTGCACTTCGAGTATTCTTTTTTTATGATCGATTTGTCAACTCCAAGCACACTTTTGCAACGAAGCTTTTGAAAATCAGATGTTCGTTATGCAAAGAAAGAAATTATAAGAAATTATATAAAAAGAAAACATATAAAATGTTAGAAGTCGTATAAAATAATAATAAAAATATTAGAAGTATAAAATAATAATAAAGATATTAGAAGTTATGTAAAAAGTATGTCCAAAGTTTCATTTCAGTTAGTTATGTATAAATAAAGTTTATTGACGTTTGTTTAGATCATTTCACTTCCACATTCAATTACGGAATAATAGCTTTCTGCGTAAAATTACCGGTCAACAATGTGTTAACACATTAAGGACCGCTTAATTAGTTTTCTCGTGTTTTCTACACGCTGTCTTTAGATGTCACCTATTTTGATACATTGTATCTACTTCGTCTATTTAAGTGTTTACATCAGTAGTTAATATATTAAACTTGATTGCCTTCATATTCTTTTTCGCTTATTTACCGGTGCTTCGCGCTTTCGTAAACTACCTGGTCCTAAAAGTACTAGAAACTTTGGTAAAATTGATTTTTAAATAAAATTTTGTAATAATTATTAAAAAACAATTTCTTTTAATAATACCTAAAATGCACCCTATTCTACAATTTCTGTAAGTTTTACAAAAATTGCTTCATAAATAAAAAAATTATGATGATTTTAGTAACGTGCAAGTTTTTCCAAAAACCCAATATATCCCAAGTATAATATGTCTTACAGATTTCTTCACGGTCCTTAATGTGTTAAATGCGTTTCGCATAAAACAAAACAGGATTGCTTTCGTTTTTTTTTTTTTTTCCATTGATAATAATCTATAAACGTTGTTTGGTCGAACATTGTAGACAGCGAAGCGGTTAACACAGAATCGTGTGGAGAAAGTTGCGAGCATCGGTTTATCGTCGTAGTTATTTTTACGATGGGACAGCTGACAGGGAGTTTGCGAGGATTTCGCGGCGTCATAATAAACGACATATCCTAGAATGCTCCGTCGAGTACGTTAAACTCTGTGAACGGCGATGATCTCGCAAACTACAGAATATTATACTCTGCGTGATATTTTGTGAAAAGATTTATCCGGAAATTTGCTGATGCGCAGGATACATACTCTTTAATGATAAACACGATACTATCGGGTATTACAAAGACAGTGAAACGGAAGTTAGTTTATGTACGCTATAGTAGTACGCCGCTATTTTCGAGAGTAACAAGTTTCTAGTGTTCAAAAGGAATTATTAGTTCGTTGACTAGGGGCAGGCTAATCCAATCAGGATTTCTCCGAAGTTTCACCCCTTCTGACTCGTAGCTATTGACATAACAGTGTGTAGTGACTATAGTCAACTATGCTGGTAGTTTAGGGATGATTTCGAATTGTTTTATCGTTAATAGTAAGATCAAATTTGAAAGGATCAATACGGAAGGAACGTTGAACAAATTTAAAGAAAATTTGAAACATTCTATATACAATTTTCAATATATTTCGACAGTCCTTATTATCATAATGAATACTTCTAGAAAAGAATGATATATTAAAAAGACGATGAAATATTGGCAAAAGAAGAATATACTGAAAAATTGTGGAAGAAAGTAAAATTTCGATGTCAGAAGCCTGATTTTATTAAGTGTCCGGTGACTTACTGACGATGGTGTGCGTTTGATATCCTCTGAAGATCGATCGTACAACAACGTGATTTAAAATTAACAGTAACTTTTATTAGAACGTGAGATAAACCTTCGTGAAACTATTGTCGCGATTACCTGGACTAAAATAATCCCGTGGTTGCAAGACTTGCGCCGCAAGTATTTTCTCCACTTCATCTACGTTAAAATCATTCACATAGAAAAATGAAAATGAACAGAACTTATTTTTCCTATGTTTCTGCTTGCAGGAGTGGAACGATTACAAGCTGAAGTGGAACCCGGATGATTATGGTGGTGTCGACACCCTCCACGTCCCGTCGGAGCATATATGGTTGCCGGATATTGTACTTTACAACAAGTAAGTTGATTTTCTAATCAACACTATTCAGACAACACTTACTGTGATATTGAATTCGACACGTTGCGAACAGGAATCAGTGAAAATAATATAATGTTCGTTTATCGGTTTCTTTTCGGGAAAATATCAAGAAACTGTTGTGTCTATCGGAGTTCTAATGGGGGAACAACAAAATTAAGACCATAAAATGACGTCGGTTATTTCGACGATCGAGAGGTTAAAGGTTTTGCTGATAAAACGTGATAAAATATACGACCGTGACCGGAAAGCAATTTTCTCTGCGACGTCTTGCACGAAGTATGGCGGGAAGCCAGGCTGCGGGAGCAATTTGTTCGTTCGAACGATTTTATTTTTATAACCGGAAAAGACCAGCTTAAACAGCTGTTCGATACGTCCCCTGTCGTATAGCGATATTAAGCGAACCAGACGTTTAGAGCCCGAGTTGAACGTTTCTTAATATCGTAATTCTGTAAATTGTAAAAAGGAAATCTTGAAAGAGCACGAAAAAACTCGGTAAAGATTGATTCTCTCTTAATTCTGTTAACATTAGGATTACGGTCTTTTCTTATATACTTATTTCAACGAAAAACCGTTAAATAAAAGTGCGAACGAAAATCCGAAGATTTCTTTAAAAAGTCGATTTATTTAATTTAGAAATAAATTAATTGTATACTGCTAGTTTGCTTATAAATTTGGATATATTTTGTACCATTCCATTAATAGGAATCACTGAAATTTTATGGAAAATAATAGCAATAGTTTCTGTAATTTTGTTTGTGAATTCCCATATCCGTCAAATTGACGAATCTCGTAAATCTAGTGTTAACTTAATAATAATAATAATTAACTTAATAATAAGTGTTAACTTTTAATTCTTGACAAATTATCGTGTGCTAGCTTAAAAATGCTTTCAAACTAGACGCAATCTCTTAGAAGAACACATGTAAGACAATGGCAAAAGAAAAAGCTGATTAATAAGCTTTCGAAGATTTTTCATAAAAGCTAAAAAAATAAACTTGTATTATTGTCTATCTATTCAATGTAAAGATTCGTTTATTTGCTGAAACAATCAACTTCGTGAATCTTTTGTGGGAGTGAAAGAGACTTTCAGGATATTTCAGCTATCCTTTCGGTTTAATCTGGTCCACGTTGATCCCTTTTTCGTATTGGGGCACGACGTTCCACGTCGTCTGTCACCTTGGTCCCTCTATACTTCATAGGATTTTAGTGGAAAGTGCAGAGCACGGTATCTCATAAACTGCCGTAGAATATTCCACGAGCGGTACGTGACGTTTTCAACCGAACCAGCTAAGGCCATTTCGAAAATCCACGAGCGAAACAGAACACACACTCATTCCACGTATCCTCCCCATAGCCGGTTAACGCTGAGAAATAGGATGTTCGCCTAGTGGTCGACACTTTTACGAGGAGGTAAGGTCGAGATGCGTTCTTACAGTCTCGACGGCTTCTGACCAACTTAGTTATAGTTTACGTCACGTTGAAATCCTTGTCGAATATAACCAAAGAGAGATGAAAAATCTTTTCTTTTCTCTTCCTCTTTTTTTTTCTTTTTCAATTAATTTAGAGGGGAATATTGTCAAGTGTCAGCTCTAAAAGTAACTAGGTATTTAGGAATTTTTTCTGAGAGGATCATTTGTGATGCAGGATTAAATTTTCTTGGGAATGGAAGAAGATATTTTTAAATTGAAGACAAATCTGTTTCTTTTCGTTTTTTTCTTTTTATTCTAGTTATTTTTGTCACGCTTTGTTAACGTTTTCGAAGATGCAACACCTGTTGACATCTCTCGGAGTATCTGTCATTGTCATTTGATTTCTACAGAAGTGGTTTCTCGTTAAAGTTAGATAGTTTGTGCTGAGAATGAACCTAATTTAAGCTAAAAAATACAAAATGTCCGAGATTTATAGCGTGTTAAGGAAAATTAATGTTATTCCTCAGAAAAATTTTATTTTGTATCAATGAGAAAATTGCTATAAATGATCAGTAATATTGAAACTGTAGGTTGAGCTGTTAGAGAAATATATAACGAATGAAATAAGCTTTGTTTAGAATGAAATAAGATGTCAACTGTTAGATGCGCGATCGATTTCTAATCATTCTAACATAAATAAATGACTATAGCAACGTATTTGGGTCCGAACAGACCCAGGCGCCGCCGTGGGAGGATTAAAATCACTATTCTATAAAAATCGAGCTAAAAGATGGAATCAGTAACAGTAAAGATAAGTTTGATTTTAAACTGTTCAAAGACCAACACCAACGATGTCATAAATGAGAGATTTAAATGAAGTAATTAGTTCAAGAATACGGAAGATTGGAATAATTAAAAAGTAAAACTGATTCTGATAGGACATAGAAGAAACAGAGTTCAAATAGACGTTACATATTTCGAGAAAGAAATCAAATGGTATAAATTTCAGAAACGATGAAACAATTATATAAATAGGTGCAAATTATAACGAAACCATTGAACTTTCTGAATTACGTTTCACTAGCAGTTTAATCGGCGATATCAGGTGAAACAAGTAATTATGCTAAAAAAAAATAGAGACTAGAAGGCAAGAGATTATTGAAAAATTCAATTTTAACCTTACAGCTTCGAGTGCAGAGTTAATCGAAGATAAAATAGTAGATATATAATTGTTGGTTAACTTGGAAACACATTTCTCGTAAGCTACACTTTCCTACCGATGTAATTACATTTACAGCACTCGCGGGCAACTTTCTACAAACGTGAACTTAACGGAAACTGAACTGAGAACTTCCTTTTAACACCTCACCACCATCGCTACTCGAAGTGTACGCGCCTCGCTTCTCACTGAAATTGCCAGAGTTGCACTTCGGATCGTGTCTGAAGTCTTTCGAGAATCGTTCATCTCTGAAGTTCGAAGTAAATCAAACGAGAGAGAGAGCTGGAGAGAGAGAGAGAGCAGTGAAAGAGAGAGAGAGCTGGAGAGCAGTGAAAGAAAGAGAGCTGGAGAGAGAGAGAGCAGTGAAAAAGAGAGAGCTGGAGAGAGAGAGAACTGGAGAGAAAGAGGGAGAGCTGGAGAGAGTGAGAGAGAGCTGGAGAGAAAGAGAGAGAGCTCGAGAGAGTGAGAGAGAGCTGGAAAGAGAGAGAGCTGGAGAGAGAGAGAGAGCTGGAAAGAGAGAGAGCTGGAAAGAAAGAGAGCTGGGAAGAGAAAGAGCTGGAGAGAGAGAGAGAGCAGTGAAAAAGAGAGAGCTGGAGAGAGAGAGAACTGGAGGGAAAGAGAGAGTGCTGGAGAGAGAGAGAGAGCTGGAAAGAGAAAGAGCTGGAGAGAGAGAGAAAGAGAGCTGGAGAGAGAGAGAGAGCAGTGAAAAAGAGAGAGCTGGAGAGAGAGAGAACTGGAGAGAAAGAGAGAGCGCTGAAGAGAGAGAGAGAGAGAGAGCTGGAAAGAGAAAGAGCTGGAGAGAGAGAGAGAGCAGTGAAAATTCTCGCGACAAGACTTCATCTCGTGTTGTAAACGATTCGATCGTTTTGCCTCTCTTTGACTTTATACACGATCAACGTTTCCTGTTTACCCTGGACAAGTGCGTTCCTCATTGTGTCTATGGCAATAATGTTCCCTTCTGTATGACGGCCGCAGACGCGTCGCGTCGGCGCGACGCGACACGACGCGAATCTCGACAAGTTTTATTTCCCGATTACGCACTGGAGTGGCTTCAACGCGGCAGGCACGCGTTCAATGGTAAATCATAAAGAACGTTCTCAAAGTCGAAACTCTCGACATACATTACGCCGTTTCAATTATTCGAGTCAATGGTGGTGAGATGCCAGAGGGGCGGAAAAATAGAGAGAATCGATTGTCCTGGCGGCCGTGGAGCTTCGAAAGGCTCAAAGTATCGAAGCTCTGTGTTAGCTGACAACATGCAAATGTATCCTCCTCTTCTTCTACCACTGTGTTATCAAGGGTAGGGAATATAAGAGTAATTTGTATGAATTATTCGAATCTGATTAATAATTCACTCGATGAAAGTTTACCTTGACTAAAAAGAGGCTGGTTAGGAAGGATTGAGGGGTTGATAGAGGAAGGAATTCAGAGGAAACGTTCGTTGTTGTTAAGTCTGTGAAAAGGGATTCTTGCACGATTTCAGGATATCGAGATATTCCGTATAACGTGGCAGATTGTTTTATGTAGGATGAATTTTGATGGAGATGGCTCGTTTGATGTAGCCTGAGACCTGGTGACCTGCTGTTCCTTTGTTCCCTATCTTTCACAGTTTTATCCAATTTTAAACCTCTGTCAGAGGCAATTCGTTGTTTAATAACTTGGTCACGGCTTTGTTGTCCCCGCAAAAGAGGAGTGGCAGGAGGAAGATCGAAGTTTGTTGATTGCTTTTGGAAAGACTATTCCGAGTAAAGGCGAATTACATTCACCGTTATTCGTAGCCTCGTAAATTTACGAAAGGTAAAACTTAGGAGGGTTCTAAATCTACCTAGGGAAGTCAAAGGAATTCTGTTCATTTTTATATAGATAGAAAGTCTAGGGTTCTAGAGATTCTGAAAGATTCGATACGAAGCTGCGTACAATATGTCATGTAACAATATTTTATGACTTTCTTTGATCTTTACCGGCACTTGATGGATAACGTTGCTTCTACACTCTGTAAAATAATATGTTATGCACCAAGGTTATATAAAACTTGTTAGGAGAAGAGGAAGAAAAATACTGAGTATGCGAAGGAGGAGGAAATGCACACTTTTATGCACTTCCGTTCGTAAGTATAGATTTTCGAAACATGAATCGGTCCGTTCCATGAATACTTAATAGTTTTAATAAGAACTTGTTAACAGAGCAAGAAAAATAATTGTAATAATAACTTTTTATCAGTTTCTTTTTTTTTTTGGCTTGCCTCGATTCTTCACAACCATTGGTTTCTTCTCATGGGCTATAAGTGTGACGAAATGTGCCTTTATCTATCTTCAAATGGTCAACAAATTGTTAAAAAATATAGCATTTTTCATATTGTAATAAATTAAGGATTTAATAATCAGTTTTCTTTCTACGAGGTATTTTTAATCAGTTCTAACCTATTAAGCGTCTACTCGAAACAAAAGAAGGAAGGGAAGTGCCGTGAAACAATAGAAAACCGTAAAACGATAGAAAAATGAGTAGAAATTCCTGTTTAATACTAAATATCCATTTGATTTGTTCGTTAAATAAATCCAATTAAGAGAAAAATTTGCATTGAAAAATTCGAGCACTGAAGGATGTTTGTATCGACGCTTCTTCATATTAAATAAATTTGTCGAACGGTTATTTTTTTTCGTTTAAATAAAAAGTATTGAAGCTGGAGGTGTACTTAATCTGATGTAAGAGAAAATAAATATAACAATTCAGTAATCCGTGTGAAAGAAAATTCGATTCAATTTGCACTTGTAATTTAAAACGAATAATCCCATTATTCATATCATTTGATTAAACGCTTTCGAAGGAAAACAAATCATTTTCGTTTGATATTTACGTATCATTATTCTACACGTTTAATTCAAAGAGTACTGTGGAAGTTCTCGCGTACAACTTGGAGGTCAACGACCATTTCTGGCTAGTTTCCTCCCCGCTACCGTCTGACAGCTGGTCATCGACCCTGAAGACACCAGTTGGAAGGTTCCCTTAGGCCTGGAGGGTGTATCAATTAAATCGAAGTCAAGTTGCTCCGGTAAACTTGACTTGGTTACGTGGCATTCGATCGTCGTCTTCTGAGCTCCCTAGTTTCCCCAATGCTAAGTTTCATACTGTGATCCCCGTATCGATTTAGTCGTCGACAAGGCTACACCTCGAAATTACTATACGACGTATTCTGTGGCTACAGTTCACTTCAACTAAATGGATGAATTCATTCTCTAACGATGAATGAAAAGATTCTTTTTTTACTTTACATTTTAAGAGCAACGCATTGCAATAAATATACTATAATTGTAAGGTTTGATAGATTTTGTGGTTAAGAGCTGATCAGGTGTGATTTAAAATAAAATATATTTAACGTTTTTAATATCTGATTTCGTAAGTTTTACAAGAAATGCTTCTTTCCTTTTCATTTCCAACATAATTTTAACACATCTAATGATACTGTTCAATATTTATTTGTTAAATAAACTCAACAGTTTACACCTTTTCTTGTTATATGAAGTTTTCCGTTTAATCTACCTTCAGAAATTGATGTAGAAGTTCTCGTTCCTTCCTGAGAAAAATCTCCTACGAGTTAATGGATTAAAATTTCACATCCTACCCCTTGCTTATTTATACCTTCAGTTATGGGATACTCTTGTATGGGAAATCAAATAGTACGTACAGTACTGTTGCGTTAGCTAGTCACGATTTCTTTTTAATAATTAATCACCGCTATCCATAAAAGTAACGATGGTACCAACACATGTCTATCTAGGAGCTGGCTCTTCCATCACTATAGTTCTCTTCCTCACTCCATTTACCAATGTCGACGTCATTTGGTTCGGGTGCTGTTCCGGGTTCTGCTAGAGGCAAAAAAGAAGAGTTCTTCAGCGTGTCTGCTCTAAAAAAAAATTGTTCAAATCTATAGATCCGACATTGAAGTGCTCACACGCAGACTGTCATCATTTCTACACTCGAGAGGCTTCTACAAGGACATTCATTCTCAAATTATCATCATGAAATCTTCTTCCTTTCTATCTCTAATTTTTCCCTATTATATTTTATAACACTAAATAATGGTAAGTAATTTGTTCAGTGAGTGCAGTACAGCTTCCTGAGAAACAAATTTGATCAGACGTAGAAAAGAAAAAGAGAAAAAAAATATCGAAGGTGTAAGAACTGAAAGGCGAAAAGATATATTCTAGAATTTCAACGAAGCGAAACTTCAAGCATAAATTACAGTGACATTCCTCTCGCGAAATACGTAGCGCGTAGATAAAAATGTCGCTTCGATGAATAGTTTCGGCATCTTTAAAGAATTTTTTCCTTTTACCTCTCGCCACGTTCAACGTACAGATATTATTCGGGAAGTTCACCGAGAGAACTTGCAAGTCACTTTCGAAAGCTACGAAAAATGAATTCTTTTGCGGTAACAGCGTGCATATATATATGTACGTACACTGAGATCCTTTCTCTCTCTCGCTGTATCTCTCTCTCGCTCCCTCTCTCTCGTTTTCTCTTTCTCGCTTTCTCTCTCTCGCGCTCTCTCTCTCGCTCTTTCTAGCTCTCTTTTTCTCGCTTTCTCTCTCTCGTTTTCTCTCTCTCGCTTTCTCTCGCTTCCTCTTTCTCGCTCTCTCTCTTTCTCGCTTTCTTTCGCTCTCTCTCGATCTCTCTTTCTCGCTTTCTCTCTCTCGTTTTCTCTCTCTCGCTTTCTCTCTCTCGCTTTCTCTCGCTCTCTCTTTCTCGCTCCCTCTCTCGCCTCTCTCTCTCGCTTTCTCTCTCTCGCTCTCTATCTCTCGTTTTTCGCTCTCTCTCTCTCTCTCGCTTTCTCTTTCTCGTTTTCTTTCTCTCGCTTTCTCTCTCTCTCGCTTTCTCTCGCTCTCTCTCGTTTTCTCTCTCTCGCTCTCTCTCTCTCTCTATGTATATATATTATTTTATATAATTTTATATACATACATATATATAAAATTCACGAGCTTTCAGTTGGTGCCTCAACGAAAAAGTAATTTGTATGTATACATGCAAATTAACCGACGCTCGAACCGACGATGGAAGTATTTATTAGAGGGTAGAGAGGGTTTCTTCGTTGAAAAGAAAGTTTGTTCGTGAAAGTTTCAGCGAAAAAGCCTTTTTTCAAGGGAGGACGAAAACTTCTCAAATAGAAAAGCTGATGGTCGTGAGGCTTTTCGCGGAAAATCGATAAGCCGCGTGGTGAGGATTGGTTCGAAGGATTCGAGGGGCGTCGACAGATCGCTCGGAATGAAATTTAATTAAGAAACGACCGGCAACGAAGGCGAAACAAACAATCGATAACGCGTTTCGTTTGGCGGTCTGGATGTCGTAAATAAAACCGCGACTCGTTTCACGACTCGAATTCGATATTAACACCTTGATAAATCTGAACTCGATATTCCGAGGTTCGATGTCGATGGCCACTACCACCGTGCTCTGCTCCGTTTATAATTGAACCTATCGATTACGCGAAATTTGTGCTGGTATTATATATATATATACATATATAGAAAGAGACAGAGGGGAAAAAAAAAGAAAGAAAAAAATGATCGCGATATTTTTCGAGTGGTGAATATTGAATTGTTCGAAATATCAGTTTCCTGAATGTGGTTCATGAATAGTCATACAATTTTGTCCACTTTAATCGAAGTGAACGTACCACTCGGATAGATAGAAGGATTAAAAGAGAAAGAAAAAAAAAAAAGCTAACCTCGTATTAATAAAATGAAATGTTCATGGGGAGGTTAAATGAATGAATGGCAGCATTCGAACAAGAAATCAAATTTCATTTATCAGATTCCATTTCTCCCATTATTGTTAAATTGAATTTTCACACGGTGGAGGATAAAAGAGGCACTGAACACGAACAAACCGTGAGACGGGAACGTGTTCACCGCAACAAGACGATAACGGTAATAATATTCCCGGTTAATGGAGATTCCGATGGATTTAATCGAAACCTGGAAATATGCTCCTGTGTTCGTTACAGAAACGATATGGATATATATTCTCCAATGCGTTTCACTGTATCAATCTTTAATCATTTTATTCGCTTAAGTAATCGATGCTGATTTGGTAATTATCACGAAATCTACAATTACTGTACATACAATACCATTTATAAAAAATAAGCTAGGAAGGTTTCTTAGGAGTTTTTAATAATGGTTTTATGACACGATCGCGCAGGAAAAGGTTTTCCTTTATTTATTTACATGCTTTAAACCTGCTGTCTGTTTTGCTTACACTACACGTACACTATTAGGACATTTATTACGTTCGAGTAGAAAATAGTATGTGATTTAAATTATATTTTCTTATCAAAGTTAGTGTCATATATTGTTAAAAATATACATATGTAGCTGTACTTTGAGATCCTAGAGTAAATAATTTACTTTTTTTTTTAGATCACTTTTAGGTTAATTTTAAGTTCATTTTAGAATCACTATTTTTTAGAATAATTTTGTAATATCTTCCATGTGTCAAATAATTTTATATTAAAATTGTAACAACAATAATGCTTGTTTCACATTAAATAAGTAGATTTTAATAGATTTCAGTAGTCGTTTGTAGCGTTTAGAAGGTGTTAGTAAAAAATAAGCAAACGTAAGTAAATTTAAATCTAGATTGGTAAGTTTTAAGAGATTTCGATGGATACTAGTAGAGTACAGTAAATTTAAATAGAATAGAGCAGATCTTTGTGGATTTTAGTCGATTTTGGTAGACTTCAACAGAATCTAATAGATTTTAACTCCGAGTAAATTTTCTCATACGATTTATCAACTTTAACACAGTTCTGCGACGAAACTTTGGAAAACGCAAAGTTTCACTATGAAAAGAAAAAATGTACACACGTTCATAAATTTATTTACTTTTACCTATTTCACTAATTTACTTTGTTTAAATGTACATAAAATTTGAACAGGTTTATGGTGTATGTGCCATTGGATTCTGTAAATTTCAGTATACTTCACATTCAGGTGTCTTAATATTTATGAATGAGAGTGTACATATCTCTTTGGATCATAGTGACCCGATAAACAAATATGTCACGTTTCATAAATATTTCAGAATATTCTACGATTAAAATTGACGTTCTTACTAGCATATTATACAATTAAAATTGGCATTTGTGTTCTTTCTATAACGCTTCGTTGCATGCTGCACAATCTTTCGAAAAATATCATACTAAACTGAACTTATTAATTTCGAAAAACAAATTACTGAATAATAAGACCTTCATTTTATAACTGAAACAATTACAACTTGTTACATACTAAATACTAATTATGTCCGAATTTTATAAGCTGAGATGTCACGAAAATGTTTCCACACCTTTTGTATCTCGACTGATCGATACAGAAAACATATATTACCAAAGTTCTTCTTAGGCGAAAACCATGAATATTTATCGACTAGTGACCCGTCGTTAATTGCACATTGAATCGAAAAGGATGAGAATCGGATAAGCGGGAAGGGAGATGAGGATAGAAGCGAGTGTAGCAGGAAGGTTGAAAGACAGAGTCGAAATAGTTTCACGGAATAGTGGAATGGGTGCAGAGAGCACGGGGGAAAAGTTGAAATTACATGGAAACTATTTCCCTAGAGACTGTATCTCGGGCTCGTGTATCCAGGAAAAACGATTTTCGTTGAATGTGATCCAATAGCGAGCGAAAAAGCGCAGATCCGCGGCGTGTATTGGCTCGAAACAGATAGGACAGGATCCAATAAACCCGGCGAAGCGTCGGGGCGCAATCAACGATGCAAATGCTTCGCCGCATAAAGAAAGCCGCATAAAAGGAGTGCAAAGTGTTTTTTCGTACGCGGTGCCCTTTTTTGCACTCGTACCTGTACCCAGTTCTCGTTTAATCGTCCTCTGTTTCCGCCGATCTGGCTCACAGCTAGATCTCTTCTTGACAAACTTTCTATTAATTACATGGAAATTGAACGAACGTGGCTGTGATCAACGTGAGCTAGTTGGAAAATGTACACTTTGCATAGAATAAACGTACACATGGAAATGCATAATTAATTGTTTCCGTATCACGGATAGAATAAAAATACATTATTTGCTACAAGCATTGGAACTATTCGTCAATTTACACTCCTATTGTTTAATCACTGCTTGATTGTAAACATAACCATCGCGATTATGATTCTATGTCGATGTTTCTATCCTGTATTTCCAAATATACGCGATTGATCGGTTAAATTATTCGTATTTCGTATGTGAGTTGCAAAAGTTTCGGGAAAAATATGAGAAAAGGTATAGAAAAATTTGGATAATTAGTTTTATTGCTCTTCTGTAATTTGTAAGCAAAACTGAAGGTAAAACACTGGTTGATGCGCGGTGATACGGGCCTCTGATGCAAATCAGTTAATAACAGGAAAAAATAGTTAATATAAAATTCTGAGAAGAAAAAAGAAAGAAAAATGTCAAACTACTCCAAACAGCTACATACACAGCTTGAATAAACAATCGAGAACGTGCGACGAGACTCCGGGGAGATTTCTCCGATGGAAAAAGTTTGTGAGTAACGAAAATGGAAGAGAGGGGAGAAAAAATGGTGACCGATAGAGAAGTCCCAGTGTAACCAACCAGGGTAAATAGGCGTCGGTCGGTGTGAAGCGGGCGAAAGGGTTCGGTACAATGACCCGGAGGACGTGTACGTGCGGGCGGGCAGCGCGAAATGCAAAGTTAAAATATGCAGGGAACGTACGTGAGCCGAAATCTCGTTACTCCATTATCACCGGATTACTGCGCCTGCACCTCTTCCCAGACGCGGTAATCTGGTCGCGCGTAGTCTCTCTCTCTCGCTTTCTCTCTTTCTCTTTCTCTTTCTCTTTCTCTTTCTCTCTCTCTCTCTCTCTCGCTTTATCTCTCGCTTTCTCTCTTTCTCTCTCGCTTTCTCTCTCTCTCGCTTTATCTCTCGCTTTCTCTCTTTCTCTCTCGCTTTCTCTCTCTCTTTCTCTCTCTCTCGCTTTCTCTCTCTCCCTCTGTTTCTCTCTCTCTGTCTCTCGCTTTCTCTCTCTTTCTCTCTCGCTTTCTCCCTTTCTCACTTTCTCTCTCTCTCGCTTTCTCTCTTACTTTCTCTCTCTCTCTGTTTCTCTCTCTCCCTTTTTCTGTTTCTCTCTATCTCTCGTTCTCTCCGCGGCAACGCGCATTAACGAAGTAACACGGCCTCAAAGTAACTGCCCGCTGGACCTGCCCGCGTGATACAAGTCTCTAGCCCCTTCTGTGGCAATTGCTGCTTCCGCGGGGCAACCGTTTAACCTTTAAAACCTCATCCGAGGAACCATAGAGTTTCGCTGCGCGTTTTAGCGGCTTCAATTATAATTCCGTATGGAGAACAGTCGCCTGTGAATCTGATGTGTTTTTCGACTTGTCTGTGTACATCTTAGAAACAGACAGCTGTTGTATTTTATCGCGAGCTTTAATCATATATACACGTTTTATTCGTACATGTAAAACAAGTTTTGTGCAATTCATTTTCAGAGAAGTCTTTCTCACATTCATTATACCGAGGGCATCCGTACAGTTCGTGAAACATGAGTACACTGGAATAAAAATGTTTCCATACAGCCGACTAGAATTTCGTAATTTAATTTATCATCGTTCTACTCTGAGTTTGTAAACATATTTCTTTAACGAGTTGGAAATTGTAGAGGCAATAAGAATTATTAATAGTTAAAAAAAAAAGTTTACATCTGTTAGCTGTTGTTGGTACAATTTAAGAGCAAAGATAACAAAACGATCAATTTGAGCATTCACTGTTATTCATTTGTCTTATTTATCGATAAGTATTAGGTTAGCCAATAAATTCGGTTTTCAACATCTAATTAAAAATAAAAACAATCTAAATCTGAGGAATTAAAATGTCTACAGTCACTATAAGTGCTCGCGGTGTTACAGGTAGTTTAGGTCCTAATTAAATAATTAAACTAATTAGTAATAGTTTAGAAAATAAGTATAATAGTTTATATCATAATTAATATAAAATAATTCGGAAATTATGAAAAGTCAGGGAGTACCAATGTTCTAAAATAAACAATACCAAAATAATGAAGAAAGAAAAAATAAAAACGATCGAAATGACACACTCTGATTTAACTCATCTCACACTAAAAAATCGGCAAATCAGAAGTATATTTTATCAAGCAATATAAAAACAAAAAGAATGGTACTGTCTCTATAATTTTCAACAAAATTCGTGAGTCAAGAAATCGAAACTGAGCCGGAGCTTAGTTCACAAGTGCACAAATTCACAGTTCGAAACAATATACATTTCCTATTTAGACAAGTTCAAGATTGTACACAGCGAACACATTCATCATAAACCCACTTATAAAATCGAACTGACTTTGTATCCTCGTTACACGATATATTCTCGAGTCACCATGTGCAACAACGTTATCGATAAACAGTGAGACATCAGTGTCACCATAATATCATATAGAAGGCGTATTCTAGCGAAATTACACGTTGGTACCATTCTCCTTGGAATTTACCACGGTGGGAACTACGATAGTCACTCTGTCCACGGTTGATAGCCATAGCATCGAGTTTATGATTCATAGCGCACGATGAGTCGAGGCATGCGACAATCCACCAAAACACCGGCGGCTTATCGAGCACCGTAATACATTTAACGTCTGAAACAGACTGCTCGCGTGGTAAATTAAAAGGAAATTGAACTGTTCGCGACTCCGATGCTCGTAAGTCACGCTTTACCGCCCGCCCGGAGATTCTCTCCGTCCGTTATACGAATTAACCACATTTACGATATAATTCGATTATACTTGCATCCTGTATTCTCGTCGCTTTCCCCTTAACGGAGGAAAAAATATTAAGACACACAAGCACTTCTGACAACTTCTGTCTTCGTTAGAATCAAAATGTAGAGGAACATGGTCAAAAGCTCAAGTTTGTTTGAGTTGTTTGGGTGTTTGTCAGTTTATAAAAAAAGAAAAGCACAGATTGAGAGTATAATTGTTTGAAGAGAGGATATTGTTACGAACACACTGTTTTTTCGTACCGATCCATGTAATAATAACATTGTATTAACATTACATAACGTAATCGTATATTATTTTATATTTATTATATAATACAATTGTATTATTATTACTACTAGTATTAGTATCATCAAGACTTTAATCGAATAAAACTATTATTTTTCGAATACTGTGCATCGGAATCTAACACCGCAGTATTCGTTACATCCTTCTCTCGAAATACAATCTTAGCTGATGAATTCACGTAATCGCTTTTCACATCCAAGACGCGACCTCAAACACCTTTAAGACGACGGATCTTCAAGTGTATTCCAAGACACGCTGCAACATTCCAGAAGGAAGAATAGTCATTGTAACAGAATTGCTTCCGACATGAAGCGTGAAAATTCACGTCTGTTCGACTATCATCAGCGTGTACAAGCCTCTTTCTTCTTTACCGTCTTCGTACATCTTCTCTAGTTGTATTCTCGTCGTCTAGTGCTCGGCATTGTAACAGCCTATGTGATCTAAAACACGCCAAATACACGCGGCCTTCTTAGAATTTGAATTTGCATCCCTGCTTATAGCTCCCGTTACATGGAAAACCAGCGCTGACGGAGAGCGTCTCTGCACGTTTCTCTGCATAAATACACGCGGGTATCTCTCTTCTTGGCAAATTGGGCCTGGTGGTTGATGTACGTTGATTGCTAATTAGTGTGTTTCGGTTTCTATGGAAGGAGTGTTGGTATCGAAGATGGTAGAAGGGGGAAGGAGAAGCTAAGGGTTGTGTAGGGTTGTTTCCATGTAACTTGGTGGATGAAGTTTCAACGCAAGAGATAGGAATTGCGGAAGGGGCGACAGAAACGAATATGCAGTAACTGGTTTCCTGAAGCAAGCGCGGCTAATTCCTTTGAGTAATTTCCGAGAGGTGAGGCTTTTCTGTTGTTCGAACGTTGTTACAGTGTTGCGAGAATCCGCTAATGTTGCTCCTTCTTTAGGTAATTAATTAGGAAAAGAATTGTAACTCGAGAGAATATTAACGTTTTACATACGAGTGATGATTCGATTGTCTAACGTATAGAGCTTTGCAAATTTGAAAAATTCTATGGAATATTCTCTTGTGTAAAATGAACAGGTTTATCGTAGAATTTCCTTGGTGAAAGAAGCTTTTCCCATCCATGGAATTTAAAATCTACGATTCAGGAGGACAGGTAGAAACGTTCTTTTTGCAATGCAATTCTCGTTATTCGCTCATAGATATTTCCTCGAGTCTGTGAACGAAAATAGACCTGCCGCGAGACAACAAACCGCCATTGTCACAGATTGCTGACCATTCCCGCGAAATCCACGATAATCTTTTTCAGCCGGCTCGCCAGTCTCGACGAGGCCATCGCTTTCACTCGGATCGTTTGTCTTGTTTCAACCAGCCGCTTGTTTCTGTATTCTCGTTTTCAATGGCCTGGTTCCGCGTTCGCTCACCTTTCAACGCCGATATCAATGAATAAAAAAGAAAAAACCTCCTTTCTCTTATTAGTGAACCATCTTCTACGATGATTTCTCAGAAAAGGGAAGTTCGATGTTCTTTAAATTGAATTTCTATAATTTTTCGTTATCTTTTTTTTCTTCGATTGTACGAAGAAAAGTGTAAATAACACAACTTTAGATTTTTATTTTCTCGAATTGTGGAGGAACAACAAAGAGGAGCTAAAAAGTCGGATAATGAAAGAAAAAGAAGACAAAGTAATTCATAGAATATCAAACCGTTTAACCCTTTCGCTTATGACGAAATATGATTGCTATGAATGAAACACGTTACTGACCAATCGACAGTCATACAAAATGCTACAACATATAGGGTGTTTGCGAAATCGTGGTACAACCGGTGAGGTTGTATGATTCCTCACATAAAATCTAGTCGAAAACAAGGAATATAGTTTTTCCATACGGGGCGTCATTTTCGAGAAAATCGAGTGTACTTAGACAGAGTGTACTTTATTCGCTCGATCCAGCCTGCAATTCTCATTGCTGCTTGCATCCATAAACAGTATCCTTTAGAATATGGTACGACTTTAATTAATAATTAGCCGTAAATCAATCTAAGTACCTAACGAATCTTCAAACTCGATTTTTTCGAAAATGACGCCCCGTATGAAAAAATTTATTCCTTGTTTTCGACTAGATTTTATGTGAGGAATCATACCCCTATCAGTTGTATCACAATTTCGAAAATACCCTGTATAAATGCGTTTTATATATAAATTTATAATAATGTCCAAACAATTTTATTACGAATCTCTTTTCACTGTTCAATCGATGTGGATTACAGCAAAATCCTTCTTCTTGACTATCGTGAGAAATAAATTTAATACGTATTATCAATCCCAGGAATTTGAACTGTTGAGAAAAGGACATTTCATTTGTACCAGTCTAATATTTAATTATTAAACCACGCAATATTTTGAATTCAGTTAAGAAACTGGAATTTTCTCATGGTACCAGATATCTCTGCTCCAAGATCTGCTATCGAAAGATTTATTTCCCCAATAATTCCCGTTCCAACTTCAGTAACGGGAGCCCCTACGTGGTTGCTGGCGTCGCTCATTGGGATTTACACTGACGTTGTTTCCACGAAGATGTACGAAGGCTGGACGAGAGCGTACGTGTTGCGATCAGCAGACACGTTGAACTCAGCTACGAACACGGGGGACCGGAAGACGATTTTTATCCGGCCTGGTACGTGCCCTCTGAGACGCCCTTTAAAGGCATTAAGAGGGATTCTGTGTTTCCCAGGACGAATGTTAATGTTTATGGTGATTTATGTCGCTCTTCGTTCATGGAAAAAACCTCTTTCATACTGTCCTCTCGACTTTCCATTACGCTCTCTCCTATCGACTGGAAAAACTCACAACTCACTGGAACTCGTACCTGTTTCTTTCTTTTTTTTTTTTTTCTGCAACTGTGGATATTGCTTGTGTTTTATAAACGGTTGCTAAGAAACTTGGCTTTAATATGAATGTAAAAATGATTCTTAGTGTCATCGACACGTTCGAAACTATTTGAAAATATTTCCTTGATGTAGAGGAAAGAGTAGAGTTTGTTTCTTTAGTGCTAGACTAGTGTTAATCGAGGCTTTCCTTAAAGAAATAAAAAATAAATATTCTGCGTTATTTATCATATTCACATTATTTGCGTTAATTTTTAACAATCTTCCTTCAATTTTTGTTTCTTAGAAGACACTCTTAAAGATCCTGAGCGAAATTTTCATTTCCAGACGTTATCAGAAATTGTCATTTTTTAATATCCTCCATTCTTGATCAAATTTTACAGATTTTATTTGATCAAACAAAGTGCTTTTTGCCAGAATTTTTTAAAGTGTAGTTTTCAAATTATTTTTATCCCACGAACCTTTTCTCTTATTATCCATGTTGCTTGGTATCTTTTAATCATTGAAAAATAAATAATACGAACAGGAACACGCAAGATTGAGATTTGTATTGTTTGGCAATAGGAGGAAACGTTTTGTCCGTAACCAGAGGATAGTGAACCTATTAAGAAGACTTGTTTGTGTGAAAACCAATTCACTGTATACACAATATACAAAAATAATTGAAAAAGATTTACCGAAAAATAATTACACAACTCACATGTTTTTTGGCTTTGAAAGTTGGTAGATGTAATAATTAATACACAATAATAAAAACACTATAATCAATCAATCTCTTTAGCTGTGCACATGGATCGTTTCGAAATCTAATCGTTGTTTGTTCTAACTTCTCTACGGTTCGCGTGGAATAACGACTCAGCAGCTTTTCAATTGTTACAAATATCAACTCTTATCAACTGTTCTTAGCCCATTAAGTCCTAACGTTGAGCTAATGCCACATTTCACTCGCAATTTTTTCCACCAAAATTCATAACTTCTGTTTTCTTATGTTGCATTTATAAATGAAAGTTTAAAAAAAATTCCTTCTTCCGTCTAGATTCTACAATGTTCCAAAATTTGAAGAAATTGAAACATTTATAACACTAAAATAACTAGAGAAATAAAGCAATTTTTATACACATAATTATTTGTTATAAATGTGTATGGGAACCAATATAATTGCTAACGTAAAAGTTTTTGGATCGGTAATTTTTGTGTAATAAAATGTTGCATTTACACAACGTTCGGTCTCCAAGGAATTAATATTAAATTGCTAAGAATTGTATAAAAAAATACATTATAACTGTAGACACTACATAGAAACCTACTATACGAAAGTGAAGCATAAGAATGTTTCCATGATGCAGAAAATAAATAAGCTTATCACAATCTTATAAATGCTTCAATTTCACTAACTTTCGAACATTCTAGGATCCAGATGGGAAAAGAAATAGCGATGAAAAAAATATTAAGCAACTTTTGAAACTTTCATTTATAATTGCAACACCAGAAAGCAGAAATTATTAATGAAAATTTGCTGAAAAAAAAAAATTGCCAGTGAAATGTAGCGTTAGCACAACATTGGAGCTTAATAGGTTAAGGGAACTCCCATTATTTCCTCGTAAAAGTTATCATAACTGAGTACATAAAACGGAAACCATTGTATAAACTAATAGAGAGAGAGAAAGACGTTTAATTAAAATTTTGCTGTATGTTTCTATTTTACAATTAACTTCCTCCAACGAAAAAAATTGAGTTCGCAGCAGAACGTGAAAGTTCTCTTTTCAAAGAATCATGATATCCAATCTAGTTTCACGTATTTCACGTCGATCCAATCGTCGAATTTATCGTCTGGGCCGATTTTAATTGGCTGAAACGGGTGGTGCCGAAGGAAGGACAAAAACGTACTGCAGAATCTCCCGTTGTACCACGAAACTTACATATATCGATCCGGCGACCATCTCGCGGTGCGTTCAGTAGCGTACGAAGTTGAAGATTCGCCACGAGTTCTCCGATATCATCCTTAGGAAAAATATGAACCTCGATATTTCTTACATAGCGTAAAGTATATTCTCGTTTCACTTAACCAGTTAACTGTGGCGATCATTTTGCAAAGTGTGTGTGTTACTGCATTGCTTACGAGTTAGCTCTCAGGAAGTTATGAATCCAACTGAAATTATTTATCATTTTTATCTGCTTATTTCATTTCGTCTAGACCTCTAAACATTTTAAACATATTAAAATTTACGAATATAATTTAGTTTTCGCCAAAATTACAATTTAAATATCAAATTCTAACCAAATTTTACGCATCACGGATATAATCGTCATGACACAAAATTCTGCCACATCTCTATGACGGATATAGTCGTCAAACACACTTAACTGGTTAAGTAAGGATTTTTCGCAGATTTCAAGCAAGATACAACACTTCCGCTCTACACGCGTGTAAAGCGGAAGCACTGTATCCCTTTAAATTTCCTCTCGTTTCGAGATAATTAGATTACAAGCAAATATAAAACGTTAAGGTTCAACTTCTCCTTTAGCTAGAAATTTTTATTGAAAAAAAAAAAAAAAAGAAATAAAAAGCATACACTGTTTTCTGATTTCGATAATTGAAAAATGTCGAGGTAATCGAAAGATAAAAATAATAATAGACGTTTCGTTCACGAAGGTTCTTTAATTTTCATTCCGTCACGTACCAGAGAGAGGAATTTCGAATAAATCCGTGTAAAACACAGAATGGTTGGTTGAACGAAGAATGCTTTCCACGGCACTGAGAGTGCACCAGCCTGCGGCTGCGGCCGAAAAGTCGTGCTCAATGGAAAACTAAATCTCAAGGTTTAAAGGGGGGAGAGAGGATAACGCGGCCCACCCTCTGAAGCAACGCCAGCAAGTTTCACACAACTTCGATACGCTTTTTCCGCGAGAGGGTGCATCGACCCCTAGATTCGACTGTTTTATTTTTAATCCAGTGCCGCGTCGGGGGAACATGGAATAATTCGCGAAATTGCCTCCATGGCGCCGGAGCTTTCGTTCCTATTGTTTGGATAATCTATAAGATCGAGCTCGAGGAAGATAATGTTTTGATATTCTTCGTAGAACACCCTTTGCATATATCCATTCACAACAAAACTCCAACTACCTCGTTACCTTATTACTATTACTATTTCTTTCAAATATATTATGCGCAGATATAAATTTTTCTCGATTGAAGTTAGGTTATGTTAGGTTATGTTAGGTTAGGTAATGAAGTTATGTAATTATAAGTACAATCATTCAAATCGGAATATTTACGATGGTATTTGCAAGCTGTCAGAAAAATGGGGAAACGTAATCGATAGTGATGGAAATTATTTCATTCGTTTCGATAACGATAAATTAAGAAAAAAGATCCCTCTTCTCTCGAAGGTTTAATTGAACTATTGTGCACAAAGTTATATTGCTGCATAATGAACATGTAAAAATTAATCAAATACTTAAAATCTTCATTTTTTACTAATTCCGTCATCTGATTCGATTTTTGTAGGCATCACAGACATATTACTGTATGAAATAATAATTTTAATTAAACACAATATTGTATCATGAAGTGTATATGCGAGAAACAATTAAAGTGTAAAGAGAAAGAATATTTGTTTAAGAAATAAGATAATAAAAAATTGTCCTTCCTTAACCCTTTAATTGTGGGTATGGTTTATAAACCACATACTAAAATTATAACCAACTTGTATGTTTATTATATGATACTTTCTTACTTTGTATACTTTTTGTAATTTATAAAACAATTCGAATTATATTGTCTAGTATTATGATTTGATTTTAATAAAATATGTTTTTCGTCTTTTTTTACGTTTAGAGCGATCGGTTGTGCTAAAAGTACCCTCAGTTAAAGGGTTAATTGTCAGTCGAGTTGTTGTATCGAACCAAGTATTGACTTAAAGTCACATTTCCAATGCAAAGGATTAATAAATCATATCCTACGTGATTTTTATTCTGAGCATAATAAATCTACGTGAATTTAAAAAATTTCTATCTAAGCTATACTTTAGCTGTATTCTAGTAGCTATAATAACGTGATTTACGTCATAGAAGAACGATAGAATTTAATTTTCTACAAATTTTTGCCGCGTTTCATAACAGCAAAATATAAAATGATATAGTTGAAAACTGGAAATCTACTAACTGTCAGGTGACTTATGGATAGGATTGTAGTTTCTATGGAACACAGTGTTCGGAAATCCTAGCTGGACATCCGTAACAGAAGAACGAAATAGACCGGAGGATTTGATGGCGTAAATGCCATCTGGGTAACAAATGGAAAATGCCGTGGCGAACGGGGGTGGCGAAAAATTGAATGTCCCCGTTAGACGAGGAGAGGAGAGGAGAGAGGACAATGTAGTTTTTTTTCCAGCGACGTTCGATGTCGGTCGAGTAGACAACCGTGCTTAAAAGGGACGTCGAGTTTGAAGATTTACACGGCGTTCGTTGGCAAGAACCGGTACGCAGGGAAAAAGGCATGATTAATCGAGAGATTCCGAACTTCTTTGGCACAACTTTCCACTATTCTCGGTCCTTCCTGCGTTTGACACTTATGAGATCTATTCCAACCCATCGTTTTATCATAAAAAATTTCGACAATTTATTAACCATATCAATGATTAATCCACTCATTTTTCTTGGAATCATTGTCTAAGGATGTTAGAGACTGTTAATTTTTTAAGAAAGTGATAGGATATAGGAAAAGTGTTGATTGCCTAAAATTGGTATTGTACCATAGGCGAAATAATAAGTCAAAGAGGCGTCTACTAATTAAGTATAACGGTAACGAAACCTTGTTGTTCAATCACTAAAAGAAAAAAAATATTCAGTATAGAAGAGAAAGAAAATATTTCTAGATACAGAAAAAGCCATCTTCTCTTGAGATCCTCTGAAAATCTGCAAAGTTTCAAAAAATCGCGATTTTTGGATTGTCGAAGTTCCCTTGTAAGACAGATTGTTAAAACAGCAAGATGACGATTATATGATAGGTGAATTTCATTTCAGTAAATCGTTATTTTTAATTTAGCAAGTAATTATGAATTAAATTCGTTTAAAAAAAAAACAGATATTTTAAAAATCGTATAACATTTAATTTCTAAATATATATTTATAATTTTTCTGTAATAAAAAGATTATATATATCGGAAAGTCAGTGACCGAATGCTTAACACAGATTTTCCTCAAAAAAAAACTAAAAGAAAGAAAATTATCGTTCTACTTGTGTAAAACGAGTACATTCCTTCTAAATTAGTAGACCTAACATCTAGCTCATTTATCATTCTAATCACGGTTCAAAGACCACACAGAATTCTCAAGGTTTCGTAATTACACTCGTCGTCCACTCGGAAGCAGCGAGTTCCTCCGTTATAATATAGAAAACAAAGGCCTAGGATGCCAGAGATCACCATTCCGGAGACACGGTGCGTTTAAAATGTCAGCCTTTCGCTATGTTGCATCTCCATGGAATTATCAAACCGTGGATGCATTGTTCTGGTTAGGTGTATGACGTGAGATCGGGATATACCGTCGAACTTCCGGTCGATCTGCGAGCAATTTTGCACGGTTAAGCTAATTTTCCATGTATCGAGGTGTGCTTATACGAATTAGGACGCTACCCTTCGCCATTCAACCCTATAATCGGCGACTTTGACCGCGATGCGCTGTTTCATCGATACGATCGAATCGACGCAGATAGAGAGGTAGGATTACATGGCGAGGTACTAATAATTGTAGCAATGAAGTGCAGTGTAGAGTGTCTAGGAATTCTGTGGTAGGAAATTATAGGTCTGACGGTTATTAACCACTTGCGCTAGAAAGACGTGTTACACACGTCGAGTTGCTTTTGTTTCAAAATCGCCAACGATGTGCTGTACACGTCCATAGGCAGTTGTAATTGATTTATAATCGATTGAAATTGTTTGTCGAAGTACAGTTATTTAGTGGATATTGCACTTTTTAATGTTTATGTTTTATTTTGTAGGAAAATAGTAATGGCAAAAGGTTTTCACACGCGCATCTGTGAATTAGTTACCAGCGCAAGTGGTTAAGAGTGGGACGGGATACTGTAACACTATGGAGTTCGAACTATTTGTTCATGTGGATAACCGATTCGTAGAATCGAAGATGAATATTTATCCCGTACTTCTTGTCTATTGCATCGAACAATAGCGCAAATTCGTACTTCGCAGAGATGGTTTATGATGGTTTAAGGTGTTTTGAGTTGGTTTGAGGTGGTTTGAGGTAATTTTAGGTGGTTTGCGACTGGTTTACGGTGGTTTGAGCTGATTTGATGTGGCTTGAGGTTATTTGAAGTGGCTTGTGATCGTTTGTGGTGATTTGAGATCGTATGAGGTGGTTTGAGGCCATTTGAGGTGGTTTGTGATGGTTTAAGGTGGTTTGAGTTGGTTTGAGGTGGTTTGTGATTGGTTTACGGTGGTTGGAGTTGATTAGATGTGGATTGAGGTTAATTGGAGTGGCTAAGTGATCGTTTGTGGTGGTTTGTGAAGATTTGACGAATTAACTTTGTGCGAATAGTTTTAATTTAAACTGGACTGTATACTATTTGATTTATTCGATTTACAATGCTCGTTATTCTACACGTATTGCTTCTTTCTCTACTAATGGTTACTACTAACTGATCTATGCTAAGTTTCCCATGAAACTATCTATACCAAGTCTTGCGAGTTACTAATAATTTCTCTTTGCGAAAAGATCCCGCGATGACTCCGAGTAAAGACACATTTACATTATTAAAAATTATTATGAAATCAATTTTCAATATCATTTATAGAAAAATTAAAGATGCAAGATTGCACAGAATGAAGGTAATATGTAAAATATATATAAAATATCCAAATTATAGTGTTTTTTGTGATATATGGTAGGTGAAATAATTTTCTATCGAAGTTCTATACTTTTTTCTAAGATAGATTCGTTAATAAGCAAAATTGTCGTATCTGGGGTGATGAAAATCCATCGTGTTACTTGTGAAAAATTTCTATTTATGGGTTGAAATAGAGAAAACAGATATTTTTTCATATATATATACCGAGTGAGAGAGGCCCGATAGCGGAAACATAATTATCGACCGGCAGCAGAGAGTGCAAGAGACCCACATTAACGCAGCCAGGTCCGCGTAACCTGATTACCGGTTAGGCGGGGGATGGAACTTTATCCGATACAGAAGTTCCGTTGCAAACAAACCCCGCGCGACGATCAAGGAGCCCCCCCTTAGTTCGATGTTAAACACTGCAAATCCGCTTGCGCGTGTCTTCAAAGCGGATTACACGGGAATCGAGCGTGCAGAACTATTTTCACCGTTCTGTACAATTTTGCCTCTGTATACAGTGCATCCAGTGTCAATTATACAACAGCAAAGTACACGTTTCATTAATATTTTCCGGTGGTAGGATCAATTTCTGTAAGAGGAAATCTCTGCGGTAGAATTATATTTAAAAATATAGTAATTCGAAGTAGATCGCGTCGTAAATAACGAACAGATTAGAATGCGGATTCTTATGCATTTATAGGAAAATTAAAAAATCTGAAATTGTACAAAAAATATACAAAATATCTAAATTATAGTGCTTTTTATAATACTGAAATTCTAACTTCCTTCAGTATGTTCTTAAAAAAACAAACAGAAAAAAAGATGAATTCGTATAAAAATGTATAGTCGCCATTCGTTCAACGATGGGCGATTATAGTCGTGATTAGTACCAAAATGATTAAGAAAAGTAGCAACTTAAATCAAAAATATTAACACTATCTAACCTTTTCTTATTGATAACAAACTATTACTCATATATGTACTGAATCTCAAATTTCAAAAATAGTCTTTACAGACGACTATAGTTGCCGTTCGTTTAAAGCGAGCGTTCAACGATGGACGATTATAGTCGTCGTTAGTACCAAAATGGTTAAAGCAGTTGTAGCTGTAAAACAAATTGTACGATCGAATATTTCTCCCTTTGACGAATTCATTGAACATCTTGAATAGTCTATACCATGAAATGAATAATTAAATAATAAAATTCAGCTATTGTACGAGTTCGTGCAGAGATCTATCAGGTTAGATAGCTGTAGAGTTCTTCGAGTTGTCAGCTGGTGGTGTACCGAGTATTGTAGGAGGGCGGATCAGCCGATAACAGGCGGACAGTGTGATAAGGTTATCGGCGCGTAACGAGACAATTCGTTTACACCTCTCTTTCATCGGCTATACATTTTTCAGGCGGCGCTCGACGCGATAAAAAGCTCGAGGTCGGTTACGCGGCTTTATTCCACCGTTGCACGTGTGCAACCTCAATTCCCAGCAGCGTTCATTCATCCTCGAAGCGATCCACACGCTCCTGCTACTGCATATTAAGATTCGAACGCGGTTTTCCCGCTGATTTTCCATATTCCACCAACTTATTTCAATCGTTCAGAATTTATTGAACTTACATTCCGTGTTATAGCTAAAGCCCCATGGAACCGTGATCGATATTGCATAATATCTTTATGATACATACGGTAATATAAAGTGTAATTAATCTTATCGTTTATACAAGGGTATTTCCTTTAACTAGAAACAATGAAATATTTAACGAGTGACTGATGTTTCCGAAGAAATGTTCTTATAAAAGTTGTTTGGTATAAATAATATATAATAATTTAATAACTGATGTAATGTTAAATGTAAATACATAGTACGTAACTTCCAAGTTACATGGTGTTATAGAGAATTAAATAGCAACACTAATCAAGATCTGAATAAAAAAAGATACATTTTATGAGACCTAATCTCCTCAGGCTCGATTTTACAATCTCGTTTCATTTCTTCCACCGACTATACCTTTTCTATGACAACAAAATATCACATATTTCAACAATTATTTATCACTCATCCAATTCACCCGTGATTATATATTTCACTTTTTGATAAATCATTGAAATTTTCGATTTTTTTAAAATTCTGCATGCAAGTTAATTTCGTTATATCACTTATAAGTTACTTTGCATTATTATTACACGCCAATTATGAACCAAAATTTTCCTAAGAACACAGTAGAAAATTCGAATAGTAAAAAATTGGAAACTAATAGTAGAAAATTGGAATAGTAGAGATATTCTACCCGCCCATTTTCCCATTTGTTGAGAAAAAAGAAAGAATCTCAAGCTAACATTACCAGATAACACATTCTTACTTACCTTCTACTGTTTATCATCAGAATTTTCTCATAGTTTACCTTCGTTGCATCGATAAATTGTAGTAATTATTCTGGAAATGTTGATCAGTTTAAACGTAGAGAGATTAATTAACGGAACGTTAGACACGATATCGCGAGATTCCATATTGGAACTACTTATTTCTAACGAGATGTGGAGTAAAAACGGAACATAAATCAGCGTGGACATTAATTTTGTTTTCAGCGCCGATGGCAACTATGAGGTGACCATTATGACCAAGGCAATTTTGAACCATACGGGGAAGGTCGTGTGGAAACCGCCAGCGATCTATAAATCATTTTGCGAGATCAACGTGGAGTACTTCCCCTTTGACGAGCAGACTTGCTTCATGAAGTTTGGTTCGTGGACTTACGACGGGTACACGGTGAGTAATAAGATTCACACGATAGTTCCATCGTGATTTAGATAGCTATTAATCATTCTCGTGAAATTTCCAAGTATATCGAACCTTTTGAGTAAAAGAAGTCTTACAACGTCATAACTCACAATCGTCTGACACAAACGACTGGTCATTGTATTATTTACACCACTTGATTTAACCCTTTCGCTACGAAAGTGCGACTATAGTCGCTATCCGCAAGATGCTATTCATATACAGTCCCGTCCATAAGTCACCGGACACTTACTAAAATTAGAATGTGGACTTCGAAATTCTACTTTTTACCGTAATTTCTCAAATAGTACACTCTTTTCTTGCAACAGTAACCAGTAACTGAACATTTTTAAATAAACAATTCTTTTCTAGAAGTATTTATTGGGATCATAGGAACTGTCGAACTAAAAATGAAGAAGATTGAACGATACAATTTCTCAGCACCATGTTAGTCTCTATTTAGTAACAAAAAACCCTTCTTCAATTGTTTATAAACACTTAATGAAGCTACAGATATGTTCTTTAGTTAATTTTGAACTGTCGAAGTAAACCAAATGTGTATACAGAATAACATCGTATAGAATTCGAGCTGTATTTAATAAATACTTCTTTTTCTTAACATTTATTCATATTATACATATGCATTTTTAACTTAGCATACAGATATAACCGTAAAATAGATAAAAATAACAAAATATGTTATAAATTCGAAACAGCAAATTGTATTTGCATGCTAATAATCATTTATGCTCAGAAAGTACAAATGTCCGATGATTTATGGACGGGAGTGTACAACGGGCCACCATAGTCGCTTGCCATTTTATACGCTCCACAACTTATTCTGGATTTGCAGTTTGGTTGTTAAAATATTTTTGTAAATTTCGTTTGTTTCTCACGGGCGATACATTCTAGTGACGATGAAAAAAAAAGTAAACGTTTTTCGAAGAGGTTAATTGATTTTTGTATCGATTTCCACGCAATATGTACAGTTTTATCGCGACGTCTCGTTCAGAGTGGGAGCATCTTTACGGAAAAGATGCTCATAGTGAAAGGGTTAATGTATTCGAGGAAAACACGTTCAGCGAATAATTAATTCACACCGGAAAATCGTTTACGATCAGGTAAGTCGAAGTGAAGAAAATAAATGTGGAAAGTTGCATTTGGAAAAGAAAGAAAGAAAAAAGAAAGGAAAAATCAGTCTCGATGGTGTGCACAAACCTTTTAGCGCATCGACGAACTTATCATCGAGCGCATAACTCACGTCAACGAGAGAACATTCAAGATAAAAGAAAATCACCGGAACATCGACGTTCCATTTATACCCGCGAAATATTTTCCTTCTTTCTGTTTTATTTTTTTTTTTTATTTTTGTGTTTTTTCTTCTTTTTTTCTCGTTTGCTCATAAACGAAACGCTACAATGCACGCGTTACGTAACATTGTTATTTCATATATACTTTTTTCTCCCTCTGTTTTTTTTTTTCTTTTTTCTCCATCCGCAAGCTTTTTATTCGCTTCGACTACACCCGTTATATGATGCATCGTGATCGTAAAATCGAACAACCCATCAAAATTCCCCATTGCCATACCAGTTCTCCTCATCTTTGTTGTTTCTTCTTCGCGTTAAAGATTGTGCAGTGGAAATTTTCAGGCACCACTTGGCTATCGTATGAAGACACGAATGAAATTTTCTATTAAATGAAAGCATCGCCCGTTGCTTTCGAATCACTGGGAATTCTCTCGCCTCGGGAGCATCTAGAAAATTTCATAACGTCGAAGTAGAACTGGCTGTTGGGATAGCTTAACAAAACATTCGCGCAGTTTTTGTCCTAAGAAATCTCTGCAACGCGAATTAGAAGCGGATGGAACAGTTTATAAAATTGTAGTATCGTAGTTTTAAGCGATGGTAGCTTTTAAGAATAATAAAGTGTTACTCCATAAGTGTTCAACAGCTTTATGAGCTTGTTATTGCTACGTGATGATCAAAATGTTTAAAATCTACAAGATTAGCTCGGTCTGAGTGTCACATGATGGTCGCAATGGAGTTTCTTTTGAAAGGAGAGTGGTTGCGATGCAACACACGAATTGTAAATTTTCTAGAAGACTTGGATCTGGTAGTAAAAATCTTTGACAGTCAAAGGATTAAGGATTCATTTACGAAGAATCAATTTCGAAAGAATTTAATAGGCATTACACTCGCGGTATAAAATGATCGTATAACGAAAGGAATACACAGAGGAAATTTAAAGAAGGAAGAAATTTCATTGCTTCCGGTGAGGTCGTGTTTGGTTGAAAAAGGCAATGGGGCTGCAGAAGAGCGAGGCAAAGGGGAGTTGTGCTCGGTGAACCACGTTACAATGCGACCAAGATATGCAAGAACGCATCAATGGAACGTCGACCGAGTTCTTCTTAGAACGCGAGCTTTTCCCGCGATGTCAACGTGTACGTGCCTACTACCTCTATCCGATGGATTTATTACATTTTTATATTTCAATCCTTTTTCCTTTTCCCTCGTGGTTGATATTCTCGGAGCTTTTTCTTGCCCGCAGTCCTCGTAATTCGATCAATTCTTTTTTAAAGCTCCAATATAAGGTCATCCAAATACAACGCCTAGATGTCAATATTGTATAATGTTTACACATCGTGACTTTTTAAATCACATAAGCCGGTTTGTTTCAGTAGAAGATAGTACAATTTTAACCATCTACGAAAATTCATTTTCGCAAATTTCTTTCCATCAGGTCCGCGATTTATTCGCAATTTTATTTCATTATATTTTCTACATTGTATTCTCTTTATTACACTAGTTTTAAATTACGTTAATTATGTTATTTGAATGATTATACATTTATGTTTATATTTTTTATTATAAAACTGTATAATAAAAGACGAAAAATATTTTCAGAATGACTAGCGTTGCTCTCGAAATGCGATGTCGAGCCACATTCGACACAGGACTGCAAAGAGTTAAAAATTATTATGAAAATAGGGGTTTTTCGTTCATATTTCGACCACCTCCACTACACATTCAGACAGCAAATCAGAATACACACAGAATTTGTAAAATAATACGCACAGACACTTTAAACATTTTTTTTTTCGTAACACATCATACCATTCGTTGTACATTCGACACAGACTTCAATATTGTAACATATCTCGTTAAAATATCGTTGTTCGATATTGTGTTTGATCTATTCAAAAATCAATACAGTCCACTATTCAATTTGCATATTTCGAAAGACTTCACTGGAATCCACTAAAAAGAAATCAGTTCGAAGTCCATGTCATATTATCGTCGCGGAAAACACTCGTCGACGCTGTAACGCGATAATACTATCATACAATAAAGCGTAAACATACAAATTGGCTTTAATTTTAGTATGTGGTTTATAAACCACACTCGTAGTTAAAGGGTTAAGAGATGAATCAAAGAGAGCAAGAGATTTTCTATAAATTTAATTTTTTAACGATTCTTTTTCAATCATACTTGCACGATGTACATTTCATGAAATAAAGTTTCTAGCAACATCTAAGAAAAGTAGATCATACTGAACACTAAATCACACGATGTTAATAATTACGCGATAACATGTATTTTCTATGAAAAAAAAAAAACCACTTGAAAAAATTCCAAATAGTTTGTGTTTTATTAAAACGAAACATGTAGGCGTGTAAGTTGGATAATGTTGTAATTGCATCACCAGTCCAATCACATTTAATCGCGTTAGATTATATTTCATGCCTGTTTCCACTCACTGTTTAATAAAGTATTTCTTAAGAGAGCAATCGTGTTGAAAATCTGATCACGTCTCGAGTTACTTTGATATATAAAATATTCTTCAACAGGTTACCGTGCATCCAATCATATTTTTCTACTCTTGACCGTATCAGTCTCCTCGAAGCACACGTTTCACGTGAGAATTCAATCTTTCAGCAGGACTCTTGCCTAATAGAAAATTGCATCCCTTTTTCTGAATTGCAGGGTTCCTTTACTGTGACAGACGTGAAATAAACTGATATTTCAGAATATTTTCAGAAGAAATCAACGAGATAGATTGATCTGAAACTCTGTGAGTTCTTTCAGAAATACTCCATATTTCTTTCACGTTGAGATATTGATATATTTGAGAGTGATAGCAATTCTGTCGAAACACTTAGAAACATTTCTTATTCATAAGTTGTTGTTCGAAATTAAAAAAACAAAAACAAAAATGTCGAAGATATTTTAATCTTTATGAGGGTTGCTATAGCCCCAACTAGGATAATTGATTGGCAAAATTTGAATTTACGAGAAGTACTATAAATCAGTCGATTTATTTCTGAGATATCATGGTTTAAGAAAATGGCTTAATTCTGAGAAATCATGGCTTAAGTTGCTTTAAAAAATAGCAGAATGAAAGCATCAATGATTTCGGTATTTAGGTACTTGAGCCTCGTTTCACTAATAGGCTTATATCTTCGCCAATTTTAAGGATTCATTTATACAGTACTTTCGTCTATTATAATTTTTAAATGCTACTTTGTAAGAAAGTGCAAAAAAGAGAGAAGAAATCGATGTTTTCCGACCGTCGTAATAGAAAATCTCCTTTTAATCAGACGCACGTTCAGTCATATTTTCCAAGGCACTTTTCCATCAGATTCTAATGTTACAATTGACAATGGAAACGTAAAAAAGATTCTTCGATAGTTACATAATCGATTAACTGATAAAGAGAGTAGGAAAGTTTCAAATGACTAGTTGACTTCTATTTGTCAGTTAAAAGGTTAATTCGACTCAGTGGAGGATATCAGGTGAGTGAATCGATCGTCAGGAGAATCCGGAAGCTCCAATCCCACCAGCCTTTTGCTTCTTCCTTCGATACTCGTAGAATTCGCTGGGCAAGTCTGCGGGTAGAAGAAAACGCCAAGTTGAACTTTTCACATCGCGTCTAAACTATTTATTACGTTAGAAGTTACGCTGACAGTTCTATTCCCTGGTGTTTTTCTTTCATTCCGTACCGTCACGAATCCCACGGGCTTTTCCGGTTTCTAAAGCGGCTCGAATGCTTCTGTATGTGTTTTCGCTGTGTGGAATAATTCATACTGCTACAGAACCACCGCAAATCTTCGATGAATTACTTAACCAACGGTCGCTTACCGTTCTTTCTCGGTAAATTGTGCGTGACAAAGATGTTGTCGTTGAACACAGCGTGTGAATTTGTCAACGTGTTTTCACACGATCTTCTCTGTATTTCTAACATTATTTTCTAAAGAAAATTCTATATGAAATAACTATTTCATCTGATGAAGCTTTTGGAGCTCGTTGTAATCTTTCGGAAACTTTCTGCACTTTGAATATTACGAGGGAGAGTCAGAAATTATCTGCATTCCATCTATAATGAAACTTCTGGTGCTTAGAATTTTCTGGAATTTTCAAGAACCAATATTGGAACATTATTGAGAAAAAGATTCCAGAACCGAGTAGTCCAATGTTATAAATTTTCTGCGTAGAGAGCTTTACTTATTAATGTAATTATTAAGAATTAATGTAACTATTGTATGAATCGTATTGATTTCAATTTTTGAATATTTTATTATAAATTACCTTTTAAACTATATTTTAAGTTTCGTTTTAAGTATTGTTTTAAAGTGTAATACAATATTTTGTTTATTATTTTATATATTTTTTTTCCCCATAGTATAAAATATATGACGATGAAACAAAGATCAAGAAACATAGAAAAACATTCCATAGATGTGTGAATTATGAAAAAGCTATATGTTTGGAGTAGCATTTTTTACTTGTGGAACCTATTTCGAAAAGAGCGATGAATAATAATAATAATATTGGAGACTATTTATTATATTTCGTGCAATTATTAATTTACGTAGGAAAGTTAACTAGAAAAATCAATTTTATAGTTTAATATTATTTTTACAGTTGGTAAATGTAATTATAAATAGAGTACTACGTTGAAAATACAACATTTGCATCTTTATATTATATTTAATAATCAGGATTAATTTCTAACTAGTTTTGTACAAACATAAATTAAGTATAGACACAAAAAGACAGATGTGTTATATTAAAAGGTTATACCTGCAGAAGATAAAATGAAGAAAGTATTAATTGGGATATATTACATCCCATCACAGAGTTCATGTAATAGTTTCTTACCACATAGACACCTTTTTAAGTGTAAAATAATAAAGCTTACATTTATTTTTAATCGATTTATTTTATTTTATTTTACATTTAATTTTAATCGATTGACCATCGTTTGCAATGACTTCTTCCTATCTTTCAGTTAACTTCTCCATTCCATTCTCAACAAATTTGTTAAAAGGCCATGCAACATTTTCTCACCATATAGATGCCAGATTAGCCATGAAGTCGTTCAGAAACTTATTTTTCCTATCTTTCAATTTATATCCCTAAGGTTGCCACTCCCACCGCCTATTCAGGATGAACTTCAGTCGGTTAGCTCGAAGCTGAGATTAGTGGTTTAGTTTAGTTTTTGAAGTCGCGACGTTAACTTCCTCAGTCATTATCAGTATCAGCGTTACCCTCTTGATAAAGCTCCGCGTAGAATAACGCTCGTGAGAAGCGTCTGAACTTGCTCGAGAAATACGAAGTGATATCCAGGAAGACGTGGGAACAATGGATCGTCAAAGGTTTCCAACAGTGTATAGAATCCATTCTTGCTGAAAGAAAGTTTACGCGAAGGAGTACAGTTCGCGTCAGCAGCATCTTATGATTCACGTTTATCTCTTCCGAGCAATCGACTAACCGTCCACGAACCAACCATGTTACCACTGAATTGATTGACCGACCATGATGTTCCTCTCGTAGAATCGATCAGGATCATCCGGATGATTGGAGATTTTCTCTTACATTTTTTTTTCTCTTCTCAAATGACTGTCCGTAGTTGTGTGTAAGAGAAGAATGCGTATAGAAACACGAGGAGAGAAGACAAGCGGGTTTTCGATGAAACGTCGCGAACCATCGATTACCTCTGGCAGCTTTCTTCCCTCTTTTCTAGAGCTGTTCCTCTCTGAGACGAGAATATCGCTGGCGTTCTTTCGACTATCTCTCGATACAGGCGGTACGTGCTAACAGACGTCAATAAAACGCCACGACTCATCGATTCCATTTCGAAGAGCCTGTTGTAGAAGCTCTTTCTATCTTCGTACGTGTACGCTCCCTTTCGAATTTCACTTAGCCAGGACTTAAGAATCTTTTCAGAATATTATCCTACGATTTTTACGATTCTCAATCCTTCGGAATTTCTTATTTCTTTATTTTATACTCGTCAAGTAATTGAAATTATACAGAGTGATTCGAAATTCACAAAAGATTTGAACTCTGTGCCATTTGTGGGATAAAGTGTTGCCAACGAAAAAAAGACTGTGTGACAGCTGACAGTTCAGGGTTATTAACAATGGAGAGCTACAGGAAAGAACAATTGAATGGATTATAGAACAACAAGTGGATGCTGATTTTTCGAATAAAATCATTTTTAGCGATGAAGTTCATTTTCATCTTGATAGCTTCGTTAATCGTTAAAATTGTCGCATTTGGGGTTCAGAAAATGCATGAGAGATTGTTGAGAAACAAATGAATTCACAATGTGTCACTGTTTGGTGCGGATTTTGAGCTGAAGGCATCATCGAACCATTCTTCTTCGAAAATTCGGCTGATCAGACAATAATAGTTAATGGTGCTCGCTATTGCGACCTGATAATCCAGTTTTTTGTGTCTAAATTGCAAGATATGGATATGGACGACACGTGGTTTCAACAAGACGGTGCCATACAGTCCTAGAAGCAATTCAATTACTGCATGAGTCGTTTCCTGGTCGTGTAATATCCCGTTTTTGTAATTTAACACCGTTGGACTTTCTTCCATGGGGTTTTTTCAAGTCTAAGATTTATACGAACCACCCACGCGTTGAAAGAGGAAATTGAGCGCTGCATCAACGAAATTCAGCCACATTTATGCAAAACGATTATAGAAAGTTTAGACAAAAGATTGCATATATGTTAACAAAACCGTGGAGATCATTAGATATGCTATTTCATACATAATCCTATACTGTATACTTTATGAATCAATAAAAAGTTCACAATTTTGAATTAAAAACCTGTGATGTTCTATCAAAATGACTTCTTGCGTGAAATTTGGTACACCCTATAGAACAGAGAGTGATTCGAATTATCGGTGGTAGATATTTCGTTACGTTTGGTAAGGGATGAAAGATTTATCGACATCGCTTAGCTGAATATCCCAACATTTGAAGCATCCAGAAGAGGTGTTTTAAACACTTCGAACAGCCTAAAATGGCGGCGCATCTCCCGTGAGAAATATTTCACGCTCTCGTTCTCTCGTATAGACGTGTAATCTCTCAATACTCGGCTGGTACCACGGAGCCAGGCATCGGCAAAACGTCATGATTCATCGGTCCCGCTTTTGACAAGTCTTCTCGCTTCGTCGGCGTTTCCCCTTCGTCCCGGACTCTGACTGAAACTTTCTCGCCTGTTGACGACTGCTGTACACCTTCCTTTGCCTTTCCCCTCCATCGTTTCTCACAGTTTAACCACGCGAGGATCATCGTTGATTGATATCAACATTCGATGATAGTGAACGAAATAAAACCTCTCAATTTAACGATGAAAATAAATAAAGCTTCTAGAGCAGTTATTTTTTGTAAACATTCTTAGTGTAAAAATGCGTAATAGACATAGCTTGGGTACTGTTAAATCTTTTTAAATCATTCATAAAGGAAACCAGCGGAAGTTTTACAACTGAGCACATCTCCCGATATTAAACAATATTTTATTATATAAATTTAAGATCTCTGGATTGAATGATTCTGATGAAGCTGTTCACTTGGAGCTGGTGTATTTAGTGACAGCTTTAGTGCTTTCAGAAACAGCGTATTTGGGTGTTGTTTCCTAATTCACTAGGAAACAACAGTCTGACAGCAGTTTGGATCTCCTGAGAGGTGATGGTGGATCTTTTGTAATAACCTAGAGACTTCAACAGTGATACGCTCAAAAACATCGTTAACTAAACTGTCTATGATGCTCATGGCTTTGCTCGAGATTCCAGAATCAGGATGGACTGATTTTAACACCTTGTAGATAGCTTTCCTTCCTCTTTCTCTTCTTCTTCTTCTTGTTGGACTTGCTGATATTTAAGTCACCGCATGGATCAGAAATTGCAAACATTGTTTTCTAATATCTGTCCTGGAAATTCGCTTCCAGAAATCTTAGAATAGTTTGTGACTTAAAAAAAACCAAAACTCTTCTCTTCGTCATCTCACAAACCACATCAATTACGGAAATATACATCCACCTTCACATACACTCTTACAGCAATAGGAATTAATAAGAAAGAAAATGGTTTTTCTAGCAACAATATCGAAAACACACCAACTTTCGAACAGTGAAGAGCGTACATCCTCGCACGATCATATTTTGTCAAAATACACAGAACGTTACAAAAGTAAAATTCTTTTCGTGCATTATTTCTCAAAGTTCCTCGAGCCTCGTATCCTGAGCAAATTCCTTGAGTCGTTTAACTCAAAAATTAAAAAAAGGACAACGGTTTCGCGTCGAAAAAAGTATAAAATTAAGAAATAAAGAATGTATAAAAACATGAAGAAAAGTAGAAGAAATAATTTCACATTAGTCAAAGATGACAAAGGTTTCAGCTAATTCGAGATACTCGCCACTTCTTGTCCCGTGGTCTACCAATGACCAAAAGAGACCTACCATCCTACGTTTTACGGACAGATTTATCCTTGGCCAACAAATCCAGCTGTCCGTGGATTTCACCGCTGAACAACCGTTGCGGGAATAAATCCCGCGTCTGAAACGATAAACTTCTGGCCTAGCGTTCCATTACTAGCCAAGATATTCCTACGCGCTGTGGCTTTTCCGTTTTCCACATTTCGATTACAGTTTCGACTTCGTCTAACCTCGTAATCTATTTGGTCAACGAGTGAAATATAACGAGCTGTTCGTTGCACTAACGTTAACATTATTGACATGACTATTTAGACATCTGGTAGGCATAGAGATGTGAATTTGTCCGAAAGAATATAGAGTAATGGAAATATCTTCGCTTTTGTGTTTCGTGAGAGAGAATCAAGGTGAATTAAATTACAAAAATAAAAAAATAATAATAGTCAGACATTCGAAAGTTAGTTTTTCAATATAAATTTGTATTTGGTATTCATTTGGCTGAAAAATTAACAATAAAAAAAGAAATTAGATGGAATAGAATAATTTAATAGCAAAGGATTAATCAGCAATGTTGCCCAGCGCAAGGAATGCTCTTATGCTTTATCGTAGAAGTTCTTTTATTTCACGTACATTCAACTGTATCTGACTAAAATCGTTAACATTTAACAATAAAAGTAGAAAAAAGAGCCTCGAATGGAATGTACTCGAGAAAAGATGGTTTCCTTCACTATCTAAGGAATGTCACTCTGACGTCAAGTTATCCGGAAAATAAATCAAGAAAAAAGAGCATACATCGATCGTACATAACCAGAGTATTATGTAAAAATAATCAACAGTAGAAATGACGTTGATAAACACTTGAAAAATTATATATCCAGTATCGAAAAAATGAACCGTGGCGAAATATGTGTCAAGCATAGATTGAATTCTTATTTTTCATACGATTTGTTTCGATCTACTTTAATTAAGCTTGAACATTTGATTTAGAAGAGAGGTGTTAGTAGTACCTTCTGTTCGGTTTCCTAGAGATCCCTGCAACCATAGACGTTGGAATTTTATCGAAAAACGAACACGTTCGCTCATAAACGCCACCGCTAAGTGCATTACACGCTTCTGTTTCTGCCGTCGAATGGCGCAAATACTCGGAGTAGAGGAAACTATCGATCCATTCTGTACACGTGCAAATAGCATTCGACGTCTGGCAAGATACGAGCATTCACATAGTATTCCCCTTGTACGAAGCGGTTGGATACAATTTTTCTCGATCAAAATTCCACGGGCGATTTTTAACCAAGAGCAAGATGGAATTATTAGAGGAATTTCTATAGAATCTGGTTGGTTTCTACTGTTATTTTTCTTCAGGATCCTGGATCTAATGGCTAGCTAGTCTATAATAGCTCGTTACTCGACAAAGGAAGTGTACGAGACATGGAGTGGAAACTCGACCTACTTGGACGTATCGATAGCGTCGTTTTCCTTATTTCCTTCGAGACGGTCAATCGTGACTCAACAAGTCCTCTAAGAGATCGTGAAGATCATCAAGACGATCCTCTGCTGACATCAATCATCACCAGTGACAGTTAACACTGTCGCAATATTATTGCTTTGAAAAAACTACTCTTATTAACACTAGAACTATCGACAATTAATGTATATATATTTCTATTAAGTTGTGCCAAGTTTCCATAATTATGAAAGTGATCTAAGTCCTATATTTATTGTTTCGAAGTATTTAAAGAATCACATTTGAATAAATTAAAAAATATTTGTATATTATGTAACATTTTAATTTAGAATTTTATTAGTCTTGATTAATGAAAATTTGTTACGAATGTGAAATTTGGTGTGAATCTCATGCGATAATGTTGTTTTTATAGTTTGAATTGGTTTGGATCATTTTCGAAATTAACTGAATGATCTGTAAATAACTTAAATCAATAAAAAACTACGAGTTTTATTAGAAACAAAAATTTAATGAAATAATTCGTTTATATTTATTAATCATTTTTAAGAAGTAATCTATTTTTATTATTTTAGGCTTTTTTCATTATGAGTTTTGAGATTTTTACAATGTTCCTGAAAAACTGGAAGGACGTAGGGTAGTAAACAAATCATATTTTTACGTTTTCCTTCCATTACTGGTCTGTTGATAGTGTATAATGGAAGTTAATATTTCCATATATTTTTGATCTTTCTCTTTTAGGTGAAAAATCCAAAACGTGGAATTCAGAATCATCTAAAGAAGTTTTATAGAACATCTTATTATGTGTATTTTTCAAGAATTTCATTCGTTTACAAAAACGTAATAAACTAATTGCCTTGCCTTGGTACGTGTGAAAAAAAAAACGAAATTTTACAACTGAAAAATAGTCGTTCGTTACGATCGTACCATAAACCGTGCCAAAGAACCCCTAACAAGCAATAAAAGTCATAACAAATTTCTAAAATGCAAAGTCATAACTTTGAGTAAATTTAAAATGGAAATTTAAAAACAATTTTAACTGGTTTGGTAATTCTAATGTCAACTTTACGGACTCCTAACGAAGAGAGTAAAAATATTTTTAATTGCTACGCTTTTGTCTTCCTTTAAATCATACCAATAATATTTATAACCATCTAGCCTATTCAAAATTAAACACCTTTCCATTGGAAAAAACAAGACATTCTCATTCTTACGCTATGCAGTGTATAATCCGTCAGATCTAGGTATTGTCACGTTACGAAGTCGTTGAAGGAAAAATACGAAAAAGTAAGGTCTTCTTCAACTTCAGAAACTCCCATATCTTTCATTCTTGTCTTCGTCAGCTTATATCCAAGACAACCGTCGTGTTGTCTAACCAATCGCTAGAGCAAGAAGCAAACGAGCGGAGGGAACGAAGGAAAGGGTTAACGCTCAGCGATCTCTTCGCGAAGCTATCGGAAGATCTCTGAAGTGGTCCAGAGGGGATCAAGGGTGTGCCTAGCTAGCGGCAGGAAGTTCGATGGCAAAGAGATTTGGTCTCGCTCTACGGAGTTTATTCCCTCGGTCTAAAGATTCGACTTCTTCAAGCCTGCCACCCGTCGCCATTAGAGGTATCCAATTTCTTTCGTTCTCCTGACTTTTCCTCTCGACTGAATCCTTGCTACTTCTTCCCTTCTCCTTTATTTTTCCCCCTTTTTTTTTTTTTAAACAATTGAATCCGCTAGCGGAAAATGGAATTGTATGGATATTCCATCGACACAGAGGAGTCATGGAGGAATTTTATACAGAGAGTGAGACGAATGGGAAAGATTTTTCTTCTTTTATTTTCTATGAAGAAGATCCGAAGGTTTACCTAGTTAACCAACGTTAAACCCTTACTATTCATCAGCCTGTATCTTAGCCTTACTCTCAGGCACGTACACGCGCAAAGATACACGTAAACCCTCTGTCAAATGGCTCGTTTCAAGTAATACTCCTTATCTAGAACCTCAATTAGATGGTACACTGTGCCGTGATAATCTTTAAACGAACCAATTACCGTTCTCTCTCGCTAGTTGGATAATTTACTCGAACGGGCTGATTCCGGGTTACGATAGACAGGATTAAATAGGCGATCCCCCTTAATTTGTCGGTTACATTCATTAAAGAGGAACAATACCGAGAGTTGGAATTAATAAGAAAACTATTAACAATCTCCTAACTTAAGGTACTATATGGATGCTTCAAGTTCGAAATAATGAAAATCTTTCAGCGCTGCACAAGTTACAGGAAAAGAGAAGATCACTTTTACAAGTGATCTGTGGATTTCCACTGGGACTGTTGTGCAAATTTCAACGCGAAAAGAACGTTCATTCACTGTACCCTAAGCTAATATAATAACCAATAATTTATACAGTAACTCACAGTTGTATTCGTAACTACTAGACTACGGATTTTCATGCATTTATGGGAAATTTCGAGGTTTTGTGTAAAATTGCAAATATAGAAATTACAATGTTCTTTACAACACCTGATGAAATAATGTTCTATCAAAGTTCTACTTATTTCTCTACATTCTGAAAGACATGAATTTCCATAAAAATCCGTAGACTACTGATTACCTTGATACAGAAAGGAACTCAATTGGATATGTGTAAAATTGTTTGTCGACAGGTCGACTTGCGACACCTGGCCCAGACCGAGGACTCGAATCGCATCGAGGTCGGGATCGACCTGACCGACTACTATATTTCCGTCGAGTGGGACATCATAAAAGTGCCTGCCGTGAGGAACGAGGCGTTCTACATATGCTGCGAGGAGCCCTACCCAGATATCGTGTTCAATATCACCCTACGCCGCAAGACCCTCTTCTACACGGTGAACCTGATCATACCGTGCGTGGGCATATCTTTTCTCTCGGTTCTGGTGTTCTACCTGCCGAGCGACAGCGGTGAGAAGGTCTCCTTGTCAATCTCTATACTGCTGTCGTTGACGGTGTTCTTCCTACTGTTAGCCGAGATTATACCGCCCACGTCGTTAACGGTACCGTTGCTTGGCAAGTATCTACTGTTCACAATGGTACTTGTCACGCTATCCGTGGTGGTAACGATAGCCGTGTTGAACGTGAACTTTCGTTCACCTGTCACCCATCGTATGGCCAAATGGGTGCGTGTGGTGTTCATACAAGTGTTGCCGCGTTTTCTTCTAATCGAAAGGCCCAAGAAGGACGATGATGACGAGGAGGAGGATGATGAGGATGGTGTTAGAAATGGTGTCGGTGTCGCTGGTGTAACTGTTGACGGTGAACCAATTGACGAGGACGACGACGACGACGACGACGACGACGACGACGTTGAAGCGACCAATGGGAAACCGACGGAAGGCATGCTCACCGATGTGTTCCATGTACAAGAGACTGATAAGTACGACTCGTACTACGGCAAAAGGTTTAGCGGGGAGTACGAGATACCTGCGCACGGATTACCACCGTCAGCAACTAGGTATGATCTTGGTGCTGTGGCTACAATTGGTCCAGTTGCGCCATGTTTCGAGGAACCGTTACCCTCGCTGCCACTGCCTGGGGCTGACGATGATCTATTCGGCCCAGCTAGCCCAGCGTACGTTCACGAAGACGTCAGCCCCACATTCGAGAAGCCGTTGGTTCGTGAAATCGAGAAGACCATCGACGATGCACGGTTCATCGCTCAGCACGCGAAGAATAAGGACAAGTTTGAAAGCGTGAGTACTGGTTTTCCTTTTATTCTTCATTTTCTATGTACAGTCCATGGACAAACAATTAGACAGCAAATTGAATCGGCAGTATTTACATAAATCTATTTTCGATCAGTATTTTATTACGAAAATGGTCAGTATAGAAATACTAAACGATCAGTTTGTAAATTAAAAAGTGGTCGTAATTTATTTAAATACTGACAATTTAGTGTAAATACTGATCAAAGGATATTGATCCAACTATTTAAATACTGACTCTTAATATTTCATTACTGACAAAAGGGATTAAAATATTGACCAGTAAGATACAAGCCAAAAAATTAGAGATAGTCACAATTTTCAACATCCTTCTCGCAGTTTTAGTGAAATTTAAAGGTATGAACGTTATTTAATAATGATTTTTATCAGCTAACTGATGGTACAATTGTGCAGGGGTTGATTCTAGGTGAAAAATTGAGTCGAAAATGTAGAATGAAATTGTTTCATTTGAAGCTTCGTTTCTGGAAACATCAGTTTGCAAATTTGTTAAGAACGCGTTTAAATTTGGCTGAAGAAAAATACTTTTTGGCGCACCCTTCCAAAAAATATGAAAAATATTGAGGATGATGATCATGCTAATATGCTGCTATTAAAAAAATATAAAAAAGCGCTATTTTTTTTTTTGTTTCAAAAGATATTCGCATTTTTTGAGTTTTTTATTTTTTACAGCTAGGATTTGCAACGAAAAAATCGGAAAAAATTCTCTAAGATGTAACTTCATGTGTGTAATATGTCAGATTTTTTTCAGAAGTTTTGCGTATCACTAATTAGGGAAAATAGTCCAAAAACTGATAATTCGAATTTACCCTGTAACTACCTTCACGGTCGAGCTAGAGGGTTGAAACCTGGTGTCACATGTTTTCTTTTGGTAAGCTATCGAATGGTGTATCGCACTACCAAATCGGTTGGAGGGAACTTTTGACCCCCTTAGCCTGCTAGACCCTTTGCGTGACAGTCAAAGTGTTAAACGGTGATCGAATACTTTTGTATCAGATTGTACAATTGTATTGAATCATATAACTTGGAAAGATTCTGAAAAGCTTGTGTTCTATTAGAAAGAGACATATAGACGTGCTTTTTGGATGACCCTGTAGAAATATCAGTAAGGCAACCTAAGCTACCCGCCTTAGACATGGGAGACTGTTAGGGCTAAGGTCAGAAGAGGTTGTATTTCGCTGGTTAGTCTGTCCCAATGGTACTGGAGCATCGGATAATCTCCTAGATATCTTTATTCAATGACTACAGGCTCAGAAAGCCCTAGACAAAACCCCGAAGTATCACACGTGACCGTGAGTACTCTGCTCAACAAGAGAGAAAAAGAGTGAGTGAGAGAGAGAGAGAGGAGGAGATCGATACTCTCTATCCACAAAGTGCGCGTGAAATAGTAAAGTTCCCGGTCTATTCGAGGTGGCTAGCGAAAGAATATCGAGCAGCATCTACCTGATCATCTGGACGTATATTGATCACCTGGCCGATACAGGAATGCTCTTTAATCTTTACGAGTAATCCGCGTGACGAGATCGGTAATGGAGCGTGCAAATCACAAAACGAGAGTCGAGCTGTGATTACCAGTGGCAGGCTCAGTTCAACGAGGGCCAATTATAACGTATTGTCAGTGGCAGAAATCGCGTGATTCGAATAAGCTGATAGGCCGCCGGCGAAGTAGTATCGGATCGCATTAATCAGCCAGAAACACCTCAGAATTCGATTGCTGTTAATAGCTTTAGTTTTCGAATGCAGTTCGATTTGTACGCCTCATTCTTGTCACTGTCGTTCGAACTTCGAAATTAAACTCGTTTCATATTCTGGGAATTTCGAATTTCTTCCTTTTGATCGTTGTTTAATTCCGTTCGTAAATCATCAGACATCTATACATTTTGAGAAAAATGATTATTGGAACGTAAATACAATTTGCTGTCGCAAGTCTATCCTGTATTTCTTTATGTTTGTCAATTTTACAGTTATATCTAAATGCGAAGTTAAAAATATTCCTGTATAATATGAGTAAATAAAAAAAAAAAGGAAATATTTATTAAATATCGTTTCAATTCTATACGGTGTTATTCTGTATACACATTTGGTGTGTTTTAACAGTTGAAAATTATCTGTAGCATCATAAATGTTTATATAAACAATTTAAGAAAAGTTTTCCCTTTTCGATCTTCTTCATTTCTAGATCGACAATCTTTACGATCGCAATGAATACTTTTAAAGAAGAATTATTCATTAAAAAATGTTCAAGTATTGATTACTGTTGCATAAGAAGTGTATTTGTAGTAAAAACTAGAATTTCGAAGTTTGAATGCTAATTTTATTAAGAGTCCGACGACTTATGGACAGCAGATAGTTAAATATGTGAAGAAGGGATTTGAAATTCGCGCGATTCTCATCTTCTTCTTTCTCTCTTTCTTCTGTCAAGCCTTGAATTCATCGGTACGATGAGAATTATTTGGAATAATGGATCATTTATACGTTAAGGATCACCGATCGCGATATCAAGTATGAACGTTAATTTTAACGCGAGCATTTGTCCCAAGCTGTATGGGGATTGTGTCAAGTATCTTGAAACCGGGCCACGAATTACGCTTGGTCTCTCGTTCTGCGGATCAATCGGTATTCATCGTGCTCGTATTCAGCCGCATAACCGGTCGTTACCTGTGAACGCTCATTTTCCATTCGACCATGCGATCTCGAAATCGGTTCACGTGCATCAGATTCCGATGAATGCATCATCCCATCCTTGGATGACCAGGATTTTAATTAAATTCCTATGATCCCGTTCTATCTGTATCGTAATCGCGAATCAAAACGAGAAAATAACGGTAAATATTGTTCCATCCGTAAACAATTTTATTTTTTTTCTTTTCTTCTTCATACTATTTCGTTTAATTTGTAAACACTCTAGAAGCAAGGCTATTTTTCAGACACGTTACGCTGTTGTTCGATTTCTTGCCGGGAATTAACCGACTGTACGTTCACTTTGACTTGAAGACTTGACACGTTGTCACGGTGGTATCCTAAGTGAGAGGAATACGAAGGGAAGTTTCGATAAGCTGATCAAAAGTCGGTCGCGATCGTTTCCCATCAATCTTCTACAGGGCAAGCGTCTCCAAGGCAACCTGTTAAACTTCTCGACGTGTTCAGAGGCTTTGATCGTAAGGAAAGCCTGTTAGAGAATCGTGAGGAACTGCGTGTGACTGGCTAGGCATGGGGGATTTTCTATAGAAAAATTGAAAGTGAAGAAACGCGAGAAATCTGATGGAGATACGTACTTTCAAACTTGAGGCTACTTTTCTGTGCTTTGTTAGAGTTGGAGAAATACTTTGATAAAATGGAAGAGGTGCTCCATGTTAAAGGATACTTGAAAATGTTAATTGTCACGGTACTTTTCAGGAATCCGGTGTGAAAAGTCAATTTAATTTAATTATATTATTTTAAACTCCTATTATGGTACATAGTAATCATCAACAAACATATAGGATGTGTTTATTATCACAAACAGTAAAAATAATCTTTTGCTTGTTGATTTTCAATAAACTTTATGTTATTATATTTTCTATTCATCTATTCATAAATCTTCTGTTCGTGTAAGATAATAATGATTATTTGCTCTCTTCTCTGAGAATATTTATTCATATTTACACTGATAGACTACGAATTTCATCGTGGCTGCACAAATATGGCAAGTAAACAACGAGATAACTCGTAGTTGGCGTCCTAGTTAACGCAAACTACGAGTTATCTCGTAGTTGACAGTCAACGTGATAAAGAAGCGAAAAATGTTACAGCAGAGCATGTTCAATACTTTGTTAGGGTGAATCACCAAAAACAGGCACATCTAATGACATTTTTAAAGCCAGACAACCTTTGATCCTAACATTTGTTCCTATCTTCGAAACTGTAAGAATGATTCAAGTGGTTTGTAGTTAGATGACTTGCCCAGAATCACTATACAATCAATCGTTTAACCACTTGTATTAGAAGAACGTGCCACGGAAGTCTAGACGTTTTCGTTTTAAAATCGCCATCAGTTGTCGAGGGAACAAAAATAACTGAGATCGTTTGTGGAAGTACAGTTAGTAGATATTGCACTTTTTAATGCTTATGTTCTATTCTGTAAGAAACTACACATGGAAAAAAGTGAAAAATACTCGTTTTCAAAAGTTCGGTCAGATGTAGCAGAACTTTACAAAGTGTATATATTTATAATTATTGAAAATGTAGAACGATGTCTGCTGGTAACGCGTCGTTTACAAGCAAATCAATAGAGACATTTCCCAAAGAATATTCGATCTACAGAAGTTAAAAAAAAGTTTACAAAAAAGATATAGAGTACGTGCAAAATATAAAGAAACGTAGTGAAACTACGTGGGAATGCAAGGAATGTTATGCAGCACTACATATTCCAGACTGTTTTGAAATATACTATACTGTGTAACATTATTAATAAACAAAATTAGTGTTTATATCTGTGTAAAACTCTTTGCGTAAGACTTTACAGAGTCTCCTTGTTTCAAATGACGGATCACGATAAGTTAAAGTGTAACATTCTGGTAAATTAGCTACCAGTGTAAATAGTTAATAAAAAGATCACGGTAAAAAGTTGCATAAATTTTCCATTCGTTCATTTATCCTTCATTTTGTACAACGAGATTGATGGTTTCAAATTTTTGTAGACGAGATTCGCGAACTTTTTTCTTCGGTACAGAAACTTTTGGCCAACGTCTGACTTATGACGGTTCGTTCCACTGAAAGTTCGTAGTCGATTGAAGAGCATTAGCTCCATCTTCGTAAAATTTTTCATCAACCCTTTTATACATCGGCCATCAGCACGTCGACGCATCCTGTTCGTTTTTATAGGTAGAAGAGTTGTCGGGTACGAATAGAGCGCAGGTTGGAATTTTCGAAAAATTACAAGCGTCGTACCAAGCGACGATTGCGTACACGTTCTCGCGGGAAGTTTCTTAGAAACGCTCGAGTCGGCCATAGAGCGAACTTCCACGGATATAAAACTTGGGAAATTGGTTTTGACGTTGACATGGTCCCCGTTCAGGGAACGCGTTCCGAAGTTGAGACATTTGTCCGGGCCGGCCGTAAATTCGAACGAATTTATGCTTCCTATTTCATATTTGCACGGAACGAGCGACGTGACACACTTTCACGGATCCGTACTGTATCGAGTTTATTTGCTGGTCCCACTGGAAAATCTTCACGATGGCCTTTAGATATTTAAGGGACAATTTGGTATAGGAAAGATCGAAATTCTGTATATTAACAGATAAACTCTTATTATGCTGAGAATAAAAATCACGTAGTTTTAATAAACACAATCACATTATCTCTTTTTAATACTGTAAAATAATGATTTATCAATAGACTTATTATCCAAGTTAGATTTGAAAAAGAAACAACAGTTTATTGTGAAATGAATATAAGTGACGCATAAAAAAAGAAATAAATAATAAGTGAGAGATAGGTTAATAAATGTTTAATAAATCAATGCACTGCTAATGTTTAATGTAATATACAATCTTCTATAAATTTGTAAACTAACTATGATCTATATATATTGATTATTAAATTATTTATATATATATAAATTATTTAATATTAATATTATAGTTTAGTATTACTAATATCATTTTAAAAGCCATTAATAATAAAAACAATTTTAATTTTTTATTTATTAATCTAATAAGATTATTTTTCATTTGGGGGAAAATATATCTATAATCTTTATAATTTTATAGTTTAATTCTAATCTTATTACTTTAAATTAATAAATTTAAATTCTTTGCTTATTAATCTACTAAGATTATTTTTCATTGGGGGGAAATATATTTATAATCTTTATAATTTTAATTCTAATCTTATTAATTTAAATTGATAAATTTAAATTTTTTATTTATTAATCTAATAAGATTATTTTTCGTTAGGGGGAAATATATCTATAATCTTTATAATTTTAATTCTAATCTTATTAATTTAAATTAATAAATTTAAATTTTTTATTTATTAATTAAACTAAATTAAGTGACGCATAAAAACAAAGGAAAATGAAGAAAGATTTGGAGCAACGACTATTTCATTTTACTAGCTCAGAACACTGCTGACTGACTCTTGCGCACGTCCATCTTACGTGACTCTTAAGGTATATAAGCGGTTGTAACATAAAGGTTACAATTTGCACAAAGCAAAGCTTTATTTGTTAAAAATTCAACGTAACGTGACCACGTGTTTTGTGTTTGCTAAGAACCTGAGAACTTCTTTTTTCTCTCTCGTTTGCGCTTCATTTTATATCTGATTTTGCATGGGCGTAACGTTCTTTCGAATGGATCTTATCTTCGTTAAAAACTACTTTTATTTGTTTTTTGAGAAACTTCTGGAAACTTCACTTTCCTTACACAAAAAAGGAGATGTGCTATTATATTAAAAGATTATACCTGCAGAATATAAAATGAAAAAAAGAATTTCTTAGGGTACATGATACCCCACCACACATTTTCTCATCACACAGACGCTCGATTAAGTGCAAAATACTTTACGTTTATTTTAAAATAAACAGTATACGATTTATAAGATGATCTAATTATGAGGAGAAATTCCATCGACGTTTAATATTTGATATTTCGTTAATGAAAGCAAATATGCATAAAGAATACTTCGTTTTCGCAGCTAAAGGCACACAAAGATGATGGAAAGTCTAGGATTGCGAAAGTTGTCGTTCGTACCTGTTATTTCGAGGAAGAAGTTCGTCAGGAAACGAGCAGGGCCGTACGGAAGTTGGAGTTTAGCTGTTTCGACAGGGTGAAAGGCTAGGGAACGCGGGAAGTTACGAAACTCCGATGCAGTTTTTAGCGTACTTTATAGTTACACGGTAGGGCCTGGTGTTGAAGTTCGTCTGGAAGTTCGACAGTCGAAAATATGATAATTCGGGTGACGGGAGGGCGAACTGTGCCGGCCGGTGTCTCCAGAAAGTGTCGGGGAATATCGTTTTTGTTTTAACGAGACCCTCGGAGCAGCGCTCCGCTATTATTACACTCACGCTCCACTTTTCCGATATTACGGACGTGTTTTATGAAACTCGAGCGTAAAAAGTGTGCTATCAATGCTGGCGTGCTGAAAACGCGAGCAGCTTTTTCTCTCTCTCTCTCTCTCTCTCTCTCTATGATGAATAACTGATTAGAATAACAATTCTGTGGAAAGATCAGGAAGAATATCGTTCAAAAACGATGAAAGGAACTACAAAATCACAAGTAACCATAAACAGTAACAGAACCATTAGATTTCTCGAATTTTAATCGACGAAACCGTAGATGAAACACAAGTAATTGTGCTAAAAAGAAACTAAGAAAAATTCAACCTCAGCACAAAGGTTAAAAAAACCATCGTGCACCGTAGTGTTAAAATCATTGAAACTACTTCAGAAATATTTTTTGGATCACAACTCGAAGAGATATTTAAGTCACCTTATTTAAATTGATCAGTCTGTAGTTTTGCAGTTCGGTTTGCCAAATGTTTCCATATCTACCTTTACGCCTTAAAATTTCTAAACTCGATTCCTAGGACGAGTACTATCGTACAGTTTGTCGCATAGTTATCTCGATCCACCCGTGTATCTCCCTATGAATCTACATCGAAGATCCGGTGCCAAGGCGATCCGGGGCCAAAATTCAATCTTCGAGTCACGATCCCGGAGATGCCTTGATTTCCGCGTGCTGGCCGCATCAACCGGTCACTTCCGGTTGCCTTGAAGGAGCCAAACTGGAGGCTCGGTGCTCGGGGACGCGGAAAGTCATGGGTCCGCTATTCATAAATTATCGACGCGAAATATCTGTCGCGAAAACGCACTGCGGCGGAGTTCCGTTCGTTGCCAAATGTATTTGACCTCCCCTAGTGTCTACTCCAACGCACGCGTACTGTAACAGTGAAAACGTCGCTTATACCTATATTTGTACGTGGAAGAAAGAACTTTGTACGCTGGCTTGTCTATGCCTATGTACAATTGTACTTCCTGAATTTGAGTGATTTGAAAGTTCCTGGTATCCATGATTTGACCAACTCGGTCATTGTACTTTGGAAGGAATAATAAATACGTCGATGCTTTTCGTTACGGTGAGAAACTACTGGCAGAGTGATCGAAAATTGGGTTCGTCGTATTCATTCCATCAAATCTAATCCTAGTGGTTATTTATGTATTTTAAATAAATATCTAATACTGTTGTTAACACTGCATTAGCTTTTGTACTATCCGTTTCATTTCAATTCAGAGTTCTATCGCTCTTAATAGAAGACCCTATTTCACTCTGGGTCCTTTTCAGACCTCGTTAAAACCTGTACAATTGTTTTCAACGCGATCGAAATTTAGTCATTTCTTTTGATTCTCAAAGTTAGCACGATGGAACAAAAAGCTATAATACAGGTTTCCTTGTTAAGTGGAAAAAGTCCTAAGGAAGCGAAAATTGAATTTGTCATATGCACTTCACCAAACGTAATCATAGTGGTCATTTATATGATCTTATATTTTTTTTATAATGCCATTGAATGTGTTTTAAAATACAGTAAAGAGTACTAGATTATCTTTCATATCTTTTATTTCATTTCAATTAAAAGTTCTTATCGCTCTTGTTGAAAGACTCTATATTTTGAATCATATTGTGGTCTTCGTATCACAACAAACTTAACAGGATCAGTTGTCACCAAGGATCCTAACAAGTACCTAACGTAGTAGTAACCTGGTGCATATCTTCTATATCGAGTAGAAAAGAAGAGAGGAAAAAGTATGTCAAAATGTGGCAAGAAAACACTTTCAGAAGATTGGAAAGCGACGTTGTATGGAGTCCTTGAATGCCATCATAAATACGATATCTCGTTCAGCAAGCTGATCATCAGCCGTCTCTACCTCTCAGCATCTAGCCAAGCACAACATTTCCTCAGCCGTTCAGGAAACTCGGTGTCCTGGAACAAGAAACATTCTTTTTCCCTGAGTTTTCTCTTCCCTCGTCAAAAGGCGAAGTATCATCTGCTCAATGGTGCAAGGATCCATCATACGTGTTCCTTTCTAAGTGGCTAAAAGGTGAACCCTATCTCCCAACTTTCAATCGAGTACCCTCAGAAGACATACACAGCGAAGTATATACGCACGTTAGACCATACTCGCTCTTCGCCAACAGGGAAACTGGTAAAACAGAGACAACTGATCCTTCATCTTCTATGGTGTATCGACTCCTTTCGATTCTCTCCACGTCGACAGTAGGAAGTGGACGATAAAACAGACACCCAATACTTTTATGAGACCTTTTTCTCCTCCAGAAGAACGTTCCCTTTCAATTCTCTATCACCTTTGACTTGCGTCATTCGACACTTAGACTCGGTATCACGCAGCCTGTCAACCTTTTATCGGGGATAAACGAAGTTAGGCGAGCTGTCTTCATACAATAACTAAACGCTTAGAATATGTCTGATCCTTGTTGATCATAGTGTATACTATTGCAATGGATAAAGTTTAGAAGTGGTATAACTTCTTGTGGAATGAGTAAAGTTGGTCAACTGTAGCTGAATCGATTGTTAAAATCATCGTTGGGATTCTGACGATTGCTAAGCTTTCTAACTTACTGTTAGGGTCGTGCAATGCTCGATACTTCTTTGTCGAATCGTTATATTTCACACTTAGCAATAAACTTCGTGTGAAAATTAGTGAATAAAATTGAAACTTTGTTAAAAGTGATACACTATGGAGTATAACTATAGCACCAGTGACATTCTTCATATTTTTCGTTCAGTACTGAGCAATAAGATCAAACATGTTCAAGAAAAAAAGAAGAAAACTAGTGATGGTTAATTTGTTCAAGAGAGATGGAAGAGACAAAGTAGATAGGATACGAAGGAACGAAGGGAAGAAATGATGATGATCTAAAAAGTTTGTTTAAATCTAGGATCGCGAAGGGCAAAGTCCATCCAGCACCTTTGTGACACTTACCTCTGGCGAGGAGCCAATCGGCTCCAAGCAGAAGAAAGTCTGCTGCAAGTTATATTGTAATGCTCAGGGAGTATAGTACGTTTATAAAACACAGTTCATCTTTTCAACGTCTATTTGCTCCTATAGAAAACCGTGACGACACACCGCCTATCTTTGACTCCTTCTGCATTAATCCTCACAGTTCACTTCTTTTGCAAAAATAAAAAAAATCACAAGTTTGACCAATTTGAACTATGAGGAATTAAAATTGATAACATATAATCCTAGCATCGAGGATGTTGGAACGAAGGATTTCTTCAACGGGCTAGTGAGTTTTCTGGCAAAGAAAGTAATACTGTCAGAGGCAGAAGTGTTCTTTGAATCCAAAGATCGCTATCTTCTAGTCATCTACAAGGTTCCCGCTATTTTCACCCTCGTTCACTTCCAGTTTACAGCGCCATTTACATTCGAAAAACAGCCCGACCCAACCAAACACCCTTTTCTAAGGTCGACAGAGTGAAACTGCTACTGTTGAGTGCCAAGAATGAAATTCAATTGTCTTTTCCTTATTTCCATACTCCTAACCAATCACCTATGGGATAAATAATAAGCGATGTTACATGAACGAGCTTATTAGCTATTTTTACCAACAATTTTCTATCTTGAAATCGTCTCCTGTTCACTCGAACGCTTAAATACTCGACTGCGAATGAGCGAAATATAGAGACTCGAATATTTCCAGAGTATAAAAAGCAAATGTACAAACCAGCTTACCGCAACAAATGCAATTTAAAGAGGGCAAATTCTGAGTGTTCTGCTCTTCGAATAAAATATGTTAAAACACTGTAAGGGGCTGGATGAATAAATGGGTTTTAACTGGACTTTTTAAAGAAACAATAAAGTATGTGTAGGTGTCTGTGTTTAAGTGATTACGCTACAACAATGGTCTCACCGTTTCAATTGCAATACTTTTAACTCTAGTATGTTTTCTACTGTCGTTTCTCTCCACTGTTTCTTCTATCTTATTTTTTCTCTTTACTGCTCCACACGCGGTTCTTTACACGCTGTTCTAGACACGTGTCTACAAAAGGTTAATAGTACCTATTAGAAATGAATTTCCTATTTTTCCTTTTGTTTCAGGTGGAGGAGGATTGGAAATACGTAGCGATGGTGTTAGACCGGATTTTCCTTTGGATATTCACGGTAGCCTGTGTGTTGGGTACAGTGTTGATCATCCTTCAGGCACCGAGTCTTTACGATACCACGAAGCCGATCGACATTAAGTACAGCAAGATCGCGAAGAAGAAGATGGCGTTGTTGAACATGGGTCCTGAGGAAGACTAGTCGACGATCCCGCGCGGCTTTACGCCGCGTTCACACCAGCAGCTGCTACACCGTCGACGTCGTCGTCGTCGTCGTCGTCGTCGTCATCGTCACCGTCATCGTTCTCATCGTCGTCATCGTCGTCGTCGTTTTTGTCACCTTTGTCGTCGTCGTCGTCGTCGTCGTCGTTATCGTCGTGATTCAGTGGCCGCTGCTCATCATCGAAACTGCCGATTTTCGCGTCGACGTGCAAGAAAACCCTCTCTCGATCGCTGCTACTGCTGCCAGAGATGAGATCTCCCAGGACGCATGAAGGAATATAACCTGACTGAAAAGGAAAGGAGAAGTAAACGTGAAGAAGATTCGATGGGATTCTAGCTGGCTTCCGGTTCGTTTTCACGAGCATCCGTGGCGTGGATCTTTCCCTCTCCTAAAAGGACTTACGTTGGATACAGATTCTACGTTGGATCTCGTATCCTGAACTGTCTTTTCAGGTGGAGACGAGAGTGTTAGGGTGGGAGTGTCGGTGGGGAAGATATGGGGGGAATGTGCACGAGGTGTGTTTGCTCGAGTGCTATGAGGAAGAGAGAAAGAGCGAGAGTACGCGTGGAAGAATGATCGAGAATGTTACGAAAGAATGGAAGAAAGAGGGAGAGATAGAGAATGAAAGGTTGGTTGAGGTGTGTATGACAGAGGAAAAAAGGGGGAGAATGGGGTGGGGGAGATTAGAGAGGGGAGATAAAGTGCCAAATACACGCGAAACACACGCGCAACGTATTTTTGTAAATCTGGTTTCATACGTAAGGCTAGAGTCGTGCGGCGAGACGTCGAACTGCCCGAACTGCCGATTTTATATAAAAAGTTCACACACACACACACACACACACACAGTACAGACGTACACGCATATACATATGGCTACGAAAAACTTTGATACACATTCACACGCATACACTATTAATACTTACACATTTACATATACACGGGTATACAATTGCGCAAAACGAACACGTTTAACATTTATACGTAATGAGGAAAAGAATTAAAAAAATGTGAAACATTTTGAGAGAGCGAGAGAAAGAGAGAGAGAGAGAGAGAGAGAGAGAGAGAGAAAGAACGTGTGGAAGAGAGAAAGAGAGAGAGAAATATATATATATAGGTATACATGAAGAAATTATACGTCTATTACGTACGTAGATATACTCGACGATCTCACAGCGTATGAGCACAACGCGAATATTCATCCGCATTTCTCGACACATCGTATAATCACGGGGCTGCGCCAGGCCGCTAGCTCGCTCGCTCACGCAACACGCACAACCGAGCACACGAACGTCGCTGAGAACAAGAGGGTAGCTCGCACGCGGCGGATGGCACACGACGAAGGAGGATTGCTTCCAGTGATAAAGAACGGAGTCGTCGAGTTGGTGATTATCGTGCCAGGAAGCGTTTTCTTCTAGCTGAAGCGACTGGAGAGATTCGAGGTGGAAAAAAAAGAGACCGCTGACTGAACATTCTTCTTTTTCCCTTTTCTCTTGGAATTTTTCTATTGGAATATTCTTCTTTTCTTTCCCTTCTTTATTTTCTTTCTTTGTTTCATTCGTTTCTCTTACCTGCAACTGTTTGGACTGTGAGTGTAGCTTTTAACATGATCAGTTCAATCATTTGATTCGATGTTGCGACAATGAATGTTGTAACATCTTCAATTGTGATTCCACGAACGAATTTCTTGATTTACTTTTGAACGAGGTTTATACTATTGTAGATTACAAAAGGATATAACGATAGGCTACTTCGTTGCTCTTGTTCTCGACGAAACCGGAGAGAAACGAGGGCTCGCGAGCAAAGTGACTCGCAAACAACTGCCAACTTTAGGAAAAACGGCCTCCGACTGATCCTGTCGGTTCTCAGATGCGAGCATGCGATATTTTGATAATTCGAGAAGATTCTTAAGAAGATTCAGCGTGCCAGATTGAACAATTATTTTGTTTAATCTAGATTACAAATTTCTTCGTTTCACTCTTCATCTCGTCGTGCAAAATTCATAGCAAACGTATTTCAAGATCGTTCGAAGATCATCGCGATAGAACTGATGGAATTTGCAATCTGTAATTGCTTATTCTCCGTTCGAAGATTATCCACAAACCTCGATGCTATCTTAACAGTGATGAGATACTGCACACAGAGAGCTAATCGATTATACGAATTGGTGATTCCATCGATATTGTGTTCACTTCTCTGATGAGATAGTCTACCTTGCTCAAAATCCACGCAAGATCATCCTCGATATTCCCGTTTAATTGAACAAATCTCAGGATAAATTGGAGCATTCGGAAAAGTCACGTTCAATCAACTACGTAAATGAAATAAGCCAGAGGAGAAAAAAGAAATAGCAGAATTCACGCAGAATCATCAACTGTCCATACTTTTCCAACGATACCTCTGGTTCCGCTTTCTCCGTGTCTCTGACTCGCGCAAGCGGATCGATACGCAGCAGTACGCTGAGAGAAACGGCCAAAGGATGATAAAGGAAGACGCTACAACCGATGGAAAGGACTGAGTACTGTGTATCCAGTTCCACAATTCCAACGACAATTACAAGGATTATCAAATATCATTCTAAATGTATCATCCTGGTACGTCTGAATCACAATCAACGGAAAACGTCAGAAATCATCGTTAATCCCTTCTGAAACTTCTACAAACCCACAAAGACAACACCGTACTAAATAACTGAACAAGTCGAGAGGATTTTTTACTCGCTTCTTGGGAACACGCGAAGGATCATCCAAATGGCCGGTGGATACAAAAAATCACGAACGTTTCGAGGCGTTAGAATTCACCAAACGACGTCTTCGAGGAGAGAGAAACCTAATTTCGGTACCGCTATTGGTACACCCGCCATTTTTACGTCAAACGTGTTCCAACGTCTTGAGATCTTCCAGCCAGTCTTTCAACGTATTCACAACTTCCGTTAAAAAAAAAAGAAAGAAAGAAAAAGAAACCAGAAAGTTCTTCGAAAAAAACACACATACACAGACATACACACACGCTTAAAGCCATTCAGTCTTTCAGAAGTATCGACCATGTATATTCTCCGGTTCGACAGAGCTGCGAGCGAGTTCGCGGTGGCCGAACGCGCGGCGTCGTGCATAAACACGCGACACACACACAGACACACACGTACATACACACTCACCGACATTGTATTTGTACATCGACGATAACGAGAAAGAGAGAAAAAAAAAAAGAAAACAGAGGACGAGGGCGACCAATGGGAGAATGAAACGCTAATCCAGGACGCCCTCTCTCTCTCTCTCTCTCTCTCTCTCTCTCCTGTAAAGCAGTATTAATAATCAATTTATTTGCTCACGTAAAAAGGTAACGGTATGATATATTTAATATTGTGCATAGTAGGTAATATAAACAAGAAAAGGTTTAATCACACATGAGGAAACTAATCAATCGCATAAGCGGAGGACGATTTTATTCGCCTGACATTCGTAGGTAGTGTGATGGTGGTGGTGGTTGCTAATAGCGTGCTGTGTGATCGGGACGTGTTATTATATATACGTCTGGACACGGTGAACACAAGGAGGAAAAGGGAACATGTGTTTCTTTTTTTTTTTTTTTGTGCGTATGTGCGAGTGTGTTGTCTGAGCGTGTGTGCTCGCGCGTGTGTGTGTGAGGGATGTTTGGAAAAGTTGGGAAATCGCGGACTATGATCCATGTGATCGAGGTGATACCGTGTTTTTTTGAAAATTCGCGGGGGCTGGTGGATATGGAGGATGGCACGTTAGCGTGGCTTCCAATCTCCTTTCGAACAACGCTGCTGAGATTAACTTTTCCTACTGTAAAAGAATACGAAAGAGAAAGAGAAAGAGTTTAGCAAACTGCCAGACAATGTACGTTTATGATTAATAATACTAGTTTCGTATGTATGTGTTTATTCGGAAAGAAGAAAGGGAAAAAAGCATGGTTCGTTCGGGGATTGATTACATTCGTGAGTTTCGTTTCGATTTTGAAGTTTCTACTTGGTGCTTCAAAACTGGAGCTTGGGATATGTTTCTTTCGTATCGTAGAAGAATTTTGCGATATTTAAAACGAAGGCAGGTAACTTTTTTCACCGCGACTGTGAAAATTCAGGTGTACATTCGTCACCGGAAGAGGAAAAAACCGTCACTCTGCCGATCCTCTTTCTGTTTCACGTTTCTTAATTTATGGCACGCTTTAAATCAGACTTCAAAACACGAATGCGGTGACGTTATTACGCGAACGTCACGGTGAGGCGTGTAATGTACGGTGTGTCGCGTTCATGGGGGAAACCAGGTCACGGGATTATACTCCATGCACGAACGATTCTTTTCTTTCTTCCTTCGAATAAATCTGATCCAAAAGGCTACCATTAAAATCGAATCCTACGTTGATATATGATTTTCATGGAAATTTACACATATATCTGCAATTATACCAATTGACGTTGCTCCGCGAATATTATGAAATCAAACGCTCGCCCTCCCCCATTATTAAATAAGCAACGACAGATTTTCGTTTTAAAGAGGTGTTAGGTTCACCTTCGCTCTGCTCACCCTCTCCTATACTCTGAAACCGCGATGAAATGTTAAATTCAGCGTTAGCTGAGTGAATGGAAATTTCATGATGAGTATTTTGCACCATAAATTCTGTCGGCTGGTCTCGCCATTAAAGAATCAACTCGCGTTAATTATTACGAGGCAGTTTAACACACTTGACCGGGTAAAATTTCGTAATTTTCAAGCAGTACTGCAGCTGACAAATTTCTCACGACGCGATCTTGGTATTCGCGAAAGCTTCAATTTTCCGGTAGAGAAAAACTAGGATACACAGAAGGAAAAGAGAGAAGAAAGGAGAAAGGCGGTTAGGTTTGAAGGGTCGAACGCGTGGCAAAGTTAATCGACGCAGTGTGCACGGGTGGTAGAAGCGTGCAATAACTAAACAATGGTCGACAGTCGGCCATTGTATTGAGCCAGAGAGACCACATTTCCTCCCTCTGCCGCCCCATTGCTTCGTCGACAATTGTGGCAACAATAATTGATACAAATAACATTTAAGAATGAAGAGAGAAAGAGAGAGAGAGAGAGAGATGTGAAGAAAAATGGAAAAAGATGGTAAAAAAGCAAAAAAAGAAAATATACGTAGTTGTTAAAGGAAGAGAAAATATACGGGGAAAGGTGGATACGAAGAAGTATTAAGAATTATAGCGTTAGTGATTAAAAGACACACATACACGCGCGTACACGCTGAAGAAAAAAAACGATAGCTATTGTCGTACGTTAAGTTGATAATAAAACAGGAAAAATAAAACGAATAAAATGGGAAACGTTGATAATCGATCTATGACAATGAAACGCAATCACGTTTTGAAGAATGAACGAAAGAAATAAATAAATTACTAACTAAACACACGATTTCTCGTCGTCGTCATCGATTCGATCACATCGATCACGATCGGCTTAAGTATCGCTACGAACGATTAGGGTGTATTAAAGAAATAAAAGAATTGTGTTAAATTGTAATAACATGTTACAGAAATGTAGCTGTTGTGTCTAGTGAAAAAAAAAAAAAAAAAAACAGAGTCGTATAAATCGCGTATCGTTGCAATCTCACGATCGAAGGGGTTAATTGAAGGGAGAGGGTGTATTTTGTGCGCGTGTGTGCCAATAACAAAAAAAATGGAGCCTCGTACGCTGTCGTGCCTGTTCGTCCCTTGCGCGGCGAATCTTCACACCTTAAACATCATCGAATGACTCCGATCACACGCTCTTTCTATAATCAGGAGGAAGTTGAAAGGTTAATCAAAGTGGGTTATACAAATTATTCTCTAAAATTTCAAAAAGTTTCTCCGCTTAACCCTTTGCACTGGCGCCGCTACAGAGACGTTCAAATTTCTACTCATTATTGAAATAAAATAAAGGAAAATAAATAAATTCATAAAGACGTACAATTTTCACTTTTCGAAACGGAACTTTTGCTTTTCAAGTGGAGTGATCCATTACATGAAAGAACAACTCGAAGTGCAAAAATTCATAATTCGACTATTGATATCTTCTGGTATTGAAAATTTTGTCCAGTAAAGATCCACGTGTCGTCTAATTCCTATAAAACGAACGAATAAAAGATAGAGAAACGTAGTTTCTCAATCGGCAAAGTTATTCACCAACTTATCGCGCCACTAATTCAGTTCCCATCTATCCTGTAAAAGCTCCCATTGAATGCCATTCATCAATCGAGCATTTCGTTTAATTCGGAGTTTCCAAACCCCTTCGCGTTTATTAACGTTTACCAGAGGATTAATTTAAACCCGAGCTTGAAATACTAGCAACGATCTGTTCTCCAGCGGTTGGGATTGCGGATTTTTCGGGGTATCGCTGAGGGATCTCGCGTCTTGCTCAGCGTCTCCATTGAATAGAGACTGCTCGTGGAGAAGGTGAATAATCTCTCGAGGTGAATAGAAACGATCCGGGACGCGAAATAATTCTGTTTCAGCCGCAACGTCCAGGATTCTCTGGTTTTTCTTTTTCTCTCTCTCTCTCTCTTCTTTCTTTTCCTTCTTTTCTTTTTCTCTCTTTTCTCTCTCTCTCTCTCTCTCTCTCTCTTGCTGCTGGTGGACGTTGCACAGCACGAGCTACTTGGCAGCGAGGCCTGAAAGGATCGCTGGCCGCGTGGTAATTGAATTTTTCAGTCGCCTCGGGCCTTCATAGACGCGCGATTCATTAGCAGTGTAAACCCCACGGCTGGAAATTAGGCCGAGCATGTAAGGTAAACGAGCGAACGAACGACGAGCAAATGGATTATGCGAGCTGCCTCTGATTTTCGTGGGCGTGCCTTCCACCTGATTCTCACGGGACGGACGTCTCGTTTCGATTATCATAGGCCACCTTTCTCTCACCTAACCAGCTGACGTCTAATTAAAATTCGAAGCTCGCTTGATGAACTTCAACTGCCCCAATCCGTTGCTGTTCTCTCATTCGTTCGTGTTCAAATGGAATTCCCTTTCGACACGTCGGATTGTTCTTTATCAAATTGAAACGACAACGATTAACAGGGAGATTTTGTCCGTGGGGAGCGTGTAATCGGAAGTCGTGCTGTGGAAAAAGAATTAAAAAGAAAACGAAAAAGAAAATAAAAAAAGAAATCCGTCTTCCTGTCTTCGTGTTTTTTTCCAGTTTCTCGCTGTTCTCGCGTATCCGTTTATTCGTGGACTACACACACGCTGTTTCACCGTGAACTAATTTCGATCGTTCCGCGGAGGGGTGGGGAGGATGGAGAGATCGAGGAGATACATTACGTGTGACTGTGCGTAGATTAAAAAACAAAAAAACAAAAACTAACAGAGTAAGTGTTTACAAGTGTTTAAAAGACAAAAAAAGTAAAAAAAAAAAGAAAAGAAAAACGTCGAAGAAGAAGAAAACGAAGAAAAAGAAGAAGAAAAAGAAGAAGAAAAATCTTCGTCGCGCGAATAGCCTGATAAGCGAACTCGACAATTTTTTGCGTAAGTGATAATCTCGTATGCGTGTTAATTACTATACGTACATAGGTAGAAAATCTTCTGATTGTGACCCTCGTGCCAGGACTTGCGATTCGAAGCGCGCGACACGGAATGTGGAATTATTTATTAAAAAGTGATCGAGAAATCGTTTCCCCTTTAATTTCACATATTCCGTTTCCTTCTCTTCGTTTCTTTGCTTTTTCGTTTTTATTTTTCTTTTTTCTTCAATCGAATTCTCGATTTGCACGTTGCTTATGATATGTGCAATGTATATATACGTGTACGCGTGTACATGTATATAGATTCGAGGACTTCAAGTTACCAGGGAGAGAATAATTTCGAAAGAGGTCGGCGAAATTGGATTTGTTGGGAGACGACATGCACGACCGGTCGTTGAAATCACCAGAGATATACCAGCCGTATTAATCCCTTGCATTATGATTTCATTTTTCATCGCGATTCCTCCTTCCAATTTCATTTCAGTTGATTCTGTTCTATACTATTTCGCTCCTTTCGATATTTAACTTTAGTGGAAAAATATATTATTCATTCGTAATACGTTCATTTGTAACATAGAAAAGAACGAATTATCTGATATTATATTCTGTGTTTCACTGCCGTGTTATTATTCCTCACTTTTTATGTTTTTTTTCTCTAGCTATCTCTGATATAACATTCTTTTTTTCTTTCAATTCTCGTTAACGATTCAAGGGATTAATCATCCACGGCTTCTCTGTTTTTAACGTCCAGCAATCGAAACTAATCCGGGACGTTTCGTGTTTATTATGTATGTACCATGGTGTGGGTCACAGTCGTGAAACGCTCAAATATAAATCAAGTACTGTGTATTCGTCAGAAGCTTAAAGTCTTCCGTGGGGCATTCCTGAAACCAAAGAAAGACGACTTTTTCTCGGGGTGATCCGCAAAGCGACAAATAGGCGATGATGATGAGAAATGGGGGACAAGTTTGGGGTATGAGCGGACATAATTTTACACCGACTGACAGATTCGTCGTTCTGTGGACACGTCGTCGATTTCAAAGAAAAACGAAAAAAGAAAACAAGAAAAAAAAAAAATAAAAATAAAATAAAGAAAACAAGAAGTAAGAAATGTATAACGTGGGAACGTGAAAGAGGAATGTTAAACCGTCCATAAAGAGAATTTACGTAACAAGTACGACGAACAACAGGGATTTCGTTTCCGTTTCGCGAACGGGAATTTTTGTACCTCATCCAGTGCACGGTTCACTGCGTCGCGTCGTCCGATCGAGCAACCCATCATTGTTTCTGCTTTCTTTTCTTTTTCTCTTCTGTTCTACAATCCTCGGAAGCTACATTTTCATTTCTTCAAGACCAATCAACTAATATACAATTTACAAGAAATTTTCTACATTTGGTAAGGCTTTCGTTTACTGTACATTTCTTTTTTTCCCCTTCTATTCTTCCTATTATCGTTCATCATTCGTTCGACAATCGTCGCGTAATCCATTATATCGAGCTTTTCATAGTCGTACGCGAATTTTACCATTGAATCAACCATCGAACAGAAAAATCGCATCTCTCTTTGCTACGGGACAATTTTTTCACGTTTTCATCGAGACACCGTAAAAGAAAAGAAGCACACACACACACATATACATACACACACACACACACACATATGAAAGAAACTAAAGAAAATTAAGAAGAAGAAAATATCTTAGAATTACTAACGTTAACGTACGATCCGTAGAGATCGCGATCGCAACAAGAATCGGAGAACAGTCTCGAATGGCGTTGTCGCGGAAACAATCGCATTCAAAACACGAGCGCGTGAGAACGAGGCCATAGACTAATTGGACTATTCAAAAAATTTTCACGCGAAAATCTCGAGCCCTCGGAATACACATACTTTCTCCTCTGTTGGCGCACACGCGCGATTCCCTCCTTTTTTACCCGTTTAGTTGTACTCGCCGTGTGTAGGCATCGTCGATCGTAAAAGAAACTTGAATAAAATTCGAACGCGATTATTCTTATCTTATCGATGAGAGTAATCGTTTCTGTTCGTTGTTCTTTCGTATAAATTCAATTGCTTTCTCTTATAAAAGAAAAACGAATAAATAAAATGTGAGATAAGATAGTAAAAAAAAAGCAGAAGATTCGTGAAAAATATTTGAGAAATTGTACGAAATTGATTGTAAATAATGTTGTTGACGTGAAATAACAACGGCTAAACGATTATTCGAAAGGCAGAGAGCGTCCCCAAACAAGCGGCGAATTTCGATGAAAGGCAGCCCGCCGAGCGGAATGGAAAGCGCGTTTTCCTGTCGCGCGAGGGCGCCAGAAAGCGGAATAGGAAAATAAGCCGGCGAATAAACGAGAACGAACCCGGTGGGCGCGGCTTCGAGGTCGCGCAATTGAATTATCGTCTTTTCGAGACAAAAGGGAGAACGAAAGGGCCGACAGACACGCGGCGAACAAAGACCCTTTTCGTGCTCTCTCTCTCTTTTTTTTTTTTTTTGTGTGTTTCCTTTTTTCTTTTCTTTCATCCACGACTGCCGCGGCGTGTTTCCGGTTACCCAGTTGGACAGGACCTCGAAATGTTGAATAAAATCCGTGAAAACTACAATTCTGTGATTGAAATTACGACAAAAGTTATATTGATTCTTCCTACATTGATCAATCGGAAAAAGGAACGACACAAGTGTCCGAATGAAATTCAACGATCAACATAATTCGACGATAAAAAGGATACAGGTGGAAATTGTCCAACAAAGGGGAACCGGAAATCCTACGTTTAGACACCAGTTCCGTTCGACTCGTATCGATTCCGTTGAAACCACGAAGCACAGTATTTTTCTACCGTGTAATTTTCGTACTTTTCCAATTGTTCTCATCGATTTCTACCATCTAAACGAAACTGTGTATCGACAACATCTGAGGTTCCTCTACAACGTGCCGATCGAACGAAGCTACCGCGTCGACTATCCGTTTTCTCGATCGAACGTTCACCGAATGAATTCCACGACACGATTTACAACCATCACCGCCTAATTATACGCATGTACACATTAAAACACATACACAAACACATAAATATATATATACGTATATTTAATTAAAGCCACCTGAAAGACGTATGTCCGCTTCGAGGTGCTTTAGCCTCATTTTTTAGGAACTCGCCGGAAAGGTTCATCATAGTCACGACTTCGCCACGCGAAGATCGAGCGATCGTTAAAGCTCTCGTAAAACAGCTCGATCAAAGGTCCAAGTATGGCGGCCTGTGAAACGTCAGAAGCTGGATAATTTTATTCGCTCGGTATACGGGAAATGGGAGGGAATAGGGAAGATAAAAGAAAAAAAAAAAAAAAAAGAAAGAAAATAACAAAAATACAGAACGATGGCTAGGGATCTCTTCGTGTGTTCGAACGGATTAAAATCGAAATCTTTGCTCAACGTTGCATACGTGTTATATATAGAAGAAATAAAATAACAAATAAAATAAAAGTAAGATGATGTTATCGTCTAGTGTTGAAACATAGTGTTAACTGACATGGTGAAAAGATTGAATGGGGTTAGAATCGTTGGTGTTTCGGGACGGCCACGTCGTTGGTGTTCTACGTTTGTGTTCAGAATGATTGAAAGAGGGGAAAAAACCGAGGAGGAAGAGGATGTGACGACACCATCGATGCAGAATGGCCGCGAATAAAGGAGAAACAGAAGAAACGGAACAGGATGTGGGTGTAGATTATTAAAAGGTAAACACAATAGTAATAACGATAAATTAATAAACGATTACTAAATAACGAATGCTAACGCTGTAAGGATTTAAACAGAACAAAAAATAAATAAATAAATAAATAAATAAACACAGAACCCATGAAGCATAGTAAAGATAAAAACGAGTAAACGATAGGCACGTAAATGAATATAAAAGTAAAAAAATAAAAATAAAAATAAATATAAAAAACGCAGTAATAAAACTACCACTTAACAATAAACGAGTTACCGTAACGTTAAAACCCTAAGGTTAAATAAACGAGAGAAAAAAAAATGAATTAATAAACGCTAAAGTAACAGGAAGTATTTAAAGAAAATGAAGGAAGAAAAAGAAACAGAATTAAGTACCCTTAAAACAAGTATATCGAGCGCTGAAACTCTACTATCGACGATTAACAAAACGATTATACGGTGTATTGTTATCGAATTCCAAGGAGGAGAGGAGAGGAAAGGTAAGAATTACGTGAAGGAATATTAACGAAACGATGATAAACGAAGGGAAGAAGCAAGGATTGTATGTTGTTTTCGACAATGAAGAATGAGACCCGACGAAACTCGTGTAAAACTGATAGTATTGTTAAGACAATCAGACACTTATTGCTCCGGCCACCTCGAGGGCCATCCGTGAATATTTGTTGTCGGGGTTTGTCCCTTGGAAAATTGGAATACGGATGATCAAGAAATAAAAGAAAGGAATGAGTATGAAGAATTTATTGTTACGGATTGCCTCTTCTCTGCGAAGAAGCTCGAATGGGATTTTCTTTAAACAAGGAAGAAACGAAAAAGAAGAAACGAACGTTTCAAGAAAGATAGGATAAAGATCTTTGACTTTACCTTTGGATCCACTCAGACCACTCACTCTCATCCGCGAGATACGTGAAATCTCGAAGAGAGTACGAGGTCAGAGGGGAGATTGAAGGGATAGAGAACGAGAGGAAGAGGAAGAGAACACGGCACGTGTTCGTCGAGTGTGCCGCGGGACGCTTTTTTCTACGCCTCAAATTTTCTACGGTTTCAACAAAAGAAAAAAGGAAAAAAAAAAAAAAATAGCAGCGAACGAACGATCGTTATTGATACGAACCGGGGGCCGATACGTTGTGCACATCGAGTTTTGCAACCATTCACCTGTACATTTATGGAGAAATGGCGCCTCCATCCTTTTTCTTTTTTCCTTTTCCTTTTTGGAGTGATTATGCTGCAAGTAAGATATACGAACATATACAATTCACCGTCATACAGATTCATACGAATTTACACGAATTCCACATGCGTGCTTATGTTTCATTTATTAATATTATACAGTGTGCACTTCTAAGTTGTATTTCGTACAATTCGTAGATTTGCGTTGAGAAGACATTTTGTCGGTAAAGATATGATTTGAAAATATCGAAATGTTTCCATTCGATTGATATTCAATTCGTTGACAATAAACATTCGCGCGCATGTGCGAAATATACATCGTAATAAGATATGAAAGAAAGTCTCCGTCGTCGAACGCATTTTATTTCTCGGGTAAAAGATCACAACTTTTGTTTTCATTGGAAAACCATAGAAAATCCTTTATGTTTTCTTTCTTTTCTTCTTCAGATTTCGTTTGTTGATCTCCGGGTTACTTTCTCTCCTTTTTCCCCGCTTGAAAATCGTTACACGTTCGACGAACGATGGTAGAGGCTGGTAAACGAAGAAAAGAAATCGTAGACTTTGCATACACATACACGTAAATATATAACACGGAATCATCTGTATAAAAATTGGAACGAGAATGGAAATGAGGAAGAAAACCAAGATGTTTACGACGATGCTTGATAACTGACGACACTGCTTGATAAGGGGAGAGTGAAGAAACGAAAGAGGAAGAAGAGAAAAAGAATAGAAGAAGAAAACACGAACATTTTGTTATATCCGTACACGGTAAGAACGTAGAACGAGGAAAATAAATAAAACAAACCAAAAAAAAAATAAATAAATAAATAAACACGTGTGTTATAAGGAAGTAAACGTATCGAATCTAACAGTTAAATGTTTACGATAAAATTACGGGTAATTAAGAAGATTCTAGATTTTTTCTAACTAATCGAATTCGTACGGCGGACTCGTGCCAATCCTCTAGATTTACGACCTAAAACGAGATATACAAATGAAGATGAAGCTGTTATCCTATATTAAGTCGGCTTGGAATAAATATTTGATTAATACGTATTTAATCGTATGACTGTGTGTGCCTGAAGCAAAACCGAGCGAATTTATCGTTTGTCTGAAAGTGTATATGATCATACCGTATTTATGGGAAAGGGGAAAGAAATGCCGATTGTGTGTGAAAACGTATAGCGGAGAGATACGCAAATAAAAGACGAGAAAAGAAGAAGAAGAAGAAGAAGAAGAAGAAGAAGAAGCGATCGATGAAAATGAGTGAACACAAAATGAATAAGAAGAATTTGTTAAACGTAAGTTATTAATCTTGTGTGCGAGTGAATGTGCGTGAGAGACAGCGAATAACGAATGAATATATTATACTATTGAAACGTGTTAAATGTGTGAAGTGTGCAGGAGAGGGGAGAGTGAACGACAGCTGCTAAGAGCAACGAGTAGAAAAAAAAAACAAAAACAAAAAACAAAGAGAACGCGTCGTAATTAACGTCGCGAAATGAACTACTTTTTCTGTTTACTCGATCGCGTGTCATCACTGGTTAGAAAAGAAACGAGAGGAAAAAAGAAAAGGTAGAAAACGAAAATTCTCGGGAAACGTCGAGAAACTCTCCGGACACTGCGGTTACGAGACAATTAAAAGCGGAAGTTGAGGACGCCGCGCGGATGTGAAGAGGGTCTCGAGAGTTTCTGCCTGTTTTCGCTCCGTGATTTGTAAATGTATGTATATGTATATGTACGTATCGATTGTGTCGAGTGTGGAACGAAATCGAGCGTCGAGGAGCGTCCACGCGCCGAGGTGAAACCAAATTTCGTCGACGAATCGCCGATACTCTCGCGTTGGTAATGTTTCTTTTTCGCTGAACAGGCACTGAGAGAGATAAGAGAGAGAGAGAGAGAGAGAGAGAATTAAAGGACAAAAAAAAGAGAGAAAGAGAGAGAAGAATCGACGTGGTTTTTACCTAATCAACATGCTAATTGAAGAAGCACGCATCGAATCGAGGATAGATTTTTTTCCACTCGTGGGATCATTTGAAATTCATAATCGAGCGATTTTTAGCACGTTCCCAGGCTTAATGGAATGCCGTAATGGGAATTACGAATTCGTTCGCGGGAAGAAGAGGGCACACACGGAAGGGGATGGATCGAGTTGACGTAATCGTCGGCTATCCGCGTGTTTGATCCTTCTACTCCCACGGAGCTTTGCATTTTAACAATTTTGCCGGCACAGTTGTTAACTTTATTTCGGATTTCCAAGCGGTATACTCGAATTTCGAGGCGTGTTTCGAACGCTCAAAAAGGGTATGGCACACGCGTAATAGCTCTAATGAGAATGAGGAGAAAGTTTTAAACCACCGGTTTTATACAATTTTTAATCACGAACAGACGAAATATCGGTGAAATTCGCCACGGAAATCGCCATTTGTCGTGATGCGTCTCGCGAACTAGGATTATACATATATACATACGTATATATATATATATATATATAAAGAAAAAAATCGATTAATAATATACATAATGTACATAATAAAAAGGGAGAAGAAAATCTAGGATTGATCATTTATAGGTTCCACGAGGATCCGTCGTCGTAATTGATATGATCATTCCAAAAGAAACCACTGTACTCGCCATTATTGTTACTGTTACGATTATTTATTACCGCTACTATCGCTGATTATTATCGACGAAAGAGCGCGAACATCGACGCTCGAACGAGAGATGATAATTAGAGGAAGCAAAATTAGGAAGGAAGAAGAAATCTCGAGCCATGACGAACGAGAAGAAAAAAAAAAAGAAAAAGAGGAGAGATGAGAAAATGAATTTGTTTTAAATAAAACAACAACGAATCACCGAGAATCTTTCCGTTGTTAACAATATGCCGATCTCTCTGTCTATATCTGTTTGTCTATCTGTCTGTCTGTCTGTCTGTCCGTCTGTTTCTCATGCGTTTATGTCTGCTGTGTCTTCGAAAAACCGAGTGCCACCTGCCCGTCGTCGTGTCCGTATATATATATATGCATTATATATACATATATATCATATATATATACACGTAATATATATATCATATATATCTATATACATATAACATATTATATCGTGTGTTTCGTTTTCTTCTTTTTGTCTGATTTACATTACGCGACAGCAGTCCCTGCTGGACAATTCAACGAAGTGAAAAATGTAGCAAAGTATGATAAAAAGAGAGAAAAAAGAAAAAGAAAGAAAGTTAGAGGAGGTTCTCTTCAGCAGGGGCTGCCGATCGAGCAGCGTTTTGCCCGTCATTGAGCGTGCAAGGCAATCATTTTACAATATGGGGCGAACCCTCGCGAGCCTCCATAATCATCGACGCATACGATAGACTGTACAGTATACTTTTACGAATCCCTTTGTACATCACATATTCAGCGACAGTAGTGCCTAGTGAATGGACTGGCTAGTGGGATCCGATCGTTAAACTTGGATAATTCACTTGACGATGATATTGTTCACATTGTTTTTCTTTTTCTTCAACTCTTTGTTAAAACCTCTCTTCTACTTCACCGCTTTCCCGCGCTTTTTTTTACGATATATACAACGCGTGCGATATATCGGCGTTTTTCTTTTCTATTTAAGAAGAAATACCATCGTCGTCGTTAGCGAAATGTTATTCCAAAAGTAGAAAGAAGGAGAAAAGAAACGATCGTGGATCTTTCGAAACATCTGGCGATGTAAACGAAGGCTCGCGAAGGCCTCCATTCGTAGGATCTGTACATAGTACGTAACAATAAAAGAAGAAGAAGAAGAAGAAGAAGAAGAAGAAAAGAGAAGTTACGCGTCATTATCTCGGTCTTCCTCCCGCGGAAATCGCTCGATCGTCGAAATCACGAACACACGCGAACGCTCGGCGTCGCAATGCGCTCGATCTCGTTCCAGTCGCCTCTCCGTGCAGGAAAAAGAAGGGAAGAAGGGCAAATGGCACTTAAATCCGTCTTACAATTCCTCAATTGCGATTCCGCTGCTGACCAGTACCCACGGGAACAGGGGAGGGGGGAGATGGAACGATAAGGGATGGTGAGTGGGAAATTAGACGGAAAGAAAGGGGATTGAAGGATCGTTTCCAAAGCAGAGGAGAGGTTTGCAAATGAGAGAGAGAGAGAGTGAATAAGAGAATGAGTGAGTGAGTGAGTGAATGAGTGAATGATAGAGAGAGAGAGAGAGAGAGAGAGAGAGAATGGAAGCAGAAACGCTATGTAATATATTAATTACCTAATTAATGGAGGAGGGCCACTACTCCAACGAGAGAACAGTACACGTGACGACGCATACGTACATACATACGCATACATACATACATACGTAAGTACGTACACACACATACACATATTACACGAGAGAGAACGGATACGTACATACATGTACACGGACACATACACACACGTTATGTATGGATAAAAACTAAACTAACCTATTTGTAAGCTAACGTCTACACTCTACACAACTATTCACGTATGTAAAACGATTGAAATAAACGAGCGGTTAAAATTATTGTTTAAAAAATAATAAACGTATTGAAAAACAAAAAAAGAGAAAAAGAAGAGAGATAAGAATACTGGAGATATAATGCTAAGCGTTTAAGCAGATGTAGTGTTAGTAGTCTCGTTCTTTTTCGTTTTCTGTTCTGTTTCTTTTTTCTTTTCTTTTCTTTCTGCTTTCAGGTACCCTATTAACACATTCGCGTCCGGTGATTTTCGGGCGAGATGTTTAACTGATTATTGCATACAATTTTCAAAGTCTGTAACTGAATAACGCAAAGGTTTGCTATTTAAACGTGTATAAATATTAAAAAATATTGCTTCTTTACGTGATGCTTCTGATCATTTGTTGTTGGAAAAGATTAAATGTTAGAAACGCATTGTGAAAAAGTTAATGTAAAATTCCTGGCAATATTAAAAGTAACAGAGCTACTTAAATTTACAAACAAATACGACGAATTTAATATAACATTCTTACAGATCTATTTAGCATAATAATTCTGTGTGGTATTTAACACGTTAAGCGCCACGCCAATTTCGGTCGATTCTTCGATCAACGGTTCAGTTTCGAAAATTTTGCAAAGAATGTTACGATAAATTTAACGAGGAAAGTGGCAAGTTTGTAACGCCTGTATGGAAAAGCCATATCTTTGTCTAAACTTTTTCTAATGAAATCCATTAATGAATGCTAAGAAATAATTGTTTAAACGTGAAGCTATACATTTGTCGAGAATCAACGCTGTCTAAACGAAAAGTCTAATCCGCAGAGACCGGTATGGCGTTTAAACTGTTAATAATGATCTGAAATATACGAATGTATCACTAATCTAAAGAGTAATAACATAATTTAACAAGTTTAAGAATGAAATATATTTCGTAATAATGTTCTTCAATATGGTATTTGATAACAAAGAATATTATAATATATAATAAAGGATAATATTTGATAAAAGCATTGAGACACAAAGATAAAATTATAATATTCGATAGAAACATGAAAGAATATATAGTAGAATTATATTGCGAATAATCAAATTTTAAAATGACGTTCTTATTAAAAATGTAAAATAATGTATGATTACGTCACCAGTCTCGAATGTGTTAAGAGTCTCTCAACGATCGAGAATACTTGGCACCGTGCAGTTAGATCGCGTAACGAATAATTCGTTATATCACAGCTGCATCTTTTTCGTTCTTTTTCTTTTATCTTTTTCAACGGATGATAAAAGTACGTAAAATGATTTTTTTCACTCGATCGAAAGGTGAAAGCATCTGCATGCCATCGTGGCTTCTGTCTATCGTCCATTTCCCGATACCATCCCTAACTCTCTTGCCGTTTAGCTAGCTAAAACCATTAGCTGATATAACACGCTACTTTCTGGCTAATCGCTTTTTCTTTGTCTTTTTTCTCTCTCCCATTTAATAAGGATCCATCATCGACTGCTTTCACTGCTAATATTCTTCCTGAAAAAACGAATCGACCGATAGCAATTTGATATATTTGATGGCGTTGGTAATGTTCCTTTCCTACGTTTCTCCTTTTATTTCTCCGCGTTACATTTTCCACCGTATGTCTTCTCTTTCCTTGTTTTTGTCGGTCCTGTTGTTTCCAGAGCAAACAGAAAGTGAAGAACGAGGGCGAGAAAAAAATTAGCTACGGCAGAAGGAATCGTACGAGGGTAGGTATTGAGAAGTTGGATGGGTCAGCGAAACGTTGCAGAGTTTTATCGTTCACCACGGACGGTCTTTGTTTGTCTTACATCCGCAACTTGGCTAAGAAAGAATCGACGAGTAGGAAACTTGCTTTATCGTGGTCGACGAAGAAGTTGGATGGATTAAAGAGACCAGTTACTCGAACTATTATCGAGGATCGTTACATACACGAAGAGAAAGTATTAGTTAGAAGTAGACAACTAGTAGTAATAGTAGTATTTCTAGTGTTGTAGTAGTTAGAATAGATTTCTTTATTTGTTTCTTTTTTTTTTCTTTTTACACTTCTTGTTCTATTTAATACATGTAAAACGATGATACCTTTGCACTATGATGTTCTCAATTGAGAGAAGCGCTCTTAAAAAGGCAGTAGAAATCACAGGTGAAAGAGCAAAGGGCAAACTTCGAGTAAAAATTTCGTCTGAATTGAAAAGCGTGTAACATAATACATATTTGAAGCAACGCGTGCATGTGAGTTCGAAAACTCTTTGCTGGAACAAGCTTTTGGAGAAGTTTCGAACAAAGTAAACACGGTTGTGCTAACATTTCATGCTTCCTCTATGCTTCCGCTTTTTGTTTATTCTTTGAGCCAGTGAAAGATGAATTTTCAAACGTTGCAAAACCGTCTGGAGGACGGTTTATTATCGATATAAACGCGTATCTCGGAATGTTTCGAACAAAATTCAAACACAATCAATTTACAGAGAATTCCGTTATTCTTTTAATAGAGAAACATTAAGTCAGACGAACAAACGAAAACAGTAAAATAATTCCGTTAATTTGAAAAACGATCGAACCTCGATTCACAAGTTGAATCCACCAAGCATAAAATCTGCATGTAGTTTAATTCATCATTGGTCTCATAAAAGTCTGGTATATTTCCCTTTTCGCCGAGAGGAAAGCATCAAGGTTCATTTTCACTTTCCGCTGCGGGAAACCGGAAATTGCAGGGAGGAACGCCGAAGAATACGTCCCGACGGAAGAATTAGGACGAAGTTTTCCAGCCAGTGGCTGGCAGAAAAGCCACGAGAACGCGAGTATATAAAGAACAATTAAGGCGTCTTCTTTTTTTCTTCTTCTTCTTCCTTCCCTCTTTCCTCTTCTTCCTCTAAGTGAAACACAAGTCGTTCTCTCTCTTTCTTTCTCTCTTTCTTTCTCCTTCTCTTTGTTCCTCCTTTCACCTCTCTCTTTCTCTTTATCTCTCTTTCTGGCTCTGTCTCGCCTGGATAATAAATTTAAGTTAATTAAAGCCGATTTCTAAGTGGAAGTTGCCTCATTACGTAGACGGAAGCTCTATGCACCGGATGAAATCGCAACACAAAAACAATTTCACTTTAATTAAACGCTATTGGATGAAGAATATATAGGACAAAAGGTGGTGCTCTTTGAATAATACAGACCGTAGTGCGTCCACGTGGAACGAAATCCCTTTGTCTTGTCACATTGCGATTCCCGTTCGATCGTCCTATGGAATAACGTGCAAAGGCTACCTGTGCGCTTAATTATCCATTTTGTTCTCGTTGGAATTATTATTATTATCATTCTCAGCTGAGTAAGAACTTTACGGTGAAAACGAATTGCATTTTGTATTCGAAGAGAGAAGAAAACGAAGTAATTATCCGAAGAGAACATTCTGTCTTTCGTCGAAATTTTAATCAACTACAAATTTTTTCACATTACCTTCATTCTGTACAATCTTGCATCTCTAATTTTTCTATAAATGATATTGAAAATTGACTTCATAATAATTTTTAATAATATAAATGCGTTGCTGAAAGAAATACCTGTCGATGGTTCAAATTGTACTACATTTTACTAAAACAAAGTGATTTCTGTTATTCGAAAAGACGTGACGTGTAAATATTATACAATGTTGATATTTAGGCGTTACATTTCAATGAATCTATACCTGTGTATTCGAAGCATCGGAAGATTTGTTAAAAGAAAAAGGAGAAAAGAATCTACCGTTAGAGAGATGAATATCGTACATGTATAAAGTGTATCGTCTCGTTCAATCTTCATCGTAGCACAAGGTGTTCCACAGGGAAACATTTGTACATGCTAGCAAATTGCAGTTTTCACGGAGAATTTCGCGAAATCGGCATTAATATTCCCGTTGAAGATGGTGTTTTTGTTCCATGAAAACGTTTGGTTTAAGCACATTTTTCTCCTCGAGCTTTTTTGACCACCCAAGCGTCTCTGCTTCAAGATAGAGTATTTAATAAATCAAATACGCATTTTTTTGCCAGGTTTACACAAGCGGCATGGAAAAGATATCGATATCATACACTTGGAACAACAAGTTTACCATGGTGATGAGATTAATACGTTTCCTGATGTTTTCTTACTCGAACGAAGCTTTGACATTGATGAGATAATCCTAGACTTTTTTATCCAGGTGAAAATCACCGTGATCTACACTTGATGACTCTTAAAATGGATCTTATAGGAGAGGGTTGTATTTCCTTTGTGAACAAAGCTGTTTCTTCTGCTTCTTCTGCTTCTTCTTCTCCCTCTTTGCCTTCTTCTTCTTCTTCTTCTTCTTCCTGGGCTTCTCATTTCTCTTCACTCTGTACCTTTCTCTTCTTTTTTCCTTTTTGCATCTGTTGTTTCTTGAAACTCTGAGATTTCTCTTTAAAGTGTCTAGAGATGGAAGGAACACTGGTGGGTATTTATTTTTTGCCGAGAGACTCCGTTGAAGTCGAGTGAATTCCTCTTAGTGGAACATTGGCGGAGTCATTATTGTTAATAGCTCGTCCACTATTTTTCCTTTCGAGTTGCCGTCCCTTCCTTGAACACCGAAGGATTCGCAGTCTCTTTTCTCGAGAATTAATAGACAGATCTCCCGTGCTAAGAAAATCACGTGTTTTACACGGAATTTTAAAGAGAAATTCAAATGTCACTCTGGAATATTTAACTATTTATTTGTTCAACTTCTTGGGCAGGACTATCGACCGGAAACTTCAACATGTCCTTGGCATATATTTGCTTGCATATACAGTGCCCATAATTATGAAAGTAGTCTAAGTCATATATTTCTTCTTTCGAGATATTCAAAGGATTACACTTGAATAAATTAAAAAATACTTCTATCCTAAATTTTAATTTAGAATTTTATTAGTCTTGATTAATAAAAATTTGTCACGAATGTGAAATTTTGTGTGAATCTCATGTGAAAATGTTGTTTTTAAATGATAATTTTTAAATATAATTTCATTATATTTTATGGGTAATTACGATAGCTCGTGAAGATTTTTTAAAAATTTACTATCGTCTGTGAATCTTTATATGACTAATAATTATATATTTTTCTCTATATTATGTGAAAGTCGACTTGCAACAAAATCTATTTTGAAATTAAATTTCACAACAATGTTTGGTGTAGCATAATCAGATGCTTTTATTTTTATATTATACCTGCATATTGCAATCTGTCGTAAATTCTTTTTAAGCAATCCACGTAAAATTATCGTAGCATTCAACGGGTCAAACATGAGTGATAGTCAAGGATATGTTTATTTCTGTTCGATTTTTCTGTTAATAAAAGTTTGCAAACTTGAGAAGAATACCCTGGAATAAGCTCAGACTTTTGCGTGATACGAACGGCTGTCAAAATGATGTGAAAAAATATACAAAATATCGAAATGGTTACTCCTTTTCGTAATGCATGCTAGGTGAAATAATTTCCTAATGAAATTTTCAAAAATATGTATTCGCATAAAAGTTCTAAATCTAGTGATAACTGTTAGATCAAAGAATAAAATGAACTTCGACAAATATTGTTGTAAATTAGGCTTATTTATTAACACAAAAAAAAGGAGAGTCCAAAGGAAAACTGTTACAAAGCAAAAAAAAGAATATGAGCAGCTCCATCTGTTAGTGTCAATTGCTATACCAACAATAACAATCCTAGCTATTCTACTAAAAAGCAGAAAAAATATCGAGCTGTACGAGAAACACAGCTGCGAGAAATAGACGCTGGTGTAGTCGTACGAATCTCGTTAATTTTAACAAATCGTTAATTTATCCTATATTTGCACACGTCTCAATATGAAACGCGTGAAGTGTACGAGTTTTCGTTAATGAATACATTCCCAGTTAGGAGTGATGAACGGGGTCTCGTATAAATACGCAAATAATTCCTTTCTCGTTGTTCTGGAGCGCCATTCATCAAACAGAGACAATCAATTGATCAAACAACGTTTCGTTTATTAATAGTCAATTTCCATTATAAACGTTAAATGTGTATATATAAAATATATGTGTACACTTATTGACAAAAGTAAAGAAGCAATCATTTTTACATTTTCACATATTCTTCATCTTCTGAGATACATAAATTAGAACTAAAAACAGTATAATGAGATAACATGATTTCATACATTGACAAACAATAACTCCTTTTTTCGAGAATACGTGTATAACATCAGACAATTAATATTTTGTCGAAGAAACAAAACAAAAGGTACGCGATGTAATTTTCTGAGACTGCTTGGGGTGATTTGAAGTGGTTTGTGATGATGGGAAGTGATTTGTTTGGAGATGTATGAGGATGTTTGATATGGTTTGAGTTGGATTGATGTATTTTGAGACGGTTTGAGGTGACTTGTATTCGTCTAAGATGGTTGGAGGAGATTTTAATGAGGACAAACCGTGACAAAATACATCAATCCACCTCAAACCATCTCAAACATCCTCAAACAAACTCCAGCAATTTGAAATCACCTCAGATCACCTCAAACAACCTCAGAAAATTACAAATCACCTCAAACCATTGAAACCTCCTCAATCAAGGTGTGAGAAAAGAAATATTTATACGTCTGTCAAATCTGTATTTTTGTTCTAACTTCAGTTTGAATTCAAGATAGAGAATTTTCAAATAAAAATTCATATGTAATATCTCGACTTTCTTTATTGAAAATTGTATTCGAACAGTGAACATTCGAGACTACCGTACATACTAATTAAAAATTCGTACGAAATTAACGAAGAAATAGGTTGAAAGAACGAGGTCTTTCTTTTATAAGAAAAGGAAAATGGTAAGTGTGAGTTTCTCTGTTAAAGTTGGATCAACGGTGTTATCTTTCGAAGTTACATTCACCAGCTTAGCGAGCCAGGGCGGTTTTTTATCGGCGTGGAAGTCGTTCTAAGCAGTTATCCGTCACTTTTGGACGGGTCAAGAGAGTTGGTGAACTATCATCGAAAATCGGAGCCTGCAGAGCCGCCGGAGCCACGGCGAAAGTGCAAACGTAATTAAAAGTTTCGCGATAAACAAGTTAGTTACGAACGTTTGTTAACACTCGCCGAATCGTCCGCGTTCTTTACTTGGTGCTTCGTTAAACGTTGCTACGCTACCGATGGTGTCTTGTCCCAATATTTATGTTTCTGTTTATGAATATTTTATATTTCAATGTTAAGTATATCAAGTCGAAATTTGACATTCCTGCGTTATAGATGAAATAACTTCGAGTGTATGGAATAAGGATGCTGATAGGATTTTTCAGAAATTCGTAAAATTGAGAAAGTTAGAGAGGGTGTTCAAATCTCAAAACATCCTTCATGCCTTAGTAATCCCATGGAAACTTTAGATGCTTAAATAATACCTTAACCAGCAATCAAACTCTCTCTTTTCATCGATACTACGTCAATATCAATCGATTCTACGCACGGTATCATACAAACAGCAAAGAATATCAAGCATAAAACAGACCACTCAAAAACGGAGCCGCTGTAAAACTGTTTTGACGGACGCTTTCCCCCTTTCTGTTCGTTTTCGAGTGCTTTCCCAACATACTTCTGTTCAAGATCCTTTGTCGTTCAGTTAAAGGAGACGAGCTATCTGGATTTCCAGACTTCTTCCAACCCCTCTTCGCCTAGTTTCGATCGTTTCTAGATCCGTATGTGTATCGTAGCTTTTGTACAACGCGGACCACAGTATCCTGGTCCACCTCCATTTCCGGTAGCCCGCAAGGCAGCAGCAATGCGCTGTAATATCGTTCCACGTGACATTCCACGAGACTTTCTTAGCAAGCTCCAGAAATATTGGATTCCGGCGACGAATTTGAATTTCCTTCCGGGGATACCATTCAACAGAACATCCCCTGTTTCTTTTCCTCGATTACCACCACCGCTTCCGGTAACTTAGGACGAAAACCGACGTCTCTAACCTTAAATGGTTTTATCGAGAATATACACGATCATGAGAGTAGTATGAAAGGTAGGACTCTCGTTTTTCTGAAATTCATACTTCCGCGGTATTCCGTTTTATGACCGAGCTTTCTTTTTACAGCCTCGGATGTTGTAAAAGGTAGGTTCTAGGGTTATTTATTTTTCGGATCGTTGCGTGTTTCGCGTAATTCTTGGACAGAGGTATTTCGGAACGTTTCTTATTCCGTTCTGGAGGCGAAGTTTCCTAGAATTCTTCAGGGGTTGCATTCCTCGACGAATCGGCGAGGTATCTTGCGCAGGGAAACGCAAAAGTTTCTCCCGCGAATTACCGGCGGAAGTATGGGAGTTGTGAACTGGAATATCGACGTTGAGGATCGTAACTGCTCCGATTAATAAGTTAGGAGTTGATGGAAGAAATTATTCGATGAAGTTGCACGGAGAAGAGCACGGTAAGAGAAAATCAGAGGAGAATTTGTTTTATACAGAGGAGAGTATTGGAAAATACTCTGGAACGTTCGGTAAGGAAGGAATATTAACAAACCGCCGATCAATTGAATAATCTACCATTTTTCTATCGCATAATTCGCAATTGATTGTATTACTTTATTCGAAGTAATTTCGTTCTGTAACGAACCATTTTTAACTTTGCATTATTACTTTCCCGTCGTAGATTCTTCTTTCGTTCTATCTTTTTTATTAATTTTTCAAATATTCAACTTTAATTCGTTTAACTAGAAAAGTAATTTTATATTGATATAAAAATTAGTAAATGTCGAAGTAATTATGATCATCGAAAATAATGGAAATGTGTTTCCATGATAGAACTATTTTCATTCCTTTTAAATCCCACTTTAATTGTACTCAAAAACCTGTACAAATTTATTTCTATACCTAATACATTTCTCTGCAGAAAATGTTCAAGTATAAACGAGAAAGATGTATTCGAAAAGAATAAAAAGAGAAAATGTGAATTACTTTCTTCGGTATTTAATGATAAACGAAAATCCTGAACTTGAAAACAGCCTTTCTGTACGATCGTATCACGAACGTTACTGAGAAATCCTAACAAACAGTCGTTGCATTCCGTACGAATTAATGAACGATTATCGGTTAGTCTCTAGTCAACAGGAATACACTTCACTTGTACGATACCTCTACATCGAGTGAGAATCGACAGATACGTTATTGTATTCAGCTGCTTAATGTCTACCTGGGAACTTAAGGCGCTCGGTGTCATTAAGCCATTCCCTTTTGTGTCGTAGTTCCGCGACGAAAGGCTGCACAGTCGAACAACTAGTTACTCGATACACCCTTCCGTGTTGTAAGAAGCTACACACCGTCTCTTCAGTTTCCCTTACAATGTGCCTTTGAAATTTACCGCGTTGAAGCTTCGATATTCAACGACTGCAAGTCGCGATCGCGAGACGATTAATCGCTGCGTTACTACCGTTCAGAGAATCTCCTTACGTTTTAGCCAGGGAATCGTATCTTTGAGGACAGTCGTGAATACGGTAAATAATTCTGGCTCGTTATACAGTTTGCTTCGTTAACGTACCTATACTGGAACTGTAACGATTTTCCAAAAGATTAGCGATGAAGCTCAACAGCATGGAAAAGATTAGCATACGAAATCAGTCTTGATTTGTTCTATATTTCAAGTTGGTATCTTTGTAACAACTTCTGATCAGCTGTTTGACAAGATTTTGTAAACCTAACCTATAATTCAGTCAGTTCAAAATGTCAAGTCCGATCGAGAATCACGTGCTGTGATTAGATTTTTCGTCGCAGAAGGTGTTAATGATAGTGAGAACCGTACAAGGACGTTAAGAGTGTACGAGAATAAGTGTTTACACCGTTCAAACACTTACAAGTGGGTAGAATAGTTTAAAAATGGCCGCGAAAGTGTCGATGATGCGCAGTGAAGTGGACTACCGGTCCAAGTTTCAACTTCCTCTCTTGAATTTCTCATTGACGAGATAATCCGAGACAACAGACGAACCACTGTTGAAATGATCGCTGGAAAAGTGTCCAAAAAGATTCTACTCCAACGAAGAAGTCAAGATTCAGATGCAAATGTGGCTCTAATAGCAACTGAAAGAATTGTACACTAGAGGCATAAGAAAATTACAGGAACGATGGGACAAATGTATAAATGTCGATGGAGATTATGTTGAAAAGTAGCCAAAATATTGTATTAATTGAATAAACAGTTTTTGAGCTATATCAATTTGTCTCGTTACTTATTGAATGGCCCTCGTACATTGAAAGTAAATTATGAAATGAATTCTGTTAGAGCAACAGATAATCTTAGGTTTATGATACGATTGACAAATCTGCTATTATTCAGGATTTGTTTATTTTTACCTTCATCGTGTCATTAACTTTGCAATCAGGTGTACACAGAATAGAGTAGATTATTCTAATCCAAATGGAAGTTTCGAAATGCATAATGAAAATCATGCAGTCACCATTGCTGCACTATTTGAAGTTCTACGCTGTACAACGATAAAACTGTAACTCGCTTAACAAACGAAGCAAAGTTTAAATTGCAACGATCCAATGTTCCTCGTGTGTTGCTAACAATAAGCGATAAGCCAGAGACTGTGTAATCGTGAGGAAAATGCTAGTAATAGATTTCGTGGTAAGGAGAGGGACAGGTATTCCAGACGACTGTGAGTCTGTCGGAACACGTAATGCAGGCGATACAAGTTTGTTCTTCCGTGTCTGATATCATTGCGGATCCATGTCTACCATGATCTCGAAGCTTTACACAAAATCCAGGACAATTACACCGACGCGACCTACTAATGGATCGATTAAGACCGATTAATAAAATACCGATTTATTCCGATTCATTAATGACCGATTAATAAAATACCGATTAACTCTTTGGGGCACGGTGGGATTAAAAGTGTCCCACCTTTTTGATGCACCGTAATGTATGGTGGGACATTTTTAGTCCCATCTCGAAATATTGCAATAACTGCATGCGTATAGGTTTATATTTCGTCTTATTTACGTAAAGCAGTTGGTAATCAAATTTCTGTGCAACATGGGTCTATTTTATTACCTGAAATCCTGTGCCGCAAAGAGTTAAGAGACGATAAAGTTCGATTAATAAAAATATCATAGTACACAGCAGAGGAATGAAGATCATTATAACTTTTCTTTGACTCTTGCAATGCAAAACGAGGACGTGACGTTAGTGAAAGAAGAGAAATAGAAAACGAAGTTGATCAAGGAAGAAAGACTCTGTTAACGATAAAAGTTCCTTGAAATAATGGTCACGATTAGAGTGTATTTCTTTTCTTTTCTTTTTTTAAAATATCTATATTACACTTACAACTGACTCTATTGAATCAACCAATAAATTTGATAATGTGAATGTCATGTGTGTATGGATAATATTTAATAGTGTTTCCACTTCAGTTCCTTGTTTATATTTTCAATAAATTGTATGGCTTCGTTCTCTTCAATTTTCTAACTCTTCAAGTTTATCTCAGTTTCTTAGCCAGTTCGTTAAGATATATACCTAGTGTGTTATTATGTGCTGTTGCAAATTTCTGAATCTGTTCCCTTAACTGTTCCTAAAGTCTTCTGAAAATACCAAAACACAGTCGATCTGTTTTAAGTGTCTCTGCAACTTCTTCTATTCAAATTCATGGATTGCTTTGCAATAAATTAAGCGCGACATCATCGTCTATCAAAGAAGCTAGTTCAGAGCGTGGCTAGACGTTTAATTGAAAATCAGCATGTCTAAATTTTGTAAACCATTCTTTTTTACTATACGAGAAGCTAATGCATGGTTTTTATAAACGTCCTAAGTATTTTTTACAACAGTTCCCATCGTTACATATCTTTCCCGAGTTAATAAAGCGTAACATGACGCGAATAAATCTTCCTTTCGCTCACTTTCAAAAGCTTCTTCTTTTTATAAAGTGAGAACTGTCAGAACGCGAAGGTTTGCTGAAGAAATAACAATTGAATATCGCTAACTTTATCCGCTATGAGATTTACACGTGTAACAACAAGTGTCACTTGCAAACAAATAATTCAATGTCATCTATTGGAATCGAGATGAAACTTTTGCACTGAACCAATAAATCTAACGTGGCAGACAAGGTATTAAGCTGACGTGCAGCTTACTAAAAAACATCGCAGTATTTATTATTCGTCCCAGTGTATCATTGCCACCTTGCGTTGCAAATAATCCTCTCAAAAGAGAAATCATTTGATCAGTGTGATGGTTGAATTCACAAAAGAAAGACTGCTTGTTACGTCTGTGAACTCGAAACTCGTTCAGTGAACGTACAATTGTGGATTTGTGATGATTGTAAATATTTTGAGTGGCCCGGCCGAGTTTTGGCGCCAAAACGACTAATTCTTTAATTTACTGCCTTCTTTCTGGAAACGATACACGCGTACCACGAAAACGAAGTTAATCGGTAAGAAGTAATTTGTCGCGGTGAAAATACTTCCTCAACAGCGAAGCTGGTGTCTACCTAATCAATGTAGCTCTACTAGTCGCCGCAGTGAACGTTCCCGCGGCTGTACGACGCGAGTTAAAAGCGGATTCGGGCTTTGCCGTGGCTTGAAGCGTGAATGAATAATCAAACGTGGCTGGTAGGATACAGGAGACCGGATGATAACAGCCGGCCAAGCCCTTTTGTGTCCCTGCCGAGACGGATTATTAAACCCTTAAGCGGCTACAATGGATACGTCGAGCGTATGTTCACCGATTGTTTGTGGAGAAACAACCGGTTGAGATCGGGTAAACTGTTTATCGGGTCGCCACTTTTTCTTCGTTTCTGTTTACTGGTGAATTTGTTCCATCTAGAAACCATCAGGCAGACGACTCTAATAGTCCTCTCTAAGCTGCTGTTTCTTGGTTTACCACTATAATTGGCGGGAATGTTTGATTAGTGCAACAGAAATTGTTCTGTCGTTCGATATTAATTCTTTTAACACCGAGACAAACTGACGTAGCTTGATAAGGTTTCAGAAAAAGAAACCTCAGTTTTAAATGATAATTACGGAATTTGAAAAGGAACGTTATGGAATAAAGGATTTCGATATTTATTTGAAAAAAGCTCGTTGGAAATAATAAATCGAATGATTCTTAAATCTTTCAATGCCTCTCTTCTTTCTGTTATTATATCAACCGATTTCGATAAAATTTCAGCATGTAACTAGAATAAATCAACAATATGGATTTCTGAAATTTTTATTACAGACTCAGAGCAAAAAAGTTGAGAGAAATGATCGTCGTTATTTTCTTTCTGACCAACTGCAATTTTTCCAAACATTTCTTGACACATCTAGTAAACTAATCCTACCAGCTTCTCAAAATCGTTTGATCCAATTTAAAAACAATTGTACTGTTTTAAAAGGTGTCTGAATACTAGTGTGAGTCACCTTATGATTTCAGATAAGCAATCATGGGTAAGAATGGTTTAGAGAGACACAAAATGGTACGAGAACAGGAAGTAAGGAAGCGATGGTTCGAACGTGAAGCGTAGTTAGCCGATTTTCTCGAGTCTGAGTCGCGGGAGAATAAAATTTAGTAAAAGTGAAAAGATATCGATTCCGTGCCAGTGACACCGCCCTAGTTCGCGGGCCAAGCCGGGCGTAGTGTAGGCCGCTTATAACAACCCTCTTTTCCACGACACTACCGATTCCGTACGGTTAACCACAATTCCCCTCGGGTGAAAGAAGCAAAAGCTACTTCCATCTTTTCCCTCTATCTAACCGCTCCTCTCTTCCTCACACACAGTTTTTTCTTCTTCTTTTCCTTCTTCTTTTTTCGTCGCGATACTTTTCAACCTACACCGGACGTATCGAAGACGTCGATTTTTATACATAAGACGCCTTTCAAAGCACATTTTCAGAATTATCAGATTACTCGGGGCCAGTTCAAAAGAAGAGTACACAATGGATCCATAATTTAAAACGAATCGCTCTTTCCATTTTACTACCAACAACGTCTAATTTACCCGTTGACAAATCTCCTTTCACGGAATTTTTCCCCCTTTGTAGACCAACAACAGCCTTTTCTTCTTGCATTTAAACGTCGTTGATGAAATTGTCTGTGTACTTGTGATTTTAGTATCGAGACCGTCTGTGCTGGTTCAACTGGTGTCTGAATAGAATCGTTTCGTGAGATTATGAAACTCTTCTGTTGGATATTTTCATCCGACAAATGTGTCGGTTTGGGAAATTATTAGCTACTACTGATATTTTATTGGAAAACATTCTTTGTCTCTCAGATATTCTTCGAACAGGATCATTCTATTGTTGAAAATATATTCATTCTTCACGAGTAACATTTTCAAGGGGATTTTCCTTCTGTCAAAAATATTTTCATTTTACGAATCTATCGATTTAGAAAATTATCTGTTATTGTTTCATAAAGAATTCACAGTACTTCGAAAGTTTTTCAAACACGGTGATTTCATCGTTGAAAACACAGACACTTGTCAAAAGTGAAATTTTCAAAGAAATTTTTCTTTGTGTCAAAGATGTTTTCATCAATTCGGAAAATTGTCTATTATTATTTTATAAAAAGAAACAATTTTCTATACCCGAAAAATGTTTCGAACAGGCTAATTATTTCATAGTTAAAAACACAAACACTTACCAAAATAAGATCTTCAAGGAAATTTTCTTTGTATCAAAAATATCTTCATTCGACTAATCTATCAATTCAGAAAATTGTCTATTATTATTTCACAAACAAAAAAGCAATTCTCTATACCCGAAAAATGTTTCGAACAGGCTAATTATTTCATAGTTAAAAACACAGAAACTTGCCAAAATAAGATCTTCAAGGAAATTTTCTTCGTATCAAAAATATTTTCATTCGACTAATCTATCAATTCAGAAAATTGTCTATTATTATTTCACAAACAAAAAAGCAATTCTCTATACCCGAAGAATGTTTCGAACAGGCTAATTATTTCATAGTTAAAAACACAGAAACTTGCCAAAATAAGATCTTCAAGGAAATTTTCTTTGTATCAAAAATATCTTCATTCGATAAATCTACTAATGTAGACAATTATTTATTATTGTTCAATAAAAGAATTCATAGTACTTCAAAAATTTCTCGAACAGAGTGAAATTTCATCGCTTACCAACCATAAGATTTTCAAGAAGATCCTTCCGTTTCTATCTTTGTAACCTCGTACCAGAATACATCACCTTCCACTCAATAACACCAGATATCATTACGTTACAAAGTGCATCTGCATCAGGCAAACGGTACACATGTTCCGTAACGGCGGATCGCATTCGCTAATATTCGATTAGCCTCATTGCGGTCAACGAACAACGTGACCATCATACTCAGACGGTGTGCAATCATTCGAACATTTAAACGCGCGCCAACCTACAAATCACATTAGGTGAGCCGACAGAATGCAAACGGCGCAGTTATGTACATCGAACTATACACGCGCTTATAGTCACGTGTTTCCTCTTTCTCCACATCCTTGCCCTAATAGATCAAACATATTGCAACATTGGAATCGAACGATATCTCCGAGAGAATACAATTTTCTACTGCCAGACTTTTCTCGCTATTGATTCACGATAAATAAATTTCAAATTATTCCAATGGAAAGAGACGAATGAAATGGTTCTGGCGAATCAGAATGAAAGTGAATATTACCGAAACAAACGTTTCTGTTTGATTATTCGCGTTCCAAAATAATGCCACGTCGAGATGAGAACTTGAATAGAAGTCGTTTGGTGACTGTAGCGATATTCGATATCTTAACACGTTGAATATCATGGTGGTCATCAGTCAAGATTACTAGAAACCCATAATTCGAGTAAATTTCTGTATTTTTTAATATTTCAATGTTATCATCGTTACTACAATGGTGTGAAGAAATTAATGTAACTGTAGAACACATAAAAATAGTTTTATTTATTTATATATGTATATTAAATGTTATAATAGTTATATAGCTATACATATATGTGTGTATATATATATATATATTTATTTATTTATTTAATAGTTACATACAGTTCAAATACAAATTGGAACATCCCTTTAAAAGCAATTTGAATTTGAACAGAATATCTAATCTACTTAGCTTTGATAAAAAAAAGTCAAATTAATGGGTAAAGTATAACGAAACAAAGATTATTGTTCAACGTCGCTAATAATGTTATAGTTGATACCACAGAAAAATTGTATTAAAAAAAGAAAAAACTCCATCTATATTCTTTCGATTTAATTCGAACTTAAGATGAAGAGAAAAACACTTGTAGAAACAAATTTATATAGAAGTTAAGAAAAAATATTAGTAACTTATTATTTGGTAAATGGGTAGAGCAAGATTTCAATGTAAACATATTTTATACAAATAGTAGATATTTATTTATCAAGAAAAACTTTTTAACTAAATGTTCAAAAATTCCATGAACAGCGATGTATTTCTATAAACATTCGTCGAATTGATTAGTGAACGAAAAATCCAATTTTCTTTAAAAAACAGTATTTATTTAATTTAAAACACAACTTAATTATATACTGTTAATTTTCTTATAAACTTCGATGTATTTTCATATTGTTCTATTAATAAAGTCAGCAAAAGAATTGCTGAAAAGTAATAGTAATAGTTTCTGTAATCTTACACGTAAAATCTTAAATTCTTTCAAATTGACATGTTCCATAAATCTAACCAATATTAAGGATACGTAGGATTTAGTACTTTTCAGTATCGAGAGTTTGCAATTACTGCAAATTTCAATTAGAATGTCATTCAACGTTCATTTTCTACAGAGATGATACTATTTGAAAAGGGAAGTTCCAATTTCGAGACGGATATTGAAACATGCCGTGGATAACGGTGTTACACTCTGTTGGAGATTAAAAGGAACCGATACGCAGTTTGTTTCCACGTGCAGAGGGGCCAGGATTTCATTTTTAACGAGACGAAGTATCCCCTTCGTTTCTGAAATTACAGTTTAGAACGCGGAACACGTAGCTACGTTTCTTGCTACTTCATAAAGGATTAAACTGCCGCGTCCATACTTGACTATTTTCTGTCGTTTAGGGTCCAAATTAAAAGGAAAAGAATTGCCAGCAGGCTAACGTGACAGGAATTAAAAGACGCGGCTGAAGCAACGTAACACGTATTAAAAGTGATAATTAAAGAGCTGCCGCGAAAATGAGGGTGCGACGATCATGTAGCTCGCGCAAATTTCATTTCTCATGAAACAACATTAAAACCCCTTCAATCTCAAAATTGAATAACTTCTGAATTTTCCTTGTAAGAGCAGTTAACCTGTTTTCAAATCTATTTTCGAAAACCTTTCCCTAATTACAGAAAATAAATCTATTTTCCTTCCTCACTTTCTTCAGCAACACCTTGCAGATTAAATTTCGAACATTTTACAGTCCCTGGCGAAAAAATTATGGCCAGTAGCAATTTTCGACGTCTTTCGTACTTTTACTAAAATTTTATTTCATTTCATTACTAACCTAACCTAAATCTGACAAGGTACGTCTGACCACGTACTATCCCATTCTACTTGATATCTTCTCGGTGCTGTTATTCTACTTGGTTGGTCCTCGCACGGACCTCGTACAATTCACCTAGGGTTGCGTATAGCTTATGTCTGACCGTAAACAGACTTATTCTACTTTATCTGTTCTATACGCTTCCGTTTTAGAATCAATGAGGCGCGCTTATCTTTTATCCATACCATTTATTCATCGAACGTACTGACTGTCGATGTCTCTGAGGTATTTTGCAAAGTGAGAAGTCGCGATTTAACCCTTATAGTGGTGAACAACAATATATTGTTGGCTACACTTGTGAAAATTGCCGATGTATCGTTGACCAATACGATGACGCTTGACTATACGCGTTATGAGAGAATTCTGCTTGAAAATGAATTTATAAGACGTTATACTACTTGGTTGAATTTCTCTTCAGAAATCCTGTTAAGGCAACGTGTTTAGGCTAACGTAGTTAACGTAGAACAGTGCTGTTTTTGAGGAAGTCAATTTTTCATGGATTGTAAACTTTTTTAGAGGACTTGGGTGTGGTTGGAAGACGATACTAACTTTCTCTAGAAAGACTATGGTTAATTGTCTATTGTATGCTTGAAAATTTTGATAATTATAGAAATGGCCGAAGTTTGAGGAAAAAGTAATCATTTTTACCCAAAAAAGCAACTTTAAACGTATATAAAAAATTAAATAATTGACATATCAAAAAAAATCGTAAGCTATATTTTAAATAATAGTTTCTAGTTTATAAACCAATAAATTTTGTATATTTTAGATCATCCAGTTTCTGCCAACTGTGGCAAAAACTCCAAATCAACGATCCACCAGAAAGGGTTCCGGAAATAGCGAATAACTTCGCCATTTTGTACGATTTTACTTTCAAAAAATTGCAAAATAAAGCTGAAAGTTACCTTTATATTCTCTGAGAAAGACTACATTTTTCATTTAGTAATTACTTATAAAAAAATTCCCAAACTTTACCCATTTTTTGATGCCTCAGGGTGGTGCCCTCCCTTAAGAAAAAGAATTCAATTACATTTGAAATGTAATTACAACACAATTTGCTGTATCCCGTTAATCTTCCCCTTTCGATATTCTATTTTTCTCTTTTTCTTCTTCCTTTTTCTCTCTCTCTCTCTCTCTCTCTCTCTCTCTCTCTTCGTTACTTTTAATACACCACGTTAAAAGGGTGAACGGAATCCGCGACAAAGGGCAATATCGAGTCGTATCCCGCGTATCAGCGACGATCCGTCACGCGGCAGAAGTATCATTCGTTCTCGAGGGAGGCCACGGTGACGTCACCGAATAAATCCAAAATCAATTTCTCCGGGAAAACGCGTTCAGGGCTCGCCGTCACTGTCCGACGCAACGATTTTTCATCTCTTATCGTCAACGACGACATCGCGTCACCGTGCGTGGCGAGTGGAAACTGGTGACACTCGATACGTGCTGCATTACTGTATAAATATAAAAACTCGAAACAAACGGTGAAACAAACAAACAAACAAAAAGAAGAAGAAAAAGAAAGAGAAACTGAATTAAAAAATATCAAAGAACAAAGAAGAAACAAAGGAAGAGAAGGTAAAAACGTAATAAATAAATATAAAAACTCGAAACAAACGGTGAAACAAACAAACAAACAAAAAGAAGAAGAAAAAGAAAGAGAAACTGAATGAAAAAATATCAAAGAGCAAAGAAGAAAGAAAGGAAGAGAAGGTAAAAACGTAATAAATAAATATAAAAGCTCGAAACAAACGGTGAAACAAACAAAACAAGAAAAAGAAGAAAAGGAAAGAGAAACTGAATGAAAAAATATCAAAGAGCAAAGAAGAAAGAAAGGAAGAGAAGGTAAAAACCTAATAAATAAATATAAAAGCTCGAAACAAACGGTGAAACAAACAAAACAAGAAAAAGAAGAAAAATAAAGAGAAACTGAATGAAAAAAATATCAAAGAGCAAAGAAGAAAGAAAGGAAGAGAAGGTAAAAACGTAATAAATAAATATAAAAGCTCGAAACAAACGGTGAAACAAACAAACAAACAAAAAGAAGAAGAAAAAGAAAGAGAAACTGAATGAAAAAATATCAAAGAACAAAGAAGAAAGAAAGGAAGAGAAGGTAAAAACCTACTAAATAAATATAAAAACTCGAAACAAACGGTGAAACAAACAAACAAACAAAAATAGAAGAAAAAGAAAGAGAAACTGAATGAGGAAATATCAAAGAGCAAAGAAGAAAGAAAGGAAGAGAAGGTAAAAACCTACTAAATAAATATAAAAACTCGAAACAAACGGTGAAACAAACAAACAAACAAAAATAGAAGAAAAAGAAAGAGAAACTGAATGAGGAAATATCAAAGAGCAAAGAAGAAACAAAGGAAGAGAAAGTAAAAACGTAATAAATAAATATAAAAGCTCGAAACAAACGGTGAAACAAACAAACAAAAATAGAAGAAAAAGAAAGAGAAACTGAATGAAAAAAATATGAAAGAACAAAGAAGAAAGAAAGGAAGAGAAGGAGAAATCATTTAGAGTACTCGTGTCACGTGTAGAATTCCATTTGGTTAAGCCACGAATTTAATATCAATATCACTAATTGCTCCTGTTAAACGTTTCACGACTAACCTATTAACGAAGCGTTTCTATTCTGTTATGGTGCCTGTTCTATCGCTTAACACTGTATACGCATGCATGCAACCGCTGCAACGTTGGTAATCATGCAAATCGGCAAACCGCTCGACTAAACCGACTTATTCTCGCGAGCGTCTGCCTGCAAACGAAATAGTTTCCACGATTTCGGATAATGTTCGCGCCGACGCGCTACCTAATCCTATTACAACGAACATATACCGTCACCATGGTCTAACAGTATTACAAAGAATCGTTATTACAGCTGGATCTACACTTTCACCCGCCCTTCTTTGCATCCGTTTATTTCATCTTCTACGCTCACCTCGCGTTTATTCCGACAGTTTCGCCGCCGATAAGTAAGCTCATCCAATTACCGAAAATGTAGCGGCGTGCAGAGTAGTATCTTGCGGGTAACATCGTTTCCAGTACGGTCTCGAGTCGCTACAAGTCTGCTCTGCAGTTTCTTAGACATATTTGGTGAGTTTATTGTGAAAGGAGAAGATGGAATTCTTGCTTCCTTTCTCTCTTATGATGTCTATGGAAGATTAATGAACTGTAACAAGGATAAGGCTGAATACTTCACACTAAACGTAAAAAAAGTGTTCTTTCCTGTTCCCACTTCTGGTATCACTGAGAGAAACTACTATATACGAATGGTTAAGTTCTTGCATCTTGGAAGAATTTAGTTAAAATTTCATTAGTTCCACTGATGAATTATACAATGTCGTACGATCATTAATATGGAGACTGTGAAGATGTAGAAAATAGTATTTTGTTATTTCTTTCTTCGTGTGTATGGTAAAGTAACCGAATAAGAAAGTGGCCCCATTTCTTTAAGCAAGCACAACACGATATCTCAAGATCTACTTAACCAATTTGGTTAAAATTTACAACACTTATTTTCTAGAATATTATCTAAAATGTGACGTAGGATTTTTGTGATTGGCTGCCATGTTCGAAAGTTATAAATTTTTTAAGCTCAAAATTTCGATGCAAATTCGAGTTCTTTATTCAAACAGCTGTCATTTCTACAAAAACAATTTTTAAAATTTTTCCTTACGTCACATTTTAGCTGTTACCCTTTTAAATAAGAAAAAAATTATTTTTCATGTTTTAAACGATGCCTAACAGAGAAATCAAGCACACCATCAGCAAGGATTTTCAAAAGAGGGTCCTACTTAAAGGGGGACTTAAGTCCTATATCTCCGCCACTTTTTAAAATCCTTAGAAACAGTTTCCGGTACCTATTAGAAATTCGCGTTATACAAGAATCTACTGTGTAATACTTTTCTGTACGAGTATAAACCACAAAATCGGTTTCCTAGTACTTATGAACAACAGTCTACACATCGTTTACCATCTCACCACTTCAGTTATTTGTACAACAACGTGAATTCGTATAATCCACGGGACAGTGACTTCTCGGAAAGATGTACCACGAGACTGCATCTCTGAGAACATGCACCTCAAAATCCAGTCACCATGAACGATACACGTTATTTCATGTTGTACCTGGCCCAGTGGCCGGAAGAGCTCGCCATATCGGCGTATCCTAGCGGAAGTTGAGGCGACGCGTCGTATTTCCCGAGGGCCATGTCGATCAGAGAGAAGCTGCATCCGGCGAACATGGCTGCGCAGTTGTGGCCCTCGTAGCCTGCTTTGTGAGCGCTACCATACGCGTGATGTTCCTCTGGCTCGTACGAGAACAACCGTTTCAAAGGAAAGCTGAAACAACCGTAAAGAAGAAGGATGATAAGATCGTAAAACAGTTCGCGTGTATCGGAAATATGAAAAATTGTATAGTTCGCGTGTTTCGAAGGTTCGTGATAAGGGGAGTGAATGGGTGGAAATTTTTGCCAATTATTAGACATCGAAGAAATTACTCGAGAAAATCTTCTCTCCTATATTACTCTTTTTCTTTCTCGTTTCTTTTTTAAATTACAACCGAACGTTTCGTTGGAGCGATAATGTATGTTCTGAACACTGCAGGAGGAATAGTATGTGACTCGATTTTTAATAATATCGCGGAAAGAAAGGAGAAAAAAAGGGCAGTTGTTCTACTTTGAATACAGAATCAGCCATACGTCAAGGAGATTTCTGAATCCATGGGAACTGGCACGGTAATTTCTTGCACGAACAACGAGACAGATCCGAAGAAATGGCGAAGCTTACGGTATATCGGGGTCGAAACGCGTGAAATATCTACGAAGGGCACCCTTTTAACCTTATTTGCTTAATAAAATTCGCCTCTGCTAACCCGGCCTCACCTCTTTCTCCGGTGAAACGAGATTATTCCGAAATCCCATCATTCCTGGCTAAAGCTTCATCCTCGAATCCGAGTGCAAAAGAAAGGACGGAAACAGGAAGAGGAGTGGAGGGACCCTTCGAAACCCTTTCTTTTTTCACTCTTTTTTTGTTTTTTATTTTCAATCCGCTCTGGTGAATCTTACGAGAATGATATCCTCATCATCTCCTCGACGAGAGTGTTCCCTTTCGGCATCAGACGTTGGGAGGCCTCACACAGCGCTCGAAGCACGCACGTTCTACCGTCGAAGTTCATCCTACAAGAAAGAAAAGATTAGAGAGACGGAGAGAAATAAATTCGAAAGAGAAATATATTTGAGTCTCGATACGAGGGAGAAGAGTTATTACTGTTTCAAGGGTTACACCAGACTGGAAAATGGTACTATAGATTTGGGAATACTTTTCTTTTCTCCTATTTTCGAAAAGCTCTAGGTGTAATAATTGATAATTAACAAATTACATTCCTGCATAACAGGTTGAAAAAGTGGAAAATGTCTTTTTTACGTGAATAAATACTCCCAAAATTTGTGAATATGTTTCTTTCTTCTTTTTTGAAATAGCTCTAAGTGGACATTTATAATTAACAAGTTAAAGTTTTGTATACAAAGGTTCAAAAATGGAAATGTTTTGTTTACGTGAGTGAATAGTCCTAAAAATTGGGAATATTCTTTTTTTTCTTTTCGTGTTCATCTTAAGGAAAGCTTTATATAGGAATTGATAACTAATCAATTAAATTCTTGTGTTCAAGAAATGGAAAAATGTTCCCAAAATTTGGGAATACTTTTCTTTTTCCTTTTTTGAATGCCCAATTTTTTGGGTAATGTATATAATGGACAGGTATTTCACAAATAACCCGGACATTTTATATAATGTCCACGATTCGTTGGGCAATGTGTTGAATCCATAGTTGACATTCTTTTATTTTCATTTATTATCGCTTGCACTCTGCTTGTTGCAACCTAAACTTGATAACCTCATAAGACCAGCAGATGTAGTCTAAAATAATTCCTTTATATTTTGCACATCTGGCACTATGCCTAATCTCTTAACCATTTTAACTGGGGATGACGAGATAACTCGTCATTCTTTCAATAACAAGTGGAACTTAGTTATTCATTTAGAGAGAAATTAGTCAGTATTAATTGTACTGTTATACTTGTATCAAATATATAACACACTATATTAACATTTATAGAAACCGAAATGGAACTATTAACCTTTTTATAAATTTTTAATTATAAACGGTAGAGATTTAATTTTCGTTCGTAAGATGAACCCAGTTAACAGATTAATTATCGAACTTAAACTTTCAATTTAAGTTTTAAGAAAAATTTCAGTTCAATGCACAAGTTAGGTTAGGTTAGGTTAGGTTAGGTAGATAAAAAATGCTTTTTTTATCTACCTAACCTACCTAATCGTTAGATCTCAATAAAAAAAACATATTTTAACTTCCTTATCAGAGTGTTTCAATACATTGACCACCACTCTGTAGGCATTTTGTATAATGACCAGACATTTTATAGATTGACCAAAACTAGTTACTGCCATTTTGCACAATGTCTTTTCGAACGGGCATTTTACAAAATGCCCACGTTAAACACATTGCTCGTACCACACACACGTTCTTTGTACATGAATAGTAGACTTTTCGAACACATACAAATACGCTGTTCAGATCGAAAAGGTTAACTCCAAACATACCGACGAATTGCAAAAATTTATAAATTAAAACCGTAGTTATGAAGTGATATATTTTGAAATAGTTCGAAGGCAAAGAAGGAGGAGGAACGTGTATTAATGTATCCTTTCAACAAGCGTCTCTGGTTTTCAGGATGAAAAGGGAAGCATACTGTTTTCTCATCTGACCGACCCTCTTCCCAGGAAGATTAAAGTCTCCTTTGAAGGCGGCGTTTCAAAAATTCGTTCTGCTTCCCAATAATTTCACCCTTGATTTGAGTGGTCACGGAGAGGCGAGTCTCAATCGATCTTAAAAACTTATAAAGCCTCTTACCTAACCTATGCTTCTCATCCACGTCAATAAAGGAAAAAAAAAAAAAGAAATAAGAAAAACCTCTTTATCACCGAGGAAAGATAAATATAAAATTCATGAAAAACAAAGAAAAAGATTTGAACAGAACGACAAGGTGGATGTTATTATACGGTCTATTTCTGAAATATTTCTCGACATTAGTCGTTAGACTTTTATTGAAATACGTAATATTTGACTGAGAAGAAGAGAAAGCGAAGGAAATGCATGACCTCATGAAATAAGGTCGCGTCTTGCGATCACCAATCCGGGTAAATGGCCACCATTAGTTCCGAGTGATTCTTCTTCGAAAGGGAGAATAGAGATTCGTGAGAGTAGATCCGAAAGGAACTGGATGGAATTAATGCTCCTGGATGCTTGCTAAACCAGAGCAGACAATCCCTCTGCATGTTGCTCCCTTGGAAATCGTTTTATTCGTCGTATTACGACTTCCTATGGCCATCCACAGATTCGAATCGATTTTTACTTTTATGGAATACATATAACGTCTAACGTGAATTATTTTAGCATTGTCAATCACGTTATTCCATCCGTCTAACGGAATGCTCAGACCATTAAACATTCATAATCCCTTCAAACAGCCAAAGTTGAAAAAACTTTAGTTAACGATCGCTTTGTTTGCCCTCTTAACGATGGTATTGTATTGTAAACATTTGAAATTTTCTTAAATTACGTGGTTTTAAAAATATATTTGCAAAACCCTGTGTCTGAACTCCTAATATTAACGAAGTCATGGTTGTTTGAAGGACGTTACAATGAGCGGATTTACAGTGAGTTCCATTAATATTAAAATAGTAAACAAAAAGAGGAAAAAGTCGACAGTCAAACTTTAAAGCGTCACAGTTTTCTGATTATCGATTTTCTTCTTTCGTTACAATATTAATTGTAGCCAAACTCATCCCAATTAAGAATCTTCTTGGTTTTTGTCATTTTAGATTAACAAAAATGCCTGAATCACGAAACTCGTGAGACGAAATTGTTTTTTTTAACGATTATATACAAACGTATGCAATGCAAACAGTTTTAATTTCTTTTCGACAAAAAAGGTTTTTAAATGTTACTGAAACATGCATAAGTACACTGCCAGATTTTAACTACAAATAATGTTATGGTTTCTTTGTAAAAAAAATTCCCTAGGAAACTTAGAAGGTACAATTCTCATAGAAGAACATCTCCTTAATAGTAAAATGTATAATTAGGGGTAAACAGCTTCCAGACAATTTTTAATTTCTTTTTTTGCCTGCTAAGCAATACTTTTTGACTATCTTCTATCACCAAGCATGGAATAATCCACTAGCCTGTGACTGCTTTTTATTTCCAGTCGCTAAATATTCTTCAGATGCTACAGATCACGTTTGTGAGCATCTCGCCTACATCAGTTCATTTATAATAAACTCTATGAACAAATTAAATGTCATTTGTGATACGGGTCAGTCGTCAGCTGAACGTCACTGATGCTTGCAAACGGGCTTTAAGAAACATTCGTTATAATAGAACAATCTATACTACTGACTTCCTTGTCACGATTGATGTCACGTAACATAAATTTGTTTGCAGCCAGAAAAATAAATTCAAGCGATAAAGTGTTAACTTTCATCAGTGAGTGTACAGTTTAATTTATAGTCTTGGAGAACGAGTGGAAAGGGGGTGCAGAATCGATGCTTTCCTAGATCGTTTTCTTGATCTCGCACAGACAACACAGCCTTCTATCACATTTCTGGTTGATAGCATCGCGTCGCCGCGATACGTCGACGTTTTACACTAACACGATCGAAATACATCACCGCAGATGACACGGAAAAAAACTGAGACGGCCCGACGGCCCCTCTATAAAGGCGGTCCGACGATCGTTCGATCACGTCCAGACTACTAAAGCCGCCGTTACATTTTATTATCGAGCCTGCCACTCCAGTTCGGTGCACTTCGTGAAAATTTATTCGTACCTACGATTTTCGAATGGAAGCAGATCGTGCTTTTACGCTACCCAAAATGGATACATCCTGTCGAGACTGTTTTACACCATATACAAATATGTACACTCCCGTTCGAAAGTATTAGGACAGTCGGTGTATGCAAAACAAACCTAAACACTCGTTGTGTTAGGACAGCAAGGGATAGATTTTATGATACGTGAGTTTATTTCAGTAAACCGTTATTTTTAATTTAGCAGACCGGTCTACACCTAGACTTTCTAAAATATTAAAAAATAGGCTATTGTTCAGCTAGTAAGGCAAGATTCCATAAAGTCATCTTCAAAAGGGTCTTCGAAAAACTGATGTAATTACCGAGACCACTTGGTAACTTCCCTTCCGAGCAAACCGGAAGGCCAGCGTTGACCTGACTGAATTTTCCTCCTTGTTGCCAAACTTCGCTTAGCAAGGACCATCATCGTCATCCCCTCTCCAAGGATATTTCACGCTCCGGGCGTAATGGAAGCGGGTGATACGGGGTTGGTCACTTAGTATTTTAAGAAACTCCCTTTGCATCCTTTCTTCAAATTTGGGAGAAATTGGAGAAGGGACAAGACATTAAAGAGAGTAGAATCAGGAAGATTCTTTCATTAATTCAATATCAATCAGTTTTCGAGCATTAAGAGTCAACTAGTATTCATTAGCAGTCTGAACTACTAAAAATCATTCAGAATTTCATTATTTTCGCCGGTACTCGGTATTAGAAAAATTTACCAGTCGCGAATGTGTTAATTACGTATAGATTATCCCTGTTTTGTCACACATATGTTGGTTACAACGTAACAATACTATATAAATACCAATAATCAGAGTTTGTGTTACATTTCAATTCCACTATACATCAGGAGTGTGACTCATCGAGATAAAACAAAGAGTATAACGAAGAAGCTGTTTTCACTGTCGTAGAAGACAGATGAATTTTAATTCCTCTATTTTCCAGACTAAAATCAGATTTCTCAAGATTTGGAGGGGGAAAAAAGTACAGCTTCAAGCACAAAGAAGCCACAGGAATATCTACCAGCTGTTCGACAATGCGAGGAATGAAGAAGGGGATCGTTTCACTCGTGTCTACTCGACGAATCGCGCACCGTTCCGTCTTTTTATACCATTAGACATCGTTCTAAGTTAGGTCTATTCTATCCGTCTGACAAGCGACGGACCTATTCTACTTCTGCCGTCACTCCTTCACTTGTCCAACCACGCAACGACCACAGCTACTTCCTCTGTCCGTTTTTACTCTCCGATGCTTTCCTCGTTTCGAAGCTTGTTAACCCTTTGACTACGAAAGGCTTACGCTCTCACTGGTTTATCAATATGTACGAAAGACGTATACATACGTCTTCTAAGTTCTTTTACTGCAACTGTTTTCTAAGATAGAATTAAATTCTTCCTTTACTGTATGTACAGTCGGGGACAAAAATAAGTGGACAGGTATTGGAAATAGGTAACAACGAAGTTTAATCGAATTAACATGACTGTTATGTACTTAAATTTTATGTGTTATATATCATTATAGTTAAGTTATTCTTCAACTTGAGAGATTAAAATTTTACTTTGAATATCAGATGTAATATGTGACTGTCTTCTGAAGTTTTAAAGAATGATCTTTTTATTTTTCTGATCTCTGAAGATTGTTCTTCACTTTGAGAGATTAGGTTCTTTTTTTTTAATGTTGAGGACCTACAAGCTCACCTGAGATCGTGTGAGCTTGTTTGAGGACAATAAAGTTTGCATGTGATGGTTTACGGTGGCTTGACATGGTTTGAGATGGTTTGAGGTCCTTTCATGTGGCTCATGATGGTTTCGGTCGGAATAAGGTGACTTGAGACCGTATGAGATTGTTTGAGATCACTTGATGTGGCTCCTGATGGTTTCGGGTGGTTTGAGGTGATTTGAGATCGTACGAGGTGGTTTGAGTACAATTGAGTTTGCATGTGATGGTTTAAGGTGGTTTGAGGTGGTTCGAGATGGTTTGAGATCATTGAATTTTTGAGAGATTATTTCGACGTCTTCGTTATGAAGATTAGGATCTTGTTTTAGAATTTTGAGGACAGTATCAGACAGTTTTTTGATGTTTGAGAAAATATTCTGACGTCGAAGAATCTCTGTTTTGAGAGATTAGGATTTTCTTTTGAACATTGGAAATGATATGTAATTATCCTTTACTGTTTGAAAGAAAGATTTTTCGATTTGTTTGACGTCTGAGGATTATTCTTCGTTTTGAAAAATAAGGATCTTCTGAATCTTAAAGATAGTATTAAATAGTTTTCCAATGTTTGAGAAAGCATTCTATTTTGAAAAGAATCTTCCGACCTCTAAAAATTATTCAGTATTAGTTACTTATATTTATAATTCTTATAATTTATAATTTAGTTATAGTATATATAGTTATTCAGTAAATAATTGAAATTCATACTTTTTTTATGAACACAAACCATAACACGAAATCCTGAAGATACGTATAAATAAACATTTTTATTATAATAGAAATATTTTTACGAGACACCAACATGGTGCTACCAGACGTCATAATGTTCATTTGTTATTTTTCAAAATAATATAATGTACTCTAAAAATATTTGATCAGAAGAAAGGATATACTTCGATGGGTTAATGCACTATTTTTTTTTACAAATTAATCAAATCTACCAAATGACAACTTACGCGTTCATGACGTTCTCCAATTTACTGTAAAGCTCTCTGCGATGTCTACGTTGCAAATAGTAGTAATCAGGTTTGTAATATTTCCTTTTACCAGGCTTCAGGTAATATTTCTCGTTGCTGTTCCATCCGGCATATTTCATTGCATTTCTGTCGATCATGTTGTTCGTATAACTAGTATACTTTGTGGTTGGTTTAATTTTATCATGTCTGAGTTGTAGAAAGGGCTCCAATGCTGGTTTACTTTCGTTCGGTAGATCGTAAGAGATACCCCAGTTGACGCCCTCGGTGAAAATGTTGTCCGGCGTGAGCGTATGAAACGTCAAACAGAGTGCAATCTGCAAATAATAACATATGGATGAAAGTGAATATTCTACGAGCCCGTATATTCACAAATAAAATAACCGACAAATTCGACGTATATTATATTTTATTTATGACATGTGTGACGTGGCGTGAGATACGTGTATTGTAAATTTTAAAGTGCAATTTGCTCCAACCATCATGCTGATCGTTAGACGTATGTTTAATTTACCATCCCCTATCAGAATCGTGTCTCATGTGTGAAATATTAAAGATTCGATAAACAAACGCACGATTGAACGTTCTGATTGATATTGTGAATGAACTGCAATCGTTAATGCTAGGTTGATGCAAATAATTTTTTTGTTTTCTATATTACATGAGAGTTATTGTCGAGATAAGTTCAATCATTTATAAACAAACTGAATTTCATGACAATCATTTGATGTGACACGATTAAACGACAACGCTGTTACGATATTATCTTTATGACATCTTTAGTGGAAATAGATATTTCGAAGCTTTATTTTATAGTCTCGTTGTACTATGAGATTGCAAACTGGTATCGTTTCTTTCAGAATCTTAACACTTTACCAACTGACTCATTTTATTCTATAGTGGCTCAGTTTTCGCTATCGCGCTTATTCTTACTGCTCGAAAAATTTTCAATGAAAATTCGCGAGATAGCTTTACCATATCGTTCACTTTCTCTTATTATAGAGTAATTAAGACATGGGTCAAAAGTGACCCGGCATTGGCTGGGTGAGGGTTAATTAATTTGTTGCGCTGGTAGCGAAAAGTCGATTAATAAACTTCCGGTTGGTAAAGTGTTAATAATTTTCTTATCACTGCTCAGATTTGCTTCACATTTAGTAGGTGTCTCAGTAATTATGAATAGACGTGTAAATGTCAGGTGCGAAAATTTTTAGTATGTTTATAACATTTATTAATTTCTAATTAAACGTTATGAATTTTCAAAATTTACGACTTGTAATACAAGGAAAGTTATAATATAATAAAGAACATACTTTATGGAATGAATCTTATCTTAGTTTGTCGCATTTTATTATTATCAATTAACAATTTGAGCAATGTATTCTTGCACATTATATGGATATCAATTTTCCTGAATAAAATAGTATTTAAACTTCTACATCTCGGTCGTTAATTTCGAAGATATGGTCGTTTAAAATCAGAAAGTTTCAATTTGTCTTTCAGAGTACTATCAACCTCATCTTTTCTACCGTATTTGCCATAAATAATTGTGAATTTATATTTAAAATTAAGAAGAATAATGTCTCGTTAAAATTTTAGATACTTGACGTGTTTCAAATTTGGCGCCTTTTTAACATCCTCCTTTGTAATAATAAAAGTAGTTAATGGTTCGAAGAAAAGGTGTACAGAATCGTGTGAAAATGATCTTGAATTAAATATATTCCTTTTTTCTTTTGTTTAAACAAATGTAGTGTATTTAAAGTGTCATTTTATATGCATCAACCTAGTATTTACCACTTGTATCCCATGAATTCGACTTACCGAGAAGGTAGAACCTTCAGGAAAGACAACGTAACGTCTCTTCCTCGACAGACGAGTGTCCTGATCTGAATTAACTCGATAATCACCGGCCAGGATGCACAGTGTTAAAAGCAGAAGGAAACAACGTCCGTATCGATTCATGTCGCAAGCTCTGTACGAAAGAAAAGGTGAAAAGTTACTGTCTGCTCGTTGGAAAATTCAAAAGATTCCTCGAAGCAACTGACCTACATCGAGCCACCGCCCATACACGCCACCCATCGTCCCTATGGAACATTATTAACATTCAAAAGTCAGAGCAAACGAACAGCGCAAGAGCACGAGCGTTAAATCAAGCAACTGGAGAGACTCTTTCTTTTTTCTTCTCTCCTTATTTCTCTTCTTTTTTCTTTTTTAAACATTCTAAAAGTCATACCGTTTCACAATCTTCTCTATAATCTGTCTCGTTTATTGTTTTCGAATAACTACACGTCAACCGCAGAATAGGAGAAGAGTACAACTCCATTACTCCGTGCTGTATCAGAACTTTTAATCAAGTCAGAATAAATGAAACTGGTAAAACGAGAAGATTGTAATAATAAAGCAACAACGCCCATTTTCCTTTCACGTCGATCATTCGAGGTGAATTAAATAACCTGTCTGTCGAGGACTTACTTAGCGAAAATATAATTTCATGGCTTTACGCTGTTTCGATGCTTGTCGTGGCTTTGCTTTACGATGTGGATGAAAATGGGGACGTTGTATCGTAAGGACAACTTATTAATCCGAGCTTCAAGCAGCGATCACAGTAATAATTCTCCGGTTAAAGGGAACATTTTTGAAGTCACGAATTATTGGTTTATTTGTCCTGCTAGCTGGAAACTTCCATTCCGTGGCGGATTGTAAAGGCATTACCTAACTTTCTGCGAGTAAATCTTGGTATAATCCGTGGAGAAATTGTTCGACGTTTTGGCGTGAAATAAAAGAGGAGTCAGAGACGTTTGATAATACGAGGCGGTGGTGGTTTTTTGGAGATCGTCGTAAGCTTTTCCGATTCTCAATAGTCGGTAAGAAAGGGACTGAAATCGAGATTGGTCTGGACTTGGAGTCTCGAAACAATCTAGAACGATGAACAGGATTAACTAGCGGTTCGATCAATCGTTGAATCGACTGTCAGAGTTTAACTCTGATTAACTTCAGAGAAAAGTGAGGACTGACTTGCACACTTGGGAAATTTTTGATTCTCTTTTAGGGGATCTCTAGGTTAGACTGATTTCTTGGCTGTTACAAGCCTGGGATGACATTCTTAGTCACTCTTTCTTCTTTGTCAACGTCGCTGAGACTGTGTCCATTTTTTGACCATTTTTGTTCTTCGAAGCTATTTCTGATTTTTCTGATAAGCATAAGTATAGGTTATACATTAATTCTAGCTTTATCTTTTTCAATTCTTCCCTTTTTGTCTGTTCAATTTACATTGCTTCAGAATAAATATTTCTTTATGTATTCGTGGGAAAGTATAATTATATTAATTATATTATTTTAGATAGACAATTTGTTGCTCCCACAAAGTTCGTGGAGCTGAATATAGAGCAAACAAATGTCCTTATTTGCAAGCACAGTTTTTATGTTTAAAGAATAATAACAATATTGAATGATTTATGTAAATAACAGTAACAATGTCCAGTTGATATAACGTTAAGGGTAACAAAGTCTGCAAATGTTCCTTTTAATAATGAAATTTTCGAAACAGTTAGAGTCTAAAAACATTGAGGTCCAATAAAAGAAAAACAAATTCTTATGTATCGAGAGTGTCTATTTCTCCAATCCAAGACATCCACGAAATTCTTCTCGAAACAAATTCACAAAAGCAGTCACAGTTAGTGTTCAATCGTCCAACCTTTCGTGAATCGACGTCCACGTCCCAAGTGACGAAAAGACGACATGCGTCTTCTCAGATTGCCGCGTTCCTCCACGATTACACGCCCATCTATCCTCCTAATGTCCCTCTGGATGCAGCTGCAGCCTCGTTTCCCACCTACACTCTCCCCTGACTAACGTTCAATCGTTCTTTCCACTTCATTCCGTATTCCTCCGCCTTTTTTAATCCGTTAAGCTGGAATTTTGATGAGGAACTTCTCTTTTTTATCTCTATTTTTTCCCCCCCCATTTGAAGGGAAGAAGATCTCGATTTCCTTTACGCCGTTCTACAGAGAGAAGTGGAAGAAGTTGGAGAGATTTACGTTCGACAGAGGAGCCTCCTGGACGGTTGCGCTTTATCTTCAGACACGCGCTTAATCTGCGATAACGATGAATTCGTAAAGAGGCAGCTTTGGAAATTCTTAATTGAATATCGATTTATTCTTCCATCCATTAATATTCAGTTTTTCCATTTCCCTGGACGAATGGTAAATCGTGTCAACAGATGTAAAGTTGCATCTTTAGTGTCGTTTTGACGAGTATTCTTGTTCACGTCGCTGTGTCAACGTTTAAGAGTGTTCAACGAATTCTGTTTTAAAAATAATCGAATTTTTCCATCAATACTTGTAACAATATATATTTGATCTTCTTCAAAGTACTCATTTATCTGTTGTATACACTTTTCCTAACGTCCCTTCCACTTCGTGAAACAACGTACTTATCGAAATAACTTCTAAGGTGTTCTGTGAACTTCTTCTTACGAATTCTATGATCTCAAATCTCTGTCCTTTTACTGGCAAATTTCATTTTGCAAATAAGGAAGAAGTACGGTGGGTACCTTTGCACAAAACACGTACACGTACCACGGAGTGCGGATATCAATTTTCCACCGTTTTCAAACGTCCCGTTCACGCGATTATTTCGCGTGGAAGAATTGTTTGCATGCGTGGAAGATCACGGGGTAGAAGAAGTACACGACGAGAATTGTCTTTCTCTTTTTTATCTCCTATATTCTCTCTCTCTCTCTCTCTCTCTCTCTCTCCAGCTTTTCTCTAAGCTGGCCCGTTACTGGAGCGTGCATAATACCGCGTATCGATTGATTTTTAATAACTCTCGCGACTGTAACACGAAGTCGTCGAACGTGGACCAATTTAAATGAAGGGAATAAATGTAGATTTATCAGATTTCGAATATTTTTATATTTTCGTTGCGATGCGTTGATAATTCCAGTTTTTCATCTCCCCTCGTTTTTAAATTAAACTCGTTCAAACAGAACATTCAGAATTGCACATGTTAAAAAGTTGTACCTCGTACAGGATGTTGATTTCTTCAGCTTTTTTTCTGCCATTCTTCGTAATATTCGCGTATGAAATGGTTCCGTGACAGCAACGGAAGTGTTTCGAGAAAATTGCAAGGAGAGAATGTATTTCTCAACGGGCTTTATCGAAGTCCCGTTCAAAGTCGGCCAAGTGAAAATCATCGTGGATCTGTGTGTCTAAAAAGCATCGTGACTCCACTACTGTTGATTTCATCAATTTGTCTCACTTTTCTTTTTTTCCCCCCATTTCCCTTCTTTTCTTAGAAAACGATCGATTACTACGTAAACGATCATTTTCTACAAATACACGAATTACAAGAGTTACCAATCTCCGGAACAAACAGAGTCCAATGAAACTTCTCTCTTTTCTTCCCTCAGATAAAGAGAAAGAAGGAAGAAAAGGAGAGAAATGGTGAAACAACGCTATCAAAGGGGAGAAAGAGGACAAGTTCGATAACTTAAACAACGGAACCCAATCGTATGTGCCGTGATTTAAATTTGGACGAGCGTGGCGAACATCAAATCGAATGAAATTCCTGTCTGCGATTGAATCAGAACACCGCCGTTCCCGTTTTGCCCACTCCTCGGAATCTATTAGACAAGTCAACACAACGATTGAAATTTCTCAACTACTTTCCTCCCTTCGTTCGTTCAACCTCCGTGTAATTTCACGTGCCCGCCTGAATACAACCACACACGAGATTTCCAATCCCCTGCCTATTCCGGAAAAATGTTTCTCGCGATCGGCTATATACGATTCTACTGTACATATGTATAGGATATACAAATATTGGCGGTCTCGAATAGGCTGTAAATCCTGTTCTGAAACCAGTTCTTGCTACTGTGGCCAGATGATATTTCAATTTTAATCGGGGTAGATGTGATTTAAGAAAAGTAATACTGTGTAACGAAGTTTCATGGTTGTTTTACTGTTAGAGAATATAATTTTGCAACGGTCAAGCATTTCATTCTGAAACAGTTTTACGGTTGCTGCAAGTTGATAGTTTTAAAAGACTGAAATTATTTCGTGAGACTTATGATCACATAAACGCTCTTCGAAGACATCACTGTCATAAACCATGGTACAGTACGGAAGATCTCACCGTAAGATTTCATCGTAACAAAATATTGAACTTGGAGCCTCTTTTCTGAACTGAAAAAGATTCAGAATTTGAATTTGAATAATTTATTATACAATTTTAAATATTCTGATAATTATATTTATTTTAAATACATAAAAAGGGTAGTCATCTAGTTGTCGTATTCATTCTGTCAAAAGCAATCTTGATAGTCATTTGTATGATATTGTATTTTATGTATAATACCATCGAATCTACTTTAAAATGAAATAGTAATTATCAGTATTATTTTAAATCTCATAGTATTATCTTGCGTATCTTTCGTTTCATTTTAATTCAGTGTTCTATCATTCTTATTAGAAGACTCTATTTTACTTTGGGTTCTCTTCAAATCTCCTTAAAATCTGTACAATTGTTTTCATCGTGATCTAAATTTGCAACGTAAGTCAACATGAGTGCATGATACCACACTTTGGCCACTTATTTCCCATGCCACCATGTATACATACACTATATACATATAGAGGAATCTTGGATTTTGACACATGATCGAATAAGATTTATCGTAATCAAGAACGTCGTGACTGAGACCGGAAGTGTTCGTAAGACAGAAATTCCTCGGTTGGTTTGCGTCTTGCGAGTGTCAACTTCTGGTTTGATGCTTGGTTATTGGGAGACGTGACTCCTGCTGTTGCACACACACATACACATACACACACGTATATATAAGCGTGGAATTCGGTATCGATCGTTGAGCATTTCACGAGGACGATAGGAGCATATTTCAAGGGGCGAAACAATTTCGAGAATTCGTCACGGCGATCCGTCAAAAACGCGGCGAAGAAAAACGAGCTGCGCGAAATGTCACTAAGCGATGCAATAAACGTGCCTCTGCCCGCAAACAAGATCATCTCTCCTCTGCCATGATGATAGCTTTTATTACGTTCATTTCCAATACGATTCCTGTCTATTTATCATTTCCTTTGGAAAGATTTGTCGATCGTTTAAACGAATAGACGCAAACAATTACAAACCTGTTCGACTTGTAACATGAAACACAGAATTAAGTAAATGAATCAAAACTCATGAAGAATTTCATAGAATTTCACAATGAATCGTTTAAGTGTTACATTGTAGAATTTTTAGACACCATATCTTCTCATTCGAAATATCTCTATTAACCCTTTGCCCTATAACAACGAGTTAGACTCGTGACACAGGTTTCAACTGAGATTCTAGAAAAACAGTTATATTAGTAACAAGCGTTAATTTTAATTCTAACTTTTCTTTGAATTTAGAAGACCGAGGATTGTCAATTGTAATTAATCTATAATACATCAGCGTTTCGTATGTAAAATGGTGTTAAAACGATAAGTAACTGATTAGCTTAGATGTATAGTCAGAAAAAGAAATCATAGGTTAAGGGGTTAACACGTTGAATCACCAGCATTTCTTCGATTTCTTTGCATGCGACATCAACGTTCGGTGATAACCGAACGACATAGTGTTAAAATATTAACACGAAGGAAAAAGTGTTTCTTCCTTAATTTCATAATTTTTCAAGAGGAATAAAGTTCTCGTTCGCAAAGAAGCAGAAGAAGGATAAAGAAAAAGAAAGCAAGAAACAGAAACGAAGGATGAAGCATGGAGGATAGAATTTCCCGGTGTGGGAACCATAGAAGATCGATCCTCCTGGTGGAAGTATCTTGTAACTCAGTTCGGTAAACTCTTTAGGAAACAGGAAATTGTTAGTCCGGCGCAGAAGAGTGGGCGGGAGGAAATGATCGATAGGTGACGAGGGCGATACTGGAAAACAGGTTAAGGGACTGAAAGAGAGAGGAAGAGACGAAGGCCTGACTGGCGGTGTTTTCACCATGAACGATGGGAACGACGTGATCTCACTTATCGGGCAACCATATTACCGTGTGCCATCAGTTCTCTCTTTCCCCTTTCTTTGCCTGACTCTCGGCCTTCGTTTCTTTTCCTTGTTCGACTGTTCCCGCGAACGAGATGCCCCGATCGTTAAGGGTCGCCTGAAGAAATATGATATTGCGACCGTTCCGCCGCTCATTCGTCCAATTCAATTTACGAGATCTGGCCGGGGAAACGAAATTGATAACGACTCCAGTCTCCGCTGATTACACGTACCGTTGCTCTTTCTTTTTTCTCCTCCCCTCTGTTTTATAGAGTCATTCATTTACACACTTTTCCCTTTCCTTCTTCCTTTTGTGTCTTGTTTTAAGACATTCAATTCTTGTGGTATATTTCCATTGTACATATGTACATGTCTTTTCAATTCACTTCAGAGTGGATCCTGTTAATCCTTCCGATACTCACGACGATTATAGTAGTTCATCGTTGAACCCCTCGCTGTGAACTAACACCGATTGTGAAGATTTCGCGTTAATTCATAACAAATTGAGTAGAGCTTGCTATTTACTTTTGTTTTACTGTAAAATTATTTATCCGTGGGAATGCTATATCCGGAAATTCTAATATTAAATGAATCAATCAATTCTAGGATTCCCTTTCTTTTCATCGCATGTGAGGCTTGATATGTCAATCACCATTGAGAATTATCTGACCGGATTGTACTACGAAGAGAAAGTGACAAAAGTTCTCTAGAAAATGTACAATCCTTCACAAACAGACTTTCTCAAAGAAGAAGAAGAAAAAAACGGTACTGTCCTGTGCCAACTGCAGCGTAAGCCTAAACACGTGGCCCTAACATGTTCAAATAATCTCCTCTCACGTAAGAATCCTCGTCTACTGTGAACATTCGAAAGAAGGCCACGAGAGATCGGTAGTATATCTCAATTTCCTGTTAGTTCACCGAGCCAGTCGTGAGAAAAATGGAAAAAATCGGTGATAGTTGTAGATTATATGGAGATTAGTTTACTCACCGGTAGCCACTTGCTTCTGGGTGACGTCTTCCAGACGAATGACACCCGGACCGATGTCAAACGACCGTTATTATTGCATTTCGAGAGCAAACTGGCCATTGTCAGGTTCATTAGCAAGGAGCCGTGCTGAACGCCGCCATATTTGGCGAACAATTAACGAGTCTCGATCCGGTCGAACGACCGCTTGGAGCTAGGGTGCTAATTACTGCCACCGCTATCGCTGCGGTTGACATTTTGGCACCGTCATTTCGCATTCTCGATTCTTTCCAACACGTGACTATCATGAAAGTAAATTGTAGTATTCCATAAAAAGAGAAAAAAGAAATTTCACTTCTTCGATAGGGAAGATGTTGGAGACACAATTCTCTTATCTCTCTGAGGAAATTCCAGGTTCACAGAGAAGGAAGTAAACGTAACGAAATTCTAAACGTAAAACTTAATTTCCATGACAACTAAGGACATTTAAATAACGAACATAAAACCCTTTTTGCCCTTTATTTATTTATTTATTTATTGGTATACGGGTTTTCACCCTTTGGTTAACAAAAGTAATGTAAGAGACAGATATAGAATCATTTCTGAAAGTTGTAAGGGAGGAAGAAAAATTGAGAAGAAAGTCAAATCTTATTTCCAAAGAGTCGAATTTCTGTAACTTTACAAAAGCGTAGGTTCTCTTTCGAAAGGAATTATAAACCAAAGGTTGTCGTTCGAATCGAGCGAAGAGGAGAATATTAGAAAAGGAAGAACTATTTTACAAGGAAGATTGAAAAGAACGATATCTGAAATTTTAAAGGAGATTCTTTAAACCTCGGCGAATCTCTTCAAGCGTCGATTATGTGAATGTAAAAGGAGTCTAGTATGAACTTTTATGACATCGACGTTGTATCAATGTCCTTTGAAATAGCTTACAGACGATAAGAAAAGTTGCAACGTCGAGTATGAGCGTCACTGAACGAACATAACGAAAGGAACGAATAAAACAAACGTTCATGAACGATCGGAAAGGCAGTCGCGACAAAAAGTCTGCTCGGCGTCACTCGTTAGCGCGATAATTCGATCGAAACGATAATTTGCACGAGTTCGCACGCTCGTCAAAATGGCGACATCAAACAGAGCCGGTTCAATTACCACGTGCTGGCTAATTCGACGTTTATATTGTTCAGTTCCGATTTCTGCAATTATTGCTCTAGAATTACGTGTCGAACGTTGAACTCCATAATCTCTTTTTATTATCACAATTAACGTTATTTGTTACACACGAACGTACATATCCAGGATACGATCGATATACGACAATCAAGCAACAATCAAGCCAGTGAAAGACTTCAAGTTCAATGGACAATCAGCTATTGCAAAAATGACGATCACACAAAACAGTTGTCGCTATAAACTCTGCCGAAACTAGTCCTTACCTTCTTCAACGATGGTACTCGATTTACCGACTCAGGAATGTTAGTTCTATGTGCTCTTAGCAGCAAAGCTCGGTACTACAAAAGCTCTGTCTACCAAAAAATTAATTCGGTTTCTTTTGGGTATCCTCTCGTAAGTAAAGGATATCAAGTTATTGTGTCAAATTTACAACGTAAACTGTTTTAAATGTAATTCCTCGAAGGTGAACGAGAAATGAGGGAGAGAATAAAGGAAAAACGACGAGGAAAGAACTATTTCGAGAAAGTTTGAGAACGAGTTGTCGATAGAAACGTCTCAGAAGCGGAAAATTGGGTCGCGTCGCCACGGAAAGAAGCCCGTCGAGACTCGTTTCGAAGTTTCGCGCAACCGAGACAATGGAGGAGTTTAAGGGCAGCTCGAGAAGAATTAACGTTCAATGTGGTTGGAAAAATTGGCCGTTAGTAAGCGGTGAATTTTAGGTGGAATCGATAAACCCTCGGGGCCGCCATTAGATAAATTTCTTCGAAGTTTGAGCACTGCGTCGGTATTAAAGACAATCGGATTAATATTGTTATAATAAATAGAGTTGTTCAATAGTTCACGAATCATACTGACGAACATTTTGAAAATTTCGACAAACGGATAGAATTTTTTTTATATAAATTGGAATAATTTCTGGATTAATTGAAGATGCATATACGTTTCCTTTCAATACTTTGGCGTTCGATGGACAATATCTTCCTATATATTACTAATGTATTTTTCTGAATAAGAACCAACTAAGAACTGACTATAGAACGACCTGGAAATACTAAATTACCTTCGATGAACACCTGAACCGACTTGTTAATACTTGACGTACAAACGGCATCATAGAGCGATGACGAAGGAACTTCGTTACCCTCAACCTTCCTTACTTATTTTCATTGGACCGAACAATTTTCCCACTTTTCTTCAATTTTTCATAAGACACTCCTCTGAACAGACAAACGGATATAAAGGAACTGGACAATGAGGGACCATAGCTTTTTGGCTTTCGGTTTCTTTCGACGCAAGCTTTTTTGGACTTCCGCCTTTTTGGCGCCGACGTATACACTAGGACTATTACTTTGAACTCTTTACTCGCATTATATAAATCTACAAGAACTTTAATACACTTAATAGACTTTTATGTCTGATACGAACATTTAAATATACTGTAAATCTACATGGACTAGATAATATCGTATTAATTGATCAATGTTATTGTTATTTATTAAATAGATACGCTTGTTATTATTTTTAATAATAAAAATTGCGTCTGCAAATAAGTTTAAATTATTTGCTATATAATCACGACTAGTGTGACAGCCAATAAGGGGAAAAGATGGAAAGTGGACGATATTTGGTTACCTTAAACGAAATGAAGGCCTACTATGCACTATACATTTTGATGATTCGAGTAAAAAAATCAAATATCCAAATGTATTATACATAGGTCTAACTATGTATAGTTGTTCGAAAATCGAGCTTGAATCCGGATTTCGTTATTAAATAGTACGTAGAGGTTAAACAACTTTAATTACCAGTTATCGAGGTTTAAAGTTTCGTCTGTGAATCCGTCATCAACGATCTAACATTTTTCACGAATCATGAATGAAAAGTTCCTAAGAAACTTGTTGAAATTTGCCTAATAATTGCAGCTGTTCAATTCTCATCTCCAGCTAAGTGAAACCGAAGCAAAATGCAAGAACAAGACAGTTAGGCGAGGGAATAATCACAGGCACGAGTTTCGGTCGCGTCAAAAGCAGACGTGCACATACGTCGTAGCTGTTTAACCTGCTGATGCCGCGTGTACGAGCTGTACACGTCGAATGTATATTAACTGCTTATCCAGTTGAGCGACATGTGCGCCTTAAGGGCTTCGAACAGTTGCCCGAGGGACGAAGCTGATCTTCTTCGATGACAGCGCAAGGATTTATGAGAAGCAAGATAATCTAAGCTAAGGATCCTTCGTCTCGAGCTATTTCCATCGGTGTCCGGCATTTGTAAACCTTTTCCTTTTCCCCTTCGTTCAGCGGATGGAATAGAAAACGACTTTGTCTATGAATAAGACAAGTGAAGGAATTTCTATCCTGAATTTGTTCTAATTTGTAACATATTAAGTATACTTAGTAATATCGTTCGCGAGATACTTTTGAACAATCAAATGAGATACTTTTGAGACTTTGCTAGCTACATTTGAAACATCCCTTAGATACTTTTCAACATTCCACCTGGTAACTTGAAACTATATCAACAGTCAACAACACTTTTTATAAAGCACGCTCTATAAAACAATCTATAACTCATGTAACTTTTATTGTTTTTACTTCAACAAAAGTATATTATATATTTTAAACATCCATAAATCTATGTGCAAAACCCTAATGCAAAAACTTTAATGATACCTTTAGAAAAAAAAAAAATCCTAAATGTTGTCTAGAGGATGGTATTCAACGTCAGAATATCAAGTTAATATAGAAAAGTCTCGTTTTATCAGCTGAAACTAATAATTCACTACTATCCATATTTGATTAAGCATAAAATCTTACAGGTAGAAGAGCTTTCAAGTGTCTTGTGATAAATTTACGTGAAAAACCAAATAAAAGTTTATTATCAGCCTAAATCATCAGGATACAAATTGTACAATAGTAATCTCAAGAAAGAAACGGGGCAAGGATAAGCATCCTCGCATGGCTCGTTAGTTCTATAAGCAACGTCGTAAGAGTCCACTTCCTCCTTTTTCACGTTCTCCACGTTGCTAGAATAAGATGAAGAAGAATATATATGTCGGTAAATCGTGTCGAAATTCACGATAGAACGTTTCACAGGAAATGTACCTCAATATCAAACGGATAGCGTCCTCGATAAACGACACACCAGGCGGACTCAACAACATCTTTGCTTCACAGATGGTCCTCAGGATGCACAATCTTCCTGGCAAGTTCCGACTAAAACAAGTTGCCCCATTGCTTCGTACAATGCAGATAAAATACGCGTAATTGAAATTACATATTTTATATGGTACCTATTCAACGCTGATTCAATAGTGGCGTATAAGTCACGACGATGACGTCGTTTCACCAGCCACGGCCTTTTTAAGTAGAATTTCTTCCGAAAATTCTCCGGAGGAAGTATCGGCCAGATCACGTCGAACTCGAAATCCAGATTCCAGTTGCTCGGAAGCTTCACTTGAACCGGTTGCAGCATAGAAGCTGTGAGCTGAATCGAATGAAATTCAATTGTCTCATTTTCCTAAGCGTCAAATTAAAAATCAGAGAATATAAATATTTTCGCGATAGTTGATACAGTACATGACACTATCTTGTAAATACCCCTGAGAAAATTTCAAATTAGCTTTGTTCGTTGTTCGATCTTCAACTCGAACGCAAAACAGCTTTCTTGAATAGTTAGAACATCAATTTTCTAAAATTTTCAAAAAGAAATGGAAAGTTCTTTCCACGTTTTATTCTGCACACTCTCCAATACTAATTTAAAAAAGAAGAAACTTGAAATTTATCATTCGAAAATACCGAAACACTTTCTAATATTCATCTAAGAAGAAGAAATTTGAAATTTACTGTTCGAAGATATCGAAACACATTCTCGGTACTAGCAAAGAAATTCGCTGTTTTCCCAGTCACACTATTTTCCACGAACGAAGCACAAACGATTTCCCGAATAGAACTGACAACATACGTCTTCTATTCCCCATCGTAGATCGACAACGATTATTCGAAGAACTTGTTCTTTATTCCGTCGCAAACGCAGTTGATACCAATCCCAATGGTACCGTAGTGATCGTTGGAACTGCCGACACTTACCACGAACGTGCTGCCCTTTGGAAAAGTCAGTCGCCTACGTCTGGACAGGATCTTCGTTGACCTTTGGCCAGGAAAGGCTGTTAGCTCGGTGTCATTACTGTGACACGCGTGCTCCCCAAGGATCAGCTGGAGGATCTTGGCGAGAATCAGCAGTAGAGGCCACAGAGTTCTCATTTCGTGGAATTACCGGCTGAAATCAGCCGTTTCGCGACGGTAGACGAGACTCAGAGCTCTCCTGGGAGGAAGAGGACACCGGCAAAGTTTTTCTGGAAAGACAGCGGCAACATCTTTCGCGGTTACGTCGTACGGTTGCGTCGCTCGAATACTGGCGCGGTTGGTTGGTTGGTTTGTGGAAGAGGAACGCCACGCGTGTTTGTACTTCCTGTTAGGCCCCTTGTTACGTGATCTGAGATCGTGGCTTTCTGTTAGTTTAGGAGTTTCTTTGGAAGTTTCCCTAGTTGAAATTAAACGCCAGGTTATCCGTGTTCCGTGAAGTTTCAACGATACTGAAATTCTTTACGAAATATAAGTCATCGATGAAGACGGTTACTTTAATCCTTGGAGTAACAGCATCCGGTGCCCGGGTCTTTCTTGACCCACACAGATTTTTCACAGATACATGGTTCCTGTTATATTTTACATCAGTTTGAAATAGAAAGTGGACGATATGTACAGAGGAGACACTATTTTTCGTTGTCGATAGCGATTGTTATGAGAATTATTCGAATGAGAGCCGAGCAGTTGAAGAATATACAAGGATACCGTAATAAAAACGACAATATTATTAGTTCCTTCTGTGTGAAATCGTTTTTAACATGTCGGTGAAATGCTTCTCGTTAAAATGAGACCAAACATGAAACATAATTTCGACCATGTTTCTTTTAAAACGTATTGAGAGACATTTTATTTCATTATAAAAACGATAACAGTAATAAAGGATATATTACAAGCACGACACTCTATACACGTTTAAAATACCAAAAGAAATATCGAGGAACGATTGCACTACCCAACTTGTTCATCCTGAATATCTTCTGAAGTTATGCCAAATTTTGTATAGAAAGGTTGTATAATTCTGAAAAGTACAATTTTGAAAAGTCTACGTTTCTTTTGAAAAGCTGTGAAAGTTCGAGGAAAGATAGAGAAACAGTTGTTCAATGTATATTGGCAATTTTTCATTTCTCTCATTTTACATGCTTCATTTTGAAAGAGGAAGGAACTAACATCGCAGCAACCATAGAAAGTTCTATCATTGTACATTGTATTAACCCTTTGAAAAATCCGCTGAAATTATATTTATATTTAAACAAAGCAAGTTGAACAAATAGATGAAAATAAATAAATTCACGAAGGTGTACAATTCTTTTCCCCCAAAGTGACACTGTTTCATTTTTCAAAGTTTCGTCGCAGAAGTGTGTTAAAGTTGATAAATCGATCGTATGAGAAAATTTACTCGAAGTGCAAAGGTTTAATCTCACTAAATCTAGTGGATCTTTATTTATTTCGACATAGGATCGTGATGCTCAACGATCTTCGAGCGTTCGAGCGAAATTCGAGACTTCGAATCGTTGGAAAATCATAAACCATTGATGATAATCGTTACTTCACTATGTCACATATAATTTCAAACAGTTACGAAAGGAATATTCGTTCATACCGCCAAATCTAAACGAAGTTTCTTTCTCGTAGTTATTTCTGTTTCGTTAAAAATAGCCAAACGATTTTAACACGTAAAATATTCAGTCGTAATTATCAGCGCAGCACGGAACACTCCTCTACCAAGGCATCAAGCATTCATTTATTCGAGAAAAGTATCGGCTGGCTGTAATTTCGGGGATTCCCCTCGGTGCTCGTTTAAAATGCAGCGACCCGTTTAATTAAGGGCCATTGGCCAGGCTGGTGAAATCGGTTCGTCTCGAACGTTAGATAAATCACTCCTCGAGGGACATTCTGGTTAGACGAAAAGAAAGGCGTATGAACAGAAAGAAGGAAGAAACGGAAGAGGAAGAAGGAAACGGGAATGAAGATGATAAAGAGGTGAAAAAAGAGTAGGAGGAAAAGGTAGAAAGTGAAATTATCTCACGAATAGAAGAAACTAAAGAACAATGGTCAGGATTGTTGGGGATCGAATAATATTCAGACATCGTCGTTGAATACATTCCGAGAGATTTACGAAATTTAAAGACAACCAAGGAACACACACGAATTCTACGAATACTACTCCCCCTTTCTCTTTACAAATTCTCCTCCGTCGCGTGGAATGTGAATTTAAAATTCCCGCAGAAAGCTGTGGAACGAGAAATCACTTATAACACATATGTACATAGATTACCCATGGAAGGGACATGTTTTCCCAAATGGAACACAGCGTGTTTTCAAACAAAGTTGACGAATTTTCATCCATTTTTCAGATTATTCGTAATTCAACATCATCTCGTATTTGAGAGATTCCCATCGAATTCTATGATAATTTGAAAGTGCAGAGTTGCCAGAATGTGTCACGAGTTTCCAGTAAATCAATTCAGAACGTTGGAACAAGACGTCGTTCGGGAATCGCGATTTGGGAATCGAACTGGCGTTAATGACATCTGTAAGCCAGAGTTGACATTCTCAAAGGGAGAATTGCACTACAGGCGGTTTGTATGCACGCGCAAATTAGGGTCTCACGGTCGAACGCGAGGATACACGCGTGCATACAAACAAAATAGCGAAGCCGTGCGTCAAACTGCAATCCCTAGAAGGATGCACGCTCTAGGATCTGATGTTCTATTATTCCAGCCTGTTCTCCATGTTATTACAATGCTAATGAATCCATCGATAACGTTTACTCGACAGATACTGGTACGTGACATGGTCTTGTTGTCAATAGCTGTTTCGCACTCGATCATTGCAAAAATATCTCAACAACACATTTACGATATTTAGGAAAATATAGCAGCTAGAACTTTATTGTTCCTACTTTCTGAAACTTGTACAATGACCTTTAAAATTAACGACAGAAGAAATTAACAGAAATTTGAAGAATAGTATGATGATTGAAGAAGTTTCGCTGCTAAATATCGCAGCTGAGAAAACCTGGGTGCTGATAGTCACGTTGCTTATTTGTCGGGAATGGAATTTTTGTGAAAATTTTATACATTTTCACAAAAGAAGATATAGTATATTTTTGTTGAACATTCGCTAGATACATTTGAACAAAAATCAAACATCCGTCAAAACTGATAAATTGGAAATCCCGCAATAATACGGGACGGGAGTAGAATGTGTTAACAATAAACTTAAAACCTGGAAAACATGGAACACGGTTTTTATTAAAAAAAAGTATTTACACCATATAACGTCTTTCTCTATCCCAAACAACTTTTGTTTATACATTTTGTTCATAACATCGCTTGTTTAAGAGATATTACACTGTATTCAGATAAAATGGATGCACATTTATAAAATTTAATTATTTGGATATCGTAATAAAAATCGTGATAAAATTATTGAAATGCAAAGTTACAACTTTGAGTAAATTTTAAATGGAAATTTAGAAACAGTTGTTTTGACTGGTTTTGATAGTTCTAGTGTTAATTGAATAGCTAGTGTAGATAAAGTACCAACACTAGTCACGTAAGTCGTTGTAAATGGGCACTGGAGTGTCTTCCCAAAGCACAGCACGGTATGGTTATTCGTTAAATTAAGAAGGATTCCACTTTCTATCTCAGAACACGTCCGGACATTTCAGTTCAGCTTCGTTACAATTCTCTTTTAAGAAATAAGCTCGCTCGTACTCGGTCATTGGATCACTGTCGTCGGAAGTCTCTGGTAATCTGAAACAGAGCGAAATTTTGCTGAAATTATCAAGGGAAGTAATTATTAGAGAGGCAGGTAACTTGTGTTGGGTAAATATTCCGCGAAGCATTCGCGTAATTGCGAACGGGAAACTTGAGGAAAGGAAGTCGAATCTTCTTCGCTCGTGGAAGCGAAAAGAGTCCTGTTGAAGGAGGAAGTTTACGGTTAAACTAAATTCGAACGTGCTCGTGTTAGATGCATTCTACAATACATTTTCATCGATTGACCTGTTTCCACGATATTCGAAAAACCCAGTCGAAAATATCCTGAAAGTTTGAATTATTTGAAAAATATTCATTTTATTCTACCGAATTTTTGTATACGGAAGTTTTACAAGTTTAGAGGCACTTAAACTGTAGTTTCTAGTTCTGTATTACAGATATTACAATATTATTCAGTTTGTGTCTAGTTCCAGGATCTTAGATTGTTTTCGAATTTTTAGCGTGCCTTTAACCACTTCAGGGACGATTTTTCTAAGTTTTGAAGGAAAGTGATTTAACCTTTTATGTAATTGTATTTTAACACACTTGTATTCAAATCAATTTGTTCCATGTGATCGATATGATCGACTTCAGCACAATTTTGCAATGGAACTAACACATACATAAGAAAATTTAACCATAATTTCCGGAATTATGGATAAGTATGTATATCTTAATTCAAATAAAGATTACAAATAAAGATATCTGTATAGAAAAGCCTACACTTCGAAGCTTCTTTTCTTGAACATCAAAGAACAGTGAGTGTTCGAAGTGTTCGTCTTGGTCGATCGATAAATAGTTGGAGGTTTCTTCCTGCTAAAACGTGGAACTTCATAATGATTATCAAAACGGAGCGGCGGCGCGAGAAAAGTTGTCGAAGGGAATTCCGCGAATGGCCTCGACGTGCTTTCGAACTTTTTCCCGACGCGCGACGACGTTAAGCGTCACACCGGATGTCATGAATAAATTCAACGTGTTATCGAAAAAGTGTAACGCGACCGCCTCGCCTGGCAGCTTCAAGCGACTTCCTGAGAGACATGGACGCGACGACACTTTGATGGCGGATGCTTCACCTCATCCCCATTTTCTTTCCTTCCTTTTTTCTCCCCCTTCTTTCTTTTTACTTCTCTTTATTTTCTATTTTTCTCTATGATTCTTATTATCTTTCTTTTTTCATGTTTCTGCAATGTCAATTCGTTCGATTAATCAACGTTTCCTTTGCTCTTCTTTTTCTTTTTAATTCAACCAATCTTTTACCCGTTATTTTATGATCTCCTTAATCAATCTTTTTTGCTAATCATCGTTTAACCATTCAGAGGCCACGGGGCCATTTTGATCGCCATCTTCTCACCGTTCACTTTCATCCCTCGCACGTCGATGAACATTTGATTAATCAGCGTTTTCCATTTGGTTCGTCATCTCCTCACTTTTCCCTTAATCAATCTTCACGTCAATCATCCCTCCACGGTTTTCTCGTTTCATATAATTTTCCATCTCGATCGACGGCTGATTAAAAAAAAAAACGTTTCCAATGTCGTATGAATGAAAACCTTCACGAGAAAAAAATACATAACTAACAAAAACAGTATTGTAATTATTCCTCCGGTTTTAAATAGGTTCGAATACTTCTCTGACCTACTGTATATCATACACGTATGAATTAGTCTTAACACACGCTTTCATATTATATAAAAGAGTATATAACGTTCCATTTAAAACATTCTAAGTCATCATTTCCAAAAAAAAAGCAGTGCAAACACAAAAAGTTTACATACTAACTTTTCATACTGAAATTACATTCCAATCTTTACTACTTGCAAGAAAAACGCTGAGTAGTAATAGTACGAACACCTCAAAATATACACACAACGATAAATCATTTTTTCACAAGCAACATAATCCTAATTCAAAGATTTCCAGCTAACGAGTTCACAAAAGATCCTTCCTTCTTGAAATTTCTAGCGTTAAAACGGAAAGGCAGTAACAAAAGGTTACAAGCAAATTTCCAAAGCGCCTGTAGGAGTCACCTGAAATGAAAGGGTTAAATGATTTACTCACGTGAACACAGCGTGTAAGATCTCCTCCATGAATGGACGTTTGCCAATCTTCGTTCGACTTCTCATTGCTGCTTTACAGATCGCCTTGAGGACACAGAATCTTCCATCCTTGCCTTGGCTTCATGGTTAAAGAGAGACAGAAGACGAAAAGGGGGGTGGTTAAATGGGTGTACGGATCGTTTATCATTATCAGGTTCGTTATCGTCGTCCGCCTATCCGTAGAGTTGGCGGTCTATTCATTAAGTTCGCGATAATACCGTCGTGCCTTGATACTAGTCGAGTACCAAGTGGTTCAATGTAAACCGGTGAAGGTTTACAAGCACTCTCTCCGCCCTTTCTAACTAATTTCTACCCCGTACCTTCTCACTCGCGAGCAAATACTGGCACTTATAGACCACCGAGTTCCACTATTAAGATTTCTAATATCACAATCTAATTTTGATACGAATCTTGAATAGTAGTTGCAATTATAATGGACATCTTTGGTTATAAATTGAATTTAGAACACTTCCGAGAGGGAATCATGGAGTTAAGCGAAAACGTAGTTGTTTAACCGTTTGAGTGGCACGGATCTTTGCAAAAATTCAGTTGAAAAATGCCATGTGGCACCATCGCGCTTCTTTCGTTTTTCCTTTCCTTTTCTTGTTTACGTTACTTTGAATTTTTAACAACAGATCGAAGCTTACGAAAGCAAATCGTAACAGTAAAGACACGCATTGACAAAGTTCGAACGTGCTGTTAGTTCAATTCTACAGACTGATTAGCCGATACCTTTGAGTGCTGTAAATATAATAATAATCTTCGACAAATACGTGAAAACATCTCGAGTGTCGCGTGTAATTATAGAGGAAGCTTTGGCTGTATTAAAATTAGAACAGTCGGTGTTTCCATTTGCTCGCGTAAGCTTAAAACCACGACAGCCATTTTGGAGAACAATGGAGAACACTGAGGACGGTGGAATTTCGAAGGGAAATTGACAAGAAAATGTATCGGGAATAATTTCGAAACGATTCTACAGATATTTCACACGCGTACAAAGAGTGAGAGAGAAAAAGCTACGATATAGTATAGCCGATGACAGTTTACTGATTAACGAAAGCGTATTTGTCGTGAAAATGGTGGCAAGCACGCGTTACGAGAGGCGAACGAACCTGAAATCAATTTCAGAGAACGGAGTAAATGAAACGAGTATAAATATAAAAATTAATCTTGACCACCATTTGTTGGCGTCGCTGGCGAATTCCGATGCAGCAATTTGACAAATGGCTAGCAATATCGGGCCAATCGAAGATATTTATGCAAGCAGTATGGACGACCACGCGAACACTCGGACCGATATCTCCGATTTTTTAATCGATCGATAACGCTTCTCTTTGACGTAACACACTCGCGAGCAATGTAAAATCCGAGCACCAACTACTCTCCAACCTGTTAATCCACAGCTCACTCTGTGAAAAAAATATATGTTTAATTCGAAGTAAAATAAATTTCCAGTGAAATGAATATCTGCAAAATTAAATGAACGCAGAGTGATATTGCACGTGATTTTCTACTAGAACTGCTTGTAGTTTTGTTCTTGTATTCAAAGTAGTTATACTTGATCGATCTTGATTTAACACTTTGCCTTTTACCGATTATACATCTCTAAGCATCGGTTATTTACCACGATTCGTTGTTTTTAGCGTTCTAACATATGAAATATCCGTTTGACCTGATTTTATAGATTTTGCGTTCTAAATTCATTACTGATCCATATTCGTCGCTACATTTCGATTGACAAATTTACTATGATGAAAAACTGTTCGATCGAATCATAACACGATGTTTGCACAAACTTTCGAACTGCAGTTGCGACAAATTAATGGCGAGTTGCTATATTTTGATAGTGATTGCTATATTTTAACATTTATATATTTAACTGAGTATTATAAAAACTAGTCGATGTGTGATAACGTGATTTTTAATATAATTTTGATCTCTGCTCAGCAGTGTCTGTGCTGACTGTTTTATTAACTTCATGTGTGTGTTCTGATTGGTGATTTGAATATTGTAGTACGTGGTAGAAATGTACGATGATTAGTTTTTTAGTGAGTTTGACGTGTCCCTATCTAGTGGTGTAGAAATGTAGAAATTCTTGTTACATTTGTTATATTGCTGTTTCGAAGGTACCGATGTTTTAAGATCTGTTTATGGTGCTAGCTTATATGGTGTCCGGATGTGAGAATCTTCGAATTTCTAGCAGCAATAAAACAATTTAGCCGGCTAAGACTTTGCTGAAGAAAATATTATTTTTATGAATGAAGATTGACGTATTTGAAGAGTGAAACGTAAACATTTCATATGTTTCGACTTAATATAAGGTGTTAATTATACAATACAATCATCTTCAACGCGAATAAGCGTAAATAGGATTTAAAAGCCCATGAAATTGTTTAGACGGATTGCAGTGTTACCGGGAGACGCAACACAGTGAGAAAGAATTTGAAATACCAATATCATGAGAAGATCGATCGACTCGAGCCGTTCCTTTCAATATACCTCTAGTACCCTCGACGTTCCAACGTTTCGCGCGTGATCACACGTCCGAGGAAGCATTATTCAGAGTGAAACAAAGCAATTCACGTTTCTCTATACTCTATACGTTCGTTCGACCGCCGAAATCACGAGGCTCGCCTCGAAATGTGCCTCGAAAGGAGCCGCTTTATCGTTAACGTGATTCAGAACCGCACAATCACGGCGAATCCGCGGAAAGCTGCTCGGCCTTTTCACCGCCATCTCTATCCCTCTTTCTCCCCTCAGTCTCTCTCTCTCTCTCTCTCTCTCTTTCTTCCTCTGTATCTCTATTTCGTTTCCCTTTTGCTCCTAAATTTCTACCCTGAGAGAGAGAAATACAGAGATAGAGAGAGAGAGAGAGAGAGAGAGACGTCGAAAGCTCAACCAAGAGGCTTTGTTTCGTTCGGCAGTTTCTTCTGGACAAGGCTAAAGAGCCGCAAAGCGGAGGAAAAACGTAATAGAGAGCTTTGAGGGACGTTGAAAGCAGGTGAAAGTTCTATCGGTGGCGTTTCACGATCGCCTTCCGCTATTCTCACCATACAGGTCAACGTTTGTGCACGTTGAAGTATGCAAAAGGTTCGAGATTGGGCTACTTAACCTTCTTGTTTGTCGTTCTCCACGATTATCCACCGGGTAATTGAATAAGTGGCCATGTTATCGACGAGAAAAATGCCTGTTTTACATTTCAGACGATCCTTCACCAGATTGAAAATGAAGAGACACTTCTAACCCGTTGGATAACGATACGAGCCTTTCGAATAAAAGAAGGAAAGGAGAGGGGTTGTTTATTTCATGGAGGTAAGACAATAAACAGCTTACGTGGAAATTGCCTGGCTCTCTAGACGTTTTCATGATAGAGCGTAGCAAGGAGAGAATTGCGAGAGCTTTTATTCGATTAGCAACGGAGCTTTTGTTGTTGATGGACAGTCGTGAGAACGATCCGAGATAACGGAGTGATCGAGTTAATTGTAAATGCATGGAAATCTTTGTGAGAGAGTTCTCTTTGATCATCAGAGAGATTTCATTTTACGAAGAGATTGCGGCGGTACTTCTGCGCTTTACCGCCAAAGGGACAAGCACATGGTCATTATTTCGGTAATCCTCGTTAAAACTTCTATTTCTTCTTGTATAACCTTTAACTTCCCAAAATCTACATTTAACCCTTTAACTGGGGAATCTGAATTATCTCATTGTCGTCTCACAAGTACTTAGAATAGAATCGTGTTTCTATTCAGAAGCTAATCATCCTAATTACACTGTGTTACATTTATCCGCGGCTGATCTTGTGATCTTTCGAGTTTGACTGATTTTGCACGTTTGTACCTACTAATTATTTCCTTGAAGAACCACTTCCGTGTTTCGGAAGACTAATTAACTATGATCCGAATTTCTATACTTTACAATGTTTGAACATCTATCGAAAGCGAATGAACACACTAGCTGATGGAATTCTATCGTGTCTAATTCTATGCCGAATGATTCTAATGGTTCTCCTTCTGCAGCATAATGGATTCTAATTCTCGAGGTCTAGGAAAAGTCGAAGAATCTATGTCACGAGTCTAACTCATGGTTATAGAGCAAGGGGTTAAATATAAAATACACTGGATTCACATTTGCAAGGACTAAAATCAATTACTAAGTGACAATTTGTTTCTCATTTTCTATCATGAACTAAAGAGCTTCCTTTTCTATCCGAGAGGTTATGTTAGGTTAGGTTACGTTAGGTTAGAAAGAGATTCCTTTTCTATCCAAGAGGTGATCCCAATTAACAGGTTAATAAGAGGTAGATTGTAATTATATTAAACCAAAGAATAGGTACAATAGCGAAACTTTGATTTTCCATCGTTTTTTAAACGATTGTAACTCGTAGCGACGTTAACAGATTTGTAATGTATATAAAAAAAAAACTCTGATAAGAAAGGAGAAAGAAAAAAGGAATACTCAATTTCGAGAATCTTACGAAAAGGTCTTCTCCAAAAATTCCGATAAAGGATTCACAAGCTGACGCTTGACTTCAAGCGTTTGACACGTTTCCATGAATCAGCCATGGAAGTGTCTGTATTGGGAGAAAAACGTATGAAACTTTCCTGAGAAACCTTCTTTGATCTCTCCGAGTTAGAAATCAGGAAGCAACATCACGAGAAACTACGAAACGACCGGGAAACACGCTTGGAATTTTCCTTATAGTGCCAGGAAACGAATGGAGGAAAGTGGAAACGGACAGATAGGCGAACGAAGTGGTTCTCTCGTTCGTGTTGCTTTTCTGTTTTGTTTCTTCTTCGATACTCACCTGGCGAGTAGCAACTCCACTTTACGATACAGCTGCCTTCTGCTTCGACGATGATAATCCCCAAACTTATCCGACAGCGTGCTTCTAGATGGTAGCTCCCATGCCTGACCAGCCGTCAAACCAATGGCAAACACTCCAGAAGGCTTCGCGTACGTGCTGATGGTCATGCAGTACACTAGCTACGCACGATCGAAATGGAATGTACACAGCTGATTTGATAGGTTCTTTACGTGTCGATGGAAACGAGCATTCTTTGGATTTTTCAGAAGTGAACAGAATCTTTCTGTACGAAATCTTTCAAGTTACTTAAAGCGTGAAATGAAGATAGAGGAAGAAGTATCGATGAAGTTTTAGAGTGATAGGGTGATAATGGCTATTCGAAGATACGATGAGATAGCTTGTCGAAACGTTATCTCTGAATTCGATGTTTTACAGAAGCGAGATGTCGAGAATGTTCAACTTCTTATCGACACGTTGACTTGTCACGGTAGGACTTTTACGATCGTCGTGAACTTACAGACGTTTCTAACGGTAATTATTATACAAAGATGTTATACTACTGTTCGTAACAATTAGGATACTTAGTGAATGTAAAGTCACCATCTAAATAGATATTACAAAGTTATTAATCCTTTGACAAATTATATTCAAAAGTAATTATTTATTAAAATCTTTATTTCTTTGAACTTTTATCGTTATTTTTGTTATACAAAGATATTCTGTGTACACATTTTGTTCCCTTTGGAAGTCCAAAACTATCAGAAATATACATAAATAGGTATATATAACAGTGGTAATATGAAAGTAATTTTCTTAATACAAAGAGAAAAGTGTATACAGCAATGAGACATTGCAGAATTTATTGCCAATATTAAAATTTTCATAATAATAGGTTAAATTTATTAGCAATTACTTCGTAATTGCTGGAGAAATGTATTCGATATTCTAGAGCTTATTCTCGTAAAAACAAATTTAGTTCTGATTAAATGATACTCGAGGTTTAAAGTTTCTGTCATTTCACGTATACAAATATAACAATTGTCCTAATACTTTTATAAACTGTGATAAAATGTGTATGCTAATTCCAACAATAGATCGCTATGATCTACATATAATTAACATAAAATTTACAAGTACGAAATACGTGAAATTATTTTAATTGATATCAATATGAAAAAAGTTCAGATTATTTAATAATAAAATCAAAACGTTTTCAAAGATGATTAATAATATAGTACGTATACGTGTAATTAATATTGAATAAATAATGTTAATATTTATAATATATAGCGAATCTCTTTCTCACTTGATCAACAAAATACAAATGTTACGTATCAAATATAGAATTCTAAGCTATCAGATAGATTCCAGAATAATTCAAACGTTCATTACGAATAACCATCGTGACAGTCAAGATATTAATCATAAAGGTATCACGATATTATTCGAACAACGTATTCGAATTTTCCTAATCGAGCGTTAACAATTCATTTCAACCGAAATTGCCTGACGTTCACTGCCTTTTAGCTCCTTTTAGCGCGTGAATTTTCCATAGGATAACGCCGGTAACATGGCAGAGGACGAAATGTAGCTAGCTTATTAGAAATTATCAGGTCAACGTTTACGTGGCAAGTTCTACGAACTTATCCACTTAAGACAACGGGCGAGGACAGACGTGCTCTGTTTGTCGAACGATATAAACAAGTTTTCTACTATGTGATTAAGGGAAATACAGTGTTCCAGGACTATCGACAAGTTCCATAGAGAAATAAACTCACTTGAACGTTACTTCCTTCTGGAAATACCAGATATTTCGCATCGAACTCCCTTTTAGATCTTTCTACGCTATTGTTCCTCGATTCACACGAACTTACTCTATGCAGATAACAGAATTGTATCAACAGGATTAAAATGAACAGACTCATTGTCGATGATGGTTTGTCCGGTACTACTGAGAAATAACTTTGGTCAATCAGAGACTAGAATTCAATTGAACGTGACTTCGCGTTATAACGTGGATGTTAAGTGACTTGAAATACTGGATGATATAATGAGACTGGTTAATGGTGGTTAGAACGTTTAGCAGGATAGTTTAAGAAGTGTTTGTTAAGTCTTCTTCAATTAACCGTTAAACTATACTAAACTGATTTTTATTCTGCTTTAAGGGAGGGGCTATGAATTACATTAGCTATTTTTGAGGTAAAATTTTGATATTAACTGATTTTACATCGTTTTTTTTTAGGCTGAAATGAATAGTGCTAAAATTGAATTCATATTCAAGTTTTATTTAGGTGAAAAATAATATATTTTCTTTTTCGAAAAATTATCAAATCCATATTTTGATCATTTGTAATATTACTTACATATATTGTAAACAAAATTTCAGGACAAAATCTCTATTTTTGGAGAAGTTAGAAGGTTTTTCATTTTGAGGTTATGATTAAAATTCTTTTGCTCCGTATGGTCTACAATTTTTTTTAATTCTTATGACTTGTACGATTTAATCAGTGAAAAAGTAGCGTTTCTCGAACTGAATTACTCTGTCGAGGAAAAGTAGCCTTTACGAAGGATCCTCTTAGCAGAAGATTAATTTTGATCAGGCTTATCGTTTGCAGGTGTGGTCTCAAGGAAAAAGTGGAGGATCGTTGGAAGTTTTGAGAAATAAGGGATACTTGGAAGAGTCCACTCGAGTAGTTACTTGATAAACCCTTGTTGAGAGGATATTTTGTTGATAACTTTCTTGAAAAATGATTTACTCGACGATCGACTAAAAAATATTGAACGAGCAAAGCATACGAATTTGTTCAGAAGTGAGAAAAGTGATCGAAATAATTGTGAAAAACATAATATAATAAATGTTCTCTTCTTATAAATTTCTCCTCTACGAACAAGTATGATATCTTTCGAAGTTTCTTGAAAAAATCTATTAGACAAATTAATCTGAACCTTTGTAATTATAAAATTATATTTTCACTTTAAGTCCCTTCAGTCTACTTAAACCGATCATTTCTTCTCCATGGTTTGCCATACAATCGGCTGTTGCAGTGAATCAAATGAAATTTAATCTTTATATGAAAACAAATAGAAAAAGTCGAGGTTTATCTATCGTCACTGTAGAAATAAACCCATCGAACAAATGAAATCAGCTTTCCTAACGAATTAATCATTGGTATATATTAATCTCAATTAGAAATTCACAAGAAAATTAGAAAAAGTATCAGAGCATCTCTGTTAAAAGTTACTCGACACTGTCGGACAAAGGTTGAGGCTAGCCATGAATAAATAACGCAAATGGATTTTTGTCTGTGGCGTGAGCATAAATAGCGAAACGTACACAGCGAGGAAATAGTGTCGAGCCGAATGAATTACGCGATACGATCCACCGGATGCAGGATTAATAGAGAGGGAGGAAAGATCGCGTGGATCATCGCTCGCCAAGTAATTAGAGCGATGGAGATCGGTGACTCTCCTATCCCCTACGCCCCTCATTCAAGTCCGTGGCTTCGCGAAATTTTACGCGAAACGCGACGCCTGAAAATATAATTGGAATAGCACGAAAGTGCGAATTTTTCGTGACAACGATAAATCTACGACCTCTAGCAATGTTTCTACATTGAACGGTTGATATTTCGAGTTACACGTGGACATTCTATTATATATTCATTTTCAAAACCTTTTACAATGCAATTATTTTCCTTTTTATTTAAACGATACACGTAATAAGTAGCACGTGGTAGGAAAAGTCTGTTAGATAAAAATTGTATTATTTGAAAATATTAAAAGCTAAATAATAATTAGTCATAGGATCAAATATTTCAAATAAATTAGTTATCATATTCAATCTGATTTAAATCTTTTATTTTTAACTTTATTAAAATTACCATTTATTTGTATATTAATCGGCATTCTATTTAAATAAATTATCATTGAAAATATGTTAATTATATTAAATAAAGATGAAATTAATCATACTATAGGTCTTATTTGAGGTATAAAAAATCGTTAGAAGTAATTTTAATTTACTATAATATGATTTAAAAGATCAATTCTTACGTTTCAGACATCTAATGAAATTTTTATTATTATAATTTTAATTAATATAATATTTGAGTATATACTTCCGTCTATAAATTATCGACACACACACACACACTGTTGCTACTTGATTTAACACTTTATCGAGACTCTCTGCTGATATTTCATGTTTGTTGTATCATCGGTTTGAACAAATAGTATGTTCAGCTTCTTTGAACGCTTGGTTTTCGCTGATGCGATATTTCTCAGAGTCCCTTTCGTCTCACAGAGTGTATATTTAGTTTCGTTGAAGATTGTTTAAACATTCTTTTTCTCAGCCCCTCTATATTTGTACTTTCACTCTATTTATATAAAATTCCATAGTTCGGTTTTGGTATTTGTTATTTTATAAATCTAGTAGACATATCGAGAAATATTCTTAATATAAATAATCCATATTACAATTGATATATATTTGTGTGAATTCAATCCTGTGATCACACATCTCTGAATAAGATGCATATGTATATTTTTAATAATATACGACACTAATTTTGGCGGTAAAATGTAATTCAAATCAGATCATATTTTCTGCAGGATCATAATGGGTGTTCCAATACTTAGGAACGACAGTATATATCAATGATAACCCTTTTTTTTTAGTAATCGAAAAATGAAGAAACAGTTTTGCAATGGTAAAAATCTGTACGTTTCGTTCGTATTTCTTTCTTTAATTTAATTTACCTAAGTGCTTTGTACGAGTAGGTTATGAAGAATCTTTTCAACACGAAAGGGGAGGATAGAATTTATGTTCCATGTTCGAACTTTATTTCGGATCACATACGTGATCTAAGATTGTTTTCATTCATCCCACAGAAACTTAATATCGCTAATGGGACATCTTTGTATCGTCAAAGATACACCAATTCGCCATCTTCTTTCCATATGAATACAATTTCACCTGAAACATTTCACGTCTCGTTGAATTAAAAATTGGACCTGATTAAAACGAGATTTCACTTTAAACTGTATCTAGTATCTCTCTGTAAATACTTTACAACCGTAACACACGATTTCACGAGATTCAATATACTATATATATATATATGTATATATATACAAGGTGGTTCACCTAAATATCTCCTTTATTTGTGAATTTGTGATGACATAACAGATATTTTTAATGCAATGTAAATGGTATAACAAGATGAATGCTTTGCAAATGTTATTTTAATGTAATTTTATAAGTTTTCGTCGTTTCTCCAGCAAATTGAAAGATTCTATTTTACCAAAAATTTGGTGCGTTTATTTCCTTCAAGATCCATACTCCTATTTTTAGATTTTGTCAACCGTTTGCTAAGAATTTTTTCCGATAGGCTACCGTCTCTTTAAACATTACATATTCTCATTTGATGCAGTCCCAGTACTTTTGCCTTTTCGTTAAAAGAAAAGTATTCAAAAATGTACTCTATTTCCTTCCATCTTCGAAACAGTATAACACGGAGAATAAACTAATAATTGTAACGAATAAACTATTAAAATACACGTGAAACAATAACCTTTCAGAATACACACGAACTTTATGTTTTTCATACAATTTTATATTTTGTAATATATTCAAACACTGCTTATCAAAAATTAATACAAATTTTCTGGACAACCTAATAGAAATCATTCTTTATTATCACAATAAAATGATATTATTTAATAAATAATACAAGTTTAATTGTTCGCTAAATGATCAGCTTCACTCATCTTGTTAGGAAGCCAACAATTGTTGAAGAAATAAAGTCTGAGGAACATTGGTACGTCTTCAGACGTAAAATTAATTATTCTAGCAACCTTCGAAGAAGTCTTACATTTCTCGAGTAAGACAATCATCCTTGTGGCCGTAGTTCTATACCAGTTGGAAGAGTCAGTCGAAGAAGCATGCAAGTTGGCAACGCAATCGGGCCGAGTATTTCGCTCGAGGGCTGAAGATTATGGCGGGTTGGATTCAGAGTTGAAAAATCGTCTGGGCGCGGGCGAGTGGCCAGGAAAAATTTCGAGAATGGCGGCACGTCCGTTAGTTTGAAACGCGGTCAACGTTTGCACACGCATACGAATGCGTTCAATTCCTTGGGTTGCTCGTCTCCACCTCAGAATTCGAGTTGGTAAATGGAGTGCCGGCAGGTTGGATAGAGTTGCTCGCAATTCTCTCTGCTTAGATACGCGTGCTCGTATGCTTGATCCTCTGATCGCTCGAAACGTCCGCCATCTTTTGGTAGCCTGTAAAGAACCGAAAATATTATTTAAGATGGAGTTTAAGATGGATTATAAAGTGTGAGTGCTCTAGATTCCAGCGAATAATAGTGTCACAAAAGAAATTGTAAATATTAACACTTATTTCAAATATTTATTTATTTATTTATTTATTGGTATACGGGTTTATACCCTTTGGTTAACAGAAGTAATGTAAGAGACAGATGGATTATGCAGAAAAGTCGTAGAACACGCATAGTATTATTTCTGAAAGTTGTAAGAGAGGAAGAAAAATTGAGAAAAATGTAAAATCTATTAACATCAATAAATATTCTATTTAGAGGATTGAACTGACTGTAAAGCGTCCTATGAGCTTCAGTACGAAATATTAAATGGTATTTCAGCGGTGAGTGAAATGTATTTAAACAAAATTTGAATATTCAAATAAATATAACTCCTTAAACAGTGGAATAGTTGTTCTATACCATTCACAAGAGAAGTTACCGAGCCTTCGCGCATCGATTTCCATGAAATACATATCCTAAGTCGTTTAGCTATGAAAATATTTCAAAAAGTGTACTTTCCATCCTTAAACTGTGAACCTATTTTCACGCCTTCAGCATATATCGTTACTAGACTTTTATGGAAATCCATATCCTCGAAAATATAGTAAAAAAAGAAGATAGAACCTCAGTCGAAAATTATTTCACCTAACCAGATGTTATAAAAACCACTATAATTTCGATATTTTACATACTTCTTCATATCACGAGCATTTTGTACAATTTTGCACTTATAAATTTTATATGAATGTATAAATATCCGTGATGCAGTTATTACAAACAGAAAAAAATTCCTGTCGAGTATTTTTTCGAAAACTGGTTACCAAATGCATTTCATTAATCAAATCGTCTAATGAAAATACCATAATCTCGTCTGTTAGTAATACAAGTTCTATTAACACTAGATTTACGGATCCCATTAATTTCACGGGCAAAATTATAAAAACTATTACTCTTATTCTCGAGCAATTTTTGTTGATTTTTATTAATGATACGAAAAGTATATCCAAATTTTTAAGTATGTTAACTGTATACAATTAAGCTAATTTTAAGTTACTGTCGATTTCCAGAGCACCGCGACGTCTAAACAAAAAATTGAGCGTCGATCCGTGGGAACCGACGCCACTTAACATATTACATTTCTTCTTAAATTCTGTAATTATCATTTAAAACTGAATTAATAAAATTTCATTCTCAAATTCTAGTCAAACCACATCCAGTTTATCTCGAGTTCAACTTCCCTTTCAATCTACGTTAAAAGTGTTAAACATACTGCAACAAGTGAATAGAGTTGTTGTTTCATAAAAAAAAAAGACAACGAATTATTAATTTAGAGATGAAATAATAACGAAGCTAATTGTTAGTCGTTCGAGCGTACATACATCGATGTGAATATTTTATCGAAATAGAATAATTGATTATGACAATGTAATCGATTGTTGGAAACAGCGGTAGGAATGATTCATTCGTAACAACTAAATCGGTTCGCCAAACGGTGGTTAACCGATTACATAGGCCTGGTACTCGTAACTCAATCGTTACGGTTGATTAGCCTCCTTTAATTGATTATATATTAGCCAGCCAGACGTTTTAGTTTGATAGTCGACCTAATTGATTAACTGTTACTGATTAGTCAACGCCTGCTTGCAGTTACACGCATTATTACATGTCATCAAAAGCATATGTTCACTATGTATCAGTCTTCTTCGTGGTTCGACAAGCTTACTCGAAACATTATTATGAATTACACCATCCTGCATATACTTCCTTTATATTAATCGAGCAATTATTGTACAATATCGCTGCTTCGTCTGAACTTCGTGTTTTGACTTCATTCAGAAAAATAATATTTTCTACAGCAAGATCTTAACAGGCACAATTACTACATTGTTTTATTAACGTTAGAGATTCGAAGATTCTCACAACTGGACACAGCATGAGTTAAGACCATAAACAGACTTTCTATTAATCGGTACCTTCAAAACAGTAATATGAGTTATTTATTTTGAAAGTGACTTAAGTCCATTTATGTTTAACCCTTTCACTATGAGCATATCTTTTCCGTCGAAATGCTCCCACTGAACGAAACGCCGCGATAAAACTGTGCATATTGCATGGAAATTGATACAAAAATCAATCAACCTCTTCGAAAAACATTTGCTTTCTTTTATCGTTACTAGAACGTATCGCTCGTGAGAAACAAATGAAATTTAAAAAATATTTGAACAACCAAACTGCAAGTCTAGAATAAGTTGTGGAGCGTGTAAAATGGCGAACGATTATAGTCGCTTTTCGTAGCGAAAGGGTTAAATTGAGATATTTAAGAGTTTGCGTTTCAATGAAATTGGATGTACGTATAGGATATCAATGTATCACACTCCTTAAGTGTGTCTAAGAGAGTTAAATTTACAATTGCTATTAAAATAATAGCAATTATTAAGTGAATAATATATGCCTTTTTACTGAGAATGAACTTAAGCCACTTTTAGAATTAACAACTAGATTTGTCGTAAAATTTGAAACAGTCCAAGCCCATTAAAATGCTTCGAATTAAAAGAATAATATTCAATTTATTTTACATTTCATTACAACTAAGAAGAATATATTGTTCGAAAATTTGCGAAAAGCGGTAGAATTTCGAAGTTTGAACCCTAACTTTAAGTGTCCAGAGACTTATGGACAGGAATGTACGTGTAAATATAGTGGTGTATAATACAATTTAACAGAATTAAAAATATAAATGGCACATTGAAACAGTGACGAACGTTAGATAAAAGACATTCCAGTGGGAACTTCTGCAAATTTATTAAATTTTGCTGTTTTAAATAAAACACTTACGTGAAAGTAGCGTGTAACAGTTCCTGAACAAGAGTCCCTTTCCCTAGAACTGAAGGATCTCTCTGAGAAGCTTCGCAGAGTGCCTTCATCACGCAAGCTCTGCCATCCAAACCAATTCTAAAAAAAGAAAACAGAGAAAACAAGCGAAATTACATTTTAAATAATTATTTCTCTCACGTAAACACGTCAAACTCTTGCAGATGACGTGCTGTCCAACAGTATATCACGTGATACCGGTGTTTCCTGGAATAGAGCGACAACAGCAGGGCAGACACGTTGAGGAAAAGCGTCTAAGAATGTCAATCGAGAGTTGTCTGAACTCCTCTCACTGGCGTTAATTAAATTCCAGGGCAAAGGATAATCTCTTCCTTTTGACACTACACCTACTACTCTCTAGAAACCTTTGGTAACTTTCTAACGTGAAGTAAAACGTTACTACACTATAATATGAAACAAAAGAAAAATAGACACGAAAAAGAAAAGTATCAGAACACATTGAAAGAGAAAAAAAGAAAAAAAGAGGAAGAAATAAAGACCACGCGATCTGTTGAATAATTCAACCTATTACCTGCACTTTTATTTAATATCTCCGGGTCTAATATGTTGCTGGAGTCGTGATGTAAATACGAATCACGGAAAGAAAGGGAATGTGTTATATAACGGGGGGCGGAATCAAACAGGACGTCTTCCTGTTTGGTTATTCTCACACGTTTCGCATGAAAATTCCTACGAAGCATTTGCATATGCCCGAGCCGAGAGGAAAAAACAAAAATAGAAGAAGAAGAAAAAGCGTTCACATTTGCATGTTACATCGCGCTTTGAGGACGAACGGGATACGAGCTTTCGCTGAATGGAAACACAAAACACAGAGGGTGAGGGATGAGAAGAAAAAAAAAGAAGGAAAAGAGAGAGAAAGAGAGAGGAAATCTCAACACCTTGTTCCCTGACTAATTCGTCTCTACTGTGGCTGCAAGTAGTACGAGTCAACGATAGTCGAATCGTGTAGAATAAACTATCTCGGAAGAAATTCTTCTTTGCTTGCAGTAATGAAAATTTGAGAAAATAAGAATTTCCTTAAGAAAACCAGAGAAAGAAAGAGAACGATAGATCAGATTTCTACGAAGGTTTAGATTTCCTCGAATTTTAAGGAACAAGAGAATGAACAAGGAGAATGTCTGCTGGATTGAGAGAATGGCTGGAAGTTCCTGGAGGATTGGTTTACTTACGATTGCAGCAAAGCCTCTATTTTGGAGAACACGACGCTCCTGCTTCTGCGATGAAGCAATTCCGATATCTTCGTGTCGACCTTGCTAGGTAATTCCCAAGCCAGAGCGGCTGTCATTCCCATCACTACATCGTTCTCTTTGGCATATGTTCCCACCGTCAGACAGAATACCAACTGGCGTAAAGACAAATGATAAAGTAAAAGAAAGAAAAAGAAAATAATATAGAAATACAGTAGAAGAGAATAGAGAAGATATTTTCAAACAGTTCACCTGTAAATTACTTCCCTCTGGGAAGATTAAGTATCTCTTCTGTCTAGAGAGAATCCTCGATTCTTCGATCGCGTTCTCCATAGCGAAACTCATCCAAAACTCAAGATACACAATGACGAAGCAAAGACCACGGACGCCCTGCATCCCTTCGAAGCAATCACAACTCGTCTTTTGGCTTTCATGCGTTCACCTGTCGTACATTTACCATCACATTGAAAATGAAAAGTGTTCGTGTATCGTCCTTTCTTGTTAAATCAGAATTAAATCAAATTGAAGATCAGAGAATGATTTTAACCCGGCTGATATGTGTTTCACACTGAACTACTGCTACGATATTTCTCGAGCAGCAGGTAACATTTTTTGACCGGAGGATAACGGGAACAACGGGAGTTAGCTGTGTTTTTCCATGGGTCTAATGAAGTGGCCGAGGCATGTGATGAAAATTTGTTCCGTAAACAAAAGGTTAGGCCGGTGTTTGATACTTATCGTGACGTCAGCCATGCTCCTCCCATTCCATCCTCTTTCTTTTTTCTTTCTCGTTTTTTTCCGAAATTCCAACATCTAATGAACTGATAACACTCTGGACGAGATTCTCTCTGTTAATAATAAAAAATATTCAGACACGAGTATCGTTACCATGTATTTAATTAAAATTCTGAGCACTTTGCTCGTTTGTGTATATCGTATTAAAAAGCAAAACGAGAGAAAGAGAAGACAGAGAGAGAGAGAGAGAGAAAAGAGGAAATACTAGCTTCATTTGCTTATTTAAACTTTCATTTGGAACATCCAGTGACCCATATAGCACACAGGGACGCATTAATGAAAGATACATCGAGGTGCGACAAGATTAAAAAGATCAGCAAAGAAAAGGGAGAAAACAGAGAACAGAAATGCGAAAAAGAAAAAGGAAAAAGGAAGGGAAATATTTCAAACAAGGTAAATAAAAACTGTACTCTGTGTACGTGAAAGAAATTTTATTCGAAACGACAACGGTGATCAAAACGAAGACGGACGAGGCTCGTATGAAAAATATAGGCCAGGAGTCATCCGCGGACAAACGAAACGCACGCTCATTGTACTTTTAAATGCGCGCTTATATTAATTCATACTGTCTTCACCGGGTAGAATGTTACCCCTTTTGAAAAATAAAAAAAACCACGGGGACAGAGACGGAGGGCTCTTTTTCAACCAGGGCGACACTTATTTCCTCATTTCGTAGACCATAGCGGCGGAACGAGCGTCTGTTAATTGCATATGGGAGTTGCGCGCGCGCGCACCTCTCGTCTCTGGCAAGAAAACCGCAGAGCATTCTAAATTAATGCTTTTCGTTAACGCGTGCCTGCCAGACCCTCAACGTAGATGCAATTATAACTGTTCTGTCGTGGAATGTGAGCGACTCTGTAGCACAGTCAGAAAATCCGTCCGCGAATAGTCAACGCTTCCGGTTTCAGATTTGCACACACGGGACAACGTAGACGACGAGTGTTTGGATTTGTCTTCGAACGCAAACAGAACAGGATTTTGGGAATCGAAATTCAAAGTGGTACAATACACGGTAATATCTCTTGAAGCTGGAGAGAACATCAATTTCTGCTCGTTGGATAATAGGTTGAAGTGTGTGCATGATATATTTAATAAGACGTGTAAAATTGAAAAATGAAAAAGTTATGGGTAATATCCTTTTCTTTTCTTCCGTTTTTCTTCTTTTTGGTTTTTTTTTGCAGAAAATATCTATCACTGTTAATAGAAAGGAATTCAATTATAACCGACGAATGTAATTACGAGTTTTTGTGCTACACTTCCCTTCTCGTTATTCAATTCTTATCTTCGATTCTTAAGGTTTTATTGCTCTATAAAACCATCGATACTGATCAACTCGAGGGGACAATTCTTGACATGAACATCGCAGTAAAGAGGCTCATCTGATGAGCTATGGGTCGTGTAAGATCTGAAATTAGCGACGATTAACGCGCCGGTTCGCCTAGATCGATGTTAATATGCAGTCCTCTTACCCGAGCAGCAATTTTAATATCTTCGAGAGTACACCATCCTTTTGGCTCACGTACTCCATAGCTAGGCAGATGTTCTTCAACAGGCACGATCTTCCGTCGAAACCGTGGCTGTAATATTCATTAAACAAAATTTTATAGTCAGAAAGAAAATGTCGAAGCGTGTGTTTTAAGTGAAACACATCTACAGAGAGATTAACCTACTTACATCACAGTTTTGAATATGTTGTTTAAAAAAAAAAATCAAGGACATTCAGCTAATAATTAATCCGTATCGATAAGTTCTTTTTTTGATACTTTCGGTTTTGCTTAGAAATTACTTGCAATAATCGAAACAAATTATTATTTGTTTGTACAGTAAATAAACTTAGAATAGTTTATTAGACTATATGAATTAACATGATAATTTTTTAAATGATTAATAGCTAGAGCTACATCGTAAATGTCTTATTTAAAAACAGATTCTCTTTTAAGTGACTTACAAGGGAAAACTGCGAACTGTAACTCACGGATTTGAATGAAACTTTGTAGACTTATAGAATGATTCAAAACAAGAATAATGGTATACTTCATTTGTGCCTAAACGTTCTTTTTTCTTAATTTGACGTACTTCTTTCCGTACTTCTATTTTAATTTAACGAAACAAATATTACATTCTTACGAATTTGAAAATGATTAATTTTTGAACTTCACAATCAAGTTTATATTCAGCAATGCTATTCGCTATTCTTTCAACTAGGATACATACTTCCTCTGTTGCTTATAATATTAGTAATAAATAACCTTTAAAAAGAGCACGTATAGTTTCTTTCCGAATATGCATACAATCTCCAACAAAAAGTAATTCGTATATTCAAACAAAGCAACACATGATAACACATTACCATAATAATTATTGTAGTATCGTAATTTAGAACGTAGACAGTGTACATTAGTAAAGACAGAAAGAGAATCGTAAAAGAAAAGTGGACTGACGAAGGATTGACGAGTGTTTTTCCGAGCGATGTGTAGGCGATGATGATGAGTGCATGATGATTGGAATAAAGGGTAAATGAAGATTTTTTTTATGAGAATGAACAGTTGACGTTGACTTTTGAAAAGGACCTGTACACTGAGAGCTACATCGGTGTCGAATTATTTATGTTTTATTGAATAATTAATCTTATGTTTTTTTAAAAATAAACTATAATCACTAAACCTAAAATACCATATTCTTTTTCAAATAAATTATCTGAATAACACGTAAGTCTGATTCGACTCTACGTTCACCAATCCACGACGCAAACAGGAAACCATCAGCCAAACGTTCAATCTCGACAAGTATTACGCACCATGGAAATTTCCTCTTTCTACGTGACTTCCATACCTTCGACCACGTTTACTATCATCCCTTTACGCTATTCGCAGGCTATTAAACTATTTATTACCTTTCGTAGACTATCTCTGCAGCCTGGTGAACGTCAGAGACCGATCTTCCCTTTCGTAAAGCTGCAGCACCGCTAGGAAGTTCCCATACCAACTTGAAACCAGCTGCATAAGCGAAGATAGTCGAATTGGGGATCACTGTGACCTTGTAATTCACCCTGTACTGAAAGCAGAGGCTGCTGTTAATAGTTGGTTAGTTCCGGGAGGGAAGCTAATGGCTGCCGGATGGCGGCTGATGGAAACGGTCACGGTCATGGGGAACCGGCGCCGTTTGATTGTCCGACCTGATTGCACGCGATGATACGTGATAGGAATCGAACAGTTCTTTAGAAGATCGATTGCCAAGCTTTCGTTGCAGCTCACGACGAGGAGGGGGAGGATTTTTCTAGGGAGAATAATGGAAGTCGGGCAGCTTTTGGAGCGTCGGTGAAATTTTATCCTCGTAAAAGAACAGAAATTGAGGAAAGCTTCGATATCGTGGCAAGGGACCACACAGTTTCCAATATCGAGTGGAACAAAGTGGAGGGAGGAGGGAAAAAAAAGGAAAGAAAAAAAAAAAGAAAGAGATTGGAGGAGAGGGTTGGTATAGGTAGAGGACACGTATGTTGAAAGACTGGCTAAAATTTCAATTTCGAATCGACACAGGGGTGAGTACAGGGTAAACTGGATCGACCACAGACATTTTCAGCATGGCTACTGCATATCCGAAAGCAAGGAGGTCTGTCTGGGACAAAATGACAAGGCAGGTGGATACTGGTGTTTCCTGTTCGATTGTATATGGGTACACACATATTGGTATAAGCGATAGGGAAGCTTATATGTACATGGCGGTGTGTCAAGTGAGTTTGGCAAGTTGTTTGTCGAAGGAACACCTTGTGACACCCTATTCCTTGACTTGTTCCACTGTATACGAAAATAACATCGTCCCTCTTTCCTTTTGCCAACTTCCTAACCCTTTCCTTTCACTGTAAATCGTTATTTTATGATAAGCTGATAATTGAGCTTTTGTAAGAAATATTTCACCGGTACGATGTCAATTTCAGTGTAAATACTCTATAAAAAAAAATCGAGTTTTTCTTTTGCTTTATGTTGAAGAAAGGATTTTTGTATAAATGGCTTTGATAAAGTTAGTTTCACGTTCGAATTTACTGGTTATATTGTTACGACAGCTTTAAAAGATCAAAGAACAGTTAATGCTAATTGGTATACAACAATTTGTTTATCAAAAGCCATCGATGAAACTAGAAAACACAACGTGAGAAGACGAATCATCCTGCATCCTGACAATTCAAGCAGTTAATTGTTCTCTGAATATCGAATTATTGTTTCATTGTTCTTGTAACTCTGATTTATCATCTAATGACTTCTTCCTATTCCCTCGAGTGACAAATAAAATGTGCGAATAGCATTTCACAACGCCTAAAGAACCACTTATCTAAATTTTTCTGCGCCTTTTCTCATATTTTCCCGAAACTTTTGCACCAACCCATGTCATAAACTTATCTGTCATAAACTCTACCGACTTTCCGAACAACCCGTTATATTTGCAAAATACAGCTTTACAGTTTGTTACACCAAAACGTATATATTATTAAAGATTCTACAGAACATACGTAGAAAGTTTAATTTCAATTCATTATGCGTAAACAAAATGTATTAAAATTCATTTAGATTGTTTCACTTTCATATTCATTTATGGAATAGCTTCTGCATAAAATCCCCTGCTAACAAATATGTATTTAATCCATTTGCATCAGAGATGTTCAACAGCCAATTGGCCCGTATCACCGCGTTTTGTTGTGCCCTGAGACTTTTAAAACTGTGCAAAACTAGCGACACTCGAGACTAGCAAAAATGTGCAAACTAGCGTGCACCATCCGAAAACGATTCGAGAGCAAATTAGTATTGTCACATTCAGCGTGTCATACGAGTGCAAAGAGCTAGAGAGGAGTGAAAGTGGTGTCCTTCGACAATCTCTACACGCTACCTGGCCATCATCCTACTCAACGTGGCCTTCGACACCCCAAACGCTTAAACTGCCTACAGAAGAAGATTAATTACACTTTGACACCGAGTTCTCGGTTGATTTTATTGAAGAGAATAATGAATTTCTAGCAGAGCCGAATGTAGTACGTTGTAACTGATAGATAGGACTCGGTATCCCCATTATCGAATAAAGTGCCACGTGATGGCGCACTTTTGCACTTTATTATTGCACGCTGCATATTGCGCTGAACAGAGAGGAGGAGAGAGGAGGAAGAGGAGGCCTAGGTGTATCGATTTATGAACGGTGATCTGAAATTCAGCTGCTGTCTCGTACATTAGGAGGGGCGAGCCATAGTGCACGTGCAGCAGCCGTATCGTCGATACTAGGGTGCACTTGCTCGTAAGTGCACTGGATCATCGCAGAGCTGCATAATTCTTCTGGCGCGCGCACATGGAATGGCTCGAAACGCGAGCCTACAGCTGCCTGCACCTGGTGTATCCTGATTCACAATGAAAATCGTAAACAATTACCACTTGGTAACTCTGTTCGTTATTTCACAATAGACGTACACGTCATTTACTGTGAGAAAGTTTATTCCACACTTGGAACTGATCACTCGTTTCACTCTAATGTACCTGATACACTGTTTAACCCTTTGAATAGCGATTTATTTGAAAAGATTGTTGCGTTTGAAAGAGACTTAATTTGCCGATGCACGGAATAGTAGATAAAGATTGTAGATTTTGTGCGAGAGTTCATTTATTAGAGCGATATCCGTAGTAATTAGAATTGTAAAAGAAATGTACATTTATAAAAGAAACAAAATGAAAATAAACAAATTCAAGGAATCACAAAAAGCAAATTACTAATATTTTTGAATGGTGTGTTATTTTTCAAAGCAAGTGGGTAAATGCAGTGGTACTTGGCATTGTTTGCACCGTCAGGTAGTCACTTTCCTAATTTTTCACTTTGTAATTCACTATAGTCGTCAATTGTACGATCATTAAGAACTTCTTCATCGTGTCATCTCTTTCGTTAAAACTTTCTTTATCACTTTCATAAAATATATTACTTATTTCTGAGATTATGGGGCAGTGTATCACAAACAAGGTTCGTCGAAACACTGGAAGAAACATTCTATTGCAACTGATACCATTTACTCTTAGATGAATAAGAATGTGCATGTTGAATAATTGTCTAAATTTGAATGACGAATTTTAAACTCGTCATCCGTAACTTAGGCAAAACAAGTGTATGACGAGGTGTCAGTCGTGAAATGTACCCAAAGGGTTAATAAAACACAAAGTATTGGAGGGTGGAAGAGACACAGGAAGAGACAAAGAGTGTTGTTGCAAATTGTTTGCGAAAGATGTTATTATTCGTACGAAATCGTGTTGTTTATCAAACCACGTGGGAAATTGCATTGACAAAACAAATTCCTCGAGAGTTTCCTGTGTTGCAATCAAGAAAGACGATACTCCGTGGTGAGTGTTCCAGGTGAACCAAGAATCCCTAAACCAAGGTTTCTATCCAAGACTGCGGGCTAAATTTTCCACGAAGTAACCGTGACAAGGATAATGCATTCGACTTGGCAGGTCGCGTGATACGTTTCAGCCCGATCCACGAATTACTCTCGGTAACTTCATCGCGCATTAATGCGCTGCATTACAGAATACCGCGAAACGAGCTCCTCCTACTGCATGGAACGCCTTTTAAGGTGAAGATACGACGCAACGATCGACTTACATTAGTCTTGGTCCTCGTATGGCGTATAAATTTCCACGACAACTTATGGACCACGTGACGCGACCCGTAAACATTCTCGACATCTTTCGGCAAACTATTGATTAACATAATTTTCACATTTAACCCTACTATCCTCGTCGTGTCAACATGACCTGCTACGAAAATTACATTTATATAAATATAATATTATGTCCTTAACCCCTTAACCTGTAATTTCTTTTAATTATTTTAACACCGTTTTACATATGAAGCGGTAATATATTATAGATCAATTACAATTGACAATCCTCGGTCTTCTAAATTAGAATTAAAATTAACGTTCGTTGCTAATATAACTGTTTTTGTTGAATTTCTGTCACATAGTGACTATCTTGCTGTCAACGCAACAAATTAATTAACCCTCACAATGCCGGGTCACTTTTGACCCATATCTTAATTACTCTATAGTAAGAGAAAATGAACGATATAGTAAGGCCTGTCACGAATTTTGATTGAAAATTTTTAGAGCTGTAATAATAAACGTGATAGCGAAAACTGAGTTAATATTGAATTGAATGAGGCGGTTTGTAAAGTGTTAAAGAGCTTTCGAATTGTTTCGTAAGCTACTACAAGTGTTTAGATATCTATGAACAGTTGTGTACATCACGTGTTACATAAGGATCTGCTGTATTATTGTTCTTCAACTTACTTGCAATTTATATTACAACTCATTAGTATCGTTCAGTCAATTGATCGCGTTATTGACGTTTCGAAGTGATTGACAGTTAACGATGTATTCGAAAGGAATTGATTTATAGGAGACTGTTGGGAAACTTGGCTCAGGCTTCGATACTTACGAAAAAAGAGCTGCCCTTCCGGAACGCCAGAGATCTGGTGGTTCTGGCCGCGGCCTCCAGTTTGCCTGCGGTAATGAGGGTGAAACAGAGGATGCACCAGAACAACAGTCGCATAATCAGTGAATGTCGGGCCCTGGGCCAAGATGTCCTCACTGAACTTCCAGCTGCAGCCTGCACGGGATACTTTGCCTGATGTAATTGAGTCGCTTCAACGGACACCGTTGCACTGAGTTATTGATAACGGTGCTTTGGCCCCCACCAATTCAACTAGCAAGACTTTCGCTGTATTTAGATTGCTCTTGGCTTCGTCTCTCTCTGGAGTCTAGCTCAGATTCTCTCTGACTCTCTCTCTCTCCAGCTCTCTCTCTCTCTCAGCTCTCTTTCTCTCTCTTTCTCTCAGCTCTCTCTATTTCTCTCTCCAGCTCTCTCTCTCTCTCAGCTCTCTTTCTCTCTCTTTCTCTCAGCTCTCTCTATTTCTCTCTCCAGCTCTCTCTCTCTCAGCTCCCTTTCTTTCTCTCAGCTCTCTTTCTCTCTCTCAGCTCTCTTTCTCTCTCTCAGCTCTCTTTCTCTCTATTTCTCTCTCCAGCTCTCTTTCTCTCTCTCAGCTCTCTTTCTCTCTCTTTCTCTCAGCTCTCTCTATTTCTCTCTCCAGCTCTCTCTCTCTCAGCTCTCTTTCTTTCTCTCAGCTCTCTTTCTCTCTCTCAGCTCTCTTTCTCTCTCTCAGCTCTCTTTCTCTCTCTTTCTCTCAGCTCTCTCTATTTCTCTCTCCAGCTCTCTCTCTCAGCTCTCTTTCTCTCCCTCAGCTCTCTTTCTCTCTCTCTCTTTCGCTCTCTCTCTCTCTCGTTCGCTCTCTCTCTCTCTCTCTCTCTCTCTCTCTCTTTGTTTGAGAGGAAGCTAGATTGTGACACATGAAATGTACATTTAACCGAATTGTATTGGGAAATGTATCCATTTACCTGTAGTATGATTTACATAAAGTATTACTCGCTTTGTTTCGTATATATTTTTGTATTTGAAACAATGCTGTATGGCTCCTTTTAGTAGAGAAGGCTAGTATTAATACTAGAACAGCGTTGAATGTATACCTAATTCTAAAAAATTGACTGATAGTAATGCAAAAAAAAAGCGTTACCACGATATAGAAATAAACATTTAACATGAGACGTATAAAATATAAATAAATGCACATGTAATTTTCAAGTCGTGCAGAATTACAGAGAGTTAAAGAGCTTGAGAAAAATAGAAAACGTAACAAGATAATATGAATATATTTATTTTAATAAGTAATAGTACAATTGTATATGAGTATTTTTTAACAGTGACGTTTATACTGTTATGAAATGTTGTGTGAGCGAAAAGTTTGTGAAATGGAACAAATAAAAATGATCCCAGAGTGGCGATAATTTACACAGTTCTAATGACAAAGTAAACTACTCTAATAGTGCATCGTTCAGAAAAATGAGATTCGCGAACGGCACTATAGAGATGACATAAGTGATATAAAATAGACGATATACGCGAAAAGTATTATAATAGCGAACAGTAGCTAAAAGATTAGAAATTAAAGTTATAGATGATCGAAAACAACATTTAGTATATTAAATAATTTATTGCTATTAGATACCGAAAAATTTTCGTGGGAATGTATCGTAGAAAATTCAGGTAACCTAAACTTTCTTGAAACACAATTTTATTTAAAAAAGCAGTTACTGTTTGTTTCTATAACTTTTCGTTAAAAAAGTATGCAACTGTGGAAGTCTAAAAAAATCGGAGGAACCTCGCATTTTTTTTTTAAAAGCCCCCAACTGAACAATTATGTGCAAGCTTAGAAACAGAACATTTTATTTTGAAATTTGCATTGCTGTATAACATTTAATCAGGATGATATATATTATGGCATATTTTTTCGATTTTTTCTGACCGTTCCAACAGTATCTGTGTCATTTTCATTCAAAATTTGGAATTTTGATTGTCCACTGGAGACAATTCTTGACGTCTCGGAGACGTCATTGTATGTCAAGGGGTTAAATATAATTGTAGAAACAAACTCAGAAGAATATAGCAGAAATTAGTGCGTAGATTAGCTGATAGGCTTGATAATTTGAATAGATAATATTTAAAGGAAGATCGAGAAGAAGATAACAAACGAAAAATATAAAAAAGAAAGAAATAATTCACTGCCAATACTGATAACGATCTGATTTTGAAGAATAGCGCATAGAATCGTCTTTTGTGATTTCTTGCACAATTTGCACCTCGGAAGATGTAAAAAAAATTACAAAACGTTCTTAAATCCAGCGGGTTTTCCACCGACAAACGGTGCATTCGACAGGGCCATAACTCACACGGTCAATGACCATAATTCGATTGTTTTTTTCGATGAAATAAAGGGTCTCTCGCCGCGAATTAATATTCCAGAAGTAGGGAACACTCGATTCCATTTCTACCCGTTGAAATAGTCCGAAATTTCCGTGAAATCACGAATGGGAACCTCATTTCAAATGGAAAACAGCAGAAAATAGGTATTTCCCAGGCACCGGCAGTTATCAAACGAGGCAGTTCATTAAACTTGGCAAACGTGCTTAGCTGTAGCTGTATTTGGCATGGAAGGCGGTAGAAAATCGACGAAATAATTGGCAAGAACGGTGACCGACTTGTCGAATATAGCGATCGGTGATTTCACGGTGAAACGCGCTCGATTAAAGCGAAACGGTTTTTTTTTTTCAGATATTAACCCTTTCGTTGCTTGAGTATATTGTACCTTTAATACAGTCTAACAATTTCGAACATCCTCTACCTTAAAAGAAAACGTGTAAGCGTGTTTCTTTGGACAACTCTATAAAATGTCTGCTAATTCCCGATATTCTCAGATTCTAATTACATGGGAAATTAATATTTTCTAATTTTACACTAGAAATCATACATCAATATCTTTTCATTCTTTTATACAAAGATTTAGCCTTTTTCATCTGCTAAAGTAGATCTCGTAGGTAGATCTCTCGTCTGCAGAGTCCCTATAATATTTTAAATCTAGCAGCAATCAATGCATGGATAATATTCAAGAAAATTACAAGTGCAGATGAAACTAGAAAATTTTTGTTTCAATTGGCGGATTTTTGGTTCGATTCCGGAAGGAACGAAAGAGAAATTTCTACTCGAATGAAATGTAGCTCAGTAGACTACATTTTAGGAAATTCTAAAGAAAATTTTAATACTCGCAAATCCTGTCAGATTCGATTACAAATTGGCAACAGAAACAGAATAAATTCAACTTGTTTCGATCACGAGAAATATGTTTATGTAGAAAGCGTACGTTTCAAATGAAAATTCCTTGAAAATTTCGATAATCGAATTGATGTCTGCAGACACAGTCATGGTGCACATTTCAATGATATTCTGTTTCGTATATAATTGTAATGAATCTTACTTTCAATAAAAGAAACAATTTTAAAAAATTCCAAATAGTTCGTGTTTTATTGGAAAAAAATATGCAGGCGTGTAATTTGAATGACTCTGTAATATTTCTAGGTAAACAAAGTGTTTATAAATTGTCTATCCACACGTGCAAATAATACTATTCACAGATAATTCAGGTTCTGTTAAATTAAACCATTAAACGCCATATTGTGGACCGATCTTAGTCTTTTCAATTATAAAACATTCGTTCGCGAAAACTAGTAGCCTAAAATTTAGAAAATAATTCTTTAAAATTCATTCAAACAATTTAAGCAAAAATCCAGCTTTCCTCTGCAATTGTTACAAAGTTACAATTTTCTTCGTTGAATTTATTGAAACAGTCTTTACGAAACTTTCGACGCTAAATGGCTAAACAGGAAGTCGAGCGAAATCAATATGGCGGATAACGTGTTAAGCACACCACTCTGAAACATCCAAAAAGTATCTAAAGTTCGATATCTTTTATACTATCAATAAAACGAAAGAATTTGAAAAAATTCTAGATAGTTCGTGCTTTATTAAACAGAAACATGCTTTTTGCATGAAAATACACGTAAACCTGGAAGTGTTAAACCAGCTGGAGCCACTGTTGCTTCAAGATTCCAACCATAAAACAAGCGTTAAATAATAAATAGTTCAACTACGGTAATACACAAACACATACACATGCTTGCTGCATATCTCGCAATACGTATTCGCGAACCTAATCTCAGAGTTGTATTTCACACAGCCTTTTCCTCGCCACGTTCTTTCTCCTATCTTCTTTTTCTCTCATCCCTCCCCCCTTTAGCAGATTAATCTCTCCTTTTAATGCGAAAAACTCACGGGGAACAAGAGAAAAAGACAAGACGTTAAACGACGAAATGAGCAGGATGGGAAAGTGTGTATCGAGGTAGATCAAAGAGTCTTTCATTTTCCGGAACGAAGCTAAAGGTGGAGAGGAAGGAGCAGAGCTGAAATTATTTTACGCGTCGGTCTTTAATTAACGAGAAATTCGCGATTAAAGTTACGCGGCAAACTCGTTTATTGCATCGCTGACCTGAGGCGTGAAAGTCGATGCGATATAGATGCAATGTTATAACCGTTGTTGATGTTGCCCTGTGCAAACGTGTGTATGTGTAAAGTAAGGTAGAGCGAGATTCGTTTCGCTGTAAAGAAGAAAAAGTGACGTAACAGAGGGCTTGAGGGATGTATCTAGGTCGTGTAAGAAAAAGGGAGGTAATAAAGTGTGCAACGAAGGGGAGAACGTGTAATAATAGAAGGCGATGCATCTTAGTTAATAAATAGTGGATATTCTGTCTAAAATTCCTAGGCCAGGCGGGCAGCTGGAGTAAATCGTTGAACAATTCTCGTGTCTTCTTCCAGTCTTTGCTGCCTCTAAATATTCCTCCTCCATTGTGGAAGTATCTCCGTAATCTGGGCTGAAAAGAAATACATCGATGTGATATTAGAATAAGTAAACTGTTGATGTTAAAACGATTTTAATTCTTTATTCGTTAGAGAATAAATTTGAACCGTGAAATTTATTAGGGAAAAGAAATTTTATTATTAGAGAGAAGTTCAAACTGCGAATGTTAAACTCGTCGTTGGTTCGATAATATTTAGAACGTCTGTAGCTTATTTATTAATTGATTATGCACTTTTTTGGAACATTAAATAGACCATGTTCATGTTTGCAAAAACCAAAATAACGTAATTACTTATCATTTTTGCTGATTTTTTGATTACAAATCGCAGACGTTGAATTTTTGCTAAGGAAGGAAATCTCTAAATATATATTTAGGGATTCGTTTTTAGAAAAATTAGTTCCTTCTTTTTAACAATCTCTAATGCCTTCGGAAAGTACATTTTATTCTTTTTAACTAGTTTCTCTAAGAATTTGATACTAGAACTAGCTACCATAGTCATCTGATGCAAATCTAATTGGAAAATCGTGATCTTTCGGAAAGCTTAACCTGCGAGGAAAACTATTTTAACACTTAAAAGCCTTAATTCGTCATTTTCGAAAAATAGAAGAGTCTTTTCTGGGCTCACACATTGAAAAGTTGGTTGAAAATATGCCTAGATACTGTCAAACAATAATACTTAATGACTGAGATTGGACACATTATTAATTAAGTGCGTATTTGATTGTATTTTCGATCTATATACAAATTTTTATTAACAAAACTAATTTTCATAAAAATCTCACGTCCACGCTCTTATGGTACAAACTGTACGACGTATTTATACGTTCAAGCGAATTTTGAACAAGTATTTTCACGAATATGAGATATTCATTTACTGTTTGCAGGAAAATCATTTTCTCTTACGTCAATAATAAATGCAACAATTCTCCTATTAAACCCTCGTTCATCAATGGCGTAGACGCAGCTTCACAGATATTCTTCATCAAGCAACCCTTTCCATCGATGTTCCGCCTGTAAAATAATTGTCAGTTCATAGTTAATACTAACAAGGGAAGTTTGGTAAGCTGAGAGTTAACTAGAAAAATGGGAAAGTTTGTAGTTCAAACTATTAACGAAACCGTTTCCTATTTCACCAAAGAAAAGATCTTATAGGATGTTGTTATCTCCCATATGGTTCACGAAGCTTCATTACGTAGCAAAGGTTTATTTTTTAACACAAAAGATACAGTAATAATAATATTATATTCTTTTGTAATTGAAGACACTGGATCAATAAGGATCTGTGTTTACATCGTAAACATTTAATACTGTAACTCGATGAAATTTTAGCATTGCACGTTGATAGAATACACACCGTATAAATCGTTCCTACGTTATCGTTAACTATTCATTAAAACGTCGGTCGCGACAGTATAACACGCGTTGCACATTTACGATTATATCACAGGTCTATCACTGAAATAAAAATCTCATTGTTGAATCGTTAACCGTCAAACGGCGATAAATTACAAAAGCAACGTGAATGACTCGTAAACGTGTCAATCTGTTAATTATTCACTGGTTGTAAATTTTCACCAGAGGCAAGGGGAATTGTTAATTTGTTTGAGAATCTACAAATTCAAAACCGCTCCGCGAATTATCGATTATTTCCGATTATAAGCACCGAAACCTGTGAATTAACGATTATTCAAGGATATGCGAACTTCGTGAAGTTCTAATAACGATAAAGTGTGAAGCTAACCTGTCTAGTTCTTGTTGTAAGATGTCGTAGACAGGAGCTCTCTCGTTCCAGCTAGCTCTTCTACGTCGGCCGCTTGACGAATCCCTGAAGAAGTTCGTAAAGAAGGTCGCGTTGTCTGGCAACATGTATTGGAACTGCATGTTTTGGCCGTAAACCAAAATCCTGCCGGAAAGTTGCACAGGCATCGCGAGGCCGACGACTAGCTTGACAGAAATGCAATAAATATACAGGTGTAAGCGTTTGGATGCACGTCGAATTCGATTTGCAAGGATTCCCCTCGTTTCGAAAGCTCAACGACGAAGCCACTTCACGATAATACTCGTGGTGCTGCATTTTTTCCTCCCTTCTTTCTATTTCTTTTGGATTTACAAAAAGAATATGAAACTCCTCAGATGTGGAACTTGTAATATAAAGATGTGTAAGGAAAATCAGGATAACGGTGGTGAACGATTGAATAAGAAATAAACGTGAACGGTTAAATAGAGTGGAAAGCTTGTATTTTGAACTATACTTCGCGAGTGCTGATACAATTCTGTTTTTCCTGAAAAATCCTAGTGAAGAGGATCCCCTTGACAATATGGCCTTTCATAGATGGCACATGGCCCACTCAAGTCTTCGATTTTTTTTGGACTTTTCTAACAGGTACTTCTAGAAGAGGATTTATCCTTAAGCTAATTTCAAAGTGAATAATCGAGTGTTTGAAATCATCTCGAATAAAAATGAGAAACACACTATCGTGTATAATTGAAATGTGAAATTATATGTAGAAATACTGAGAATGTTCAGCAGCAAAGTATCGAAAAATAATTTGTGGGAAATGATGATAGGGAAATTCTAGGACTCTGTGTGATAGCATAGGAAATCAGACGATACTCGAAAGCACATCAGCAAAAAATAGCCAAACATGTAAATCCACTTGCCATAATTTGCTATTCTGATCATATTCAATCTGATTATATCAACCAAACTTAGCAAATTACATGTAACAACTAACTCTCCATCTACTCAATAATTCCAAGACTGGCAATAAATGTATCGAAATCTGCAAATTAATTGTTCTTCTATTTCATTTTTTATTTTTTTATCTTTTAGTCACATATTCTCTTTATTTCTATTCATACAAGAAATATAATTATTTTAAATGTGGGAAATAAGAGAATTTGCAAAGGGAATAACTAAAAAGTATGTGGATTGTTCCGCTTAAGGATGCAAATACATGAAATACAAAGTTGTGTGGAAAAATATAAGAAACATTGTAGAAGAACAGGAGAAATTTCAGCAACAAAGTATCAAGAAACAAGACTTGTCTTCGTACATGTATCCAGCAAGAAGAGAAAAAGGAACGTCAGAAGAAGGTTGTCAACGGGTACAGAAGGAAGTTGTGGCAAAACGATTCCTGCTTCGCGATGTTTTACTTTGTTTGCGCTGCAACGCCTCAAGAAGGGTGCAATGCTTGCAAAAAGAAAAGAACAATGAAACTTTGCAACGGAACACAGACGTAGCGTTCATACGACAGCAATTACGGTGTAGAAAAATAATCTTCAAAGGTGCAGAGGCCGGGTTAAAAAGACTGCGACAGATTCCATTAAAGTTCGTGAGAAACAAGCTCACGTTACGAGCGAGAAGATTTCTAACTAACATGAATTCCTTTCCCGTTTCGTTCGTTCTGGTCACATTCGAAACGACAGGCAAACAGCTTCCAGTTGGAAGAATCGACAAACGATCGGTGTTTAAGCTGTTCGATGGATCGTGAAAACGTGTGTGCAAAGTGTTCAAAGCACCGCGAACAAATAAAATGCTCCTATTGAGTCAAGAATAATATCAGCGTTCTATAATGTATGCATATGATGTCTTTTCAAATGGAATAGGTTGTTTTGTTTTAGTAGAAGCCTGTACAATTTTAACTATGCAGATATGTAAGTTACAACAACTCATCTACATTTTTTGAAGCTGAAAAGTACTCAAGAAATTTTTTAAAGAACATTTTCATAATTTCATGATCCTTCAAAGATTAGTGAAAAAATTCGAAGAAACTGATTGTGTTATTAGTAAACCAAAAAGTGGAAGACCAAAAATTATACGTATACAAATGAAAACATTGCTGCTGTGAGTGAAAGTGTTGAAAATGGTCCGACAATTTCACATCGTTTACAAGAATTCGGCATATTTTATAGCTCTGTTGGAGGATCTTTTTTGAGGAAATGCAAAGGATGGGAGTAAGAAGGAATAGAAATAGGTGGCATGACCGTCACAGAAGAATGGTGTTCCGGTAGTATATATTACAGTATTCTTTTCACATTGTTCACAAAAGGCAGAAATTTCTGAAACAATTCGCGGGAAGATGATCTACAATGTAAAGAAAGAGAAAAATGATGGAAAATGGTTCTTAAGTAAATTCAACTTGGTTTTTTGGGTAGGGCAGGGTTCGTTCAACGAGTGCCCGACACAAAAGCGACTCGACACGTGCTTAAACTTGATAATTGTCCTGCTGATAAGATACACCGAGGCTTCAGAGCAAAGACATGGAAGTAATTCAAAGTCGTCGGCTCTCCTTTGCAGCCGGCTGGCTCGTTCTCCTCCTCACTCCTCCTATATCCTCCTTTTCCACCTCCTCTTCCTCCTCCACACCACTGCCTACGTTTTCCTTTTTCCTCTCACTTAGAAGCTTGCGCTTTTGACGCAGTGCAGCTTCGCGTGTTTAGATACATACTGACCCAGAAACCGGGGGAAGAAGGGAGGAGGAGGAGGAGGAGGAAGTTGAATTTTATTTCACGCCAGTTTCCCGCCTCCTCAAGGCGAACACGCCCAAATATTTACCACGACCGTTGCTGGCTGGAAATCTACTAATCAAACACTTACGTCCGTGGAACAGTGACGCCTGTCAATCTCGTAAACTGGATGTACCTGTGCAGTGACCTGACATGCTTGTCAAATATTACTTCTCTCCTCTCTTTCTTCAATCCAAGGTATACAGAATACGCGCGAGAAATGTAAAGAAAAATCGCGAAACCGGAGCGGAAGGATGAGAAAGTGAGAGAGAGGAGGGCGAGGAGGAATCTTAGCTAGTAGAGGAAATTGAATTTTAAACGGCTGGATGTAGCGCCGTGAAACTTTTCAAGTACTGAATAATTTCAAAAAGGCGGGAGAAGTGTCGTCGAGTATCGATTTCATGATACCAGTTTTCAAAAGTCCCGTTTACTACAAGAGAGAGAGAGAGAGAGAGAGAAGAGTGGCGCGAGTAATTGAGGGAGCCCAGAAAGCCGACAGAAGCCAGGGCAAATAGTCAATCAGGACATTTGCTCGCGTTCCCGAGGCAAGAAGAAGGACGAATGAAAACTACAGAAAGAGTTTTCCGATTTAATTAGAAAATTTGAGAGAAGTCGGGTAGATAAGGCTGCAGTTAATTATCAGCGCTCCCCAACGAAGGGAATGGGACGTCGGAAGACGTTCTACTCCCCTTGGTTTAAAGTTCTCTACCATCGCTACTTCCGCCAGGACGAACACGTTCATACCTAAGTCTCAGTGTTACTAACGTAAGACTACCCGGACCAAACTCCGCAGAAATTCGGTTTAGTTTGTATTCCGTTTCCAAGCGTCGATTCCCAGCCTGTCCACAAAAGAGAGGCCTTCTCTAAAGAGGATCAGTAGACTACTTGACGGTTTATGATTGAAGATGTTAATTGCGGAAAGGAAAACGAGAAAGAACTGTGTTTTTCTTGCTTTAAACTTTTCCTTCTTTTTATCCCCCGTTGACCGGATCTTGGAAACTTGCTGTGTTTGTAAAAACGACAGGATAAGAGATATAAAGTTTTATATTGAAATTTTGTCATCGGGAAGTAACGAAGTATTAACACGTTCGCTATTAAAGTCTAAGAAGAAAATCGTGCAGTACAGCTCAATGTGTGTTTTGTTACAATATGATTCTATTTGGTACGGGTTTTTTTTTTAGAATATATTTATTACATTTGAAATAAGTGTAAGGAAAATCAGGATAATGGTAATGAGTGGTTGAATAAGAAATAAACGTGGACAGTTAAAAAGAGTGAAAGCTTGTATTTTGAATTATACTTCACGAGTGCTGATACAATTCTGTCTTTCATGAAAAATCCTAGTCAATAGGATTTTCATAATATGGCCTTTCTTTGAGGCAGAAACATCCCTAGGAAACGCAGCAAAAGATTGCACATCTATCTAAAACCTCTTAACACTTTATCGACCGGAAGCCTATTAATCGGCTTTTTGTTGCCAACGTTTATCAACTTAGGGAGCTTATTAATCGGTTTCTTATTGCCACAAATTAATGAATTACCCTATAATAAGAGAAAGTGAACGCGATATATAGTAAGCCCTTTCACGAGTTTTGATTGAAAATTCTCAGAGCTGTAAAAATAAGCCCGATAGCAAAAACCGCGCCACTATTGAATCGAATGAGCCGGTCGATAAAGTGTTAATACTTTGTTCTTAATTTCAAAACCAGTGGAAATAATTCAAACATTTGATTACAAGTGAGACACTGCGTCTATAAACTCTTTCACGTTTAATAGTTATCCAAGCATACAAACCTCTCGAATTACAAGCTGGTTCCAGTAACTTTTTCATCAGGAGATTCGTTGCATATTTAATCCCTAAAAATTGATAGAACGAAGAAGACGTATCATTATCGACGCGATAATTTTTCGTTCGATGTTCGATTATTAATTAGCACAGTGTCGCCGAGGAATGAAACATCTCGGTGGAAATCCGTTCAGATGGTAGCGGGAAAAATTTGAATATGCAAGATCTACGAGCGTCTGGCGATATTTATGTGACAAGACGGACGCGAAATAAAAGGGGTTGGACGTGACCGCTGTGCGCTCGACCATATTTTTCATTCACGCTTTCCACGTTTAAATGGGTCTGTTTATCTTCTATATGGTTTCCAGATACCAGCCAAGAAGATAAATTACAACCTGCGCCATTATCGTAACGCGAGAACTGCTTACCGATCCACCAAAGATATAATTATTAAATATTAACAGGTACGATAATCAACATCGTGAACTATCTCCTCTATTCTTACATTTTCAAACATATCGCTTCTTTGTTTCTCTAGTAAAGTAAAAAAAAGGAAAAACAAGAAAGAATTAACTCTGTGACACAGTTTGAAGCGAAGGAAAGAGAACCGAGAATAGAGGATTATTAAGTTTTATCACAACTTTGTCGAAGAATAAATAAATACCTTTAAAACGCCACCGAAAGGATAAACAAGTGGTGGTGGATACAATGCTTGCCTCTTCTCTCGAAGTTGCTCGTTCTCGCTCCCCTGGATCCATTCTATCTTGAACAGGAGCAACAAAGACACAATCCAGTCCGCTTTCATCTGAATAAACATCATCGTCCGTTATTTCTTACCACTTCTCTCTCCTCGAGTGAATTCGTTGATTTCATCACCAGTTGACAAAGTGAAAAAGTCCATCGTGGATCTTATGTATAACTTTCTTATAGAAAATTCGTTCAATATTTCCCTCCAAACGGCGCCGTTTGTTTAGGCTTGTGGAGGGAAAGGATGTTTCACTCACCTCGAGGATGAAAGAAGTTTCTAACACGTTGTCAAAGGCAATTTTGTCCGCAAAGGCACGCAACTAGCACGAAACACGCGGTCCCGACTCTGTCGAGTTTCTGACTGCTCAAACTTCCAGTTCCTCCTCGAAATTAACGTGTCATCTGTCAACTCGAAGCATAGTTACACTGAAAGCTTCTACAGTCTGTTGTAGCTTGTTGAACGAGCTAATTTTCCATCCTTACTTGAATACCGGTCGTTACGAGTCAAGGCTTCTTCTGTTAATATCCAGACTGGTTCACTGACATTCCTTTCGTCATTGGTTCCGCGTATGATTCGTTAATTAAATGTGAACACAACAGTGACTATTTTCGGTTCTTTTCTTTACTTGAACGTAGAAGTGGTTTATGTTTTGAGCGTTCATTAGAACGATTCTCATAATCACAGTTACCAAGAAATTCTGTGCTACGAAGAGGAATGTTCAAGTTCTCGGAGTGACTGGAACCGTGGCAACTTCTAAATAAGTATGGCAGGCGCTAAGAGTTCTGGATAGCGCGAGAATCGTTGAAACTTGCCGCTTCCGTGATGACAAAGGGACCGAAATGTATAAACAAAAAGAGAAAAGAACAGCGAGAATTTTCAACGCTGCTGTCGGATATACTCGTGATGTATTGCAACTGAGATCGTAAAATAATGTTTCATTGATCTTTCATTCCCTCAGAATCGTTCAGGATGAAAAATAAATGGATCGATTCGATAAAAATGTATCATTTCCTTATTTAGAAATTAAAAAATTGAATTTATCATTTTCAATTTCAATTTATTTATTAATATCTTTTATAGTAAGAATTCCTATATTCCATAATTGATTATTAAAAGCTCATGTAGAAGCATTTTATATTGGATCAATAATTTTAGCTTTTCTTATATTAAAACTTGGAAGATATAGACTTTTACGAATAATTCGAAAATTCGAAAGAAAAAAAAAACGATCTGCAACTATTTTCTTCGCAGTTTCGAGCAATTCTAATCTTTCTCAAAAATTTTGTTACTCGTCATCTCGGTAAACTAATCCCTCTAGCTTATAAAAAAAAAAATAAAAATCACTCAAGTCGTTTGATCCAATTTAAAAGAGAAGCTATTCTATTTTACGGTTGGAATATTAACGAGAATGATTATGAGTAACAACAGCTGAATCGTTCTAGGAATATAAAGACGAAGATGGCAAATAAGAAGGGAGAACCTAGGGTGATAGGAAATCGTGACAAACAACGGTAGTAAGAAGCAGCAGGAATAGACGTGGACAGGAAGGCTTGCACAGAAAGGAGAGATCGTTCTGCTCCTACTTTTATATCGCGTTCCTGGCCATTTTAGACCGAGTCCCGACAGCGAAATTTACTTTGGACTTTTCCCATTTTTCGTTTCACTTTTGTGAACCCGGTGAAATCGAACCGCCTTAGTTCGATTTACGTCGAGAGGGATATCGTGCAACTCGACCGGCTTTATCGATCAATCCAATTGGATGGTGAACGAAACGTTATCGTCCATTTTGTGCTACGTGAATCGGGTATGTCGATCTTGATTATCGTTTCGAATACCATTTCGATCAATGTACCATTTTTGAATTACGCGAAGATTGTGTGATTGATAATCCGGTAGGAGCATTTTGTAAATTAAAGAAATTACTTATCAAAACTGCTACTATTAAACGGAAGTTTCTTTACTGCGAATAGTTCGGTGAAAGTGGCTTTCCAGACGATTATGCGAGGATCCTACAGCGAAATTTACTTAGCACTATTCCACGCGAACTTCGAAACTCCTCTATAATAAATTCTTTTACGATGATATCACTGCATCGTACAGTTTCACGAACGATAAAGCCAATATAGAAAATATCATCGTAATACAACTGATTTAAAGAATGTTAGAGAAAGAAAAATTCCACAAACTGTCACCAATCAGTCAGAGTTTCAACGAACTTGATGCAAGTGTATTAAATAATCGATTGTTCAGGTAGTCTTTGAATTAATATGATCGAATAATGTGATCTATATTTACGAGCAACAGTGTCGTTTATTTTTACACTTCAGAAATAAAATACAATAGTAGAGTGAGGGTTAGACAACTTCAGAATACACTAAACATTTCGCTATCAGGAAACAGTTGATTTTCTAGTCACACGCATCTTTATTTTTATACTACAGTTGAATAATAAATGTTTCACTCAGTACACGAGTAGTTCTTTTCCTTTTTTCAAACGTTCCATAGTGAAAGGGTTAAAATAATCACATGTTGCCAGTTTTTCATTCTCTTCTCATCAATACAAACAAATTACATCAATCAAATCTCGTGTAATTACTATTGTATGACAGTAATTTCGGTATATTAATGCAATTACAATTATACAGTAGTTTTCACGCGAAGATAATGATTGTATTGGAACAGTGGATATACGAGACTAACATACGTAGTAGATAAAAATTCGTACGATAAGGGGTTAAACAAAAGATACGGGTGTTATCTGCAGATGTTTTAAAAGTTACAACTTTCTTCGTTAAATTGACTGCAAAATTTTCGAAATTGAAGAAGAAGCCGACCGAAATTTGTGTGGAGATCAACGTGTTTAACCCATTCGAGACCGATTGCACACCGTGTGTGCAATTATCAGTTATTCTGAGTAAACTAGTCGTCGAAATAAGATTTTTCTTGAACTAATGAAATCTGTAAAGTACAGGAAAACAAAATTTGCCATTGGTTAAATAATCTGAAGGCTTTCTTACATGTAAAATACTATGAATACGCATGCAGCGCAGGCTTTAGATAATAAATTTCGCTCCTAGGGACCGTGTTCGAAAAAAATCGTCGTCTCGAATGAGTTAAGGGAATGCGATCTCTGTGAACGATTCCAATGGTGATCCGATGCAATCGGGATAGGCCAGGATGCAGTCACTACCAGATCTTCCCAATCGTTCTGCTTCCTGATACAATTGCCCGACGCTCTGGTGAGTAGAATTAGCCGTCCCTGGCAAGTCCTCGCTCGGCCTGATTGAGAAATTCCAATTATCCTCTTTCACCCTCTTTCAAAGAGATATAATCTCGTATATAATCTCTTTCTTAATTATCAACCAACATTTCCTATCGTATCGAAAGTTTCAGAAGAGCATTCACGATTTGCAGAACAAACATGATTTTTTAATTATGCAAGATAACAAACTACAGTTTTCAGCATGTTGTTATATATATTTTATGTAATTTCTCACTAAAACGTTGCAAATCGAAGGTTGTGCAGCAGTATTTTCAGAAAAAGTAGCTAGAAGAATTAACGTAGTTACTTTCGATCCTGAAAATTGAACTGGCGATCACGTCTGCGCAACATATGGGCTACTAAACATTTACAATTCTTAATTTTTGTCTACAGTTAATTGTTATTCGAGTTGCTGTATCGAATCAAGTCGCCTCTCGAGTGCAAAAGATTAAGATGTGAAAGTGAAAGACGGATGAGTGTCGAGGAAACAAAAAAAACAAAAGAGAACGATTTTTTGAAAGTTGTATTTTACTGAATCCTCTTCTTAAACTCACAACGGTGACAGAAATAAAATAAAAGAAAAAAAAAGAAGGGAAGAAAGGTAACAAAATCGTGAAGGATCAATTAGAGAAAAGTGCAACAATGGCAATAGTAAATAAGGAAGCTAAGCGGCTGCCAGTAGCAGTATTATTGACATTCGACGCACGCTAGCCGGGACGATTGTTCAGTGGATGTTTCAGCAGAATTACGTCGGTAGAAATTTCACAGTGACGTGTGTGTACAGAGAGGCGTGCGCGACCGGCACAAAGCGAAAACCTACGCGAAACACCTTCCATTAGAAGCTTAATGCACGCGCCTAACTTCGTCGCAATTAGAGCACCGCTACTGGCTCAGTTGCAATTTCCTTCGAGTACACACGGCCGCGTGCGGAATGGCAAATTCGTGCAACGGTTTTCCACCCGTCCAAATCGTCCAACGAAAGCTTCGTTTCGTTCTCCTACCCCTATCGACCGCTAATTCGATCTGTCCCCGTTACTCCTCTGTCTCCTTTTGTACCCTTGAAATTGAACACGTGAAATCTAATGCTATCAAATTTCTCGAAGGACCAATACGAAACTTGAACATTTTTCTCATTAACCCTCTATGAGCTGAATTTTTGTTTTATAACCCAAGAAATTTGGGGAACGAAAAATCAGTAATTATAAATCTATATATATGCAAATGAAAACAAATTGTTTCGGTTAAACTCTTCTGTGGTTTGCTCTTCTGTGTAAAATGTCGATAAATTCAAATGTGACCTGAAAGTTACACGAGCCCATAGAGGATTAACACATTAGCATCGAAATATTCGAAGATGCTGTTGACATCAGTAACGAAGAGATTTTGCATTTTTTCTGTTAATTGTTTTACATTGGGGAAAATACTATTGTAACATTTTAATTATTTAATACTACTATGGTGTCGTCTTGGTCCACGACGATTCGGGATATGGAGTACGATGGAGGTTCGGAGAAATTGTAGATTGACTCCGTAGAACGCGTTATTTTTTTATTTTTTAGTGATGACACTATTTTCGGTGACAAGATTTTTATAATAATATTTATCATAATTATATATTATTAATTATAATAGTTGATTATCGGTAACGATCTTGGCATAACTATTTTAAAGGTTTCCATAAAAGTGAATTTACAGTTTAAAGTGTAATTTGTTATACCGCGCAAATTGTCACTGAAAATTTACTGGATCAACGTTTCTGTCTGTGTATCAAATTAAAGATCATCTGATCACAGCAAAATATGCGCTGTATATAATAATGTAACGTGGAAAATTGATCTAGCAATCTAACATTACATTCACCTTATAGTTTATTTAATGTTCTAATAAAAAAGCTACTTCCCCTTTAAAAAATGATCTATCTTCTTCTAAAATGGTTTTTCTTCACCTTAACCATGAAGGTGTTTCAATATTCTCTACACCATGGAATTGAGGCCACGTTTGTAGAGTATAAATAACGTATTTTTCCATTCTAACTTAGGCTGAAATTGAAAAGAACGATCTCGAAAATCGTTAAACGAAGCCGCCAACGCCTGTACATAGATTTACTACATTATCTCAGTCTATTCGTGCTTCGTTACGTCGCGTCGTCGTCCTATTTTGTCACGAGCGTGCAGGACAGCCATTAGGGACTTCCAACAGAATTCATTAACCGGAAGCTCCTCAAGAAATGAATTTTGTTTCGAAAAGTACGCGACGTTGGCGGCAGCACCGACCCGTTTCCCCTGGTCTCAAAGCGTGATTCGTCCCAACGAACTTACGTTAAAATTAAGTGGATCACCTCCTCGAGGACATCCTGGCGTGTTCTTCCAAATGGTGTCTCCGCCATTTCGCAAATAGTCCTTAAAAGACATTTCCTACCGTCTCTCCAGCCGTGCCTGTACATGGAGAATGTTCAATTTTTATTTCTTCCTACTTTCTGTATACATATGTACACATGTGTACGTGTGTATTTTTTCTTTTTATCTTTTTCTCTTTTACTTTTCTTCCAGCTCCTTTCCAAGCCTTTTTCTTTTTCTTACAATTCGACCACGTTTACCCACGTTCTTACAATTTTAGCCAAAAATTTAGCCCAACCAAGACTCGTGGAATGAGTTTGCCATAAGAAGAACGAAGCTGTGCAATTCACTCCATTGAACCGGTTAACGATCCATTTCACGCGACACCACGTCTCCTCGTCAGCCCCGAATCAACCCCGACACTTTCTTAACTTTCACAGCGCCTTTCCAAAGCGAAGGAGTACGCTTGTTACCTTAGCTTCACCCTCCACCTCCAACCCACGCCCTTCCGGTCCCCAACTGCTCTAAAGCTCTGCCCGGAGGCAAAGTAATTGCCTTATGTCCCAATTAATTTATGTTCAACTTCTTGCCTTTACCTTGCTTCAACCCTCCCCCATTTCACCCTCTCTACCAGTCAGCCCTTTGATCTTAGGGTCTCTATGTAATACTCGTTGACTTCCTGAGACTGTCCTATGTTGACCTGCGAAGTGATGATCATCTTCGAAATTGACAGCAACTTTAATATATATTTATCGTTGAGAAACTCTGACTTTTAATAGTTTCTATTAATCAGTTGAAGGCGATGAACACAGGATGTTCTCATTTCGCGGATCAGAGCAGTTAGCGTGTTTAACCATTCAGAAAACTGGTGACACAATGTTCATTTCCAATGTTTGTTTTAACACACGAATGTTATTTTCCTCTCAATGCAGTTAATGTTTCCAACGAATAACAATTGAAACCATATGACACTCGAAACAATCTACTGATTGTAGAACCAGTTCGAAATCCATCAAACCTTTTGTACTCGACCTAATATTTTATCATCGCAGAGCTTTCTTTTTTTCGCAAGGATTAAAGACGATTTTGTCTCTGAATGATTTAACAGTTCATAAAACCACGTTTCCAAGTTGTCAGCTGCGCGTGACGAACTCTCGTTGCCCGTTTGTTTCGCGTAATCAGCGTCCCATTGTAAGCGGCATCGCCGATAAACACGAATGTGGCGAGCCACGGTTGGATGATCCTAGGCTAGAAAATGGAATTTCATTAAGCGTCCCCGGGAACGATCGCGGCCAATTCCGGTGCTCGGTTAATTACGAATTTATTTGTTCGATTCTGGCCGTGTTTGCCGATTCATCGAGCAATTTTCAACGTTTTCACCAACATCACTTGTTCTTCCATTCGATTCAAGACCCTCTGAATCGTTCATTATCCCACCCATTCCCTTACATGTATCCTATAATCCTTACAATTCGGTAGAACTTTATAACAGTTCGTTAAAGTTTAAAATTTTATATAAAAAAAGTTACACAAATATATGCTGATTATCTGTCAGATCATATAATAATGTCTAAACAATTGATATACGATGTATATTATAAATAAATATTTTAAAGTACAATCTTTGATATTTTTCTTTACATCCCTCTATTTTCGAAGATTCAATATTCTCGTATATTTTCAGGAACGAATTATGTGCTAAAATCGAGGGCCACGTGTATATGCTTTTCGTAATCAAAGTGTTAAGGAATGATTACTAAAAAAGGAGACACTTAAAGATATTTTAAATGAACGTTCGTGTCATAAAATCGAAAAATGAAAGTTTAATTGCTTACGGACAAAAAGTGTGTCCATTGTCGTTTTCGATACCGAAAAATGTAATAGAGTATGGAAAATTAGAGAAAATAATACTGACCGGTTCAACAGATTCTCGATAGCCTCGTAAGTGTCCTGAAGACTGATATCCCTCGCCTGTCTGGCCGGTATTATTGTAGGCTCGAGCTCCGACAACTTCGACGGAAGTTTATAATTGAATTGGAATGCAGACGAGAACACCACGCCGCCCCTTTTGTTCATGGTAACCGGAACCGAGACGCCGATCGTGAACTGGAAAATGGAACAAGCGGATGAGGTAGGCACACGATCGAAACAACTTTTCCTAAGAGAAGAGAAGAAAAAGATATTCTATAGGGAAGAAAAGGTGAACGGTTCAGAAAAACTCGAAACGACTGAATAAATTTTACTATTCTTAAGGTGAAATTGCACACTATAAGAAAACAAACTGAAACTCGAAGAAAGCTTGTCGCTAAATGATAGCATAATTATCGAAATTTAATTACAAAAAATATATATATACATTATTAATTAAATATTCATGATAATCGAAAATGTAGAAGGATGTCTGTCAGTAATGTATCGCATTGTTTATAAGGAAAGTAATGAGGATATTTTCCAAGGAATATTCCACCCACAAAAGTTAAAAAAAAAAAAAATTACATTAAATGTACCTCTGTACATTTCTAAAACACGAAAGTGTTTTGCAGATTGATAATACGTAAAGGCTCCCCATCTGTGAAACACTTTCGTGTTTTAGAAATGTACAGAGGTACATTTAATGTAATTTTTTCTCAGAAATGTTGTCGGTAGCACGTATGGCTGAATACTAACCTCTTCGTTGCAGAACGAACTGAACCTAACCTAACCTAACCTCTTCTTCGCAGAGCGTTTCATTTTTTAGCGTTACATTTTTAGCGTTACATTTTCTGAAGCAGCCCCCCCATCTGTAAAACACTTTCGTGTTAAAAAGACACACAAAGAAGATATAGGATATGTGCAAAACACAAAGAAACACAGTGAAATTACATGGAAATGCAAGGAATGCCTTATGGAACTACATATCCCAGACTATTTTAAAATATATCAAACTGTGCAATATTATTAATAAACAAAATTAGTGTTCATATCTGTAGTATCAAGGCCCTCCATACTCAATCAGGAATAATAACAATAACAACGAATTGTGCTTTATCAAATACTAAATAACCACTCAAAAAAACAGGGAACAATTCGTATTTTTATTTTTTTCTTTTTTTTTTTTCAATCAGGAACGACTTTTCACTGTTGATTTATTTGAAAACAACCTCCGTAGTTTGAACAGTTTTGGTACGAACTGTAGCTATGAATCGCTAACAGAGCCTTTAAGCTTCTTTTTGAAGATTGCTTATGCAAACGTTTCATGAAAACCCCCTTATTAAGGACGAATCGCTCTTCTCCTCTCTGTCGGTTCGACAAACGGAGGAGAGGATTCGCCGAGCCGCTTACTTTTGGCCCCGTCTTAGTAAGAAAATATTAAGAATTCAATGCAAACAGAGGCGCGATCTAATTAGAGGAAAAGTTACGAAGGGGTGCTCATTATCCTGGCAACCAGCTTAATAAGTTTCGCGGGCTGCCTAAGAAGATAAGAAGCGCCGTTACACAGAGAATGGTTTATCCATCACGATGAAATGTTTCGACAGACAAGTTTCTGTCTCATACAGACAGATTGATCAATATTTTAACGTGAAGTGGTTTAACGACGATCGTGAATTACTATATTCGTTCAGATACATGGTAAGTTTAGTTAGAAAATTAACTAAATTCGAAACAGAGAATGTTAAAACCCAAGGTGTATCGTTAGGATTCGATTTTATATTACCTATTAAGATTTATTACTAACAGTTTATATCTATGATTTTTCAGTTTAGGATTTTCGTATATTATTTGCCTTCTTTAAAATATATCCTGGCGTAGGTCGTGTTACAAACACACTTTTTTCTCCCCACATATACTTGACCCATGTAATAATAACATTATATAGCGTAATCGTACATTATCTTATATTTATTATATGATACGATTATATTATCATCGTCATCGTCTCATCGTCGATGTTTCAAGCTTATCTAATATTTAAGAATATCTTGTGAGTGAAATTGTTGTTATTGTACGTAAGGTTTACGAGTAAATGGTATGATAAAGGAATAATACGAGAAACAGAGAGACAGAGGCAGATAATGTAATGAATGAGTAAATTAGAAGAGAGTGAGAAGTTAACACTTTGCCAACCAATTAGGGTACTATCCTCGTTTCACAAAAGGATGTGTATTTGTGAATTTTATGACGTACTATTGCATATATTTGTCTGTTTTAAACATTAGCACTCTTAAAAAAGAAAAGAAAAAAACAACGTCGTGCTGTTCAATATATTTTTACTTCATTTCACATTTTACCAAACGAACTACTCTGATTTGAGCAAGTGTTATGAAATATTAAAGAATTATTATTCTATTATTTCAAGTTACTAATTATTAATTATTCTATTATTTCATGTAAGTGTAGGAATGTTCTTAAAAAAGGGGAACTTGCCTAAATGATAAACAATATTGATAAAACATTAATATATATATATATATAATTGTTCTTAACTAAATATTTAACACGTATTCTCTCTTTTTATTTGCAATCATCTACCACGAGCAAATAAAAATCGTTCTTAAAATTGAGGGTAGTAAACATATTTAGACTATAATACAGAGGAATGTTACATAAATTGACGAATTATTTTCTTTAACGTTAAATTTCTAAGCTACGTTCCCGAAAAATGCACTCGATTGACATTGTTAAACAAGACTTATTTAGATGAGCGAATAAAACGACGAGAAAAGAAGAACAGCGTGTTTGTTGTTTACTAAATCGAGTAGACGTATTGAGAAATGTTATTAATATAAATAATCCATGTTACAATGAAATAAATATTGATATACATTTCTGTGAAATCAATCCTGCGATCACTATACTATTAAGAAACAATAATTACCTGAAATAAGGTTCTCGGAGGGTATAATAAGACGCTTCCACTTCTCCAAGAGAAGAAGCACAGTGCTATATTCACAGAAAGGAATAAACGTAACATGTTGATCTTTAAACAATTTCAAAGGCCACGAAACTTTACGCGGGAGTAGTTGAACGCTGATTTTGGATCACTGGTCAACGAACTGCCGGCGAATGGCCCCTTATTTCGCGCGCGCGTTCACGTCGACGAGTTTATGGCAACGCGATAATGACCATTGGAATTCGGAAGGCTATATAAACGGTGTTTGCGTTCGTCGAGCATGTACTATACGAAATTATTACTTCGGTGGAAAAATTCTGCTTAACGGACCTAGTCACGAACTATCGAATGAATTTTTCACGAGTTTGAACTACGCCTATGCGGATTTCGAAAATACAGAACTCACACGCTTGATCGCATTGATGGACACGCGTTCGTAACAATCCGGACGGCACAAAATTATTCACCTGGAAAAAAAGGAAAGTTCAAGTGATATTTTCCCCAAATTTTTACGTTTGTTTCTATCGTTTCTGTTTTTTTTTTTAATCTTTCTATGAGTTTTCATTCGTTTCGAGCTCTCGTACGTATCAAAGAATTCTCAATTGGAAGTAATTCGTGGTGAAATGAACTTTCAGTAACTCTAGAAATATTTAGAGAACGGTTTATTCAACCGAAGAATCTCTTTTCAATAATTAATGTTTAAACAAATAAGTCCACTGTTGCTACTTCTTCTTTTATTGTTATTATTCAATGAGTGAACGATTAACTTCGAAGAAAGTAATACATCATTTCAAAATGGTAAATCAACATGATTCTAATTAACAAAAACAACATGAAATTTGCCAGTACGTAACGAGACTTGATATATTATATTAATAACAACAAATATATATTAATTAACAACATATATACATACATATATTAACAACAAATCGATGCGTAAAGAATATTAATTAATTTCAATAAATTAATCTAACATAACTGATGATATTCTGAATCCTTCTTTTTCTTTCTCTCATTCTTTCTTTGATACCTTATCGAACGGTTTATCACAGAATAAAACACGTAATTTGTTCAGATTTTTACTTTATTCCGTTACTTTGTAACGTAATAATATCCAATGGAACGAGGAAAATTTTTTCCCCCGGATGCAATTACTAGTTATCGCAGTGGAAATGAATTAAAAAAAACAAAAGAAATTGCTGGTGTCACATCGGTCGTTTATACGACGTTGATCGCGTCGAATTGTAAAAGAGAGGAAACAGACCAACAGGGACGCGTTTCATCAAAGTATTCAGCGACTGCTAGGAAAACCGGCGGCGAGCGATTCATCGGCGTATCAGCTTAACCTCTGCCAGCGATTACGTTGTAAATCCAATAATTGCCCGGGACCAGGTCGTTAAGCAGCTTTAATTAATTCCGTTTCCAACGTGGCGCGATTAACGACCGAAGTTGAATTAAAATCTCATCCAAGGACACGCGATCTGAAACTTCACCGTTCTCATACCCTTGGGCTATCTCACTACGTCGTGTTATTTCTTTCTTTTCTTCTTTTTCTCTTCATTGTTCTTCTAGAGAGAGAGAGAGAGAGAGAGAGAGAGAGAGAGAATTTCGTTGATTCGTTTCTACCTTTGAATTTTGTTTCATCTCGATCCCTTTGATTTCTCCCGTCGAACTTCGTTTGAAAAACGGCTTTCACGTGAATTCTCTGTTAATTCTCGAAAGTAAAAAGTCCTCCTAACAAAGCATACGATAATTTGGCGAAATCTTAACACGTTCAACGAAACGAAATTGACTTTGAAAATCTAAAAAGAACAGAGGGACACGAATAAAAATGAATTTTCCTTTCTAAAATTTCTACGTTCGTTTAATTCCGTATCCGACAATGTAAATAACATCGACCGTAGAAGTTCAACGAATCACGTTCCACCATTCGTTTAACAGAGAATAACGATCTCGATCGTCGACGAGATTAAACGCGACCGGTGTCTCAGCGAATTTCAATCCACCCACCCGAATTACAGCCAGCCGTGGATCGAGCGTGACCGTTTCAACGACGCGTGCAATCGGTGTCAGTTCACGTTGGTGCTGCTGCTCTAGTGGGGAACAAAGAAAGGAGTAGAAAAGAAAAGAAAAAGAGGGAGAGGAGGGTGAAAAAATCGAAACAGAAACAGAAAGAGAGAGAGAAAAAAAGAAAAGCGGAGACACAGAAATAAACAATAGCTAGCGTGACGAGAGAAATCCAGAGTACAGAAAGTTCAGAAAGATGAAGACAGAGGAATGAAAGTCCAGGATTTTTAGGCGAAGTCCATTCCGGAAAAATCGATAACCGTGGCTTTTCGTAGTAGACGGATTTTCCTGAATACACGCATCACGTTATAGCTTTTTCTATCCGAGTCTATTCTGTCCCAACGCCTTATTTTACGTTCACGTCTCATAAACTGTCTTAATGACGACGTAATAAAGACTCGATACCATATTTTGGAAGTAATACGTCGATATTAGAAGTAGAAAAATGATAAAAACGATCTCGATTCATCTTTATTCTCAAAACCATCACGTTATTCCATTATTTCTTCGAATTCTCTGTTCCTTATTTCAACATAGAAGGGAGATACTATTGAATTGTTCGGAAAGTTTGTAGTTTTAGAATTTAGAATCCTAGAAAGGATATTTCTCGAACTCGCACATTGTTTTTACTCATTTATGCTAAACAAAATAGTTCATCGAAAGAAATTTTGTAATATCTGAGCGTGTAATGCGAAGTGTGAGTCAAAAATTATTCACACTCTGGTTAGAATGAAACTTTTGAAGTTTACAATTTTCTAGGATTATCAAGGGCCAGTATTGGAACATTATCAACGAAAAAGTTTCACAATTAACAGTGCTCGTTACAGAGAAATGCTCACTGAGAATCTGAAGCTTGCAGCTTCGAACAAAACGTACAGAATTGCTAACAAAGGGTATTGCGTTTTTGTATGACAATGCACGTCCTCACACTGCTGCTTACACTGTCGACACTCTTCAGCAACTTCGTTTTTAGGTGCTGGAGCATCCTCCCTATAGCCTTGATTTCACCTGTTTGGTTTCTTAAAAGACGCCCCACTACTATTCAGTATTCAAAAGTTTGCTGTTATCATTTATCGAGATTCTACTAAACAATAATCTACGCTTTCATAGATGGCGAAGCAGTTGTCAAAAGAATCGTTTTATCTAATAAAAATTGAAAGTTTAGAAAAACGAAAGAATCCCAATCGTGTCACTTCGAATTCTTCGACAGAATTTTTGCAAACATCCGTTCCACTCAAATGATTAATAAAAGAAAAAGAAACAATACAAATTTCGCATTCTCCACCTAATAAAATATTATCAGACTTAGTATTTCTTCTTTCTATGATCAATTCGATCAGAATTCGACGTATCTGATGTTAATTACGTTCGAGAAGAGAAGAAATGGAATGCTTGTAAAGGAAATTTGAGGAGACGTATATCAATCGTGTTTCAGGGATTAAGACACGCACTGAATGCAAACAGAGACAGCTAAAAAACTGAAAATCTTCTAAGATAATAATTGGAGGGGACAAGAAAGAGACATTTCGAAGATCTTGAATTTGAATCATCTGATTACCGACAGTCAGGCTTTCAGCAGTCGATATTTAACCGATATACAGTATATTAAAATTTGGTCTATGGTGAAAAAATAAGAAACAACGGTTGGAAAACCAGATTTCAGAGTAGACGAAAATTTATAATAGAGGCGGGTGGAAAAATAGCACGGGGAACCCAGCCAATGGGTGTTCTTGCATCCCGAGAAACACGTTCATTCTCATTCCGTGTGATCCACGAACTAGATTTGACTGGAATAAAGAAAAAAAGAAAAAGAGATAGAAAAAGTGAAAGACAGAGAGAGGGGAAAGGGATACGAGAAGAACGTATCTTTTCACCAAGCAGAGAGATATCTCGCAGTCTGGCTGAGAATCTAAAGCGTCCTTCTCGAAGGGTTGGCCATTTTCCTCTCCCTGCTCCTTCATTCTTCTGTCGTTACTTTCCACCACTGCGACCACTGTGAAGAGCTCGAATGAAAATACAGTAGAGGAAGCACGTCTCGCGGAATCGTTCGCACTATCGTGGCTTCGTAGCAAGCTAGGAATAGTAATGAAGAAACTGCACACTCGTCTTTCACCAGACTTTGACTTACTTTCACAGTGTGCTTTTTATTCCATGTCTTCTCTCTCTCTCTCTCTCTCTCTCTCTCTATTTTCTTTTTCACTTTTTTGATCATTTATTCAATCGATAATTTACTGACAATTTCAAACTTCAGACTAATTCTGTTCGATGCTTTTCGAAAATAATTGAACTAGTGGAGAACGCGATGCGATGTGTTATTTTTCCAAAAGATACCACTGTACATGATTGATATGACCTGGTGATCTTCTAAAAGTAGACCATCACCAGCTTGGCCCACTGTAATTGAATTTATTTATTAACGAGCAAGCAGTTTGATTCACTCATCGCACCGTCCTGGAATAATAATGCCCGCCTCTCAGTTTCACACCTGCTGGGAACGTGTAAATTATACATCGATTTTTGTTCTTTTCCTTTTCCTTTCATATTTAAGACTGTTTTCCAATTTCTTCACTCCTCTCTCTCTCTCTCTCTCTCGATGTTCTTCTTTCTTGAACGCGATACAACATATTATGTTAGGTCACTCTATAAGTAAAATAACAATGCCTTTCTTTTTTATTTTATTTTTCTGCTTACTTTAAATTGCATATATCTGTTGCAATTTGAAAAAGAGGAATATCTGCTTAAGAAAAGGAAAATAGTTATTATCGAGTTGCGATATCGAACCAAGTGGTGAATCTAAGAAAAGGCAACACAGTTAACCCTTGCACTCGAGAGGTGGCCATCACAGATTCATACAACGTGCAATGACGAAAATTAATTGACTCTCGTTCTTTGACTTCTTTTTGAATCAAAAATATCGTTTTAAATGCTTTATACTGACGAGAGGATATTTCTTGAAAGTCATAGAAGAATGTTTCTACAAACATATCAACACAATTTAAGGATCATTTACTGTATGTGAAGAATAATGAAGTTTGCTAAATTTTATTAAAATCTACTTACTGAATGTGAAACAAGCTCATTCTTGATTACGAATTTAACATACAATTATTTAACTCACACAAATCACTAAACAGTTATGACGATCTTAACAAAAATTATTCGTTGCAGATATATATTTTTTTCAAAGACTAACCAAAATTTGTTTACCAACTTTGAAATGCAATTTAAACAGTGTAATACTTTCTACATGAACATAACAGATATCCTAACACTTACAAATGCCAGTGTATAGAGGGTGTCTCACTGACAATGAACATTTACACTCATTCTTTGACTTCCATATCGTTTTAAATATTTCGAATGCAATTTTATATCAACGAGAGGATATTTCTTTGAAATTATAGGAAGAAGTTTCTATAAACGTATCGTTTAAATTAAGGAACGACCTAATAAGATATTTATTCACGTGGTAGTAAAGTTTAGTTCCGCCATGAAATTACTGGTTAGTATTACCTTTGTTGCCTGGAAGTGAATGCATAGGTAAAAAGAATTCGTCGTCGAAGAGTTGAGATATTCTTCAGTTGGGTTAGGTTCCAGCAAAAGGCAGCGCGGTTCTGCGAGAGGGTTAAAAAAAGAAAAGAAAAAAGGAAAATGTCACGCGGCAAAAATATTCCGTATTTTTACGGGCACCGTTACCAAGTGTAGGATTACAAGGCAATCCTTTTTCTATTTTCCACGATATATCTTCGCGTTGCCACGCCGCCAGTTATCCGGCGGCAGCCTCGAGCACGCGCATTCCACAAAGCTCAAAACTTTTCCGCGAGATTTTATTAAAATTATGCTCGAGGAAGAATTCGCGGTTACCGATAAAAATATCAACAACAAATTAATATTCGTACCCCGCGAGGTTATAAAATGCAAGGAACATTTTGAATTACAGTATTTTGAATGTATATGACGGTTTGAAAAAACTTTTAAAGCTTTTGTTTCAGTTAACACATTTAAAAATGGTGACGTAGTGATTTTATTGGATTGTTTGGAAAATTCGTGATGATTTTTAAGGAAATAAATCAATTTTATAGTTCAAAGTATTTCTTTTGTTTCTGTAAAGTATGTATTTTTTAATTCTATACTTCTTCGTTACTTTTCAGGGAATTGAACAATTCTATTTTATTAAAAACTTTGTTTCTTTATTTTTTTTTTTTTATATCGGAATTCCCACTTTCAAATTTTGCCAACCGCCTGCGAATAATTTTTTTTTTATTGACTAATTCGCCTTTTTAAGCATTGTATATCCCATTTGATGTTTTACCAGTCATTTTTCCTTTTTGTTGGAAGAAAAATATTTAATGTTACAATATAGAGAAGAAATTGATAATTGCAACGAATAAGCTTTCAAAAGACACGTGAAACAATTTAATCTTTCAGAGTATATTATTCAAACACTACTTTTGGAAAATCGGCACTTTTAATAAATTTTTCAATTTCGTTCACTAATTTTCACACGCAGTTTATCGCGAAATTAAAACTGTTCAATGTTTTTAACTAATTTTCAGACAGATTTTATCGCTAAGTGTGAATATCTATCGCAAAACGGTTCGGCAAACAAGTATCGAGCATTGCGCGACCCGAATATATTCTTCTGAGAAAAATTTTTGAGAATTGCATATATGAGAGGAATCCTTATTATAAAATAATCTTTGTCACTAAGTTCATAGGAATATACAAATAATTTTACGATGCAAAAACGTGTACAGCATTGTTACAAGTCTTCCCTTTCGCAATTCTAAACCACAATTCTTCAATTTTCTTTTAATAATATCATTATTTGATTATTTCCACATAAAAGGATGAGAAAAAGTCTGTTTTATTATTTCATTCACCTTTGTCAAACATTCTCGAACGAGAGCGAATAATTTTCTGATTCACTGCAAATCAAATAGAAAGTGTTTGGAAAAGTTGAAACTTGAGGGCAAACGTTTTGCTCCTTCAGGGATACACTTCTTTCTGTTTTTATTTTCTCTTCCATATGATATACATGTATTTTGTAGAGGATCTCTCTGTTCTTCTTACCTTGCTCATCTCTCTCCGACACATTTTTCCTTCAAGCTTTTAAGCGTTACGCGTACTTACTTGGCTCACCCTGCACGATAATGGACTACGCTTTTTAAAGTGCTATAACACCGGCTATTATCGTTTTGTAACTGGTTCACCGACGTCCAGCGAGGAGGAATTTCCTTTGGACACGTTTTCCATCGACTTCCTTCCCGGTTGAATCGACAATAGTCGATAAGAATCGTGGGCCGGCTCTCTTCGTACACTTAGACTGCTCGGTTGCTCCTAATTCACGCCGTAAATGGGAGAATAAATCTCTGAGAATTCTCGAATGAAATCCTAAAGAAACCTTCGTGAAATGCTAGATCATTCAGCTTCGGGAGAATATTGTACAAAATATAAAAGATCATGTACTAAGGGTGTTAGATCTTACAACTTTCACAGTTCGTGAACCCGCCTTGTTTAACAAAGTAAACGTTTGTTTATTTGCCAGCACAAAATTATAGTAACAATAATAAGAACAATAATAATATCCAAATATGAATGTAAAGGACCATCCAAATGTGACGCCTAGATTTCAGCACTGTATAATGTTTACATGTTATATATTTTCAAATTATAAAAGCCGTTTTGTTTTAGTAGAAGGTACAGTAAAACTTTTCATAACACGATTTTCGGGAGACTGGGAGACTGGGGGACTGAGAGGCAGAGAGGTAGACAGATTGAGAGACTGAGAGACTGAGTGACTGAAGAACTGAAAGACTGAGAGGCAGAGAGACAGACGGACTGAAAGACTGAGAGAGTGGAAGACTGGGAGACTGAGGGACTGACAGGCTAGGAAACTGAGAAACTGAGAGACTGAACACCTGAAAAACTGAGAGACTGAAGGATAGAAAAGCTGAAAATCTGAGAGACTGCTAGACTGTGGAACTGAGAGACAGAGAAACTAAAGAACAGTGACTAAAACGCATGTGCGGGTGAAAATATCATTTTAGTAGGTCAAAATGGAAAATTCAATGTGGAAAACAGAGCAGAGAAAGGAAACAGAATATACTTGTATGGAATTACATTAAACGTAACGGCACAGTTTGTATTATCTACGAAATATTTTATATTTTATATTGAATTACACCTAGCCGAATCCCAATCACGAGTATCACCAACTTCCACGTAGATGTCCTCTCACAACCAGTCGAATTGAAAGTTTCAAGTAGTAGAATAAAAATGGCATATAAACGAGCTTCGATAAGAAGGTTCGTTTCTTATTTAGCGTTGCACGACGGGGCGAAGTTCGTATCTAGGAATTCTAATCGCGGCAAGCTGGAACGGAATAGGTAGATAGAAGTCGGTCCGTTTGAGGCGGGTACACGAGCCCACGAACGTTGAAGATTCTTTAATTTCGGATTCCGACGAACTGCCGGGGCGAAACTCGACGATTGCTGCGGGTACTTTTAGGGAAATGAAACTCGGGAATGGGGGAGGAGTTCGCGCCGGCTGGAATGCTCGCGGAAGACGAGCCACGGTTAAGAAATGCTTTCACGGCGGGTCGACACCTTGAGAAACGGCGGTCCCTCCGAAGAGATGAATTTTTAGGCATCGTTTGAGGATAATCGAGCGTTCAACTGGCCGCCGCGTCGAGAGACTCAACTTCGCGGAAGAATCGCTTCTCCTTGATATACTGCTTCCGCCAGGTGTCTAGAATGCATTTCTCCATTAATAAATTAGAACATTACAGTCTTTGGTTCCTTACGAATTCATACATGGGTGCACGTGTTCATTCCTCTCGAAGAGTTAACAATGCTATTAACAAATGAATACCATCGAGTAAAAAAATACAAATAAAGAGAGTAATATAAAACGTATCCCATTTAACAATTATTGATTCTCGATATTCAATACTACAAACAGTCAAGGTTTTAATTTATCATTCAAGTAGACCTACTACTTTCTACAGTATCATCTTGCAATGAATAATACTTAACCCCTTACAGTCCACTGGCGATGCTAAGTCGATATGGAGAACTTTTAAAATTCCAAATTTCATTTATTTTAGTAAAATAAAGAATAAATCCAAGCATGTTTCTTTCTCAATTGAAAACTTTCTATTTCGAAACATATCACGCTACAGAAGTGTGCTAAAGTTGTAGCTCGATAAAAAGAGAAAAGAAAAGAAAGAAAACTCGGAGTAGCAAAGGGTTACACATTTTTCATTGATGGTTAATGGTGTAACACAGTGGCAAGCATCGCGAGTTCAAAAATTTCAGCTAGAAACTCGCCCGAAAACCAGTTGACTCGCAACAAAAATACTTTCAATAACCAAACAGACTCCCATCCGTATCGCGCGTCTTCCTGCTCGAATATCCGGCTCACGTGACCACCGTGGAGAACACGTCGAGCACACTTCTGCGGCATTCTGGATAAAGGGCGTGGCAGTTTTCCGTCGACATCTGCTCGCCGAGGCGCTCGGCCGCACGATACTCTCGATCCCCGTACTCGTCTAACCTCTCATCCGTACTCGAAGGCCTGGAATTCCAGCGAATTCACGTTCGAGTTCCCCGTGAAAAATTACAATCGTCGCCGCGAGAGATCCAACAGCGGCAAGCATCAGTAGCAGCAGCAGTAGCTAGCAAGCAGTAGTAGAAGTAGGAAGAGAAGGTGGATGAAGAGGAAGAGGAGGAGGAGGAGGAGGAGGTGGTGGAGGTAGCAGCCGGGAGAAACGGCCTGGAAAAGAATTCGGGGGGCCAGAGAGAGGGAAAGAGAGAGAGAGAGAGGGTGGCACAAGGATCGATAACGTGACCGGATACGCCGTAGAAGCCCCGAAGTTATTTCGCAGCCTCTCTCGCGTTAATTGGCGCCACGTTATGCAGACCAACCGCTTAATCCTTCGCCACTCGTGCCACGCTAATCCGCCACGCCGGTTAACTACTACGTCATCGTAACTTCGCTTTTATTGTTAGTGCCGCCCCTTTCAACCCCCACAAATTTCATCCTCCAACCACCCCCGCATACACATCCTGATGGATCCAAGTGCTTTATAATACAGTGATCGAGACTTTTAAACTGTGATGAGGGATCAGATGGTTTTTAGTAGAAAGAGGAAAGAACCGATAGGGTGAGGATGAAGGAAAGAGAAGAAGCTTGTTTTATTTTGGGCCTATATTAGGTGTTACTTTGCACATTATTTACCAGAGTGTGAGTTCACACACCATTTTGAAATGGGATAATGTTTTTCTAATTGGATCAAATGACTTTCATTTTCTTCCTTCTTTTTTTTTTTGAGATAAAGATACTTTTTATACTTCCAAATCAGTGAGAGATTTTTAAGTGCATATTTTGTATACAAAATAATAATATATATATATATACAATAGTAATCAGTGCTATAATCGTTGAAATTACTACCCTAGGATTTTGCAATATCGAAAGGGAAAAGCAGGGTTTATAAAAATTTCCAAAGTAACAATGAAACAGAATTCAGATTTGACGAAAAACAGAATATAAATAGAATTATATCTTCAGATTCTGATTCGACTATTGATAAATGCAACGATAGTGATATTGAATTGTGAGCAGATGATATTCATCAGATTTGACAAGAATTGATTATCGAAGAAGAGATTGAAATTAATCGATCTTCTTTTTAATTACGTTCAAGATTGATTAGTCGTGTTAACTATATTTCTAAAGTTCTACTTATTGTTAGATCATTCGTGATGAAGCAATAAAACTGTCACCCTTATACAATTGACGTAATCTGTTGGGAATTTTTTGTCACCGAAATTTCGGTGACAAAAAATTCAAAGTGTTAACAACAGATTCGAGAGTTGTAGATTGAGTAAAAAGTTCCAAGATACAATGTTACTTACTTGAAGAACACATGCAGCAGCTGTCCCAATAGACCATGGGTCCCATCAAAAGGAGCAGATGCAGCCTCGCAAATGGCTTTCAATAGACAAGCCTTTCCCCCAAATCCATACAATCCAGCCACCTTTTCCAACGCCTTGTAGATGCTCCATCTGCTTTTCTGTGCTCGAGAATAATACACACCAGGAAGAGTATAGTCTGTAGCATTGGTTGGTAGGTTGAAAACGATCTTTGCGAAAATTCCAACAATCACGCTCTCGCGATCCAATTGCAGAGGCGTGCCCAGGCCAAAGATCAGCTATTAACGCAAACATTTCGAAAGAAACATCAAAAGATACCAGTGAAAATTAAAAAATGACAATCTTCGATTCTTCGTATCGATCTTCCAGAGGATATTTCCGCGAGACTCGTCGCAGAGGTCGCGTAGATATTCAGAACCGCGATTCGATCAGAAAATTCGCTGTTATAGCGGTTATTCGCGGGAGGAGGGAAAGTCTGAGGAGGAAATTGGATGAACTCAGACGAGATCAGGTTAAAATCCAGCAGTGTCCGCTGGTAGAAGTGTTCCGGTACTAGAAACGGATCGAGGAACCCCTGTTACGTGTATCTGAACGATGCTACCGTGAAAATAACTATATCTAAGTTCAAAGAATCCTCTGAGCTCGTGCCTGAAAGTACCAAAAGCGTTAATATAACTTGGAAGAAATGAAATTGTCTCGTCCACGTGAGAAAATGACTAGAAAATTAACAAGACTCGCCTATAGATCATGGTACACCATAAATCACGTATGCGCTAGCTGAGCACTTTTAAAGTGCCCGCCACTGTGTCGCATATTCTTCAAAACTGGTTTTAAAACATTGATTATGCATACTTTCACATCAGAACTACCAAAATGACAGGTTTCAGCAATTTTTCTGTAAAATTATTAACACAGTGGACGAATGACGAGATATCTCGCGTTTAATATGTCGAAGTTGACTGTGACGTAATGATAAGTAGTAACAGTTGAACTTTTTCAGCGATTTGTAAAGCAAATTGATTATTTAAACTAATATTCTAAATGTAATTCTACATTCTAAATTAATTATTTAAACCAAAATTCTAAATATAATTCTATACGCGAAATTAATTATTTAAACCAATTCTGAATAGTGAGAAAGAAATTAAAAATATTGAAAAAATACATTTTTGGACAATTTATCAGAAGTAACCAAGCGATGATAAAAATATGGATATTCGCTAGCATGATTACGACTTTCAAATTTCACCAGGTAAAAGTAAAATCACATTATCTGCAAAAAAAATACGTTTCAAACGAAGTACACTATTTTTCAAATAACACCGAAAGTGTCGAAAGTGTCGAAAGTATAGATGAAATTGTTACACAACCAATAAGAAGGAAAGTAGATAACACTATACAGGTTTAATGTAAATAAATCCTTCACAAAAAGTTAAAAATCACGTTGAAACCTAACTTCAAACATCTATCAACTGCAAAATCCTTTCAATTAATATCGTGATCGTATTTACAAGAAACATAAAAAAAGAAACAGAGTATCAAAAGAACCGATGTGCAAACCACATCGTAACCCAGCGGCTCGATTGAAAAATCCATTCTCTCTATTAAGATGACAATTAACCAGGGTGGTCAGCGAGTAATAACCAGTTTCCGGAAGCTCGGTTGCGGCACGCTGTATAACGTATTTCGATTCCCATCTTCCTCGCCGATATATACACATTCCGGCTGACCTTTCAGGGCTCATCCAATTTCTGCGCCAGGTGGATACCTAGTTTCATCCCCAGTTTCATCCACGTATGGTGCAAGCCTGCGTGCCAACCTCTCGTATACATATATACATATAGAGACACATACATATTGATGCACACGTAACGGCAGGGGCGTATGAATTTTCGATAAAACCGCGAATTTCCACGGAGAATCGTTTCAGGCCGCGCGTCTGGGGAGGACAGTTTAACGAGATTCGCGAAGGGTTAGGGGAAGGGCGCAAAGCGTTTTTGCATCGAGCACACCCCGGCCCGCTGCCAATCGAGATCGATACACTTCAAAGAGCACCGATACGCCCCTCTGCTCCTGGGATACTCGCACTAATTGCGTCGAGGAACCAGAACTGCTTTGTCGATTATGCGATTCTGTTGTTCGTTTCGAAAGATTCTTTCGATGATGGGACACCGTTCAGCTGTTTATGTAGACATGCAGTAGGTAATTTAGACAGAAGCTTCTTTGAGACAGAATTACTTCGTTGAAATTGAATCAAACGACTTGAATTGTTTTTCTTTTGGGAGAATTTAAAAGGACCAATTTACTAGATGATACGTAAACGTTTATTGAGAGAATTGCAATTGGTGGAGGGAGCTGATAGAGAGCTGAGACAGGAAAGAAAAGAGAATGGAAAGAGAACTGAGAGAAAGAGAGGGACAGTTTTAAGAATTGAAACAGAGTTGAGGAAGAAATGAGTGAGAACTGAGAGAGTTTTCTAATTTACTCCCTCACCCTATAATAATCACTCGTGACACAGATTTTGGATGAGATTCGACAAAAAAGAAACAGTTACATTAGCGAAAAATATTAATTTCAATTCCAACTTTTCTTGTACTATAATTTATACGAATAAAAAACAACTGAGGATTGCCAATTGTAATTAATCTACAATACATTAATGTTTCATATAGAAAATTGTACTAAAACAATAAGTACTTGATACTTACAAACGACAATACTGCTAACTTTATGGTAGTTATGTTACATGTCGATTGTTTAAAAATTGTTATTTTTGCAAAATAAAAAATATATGTATCCCTAAAATTGCACGTCTGTAGTAAAATTTCAGCTCGATCGGAGAACTTTGCTTTTTAACTCGAAATTTTTCGAAAACGGGGGCTTATCTACACTTTTGGCAAAATATGGGTCTAATTATTTTCCGAGTAGAACATCTGTGCCAAATTTCAAAAAAATCGCTGGAAAAGATATCTTAGATTAAAGGGTTAAATTTAATTTCTATTCACTAAATATTATACTATTTATGAGCAAAAATACACAATGTACATACGTCCCGTGAAATTCAATTTGTTATATTATTTCCATAACGAACGTAACAGAGTCTATGGTCTTAAGATAACAAAACAGAACTTGGTATTCGCTTGAAATTTCGTTTGAGCTGTTCGATGAAAGTGAGATTTCGTGTTGCACTGAAACCGCGAAAGTAAATGCGACAGAATAAAGAGAAAAACGAGAAGGAGATAAGAAAATGGAAGTTCCAGCGAAGAAATTAGTTTTAGTTTCAGTAGGATCAGTCCAGCCATTCTAGCGTATTCAACTCGTCGACTACGTGAGATGAAATCCGGCTCCATGAGCTGTTGGTCACGCCCTCGTTCATCCTATCAAGCCGCGCTGTTGTAATCCGAAGGACAACCATTTCCAAACACGCTGGATGGAAAATTGGACGAGCCTCGGACATGTGGCGCGGATAGGAATTATTCAAGGAGTGGCGTAAACTGTGGCTGGCCTCACGTGAGCCATACTACACTGCTCTCTTTCGGAATAACAATTCAACGAATGGATAATAATAGAAGCTAAAGTACCTTTCAAATTTACCCACTGCAAAATGAAATTAGACCTTTTTGAATTACATTTTCACATACAACAAACACAACAAGGGAAAAAAAGGGAACTAAAATGCTTCAATTAACGTCAGATATTAAAATAATCCTCTCGTGAGTTGCATCAATTATACACGGTCGAATTTCAAGCACACGTAACAAGGAAAAAATTGTTCTCTCTAACGTTCCTGGAAATCGTTCAAGAGTGCCTGAAGCAATGAAAAGAAAAGCGGAAACCGATCGCGAGCACTTGAAAGACGCGCGAGAGGATCCTCGATTGGTCGCGGAGATGGTTCATTAGCCTCGTCAAGCGGAATCTTTCGCGGTTCTATATACATACCAGAAGCTGAGTAGGATTTGGGAAAACGAGAGCCCTAGGTCGCCTGGAGGGACTTTCGAGAAGCCTGGTCCCGTTATTCCTCGTGAAATCGTCCTTCTCGTTGTCCTCCAGTCCCTGCACTACGATTGAAGACAGGCAGACCAGCGAGAGAACCAGGAAAACGGTTGTCCTAGTCATTCGAACAGCTTTTCAAGCCCGAAGCGATCGTTCCAGCGACGGACAGGAGAACTGCGATCGCAGGAAGATGTCTGTTTCGTTGGGATGCTAGAGGAAACCGCCTGAAGCAACTGTTCGCCACGTGCTACTACCTTGGCGAACCAGAAGCTGAAGTAAAGTGAGACTGGTTCCCGTTGTATCTGTGGAAATAATTAGTGTAAATATTAGCATGAAAATACTGGTTTGCTCTCTGACTTTGGTTCGTTCACCTGATCAGATAATGCGTAGAGGATTCGAGTGTTAATTTGATGAGGACACTTTAGTAACGGAATGGTTATTTCACACGATTAACACTAATTACTCGTAGATAATAGAACGAAGAACAGGTGTAACGATTCTTTTAACACTTTCAGTAAGAAACAGTGATATATTAGGTAACGGGAGATGATCCTACGGTTTTTCTGTCAGTGATAAGCTCAAACTAATTTCTTGCAACGTTAATTCGTAATATTTGATATACAACGTTGGTATTACTTAATTGATCACTTCTAAACTCGTAAATATTCAACATTAGTCAATGTGAAAAGTGTATTTTTTTCTCACGGCAATGAGAATTATTGTTTCTCTAATTTGTCAAAAAATAAAGAATTTCGAATGGGATAGATTAAGACGAATTTTAATATTTTAAGTAGTTTTAATTAAATGAATTTATAATAAATTTATATTATTAATATTAAATGATAACTATCAATCTAATATTTTGATTTTTATTAGGCTTAATTTATATTTTATTATTGAATTTACTTAGATTGATACCATATGTTTTTACTGTAACATGTATCGTTTAATTTGATTGTATCTTTACTATTATGATCTGAATTTGTCATTTATAGATATTTATGTAAGCCAATAAAAATATTTAGACATTTAGTTCCTAGAAGTATACCTCTTTTTTCGAAAATAAATTATTTAGTTTTAATTGAATTTATTAGAAATTTAATTCTATCATTTACTTTATCTATTTAATTAACAGCTAATTTAATTGCTGGTCATTTACTTGTAATTTTATTGAGAAGATTTGTAGCTAAAATAAGATTTACGATATTAATTCGAAGTATTTTACTAATTTTAGAGATTTCTATATCTTTTATTTAAGCTTATGTATTTCAATAGTTTTACTATACCTTTCTTATGATCCAAACTTCTCTCCTTGTGACTTGTCGCTCATTTTGATCAATGTCAAACATTTTTGGAAATAACCACTTTAAAAACGATATCAAAATCAAGATAACAATTAATTTATTATTTTTTCAAGTAAAACTGGAAGACTTTTATACTATCGGAGGATATCAGCTTAAAGAATGTTACGAAAAAGTGATAGAAGCAAATGGTAGTTACTTCGTTAATTAAAATTCAATCTATTCTATTAAATAAAATTGGAAAATCTACATAAGTAAATTTAAAACACCGTTGATATATCTTTTAAAACCCCTTCGGTAAACAATTTCGTCTAGCATTCAGAAATTTCCTCGAAAAGCTCAGTTAACGACGATTCCCCAGGATCTATCGATTTTCTTCTCCTAGCCTAGGGAACCCACGAGACGAGCTTTCGATTTCCTGGCCGGATGTCTCGGCCAGGAGGATAAGGAACGACAAATGGACATCGTTTAACCCAGATAGATAAAGGCATGGGTATGCGTGTCCGCGTTCGCGGTTAGATTCTACGGGAAAAGATTCGTGGTACATAACGAGGGCGAGTTTTACGAGGTCGTTCGCCTTTGGTTGTAATTCAATTTAATGCCTGGATCACAGACCTCCAGAGCCTCCGGTTCACGAAGATTTCGTCACAGCCTTCGAATCACGGCTCATGGAACTAGATACCAGCAGAGAAGTCCTTTCTCCAAGAGGACGAAGGAAATCTCTACCTTTCTTGTTCTATCTGTTCCTTTACTTTCTCTGTAGCTAGTAAAGAGCCCTGAAAGAACCTATCTTGAAACTTACGTGAGGATTTTATTACGTAGTAACGCTGCACTACCTTTAGACGCCATTCGAACAGCTAGTGGATATTTAATCTCCGTGAAATCTTTGAAGATTGATGTTCTTTAATTCTAAATTGCTTTGTTCCAAGTATCCATTAGCAAACATTCTCCGTCGTTCATAAACGATGATTTATAACATTCCATTACTAATTGCAATGGTTCTTCCAACAGTACTAACAGCATCTAATATCCAAACAGGCTCTGGATACGTTACAGATAGGCCGTTGTCCACATAAAAACCTCCAATAGAACGAAACAGTACGACGATCGAATGTCTATCATTAACGTTTCCTTCTATAATGAAAATTGATCAACGGAAAGTGAACAAGTAAAATTATTTGAAGAATTCGAACCAGAATGTTGTGACCATTTTATAAAGCTCCTCCTCGACTAGTTTCAAATAAATGTAAAAATAAAAGGAAATCTGCGATTTACACTGATATTTCTGTGTATTTATTTCTAATTAAAAGAAGATATAATTATTTTTGATCATTATCGGTGAGATATTTAATAAATTATTATTAAAGTATGTTCTGTAATACTGTACGAACTGGAATACACACAAGGTAATCAAATTTACCAAAGATATAACATTTTTCAGATATTTATAAGAATTAAGAAACATACTTTTTGTTTCCACATACTTTCACAAAATAATTCAGCACACATAATACGGCTAAATTATAATTCGAATGGTTTAGATATTTCGATTTACTTCCATATTAATACTCTGGGTACATTTCACAATATATATTACCTGAACTTTTTCTACTACCAACTATTCCAATCAAGACTTCAAAGTGTTCAAAATTAGTTCAACAGCTTTCCAACCATTTCCATCTAGACAAAAGCTCCTAATTAATCCCCTCCTCCAAATAACCTAGAAAACAAATTCCAAAATCGAATCTCCGAAGGTTGGTGTGACAATCGAGCCAATTCTCAACGAGGTCCTGGTAACACGCGTCGCGAGGACAATGCGTTCGTTAATCTGTCGATCGCGACGAGTTCGTCGATTCCACGCATCACGAATTATCGACAATTAACCGAAACTCTGTTCGCGAGGTGGACGAACACACCAGTCTGAATAAAAAGCTGAAAAGCGAAACAGAGACAGAGAAAGAGAGAGAAAAGGGGAAATGGTGAACAGGATGAAGAGGGTGGGTCTGCAGAGCTCAAAGGTTTCGGCCTCGGTAGCGTTGTAACGACGCGGAAGTAAAATCGTATATTGTCGACCCGTGTTAATTACCACGAATAGCTTTGCCCTGGAAAACTATCCTCCTCTCTTCACCCAAACCTAACCCAACTCGTTTCTCCCTCACTCTTTCGGTCACTAGCGTCACGGGCCATTTTTTCCACGCTACGCTCGCTCTGCACCCTCTATAAATTTCAACCGGAGTATTTTCTTTTTACGTGTACCTGTTATTGAACGAAAGAACTGCCAATAACGCCGGATAACTGCGTCACGTTTCACCACGAACTCCACCACCCTCCACCTTTTTCTCTGTTCAACCCTCACCGCCTCTACGTTCCACCAGTTCACACGTCCTTTCTTCCCCTTGATATTTCTAATATCGTACGACATCGGCGCACATAAATTACTGGATTCGATATAGTGTTCTCTTTCTCTTTCTTTCTTTCTCTCTGTCTTTCGTTTTTATTTTGTATAGTTTCTCTTTTTCTTTAAAATCCTACGTGTTTCGCTGAAGATGGTTTTAACGTGGTTCTTAATTGAGTACTGTAAGTCTAAAGGATGAAAATCTGAGGGATCAACTTTTCTCATTTTTCCCTGAAAAGGTTCCTCTAACAATATTTAAGAATTTTACTTTAAAGTTGTACGATTTTAATGAGCGAATTTCAGTGTTGTATATAAACTCAGTTAAAATTTAAACTGAAAATATCTCTTTTTTCCTGATGTTTTTATGGTGTTTGCCATTTTAAAAAAGCGTGATTTTGGGAAAGTTTGCTTTAAATTCTTGGCGTTGAGTTTATCTGTGTTGGGAATTTTTCAAGAAATTCTTTTTTGAGATTTATTTATTAATTTGTTTATTTTTATCTGTTTGGTCAATTTGCTTTGTTTAAGTATAAATAAAATTTGAACGGATTTATGATGTATGTTACAAATGTCTCCATAGAGACACCATAGGACTCAATGGATTAATAGGTGGTCGAATATTTCTGTGACAGACTGTACATTAGGTAGGTAAAATAGTAAAGGCTACTTTGGGTCCAAGCTTCAATAAGGATTGCAACAAGGATATCAAGATTCAGGGATAAGTAACGGCGAAGGATGATGTGGGGAGTGTTTGCTGTTTTGGAAAAGCCGGATGACTTAAAACCAATAGATGTGATAAGTGTGGTATACAACAAAGCTCTTTTGTACTGTTCTTCGAAGGTCTTCTTATATCTTGGCGCCCTTCTTTTTCATTCAGGAAATCCTCGCGATAAGAGACTATGGTTTTCACAGAGGTTGGTCCGTATTACACGAGCACATGACCGTATCTTGACCTGTCCTCAACCCTTGATCGCATTGTAAGTGTGCCAAGTCGTTGGGACTGGTCTTCTCAGACTGCTGGATCATAAAGTAGCTTCAGTCCCAACGTTCATTCACGCACACTTTTACAAACTCATGTTTCAATGTTAAACTAATGGTGCCTCGAAGACCTCGGTGAAGTAGTTCAAGGGACTATCGCTGCATTCGGGGAATGAAGTGTGACAAGAGGTGCCTGCTTGACGGCCGATTAATTCAGCTGCGTGATAAACTCGATCGAGCTCATTCCGGAAGGGTTCCGCGGTGGAGGATGGTCTGCAAAACGAGAAGTAGTGAGCAGAAAATCTCTCTCTCTCTCTCTCTCCAATTCTCTCTCTCTCTAGCTCTCTCTCTAGCTCTCTCTCTCTCTCCAGCTCTTTCTCTCTCTCTCCAGCTCTCTCTCTCCAATTCTCTCTCTCTTTAGCTCTCTCTCTCTCCAACTCTCTCTCTCTAATTCTCTCTCTCTAGCTCTCTCTCTCCAATTCTCTCTCTCTAGCTCTCTCTCTCTGCAGCTCTCTCTCTCTCTCTCTCTCTCGCTCGCAGTCTCTCAGCAGATGATTGAAATGCATAGTGGTTGATTTTTCAGTGTGTTTGAAATGTGTCTGATGGAGTAGAAGTGAGAAAATTGTTGTTATATTTGTTATATTGCTGTTTCGAAGGTACCAATGTAGAAAGTCCATTTATAATCCTCGCTCACACTATGTCCAACTGAAAATCTTCGAATTTTTAGCGGTAATAAAACAATTTAGTAGCCATGTCAGCTAAAACCTTGCTGTAGAAACTGTTATTTTTACGAACGAAGATTAATGTACATCACGCGTCTTACACGATGTTACAACGCAAGAGCTTAACGTAAAATTCCAATTGAAATCTTATACTCACGTGAGAAGTACATGGATCAGCTGAGAGCTGAGACCATGGCGATTGGTGAAGGGAGCAGCTGAAGCCTCACAGATCGCCTTCAAGAGGCAAGCTTTACCCGATTGCGAACCATTGATCACAGACTCAAGGATTTCGTAAATTTCCCATCTTGTAATGACTCGTGCCTCTTCTATAGTCAGAAAATATCCGGTGTGAGCATAAAAGCTGAGTATAAAACGTAGAGAGGTACGATTAATGGGTTCGAGGAAGATACTCCAAGGATAATGGAGCTGGCAGAGGAGTATTGTGCACGTCGACTGTGTTACCGGGCACGTAACAAAAGTAGCCTTGTTAATATGTAAAGCAAGTTGGATCCTCGCTTTATCCAGCCGCTCAGCCTTTGCTCTCTGACTCACTGGGTTTAGGGATACTAGCTGAGGATTTGAAGAAATCGAGATCTCCCCTCTACTCGCGATACGTATAAAATCTATGAAGTGGAAGGAATTAATTTTTGATGTGCACAGGAGTTCTCCTATTCTCCAGGCCTCTCCATTCTTTCGTTCTTATTTCATTTTCAAATGGAAAAAAGGAGATGATTGGAAAGAAACGAGAAAATTGAACGATCCACGCTGAATCTATCGCGACCGGTCAAGTGACCCTTTTTGATTTCATTTTAAGAATATACACATACAATGAATTTCTTAATATTTACTTTTTTTTCCTTTCTTATTGTTTCCTTTTTTTCTGAGAAAAATATGTAGCCTTATGTTCTTTTCTAACGTTATTTTCGTGGAAGACGCCATTCTTATCCGGTTTGATACAGAAGAGTCGACAAAGTCAACGTTTACAAACTGATAAATTTACAAAAATGATATTTAGAATAGGCAAAATTGTTATAAACCAAATGTATCTTACTGTCGATGAACAGTTGTTTCCTTAAAAATTACGTGTACATTTACAGAATATTTCTAATTAATTTATAATTAATTAATATCATAGAAAATGTATGGGGGAAGCTTATCAAAGTGATATACAAAGTTAACAAACAATAAAATAATACAAAGTATCTAAAAAAAACCGATTTGGTGTGCATAGAGAAACATGGATCAGTTTTATAAAAGAATTACACAAAAGTCTGTCGAGTCGAACAATCGAGATGGTTTAAAACAAAAGAGGATCCACCTATTATTAATAACAAAACAAATTTTCTAATTTTCTTTAATTACATAGACGTCTTCTTATTTATAACATTAGTGTCTTATAATTTTGTCCAAGTTAAATGTCTTATTTCTGTTCAAATTGAAAATATGCTGTAACATTCCTTTAATTTACGAAGATGTTAATTAAAACTAAATTTCTATGCAATATTAAATCCTTCTCCTAGTAATTTTCACATTGTCTTATAATTTTCTTCACCAGTCTAGGTGAACATAAATTATCAGTAAATTTATTGTTAAATATCGGATCTCCTTCAAGAAAACTTCACCTTTCCCTTTGAAATTTTCCAAAGGAAGGCAGGTGGATGGATCGTGTCTCGCAAATAAAGGGAAGCTAAAGAGGATGCGTGATTTAAGCGATGAAAAAATGCCGGAAGCGCGTCGATGCGACAGAAAGGAACGTACCTTGATGATCCAACGTAGATTCGTCAGTGGTATGTTCAGCCTCGACATCAGGCCTGATCGATCTGTCATATCGAACGTATGAATCCGTCAAGTAGGAGGCGTTAGAGGGCAGGACGTAATTAAATTTCATCACATATCCGATAATCGTGCTGACGTCGACTTCCATGGGTAAACCGAGGCCGAGGATTAACTGGAACGGTTTTCAAATACACGAAGGTGTCATCGATCGTTTATAATAACCGCCAATCGAATCTCAACTGGCAGGCTCGCTCAAGCTTGTAGCTGGCCTCGTCACGTTCAGCTGAACGAAAATTAGATCAGGGGAAGTATATAGGTGAATTTCGGTGCATACACCAGGCAATAGTAATCTATGCTCGAAACATATGAAATTCAGAATACTATTATCCATCTGTTTTCAATTATACATTAACAGCCTCGCGAGGAATACTAATGAACAATTGGAACGTATAGACGCGTGAATCGTCTAACGCGAACGTTACACATACAGTTTTATCGTGAATTGATTTAATCATAAATTAACACTTTGCTCATATTACGAAGAAAATGTACGTACTTGATATATTTGTGAATTTCCTGATCTACCGTTATGTAATAAATTTGTCGTGTTTCGAACGTTAGCATATTTTTAAAAATTCCTATGTTGTTTAATATATGTTTACTTTATTTGAACATTTTATCAAAGATGTTGGGTGAAATTGTTGTTATATAAGTAATATGATACATTAAATAATTGTTGATTTTTTATATCAAGTTATTTGCACACTTTACGGATGCTTAAATGTAAGATGTTAAAGTAAATGAAATTTTTGTATAGAAATAGATAAACAAATATTTTACACACATTCTTCTTTCTTTTTTTTTTTTGTAATAATATCGAGTTTTGTATAATAACAAATTTTATTTAGTATCGAATTTTATTAAAAAGTTGGAAATGTGTTAATAATAAAAGATTTGCGCTTCTTCCTTCGAACAATGAGTTGAATCGACATTTAAATTGTCTTCGCTAATTTTCAAAAAATTACATCGACTAAATTCCCTTTTCGCTGATCTTACAATTACCTCTTTTCCACACTCGAATCGGTTTATTCTCGATTTCGAATATTGTCCTTTAGTTGATGAAAATATTATAGTTACGTACACCTTTTCTTTTGGAATAACCTCATAGAAAGACTCCAGGAGCTCTAAAATCAGATCTTATAGGCCAAAACGTGAAATCAATCGACCCTGAGAGACATAATAGAAAGTCGAAACAATATTCGAAAAATTGACCAAATTTAAATACCGAATAAACATATAATTTTGAAAAGGAAAGTCTTTCGTTTACTTGAAAATTGCGAAACAAACTGAAATAACTGTTTCCCCACTTTGCACAAAGCCGAACGTATCGCGCAACCTACCAAACGTTGAATGTCCTCCATTTGAGAAATTTAAACAATTGACAAACATCGACACGACACTGGGATTGCACATAATTGCAACGCCAATCAAGCGGTATCACAGAACAAAGGGGGAGAACAACGTCGCCGTATCTTTTGAAACCTCTGTCTCGATATTCACACGCGCGCCGTTTAACACGAGCCAGCATCGCTTAAACAATTAGCAATCGATACCCAATTAAAATCAGCGAGCACAATTAAACGTATAGCTTGACTGAAACGAAGATTTGAGCACACCCGGTACAATTACGCTACCAATCGAATACCTGCACTTTGGTCGGCGCCATATCACCAGGCTTTGGATACACCAAATACCTTTTTCTTCTTTCGATGCTCGTACAACTTGTGAATTCGTGAACGCACATCGTCCAAAGAAGAAATAATACCACGAACTGTCTGAACATGGTGAACGATTCACAGTGAAACTACAGCGGAACGTTTTCTCTGTGAGACACTGTATTTTTTCTTTCTTTTTTTTTCTCTATAGAGAGAGAAGAGATAGAATACCACGTGTGTGACAGGTGGGGCAAACAGTATTGCGTTAATAGGCACAATTAGTTCGTTATCGCGAGTTAGACGAATAATGAAGCCCAGCTTCGATCGCGGTTAACACAGGCAAGGCGCGAGTATATGCAGATGGACAGGTTGCATTGAAACTGCACCGGTTGTGCAACTGGCCTGATCCAGCGAAATTAATGCGACGATCAGTTTCCATTGATGGACCGCATAGTGGAACTCTCGTGTACCCATGGAATCGCGCGAATCTTTAGACCGTGACTGCAAATTAACATGGATAAACGTTGAGGTTGTTAATTGATTCGTAAAGAGGAATCGTTCGACTATTATTTCTATTTCTGTTCTTTTCCTTTCTTTCTGTTTTTCTTTTTCTTTTCAATTTATTAACCCTCTATAGCCAGTTTGTGACTTTGAAATGGCGTACTAATGTGTTCAGTTACTCCCACATTTAGCATAAATAATAAGGAAACACTTTTCTAAATGGATATTTTTTATTTACGTTCAGTTATATCTACTTACAGAACAGTTGTATTTTTCGTTACTGAGAAATACAATAAATACAGAAAGAACGTCACTATTCGTAATAAAAAAAGAAGATCTTTAACAAAAATATAAAAAATTGTGAATGATAATGATTTTTGCAGTTCAATGTTTAAAGTTGTTCGATTTAAACATTGGAATATCTACACTTAGCAATTGTATCGTCGCGTTTACACAACATTTGCATTATTTTCGTATTACGAGCGGTCTCGCAGCTACAGCCGTGATCATAAATCTTCTTAACAACGGACCGTAGAGACGCTTCAGAGAAATATATCCTTCTCGAAGCCGAGAACCCTGGGGATTGATCCAGGTTGGGGACCGATATCGGTGAGAATTGCCAAGCGAATGTAAATGGGTCCACGGTGGATAAAACCAGAGAGCTAATGAGAGAAAAACGCGGTTATGAAAGGTGATTATCGGAGAATTCAAACCTCTTCCAACCCTCTCTTGTCCGATGTCTTCGATGCTCGTTTCACCTCTGAATAAGGCTGAACTTAATTCTTGAACAGTTTGAAGAAGAAAGAATTGAATTTGCGGGATCAGATCTTAGATACAGAATTTTCTGTATAACAGATGAGTGAAAATTGATATGGTGAATGATTCGAAAGTAGTATACAATCTATAAACGAGCTATAAATCTCTTTTTTCCTTATTTCATTCGAGAAATTATATCTGTAGGTCTCTCTTTTTGGGCACAGAGCAGAAAAAGTTAGATTCAAATAGAAAGTTTCATTTTATTATACATGTTACGGTAAATGTGATTAATCCAGTGATTATGTATAATTGCCGGTTATTATATATAATCACAATTAAATTTGATAAAAGTGACAAAAGTCCATAACTTTACCAACATCCATGTGACTTAAAATAACCATTTATTGAATTTTTAGGTTATTCTAACCTAACCTAGGTTATTAGGTTAGGTCATATCTAACCTAACTTAACCTAACTTAAAAAACTACGCTGTATTCTACTGGCTCAGACAAGATATTTATCACATTCGCCATTACGAGTTGGGAATTATGTAAACTTGCCGGTTAATTTGATAAATATTCAACTATTCGTCACATTTACCAAATTTAGTGGTAATTACATATGATATCCAACAATTATACATAGTCGCCGGATTAATCACATTTACAGTAACATATATATAAAAAAGAAAGAATAATACGCATTTTAGTTTATTCTAAAACAACAACGAATTTTCTTCTATAATAAAAATAGCCTAATTTAAAGTGTAAAATCAGAAACGCTTGAAATCAAGGTCCATTAATATCAATTTTTGTGTACTAACACAGTTTCTTCGTTGATTAAACTTTCCTCAGCTTTATAATTCGAATGCTCTCTTTTTTTATAATTGCGTTATACTTCATTTAACGTTACAGAATATTTTTTCTCTCTCTCTCAGATGTTCGAATTCCCTTCCGTTCATTTGAAAGTCCAATGAATCTTGTCCTCCGCTGGAATCGTAGAATTTCATGTCTGGCTTGTGATAAAAACAGGTTGGACACATTTCGTCGACCGGTAACCACGTTTCATTCATCTTTTCTCAGACCGATGAACGCTTTCATGCCTTCAGTCAGTTTATTTCACCGGCAATTTATACCCATCTGAACAAGAAACCCGAAAAATACTGTCATTCTCTTGGGAAATCGTTATTCTCCAAGTGAGCCTCGTCGTAACGCGAGAAGAAGCCACCGAGAATCGTGTTGTAGCGTTTCGCGTGATCCGTAAACGAGCTTAAACCGGTCGAATTGAAACGATAAATTCGCGGTACACTCCACGGCCACGAGATACCGTAATCGCCGCTTGGAAATACACGAACTGAGCCGTTACTTCCAATCGCGTTTAGTTATCGCGTCGACTTATTTCAATTACGAACACCGATTTTTGCTCTTTCCGACCTGTTATGAAATTTCTTTTCTCTTTTGCAAAGATCTTCGCTGTAGCGGAGATAGTAACAGTGGAAAATGTCTTTTAGTAGTCTGGTCAGTGATCTATAGAAAATTTCGAATAGTATACAGTGATTTATTTATTTATATACAATTAATATTCGGACAGCTTATAAAATAGAATAACTTTTTCAAAATTGGACCAAACGAATTGTGTTCTCGCGAGAAGTTAGAAGGATTAGTTTACCAAATGACAAGCACAGACAATTTTGAAAAAAATCTAATTAGTCCGAATTATGACGAAAATAGTAACGATATTTTACGATCTTTTTTATCTGGACCCCGTAATGAAAATTGAAAAAGTACATTTTGTAGATTTATGTCAATTATATATATGCAGAAAGTTTCTTGGAAATAACTGTAGTTTGTTTTGCTTTTGTATATACATAAGAAGATATTGTGAATAAAGATGCACATAAAAAAATTGATACCAGCAGTTATTTTGTAAGTTACAAGCATTTATATACGGAATTGCGTGTTGTGCTAATAGTTTCTTGTTTCTCTTAGCCAAATTCATTTATTTGGTACACAGAATTGGTACAATATTTTTCCTCGATTTCTATAAGCTTCTTCTATCTTATATTAGCAAATTGAAACCAAACTTATAAGCTCTGTTATTATTAAAAAAAAAAAAAAAAACTATTGGTTCAGAAAACAACGTGATTCGATTTCAAGATGGTCGAGAGGAAATTTTAGCAAACGCCTAATTCTCTTGTCCACGTTTGTACTTACTATACATCGCTACCTAGTCTTAGTTTCAACTGTAAAATCCGCTTAGAGTCTGCAACGCGTTTTATTTAACATTATAAAAGCAAACTCAGCGGAATACAACAATAACGACAGTAAAAAAAAAGAAAAGGAGAAAGTGTAGAAAGCGTGAAGTGGACAAATGTTACGCTTGACAATTTACACTTCGATAAGTGTTTGAATGGAACGAAGAAGTGTCAGTAAATATGAAGTACGGGAAGGAAAAGTTAGATCATTTCAAACAGGATAAATTTGCTCGATATTTTCCCCACTCGTCCACGTAACCATGTGAATTCCGTGCGGAAATTACAACTTGTAATCGCGCTCATCGATCAGAAAGCGGATTATTTTTATTTCGTCGTGACAATCCATTATTCATGCGTTCATCGAGCTAACAAAGGTCTCAAATTCAACAGAGAAATACAGAGAGATAAAAGAAGAAAGTAAGGAATCCCTGTATTTCTCACGATTTCCAAGACATCTCACAAAATTTCGTATTCCTCGAATTTTCCCGAAAGCGTCAAAATACTCGTGAATCATGAGCCATTCATTTTTAGAGCACTCTAAAGGAATCTATGGTTCTTTAATGGTAGCCCATTAAGAACCTAGAATAATCTTGACAAATTCTCTTTGATAATTGTTAGTTCTCCGCATACCAGCTGACAAATGATCGATAAAATGAAAAATTATCACAGGAAGTGGTAGATTCGGCTAAATATTTAATTTCTGTCTGAAATGCTACCAGTGTACCGTGTGCTGCACCGAAATGGTGAAACAGTTACTGAACGACGGAACTCTGGGTGAAAAAGACAAGCAGAGACACGACGACGCTCTGTCGCCGTAAAAACAGTAACAGACACATCTGCGGTGAATAGGCACTTCGTCCTGATACAGGAAAAATCGTCGTCCGAGCTGTTTGTGAAAACGGGAAAATGTTCTCTGTACGTCATGAACGAACGGTCGATGTACGAAAAATAAACCGTTTGTAGAAGTGAGACGAGCAACAGTCATCTAGAACCTGAAAGAAACATCTTTCTAAGCGAAAGTAGAAAAGAGAATATTTGAAAAAAGTGCCAATTTTGTGTCCCTTCAGTGGTAAAGTCTTAGGTCATCTGAAAAGTTTCTTTCGTTTTATAAAGAAATAATAGATGCACAACATTTTTTATTTTATATTATTTTATTCAATTATTTACAATCCATTTCGTTCTATCACCTATTCCCATTTCTTCGAAAGTCTTATGATACCATATTTTTAGAACTTCTGGAGTTTGTTAGCAAAATATCGTTCTGGGTGCATTTTTATGTCATTTATCGAACTAAATTTTTTACCGCGAAGAGAATTTTTTTAAAGGAAGGAATAAATAATAATTGCATGGGACAATATCAAATAATAACCATTTGTTCCTAACGATTAAAGACACTTGGGGCCTAGCGTCAGTCCCTTTCTCTTTTACGACCCTCTTTCTGTCTTCAAAAATGTTTCAGTTAAATTACGATACTATCACGATACTACAATACTGACGATTTAGTATAAATATTGACCAAAGGATACTAACCAAATTATTTAAATACTGACACTTAATATTTAAATTCTGACAAAAAGGAATTAAAATACTGAGCAATAAAATACAAACATTTACGATACTTCTCTATTTCTTTTGTGTTTATCATAATTTTACTATCAATAATTTTTTTTTTTGCTTATTATGCTAATTAAAGTACCCTTTTAATTTTAATTCGAACAGTATTAGAGCATTGGTTTCTTTGCCAGATATTCCTGAAGGTTGATACAAAACCTCTTTCTGTCTTTAAAAATATTTTAGTTAAATTAAGATACTATCACGATACTACAATACTGACGATTTAGTATAAATATTGACCAAAAGATACTGACCAAATTATTTAAATACTTTAGACTTAATATTGAAATGCTGACAAAAAGGAATTAAAATACTGAGCAATAAAATACAAACATTTACGATACTGCTCTATTTCTTTTGTGTTTATCATAATTTTACTATCAATACTTTTTTTTTTTGCTTATTATGCTAATTAAAGTACTCTTTTAATTTTAATTCTAACAGTATTAGAGCATTAATTTCTTTGCGACATATTCCTAAAGGTTGATACAAAATTAGGCCGTTTATAGAGACTTGTCCCTTTAATTCGCTCTATCGAATCGCAACGAGGACAGAAACTAATTGGCCCTCTTCGTCGTTAAAACACGAACCCCTGTCGAACGTGTATTTTTCCCCGTTTAACCCGTTAGAGTTTCTTCTTCTTCTCCGTTTATACGCGTGTTGCAGTTCATTATCACGTTTCAGCGGGTTTAAAGCAGGCCTCGTATCGTAACGTGGCGTGGAAAACGTGGGCTGGATTTACAGCGCGTATGTATTGATGTAAACGCGAAAGGGAATTAAAAACGGGGGAATAATCCCAGCAAAGTGGACTCATTTATGTATGCATGGTTTAACCCCGCATGTACCATTTCCACTACTCTACCCCTCTCCCTATTCTCTCTCTCTCTCTCTCTCTCTCTCTCTCTCTCTTTCCTCTTCTCGTGTAATGCATTCGTTGCCGCATTTTTCCAACCGCGAGCCAGCACGTAAAATCGGTGAAGTTTTTTAATCACCGCCAACGTGGACCTTCCCGCGCGATATCTGACATGAGCTGAGCGCGTTGAGAATTGTAATTGCATTTCAAAACGGTGGCTGAACCCTCCGACGGTGTGCCACTGTGGAAAACTTTTCGGCTGACTTTGGGAAAACCTCAACGTTGGGACACTAAACCCCCCATCCACTATTCTCGTAGAAAATATCTCGTTGAGCCGACGAAAATAAAATTCCAGCCTGTAGCAACTGACGCTAATGAAACTTCAACGTGATCCCGAATATATCTGATTAAACGTACCAATGTAACGGTGTGTTTCAATATTTTCTTAACCAATTCAGAGAGTTTATCTTCGCCTGTTACTTCTCTAGTTTCTTTCTATTTTATCTTTTTCCTTGCTACTCTGAAATCCTTCCTTCATGTACGTCAATTTACACGTAATCCTCGTTAACCATGAAACCGGTTTTTCTACGTTGAAAATACAACCTGAAGAGATACCAGAGCATCAAATTCGCGTCTCCTCTTCGAGGCTACGGTCGATTTGTCCCGCTCAAGGCATGACGTTCTATCAGGAAGAACTTCTGTGCGTTCAATAATTAACTGTAAACTAATTAACGCTCGTTAATGAACCCGCCGGAGGAAATTCACGCGTTAGAAGTTCCTTATTAAATTGAATTAAACGATCATCTCTCGGGCTATACTCGATGAATTTTCATTCCCGTGTTAGGAAATGTAGCTACACTCTCGTTCGTTGACTGTTAATTTGTAACGTTGAACAGTCCTCTATTTTCTTACAACGTTGTGCGGATAACAATGGCTAATTCTAACCAATTTTCACGGTTGTTCGACGTTTACTGTTCCTTTGTACAGCGAGTAAATTTTTTACGATAGACGTGAAATTCTTCTACGAGATACGTGGTGCATGGTATTACCGGTTTCAAGTGGAAGGTTTTCTTTTACAGCCTCTTGATGTTCAATCTGGCGTTGATGCTCCATGTGACTGACTCGAAATCCCCGAATTCAGAGCTCGCAGAGATCCTACATCGACCCATCAGATCGCTGATATTCCCTGAAGAGAGTACTGCAGGTGTAAGTGTATAAAATCATAACCAATAACCATAATTATCATGTAGAGTTCCATAATCGAGGCTGGCCAGGTGTAATTTAAAATAAACCGAGCCGTTTTCTTTTCTTAAAGTGGTATTAACCTATTTATTCTCATTTCGAGATATCAAGGTTTGCGTAAAAATATTGATAAATGAATTAGGATGATGTGTTTGAGATGTAAACATGTGAAATTTCGTTCTTCGATCAAAATTATTAAGTCTGTTACAAGAACACCAGGTCTTTTTGAGTTGCAAATGGACTTATGTCACTTTCAAACAAAATATTTAAGCCATTTTGCTTTTTTTTTGGTTTTCTAATCACGTGCACTGGTGAAAAATTCAATGTGCACCGTCTCGTAAGGCATAAACAATCGTTAAATTTTAATTATAAACACTTTTTTATATCTACTATAGTTTTCAAGATTTATAGGGAAATAAAGTAACATTAAGGAAAAAGGGCAAACAAAAATAGCCCGATACTTCTCCCGAGATTAGGTTAGGTTAAGTTAGGTTATGTTTCTCTCGAGGTTATTTAAAAATTGGCAGAATTTCGAAGAAATCGGAATTTTCGAGTCACCGAGGTTCTCTTTAAAAATTCCCTCAAATGCAAAGCGTTAACAGCGTTAGCACGCATGGTAGATTTAGTGTTAATCATGTTCTGAGTTACCAAACTTTCTCCAGAAAAATTCTTCTCAAATTGCTTGAAATCAATTTATCAAGAAAAAAATCAAAATAGAAATTTCTTAAGCCTAAAATACAACTGAATACATATTTTCTTGTTAGCTCTTCTTTGCCTTGGCGATTCCATTGGAAGATCCCTATAAATCAGTTTCTATAGCAGACTTCTTCGAAGCCACGTACAATCTTCCAACAAACGCGAGCGACGAGGCACTCTGGTTAAACGGTGGTGAACGTAGGAAACGAAGAAGCTTGGATAGAGCTACGCTCTACGATGTTGTCGAGAACAAGTTCGTCAAGTGAGTGTAGAAATTGATTATCATGAACGTCGTAATACGTGCATACTATACGTGCTAGTAGAAAAGCGAGGAAAACGTAGAAAAGAAATATAGATGGCACGGGTATGCTGACCTAGAAGTTATAGTAGGTCAGCGAGTAAGTCTTTATTTTATTTTTCACTTTGCCTTTTTCTATCCCGACTTTTCTGCACAGCCACGGTTATCAGGGTCACGAATGCCTACTGAGGACCATTTGCGAAACTTCGGAGCATTCGTTGAGACATAACGGGCTCATCGGTGACATTCTACACGTGATCTTCACGTAAGTTTCTTCGTTAACTTTTACATTAGCTAAATCTAACCTCTGACCGTTCATAAAGAATTAATTAACGTTCGGGGGGTATGTATACCTAGAAATTTCAAAATTTTCGATGGAGTTTCTTTTTTTTTTTATAAAGGATCACATCTTGAAAATGTCTCTTGAAAGTTTCACGTTGATCTGGCGAAAATTGAATGTCATATAGACAGAGTAAAGCCGAGCGCTTCGAAGCTTCTTAAGTAGCATAACTTTAAGAACGTGTTTCCGTTGGAAGCGTGTACTTTTAAAACTGTTGAGGGATTATGTGAAATAAAAGAATCGTGTAGAGTAATAAGATGTATAATAATTATATTCAAAAAGGACGATGGAAGAAATATAGGCGTCCCTAAACTCTAATTCGCCGATAAAATAACAGGAGAGAATCTGTTATTTTCCAATATCTTTAGGATGTGCAGTTTTACATGAGATATAAGAAATATTAATGCTTTACTTTAATAAAAACGCGTGCCAAAAATATTTTAGAAACTGTTGATCCATTTCTCTTGAAATGTTTACGCGTTTATTTTACACCGTGAAATAAATTGATTCTCCACGGAGGATTTTCTTTTTCAAAATCGAAAGTCGAGTGATTTTCTTCTAACGGAGAATTCATACTTTAAGTTCAAACAGTCGTTATTCTGTTGAAAATCGGCGGTGATTTATTTTAGATTTGCATACTTAAAACAAATTGCAGCTTTCTGGGATTCGGAAGAACCCTGTGAAAATACCGTTTGGAAAAGGGATTCTATGAAAACAGTTGTGTGAACATTTTTCCTTACATTTTTACAAACGCTTTCGCAAAATTTATACGATGCATCTGCCTTTTGACAGAGCAAGAAAGAAGCTCACTCTCTCTCCTCACTCTCTCTCTCTCCTCACTCTCTCTCTCCTCACTCTCTTTCTCTCACTCTCTCTCTCTCCCTCTGTCTCTTTCTCTCGCCCCTCTCTCTCTCTCTTTACTCTCTCTCTCCTCACTCTCTCTCTCTCCTCACTCTCTCTTTCTCTCTCTCTCTCTCCTCACTGTCTCTCTCTCTCCTCACTCTCTCTTTCTCTCTCTCTTTCTCTCACTCCCTCTGTCTCTTTCTCTCGCCCTCTCTCTCTCTCTCCTCACTCTCTCTTTCTCTCTCTCTTTCTCTCACTCTCTCTCTCTCTCTCCCTCTGTCTCTTTCTCTCGCCCTCTCTCTCTCTCCTCACTCTCTCTTTCTCTCTCTCTTTCTCTCTCTCTTTCTCTCACTCTCTCTCTCTCTTTCCTTTTCTCTTCGGCGGAGCCCACGCTTAGATCACATTTTCGTAGCACATGATCGAAAGCACAATTCCGAGCGTCGGGGCATTGTTCGCGCGGGAGCATAATGCGCTAAAGGATTCAGCTGAAAATTTGGTCGGCGCGCGACCTCCTTTTGCGCGGCGCAAAAAAAAAAAAAAGGGAAAAAGAAAAAGAAAAAGAGAGCCAGGCCTTTTTTCGGCCGGTCCAAGGCGGCGCAAATTGGAGTAGATACACAGACCCGTGTAGAAAAGCAAATTTGGTTTAGCTTTCTCGCTTCTCTCACACACCAATTCACTAGCCAGCTCCTTCTCTTCGTTCAGTTCTAACTTGCATGCACAACCATCTACCACGGTTGCCAGTGCCACGGCTCTTTTACACACTACGCATATATTCGTGTCTGTGTTTTCTATGTGCTGGCTCGTGGGTGGATAAACTCTCGAGCCAGGGACGTATGAATAAAAAAGGTGGGCCCGCAGGCAACAGTGACGCCGCATTGTCGTCGTCTTCGGTTCGTCGACGACATCCTCTTGCTGTCGTGAAAATTCCACGTGGTTACATTTAACTACGACCCAGAGAAAATAGTCTGGTTACAGACTCGAAGAAAATTCTATATCTTAGATTTTCAGATATCTTTCTAAACACCATTAAATTCTGTCCTTTTACAGCCTCACTGATTCATCTTCAAATCCTGATCAATATTCTTTATATGGAATATATTATTCTGGTATACAAGTTTGATGATTTCAACATGTACGGAATGTTCTTTGAGGTTAAGTATATAGTATCATCTAACTTACGTGTCCACATGTTCCTTTTTAATGAAATACAAACTATTTGGAACCTTTTAGGCTGTTTAATTTTCGGTAGAATGACAATGTAGTAATTTTACTTCAGAGTTGTACGATCTTAACAAATAAGTTTCACTTAAGAAGGAAAGTTTTATACAGGGTTAACAGAGGTCGGTACTTTTCCACTCAAAATTTAACGCTCTTCGATATTTCGGCTATTGAGATGCAGGAAGAAACTCCAAATCTTCTGCTTTTGTTAAGGGTTTTAAAGCGTTCATGACAATAAGGAAAAATCAACGAAGGAAACATTAAGACGCGTATTGAAAACCTTAACCTCAAAAATAGCGAAGGATCACGTCCGTATCGTAAACCTGGTCGAAATTAATCATCCTTAACATATATACATAAGTCGATTTTCTCGAAAACGAAGCCTCGGATGAGAAAGTCTTCTTTTTTAACGTAGAATCATCTCCTGCCCAGTTGTACTACTATTTTGCAGCCTACTCTGTGTTATACAGTGCTGACATTTAAGCGTCGTATTTGAATGACCCTTTAGTTCCGGTCAAAAGTATTATAGACATTTTTATTATTACTACTAACTGTGAAAACTGTTTCTTTGGACATCTTCTGTTCCACGAAGCAAATAAAAATTGCAAACGAGGTTTGTTTTGTCGTTGAAGTTGTTATCACGGCGGAGACGAGGCGTTGCCTTCCTTGGGAATCCTTTCGCGCGGTCTCACGGGTAATTTGAGAAAATGGAAGTAGTTGAGAAGCTGTGAAAAAGTCATGGAAAGGGCTTATTTGCCTTGTAACAATGGACAGCACGTTATTGTGAGATTCGCCAGATGTGGTTTGATGAAATTGCATCGATACACAGAATGAGCCACCTAATTATCATCTCTAACTACAGATAGAACAAAGAACATTTTTATGTGTAATTTACATTATTCCAAAGAGTGAATAAGATAGAAAAAACACTCTTTTTCTTATAAATGCCATTTTTCCGGTTCTTTTCAATATCTCTATGTATGCATTAACTCTTTGAGGCACATGATTTTAAAGAAAAAAAGAAATCCAAGTTGCATAGAATCTTTTTTAATATAAAAAAGTGGAAAAAAACGTTCATTTCAATTATTTAACATAAAATATTACTTAAAATGAGAAAAAAAGATCATGAAATTTCGATAAATCCTTTATTAACAGAATGGGACTTAAATAATCCTACCATGCAAGAAATGTTTGAAATGAAAATTATTGAAACATCTTTCTTCCAAAAGAAAATGGCGCTTTGCATACAGTACAGCCACAGGAAGTGAAAAACGCACATTGTCTCCGAGTAGTACGTTTTAGTAGATGTTTCGAATCTTTTTCTCGTATTTCCCATGAAACAGTGGGTTAAGAGCCTTTTTCATCTGCAGTGGAAGTGCAGATGTTGATGGTACATTTTTATCAATTAAAATCTGAGCAATAAACCTTTGTGCGCACTGCACCTTGAAAAGTTTCAGCTCCATGTTTTCACCTAATTGTTTGTAAACAATATATGAATTAATAACAGCTGTATCCAAAAAAGAAGAATAGTATGCGGTGCCGCCATTTTTTACTACGTTGGTCTAGTTTATTATTATCCAATAACTGATCAAATTTATCCACTACATTCATGTTCGTATTATAATCAATAATTAATTGTTCGGAATTAGGTTGGTTAAAATAGATCCCACCATGCATAAAAATCTAAACGAAGAGTGAGACAGTTTTTAACCTAACCTAACCTCAAAGAGTTAAAGAATACATATCAGTTCAGTCCCTAAATTCATGCATTCTCTGAAGAAACTTCTGAAATAAACTTTGAAAAAATTTGTTAATTCTGTTACTAGCCAGCGTTTTTCTTGCAAATAGTAAACATTAGAATTTCGATTATATAATGTTCGCACTTTAAACTTCTAAATCAAACGTGGAACTGCCTTTCATAGAAATATCAAGTTTCAGCGACACTAAAAGTCATTTCAAGATTGTGAATAAACGCGATTACTATTATACGCTTCCCTTGCACTATGGTTTATAATTAAAAATTTTCTTTCACCATCCGTAGCTATAAGAAAATAATTAAAAGGTCTCCTTCGGGTGTTCTCGATACAACAGGTTGACAAATAATAAAGAAAAACCGTAAGAAATATCGATGGATAACTTCAACATTTCTCGACTACGAGTGAAACTTCCAAGAATACGCGAGACTATGAAAGCCTCTAGAAGAAAAGAGCCACGTTTGAAGATTGCATCGTGCCTTTCGACGCTTCCTCTCCGAGTTTCGTTTTTCTTTTTTGTTCTTATTTTCTTGTACCTCTATCTGCAGAAAAACCAAGGTATTTTACGACAAATTCGAAGAGAGCAAAAAGCTCGCTTGGAAAGAAACCATGAACCTGTATTTTTAAGCCACGCTTCGCTCTTATAACAAGATTACATTGTTTTTCACCTTTTATCTACAAAATGGAGGCAGCAATAAAGCAGAGAATGCGAAACGCGTGCCTCCTATCTTCGCCATTTCTTCTGATTTGAAGTAAGAGGGGACACGATGCGAAATAAAAGCGCAATGAAACAATCCCTGTTCGTTTCTGGCGAACTTTTTACGAGCATGCACGATATGCAACGCGTATTACCATACACGCTGATTCTGGTCGCTTAATCATCTCTCAGTTAAAATAGAGTAAGAGTTAGACAGATGTGAGATAGTCGAGAAACAAGAAAATATTTTTATTTATTACGTTCTTCTATAAATAAGATCGTACTTTTCGGTATAAAATAATAGTCATTTCTTTTTTTAAGCGAAGAAAACTTTGTCGAATAATCTATCTAGGTCTATAACTTCTCTCCAACTTGGAGGCAACTGAATAATTCCGTTCTTCCAGAACTCGTCATACTTTTCTATGAAAAATACAGACATTTATAGACCTCTTCATATTGAACTGAATATTAATTAATATCTCGCTGGAACCGAGCAACCATTAGGGTCATTTTATAGAAAACGATTATAAAGAAGAATTCCCTTTTCTTTTAGATTTAATCCTAATATTAACAAACTAACGATACTAAAAAAATAACTGCACAAACATATGCGCAGCATAAATTTTCGTTTTCAACAGTTTTTATTTTTGCAAATCCATTATTTTATAAATTGAGTAACAAAAGTACCGTATAAATCGGAGGATAGATATATAAAACAGCAGTTTTTGTCTCCACAGTTCTGTTCAATTCGCTAAAACACTTGACCGGTATTAAATTGACCCCAAAATGCAAAGAATCACATGAGAGGAATTTAATAGGCCGCGCCGTTAACAAGTCTCGCTACGTTATACGTAGTAGCTCGTTACTGCTTCGTATATCAAGAGGAAGAAGAATAAAGAAGGAGAAGCAGAAGAAGAAGAAGAACTCCTTATTATCGTCCAGATGTTATGTACCAGGGTTACGCGTTGTTTTCAGACCGAGAAGCTCGCGACACGAGCAACTGCCGCAGGACATTCTTCAGGCTGAAGTGGTCGGACGTAATGGAAGCTGCTCCAAGTACCGACCGCAATGCCCCGTGGGACTCTTCGACTTGATTGGAGTCCTCGGTTGAGACCTGAAAAACCACCGTTGCACTACAATCGAGTAACCTGTTCGATTTTTATGCTTGTACTTTAGCAGCCGGTTCCGTTCGAACGAGCATCATGAACTCACGATAATTTGATCGTTCTACAAACTGTCTTTCTTCAATAAAATACTCTATTTTAGAATTCCGGAGAAACGTGTATTTAAATCTTTTCACCTGACAATTAGTTCCTTCATAATTGTAGTAGAATTCCGATAATTAAACATACTTGAAATATCAGCTAATGCTAGATTATTAGGTTATATATGTTTGATATAATAAAAATGGGAGAAATAATATGAAAAAGGTTAAACATAGTTAATAAACTAACGTTTTGTAGAAACTTTTCGAAGACTTTTGAAAAATTTTTCAAGTATCACAGGAATGATGGTAATTTGAAGAGAAAAATAGAATTAAACGTTTCTAAAAGTCGCGAAAGGCTTCGATGTTTGCCATTTTTAATCGTTTGTAATTAATTGTGGATGATTAATACAATTAATATAATAAAAATGTAATTATTGTAGTTAATTATTTCTAGAAAGACGACCATAAATCGTGGAAAACTTCGATTTACACTATATTTAACCATTTGTGGCTCATAGTGAAGTAAATAATTTATATAAATTTACAAAATGTACTTTATAACTTCTTAAAAAGACTCACGTCGTTTGGTCTAATTTAGAAAAGATTATTCTATTTTGAACGGTGGCTAAATATTAATGGAAGTCACTATGGTCTAAAATCTAACCTCTAACAGACGAATGTTAGGTTAGGTTAAGTTAGGTTAGGTTAGTTACAACGAACAACGTTTTGGAACGAATTAATTCATTACAAAAGATCCCCTTGCATTTAGTTTCGTCTTTAAATCATCGTAATTATTCTAGTTTTATTATACTGAATAAATTTCCTCGTGAAATGCCAAGATCGTATAATTACAATAATGAAAGTAACGTACGGATGAAACATCCGTAGGGTAGAAGCGTAACAATACGAGGCGTTAAAAGCCTCTCGAGTAACACTATCGCGACTACGTGGCCACAGTTTATTGTCCCCAAAGAGACCAAGATGCCCTGTTATCGAATTATCTTCCTGAAACCTGCTTATACACCTGCACGTAATTGTCTAGCGATCGTAAGTCCCAGGCGTGTTGAATTGACGGTGAACAGTTTTCCAACAGCTTCCTGAGAAAATCAGGTAACACTTCTCTTATTTCTATCGTTCCTAATGAAAAACAGGAAATCGTTGTAGCTATCCTAGATAAAATAAGAATAAGTAAGTTCGATTTCCATTTAAATAACACACCAGTCTGTCTGAAAAATAACTGAATTATCGATATAAATAATTCAAACACTGATAGTTGCTTGGTATTTAAAAGCCAAAAGTTTATAATTGAACGACTAGTCAATTAGTTTATAACCATTGAAAAATTCTAAGATCTTCACAGTTGGTCACCACACTGTATTTTAGCCATTCAACCTAGTCATTCATTTTGACTCTAATATAACAAATTTAAGTAACAATCTCCCCTTTTGAACCTCGTTCTCGAGTAAAGAGATTGATTAAAGGATGATTATTGAGACACTGAAAAATTGTCATAAGTCATAAAGCAGAAAAATGAAAGTTTAATTGTTTTATAAAGAGAAAGTGTCCATTGTCACGTTTAATTCCGATCAAAGATATCTAATTTTATATTGTACTTCGAGAGCTGCAGCTCATATTTCACGTTATTTCTAGACATGGTTTCCTATCAGAAAATCTCCCTATTATTATAATATTACTATTATTATTAAATTCATCCATAAAATTAAGATTGGATAATGTTCATCGAAACGGATGAACGGAACAGCAGCATAGCAGATGATTTATTTGGCTTTTGTTTATCCCCTAGCTGCAATTACAATGGATTATTATAGGCAATATTCGACGAGGAATGAGAGAGAGAGAGAGAGAGAAAGGAGAGGTTCTGTGAATTTAATACGAACCCATAGATGTAACTTCATCCGACGGAATCAGAATCAAAGGTCCCTTAATCTGGAAAATCGGAATTTCCATTGACAAGGGATTCTAGGCTGACTGGACAGGACATTGATCGCGTCAATGGGTTTCACATCGTTCGGTTTATTGTCAGTTATAACGTTCAAAGCTTGCACACATATTTGCAGACCGATTACAAACTTAACATCAGCCATACCTTATAAATGAACACAAAATTCACATACTACGTTACTTTGACACGTGTTAGAATTAGGTTATTAGGTGTAGAAAGAAATTCTTTAGGATTGAATTCATATAATCAGTATAGCTATTCAAAACGAAATACTCGTAAGCACATCGACTTAACACTAGATATACCAAGAATTAACATATACAAATCTCTACCAACCAGTTATTTTGGACTCTGTTATGTATTAAAATGAAATATTTATTATTTAGGATTGAATGTTTATTTTTTATTTGTAGTTTTTACGTTAGTTAAAATATAAACAAATAAAGATTCCAGTATTTCTGAATGAATATATAAACTTTAATTGATAATTAACCGTAAATTTCAATAATTGATTTATTCTATCTTACTCCTTTAGAGTTTTATTTGTGGAGTCACGTGGAAGAAATAGTTTATGCCTGAAATAATGAAAATCGGGATCAATTAAAAAGTAATATCGTTCAGGCATTCGAAGCAGTTAAAAGATCGAACATGTTAGTTTCGGTTCACGCTTCACTAATTCGTCGAGCAAGAATTTACCTACAATTGCAAGGAAGACATTTTCAACATTTGTAAATTACTAGAATAAATCGATTATTGATATTTACGGCTAATTATTAATTAAAGTCGTACCATATCCTAAAGGATACTGTTTACAGATGCAACCAGCAATGAGAATTGCAGGCTGGATCTGGCGAATAAAGTAGACTCTAAGTACAGACGTATCTAACAGATTTTCAAACTCGATTTTCTCAAAAATGACGCCCCGTATGAAAAAACCTATATTCCTTGTTTTCGACTAGATTTTATGTGAGGAATCATCACCTTACACAATATACATATATATTGTACACAGATAACGTTTGATTACCAAGTTAGAGCAATATAAAAAAATACTCTTTGACACGGTACAAAAGAAACATCCTCTGATAAATTGACAAAATCGATCCATCATCTGTCCGTTACAATAGTACGTTTCATTTGAGAAATTGATCGTCAGCATTCGGTGATTGAAAGCTGAATTGGAGGGCAGTAATTTGATGCAATCAAATCAATTCTCGCGAAATCTATTTTAAGTTTCAGCGGTAGTAAAAAAAAAACAACAAAAAAAGAAAGAAAGAAGGAGAACTGTTGTTATTGATGTTTGCATAGTGTGACAGTTAGTTCAACATACCTCGAAGCAAGTTGTCAACAGATCCAAGACGTGATAGCAGAATGTCTCTTGGAATGATAGCTGGTGGAAGTTTAATCTCGTCCTGACGTTTCGGGAGAACCGGCCATAAAACCTAACAAGCTCAACCTTTCCCCTGTGATAAAGGAGCTGCCAGTGCTTTCAATCGTCAGGAGAAAGAAAGAGAGGAACTATAATCGTTACACCTGGCAAGATTCGATCCTGAGTTCTTATCTACCTAGAACTTGACTGTCATCGTCACGTTTCTGATGCAATTCCTGAAACCAATTAATTGTTTCCTTAGATTTCTAAATTTCACAAATTTCTTGACAATTAACTAGTATCACTGATAAATGATACATGATAGAAATGAGAGAGCAAATTTGTTTCCTTAACCCTTTGCCCTATAACAACGAGTTAGACTCGTGACACAGATTCTAACTAAGGTTCGACAAAAACAGTTATATTAGTAACAAATATTAATTTGAATTCCAACTTTCCTCTTAATTGATAAAGCTAAGGATTGTCAGTTACAATTAATCTATAACACATTAGCGTTTCATATGCAAAATGGTATTAAAACAATAAGCAACTGATGCTTAAATGTGTAGTTAGAAAAAGAAATTATAGGTTAACTCTTTACGGCACAGGATTTCAGGTAATAAAATAGACCCATGTTGCACAGAAATTTGATTACCAACTGCTTTACGTAAATAAGACGAAATAGAAACATATACGCATGCAGTTATTGCAATATCTCGAGATGGGACTAAAAATGTCCCGCCATGCATTACGGTGCATCAAAAAGGTGGGACACTTTTAATCCCACCGTGCCCCAAAGAGTTAAGAGGTTAATTAAAAGAAAAATATGTGTTGTCTCATAGATCGCAATTCTTGTACTTCAGCGTCCAAGATTTTAGTGCAAAGTCCAGATAGTGTACAGTCCAAGGTCATTTTAAGGTTATACAATGTCGTCGAAATGTATACACGTCGTGTCTTTTCAAAGGACATAAGTTGTTTCGTTTTGTAGTAGAAGGTACCACTTGCAGCAGTGTATTTCCATTATTCAAACTTACTATGAAAATGGGCATTCTTTAAAATACTCATGAAAATTAAATTAACCTAAATTAACCTAAAACTAAGAGCCATCAAATGCCAAAAAGAAAACATAACATCGACAGATATCATCAAGATGAAAACAAAACACAATCTGTTTGTGAAAACCGAAATTACTTTCTTGCCAACACAATACTATGGATTTACATGCCTTATTTTTCGGCCAGTATCACATGTTTGTGATTTTATTCGTACAGCCAGATAAACAAACGAGAAATGAGTAATAAAATACAAACTTAAAAATCAAAGATAATTAAGGACACATTTACACTATCTATTTTCTTCTTTAATTGGTGTGATTTTTCTGTCTACTAGCATTTGTCTTCAAATTTGTGAAAAATTCTTGCGACAAGATTCTCTGATTCTCACGTAAATAATGAGTGATAAAATGCAAACTTAAAAATCAAACGACGCATTTATTTTAACTGTTTCTTTTATTCGTTCGATTGTTGTTTTCAAGCATACTTTTTAGTCTATGTAAAGTTGCTAGTTTGTAAAAAATAGGGATGGCCGTCAAAGTGTTAAGAACGATAATGCTATATGTCAACACGCATCTGCAAAGGGTTAATGAGTACCAATGAGAATCGTAAATAGTCAATATTTTCGTTAGCAGAGTGTGAACACATTTTGCCACTAAAAATGAATTTAAGGGAATGTAACATGAACATTACACTGTCACACGCGCGAGTCACAATAATTAGACATAGAGTATTAAGAAAATTTAAGGGAATTTTGCAGAACGGAGGTGTACCACGTCGCTATCGCGGAAATTCTTCCCCTGACTTCCGGTCCGCCGCGCCATCGTTGAACGCCTCGAATCGTTAGGAAAAAGTGTACCGTAAGCATTTATTCCGGTGGAACCGTAATGTTCATAAGTGAGCGTCAGTTGGACGAGGTTATTATCAAGAGAAATTACTTTCAGCCGGAAGAATCACGCTTCCGGTTCCACCGCCAGGTGTGTGTACACATTTCGGTAAGTTAATGCTCGTGGTAAATTAGCCGAAGCAAAGAGGGACGAAGAGAAACGTGGAGAAGTAGTACAGAGAGAAAGAGAGAGGGAAAAGTACCTTTGCCACTTTTTTTCCCTCCTATTTTCCGTTCTTCCTTCCTTGCCTCCTTTTCCATCACGTTTTTGCATCTGACAGAAAATCGTATCGTGCTGCTTTCAGCAAAATCGCACGTAAAAGGAGAACGATATCGTCTCTTCATCGCACCTTTCTATCCATCTCTTTTCTTTCTTCTCTTCGCATCCGTTTTTTTTAAATAATAAGCCGCGCGCAATTTCTTGCTTGGCCAAGATACCGGATGTCCTGTGAATACAGCCTTTTGAGCGTGTCTCCTTTTACTCCTGGACCATTCCACTCACCGTCTTTTTTAATAAGGACGTGCACGATTTAAACGACCACGGTTTGTCCAGTTGAAAGTCACAGAGAGACCTCGGTTAGGTATTTTGGTGAATCGAGGAATTGGTCGAGTGGACGGTATCTATTTGCACTGTGACGAGACTGTTTTTGAAAATGAAAATTGGAAGCTTACGTTCTGTTTAAAAGTACATTTTTGCGTGGTACAATATTTCTGATGAAAAATATACACAGTTAGAGAACGCTTGATTAAACGCACTGATATTTTCACTGTATTTTTGTTTAGTGTAGTTCAAATAAATAAATTCTATTTCTTTTTTACAACATAATAGGTATTATTTAAAAATGAAAGTCACGAAAGAGCGGCAAGATTGAAAATAATATTTGGAAATATTGAAAATAACAAAAATTAGGATTTTTGATGTTATAAAAGACAACGAATGGATTTTTCAGCTAGATAATATTTGCAATACATATCGCAAAATTAATTAAAAACTGGTTTGAAGAGTAGAAAATAGCCTGTTTACAATGGTCACCACTATCATCTGATATAAATCTAATAGAAAATGTGTGGGAATATTTATCAAGGAAGATTTACATGAATAATAGACAATTTTCTTCTCAAGAAGAGCTCATGAATACTATTCAAAAGGAATGGAACGGTATATCACTTGACTGTATAAAAATATTGCATAAATCATCGCCCAATCGTATATTTCAAATTATAGAGTAAATAATTAATTATAAATAATTAACCATTTGCACTCGAAGTTTTTTTTTCATTCATATTACCAGCAACTCGAAGCAATTTTAGTGAAAAGATCATATTTACATGTAAGTTAATGATATACGCATTAAAATAAATTTCATCGTTGTGTGTTATTATTTTTTTAATTGTTTATGAATACAAATGTTATGAAATAAATAAAAAGATAGTCGAAATATTCTATAAATAGTTTTTACGATTTGTTTTTGTCCTTATGTTAAAAACTGAAAATTATTTGCATTGTCCCCGTAGCGGAGCCCTTCGAGTGCAAAGGGTTAATAATAATTAATTATAAATAATTAATAATAATTAATTATAATATTAATTATAAATACATATTTCCCAAGTGTCCAGATACTTTTTAGCGGTAATGTATGTGCGTATTCATCGTGAGAAAAGATAGAAGCTCGAAATTTCGTTGTATTTCAACAGAATTCTATTTCATTTTTATACTGATGAAATTTTTAACATATGTATCCTCGACATTTCGAAACTTTCCACTGCGTAAAGCCCTTTGAACGTGGAAAAACGATGAGTTCTTTCGATAACAATGATTCGACGAGGGCAAAGCGTGGATTGATTGAGTGGACGCGAAATAATGGTGATTTTTACAGGTTCGACGCGGTGTTTGCGTGAAAAAAATAGGAAAAATTTGTCAGAGCACACGAACCAATTCGAGTTGCCTGCAAATTGGCCGTCGGGAAACCGTTTAAAATTACCGCTAATGTTTTTAACGCGTTGCTCAAAAAATCGCTGAGCGCACAATGTTCCGTCGAACTCGTCGCGAAACATGTTTACTCAGCGTTAACCAATGCTTTTGCGCTTGTTGCGCGACGATAAATTATCAGCTCTATACTCGACGTCTAATTGTACCAAGCAATTGTTTTGAAAATCGACAGAGTTGAATTTTACTCATACTCTTCTCTTCTCATCCCTTTCTCCCACGAATCTTATTCACTGCACGCTTCCAATTTAATTACAAAACAAATTTTACATTTTCACAAATTTGAAAAGTATCTATCTCCAAACTTTCGAAAGCAATTTGACAAATTTGTACGAATGAAAATTGAACGTCTACCTTTCTACTGAAATCTCCCGTAACGAAAGGATCAAATTGACCGATACTTGTAATAAAAATTTGCTAATAAAGGTATAGATGTAGATGTAAGCAATCAGCAGTGTGTTAAAGAGAAGAAAAAATAAAGAAAACATTGAGGAAACTTTCGGACTGTACACAGGAGCCCAATTTTCGTTAGCCGATTAGAGGGGGTTGAAAACTGGGCTCTAGTTATGCCTTGGCTATCTGGAACAGCTGTACATATCTAGTTAAAGGTTGACAAAGCTAATTTTGTAAAGTGTGCGTCTGGGACTGGACGTGTTAAACGGTTCACAGATGTGGAAGGGATAAAAAGACTCCTGCGACTGGATAAAGGGAGAATTATTCCGGAAAATATGAGAATGAAGCCGTCGCCGGAAGTAGAGGGTTGAAATACACGATACTTTAGTTGTTTGCTGAAGACACTTGAAAAAGAAAACATTTCTAACGTGATTTTTATTCCGTAGAAAGTGATTGCTTCGTAATATAACAATTTTCGAATAACGAAAGCTTGAAAGATCGAAAGTTCCTTCGATTGACTATCTTTAACCTCTTAGAAAGCAACCAAAGAGAAACATCTATGGTCACAAGGTATTTCTGTGTATTTGGTTGAATATCCATGTTGTTCTGTAATATGATTTACTATAGAGTGTTCCAAATTTCACGCAACAAATAATTTTGATAGAACACACAGGTTTTTAATGAAAAATTCTGAATTTTGTTATTGATTCATACAGTATAGGGTTATGTATGGAAAAGCATTTCGGGTAAATGATTTTCACGACTTTGTTAGCACATATACACACTTTTGTCGAAATATTTTTTTTGTTTTGTTTTTTATTATGGAAGATTAAATTCGACAGAAGGACAGTGTACTAATGATTGATACACTGAATAAATCTACTGTTCATTTTCATAGGAAATTGGAGAGTAAAATAGGAAAGACTAGGAGAAGAAAGTTTAACTTGGCATAATTCCATGATTTTAATTCTCGAAGAGGAGGCGAAAGTATTCGGTAAAAGGTAATGTTCGTTTCATTTCGAGGCGAGTTCCGGTGGCAATGATTGGAGATAAAAGTTTCCCTTCGAGGAAAAAGGAAGTGGATCGCGATCCGGGAAAGTTAATCTATGGCAAAATTACAATCCGGAAAGTTCGCGGATGACAAAAGCAGAGGACGTCGGCGTCGATGATTACGCGTTAGTTAGCTCCGATGGAAAACGAGCTACATTGGAATGCAATTAGTTTTTCGGCTCGGTCCCTATCCAAAAAACATCGAAGAACTATGTGTTCTGACTGGTAGAAAGTTTTCGTGTTCGACGTTTCAGCGAATTGAATTAATTAATGTAAGGATTGTTTAAAAGAAATTCCACATCTATGAGTTAGAGACGCAGGAGTTACTTTAACAATAATATCATAATAACTAATACTGATGGTAGAAATGGTCAAGTTTACTATATTAAGGAAAAGACTCAAGGTTCGTGGGGCAAAAATGAAACTGGTTAACACTTTAGTTACATTAACCAGAACCTTAAAAACATTTGTAATTGAAAATGTTTTATTTGCTATTTTATAAATTATTCTTTTATTAGAGTATGCATTAACACGTACAATTGTTCATTAACATTAATAATCAGACACTCTGTAAAATAGAATGATTTTTTTAAAATTGACCCAAATGGAGTGAGTTTTTTTTTTTTTCTTTTGAAAAGTGTTTTACTTGCTATTTTATAAATTATTCTTTTATCAAAGTTCGACTTAACGTGACTTTCATTAATATTCAGACAACCTTTAAAACAGAAAGACTTTTCTAAAATTAGACCAAACAACGTGAGTTAATTTTTTTGAAAAGTTAGAAGAATTAATTTACTAGACGACGTGTGAGAAGATTTTCGAAAATATTGCCTATTACACGATGCAAAACTCAGTTTTTATTTCTATTATTACGAATAAATAAATAAATAGATAATTTAGATAAACGAAAGATTGTTCAAGTGTACTGTTACTATCAAAAATGCATTAATTACATTTCCTTTTCCATTATAATCCATTTTAAACGACAATAAAAAATAATTTGTACAAGAAGCATCATCTTCCATAGAATTATGCTTTTCACTGCACGTCTGGTAATATAGAATCACTTTACTTTAATTTGAAGAATAAGAAAAAAAGAGAAAAGAATGGCTTGTATTCAAGTTCAAACGAAAATCTTCTTGTTCGTTGAAAGAACAAGCAAGATCCCTTGATACGATATTATAGTCTCGTCAGAAGTGGTCCACTCAATCTCTCTCTCCCTTTCCAGCAGAATTATTTGCAGGATCATAATCAAAGTGTCCGTGGTAGGAGAACGCAAGCGTGGCTATCTCTGTGGCAAATGAAAGTTTCGCGGTTTCGTAGAACAGCGTTGGTTGGGCTAGCAAAAAGACGAGATCCGGATGGAAAGAGGATGGTCGTTGGCAGCGGTAGATGGACGCGGTTTGTTTAAACGAAATGACGCAAGACTCGTGGATTTATGCGATGGAAAATGCAATTTCTCTCTGGTCTGCTCGACCAGCTACAATCAACCCCATCCACCGTACCAACCGAGGTCTTTGTCCTCCTCCCTTCTTTCCTTTCATCACCAGCGTCATCCACTCCCTTTACTCCTTCATCACCCATTGCTTAAAACAAGATCTATTCGTTGTTCGTTACGATATACGTATTATGAAGATGAAAGAAAAGAAGAAAAGAAAGAGAAAGAGAGAAACGTCGTAGTTATGAGAATGAAGTTTGAAATATCGTTCTTCTTTCGCCCCTTACCTCCACGATTATACCTTTATCCAAGAACACACCATTACCCTTCGTTTCATATTTCCCGCCAAACTCTCGATTTAGTTTTTTGCACGATATGTTTCATTGTTCCTATCGTGGTCGTCTTATCTCTGCTTTATCCACTTGCTTTTTTGCTACTCCCGATTTTTTGCGTTATCTTTGATCGAGGGGACCGAACGTTGATGAAACATGAATCTTTCGTACAAAGTCCTGGATAGGTTTTTCTTTCCTCGATCAATCCATTTTATTTTTTTTTTTTTTTTTTTTCAAATTGTAACTTTGTTAGTCGAATTCGTTTGTACATTTTAAGGAAACGAAAATTTGTCGTATACCAGAGGATAGGAATTAGCGGAGAGAAGAAAATGAACGTTTGAAAAGGGAAGATATACCAGAGCCTGGCATCGATTTTCGTTTCACGCCAGGCCGGAAACCACTGCCCTCCCCGAAACTGTCCAGTTTGGTAATCAACGTACCAAGAGGGTTTAATGGTGGCCGCGGTGGCGGTGGCTTTATTTTCAGCCCTATCCGAACTTGAATCCTATCAAATTGCTTCATCGTTGGAGAACACATACCGGCCACCCTCTGTTACCAACCTCGTGTTACTCTTTGAAGTTGAAACGAGTCCTCCTCTGATCGGTTTATTCTTGGTCTCGTGTAGATTAGATTCTGAAATGAACATTACATATCAGAAAGAGAAACATCTAAGCAAAGAAGGTTCGTCAAAAACAAGAAGAAATTCATCTGAACAGAAAGCTAGACAAATAAGATATTGTAAAATCAATAAAACTAACGAAAATCTGTATGAAATGTAAAAAATAACGTATGTGGAAGATGTGCAATAAAACATCCTGTAATTTGTCAAAAAAAATGCGCTGAAAATGCATGAAATATACATAAAACGTTTCTAAATAAAAGAAAATATTTTGTTCACTATCCAATTAGCTAAAATCTCATTCTATATTAAGATATAATATATAAATTGTTTTGTAATAAATTTCTGTTTGTAATTTTGTACGTTATGTAGTTAAAAAATGTTTTGAATCCTATAAATTATGTTTCCGAAGTGTTTTAAAGATATGTAAAATAAATTGAGCATTGTTTTCTTCAATTTGAAGCATCTTAAATTATTTTGAATGGACTTGGGCACCTTCAAATTTTAGAATGAATCTGGTTGTTAATTTTGAAAGTGGCCTAACTCCATTCTCGATAAGAAAACGCGTATTATTCACTTAATAATTGCGACTATTTTAATAGGAACTATAAATTTAACACCTTTAGATACACTTAAGCAGTATAACTCATTAGTATCCTATACGTATACTTTTAAATTCATTGAAACGCAAACACTTAAATATCTCGATTCGAAGATAAATGGACTTAGGCCACTTTCAAAATAAACGGCTCATATGTATGTTTTCTTTTTTTGAAGCAGTCATTTGACAGAATAGATGAAGTATCGGTAGGTTTAGTGTTAAATTGCACTTGCATCGACTTATTTTCAATTTCAATTCTGACCAAGATTAATAATTGTGCATATTTTCGAGTTGTGGCGATCGTTGGAAACAATTCGTCGGTTTTATAAAGATTTATCTTCTGACGAGCGAATAATTCAGAAGAATATATTATCGATTTAAACACAGGTTTATCCAGACTCAGCCGTATTCATATTCACCTCTAGGGTCTTTTCTAATTCATCTAAAAACCGTCGTGAGATCGCAATATCTGCTCCTTCATCTGTGCTCTTTCATCGTCGTCGCCGTCGCGATCTTAGAAATCCGTGATTTCCCGATAATCCCTCAGGTACTGACGACGAAGAATCCTTAGCTCGCGTCGCGAGTACATAGGCGTGTGCAACGCGAATTTCAGCTAGTCGATATGCAAATTTCAACGCGACACCAGCCGCCGAGTGCGGCGAATCAATGGAAGCTATTACTGGGCCCTGGGATTATTCGGGGAAATTCGCGGAAAGTAATTAATGCCGACTGTCGAGAGTGAGGGGGGAAATTGAGAATGGAGGGAGGAGGATTCAATTCGCCCGTATAAATATTGCAATCGTCAGTTAACGAACTTCCCTCTACCTTCGTGAACGAAAATCGATCGAGAACAAAAATCTAAAGGTACGATCAACTCATCTGGTAGTTGTACTTGTGGATTTTTTATAATTTTGTTTAATTTATTACAAATAACTATAAATGTACTGTTCAATTTTTCCTCACACATGCTTCACTCTCGCTTCTTTCTCGCTTGTTTTTCCCCCATTGTTGTCACATTCGCATCGACATCCACGCCATCATTCACACTATAAGACCAAGTCCACAGTAGCCAACCTAGCCAGAAAGTTAAACAAACTAACTACAACATCGACAACTATTTTTAATGATTAAAGCGTTGAAACGATGGAAATTTGTTTTCAGGAATATTCATTCACGTGAAGTTTCCACAGACAGAGGAATCTTTTTAGTCGAAGATTTTTCTCTTCCCCTCTCTCTTTCACGATAGGAGAGCAAGTCTGCGGCAAAACTTTCAGATTTATCGTTCCGTATGATTTCTCATCTTCTCCCTTCCCATTTCTCCCTCTTTTTTCCTCTTTTCTTTATCAAAATCTACGAGTTCTTCGACAAAGGAAGAACGTGTTGCTGCATACGAATAAAGAAAACGTATATTCCTCGTCGATTATAAACAAAGCTCTGTGAAGATCATCGTCCTGTCAAACCAGAAACATTTAATTCGTCTAACAACTAAGAAAGAATTTTCAACGTGTTAGAATTATTTCGTATTAACATGATCCAAGAGATGCGCAGGATGTGAGGTTAGCAACGCATACGAATCCTTCAAGAGTGGATTCTACGTTGGCGCAGAAGTAGAGGAGAGTCAAAGGTTGATCGAAATAAAAAGGTTCTTATCCGAAGAAGTTTACAAGATACTCCTCGAGCTCTTCCTTTGCCGGAGCAAGATTTCACGGATACGTCAAAGGAAGACTCGCTAACTCGACACTTTACTGAAAAACTTGCTTGTCAAGTATTTAACTGAAAATTCATTTGCAACTTCTTCCCTACTTCTTTGACACAGGGAAGAGGGTAGGGCGAGAGATTTTTGCAAAAGTTACTCTTCCTAGCGATCCTTGCGATGCTTGGAATCTCTTCGAAGAGAGATTTGCTTGGGACTCTACCAGTTCTGTGCAAACGAATACGAGAAGTGTTACGTTAATCAATCTTCGCGACTGATAAGATGAATTGTACCTAAGGGAGAACAGCCAGCCTTGAACTAGGCAATTAATTAGAGACCATATACCTGCTGGGACAGGTGTCGTGTATCTACATGTGTGCGCGTGTTTGCGGTTGTCCCGGTTTGATCGACGGGACCATTTGTCCGTTTCGTTTCAACGCTTTAACCCTTTCACATGGTTTGATGACGTTACTGGTGATTGTAGTAGTTCTAAATGCATACTCTGAATTGATTTCCGATCTTGTGCAGATGATATAGCGATCGTCGCATCGTATACTTCACTATTTCATACACTCCTGAACAAAATGATAGCACATGTGTGCTATCTTTAATTTCTTGAAATTAAAATTAAGTGATTTTGTATTTTCCAGAGGTAGTAAATGAATGTGACGACGCTCGAAGAAGGAATCTATTAGTGAACAGGATTATAATCAGTAGTATTCGTAGTATACAGAAGAAGTATACGTATGCAAGATGCGAAATAATAACATAATTATCGAAATTGAATTACTTGCGGGACTAGGGCTTGCAAAACCCAGATAAAATTTCAGAACCTGGTTTTTGGTTAACCGGTTTTTAATACAGCATAAAAATAGACTATTATTTTAAATATACAATAAAACTTAACCTTAAATACAGCGGAGCTATAAACAAAGGAAAATAAATAGAAATATACAACACAAAATTAAACAATTGGAATCATTTTTTATTTAAGAATTATATGAAATCGAAAGAAAAATAACGTAACTTATAAATCTTGTTTTTTAATGAAATAATATTTAAGGAAAACTAATGCGTCCAACAGGTTATATTTCATGGACGAACGTAAATTGGTACAGAAATTACCGCCAATCGAAAAAGCTCTCTCACTGTCTGTTAACATGTGTTGAATCGATGCCAGTGCATTTAATAAATTTTCAACCGTTACATATTCTTTTTTCAGTAACATCAAACATTTTCAATAAATAAATTACAATACAAATACTTCACGAATAACAGTAGAAAAATAAAATTGTTTATCACTTGAAAAAAAAGAAAGAAAAAATATAATTAACTTTTGATTTTTCGGGAAAACCTGGGTTTTATGATTAGGTAAATTTGAACAGAAAACCGGTTCACCGGTTTCGGTTTTTGTAAAGCCGTATGCTATACAAAAGTTTGGTAAAATAAAATGATTATTTTTAAAATACCAAGCATCAGAATCTAGCAAAAGTCAAGCATCTTATTTTGAATAAATCGGTTAAATATTTATCGAAAACAGTTTGAGATTGTGATCAAATCATAGATTGTCAATTTACAATGTTGCTTGTAATAAATCATTCTATCGGTCAGATATTTCCTTATTCATTTTCTTCGTGCCTCGACGAAAGCTATAGCAATTAAATAAGCTATAATTCAAAGAATTAACTGCATCCTTTCTACTTATTTCTGATAAGGAAAGTTTCCAACCGTAGCAACGATTCACGGCTGGCGGAATAATCGTCGATTTACGAGGAAGAGTAAATCTGCCATCCAACGTAACTCGATTCCCTCGTCTAGCCTTCGACCCTTTGTTTCATATGAGAAGACGTACATGCGTCGGCCTAAAGCCTCTTAACTGAGTCCATCGGTGCCGACACCTAACGCCAGGCTTACGCTACCGGTAAACTCAATCCAATTTCTTCGTCGTTCGTCACTTCGCCCTTTTCTATCTCCCCTAGTGAGAACGATGGAAGCATCGAGAGCGTGTGTCTATCCATTGAGTAAACAGAAAATCCATGCACGGAAAAAGAGAGAACGGTTATTTTCCATGAGTCACAGTGATTTGTCTCGTCATCGTTTCCTTAGAAGGGATTCGGTGATGGATCATCCATAAAATAGAGTAGATCGATGTGACAATGGCATTAAGAAATTTTTATTTATTTTTTGACAACTTTGACGAATGAGAGAGAACAAAATAAAATAGACAATGTATTAGGTTTGCTGTATCAGTTTTGTCTGTTACAATACTGTTTCTTTATCATATACAAGCGATGGATTAACTGTTAGCTAATATTTTTATTTCAGGATTGATTGACAAACTGATCTATTGAAATTATAGTATGCTGAAGAAAAGCAACGTGTGTTTCAAATTATACATTTATAATAAAAGGGAAAATGTTTATTTGTAAATTAATCCAAATGGAAAGTAAAAGTTGCATTAGTTTCTGGTTGAAATGTTTCAAAACATGTTCAAACTGTAGATTTAACTTAAATTTACATCCTACGTATAATATAAAAAAAGGAACTAAAATATTTTGACGCTTTCAGAGGACTCATCTCCTTTTCCCTAATAGCTTCTTTCATATCCTCTTTATTTCAACACTTCCTTTTATTCTGTCTAATGTACCTTGCACTAGTTCTGGGCATTTTGAGATATATATCAGAAAGTGATCTAAATTTTGGCTGGAAATAAATAAACTCATAAACACGTAATTTCTTTCTTTTCAAAATGAAATTTTTCATTTTCGAAAGTTTCGTTACAAAGGTGTACTGAAGTTGATCATACAAAAAAGTACTCAGAGTGCAAAAGGTTGTTGTTATCGAAAAAATTCATGGTAATTCTTGATAATCCTAGCAAGATTAATGATAACCTATTCTGAATGAATTTCATATGCATACGTTGCAGAAATAAAGGGAAAACAAACTCCCTATTGTGATCAGGCGTTCATAGAATTGAAGTTTACGAGGATTTGAGAATCACGGTAATAATGTAGGGCGAAATACACGTTTATACATGGTGGAAAGCAAGGTAAAGCCCGGTTGAATTTGGTTCCACGGGCTTTAATCGAGTCGTGGCGAAAGTTCGAGGCGTGTGTCGCTTCTGTGGAAAGGCTCGAAAGTTGTTCGTTGAATGTCTTAACACAGTTCGCTCCCTGTAAACGTTTGAATTTCTCCCGAAAGCTCAGGAAAGCTCACGCAAGATCTTCTATAAACTTGTCGAAAGGTTTCTCAATTCCTCTCGTTTGAGAAACTTACGGGAATTGCTTGGCACGAATTTGATTCGCACCTGAAATCTTGTCCACTCTGATCACTATGTAATATAAGTATAGGATGTACAGCATAGAACGAAGAGCGTGTAAAGGAAATCGATTAACAGGCCAATTTTGAAATTCATTAACCGATCCAGGGTTAGAAGCAACGTGAAGTCGTTGCATGCCAACGAGCTGATTAATTGGTAGCCAGGGTCGCGAACTTTCGACGCGTCGGCGACACCTGCGCGGATTAAAATCGTTCCAACCGGGCCACGATGGCAATTGAAAGTCAACCACCGTGCACAAACTTTCCAGGCAATTGGTGCATGCGAATAATTATATTCTGAGAGAAACAATCAGAAATGTTCGTTATCTAGAATTATTAATTATTTTTCTTTCTTTTTTTTTTATAATTTTTTAACACGTTTAATGCCATGTCACCCATAACTGAGTGGCAGTTCTTTTCACTTAATTAACACTTTGAATGCTATGGGGATTACCGATGACCGACGAAACCAAGATTAATAGAAACGTAATTCAAGTAAAGGGTCTAACAAGCTAAGAGGGTCAAAAGTGCACTTCGACCAATTTGATTTTGCGATTCGATAGGGATAAAAAATAGGGAAAGTGAAGAGCCTAAGAGCAGACACTAACCAGATCTAGGCCAGACCCTGAAGCAAACGTGGGAATTATAGAAAGTGCAAAGTTTGAGAGTAAGAAGGAAATAGAATATGCAGTGACGTATACGGTACCATGGCCACCATAAAAGTTTTATAAAAGAATTATATAAAAGTCTATCGAATTGAATGAGCCATTTTAAAACAAACTAGAATCTGCCCATTATTAATATTAATCCCTTCTCGTGCTTTAACGAGCCAGACTCGTGGAATGAATATTTATATATATGAAAGGAAAAAGAATTAAATTAGTGTTTACGTCCACAAGAACTGTATCGTGTAAAGCAAATGACTATATCACAGGTATTTACATTTCGGCTCGTATTGTGACTATTCTCGAGCATCAGTCTGGCTTCTTTACCAAGCGTTGACTCCTACCACTTAAGCTCGAGTTTCGTCGAACTAAATGGCACGGGAAAGGGTTAAGAAAGATTTAATAATTTTATTTAATTATATAGATGTTCCTTTATTTACAATATTAGCGTCCTATAATTTTGTCCAAATAAGATTGTATTATTTTTGTTTAAATTGAAAATTTGTTGTAATGTTCCTTTAATTTATGAAGACGTTAGGTAAAAATAATTTTCATTTGTATATAACGTTGCTTAAGATAAGTACATCATCTTAGTACTTATTGTAGTAATTTTTAGAGTGTCATAATTTTGTCCACACATATATATATATATATGGAATAAGCTTGTGTTTATCGAGGCTGTTTCACAGAGGTTTAAATCCACGAGGATTTCGTCGATCGTTGGCGGTGTTTGACGTTGAGCAAACTCATAATCGTTCACGAATCGCACAGAGTCCTCAAAGCAACCCTTGAACTTCCGGCTGGATTGGAGAGAAACTTGTTTGATGCAGCCTAAGGCGGTTTGAAGTCTCTTCGCCACAGATTCTGGCCAGTACTTACTTAATGTTGTTCCACTTGCAACTGCAATAAGTCTTCAGGATGCACGTGAAATCTATGCCACTTGTAATTAATCGCACTCGAAGATCCTCTCTACTTTAAGAAGATATCTAATACTAATCATTACTCTTTTCTCTTCTTCGAAAATATTTCGTGAAACTTTCATTTCTTTTTTTTTTATGTAACACCATATTACGTTCAGTTAAACAAAGAACGAGGATTTTATTATTTCATTTCATCCGTTGATTTTATAAACATTTTATATTATGTCCTTTCGCGAAGATGAATACGAAAATATTTTTACAATTTATAATATTTGGGAGAACGAGAATCACACACCTCGGAGGATTCGAATTCTAAAAAAATTCCGAGTTGAAAGTGAATTCCTAACTTGTTACTTCGCTATGTCGTAGTGAAGTAATAATCTACACCATGTGTAGACAAAAATACTTCTAAATTAAAGTATCCAATACATAATGGATATATACAACCATATTACAAATTTTGAAACGCTTACTGTAGAGTGATACAGGCATCCTTCGAATAACACGGTACTTGAATTGCACGAAGTCGCGAATAACACGGTTAAAAATTGCGACAACCCTCGAATAACACGGAGTTCGAATTACACGAAGTCGCGAAAATTACTGTTAAAAATTAAGTCGATCACACAGTACATAGAAATTTTAATTATGACCTAGCTTCCTCAATGCCCCGATCTGAATCCCATTGAGCTTTTATGGGAAAAACTAGATCGACAGGTACGAAAAACGGCTCCAACATCTACACAAACCCTCTGGCAACAATTACAAGATGCATGGTCTAGAATATAACCATTCACACTCACAAAATTATTAAACAGGATGCTGAAATTATGCGAAGCAGTAATAAAAGCTCACGGTGGAAATATCGACGAAACTAAAATTTAGATATAATTGTAATAATTTTTGTAACAAAATTGGAAAAAACATTGTTTATAGAGATATATGTTGCACTATTAAAAAATAAAGTTAAAAAAAATTGTTTTTTGATTAATATTTCTCTTGTTTTTGTGTTATTTTGAGGGTGGGTAAACACTTATGGCCGGTAGTGTATGTACATATACAGGCATCCTTCGAATAGCACGGTACTTGAATTGCACGAAGTCGCGAATAACACGGTTAAAAATTGCGACAACTCTCGAATAACACAGAACCAATTAGCCGTGTTATTCGAGGGATGCCTATATTTCACTTTCAACCCGAAAATTCTTCAATTTTCATTTAGATTAGTCATAGAAAACGTTCTGGTTATTAGGTTTGCTTAATTCATGCGAGATAATTAAGTTCTTAAGTTACATTAACCGAGCCCGTTTTACAGCTGTTCTCCAACGAGCTGGCTCCTTCTCTGTCTCGCGGAATCTCAACGGCAAACAAAAGGATCGTATCCATTTCCGTAGATCCTAACTCGTGACATCCCCGTAGGGATATATTCTGCGCGCTGCGGTGGCTGCACACCTTAGAAGTACCTCCGTTAATTCTGTTGTTTACCAGTCAACTGAAACTCGTCGCTTTATTTAATTAGCAAGAGGATAGAAATGCTTTTAACATTCGCGAATATGATAAATCGAGTTTATATAATGCAACGTAATTATCGGTACCACCAAACACCATTGAAACAATGGAAACGATATAATAAATTAAACTTTGTACTTTACTCATGGATCTTCTTAATTAAAAACTAGAACGATTCTTCTTCGTTCCCTGATGTGATATTTAATCATTTCCCTCTTTGTTCCACTAACGAGCAAAGTTATTTAATTCTCAATGCTCGATGATAGTTAATTTCGTCTCGGACAAAAAAGATAGAGGAATATTGAGAAAAAAAGATATTAGGTCGTCCTAAAAGTAACATCGCTTCGAAACAACGATAGAAATAACATAAACAATTTAATTGAAAATTAACAGGTTCACAATGGCGTTGTAATTCTTATGGAGCGTTATTGGGCAGTTTTATTATTTATACTATTTCCTATCAGACAACGTTACTAATTTCATTATCTTTTAACTGTTGGTTGATAAAGATTCATTTGAACAACTAAATAGTAATTTGAAAATTATTTCACTTGTGACTCGCTTTAAATTTTCTCGAAAAGGAGATGAAAGAATTGATGAATATCTCGTCGATTGGCAATAAATATGAATGCTATTATTTCTCTGTTGAAGCTGGACTTCTAAAATAATATTAGTCGTGAATTAAAGTATCAAGCGCAAACATTGATTTTTCAAACTTCTGCTAACAACCTTTCATTTAAGCTATACGATATCAAGCTTCATTCACCTCTTGCACAATAATAATTCTCTCACTGATAAAAATGAACATATCGAACAGTCCTGAGCGTACCTCGAGCTCGTTATCTCCTAATTACTGTTTTAGCGCTCGGATTACGTGTACTCTGACGCTTGACTGATTTTACGACCTCGCTATATCGCTTCCACCGACTATACGTTCTCCAAACTGTATTCATAGGTCGCGTCTGCTTCTTATCCTCGCCCTTTCTCCTGCAAGGAGGGAGTGAAAAAAAAAAGAAAAGAAAAAGAACTCGAACCAACGAATCGATAACTCTGGAATTGCGTTGTGCTTAGGATTATTGAAAAAGGGATTACTATTTCTAAACTTCATCTTCTAGAATTTTCAACCGTACAACGAATACTCATCTTTCTCTATCGATTACTTTACCATCAATATACATATCTGCGTTTTAACGAATAATTTTTCATTCGTTTCTTGTTTCTATTACTTTTTATTATTTTGAATATACAATTATCGAATTATTCGTTCGTTGCGTGACGAAACAACGCAGGAAGGATTCTCTTCAGTGTTGAAGAGACAGAATTTCTCGTGGTATTTCACTGGGAAATTTTAATCGAAACCTCCACATACACACACACACACACACACACACACACACACAAAGGGGAGTTAACGTACTCCGTGATGCTGGTTAATCTTTGGAAATTTTCACCTCCCTGTTGCTAGAGAACCGACGAAAAGGTTCTTGTTCAAATTAGATGGGCGGGGCTGAAACTCCAGAATACCAACCATCGGCCGCCATCTGCGAACCGTCCCTTGAACAATCTTGAAAACTGCAGCACCGGACTGCAATCGTGTCGCGTTCCAACATCCCGAAACGACATTCTATGGATTCTCTTTTTCCTCAGGAGGATTCCACCGTGTACTCTTGATCGATGACCAGGATTTCAGGCTAAGTGATCGTTCGTGAAATTGGAAAACGTTACTTGGCTGTCTGGTAAAATTAGATGGTTTTCATTTTTGTTTTCTCTTTTGTTTAAGATAATGGATCTTCGAAAGGAATCATATTTTTGTTTCATTTCCTCGTCCACTCTTCAATTCAACGCTCTTCTAATTCAAATAATTGTCATTTCCTTTTTCAAACAGAACTTCGATAAGCGTGAATGTTTCACGTTTTAAGTATAATTAAATCACAGTTCGTGGATAACGAATGATTATCTGGAAATGGGTGTGGTGGTCGCGTCGGCGTCGCAGCGTCGCAAATTTTCGCGGTTGTTTTCCGCAGTATGGTCGCAATTCGTGCCGACTGCAAGCTCGTTTTGTAGCAAGAGGAATATCGCTAATCTACGATGCACATCTAACACCGTGTTTCAACCGTTTAAATGTACGATTAATCTCGTCGATTTTAAAAACTTTCTACGAACGCTGGAATTGTCAAAACAAAAAGAACAACAATAATAAAAAAAAAAAAGAAAAGAGAAAGATGTTGCAGAGAATACAATTTTTCGTATCCCCGTCAGTTAAATAGAAACGACGCAATTCCAAAGTTGAGTGTATCTTCATGGTGAATGTGTGCGTTCGTTTCCACTAGCAACTTCATCGTCCCAGATATCCGAGGGCAGGTTTCCGGTTGCGTATTATTCGGGGGTTAGCAGCGAGACGCGCGCAAAGTCCCCGAGAATAATTACAAGTTCGCCATTGAATCCGGAATGCGCTAAACAACGCAGAAACAGCCGCATTGCGATTCAATGATTAATTCAATCTCCCGGCTAATGCATACTGATCCGGTTCCACGACCGTATGTTTGGATTGTTTTAAACAGCCCTCCGATGATAAACGCGCACCTCTTCTCTCTCTCACTCTCTCTCTCTCTCTCACCCTATTGCAGAGATTTAGCAAACTCGCGCAGGAATGGGTCAGGAAAATGGAAATTGAAATTTAATTTTCAACGAAGATGCTATCCGCTTTAAAATTGGATGCTTTAATTCTCTCTTTCTCTCTCTCTCCCACTCCTAATTCTCTTTGCCTCTATCAGAGCTCCTTCAACTCTCAGCTCTGTCTCAACTCTGTTTTTCTCTCTCTGAACTCTCAGCCCTTTCTTAGTTCTTTCTGTCTCCCTTTCAAATCTCTCTCAGCACTCTCTCTCTCTCTCTCTCTCTATCATAATCCCAACTCTCTCTCAGCACTGCTTAAGCTCTTCCTTGGATCTTTCTCAATCCACTCTCAGCCCATTTTCAGTCCTCTCTCAGCTCTCTTTCTCAGATCTTCAATTCTCCTTATCAACACTTCTCTCTCTCTTTCTCTCAGATCTCCCTCAACTCTCAGCTTACACTATCTAGTTCTCAGCTCTCTCTATCTCTCTCTTAACCCATTTTCAGTTTTCTCTCAGCTCTCTTTGTATCTCACTCACACATCTCCCTCAACTCTCTCTCAGCACTTTCTCTTCTTTTCTCTCAGCCCTCTCTCAGCTCTCTCTGTTTCTATCTTAGCTCTCTCTCTCTCTCTCTCTCTCTCTATCAGACCTCGAATCTCTCTCAGCCCCTTCTCAACCCTATCTCTCTGTCTCCTTCCTCTCCTCTCCCTTTGTTCTCTCTGCAGAATGAAATTCTTAATATTTACCCGCGCTCTGTTGATTCCTCTAGTAGTGGAGCAAAAATGTAGCGGTAGTCTCGCATAGTTTACACGTTTACACGTGCACGCGAAGTAGATCCAGTTACGGCTCGTTAACGTGGACAATTATTAGCCTGCTGTAAACTTCCACCAAGAGCTCTCCATCTTCTTTCTTTTTCTCTCCCTCTCTCTCTCTCTCTCTCTCTCTCTGTGTTCTTCCAACAAGTCACAGCGGTTTATAAATCATCGAAATGCTTCCGCTTGAAATTTCTACAGTCACAGTGTTCTTAAATATGACGAAGCAAACTTGTTTCTGGGCGAACTTGTCAATTTAGTTGATTAACAGGATCCTGTCTGCTTGGTATAATTTGTATTTCTTAACAGTTTTCTCCCACCTTCATCTTATAAAGCACACTGGCTGCCCATCGATCTAATTTGCATCTCAAATTGGATTTTGAAGATGATCGAGCACATTCGTATACATTTCAGACGTTCGGTTAGGATGAACATCTCTATAGTGCTCTGTTTTGCGTGGATATCGGTGGTTTTTGGGGTGAAGAATATCACGCATGGGGTAGCAAGACATCTTAGGTCCATCGGATTCCCCGAGGGCAGCGGCATGGGGGTGAAGTACCTAATAAACTGTTCTTTCTTCTTAGTTTCGCTATTTTCTCATATACTTTTGCTATTTATTTGATGTTATATCGATTTAAAGGAACAATTTGTTACATCGACAGATATTCTTTGCCCTTGGTGTGCCTATCGATATCCCAAATAAATCAGTGCTATTTTCGATATACTTCGAAGCGAATTACGGTCTTCCAGGTGAATGGAACTCCACTAATTACCTGGACGAACCTTATTTAAAGAAACGTAGCTTAGATCGACGTTTGGCGTACGATATTCTTACAAATAAATTAGAAAGGTGAAGTTCAATTCGTATAGAAATGATAATCATGGAGAACAGATTAAAAAAAATTGTTATATTGTTCCTTTCTTTCTTTCGTAGTTTCGGTTATTCTGGCAAGAGTTGTCTATTGAAAACTATCTGCGAAATTGCCAATTATCCTGCAACTAATAACGGAGTGCTCGGCGATGTGTTGCAAATTTTATTTACGTAAGTGTCAAATGTAATTTCTTTCCTCTGAAGTGTTGCTTTCATGGTAAAATCTGTCCGATAAATATCGCGGAATACTTTTCGAAAAATGAGGAAAAAGTTATCACCCATAATTTTCATCGCAGGCCATCCTCTTCGGAGGATGAGGATCTTCCTAGCGAGATCATCGAGGCTGAGTACGTGAAAGACTGTAATAAGCGCTATAAAAAGTGCCCTGAAAGTCCATTAGCCTTGATAAGCCAGCATAATCATAACGATAATAGTCGAAGAAGCTATTAAACGCATTTCTCATAATACTCTTGGTACAAATTATGAATTGTTGCCTGATGATGTATCTTAACACATCACGCTTACAAATACGACGTTGAAAAATATAAAGATCATCGATATACAGTGACACACTATTTTGCGGAATATTTTACAAACCGTTTCTATCGAAATGCTTTTGTTAACGCGTGACTAAATGTCAGATGTTAAATTTCTTACATTTGTCCATAGATCTACAGTAATTCCTATTAATCCTTTAACTGCTGGTACTTTTAGCACAGCCGATCGCTCTAAACGCGAAAGAAAAAAAAGACGAAATAAATATATTTTACTAAAATCAAATCGTAATACTAGACAAAATAATTCTAATTATTTGATAAATTACAAAAGTATACAAAGTGCACCAACGTTCGAAACGGATAAATATATGCAATAATACATCAAAAAATTCACAAATATATCAAGCACCACTAATTATTTTCGTAATATAGGGAGACGAAGTGTTGAAGAAAATAAATGTGCGAGAGGATTATGTTGCTGGAATAAATTACGACGTTTTATAACGAACAATTCATGTGCAATACTACTGTAATATTTATTCAATTTGAAATACATGCCTCCTTTTCCCTTATTCTGCTTTCGCTTCGAGAAACATTTCCAAATGTCTCTAACGAAATGAAAATATTTCAGCCGGATACACGGAAACGCGTTATCTCTGCTGAAAGAAAAACACTGTAACACAGATACCACATATGTATAATAGCTATCACTTTCTTTTTTCTTCTCTCTCTCTCTCTCTCTCTTTCTTTACACGTATACAATAATACACCCGAGTTGATATAATCAAATAGGACAAAAATATAAAAAAGTGATAGAGATACTTATGAATCACATTCCTCGTGTAATTGAAAACGTAATCAAATTACTCAAGCGACACTACACAGAGCTAAATGAAAAGAAAATATCGTCAAAAATACACGGACGTGATTTTCTTACGTGTGCGTGAACAGTTCGTTGAAAGTATAATCTTACAGTACTAAAAAGTAAAAAAAAAAAAAAAAAGGCAAAAAGAGAAAAAAAAAAAGAAAAAGCAAGTTATGTGTTCAAAAGTTTCGCATGATAAATAAAAAAAATCGCTGATTAAATGATAAGAGTCTGATCGCTGTATTGATAATTGATTTTCACAATAATAATACAAATTACTAGGGTGTTCACCACCATAAATAGACATGGACACAGTGTTCACAAAACGAAAATTTAACTTAAATCTCGCAAACATATATATATACGTATATACATGTATGCACATCATTTTTTTTTCTTCTTCTTCTTCTTAAGAGGAAAAATATATTTTTGCTTGTAATTATACTAAATGCGTTTTACCCCATGTAATTTAGCTGTTAATGCTCCACGATCAAATCTATCGACATAAACGTTGATCTGTTTCGCTTTTCAAAAGCGTGGCAGAACAGGACTTCCGGAAGTGTGACACGTCAGTTTACATACACTTCAATTTTCTTCGACTTCCTTCAGCAGAATGGGCAAAGTTCGGTCTTCGTTCCTTGCCTTTCTATCCTGAAGATAGTGAGACACGTTTTCGTAGACCACGAACGTGATCACAGTCGCCGGGGTTACTCTGGCCAGGTTCGCGGTCAGACCCTTGTAAAAGCCACGCCAACCTTCAAACCTGCAATTAACCACCAGCAATACCCATTTCGTTAATTGCTTCCTATCTTTTTCTCTTTCTCTCTATATGTGTGTTTCAACAATTCTACTCTTTTGTTTGTTTGTTTGTTTTTTTTTGCTTAGAGCTCGTTTCAAATTAGCTACTACGTTCTCATTCGCACTATACGTGAACCGGCGTACGATTCTTGTCGTGTTTCATTGCTCTAAGTCCAGCTTCTTGTAACAAAAAAGAAAGCAATCGCATGTAACGAACGACAACCGTGCACTTGTTGACGATTATCACAAATGGTGTACATACTACTATTGTTTTTTTTTTGTTTATGCAAATGACAAATGATATTGTGCAATACTATTGCGTTATGTATTATTCATTGGCTTCTTTTTATTAGTAATCAACGGTGTGAGTTAATTTGTTGAAGTAATATAGATAAACGGGAAAGAACATAGATCTGTGAAATCTCAAGACGTTTGCAATTCTACACAGTTTATTTTTCTTAATTCAGATAACTTTGTGTATATCTCTCTTTGATATGTTGTGTAGGTACACAATTATACAAAGTCATAATCGTCACACACAAACGCCCAAAAATCGTACTGCTGGTGGTTTAACAAAATTGTTCCTGAGTCTATATCGCAAATTACATTCCATGTCTCACATACACACGCAGAAACACGCACGCATTAAACACATTGCTCTCTTACATAGTTTCCTCTTGTGCGTTAATATACCTCTGTGATCCCGCCACAGTAATCAACTGATTCGTAAAAAGTAGTCAAAACAGAAGAAAAGAATTAAAAGTAGAGGACAGGTATGATCACTATAAACTATACTGCTCGAAAACGATCTCATTTCACTCGAGGAAAGGTATTTGAAAGAAACTGTGTGGAAAACGAAGATCACTTAATAAATATTACTCTTTCTCAACGAACTTCAGCATGCATTACACGCACAATCATTAAAAGAAACTTGACGCTTGCTGTTGATAAGAACAAAGAGAAAAAGTGAACGTCTAAATGATTCAGCAGCTAGTTCACAATAAGAAACAGATAAGCGCTGCTGTCAATGTTTTGTTAAGTTGTTTCCATTGTTTTCTTTTTTTTTTTTATCTTTCTTCTTGCCTTAAGTAATGAGTATCCGATCACGGCTAAGTATCTGTATAAATAAATTCAACCTAGTACATGAAAAATTGCTGACATCGAATTTTATTGCTACACTTTAGTTGCACCGAGTACCAGACTCTACGACGAACTTTGCAACATTTATCTATTGGTTTCTGTCGAAACGAGGTACTTATTAATTGCATGCGGAATTATAATGATAACATAGAGTTAACAATTAAATTGCATATGATTATTACATTTTTTTTTTTTACGCACACCTCAGTCTCGATTTCTTGTTCTTCACTTTTTTTTTTTATTTTCATTGTTTTTTTTTAATCGAAACTGACAATCTACACCGTGATTTGCAATTCACATGAAGATCATAAATTCATTTATTTGCAATTATAAATATAGTATGTTTATTACTACAAGCATACGCGTGGTTATGACTCCCATATTTTTCGAGACACATTCGTATAATTCGCCAATTATCTATATATACGTGTGTGTATATATCTATATATATATATATTTTTACAATGAAGTACAAATTATTTTTTTTTAAATAAAATATTTCTTAATCCAGATACAAATAATATAAATTTATGACAGGTAGGACTATTCATATGTAAAGTCACATTAAAAAAAAATATGAATACCCGTGACATATTTATTCATATACTTTAGTGCCAGCCCGAATAAAAATATTGCTAATAGTAAGTAAACAAAGTATGTATGTTTAAATAATTCGTACATAAATTATTATAATTTTAGAGAATAACGTTACTAACATTATATAAAAGGAAGTCTACTAAGGTATTATTTTTCACTATTTTTGCTTCCATTTTAAGGTGAAGTGCTTCATTATTATAAGAAACAGCCATCTAATACAAATCATGATAAGTGAGACTGTTTTAGTGTTGCTCCTACAGTTGTAGAAGGAATAGAATAAAAAGAGGATAGCGCACTGCTAGATCTCGAAAATATAATTAAATAAATTAAGCACCTACTTCTAAAGTATCGAGGCATTTACCGTTTGTAGGCTTCGATAACGAGTTATTATTAAGAACAATAAAACTATTCTTAATAATACTCATTTGTTTTTGTAAATTTCATTCCTAAAATGAGTTCCCAGGAATATTGTCTAAATTAATCAGGTTGCTCTGTACCTGTTTACAACCATGAAGAAGTTCCTTTTCTTTTTTTTTTTTTTTTTTGTATAATTTATGCTGTTGAAACACACTTGAGAAATATCAACTAACAATCAACAACACTACATTTTTTCGATCAACCTATACACCAAGCTAAAAAATGAAAGAACAGCACGACAGGAGTTTGAACTTCAACCGATTAACTGTATGACTGCTGATACAAAAATATATATGGGTGAGGAAAATAACTACTTTCTCCTAATAATAATACTGTTTTGAATGTACCTTCGATTAAGTAAAAAGAAACAGACTTTCGAATTACAACCCATACAAAACTGACTTAAACGAAAAAAGAAAACGTTATCTCTTGATTTATCCTCTATCATTTAGCAAATTAAATGAGACTAATTATAGTTGTTCCTACATTTAAAAATTGTTTTAAATTAATATAATCTAAGGAGTCAACGAAAATTTGTAGATATATCAGTAAATGTCTCGTAAATTACGATAATTAAACAAATATTTGGTGTTACATGTACAAGGTATGGTGTTAAGCCTTTATAAAAACCCCTTATTCCTTCTGACCTCCATATCGATTCAATGCAATGTATGCTGCCCCTGTAGTTGTGGTGATGATCTTGAAGTCGTGCTCTAACAACTTGATAAGGATAAGTTGTTGCTGCCGCTGTCAATTTTGAAACCGCCGCGAAGAAGATATATTCATATGTGCTCTATAAACAGAAACAATATTTCGTCATGATATTTCTTTCAGAAATCCATTCATTCTCTCCACATTCATACACTAAACATACCAATTTAGTATCAATTGGTACATTCAAGTAATCATTATACCAATTCTTCATTTCTTCATATACCATAAATTGAATGGCACCATGAGAGACACCAAACATTCCAGGAACAAAACCCTATAGAAATGAAAATCCCAAAATGCATTTGAAAAGATACAATAATGTGAAATAAAACATTCAAAACTTATAGTCACAAAGTTAACTTACTCGATAAAAGCCCCTGCATCCTTCAGTTTTATAAATTTTCTTAGCTGCATCTATCAAGCCATTGTATCTAAGTGTCTCTGGAAGATTCTTCTCATCTATGTACTGCAAGCACAAACGTGTCTTTATCACCCATAGAGGATTCGTTAATAATAAAGTAAGAATTCCAGCTTCTGCTGCTGCAGACATGTGTGTTGATGGTCCCAGAGGCTTCTTGCTGTCTCCATCTTGGATCCATGTTTTAATAGTAGTGTAACTAAAAAAGAATAGTTTAATCAATGTTAGAAAAATAACACTGAGACCATTGTACTACTAATTAATATCTTTTATGGTCCTTACAATAAGAAATAGCAACCCCATGCACCACCAGATCCTACAACATTCGGTGTGACTCCTCTGTATAGCCCTTTCATCCCTTCAGTGTTAACAATTTGCCTGACCGCACTCTGAAGGCTCTTATACTGAGGGCCCACGCGTGAATGACCATCGCTAACTGCAAAAAAAAAGTCAGTGATTAAGAAATATGTATACAGTCTTGTTGGATTAAAAATGAAAACTAATAGAAAATAGAATGGTATTTGAATTCTTTTATTAAATGGTACCATTGTCCAGTACATTCGCTGTTTCTTCAACTGGCGGCGATAAATAAGAGAAGACAGACGATAAGCGAAATCTAATAATTTTTTTTCTTTTGCCACGTGTCGAGGTTTATCTAACTCCGCTTATTTAACTCCAACCTCCGTGACATTTTAACCGAATATGTAAATCGTATTTCATTTTTAATTGTTCATCCCGATGTATCTATGAAGTTCTTTCGAATAAACAACGGCATAATAAACCGTCATTATAATATATGCCATTATATATTACAGACATCGGTTTGTATACTTTTTCCTAAAAGACAATAATACAGATGCGGTTCGCAATGCTCTTCTCGTATATGAAAGATGTTTGTCCTGATAAGCTATCTATATTGTGACATATTTGTAAATGCATTGGCTCAGCGGGTTGCACATTACAAAACCTTCGAAGCTGGCGATAATAAATTCTTAATAATAACACTAGTGACGGCATATTTTCACGTGAATCAAATTTTCTGCACATTTTCCATTAATAACCACGCGTACGCACGTGCCGTACGTATTCAACATATATACAGGATGTCTCAAAAGTGTTTACGAAAAAATTGTTTATTTTTAGTAGCGAACAATTTGGAAAATGACCGTCGCGTGGGAAAATGAAATTGAGATATACTATATATATTCATTTCACGTTTGTCCCTAGTAACAAAATTCTCAGAATAATTGTTAAAATTCCGTTGCATACAAAAAGCATCATTTTATTTTACATACATATGGAAAATTGTACAATTAATTTTCATTTTACAAACATAACGAACACAGGTTACAATAATACAATTAACAGAATAGTTCAGTGAAAAAAAGAAAGAAAAAGGAAAAGAGAAATGTATCACGACACAGTTGTGATAAAATTTGTAAATGGTTAAATTCGAATTTTCTACCAAGCACAATTTAAATCACACACAAACCCGCTAAAATTTAATCGTTCGTCGCTCACGTGCTTCTGATGCAATCCGCGAAATTTCTTGCGGTTTGGTGGGTAGCCAACGAATATTACGACGAAAATACGACCGTGATCGAGCCTCTGGGTGACATTGTCATCGGTCTCTCGCCGATGATAACAAGATCAACGACTACGAAGGGAGACACACTCGTTTTAATCCTATAGTTCCGTTTTACAGCCTCCTCGTACATGGTAATCCAGCCGCCGCGAATAAACTGCTATTTTCAAACAAATGACGTTTCTTCTTAGAAACTGATGTAAAATTAGTTGATTAAGAGAACTGACGTCAACAAACTCGGGTAGATTTCTTGGTGGACAGCATGGAACAAATACTTGCATAAACACTTGGTGGACGACGTTCATATCATACAAGGAAAAAGAACAATACGAAACTGTATTGAATGACATTAGCGATAACTTGAGGTGTTCCGCGTAATCGTTTCTGTAATTGAAGCCTAACATTTCCTATCGAGAGACGTTAGTAATAATTTTGAGTACAATACGATAGAGACATTTCCTAGAAAGTGTTCTTGATTCTTTATTTCCTCTTGCTGTGGAAATATATAATGATAAGAACGAACGGCAAGATTTGCAAAAGTGTAAGTGCCACAGAGAGGAATGTTAACTTTCCACTCTCAAATGTAATGGAAAGTTGACAATCACTTTCCATCTCACTTCGAAACGCGAAGTTGATCACCTTGATGTAATTTTTTACGGATTTGCATGTTTCAAAATCGCTCAAAATTACACGTTCTTACCTTGCCAATTCAAAAGTAGAAATTTAATGTAAAAACAAATATGAATTTTCAAGTATAATGTAGTAAAGGAAAACAGATGGTTTCATTCAACAACCTCGTTTATGTAATAATTATGCCACGAATATTTACATCGATTCTAGAAACTTCATGACATGATGCAAGACAACGCAAAACTTTTTCGTTCGAGGCGACATTACGATTTAGTTTCGACTATCGGAAGTTCCACCAAGAATCGATAATTCTGTAAGTGTTGATAACGTTAAGTACATGTTAGTCAAATTGTCGCTGCGGAATCGTAAAAACAAGTGCGCAAACTTTCACTTTTAATGAACGAACAACAAAATCAGCATCTGTAACTTCCTGTCCAGTGTCAGGCGAACAAAGTTTTATAATAGGCAATGATAAAGTAACAAATTTACTGAGTAACACGAAATCCCTAAACCGGTCGCAAATACATCTCGATTCTTCTCGATAACGCCACGTGCTTTCTTGAGTCGACCTTGTTGCTCGATTTCGTAGGAGCATCGACCTGCGATGTCACTGCATTTTCTAATCTATTCTACTCAGTTATCATTGCCCTAAACATTAATCTATAGATCTATTGTAAATAATATTTATGTTGGAAACTAAAATATCCTAAAATTCATCGAGTGAACATTCCTTTTCCTATACTAAACATTTATACGTATAAAAATTCGTCATTCTGCCCAGTATGATGATCAAATAAATGAAAAGAACGATTAACTCATACCTTGACATTCAATTTTAAAGTCAAATTTCTCGAGTAATTGAAAGGAGTTCAAACTAAACGAAACCGCAATAGCCAATGGCGTGTATCACCTCTTAAATCACAAGCACAAATTGGTCTAACTAAAAACTCGAAAGAAATTAAATTTGTCTTTTTAAAAAACAATTTTAAATAAAATCTATTCACCGACTAACACGATTATCACCTAAGATTTCTCTAATATTTATTCTCTGCTAAAACTGCCCTAATGGAACCTTTATCCTACACATCGGTTATTAATAGAGCGGCACAATGTTGAGAACGTGACTCATGGAAGGCACATGATGAAAATTTTAGCATCCGCAAGATGTAAGTTACACACCACGTGTATATTGAATAGTGCAAAAATGCATTACTGGCCATTTGCATCAGACCATGATGTCGTTAGTGATGATACTCTCTCTCTCTCTCTCTCTCTCTCTCTCTTACCTGCAAATCTAGTCTTAATCAGGTCCAAAGGATGCAGCATCAGCGTCGAAACCACGCCGCCGGATATACCGGCAACAAAATGCTCGTACTTAAGATGGCTCAACATGGGGAAATAGCGGAAATTCGGTAAACCGCTTGTTTTCAATGCTGTCATTGTTCCAGTATCAGGCTGCTGCTGCTCATTACACGTTATCGATCCGTCAGTGGAAAATCCAACCGCATCGCTTACAACGCTAGCAATACTCGTCTCCACTCTGCGGCATATCTCTTGATCCACGGCGGGCAGTGTTATTGGCTGTACGCGTAGCAACACTAAGCACAGCCGAATTCGCCTATCTTACGAATTGTCGTTTTCCTCCTACTTTCCTCGCTCTTTTTTAACCGATTACGCAACTGAACGAAACGTCACAACTGCCGAACACTACCATACTGAGTGACTGCTTAATACGCGCTGCCTGCTTTGCGCAGAAATTACTCTACCGCTATTGCAACTGCCCCCTTATGTGAACATAACGAATTGCATATCTTTTGGCGGGAAATTTGATTCGAATTGTTAGCGGGAATCGTTCCTCGACGGCATTTAAAAAATTATTTTTCTTTCTTTTCTTTTCTTCCAGATAACATTTGCTATTCAATTTATAATAACTGTATGTTTTCCTTGTAGTCTGTTAGAAAAATATCTAACAAAGAATATTGTACGTTGTATATGAAATTGTTTAAGATAGTTTTCTGTTGAAATATTCGGTAATATTCTATGTTATACAGATTTTGTAAAATGGAATAAATAAAAATATCATGCTGACATAATTGTAAACCTGTATGACTAATTCATTGTATTTTCACTTAATAGTTAATAAGTTTCTATTTAGGAATGTAACAATATGAATCTAACTGTTTCTCGATGGAATTACATGTAAAAATAAGTAACAAATATCGATTTGACGAATTTCACGAGTAACGTGTATTAGTGAACTGTGAAACTTATTTGATAACGTCGAACGTTGCTTATCTTTTGAATTTCAGATAGGATTGCTTGTATATTAGTAACCGGTGATGAACGGATAACGAATTTTTTTTTTTACCCGTTGTCAAGATAGAATATCTCAGATACCATTCGCGCTTATTCCTGTATTGGCACTCAGTGAATTGATCGTTATACACCGACGTGTGTCTTGTCTATTGAATTATTATTAAAAAATACAGAGAAAAAGAAAACAATCCATTCTGGTAAGTGAAGGACAACAATTGCCGACTATTCGTTGTGATACTCTTGATATTACAGTTGCAACGATACATATTAAACTGATTGAAGTGCTTTAATTTTAATCCACGGTAGTATTATTACGATGTGACAAATTGGCGACGGATTAGAACGAAATTTCTGTGCCGATAAAATAACGTTTTGAATGAAGTAACATTTTCATTCATCGATTTCACGCCGAGAATTGTTCTTCTTCTTCGAGAGAAGCTCGCAAAAGAAATAAATAAATAAAATAAACGTCGGTAATTTTTCAGAATGTAAAAAGTCAGTGTGTAAGCAGTTTCGATGTAGTGTAGGATTTAAATAAGAATAAATGAAGAATTATTAAGCCCGTGATTCAGCAAATAAATAAAGACACGCCAATTGATTCACGACTGGATAAAGGGAGAGAGAAAGAGATAAAGAAAGAAGTTCTTTCGACCGCGGGACATCGGTTTCAAAAGTCTACGTTCAAAATGGTAAGAAAACTTTTATACCCGGCTTACATAATATTTAATATCATTAGAAAACCGAATGTCATATAACTGTTAAACTGATCGAAATTATAAGAAGTATCGCAACATATTTGATCCTTATCGATCGTTTTAGTCGATCTAATCGGGCCTTTTTTATAAATACATGTCCATGTTTTCGATAATTAAAATAAATTAGATATTAAAACAAATTAAATCCTTATCTGAGATTACTTCAGTATCATTGTCCCTGTTCGCGGTAATGAATCTTGAAATATCGAACAAGAAGAAAGAGAAAAATAGATGAAAAAATCTGACGATGTTAGATGTTATACATCACTTGCAGCAGAATTCTCAAGGTCACCCACATTTAATCGCATCTCGTTGAAAGTTATGGAAGTCAAGGTTGCATAAATTGATCGCATGTCAGGTTCCTTAATGCATTCAAAACGCCAAAGAAATCCGTTACAGTGTTACACTCAGATGAGATATCAACTGCAGTTTACTTTGAAAGGAAAAAAAGAAAAAAAGAAACAAAGAATAATAAGAACAAGAGTACAGTTTCCATTTCTCGTATTATATAAGAACATTTACATCTCGTTTAAAACAACACATCGCTCCGTTTAGATTTTATACATATACATTTATTTCGTAAAGGAGTCGAAAGACTATATACACGGTGTCACGTAAAAAACTATCACAAATGATAGAAAATTTTCTCTGATAAAAGATCATTTTCGAATATCGATGACTTAAAAAAAAAAAAAAAAAGGAAATAAAGATAAAAATAAAAGAAACGATACAGCGACTGCAACTATGCATGTATCATACAAAACGATAGACATATCTGTTCTAAATATAAGCGTATATGTGTATGTGTGTGTGAATGTGTAGGCAACGTCAACTATTAGCACTGTTCACCCAGATAATTGTCCAGTTCAGTTTTACCTCGCGTGTTGTCTAACTATCTGCATCATCTGTGTGATATTTCTGTTTTAACTAACAATCTTTATTCTTATTTGTTTCTTCTTCTTCTTCGAGGAGAAAATGCAATGTGGCGTTACCTTGACGAAAGTATTTATCCATACCCCAAAAGGATGCGCTTCAGATACATGTGCGTATCGGTGAGTGGAACAAGCATCCGTTCGAACAGAAGAATCGAAATAGAATACACTTCAATTAATTACTTGTCCCTTTGTATCGTTTTCTAGCCGTCCCATGCAATGCTTATTTTATCTTTCGGCAAATGTGTCAATCTCGTTTGTTTCATATTTGATAAACTTATTCAATTGAGATTCAGGGCTGTCGTAAGTAAATCATTGTACTCTTTCGCGTGTATCACTTTGCTACCAGTAGCTGGTGCAGCTGATGGTGCTCTACCACCATAAACTACATCCTCCAAACGCAACCCAAGAGCTAAGGCAATTCTATCCCTCACGTAGCTGTAGGCACCTTGATTTTTGTGTTCCTCTTGAATCCACATCAGCTGAATTGTAAAAAAGAAGAAAAAAATAGAAAGGAAATAATAATGTTATTCGAAATTACTATTTATTCGAAATGAAAAATTATGCTTCTTTCACCTTTGCATTGGGATATTTAGCCACTTCCTGTTGTAGAAGATGATAAGGAAACGGACAGATTTGTTCGACTCGAATTATTACTATTTTGTCGTCTAATTGCTTCTCCTGGCGTGCGGCAACAAGGTCGTAAAACACTTTCCCGGTGCAAATCAGGATCTTTTGTATGTTTCCCGGCTTAACGTAGGGATCAGAAAGGATTGGTTTGAAGGAAGTGCCCGTTTCCATGTCTTGAAAGGACGACAGGGCCATTGGGTGACGCAGCAAGGATTTAGGAGACATAACGACCTAATTTACACCAAATGAATCACAGTTTCTAGGTTTAGCCAACTAATATACCAATGAGTTTCTCAATTCTGTACTATTCAATTGTGGGAATATTCAAAGGACGAATAACAAAGGAAAGTAAAATCAAGCTAACCAATGGTTTTCTAAAAGGCATGTGTATCTGTCGCCGTAAAGCATGGAAGAGATTCGCAGGCGTAGTTAAATTGCAAACGATCCAGTTTATTTCGAACAGCTGCCTAGTCATGATCTGTTCTACAGTTTCTTCTGGAGGAGCGTCGGGTTCTTTTCCAGGTATATAAGTACAATCATCGTCGCATAGCTCCAAAAATCGTTCGAGCCTTGCTGACGAATGCTCAGGACCCTGACCTTCCATTCCGTGAGGCAAAAGCAAGACCAAACCTACCTGTCTACCCCATTTCGATTGTCCAGAACATAAAATAGTGTCCAGAGTAACCTAAAAGCAACGTTTCGTTCGATCGAAAATTTGTAAGAATCTCTAAAAAGAAAAAAGAATGAAAAATAAATACTGATAATAACAGAAATAAATAACCAATTTCCATAAGTAATTTGAAATAATCGTAGATGGCTAGTTGTTTCTCGAGGCTTAAGATTTCAATTACCTGACAGGTGTTCGCGAAATCACCAAATTGAGCTTCCCAGATCGTCAAGAAATTGTGATTATACGCAGAGTATCCTACCTCGAAACCTACACTCACGATTCGATAGGTATTCGTTAAATTTCTTACATTTAATTCGTTATTCTCAGTTTCACACGAGACTTACCGCAAACACCGTACTCTGACAACGAAGAATTCGATACAGTGTACAAAGCTTGTCCTGGGAACACATCGTGCAGAATATTCCTGTACGTTTTATCCCTGCTCTGATCATGAATGATGTGTATACGATGAGAAAATGTGCCTCGTTCGACATCCTCGCCAGATAATCTCACATGATGACCCTCTTTCAGCAAGCTGAGAAAAGCTAGACACTCTCCCATAGCCCAGTCCGCCTTTCTAGATTCCATCAGCTGCGATCGTTTGTCAAATACCCTTAAAACCTGCATGAAAAAACTTTTAAGTCGCCATTGAATGTTGATCGTATAAAATAATCGAAGTTACATCTTTGTCAGAATTTCGAGAACACTTTCATCCACTGTTCCTATAAAATTGATCTAAAACCTTGGAAAAAGTTTCTGTATTAATGAAATTCCTAGTATATGCATGATTTTTAAAACTGATACTGTCTTTGTCATACGTCTATTGATACACTGATATCCTATCAACGTGTCTTCGAGGATTTGAGGAAATTTCGTAAGGGCGCACCCAGATTTTCGTTTACTCAACAAACGCGTACTTGATTATGGGCTTCGATATCATTTGGAGGAGTGGATATCGCCTTGCAAATCGTTAACATAGTATCGATATCGACGCCAGTAGTTGGTATTTTATTATGGGGACTCTGGTTCGCGAAGAAATCATTCCATGGTAGGTCGTGCCAATCGCTCAGATTCATCGAGTCGATCGTTTTCGCTTTCTCAAACTCTGCTTCACAGTAGTCCAAGTACTTTTGTGTCTCCTGAAGTGATAGAGGAACTCGTTCGAAAGACATAATTTAGAAGCTTTGGTTATACAGTAGCTTACGAAAGTGTTCAAACCTCATTTAAGATAATTTTCTCAAAATTAGACCAAACAGCTTGAGTTTTTCGTTTTTAAAAAGTTAGGAGGATTAGTTTACTAGATAGTTGTGTAAAAAGTTGTTTGAGAAAGTTGCTATTGTCTGGAGTTACGAAGAAAATAACGAAAGTTGCTTTTTACAACTTTGTTATCTGAGACTGTAATGAAAATTTTAAAAAACACTTTTCGTAAACCCATACGAATTATATACGGGCTGAAAATTTTATCGAAATCAGTTAACGTTGTTATTAACTGTAAACGGTTAAAGATGGTAGAAATCGAACTCTTCCATGACTTTTGACTTACAATTACGATAAATCTAAACACTTGTACGAGATTTTAACCGGTGGCGGGAAAAAACATCCTCACTGAAAATGTAGAGGGATTTTTTGAGTCTTTCAAACAAAGAAGATTGCTACTTCGCGTCGTTTGTGAAGAATATGCGATTGGCTAAGTGTTAATATACATTCTGTCACACAAGAGCAAACCCACGATATTCTCAGGAAAATGTATCTTTCGTGAAAAAAGCTCTATACAGATCGAAAGTGCATATAAAATAATTACTTAATATAAAACTATATATAATATAATTACTTAATAATTGGTTCAATTTTCTCTACTGTCAATTATGGTTTGACAACGTTTAGGTATACTTTCCACTAATTTTTCGACATGTGTCGCAGGTAATGTCCTTCAAATTTTTCGAAAATGTTGGAATCTTCAGCTTTGAAATACGTTTTCCTCGAAGCTTTTGCTTCATTATACGAAACGATTATAAAAACTATTAGCAAACGATTATAAAAACGATTTTCACTAATTTCTTCACGACTCCGACTAATATTCACATTTTCAAAATTTTTGGAACGCATCATCTAGAAAAGTAATCCTTTTAACTTCTCGAAAAAGCTCAAGTCGTTTGGTTCAATTTAAAGAAAAGTTATTTTATTTTAAACGAATACTTCCATGAGCTATTGTATATAATCCGGGCTACGTTATAGCGAGGTTATAAGTTAATCTTTATCACATTGTTGACGGTATATTATAAAATAAATCTTACCTCAGTTCGCGCATTCTAGGATTAGATGAAAAATAAAAACACCAACCTGAGGGGTCAAAAAATGGGTAAAGTTTGAGAATTTTTTTATAAGTAATTACTAAGTGAAAAATGTAGTCTTTTTCAGAGAATATAAATGTAACTTTCAGCTTTATTTTGCAATTTTTTGAAAGTTAAATTGTACAAAATGGCGATGTTATATTCAAGAGATATTTGGAGAGAACAAAACAGATATGGTATAACATCGAGCCAGAAATTATACAAGATTGAATAGCCAGTATGCCACACAGACTAGAAGAATTAAAAGAAAGTAAAGGAAAATGGAGAAAATATTAATTTAAGACTATAATCTGACAACAATATTAAAGTGCAAAATTGTAAACGTGGTGTTGAGCTTCTATTTTTGTAAAATATTTTATAGTAAACACAAATGAAAATAAACTGTTACATATTGTTAATTACATTCACCTTGTAATTAAAATTATCTAATCCTGATTGATTAGTTAAAGAATTAGCAATATTATCTTCATTTTTATGAGACAAGCAGTATGTGTATACACTTTTGTTCGTATATACGCCAATGTTGCAAATGGATTAACACTGGATCAAAGATTTTTTCTTACAGCCCTGACCATAGTCTCAAACTCTTCTGTGATCTATCTGAGTTTCTATCAATTTATTTGCTTTGACAAATTTTACAACCTCGCTATACGGTGGCTCAGACTATATTTTGTATTATATTTTTATATAAATATACTTCTTTAGCATATGCTTCTGTGATTACTCCTTCTTTCAACAATTTGTCACTGTATATAGCGAGAACATTAGGATGTTGCTTTATACGTTTGTACATCAAGGGCTGCGTTATCATTGGCTCGTCCAATTCATTGTGACCGAATCTTCGGTACCCTACGATGTCTAGAACGACATCGTTGTGAAACCCTGACCTGTTTTATTAGTTTTCAATGGAGGAGCAGGCTAGTTTTTCACGAGATAACAAAGACAGACGTATATAGTCGATGAAAGAAATATAGCGAGCTCTTGAATTAACCCCCTATTCGAAAACGAGCATTAAGAATACAGTGTTTCCTTTATGTTGTCTAGAAAATAATAATCAGATTTAAAAAAGATAGTAATCTAGATTACTCAGGTCCAAACGAACCCAAACACAGACTCCCATGCTATTAAAGTTTAAATATCAAGTAACGGCACAATTTGATCTAGCCATTATACGATATTTCGCCTTTATTTTCTTCTATTTCGGTCAATTCCATTGTTAGAACATTTGAAGCACGTTTACTTCGATTGTGGGCGAATTTTACCTGCTCACTGTATTTGTTCCACCAACTATACCCGTATACCTGTATTCCCCGGCGACTTTGCTGCAATAAGTTACTAAATCGGGATCGTCACCATGAATGTGAAATATAGGGGCATTTACGACACGTGCCACATCAGTACAATGAGCACTAGACCTTGAATACCTGGGATCAGTGGTAAAACCAATCTACGATCCCATGAATATTAGTTAGGACAATTACTCATTTTTCATAAGAGAAAGTATCAGGTATCCATTAACCCCTTGCCTTATAACGACGAGTCATACTCTGTATATTATGGTCAAGATGTGACAAAAGAAGACTTACATACCTGTCAAAATGATATTTCTTTCTCTGATTTTAGTTTAAATTAAATACGAAGCATTGCCAAATGAAAATCGTAGGTTTTGCACTGTAAATTAATCCTTTTATAGATTATATTCACCGTTCTAGACATTAAATTGACTCTTTTGCAAATCAAATTCACCCTTTCACAGATCAAATTCACCTTTCTGCAACTCAAGTTTCTCTACAAATTTGTTCTGTTAACCAATTTTAACAGTAAACGTATCGCTACCGGTCAAATCGACCGCTTTCAAACTTTAAATAAAAACAATATTAAATTGACGAGTAACAACAGTGCAGTGTAGAGAAACTGGAATTGCAAAAAGGTGAATAAGACCTGCGAAAGAGTTAATTTCGTGTGCAAAAGTGTGAGTATAAACTACAAAAGTATTAATTTTAAGCTCATAATATCTTGACAATGTATATTCAAGGCTAACATAGCGACTAAAAAAAGAAAAACGTCGTATGGCAAGGAGTATTAAGGTATAAGTAATTACTTGGTTGTTAATGACAACATGAATAACACCACCAGTAGTGTATTCAGGTAAATTGGTCAGATGCATCGTTTCGTAACAGATACCTTGCCCAGAGAAAGCAGCATCACCGTGTACCAAAATGGCGACAGATCTCTTACCATCTAGAATCGACGAGTATTCTTTTGTAACCTTAAACTTTCCAACCAATTGATTCGCAACTAAAAGAAATTTCTTTCTCTCGTACACGTGGAATCTTTCTTCTCTACTTGTTCAGCTCTGACACGACCAACCACGACTGGATCAATCGCTTCCAAGTGAGAAGGATTCGCCATTAAAGCCACGAGAATCTTTTTCTTACTCCTACGAGGAAGTATAGTACAATATGAATACAATTGTTTCGTTAATCGCGAGAGTATCTTTCACCTTTCTAAAATTCTTTCTGCATGCGTTCCCAAGTGATATTTCACGTCACCAGAGCCAAATCCTTCTAGGGGAATCGAATGAAACTGCGTGAGAAGTTGATGCAATGGTTTCGAACAAACGTTTACCAAAGTGTTCAATCGTCCACGATGAGCCATTCCTATCACAGCTGTTTCTACTCCTGTAAAATCATTCTGACGTGTTTATTTAACATCTTCTTTTTCTTTTTCCTTTTTTCAATTAGAACGAGAATCAGAGTAATCATTGTACCATGTTCAGCTGATGTTTCTAAGCACTCCACCATGGATGGTATAAAAGATTCACATCCTTCTAGACCAAATCTCTTTTCAGTGGGAAACTTCCGAGCTAAAAAACCCTCGAACGTCACTGCTCTCATAATGTTCAACCAAATGAACTTTCTTTGATCCTCTGGTAGCGTCCAAGCGCCTGGCACTTCAAACTTATCTCTCAACCAATCTAACTGAAAAAGATTCCATAAGCTAGTACTCGAAATTTTTGAAGACAAACGCTTCTGGATCTTCAACGAAATTTTTCAATATGCCTAATTATCACTTCGTTTTATTTATAACAGTTTGATGGCCATACATTTCGTTCGTTGACTGTTATTTATCTCAGGTGTCTCTCACGCAGATTTTATCATAAATGAAGCTTATCGATAGATATGTTTACGCGAACGAATTTTTCTTAATATTGAGATGATGAAACTATTGTTTCAGTTAATTTAGAAGAGTACATTATGTAGAAATACAATGGTAAATGAGGCAGCTGTATATGTTTCAAACGAACACTTTCATACATCCTGAAACTTAAGATGACAAAGAACTTTCTGATAGATCTAATACAGGCGACTCTCGACTTTCTCACATAATTGGTTCCTGAAAATATGTGCGAATGTTCGAAAGTAGAGGGATGTAAAAATAAAAAACATCAAAAATTGTATTTTAACACTTGGCCGATTTTTCACGAACGACGTTTACAGATTTTGACGTTGAGAAATATAAAATTCATCGATATAAATATAATATAAATATATTCACTACTTTCAACCTTGAGGATAATTTTTGCCCCTTCAGTAAACGATTGTCGATAAAAAAAAAAAAGAATAATACCTGTAAAATATCTTTTTTTTAAGAACTATTGCGAAAGTTTCATCAACATTGGTGATTATCACTTAGAAATATTCCCTTGTTAGTAATATTACAATTATAACCATTGAAGCGTGCAAATAATTTGAAATTATTTAATATTTCATATCACTTAGACAAATCGAAGTAGTTTATTCAGTGAAATGTTGAAAAAAATGTGAAAATGTGTTAAACAACACAGTATTTTTTAAGAGTGTGCTAACAGAGCAAACTTAGCTCCGCGCTCAACGTGTTAATAGTTCAATTTTGTATAATATTTTCCGAAAGACTGCTCCGAATGTAGAAAGAACTAAAGAAACAATTGAAAATTAGATTGTTTGAGGTCACGTTTGACAATCGTTGCAACTAACACAACATGAAATCACATTTATGAGACGTTAGCTGACAGCAGGTAGCAGATCATGTCAACGTGACAGTGGCTATCAAAGTATTGAGATTTCTTTGAATGAACAACACTTACGGTAATAAGATCGGTAATGTAGGTATACTCGAGACCTAAATGACCACAGTAAACCTCGTTCAATCTGATCAGAATATCGCGCAAACGAAGATTTCGTTTAGGTCCACCTATCACCGTGAACGGTGCAAGAGGAAACTCTCTATCCATATCCGCATCTGTCATTCCTTTCAAATGTCCCCGTACAACGATTGCAGGTGGTAAATTCGGAGTGCCTTGAAGCTTACGTGATTCTGGATTCTGAATACCCAGGGGATCGATATCTGCTATCAGATGACCACGTGCCTTGAGCCAATAAAATTAGATTAATACAAAGGACTTTTCTTAAATAATGACATATCAGATAGACCTAACTGATCTATCAGCAACTGTCGGTAAAAAAATGTATGGGGTCATTCTAGAAGTCGATGTAAGACGAAAATTGAGAATAAAAAAGATTGCGTTTTAAGCTTTGTTCGTTTATCTTTAATCTTTAAGTTAGTAATTAAATGAATAGTTAAAACATTAACAAATTTCCCGGTGATCGACAAAACCGCGCGAACTTCTTCCGTTATCTAATAGATAAAACTAAAATATACGTTAAAAGGATTTATTAAACAGATATCAAATCTACCCCTATAAATTCACGAGAGATACCTGATAAGCTCTAATCGTGGCGTTGATATCAAGAGCTCCATTTATGAATTTCTCACCCTGCATATCACCATCTGACTTCTGTCTCACAGTTTGTTGAGGAAAGCTTGGTGCTGATTAGATGATAGAAAGAAAAAACAAGAATAGAGAAGATAAACATCGGTGATTTTAAAGTGTCTGAAAATACTTGAAATCCACCTGTAGATTGTGAACTTGTTAAATGCTGTGGTACTATGGCAGGTGACGATTCGACACGAATTGACGATTGTTTTGAAGTAATAGAAGATTTCGTTGGTTCGTTGTTAGCATCGATCAATTTGAAATATTCATCCCACGAGGCACTTACGGAATTTGGATCTTTCCTCCACGATTGATACATATGATCCAAATACTGACTATTGCTCATATTCAATATACGATCGTACTTGCGTCCACCTTTTTGATCATCGTGTGCAAAACGCCTGATACACTTTCTTGTCTCGAATTTTGTAAAAGAACGATTATGTTTGCTGATTTGCGTTTTATCATAGTATCGGTTAACTCTGTGACATAGATGCGTGACAAGAGACCAAACACCACGGTAAGGCTGTGGATTTGTGTACATATCCCCATTTGCTAATTTCGTTCGACCAGAATTTAAATACCTTTCCTTTTTTCCCTTTCTTTTCTATACACTCGCGAAATTTCGAAATCTACAACCGAACATATATATATATTCTACGTTTTTGAACTGTGTATCATGTCATTATGACACTTGACTGTTTCGAAGTTTGCGTTTGTGAACGCGTTCAGATGATATCGCTTAGGTTCTTACACGAAGTTGATCATTTTCTTTTTGTTTCTTCTTTCTAATCGAAACTTTCCCACTTTATCTGAATGTGTATATATGAAGGATATTTTTGTTTTTTTCTGGAGAGGATTATTTGCAGATGTTTAGAGAAAGTATTGAGATATTCTTTGAAAGAAGAAACATATATATTTTTATATATAGATATATAGATATTTTCCAAATTCTTCGACGATTAATTTATCAAAAATATGATAAATGTGTAATGATTGTGAGAGAGGAAATGAAACAAGTGAATGAACAGGTATACAGGTGCAACTTCTCATGCATTTCGCTGCGTAGCTTCTTCGAGAGTGTCTAACTTCTTATCGATACTTTGAACACAGAGAAAATGTTCGTAATAGAGATCAATAATGAAACGTTCAGAGCTACAGTTACTTGTTACACAACCCATAGACGATTTAGTTAACCTACCCCATATTGACGTGCAGCTGGACATAGGATCATTCATAACAAAGATATGCCGATTTATCCAAAGAAAATGGTTCAAATCGAAAAAACTGTTCCGCATACCGGGCTTCCTGAGAACCCAATATACCATCGCTCATATTATACTCTTCACTCAAGCAAGTTTCACAAGTTCCTAGTAAATTGTGTTTCTAATTCATTTTATATTTTCTAATTGATCGATCAATTTTGTTTCATAGGGTAGCGCGACATCGGTATACACCGATCATAGGGTTATAACAATCAGCCCAAACAATGACCCGAAGGAAACAATTTTCTCTGATAATCGCATCGTATCGAAAAGAGTGAGCATTAATTACAAAGATGGACGAAAGTATTCAGCACAGCACGCGATTCTGTATACAAATTCTTATAACTTCTAAAATAATCGCTGATATCAACTCTTTTTATATACATTTTCATGTACAATGTTTTACTTATTTATATACAAAAGTAAAATTATATACATAAAAGACAAACTACGTAACAAATAAAAATGTTTCAAGCAATCACTTTATGATTGGATAAAAGTATTCGCACATGTTGGAACGTAAATCCTATAGAAAAATTGGAAAGATAGTGCAGAGAAACTGTTTCACTATTTGTAACGTTATCAAAAAATTTTTGAGTCCGACAAATTATGGAAATCGTTTCAAATGTGGTAAATCGGATATCATTGATACCAATAATTCGATTGGTCCCTCGTATTTTTCTTCCGTTACTACATAATTTTACTTTCATATATAAATAAGTAAGATATTTTATAATAAACATGCACATAAAAAAACTGATACCAGCAATTATTTTGAAAGTATTTGTACATGGAATCACGTGCTCTGCTAATAGTTTTGTCCACCTTAGTACGTTAAAATGTAACTAAATTATAAAGATATTAAATGTATACACTTATAGTTTATTAATTAGACATATTTAATTGATTAATTTGTTTTACAGTATACACTGTGGAACTTCGTACCAAAGAACCTATTCGAGCAATTCAGAAGAATAGCGAATTTTTATTTTCTCGTAATGGCGATTACTTCGCTGATGATAGAATCACCGATATCACCATTAACCAATATATTACCCTTAAGTTTCGTTATATTAGTAACCGCCTGCAAGCAAGGATACGAGGATTATCTTCGTTACAAGGTGGATCAACGTGTGAATCGTGCATTTGTCACAGTTATTCGTAACAAATGTATACAGGTCAGTGTAATTACAGATCTGAGAAGAATAATCGATTCAATTTCATGAAACTTATCTACAGTGACGAGTAAAGGTATATAGATTTTTCCTTGTCACTGTAAGTCCACATTCAATGTTTGTGAATTTCTACACTATAGTATTACAGATAATGTATCAACAACAGTAGAATGTATGAGATGAATTTTTAAAAACTGGTACACCACCATCGAGATATCTAAAAATAGATAAAATTTGGTCATTTTTGTCATAGATAATCACTAAACGAAACACTTCAATTTTTTTTTTTTTTTTTTTTATGATTGAAATGTAACTATTAGCTTAGTTCCCCCCATTTTTGAGAAGTAAAAATGTTGCAATCTTCTGCTAGAACATCGATAAGCATTGGAAGATTTGAAATTAAAAATTTTGTTTCATTTATTAATGAAAATGTATTTTCTACAATATAGCATACAATGATTAATTCTTTTTATGAACGTTTAAAGTTGATTTTTCATTTCTTTTAGTAAACTGCTATTACTTTCTATAATAATCACATAAATTTGGGAAATATTTAGGAAAATAAGGATTAGCAATCTAGTTGCGGATAATGTATTTGCATTTATAAATCGAAAACAATTGCTCCGTTTCATAAAAGTTTACTTTTGAAGAATCGCAGAGGGAAGCTGAAAGTTACATTTCTATTGTGCAACAAAAATTGAAAGTTTTCGTTTAGTAGTTTCCCATGAGAAGGAATACCGAATTTGATCTACTTTCAAACGCTTCAGTGCACCCTTTTTAACATCGTTTATCTCCTAACGAGCACTACATCAAGATCTTTATCACCTTTGACTATTTCCCGTTTTTCTTTTTTTTTTTTTACGCTTTTTAGAACATTCATTGTTCACAAATAGTTGTCGGAGATTTGGTGAAAGTGTACCGCGAACAAGACATCCCTTGCGACCTCCTGCTACTTTCTACCACTGAGGATTCACAGCGTTGTTACGTCACCACGTCAAATCTGGATGGTGAAACCAATTTGAAAGTAATTCATCCTTTTTGTTTTCTCTCTTTTTTATATATCGAATCAACAAATAATTCAAATTGTTACGTAAAAATGTTTGAAGTTCAGCTGTCGAATTTTTACGTATTTAGACGATAATGGTCCCAAAGGTGGTTTCAAAGATGTCCACTGCTCAAATAGTTTCCATGAAGGCCACTATTACATGTCAACATCCATCATCTGATCTCTACACCTTCCATGGAAAATTGGAACTTAATAACAGCAACAATGAAGCGACCACGTCTCATCTAACGATCCAAAATTTATTACTTCGTGGATCGAAGCTAAAAGATACGGATCATATAATTGGTTGTGCAATTTACACTGGTCATGACACTAAATTGTCCCTTAATTCAAAGATCACGAGCAATAAATTCTCCACAGCCGAGAAGTAAGAACTTTTCTTTTTCTTTTTCTTTCCTCTAGTAAAACTATCATTGATATGCTATCTGAATGAAAGATAATTATATTTCTCCATTTAACTACAGGTCCATTAATAAGCATATTATCATATTTGTCATATTATTGCTGGCTGAAGTGATAGTATCTTCTATAATGAAAGTAATCATGGATAATACGATACTTTGGAGCTCGTATTTAGGTCCTGATGTTCCTATTAGTTTCTCAGTGCTACTCACTAATTTTTTGAGCTTCATCGTTCTATACAATTACATCGTACCCATATCGTTGTACGTTACCATAGGTAAAAACCACTTCTTTTTTTTTTTTTTAATCTTCCACTTATCAATGCTCCGATAAGATTAAATTTGCGAAGAAAAGAAATATACAAATTTCGTAACTTTAACCCTTCAACGATTAAAGATGATCGATTGTTAAATAAACACGATAGATGGATCATTTTTGTACGATATCAAGGAAACATTTGGTATACCGTTAAAGGGTTAAAAGCGTTCCATTCGCTGTAATTCTCTTTCGAAATGAAACTCGTGACATTCAAAATAAGATCAGCTGACAAGCTTCGATTAATTGTTCTCGTTACAGAATTACAAAAATTCCTCAGTTCGTTTTTCTTCAGCTGGGACATCGATATGTACGACGAAGCCACGGATCAGCCAGCGTTAGCAAACACGTCCGACTTGAACGAGGAACTCGGACAAATCGAGTACCTTTTCGCTGATAAGACTGGTACCCTTACGGAGAATCTGATGGTGTTCAGACGTTGTTCAATCAATGGGCAAACCTACATGGAGAAAGATTGTGATGGTCGTTTGTATCTATTGCCTCCTAGTGGAAACGAGGAAGAAGCTGTTTTGGTAACTAATTGGGAGGTAAACTCTATTTAAACTGTATCTTTTTGATAAATACTAAGTGTAGAAATGAATTCTTTCCGATTTTTTGGTACAATTACAGTGTGATCGAACTCTTCAGACTCGAGAGGCGACTCTCAATCGCCATTTTGTTCGATACAGCAACTCGAATGACAATTAATGGCCACATTAATTGTCTTTTCATTTTTTCTTTTTCTTTTCTTACAGATGTGCTTCCTTTTTACATTTTAGAGGGTAGCAAGTGCTAAGTGCAAGTGCTAAGTGCTATATGATAGCGTTTGAAATAAAATTTCGATTTGAATAACTGTACTTTTACGATTATGCGAGAATCCAGTCGGAAAGAATTGATTTCTACATGTAATAACGCCCAATCAAACTTTATCCGAAATCCATCGAAATGTTCAATTAACATTGAATTGTAAAACAATTCCAGCCAGAGGTTTGGCATTTCCTGATAAGCCTTGCATTGTGTCACTCGGTCCAAATCTCACCTCCGAGCCAAAGATTAAGCGTGATGGCGAAACGAAAAGAATTTCGCAGAAGTTTCAAGGAGAAGAAAGTATTACAAGTGAACAGTTCCCTGCTGATGGATCCAGATTTACCTGAATATCAGGTAAAAATATTTGTCTTTCACTTCAACGTCGTTGTATATACAAAGTATTTCAAAACATGTGAGCATAACTTCAGGAATAGATTCAGTAAGCTAAAATAAGAAAAAATGTTCATAAAAACATACACTCCTGTCCATAAGTATTAGAATACTTATAAAATTTGAGATAATCCTAAAACAAGTCATGAATTGTTTGGAAATTTTGAAGGTACCCTACTCTGTTTTACATTTTAGATTATTAGGATCATTTATATGTAACATTTTATTGTAACACTCACCATGAAAGTTAAATAAATATATGTTAGCTTGGTCAATGTATTCTTAATTACGATTTTTACTATTTTTCGCATAACTGATGCGATAGGCAGCATCTGCAGATGAAAAGGCATTAGTCGAGGCTAGTGCTAGATGTGGGGTCATCTTCTCGAAAAGTAGCAGCGACATGATAGAACTTAAGATCGACGGGGATACCGTTGTTTATGAGAAGCTCGAAGTCTTAGAATTCACTTCCGGTTAGTAATGGTCGAATATCGAAGAAATTTGATAAGATAATAAATGATAAAAGTTGGAAATTCTTCGCTAATAGAACGCAAGAGGATGTCTGTAGTAGTGAAAGACACGGCTGGAGATTTCTGGTTGTATTGCAAAGGGGCAGATTCGAATATCTTCCCATTAGTTGTTTCTGGGACAATTAATCAAGCTATTGCTCACGTTGCCGAGTTTTCCATGGTTTGCCAGCTAATTTATTACAAATTCAATCTACTCTACTTTTCAAAAACATCGACTGAAAGATCATTTCTTTTTTCTTTTTATTAGAGAGGTCTTCGTACATTAGTCGTTGGTTATAGAAAGATGGATCAAATGGAGTATAGTCGATTGATACAGAAAATAGAAGAGGCTAGACAAATAATCGGAATTGAGAGATTTATTTACATGGAGAAAGCGTACAATCTGATGGAAAATGGGCTCACTTTGCTAGGCGTGACTGCTGTCGAGGATCGCCTTCAAGATGGGGTAGAAGAAACCCTCGAAAGTTTGCACATCGCTGGAATAAAAGTTGGTAATTTTAATATGTGATAATGTGAAAGATTGGAGAAGTAAAAAAAGGAATAAATTTACTTTTTATATTTGGTAGATATGGGTGTTGACTGGTGACAAAGCAGAGACTGCAGAGAATATTGCTTTTCTCTGTGGTCAATACAAAAGCGGCACAGAAGTGCTTAGGATGTTAGAATTAACCGTGGAAAACGTTTGCTTCCAAAGTCTAACGACTATTGAGTAGGTACAATTTAGCCTTTTTCGATATTATTATTAATATCATCATCATTAATTGTTTCTCTCGTTGTTTCTCTCGGGGTATTAAGCTGATGAGACAGATTCTCGTCAAATCTAATCTTGCTCTTCAATTGTATTAAAAAATGTTCGTATTATATTGCATATTTTTAATGTAACAGCTTTTTGTAGTTTTACATGTGTGTTAGATGTTTGTAAAATATATTTGGTGTGATTCCTGTAGTTTATATAACGAATGGCATTATATGCACTTTCTATTGCTTCCAAACCCTTTGTACTTCTGCTAATGGTGTATATTTTCTTATCTTTCTGCTGTATTTGTATTATATGTTTGTATCGTTAAGTATTGAGATGTCGATTGGATATGTTGTTTTATTTTTCTACGTGTAAATGTTATAATTGTGTAACCGTTGAATTTTACGGTTTTATCTGTATGTATAGTTACGTCACAGTATAGTTTGTATTCTTTGTTTTCTACGATGATGCTCGGTGTGTGCATGTATTTAATACGGTGTGTTATTTTATCCTATGGGGCGTAGAAATGAATTTTTTCCGATTGAAGATATATAGAATCATTACAGCCATACAAATCAAAATATTGTATAATAATAGCGATGCTATTAGCAAACTAGAAAAATAGCAAAAATACATCAACAATAATGGGAATTATTTTAACGATCGAACTGTTTTCATTCTTTTTAAATAAAACAATCATTCTATCCATAAGTTGGAAAGAATTTATTTCCAGACCTAATATATCGTCTTTTTTTATTATTGCCTTGTATATAATTTTTAATTATTATTATTATTCTGCTTTTATTTCTACTTCTACTTCTTATACTTTTACTTCTACTTCTTCTATTTCTACTACTTCTTTTTCCTTTTCCTCTTCTTTTTCTAACGTGATTATCATCGTTATCGCTATTATTATTACTATTATTATTAGTTAAAATTTTGCTCAGTACTACTGTATCTATTTCTATCTAATTTCAGACGGAGAATAAAGCTCGAACCTCACAAACAGTATGGATTACTAGTGGATGGTTGCAGTATTGCAACAGCATTGCAGAATCATGCGGACTTATTCAGATCAGTTGCAACGAGTTGCGATACTGTAGTATGTTGCAGGTTGACGCCACTACAGAAAAGTCAAGTAAGTTTCACAGCAGAAAGATGGAATAAATGTCATAGAGATTTGAGACTTTCACGGTCTGCCATCATACACTTTTCACTGTTGAGATTTTCAAGTGTAAGCCATCTTCTCGTGAAATTAATATCCCAACGTTTCACTAGTATTGCAACTTAGCTTCATCAAAGGATTTCAAGACACACTGATACAGTATCATAGGAACACGAGTTACACCAGAAAGCCACAACAGTTGAAATAAATATATATTTTCCCTTTCTTATTATTTTATTCGTGATTTTATCAATGTATTCAGATCGTAAATTTAATGAAGAAAGCGAACACTAAGCCGCACACAGCGGCAATTGGTGACGGAGGAAACGACGTGGCTATGATACAGGAAGCACACGTTGGAATAGGAATAATGGGTAAAGAGGGCCGCCAAGCGACGATGAGCTCTGATTTTGCCATAGCAAAGTTTAGGTTTTTAAAAAAAGTGTTGCTCGTGCATGGACATTGGTACTACGTTCGTATCAGTATTCTCACGCACTATTTCTTTTACAAGAACTTTATCTTCATCACGCCACAATTATTTTTTAACATGCTCTGCGGCTATTCTACACAGGTAACTTACAAAGGATACAATCGAATAAGTATGTTAAAAGTGTCTCACTCTAATTAAAATTAATCTAAGTGCATATCATTTGATAGACCTCTTTGTCGTCGAGGTGACTCGGAAGATTCGTCTAACTTACTTTATTTAATGAAAACTTGGTACAGAGTGACGTTGTCTGCTAGATTCTAAAATTTTGTTATTTAAATTATGAAAATTATGAAAAATATCAAAGATATTCTACTCGGTAGTACGTATGTCTGAGTTTTTTTTCGAAATTTTTTGGCTGTAAAAGGGATTTTTAAAAAATTCCGAAAGTATAAAAATACTTATTGCATATTGAAATTACAGTGTGATCATATTTATATTTTTACAGTATTAAGTATCCTGTTATGATTATTAATGTGTACTTTTTTTTCCAATTTTTCGCAACGCGAGCACGTAACTAAACAAATTAAAAACCAATAGTTATTTATACTATTGTCTTAGTTCTTTGTGTGACCAGGTTTATATGTTTACAGTTTTAACACCACCTTATGATTGTTAATGCATAATTTTTTCAGATTCCTCAGAGAAGTGTGTCATACACAAAAAAAAAAAATTGTAAATCGGTATTTCCTAACTTTTCGGGTTGACATGGAGAGCACTGTTACCATACTTATTCAGCTATAAGAAATTTTCAGGTTGAGCTTAAATTAAAGTTCTCTTCTATTATTTTCAGGCACTTTACGACGGTTTATTCTTAATGCTTTTCAATGTAGTGTTCACATCCACGCCGATATTGGCTTATGGATTATTCGAGCAGGATTACACTGCTGATAAACTATTACGTTACCCACAGTTGTACAAATTGTATCAGCGCAATTATTTATTATCCAGAAAACAGTTTTTCGTGTGGACTGCGCTAGGTAGAATAATTTGAACAATTTATCAATAAGAATTGAACGAGAAACCAAACAAAAAAAAAACGAAGAAAATGTTCAACGTTACATTTGACATTTATTTTTCAGCCTGGTGGCATGCCATTGCCATATATTTTATGTCGCACGTGTATATATACGTCAATCCTGTTGTCTTGTATAATAATACACCGATAGACCAGTGGTCATTCAGCACAATCATCGTTCATTTAGTCACGTTAATAGCAAACCTTCAGGTACATCTCGAATGAGACCTTTTTTTTCACACCAAGACATTTTATGATTTTTTTCCTTTTCTTTTTTTATTTTTAGGTACTATTAAGAAGCTCGTATTGGACACTACCTTTCGTATTAACGGTATTGCTGTCACAACTAATGTTCCTTGTAGTTACGCTCATCTACTCGATCGTGCACAGGTTAGTAACGAAATAGGTATACTTATTAACACATTCGCGACCGGCAAATTTTTTCCGTTTCTAATACTGACAATTGAAAGAAAAATTGTACCTTCGTGAATTTGTTTATTTTTATCTATTTAATTAATTTTCTTTGTTTAAGTATAAATAAAACTTGAATAAATTGATGGTATATGTTATGAATGTCTCCATAGAGACGTCATAGGAGCGCAAAGGGTTAATAAATTTCTATTATCTATTATCAAATCGTATTATATTTATTTTTACTATGAATTTATCCTATCAATTTGTTAAAAACATAAACACAGACACAAGTGTATATGTTTTCTTTGTATATTTTAGAAGGTACGACGGTGATATGCTGAGGGTCTTCCCGAAGCTCATATCGTCGCTAACGTTCTGGCTTTTGACCATCATCGTCGTTATCGTTTGCCTCATTCCAGACTATTTAATCATATACAATAATCACAGTCCTGCGCGCATAATGAGAAAAAATGAGGAGGCACGGACCAATAGTAGGAATACTAGCAACGATAACACGCAAAACACGCCACCACAGAGCACGGTAACAATAATTACACTGTGAGCATGTATACATTAACGATAACGAATTCACAAACTGACATTCATTGCAGAGTCAACGATTGTTCAACATGATTTCGTGGAAACAGACGTTCACGCCGCAAAAGGCTGAATAGAAGCGGGAGTACTTTATTCGTTTCATCGTCATATTGGTATAAATTATTTTCCTCGTATCGCATAAGGAACGTAAGTCATTTGTTAATTTATACTTCATTCATCGAGTAAAACATACATACACACACACACATATATATAATAATAATAATTAGCACACTTCTACCAAGTTGTAATAGATTTGTCTAGAGAACTTGGTGTCATTATTAAATCATTTTGTAAGTAACGCAAATATGTAAAAGATAAGGATTAAAAAAAAAGAAGAAGAGTTGAAAATAAATGGAAATATCCGTTGGTGACTAATTATTATAAATTAATTATTTTATTTATATAAAAGAGTAATATTCGCGTTACTTACCGGATCATTGAACACGATATTCGAGATCATGATCATACGTACACTTTATAGTACGTGTTTTAACGAATTATACGTGACATTCTTTCTTTTTGTGTTACTCGAAGTGATTATTGAGAAAATCCGGTTCGCAGCTTACGTATTAAATTAGAGACGTTTCTTTAATTGCTGCGAATGGTATAGTGTTCTGAACACAGACTTTAAAGTGTACTTTGTTCCAGAGAGAGAGAGAGAGTGTGTTAGAATGAGGAGAGAGAGAGAGAGAGCTACTGTAAATATCATATGAATGATAATTGATCGATTGTAAATTAATATATTGAATTTGCCAATAAGTAATATTGGATTTTTCCGAAAGAGATCGTTTCTCTGGTGTTTTTCAAACAAAAGGCTCCTCGTAATCTGTACAACGCATGTACAATCTAAAAGCTGAGATTTCAACCTATTATTTAAAAAAGAAATGGTCATTACATTTGGTTAAATCTTTTTAGTGTTTATTTTTATTTGAACATGAATAACGAGATGTATCTTCATGTAATTATACTTTTCTATTTTCACAAAGGTAAAAATGGAAAAGGTACAAATAGCAGAAAAGACTTCGAATGTGAACAATAAGTTCAACAAGTTTTGAAATTTTAGTACTATCTGGAAATTTCAGTATTGGTATATTTAGTATATTCTGGAAATTTTTGTATAGAAATTGATAACAAACAAATCTCTAGCATATTTGAAAATAGTATTATATTACACGAGAGATTGCTGAAATATTAGGAATATCGAAATCCAGCGTTGAGAACCATCATTTTGATATGGTTTCTGAATCTGATGTTTGAATTTAAACGAAAGAAATTTTCAATCGAATTTCGGGCTTGTGATCACCCATGTTTCAAGATTTTTCACTGAAAAAATGGAAAATTCTGGGATGGCAATACGTTGCTCGATACGTAATTTAATAAAATTTTCCATATTGTAAGGAAATTGTTGTGTCCTATCGAAAATTCCGACATTACTTCTTGGCTAGTCCAATAGGATACAATTGTAGGACGAGAATACGCGTAGTGATCGAATTTTAATGATAAACATTTCATAATTAGACATTCCCATTAAACCATACATATATAGATTGTAAATAATTTCATGTGTAAAAACGAAACCGCGAAAATATCATCGATCTGTTGAAAAATACCATTACAATGTCATCGTGAGAAGATAAATTTGAAAGTTGAAGAAACTTCGTCAACTGTCTTCCTTTGAACAGTTTTTAACAATAACTGCCCACATTCGTGTACATTAAGAGCGACTGTAATTAAATTATTACGAAATTAATCATTCTTAATCAAATTATTTCGAATAATAATTATCACGAAAGAAAACAGTGAACCGGTTCTCTTTTCTTTTTTTTTTTTTTCTAAACTACATTAATCTTTTCGCTATGGCAGATTTCGATACATTTCCTGAATGGTTTTTTCTTGGGAAATATCTACAGAATTGTAAACAAATTTGCGCTAGATGAAAAACTTCGTAAAAATATAGAAATATCGCATGAAAAATACGCACATCGGTTCTTTTTCAAACTTCGATAGTCATTCACAACCATTCAGAACTATGAAATTTAATAACTGTACTCACTAATATATTCAAAATACTCTGCTCTATATTTTAAGACTAAATTGAATTTCCTAGCGTTTTGAGTTTTCATGTAATACCTCATTCTTACCCAAAATCGTGTGTTTTTACAAAAACGCATAGTTTTCAAAAACTGAGGGTTATATAAGAAATCTGAGAGCTATTAATCAACTCTATAAGGATCGTACAATGGAAATTGCAAACTTTTCTGAAAGTCAAAATTTGTTTGACAGTTTGGAAATGCGCTTATGGCTCGAGAGATTTTTTTTCGAATTGTATTACGTTCGATAAATTTATTGTAACATTTTAATTGATTCATACTTTTCGAGGAAATTTTAAGAAAAGTGGCAAATTACTCCTTTCGCAGTTTACACTTTTCAACGTGGAATTAATAGAGGTTTATTAACATTTTTTTTTTTACTAAAAGATAAAAACTTGACGTTCTTCTTACAGTCGCGAGTTATAAAAGTCCGTTATTTCTTCTTCGTATAGTTGATCTGACTGTTTATCCATTATTACTGTCTTCGATATTAAAATTCGACGTGTCAGAGATTCCCTACGGTCAAATTTGAGTTATATTCGTTGGAAAATGATGAAATTTCATTTTTCACCGTAAATGAAGATTTGTAGTTTTAGCGTTGCTAATTACGAAATAAAACAAAAAACGCTGCGAACGTATATAATTGTGTTAATTCGCGAAACATCTGTCATAGCGTTCGCGAATGCAAACTGAGTTATTTGTAGTGTTTCGTGAATTTATTTCGGGACAGATACGTGACAATCTCAATGACATATTTTCACGTCATCCAGCGTTAATGTGTAAAGATTTCATTGTGAATACAAAAAATTTAGTTTACGATGTAAAACGTTTCTATTTTATTTAATTTTCTAAACTGATTGTGCTCGGAAGGAAATTCATTGTCCGTTGTCCTGGATTAAAAGGACAAATATATCTTCTTTTTTTTTTTATAGGCAACATAATTGTAAATACATTAAATAAAATCGATTTTAAATGATTTTTAGAAAAAGGATTATATTATTGTTTATTTTTTATTTCATATTCATTTCATCTACAGCCTGAATATTTTATATTTGAATTCATCTATGTAATCCTGCACAAATCGCGATAATACAACAATGGCGTGGTAATGCTCTCACAGCTGTATTCCTTTTTTACGTTATCGATATTACTTATCAGCGTACAAAACGATCAACCCCAGAAATAGATTATGGATGAAACAGTTCCATATTTTAGATTCAGTTGGAATTCAACTAGGCTTTCGGTTTAGCTAAACGAAGCTGATACTACATATTTGGAGAATTCTTATTTAATAATCGAACCTTCCCATTAAACTCCAGCTTGATCATACTAGCCTATACCACTTTCAATTTCATATTCCACATTTAGTATTTTAATCATTACTATTACGTTTAACACGCTAATCACCAAGCCGGTTCCTATGGACGAACATTAAATTTTTCGTTCAACCGGCCTTGGTTCTCGAAGACTAACCACATCAAATATAGAAAATAATTCCTTATCATTCATCGATGAGTTTCATTAATATAATTCAAATACAAATACGTCTTTCCTCTGCAGGCGTTAACGAAGTTACAACTTTTTTGTATAAATTTCTCGTAACACTATTTATGAAATTTTCGACACTGAACAATTGAACGAAAAATCGACCGAAATCAGCGTGGCGTTCAACGTATTAAATAGCAAGCGATTTATTTCGTCACAGTCTGAAGGGTTGTCCAGATTATATCTCCGCTCTATAGAGAGAAAAATGAAATGAGATACAATGCGCAAGCTGAGCCACTCAATAAATTTAAACTTCAAAAGACAGTAAACAGAAGACGATGTGTTCGCTACAGAGTTAAAGTAAATTTCGGATTCTAAAATATTATCGAACCATTTTACTGCAATCCGCAATTTTACGATTTTAAAAGAGATATTTCCAACATAGTATTTTACAGGTAACGCAGCCTCCCTAGCATTGAACGTGTACCCCTCTGGAACTGTTCTTTAGTATAAACGAGATTTATAAGAAAACATATATATATATACATATATATACAATTGATTACAATGAAATACACAAACCTGGGAGACTCAGGTCTTATTTATACAAATTCATACCGATTTTTCTTGCAGATATGGTAAACTGAACCAAAATGAAGGTTATGGTATGTTACTTTCAACGTCTCATAATAACAGCATTATCTGTTATATTACTGTTCTGCGTTGTTCAAATCTTTCGATCAGAACTAAGCACAAATGACAATAATCTGTTGAATTTGGTTAAACTGTGAGCAAGCTTTTAATTTATTTTTAATCGATTTAATATTATATTGTGCCATCTCTCATTCTGATAATTTATGTTATTTCAGAATACGCATATCTCAATTAATTAAGGAATCGGAACAACCTTATATGTGGTACATATAACTTTATTAAGACTACTCTATATTAATTATAAAAATATGTAAAGATCTGTGTGTTGTAGGGAAGTAGATAAAGCTTGCAAGATACCTGAATTAGATATTTATAATCCAGAAATTACAAAGTTTATACATGATGTTCCTCCCTTATCGTGTACACCAGAAGATTGGGTTATTCTTCGTGGTTCAAGATTAGTTATTAGCAGTAAGGCAAAGAAAAGATATGGATCCATAACTTGTTTCTTCAGTGGTAAATTGTACAAAAGTTACAGCAATGCATATTATATTAATATTATTTTATTCAATTATTTCAATTATAATTGCAGAAATTCTCAGAGATAGTGATTATAACATATCATTCTTAACTTCTATCGCATCTGATGATTTTTATATTCTAAGGCACAGTGATTTTGTTGATGTCAAGTGTAAATCAAAAAATGGAAAGGAGTAAGTGAAATATATGAAAAAGAATAATCAATTTTTATTTGAAAACAATTAATTATCTTAAAAATATCTCAGATGGCACAGTATTATGGCTGGAGTGAGGGATAATCCTAAAGTGAAAGAGACAAATAAATGGGAAAATGTTGGAAACCAGGCCCTTAAGTTAAATGTACTTATGTTTGGTTTTGATTCTCTGTCACGAAATACATTCATACGCAAATTACCAAAGACATATCAATACTTAAAAGAATATTTAGGGGCTTTAATTTTAGAAGGGTATAATATAGTAGGTGATGGAACACCACAAGCACTCATTCCTATTCTTACTGGGAAAATTGAACTTGAACTTCCAGATACTAGAAAACGCATGGGTTCAAAAGCAAACTATGTTGATGTGTATCCTATGATATGGGATCAATACAAACAAAATGGCTACATAACAGGATTCATGGAAGATGTGCATCACATTGGAACTTTTACATATCGTCTAAAAGGTTTCAATAAACAACCAACTGATCACTATATGAGAACATTTTACTTAGCTGCTACACCATACTTTCAATATTACAACAAGTATTGCATTGGAAGCATTCCAAGACACATGGTATATTTTAATTTTCTTTGATATTCATTATATTACGATTGCAATATAATACATTATCAGTCTTGTTACAGGTAATGTTGAATTACATTAAAGAAATTTTCAATGTATATAAACATCAACCGAAGTTTTTATTTGGATTTCACGGGGAGCTATCGCACGATTCCTATAACGATATAGGAGTGGTTGATAATGATTTACACAATTGGATTAAAGACTTGGACGAATTTGGTCACCTAAATAACACGGTGCTGATAATGATGAGTGACCATGGACATAGGTTCATGTCTACATAATATTCAAAACCTAATTTTTTAGTAAACGGTATAGTTGAATAAGGCGATCAAAAATGCCCTTAAACCAAATTGGTCTTGCTTAGATGAACTATTTGATAGTTTATCGAAAGAAAACTCAAATTATCAATTTTTTCTCCTTATTTAATGGTACATAAAATTTTTGTAAGACATCTAGAACATTGCAGCTAAAGAGATATACGTTGGGAAATTCTTCCGCTACATCACAAATCCGATTTAATTTAAAGGCATTTGTAACACCCTTATCCGGCTATACCTTTATATGCAAATTAACACTACCACTTTCATTTCACAGGTTTGCAGAAATTCGCAATACTCTACAAGGAAAGCAAGAGGAAAGGTTACCATTTTTTTCGTTTGTTTTTCCTCCTTGGTTTAAAAAAGTTCACCCGGAAGCGTATGCAAACTTTTTGCACAATACAAATTATTTAACAACTCCGTTTGACGTGCACAAAACGTTAGAAAATATATTAAATTTTGAAACACCGAAAAATAGAGATCGTCACCAAAGAGCCATTAGTTTATTCAATAAGGTAAGTGTAATTACGGGTACACGTTGAAGATATTCGTATAACGTGATAAAACGCTGATAACTCGTAAAATTTAGCTAGTTATTCAATGATAATACCGTTTAATTACCTATCTGAAATAACTATCGTACAGATAACAGTAGCAATGATAACAAAATTCAAACAATGACATCTACTGTATATATTACATTAGTTATAGATATTCAACGAAAGTATGTGGTTTTTTAATTGAATTTTCTTAAACAACAGTTGCGATTATATTTAGAAATAAATGAATAATCATATTGGATAACTATACAGATACCATTAGACAGAACGTGCGCGGATGCATTTATAGAACCGCATTGGTGCACTTGCCTCAGTTGGCAAGAGATCGCAATCGACGATGATAACGTGATTGCTGCTGCCAAATATTTTATTCAATTTCTTAACACATATACGGAAGAGCATCGCGACATATGTGAACAATTAAAATTAAAGGAAATATTGTGGGTCGCTAAACTCATACCTAATAAAGGTATCGGTAAATGATTCTGTTTAGAGTCTTTAACAGATTGCGATCGATAATATGAAATTACAGGTTTGTTGAAATTCCAAAAATCCGGAGATCAAGACGGTTTTATAGGAGATTTTAGTGCAGAAACAAAATTAATCAATGAAATCTATCAGTTGAAAGTAAGAACGGAACCAGGGGACGGATTATTTGAAGTCAGTGTTACTCATGATTTTAAGAAGAATACTTATTCAACAAAAGTAAGTTTTATCACTTAAACTTTATAAATTGGACATGTAACAAAAATGCAAATATACGAAACTTTTTATGTTAGATTTCAGATATCAGTAGGATCAATATGTATGGATCTCAAGCAAAATGTGTGGAAAATTCTTTATATCACTTACGAAAATATTGCTACTGTAAGCATTAAACGATTAATGTTTAATGAACTTCACATATATTTGAAATGATAGTCAAATTAAATCTTAAGAAAACATAGTGAACAGATTTACAAGAAAAACGTGTAATTAGAATTATGTTCAATTAATAGTCATTTTTCTAGTTTTTAAAAGCATAACGAAATCATAAGACATAATATTTATAAATAAGATTTTATTTTATACTAAGCTTAGTCACAGTAACAAAAAAGTTACTAGTAGATAAGGTGCCTTATTATTAAAACACATTCTTTTATTTATACAATTGATTGTATAAGCATAAAACCAAACAGTATACATAATAATATTACAAATTATTGTTTATTTATAATAGTGCCAATTAATTATTACATTATGTACATTATGATGTGTCCTTATTAATTGCATTACTGAAATGTTTATGTTTATTAAATTTGAAGTTGCTAATTATTAATATTTTTAATAAATACTTTCAATAAATTAGACAATGTTAAGTACACACTAAACATATAATGTAAATAATGCACAATTATAGTGTAACAACTTTATGATTGGTTTTTCCAATATTTATATAATAAATAACATTCTATTAATAAAACATGTATGCGAATGTACGAATCTTTCCTTTTTACTCATTCCGAAAGACAATATTCTCCGAACTGGTGCAAGAATGTTGTAACTTCATGAGTAATACTATCAACTAATAAAAATCCCATATTTTGTTTATGACATGGATCATATGGAAAATATGCTTGCCCTTTATTATCTCTTGCCACTACTTGCAGAACTATAGTACTAATTGATAAATTCCCATCTTTACCTTTTTGTACCCTAAAATAATCAGGTATATACATTTGTTGAATTTAAAAAGATTATTACGGAAATTTAATTCAACCTTATTAAATCTTTATAAATAGCTTTAGTCACATCTAAATATGGATCTAAAATATCTTCATATTGACAGAGTATTCCTCCAAGAACCAGCATTTGGAAAATCTTAAATATGAACTCCTCGCGTTCATCTTTCATATACAAATTGTATTCTGAACATTCTTCATCTAATAGCATCTAAAAAAATTAAACTATAAATAAACTTGTACTGGTAACAGCCTAATCTACAATAAAAATCCATACTCCTCTAAGATTATCAGAAATTAGAAAATTTTCTACTTCCATGTCGTATCTTTTGCCAATGATCCCAGACCTATGTACAATTCCATTTTCTGGATCATGTAGTTTATTAAAAAAGGACATGTTCAAAACAGAACAAGGAATAGGTTTTATCTCTACAGTTGCTGCTGTTATACCTATTAATTATAAAAAGAAGCAGTAACATACAATGCTGTTCTACAGAAACACATCTTTGCTACCTTGTTTTACCCAGCAATTTCCTTGCTTTGTTAGAAGTTCTTTAGCTACAGTACTATCTTTAAAGAAAACCTAGGATAATTGAAAAGTAATAAAGTAATATCATAATAAATAATTACCATTTACATTTAAATTATATATTAATGAACTAACTTCAGATAAATGATATTTGTGATATTGTTGGAAAGTTTCGTTAAACGAAAAATGTTGAATAACAAAATTTCCTTTTATACCCCTGTAAAGTTTGAGAGAAATTTCGTCACTGCGTTTAATAACGGAGTTACACATTTAACGTGCGTACACAAATTAAAAAAAAAAGATGTTAATATCGTTACCATTTAGAAAGAAGGTCCTGCGTTCTTTTATCATTTATTCCGGTGTAATTTTTTTGGGCAAGAGGCACAAATGTATATCCAGGTTCTATTTCCATTTTTTGTGTACAATTGTTATTACCATGGGAACTCAACTATGCGCTAAAGTTACCGCGCTTGTGTCGGAGCACGAGGACACATAGAGGTGGACAAAAGTATTCACACAGTACACAATTTCGCATACAAACGCTTATAATTATTGAAATAATTGTTTACATTAATTTCTTTTATATGTATCTTTATTTATAATATCTTATTTGTGTATACACGAAAAGAAAACGATATTGATAAAATTCAGGATAAATAACAATGTCTATTACGATCGTCTTACGCTCGGACAAAATTATTCGCACATTTTTAACAATGACATGTTGTATTATAGTTTTAATATTTTGTATTAATAAAATATTCATATAATATTCCTTTTATGTTCTTACTCCCTCATTCTTTTTTTTGCACATTTCTTTATCAATTCCTTCATTCCATCCTCTTATATCCATTCCTTCATTCTCTATCCATTAATACTGGGAGGCTACGCCAATGCTGTAATATCATCATTCTATTTCACTTCATCTCCATATGCTCGTCGTTGACCTTTGTCGCTGGCTGTAGCCAATAGCAACAACGCAGTTTCAACGTGTTACTAATCTTTTCAGGTAAAAGACATTATTTAGGAGCCAACAAAAATGAAAAATGGTCTGGGAATCGTTTGCCTATGACTATCCTGTTACACCTTTTCTCGTAGAAGTATCGCTCACGCGATTCATATTTGATGTGTGGAATACGAAGGCGGGATCCAAGATGTACAGTGGGAGAAAGGACGTCGCTTTTGAAAATCGGCCAAAAAGTCCTGTTAATTCTCAAGCCTAATATGACGTACAAATGATAAAAAGATAGATCACGAGCAATACTTATGAAAACATTTTTATTCGTGACGGACATTATACAGAGTATGTTTCAGACGTAATTGTTATTCACGGACATTCTTGATGTTAACAATAATTAGATATATATTTTGATATTTTCATCGCTGCAGACTTCTTTCTCCATCTTCCACTTTTCGAATCATAAATTAAATACGCCAATAAACGTTCAATAAAAAAAAAATGCTAGTAGAAAATAATATTACAAACACCACAGCGAAATCAGACACGGATAATACACGGAAGGGATAATGTGCCTTGGATTTTTCCCTTCAGTCGCACTGTATATACAATTATCAGTATTCTTTGAGACTGTTATCAATTCTTATTTAAACGAATAAGTTAGTTGTATCATAAAATGAGTTTGGAAGTAAAGTCATGTTTTCCTTTTAATTAAATTTCATCATTTTTCAGTGTGTGTACAGTCTTGATTCAAGTTTATCTGCAAAAATGTACAAATATTACTTTTACTTTTTGCCGTATAATTACATTTCAATAATGGCATTTCTTGTCAGTGTCTGGTTACAATAGCCGCTATATCGAAAAAAGCGTATCAAGCGGGAATCTGATCACCAATTTAATCTTACATGTTTGTGCAATGCCTGATACAAGTAATATAAGTATAAGGCATGAATTTACATGTACATATTTATAATTTTTGTTTGCATATTATATACAGTGCACTACTAAGCAGCACTATTAGTGACATGCAAATACCAAATATAAAACTCACAATATTTTTTCTACAATTTCTTGAATACCTAAAATTATTTAGAACTTTTGTTCTTCAAGACCATGCTTGAAAAACATAAGTACAGGCACAGATTCACCATCAATCTCCCGGTATTCCATTAATGCAATAATTCCATCAACATCCATAGATTCACCAGTGAAAAATTGTAAATCCTTAAAACGGCTTAAAATATCTTTCATTACTTTATTTGTGTTTGTTTTGAATATTTCCACTTGATCGGGAGCTGTCTCTTCCAGCTTTGCTACTAGACTGAAAAATAATAAATAGATAAAATTATTCTGCAGTAATCTACAGTATTATAAAAGAACTTGAATAATTACCTCTTCATATAATTTTTCAAATATGCAGTATATTGCTTTTTGTCTGCGAATATGAAAGTTTCTTGAAGCCTGTGATTCATTACTACATCGACACCACTTTGTTCTACTTCTTCTGTTTTATCAGCAGCATCTTCTGCTGATGGATTGAATCCAGCAATATCTACATCGCCTGTTTTACGAGTGATCAGCTAGGACAAAAGAAAAGAAGCATCACTTAGACTTAGTATGTTCAAATCTCGAAATGTATTGTTTTCATATGATTTTAAAATAATCCACATGTGTACCTTGCCGTATACTTCATACAAAACGTCGTCAACCAACTTTATTTTGTAGCTATCTGAGAACATCTCATCACCTGTAACAAAAGAAACGTTCACAATGTTTTAGAAACTTTTAAAACGTTTAAATAAAAACTATTTAGTTCCACAATTTGCTTCAGAATTTAATCTCGTAAGTTTTAAATGAATTTTGAGAGATCTTATAAACCGATATCCTGAAATTCTAAGCTTGCGGATATTAGGATATATTACGGTTGACACTGTTTGTTTCAATTATTGTAAATTAACGTTTATTTATCAAATTATTGCTAAAGAGTCTGTTTCGAACATATGGAGAGGTTATAAACTAGAATATTAAATATTTAAACAGTGCGGCATTTCTATAATACTAAACAGACTTGAAAATTAATACATTTTAAGATACACATAATTTTAATGTATCTAAACCATTGCAATTATAGTATTGAGATATTTAATAGTTATTACTGCCGAAGTATCGGCCCGCATGATAGAAACGTCACTGTGAAACCGTCCCCGGTTGAATGTATTTTATTTCTTAATGTAACAAAAGAAATTAAAAAATACTAATTACACATGTTTATTAGGGATATTTTGGATATACATACCAGTGAAAATATCCTTGTAGACCCTCATATTTGAAGATGGAGAAAGATTTAATTACAGCTAAACTAAATAAGGCTCAGTCACCCCAAAAGAGCGAACCGGAAGGGAGCGCAATATTCGAAGGAGCAGCCAACTTCGTTGTATTCTTCTATTTTCCACAAACTTGCCAACATTTAATATCTAAAATTATTATACATTTAATATAAATATATCTAATTATTTTATACACGTGAATAAGTAAATTTGTTAATTATTTGCGTACATATTTTATTGCAATTAGAAATACACAGTCCATAATAATATATGCTACATTTGTCTCACTTTTGGAAAGTAACGTTTTTATTTTGTAAAGGACACACATCAAGATATTTAATTTGTAATAAACAACGCGTAATATAATAACAACGAATAATTAAACATTAAAACTTGGTATGTTAATTATGTAGTGTGAATAAATTTAATACGTAGATAATATATATTACGTAAATAAATTATAGAGATCCCTACGAAGAAATAACTAATAAAGACAGTACGTTTTTATAAGTTTTACTCTGCTGTTAATTATATTAATATAAATAAGTATCCAAGTACATTATAATGTTAGTTTAAAACTTATATCCATTTATATTACCATATTTTAAGTTTAGGATACATAATGAAGATTGCTGTTAGAGACGCGACTAAAAATTGGCAGCCTGTTCTAGGGGGAAATTGTTCTATCTTATGTAAAATTCGTATGTTTAGTTATATATAACTAATTCCGGTTTAAATTATGTTAGATATTTTGAGAAAAATTACTTTGGCATTTATGTTTGATTTTTAAATTATTATTTAAGCAATAATATATATCAACTAATAAAAATATCGTCTAATATCGAATACTTGTTTTGTTATAATTATTTCTTTTATGTATCATACCATCAATGTGACCATTAAATGTGTTTTATATGCTATATTCATTGAAGATAAATATAATAAAAAGCAAATAATTTTGTCCCGTAATAAATTATTGGATTATACGCAGTTGATGTATTAGCACTCTCAGCCATTTTCAAATTTTATACGGTAGAATTACCGTTTTCGTTAGGAACAACTCACTTCCGTTTCCTGAAAATGCAAGGGCACGTGTGCGTCATGCTGTTTTGAGTGCGATTCCCATAACGAGCTAAATTCTTTTTACTTTTTGAGAAGTTTTGAAATCACATATTTTGCGGAAACACGTGTCAAGCAAGAAAACTTAAAAATGGAGAACGGTCAAGAAGAGACTAAAACTGAAACCGCAACAAATGACGCTGCTACTGATGAGGTTAAAAATGAGAAGCCGGTGTCTAAGGTCGAAGAAAGTGCCGCCAAACAAATATCTCAAGAACCATCTAGTGAACTGTTGCAAAAAATAAAAAATCAAGTCGAGGTATTGTTCTATACGTAACCAGCGATTAAAATAAAATGGACATTCTTTTACAATTGATACATATACAGTGACCAAAAAAAGTATTCATACACCATAACATGTTCGACATCAATCTAGAATTATTTTATAGTGGCAGAAGGAAATCAAGATTTTGTACGTTAAAATGTACAAAATGATCACAGCTTTCGAATGGTATATATTTTATTAAGTAATAAAGAAGTTTTTACAAGATAACAAGTCAAATTTGTAAGTGTTGCAAAAAATGCTTGGAAGAAAGTATTCGTACACTTGTTATTTTATTTTCAAAACCGAAATAAATGAAGAATTAATATTTGATTGGGCACCCTTTCGATTTTATGATCACTTTTAAACGTTCAGGCATAAAATTAATTATTTGTTATTAACTTATTTATCTTTCACCATTCTTGCATTAAAATATGTTTTAAACCATTCTAATTTGTTATTTTATGTTTTTATTTTCTTCAACTAAGCTCTTCTCATATATATTCTATAGGATTAATATCTGAAGACTATGGAAGAGTTTCCAAAATATGTGGAGTATTATGCAATAACCATTTATGCTTAAGGTTGTCTTGTTGAAACTGGAAACAATCTGAAAAATCAAATTTTTTGCCACTTGGTTTCATATTGTCTTTTAAAATATTCAAATAGACATGCTTGTCCATTATAGGGTCTATAATTTACAAATTCCCAATACCACTTACAACCATGGACTCCTATACCATTGTATTGCCATTGCCATGTTTCACTATTGGTCTGATGTTATATATAAATTAATTTGCAGTTATCTGAGTCTCAAACATTAAACTTGCTTTTCTTTATAAATATTACTTATTGCTAAAATTCTAATGGTTGTTTATTTATTCTTTTGTAAAATTTATCTGTTTCTCCTTACTTTTTCTCATGTGGTATATAAATGAACAAATGCAAGAATCATTGTTCATCAAACTTTTTGAGGCTTCTCATAAGCTCTCTTTTGTTTTAACAGGGATTTCCCATAGTGTCTGAATATTTTTTCCCTGTTTTTTTTTTTAAACCTACAAATTTGATTTGTTACCTTGTGAATACTTCTTTATTGTTTAATAAAATGTATATAAAAAATCTTTATTTCGTTCTGCCATTGTAAAATAATTCTAGACTGATATCAAATGTGTTACAGTGTACGAGTGCTTTTTTCAGTCACTGTATATAGTTTCTAATAGAAATGTAATTAAATAATCATGCTTGTAATCTTCTGTGACATGAGAAACAATATCACAATTTAATTAATATAAATTTCTATGTTTGCAGTTTTATTTTGGAGATGTGAACATGCACAAGGATAAATTCCTTATTGAACAAACAAAGTTAGACAATGGATGGATTCCAATGAGTGTTATGTTAAATTTTAAAATGTTGACTTCAATGAGTAAAGATGTTGATGTTATATTGAAAGCCATAGAATCCAGTGATCTTATGGAAATATCTGAAGACAGGAAAAAGATTCGTCGTTCTCCAAATCATCCATTGCCAGTGTATAATGAGGAATATAGAAAAGCACAGGAAGCTAGGACAGCTTATGTGAAGGGATTCCCTTTAAAAGATATTAACATTGAGAAACTCAAGACATTTTTCAATGCATATGAACCATTTGAAAATATTATTGTAAGTGTTTTAACTTTTAGTTTCAAGGAAATAATGTATTGAGATAAGCTTGGAAAACATTGCTGGTAAAATGTCTAGATATTTTAACCATTTTTTTCTTTATTAGATGAGGAAGTACCAAGATAAAGAGAAAAAGCTGCAGTTCAAAGGGTCTATATTTATACAGTTTAAAACTCTAGAGGACGCGAAAGCTTTTATGGCTAGAGAATCTGTAAAATACGGAGACACCGAATTGATAAGGAAATGGTCGTAAGTTGATAAGATTATATGCTGCTTGTAAAAGTCCTTACAGAATTGTATGCTCAATTTAATGTTTAATGAAATTGCAGAGCTGACTACAGTTTAGAGAAGGCAAAAGAAAAAGAAGATAGAAGGCAAAAGAAATCAGAAATGAAAGCAAAGAAGAATGAATCTGTTAGTATATATAGAATTATTTATTATATTTCTCATAGTAATTGAATGGAACATAAGAATCTTTCATTGTTCTTAGACAAAAGAGAAAGACGATGAGAGCGGTGAAGAGGACGAAAGTGAAAAGGATTCTTTGTTGCCTAAAGGTTGTGTGATCCATTTTACTAATGCACCTGATAAATGTACAAGAGAAGATATCAAAGAACGTTTAGGAGAACTAGATGCAAGTATTGCATTTGTTGACTTCAAAATAGGCGATAAGGAAGGATGGGTTCGTTTGCAGGGAGAAAATTCTGCGAAAGCAGTGGTTGATAAAATGAAAGATAGTAAAGTAAATATTTTTGTGTTTTCAATACGCTTTTAATTTTTCAGTAGTATCTTTCCTTACGAATCTGTATTTTTGTTTCCTGGTAAAAGGTATTAATTCGCGATAAAGAAGTCATTTGTCGCATCATCGAGGGTGAAGAAGAAGAGAAATATCTCGCGAAAGCGAAAGAAGAAATGACAAATCTTAGGCAAAAGTATACTAAAGGAAAGAAAGGGAAGAAAGGTTAGTATATAGTAACTTCAGTCGATTTTTTTTTTTTTTCGTAATATCATTGTTTTCATAATGATGACTAGCCATGCTAATACCGAGAGATCAGTTTTGGATCTCACTGAGTTAAACTTTTCAAATATACTGAATGTATCATAGTTACGAATTTCATGTGCAATTGAAATGCAACACATGTTAAGTTTATAACAATTATTTTCTAGGTCGTAATACGCAACGAGGTCAAAGGAAAAGGCGTAACAGCGACACCAACGATTCGACGGCTGCTAAAAAGTTAGCTACCGACTAACTTAACGTTGTCGTTTAACTTTAAAGAGTCAAAACTGTTCTATACTTACTCCACTATACATACATATATATATATATATATATACATATTAATCATATTTTTATTATACGGACACCTATGTATAAAACATGAAAGATAGATGTTACACTGCTGCGTATTTAAAGTAGATCTCTACTTTACGCGTGTATTTTTTGTTATGCTTAAGCAGTGTTTATTATTTAAAAGATAAAAGTACAATACTTTATATTTGTAAATGATACATCATTTCACGAGTTCCACACGTACTCGTAAGACACTTAACCTTCAAATACGAGGGATCGTAGAAAATGGAGATAGAAATGTATTTAGAAATCAGCGTTTTATTGTTTTACAGTGAAATTTACAAAGGTGGTTCGACTAATCTACTGTTTAAATTTCACTGTTACGTGCTCGATAATCCCGTTCACACAATTAACGGACAGTCACAATGTGTTGGCGATTCGAACCATTCGCGAACAATACCTGACGAGTGTCTTTTTTTTGTTTTTGGTTTATTTCTCCTTCGTGTAACGGTGTATAGAAAACGACGAAAATCGATAGTACAGTTACGCGACACCGTGCATAGTATGATTGCTACCTAAAGTACAACGTTATGTCCTTAATCGTACCGATACGTTTTCGTTACTTCATGTGCCTCGGGAAGTACGTACAATCGATTAAATAAAGTCGACTATATTAAACAGGCGTTACCTTTTTTACATGACAATTGAAGTGTCGTGTCTGTTGAAGCTCATGGCGTATTTCCTTCATTGAAGGAGAATCTGTCTTTTAGCGCAACAGTTTTAATTGTATTGTACGTTAATATGTCTTGATAGTCTGGAGTATGAAATTTGTCAGGGAGCGTTTTCTTTTAAGAATTACAAAATAAGGAAGGAAAATTTATAATCTACAGTACGTTTGAAATAAAAGTATATATGTATATATAAAATTTCATCAGTACTTAGTTTTATTATGTAATAGAAATACGATGATTATGTGTGTTACTTTCCGTTGGAAAAAACGTTAATTTAAAAAAAAACATTTTCATAGAGAAACGAACAGATAAACTTTTTGTTTTCAATACTCTTAATTTACATCGAGCTTAGTAAGTCCAATTTTTCTCTGATAATTTTTAAACATGTAATGACAGATTCAGCTTGAAAAATCCTACAAAGGTGAATGATACTCGCATAAGCGTGGGTGTAACCTCGCCTTAGATTACTTGGTCGAAGAGGAGATCTAGGTATTATTTAATTTGAAGGAAATCGTCTTCCATTTTATGATTACACTTTGAGCACATGTTGCGACCTGCAGATAAGTTTTTGGTGTTTTCCTCAAGTGCTGTGCGAGGTCTGTTCGAGTTCGACTATCGAATGTGCAACTTCCGTTCACTGTTATTGTTCACATTAACCTCAAATTTGCACACAGCATTCGTGGAAAATGTTTAATACGAACACCAGAGCACTGGTCTTTTCGATATTGAGTGCGTAAATATACATTTTTTAGTTTTTTTTTGTAATTTTTTCATTACTGATCGATCACATCGAGATGACGGTTAAGGTAACGCAAAATTGACAGAGTACCGCTACTCGAATTTTTGTTTTTTCTTTGACCAGATCATTTACCGAAGAAATAATTTAGGAAAGGATAAGGACTGAATTAAAAAAGGGTAATATGTAAATGAGAATTAAATAAATATTTGAGATATATAGAAAATTTTCAGCGGTATTTTAAAATAGCTAAGATAAATATAATTTCTGTTATTTATCAATAAGTTTAACGTAATACCTTTGAAAATGTAGTTACGATGAAAAATAAATGATAAAATTCTCTAACTTGTCAAAAATAACTTCACTTACACAGAAATAATTTACTTATGTATTAAAATAGCAAATACCTCAAATAAGAGAAACTGAATTGAAAAAATCAATGTTTTACAATTAATGAAAGCATTGCTGTGTTTCATTTGTAAATTTTGATCCTGTTTTTAAGAGAATCTATCGATCGTCATGCTTACAGGATATTACGAAGTAGAAATATGGTCGTTTCAATGTTTACAAATTACTTTCACCACCCATATCTTTTTTCATACGATTTTCTAATCGTGTTACATAGATGTTACCTAATTGATTATCTGTGCGGATCCGTGCACGACTTTCAACAATTGGAATCAGAAGACACGAAGTTGCACGCGCAAACGGAAATAGGAATTTTTCGTATGCCTTAGTTTTCGGTTACACCGGAAGTTATCCTAATTACGTGTTACCATTGCGCTATTCCACCTTGGATTTTGGCTATGAGAAGAACACTTTTCGAAAGAACACTGACTGTGAGACGGTTACAGTGCTCACTCACGAATTTTTATACCAATTTTCCTGAAATATATTCTTAAGTACTAAAGTTTAAAAGATACGCGTTCCTTGATTATTTGTGTATAATTTCATATATTAAATCAATCGGAAATTGTCAGAACCTCTTAGAAATTTTACTCACCAACTTCGAAAATTAATCACGATAAAAAGAAACATATGTATTTATCGAGAATTAGTAATGTAACAACATATCTAAAAAATCAATACTGGACATAATGTCCCTTGTTATTAGTTAACCATATAGTTCTTGTGGTCATCAATTAAGCGTTTTATGTAATAAAGCCACATAGCAAGTTTCAATCGATGCATCAAGAATTGTCCTTCAACACATGGCTTTTGATAATTTTCTGTAAAGGAAGTGTACCGCGGAATTCTCGTAAAGACTTCTGCATACAATTGAGGAACACTCATAGTCTCTTAAGTCCTCTTTTAAAACACCTTTCACTTTATAGTGGTATATGGCAGTTATCTGGCTGTTTACAAGTCAGAATAATTAGAGAATACTTAACAGACAATTAAACTTTGCTTTAAAATCCACTGTTTCTTCAAAGTTTATCTCAATGACTGTTGAAAGAAACATGAGAGTCTCCATTCTTTGCTAATATTCCATTACAATTTCATCACCCAACCAAAGTTAAACATCAAGATTAGAGAGCATCTGTTAATCCACATTGGGACAAATCTCTCAGAACTTAGACTCACCAGTTGCCTTGAAGTCTACAAAAGTCACCTTCTTGGTCTTCATGTTGCCCTCTTGGGGCAACCCCTAATGCTATACAGATATTTCTTGTATTTGCACACGTTTCTTGATAGTGTTAGTACCACTGCTGGTGCTTAGAGAGCTGGTTGTTCTTGTAGGTGGTTTTGGTGGAATGGGATCTTTGTGGATAGTATTGCTGGTCCCATGGCCAGATTTCTGTTCACTTTTAGACTGTTCATCTACTTCTGTTGATTGACCTTGATTAATCTGTTGGTGTTCCTGGATAGAGGGGCTTCTTGCAAGGGTGGTATACGATGGTGGAGGTTCTTGAACTGATCTTGGACTCTCTGGAGCCTTCATAGATGACATGGTGGTCATTGGAAGAGACTCTTGTCCATTTGGAGTGCAATCAATCGCTGCTCTCTTTTTATCTCTATCCCTTTGATAGTAGATTCCAGCGAATATCAACATGTTGAGTACTAGTAGGATACAACCAACACCTACAGTGATTGCTAAGGCTGTGGTGGTGCTATAGTAATGACGGGAAGCTAGTTTTTGCAATAGTTCAGCGTCGTCCTCTGAGTCCTCCAGTATGGGAGTGATTTCTTCAGCAATGATTTCATCACCTGTGGAAGTGCTGCATGCAGTTGTTGAAGTGGCGCTCGTCTTTGTTGTTCCTAAGAGAGGCAGAGGAGTGTACCACTCGTCTCGAACTGGTCCTGGAAAGAATAGGAATTTTATTTTCTTTTTTTCAACTTGTCACTTGAGTTGCATTAACATAGAAGAAAGTTTAAGCTTTGTATTAAGCTTAACGTAAAGTTTCAATTTTTTTCTTTTTCATCGAAAGAGGAAATTTATCCCTTTTTCTTTTTAACCTGCATAAAAATGGTCGCCTCGCTCTCGAAAATGATGATGACGCATAGAGACATCGTCATCCCCAGGTCGATGGAGTTGAGGTATCAGATTCAACCAGACCGCCATTTTGTGACCGCGGTAATGACTCTTCATTTTTGGTTTCATCGCTGAAATAGAATGGTATTTAATTTAGCGATTCAAAAAGATTTTACGGTACGTGAGTTACAACAATAATCAAAAGTAAAATTTTGCTTAAAGTGTTTTCGTTTAGTTAAATACGTCGACACTTGCAAACAAGTAAAATTACATCAATTCCAATCAATTGAGAATTCTGATTAGTTTAAGTTAAACATAATCGTTTACATTTGATATTTGGTTTACTAATAATCTGTTTTATACCCATTCTAATTGTATCTATATATTTTCTATCTATTTTAATATTATTAAACATTTTGCATACATTTGTATAGCTTTCTTTTTGCAAAAATTATCATCGCAATGCGGATTTAAAATTACTGTATCTCTCAGATACATCACGACCTTGTGAAGAAATGTTTAGGATCGCGACCGCGGTTAATAAAGGTTAATAAAATATCAGCAAAAAGTTGTTAATAAAGAGAATATAAGAAAAAGCGTAAAAATAGAAGACTCACCAATTGTGAGATATTGTTGAGTGCCAGTCTCGTATTGCTCCCAGGTGAGGCCACGATATCGAGTCTTCTCCTTGGGCGTTCCATAATCCACCGATTCGATTTTGTGCGGCTCGTTCGGATTACCAGTTTTCGCGAAATTCGTGAAAAACGTGAGAACCGCCTCGGCGACGCCTTGATCCTGGCGAGAATAGTTCTTTGGGAAGAAAGCTCCTCCGGCCACCAATGGCAGTCCGAAGATATATGGTATGTCTTCGCCGCGAATGCTACCCAGACGCTGGAACAAAATGATTTTCTCCATCAGTGGAATATAGATTACACGAAACCATGAATGAGTGTTGTTGAAAGAAAAAAAGTATCGATATATACAGAAATTTCATTAATTAATTTGAAGCTTCGAAGCTTGTAATATTTGAAGGTTTCAAGATTCGAAGATTCGAAGATTCAGTGAGTATTTAAACACTCAAAGACTCAACTAATTTGAAGCTTCGAAGCTTGTAACATTTGAAGGTTCAAAGATTTAAAAAATTCGAAGATTCATAGAGTTTGAATACTCAAATCTTTGAACACTCTATAATTGACGTATTTAAGCATTCACAGACTCGAAGATCGAAAAATCTGAGATTTCAAAAGCAATTTTTGATTACAAAATTCAAACGTCTACAAATGTGATTTAGAAATCCAACAACTCAGAATTATGAAAATTTAAAAGCTCAAAAATATCAAGATTGATATAATAAAATTTTGGAATACTCAATAATTTGAATATTCAAACACTCGTAGAAACGAACAACTACGATATTATCCCCGTTCCATTAAGCATACTATTTCAAAAATAATCGCAAAAATTGCACAACTCTCAAAGCATCCACTCACTCTTGCATCCAACAAAATTCTCAAAAGAGATTACCCAGAAATTTCTATGAAAATTCCAAGGATCGATGGGGGTACCCTTTTCATCTGTCGTTAGAATTTCCCTTTGAAACGATCTCAAGCCATGGTGAAACAACGGTTGGACCAGCTGCACGACTATCTCGACTCGATAATTGTAATTGCAAAGCAGCGTGTATCGCGCCAGGGGATTCGGCGAATTTTGTTTGTGTTTCAACAGGGCGGTAGGGTCGCGATGCAAATCCTGTTAATTCGTAGGGCAAGCAACCGAATCCGGAACTACTGGTCGACTTAAGTGTTGCTCGTGGATAGGCTACAGATCAGTGTATGTACGTGCATATATTTCGTCGACGAAGAAGCAAACTGTGAATTAGCATTTTACTAGAGAATTCGAGGTCTTAATGCCTATCTAGTCGAATCGTTTAACGAATCAACCGTTTATCACTGTGTTCCCTTAAATGTATCACCGAGTTTCTTTAACAAATGACCTTTTCATGGCTGAAAAATTGTGTGTTCCGGAATCTGTTCAATTCTTCAAGACAAGAGATTTAACTCTAAACCGAGTTGTCAAATGATCACTTCAAAACAAGTCATATTTCTCAATGTAGAGTGAAGATTATGAACAATTAGATAGTGAACAAAATATTTTCTTACATTTAAAAATAGATAATGCTTACTTTACTCTTTTACATCGCAATTTCTTTTTTTTTTACAAATTATAGGCACGTATAGAGTGTCTGCTGGTTCGCAGCTTTTTATCCTCTAAGGAGACTTGGAAAGCACGAAAAGATAGCATAATATTTATGTTTTTCTTCTTTAGTATGAATTGCCGTTTTAGTTTAGTTCCACCGATACTTTTTTCCCCTGTGAGCTTAAATTCACGAAAGACTCGTTGATTATAGCAACGTGTTGAGTTACGAAGAGTTAGTCACGACACCAGAGCTTATTAAACGAGGCAGCCTTCCACGGGGTGCGTAACTCGCTTCTCCCTCCCTGTTTAATTAAATTTCACTTTGTGCGTACACAGCTGGCCATAGCTTGGCAAGTAAACGCACTAAATCGCTATTAACCGTAGCTCGCGGGTGAAACTTGTTAACTTGAAGTTAGCCACCCTCTCTCCGCCTTAAAATGTGGATATTCTGCGTGAAACGTAAGCACACGATAGTTCCTAAATTGAAATTATTATACTCTTTCATGTGAGTTTGTACACGAACAAATAGACTTGGTAAATTATCATCGATGTTAAATTGTACATTTAGTATAATTCTTACACAGTGTAATTATTGAAAGAAAGAACTTTTCATTTCTTTTAATAGCTCTTCGGTAATATAAGATACAAGGATAGAAAAAGATTGTAAAAGTTTTTAATAAAACGTTCTGAGAATGCTTTTGTCGAACGAATTTGTGAAAAGTTCAATAAATAAATAAATAAATATTATTATGATTGAAAATTGTTGAGCGTTCGTATGAACCTTGGTCTGTGATTGCTCAACCACCATAAACTCATAAACCATCGTGCAAATGGTTAGAAGTCTGGCACGAAGATTTCCAAGTTCGTGATACAACCGGATATGCAACCCTTGGACATGAAGCAACCACCTGCGGGACAACGTTCTACGATTCCCGCCAAATTCCCAGGTCTAACTCACCCCCATCAACGATTGAAATTAAAGGACCAAGTGTACCGCGAAAAACCAACAATCAAAGTTGACATTCAAGAACGAATAAAAAAACAGCTTGCTCTTTAATATATAAAAATGAAATTTATCGAAATGTCCTTCCTCTTTACATTTTAAATGTTTCACGTATATGCACTGTATAATACAGCATTGTGTTTAATTAAAATTATTATTTTATATTATATTAGCCTGGTTTCGATGCTTATAAAAGTCGAGCCAAATGACGGAGTCAGTAACAGTGAAGATAAGCTCGATTTTTAAATTATTTAAAGGTCAAATTGATAATTTCACAAATGAGAGATTTGAGTTAAATAATTGGTTCAACGAAACGGAAGATTAGAATAACAGTAAAATAATGAAACTGATTCTGATAGCAGAAAAACAGAGTTCAGATGGATGCTATAAATTCTGGAGAAACATCAGAAAGGATGATAAAAATACCACAGAATCGCAAGTAGCTGTAAATTTTACAGAACTATTCGATTTTTCAAGTAGCTATGGTAAAAAGAAACTAAGAAAAATGCAACTTCAGCGCAAAAGCTTCGAGTGCAAAGGGTTAACAATTCTAAAAATCACGACAGTTTCTTATTACGAAGGATTGGAAAAGGAACAAGAAGAGTTGATTGTTCTTCGATCGTTGATTTTCATACTGGTGTTTTAATAGATCTTTCTTCCTCACTTAAAGGAAAGGAAAAAAAAGGAAATGGGAAAGAATGCTTGATTCCACTTAATTCGATGGCAGGAACGCGCTCGAGCTTCCGGTTCGCGCAGATTGCCACTCCAATCTTCCGTTTCCTTGGCATCGATTCCCTTCTTGGCCACTCTCTCTCTCTCTCTCTCTCTACTCTCTGCTTGTGTCTCTGTTAACCGCTGCCCATGATTTCACGATGAAGCTACTGATTTAATCAAACGCCTCGAGAGCTTGCTCGAAGGATGTTCGCGTTATCCAGGAAGTCTCCAACGGTGTAAATTAAGCGTGACGCTATCCTGGAACTTGGCCACGTTCTCAGGATCTCGAAAGTTCGCGTTATTAAGTCGATCTTTCGAGCGATCGCTTGATTGAACTGTCTGAGGTTAAACGATAATGATTCTTCGACAATATTTCAGGTGGTCGACAATAATCCAAGCTATCCCATGTACCCCATAAACCTGACGGTGAACAACAATACCAAGGAAAAAAGCTGAGAATAAGTTCGGATGCAAAGGATCAAATTCAACGTTCTTATGGAATATCTTCTTTTCTCGGGTCCTGAATAAGCTTGTCGAAGAAACAATACTACACAGAGGCAACATACTTATCTTCACCTCTCCAATTCTCCAGCCTGTATTATCTACTTTAAATAAACACGAAGTGAAACATAGAAACACGAATTGATCCAACTCCTCTGTGCTTCTCCAAACTATTACATCGTCAAAGATAACGAAGAGAGAGAGAGAGAGAGACACTTTTGGGTTTCATTCTCCGGGCGTATAATTTTATGCAAAATTAACTTGGTCTTAAGCTGCTTCTCTCTTTCCCTTCCTAGTTTTGCTTTCAGCTTTCGAGTCAAGTCGAGTGCTGTATATGCAAAACTAACCTTGCGTAGTAATCGTGTTTGGCAATGAGCAAGGAAAAGCTTGGCATCTCTTTCTTGCTTTTTGTATACTTAAGAAATTTCGTGAAGAATCAAAGAAGTCGCGAATGAAACGGCCTCAGCTTCAAATATATAAAAAGAAGGGGAAAATGAAGAGAAAGAAAGCTTCGCGAGAAATAAGTTTAGCAAAGAAGTGGTTCAAAGGGCTACGTTTACTGGCACCATTTTATGCGGGCGTTTCAACCGTTAAAGAACATGGCTTCTTTTGAATTACTTCCAATCTCTGTCGCGTTCGCTTCCTGTATTTACGAGGCGACGAGAGGATTCAGGATAGCAAGCTGTGAGTAACGAGGACAAACTATCTGATATGTTGAGTATTGGGTAACTGAGATTTTCTATTTTCTTTGAGTGTACGTAGGGAAAATCAGGGTAGAATCGTAGGAATATACGTGTTTCACTTTAACCAATAACCTTTTTGGTTGGAAAATAATTCTGACGATCTTTACTCTTATAGTTTTATCGTTTATAATTGAAAATTGAAAGACGAAACGATTATTTTCTGTTTCTAAATTGTGCTCTGGTCTCTTATTGTCGTTCATTTATATTTTTGTTGCATATGACTTTTCTGATTATTCATTTGGGTTTGTTGAAGTACTCTTATAATTGCATTTCAGTGTTTCCTTAGTTGCACATTTGGTGTTCATAAATTACTGTATTATTATTCTTTGAGTAAAATGTCCGTTAAGATATTACATTTTTAGTAATAAAAAATGATATGCATAATTCTAAGATATAATTTACAGAATTTCAATTTTAAGTCGTTTTGGAAATTATATATTTTCAACATTAATATTTATCAAACGATTATGATTAATTTTATTAATACTTTTTGAAATATAATTTACATAATTGTAATTTTAGAAACGATTTTGCATGCGTAGGAAATCAGTTAAACCGAATCACTGTAAGTTAAACAGATTCTGAAAGTACTTCGAAAATTTTGAAGTAGTTCTGAAAGTATTTATAGAATTGAATAAATAAATGGCGTTATATATCAACTGAAATCACGAAAATCTCACGATTAGTAGCCTTCAAATAATCGTAAATGTCATTTAAACAATTAACAAGCACCGTTTTACATTTACAATCATTCTCAGAATCACACTTTATTCATTACCATCAGACAATCAGTCATTGTCTTCGATTGGATGGTTGAGGTGATAGTTTTCGTTTCCTGAAGTCATTCAATCGAATTCAAATTACTCGTGAAATAAATTCATTCAACGAAAAATTCGAACCAATCAATTTCACTAAATAACTTCGAAATTATCCAACATAATTTCATTGTACTTCCTCGAAACATCACACCAACCATTCTAACTTACACCTACACCCCTCCCAATAACCAAACTATATTTCATCACCAACCTGCAAATAGCTGCTGTCCTTTATCTGATGACTGAAGTGATAGAAGTAAGAAACCTAAACAAATTATTAAAGCACCTATACATTGAAAAATCAATTAACAACCGATATTCTACTACAGTAATTATCAATAAAACATAAAGAACGAAAGCAAAAGAGAGACAAGAAAAAAAAGGGAACTAGCAAAAAGTACATTCGAAACTTGCCACATTAAAGCCATCAAGAAACGATCACACAAATCGTCAAGCATCAATTCACACTGAACAAATAAACCCAAAGTATTATAACAAATCTATTTACAAACCTGCAAATATCCACTGTCTTTCGTTTGATGGCTGAAATGATAGAAGTAAGTTTTCGCTCCTCGTCTCGCATGATAAAAAGCGATCCTCATAAGAGGTGCCACTGTATGACCATCGCTGAGTGCTTCCATCGTTGAGTCTCTTATGATGATAGGGTGTAATACAGGTTTATCCCAGTCTGTGTATTCGTTCCTCACCGCTGAGAAGATCTCATTCAAGTGATATACGTAAGTGTTCCTGATGAACGTTCGTAATATACGATTTCGATGATCCTCCTCGAAACCATTTTGAATGTCGTTTGCGTCAAAGTCGAGATTAGACTCTGTGGTAGATACACCGAGGATCAGTGGTACTTTGATGAAAGTCTCGCTAGCTCTCTCCATATCCAATCCTGGATCAGGATTATTTTGGTCCACTGGTAGGCCTGGACCGATTCGTGGTACGAATCTTTAAACAGGAAACATAGAGCTCTTTAGGCAGAAGTTTTACGAGTAAAAGATACTTTTTCTTCGTTTTTAACACTAGATAAGTTTCTATGAAAATGACCGGTTTAAAAATTTGTTCATCAAATTTCTATTTTAAATGAAATTTTACAGTTTTTTCGTAAGCTTATGAAAATTCTTATTTATATGTATCCGACAATTATTGGAAATGATTCCATTTATTGATACCATTTTTGCCGATTTCCGGTCATTTTGACCGGTTAGATTTAACTTGCATAGCTTAAATCTAAGAGAGTAAGTGTGTAAGCAGAAATAACGCAAAGGATAGAAGATGCCTGAACAAAATCGTGGTAGCGAATGTGTTAAAGCTGACAGTTAACCCTAAAAGAAATTCTCGAAAGTGTGTGCAAATTGGAAATTCAACAATTCATTCTATAAAAAACAAAATTCAACGACCGAAGATATCTTTACCAAAATTTTGATCACCGAAATGAAAATATTTCTCGGTTTACTCCATAAAATTCGCGTTTCGTGAAGCAAATTTTTGTGTCAAGTGTTAACCAACAGTATTAAATTCCCTTTAATTTCAATTTTTCAACGATACCTAGTAAATGGGACGAAATGTGTTTCAAATCACGTACGTCAGACTTTTAAAGATTCATTTTCTCATAGACGACGCGAGTTTTATTCGATTTTTAGCTCTCGGACGCAATAACATCAATGACTACAGTGAGTTCTTCACTGTACGTAATGTACGGAGGAACTTTTACATCGAATTTACGGGCGAGCTATTCATGGATGTTAGGTCAGTCTCGAATCAAGATCGTAAAGAGTTACTATCTTACCGGATTTCCGGCAGTTCAACAGCCATAAGCTCGCAGAGAGGAATACCGCGTAGACAGTCGGCAATATCTTCGTCGTTCTCAGTGGAACATCCTATTTGCTCTGCTACTTTCAACCGTAGATCGTTTGGATCGTGAACAGACGCCCACGGGCTTAACGCTGAACCACTCGATAACACTACCCGGTGAAATAGACCTGCAAACATTCGGTGAACACGGTTTGTTAATAAATTCGATCAGTTCTCAGGTGCATGAAACGGAAACAAGAACATATAAATATTTTTAAACGTTCCTGGTTGCATTCTTCGAGCAGTATTTGGCTAAATTCTGATTTAGAAACTGAAAGTAGAAACACGATTATTTATATAACAAAGTAAAAGTTGAAGGTTGTTAATCTAGTTGTTTGTAATTTCCTCCTGTTAGACTTGTTTCACAGTTTAGTATTGGTGAAAATAGAATATTGAAATCTTACAGAATAATTCACCGATCGATAGGGTAAAGTAGCTTAATATGAGACTGATTCTAACCTAACCTAATCCAGCCTATCTCTATTAGGTTAGTGTACACTCTATCAAATACTGAAAACTTCAAACTATCAAATTTGAAACAATGTTGTTGTAAATACTCCTATAACAACGTATTTTAGTAAACTTCACAGACTTTTATAACCTCTAATTTCGCAATTTTCATCTCCATCCGCAATATTTCTGGTTAGATCAAATATGAAGTACAGTTGGGGCCAAGATATAGCGAGGTCGTAAATTAAGCTCTTAAGAAACGGCATCTATTGATGCTGCAGCACTCAGGGCCGTGCGTTGCAGTCTACTTGAGGGTTCTAACAATAAATGAATAGTAGCATATGATTTGGTATTTAAAATATTAAAGACCTCAATAAAACCTTTACCTGTACTCGTACCTCTAAAAGCGGCTACTCCCAGACGGAAAAACCCTAATTTGTTCTAGCTGTATGCAGTTTTTAGAAAATATATTAGAATCAGTTCGACTTTCAAACTGTGAACATCAATTGGAACTAAATAAATTAGAAAACAAGAAAGAAAAATTGTAATGTGATTAAGAATTTTTTCTTTGATATAAACGGTAAATTATGGACAAATATCAACGAAATGCATTCTCGTCGATAGTCTCAAGTGTCGTATAGCTGTGCTCGGTTATGCTACTCGGAAGAAAGAACGCATTAAAGTAGAACGAGAAAGGTGGAGGCCGGATATATCGAAGTTATTACAACATCAACACGGGAAAGTCGTTATCCACGATAGCTCAAAGAGATTTACGCGATAATAAAAGATATTCAAGGAGACTGGAACGACAAGCGGGGACGAATTATGGCTGGCTGGAACACAGGTAAAACCGTAATCTACCTACAGTGAATGGAACGTCAATTTATCGCGCCTTTTACGGGAGAAATATTTTCTTCGAAAATAGTGTGCTTCACGTTAACGAGTATTAGTTTTAACTCGAGTCTCTTTGGATCTTTTAATTATCCCGTGAGAAAGCGCTGCTGATTCTTGCGTATTTCTTTTAGTGTTCACTTCAAGTAGCTGTTGCTTGAGAAATTAAATTTGCATTTTAATAATTTCATTATATTTTCAGTTTATTCTTTTCTGTAACTCATGGAATCTCTTCTTTACCATTTTAATTGCTCTTTAGGTTAATTGCTATTTTTAAATATTTTCTTAGAAGTCGTTTTTAAGTAATTTTCAGTATATTTTATCGACAGATGGAAATGATATCTCACAACTCGTGTTCGGATATTTCTCGTTGCAACCGAACTTGCACCATAGGAAAGATACAAAAGTGAGGGTTGCTACAATTCATAAAACGATGGAAGAAAGTTTCTCATAAAGGACCAAGGGGGAAGTAGTAGAGAAAAAGGAAACAAGGAGAAAAAATGACGGTGAAGGAGATAACGACGAGTAAAGTCGAGTTTATGGGGAACTTGACGGTGTCACTGGTGTTCGTCTATATTTCAGGACGACTTCACGAGGCTGGCTCGTAAAGATCGTAAGCCGTATGGGAATATCCAAACAAACGTCCTTTAAAGCATCGGTGACTTCACGTGGAAATGTTGCTGGGCAAAGCGTATTCGGATTAATCCCAGTACGATGCCGAAGGGAAATACGGTGCAATACGTGTCCAATGTAAATATCCTCTGCCTCGTCGAACGCAAATATTTACCTTTTACAATTTCGTGCTAGCCCTCCTCTCGTCTAACGCTGCGCAACTATGCTATAATTTTCAGACAAGTGATATTTGTGCATACTAGGTGCAACTGTGTATCTCGAATACGATATTTTCACTGCATCAGCGATTTTCTCATTGTATTAGAGAAATTTACAAAAAAAGAAAAAGATTAAGTTTGTTGTTACATAAAGAAGAAAAGGTAAGGAAAGGGATGAGATGAAAGGGACATTGGAAAATGAATATTGTACGAGGTATGGTGGTTTGGAAAATCGTCACCCAAAAACGGCTAAGGATTGAACGAATTAGAGTTCAAAATCAATTTTTACAATTTCCAAATGAAAAGAATCATCTAATATTAGATAATTAACCAAACACATTAAAGTAGAAGCAAATATACCATTATCGCTATCAGAAAATTGCGATCAAGAGCGAGTTTACACAAACGAACCAACGAATACCAAAACTAACATGCACAAAATCAAACTTCCTCAAGTAGAACTCCAACAAACCATAACTGATCGCCAACTATCGAACAAGATAGACCTGTCAGACCGCTGAATTAGCAAATCAACTCTGTGCTTATTCACGACCAACTTTTGAACAACTATCCCATCCATATTATCACTCATCTTATGCTATACAGGGTATTCTGTGGTTAAATCAACAAACTTTGCTAGAATATTCTAATGGAGATTATTCGTTAGGGAGAACCGATAGTTTTTCTACAGGTTAGTCTTATAATAGTCTTTTGTGTCGAATTTGTAAACAAATAGTTAATGTTTTGTTATAAATAAAAAGAAATTCGATAGTGTTAATGTAATAAAAGCGTCTCTACTATTCGTATCGAAACATCCTATATATTTCAACTATTCCAACTCCGTGAAATTCTTCTTGAATATCGAATATTCAAAGTTGCTCGCTCGTGCAGCAGCATACAGCAACGGGAGAGACACCGGATCAGAGCGATTATTTCAATCAGGACCCACCCCCTAAATATCGGAACTTCTTACTTTACAACTGTTCCACGCGTTCGTGAATTACAATGGGTCGAACGTTAATTCCAAAGTGCTCGAACTTCAGCGAAGAACACCGTCCTCTCTTATCGATCCAATGCCTCGATTAATTAACACTCCTCGAAGGGAAGCTATCGTCTGGAATCCCGCTACTTCCTGTTCTCCGTGGTCGTTCCAAAGTGGAAGAATCGTCGCGTAGATTCGTTCGAGCATAGATGAAACAGGGAGAAACTACGAGAAGTACAGAGAAGGAGAGAAAGAGAAAAAGGGGGGAAGAGAGAGAGCTGGAGAGAGAGAAAGCTGGAGAGAGAGAGCGAGAGAGTGCGAGGTAGAGAGAGAGAGAGCTGGAGAGAGAGAGAGCTGGAGAGAGAGAGAAAGCTGGAGAGAGAGAGAGCTGGAGAGAGAGAGAGCTGAAGAGAGAGAGCTGAAGAGAGAGAGCTGGAGAGAGAGAGCTGGAGAGAGAGAGAGAGCTGGAGAGAGAGGGGAGGAAAGAGAGAGAGAGCTGCATGTAACGTGCACGTGATAAAACACAGACTAACTCGAGGATGGAAAAGTAGGGCTATTTAAGGGTTTCAGGAAAGTGAACTTTGAGATACGACTGTGTAGAAGAGTTGGAAGATGATGAGTCCAGTATGAACAATGGCGAAAGTTGGTAAGACTAGTTGTCGATACAGATGATAAGAAGGAAAATATTTGAGGGTATAACATCAGGATAAAATCTTTCTTCGTTTAATCATTTCGTTTCTGAAAAAGCAGAAAAATGTAACTTATCATTTTTTCTCGACTCGTCCGCTATTTCAGAGTTATTCCTCGTCTCTATTCGACGTGCACGAGCGATTGGTTTCGCGAGTAATCACGATAGCAACGGTCCGTGATTCCTGGCAATTGGTTGATTCAATGCGCGCCAGTCGCATCGGTTTCTCCTTAGTAAACGAGCTCACTGCTCGTTCAATAAACGACCAGCTAAGGAAATCCATGACAGACCGACGAAATATCGAGACCACGCGTTTTTATCGCTCGAAGAGAAGCGAGGCTGGGATGAAACTGTAATCTATCTGCATTGGATAACTCAGAGAGAGAGAGAGAGAGAGAGAGAGAGAGAGAGTTGTGGGATTTTAAATTCACTTCAAAAGAAAAGTTGAAAGTTCTGGAATCTCTGTACCCACACAAAATCCACAGTTTTTTTATCATATAATCGATAATGTCGTAAAGACACTCATTTGTTCAACTTAAACATCTAATTAAGACAACCTCAACCGTATTCTGGAATCAAACGTATTCTAATAATCCAAGACAAAGGTGATTTCAACTATTAGGACTCGTTCCGTAACACTGCGTTAAAATTCTGAATTCTGGATCATAAAACTTGATCAAAATTCACGACACAACGATAAGTGAATTGTACAAAGGATGAAATCGGTGTTCCAACCGTCGCGAAATAATAGATACGAATTTCAACAGTTTCAAATCAAGAAAATCCTTGTTCCTCTCTATATTAATATCTTGCAAAACTGCAACAAGCAGTAAGAATACTTTCTAATTTCCAAGATACAACCAGCCTATGCAAATAATATCCTCCTTTCAATTTAGCTGAAACCAACATCAAACAATATTCCACGGAATAGAAGCTATACAAACATGTTCAAACTCCTCCTCCCTCATTCCTACTTAAAAGAAGCAGTTATGTAAATTTCACGGGTCCCCAAGAGCTACGGTGTACACTGGCAAAAGCGCATTCCTCCATCGATACAAACAACAACGTCATTATATACCGTGGTAGAAACAAAGCAGAGAGATGCTTCAGTTTCTCCTGTTGTTTCACTGAAACAGACGAGGGACAAGAAGGGAATAAAACAAACAGACAGAACAGAGACAAGAGTTGCTTCGAATGCTCGCGGCTGTCTGTACAGGATCCACTGGTATTTCCGGTTCCCAACGGAAACGCTACGAAACAGTTTACATCTTCGCCAAGGTAGAAACGTACCGTCTCCGTTTCTGTAAAGCAGGAAGTGACGAAAACAGCTTTTCCCTCGTTTTCGAGGCAGCAGCTGTCGCAGCACGTTTTCTCCTCTTTCTCGGTCTCGATACTCACCAGCGAACGAGCGACTTCCGGGCGAATAAAAGGAGGGAAAGAAGCCCTTCCGACGCGTGTTGGAAACACCGCTGGAATCCACTCAACCAACGGTGTTCAGGAGAAACACGAGTCGAGTTTTCAGCGTGTAGCTTCTGCCCGGAGATCGAGCGCGCAATTTTCTGCTCGAGAATTTTGTAAAACGGTCGAGGAAATTATACTGGTATGCTCGTTTTGTTCTTGGTCTGTTTCTTTTTCTTTCTTTGTTTTCTTTTTCGAGGATTCATTTTTATTTCTGTACTTTCTGTGAGGGAAAAGATTTCTGTGGCTCACCGTTTGTGGTTTCATCCTTGGATGATTTTTCAGAGGAATTTATCGTGAACTCTCAGAGGGTTTTATTATAGAGAAAGATATTTCGTTTCATGGAATTACCGATACTGGGGAAGATAATATTAATTTTTGAAAATATTCTATTCGACAAAGGTGTTTTAATCTATATGATAACATTCTAAGAAACAGTTGTATACAGTAGCTGCCAATAAAATTGCACTAATTTTTAAAAACACAGTTTGTCGAATATTTAGGTACATTATAAATTATTTTGACGCTACCTTCTAATAGTTTTTTGTAATTTGATGCAAATAGGGTTCTATTAAAATGTGCATTCATTTGTCGCATCGTTGCGAGAGAAATTCGATTGCGAAAAGAAATTCGAAGTATTTTTAAAGATATAACCTCCTAAAGATAAACCTAACACACGTAGTCAAATGACTTTTTGAAAACTTCGCGACTTTTCTTATATTATACGTTCAATGCATTTTTTAATATTGTCACAGACGAAGACGAAGAATTTTTGTTTTTAAAAAAATGACTTTTATTATTATCCTTAAACTACACTTATGCTTAATTATTACAATAGACTTTTCTGTCTTGAGTAAATATTTGTCTCGGGTGATCTAATTTCATCTCGCTAATTTGTGTCTAGTTTGGGTGACAATATTCACGTTTATTTTCCAAAAAAAAATTTATAATCTGTTCTGTCTACCATGAATGGTCATTTAACCACTTGAACGATTTATATTTTTTGCATGAGTTCAGTGACACATTAAGATTCTTCATGACATAAACGGAAAAAACACTTTAATACGTCAGATTTTCACTCAGAGAAATATTATAGCTACTTACCTTTGCCATAAGGAGCAAGTAGTAGAAGATTCACCAGAGCAGCGCCTGTATCGTGTCCAATCAACGTGATTTTCGTCGGATCACCTCCAAAAGCAGCAATATTTTCACGCACCCAGCGCAGTCCCATAGCGATATCTTTCAAAGCCAGATTCCCGCCAGATCCTGGAGTTCTATCTGGATAAGGACGAGTCCTCAGGAAACCTGGAACACCGCCAAACATTTCTAACTTCGCCAATCTACCTTTCACATGATTTTGCTTAACCTTTCGAGGTTGAAGTGACGAGTATCGCCACCGATGGACCAAATCGTAATAATATTCAAAGTGTTCTCAGGAAATGTGTTTTGCAATGCCGTTTGAGAAATATTCGGTGTATTTTATATATCCTCTCTCTATCTCTCTCTTTGTAACGTTAATATCTATCTACCTTGATTTTACAATTTATTTTTACTTGCTTTTGCATCGAATTGGTAACTTCGACAGACAGAATTACGTTAACCCTTTCAATTACAAAATTAGAAAAAAAGGTTAAGATAATAAAAGTAAATAAATTTGCACTTACTATTTTATTTCAACAAGTACATTTTCTCCTATTCCCATTTCAAATTGCTCACCAATTTTCTACCTTCTATTTTCCCCTTTTTCCTAGAAATTTATAAGATACGAAGTAATATGTTTAAGATACGATTCATATCGCAAATGAGATCTGAGAAATTCTTTTTTATCGTTTCTGATTTCGTGATCGAATCGAAACGATTGGATACTCGTGTGTCGTTTGATTACAGGAAACCGGAAACCACATGGTACGTTTGTTCTAGTCACAGATGCGCGGTAATTAAATATACTAAAGGAACTGTGAAATATTAATCTCCGATTGGATGAATTTATGCGTTTGTAGGACGCGTGCAATTATAATGTTAAATAATACCGAGGGAATGTCGCTGTGTTTTCCTATCTCTTTCTGGTGTATACGTAGCAGATGAATAATGAGCAAGCTTTTGGATAGGAGGGAATAAGAATTTATCCGCGTGAGATGAATTATTTATTCGTCGTTCATGTTTTATTTGTGTTTTCTTACTCGTTCAGCATTATTCATGAGAAACGTACAATCTTCTGTTTCTTCTCTTGAAAAAAATAGAAGGGACAAAAAGGAGAACAGTATGATCACGTGAATGGATGTGCCCTTGTTCAGATTTCATTCGTAATTAATTAAAGAAACTAATTCAAGTGTAAATGTATTTTATGTTTTTTTCATTATTCAATGAAATACTGCTCTGCAAATGGTTCTGGTTTATTTGAAATAGAAAATTTTCAATTTGTAACATTTCTAAAGGAAGCATGGGAATTCAAATACTTTCTTTTTTTCTTTTTTTTTTTTAATAGAAGTTAGACATTGCAATTTTTTTTTTTTAAGAATAAAAGCTGAAGTATGGTTTCGATTGTTATAATAAAACGGTTACGATTTATTATTTGAAATGAAAATTAAAAGTTGTAGTATTATTAAGTAGAAAATGGGAATTAAAGTTCCTTTTTTTTTTTTAATGGAATTTAGAGATTGTATTTGGTTTGAAAATAATAAATAAATTAGAAATAGAGATACTTTCTTTTTTTCTTTTTTTTTAAACAGAAGTTAGACATTGCAATTTTTTTTTTAGGAATAAAAGCTGAAGTATGGTTTCGATTGTTATAATAAAATGGTTACGATTTATTATTTGAAATGAAAATTAAAAGTTGTAGTATTATTAAGTAGAAAATGGGAATTAAAGTTCCTTTTTTTTTTTTAATGGAATTTAGAGATTGTATTTGGTTTGAGAATAATAAATAAATTAGAAATAGAGATACTTTCTTTCTTTCTTTTTTTTTTAAACAGAAGTTAGACATTGCAATTTTTTTTTTTAAGAATAAAAGCTGAAGTATGGTTTCGATTGTTATAATAAAATGGTTACGATTTATTATTTGAAATGAAAATTAAAAGTTGTAGTATTATTAAGTAGAAAATGGGAATTAAAGTTCCTTTTTTTTTTTAATGGAATTTAGAGATTGTATTTGGTTAGAGAATAATAAATAAATTAGAAATAGAGATACATACCTAAGATTCCAAGACGATAGTTAAGCGTGATTACTATGACGTGGCCAGCACTAGCTAGAACAGAGCCATCATAGACGTTTCCGGTTCCCCACTCGAAACTTTCACCGTGTACGTACACCATCACTGCATACGGTGCTTCTAATCCTCGAGATCCTGGAGAATACCATAATTTTAACTGTTGAATTTTAATCCAGTTAATATTAACATTGTGAAGAATTTACGCCAGTGTTACAAAAATAATTTGATGAAATTTCAACAGATATATGTATATATTCTGGACTGTATATTGCGTTTCATTATTTTTTTTAACATTTAACAATAACTTCCGTATCTTAATACATTATTTCTAATTTTTTTCTAATTTCTTTTTCACGAATTATTGAATTTATATGTTTTAACAGATCATCTCTAATTTCTTCTAATTTTCTGTTTACTAATTATTCAATTTCCATATTTTAACAGATCACTTCTTATTTCTTCTAATTTCTTTTCTTTTAATTATTTAATTTCGTATATTTTAACAGATTTATTTTAATTTCTTCTAATTTTCTTTTCACTAATCGTTGAGTTTCAATAATTATCTCGAAATTCTTCTAATTCCCTTTTCACGAATCATTGAATTTATGATGTGACTTGTGATTTATCCGAATTCGAGAAAAAATATTAGACGTTCCATTTAAAAAACTGAAGGCGACCTTAGTATCTCAATAAAAAATTAAGTAGAGTAGAAACAATGTACAGGGTGATTTAAAATAACTGGCAATAACTTCAGACTTTCTAACTTCACGAGTTACCAACAAATTTTAATTATTTCTTTTTAATTAGCTCGTAATAGAAATATAAGACAATTTATTACAACGTATGTTCAAAATGATCATTTTTATTTTTGACACTAACGCCGAGATGCTTTTTAACAGTTATTATTAATCAACCAATTCTAAATTTCACAGTAGCATACACACTGCGTTGATTCTTTTGTAAAAATTCTCAGAGATCCTTTTTAGATTTTGAACAGTGCACTCTTTTTATTCAAATAATTCCAAAGTACCTCAATAGAGTTTAAGTTTGGTGAAATGTTTCTTTTTTTCTGCAAACATCACGATATTAGAAGAGGAATGCTAGTTGATGGAAATCGATTTTCCACGCGATTAATCGACCAGGTCATCCAGGTTTACCTGTCACCGTAATATCAGAGGAGGTATCGTTAATCGTGCTTCAATCGTGGCTAAATCGCTCTTTAACCAGGCGACGCAGCGGAAACGGACGCGAACCGATTAGCGGGCGACGACGCTTTTATTGGTTTCGTCGAAAATTCAATTTCTCTATCGGGTTACAATCCGCTCGGCTGATTTAATTGGTGGCGGCTCGACTGATCGAAAGCGGCCAACAACAACGCGAAGCTCCCTCGTGATTTCCTCGATTGCGTGCTTCCTGTTCTATCTTTCTCACTCTGTGCCCATCCTTTACCAGAGTGCTCGAAAAAATTCGACTAAAACGTTTATTGCGGCAATAGCTTGATTTGTTCGAATAGTTTCGAACAAAATAATAGCGCGTGAAACGAGTGAAATGTTTCAAAAACCCGAGGGAAAGGTAAAAACATGTGAAAAAATGCGTTTGAGAAGATTGTGTTTTAAATGTAAACATATTAACATAGAATAAGCTTCTTCTTAAAATTTTGAACACTCAAAAAAACAAAATTACACAAATCCCTTCTCAAATCGATTATTCCAAAGAGTAAGGAGAAAATAAAATAAGGACTCTCGAATCGGGCTGATTATAAATCAACAACGAAATACTCGTGTATTGTGTTCAGTGTAATGGAACACCATTTCTTTTTTCATATTTTATCACTTGTTACCGGGAGTAATTTATAAGCAACAGGGACATTTTCACGCGGGGAACGTGTGAAAATGAAGTTTCGCGAAACTCCTACTAAATTACGGTGAATTTTTAACGACGACCGACCTCGTAAATTCAACTACGACGTTCATCGAATGATATACGAGGGCAGCTCTTACTTTCGCGATAATACCCGGCATAAAGGTACTAATTACTTCGGGACTAATTACTTCAGGAAGTAACTTGTTTCGTAATACCGTACTGTTCCATAAACAGACGATAGGTGGTGGGCTCAGAATTTCCTGGCTGTGTGTTATTAACGCGTGCTAATTAATTACGAGCATTACACCAGAAATCTTCCCTTCCTTTCGAATATAAAGGCAAGATTCGTGTGTTTAATTAGATGCTTAATGCATAATGTATATATATGTACATATATACACATTTTTTCCTCTTTTTCTCTCACCCTGTTTCGTTGATGTTACATCAACGACTCGCGTGACAACGTTTCTCAGCGAATGTGGCACTCAAGTTTATTAATTGCACGGTGGTCTAGGGAAATTCGTGGGATTTAGAAGTGGAAAAAACAGACAGTGCTTTCAGTTAAATTCAGTGAAATGTTTCTTCTTCTTTTTCTTTATTTTTCTCCCCTTTTCTTTGTTTTTTGTTTTTTTTTTTTTGAGATATTGAAGAAAAGAAGAATAGCTGTATTCAAGTCTATTGTAATACTTCTTTTCTCTCCTTTTTTTTTGCATTCTCCGAGAAAGGAACGTTTTGGGGAATTTTTCATTTTTAATCTAACCTAACTTAACCAAAAAAATGCTTCTTTTCTCTTTTCTTTCATTCTCTGAGAAAGGAACGTTTTGGTGAGTTTTTCATTTTCTAACCTAACCTAATCTAAGCTAACCTAACCTAACTTAACCAAGAAAATAATGCTTCTTTTCTCTTTTCTTTCATTCTCTGAGAAAGGAACGTTTTGGTGAATTTTTCATTTTGAATAAAAAATACATTAATATGCCTGTCATGAGGTTAATTGAAAACTTAATTATTCGTGTGATTATTGGAAAATACGTTTAAAATATCTAATCTAGTAAAGGGAGGATAATTTCCATCGCGCAGAAGAGAAAACTTGTCGCTTCACAGAAGAAGAAAAGGAAATTCGAAGGAAGAATAACATTGTCTATTGTACAACATTGTAAATTTATACAATTTTATTCTTTATCCACTTTTTGTGCCTTTAAAATGACACTTTCACCTATTTCAACGTTTCAAAAAGAAAATCCATAGATAATGAACAATAATTTCTTCGTTATTCCAAACAGAACGTTTCCTTTTTTATTGTACATAATTTTTGCATGCAGAAAACAAGAAAGTGTGGAGACAAGCAATACAGAATTGTACAATGCTTACCACTGCCGGGTATGTACAGGTTCAGAAACAGGCAGTCCTCGCTCTGATTGGTCAGGAACTTGTACAAACGCTTCAGTTGTTGGTATCTGCCCGGAGGCATTTGCAACGAAGCAGTTGTGTCATTGCTTATGTCCGGAAAGTGCTGTGGGCAGACTGCACCGAAAGAATCCGCCAGTTTGATACCGTCCCAAGGGATTGGTGAGATCGGTGTTCGAAAACGTAAATCTCCTACGGGAGCAGCAGCGTATGGTATCCCACGGAACACTTCTACGGGATCTAAATGTCTGCTGTTCAAATCCTGTAACAGAAAATCAAGCAACAAATGAAATATTAAAGCAACGAAATGATTCGTATTTTGAATCGCGGATTTTAATCGAAAATAACTGGAAATTTAAAATAGCCGCGTTTTATACTTGTAACGATGGGGTTACAATATACGCAAAGTGTATTTATTTTATACAATGTAATCCATGCTGTGTACGTTAGTGTCTACGCCAGAGAACTTTTTCTTTTTTTTTTTAATGAACTTTGAGTTCTTTCTTATATCCTTTTTTCTCTGGGCGTAGCACAGCAAAATGCTTTTTTATGACATTTAACTTCATATAGTACATGTTACTATAGTTAACGACAAACAATTGACAAATGGACTTAGACCGCTTTCAAAATAAACGGTTCAAGTATTTATAATACGAGAATTTTTTGTTATATCGAAGAAATATTTTTTTTTTTTGTAGAAGAAAAACATTTAGAAAGTTTCTCCTATTTGAAATAAATATTTTTCTAGTGAAATTAATAATTGCCAGAATATTTTCTTTTTATTATTTGAATATCATTTGGTGATAATTGGATGAAATTCACAGTGCGAATAGATGCGGCAGAAAGCGTCACGTCCATCGATTTATGGGGTATTCAATTAGCCCCATGAATTTCACCGGACTAATAACGATAAAAGTACCTCGTTACTTCAATTCGGTGTGCACGGCATCGATAGGGAGATCTCTGGCTGTAATATCTCTGCTCGGCAACATTGAGTTAGATGTAAATCCTGTATTTTATGTACATAAATGTGGCACAGATGTTCGTGTTACCGGAAACTAATTACCTAATTACCTTAAGCGTTTCGATTATATTTCGCTTTACGAAAGCTTATCTATACATTCATAGACGCAGCAATGTTTTCATAGGTTTCTGTTAAACTAGCGATTTTTTTCTTCAAATGAACCGACATCAACATCTCTTCTGCGTTGGATTTTGTAATTAAAAGGGTTCATAATGAAAAAGAAGATTCTCCTAAAGTAGACTAGTCTATGTAAATAGAACTTTTTGGAAACGTGATTATATGTGATTAAATGCAATATAAAATGATATTTTATAATGGATGAGGATATTCTCAGAAATATTCAGAGATGATTTTTAGGATAGAATAAATTTAAAACTGTTCCAGTTTTCTTTCTAAAAATTTTTTACACATTGATCTTTTGAAAATATGCAAAAATTGTGTAAAAGAAATATTATCATGAATTTTTGTATGTTTGAGTATAACGGTGTTGTGGACGTTATATGTATCTGAAGAAAACAAATTAAACATATTCTTAATTTGTAAGAGTTTTGTGACGGTTGGTACCAGATTTAGTCAGGAAAAAGATTTTTTTACAAAATGGCTGTATGCTAAACTTTAATTATCGATTTTACCTTCTTCCCAAAGTGACAATAGATCAAAGCGTTCTTCACATATACTTATATATTTTTACTGTACATATATACACTTACAATCTACAATGTACCTACACATGTGCATATTTTTATTGTCAATCAATCGCATAGTAGAACGGGCACAAACTCGCGAACCGTTAGCGCGTCGACGTTAACGAAATTCGATAATTGCTTTCGTTAGACGTAATTGCGCAGAAAAAAGCGAGAAGAGAGAGAGAGAGAGAGAGAGAGAGAGAAAATATTGCCATTTGCTGACTTTCTTGGAAGCAATTATACCAGAAGAGCTAATAAATCTCGTTTGGTGCGCGTCGACGTTAATTGCACCTCCGGCTTGGCTGCCACGAGAGGACAAGACCTCTCTCTCTCTCTCTCTCTCTCTCTCTCCAGCTCTCAGTCTCTCTCCAGCCCTCTTTCTCTCCAGCTCTCTCTCTCCAGCTTTCTCTCTCTCCAGCTCTCAGTCTCTCTCTCTTTTTCTCTCTTTCTCTCTCCAGCCCTCTTTCTCTCCAGCTCTCTCTCTCTCTCCAGCTCTCTCTCTCTCCAGCTCTCTCTCTCTTTTTCTCTCTCTCTCTCCAGCCCTCTTTCTCTCCAGCTCTCTCTCTCTCTCCAGCTCTCTCTTTCTCCAGCTCTCTCTCTCCAGCTCTCTCTCTCTCCAGCTCTTAGTCTCTCTCCAGCTCTCAGTCTCTCTCTTCTCCTCTCTTCAAAAAAAAAAAAGAAAGGAAGAAAAGAAAAAAGAGAAAATACCGACAATACAAATGTCAAATAAACGACGTCATATAGAATTCCCAAAACTCGAATCAGACAGTTCCCATGTAAAAATAACGTTCTTCAATAATTTCCAAGAACAATACACGCTGGATAACATAAAGTGTAGAGGTAGAAATATTATTCGAAAATTTACGATGTCACGTTTATTTTCGAATCATCAGCGTCCATTAAATCCTGGGCTGGTGGCGTTATTTCCAAAAAAAAAAAAGGAAAAAAAAATAGAAGGACATCAATTACGATAGAAATGGTCGCGCGATTGCGGGAAAAAAGCGACAGAGAGCACAGTGTGCGGGAGAAATATTTAGGAAAGGTAGGGGGAAAAAATCTACTCCCCAAACGATTCGATTCGATCACGTTCGCGTGTGTGTTTTCGAGTCCGTTAAAAATTAACGACCTTCAGCGGGCGTCGCGACGCCGACGATCAACGCAGGTTCGCGCTCTCGTGAAAATGCCTATGAAGCAACGTTGTTGACGCGTTATTTATCCCCGTGAGGTCGTTGATTTCCCTCGCCGTCGACCGATTGATTTCTGTTGGTCTGCTCGTGCAATTACCTTTTCGTCTCTCTTTTTCTCTCTTTTCCTCTGTCCAGTGCGTTTTTTCCCTTTCTCTTTCATTCTCCATACGTATGTGCACGCTTTTCTCTCTTTTTTTCTTTCCATTTCGATTTAGTACGAGACTTTGGTTCGGGAAAACAGGGATTCTCGAGCGTTCGAAGCGTTAATTTTAAAGTTAGCAACGAAACCGATGCCAGAGTATGTTTTAGTTTGATTTTGGTTACGGAAGAAGTTGATTTAGTTGTGTTAATATTTGACGTGTGAAGGGATCGGTTGTTTTCGAAGTGCTTAGCGCATTAGTTGCTTGAAATGAATCATTTAGGAATGGTGAAAAGTTTACAACAACCTTCCTTTTTTCTTTCTTTTCTATTATAATTTAACGCAGCTGAAAGTTATGAAGCAGCCACTTCTACGTTCATTTGTTTTCATGATAGCTTTCTTTGTTTTTATACCTGTTATACCATCTCGAAAATCCCATAGAATTCAATTAGAATTATTTTATGGAAGTAGTACCTTTCACCTGTATAAGCTAGGATAAAGTAATCAGCTTTATAGAATGCTGTATTTAAATTTTGGTATCTTGTGCAATAAATAATTAAGGGTAGTTATTATCTGAGCAATATAGACCACAATTTATTTGAAAAAATTAGTATAAATATCGAGTAATCTATGACAAAGTTTAATATAGCAGAGAAACTTGTCAGAAAACTGTTTTTGTCGTTGTAAGTATAATTATCGTATAATTAGTGATATAAGTTCCTTTTCATTCAGACGTTCTCCACACTTTCGAAATCCGTCTAAAAATTCACGTCGAATCTCTCGAGATAATGAAAAATTACACCGAATACGAAAACCACTACAAAATTCTCGAAAATTTCCATAAACTATAAAAAACAAATTTTTCTAAAAACGCTGTGGCATGTAACGATCACAATGGCTAACCACTTTAACGCGTATCAGTTTGATAAAAAAAAAAACTGATAAAAAAATTCAACTGCACTTGTCCGTAGGACAAAATGGTAGGCTGTGACGTTAAAGTAATTCTCGAAAATATATTTTCATGTGCATATCGTTGTACCGCAAGCCACAAACATGCAAGCTGTGAAGTTGGAAAATATTTGATTGTTCTCGTGAAAAGGAAAGCCGAAGAGTAAAAGAGAAACAGAGAGAGAGCTGGAGAGAGAGAGAGAGAGAGCTGAAGAGAGAGAGAGAGCTAGAGAAAGAGAGAAAGAGAGAGACAGAGAGCGAGAGAGAGAGAGAGAAAAAGCTAGAGAAAGAGAGAAAGAGAGAGAGAGCGAGAGAGAGAGCTGGAGAGAGAAAAAGAGCTAGAGAGAGAGAGAGAGAAACAAAGAGAGAGAGAGCGAGAGAGGGAGAGAGAGAGACTGAGAACGGAAGGAAGAGCGGAAAACTAACGCTGAAAGCTCGCATTAACGCGCGAGTGCAAAAAATGGCGCGAAGCTAGCGCAATTCGTGCTGCATAATGCATTCACCGACGCACGAACGCCCGACCGGTCGTGCTTAAGAATTAAAGCATAGATCTAGGCCACGACGATAAATAGATCGACTAGAAAATCCGAGATGGTGTGCTTCTTAGTTTATGGAGAGTAGCTGCATTTCTTTCGCTGCTAGGCGCTCCTCACCGCGCCGCGGCAAGCAATTTCCTGCTAATGCTCTCTCGAAAGAAAGAGAAAAAGAAAGAAAGAAAGAAAGAAAAATCGTACACACCCGTCGTATTCTCGTGAAATTACACTGTTCCTGGAAATATGTTTTTCCAACTGTATTACGGTCAAATACACCGTGAATTTAATTTATCTGAGAGAGGAGGAAAGAAGTCGATGTTTTGTGTGTCTAATGGAAAATTGAAATGATTGAGAAAGGTTTAAAAGCAATGGGAAAAGTGGAATTAATTTTCTACTTAGTTCGAGGAATAATCTGTAACTTTTATAGAACATTGTTATTCGAAAAAAAATTCTATCCCAGTATGTAAAATTCATCTTTGAAAAGCGTGGATAGTCGGACAAAAAGAATCAACGAGCGCCGTGTCAAATCTTGGGCGATTTCGCGCGGAACGGAAGTAGGAGGGCGCACGGTCGTTCCGGCCGAACTGCGGACCCGCAATTTACTGGCCGTTTTTAGCCTGACTAGTCCTCCTGGATAGATGGATAACGAGAAAAGTTTTTCGTCCGGGACGCTCGCTGGCCTTTACATTACGCGCCGCAACTTCCTCGTTTCTCGTCTGCCTGGCTCGCTCCATTTCGCGCGATTGAGAGCTACAAGAGAGAAACGTCCCAATGTCAGTCGTCTCGCTACGTCACGCTCCAGATCTGTAAATACGTCTCTCTGTAACTAGAAATTTGTAAATGCGTGACCAATTTGTTCGTTACGTTTAACAGACATAAGTTAACCGTTTTGTAAATTACATTAAAAAAAAAAAGAAACTGAACAGCAAAAAAGTATTGACACACCCATACTTTTTAAAATATCTTCAAGCACTGAAGTGAAGTATTAATACATCTTGCAAAATTCTTTCTGCATAAAATAGCTGTAGTGTGTTTTTAGGTCTATCCGATTTTATTGTAAAAACATCACAAAAACACATGGATAACAATAATCCATCAATAAACAGTGAAAAATGACTTTAGTCGCTTACCCGCGCAAAATGTGTTAATACCAATGTTAGTTCTAATGTTTTTAAATATATAGAAGTTGTGTACGAAGTTGTAAGGTGTGAAGTTGTGTTGAATAACCCGAAGAAGCATTATCGAATTACCATCGAGTAGTTCCCGCCACTTTAGCTGAAGGGTGAGATTTAAAATTCAAAAATGGTAATGCTTCAGTATCATGGTGTATCGTTCCAAGGAGTCGAAGCTTGAAAATGTTAGAAGAGGTTGGCTAAAAGATTGAATAAAAGGTGCTTGATAACTGGTAGATACTTTCACGCAAACGAAATTGGTTGTCTACTTCCGTCAACGGAAGTTTGCCTATAAAATCATTCGATGTACATCGATCCTTTACCTCCTTGTCGATATTCGTATCTATTAAACGCAATTCACGTCTGCTGGTCGACACGTGGCGATTGTCACAGTAAAATGTCGTCGGGGTTGGCTTTGTTTTTTTTACCAGCTGACTGACGTTGCAAAAATGCGAACATGAATATTTCGTTTCTGAATCGCGTCGATGTATTCACACCGACGATGTTTCGAACAAAATTCCTTTGATAAGAGTTGCATTCAATCTCGGTGTACAATACGATCGAAATACACCGAACGAAAAAATCGATGAAAAATATTCTGGAACAATCGTGGCAAATTGGCAAGCTTGTCGCGATGATTGAAATACGAACCCGCAAAATTGAATTATCCGAGAAATTGATCAGTCTGGTTTGAATATCGTGTCGGGCATGTGTAAACGTATGTATAATATATCTATAGCGTAGCATGATTTTATCGTTTTAATAAAAATTAGTATTATAATTGTTGAGAATTTAATTCTAGATATTTTCACGATCGTTTCAAGTTTCTAATTGCCAAATGTTACTTTAGAGTTTCATAAAAAAAAATGTGCTACTGTTAACGATGTAGAACATAATTTCAATTCATATGTAAAAATGTTAGGAGTGAACGAATATAAAATTAAGTTTGGCTTTTAATAAAATAGAATTTAAACAAAAAAGCTTACGAATTAATTTGCACACGTAGTAATTGAAATTCAATCATGTACGAATACATTTTTATACACATTTTTTTACGATAGACGTGGAAACGTAGTAAATATTGAACAGTTGGTACTCGTTGGTTTAAATAAGAAGAATACACTTTACTTTCATGTATTCCCGAAACTATGGAAGAATATCGAAAAGCTGCCTGAGAATATTAAATGCAAAACAGCTACCCTTAAAGCGTGACTTATCAACTCAAGGTTCATAAATCGATCTATGGATCAATTTATATACCGATATTCGCCACGGTTCATTTTTCCCTTATTGTAATACTACGCACAGTCGATAAGAATTTGAGAAAATGTGCACAGGAACGAGGAATCGATAGGTCGAGCGTAAGACTTTCGAATTTTTCGGCTATGCGTTCCCACGTTCTCAGATTCATATTCCCAACGCATCGGATATTCAAACTCCCTCTCTCTTCCTTTCTCTCTCTCTCCAGCTCTCTTTCTCTTCAGCTCTCTCTCTCCCCAGCTCTTTCTCTCTCTTTCCAGCTCTCTCTCTCCCTTTCTCTCTCTCTCCAGCTCTCTCTCTCTCTTTCCAGCTCTCTCTCCAGCTCTTTCTCTCTCTAGCTCTCTCTAGCTCTCTCTCTCCAGTTCTCTCTCTCTCTTTCCAGCTCTCTCTCCAGCTCTTTCTCTCTCCAGCTCTCTCTAGCTCTCTCTCTCCAGTTCTCTCTCTCTCTCTTTCCAGCTCTCTCTCCAGCTCTTTCTCTCTCCAGCTCTCTCTAGCTCTCTCTCTCCAGCTTTCTCTCTCTCCAGTTCTCTCTCTCTCTCTCTCTTTCTCTCTGCAGCTCTTTCTCTCTCCAGCTCTCTCTCTCCAGCTCTTTCTCTCTCTAGCTCTCTCTCCCTCTCTCTCCCTCTTTCTCTCTGCAGCTCGGCAACCATTCAGTTCGATAGTTCTTCTCTCCATTTGGGATGCCGCTAAAATGGCAGAAATCGATATACCCAAATATTCCACAAATATCAGGTGACAAAGATATCAATGACTAAACGTAACGCGACACGTAACGATCTAGAATAATTAACTAAAAAAAAAAGTTGCTTTATTGACGTGAAAATCTGAAATAAAAGAAACTCATGCCCATAACAAAGGCTATACTCGTTGTTTGTACATCGTCATCCAAAAAACACGCCAAAAAGGTACAAATTGCTAAATTCAGTTCTTTAGATATTACAGTAAAAGTCATAAGAAAATTTCTGAAATGGAAAATTAGAACTTTGAGTAAATTTTCATTTAAAATTGAAAACCAGCCATTTTAATTGGTTTGATAGTTCTAGTGTTAATATTTATTTAATAGAGCGCATGTTTTACATCCGAGACACAGTCAATTTCTCTTCCAGTTTATCACGTACTACCACCCTCTTATCGCCCTAGAGCAGATTTTTAAAGCTTTAACGCGAATTTCATTCGTCGACTGATCCTGTTTCCGTGACACAATCTGCACCATGGGCTCTTTGAACTTGCACATGTGCACACGCGTTATGTATTCAGTATGCAAATCGACGTAGCCGTGCATGATCGATCTTCCGTCGCGTTTTATTTGCCTCCTCTTCGAGAACTGGTAGGAGGAGTAAGAGACGAGCTAGTCGAGAAAGCTCTTGGCTATCTTGGCTTTTGCCGTGCCACTTGAGCGTTAAGTAGATAGTGCTCGCTTTGGGGAGCTTGTAAATTTTGGCGAGGGTATAGTATACACGTTCGAGAAGCGTGATTGATGGTTCAAAGTGTTTTTGTGGTTTGTGCAAAGTAATTCGATATGTATAAATTCTTTTAAATCTGAAGAATTTCAAGATTACTTCGTTCGAATTGTTATTTGAATTAATTTCTCTTTCAACATCCTAATTCTATCTATTCTTCTTATTTTCTTAGACAGTTTTCTACTTTTCTATTTCATCTGTAATATACGATGTTGATTAACACTTTGAATAAAGGTTTACTCTTGACTCTGACATTTTTTGTAAGCTTCGTTACAAATTGAAAGCATGTTGGTGCAAATTCTGACACAATTAGTATTTAGTAAGCATAAAGGTGCAATTATTTCAGTTGTAAAATAAAGCTTTTTATTATTCAATACGTTTTTTGGAATTAATGTTTCGATTAAATAGGATGTTTTTTCAAAACATTTGCCAACATGCAACGAAGCGTTATATGAGAAGCATATAAATGCAGTTAACCCTTTATAGCACCATGTGATTTGGAAGTTACGTATCATACATCTGTATTTCATAAATTCTCCTGTATAAAGAATCTTCGAAATTGTTATAAATTCTCTTATCATATTAATAAAAGAATCGCATTATAATGCTTCAAAGAAGGAAACAATCCTCTTTCAAATTATACCAGATCTTTTCCCAAAGTATCTCAAATTCTCTTCCAAATTTCCTTTCAATAATAATCAAAGGATCGCATAATAACGTTTAAAGGAAAACTCCTTTTTCAAGGATTTTTTCTTGTTCAAAGAAAATTATTCGAGATTTCATCCTATTATTACCTCATAAATACGATCCTTTGTTTCGAATATTCTCTGTTTGTTATTCAAGTCTCGAAATCGATATCCTTTGCGGCGAGGTTGCTCTGATGAATAACTCACCAAGCCAGACTTACGAAAATCGATACATACCTGAAGAATCCCACGTATCTGTCCGCTCTTGGTCTCGACGATGCGCGAAGCGTAGCGGATCTGTGTAGCAGCGCGGGATCCTTCGCGACCGATCAACACGAGGATGGCAATCAGCAGGATGCAGCTGCTTGATCTGCTCAAGGACCTCGTGGCCAGCGGCCTCTTCTTGGCCGCCGGCTGGCATGGCAAGAGCATGACAGCATTTGCTGGCGGCCACTCGAAGCGACGCCAGCAGCATAACCGTGGAAAGCGACTTCAACCACGGCTGCGAAGCTCTGCCGGGTACTCGCCAAAATCACCTCCGTAAAAACTGAAATTAAAAGCAAAAAAACGAAAAGGAAAGGTTACATCGAGGTTACTTTGGATTTTTTGGAGTCTGGTTTAATATCTATTACTACGAATGAAACACTCTGTGACATAGAGTGTGCAACATGAGAGCTTGAACGCAACATTTCTGTAAATATTAGGTTGTAACATACGAAATGTCTGATTTTTAGCGGTAACTTTAAATGAACCTCATCTTTTTAATATTAAATTTTATTAAACAAAATAAGAACCATTAAAAGCCACACATTTTATCCAATTACAGTGGAACCTCGATATAACAGACTTTGATACAACAGACAGCATGTAAGCGATAGTAAACTGCACGTGACTGCACACATTATAACCGAAAGTGAAATAGCAGATGAAGTGTCGATCAAAGAAAGTGAAAATGAAAGCGAAAATAGCGAAGAGGAGGAACGAATACTCTCAGAAATAAAATGATCAATGGTCATAGAGAATATTTTGAAAAACAATAAAATCACTTATCCAAATTTTTCTATCTTTTCTCATATTTTCCCGAAACTCTTACAGCAACTCGCGTGTTATAATATTCGTATAAGATAAAATAAATTGGATAATAATATAAAAAGAATATCTCCAATGTAATTCTTAATGCAGTCATTCTAAATTCTATACTTCAAGTATTATATCAATTTTATACCGTATTTTATTCAAGTTTATACTAATTCTGTACTTTAAGTTAAAGTTTATATTCAAGTATAATATACACTGTTGGCAATGTATGAAATATATAGTCTTCGTATTTTCAGTGTATCAAACAGAAATGCTCATAAGAGAGAAATTGCGTTAGAATTTCATTCGGTTTCTATAAGATCCTTCTTTTTTTTTTTTTCAAGCATCGCGTAAGGTAGATGGTTTCAGTATCTGGAGGAAAATTTGATTCAGCTGGCGTGAATTGCGTATTGCGATTGGATAAACTAGTTCAGTAGCTTCTATTTTCACCAATGCGAAGATTCGTGATGGAAAAGTTAGGTTTGAGTTTTTCTCAGGATTTGAGGAATCCCTTCGAATGGTGTTAGCACGCGAAGAGGATGCGGGGATTGATTTCTTTTATTCCAGTTTGGATGAACTTATAGTGTGATTCATTTTACCAAATGTGAGAGTATCTGATGAAAAAGTTACTTCCAGTTTCCTTTGCCTTTTAAAGAATCTTTTACCTTTCAGCACGTGCTTAACACACGCTCGGCTGTTGATGGATCTTTTTAAACTTAGGAATCAATTTTCTTTTCTTTTTTCTTATTCATTCTTTTCCTCTATTTTCCGCAATTTTTACATTTCTGGAATTTCTTGGACACTTTATGATTGATCATATTTCATTGGAATTTTTAAAACAGTGGTATTGAATTAGTAGATAAGGCTAATTTTATTCTATTGGCGATAATGCACACCATTTTAACCCTTTTGCTATGGATTTTAGTACGTAGTGTGCATAGTAAAAGACAGATGTTTAATCTTTGTCGGAAAATTTGTTAAATTTTTTTCCAAAGTTTTCAAAATTTAAAGTTGCCTTCGATAATTGAAATAGAAGTGCGTAGAGAATAAAATGAAGGATTAAATTACGGTGGAAGTGTCTTCAAGAGTATTAACGACGGCTGTGTTGAATGTTAATAGCTTCAGTAATTACAAGATATTTTTCGTTTTCATATAAATCGTGCCTCCATGATTTTCCATCGTTTTTATTCACAAATATTTCTTCTAAATAATATTGCACGTATGATTAGTTACAAAACTACATTTTTTTCCAAGAGAGGATGTGAAACTTTAAACAATATGTTCCTCAATTTCTCAATTCTTCTGTACGTTCGATAACGTTGAAAAAATTGTCTCAAAACGAATGTCCAAGCTTTCTCATGCTTATCGTTAGCAAATAGCTTTATTCGGTTAAATAATTTTACACGGATATAATTGAAAATTACATTTGCTTCGGGGAAAAAGGTGGAACTATAAAGAATGTGTTCAGTTTCTCAATTTTCCTATACGTTCCATAACTCCAAGAAGATTGTCTTCGAAACGTACCTCCAAGCTTTCTTCAGAAGCAGCGTTCTAGAGTATATTCTCAATCAGCGTAGCACAGGGTTGTTTCGTAGGCCATGCAATGCTCTACACCAGCGAATCGCTGGGTAACTTCGTTATGCAAAACGTCTAGGTAGAGCGAAAAAGAAAGAGAGAGAAAGAGAGAGAAAGTGAGAGAGAGAGAAGAGTGGTTGCAAGCTCGCGTAGCCCGCGGCGAGACCCGGCCAGCCACTCCTTTTCCCCTGTTTCTGGCCTCCTTTCCCTCCTTTCGGCTGTGCAAGTTAAATTGCACTCAAAACATCCGTCGAACGATGGGGAACAACACCAGCCAACCTGAATACCTTCTTCCACGTTTCCATGAGAGTTTCGCAGCTCCGTAACGCTGGCCAGTGTTCCTGAATCGCTGAAACCGACCACTGATCTGAAAGCAAGAGAGGGTCAGCGTTAGTTCTGGTGGTTTTACACGGTGAAATAGAGATAGAAACGGTGAATAACGTTAGACAAGAGTGAAACAAGAAAGATAGAGAGTTTGATCAGGAAGATAGCCTAAGGGGAGGCTAGTTTTACTCGGTGAGATGAGTATCTAGTTAGGCTATCCTCTCTATCTATCATATCGCATGAATTTGTTCCTTTTTATTCATTGTGCAAATTCCAACTAATAGATTTTTATCGAATCCAATTGTAAGAACGACAGAGTGACACTTCTTACACCGACAAGAAGTTTTCTATCAAATATTTTCCATAAAAAACATATTACGGTTGAATGAAGTTAGTTAGAATGTTTAGATCAGTTATTTACAGTGATGAGCAAAACTGAACACACTTTATATATGTTTTAAGAATATATATACTAGTTCAGATACATAACATTGTATAGCAACCAATGTGTTAGTACATAGAAATGAACAATATACTCCATCTTTCCTTGTACTGTTTGTTTTCACTTGGTATCTTCTTGAAAGGAACAAATCGGTTGTACTCAGTCTTGCACCGTTTCCGAATTCATTTTAATAATCTTTCATAGTATGAAAACTTTTAAAACAAGGATAAATACACAATCCAACGTTGCATTCTTCACACTGATAACGTGATTCGCGTCTCCTATTGTATCTGCAAACAACGCATCTTCTTACTTTGTTTCTTCCTTTGGATATATATACAAAGTACGAAAGTGTCTTTCTATGATTCTTGTACAATTATCATCAGTAGAGTTAAAACTTGTATTAAAAGAATGTCTCCGTGTTGATTTTTGATGTTTTGCAAGTAATTGCTCAATTAATAGGCGCTTTTGTGAACCAAACAGTGACTGCCGTATATATACGGCACCCGTTATTCAGTATTAACCAAAGGGTTAATTCTGAAGTCTTTGTGGAAATATCATTAGTTTGTAAATTCAGTGTTAGAATAAAAGTGAATTTTTTCGTCTTCACCTGTAACAGTATTTAACTATGGACTCTTGAAAACTATATGTAACGTTCAGCTAAGCTTCTCATCCAAAAATCACTGCTCGTCAATGTGTTAATTATTCAATTATTGTTAGATAAGAGGGAAGAATAAAAAGGATAGATAACTCTAGACAGGAATGAAACAAGGAAGGTAGAAAGTTCGATCGGAAGTATAGCCTGAAGGTGAATTCTCGGTGCAATCAGTGTCTAGCTGTGTTCCCCTCCCGACCACCATCCCCTAAACAGACTATACACTCGAAGCTACCAGTTGTACGTTCTTTCTTCCTGTTTTCTATTTTTCTTGTCAGTTTCCCTACATCAGACAATTCGAAGGCTTGGGATAACGCGTGCTACGATTTTCAATGAACATCGAAGCTTTTCTAGTTGATCTGCTCAACAATCTCGTGGCCAATGGTCTTTTATTGGCTACTGGTTAGCTAGTATGGCATGGCAAGAGCATGACAACATTTGTTGGCGGCTACTCGAAGCGACGCCAACAGCATAACTAGCATAAAACATAGAAGATATTCTCCGTTGGCGTAGAAGAGTGTTGACTTAATAGCGTTTTAGTATGGTGTACGTGTAGGCTGATAGTATAGAAGTATAGGCAAGTTTTCACGTGGCCCGGATAAATCTTTAAGGCGGACAATCTGCGGGAAATCGTGGTGGAAGATTGAACGAGCCTCGAGCGAAATGGCAAGATTGCAGCACGCGTTGGATGCCTTTAGCTAGGACCAAGAAGTCGAGTTCTGATTTCTTCTTCTTTTTTATTTTTTTCTCTCTTGTTTCTACATGGTGCTTTTGGTATAATGCAATACTTTACGATTCTTTCATGATTTGTTCTATTTTTTTCTTTCTTTCTGAGTGATTGTACGTTTGCTTGTTCATTATTCACTTCATGTATTCGGAAGGTTGTGATTTGTTTCGTTATTTTCATGCAGTTCTTGCTGGAAAATTTTGATCGAACGAAATAAATTGTAATTCTTTTTTTTTTTTAAGTAATTACACTTTCGTTTGTTTATTTTTTGTATGTATAAATAAAGTTGTACTTACTATTGTGGTATAATATTTAATTAATTATATAACTATATTAATTAATTACTATTTTGATGGAATGCAATATTTTGTAATTTTCTTGTAATTTTTGGTATTCTTTTTGAGTTATTACACTTTCGTTTGTTTATTTTTTGTATGTATAAGAAAGGTTATACTTACTATTGTGGTACAGTATTTAATTAATTATATAACTATATTAATTAATTACTATTTTGATGGAATGCAATATTTTGTAATTTTTTTGTAAATTTTGTTTTCCTTTTTGAGTTATTGTACATTTGTTTGTTTATTTTTTGTACATATTAGAAATGTTGTAATTATTATTTTAGTGGGTTATTTAATTAATTACATATATCTATTTTAATTAATTACTGTTTTGGTAGAATGAAATGTTTTGTAATTTTCTTGTAACATTTGTTTTACTTTTCGAGTGATTGTAGAATTGCTTGTTTATTTTTCGTATGCATAGAAATATTGTATTTATGATTTTAGTATCATATTTAATTAATTACATATATCTATTTTAATTATTTACTATTTCCGTAGAATGCAACATTTTTTAACTTTCTTGCGTATTCTTTTTATTTCCATTTTTATGTACGAGGAAATTTCTTTTTTTGTTTCGATAGAATGATAATATTTTGCGATTTTAGATAACAGGTTTGCCAGTTTTTCTCTCTGTTTTTTATATACAAGAAAAAAACGAAGTAATAGATTTATAATCTGAGTGAAGGCAATTATGGAATGTGCGGCAGAGATATAACCATCCTGTGCTTTTTCAGCGGCGTACCGATAAATGGAAACTGAAATTTCTGTTTCACGGAAATTATTAATTGTTTTAAACGCGCTCGGTACAGCTCGAAGCGAATTTTAATTGAATCGTAATTTTAATTACGAGGCAGGCTTCGAGCCACATAGGTTTATCGATGATTTTACAAAAGCTTCCATTGAACGATCATTTTTCTTATTTGTTGCTTATCTTCCTCTTTTTTTTTTACACATTTATTACGTCACAATTGTAAAATTGTAAATTAAAAATCGTTAAATACGATAGTTTCAGTGCAAACTTTGAGATACTTTTAGATAAAGAATCAGATAATTATTTTGTCTTCAAAAATGGATAAAAATAGTAACAAAAATTCTTTAGAATATATAAATACAAATTTTGAATATAGTTTTCCTGGATAAAGAAAAATTAGTACTTTAATTCAATTTTATTCATGCAAGTAACATCTCGTATCTCAATAAATTTCAAATTTCTTCTTTTCCCAAATATTATTTTGTTCCAAAGAACGATTTACATTAAACGTAAGCTTTAAGTATCGCAGAACTCCGTGAAAATTTCACTGTACTCGCGTGCTACACGAAAATTTCAGATAAACCCGCTACCAGCTTAGGGTGGTCTCGTGATCAAAAACGGGAGCATGAGTGAATGCGCGTGAACACGATTCGAAACAATAATTCATGCTGCTAACGAAACGATTTGTCAACTTTACTTACACTGCGTCTCTCGTTTCTGGTATGTACATAAAAAATGTCGCGTGTTCTCTTTGCGTTATTTAACGTAAACCGTGTTTCCTCGAGCATTATACATCATACATATTAAATCGATAATTATCTAGAATGTATTTGCAAATTTTACGAACCGTCATACAAACCTCTCAGAAATAAAAAATTGCTAGGATAACTCTGAACAACATTTTCCTTTATCAAAATATTGGTTGAATCTTCGTTTTTGAATTATCAACGAAAAACAGTGATCTAACAGAAATATAGGTTAGATAAACATTTTGTAAGAACACAAATAAAGACTTGTAACCCTTTCAAACACATTCCAAAAGAGTTAAAATCTTCACACCATAGACGCTAACTAATTACCACACCATCAAACACTATTTCATTTATTCAATAAACGATCTTCAACGGACGTGCAGTTAACCTCTTTTAATTCAATTCCCACACGGTCATCGACGGTTCATCAGAAAGGGAAAGCAGTTCGCTTAACGATCGGATCGAGCGAAATAGGATGAAATGAACGCGTTTCCGGGGGCCAAGTCACACGAGGGACGCAGCTCGCGTTCACCACCCGAGGAATCGAAGTTCCGCTAATTTAATTCCGAGTCTCAATTATCGGTCGCGTTGGATTCCCTCGGCGGCTCTAACTTTCAACTGTCGACCTCCCTTAACTGTGGTGGATCCAAACCCCCGTGTATTCCGCTACTATATCTTGGGATTGACGTTTCATCCGCGGGAATCGACAGACCGAGAACCAGCGGGATTGCTCTGCGGTCGGGGAATAAAGGCGAAAAGAAATAGCGACAAAACGGTGCAAAAGCACGGAGAAACAACGGAGGAAATGCGGGAACAGGTGAGAGAGGGAAGATTGTATAGTTCTGCGGGGAAATTTGAAGTTGCCTCGAAGGCGAAGAGAGTGATGGGATGCGGCTGTGAAAGGATTGATGAATAACCCGGTCGGTGTTCGTCTAGAGAACGAATTTTTTACTCTGGGCAGTTTTCAGCGAAACGACAAATGATTATTCGTCTTGTGCAACATTCCTGATCTTTTTCGTATTGTTTCATCTGCTTAGAATGGGTAATTTTTTCTTCTATTTCTAGTTATAATAGTGGAACAGTATTGATCAATGATTGGAATAACAAATAAAAGAGATATTGTAAGTGAACAATGTATGTTGTGAAGAATTAATTTTTCAAACAATTTTCTGAAGCTGAAAATAATACATTTTTATACGAAATCGAAGATGTACTTTCTGTCAGAGTGAACACTGTCGAGAAACGTAAAGAAACGACACATGGCATCAACTATTGAAGAAGTTTCTTAATTACTTCTAGAGCAGAGTTAGATATTAATCGTTAAAAATGTTTACTTTGATCAATTGATTAAATTGAGAGAATTAATCGTGGAAAATATATAACTCCTATACAGTAGTATTTATGAATGTGATTATGCACTTAACATTTTGGACATATTTGTAATTAAATTGTACGGCTTGAAAAACTTTGAGCAATGTGTTTGCTTGCTCAAGACACTACGTTGTTTGCTATGCCACATTTGAATAATGTAATTGAAGTATAATTAGTTCTGAAGCAAAAGATTGTTGCTGCGACGTTCGAGACCTAACCTAACTTAACCTAACCTAACCTAACAGAGATAGGCTGTGGTTTCATATTAACCCTTTGAGAGGAAATGACAGTTCTCGTTCAAGATTTTCTGTATCAAATTCGAATTTGACAGGCGATTCTAAGGACTTCCACAAGGAGAAAGAGAAAATGAAACCCGGATGGAAGAGTGTGGTTATAGGAGGCGAGAGTAAAGAAGACGAGAGAGGGAAAGAAAATGCATTTCACCCGCGGCGGAAGAATCCCTATTCCCTTCTATCGATGATTTGACTTTATAATCGAGCCACAGCTCCTTCAATTACGATGAAATTTCTCGCGGAATTTCGCGCAAACAGCGCCGCGATTCGGTACGAGTTGATCGTGCCCCAGGTAAATATTCCTCCACTCGGATGCAGACATTGAGAGCTTGGCCAGATAAACGATCCCGAAGTTAACGATTAGTACGGAAGTAGGAAACGATATTTGTCCTTCTATTGCGCAAATACGTTCGCTCGTTTGCGATCGGCCTCTTTCATTTCTCTGTTCCCTCGAAATTTCTGATTTCGTTGATGAGCTTCGGTCAGCAGTTTCCGGTGCTCCATACGTTCGTTGCTCTCTCTCTCTTTCTCTCCAGTTCTCTCTCCCTCTCTTTCTCTCTCTCTCCAGCTCTCTCTCTCTCTTTGCAGCTCTCTCTAGCTATCTCTCTCTCTCTCTGCAGCTCTCTCTCGCTCTCTTTCTCTCTCTCTTCCCTCCAGCTCTCTCTCTCTCTCTCTCTCTCTCTCCCTCTCTTTCGGCGTTTCTTTATTTGTTTGTGATTCCTGTAAAATAAGAAAAAGGAGGATGCTGACATTCTTGCAAAATGACAAAAAGCTCTCGTAAAACAAGGAAAGAAAGAATATTCTCAGCGTGACGATAGGAAAGATTGAAAGTTCATTTTTTTTTCCCCTCCGTGAGCTCTTCTCACGCTTTGAATCGCGATTTTATACTTCAACGGCAGAATGACATCGGAAATTATGCTTTAATTAAAACTAAAAGCACCCGATCGCTGGTGTACAGTGTACACAGTTCCAACAGGGGAAGAAGAAAGGCTGTCAGGCAGCTATCAATGCCACGCGCCATCTTCCACTTTCCTTTCTCGTTTCACAAAGCCATACACGCAGTCAAACGAGGTTCGATCACCTCTGCCTTGATTCTTTTATACTTTATAGCGAGCTAGAGCGACCGTCGAATGCGCTTTTGTGCCGAACAATTGCCTACTTCGGTGTACTACACTTTTATTACGTAACACGGATGGTCGTTTTGTTGCCACGTAACGTTGGAATTCGTGAATCTGATTGATTTCGTCTTTTGTCGCTTTTCGCCACTACAGAGAGTCTGTAGTCTCTAGCTGTAAAACGATTTTCATGTATTACGATAGACAGGGTGTATATTTTATCTGAATACAATGATACAGTGACTGAAAAAAGTATTCATACACCTTAACACATTTGACATCGATCTGGAATTACAGTGGAATCTCGATACAATTTTTTAATTTTTCTGCCAGCTTAGAGACACCATTTTAAATATTTCGATTTGAATGACGGTGGTTGATTATGACTCTGATTGGAAAGAATTTACTTCTACACTTAACAGTTTGAGTGCCAACAAACTTCTCCTGTTCAGTTCCCAAAAGTATCAGATAATCTGTAGAATTGATCTAACTACACGTTCGAACTTTGTCAATGCGTGCCTTTACTGTTACGATTTATCTAGGCTCTACTAAATTAATATCTATGCTTTCGTAAGCTTCGAGCTGCTGTTAAAAAGAATTTGTTCATTTATTAAAACTTGAAAGTAACGTAAACGAGAAAAGGAAAGAAAAGAAGCGCGATCGTGCCGCTTGGCATTCTTCGACTGAATTTTTGCAAATGTCCGTGGCATTCAAACGGTTAATACAGTGGATCCTCGATGTAACGGACCTCGATAGAAAGGACAGCATGTAAACGATCGTAAACTGCATATGACTGCACACATTATGACCGAAAATGAATAAGAGCGTATTTTTTCACTTTTCCGTGTAATGCAAACATGCTAAGAGGTAAAGAAAGAAAGAAAAAATAAATAAATGAAAGATGAAACATTTCGGTTGGACGCGAGAGATAAGATTAATGATAAGATAGACATTTAGCCGAAGATAAGATAGTAAAAGCTGTGACGTGAAATTTGCAATAACTATGATTATAAAAGTTTCATCGCGTTTTTTTACGCGACGACGTTGAAAAATAACGCGGATTAATAAAACGAAGGTATATCGGTAATTCGAATTAGGTTAGGACGAATTTTACGACTCGCCAATTCAGGAGTAATATCAACGTTGTTCCCTACGGGGATCTGACTATTAAATTATCTTTTTCTTTTCTGTTTTTTTTTTACTGTGGCAATAAAGTCGTGGTAATAAAGCGTTCTGAAATTCAGAAAAGAGAAAGAAAGAAAAGAAAGGGGAAGAGAAAAACTGCCTGCGGCTAAATATTGTCGTCTATAAAGTGTTTGAATGACGCGAAATAGAAGCGGTCGATATTCAACGCGAAGTTGGCAACGCATGCGCCTCGATTACGCTCGGTACGAAGCAACTTCAGGGTCGTCCAGAGTGGCACTGGAACCGTTGGGAGGGGAGGGTTTTTTCTCAATAAATTCTCTTCATTTTTTCCTTCTGTAAGAGAAATTCTCTTCGATGTAAATAACGAAAGGGTTCATATTCCTCGAGGAATTGGAAGAACACGTAAGCATTCGAATATTCAACAAATTTTCCTTTGAAACTCGCGTTCAATCTCCTTGACGTATCCTCGAGTGTCAAATTGTATTTTCTGCGAATTTTTTTCTCACTTTTATCTTACGTTCCTATGGATTTTACGGCACGACATGAGTTTCCTGAATCGTATTTGTAATTTCACATCGAATTGTTCGGTTTTCTATTAGTATTTCTGTGTTTGATAACATAACCTCTATTACGTCTTTCCAGTGTGCGATCTGCCGCACGAATTCATCGGTGATTCGTCGTTTTCGCTTTGTATTTCGCGTGAGAATCGATTCGTTAGGATAACATATTGGTATTTTCCTTTTTTCCTTCCAGTTTAACGGACTCTCAAGATGTCGACATCTGCGATATATATTTTAGACGTGAAGGGGAAGGTTTTGATCTCACGGAATTATCGTGGAGATATAGAAACAGGTGTGATAGAAAAGTTCATGCCCCTTGTAATGGAACGCGAGGAGGAGGGCAACCTTACTCCAATTATACAAACTGCTGAATGTACATACGCGTATATAAAGTACAATAATCTGTATATTGTGTCAACAACAAAAAAGAATGCCAATATTTCACTGGTATTTGTATTCTTGCATAAACTGGTACAAGTGATGCAAGAATATTTCAAAGAATTAGAAGAGGAGAGCATACGAGACAATTTTGTTGTAATTTATGAACTGTTAGACGAATTAATAGACTTTGGGTATCCGCAAACAACAGACAGTAAGATCTTACAAGAGTACATTACCCAAGAGGGGCATAAACTTGAAATTCAACCACGCATTCCTATGGCTGTGACTAATGCTGTATCTTGGAGGTCAGAGGGCATTAAATACCGTAAAAATGAAGTTTTCCTTGATGTTATCGAGTCTGTGAACCTTCTTGCAAATGCCAATGGAAATGTTTTAAGCTCTGAAATTGTGGGTGCCATAAAAATGAGAGTCTATTTGTCTGGAATGCCAGAACTGAGACTTGGCCTAAACGATAAAGTTCTGTTCGAATCCACAGGACGTGGAAAGTCCAAGTCTGTGGAGTTGGAAGATGTGAAATTCCATCAGTGTGTCAGATTATCCAGATTTGAAAATGATAGAACAATTTCTTTCATCCCTCCTGATGGAGAGTTCGAACTAATGTCGTACAGATTAAACACACACGTGAAACCATTGATTTGGATTGAATCTGTAATTGAACGACATGCTCATAGCAGAGTAGAGTACATGATAAAAGCAAGATCGCAATTTAAGAGGCGCTCTACGGCAAATAATGTAGAAATAGTGATACCAGTGCCGAATGATGCAGACTCTCCGAAATTTAAGACTACCATTGGCAGTGTCAAATATTCACCAGAACAGAGTGCGATAACATGGTTTATTAAGTCATTCCCTGGAGGAAAGGAATATCTGATGAGGGCACACTTCGGTTTACCATCTGTAGTTGGAGAGGATGTGGAAGGGAAGCCACCGATTCAAGTGAAATTCGAGATCCCTTATTTCACTACGTCGGGAATTCAAGTTCGTTATTTAAAGATCATCGAGAAGAGTGGATATCAGGCGTTACCATGGGTGAGATACATTACACAGAACGGAGACTATCAATTGAGGACGAATTAGACATGAAAAAGAAAAAATATGTGTTAGTAGAGGGAAAAGACATTTTTAATATGTTACACAGATGTTAATTGAAGATACTGAGGTGAAAGCTAGTCGATTTGCTACGCTTAGTATTCTTCCGAACGTTTACAGTTAAACTTTATAGCTATTTTCCGAAACGATCGTGATCCATACGAAAATCAAGTTCTATAGGATGTAAAAATAGCGTTTGCCTAGCAACGAGCAATAATTTCTGATGTTTGATATTTACTTGACACATTTATTTTTAGCAATTTTAATATTCCTCTAGCACACACATACACGTAAAACCTTGAATAATTCTAGGGAAATTTTTGTAATCTCGTTTCGTGTTATACGAATCATGTGAAAATGCAGAGTACTTAATTTACTAATTGTATGTTTCCTTTGAATGCCACGTTACAAACTATATGTTACAAATCATATTTTCTATACACACTGGTTATTATATAATTTAAATAATCCAATATTTAAAGAAAGAAGAAAGAAAAAAAAAACAAGCAAACAAACGAAGAAATTCTAAGTATATCGAAAATTATTGTATCTGAATGTTTTCATGGAATTGTTAATGTATTAATAAACATGTTTTTCCGTATTAATTTAAAATGTAATAGTATTATATGAAAAAAAAAAATGGTTACTATTATATATCAGTATGACAATGGATAATAATATTGTTATTATTGTAAACAATGTATTAATAACTTAAGACACTCAACAGATGTATTAAATTTTTAACAGAAACCAATTTGCATGCGTTCTTCATCCATTCCGAGAAATTCGTATCTTTTTGTCTTTTTTTTTCTTTTGTTGGACACTATTGTAGATGTAATCATACGTTTTATTAAATTTCAGACGTTATTCTAGAGAATAAAATTTTTTCCAGAAGTGTTAACGAGATTTTCATTTTATAACAATTCTTCTTATTGTTAATATTAGATATATCAATCGGTCAAAACGACCGGTTTAAACATTTGCTCATAAAATTTCTATCTTAAATTAAATTTCAAATTTTTTTTGCTAGATTATGAAAAATCTTATTTATGTGTATCTGACAATTATTGGAAATGATTTTTTTATGTCGTTTCAAGTGTTACGATTTTACTTTGTATTTTTGGGAGCTCTTTTCTGCCTTCATATCATTCTTTGGTGCGTTTCGTATGAGCTGTTAGGCTAATATTATTGGCTTCTGTACTAAAAGTGTTACTGACATTGCATATTCACGGGTAATCACCATTTTTGGAATTCTAAAGAAAAATCTCTTTATTCCTCAACAAAAATTAACTTTAAACGTTTCTAAAAAACCCAAATAATTAAGTTCTCAAAAAAAGAAAAACCATAATACATTTCTATTTATAAATCAAAACAAATTTCTTATTTTAAACATTCCAATTCTTGTCGATCAATGTTACAGCAGATCCTACGCGATAACTTCTCCATTTTGTAACATTTTTACTATCCAAACATCGAAGAGTAAAAATTGAAGAAGTTGCATTTATATCCCATGAAAAAAATTGGAACGTTTCATTTAGAAATTACCAACGAAAAGAAATTCTCAAATTTCTTCTACTTTTAGACATCTTATAGTGAATGTATGTACACCTTTAACGCCATACTTTGAAAAAAAAAAAAAGAAAACGAATTTAATACTTTCAATAAATATTTTTTCCTCTAACCCTGTGCTACGTATTCACTTAATTCAGACTCGATAAAATCTACATTCGCAAGGTTTGGAATAAACCTAGCTTTCGAGCACAATGTAGAGTCGTTCCAGAGTCAAAAGGTCCTTAGCCGTGAAGGTGGTGCTCGTGGAAAAGGTATCGCGAATTCGCCGGATGGCTTTCGAGGTAATCGAAGACGGGAGAAGATCGTTGTGCTCGATCTCGTTTTCCCTCGACAGACCGGTAAATATTCCAATGTAGACGGCGGACACGGAAACTCGATTAAACCGAAACGCAACGAGGCCTTTTTATTCCTGTGGCCGCGAAACGGTCACGCTATGCAAATTTCTATGGCGCGCACACCGTCGTGTAATAATTTTATGGAAATTGCTAGTCCTGCAAGGAATTTCGAAACGCACCTCGCTGGGCTACGTTGCAGGCTATGTATCGAAAGAAGAAGATAGGTAAAAGAAGAGTCTCGTTCTCTGGAGAATTTTCTATACACAGAGTGTCTTAATAAAATTTAAAGAAAGGTAAAAACTTATATCTATACAGCGGATGTTTATGCAGTTATACCATTCTTACATTATAACAACATCTTTATAAAGCGACACTATACTTATCCTCCGATTTATACTGAAGATAGGTTCCTTAGAAAACCGTGTAAATCGAAAACAAACTAAAATGTGCATAATTCAGTCATTTATTTCAACGTAAAATAAAACTAAATATATCTTCAAAAACATAAAAATAACGGTCTATTCATAAAATGATAAAAATATAAAAGGTATATGTATGTAATTCATTTTACATATAGAAACAAGAAGTATAAATTAAAAAATTTAACCAAAAATTCAATTACTGTTATCATTTTCGTAAACTATTAATCTTTTATTCCTGGTTGGTATGATGTCACTTTCATCAAATATTATAGGCTTTTCTATACAGATATCTTTATTTGTCAGGCATGACTATTTCTATATCCTTCAATTGTCGTATCTACGCTATAACTGCCTTTTCCCAAAAATCAAGTGACCCAGTGTTCCCTCGTACTTTCACTTTAGGCTTTTTCCCAGGGTTCTTGATGACCTGGCTCGTGTGCCTTTTCTTTTTACCTGAATTCGCCAATGTGCATCCCATCCAGAGTCCTCCTGTGCTTTTGAAATTCGGTGCGTACAAAAATATCAACGCGGGGCCTGGACGGGCCTTCCTGGTCACGGTTGGCTCGGGGTCCATTTCCGGTCTCGCGCTCTCGAGGACCTTGGCACTGCTTGCACCCGCCAATTTATCGCTAAAGGTCTACAATATATATATATATTCTTCTATCACACACATACACATGTACACTCCGTGTACCTGTGTACATATTGCAGTCTCCGGGCTGAGATCTGATCAATAAAGGTCAATGTATCCTCTGCAAGTTCTCCGCAGGCAGTAGCAATTTTCAGCTTATAGCTGGATGCTTGGAAATCTATATATGTGTGTGTATGTGTATGTATATGTATCTATGTATGTATATATGTATACATACACTACCGCTCAAAAGTATCCGGGCACTTACGAAATGTTATTTAGATATCTAAACTAGTAACTGAAATGAATTTTCATTACTTTCTTATGGAACAAGTGAAATTAAAAATTGCTTATTTGGAAACTTCCTGATACTATAATAAAATTAAGTACGAGTTTCATCGATGTTTCCATTGTGATTAGGGTAGGTTAAGTCAAGTAAATGTTACTTAAATATCTAAAGTAGTAACTGAAATCAATCTTCGTTACTTCCTTATGGAACAAGTGATGTTTTAAATTAAAGATTACTTATTTGGAAACTTATTGATACTATAATAAAAGTAAGTACGAGTTTTATGAGTGTATCCACTGTGATTATGTTAAGTACCAACCTTAGGCTGAGATTAGGAACAACTTGCCCAATCGCGATAATCTTCCTATCAATTTTCTCATTGTTTCTATGATACTTTCTAACAATTACAAACAATAAAATGATTCGAAATGCTTTTACACTATATCTTTTAGAGAAGAAACAAGTGTTCGGATACTTTTGACTGGTAGTGTATATATATACATACATTTTTCATTATACCGACGGGGTTAGGTTAGGTTAGGTTATTTATAGCTATCAGCCATTATGATTCGAAATACTTTTACACTATATCTTTTAGAGAAGAAACAAGTGTTCGGATACTTTTGACTGGTAGTGTATATATATACATACATTTTTTATTATACCGACGGGGTTAGGTTAGGTTAGGTTATTTATAGCTATCAGCCATTATGATTCGAAATACTTTTACACTATATCTTTTAGAGAAGAAACAAGTGTTCGGATACTTTTGACTGGTAGTGTATATATATACATACATTTTTTATTATACCGACGGGGTTAGGTTAGGTTAGGTTATTTATAGCTATCAGCCATTATGATTCGAAATACTTTTACACTATATCTTTTAGAGAAGAAACAAGTGTTCGGATACTTTTGACTGGTAGTGTATATATATACATACATTTTTTATTATACCGACGGGGTTAGGTTAGGTTAGGTTATTTATAGCTATCAGCCATTATGATTCGAAATACTTTTACACTATATCTTTTAGAGAAGAAACAAGTGTTCGGATACTTTTGACTGGTAGTGTATATATATACATACATTTTTTATTATACCGACGGGGTTAGGTTAGGTTATTTATAGCTATCAGCCATTATTACGACATCAGAGATATCGATGAACGTACACGTTATTAATTTCGTTTGGTAGAGAATGCCTTCTGTAGTTTTCGTGGTTAATACAGAGGAAGAGGAGAAACACGGCTCGATATTATTCGTTTCGATGGTGTAATCAACGAAATCGAAAGTAATTTATCATCGGTGAACGCGTGAGTGTACTGTAGACGCGTGCATTTAAATTGACGTTAGCAAGGCGTGATTACCCACGCTGTACACGCTGTTAATACTCCCGGAAACTGGCATAGAAAAAAGGGATACAAAGGCTGAGCGAGTAATTTGAAATCCATTAAGGATACGTAATTATTCGATCGAAATTAGAATTCACAGTCTAGTATTTTCTTTCTATCGAAATTTCGCGGTATTGTTTCCTCCGATAATTGTTGGATTTATCGTATTTAGAGTTGGGAAAAAACTCTTTTTTTTTCGAATTACCGAAGTAATCAGTGCAAATAGTGTTGTGTTTTAGAAAATTTAAAACCTGCACATGGAAACTCGATTTTTCGATTTATTTGATATACTTCTCGCATTTCTTCTCCGTGCTTTAATTCGTTCTTATTGTGCTTGTATAGATACACGTATAAGTTTCGTTAAATCGAAGCTTTTATTTGCCACGAGTATTATCAGACAGGTGAATTATAACTTTTTCTTTCCGGTTGTCGGGATAAAAGTGCTGTATTATTGGTACGGATAATATTTGTAGATAAAGCATGGTATGCCGCGATTGAAAAAAAACAAAAAAACAAAAAAGGAAGCTTTATTCCGAGGGAATTTATATCCAAAGCTGATAAAGTTATTCGTTAACGCTAAAATGGATCCGGCGTGTGCATTTGAATTAATGTTAGGGATTTATGTGTATATGTATATACACATTCTTTTTTTCTTTTCATATTGGAAATTATTACAAGTATTAATAAAACTGAATACGTTTTAAACGAGCTACGCAAGCTCGACGCGTGTTTTTAAATTGGATATCTTTCCGTGAGGGATTAAATCGTACAAAATTTTCATCGTGTTACGGAACAAACAGTTTCTGTTTCATAAAATCCTTGTTCATTTCCAAAGCCATTTCTCGTATAATCCACCCGGAATTCCAATCGGGAATGTTTTAAACCTAATAGACGTATTAAGTTGATAAAGATTGTTCTCGTGCTGTGCAGACCATTCTTTGAAAACTGAAACCAACCTTCTGGAAATATTTGATGATTCTGAAGCTCGAAAATATTATGCACTAGAAGCGAAAGAAATTAAAATAATCTAAAGAATGAGAATAATTATCGTGTAATCTATTTTTGGAATTGTTTATGATACTTTCTTACGATATAACAAAAAGGAAATTGTATTAATAATTAAACAAACTAGAGACAACCGTAATAACTTCGAAAAAGAAAAATAATCTAGAAAATATGTGCTGCAATCAGCCTGTATACTTTTCTAAAATAAAGTTTAACCCTTTCACTATAACGATCGATTATATTCACTGGACACATTGCATATTCTACAATTTATTCTGGGCTTGTAGTTTCAATGTTCAAATATTTGTTTTTAACTTCTTGCTCTATAACAAGATAAACTTGTGACACAGATTCTGGCGAAAATTCGAGAAAAACAGTTATATTAGTAACAAACGTTAATTTTAATTCTAACATTCTTTGTAATTTATAAAACTGAGGATTGACTATTGTGATCAATGCATAATATATTGAAGTTTCTTAAGTAAACTGGTACTAAAACAGTAAACAGCTGATGCTTAAATGTATAGTCAGCAAAAGAAATCATAAGTAAAGTTGCTAATGTCATTTGCTTCTCACAGACGAGAGATCTTAGTAATAACAAAAAAAAGCAAATGATATACGAGTCCATCTTGAAAGTAGAAATTAATTGTGAATAGAAATTTTCACACAATGTATACACATTTGGCGCAGTGATTCGTTCAATAAGAGCACTTTGGTGCAAAGGATGCTTATAACGAAAGAATTTGTATTTATCCAGTATATAGTTGTTGCATCGTAATGCAAACAGTTTGCAAATCGAAAAATTTCACGAATTTTCGCAGTTTGAAAATCCTATTCGTACGAATTCTGTTATAACTAATTATAAGTTACGGTTTATATGAACATACAGTGAAAGCTCGATACAACAGACTTCCTGTAAGCGAAAACTGCACGTGACTGCACACATTATGACCGTAAGTGAAATAACAGATGAAGTGTTGATCAAAGAAAGTGAAAAGATCTCGATACTCTCAGAAATAAAATGATCAATGGTCTTAGTCGTCAACTGGTCCACGATATATTCCATATATTTTCGCTGAATGTGTCAAAATGCTGAAGAACGCTCTAGTTTAAGTCTACATCGTTCACACGACGATCGTTCTAATCTAAATACTCGTTCGAAAAATTCTATCACACCAACATCCTCTTGATCAGTGACATCCATCGAGTAATGGATGCCGGTGTAAAAGTCCGCCTCAATTTCACGGATCTCCTTTTCCCTAGGAACGTTCTAATAGAAAAAGCAAATTCACCGAGGAAATCAGACTCGAAAGGGTCGAGCGATGAGGTATAGACCCTTGGGGTATTCCCATGGCGCGTGTCTTGAGGAGTATCGGTGGTTTGATCGGTACTTGTATCGCCGTGGGATTCGTAGAAATTCTGGCGAGGACGATTTAAAGTTGCATCCTTCGGAGATGGTACCTCGAGATCAACGCCAGATGTCTGGTCGTTTCCGCTCGTAGGATATTAAAACTTCGCCGGAGAAATATATAGCAGCTGTCAACTCTGCTGGATAGGTCGAGGGACGGATAAAAATTGCGACTTAGACCGCGATCTAAAGTGGAAAAAAGCGGCCAAAGTTTCGTCTAACTGTCGCGACGAAGATTTAGGCAACTAGTCTCGTTTCTTCTTTTCTTTCCTTTTTTTTCTCTCTCTCTTCAGAATCGAGATTCTGGACGTTTACCGAGCATGATTACGTAATGATACCGGGAGATATTTTACGGTGGTTTGTGGAAGATTCGACGGTGGCGGTGAGGTGATTTACGGAAGTGTTTAAACTACTGTCGTGTTGGGATTTGGACAGATTTACTGGTTAATTTATAACGTTGTTCAAGAGTTCATTTCGTGGGATTAATAGATCTTGTACATTGATGAGATTTATGAGACGGAGAATATTTATTCTAGGCAATTAGTAATTTGGATTGTATCATTTTGATAATAAATTTTGATAATGATAAAATCTAAATGTGGGCAAATGCTAGTTTTCGCACATTTCGCGAAGCAAATACAATAAAACACCAAAGTACAATACCAACAATAATAATATTCGAATATGAATGTAGAGGAAATAATCTAAATATAAGGTAGTAGTTCTATTTCAGAATTTATTAGCAAATCTGTCGATGATTTTTCAAATATCTGAGTATATATGAACAATGCGTTTACTATGTGATTTGAAATCAAAATAAACTCAACGAAAGCAACGTGTATTTCAAATTATATTTTTAAAACAGAATGGAAATTTGTAATTTTTATTAGTATGGTAAAATAATCAAAATGAAAAGTAGCTACAGATTTTCAAGTTGCAATGTTTAAAATGTAGATAAACTTAAGTTCAAGTGCTATATACAATGTAAAAAGAGAGAAACGCTAAAAAGCTTTGCTGTCTTCAGAGTCCTCGTCTTTTTTACCATAAATTACTATAATAACTTCTTTCATATCCTCTTGTTGTTAGGTTAAGTTAGGTTAGGTTATTAATGGCGGCTGGTGTAAATACATTTATCCTCCAATAATATCACTACTCGTCGTTGATCTCACGATTTTTCGAGTTTGTTTAAAATTCTTTCTGTAAAAATTCGTTTAAATCTCGACTAAAGAGAAGAAAAGAGAAAGGACACGGACAATTATTCGTAAACGTAAATCTCGTGACCTCTTCACGTTACAAATGAAACTTAAACCCGCGTGTAGTTACAGAGATACGCAACGCAGCAAGAATTGCGTTGTAAAATGAATTAGCACGGCAATTTGAGGCTTAATTTCAGTGGAATAGCGAATGCTGTTTAAATTCCGTGGGATCCATTGAATTAGAGGAATATGAATCGTAAAACCCGGAGATAACTTCCGAGCTGTCTCTGTGCATTCGTGGAAATACGAAGGAGTTTGCCATTCGTAATTCAACCTGAGTTTATGCTCCTTGTGTACAAAATGTTGGCGCGAAGTTACAGCGTAGAAATACTCCGCTTATGTATCTAGAAATTCATCCGTTCCCGGCGGAAGTGGCTGATGGCATACCGGCTGCCCCAACCATAAGTGACACGTGGCAGTATCTAGCGAGAATCTAAGAGTATCAAAACTTTCCCCGACTTCGTTGCTTGTTTATTCACTTTCGTATCGTTGAGTCACGCTTGTATCTTCTACCGAGACAAGTAAGAAATGTTCTGTTTATACGTGCTTGAAATCAAGATTTTTCATCAACAGTAAAGTAACAAAATTGCAAAAACTGTTTATATATTCAACAAATGTAATCACATCTGTCTCCAAATTTTATATCATAGAGAATATCACAATAAGGATTTCTGTATAATACACTTTCACCCGATATTTTATCAACAAAATACTCTACTGACAACAAATTCTTTTATTCAAACTCAAATGGAAATTTTAACTGTTTCAAATTAGACATGAGATAAAACACTTTGTAACCTTCAAACGTAAATGTGTTAACACGTTCACACCCTTTTCTTCCTCATCATCTAAACAGAAACAATATTTCACAAGCGTGTAAACTTTTTCCCTTAATAATTCCCAATGCTCTGAGTTTCTCGCCGAGCAGTTAAGCGTCGTAATATATCCTTTCTAGGATTCTTCGAAAATTCGACGTAATAACGCCTCACAGTATTACAGTTTCTGCTAGCGCGTTAAGGCAACCTTGGTAAAACAACGAGTGATTAATGACGATGCTATGCCGTCAGACTTCAATAGTTCCATTTCGAAACCGAACAAGCCCTGCACACCAAAGGGAAAAGAAAAAAGAGAAACAGATATTCGGTGTATCGAAAATTTCCAAGGGATTTTTGCGGCAGGTTTGAAAACGTTATCCAAGGTTTCAGAAGAGACGTAGGAAACTGGGACACCGGTGTGAACGTGTATCAAAGCGTCAGACAGCGCGTAAATTAAGCGACGTTCATTTCGCGGTTCTCCAGGGGCACACACAGAGGCTGTGATAAATAAAAGTATACGTTTAAGTTTTCAAATGGCGGCTGGTGAAAACGCGCGCCGGCTGTTGCCGTAGCATGAAAGGAGTTTATGCATGCGTGCTTGGATGTGTAAAATCGGAGAGAAACGGGTCGTGGTTTTCTCTCGTTCCATGATACACGTTGAATTACGGTGGATCCAAGGCCGAAAAACATTTCACCTAGAGAGAAACGGGACGAACCGCCTTGAAAGTACTCGGAAAATGGAAAAAGAAAAAAGAAGAAGTGAAAAAAAGAAAGTAGAGAAACACGGCCCTTCTCTTCACTCTTTTTCCACCTTCCACCCTCGACCCTTGGTAGCAAACGTGGCCAAAGAAACGAACTCCCTAATTTCCTGCCACTCGATTACAGCCGAGATCCGGCGGAAGCCTGCGTTTTTGTCGAATCCCTGTACTCTAGCCCGCTTGGCCACAGCAGCCACTGGAGCCGCTTTTCGGTTGTAATTAACCTCGTGAACGTACCGTTTCAAACGTGTTTCGTATTTTAACGCGACGTGTACTATTTCGCGCACGCTCGTGTGAATCTCGAATCTGTTTCTCGGCTCTCTTTCGCAGTAAATCCACAGGTAAATGTACAGAAATGCTTGAACGTGAAAAGAATGACGTCAGTCATAGAAGTATCGAAAGGAATTTTATCAAGACAGTCCATAAAATTGTAAGTCTTCTTGAGAAACGTTGGAAAAATGTAAATAAAAGACATTTTACTATTTCAATCAATGATACTCTATTTGTATCATAATAATAGTAGTAAGTGAATATTTAAAAGTGGAATTATTGGCGAATGTAGCTGTAAATTATGTTCTACCGCAAAATTGCGAAGTTTTTAGTCAAAATCAATAATAATATAATTGGTATAGATCTAAAAAAATGCATTTTTTACATTTCCATTAGGGACTCAGATAAAAAAGTTGGAAAAACGACCTTCGCTGTTTCTTTCGCTATGTAATATTTTCACAAATTTTTGTGCACGTCATTTAGTAAACAAGTCTAACTTCTCAAAAAGATTCAAGTAATTTGGTCCAATTTTTAAAAAATTATTCTGTTTTAAATGGTGGTGGAATACTTTTGTAACAGACTGTATATCAAGGAATATCTCGTATAAAGATTTCTAAGCATAGAATCGAACTGTAATCTTCATTCCTGTATAACCACGAAAATAGTTTGAAGATTCCAGAACCCCGTAGATGATAGTACACACTCCTACGATAGTCTTCAACTAAATACAATTTAGATACAACCTCTTTTCCCAAAAATTGCCGGGCAATTTCATCGAACGGAAGGACCTCTCACAGGCAATCTCCTCTTTACGGTTTCAATCCTTTCCTTCTCTCTTCCCGCGAAGGAGAAGTAGCTAAAAATGTATGCGAACGGCACGGGGAAATTCTCTAGCTCGTTATCGATCGATGAGAGTGGCTTCTCTCTCTCTCTCTCTCTCTTTCTCTCTTTCCAGCTCTCTCTCTTTCCAGCTCCCTCTCTCTCCAGCTCTCTCTCTCTCAAGCTCTCTCTTTCCAGCTCTCTCTCTCTCCAGCTCTCTCTCTCTTCAGCTCTCTCTCTCTTCAGCTCTCTCTCTCCAGCTCTCTCTCTCTTCAGCTCTCTCCCTCTCTCCAGCTCTCTCTCTCAAGCTCTCTCTTTCTCTCTCTGTCTCTTTCTCTCGCTCTCTGTCTCTCTCTCTCTCTTTCTTGGACCGAAAGACGTACAGGGTGACCGTGTAAAATCGAAGAAAAGCGAACGGCAGCCTCGGAACGAGACGAGATTCCTCCGAAACGAGATTCCCGAATTACCCGGATTTCTCGGAAAAACCTGCATTTACCGGAGTCATTTGGGAAAAGGCGAGGCCGCAAATCGCGTGGACCTCCTGTGATTTATCCTCCAGCGATCTTCCGTACGAGAAAAATGATAAAAAAGTAGTGGAAAGGAACTAGTTAGATAGGAGGAGGTAGAAAAGAAAGAAAAAAGAGGAAGAAAAAGAAGAAAATTCCAACTGGATGGGTGTTAAGCATCCACGATAGACGAGCATCGTGTCTGCTCTATTGGCTGACAAGAGTGACAAAACGCTATCTCTTCAGGAAGACCACGGGATTCGTCACTGGCTTCTAGCCAATCGTACTCTTTCTTGTTTTCACTACGATCTCTCTCTTTCTCTTCAACAACCAAAAGCTTCGACATCTGATTGCAAATTACGTTCCCGTTGCCACGGTTTGTTTTCAACAGATCGATGTCTCTTCTCTCGAGTGGCTTCCTTTTTCTTTCTAATCCAGTCGTAAAGTACCATACGCGAAATAATCTCGAACGAATCCGTCACCTTGGAACTACTTCATTCCAAAGATTCTCTATGCAGTTCTCTACAGATTTTCTAGAATCTGGCTAACCCAGATGGTTTCTGTTCTTTTTTTCTATCCATGGATATAGTCATTTGTGATTCCAGTAACGGTTCAGAGCTGTGAGGTTGTTCCGGATACGAGTTAGCCTCCCTCTTGGGATTTATGTTAGCTAGTTAGGGGTCGAGTTTAGGGTGAAATGGGCTGGATCTAGATTCGAGTTATATGAAGTGTTTTATAAATTGTTAGCATAATAGAGAGGGAACTGGAACTCTGACTGCGAGTTCAGAACTGTACAGAGAATTGAAGAATGCCTGGTAGAAGTTGTCGAAATACGTATGAAGTGTAGTTTGAAGTTCGAGATCTATATAGATAGGCTTCATTACTAAACTACAGATTTTCATGAATTTGTAGGTAATTCACTGAATATACGCAATATGAAACAATATACAAAATATACAAATTATAATATATTCAATCTCTAGATCAGAAATACAGCTATCACGATGATACTGTCTTTTTTTTTTTTTTAACAGAACGTTTATTACCAATAAATAATATATACAAAGTGTAATAAACCTAAACGTACAAAAGATAACAAGGAATTAGTGATAAGTATGAGATTTAAGGCTCCTGCATGGAGTATGCACAATCTATACAAGGATCTAATATATACACATGGTACTTAAAAGGGGAACCCCATATAAATGTCCTGTTCTTCAAGAATTTTTTTTGCAAAATCTAATGAGCAGATTGATTTAAAATTTGAAGTATCATTTATTAACGTTATAATGTAAAACAAAATATTTTTTATAAATTTTAAAGGTTAATAACAATGGTGCAATGGCGGCTTGAAAATGGCATCCTGTAAATTCGCAGGCATCCTAAACATTCCTGAGGAAATTTCCTATCGATTTAGGCAAAAAAAATATGTTCAAAAATTTCATTTTACATGAGATTCCCCTCTTAATGCTACATGATGTACAACTTAAACTAAACTTAATTATTTAAACATGGAGTCTAAGGTGTGTATAGAAAATGGCAAAAAAGTACTGGAAAACGTTCTATAGATATTATTGAATATTTCAACATGAGATTCTTCAAAATATCTTTTTTTCCAATGCTAATAATTAAACGTAAATGGATGTGACGTTTCTAGAGTTATAGTTTATTGTGCTCCATTGTGGTTACTTTGAATTTCATTTTAATAGAAACAAGCGTGATTTAAATCTTATAAATTTTCATGCTTGGTTATTGTGTACTTTGAAAACTCTATTGGATTTCTGTACTTTGATCTATAATACCATATTCATCAAAATACTCTTGGCTCTTGTCAAGTATACGAGCCTCGAACTAGATCAACTCACCAACTTAACGAACTTATCCTAACTTTCAGAAAATTTCAAGAGTCTGTGAGCTTCAGTCTTCTAACAGCAACCTAATATACGCTAATATATCCGCGAAATTTTGCAGTTTCTCCACGAAAGAACGTTAATTTAACGTTGAACTTTACTTCTCTCAGAATTTATACATCCAACACCTTTCGAAATTTAAATCGATAAGATTACAAATATTATTCGAAAGATTACAGGAGAATCTCTTTTAACACGTTTGTTATATTGTAGCAACATAATTCCAACCTATATACAACAAAACAGGGATACACTATAGATAATATGAATACTCTAAACAAATTAAGCTAGTTTGTAACACAATAAGTTTATGAAGTCAACAGACCATCGAATATCTTCTAAAATCTTTCTACAAAAGAATAATATAATTCTTTATTTTCAGCTTAAGCATTCTCTAGATTCAATTTTATTTTAGTTTTTTGCTGAATGTTTTAATTAGGTCTTCTTAGACACGTAGGATTTTCTGAAGATCAATTCTCTATTGCAGAAACAAACTAAGGTTAGTTATAATTTTGATAGGAGAAGCAGAAATAATTAATACAACGAAGTAGTAATATTTTACAGATAAGTAACTTCAAATTCTATAGATAATTACAGTGTTGTATGGATAAAGTAACCTTTCACGAGCTATCAGTTGATGAATATACATGTCAAAAATTCATGAAAAGGATGTTAAAACGTTCGCGTTGCTTGTCCATGTTTCGCAAACTTTCTCACCCTGAATCTAATAAAGGTTGCAATGTCGGTAGGATTCATTTATTTCCATTACCGTCACGGTCGATTAGTGGAAATTCCATCCAGGCTAGGTTAGTTATTACAGGAACGCTGTCAGATAATCGAACTTCAGATAAATGCAGCGGTAGCCTGGCATGTATGTACGTGTCCCACGTATATATTTGCATGCGTGTAAATGTCGACAAATTACCTACGCTCGAATAATGTGTCGGTTCACGTTAAACATGGGAATTGCGGCGGGATCTAGCTTGCACTAAATTTGCTAATAACCATCAGTATTCTATTGACATGTCGATTTATCGGTTTATGCTCTCCCCCTCTTTTTTTGGGGGGATTTTCTACCTTTTATAGATGGTGGACGCAGAAGAGAGAAAGAGAGAGAAGATACGAAAACAAAAAAAAATAGTTCGTCGCTGGAAATTGTTGACTGTTAGCTTTCAATCTGGCTCACTTAGCGAAACTGTTCACAGGCCGAATCGGAAATAAAACGTCCGACAGTTGAAAAAAAGCGAAAGTTTCTGATTTTTGCTTTTTTTCCCTAGTGAAATGTTACTTCACCGAGTGAAATACGATATTGATCGTGATATCGATCTATTTGGATGAATTTGGTCTGATGGACTATCATTTTTTTAAAAATCCTATCGCTCTCTATTGTGTTTTCAGAAACATTCTCGGCATTCACAAGGGAAGCTTCACAAAAAAAGAATAATAATGGTTGAAAGTTATAGTTAAAAAGTCTCATTCATCTGGAAAGTTTGATATCGTCTGAAAAATGGAGTCCAAGTTCATCATAAGCAGCTTCGAAAATGAGTGTAAGTGATACTTTTTCGTAATTATTTTCATTTTTTTATAATACATGTACACCTTGTCTGCAATGAATTGGCGAGCAAGATGACATGCTCCCACTTTATTCCACCTCTCCTGCTACCAAATGCGTTGTCGTTATTGGCTACAGCCAGTGATAAAGGACGACGACGAGCATTAGAAGATGAAGTGAAATAGAAGATTCCACAGCAGAGCCCTAACCTCCAAATTAACACTAATCCTACCAACAATTTACATTTAACAGATCTTTTAAAACAGTTATATTTGTCTATTATTTAATACAGATAATAGTCAATTTGATTCTAACTTGTATAAAATTGATTACTGACACTGAATAAAATTGTTTTCCAAGAAAATTTTGAATGTTTAAACAGCAGTCATGGCGGATTTTCCGGAGACTGGTAATTTATTACGTTTGGATGTTTTGTAGTTACTTCTTTTAAATATTTATCCAAATGAACGTGAAAGGGTTTTGTTACTAAACGTGTTTTTAAGACTAAACAGTCTAAGATCTAGTTGTTTAAACATTGTCATATGCAGGGTTGTTCAAAAAAGCTTGTATTGTTATTGTATATGATATGCAGAGACAATAAAACATTTTTCACCACTTTCAAAATAAACTGTCCACATAATTTCTGTTTTCCTTGACGTACAAAACAAAATTCCTTTAAAATTGTCCCCTTTTCATAGTACAATCTATGCAACACTTGACTGAACGAAAAAAGAAAAAGGACGTCGTTCCTTCTATGCCAGTAACATTGTACAAAAAACCTTTTCCCCGTTCAATTTTAATTATCAAGGGAGCATCACGTTGGTAGGGGAGTTTCCTTGTAAAAATTTCCCAGTGATGGGGTCACGTGTAAAAAGTTTCGTTGTCGTGGAATGGGAAAAGGAAAGAAAAGGAGGGACGGCTCTGTCGATCGACGTATCGTAACGGCTGCTGGTACCAGTGATCTTCGGCGAAGTTTTACGGGAGAAAATACGTCCCTTAAACATATTATCAGAGGCACTCGGAAGCAGCGGTAATTAAATAGAGTGACGTAGCCCAGGACTTTGCACGAAGGTTGCAGCTTACCAAGCCCTAGGGGTCGACGAACCACGTTGCTTTCGTTGCACTTGAATGCATTAGCTCAGCTTAAAGTCGAGACGACGACGACGACGACTACGTCTCTTTGCATTTGCATTTACTGCAGTGCCCACACGCATTTGCATTTAGTTACGAATCATTGCGGTGCGAGCGCGCGCGCTCGTGCACTCTTGTGTTCTAAAACCTCCACTCGAGCTAGCTGTACCACTACATACCACCTAGAAAGATCTTTGTCGCTTTCGACAAAGCTTGGGAACGTGTACTGTCACGTTCAACAAACTTACCACCCTTTGGAAAAAGAATCAAACGAATCACTTTATCTCTGTCCCCTTGGAATTTTGATTTACGGACCTTTGACTGAGAGAAGTGGAAACCTAGGGATTACGAGAATCGTGTGAAAGGCTAGACGTAATGTGTGGTAAAAAGGTCGAGGGATTTTGTTTCTTTTACACTTCGCGTGGTTATTAAAAGGTTTCAAATTGCTCTTTTACTGGGGGAAACGTGGAGACGAGACTGTTTGTCTACAAAGATTTTTCTGATAGCAGAGTTTTCGTAGGTTTCAGGTTAAATGGAGTTTTAAATAGGATGTTAATTTAACCCTCTGTGAATCAGGAGAATAAAAGTCACACTTTGAAATATGTGCAATTAATTTTAACCCAATCATACATCATTTTGTTATACTCTCAAATATTTTTGTCTTTTCTACTATCTGTATCCACAACTATGTTACCAACTTTCACTATTAGTCACACTGGACTCATCACCTTCCAATTCTTCTCTCAACTCTCTCACACAGTCATAAATCAAATTTCATTTTTCCAAACAATTAAATAGACCTATTTTTCCATTCTCGATACAGTTTCTATTTTATCACTATATACTTAATAAAGTTAATCGTCGTTATTAAACGACGATCCTTAATTTATTCAAATTTAGTGTTACCCCATTATTTGCTCCCATATCCGAGGAATTGGAGCCAACTGGGCATCACAATTTGAATAGAAACGCACATTAAATTCATGTTTCGCCGATTTTATAGTAGGATCGAAATAAAACAAAAATTTATATTTGAAAAATGTACGATCTATTTTTAAAAACACAAACATAATTAATTTTTGACTAACTGAAGATCGAAACTGTTTTTAGAAACAATTTTTTAAAAACTCTTTATTTGTAATATATTTTTTCACTTATTACTATAAACTAGATATATTATATTTTAAAAAGTAATAGGAACTTCAATTTTAATAGTATATCTTGACGAGATCATTCGATGCATTCTTTGTGCATAGAATGACAAATCCATAATTCATAATTTTTCTTTTTTCCGGTGTAGTTTTTTAAATTTGTTACTAACTACTGAATATTTGTTACTAAATCAATTGGTGGACTAACAAAACGATGATTAAAATGACTATCCGGGGATCATTCACTTGTTTCAACAAGTGAACAATAGTATATTAATAAAATAATATTTTCCAATAAAGATTTTGAAGTGTGTGCTAATACTTTCTTCCAGATATAAAATGATCGTAAAACCCATTGTTTCTTCACACTTTGGGATAATTTATTTTACCAAGGAAATCTGTTTTTTAAAGGACTTTACGTTTTTAAGTAGATTGACTTACAATCCCTCTTCTAAAAATAAGGATGGGGAAGGAAAACAGTTTTTGTATTTCACTGCTGGTGTTTTGCTTTCATTAGTTCCTTATCCTTTCAACGAAGACATTTTAATGGCTGCCATTGGTGTTGACGGGAACGACTTTACGCCGTTTATTTTGAAGCGGAGGAAAGATTGTGTTATTAAGACGTCAAAGCGAATTATCGTTTTCGTTGAAATTTTTTAGAGTATCCCTTAAAATGTCAGGTAATAAATATTTCCAGGTAAAAGATATGTGTTCCTCGTGCGTTCGTTTTCTTTTTTCTGCTTTTTTTTTTCTTTTTTCTTCGATCGTTGCTTCTAATTAGAAGCAAACGCGGAAGGAAACAAACAAACAAGCAGAATGAACAGAACAAGAAAAATATCACTGTTCGTATGCTTTTCATTATAAGCAAACGATGAAAAACGCGTGCCTTTAATTCCCGAGTTTTTATCGGAACCCGATCCTATAAACTGCATATACAGGGTGGGTCGCGAGAAATGGAGCACCTAACTTGTTCGTAATATAATCCAGAGGGAAATGTAGATGTGAAAGTTCGCGAAGTTACGAACTTTGAAAATTAAAGAAACTAGAGAATCTGATATTGTGCCAATTCCAAAATTGTTCTATTTGATAACTTTTTAAATGTCAACATTCAGAATGTTATTGAGTTCTTGTGTGTGTGTAAGTTCAACAATTCTTTAGAATTTCTGGAAATTAAAAATTCGAGAGTTTCAAAGTGTAAGAATTGAAAAAATTTAGTTTCGAAGCGTAAAGATTGAACGTTATAAAGTTTCAAAACGCGTGAATTGAACAATTTTCAGAATTTCCAGAAATGGAAAATTGGGAAGCATTAAAGTTTCAAAATGTAAACATTGCAAAAATTTCACAGCTTCAAAGTGGGAAAATCGAATGTTATAAAGTTTCAAATCCAGTAAATTTAACAATTTGCAAAAATTCCAAAAATGAAAAATTCGAGAGCATTGAAGTTTCAAAGCGTAAAAATGGAAAAAATTTAGCAGATTCGAAGCGCAAAGATTGAATATTACGAACTTTCAAAGCGCCTAAATTAAAGAATTTTTTAAATTTCCAGAAATGGAAAATTGGGAAGCATTAAAGTTTCAAAATGTAAACATTGCAAAAATTTCACAGCTTCAAAGCGGGAAAATCGAATGTTATAAAGTTTCAAATCCAGTAAATTTAACAATTTGCAAAAATCCCAAAAATGAAAAATTCGAGAGCACTGAAGTTTCAAAGCGTAAAAATGGAAAAAACATAGCAGATTGGAAACGCAAAGATTGAATATTACAAACTTTCAAAGCGCCTAAATTAAAGAATGTTTAAAATTTCCAGGAATGAAAAATTCGAGAACATGAAACTTTCAAAATATAAACATTTCAAAAATTTCACAGCTTTGATGCACGAAAATTGAACATTATAAAATCTCAAAGCGCGTTGATTCAAGAATTTTCAGAATATCCAATCACGAGAATCAGTTTTATTTAATAGAATTAAAAAATTGAGAAAAATTCAGAAAATTGTACATCTTCGATGTATGAAAACGTGAAATTTTACTAAAAAACACAAACGAAAAATTCAATGTTTACAGTTTCACTGTTCGAAAGCTTCTCCTCTGAGAAATCTCTCTTAAACACCGAGATAAGCACCCTGTATATTTTTTAATAGACTCGAGGAAGAAGTACTGGCCGTGTACGTTGTTTATTATAGAGAAAATAATTTTCTTCATCGGCCGTAATCATGCTCTCGTAGCTAAATAGACACGCGAGAACGAGCCCTAACAAAGCGATCTCTTTCCCGCGTAATTTCAATAGAGCAAATATTAAACACGCTTCGCGAACCTCGGCTGTTAGTTCGTTCGTTTTCCGGTCGTTCAACAGAATAGAATTTATTTTTAATCTAGAAGTCGTAATTCCGTTGCTTTGATCACGTTTCTCTATACATATATGTACATATGTATGTATATATACATATGCATTTCATACATGTACCTCCCATAGTCGTTTTCAATAATTCCAAGGAAATGGTACTTTTTAATATCGACGACGACGACGACGACGACGACGACGACGACGACGATTGTACACTCAGACGAGAGTTCTCCATTTCCAGTTCGTGTCGCGAACGCTTTCAAGGCGGCCTCGAATGCAACGCGACATTAATAACGTTTCACTTCTGTCGAAGAAAGGGATCCGTGATGTCACGCCGCCAATATCTGTCGTTCGATTTTCTAAATAACTGTCGAGAACGTAGAAGAGATGGAACCGAGTCGTTTCATTGTTCTGTCGAATAATTTTCATTTCGAAAGATTCTTAATATCGCGTATATTCGTACACGTGCCAGGGAAAGATGTACAGTCTGTCACAAAAGTATTCGACCACCATTTAAAGCAGAATAACTTTTTTCAAATTGGTCCAAACGACTTCAGATTTGTTTTTGAGAAATTAGAAGAATTAGTTTATTGGATGAACTGTGCAAAACATTTTCCAAAAGTTATAATTATTCGGAAAAATGAAGGAAATAGGGAAGATCACTTTTTTTAACTTTTTTATCTGAATTTGTAATGAGAATTTAGTAAAATTCTTTTTATGTGTTTATGAACAATTTGATATGAACTGTAAATGGTTAAAAATGGCGAAAATCGCAGTTTTTCATAACTTTTCGTCTACAATTGCAATAATAAATTGAAAGATTCTTTCAACGCCTGTCGTTTATTCTTGCACAGATCGATTTCGATAAAATTTTCAGCATACATGTAACTGACACAAATCTACACAATGAACCTTTACAAATTTTTATTGTAGTTTTAAATAGAACAGTTGCAAAAACTTTTAGATTTTCAGATCGAATTGTATCAACAAGATATAGTCCCTCGTTTCAACATGTTCCTTATGAAATTTTCATCAAACTTTTCAGTTTAAGATATAAGATATTTCTAGGATTCTTACAGCTTTTAATTATATTAATACGTTTCGGTACCTTTCCCTTTTGGTGCTCGCGAGAAACGAACAGAATTTTCCGTATGGGAAAATGATGCTCTTTGAGCTGAAAGGAAGATTCAGTTTTGCATGCTTCAATCTGTATTAATACCAGAGAAATCTCGCGTTAACGAAGATGTGTCCGTTGCCTTTACGTTGTTAATGATAATTATAATTTGTTGTTTGCTTTATACAATTCCTCGTTTTTACCGTGAAATGTTCGTACTTTTCATTTTCTTATGGAAACGTATTTTCCCTCTGACATTTCCAGAGACTTTTATAATCCAAACGCTGGGCTGCTTTCTGAATTATCACCAGCGTTCTGCAATCTTCTGATTACTCGGTCGTATCTTCTCGAGAAATTCACGTTAGAGACATTAAGAGACATCGTTCAAGGAAATTTTCAAACTCTCGACGTATTGTCGAGTGAATTTCACACCTCAGAAATTCTCGATGTTTCACTTTCGACGTGTATTTGGAAACTTTTGTTGTCTAGATTTTATACGAGTCGCGTGGTTTTCCTTTTATCGCGACAGATTGGATAAGTTCCGTGGATATTAACGATGTAAAAATTCTCCTGTTAAAAGAATCAGCCAACGTTGCTCACCTCTCTTTACTGCTGTCGAAGAACAGGAGGAACTTGAAGATTTCAGCTTCGACGCTGGTGTAACGAAGTAAATCTCATTAAATTCGCGGTACGAGTTTCACTGCTCCCGCTTGGAGGAAGAAGAAAAGACGAGAAACTCGGAGGTATCGTTAATTAACTCCGTTCGTCACAGGAAAGAGGAAAAAACTTCTTCCTACTCTCTTGATCATCGTCATGATCGTAAGACACTCGTTTGCAACGTTTCTTTTCGAAGATTACGCGGATGAACACAGGGAAGAATGTTTCACACGTTTCGATAAATACAAAATTACAATATGATCAAATTTACTTTCATCAAATTTACACTATCTAGTAGTTTGTAACAAGTCAAATGATATTTTTCACGGTTAATTAGTCATTAGAAATTTGAATAAACGAAAACTTAATTTGAACGGCCATTGCAAGCATCTGACCACGCCATTTTGGGAAAATCTCAAACCTAACCTCTTTCTTCTATCACAGACCAACAAGGGAACATATTCAACTCGTACAAATAATTTTGACGAAATTTACGTAGGAGATATGTTTAATAGTTTATGGGAAAAGTATTTGTGAAGAGTTCAAAAATTAGGGAGGTAAAAATATATTTCTTGGAAAATCCTTTTTTTGGTATGATTTAAACAATATATGAAAGAAGAGTTTTTCTTTACTTTTGACAAGAATTTCATGAAAACTGGGAATCATAGATCGAAATAGGGATATTTATCTTTCAAAATTTCGAGTTTTCTCCGTACAACAATAATTACTAGATGTATAATATTTTATCAATGTGAGTGGAATGGAATATTCGGGTACGTATTCTGGAAGATTAATTAATTTTTTCAAATTGGTTCTTTTGTCGGACTGTTTTGTCTTAGCTTATGCAAGTTTGCAAACTCGTGAAAAATACCGGCAGCAAGTGCGAGCTTTTGTATAATAAAAGTGGTCGTCAGTGTGTTAAAAATAAAAACCCTCAAAAATAACACAAATTTTTATCCGTAACATAAAATCGAATCCTAACGGTGTGGCTTGCGCCATAACAAATCCTATCAGTTGAAACAGTCCACAACAGAGACTTTCAACACAATTATCCGCAATGTTGCTTCTCGCAATGTTAGAACATGCAGCGTCTTGTTGTTCGAAACGTTCCACAGCTGGTTTCATCCACGGAATCAAAGCACGTATGAATTTCCCCACGCTTATTATCCTTGTTTCAATCCTTCGGTGCAATCTTCCTGTGGTAAAATCTACTCCCATAGCACAGGTCTAGGATGAGTTGGTGAAAGTGTTACAAGTAAGATCAGAATAGGGTGGAATCTCATTTAGTTTCGAATTTCACTTCCACTAGTTTCAGAGGCATATAGTAGTACATAGAGCGTCGATTATACAAGGCAATGGTAGTTAAATCGACATCGTGTTCTCTTACATCCGTCCCTTCTCTTTTCTTTCTCTTTCTCTGTGTTCTGTAGATCTTGATAAACATTGTCTTGTTTGGTCGAAGGAAAAGTTGAGTCGGATCGACATAAGCCTCATCAACGACTCGCGACACGAGTCGACAGCTCGAGTCTCTTTTATTTTTTAGCTACAACCCTTTTTGCTCTTTATGCACTCTTCCTCCTGCTTTGCTTCAACGCACTTTTTCACTCTCTCTTTCTCTCCAGCTCTCTCTCTCTCTCCAGGTCTCTCTCTCCAGCTCTCACTCTCTCCAGTTCTCTCTCTCTGTCTCTTTAGCTCTCTTTCTCCAGCTCTCACTCTCTCCAGTTCTCTCTCTCTGTCTCTTTAGCTCTCTTTCTCCAGCTCTCTCTCTCTCTCACTCTCTCTCCAGCTCTCTCTCTCTCCAGGTCTCTCTCTCCAGCTTTCACTCTCTCTTTCTCCAGCTCTTACTCTCTCCAGTTCTCTCTCTCTGTCTCTTTAGCTCTCTTTCTCCAGCTTTCTCTCTCCAGCTTTCTCTGTCTCTTCTGCTCTCTCTCTCTCTCTCTCTCTCTCTCTCTCTCTGTCGCGTGCCAGACGAAAGAAGTATTCATTGTCAACTCGCGAACTTTTCGAGCTTTCGGGGTTGCACGAAAAGGGGTAGAAGGGAAAAGAAGGGGAGGGTTTGGAGATTGATTGTGAGACTGCCAGGCGCAGACCAGTCTCGCTTTCTTCGCTTTTCTTCCCGTTACTTTTCCAAGCTTGATGAATTTACGATAACGTTTATGTCCGATCTAGCCCTATTGCGTGCACCCCAGGGTAGACGCTGATTGAATTTATTTTGTATTTTGTGGTGCTGGCCAATCGTACAACACTGTTCGAGCCTCGATCGATCGGTGAAGATGGGTTTTGTAGTTGGAGAGTCGCGTGATGGTTGCTTTTGGTTTCATTTCTAAGAATCAGAGTGTAGAAAGTAAAGTATTCGATGTAGTATTAATGAGTTAAATCTTTCTGCTCAAGTATACATTATGTAATTATGTTGTAAATAATTTTATTTAATTATATACAGGATGTCTATTTCATTTGAATACAGATATCTTTAAAGGAAGTGATATTTTCAAAAAAGAATGGGCTCGAGTTTACCAGAAAATGAATTGATGGTAAAAAGTTACCTTTTCTGATGGAAAAAAGTTTAACTTAGACGGTCTAGATGAGTATTCGTACTGTTATCATAACTTAAGAAAGAAAGAAAGAATTTTCTCAGGACTCCGTTATAATTTAAAGTGCCATAAGTTTGAAAAGTGTGGATTGGAAAGATACGAAAGGATGGTAGGATTTAAACAAATATTAGGAAATATAGAAAACAGCAAAAATTCGGATTTTTGACGTTATAAAAGACAAGGAATGAATTTTTCAGCTGCATAAACTCTGCAATATGTAAGTTAATCAAAAACTAGTTTGAAGAGCAGGAAATAATCTGTTTACAATGGCTAGCACTATCACTTGACATAAATATAATAGATCATGTGTAGGAATACGTATGAAGAAAGTTTTACATGAATAATAAACAATTTTCTTCTCAAAAAAAGCTCATAAACACTATTCAAAATGAATGAAACGGTATATCACTTAACTACATAAAAATATTGTATAAATCATCACCTAATCGTATATACCAAATTATAAATAACAATAGTGGATATATAAAATATCAATAAAGTATATAAATATTAATAAACACCGTAATTTTACGTTTTAATTGCATTGTGTTTATTCAAATGTCGCAATTCCTTCTTTTTACTAAAAATGCAAATATATTTATAACGAATAAATAACTTCTTAAAGTACATATGTAAATTTCCATAAAATAAGACTTATTATATTGGAAAAATAAAATTTATTAATCTGAATTTCACTAAATAAAAATACATTAAAAATATCGTTGCGTTTAATCAAGTGTCTCATATTGTACGTGTGTATATGTGGAAAAGTATTCTGCCCTCATAGGGAAGTTCCATTTTGATCTGTTCCATACTCAAAGGATTAAACTGAATCTGAGCGTCGTAGTAGAAGGAGGAGATGCAAATATCGAACGTAGAAACAAGAGCGTGCGAATGAACGTTCCTGATCGCCAGGATATTAGTATTCTTATCTGAAAGGAACTGTGGTTAAGCGTTCGAGAGAGGTGACGGTAAGAAATTCACGGAGCTTGTAAATCGAACGTAAATACAGTGTGTGTTTCTGGTTTTCAATTTTGAAACGACGCTTCATGAATTCTTTAGGATATTTACTATTTTGCCAGTTCACTCAGATTATAACGTGTAACTCGAGGAATTCCTTGAAAACGCACCATTAAGAATGAATTACGACAAATGTACTCGTCTCTGGTGTAGTTTAATACACCAGAACGATTCCAGTTTGATTTTAACGAAAATCTAATGACATAGCTGAAAGTGAATATTTCTCGAGCGAAAAATCGAGACAATTTACGAGGATATGCTTATTTCACGAGCTTCGATATCGCGTTGCTTGTTTCGAACGAAACGAACGTAACAATGGAAAATATGAAATGTCACAGGGGAAAAGTAAACGTGTAATTTTGTTAAATATCCCCAATTTCCAAATGGCCAGTTAATTCGTTGCTCGTTTTAACAAAGACAGCGACGAGCAGTGGAAAGAGAAGAGGTCATCGACGTTTTAATTACATTTATCGTTGCCTGGCACGATGATATTTGACAATTCAGATGCAATAAATAATATTGATAATCCCGTAATTTATAAAGGAGATATGGAACAACTCAATTTGCCAATTTTGTATATGATCAATTCAATAACGTTCACTCTGACGATGGAGAGTCCTCTTCTGTGAATCGTCGATTTTTGTGAAATTTATTTACAGCATTGGAGCATTTTTGTATAAATAATTTATATATATATATATATTTAAATGAATCACAAATTATGCGATATCTCGTTTTTCCACTTTCAAAATAAACGGTCTATATTTTGGGGTCAGATCTGACCCAGACCTTATCGTTAAATGATTAACAGTAAAAATTACTGACAATATAAATCAAGCTTAATTCATCGAAATAAACAGAAAATGACGTATAATAATTAATCCAGGTAACAAATGTAACGAATTAGTATGTAAAAGAGTAATAATAATGAATCGATAAGGGAATAACGAAGGTATTAAGTCGTTCGTTACAGTAGTTGCATTGGTTCTCGAATGATGAAAAGCAATGAAAAAAAAAATAAAATAAAATAAAGGAAACAGGAAAAGCCTAGTCAGCGTAATCTAATTTGCTGATGTGACAAGAAGAAGGCTCTAAATTGGCAGGAATGGGGAAAAAAAGTTCGTTACGATCGATCCACGCAGGAAAATTGGAAATACCTTAGTCCAATCTCGGATCAAACCACTCTGCAGTGAATCAAGATAAGGAGGAGCCTTCGTTGCGAGGAAATAGAGATCGCGATGTCGTCGTTTAAGATTGTCCAGAAGATCTCTTGAAATTTCTCAGAGTGTCGCCACAAATTCATCGACTATGCCCTCTGATCGAGATCGGATCAACCGTATTCTTTTCTTCGAGTCCTTTACGACGACCCTTCGATTGAGAATCTTATCTCCTACAATGAAGCTTTCAGCTTCCTTTTATTTTATAGGAAATAATGATTACAGAGGAAATGATTATTTAAGGAGGTATGCAACCTTGTCTATTCAAAAATTCGAAATTTTTGTTTTCGTTTTTCTTTGTCAACATTTTGTGTAGAATATTATAGTAAAGGGATTTTTGGAAATTTTAAGAAATTGAGAAGTTATGAGACTCCAAACGACTGAATGTCATGTCACATAAAAAGGGACAATGTAATACTTCCAATCACGAATGATTCCGGTTGATTTCTTGTCATCGAATGTGACTTTTTACGTTTACTTATTGAAATCACTTTAGAAAAACTACCTCATGGTATGTTTTTACGTAAAATAGTAATGACAGCGTCGATTCTATAATATGGACAATTGCCACAAAGACATCATTTTATGGCAAAAACAAAAAAAGTCAACGTAGTCATACATTTGGACCGTTTTTCTTTTAAAGTGTGTAAGTCCATTTTTGGAGAAACTTAAGAAATCACATAATTTACGTACAATTTAGTGTGAACATTTTTTTTATATACAATTTTGGCACCAACGTGTATACTAGGACTTTTTGAACTTTTTACTCACATTATTTTAAATCTACAAGAACTTTAATACACTTAACGGACTTTTATATCTGATACGAACATTTAGATGTATTGTAAATCTACAGGGACTAGATAACATCGTATTAACTGGTCAATGTTATTGTTATTAAATTAAATAGATAAGCTTGTTATTATTTCTAATAATAAAAATTGCGTTTGCAGATAAAGTTGAAATTATTTGCTATATAATCTGCTTTCACGAATAGTGTGGGAGCCAACAATATACGTTTGAGATATTTCTAAAATTGTTAGAAACAAAGGAACGGTGAATTTTATATTTTCCAACATCAACATTTTAAGCGTTGCTTACGTCGATCTGTTAAAATATTTTTCCTATTACAACACATAAATAATTCAAAAGAAACAATTCAACCGTTGCGTTGTGAATACGCGAATTCACAGAGGCACCTTTTTTCGATTTAAAGATTCGTAACTCTAACCACGAAAGAAAAATTGAAATATTCACGCTGTTACTTTACACCCGAAACAGCAATTTTTTTACTTTTCGAATGAAATAAGGGAAGAGGGCGAAGCAAGCGGAAGAGTACGCGTTTCAATATTCCAGGACGCGAGGGAAAAACGGGTTGGAATATTGTAGGATACGTTAGAGAAGATTTCCTTACGCTTGTATCTCTCTAGGTAGGAGGATTCAAGAGGATGCGTGAATCGGAAGATCCGCAATCGCGTATGGTATATTAATATTTAATAATCGAAACCAGGGAAAAAGCCTTGGTGAAATACGTTTCGCAAAGCATGCATATTGAACGAGCAAAGACGAGAACAGAAGGGAAAGAGATATAAAAATAGCGGGGACGTGATAACATAGCTGAAAATATGAACCTTTTACTTTCACGGTAGATCGAGATATATAATACGTATTTGAATTACTCATACACATATACGTTCTGTCTTCGACGAGTCTTGTTGCTTGTAGACGTACAAGCTTACGACGAAGAATCACTGCTATCCGAAGAAAAAGGAACAAATTCTCGAGAAACAAAATCAACCTTTACAATTTTTCCTTATTTCTTTCTTTTCCCTTTTTCGAAATATATCATGTGTCACAGGCGAAGACGAAGGATTTTGTTTTGAAAAAAAAAAAAAACACTTTTATTCACTATACTTAACTACTACACTGAATATATGAACTTAAACACTATATATAAAATGATTGATTCAGAATAAGAATAATAGAATGAATGGAATCGCTCCACTTGTCGCGTGCCTCTTTTATACCTTGATTTATTGCTTATTTCGTCTGGGATGCTGCGTAGCTTTTCTTATTTTTGTTTAGTCTAGTTCCGAATTATATTTTACCTTGAGACAGGTCACACATGTTAAAGTAAAGCTACCTAAATATCTCCCTTTATGACTTTACTTGATTCCCGTTGAATCTTGAGAGACCCTGCGTGTTGCATCTACTCATGGTTGAACTCACGATCTTTCCAGTTTTTTCGATCTTGTATGTGATCTTCCCTTGTATGTTTTTTCGATCTTCCCTGTATGTGAAGTGTCGATAGGTTAGTAGTGCTGATTCTTCAGAGTTTAATTTAGAACTTTGCTATATCATGGTCTATTCTATAAGAGATTTCGGGATCTTCTGCAACATTAACGGCGACGAAGAATGACTAAGGTGCTTCATTCCCGAAAGACTTTCTATATTTCCTACTGCGAATCGTATTCGAGGGCCAAACGAAGTTATCGTTCAGACCGGAATAAGGGCCAATAGTCTGTAACGGGTAATATTACAGACGTAATTTCCTATCTGCGTTCTTCTTCCTGCATCTCTTCCTTCACCCTCGAGGCAAACTCTGGGCGAATCCGTCGCGGGGACGGAAAAGGGATTTCCAAGGAGATGAGGAGATAACGCAAATTTACTGTCCGCTTGTTTTCGATTCTCCCCGTCGGGCTATTCTTACGGGATTTAACTTTGTTTTAATAAACGCGGCCGAGTTTCATTGCTGGTGCCTCGCTGGTTTATCAAGCTGGAGGAATAATCCTTCGTTTACGGGGGCTAAGGAAGAGAATTCAGCTCCAACATTCTGCCACTTCTATCTTTTATGCCTTTAACTGAAGAGTGGAGAAACATTCGCCCAGCTTTTATGAACTAACGCAAAGCCTCCGGCTCGGAACTTTTCTTCATCACGCCCTCTCTGTTGTAGTAAATCTTCTAATTGTGATTGCTAATCTAGTGGCCAGTGATTGTTCCTTACATGTACCATAGAAAGCTAAAAAGATCTCACTTGGAGACTTTTAAAGGATTTTCTAGTGTAACAAACCGTTTTCTTTGCGTTATTTCAGAATTTTTTACGAGGAGCTCATGAAAGTTACTGTTCCCTATTTTTTCTGCATACTTAATAACATTTCGATTACACTTTTAATCTTCTTTTTTTTAACACAGAAACATTCAAATTAACTAAAGTATTATTTTAACTTATGTTTAAACATGAATTAAAATAAAGATTCTTCTTTTTTATATCTATCCCTTTTTCTTGGACTTTGAAAAATGTCTTTGTTTATTCTCTATACAAGGTTCTACTTCTATTTGCAATAATCCTTTTTCAGTATGTTGACCCATTTTTGTGGTCTTACAAAGCACACAAAAATTTCAAGATATAATTCAACGAAATCTAAATATTGTCTTTGAATTTCACTTATATACTAATACCACGAATTTTAATTCCAATCTGATATTACCTGTATTACCATTTTCTTAATTATCAAGAATTCTGCAGAAGTTTGAAAACGAGATAGTAAGAAGGATCCCCATTCAGCTTTCTTTATCTTTATAATTAATCGAACCTCACCCGGCGACGAGTTTACAAATTTGATAAAACAACGTAATTGAATTGAAGCAACGAGGTTTGTAGAAAATTTCTATAGAATGTTCGTGGAGTGGGTTACGAAACAAACGGATCCCGATGCAACACCGCCTTCGGTAGCGATCGTAGATAATCACGGAAGGCATCAGTAGAAATGTGCGGGATAAGTCTGCCGCGGGCGCAAACTGCAACAACTGTTAACTGCATCGGCTGTAAACTTCGTTGCTAGTAAAACGCATAAATAATGGAAACTTCGTGGTTGCCGGAGATAATAGGGAACGGACTAAATGTGTTCTCGCGTACTCTCCGGTGACAATAGATAACTGTAGAACGGTGTAAGTAGAAATGTACGGCATAAGTCAGACACGCGGCAGCCCTGAAGCGTAGCAAACTACTTTAACCATTAACCGCGCTTCCTTATGACGGATCTTTCAGCTTTATCGTTGGCAATAAATGTTTACAGCGGGGAAATTTTTATTCATGCGGGGAAATCAGAGATATACGATCGCTCGGAGTTGCAACAATCGAGATAAGTATGAAAAATTGAGCGAAATAGGTTAATTTATGACGAATTCTTCTACTTGAATTCTGTTACATTTGAAAAGAAAACTTTATACTTTCGTGAATTTCTTCTTCTTTAATTCTTTGCACTCGAAACTTTTGTGTCGAGGCTGAATTCTTCTGAATTTCTTTTTAACATAACTATTTGTGTTTCATTTACAGTTCCATAGATTGAAACTCGAAAAATTCAGTAGTTTTTTGTTACAATTTACAGCTACTTGCGATTCCATAGCTTTCTTCCATCGTTTCTGAACTTTTTATCTTTCGTTTTCTTGAACCAATTATTTCATTCAAATCTCTCATTTGTGAAATTATTGCTTCGGTCTTTAAATAATCTATCTTCGCTGTTGCTAATTTCGTCATTTGGTTCGATCTTTACAAGCTTCAAAGGCAGACATGAAATAATCATTTTAATTTTTATAACACGAGAAGTGTTACTTTACTGATCCTGTCCTATATACTAAATTTTCTGAAAATTACTTGTTAAATGCTTTCTTAAACAATTCTTCAGTACACTAAATTACAAGTTTTCCATTTGTTTATTCTAAATATGAATTATTTCCTCCATTATCAACACATTTCCAGTCATTAACGTATCATTAACCTATATCCAACTTTTGCTAACATAGTATTATACTTTTTCATATTTTTAAAACAATAGATAGATTTCAACACTACCGAAACAACTGTTTTGCACTTGAAAACGTGTTTCTCGACACGAACTCGGTATAAATAATTTTCCAAGTATTAAAAACTCCTAAATATATGAGTCCATAAAGAGGAACGGTCTCTAATCGACGAGATTACCGAAAATCCCGTGCAAATTCTTTCCCAAACGACTTAACCTCGTACGGAAGCCATCCATCGCGGTCTCTCCTCAAGAATGGTCGTGAGAGGACGTAATTTTCCAACGTTCCTGTGTTAGAGGCCAGTCTTGTTGAAGGAAGAAAATCGTGCGACGAGTACTGGGACATGAGAGAACGAGAGGGATAACGTTAAGGGAGAATTTACTGCGCAACTCATTTCGGTCCTCCTGAATAAATGGACACCTGTCTCGGAGCGATGTAGGCTTGCGGGGAAAAGACGAGACTCCGGTGGTTTATCACCAGAGACAAACGGACCGATTAAGACAGAAATAAACGCTTCACTTACTGGCTTCGCGCACGATTCATAAAGCTTTCTAAGTGTCCATCCCACGCAGCCAGACGTGTCAGACATGAGAAATAATCCGTTGATTTCCCTTTGCTCTCTCTTTCTCTTTCTCTCTCTATCTCGTTCTTTTTGTGGTCCTGTCCCATGCACAGATTTCCTTTTGTTTCCCTCTCGCTGTCTCACCCTCTCTCTCTCTCTCTCTCTCTCACTCACTCACTCTCTTTTGCTCTCTCTCTCTCTCTGTCTCTAGCTCTTCCTTTCCTTGGTCTTGTCCCATGCACAGATTTCCTTTTGCTTTCCTCTCTCTCTCTATCTTTCACTCTCACTCACTCTCCCCTTTTCTCTGCTTCACTCTCTCTCTCTTTTCCTCTTTCCTTCTTTCCCTCTTTTCCTCTCTTTCCCTCTTTCCCTTTTCCTCTCTTTCCATCTTTCCCTCTCTCTCTCTCTCCGTCTCTTTCACACTTTATCTATGTCTCTGGTGTTCTGTCCCATCCACAGACGCTTCCTGGCTACGTGCACTAGCTGGGAATTAAATGTCCTTTCACTATCTACTCGACACGGCCCTCAGCGTGAAGCATGTCGCCATTGCAACAGAGTGAAAGCAGAGCCTGTTACTCGGCTCGCTAGCTAGGATAGGAGGATTGTCTGAATAGGTGGCCCTGTTGCCATTTGCGTTCGTACTTGATCTGCGAAGGGACCCGGTGAAATTTCATTGTCAGAGAAATCACGGACGAATTTTGGCAGTTCAGAAAGAGCACGCTGTATGTGTGTGTGTTTCAAGAGGTATTTTCGAAGCGAGAGGGAATTTTGAATTGTCGTTCATCTCGTGAACTTAAATTCGGGTGGAGAAAGATTCAGATGTACAAGGTGAGTCAGTAAATGTTCCTTTTCTAAAATTCGCGATAAGCAAATGCTTGGTCGTTCGTTAAATTTCACATCACACGTTTAAACAATATAATTTCTTTATTTTTGAAATTAGACTAATTGAACATTTGTAGTTTAAAGACATTTGACAATAAGTAAGTCCTTCTTTCATGGACAGTATAATATTTTTATTTAAATCTTCTGATACTTTCTTCATCTCTAATCTTGATATACATACATGATTGCATGACTCCAATTAAGAACTTAAATGCAATGGAACGTTGACAGATCATATTAATTCATCTACTATCTAATATTAACAAAAAGGGCTAATGTAATTACCGTTTGAAATTTATTTTCTTAATTTAAGAAACATCACACTTCGCAAGTTTGTTCATATGAAACTTCGGAATACTTCGACACAAATTACCAAAGGTTTCAAAATTAGTAGGTCACTATTATAGTTAGTATATTATAGTAGGTCACAAGATGTAAAGCAAACACGAGAGAAAAATACAGTGATATTTTTGCTAATTAACACTATTCTGTCTTCCCTCTAGATTCAAACTCTTTCTCACTTTTCTTTCTCTCTTATCTTTAGCTCTTTGCATTAGCACTTTGAAGTTTAGAATTCCAGAGCAAAGAACAAGAAAAGAATACAATCATTTGTCAATGTTCATTGTTTCCTTCCTCAGTGTTTTCTACATTAGGAAAAGACTTGCGTTCTTTTATCTGGACTTTGATCGAAGAAGTAGCAAGGAGCTTCGTTACAAGCACAAGGAGTAATGTCTCGTGCGATTCCTCGAGCCAGTCTCATCAGTTACAACCAAAGACACTCGAGATTTAATCCGTGTGTTATACGTCACGCATCGTGAGGCGTTTACACGAGAACAATGTTACATTTTTCAATTTAACGACGATGTGTACTTGATCAATATTGACGTTGCAATATCAATCTGTAGTTCATTCAACGCATTCTAGCCAATCTTATATCGGCATGAGTAACATGTTAAGGGAGAAATTAGCTTCTAGAAAGAGAATTTATTTCTCTTTAGGGAGAAATTTACATTCTATGCAAGTACTTACAAATCGTCAAGGACGAAATTTCAATAATAATTGAAATGCAGTTTATACTATATTTTGAGAAATATAAATTTAATGGCCATTTCTGATAGAACATATTCGGCACACCTCGATGAAGTAACCCGTTTATTAGCAGCATCGTGAAATATCGGTCCGGTAATATCTTAAAATTCCCATCGAAGCGAACAAACACGGCGTATGCGTGGAATCTGCTCGTAACCGTATCGGAGAATCATTTTCCAACGTGAAATCAGCGCAGCTCGTCGAAGAGTAGCCCATTCCGTGTAAATAAAAGGTACGATTATTGGTGCACTTTTATCGCGAAAGTAGCCGTTGTGTAAGAGTGTGTATCAGCGATAATGGCCAACGAACCTAAATTTCAATGTATACCATTCGTTGCACACACAATTCTATTACACACAGACCAGCCAGTTATTATCGTATCGATTTCGAATCTCGATCGTGTTCGAACAGCTCGTGAATAGACGCCAAACGAAATAATTAGACGTTCCTCGTAACTTCTTTGTTTTTGATCAATTAATTACCGATCGGTATTTATTGAGATAAAATTGTTTTCTTGGATCTAAGATCGTATGTATTAAATTGTTGGATGTTCAACACATTCATTCGTATTACTCTTGGTAAAGAGTTCTCGATCAAATATTCATTTCGATAAATTACACTATAATAAATGTTGCATTCTATGTTTATTTTTTTTTTTTGCTGTTATTATTATGGGACGAATTGAATTCACAGAGGGATTTTTGCAAACAAAACTTATAAACTTGACGTTGAAAAATATAAAGTTCGTTAATATACATCGTTCTTTTATTGTTAATAATGTTCGAGATATTAACTCAAATATGCTTACTACTTTTTACTTTGAAAATAATGTTTGCCTTTTGACTTTGGACAATCATCGAAGAGGAAAGGAAAATACGTGTAAAATATTTTTTCAGAATTACTGTATACCAAAATTTCATCAGTATCGATGTTTATTAATTTAGAATATTTCCTTATTCATAATATTTTCACATTTAAGCACCCAAAAAGCGTGCAAATGATTTGAAACAGTAAAACAATAATTATCCTATATTTCATATCCCTTATACAAATGAAAATTATTCGTTTGATATATTTATTTGGTAAAAATATGTTAAATCACATAGAATTTTCTTTACGCAATGATACATTGCAAAATCGACAAATCTATCGTATTCACTTTTTTTCGTAATATTGGTTTTCAGAGTTGGTAAATGAACATTTCAACTCTGCTTTCCCGAAAATGAAACGTCATATGAAAACTCAGTCTCTATTTTCGATTTATTTTTACACGAGGAATCATTTTCATCTCGGTTGTACAATACTTTCGGAAACACCTTGTATCAAAGCAGAAAAGGATAAATAGTCTCACAATTTCCCAGTCCCCTCGTTAACGCACTCTTCCGTTTATCCATCCCTCTAGACGTCCGACCAGAAATAGACGAAGAAGAAAAAGAAACAAAAATAACACAGAAACGGAAGGTATAAATTTAGCTCGGCGTTGTGACAATAAAGTAAAACAGCAGATAATTCTGGCAACGTTATAAGGACGTAGAAGTGACATGGTACAGGGGGTTAGAGAAAAAGGGCTAAAAAGGGGAGGATACTTCATCGATCGAGAAAATCGATCACGAGTACGTCCATTCGTTCGTCCGATAAAAACTTTCTCAACGACTCTTTCCAGTCCAGCCTTCTACTTCACGTCTCTCCCCTCTCTACCTTTTGTTCTTCTACAATATCTTTTATACCACGACCTCGTTTCCTCGAAGGGTTCGTAGAACTCGCTGGGCTGAAACAGCGATCGTGGAACGGTAGGGAGCAGCTGAAACATTAAATTCTAAATGAAAAGGCAGCTCGGGCAGGACTTCGAAATTTCAGGTCGCCTCGCGAAAAAAAAAAAAGAAAAAAAGAAAGAGCGTGGAATGGGTGAGAGATGGTGGAAGAAAGGTGTAAAAGTGAAGCCTTAAAACGTGGCCAGAATCTCTCTTTCTCTCTCGGTTGATTCATAGTTAACCACGGCCGTGTCACTCGTTCTGACCAGTGTTTTTAGAAAAAAAAAAAGAAAAAATATTCGAAAATACTCCTAGCTTTACGCGAACGTGTTCCATGCCAACGAAGCAACGCACGCGTTACTGGAGGAGTTTGTTGAAACACGTTCGTCCGGATAACGCGGACTCGCGATGTTACGCTGACGCAGTTGCAAAGGGGAGAAAAGCATGTAATTTCATTTTTCTTGTCGTGACCTCACGCGATAGGCTGCGATTCAATTCTCATTGCAGCGAGGATGTTTTCGAAGTTATTGGAAAGAGGTAAAAATGAAGCTTAATCAAATTAACACGACAGAACTTCAGCTTTATTTATTATTATATATCCTTAACACTAGGTTTACGGGCTTTTCTTGAGTGAACGCGAAACCGAAATCGATTGATTAGAGCCAATTAATTATATATTGTTCACTTACTTACAAATTTGGATATATTTTCGTATCGTTATGTTAATAGAAGTGAGAAAAAGTTGCTGGAAAGTAATAGCAATTGTTTCTCTAGTTTCGCTCATCAAATCCCAAATGCGTCAAATTGAATGTGTCCAGTAAATCTAGTGTTAAAGTATGCACGTTATTTAATAAATAATTTATATTCATATTTACGATCATATTGCAATATCACATGGATAAAATCGAATGTCACAGCGAAAGATTAACATCTAATTAGATTGTTAACTGTTAAGAATGTAATTAACACGTTTGTACCAGGTTGGTTTAACTCTACGTTCAACTAAAGTTGATTTTGATGGATAGTTGAATGTTAACGATTTTATCCCTTTTTTCCTTTAATATTTCACGTCATCCGTTCCAAGGAGAATTTCGATAGAGCTTGGAATCAGTCATCTCTTCCGGCCACACCACCAGAGAGGAAAACGAAAAGGGTTGGGAGTTTCGATCGAGGGAAACCGATGATAGAAGTGGACTGAGAGTTCGTCCGGGCACGTAAGACGATAAATCATGCGGTTACGGCATGTCCATGTGAATGCGCACATGCATGAATTACACCTGCGGTTATGTGAGCGTGTGTGTGTGCGAATGTGTGAAAATGTGATCTCTATCGGTGTGAAACTGTGCATGCATATAGGGTGTTTATGAAATATGCAGTTAAAGTGTAGCTTACAAAAGAAATTTGACAATCTGAAAATTAAAACAGAAAAAAGTGTGAAATTTAGCTAATAAAGAATGTTTAATTCCCTTATTTCGACAAAATAACAAATTTTAAAATCCCTTATTTCGATAAAGAAATGATTCTAGGGGGGGGGAAACATACTTTAGAAAAGAAATTGTAAATTAATTTTAAAGATGGCGTAAATATTTCTTGAAAATTATTTATCGTTATCATGCAGGACATTAAAAACAGCGTAACTTCGAATTTAACTTCTCTTTTGTATCTTGTACAATTTTGTAAATATTCAATGAAATTTCTTTAATATGGAAACTAGAAATTGTCATCCTTGGAACAGTTTCATTGTTGAAATAGAAAATGATATGGTTATCAGCGTCCCTTCAATTAATTGAACTACATTTCTTCAAAGTTCAAAATTCTTCTTTCAATTTTCTAGTTACCGAATTTCTCTCGTTAGATTTGCGAACAAAAGTGTGAACAGAATTTCACATTTAATTATTGTTACTGGTAAATTCCTCTAAGTTACTCTATTTGCAGACATTTTAAAATTATTCAGTTATTCATAATCGTTGAAATTTGATTGAGTTATATTATATTGCATACACGATGTCTTTAAAAGTTCAGAAGAATTTTCATAGCAAAGTCGTATAGTTTGGACACACTTTGAGATTTCTATTCATAGGAGTCCCATAATTTCATCGACGAAAGGGAATTTCATTGGTGAAATATATATTTCACTTCCATTCTTCTGTAATACACATATAGAGATCGTTTCAATCTCTTTGAAGCAAAATTCTTCAATTGCTACAATTGTTCCAATGACAATGCAGTCTGTTTGTGCATACAAATATTGGTAACTCATACACGAGTGCTCGCTGGTTATACCAGTCTTCGTGTTTGCGCATGCAAGTATAAGTAGATACATACGTTTGCTCTCTATATATTTGGTTACGTTCATGCACACGCTGAACTGCACCTCATACTCTTGAACAAGAGTATGCAGAATTATATAGATACGGTGACCTGAAACGTTATCGTAACTTGCAGAAAATTTCATCCAGTTTTAAGTACTTCTATCCTACTCCGAAGTAACATTGCATTTCTCCCATTTTTTTTTTTTTTTCGAGCTACATGGTTCTAGCCAATTTCTAAATTCGCTCGAATTGTTTGTGGAAAAAGCATCGTCTCGAAACGAAGTTTAATTTTGAAATATATGAGAGAGGTTAATGTTCCTTCTTAACCCCTTGACATACAAATAAAATGAAATTTTATGCGTCCGAAAAATATTATTTAATTTGGTTCAACTGAACTGTGTAAGCTTAGAAACAGAACATTTAATTTCTCCCTTTTTTAATTTGTACGAACTTCTTTGGCATATTGTTTCGATTTTTTCTGACCGTTCCAACAGTGTTTCTATCATTTTCATTCCAAATTTGGAATTTTTAACGTTCGAAGACAGTTCTTGAAAGTATTTATTTCTACGTCTAACATCTCTGTAAATGTAACAAATTTTACTTTCCTCTTCGAAATATAAAAATTTCATTGTTATTTAATTATTTATAAAACTAACCATTATTGAGTTATCAAACGACTTTCGATTGTCTAGTTTTTCGTCCCGAATCGAACAACGAACGCAACAACAGCTCCCAGTTGTGCAACACGCTCAGTACACCGTAAAACTTTATTGTGCAAAGCTCGACGCGTTCAACAGAGTCGCGCGGCAGATTTTTCTCGCGCGTAACTTCGCGTATAAAATGGAAAATGATAAAATATCGAGTTCGAGTATAAACCTCGGCGTCTCTCGTTCAGAGCCGTGATAAAAGCGAGTACCGAAATTTTCTCACGTTCGTGAATCGCTGAAAAATCCCAAAATTTTCCTACTTAAAACTACTTTTGTAGAAAACGACTCAGATATCGAATATTATAAGCTAGCCAATATTTTGTTTCATAGTTTCCCTTGTTTTGCTTGCCCCCTCACTATCGTATTTGTTCAATCAGATATTATTCGAGCTGAAATATGCATACTGTATTTGTTATCAAATATAATAGTGAATTTCAATTCATCGCACGGTGAAATATCAAAGTTCATTTTCGCACGCACGTATCTATTATTATAGAGCTCTTTGTTTTAAATTATGTACGTTATGTATGTGTTCTATGAAATATACGAGGGTTCTGACTCTATTTCTCGGATAAATGTAAAATGAACATGTAGAAGAATTTTTTATATATGCAAGCCTTCGTTTTGGAGAAAATCAGCTTTGTATTGACAATTTTATAAAATTGCGTTATGTGTCATTTTAGATACTTGAATTTTGTACCTTTCTTTTTTAATTGTGCATATTATTGCAATTTTTTCTCGAGTAATATTTGTACTATTCGTATTTGCACTGTTTTGTCATTTGCACGAGTTATCTAGCAGTAGAATTGTCAATAATTTATTTATACCTATTTCTACCAAATCAGACAAGATTATTAATTATTTATAAAACACGTTATGCAATGAAAATAATCTTTATTCATATTTTTTTTAATTTTTACATAGTGTTATATACTTATACTACTTAGAAATACACTTTTTTCATACTTAACAGTGGTAAATTTGTTATTAACGAAGACAGTTGTTACAAATGAAGCTAGAGACATTTTTTAATATACAGTCGCTCACAAAATTGAGCGTACACTCATGTTGGTATCGAAAATTAGCAGCAGAATCGATAAAAAGTACATATTTAAGTAAGAAAAAAATGTACAGCTCAAAAACATTTTTATTTGTTAAAATATATAATTGTTGTTGTATCTTTTTTACTTTTAACTTGTAAATTAACATTACTACATTACTCGAACCAAGTTTTATGCGAATATCTCGTATAGTTCAAAAGTAATAAAAAAATGTCACTGAACTTTTCAATTTCAGCAACTGTACATTGTTATCGTATTATTGTTACAATATTTATGCAGTTTTTCCAAACAAAAACTCATTTTTACGGAAGAAAAGTGTTAGATTGTTTGAAAACAACCAGAGGATCGCTTTATGTTTCCTTTTTTTTCTAATAACCCTCTTAGAACCTCGCTCAGGAAAATCATCGACATGTTTAGTTACTTTATATCGGTGCATCCACGTATTAAGACGAATTATCTCTCAGCGATCACATTTTTATACGTTCGATAATGAAATCTGGTTCATCTTGAAGCTGCAGTTCACTGCAACTTCCACGACAAACATTTTTCCATGCTCGATGGAAAGAATTCACACGAGCGACGCTTGGATTCTCGTTGAAAACGGGAAGAGGATCGCAGACACGTAGTTACCGTCGTGAAATTTCCTTTTTCTCGCCATCTCTCGAAGTTATGCTTACTTTATGCGGCGTATATAAAAGTTAGGCACGTACATATATACTCGTCGCGTCCGATTCTACACGTCCATCCTTGCCTGGCGTATCTCGAAAACTTCGCTTGGTTTGTCGTTAAGCAAATTGATATCGGTCCACAGTTGGAAAGTTTCGTGCCGCATAAGCTTCCTTTATGGGGTTGCACGAAGACCGTGAAACCTATGGGATCCACAGCGGCACAGTTCCTGTAACGCGTGGATTATTCTCGCGTGTACTTCCGCCTCGTTCCACCTAACACACGAGATTCCGGATTATCGAATGTCGACAATCGCGTTTCAGAATTGTTTGAACCAACCCGTGGAATTTTCGACAGCAGCAGCATGGAGAAACGATGGGTAGAGGGGTGGAAATTCGTTTCGTTCGATTCAACGTAGAAACGTGGTTTGATCGTTGTTTTCTGAGGAAATTTCGAGGGAAGGTGGGGGATAATTCGCGTGGTAGGAAATTGAATCTGAAGCATAGAACGAGCAGGATAGAGTGGACTGATAGATGGTTTGTTTCGTATATACGATACGATAAAAGCGTGTGTTCACAGTTGCAAATGTGTATACACTTATGAGTAATAACTGTGTGCTACCATTGCACGTATGGTTGAGTATGTATAAAATGGGGCTAGGTTTGATTGGTATCGGTTTTACCCGTGTTCCGGGTAAATTGAAACAAGGAACGCGTTTTTCGACGGAGTTTCGTGTCCATTAGTATCGTGTGCTTTTGTCGGAGGGATATTGGTAAATGCGAATGGGAGAGCGTATTATGTGTAGAGTGATTACGGAATTATTAGATAGAAATAAATTGTAACGCTAGATCTAACGATGATTTACGTATAACTACTTTTAGCGGAGGGATCAAGGAAACAAAATAAGAAAAATGTGCGTTAATGCTTGTGATTGCTTTTACGAAGCTCTCGTAAGCTCTTTAGAACTCTTTAGAAATTTTTAATAGAAATTTAAAGCTAATCCGTAACACAGTAAATTTATAAAGCCACCGATCCATCGATTACCTTCTACCACATCTTTAAATCTAAGTAATATAGTTCCTGATTTTCAATTAATGCCTTTTCTAGTCTTCATTTTATTTTTTGTATGGTTTAATAAAGTGAAAGCGTTTTATAAATTTATTACCTGTTACGATCGAAGTATGCGGAATTTTCTGGACGTCTATAAGAAATTTTTATTGTATATTTCATTCAATAATTATATACTATAGTGTACTATTTGATTTAGAAAGAACGGATGTATTTATTCGTAAGAAAAAAATTGAAATTTATAAAAAAGTGATAGGGGTTCAAATTTAAGTTTGAAATTTCGTAAACGACATTTTCAACAAAATTGTTCACTTTGATTTATACGTCTTACGATACAATGACCAAGTTAAAAAATGTTTGTTTTCAAAAATCTGTTTACACACTTTTATACTTCTCAGGAAAGTACTATTAGTTTATACATCAATTTATTAGTTTCATAAAAAGATTGATTTCTTCCTTATAGTAGAAATCAGGTACTATCGAATTAGGGCTGAGTTTTTAGATAGATTCAATGAATATTTGTACGAAGTTTCATCAAAATCAATGTATTAGACTTTCGTTGTCACGAGAATTTTTCGAGCACCCGTTGTGTGAATGCAGCTCGTTCGATAGCGGTTTGCATTGTTTCCGAAATCCTATTATAAGCGAGTTCCGATTCTGACGAGTGACCGGTTCCTTTGTGGCACGATGAACTTTCAAGCGGAGTTTTTCACCTAACTGAAGTACCACAGAAGGTAATGTTGGCCTTATAATTCGTTATAACGATCGACGATGCCTTGTGCGACGCGTTAAAATTGTATAGACCGACGTAATTCGCGCGAAACAACTCTGACGTCGCGTCTCGAATTTACACGGAAAGCCTTTCTTTCCACTGGCCAACGCGGAAACGTTGGAGAAATTACGGAATCTGATTCGTCGAAGGAAAAACGGGAAAGTGGAAACCGATGTTGCTAGCGTGGACGTTTTTACGTCTTATGTTCTGGCCATTGAAACGGTTAAGTGTTGCGCTACCGAAACTATATTTATACTCTTTTCGAAAGTGTTTCGTATGGACGTCGATTTCGTTTGTTTCTTCTATTCCATGTGAAGCTCGGTTTATAAAATTTCAAAGGGAACCTAGTGGAAATAGTAATTGAAACAGTTTCATTTGAATAAGATTTGAAATTCACAGTTAGAGCGATGAACAAGAGTATTGGCACAGAGGATATTTCCCTGTAGAATTTTAAATACATCTGAATAAAACGTAGTTTCTTATTTAATTCTCTTTTTCGAAATATAAGCTTGGAGTTTGAAGTTAACGAAGCACAAATACCTTAAAGGAAGCTCTACTTTATCGAAACCTATTTAGATTATCCAAGAAACGTACGAAACAGATGTACAATACCGTTCAAAAGTATTTAGACACTTGTTTCTTCTCTAAAAGAAATAGTGTAAAAGTATTTCGAGTCATTTTATTTTTTGTAACTGTTAAAAAGTATCATAGAAACAAACACTTTCAATTGAATTCACATCAGGAGACTGTGTTAGTCAATCCAAAATGCTGATACAACTTCTTGCTTTCCATACGATGCAAACGCGTTTGCTCCTTTAATGTTTCATTCAAAACAGTGAATACTTGAGACTGAAATACTTTAGAATTCTAAAATTCGTCGGGATTAAAGCAACAGTTGTTTGTCTCGTTTACTTATTGAACGATCCTCGTACTTTATTATTGTCCAACAATGTAAATTGCATCCAATATATTGTCTTGATTGCTCTATCTACGATTGTTCATCAAGTTACATGCTTGTTCCGATGATATTCCCCATTGATCGAGAACAAGCAACGAGACGATCTTCTACGATCGAGTCACGTGAGAAATGGTGGTCGTACATTCTCGTAACGCAGTATGAACGTCAGTGTAGCTCGTAAGTTCTCGTAGAACGCGAGAGGAAGTATGAAAAAGGGGATAAAAGCGGAGCTGATTCCCTTGACGCGCGAGACAAAGTCACTCCGCGTTCTTTTTTTTCCTGTTAAACGCACTCCCTCTTTCTTTCTATCTTTGAAAATTACTCAGAGCTATTACCCATGGGACAAATCACCGGAATGCTTGCGAGAATCGAATTGCTACGCGAAAGCTACTTTGTGATTAGTTTCTAGGTTAATCTCAGCCGTAAGGAATTGTCCTCGTTACTTTCTGCTCATTTTTCGAACTTCTTTGTTTCATTCTAATGTCTTTTCACCTTTCCAATTCCTCTTTTTACGTTTCTACGACTTTTTCAGATCCTGCTTTTAACTTTACCTCTTTATCTTTTTTACTTGTTGGATTTTTCTACTTCGTTCGTGTTCTTTGATCTTGGACATACTTTTTACAACTGTATCTTTCATGTTCTCTTACTTTTCTGTACTAATCTTGTCTTAAATCCTGTGCTTTATCGGAATCTTTTTCTTCCTTCACTACGAGATTTCTTTTTCAACACTCGCACAATTGTGTGTATTATCACGGATTGTATACGCTTCGTATAAATGAAACAGTCTTATCTACTAACTTAGAACTACTGTTTTAAGATTACTATGAGGTTTATGGGTTTCATGGTCGAGTCTGTACCAGTGTACTTTCAGTAATAGTTTATTAACAAAAATGGAAAAAGAAAACGAAGTATAAAGAATCTAGAAAGTCCAACTCTATTTTACATCCACGCTAATTTACTTCTACTCTCATTTTACGATACTCGCCAGCTCGTTTTACATTGTCTTTTCCTGCTATTTTGTAGGAAGAGCTTGTAGAGGTATTTCTATACTCAACAAAGTATATTTTAAGCAAAAAATTGCTTAAAAATTCCTTTTTTATCGCAATCTAGACTTAGAAGGGTTCTTCAGTTTCCTTTAAGTTGTAATTAAATACGCAATAAAGTTACTATAGTTATTATAATAAATATTTAACGAGCTTGCTGTTTTTTTCTCGGTAGAGCCATTATCTCTATAAAACTCCTTCAGCTATAGCCATTGCATAGAAATAAGACAAAAAGGGAAACCGGAGGCAATCAGGAATTTCCATCACGCTCTACTAAACGTAGCAATTAATCGTCGAAGCGGAGAAGTAGCTGTCTTAAATACGTCCAGAGTTTCTCAATGAACGAAGAAGAGGTTCGAGACTAGAAGGAGAATTGCAACGAAACGGACGTTACGACGTGTCGTAAAGAGACGCATTCGAAGGAGTTACGAGTGCCTAGCAGGCCACTTACTCCTTCAGCCACGAAGGAAATTAGAACGGACTACAGGAATGGCGTCAAAATTGCTTTCACGACTGTTAGAGCGCCGTGTATCGTATCGTTTGCTTCCGATAGCTACCAACTCTTAGCGAACCTTCTACCAACATCCGGCAAATAAACGCACTGCCCGCAATTTGCAGTAACGCGAACGCATAAATGCTGTCTATCCCAATCATTTCAAAATTACAACCGTGATTCCTATACCGTCAGAATTTATCTAAAGATTACACCAGTACACGTGAAATACTCGTTATTATGCGTGTTTCTATTTACTCGTGTTCATATACGGTTACTTTGCTAGAATATCTAGGTTTCGCCACTACAGAGAGCCTATAGTCTCTAGTTATAAAACGATTTTCATGTATTACGATAGACAGAGTGTATATTTCATCTGAATACAATGATAGAGTGACTGAAAAAGGTATTCATACATCTTAACACATTCGACATCGATCTGGAATTACAGTGGAACCTCGATACAATTTTTTAATTTTTCTGCCAGCTTACAGACACCATTTTAAATATTTCAATTTGAATGACCGTGGTTGATTATGACTCTGATTGGAAAGAATTTACTTCTACACTTAACCGTTTGAGTGCCAACAAACTTCTCCTGTTCAGTGCTCAAAAGTATCAGCTAATTTGTAGAATTGATCTAACTACACGTTCGAACTTTGTCAATGCGTGCCTTTACTGTTACGATTTATCTAGGCTCTACTAAATTAATATCTATGCTTTCGTAAGCTTCGAGCTGCTGTTAAATAGAATTTGTTCATTTATTAAAACTTGAAAGTAACGTAAACGAGAAAAGTAACACAGATACCGAAGACATGTCTTGTCTATATTCATCGTTCGCAACGAGTCGTCCTGTAACGTCTAAGAACGTTAATCTTCGTGCTAACGAAGACCGTAACCGGTGATCAGATAGCGTTTCTGTACAAAGGGGACTGACATAGAGACAGGAGGAGAAGGGTTTAGACTCCCCGTCCCTAAAACGATACTAAAGGGAAAGATGTGGATGTGTATTCGTGTCCATTGGTTTGGCCTCTCTTGTTTCCACGCTCCGGCAAAGTCTGGTAGCTTCGAGGATGCCCATAATGCATGAGATTGTCAGCGTACAGAGACGTCGGTGTCGAACGAGCTAGTCGCGTGTAGCTGAATGTTAGCGAAGAGCTAACCGTGCCAAGCCAGGAAGGAACTATCGATCGATTCGTGCCCACTTACTTCCGCTGTCCCGAACGATGCATCCGAACGGGCTCGACTGGGCGAATGTACAGTGTGAAATGCAGCCTCCGTCAAGGTCGGACGTTGGGATTTCACGGGACCGGAAACAGGCTGTCGCTTAGGCAAATACTTGGCTCCCTCACTCTCACTACCCTTATACTTTCCAGACGATACGAGTTGTAGTATCGTAAAAATGTTGCAGCCTCATATGTAACGGGTCATTGAAATGTGACACCTAGATGTCAGCACTGTATAATGTTTGCACGTCATGGCTCTTCAAATGACAAGAGTAGCGGGGAAAATTAATACAGGAGTAGGTTGATACAGTGAAATTACGAGGGCTGTTCGATAAATACGTGTAAAGATAAAGACACAATTTTCTTGGGGAAAAATTCTATTTTATTTCTCAATGTAGATTACACTTCGACGATTTTCTAGTTTCTTTTTTTTATTTCGTCAATATAGTGTGACTTATCTAACTCTGGAGAATAACTGTTTATTTTATAATCATTTTATCATTTGATGTTAATAAGCAAAATTGTGGTAACTGGGGTGATGGAAATCTTTGTGGTATTCATGAAAAATTTCTACCCTTTAGATCCTAACTTCTGGCTTGAATCGTTGACAATAATAATATTCTTTTTTTTAAATTGGATTTCTTCAAAAATTGCTATAACCGGTGTCCGTGTCATAAAACCATTGCTTTTTGGTCGAAGTATGTTAGTGTCGTTTACTAACAAGTGTTACGATACCATATGATACTTTGGTTTTTAGAAGGGTTGTAAAGGAGCAACCGGAAAACACGAGTATAATACCAATATGTTGCATTTTTGTGCAATAAGTTCCTGGATGGAAGAGATCTAATTGGTTAAAATAATTCAAGCATATTTTTCACCTTACAAAATGGACTGAAAATTGATTCTTTGAATAACCGAAGCTGCTCTTAATCACACTCTTGTAGACTGTAAAAATTCATAAGGTGAATGGAAACGAGAGACGTGCAGAGAACGGCAGGAAGTTCGCTAGCTAATTAAGTGTCCATGTGGCATAGAGCCAGAAATGTAAATTCTAGGTTTTACTATAGTTGTATCTGTTGACTTTATGAATCCGCTATTATGCTACCGTAGCGAATTGTATACATTCGTACAGTAGTCTATCGAGATTTATCGTACGACGAAAGTTTATGACGCATAACTTTTCCCTAGTTTCGCCAGTAAGAAGTCTCGGTGACGAATATTCAGTTTTCGTACGTGAAACAAATTTCAGAGTTCCACGCCTTTTTTATGAGACGTTAAATCGATTTCAATGAAAGAAATTCTGTCTCCATTCTCCCCCATCCCTCTTTTCACATTTTCTCACCCTCTCTTTCTCTGTCTCATTTCTTTCCTCACTTTCTCTTCTTTTTCTCTCCTTGTTTCATTCTCTTTCTCTTTTATTCTCATTTCTCTTCCTGTTCTCTCTTGCTCTTCAAATTTCTCTCACTATCTCTCTCTTTCTCTCTCTCTCTCATTCTCATTCTTCGATTTTTCTTCCTTCTCTCTCTCTTCCTAGCTTTCTCTCTCTTTCTAGGTCTCTCTCTCCAGCTTTCTCTCTCCCTACCTTTCTCTCTCCAGCTTTCTCTCTCTCTAGCTCTCTCTCTCCAGCTTTCTCTCTCCCTAGCTTTCTCTCTCTCCAGCTTTCTCTCTCTCCAGCTTTTTCTCTCTCCAGCTTTTTCTCTCCCTAGCTTTCTCTCTCTCCAGCTTTCTCTCTCTCCAGCTTTTTCTCTCCCTAGCTTTCTCTCTCTCCAGCTTTCTCTCTCTCTCCAGCTCTCTCTCTGTCTCTAGCTCTCTCTCTCTCTCTTTAGCTCTCTCTCTCTCTCTTTAGCTCTCTCTCTTTCTGTTGGTCATTGAAACGAAAGCTCTCCCTCTTTCTCTCTCTCTTTCTCTCTCTTTCTCTCTCTCTCTCTTTCTGTTGGTCATTGAAACGAATGCTTCATGTGAATTATCGCGCAGCATTTCATTGTTTCGCCCAGGGAATTTCACCTTCGCCTGGTAAAATTAGAATTAAGAAAAATCGCGCGGGAAAGAGAAGACGTATCGTATTCTCGCGGCTATGTGCATGCCGTTCCAAGGAAATGTATCGTAATTTTCAAAAATATATCAGCCTCGCGATGCTTTTAACGAGCACTTTCCGTCAAGACAGCCGCCATTTTTCCATCGGACGGAGAATCGAGCAGCTCGAGCAAAAAGGAAGAAAAGAATATCCTGTCACCGCGCTTGCTACAACCGATCGATTATCACTATATCAAGGTTCAACTCTGCGAAAATTGTCCGGGTTATAAAGACGTCAAAATTACAATAGAATAACTCGTCTGATCATTTTCTCAATTTTTCATTATTTGTATCTCTACAATTTCCGCTTGTGTGATGATCGGTATCAATGTTTCTGGAAAATCCATTGGAAATATATTTTATTTACTATATTCATTCACTAGCCTTTCATATCACAGTTTTAGCTTTGTCAAAATCTACATAAGAAGAAAATATGTTTCTTACAACGACACATATTCATTGTACTTGTTACTATCACACTATACAGGGTGTTTTCAACTAAACGGGATTACCTAAGTGTCTGCTTTGTTTACTGTTGTATGAAAAAGCTTCTCAGGACAAAGTTAAGCTATTTCAAGGGACACTAACAATTAGTCTGCAAAATGTCACGGACTCTCCAAGTTGCACAAGGCCCGTGTGAACATTTCTACTCTCTTGTTGAAGATCGAGAGAGGTGGGACAAGTTTTAAGCTACGCCGAGAATAAGGGTGGCCGAAGTGACGCCTAATTAGAACTCATTTTCTTAGAAACTAAAAGATAGCTTCACTTATACTAACATCACAAAAGCACAGTTTCTCACTAAACACCAATAATCGCAATCGAGAGACAAATAGTGTCACAAAAAAGTCGTGAAAAAAAAAAAAAATACTAAAAACCAAACAACTTCAGTTTTTCTTGAGAAATTAGAATTAGTTTACTACATGACCTGCCAAAAATTGTTTTAGAGAAAATTGCAATTGCTCGCAATTCTGAAGAAACTAATAAAGGATTTATACACCATCTGAATTTATTGATTGAAAAATATCAAAGAAGTGTATTTAAGTTTGATGATGTTTCTATGAATTGGAATATATGTAAATTGATTATTAAAAAAATTGCTATTATTAAAAGGACGTAGGAAAAGCAGAAGAAACGTGAATAACCATGTTCATGTTAACAGGGTTATTTCTAGTCATTTTGAAGCACTTAACTGTAGCAGCAACGTATCGTGCAAGGTTAACCGGAAGGGGAAACAATTCCGCGAAAAGTCTTTTCTACCCTAGCAAAAGTTATTCGCGCTTCCGACAGCTTGTGGCCTGTTCCGCGGATCTCTTTTTCGCCGACGGTTCGTTTCGAGGTGAATGCAAATACGGAAAAACTCGAGTCGATTTAGCTGCCACCCTATACCCTATACTAGCCACCCTCTCGCGCATCACCCGTTGCACATACACTCTGGGATCGTTTCACGATACCAATCTCTCTCGTAACTGCTGCTAGTTGTTTGGCTGCACAATCCTATTTGCCAAGCAATCTGCCAGCGCCGGCAGTTCGTGTAATCCCAAGGGGATGCGCTTGGTTGCGGTAATGCGACCGGAAGCGACCCCAAAAAGCCCACCGATTTTCAGGGTCGTGCCTCATTTTCGGGCCTCGTTGACTCGGTTGCACGGTACACGATCACGAATTGCCAGGCTAATTTGATTTCGAGCATTGAGAATTCGACATCGACATTGCTAAACTTTCACCGTGCAATTTGTCAAAATTCTCGTCCGACTGTGCAAAATTAGATCTTGAGTAAGTTGGGAAATTTCGACAGAAATTCGTGAAATTGAAGTGTTGTCAATGCTTTTGAAATTTTCCTGTCGCATAGTTGAAGTATGTGCACTATTATACTACTTGGATTTGTATGAATACTTAGATTTCTTTATGTGGTGACTTGTTCGATGAATAAACACACTTAAGCAAGTGTGAGTGATAAGCGACGCGATTCTTTTCAGTGGCCAAAAATGTCAGCTAATCGATCTGTAGAATTGAACTAACTACACGTTTGAACTTTGTTAATGTTTTTATTGTCACTAAATTAATATCGAAGAAATGACTTCTGGAGATAAGACGATATTTGGTGTATGACTTAATGTTCGTTCTATAGATTCATATTTTAGCGGAGGTAGAATGAGATTTCACGTAGTTCTAAATTCAATTGTGGAGTAGTTGCTTTAACTTGATGAAAGGAGTTGGTTAACTTCAGTTGGCGGCGTGTTGTAAATTTAAAGATCTTGGAGAGTGGTAGAAGAAGTCCAACTATTATAAAGATTTCCTTCGGGTAGAAATAAACGAATGATATTTATGTCTTCTAGTGGTGCAAACTGTATTCACTGAATTACCGAAGTTTGTATAAACTCTGTATATTAATAGAAGAGGGTTGGTAAAGGGCTCTTAAAGGAAAGTAGGTCAGGAATGTGCAAACTTTAAGTACTCCATGATCTTAACTTGAAAAAGCTTCTTATTTAGAAACTTAATAGTATCATGAAACATATTTTCCTTACTTTTTACAACGATACTTCGATCGTCTACCAATCTTTCTTTCCACTCTCGTTGAATTTAATTCCTCTTCCTTTTTTTTTTAATTAATTTCTAATTAAATTGGAAAGAAACGAAATATCAATTAATCATTTGATTCCAAAAGGCGTATAGTGTCTTGTAAATGGTATGTCTTGTAAGAAACGTGCAGATAGTAATGCCAAAGAAAAAGAAATAACTGAATATATAAAATGAAAATTGAATTTAAAGATTCTCTACAAACTGTTTGCTCTCGTTCGTACTTTATCCTATAATGAACAGCATTAATATCACATTTCGTAAAGAAATAGCGTGTACAGATTTCCCAATGTCGCCTGTTTCTGTATCAACCGATTTATACGATAATTTCACCATACATCTAACTAACATAGCTCTACAAAACATATTTTACAAATTTTGATTACACGCTGAAATGAAAAAGTTGTGAAAAACGATTTTTACTATTTCCTTCGCAATTCGAACCAACTGTAATATTTTCATCAATTTTTCTACGCAAATCCTTCTAACTTCTCGAAAAGACTCCAGTCATTTGACTCTGAATAGAAAAGTTGTGAAAAGTGGCGTATTTATTATTTTCCTTGCGATTTGGACTAATTTATAATAATTATTAATATTCTCGCGTCTGATAAATTCATCCCTCTAAATTGTTAAAAAGATTCAAGTTGTTTGGTCCAATTTTGAAGAAGTTACTTTATTTCAAATTTTGGTCGAATACTTTTGTGACAGACTGTGTATACATGGAGCTTTTACGTTCTAACGGTTTTCCCGGATAAACGAATCGGTCTCCGAGGAGGAAACCGGTCGTTCAATTTCCAATAGCGAACAGCCTGCATCCGTCGTTCGCTCAATCTGCATTTCCTCTACAGTTAGTCAGCCAAGAAGCCAGCCTGATATTTTATTTAGTCACGGAAGAATTTAATCAACCGGTACGAGTCTCGAAAGCACCAACCTATCAAAACCCGTTGCACTCGTGGTAGCCATTGTTACCAACGATCCGACGAGTTTTTCCATCGTACCTTCTTGCCTCTGAAATCCTAAATTCCAGGGAAATATGCGCATTCGTTAAGCAACCGACTTGAACACACGGATATTAATGAATCCGGCAAATGGAAATTCGAATCCTTTGTTTAATTGCCACAGATTAAACCGTGTTTCGTTTGCTGAAACGTTTTGGCCAGGTTTGTCCTGGCGAAATTGCAGAAATTGATGAAATTCCGTTGACAAGGAACAATTGTCTGTTGTTTCGAATAATTCGAGGAGTTTTATTGTTATTCCATTCATTTCAGTAGAATTATATTGTAATTAACGGTAAACAATCACTGCGTAAAATGGTTCGATTCACCCAGGGAACCGATTTTAATTATTATTTTAGTATTCATTCTTTTTTCACTTTTTTCTTTCATTTACGTGGAACGTTGTACGATCTTACGAGATGAAAACAGTGATCAAAGTTACGTTTAAAAATTTTATATAAGCTATTCCATATTTTAATAAAAAAACCAATTTTGCATACTTTAGTGTCCTTTTTTACTTAGTGTATAAAGTAGTCGTGTATTATGTACCATGTGATGCTCTTCTTGATACTATGTAACCTTTATAGAACTCATTTTTTGTATAAAACGTAATTTTGAAATTATTCCAGATAATCAAGTTAGATACTTAACCCTGTATATACAAATTTTCTATTTTTCAACGTCAAATTTGCGAGCGTTGATGGCAAAAGATTTACGTGGTTGGGAATGTGTTAATTGTAACAAAATACCAGCTATATCAATACAAGTATACTCTCCAAATATAATTGTTATTAACAGAGCAATTTATATCGAAATAAGTAATTAAATCTTTCATCTAAACTTGATTCACCGAAAAATCTTGAAGTGTCCAATGACTTATGGACTAAAATGCAAGTATAAACACCATGAAGTATTATTCTAAGGGTTTGATGAAACTTCATTGATGAATTTATGATTATAAAACTTTATTTCGTGGATATAACACGCAGTGAAGTAATCATGGACGAAGTAATCAAACGAAAAGTATCATTTCACTCGTGGTTTATATTTTATTTAAAAATTGGAGGAAAAGGTCATCTGCTGTTTCCAAGATCTATAGCTTAAGCGTTACTTCAAATGGTACTTCCACTCGAAACTAATTACAGGAACTAATTACATGCTCATGGATCTACTCTTCACCTCTTCGAAGTAATTTTCTCAGTACAGTATCGACGAAAAGTAAATTTCATCGAAGTGTCACATTCCACTTTGAACGATCGTTACTTTTCCTATGAAAACGAGGCACATTTTTGTGTATTATCGATAATTTACACGTGTGTCTGAAAGTGGAGAACGTGGCCTTTCAGCGATGAGATGAGTGGCATGACGCTTGATAGAAACAAGGAGTGCAATTTAACGGAATGAAAGAGGAGGAAGAAGTTTGTTCGAAAGGAACGTCTTACGAGAGTCACGAAACGCTTTGGACAAATTAATTGCAATTAGATTCCTTGGATCGATCCGTGCCAGCTGCAAAGAAGGAAGCCTTGGAAACTTTCTACCCTGATTAACAATTACAATGGCGTGGAGAACTTGATAGACGTGATTAGGCTAGGAAATTTTAATGACTATGTTAAATACCTGAGGTGTTATAGAGAATTATTCTTCTTTCTTTGGGAAATTCTGTGTGAATTTCACTCAGAATTATTTCCAGGTTGAAAGGCACGAGTTGAAGTATAAACGATCTCTTTGTCATATTAATTTGTTAAGTGATTGGGTTTAATTCTGACGAGAATTCCAATTAGTACATAGTACTTTCACTGATTTGCATACGTATTACTTGTCAAAATAAACTGTGTGTATACGATACAATTTTTTCATGGAAACTTAGCTTATGAGGAAGTTGAATTTAAAAATTCGTTGGTTGTACACTGTCGTTCGAAAGTATTAGGACACCCGTTACATTCATGTAGAGAGTATTATATGATTTAAATTATAATATATATTTTCATCAATACATATTTTCAAAATTAGCGTTATATATTAGTAAAAAAAAAAATAAATAAATATACACACTCGTTATTTTTAAATACCCTGGAATAAATAACTTTTTTTCTAGGATCTGAATAATTTTGTGAAGATTTACATGTGTTAAATGATTTTATATTAAGCTTCATATCGGTAAAGAGATTTCCGTAGATTTTAAACTTTTTGGTTGAATTTAGATTCTATTTTTAGTCTAATAACTTTCTATTTTGATAAAAATTCGAGAAATCTAATTCTAAAATTCTATTTTTATTCTATTTAGATTCTTTAGATGTCTATATCTTTTATTCAAGCTACGTTTTTTCAACATTAAATTAAAATATCAATAATACATTCTCTTTTCCACTCTAAAATTATATATAATATCATTTATATTTTTCATATATGTTTTCTTTAAATATACAATTCTAATGCAACGAAAAATATTGGAATAACTAGAGTCACTTTCGAAAGCTGATGTCAAGACACATTAGGGTACAGGTCAGCAAAAAAGTTAACATACACAAACCAATTTTCTCAAGAATTTCATAAGAATTTACCTCGAATGAATTCCACAAGAATTTCCACGAAGCACTGAACAAACTATCAAGTCTTTTTTATATTTTAACGTTCGAGACAAAATACTCCGTGATCGTTTCAAGCTTTGTTAATAAATATCCGATTTTTTCTCTTGTGATGTATGTTTACAACACACAGCAAACCGACGCGAGTACACAAAAATCGTAAAACGTTGAGCTATGAATTTCAGCTTGAAAAATTTCGAATTCACGAAATTAGAATTAAAATCACGTTTGGTTGAAAAAAAAGAAAGGAGGGAAACAAAATAGAAGGGAGAGTTGCAATAAACGCTGGTAGTCTATTCAAACACAGAGCACTTTTTTCCCAACGAATAAACGCGATGGCCGGTGCTGGATTCGGTCGCGTGCACGTCACGCAGATTGCGCGGACAAGATTTTAATTGCATCCCCGACGCAATCGGCGCGGATCTAATTACGACAATTATCGCGTGTATAGGCGCACGCAAAACAGGATGGATATAGAGAGGTGGATGGTTGAACCGTTTTTCCGAGGTGTCACGTTCGATCGCAAAAATACCGTATTATTTACATTATACTCGGCCATTCTCTCTCTGTCTGTCTCTCTGTGAGACCGATCAATAAGCGATTTCACCCTCAGCCGGCCACTTTATTGTAATGGTGGCAAAAACGACGGCTACTCGTCGTTTAGTCGTAAGTATCTTCGACATTGGTGTTTTCCAAAAGCAGGAAAACAGAAGAAATTAGAATTAGCAGCGGAGAGTCGATGAGCGACATCGACTTGCAAAATGAGTTATCGAGATTCTAACTCTGCAAGCTCAGCAAGTAGGTTAGACCCATATGTGTCGAGCGATGTGTCGAAGGTTTGAAAACGGTCTAGAACAGGTCTGATCCAACGTTTCTTTACACGATGAGAATCCATTGTCGAAATGACCATTAAGAAACCGTTCGGCTAATGAGAACGAAAATTAACTTTATATGACTGTTTTGTAAAGAAACTAATTTCTCTCGGCGAGAAATTCACAATAATGAGAACAATACATGAATTAATTGTCTCAAAAAGTAGCCTCTCTTTGTGATCGTGTTATAAACCGTGGTAAACAAAAGATCGATCGGCTTTTTGTTCCTTGAAACGGAACATATGGTAGAAAATGTCTCTATGATTCGTAAATTCAATGATACAAAATTGAGGAGAAATATATCACTACCTATCCAAAGAAGAAATAATGAAAACATTATAAAACATGTATTTTATAGCGTTAAGAACAGTTTATACAAACGTAAAGAGAAAAGAGAAATTTTGAACAGAATATATTTAGTCAATTATTAAGTGTTTCCTAATAACCATTCACATTCGATACTGATCGAAAATCCAGCCATTGAACAACAGCTTAATCGCAGCTGGATGAGGTCGTTATTTATGATAATCATTCCATCGTACATAAAAGATCCATGGTGTGGATGGTGGTGTTACAAACGTGACGATTATCGTTCAAAAGTGTTGTCGAATAATTTATCCTGACATGTAACGATGGAAGCACGTAAACTAGTTAGTAACCAGAAGCAATTTAAATTACAGTTAATCACCTATATTACATTATATTCAATCAACTTTTCCTGCCTATAAATTGGGTAGCGAACGAATTAATTTTGAGGAACACAGAGAAACATCCGTGTTATTTCGAGCATATAGATCAAAGTATCTCTTGTACACGAGCGTCCAATTCGTTCGTTTCATTATCATCGTCAAGCTGTACAGATCCAACACGGAAACGGTTTCATTAAATGAGCAATAAAGTCGTAATTAAATATTGTCCCAGCTCAGTTTTAAATTCGTTCGTATGTAAACGGCACGCCGCTGAATATTGAACTTATTTATCTAAATTTATTTAAACACGGCATTTAATAACCTGTCGAATTGCATGCACGAAAATGTTCCCTTTTGTTTTGCTTCGTTTAATTATCATTGTTTAAACAGCGAAAATGCGAAACGAAAAGAAGCGGAAGAATATATATATTTCGCGAAATAATATCAACGGAGGGAAATTATTGGAAGAAAGTTTAGATCCTTTGATTGGGACAATATCGTGGGTAGTATAGAATTTCCATTTGATTTACAATTTGTAAACGAAAATAATTGTGAAGCATAAAGGTTTTCTGCTCTAATGCATAAAGTTTTTTCCGCTGATAAACGTGAAAAATTGCTAGGATGTGTTATTGGAATGAATGGTAGCTTCAGTATCGATAAATTTTTCCACGTTTAATTAGAACTCGAACTTCCGCCATTTTGTTCGACATTTCATGGCAGAGAGAGCGCGCCGTAACAATTCACGGGGGACACGGTAATCAACGATATATCCACGGGGATAATCAAACTGCACGGATAATTAATCACGCGTATCCCGTAAAAGAAGTTCGGCCATTTCGAAAATCCTAAAAGCTTCTTCCCTTCTTTATGATCCCCCTTTCTGTATCGCACTCCACCTTTTCCCACGCGAGATACACGCGAATCCACCTTCGCTTTTGCGGCCCGTAATGGACGACATCACCTGGCGTGACATCGAGCACGTTTAGAGAGAGGGAGAGAGGTGGAGGTAAAAGAAAAGAGAGAGAAAAATTGCGAGAGCAAGGAAAGTGAGAGAAAAGGAAGACAAAGCGAGAGAGAGAGAGAGAGAGCTGGAGAGAGAGCTTGAGAGAAAGAGAGAGCTGGAGAGAGAGAAAGAGCTAGAAAGAGAGAGAGAGAGAGAGAGAGAGAGAGAGAGAGCTGGAGAGAAAGAAAGCTGGAAAGAGAGAGAGCTGGAGAGAGAGAAAGAGCTAGAAAGAGAGAGAGAGAGAGCTGGAGAGAAAGAGAGCTGGAGAGAGAGAGCTGGAGAGAAAGAAAGCTGAAAGAAAGAGAGCTGAAGAGAGAGAGCTGGAGAGAGAAAAAGAGCTAGAAAGGGAGAGAGAGAGTGAAAGATGAGGAAGAGAGAACGAGAAAAGGGGTTGAAAAAAGGGTAGAGAATGTAGATAGAGTGAGAAACTATGAGGAAGGGGGGCAAAGAAAGTGACAGAAAGAGAAAAGGGAGAGAGGAAAGACAATAACAGAGAAAGAAAGGAGAAGGGAGGGATCAAAGAAAGAGAAAGGGGAGAGAGGGAAAAATATAAAGCCAGGGTGACCGAGTCACGTAGAAAAGGAAGAAACGTCGGACGCGATATATAGGGTGTTGGATTGTCTTCGGTCAGAAGTTACGCAGAAACTTTTTCTAAGAAAAAAGTGAAACTTTTCCTGGGAGATTGTTGAACTACAAACTACAATTATTGGTTTATATAAAAATGATTAGTAAGTTATTTTTACTTGCTGGTAAATCGATTCGTTTCGTAATGCAATCTTATTTAAACTTATGAAAGTATTATGAAGTGATCGTGACTGTACACTTTGTATTGTCATTATTCACAATACGTTTGATCTGATAGCTTTCCAAAGAAAATCTATTCTTAAAATTCATTTTATTGGGTCTTTATGATATCGAGTTAGCTTGAATGACGGGTCGTTGAGTTTGCTTTTAAAATGCCTGTCGCCTTTATAATAAGACTAGTGTTACGTGTATTATGTTGTCCAATATCTGATAGAGGTATTCTAAAATGTCGACAAAGAAGCAGGAAATTTTTTATTGGAAGAAGAGTGGAGAAGTTAGTAGACGACAGAAAATCCCTAGGACACGTGTATCCATAAGTAAGAATTAGAAATAAATTTCTATAAAGCAACTATTTCAAGAAACATAATAATCTCTGTCAAAAAATTTGTTTAAACATTTTTCTAACTTCATTTAATCTATTTCCATAGACGAAGTCAAAGATTTCATCTATTTTGTAACTCTTATTCAAAACCAACTATTTTAAATAAATATCAGAATTTTAAACAAAAAGGAAAAAGTGCATAAACATATAAATAATTACTAAAAATAAATTTGTATAAACTAACTATCCCAAAAAACATAATATCCTTTGAAAAAAAAGATGCTTTTCTTTTAAACTATTTTTCTTTAATTTCATTTAATTAGTTTCCAAAGAAGAAGTCAAAAATTGTATTTATTTTGCAATTCTTAATTTAAAGAATACAACTTTTTTGAATAATTATCGGAGCTTCGAACAAAGAGGTTAGGGTACTTGAACATATAAGTAATCATTATAAATAAGTCTCTATAAACCATTCTGCAAAGCAAAAATGTTTCTCAAAAATTGGCAAACATTTTTCACACATTTTTCTATATAAAAGTTTCAAAATAATAATAACGAAACTTATGAGTCACCCGGTGTAGGATTTCTCTTTCACCAGAAGAGATTTCGCGCTGGCTATTATTTTTATGCAATGGAGGATGAATAATGTCTGGAGGCTCCTCTTCGACCTACCAGCATCCCTATCGGCGGTGTCTTAGTTCTTTTTTTCCCCCTTAGCCAAGTGTAACGCCTGTCGCTCTCTCGACTCGACAGCTCGTTCCTCTCTACGTACCCGGTGTGTCTCTCGTTTTCCCATGAAAACTATAATTATTATACAGTCGGTCGGTGTCTTAATTAATTCACGTTAGGGGACTCCGCGGAAGCTGGCCGTGGTGCACGATTAAACGGCTTAAAGCGTCAGCTAATGACTAGGGGAATTATTAATGATTCGTGACACGAAGTACGTCCAGAGATGACGAGTGGCTGTGATCCTGGCACACGTTATAATGGATCCACCCGTAAGACCGTAATTACGGTTAGTCCTGTTATTTCTGTGGCTAGCTGTTGTTGAAAATCAAATGCTGAGGAATTTCGTGAAATATTGTTAGATATTCAGAGATTGAATTTAAGTACGTATGTATATACAGGGTTAGCCAAAAATATTAAACAGTCTATAAAATACAAATGATTTGAAAATATTATTACATTAAAAAGAGATCACAAACTATTGCAATAGGAAAACAATTATTTTTTCATTAATTTCATCTTAATTAGGTCTTTCTCACCAATTTTTATTTCAATTCATTTGATTAATTTAAGGGTGGCTACTTTATTGTATGTTATACAAAATGAAATTTTATAACAATTATAAATTTGATTGTGTATCTCTTTATCTATCTACCTGTTTATCTATTCTATTTATTTATCTATCCATCTAATAATAGTTTCTCTATCCTAACCTAACCTAACCTAACATAGTGGTTAGTACATCATGCCACGTCTGGTGGTTAGTAAATTATAAATGGTGGTTAGTAGATTATGCATGGTGGTTAGTAGAACATAGAAGATGAAGAAGAAATTGAAGTTGTTGTCACCGGAAGTGATGCCTGACCGGAAGTTATAACCTCACATAGTGGTTTGTAGATCGTGGCATCCCTGGAGGTTAATAGATTATACATGGTGGTTAGTAGATTATGCATGGTGGTTAGTAGATCATAGATAGAAGAAGAAGAAGTTCAAGTTGTTGTCGCCGTAAGTTGCTGTCGCAGGAAGTTGCTATCTCATTAGAAGTTGTGTTTAACCGGAAGTTATGTCTAACCAGAGGTAGATATTAACCGGAAGTGGGCACCCAAGCGGGAGAAATATCTAATCGGAAGTTCTGTTTAACCAGAAGTGAGTACCCAACTGTAAGTGACGAAAGTATTTAGTTAACTTGGGTCCAAACAGACCCAGTCATAGTCTACCATTCGATCAGTGGAATTAGCCATTATTCGAGGGTTAAAAAAGAAACAACTTGTGTTGATAGTTATTTAATACATTTTTCTGCGATATATCTCAAAGATGGCTTCGTAACTTTCAAAATATTGACAGAAAAAATAAAGACAAGCAGTGAGTGTTGAAACAGCCAAATAATAGTTTTGTTCTATTGTTCATTACATACAAATTTCATTGAACATGAAAAATAGTTAGTCAATTGTAACAATAAAGATGCTTGATACACTTGGCTAACATTGTATATGTATTTGAAAAATGGTATCTGTAAGATTTCAAGCAAATAAATATTATGCAATAAGTATTAGTTCAAAATTGATTTCTTTACAAATGATTAGATTAGTACATCCTGTTGTAAGAAAAATATTCAAAATTTCTACTCGTTCATTACAGACAAAAATTCCTTCTAACTTCAGGATGAACCATTTCTAATTATGTAATTAAATTGTTTCTTCTATTCGAAAAAAAATTCCTTAATAATAAGATTAAATTATCGGAGAAATTACAGTAATTGGCAATTGAAAGGAAACATCGGAATATTCGTAGAAGTCACATTAAAATCGTATGAAAATCGATACACACCGGCGTTTACCGAAACAGATCGCAGGCGCGCTTTTAATCACGAAATCGGCGCTTATGGAAGTAAGCGTCGCAATGATATGTCCACGGCAATTTGCTCGAAAATCAGATATTTTAATCCCCATTAGTCCTGTGACACGGAGCATCGATGATTTATCGGGGCGTGCATTTTTCACGACTACCTTTAATTAGCCCCGTCCAATCGATACGTCCGCGTTTTAACATATTCGGTTGGATCACGGCTCTGGTTGACCAGTATCACGCTCTCGGACTAATTACGCGTGCACTGTGATCGTTTCGCCTCGATGATGCTCGCGATCAGATAAATTTGTCAGTGAAACGACCGATTATGCGGTGTCCAACGAAGATTTTATAACCGTTGCTACGTTGCTGCACGATTATCGCTTGTGTATCCGGAACAAAGATGAATGCTTGCTCGATTCCCAACCGACAGATCTCACGTGAATTATACATACTAGGGATAACGGAAAGTAACGTTGTTTTTTCTTAATACTTCAAATATTTCACGTGTATTTTGTTTGCAAGGTAACGCTTGTCGATCGCGCACACTTTTCACGAGTGACACTTCACAATTTGACGATGAAAATATATTGTTCCCACACGGTTCGTGGAGTTGATTATAGAGCAAATAAATGTCCTTGTTTGCAAGCGCAATTTTTATATTTTGACAATAACAATATTGACGATTTATGTATTAACAGTAACAACGTTAAGTTTATATAATGTTATTTAGTTCGTGTAAAAATATACATGTACGTCAATTATACAATGTGTTGAACATTTTATTGAAATCAGTTAAAAATACAAACGAAAAAATCGAAGTTTTTCACGATTTTTCTCCTATAATCGCGAGAAATCGAAAGATTCTTATCAATGCTTGGCCTTTGTTCCTGTATCAACCGATTTCGATGAACTTTTCAGCATGTGTACAACGAATATAAATTTACAAAATACATTTTTTAAATATTCATTACCAGCTCGGTTAAAAGAGTTGTAAAAAGAGAACTCTACTATGTTCTTTGCAATTCCGACTAATTAAAACTTTTTATGTATTAAAAATATTTTTGAAGTATCATAAATTAATCCTTCTAACTTCTCATGAGAACACAATTCGTTAAATTTAAAAAAAAACGTATTTTCTTTCAAAATGTGTCCTAATATTAGTGGTAGCGATTGTACGTTAATAACAAAGAAATCGATGAGGTACAATTTAAGAAAACAACACGACACACTCAGCAACTTTCTCTTGCTCGCAAGTGAATCGAATTTCTCGGTTTTCGAGCATCTGATCGAGTCACAAGTTTCATGAAAAATTAAAGGAGAGAACTTTCCGTGGTTTTCAAGAAATTCTGTAAATGCTATGTCAACTTCAGACCCCGAGGAATTTTCTTTCTTTAATAATGTTCTTCTTTCGCGAATGGTAACAGTAATATCTACCACGAAGGATGTTCGATCGAAGAGAAAGTTACAAGTGTTTCCTTAACTTCTTCCGGCGTGTAAGAACGAATACACGAGCAAGATGGCGATCGATGATGAGATAGCGGCAGATGGTGGTGTAGCTTCTGTTGGATTGTTTTCTGATGGCACGCTTCCCTTCGGTATTAACGATCAAATAATGGGCGTTTCTGAGATTGAGTTGTATAGTAATTATATTTCGTTGAAGAATCAGGATTTCGTGGTAATCGGTACTTGTTCACGGGTGATCGAAGACTTGGGTCAAGTGTGGATTAATTTTAACTTGAAATCCAGCCGGATTTAACCTAATTGTCGAAACGATTGAACTAATTCGTTAAACAAGGTTGAGCATATTCTGTTTGAAATATGATAACGAATAATCATTTAGCATGGTGAATTATTTTTATTTTACAAATAAGATAAATAGTCGAAATTCGACGAAATTTTTGCAAAAGTTTTCAAAGCATTCAAACGATTAAATTTCCAACAAATGCATAAAAACTAGCAGTCTATTTACAATAATCCTTCGTTTTGTATTTACCAAATGTCCTAATACTTATGAACGATCGTGTATATGAAAAATTGGGAAAGGAGAAAGAAGTATTTCCTCTAAAATTGTACATTTTCTGGAATATGGATGGATATAATGATCGTGTAGTTAAAGGCGAAGTAGACCTTCAAGCTAACTTAACCCATTCAGTCGAAATAACGAGGTGGACTAGTAGTGCATGACCTGGTCCAAAGTTCTCAACAATGATTCAAGCTTGTAGTTGTAAATTTCACTTGCTTATCTCATTATTCCAACGTTATTATATTAACAAACGTTTAAGCTTAACATATACCGTTAGATACAATATAACATATATTTCCCACTGAAAATATACTTGAAATCCTATACTGTACTTCTATAAATGAAATATCACATTCTCTCTATGTAAAGTATAAAATAAATATCGAACGGATGAATTTAAAACTACAGACGTAACAGAACGAACAGTTTTTCCTTTAAAGTTGTTTTATCCTACCATTAGCTGAAGGTTACGTTAAAACTTTGAAAATTTCATCGGATGCAACCCTGTAATATTCCCTAACAACTCGTAAAAAAATTTCTATTGAACTGAAAGCACTCTCTGTTGTTACGGAACTGCGCCGGAAGAAACTTCCTTATCGGATCGATAGGAAAAATTGCCGGTAGAAAGGCTCTTTAATCAAGCTCGTTCGCTTCAACTTTGTTAAGTTCCTCACCGATTGAAATGGTAGACGATAATGGCAAGCATCGAAGTTTATCGTGAGAACCGTATCCACTTCACCTTCGACGTTCAATTAACGAATCATTAATTAACAAGAGATTGCTATGGTACTATCGATGAAGATCTTCTAAAATATTCACACCACTGTTTGAAATAAATCGATTGATTTTTATACGAAGTTAGCTGTCTGACTACAACGTATAATGGATGCATCGAGTTTGCTGTTCGAACGAATGCTTAAAAGTGACTTTTATACCGTGTGCACATATACATACACACAGGTATGACGGGATTTCGTCGTAAATAATAAAACGCCGACTGTGGAATGATTGATATGTCGAAATGGAATGAAGAGAGGGACAGAACGGGCTGGTGGATGGAATTTTTAAGCGGGAAAGACACGTTTCGTTCTTTCGTGTCGAAGCGATTAATTCATCGGGAAGTTAAAATAAACAATCGAATCGGGCCGCTTCTTTTGCAATATTTAATGAGCAAATCGGCCTCTACGTGTCACATGCCGTTCATATTGGATTTCTTCCACGGTAGGAATTTAATTATGAGGCTTAACCGTGGCCTAACCAGCAACTAGGTTATCGATGGAGAGGAAAAGCTCGATATCTTATTTTTTTTCGCGCGAACGTTAAAAGTTTGCGCTTGGGATTATTATTCGAAGGAACCTGTGAAACAGGGTGTAAAAATGGTAAAAAATGCTTTTGAATATCGAAAGATGCGAGGTCTATTATTCGTTTCGTAGGTTATTTTCTAAATTAAGTATTTTCTACGATACTGCTTGAGGTTATTTTTGAAATTAAGTGCACAGGTTTCTCTTTTGTTTAAAACTCTCGACTGACACAGATATATTCTTCCGCGGCGGTAGAAAAATTATTTGGAAGGTTTTGAACGCTCCGGTGTAAATAGAAAAATATTTATATTCCTGTCTGTGTGATTAATAGTTTCACAGATGAATATTCATTTCGATAGGCAAGACATGTCAAAATCGACGAAGATTAACAACTTCCGCCGACGATGTTTCCTTAAATATAGAGCTTTGATGAGAACTTCGCCTGAACTTTACATTTGTTCATATATACGTTTTAGCTGTCGTTTCTCAGAGCTGGATTCCATAGATCCAGATTGATTGTATATTACAATCTTGTCACATCTGTTGAGTTTCGATTTTCTGGATATAAGACAGTCTAATGATTCTTTGACTGCTTTAATATGTTTCATCTTTTGCTTGACATGTTGATTCCAAGTAAATTTGTTGTCCAGGTGTAATCTCAGATACTTTGCTGAATTGGTGAGTGGAACAAAGCTATTTCATGTAGCTTTAAATTGTCCATGTACTTATTTGATTACATTAATTTTGATTTTATTGAATTCAATCAATTGAATCGAATTTTTGATTTGAATTGAGTATAAAGTTAACCATCTCGCCTGAATCGTATTCTTTCCGCACTTCCATTCTAATTTAACGAAACAAATATTAGATCCTTACGAATTTGAAAATTATTAATTCTTAAACTTTCAAAAGAACTTTGACAAATTTTTCGGTTGAGAACCGCTCGTTTATCGCTCTTTTGAAATCTGCTGCAGCGAAAGGGTTAATTGCATGGAGTAATAAAGGGAAGAAAAGGTTGAAATTCTGAAGAATAACAAATTTGTCAAGCGTACCATAAACTTACAACAATCTATTGCCTTGCAGCATCATCCATAATAAAATAGCTGCGATGTTCAACGATGAGTGTCACATCATCGTTTCGCGAAGCAATCAGGTCCTGTAGCTCGACGTTTTTCATAATGCTTTCCGCTTCAGGCCGTCAATCAACGTCTCCCATCGACTGAACGAACGTTTTCGAAACAGCTTCTGTCCTCGGACTCCTCGGACCACCCTCTTCTGTTCGTTCGAAATTTAATCCTCCTGCGTCGCTGATGCATATTCATCGACGAAACAACGAACGAGCGAGGTATTTCGATCGTGGTGAATTCGTTAAAAGGTCGAACGAACGGACAGTCGATTCCTCTTCTTTCGCTTTTTCACATTAAATCCGACACGAGTAGCGAGGATTACCGCGAAGCCTCTGTAACTTCCTGCTACCGGAAGTTCGACGTTTCACGCCGACCACGGCGAAATTAAACCGTGACTTCCAGTTCATCGAGCCAGAGCTGCGATATAACGGGAAAGAGGACTCGTATTTCGTGATGGAACGAACGAATTTGTCCCGGGAAATTGTTACAGCTATTAGATAAAGTATTATCGATAAAAGGATATCTGTTTTCAAGTGGTCCTTTGAGTAACTATCAGTGGAAAGGAGAAGACGAAACGAGAATTTTCGTTATTCTGTATTCTTATCTTTCTTAGATATCGTTCTAAGCTAGTGAATAATTTTATGTTAGTGTTTAGTTAAGATAAGTTGTCTCCAAACTCTGTTTCATCTTCTGCATATACAATCCCTGGCCATCGAATTAGGATCACGTACGGAAATTTCACTTTTATACCTATAACAGTATGTTATATATGGAAAATTGTCTTAGGTCATTCAAATTATTACTAAATACGTTGATAATGATGTATATATAACAATTGATTTGTTACTATCGTGGTAATAATCCAATTCTCCCGACATGAATGCTATAGAAAATGTCTGGAGCCTACTTAAAAAAATAGTTTATGAATCTCCAAACACCACATTGTCACAGTGGAAAGGATACAAGCTGTCATCAAAGCAAAGGGTGGAAATACAAGATATTAACATGTGTTAACAATATTATGTACAGTAGTAGTGTATTATGTTAGTAGTTAATAAATTATGTCATTACAATTTCAACAAGTCTTTTAATTTTAAGGAAAACGCGAAAAATGCTTAAAATTTGTAGTGATCCTAATTCGATGGCCAGGGACTGTAGTTACTCACCAACCCTGAATCATACGCCTAACTCCTTAGTCCTAGAATTCTTATCAGCCCTTATCTTCATCCCCACTACGTTCTAAACCAAACTACCAAACTCTTAAAAGAACTAGAAAGACATTTTTGACTTGATTATTATTACAAAGATCATCCGTCATGAAACCAGCATTTTCATAAGTTAAACACTTATTATACTAGTCAGTATAGCATTAACCACTCTCGAAAGCAACAATAATTGTTTGGAAAGCAATTCAACATTCTCCATAGCCTGGTGACTCGACCACCTCGATAAATTTCGATGGAACTTTCGCAGGCCAGGTTTGGACACTGGTAAATATGGGAAAGCGAGTTGACCTTAGAACGAAGAAGTGGCCGCGCGTTCTCGAAGCTGTGAGAGAGAACACTGTGCACGAGTTTGTCTTTGGTATTAGCAGGCCTGCAGGGCCTGGCTGCTTTAGCGCCATAAATTCTGCCACACACCAGCCACCCGTTAATATCGCTCGCGGGGAAAGCGGTTTACGAAGCCCTCGAAACCATCTCCCTTTGTTCCATTTTACCCTTCGTTCACCCTTTTTTTCAATCCACTTCGCGCTCACATCCTTTGCTCTAAATATTCTTAAGTGGATTTCCTGTTTTCGACGAGACGCAAACGCACAGGATAAATCCTCCTTATTGGATCTTTCTACAAATTTCTACTGCGAATATGTACATGCAGAAATGAACGAAATATTTTCTAATTTTATACATTATTGGCTATTTTAAATGTTACTTTTGACATGATTTAATACTTTCTAGTTATCTTTGCGAATTTTAATAACTTCTTTGTGTATCGAGTGTACCAATTTTCTGAGAATACGTATCGATGCACGAAATGGATACGAATCTTAATAGTATTTGTATCAAATCATGAAAAACAATTGTAAGACTGTGTTAAAATAATTTATAACGTATCTATATGTTTAACAAACTGTGTAATTGAAAAATACACATGTTCGTACGATGTTACAGTGTTTAATGGAAGTTTATTTAAAATACGATTCCTTTGACAATTACGAATTCTAAATGGGAAACACGTTTCCCTACTTTCTTTGAATCTTTCACCATTTCTCATACAGTAAATCCTCCATTGCTCATCGTTTCATAAGCTCGCGTGTGTCCAGGAAGGGAGTCTAAGTGGTTTTAATAGAAAATGAAGAACACTTCGAAGAGCTGGTGAATAATGTACAAACGTGGAGAAGATTAGAGGATTCGTGTTCCTGCTGTTGACCATTAATTTTAACTCGTACTCGAGGGATCGTGTAATCAGCTTGTTTATGACAACTCGAAGATCTCTACCTCTTCAGTGTCCGAGAATTCATTTAACTTTTCTCTACCGTGAAGACTTCTCTGAAATGTGACAAATTGAATTTCCACCGAAATAGACGACTTTCATTTCGTTGAAAATAAAACTGCAGGAAGTTTCATTAAAGAGGGAGACCGTTGTGACGAATTGAAACAATCGAGATCTTTCTTCACCTTTTCCTAATGCTTGCGATTTCTAGAATGAATCTTTCAAATGTTAAAGTAAATTTCAAAAAAATGAAAAATTCACCGAAATTTTAACGATGCAGCATAGTGATTAAGATTGATTAGTAATTTAAGTAATTATAATCACAGAAAACGTAATTGATCACTTACAACTATGGTGACCTCAGTGGGAAAGAATTATTAAAAAGATGTTTAGATGAGTTTCAAGTTAAAAGAAAGATTGAAAATTTTTAACGTTGTATCATAGATGATTTGTTGCAAAATTTTAAATGAGTTTCTTTCGAAACCAAATTTTTTAAGCTGGATGCATCGATAATTCGATAAATTTTCAGCCGATTTGCTTCAAATTTCGAGCAATAGTTTTTAGTAATATTCTCTTCAGTTTCACACACGAAATTTCCAATTGGATAATTAGTTCCCGCAAAATGTTGAATAAAGGATGCTGATTTCTCACTAATTCTCCACATTCTTTCCTCAAGAACGCACTGTTTAGTAACAAACTACTTTTTTCTGAAAATCCGTGCATCCAAAACTATTATTTCACAGTTCAAGAAAATCCCATAATTTTTCATTTCGAAATTTGCAGAGGAAAATTACACATGCTCTCGTTTACTATAAATTTTCAGACATCTTTCACGCTGTTTATTATTATAACTACAATAATGAATATATTTATATCAAATTTTTCGAGAAAGTGTTTCAAGAAGTACATTAAAGATCGTACAAAAAGAAAAAAAGACGAATTTATTTCACTAATAACAAATCTTTTGGAGATAAACTTTATATTCAGCTATCAGAATGGTTTTTCTCTTAAGCGTACCGAATTTTTTCATGGTAATTCATTAACCAGGGAACTTCATTCGCGTTAGAAAAAAATTCTCGTGCAATTTAGAGGGAGATGGTGGCATATAGTACATTTAGAAAGGAACTCGTAAGGTAGAGGGAAGACAAATTGTGTACCGCACGTTTAACAATGTTCCTTGAACCGGTGCTCATTTAAACTGACATCGAAATGTTGGAAAACTAACGGGACTGCTTGCCAGTTTAAATGAACATTTGCTCAAGGAAGAAACTACCACCGGAAGATGGATCTGTAACTGGAGACTAGTTCGTGGAAATTCTGTTAACTTACTATCCTCCTTTGTTACATTCACCTTCGATTTCGGCCATTTTACTTAAGCTGAAAATTCATCCGTACTATCTACCGAAAGATACCTTAGTTTTAACTACGTCAAGTGTTTTCAATACTTTCTACAATGTACACAATGTACTAATTTAGCGATGGTGCCAACTAAGACCTGGTTATATAAAAAATATTAGTTTGTAGCAAATAGTTGCTCTATTGTTCGAGTCCTCGGTACAATCGAACATACACACTTTTACTCGTCACTGTTATTTTGAATCTTCAATAAACCTTGTTAAGAAATAACGAAATTGCTTTCCGGTACCTCTAATAATTCCGAGTTAAGATTTTCAATGTGGTTTCGTTGAAAAAACTATGTAACATTTAGTCGTTACTGTTATTTGGAATCTTCAATAAACCTTGTTAAGAAATAACGAAATTGCTTTTCGGTATCTCTAATAATTCCAGGCGAAAAGGGTTAAGATTTTCAATGTGGATTCATTGAAAAAACTATATAACACAAAGTAAAGGAAACCTAAATTATTAAAGGAGGAGCTAAAGTTTAAAACTTCAACGAACATTTTTTCATCGTTCTGTGATGGCTCGCAGAAGTTGAGAATAATTCATATGTGCACCATTTTCAACGTGCTAAATTACCTTCGTTTCACGTGTTCCACGGTAATCCTTATTTCAGGATTCGGATCGTTGGTTACTGCGTGGGATTACGAAGGTATTAAACGTGGCTCCGCCGGAAAATTTAAAAGGTACCGTGTACAGTCTCACAACGTTTCAATGTTGGAATTTCGTACCATGGACGTGGACCTTCCTCTAGACATTGGAATAGTTCGCGACATTAGCCGAGTGGACGTCCTCGACTTCACGTTGTGCATCAGCTCTGTGTCAGCTCGTTAGGAAATATCAAGCGTGCAAACTATGACGGCACTGGTCGTTCATTAAATTAAGTCTCAGTCGGTTAACAGATTGCTAAGGAACAAACGTGGTCCCAGCGATAATTTTCATGTTAATTACAACTCTAGGTTTATTGCCCTGAATAATTATGATTCACGTCTTTACGATGCATTATTGTGAAATTAGGATGGCGGAAAGAAGGTAATATCGCTGGACGTGCAAGAGTATTGCTTCAATTTCTTCCATATGAATATTTATGAACGTACGTGTACGTTGTAAAGTAAATGTTCGACGATATTTGCTTGTTAACAAATATTTGCCATTCTAATATTTTCTTGCAGTTCTATCAGATATTCAAAAGTACTTTTTCATCCGCAGGATGAAATATACGAGCGACCATGGAAAAGGTGAAAAAGGGAACCGAATTTGAAAGGAAATTTGGTATTCCTATCTTGAAAACAAGCAAATTCAGTCTGAACTGCTACAATTTAGAATGTAGAACTGCATTCTGCAACATTTCATTTCACCAGTTAACTACGGAATTTAGTTTTCAAATAATGAAATTCAATCAATGGCGAGTGTACACGTCGAACGCAGGGCAAACGCTTCTATTTCAAATTTTACGAGAAAAAGTAAAACAAAATAAGGAAGAATTACATTTCTATTCGATAGAAAATTAACAATTCATTAATGAAAAGGTTATTCTTATTGAAAATATAAAAGTTGTCAAAAATGGTAAAATTGCATAAGTAAGATAAATAAAAGAAAACAAGTAATTAATTCTTTATTTTTAAACTCTGTTAAACATCAGCTAATTCTGAAAATCTCAAAAAAATAAGATAAAAGTTCCAAATTCTCAAAAAAATATTCACGTCGTTCGGTTCAATTATAAAAAAGAAAAGTTATTCTATTGTAAACGGTGTTTGAATATTAATTAATTTATTATATAATAGGGGATTGTACAACAGGTGTTTTAATATAATATTTACAAATGGCCGCGTATCTTACTGATTTCTCCAATCAGAGAAGATTTTAAAACGACTCGACAGTGTTTGAAGGAAATTTCAACGTTACAAACTGCGTTTAACATTCGTTTGGCTTGATTGCTCGCGAAAAAGATTTTCGAGAACGTGCCGTACCGGAAGTGGAGGATCAGCGTGTGTCACGCGCGCCGCGTCCCTCGTAAATATACCAGCCGGAATGAAGTCCTCGCTGTTCATCACACTGCCAGTGGACGACGCGAAATTAGTTTTTTCGAAACGCAAATCGCACATCGCCAAACGAAGTAACATATGGACGCATCAATATTCCACGACCGGTTAATAATTCTGTCTTCTACCGGGAGCATTCACGGGGGAAAAAATCAGCTTGTCGTATCGTACCGAGTACGGCAGTTTGTAACGCTATTTTTAAGCGTCTGCACTAGCTGCACGTGAATTTTTCATTGCACGATTTTTGTTTTTTCCCTCCTCTATACCAAACAGTCCTTTTTAATACTTCTGTGAATTTCAACGAACCTGTTGAACTATTTTAAAATCTCCTTTTAAATCTCTTTTAAGTTCTCTTTGATTTTCCGTTTAAATTAATTTCCACAATTATGTATGCAAAGAAGAGACGGTTTGTAAAATGTGTGATGCAATAGTAACAAAGTGTTGCCAAACAGGAAAATATATCCGAAATAGATAACGAAATTGTTTTTTCACGACATTCGATTGCAATGAGTTAATTCATTTTCTATGATTTAGCACCAAAGATATGCAATTAAAATTACAATAATGGAGGAAATATTTCCCAAGTGAAATTGTATTAAAAATTCTCGCGATTTCTAGGATTGTATCGTTTCATCGTCATTGTTCGTTGAGTTTATACGATTTTTTCCAGCCATATTGTAAACGCATTGGTATCTCACACTGTGCGCACCTCTTTACCGAGTTCAATTTCCAATCGCGCCTCTACTTCTAACTGCGTCCCGTGCCATTATGGGCACGCCAGGAAATCGAAAGGAAAATCGTCGTTTTCCCCGGAAACTGAAGTACACTCGCCTGCTCGGTATCGAGAATTCAGCGGCAGAGAGGAAAGGAAGACGAGTGAAACGATCGTTCCTCTTTCTACGCTTTTTCACGATCGTTCGACTGTCGTATTAAATTCTTCGAGGATCGCTGCTTCTTTGAAACCCAGGCTGAATTTCATGCTGGCCATGACCAACGCGACAAGACGTTTCTGAATGTTCAAAGTGTCTCAAATTTCTCATATCAACCGTTTGTACAAGGAGTTCTACTGTCTTCACTTTGTCGCTCGAATAAAGATTGCGAATCGTCAGGACAGCATAGAATGTTCTTACTCTCTCTTTGGATATTATTTCGATGTCGAGTTTATCAAGTACAGTACGAGTACCTTATGTCTGTTTCACGATGGATTCATAAATGAAACTTTGAAGCACAGTAACACAGTAAAAATTGAATTTTATTTATTAAAATAAGCAGATTTAGCACATTTTTGCCAATTTACAAATACATTTAGGATTATTATTGTAAAATTCTGAATAGTTGCAGTAAATTTTCTAAATACACTATTAATAGTAGCTTTTTCTTGAATATTCTTTTTTCAAAAATTATTTTACACCCCCAGAATATTGAAACACCAATGAACACATTTCAGACAGCAAATCAGAACACACACAGAATTTATAAAATACACAGACACTCCAGACAGATTTTGTACATTCGACACAGACATTAATATTGTAAGATATCTCATTAAACTAGTTATAATAAAATTATATCGTTGTTGAATATTGTGTTTGATCCATCCAAAAATACAGTCCACTATCCAATTTGCATAATTCGAAAGATTTCACTGGAATCCACCAAAAAGAAACCAATTCGAAGTCCGCGTCATATTATCATCGACGCTGTGACACGATAACAACTGTTTATATTCATTCAAACGTAAATTTGTCAAGCTACTTGTGAAAATATATCTATTCTTAATCTATTCGTTACAAATAGTCAAATACAAAAGTTAAAGTGGTACAATATTATGATAAATACACACTTTATATGCATTTAATAGGTGTCCATAAATTTATAGACAGGGGTGGACGTCGAATACGTCAGATGGAGGAATATTTTTGCGGTTCACTGAAAATAGATTCGCTAGGACAAGGTACATAAACCGTGGTGCAGAGTAAACTACACATCTCTGTGAAAGTGTGTGCTTGTGTGCGTGTAACGTTGAATATCGTAAACATTTACGTTAGCATCCTGATTCAGTTGCGTCTTTGTTATTGCGGCGCGATGTAATGGCTGCGTTAAACGCGCCAGCGTAAATCGAGGAGCAAAGTTTCCGCTTAATATCGCTCACTAGAAAATTGTTTCCGCGGGCAAGCCACGAATCAGGCGTCCTCTATTCACACACAGCTCTCGCGAACGTTTCACGATTTTCGATTTCCTTTTTCTCCCTATTTTTTTTTTTGTTTTGTTTCATTTTTCCCTTTTTTCAGCAATAAAACGGCCCACGAGAATATTGCTGTATCGTTTTCCATCTGTAAAATTTCCCTATTCTGCCTCTTTTTTTTTTCCCTTCCTTTTTTCCCCACTGGCGAGTCGGAATTGGTGAAAACGTTGTGAAATTTTGAATACGGTTATGTACAGGAATTGAGGGTTGGGTTTTTATAGTAACAATTATAATCTGTCGTTCGAGTACAAATTCTTGCAAGTCGGACTATAGTCGAACAGAATCCCTAACAAACCTAACGAGACTTCGTTTCCTTTTCTTTTTTTTTTTTTTTTCTAGGGTTAAGAGTGAAACAGAGTGTGAAAATATCGCTTTCGAAGGACTCGAAATGAAATTGTTGGTTACAAAGGATGCAATGCGTGTGCGAACCAAAACAGAACGAAAAGGAAACAGAGCTTGTGTGTCCAATTTTTGACACCATCTCTATTTTTTTTCGATCTCAATTAAAGGCTCCAGAGAGATGGCCAATTTTTTTTCGCGGACGGTTTTCCAGCGAGATATCGGCCGGTGGAGATAGTTTATCAAAAGCTTCGTCGAGCTTTTTTTCACGTTGGACGTTATCCGGTCGTGGTGTGGAATTTTTTTTCCTTTCTTTTTTTTTTGGAAAGGTCCAACAGACTGGCGAAAATTTAAGGGCAACTGCACGGAAAACAGCGAGAATAAGGAGAAACTCATTCGTTCCGGCGTAACGGGAGAAACATTTTCCGAGACCGGATGAGAATTTTCACTGCGAGAATCATCGTGAAATTTCCTCCCTATACTGTATTTTTCTCTTTCCCTTTGCTCTGCAACGCTCGAAACGTCTACGTAAAATTAAATCGACGATTTTTATGGAAATCATGAAACCTCGAAGGTAAACAATTTTCTCGATACTTCGATAAAAGCCAGACTGTGCAATCAATTTCTCTGGTTAATTAGTTATTAACGAGCTTGCTTCGTAAATTCGACTTCTTGACACTGTTAAGTGAGAAAAGCGAGTTCACTCGTCATTTGTTTATAAATGTTTCAGAAGAGAATGGTTTACTTATCGTGAGATTATTCATTTCTAATCGTACTGTTTGGTAAATCGAGTTTTAAACGGAGAGATTTTAAATTTTCGTATTACGGGTGTTTCGACTTATCGAAGTTTCCGAGTAACAGAGGTTACAATATTTCCGGTATCTAATAACCTAGTATTTTATTGCAGAAATTGAAGAATACATTTTTCAGGGTTCATATTTGCAGAGAATAGGAAAAGAAAGGAAATTAGTATGAATTTTTCACTATTCGAGAATTAGAAATACCTCTTGAGTTTCTAATTTTCTTTTTCCCCAACTTTCTGTTCTTTTCTAAAAATGCAAAAGATTCCTAACTGAATAACTCTATTCTACGAGTAATCTGCAATGTCCAAGACTTGTATTTATATATGTTAGCATCGTGATTCGTAAGTAACGAGCTCATTCGCAGTCGAAGTATTCCGCGATTGCGGCGACGACGGAATGATCGAAATTGTGAACGTAATCAAGATTCAGTTCATCGGGATTCCCTGAAATTCACCGGAAGCTCCCGTCTAATACCCCATAAGAGGAAGCAATTTACGAAAGCATGCTCGCTCGTACAGCCTTCAACCGGCACTCAGTTCTCACGTTTCCTCGATCGAAAACCAGCGTCGCGAACGATAATTGAAGCGAAACGAACAACCGTGCCTCGACTTCACCTCTAATAACAGCTGATATCACGTTCCTGTTTGCAATTACGTGACGTTTAGAAGTCGAGTGTACTGCCACCATTGTTTTATGAAATTTTATCACACCTCGTCTTTATCTATGTCATTATTTTCTGCAAGCTTCATCGAGAAAATTAACGTATTAGATATAGAAATGAATTTTTTCCGATTTTTTTTTAGTACAATCGAAGCATAGGAAAGTATTTGGAAATATATATAACGTTCATTTAATGAACAAAATATATCGATCATATAAGTACGTTACATTTTTACACGTGGAAAAGTAGGAAATTTCGATTTTTAATTTTTTTCACTACGTATCCAAGCATCCAAAAATCTGAACAAATTACATAACAATAACTATAACAAGACACTCTAACTGTAAAAAGTGTGAGCTTGGTCTCTTCGTTATTTCAATGTAAAACAAATATTTATAAACTCTTATAATTTTTAAAAATTTGGTTTTGCACTAGAAAATTCTGCAAAAAATTTTAGAAATATGTAATCAGTAGAGTAGAACATCTCTGATTTCTTTTTCAGAATTTTCTATTCGATAGAATAAAGGAAACAGAGTTTAAACTGCAAATTACATTTCATCTTGTAACTATCCCAATATTCGAAATAGAGGGTTGAAATTTTGCAAAATGAATTTTCTTCAAATGGTGCTTCGATTAATATATGAAACCTGGAGATTGTTTTAGGGGCACTTTTACCACGTTCATTCGGCTGTACCCTTTGTTTTTTAATCAATTTCAGACATCCATTCAACCTCAAATTTTGCAGTTTATAATGTGTTAATCGTTGTTTATTTGTATTGAAGAGGTGTTGCGCGTGTTAATTCGTTCATGGGAACATTATCATAAGCTGGAACGGTTGATTCAGCTCGGTAATTGGTTTCGAAATTGCATATTTTTCGAAGTTGAACACGCGACAGGCCTTCAACTCCTTGAATGTTCCCTTTTTCTCTGTTGAAGCCCCCTTTGGAAACGATTGAATCGCCGGTAAATTACTGTGATATTCAATTACCGGCAAAATTGCAACCTGAAGTGCCTTGTTAAAATGCGTTAGACGTGATGTTTAATAACTCGTTCACGTTCGTATGATCTATTTTTATGCTACAATTGTGGCACATGTAACATCTGAAATATCTTTTATTCACCTTTTCTCAAACTTAGATATCAAACTATTATGATATCTTACACATTTTTAATTCGACAATCGTTCTATAAAACAATTATTTATTTAAAAACGTTCAACTACTCGTTACAGTTGTAAAAGAAGAATATATTGTTGAAGAAATTACTGTAAAAACTAGAATTTCGAAGTTTTAATCCTAATTGTACATTAAGTATTCGATAACTTATGAACAGAAGTGTACACACAACGTTCTATATTTTTTTTTTATCAAAAACTGTTTGCTTTTTCAAACCCACGAGAAACCTTGAACACGATGGAAACAATCCTCCTCCTCTACTCGCAAAATTCCACCACGCAAAATCGACACATAATACCCTCCACTCACCCCTCGAGCCTTATTCAAGCACTCAACGAAGCAGCAACGTTCATTCAAAACTCTAACAAGTCTCGCAGACTGTGCAGGTAACGCGTAATTCACTGTACTTTTCTTCTCCAAGCCGGAGTTTCTACGGCCAGTTCTCCATTGTCTTCTCCTCTTACTATATTCCTTCGTCGATGATCTTCCTCTCGCTTCCTTTATCTTTTAACGGGGGAAAACTTCTTCGCGCGTTTATCAGCGTAACAATGACGATGATATTGGCGAGTGGATGTGCGTTTTCATAAGTTGCCACGGATGATATTAAGCTGGTCGGCTTCCGGTGAATTTATGCCATCCCACCTTCTTTTTCTCCCCAACGCCATACCTTCTTTCACAAGTTGGTTAACAGCTCTGTGAAACAAGGAACGATTCCTGAGCGTTAACGTTTATTATTGTCGTAGACGCGTCGGAAACGATTGCTCGAAATGGTCGGTCATTAGTGATAAGAAACGATGGAGATGGTTTCGAGAATATGAGAGGGTTGATGGATATTATTATTAGCTTTCCTAGTAGGTTGTACTTTAAATGGAGTTTTCGAAAGGTATAGGTATAGTCTAATTCGAAATGCACTGATTGATATTGCTGCACTTAGAGCAACACATTATATTTTATTTGATAGTTTTGTACAATAATAAAATGATCAGTCTACTTTGTTTTAATTTATTTTTTCTGTCACGTCGATTATAATTTTATTGGCGACGTTGAACAGATATTTTTATTGTCGTAATAGCTACTTAATTACTTTAATTACTTATTTTGCAAGGGTATTGAAATTTAGATACCAGCTCTTCGATAGAGTTTATTACTTTATTGTTTATATAGCTGAAAGGTATTACTTTCATGAAATAATTCTAATTGAAGACTATGGAATTTCGAGATAGAATAACAGGAAACTATCATAAAAATAACTGAACAAAGAATAAGTGTCTGCTTTATTATTTTAATTTCTTTTAAATCTGCTTAAATTTTGATCTTTGATCAGGGAGAAATTATTGCAACTATTCTCATCGTCCCAAAGTAATTTAGGAAATATCGTGTTAATGTCGATTGATTACACTACTCGTTCGATCGATGACGTTATGGGTCTGTGGAATGATTCCATTAGCACGGTTATATCAATTCATCGGAACCTGCCGCTTAATAATAGTAACGGCGGAATGATTTACGGAAACGTGCATTTCCACCTATAAAATTCCTTTTCGACGTCCAATTTGGCCAAGCATTGTTCGCAGCCGCTTTTGTATCAGTCGTGCTACAACGTTATGCATTAAACGTGTGCATTCGCGTGCCTTGTGCACGCAGTTGTGCGTAGAGGCAGGATTCCAGCGATAAAATGAAAGGAATCGACGTTTTTACGCTTTAATCGCTGGATTTATGAAGGTTTATTCTTAATAAGATCATTTGATTGAAAAAAAAATAAAACTATTTTGAAAATTGTATATCAAGAAAAATTTATATCATATTAGTTCGCGAAATTTAATTGCTGTTCTTTAAACGAGAAATTATTAAGATTTCTGGATAGAATGATTTATATTGGATCCATATTTATGAGTTTTTTTTATGGAAAGATCATTTTAATCGTGGGTTCGAATGATAGCAATTATTCGACGATATTATTCGTTTCCTTCATTCTCATTTTCTTGATATTAATAATATTCTATAAGATAAGTAGTATAATAAACATTATGAGTTACTTATAGTGATGGAAAAATTGATTGAATTGTGGGGTTGAATAATACGAATAATTCGAAAATGTTACTAGTTTACATTATCCCTCTTTCATTCTACAAACGAAAAATACTTCTATATTTAAATAATATTGTTATTTTCACCATATGTGTATATAATTCACATCTACAAAATCTATTTCTTAAATTTTCATTACAGATTCACATAAAAAAGTTGCAAAGAGTGTCCCTCTATTAACATTTCCCTCGTGTTTCCGACTAATTGTAATTTTTTCAAAAATTCTTTTACAGGTCATTTACAGACAAATAACTGCTGGTATCAATTTTTTTATGTGCATCTTTATTCACAATATCTTCTTATTTATATACAAAAGCAAAACAAACTACAGTTATTTCAAAGAAACTTTCTGCATATATATAATTGACATAAATCTACAAAATGTACTTTTTCAATTTTCATTACGGGGTCCAGATAAAAAAGATTGTAAAAGATCGTTACTATTTTCGTCATAATTCGGACCAATTAGATTTTTTTCAAAATTGTCTGTGTTTGTCATTTAGTAAACTAATCTTTCTAACTTCTCACGAGAATTCAGTTCTTTTGTATCATTTTTTAAACAGTTATTCTGTTTTAAACGGTGTCCGAATATTATAATGAGAATCATCGTAGATAGAAAACTTAATTTAATTCTTTATTAGATTAATTTATTTCGCTGATTCTGCATTAATCTCTTCACAATCACGTTTCCCTTCGTGTTAGCGTCGACGTTAGTGAACTGTCTATTTATGAACTAAAATGGGACACCTTGTGTACAACATTAGCTGCATGCATGAGCAGATTGCATCGGTTGCGTTTATCGTAACGACAAAATCTTCCACGGGGATCCAGGTCTACAGGCGTTATCTCTTTTGATCGCGTCTTCGTTGTTCATCCACGGTGTAATTACGTTAATCATGCGCACAGGCATGAAGTTATCGGAAGGTAGCAGTTAATACTGCACGTACCGTACACTGCTCACCTTGATATGCCACTTTCTGATGTTTAATCAACGTATTAACACTAGGTTTACGGGCTTTTCTTGCGTGAACCAGAAACCAAATCTTTCCTTCCAGAAATTGACTTGTTACTGATGACATAATTGTATATTACTAACGTATTTTTACAAATTCGGATATATTTTCGCATCATTCCATAAATAAAAGTGAGAAAAAGTTGCTGGGAAATAATAGCAATTGTTTTTGTAATTTCTCTCGTGAAATCTGAAATCCGTCAAATTGACGTGTCCCGTAAACCTAGTGTTAATTCGTGTAGAATTTCGTGACAATGAAACAACGATGCAAACATATTTTTCTTTATTCTACATTTTCTACATTGGGAACATAATTTATAACTGTGGTATTTTCAACAAAATAGACAATTCATCGACACAGTTAACTTTTACATTATTTCTCGTTGATTTAAGTAATTCTGATTTATTATTCCGAATTATTCCTAACACAGTTAACTTTCTTCTTTTTTCTTTCTTTCAAAATCGTTTGTCATTAGTAACATTTTGATCTCTGAAGTCACAGGTAACATTGTTCAATCATATTTATAAATTTTAGAACAGAGAATGAGAATAATTCATTCTGGAATGGAACTGAAACTGAAGTCTAACTTTCAGCTTATTACGAGGAAGATAGAATTCCAATTCTAGATTAGAATTCGAGAAATATTAGTGTGAAAGGGAAGAGTTCATATTGAATATCAACAGAGTGCTGTCATCAATAGAGAGCAAGAGATCACTTAATAAAAGCAAGAAAAGATAAGTATTTATTCGAGGAAAAGTTATAATTCAGATAATACACCTCTAAAATTTCTTACATATATATTACAGTTCTACAATCGAAATAATAACGAACACAATTTTCCAACTTTTCATATTACTTTGCTTATTTGGTCGATATAACTCGAGAAATATGTACATGTATAACAAACAAGTTCTTCTTAATTATTTGAAATACTTTTTACTTGAAAAATATAGAATATTAAAGAAGCAACCGTAAAATTTCAATAGAATGATAATAGAACGATAAAATTTTAATAGATAATAAGATGTAGAACAATTAACGATTCTGGATAATTGATATTTGAAAAATTCAGTACGTCAAATGTACCGAAGTCGAATAACTACTGATTTTGCTGAAAAACGAAAAGAGATGTATTATAAAAATAAGTTTCGCGAGGAATAGCGAAATTATCGGAAACTTTTTCTCGATATCATGCACACGGCTAGTTTTTTAGTCGTGTAGTCGCTTTTATCCGCAGAGTTTTCCTTCGATCGGGACTTATACGATCCATTTACCGCTGAACGATTCCTTCTATCCGGAATAATAGACAGCCGGAAAAGGCAGATGGATTGAAATGCATCCCAGAAAATTCACCGTTAGAAGTGACTTTCCTCGTCAATCAACAGTTCCATCGACGATATGACGGATACCTTCAACCAGCAGCACGTTTCACCGCGTTCCGTTATCGTAAATAATACCTTTTTTTTTTCTCTCTCTCTCTTTTTCTTTCATCTCATCTGCATTTTCAGACGGTTCCATTAGAAGATAGGTATCCACGGATAAACACGAAAATTTACTTTCGCAACTTTGAATGTCTGTGATACAGAGAATTGACGAATCTTTCGGTGATAAATGTTCTGAACGAAATTTTCGATATAAATCTATCTTCGAATGAATGATTTTGAATTAGTGATTAATGAAATAATTGTATTTAGTTTGTAATATATATTTTCAGAGTATTTCTTTGCTTCGTTATCCTTTCTTTGTCTTTTAGGCTATTTCTCCTGCGCGATAAATGTTTCTTAGTTCTTTAAAGATAGCGAGAAATATTGATAGCTTATACAAAGAGTTCATTTTAAAGAAATTCACCTTTCATACTTGCTGATATAGTAAGTATCCAAGTGTTATTATCATTAAAATGATCATTAAATATTAATTATCATTAAAATTGACTATATTCAACTGAAGTGCGAATATTCAACAAGTGAAGCACCAAAGTTAACGAAAATTCTCGATGATTTATATTACGAAGCATTGATTTTATCATGGACTCTACTTTTTCGGATTATTAAGATTGAGAATTATAATTATAATATTTGATCAATTCATTTTCATTAACTTTTGTTAATTACAATGTCCCATTTAAAACCATCTAATTGCAGAAGGTACATTTTCGACCTATTTAAAAATCCAGAATTTTTTCAATCTCTATTTTTATTGATTTATAATATACTTTTATCGAAGGTCGATAAAAATGTACTTTTTATTAATGGAACTGTGTATAAAATATCTTTAATGATATTATCAGAAGTATATAATATATATTTATATACTAAAAGGAATTGTCTCAGCTAGATCTGATGTTTGATTAATTATGCGTATGGAATCTTTCTACGATTTCATTAATTGCATTTTCCACTTTTGGATGTGTCTTGAACGAACTGAAATTGAATATTCGTTTCAAGATGTGCAGCCAGCGTTTCCAGTTAAATGTCAGTTATCAAGATTCCACTTGTTCTTATCTAATATTGCGCACTGTAAGGATACATTCGTCAAGGAAGTTTCCGCTTAATATCATCCACGCACTGACAGAGTGCTCAACAGTGAACTTGGTTCCTGTGTGCGTTTTGAAATTCTGACAAGTCTAACTAACAACGCTTCAAGCTAAATACTTGAGGAAGTATGATAAATTGAACTGCACTCGGCTTAAAACAAAAAATAAAGAGGCAGAATAATATTTCATTAAATAAAAAAATTCTTCTATTACTCTTCTTCGAAATACTAAACGCCATAGAATAATTTTTAAGACTGGAAAATTAATATTCTATAAAGGAGAAGAGTTTTTCTCATGAAACAAACTCTTTGTGCACTTATCAAAACACCAGATAGCAAATAGCTAATTCCTAACTTACTAATCTCTTAATCAGTTCAAACTCGAGAATATCTTGAGATAAACTAATCCCAGAGAACAAACGAAACCTAATTTTCCATAATTCTTAATTTACCCTTAAAATATGCTAAGAAAACATATTGCACGTGAGAACAATTAGCCTGTAACTGTCCAGTTTAGTGTGATCCTAGCTGGGTTTAGGAATCGGTATAACAATTGCTTCGTTCCATTTTCTTGGAAAGATATTATCTAACCATATGGTGTTAAATAATTCGAGAAGTATTTTAGTTCCAACAGTGGGTAGATTTTTAATTAAATCGTTAGGAATATTGTCGGGAATTGATATTCTATAAAGAGGAAGATTCTTCGTCATAGAACATGAAACATACTTCTTGCATACTTATCAGAACACTTGTTAACTGAACAACTAATTCATTCTTAACTAACTAATCCTCTAATTATTACAAAACTCGCCAATATCCCTTTTGATCCTCGTGAATGGTGTTTTCAAGGTAACAAGAAGCTTCAGAACTATCCAAACTCATGCAAACCAGGTCCCTAGACGAATCAGGGTGTGAACAACGAACAACGAGTCAAAACATCAAACGCTCACACGATCTGGAACGATAACAATTAACCTCTGCTAATTCTCGCTAACAAGGGACAATATTGGCAGAGAGGTGGCCGGAAGTTCGTCGTAGAGAGTCGATCCAATTAGTCAAGGTTACGATTTCGTCTTCGACGTCTCGACGCAATGACATAAATTCGAACATTCTGGTTGAATATCGTTCTCAGCCGACCGGCTCACCAGCGCGTACCATTTCCGTTTCCTTCGTCCCCAAACCCTTTCCCAACGCTAAGACTCAGCCTGAAGCAACGACGAGTCCTGGAACTTCCGCCGTAAACCAAAGGGGAATTGGATAGTCTGTGGGGAAACTCTGAATTTCTGCTTTTAGTCACGTAGTCGGGGTAGCGTTGTTAAGCAGAATGTGCCATTGCTTTCCTACTAGCTCGACTGTTCTACGTCGTGGATATGAACGATACCTTGTGGGGATTTGTCTCTGATTGTGATAGTAGGTTACTGATCGTTTACCGCGCCTGTTTGTGCTGCAGTTTGTTGACATATCGGCGAGGTGAGTGGTGGTCGAGAGTTGATGGAAAGATGGTTGCATTGTAGTTTCTGTATATGTATGTAACGTCTGATTTCCACATTGTCAAACTCTCGCCTCCACACATTTTACAGTCTTTGAATATTTAATTCTCGAACGTTCAGTTATTGAAATTTGGAAATTTTTAAGTATCAAGGTTTTCGAATACCTGAATATTAGAATTTTGCAATTTTCAAATATTTAGATTGTTAAATTTTCAACTATTTATATATCGAATTTCCTAAACTTTCGATTACCCAGTTTTCGAAGTTTCAGAGTGTCTAATTCTACAATTTTTTAAGAACTCTGTTATATGCTGACATTTAGTTCAACGATGTTGTTGAACAATTAATTTTCAACAGTAGAATTTTCAATGATTTATATTTTCGACTATTAAAATTCACGGTTAATCTAGTAACGGACCGGATGATGACAATGTTAGGTTAGGTTAGGTGAGGTTAGGTTCATGACAATGTTTCGTTTCGACTGCTGCCTTATTCTTACCGTTTCTAAGTCTTTTTTTAATGTAATATCTTTCCGCATATTCAAATTGCATTCTTTATGCTCTATAAACCAATTTACAAGTTGTATCACCTAATCCTTCACTTTGGCCAATTTTACTTTTTTTTTATCGAACAATTATATTATTGATTAATGGAAAAACTGAAAAAACCAATTTTGTTGAACCTGTCACTGGACAATCTCCCCTTAAAGGACTGGTCTCTTTATCTCTGCAGTTTGTACGTATTCCAAGGGTGTTTGGCATCGTGGTTACTATTGGGGCAGAGTTTGCGAGTCCCATAGAATACCTCTAGCTGCCTGTGGCCCGTTATGCTCACAGCTCTCTTTATTGCCTCGCTGAAGGATGTAGACTTAGCTTAACGGAGTGTTCCGTTCCTGCATTCTATCTCCTTTTTTTTTCCTCTTCTTCTTTTTCCCTATGGTCTCGTGGTGCACTCTGCACGGTGCCAACACAAAAGACACCAGTAATCCGCAAACGAGCTGGCGCGTTGCGTCTAACGAGGCGGCGCATTAGTCACGGCCAACGATCTGTATGAGCAGATATTACGCGTGATGCAATTTTATTTACGACGAGCGATTACGACATGCCCGCCCCAAGCTTAATCGCGTTTTTACTCCGTCGCACGCGTGCTTATTGTCGACGCTCACAAACCGGAAGTGCTGGTCCGTCTGCTCGAATTGTCCGCGGCGAGTTGATACAATGGAAAAGTGTGGATTAGAACAATATGTATATAATAATATTAATATTAATACAATAGGAATTTATATATAAGAATAATTTTAAAAAATTCATTTATTTATTTGTAGTATTCGTAGATTATTCATGTATCCAATTCGAAGCAATTCTTGATTAACAGACATAGATGTGTTTGTATCTTTAATGAAATATTCGTAAAATTTGTGTATACTATAATAAACAGCGAAGTGGAATTATTTAGTAATTTATAACTGGAATTTTGATGTACAATATTGAAAAGATATTTATATTTTTGAAAGAATTATTTAACTTTAGGAAGCAATTTGTTTATTTGAGTTAATCAAATTTTCAATTTCATTTAAATCTAACCTAACCTAGCATAACCACGTGTGCAAATATTATTCAATTGTAATTCGTGGTATTGAAACTCGAGGATTAAGTTTACGTAGAATTGCTCATTGCATCCTACAGAGTGCCTCAGATAACAAGATTAATTATACATATTAACCTATTGTATTACAGGCTTAAATTAATCTCAGAAGCCGCTTAGCGTTAAATATCCAGTTAAAATAAAGTACAATTAATACAACAATCATCCAAATCCAATCTAATTAAAACATTCCCCAGTATATCAATTGTATCAATAAACTCAAACGTTCAAACGATTCTCATTTATAAAATCCTGTTAGGATTTCTTACAATTAGTAACGGTTTATGGCACAATCGCATCAATAGGCTGTTTTTGAGTTTAGAATGTTTTTCAGGTCGTTCAATGCTCATACTTAATTGCCGAATCGTTATATTTCACACTTCATGAAACACTCGGTGTAAAACTTAACGAACAAAATCGAATTTATATATCTTAAATAGATATATAAATAAACAATCAAAACAAGGTGAATTCCATTTTTATTTTCTCGCCATATTTATTATATCCTCTTATCAGAATTTGCAACTCTTTCCATTTCTCCATAGTACATGAGTGTGTTATTATAATAAAAAAATGAAACGTTGTAATTGAAATAATTAATGGCTCGAATAAACTTCAGAAGAATTGAAAAAAAATTGTGTTTTTCCTAAATTTATCTTAATATAATCCTCTATTTATTCAACCATTTAATTTTCACGAAATCGATCATCTCCAAAATAAACGAAAAATGATTATTTTCCACTGCTGTAATAGCGTCGTTCGTGCAAAAATCCCGTGCGTAATCGAAAACCGATCGCTCGTTACTATAACTCATTAACGGCGGAACAAGAGGTCCTTACTTTTTATGTTGTCGCCGATTTGATCGTGTAATCGGAGGATTACGGGCCTCTGGAATGGGGCCGGCGTCTGCAGAAATTTATCTACAACGTCCGACTAAATCGCGTGTGCACGATCCAGCTAGGTGAGCACCTAATAGTACGTAGGTGGTCGCCACCACGTACCTGGCTGGGATTTCCAATCGTCCGGCCAGCCATGGGTTGGTTCAGTAAAGCTCTTGATGTAATTGCACTCTGTCCTACGTTTCCCACAATGATTTGCTGGCTTGAGAATTGCGCATGACCAAAATCCTGGCCTTTTCGACTCTTAACGCACAAACACCTAGATTTCTACTTTCCAATGTCTCATTTTAAGCTTCGTCGTCCATTTTTCTAATACTATGACTCGTAATAAAATACTTTCAGATCAATTAGAATTGAAATTTAGTGTAATAAAAAGAAGCTTAGTGTATAGAGAGTGAGTCATTTGACTGTGTCATTTAAATTGTCTAATTTCTCAGACAAAAAGATAGCACACGCGTGTTATCTTTAATTTCTCGTGTTAAGATCATGCTAGGCTGAAAACTATGAGTAAATTGTATCTTCTACGAATATGCAAACATATTATAGATTGACTTCACTTCAATGAGTTCTCTTAGTTGGAAGAGAAACGTATAAACTGACGAAATGATAGCACACTTTAAAAATAAAAATGTATATTTCATATAACAAAAGTATACAACATGTGTATAAAATTATATTTCTCTAATAATGTGTAGAACTTCTTTTGTTTTGTACAATTTTCACTATTCTTTTAGGTAAGGAACTATTATCAGTACTATTTCGAACATTACACATATTACAAGAATTCGACGTGACATTTGTATCCCAGTAAAGGAGCTAAATATTAATTATTACATTATATACTCCGTTGGATATTAAATAAGTAGTGTTATAACAATAGGGAATACATTTTAGAATTGTTTCTTAAACACAAATAACGTTGGTATAAAGAAACAGCAATTATTTATAACTTAATCCACTGTATTCAGTTAATTGATCGATAAAAAGAAAAACAAACGATCCATGAACTGATTATTTAAGTAAAATCAGCAATCGAAAGCCAGATTTATTACATCTGTCACGAGTTAAAGGCAGTGAGCAAGTGTAATTTCCAATTTTCATATAAATCAAACAATTATAATAACTATCCGCAACAGGAACATACGTAGAGATGCTATACTGTATTCTACTGTAAATGCAATTTCCCAGTGAACCCTGAAACTCTCTACATAAAGTAGCTCTCCCTTCTCTGTATGCATTGTGTTGTTCGAGCCTGGGAATTGTAAGTCTTGTTCAGTCCCGATCGCCAGCGGAGAAAACTAAAGTTACCCCAGTACAGTTAAACTCAGTAAGGACTATATAATTCGAGCGTGTGTTGATCTTTCAATGCTGCCAGGTCACTTTGGCACTGCCTATCGGCTAGGAAATAACGGATGCCAGGCACAATACCATCGAGACGCATAAACTTTCAAATAACCTGCAACGAAACACGTTTTCGTTCGTTCGTTCCAACAACACGGAACTTAAATTGCTCATGGCATATGGCTGGGTTTTCTATTTCTCGTTGATGACTCTGTGATTGCCTGGTTTCTTATAACTACTACTTTCTGACGTATCGATTACAGTGTTAAGTATAACTCTGTGAGGTACGACTGTAGCAGAGGAAATATTCGAAATTAGGATTTTCAAGTTATTGTTAGCAAGGGAGATCGTTGTTAACCCCTTGTCATATAACAACGAGTCATACTCGTGGTGCAGGTTATGGTAAAGGTGTGACGGTATTTAAATGTTTATCAAATTTGTATTTTTGTTGTAACCTCAGTTTCAACTAAGACAGTTGTTCTTTACGAGTCGAGTAACAGAGTCACTCATTCGAAGTCTGAACAATCATTCTAAGTCGTCTTACAGACGTATACAAAATCGTCGATCACTCGAAACGATCACGAGTATTATTTTCTATCCTCACAGCCTGCAGTGTTAACCATTTTCGTGACACAATTAATTCGTCGAGTTCATTATACGGGTATTCGATAGTAGAGCATTCGTACATAACCTAACTTAACCTAACCTAACCTAACTCTACCACTCGTTCGAAATAGTTGTCCAAGATAAATTTGGCGAGTAACAGTGAAGTCCAAGTGAAGCTACGCAGTCAAATGCTCCTATATGAACATCATCATCCGTGACGTGCACTTTGCAATTTGTTAAGATCAAAAAATACGATCACACAAAGTTAGTTCGATGTGTGACAGATGTGTAATCTCTTTACCATGTAGATAAGAATACGAGTACAAGAAAAGAATTATTCTCAATGGTACCAAATGTTCTCTTGGAAAGATTTGAATAGTCAGCTCTGTGTTATTCCATCTAACAGGATATGGAAAAAAGAAAATCCACGAAAATTCTGTTTCCACGGCACGTACACGGGACTTAAAGCGTAGGCCTTCAGGGATCGATTCAACGATCAACTTCTGACACTATTTCGACGCTACTTCGTAACGTCACTGGCTGAAAAATGAGCCTGATCAATGTTTATTGCCCCTCGTGATCTCGAGAAAAATTGGCCGGATTTATTCGAAACGTGAGCGTTCATTTTAACGCGGACATTGTATTACACTCGGCTCCGCGGGAAATTTTAAGCAGGGAAACGCGTGCAATTTCCCTCCGGTGTTGTAAACAAAGACCATTCCTACGTTTACATCTTCCCGCAGAATTGAATAACATCAATCTTTCTGCAGTATTTTCAAAATGAAATTAACATCACCGCTAAATGAGAGTATAAATGCTTTCACTTCTCGAAGTTGACATTTCCCTTGACCTGTTGAACTGCTTTGAAAGTAAAACTAAAGTAATTCACTTGAAAAGATGAAAGAAAAACGTTTCGAAGTTACCAAATCAATCATTTCTCTCTGCTTAGTTTTTAAACATTCTTTTATAATAATTAAACATCTGTAAAATCTCATTAAGACGCGTATAGAAAATCACAGTTTGCAAAATAACGAAGAATTACATCCGTATTGTAAACGTAGTTCAAACTTCATTGTTATTAACAGGTTGCAACGAATAATAATCATGTTTAAAATGATTGTTTACGATCGAATGGACATTCGTACATTCGATACACCTTTTTTCACCATTTCGTACGGTTAAATTTTGTCAGAGCTGTTGATGCTGTACGCTTTTGAATATTAGTGAACAATTTTAATTCAGCTTAACCTAGATATCCCTGTAATTAAACTATACCGTATCAAGTTTGATGACATAATAAATCAAAAAGGTTCACGTTACACGTTAGCAAGTTTTTCTTCAAAGAACGCTTATATTTATAATAAATTTGTATAATATAAACGTATTGCTACAGTATATACCTTTTAATAGTTAAAATTGTACTATCTTCTACTAAAACAACACGTCTTATCTCATTTGAAAATGTATGATCTGTGAATTTTGTACAGTAGTTGCATCTAAGCGTGATATTTGGACGATCCTTTATATTTACAACACCATAGAGAATTGAACTCTTACTCTGAACCGCAAATCTGTGGCAGCCAAACTTCCCTGAGCATATAAGATGGAACATGGTGCATCTTAATACACGAAATAAGCTCTATCCGACGTGAACACAACGGCGATACTATCGCGGTAAATCAGCGTTCAATTCAGAATCTAAATAATCCTGAGCTAAACGTGTCGATCTCGAGAACACAAGCAATCTGTTAGTTGGAAGCACATAGGAGTGTCTGAAATGCAGGGAAACCTGTTTCCTGGATTGTGCCGACCTCCTGGCATCAGATTCGACTCGAGACATCGATTCACGTTGAATTAGGTGGCTAGCTGAAAATTTTGGCTATCCGACATGCATTGGACTCTGTTCAATTACAAGCTCTTCCTCTACCTTGTGCTCGAGAATCCCGGAAATCTCGGAACGGCCGAATTAATCGGGATCACGATGAAATTGCTCGGGGTTTATGAGATTGTGCTCTTGCCAGTCCTATCGGAAAATCTTGTATCTTTGACGAACCAATTTCGAATATGTCGCTGAAAATATGTCACGTTCGATTCGATGATCAAATTGTTATTTGTCTGTTACGAATGATTGGCTACAGATTGTCAGGATCTTAGAGGTTAGGTATTAGATAAGAAATATGAAACAGGAAAAAATATACAGAGTGTCGTATTTTTCTTTTTTTTTTTCAATTATTAATGTTCAGCCATTTGGATTTTTATTCGTAGATTTTTGTTTTTTATTATAATCTCTATTTTAACTTGCTCTACACAATTCCATCTTCATTTACATTATTATGTATTAAATATCAAATATAAGACTGTATCGTATATTAGATATAAAAGGATTTACATGTGTAAATAAGTTATCATTATTACTAGAACATAATTTTGAAATTTTTCTGAAAACTGAATTCTAAAAATTAGAAAGATGTAAGTCTTCATGTGTATTACATCTTCAAATGTATTATCCACTTCCTCGAGAATTAAACAATAACATTTAATACCTTCAAATTTATCATCTACATCCTCGAGAATTAAAAACTAAATTTAATCATTTCAATTTTATCATCCACTTCCTCAGAAACTAACTAATTTCTCAAATCTGTTAGTTGAATTTTCCACCAATTTTCCAGAAATGATAAAAATAACGAAAACTTACATCCCCATAAAATTCTTCACTCCCTAAATCTCGTTTCTCCCTCCATCTCTTTTTCAAACTCGATTCTTCCTTGAACTATCAAAGGAACACCCGTATTCCTTCGTTAACAAGATTATCCAGTCGAATTTGTTCCACACAACTGGCAACAAATTCCTCAACTCCAGTTATCGAGCGTAACTGCTGCGTCACGAGGTTCGACAGTTTGTAAGCGCAGAGCAAGTGGAAAAGGTAAGTGTGTCGTCAGACTTCTCGAGTGAGGTAGTTCCGGTGGCTGGCCGGTTACACTGGCATGGCGTCGTATTCAAAGGGAAGCTGGGAACGTAGGAAGGAAGTCGAAACGCCTTGACTGTAGCTGAAAACGGATTACCGCTATTACCTTCGACAGCTTCTTAATGGCGCCGCGACGGCGTAAATTTTCGTTGATCGAGCCCACCTTTATCGCGTTCTGATTCGTCACGAAGGAACGAGAGGTAATTTTGCTTTCGAAAACGTTCTCCATTCGAAAGCTCCAAAATCGTCAGAGTGAAATCATTGATACCATGTTTGGTATTTTCCATTAATATTGTACAATTTACTATTTCAATATTAACCAGACAACTTTAATTTGCTCCATCAAGCTCTTATAAGACAGTTGCCTAATATAAGGACGATTTCGAAGATACAGTGATGTAATATCTAATTTAAAAAAAGATGTATTCTACTCTCGATAAACTACTACGAGAAAATGCAAAAAATTGCATAAAATAAGTAACTACATACTGCAAAAATTACGATGGATATTTATTTAAAATATTAGAATATAGTGCATTCGAATATATAATTTGTTTAAAGTGAGTTGTAATACAAATGTTTCATTTTTTAACGATAAAACTTTTTGTTTGTGTATATTATTCTATTGGTGAGAAAAGTATATCAAAAAATATTGTAAAAATAGAAAATACAGTAAATTTTGTAAATTTTAATTATAAAAATGTTGCAAATTTTACTACGAAAGCTGCAAAAAATTGTACAAGGATAGTAACCACATATTACTAAGCTTACGATGAATTTTCGCTTAAAAAGTTTCAATATAGTGCATGGTAACATGTAATTTTTGAAAAGAGTGTTTTAATAAAAATTTTTCCATTTTTTCACGATAAAACTTTGTACTCGTGAATGTTCCAATTATGTACGCTGTTCAAAATTTTGTAGTCGTAGATCTTTCTCTAATTTTAACCATTATAAACGAAATGCAAAATACTGATCCTGGATGACCATCGTGAAAATCAACATAATTTTAATATAACTCACCTAATCTAAAATGTACGATTTAATCCCTCTCTTTTTCTCGTGACGTTCGTTCCTTGTTCAATTTTATTAATAAAATTCGGTAAATCACACTCTCCTGTTTATCTCTCCAAAATTGTTAACCGAAATAGTATATTTGCCTAAAAGCTGTCGTCTGTAGGGAATATATATTTCTCTGTAATATTTCGTCATGATTCGAGTTCACTCCCAGTGAAAAATCAGCCAATTTGTCGCTGGTGTTCTGCTAAATGAAAACGTATTGCCCGAAATAATTACAGAGACGTGCGCCAGAAACGAGACGAGCAAGCGTGGCCAGAGGAAGAAAGAAAGAAAAAAGGAAAAGCAGCACACAGTCTCGTGCAAACAACGCGAATATTAAAAAGCACATTCCCCTACGACGGGAAAAAAAGACTTTATTCAAGGAACGACGTAGACATTTGCGTTAATAGCAAAGGAAGGAATTAATTTTTAATACCAGCGCACTTCCACCGTTTTTCCAGCTTAAAATCTCGTTTCACAAGCTTTTTTTTCCCCCCTTGAACATTAAGCTCGTTTAATTTTTCCTACGTCAGATTAATTAACCCTTCTAACACGTGAAACAATAATCGAAGACTGGGCATAAAAATTCTGTGCGTGTCGAAAGTGAACAACTTTCTTCGTTATCATTCTGTTATATATTAACGAAATATACGAAAGCTTATTTTTCACGTGTGTCATACTAGGTTATACAGAGTGAATCAGATGAAGCAATAGAAACTGTTTGCTTTGAATATCTATCAACGTTTATTTGAAATTTCTGGTGAAAAAATGTGTGTCATTTGGAATAATAGTGGTGTATTTTCAATTTTATTAAAAATAAAATTGTATCACATACATAGATGTTTAAAACAATCTTAAAATGTCAATGTAACAATGTACTCTCTCTCTCTGTGTATACTGTTTTCATCGAAATGAAAAATTATGCGATTTTTTTTTTATTTAAGTATGAGATAATAGCTTCAGTTGCACGTTCGAATTTTCGGAAAAAGTAATTCGTTACAAAATAGTGTGTCTGCGAAGAATCAGTGAAAAATCACCATATTTTTTTAATTGCCTAATTAAAAGTTGTCGTACATGCAACGAAAGAGAATATTGTTAGGAGCTATCACTCTAAATTTTAAACAAATCGGATGAAAGTTCACCGAATTACTGGTGCACACAGATTAAAAATCTCAGTTCCGAGAAAAATGCAATTAAAACTTTGCAACAAGTCATCTATGGTATAACGTTAACATTTTTCAACTTTCCTTTCAACTTGCAATCCACCTAAACATTTTCTCAATTTTTTATCTTCATAAAGAGATGTGATCACAGTAATTACGTTTTCTGGTAATGCATTTCTGTGATTATAATTATTTAAATGAACCGCTACTTCATTAAAGCTTCTGTAACTTTTTACTAGAATATTTGAAAGACTCATTCTAGAAATCGTAAACATTAAAAGAAAAACCATCATAGTGATTTTTTCGATAAAGAATCCCATATCGAGTGTCTCTGTAAGTGTGAATGCAACAAACATAATAACTGCAATATTTAAAAGTTTATAACTTGAGTTTCGTTAATTAACAAGAAAGGAAAAGGATATAGCTATTGATATGTGCGCACTTTTCATATCTTCAATTTTCTCTCGTGTTTCTCGATACGACGAAAATATCCAGGTGAAGTTTTGTTGCCCGTGAAGAAATATTTGTTTCCTATTGTCCATGCTGGTTTCCTCGCGTTTGTGTACGCGGTCTTTATGCTGTATTGCACAAGCGTAATTGCTGCGGAACAAATGAGCCCTGGCTTTTCTCTCCGTGTCTCCTCGCAAGGAATTAAAAATTTCACCGAGCCACCACCTTACCGTCCGACAAATTACGCCTTTCGCTACTGCGGCAACGAGACCGTTCACGCCAGATGCGTCTGCACGACTTTTCATCCGTCGCACAATAAAATACGAGGAGGAATTTATAATTTCCAGAAGTACACCATAGGGCGCGTGTCTGACACCAACAATCATCATCCTGTCTACAGTTTTATATTCATCAAAGCCTCTTTGCATTTTTATCCTCTGAATATTAAAAAACGTTGCATCTGATTAAAAGTTATTACCAGAATTACATATAGGAGATGTAGATCTCCTGGTTTGACATAATTCAAAAATTTGGAATTCTCTGTGCTCTTGAAATGGTTCTCGTACAATTTGAGAGTCTTAGGAATGATAGCACGTGACGTGGATGCAGTAGAAGGAATTGTACTTAAGTGAATGAGTCTTAGACACATTTTATTTTGAATAAAATTTTAAATAACGAATTGTTTCAATTAATTTGTTATTTTTATTTTAAGAGTAACGTAGATGTAGTATTTGGATTTTTTCGTGGGGTTCAAATAGTTTGTTATTAGAGTTAATTAAGTTATTCGAATTCATTCATTTCTGTTTGACCACAAGAAATTTGTCAATTTAATGTCCATGAACTTTTATAACGTAATTAATGTAAATTAATGAAATTCGTAAACTTAATTTTTAGGCATTTTTATAATTTAAATTATGTAAATTAATGAAATTCGTAAACTTAGTGTTCGTGAGTTTTCATAATTTAGATAATGTATATTAATAAGATTTGCAAACTTAATGTTCGTGAATTTTTATAATCTAAATAATGTAAATTAAAGGAACTCGTGAACTTAATTTTCATTAATTTTTATAATATAACCAAATAAATTAACACACAATTATTTCAAATAACATATACATGATATATTATTAAAATAGTAATTTTATTTTAAAGTTTACAGTAAACTATTCTTCAAATTATCTAGCACTTTTCGACAATTGAAATTCTCTTTCAACATCAATACTAATTCTACGATAATCAATACGAAATTAAACGACGTCGCTATTAAAAATTCAATTTTTTCCCATTTGGTGCACAATTCCCTGTTCTATAAATCACGAAGCCGAGGAAAAAGCACTCAGTCTTTATCAATCTGATATCCAAGTAATTATTCCCGATACTCTCCGTTCGAGTATCTAAGTAGAGGTGTATTAAGCTGCTCAGCCAAGTAGTATAGGACCGTATCCAGTCGGACGGTTGATGTACGAGCATGTGTTATCGCGAAGTGGCGCAGAACGATGCGTGGGCGGGCAAGTATGAAACTACGTGATCAGATAAGTGGTACGAGACTGTATGCAGCGGGACACATTGAAACAGGAACGTTTACGACACCACAGTGGGAGTTTTGAATCAAATAAGTAGAACAGGTGTGCGCATGGTCGAACAAGTAACCAGTAGGTGCGTAGAACTTTGAAACGAGTAATGTGTCACGGTGTATGGCTAAACAAGTAGATTATACCGAGTACCATAACCAGACTAAGCGATTACAGGTTGAATGTGGTCAGACAAGTAGATTATACGCGGTGTTTGATCAAAGGTCGGCGTGGATGTGTATTCAGTCTAGGGAAGTAGAATGAAGACGTTCCATGCCAAGTAGAATAGAGACGGTTACTAGTCAGACAAATAGCTTATGATGCAATGTAGTTGGTCGAGTCGAATAGTGGTACATAAAGGCACGTAGTTTAGAGATCTTGTCAGCATAGTGTAATGGTTCAGGGACGAGAAGGGTGCTTGCAATTGGGAGAGTAGAATGGGAGTGATATGTAGTCAGACAAGTGAAATAGAGACGGCGTGCAATTTGACAAGTAGAATGGGTCAGTGAGTGATTGATATGGTAGAACTGCTTTTAGGAGAGAAGGTGTATTTTACGCGTGAAGTACATTCCGATATTTATTTGTAAAGTAGTTTTTGAAACATGTACTCGTATTCTTTCTTTACGTAGTGACTTTCGCTACGTTTAAAGAGTGAAAATTGTGGGATCACAGATGATCGCTGAATTGAATTCACACACACACATATATATCAATATTTATTTAATCATAACCAAATTCGCTCATTCAGATGATTCTTTTTTTTAACTTTTTACTCTCTTCTAACTCACTCACTCAGTAGTTCTTATCAATAATAAATGCTCCTAGATTATGTGGCTAAACTCCTTCTTAACAGACGTAGTCTTGTTGAACCTCAAACTATTCCTTAAAAATTTGCAATGAAGAGACTTCACGAATCTATGGTAATATGAGCTTTTTAGAAAAAAAGATACACTGATTGTGAGTTTGATGGTCAAGAATATACTGGTTTTTAATTGAGAGTCTTCTCTTTTATATGTTTAAGATGGGTCGATAATACTGTAATTTGGTAGGTTTTATCTTGGCTATTATAAATGCCTGGAGGTTTTAGTGTCCAGATGTGAGAATCTTCGAATTTTGGTGTTATAAACCGATTTGCAGGTCCTGTCACCTAATCCCTCGCTTCTGTCAATTTTAATGTTTTACAGCCATACAATAGATTCATCTCAAAATATCTGTCTTTCGTTCTATCGATTTTTCTCTTTAAAATTCGATTACATATTTGAACAGTGATATCATGCTGTAGAAGTTGGAGTAAGCCTTTTCCTTTCGCACGATGTCCCGCAGGAAATACGATCTCGGACGTCGACGAAAAATGTTATCGAATTCCGGTAAAAATGCCTCCCTTCTGGCGTAGAAATAACGTCGAGGAACGAGGCTAACGATCGCCACGGCCTATCTTCTGGTCCTTCTTATTGGCCCATTATGCACGACTTCAGCGATTTCGACTACCAGTCTCGGATATTCGAGCCAGATTGCATTAAGTATCGCGTTTAACTGCCCGCATACTGGGTCGGCTTTTATCTACGAAATAGATGTTTGTTCTTCGTTTAAGTGATTCGAAACTCGAATCGTTTGAGGGATAGAAATGGACATTTATGTGTAATTGTAAAAGAAATACAAGGTTCTTGAAAAAATAAATAATTTCAAGGTATTCGATGACTAAAACAAGATAATTTGTTAGTACAAATGAAAGTTGAATTGCTTTGCGAAATTACTTTCATTGCTTGTACGAGAAAATTAGAACGACGTTACAAAGACACACAGATTTTGATTGAAAATCGATTTTAATGAAACTTTGGTACACAGTAGTTCTCAAAAAATATTTCACACACATTTTCCTTCTTTTTTTGTCATCGTCGTTAGTAGTAGTAACTAAAATAGTAAAATTGTAATGATGAAATTCAAGTGTATTTAGAAATTTTGTATTTTTCAACATTAACAGCGCCACTCGTCGATAAAATATGCGTTCGATCGGCAATGTGTTAATATTCCAAAGAAATGCGACGAAACTTCTTATCGTCACGTTTTTCGTGTAGATTAGCAATCGTGCTATGCACTTTCGCGCAGAAAGATTACGCTTAGAAGGCGTACGAACGGAAATTCTAATTAAGTCAAGAGTAAACTAGGTTAAGGTGTTCCAGATTTTTTCCCCTTCTCCTCTTCGCCTGTTCCTCTTTATACAGCTACAGAGAAACTTTGCAATTCCTCGTATCTTCTAAGTTTAATTACAAAATAGATCTTGGCAACCGGCTGCCACGCAGCCAGTCCCCTGTGTAACTTATAAACTCTCGTAACTCGATAATTACATAAGTTTCAACATTCATTACGCAACTTTTAACGCGTACCTTTGTGCTTCATTATGTTATCAAACTTGACGCGGTATAATTTAATTACCGGGATATCTGCTGCAATTTTGTGGCGCGTTAACCTGTGTCAAAATTGTTCAACAACATTCTGAAGCGTACGCATGCACAGTGTGAACAGGTTTCAGAGCAAATGTAAATTCACAGGCGTAAGTAGAGATACAGAGTTGAAATATCAATGAAAATCGAGATTAGTGATAAGTTTAGGTGAGCAGAGATGAATAATTCAAAATTCGAGACATTCGTGTCAGAATTATACATAACCTTTAATCGTAGTATGGTAAACAGGATCTTTCCTTTTTCTTCTTCTCGTACGCATAATTTCCTACGGAGAATTTTAATTTCATCGGCACCGAATAAATTTCATCTCTGCACCTCTCGTAAATTTATGTACCGAGAGTTCACGCCGAAGTTCGTATTTAAAAATTTATGGAATACGTAATGCGGCCGAGGGAAAAAAGCTTGAAGTAGTACAGGTCGGTACATAGCCAGACGGCGAGCGAACGAAACGAACTATTCGCAAACAAATTCTTAATTGCTTTGAAACTGGTATTAATTAGTTATTAACTGGCGTGTACGTGTTGCAGTATTCATTATCAAGCCGTTTCACACGCTGATAATGAACTGGTAAGAGCACACCAAGCTCGAATTGAATTTAAAAGCGATACAGGAAACAGGCTAATGCTGCTCCTCGTGAACTATTAAGAAACAGGCTAGTTTCGAACTTAAACATCGTGTATCGTTTCTATCATGTTCATTCGAAACGGATATTCAATGTTTAATAATTTTTCCATCCTATTTACTGGAAAATTTATTGACTTTTACTAGAAGTTCCTGAAGAATGTGTTCTTTGAGTTAAGTATTATTTAACTCTTGTAAGATGTAAGGCAGATTGAACGAGAGATGGTGTTTGGGTCTGTTTGAACCCGTAGAAACAATTACAATTTGCATTGGCACAATGAATGGAAAATTATAGTATTCTGCTCCATATTTTCTATCTATTAATCAGAAAGTTTCGTCTGTAGTTTATATTTGTAAATTATCGTAAAAAGAAAAGGTAGCACAACAATTTGATGTAAAAATGTAAAGTGTACTATCCTGTCGAGAATGCAAGATTTTAAGTGGCCGATGGTTTAGTAACAAGTTCATTCGGCCAAGTCGACTTTGCTGGTTAAAGTTGCTAAGTATGCTAGCCACGTGCGAACTTCTGCCATGATCTCACGTTCCTAGCGATAGGTACGAACTTTCCGCTCGTTCTGATCTCGATTCGAAAATTTGACTTCTGCTAGGTATTCTTAAGGGCTTGCGAATGTGGGGAGCTAGGTAGAACTTTCTACGACGATTTTCCTTCCTCTTACGCGAGTCCTGTGTAATACTTCCACGTGGGATAACGAGTTTGTCCAAGTTTAATTAGAATTTCAGAATTCTTTGGATCTGTGCAAATGGAATATCAATTGAAACAATTATAATAGTGATCAGTAAAATTCCACCATTCCGTAACTTCCGGTACTAGCCATTTAACACTTTTTATGAGTTATGTCATGCATTAAAATAACGAATTATCTTAAGTTAACGATATATTTACTAGTTTTAAGAATTCTAATATTTCACTTTATGCATATTACTAATTTTACAATCAGGAGAATTAGGAACGTAATTAGTTTTTAAGTACTTCATCTCTGCTCAATAGTAATTGACGTGTAATCGTGATTCTTCGGATTGAAAATTGACAAATGGACAATAGAACGATCTCAACATACTAAACTTTCAAACTTTCAATATTTCATTTACACACCGTTATTTTTGCAAACTTTTTCAAGTTGTTTCATTGTTGAAATACTTTAACTATTAACCGTTTGAGTCTCAGGCAGCTCGATCGAGCTTTTCAGATTTCACGTCCAAGAAAATTCACGATATTTTGAGCGATATAGAAAACCGATGGTGTATTTTCATTTTACCGAAGTCAACTATTGCTATTTAATTACTTATTTCTCCTATTAATCATATAAGTAATATATTTTGCTTCAAGTTGTCGTAATTTTCAATCTAAGATAAATTAAGAAAATATATTATATTGCGCAGCTTGGGTCATTTCAACGCTATTTCTTCAATGACCCCTGAGACTCAAAGGATTAACTCGTTCTTTCTTTACTTCCTAACTCGTTCCTTATTCAATTTTGATTATCATTTAAAATTGAATTTTCAAACTTTTATTCTGAGATCTTACCAAACTACATCCAGTTTGGCTCGACACTTTTCGCTTCGACTTAACTTTCTTCAGTCGACGCTAAAAGGATTAAGAATCTTATAAAGGCTCATTTAAATTCAACGTCTAAATAACAACTAATTATCATTCTAACGAATGTGTTGTAAATTTGAAAAAGAAGTATGTATTTATGAGTGATATTCTTGAACAGAAAATGAATTTCTGAAATTGAAGAAAGGAAAACATTTATTTGATAGAAAATAGCAGAGCTGCTACTAGTACGAGTCTCGTCGATGGTCGAATTTCATTAGAAACGAATGGGACGACCATTGAAACTGGTGTCTAGACGAGTTTATGATACCCAAACGTTCCATAAAGTCGGCGTTTCTCGCGACTTTTAATTTATCTAGAATCGTCTAGCGATGTTCACTGGCAGAGACGAGTGTCGAGAAGGGAAAAAGAAGAGATATGGTTGTCTCGTTGTCTAGCCTGAAGTCTTGTCTGGTCTCGTTAGCCAGTACAAAGAAGCCACTCTATTTCTTATTTACTTCCGGAGCATAATTTAAACCTACTCGTAATAAAACGCCGTTTCAACTTTGGATATTCGACATTTGGAACGTTCAATTCGACGCGATGACAAAACGGGAATATATTTGTAAATTTTCCAACGCGACGTCATAAATGTGCGGATGATAGTTCTGCATCAGCTATATTTTGTCAGAGTGAATTTAATTTTAGAGTTCTCCTTTTCCCCCCAGAAGTGTCTGGAATTTTCTCTCGAGTGTACTGGGATTAAATTTGAATTGTATTAGGTTGTTGCACGTGAAATGACGGTTTTCTCATACTGGCAGTTTCCGTTTTATTTTCATGAATTAGAACCCGGTTTATTGTTGTACGATAAAGTGAAACCTACGATCTACCATTTTCAAATGCAACACTTATCTCGTTGTGAAAACTACCTTGATATATTTCACTTCGAAATCCTATTTCATCCTTTCTTTATTTTTCATTAGAAAAAAAGGTATTAGTTTGTTTAATTATACCCTACATTTTTACTACTATATTTATTTATTTATCTGCATATTATATGAGATTTGCTTAGACGTCACTGGGTTTTTGTATAAATTTTCGCTTAAAAATCGAAACATAAGATGATGGATTCTAACTGAACCAAGAAAATGAACAGTCAGATACATATAGCAAAGGGAAATTTACAAATTCTGAGAGTTTTTTCATCAAATCTCATATTTGCGCTTGAAAACTTTATCTAAATGTATCAAACCTAGTAATTTACCCGAAAAAGTCCACAGTTTCACTCTCGAGAAGAACAATAACCATAGTAGCATTGAATTTCTTCGTTTGTTAATTAGTTACACGAAAGACAAGGACGAATCCCATCGGCGTTCACGTCTTGCTGGTTTAGCAACGTGCATCCAAAAGAATGCGCTCTTTTCGAACAAAAGAACGTTGAGAACGAACTGATTTACTACCGTGCATAATTTTCATCCTGGCATTAAATTAATATTTCCAGGGCTTTTGTTCACCCGTTCCCACATAACCAACCGAAGAAAAGAATCTTGATGAATGCGGTTCCTTTTGCGGATCTCTGTTCAACTATAAAACGGACCACCGTTCTTAGACACGACTTCCTCGTCCAACGAAGAAAGAGTCCTTTTCAAACACGAATTCCTCGGCCCTCCGTTTATGGCAGATATTAGGGGCGTGTTGCTTCACCGGAAGCCACGCTAGGAGGAGAACAGACAGTTTCTGGTGAATTAAAATGCGCGCGAAAATTAGTGTCCCGTCATTGGTTACTTAACCCTTTGAAACTGTTTCTCATTGACCTTCATTTAGAAATTCTCAGAAGAGAAAAAAACAAATTCGTTTGGTTCCTTAAAATTCTTATATAGAGGAAATTAATTAAGGGAAACGGAGAAATTATGGTTAGCAGTTACCTGATTTAAGGTTAGGTAGGCTGTAATTATAGGATATACGGTGTCTCATGGTGTTGAAAATTAGAAAAGGAAGTTTATGGTAAGATGCTAACCTAGATCACGGAATGAGACTACTCTAATCGAGTATTTTTACGTCTATGTCGTGAATAGTTTTACTGTGTCACTGAGTGTTAATGAAACTCATTTGTGACAATGCTTCAGTGTGTTTTATCGTTAATTGGGGAAACAGAGTCATCGATAAATGAAGAGGAAGGCTTTTTGAAATCTATAGAAGTAGGAAAGTCGAATAGCCTGTGATTTTCATTAGATATATAGAATGTAACTCTTGTGTAAAAAAGTCCACGATCAAAGAAAATTTATTACCAATTTCAGCTATTCAGATAGGTTTGTGTAATCAAATTTTGCTAGCCTAATGTTACGATTCAGTCATAACAGAAGGAAAAAAGTGAAGTATGGTGTGAACACAAGAAATAGCTCACATTTCTAGCCACGTATAATTATACAGAGCGGTTTCTCTTCAGTAGGATTTCATTGATCCTTTGTGACATGGTAATCCAATACGATTATGGGTCTTTCTGATAGTGAATCGAGACAGTTGGCTACCCATAGAGACGATCTAATTTACAAGTGTTTGTTAACGGATGTAATCCCACAAACGACGTTTCCTCGTGTTTTCGTTAGCCTCGTGTACGTTAAACGAAACGAAAAACAGTGTTCTGCAATGTACGATCTACGTAGAACGAACGTTAAACAAATTACAAACACAGTGAGTGAGAGAAGACGAGTAGAAAAGTCGGAAGTTTCAGAAGAAAAAAGAAAAGAAATGAAAAATAGCTAAACTGTCCACCGTAACTCGACACGCTTAAGTGCTTCAACTCTTCAACGAGACTTCCTTCCAAGTTGTAATGAAAAAGAAGAACCAAGAGAGGATGCTACGTAACTTCCTGCGGAACTTGAAAATTTTGATATCACACGCGAGAATTACGGGGAATAACTTTTTGTGGAAGTTGCAAGTGTAATCGAACGTGACACCTTAAAAATTTACTCTAACTTTGGATTTCGACCAGTTAACTTCGTTTCCCTGTACTTTATACTTTTACCACGTCGAGTGTTTTTCTATGGAGAACAAGCGTGGATCACGTGGACAGTTTATGGCGTTGAAGAACATGTGACGAGCATATAGAAAAATCGTGATTACTCTTTATTTACAAAATATGGAGTGTTTGTTGGCAAAAATAGTGCAAATATCAATGATAATATAATTTAAATTACTATTTGAAGCTTCCAGGGTTGAACCCTGTATTCAACGTTTTCCCAAGATTGCAATATAGCAGATTTTTGATTTTCTGATTCTCTCTATCATTCCTCCACCTTCTACCATAACCTCACCTTCACAACAATAATTCAGAGACGTCTAGTATACGCGTATCAAAACGTAATCGAGAAATCAACGGTAATGGCGTTCATTCGTTATACGTGTATGTATATTTGTGTATCGCGTAACCAATTCTCTCAATGTCATCATCCGTGACCACAAATCCTCTCCTCTTCCTCCCTATATGTAAAAGTCTCGCGTTACACAATTCCAATTGATTTTCTCATGAAGAATTCAGGTAGGTGGTTATCGAACCAGGTCCATTTACAATCCTATTGAATCAAACATATTCGTAATACGTAGAACACGAAACGAAACAAGAGGTGAACACGTTGAACAGCTCTCGTTCTTGAAATATTTATACGTAAGCCTAGTAATTGCGAACCGGTTTCAACTGTAACTTCATCGTGCTCCCACGGCACGTTTCCATCCGCTCGCGCGGTTTCCATGCAAATTCACTTTTAACTGCGAGTTACCATAGCCGGACAGCCGACTTTTAACGACATCGTTATCGCCATTATTGGCTACATATTGCCCGTTAAGCCCTTTCACTCATAAAGCAGATTGAACCAGAGCTAGTATTTTGACGCTTCGTAATCCTATACCGTTGTATTTCGAATAATTTCAACGAGCTTAAGAGACGTTCAGCCATGTTTGTATCACGTCGTTCGACACTATTCCGTTTCGCGTGTTTGAATATACTTCACTGGAATTTACACGCAGAGAAAGAGTAGAGAGATCTTTTCTACTGGCCGATTCAACGCCACCCTTTCAATCTTGAGACGTTTACGTTTCGCACTTTCCACCACGAAGTCTCACTGAATCATTCAGTGTCTTATTTGCTGTCTTCTTGCTGCACGTTCTTGGATCACTTTTCTTCCTTTTTCCTTCTTCTTGGTTATTTCCATAACGAAAACCTGGTTTTCAAAAGCTTCATTGCAAAAGTAAATTAATATAATAAAAAAGATACTCGGTGTGCAAATGGTTAATTGTTATTCGTGTTGTATCGAAACAAATGGCGACTGAAAGTCGCCTCTCGAATGGAAAAGATTAATATTTTTATATCGATGTTTTAAGAAATGCAATTTCTGTAGATATTAAATAAGAGAATTAATTTGGCTCAAAATAAATTCCTGAAAATAGCTTTTATATTCAGCTGTCATTGTGATTTCCCTTCATAATTGGAGAAATAGTGCAATGCTTCTTCCTGGGACCCAAAATGGCGTCAGAGAACTGAAGTTTGCTTCGCCGGACTATAGGAAAGGATAGAATGATTCTCGATAAATGAAATTTCATTAGTAGACGACACTTGACATAAGTGAAAACGAATTTTTCACGGAGTGGAAATTTCTCGGTCGATTTTTTAACGAAATGTACAGATCCAACTTCCACATGCAATTATAATGTAATTATCGTGGCGATTACACGGCTGCGTACAACAGTAGCGATAAATTTTCGGCGATTCGCATTACTTTCGGTGCATTAATCACAGTTAATTGCCCAGCTGCCGTGTAAATAATTTTTTGAATCAACATACAAACAATTGCACCGTCGAATTTCTAGCCAACGTTGCGCCAACAACGATACTACATCCATGGATGATTAACTTCACTCGAAACGTAGATATATTATGCAGAATTGTCAAGAACGTGCGAATTAAACAGAATTTTTATTCGAAAGATACGCGATGAAATGTGACTGTGTCAATAATTTCTTGACTTCCTGTATATCACAATTCCCCATTACAGGACACAATAATTAACACGAAAGTGTTTTACAGATGGGAAGGGCCGTTTCAGAAAATGTGACGCTAATTCCTCTCCAATCTGTAAAACACTTTCGTGTTTTAAAAATGTACAGAGGTATATTTAATTCTTTTTTCGACAAGTATGTCTAAATGAAAACCACAGAGGCGTCTTCGTTTCAGAATCTCGTAATAATTTGCGATTCGAATCGAAAGATAAATCATCCAGAGCGTGTCTCGTAGCTTCTTCGTGAGTACTGTATGTAAGATTCACCCTTCTTCCTCGTGTATAAACTACCCTCACCACTCGGTGATCCTATGTCGGGTTAATTTCTCAATTTCGCGCACGAAACTTTTGAAGGATCGTCATGGAACGCTCGAGCCACCGCGAGCTATCGATTTCAACGATAGTACTCTCACCACTCGTGGAGGATCCGCTAGACGTTAGGTGATTAACGAATCTCCTGTGGAGAAGAGATGGGAAGAGTAGTTCTCTGGTGGAAGCTGAGGAAGGATAGTTTAGATAGGTCGCGAGTTTATGACTGGTAATACGCGACGCACCAGGAAGAAAATTAATTATGTGTGGCGGGTCGGAGAGCAAATAGGACGAAGTGTAAGTTCAAGCAGTTGCAGGAGGATTTTCGTGGATGTTGAGCTTGAAACGAACAGGTTTCGAACGAATGGAGTTACAGTCAGATCATATTAATATTTGTGAGATGTTGATTTAGACAAAGTTGCTTTTCACGGAATTTGTTTAAAGGTGTAAATATGGTAATTGATGCACGATGACTTATTATAGATTCTTGCGCCTGAATTCAGAGTTTGAGTGATTCTGTGTTTGAATTAAGAGCCTATGTGTTTCTTGCGTGTTAAGTAAAGCGTTGAGAGCAGAAACGATGGAATTTACATTTTCTTTCGTCCTATGTTATTTTTGAAAATTACTTTTTGCACAGTAGTTGTGGTTTATTTATGTTTTATTAGTAGGAATGTTATTGTTCTGTAGTATATATGTAACTGTTGTCGTCTTCTTTAAGCCAGAGGTATGAATATGTAAATTTTTCGTTTTTGAGTTGATGTGTATACTGAACGAAGTCTTTCAAAATTTATTTCACAGTTGTAGGTAAAAATTTCGAAGACATTGTTATTTTGTTAGAAATAATAATAGTACTATATTATATTATATGCATATATGCTCCTTTATTTCTTAGGTATTGGAGTGTTATATGGTTTAGGATTCATCAATCTTACAGCAATAAACTTTTTACAAACTAATTAACAAAAATACACAATTATAACGTTATTTTACTAAACTAAAGTAACATATATGGTAAGTAATTCTATTAGAAATACAAGAGAAGGGAAGTAAGTTTAGGCAATGGTAAAGTTTGAAACTTATTCCCTCGAGAAGTGCTGTTGTCGAATTCGTTGTTTCTATTTTTAACGCCTAAAGTGTAGTGCTTGAAATTGGCTATAAAAATATTGAGGGAATTCCAATTCCATTCTGAACTTATTCTTGTTCTGGAAAATTTGACAAACATTTTGTACGAAAAAGAAATGATTGCATTGTACTAAATGTAATATTTGAAATTGGTTACGAAAACTTTGGAGAAATGAAATTCAATACTGAACACATTGTTCCTGAAAGTTTCGACTTAGTTATAAAGTTTCGATAAAAATTGTTGCTGCACTATTTATTAATCGAAATGCCGCACCAGATTCCCCCGCAAAATTACCCATTGCATCTCTCAAAGCCAACGATTAGCAATCTCGAGCACGTCGCTAAAATGTAATACGCACAGTCGTCTCTGTTATCGTCCAATTAGCCGATACAAACGTGTTATCAAACGTTCGTCGTTCTATTGAACCGCCCCGGCTTGTTAGCGCGTTGGAAATACGCGACGATAACAACGTTCGCTGCTTTGCATTGGTAGTCACGCGAGCCTCGAGTTAGCCTAACGGACAAACGGACCACAAGCCAAGGGAAGAAAAATTCTATAGACCAGGGTGAAAATAACGCGTGATTACGCGAGACTTATTTGAAGAAAGTTGTAAGAAGAAAGGGAAAAAAGAGAGAGAGGAAAGGTTGAGTGATCGGCAAGGGAAAACCGTGCAGGCGAGTGTTTATGTAATGAGGTTGAAATGTGCCACATGGGGTGGATTATGGGGAGTTGATGGAGTGAAGGGTTCACGCGGAAGTTGAATATTTTTCAGAGGAAGGAAATTTCGCGATTGCAGGTTCTTTACTCTTGTTTTCTCTAAAAAAAAAGTATAGAAAGTTTATGTTTCGAAATATTTTTACTTCTTCCTTTTCTTTTTCTTACACTCAATCAAAAAATAACTCGCTGTCGGTGGAAAATGTGGCAAAGACAAATAAATAAATAAATAACGAAGCTATAAATGACTTTTGAACATGTCTATGTGGATACACATAGTTTAGACTTTAAAGCAGTGAAAGCAAAATTTTATAAGTGATTGTACGTGGAAATTAATTCCTACGAACGACACATGATGTACCGACACATGTAGTAATTATAAGTAAGAATATTGTTCAATTAAAGTTGAGAAATCTGATTTTTGCTGCTATGTTGAACAAAGTATATGCTCAATCGTCTTTGACATCTGTGCTGTTCCTCTGCGACATCTTTCCAACTCTGCACAGTACATCTATCAATATTCATCGGCGCTCTACGAGATTCTGTTTTAAGCATTGGCTTCAACGTAAAACTCGATAATTCCCATCATACTCCGTTCCCATTTCCCAATCTTCCAAACGATCAAATTACAGAGTTGAAAAGGCTCTCATAACCTAGTTAGTATTATCTTAATAAGAGTCAATTTACCTAACTGCAAAAGGGTAAATCGATCACATAATACTGGATTATTTTAAAACGAAAAAGACAGGGAAAAAATAAACACTGCTATCATTTTATCGGTTAATTCATTCAGCCTGTCGTTGGGAAAACAACTAGAGACAGTTTTACAACTGAAACAGTGTATCAAAGAGTATAGGTTGGTGGCGTTTCTAATCAGAGGGTAACCAAGGATTCCCTTTGATTCTAATGAATAATTTCTGCATGCAACACCGTTACGTTATTACGTTTAATATTCTTCCGCGTTAATCACGGTTCACTTGGGGTAGAAAGAGGGAAATAGCGAGCAACGGTGTATCTTAGCGTGAATATTGCGTGTTCGCGTGACGTAAGTGCGGAGCTTTTGTCGTAACGAGATGTGGAATCGCGTAGATTCCAACGAGATACCAGGGGAAAGAGAAAAATTAGAAAAGAGAAAGATAGGGTGAATAATCGTGGCGTTTGTTAAAATTTTTTAATGAACCAACCGTAGTGATACTGGAATCTCGTTAATTGAATGGAAAATTTACTATCCACGTTCAAATTCTACGAATCGCCACGATTTTTCGGCTATTCCGGAATTTTCCGATAAATTGAATCGATAATTTTGACGGTAAAAAAATCGTAAGGTCAAAGGTTTCATTTATTCACGACGCTGCAACTGTTACCATACTCTTTGCAGAAGAATTTCATCTCCCCGAACGTAACGTTAGAAGCATCGCAACCCTGTTTCCTTGGATATTCTCTCTCTCTCAAAAAAAAATTCAACTTCAACAAAAATTTCCCTCGAAGTATCTTCGCAAATTACCTCAAACGCGGAGATAAAAATGAGAAAGGAAAGGGGAGAAAAAAGGAATCAGGCGAACAAGCGAGCGCAAAAGAGCAAACGGAAGAATTGCAGAGGCGATCGTCAGTTTTCCATGAACGGCCACGGATTCGCGTAGAGAGGGCTACAGAAAGGCCAGACGTCCCTTTGATGCATTTTCAGAGAGACAGACAGAGAGAAAGAGAGATGCACACACACACACACACACACACAGAGAAAGAGACACAAAGAGAGAGAGAGCTGGAGAGAGAAAGAGGGCTGAGAGAGAGAAAGAGGGCTGAGAGAGAGAAAGAGAGCTGAGAGAGAAAGAGAGAGCTGAGAGAAAGAGAGAGAAAGAGAGCTGAGAGAGAGAAAGAGAGAGAGCTGAGAGAAAGAGAGAGAGCTGAGAGAGAGAAAGAGGGCTGAGAGAGAGAGAAAGAGAGCTGAGAGAGAAAGAGAGAGAGCTGAGAGAAAGAGAGAGAAAGAGAGAGAAATAGAAAGAGCTGAGAGAGAGAAAGAGAGAGAGCTGAGAGAAAGAGAGAGAGCTGAGAGAGAGAAAGAGAGAGAGCTGAGAGAAAGAGAGAAAGAGAGCTGAGAGAGAGAAAGAGAGAGAGAGCTGAGAGAAAGAGAGAGAGCTGAGAGAAAGAGAGAAAGAGAGCTGAGAGAGAGAAAGAGAGCTGAGAGAGAGAGAGCTGGAGAGAGAGAAAGAGAGCTGAGAGAGAGTTGGAGAGAGAGAGAGAGAGAGAAAAAGTTGGAGAGAGAGAAAAGGTTCCGCCGCGAATGCAGCTGCAGATGGATGCAGCTAGCGGCGCGCAAGAATAGGGCCATAAAAGAGCACCATAAATTCCGGAAAATTCTCCGTTCCTGGAAACGCGTTGGACGCGTTAAAATTGCACGCCGTTCCGCCGCGATTAATTAACGAGCCGATCTGGAATTCGATAAAGTCCATCGAAATGTGTGTTCGAACGTTTCTCTTTCTCTCTTTTTTCTAAATTTTGCATTATTGTGCGAGATGTACAGTCACACAGATTATCTTAACCTTTAACGTAGATCTTAAGCGTAGATCTTAATCTCATTGAAAATTTATGGAGCTTATTGAATTCAAACATATCACTAGAAAAATGTCGTAATCGAATTTCAATTAAAATTTCAACAAATTGATCAAAATTATCTCGAAAACTTTGTGGGAAGTATACCACGACGATTAGAAGCAGTAATTAAAGCAAGAAGCTACGATACAAAACACTAATTGCACAATTTGCAAATATTTATAGTGTCCACTTAATTTTATTTAATTTTGATTAAATGACGAGAAATTTAATATATTAGTTATTGTAATTGATATTGCTATTTGTTTTATTCAATTACTCTTTGTTAATTTAAATATGCAGTAAAGTTCTGGTGTATTAGAATTATTTGTTAAGTTACACTGAAGTTTTTGGTAATTATTAAATCTGTCTACTTAATTTCGTCCACGATTGTGCGTGTGGAATAGGAGAAAGAGGTGTGAAAATTTTTGAAGCTATTTGTTAAGGATATTGTGGCAATATTTGTTGAAATTAAGCAAAAGGAGCTTTTTTTTGTGCAGTACCCGTGAAGTTTTCTGAAAATATTCGTTCAGTTTCACGAAATGGATCGCTTTTTCAGAATTATTTCGTGGAAAAGAGAGAAGAATGATTTTATTATCTTCGCGATCGTTGTGGAAAATGTGCACGAGTATTTCTCGGAATTCTAAAAGAACAAAGCGAGTGGAAATTGAAAAAAATTGTTCCCGCTGTATTTACTTCTCTTTCTTCTCGGCTTTGAGTTGCGAGACGTGTCCATGCGTGCGGAAACAAGGAAAGACGTGGAAAGAAATAAGAATGGGTTTTATAAATACGACAATGTTTAAGAATATTCGTTGAAAAATTAATAAAATGAATTTCCCGCAGTATTTGAAGATTTCTGAAACTTTTGACCTCGTTTCGAGGAGTGAATGGATATAATGGATCTCTGTGCAAAATTGCCTTTCCTCGTGGAAAAAGAGGGAAAAGATTTTATTATCTTCGCGATAGTTATAGAAAAAGTTTTGAGAGTTTTTCAGAATCTAAAGAGTTGATTGGTTATAGAAAAAATCTCTGACTGTTATTCAGAATTTGAAGAGTTAATTGAGAGAAAGTAGAAGGAATTTGACTCTATTTCAAATTTACATTGTCACTCAAAAGCATTATTTCTCAGTTACGATTACCTACTTTACTACGTGACATAAATTATCATTGTTAACCAGAGTCAATATCAAATTCCATTGAAAGTATATTAAATTTAATATATTCTTAATGTACATATAAATACAATGCAAAAATATGCTGTATTATTGATAAAATATCACCTAATCAAATATTATCAAAATTAATAAAGAAAAACAATGGTTTTTTAGAATATAAATGAGTAAAAATTTGTGTGAGTTCGAGGAACTTCCTGTTGAAACAGCACGTGACAGTTCGAGGCTTTAGAATGCTAGGGTTAACGTCAATATTAATTTTTAACGTACTCTGACGATATAATAATTTAATTATTCAAATCACGTACATTCCGAGGTTACGAATTTGAACGAGGTCGATGGTAATAGAAAATAATTGAATTGGCGATTGATTTGCACAGTATAATTTCTCAACTGGGAGTGTTCAAGTGGACGTTGAATAATAACGAAGAAGATGTTTGTTCCGTTATCACTTTTCTGAGCTGCGCTAACGATAATGCATTTCTGTGATAAGCCAGGCGTCGTGATCGTAATATTAAATCTGCCTCTTCTCTGCCGACGAGTTCTGCGTAAATTTCGTTTAAAGTAGAAGGAAAATTTCTCAGAGCCAGTTTCATTAAACAACGGCGCATAGTTCTACGTGGAATGAATTGAAAATGAATTCTAACTTTACTATGCGTGTATCTTCTGCAGTATAGAATCGTTCTTTTGAAGTGTATATTCCTTTCAGAATTCTTCTCTTTTCATCTTTCTCTTCTATTCTACTTTCTTTGGCAAAGAACATTTGTGCGTATATAAAGTGTCTTGGAAAATGTAACGATGCTATGTAAAACGTGGTTCTTTGTAGAAAAGAAAGAGAAATATAAATTGAAAATACATATATCGTAAAGAAATTGTCGAAGAGGAGAGTTTGTTTAAGAAAATCAAAATTTGAAGCCCAATTCGCTACTATAGTAATATACCAGTGCTCTCTTTAATAACATTTTTGTAGTTTATGGTAACATAGAAAATTTTTTTAAACGAACTAATGTTTCGAAGTCCGTTAAGTACTTCTGTTATTGGTTGTGGTAATATTTGAATTTTTATAAGAGTATTTTGGATAATAATAGATGAAATATTTCTAAATAAATAATATAATTGCTTTGTCTTTGAAAATATGTGAAATGATTCGTGTCGTTATTTATCTCAAATTGATGTCTCTTGACATTCTAAGTATCCAAATTCCAGAAAAAATTAGTGTTTGACTCAATAATCTCAGATTATTTATTTTTTTATCTCATGTCATTTGACATTCTAAGAAGTAATCCAAATTTTAATATTTGACATAAGAACACTAGATAATAATAGACGAAATATTTTGCAGCAAAATGAATCATTGCTGCTTTTCAAAAATATATCAAATTATTCACACAATTATTTATTTCAATCTTAGTAACACTTAACATTCTATTCTAAGTATCACTTAGCATTCAAAGAAGTATCAAAGTATTAGAAAGGAATAAAAGGTCCTTGTCGAATAATATAAAGGAGCTAACTTGATAAATCATAGAGCCTCTCAATTACCCTTCCATTCGAATCAATAAAAACCCTCGAAGTGAAAAATCTTCGAATCACGTTGGAATTAATAACACGATCCAGCGAAGAATCTGGTGCAGTGTCTAGATATAACGAACAATTTCGATGAAGAATGATCGTAATCCAGTTATCGATCGTGCGAATTCGTGAAATGATACATCTGCCTCCATCGTCGAAGTAGTAGAACGAGTAGCTGAAAAATTTCCTGCGATAGAATTCACTACGGTCCGAAATTCACGTAGAACCTTCGTCGGGGAGACATATTCGAGGGAAATTTAATATCGCAATCACGCGGTGTCGGGGTTATTTCTGCATGAGTTTGCAGAACTCCTTCAGCACTCGGAGTTACTGTGAAAATTAGTACAAGAAAATATAAAGGGAATGCAAAATTCATTTGTACAAAAGGTAGCACACTATTATAATATTCTTTAGGTGTTAATAACAGTTAGGTTACCTTATTATGAGTATAACAATGTTATTATTATCGAATAACATATTTCTTATATACTGGTTCCAAACTTTTAGCCAATAGTGTACATATATATATATATATATACAAATATATAGTTTAAAAGTAATGAAAACATCGAGTAGAGAAACCTGTACTCTATGTACACTAATAAAATCATATATTATCAATCCATAAGTGATTGAACAATCTCATAAATGATTCCTATTGATAGAAAGAGAAATGTTAGGAAAATTATAAGGGAGAATGATCAGAGAGGAGGAAATGTAAGGATATCACGACGAATTCGATTCCTTCCTGTCACAGGTAATCATGTTAGCCTGCATATTCACGCGAGATTACATATGCATCCTTCGGCCGGCGTATGCATATCCGGAGACATGCATAACAAGCGCGTGTACCTACATCGTGCTTACCGTACCTGCCACTGAAAATCTCCGGAGATTACAATTTGCTCGCTTATGTCTACATCAACGATATCTTCCGGAACGTTTCCTACCTCTTCTTCTTACTACCCTTTTCCCCTACAATTTCTTCCTTCAATTCTGTTTCTTCTTTTTCTTGTTATTCTTGATGTTTCACGCGGTTGTGTTTTCTCTGTAAAATTATTCCAACCACGTTCAAGCTTGAAGCTTCTCTTATCGAATTTGCCAACCGCGTCGCCCTTTTGCCAGTCAGCTTGCATTTTCCGGATTTTTCTTTCGCGACGATGAAATATGCCGGTGAACGTTTCCTCAGACACCGTGTTCTCTATCTAACGTTCAATCCAGGAGGCCAATTTTTAGGGTGTTGATGTTCGAAGAGATTGGATATTGGAAATTTCGATGTATGATGGTGTGTTTCATTATCGTTTGGTGTTTCGAAATTTGGATATTTGATAGTTGGAAAGTAGTCGACGTTTCAGAGGGGAAAGTTTTCTCTAGATGGCTAATTCTAAGATATTGATCTTTAGAAAAATTGGAAATTGAAGATATTGAAGTGTAATTTATTACTGTCTAATGCTTAGAAATTTTCTATTTGGAGATTGGATAATTTTTGACGTTTCGAAAATTAGCTGAATAGTACTATAGCTAATGTCGTAAGTTTGACTCTAAAAGGCTAATTCTAAGATATTAATCTTTAGAAAAATTGGAAATTGAAGATGTTGAAGTGTAATTCATTATTGTCTAATGCTTAGAAATTTTCTATTTGGAGATTCGATAATTTTTGACGTTTCGAAAATTAGCTGAATAGTACTATAGCTTATGTCGTAAGTTTGACTCTAAAAGGCTAATTCTACGATATTGATCTTTAGAAAAATTGGAAATTGAAGATGTTGAAGTGTAATTCATTATTGTCTAATGCTTAGAAATTTTCTATTTGACAATTGGATAATTTTCAACGTTTCGAAGGGTAAGCTGAACAGTATTATAGCTTAACATCGTAAGTTTGACTCTAAAAGACTAATTCACGAACCAATGTTCATGTTCCGGATCGTTGGTTCAGCCAATCGGCTTTTATAATTGATCCACAATGAAAAAACAGGAGAAGGAAATGAGAATAGATTCTCAAAATTTCATAGAAATTTACTAGTCTAACCTAAAATTAATCTAGACTATTTCACCCAGGTCCTGATTCGTAATATCATAAAAAACAAAAAGTACTCGAACTTCAACTGAATCTTAGAACTCGTCGAATTTGTCGTTCCTTCCTAAATTACATACACGCGTGAAACCATCGTTCGATCTTGAAAATACCGCCTCTGAAGCTGAATTCGCGGGCTTAATCAACTCTCACGAACAAAACCAAGAGGTAGTCCCTCAATCGAGTACTCAAAGGCGGAATATTAAAGCCCGGCCGGTAGCACAGCTTAATTACAACGTCGATTAATGAGGACCTTCTATTCCACCCTTCGCTTCTTCCAGTTCCTACAGACTCAACTTCGTTTCTTACTCGCTTGAAAATTTTTTTCCAACACCTTTTCACCTCGCTGCCGCGTGAGGCAACGAAGAAATAAAACGAAGTTTTCTTATACAGAGTGTCCCACGCAAATAAGATGGTAAAAATTGTGATAGAACAAAACAATATCAAATACTGTATATACAAGAATTAAGTTTATACATTCCTGTGTAGCAGTGTATCAGAGAAATGCAATTGTGTTTGTTTCTTCAATGGAATCCTCATATTCTTTGATCCACTGTTGGATGCAGATCTTCATTCTCTACGAAAGAGTGTGTCCATCTGATGGAAAGCCTAGATCATTAGACTTTTCTACTTCTCTAGACTGTCAAAGCCTCTCTCTTTATTTAACGATAATTCTGTTTGCTCGCTTAACAATAAAATATATTGAAGCATTGTCATAAATGAGTTTCATTGTCACTTAGTAACATAATAAGGCTGTTCAGAACATAGAAAAACACTCGATTAGAGAAATCCTGGTCCATGATTGTTAACATCTCACAATAAACTTCCTTTTATAATTTTCAACACCATGGAACACTGCGTATCTTAGTTATGGGCACCTGTAACCACTTTCACGCTTGCTATTATTTCTCCATTTCCCTTAATTTCTAGAAGATTGGATTTAGACGCAAACTAACCAATCATTTGTTACGTCCATCTGCGTTTTACAGAGTATGTAGGATAACTTTTGTTCTGGAGCGTTTATAGAATTATCGTCGTCAGTATTTTTCACAAGTGTTGCTAACAACGTTACATCGTTGACACTATAAGGGTTAAACATTGATTTATTCAGAAATAAAACTGCTAGTGTACATTTTCCACTTATACATATATTTCTCGCACTCGAAGATAGTCGAGAGCTTTCTTTTTTATTTTTTTCTTCTTAGACTTTGTGGAAGAATGAATAGCGAGCTCGTTTCGCGAAGTCACCCTCGTCGAATACCTAATTCGACCTCTTTCTCCATGGAGGGAAATAAATCGTGAGCCCTACCAACTTATCCGATCCATCAGCAGTTGGCGCGATCGAGTTAAAACTCTCGAAACTCCGTTACGTGACGAGGAACACCCTCTACCTCTCCGTGTTTCGATGTTCATTCTTTTTCTACTTTGGAAACGTTGCTTCAAGTTCAGATATGTATGTATGTACGTATGCACGTGTTGGAGATAAACTGACAGGCTATCTGCACGAGGCGTGTGTCGTCTTATGAATAATGCATGGGAAACGGGATTAATATTATTTTTCGCTGGTTCGACGGTATCCCCTGTGTTGAACACAGGTGGAATCGATGGTTGAAACACATGACACTCTCGACAGGCTTTTCTTTAAATCGCGTTGCTGAATATTGAGTGGTTTTCAGTTGATTTGGTGTGATGTACAATACCTTTCTTTTATTTCCAAAGTTATCTCGCGGGCGAGTGCTGATTCTATCTTTTATTTTTTATTTTTTATTTCTTTTGTTGTTTCTGTTGATTAGATTTGAGTTTTCTTGTTCAACGTTGAGGCGCTTTGCACGGTTACACTTTGGATATAAGTTGTTGTCGAATTTTATGGTTTTCTGGTTCTGTAACTTTTCAACTTCCCAGTTCTGCAATTCTCATATTTCCCAATTTCTCAATTATCATGTATTCAATTCTCCAGTTTCTCAATTCTTCGATTTCCCGGTTTTCTTGTTTTCCAATTCTTATATTCTTTAGTGCTCCAATATTTCAATTCTCCAGTTTTCTTGTTCTTTAGTTTTCATAGTTTGCAGTTTTCTGATTTTTCAAATTTCCAGTTCTACAGTTCTCATGCTCTTTAGTTCGTCAGTGTTTTCATTTTCGAATTTTTCAGTTCTCCAATTTCTCAATTTCCGAATTCTCCAGTTATCCAGTTCTCTAATTTTGCAGATTTCTTGTTCTCCAATCTCTCGTTCCCTATTTCCTCAATTCTCTAATCTTCCAATTCTTACATTTTCAATTCTCCAGTTTTCTAGTTCTCCAATTCCTGTTGTGTTCTTTAGTTCTCACATTCTATAGTTATGCAGTTCTTCAGTTCCACAATTTTCCAGGGCTGCAATTTTGCATTCTGCCAATTCCTCAAAACCTCGACTGTCATAATTTCTAAATCTCTTTTATATCAGTTCAACATCTCTTGAATTCTCCAATTCCCCAATGTTCCAGTTCAATTCATGAAATAAATTATTTTCCAAATTTCTAGCTCTCCACTTCTACAATTCTCCAATTCTCCGGTTTTCTAAATCTCATATTCTCTAGTTCTCTAGTTCTCCAATTTTCATATTCTCTATTTCCCATTTCTCCAATTCCCAAATTTTCTAATTCTCCAAATTCTCCAAACAAAAGGAAGCTCAGTCAATTAACTGCAACAAGTACTCTCCCTTATACAAACATCTTCCATTTCACGTAAACCACTCGCTAAAAATCATTCTGTTAAACGAACCACGCAGCAGTATCAGAATAATCCAAGGCTTCGTTTCGTTAATCGACTTATCCATGCTTCCAGCAACTTTCCACGATTACGTCCTCTTCGTTAACTCGTCCCTCCACGTACTGTTCCCTTGCTTCTTCTCAAGAAAAGAACCACCCTGGTTCCAGTAGTACTTCTACATTCTTCTTCCTCGCTTACGAACATTGTAAAGAAGTTCGGTGAATACCAACTGGCCTGATACAAAGCGGAAACTTCATAACTCTTATCCCGTGCAGCGTCATAATACTTCCAACTGTTTAAGAATTCTCACTCGCGCGGCCAGAAAGGAGCCACAGCGAAACTTCTCCAAGATTTCGAGTCCTGGCAAGTCAATTACCCTCGAGGTCCAGTTAAAAGAACACAAACTCTTTTTTTTTTTGCTAGACAATAGTCTAGCAAACTTTCTGTTTCTTTTACCTCGTGAAAATGGTATCCTGTTTCGTGTGTTTATTCTGTTTTATTGATAGGTATATTTTTATGTGATTTATGTAACTGTAAATATGAGGAAACAATTGTTTTATTGATAAAATTGTTGACATTTTTTTCTTGAATTTAACGAGTTTTAAGGTTTGTGCATCTAAAATGACTGTTGCAAAAGTGAAGCAGTGAAAAGCATTTTTCAAGTATGTAGAAGGTGATCTAAGCTTGACAATATTTATTGGGTTATCTGGAAAATTAGTGCTGATTTTTGAATAAATTAAAATAAATAAATAAAATTTAAAGATATAGAAAATATTAAAAGAAAGGTTGAACAAATATTTAGATACTGCTATTGTGATGCAAGCTATTTGCTTATTAAAATATGAAATATTTAAACTACCATACACATTCAGTTTACTAGAAAATGTTATTAACCCTTTGCACTCTGAGTATTTTTTTTTTTGTAATCGATTTATCAACTCCAAGCACACTTTTGCAATGAAACTTTCGAAAATCATATTTTCGTTATGCAAAGAAAGAAATTATACATTTCCACAAATTTCTTTATTTTTATTTATTTCATTAATCTACTTTATTTCAACGTGAATAATATTTGAATGGAGTTATAAGCTGTATTATGAATGTTTCCGTAGGAGAGCCAGTAGAATGCAAAGGATTAATAATATAATTCATCAGTTGAACTATCGTGAATTGATCAATGCTCGAAACATTTAGAAACGAATTGTTTCGTTTGAAATTTTCCATTCGAAACGACGAAAACACTGGTAATAATGAAATTGAAACTTAAAGCTCAGTTTCACGCCATCGATCTCCGGTTTAATCAACGGGAAAGGCGGTAATACTACGTCATCGGCTGAGTTTTAGACATGAAAAGCCGTAGTGCCACGTCATGGGTTACGAAAGTATTAACGAGGAGACTTAAGGTCTTTGTTTTAACGTTGAATGGGGAAGATAATGTAGGCTCGAAGCAAGCCAGACATGCTGATTCTCTCTTTTATTAGTCTTAAAATGTTGTGGGCTAGGCCGTGGATTCAAATGAGAGGCAACTTTTGTCCCCTTTTCAACGTTCTTCTCCTCTCTTTTCGTTTCTCTTCGGTACATTGTTTTTCTTTTTCTCGTTTCCCCCTTTTTTTTTTTTCATTGTACGAGGTCCGTGGCTATGAATCGAAGACAAAGCTTCGTTGTTGGAGAATGTTTGGAATGTTTCAGAGGTAGAGGACCACCGTGGTTTCAGATATCCTTTCGTGTTTTGTACTTGCACAAGTTTCTTGGCAAACGTGCCTCGTCTCAGCTTGAGATAATGTTCGAAAGCTGCTCGTTTCTAATGTTACAGCTATCTGTAATACTTTCAGCAGTTCGACATATCCAATAGTAATTGCCCGACTTGAAATATTCCTGAGGACTTTCAAACTTCCATACTGGTGTTTAGTTATTACATATGTTGAATTCTTCTTCGATATCGTTTATCTGAATTCGAGACAAGATTTAACCCCTTGCCTTACAATGACGAGTCACACTCGTAGTGTAGATTATGATCATGATGTGGGAAAAGAAAAATGATATGTCTATCAAATTTGTACTTTTGCACAAATCTCAACTGAAATTTAAGACCGAGGATCGCCAAATACAAATCATTTATAATATTCTGACTTTTTTTCATATAAAGGTACTTTGGAACAGTGAATAGCTGAGGTTAACATACACAATGCCTAAGAAATCGTAAGGCAAGGGGTTAAGACGTTCCATTAAAAAAAAAGCTAAAGGTAACCATAGTATCTCAATAAAAAAACAGATTGAAACACTATATGTGTCCCTATATACCATGTAACTTTTTTTGGAAATATTTTTTCGTATAAGGAATAGCTTATGAGTTATTTAAAGTCGCCATGTTAGAAGACTCACCTTGTAGATGCACATTTCTTTATCATTTATCTATTATTTTCCATAGAATTTATTATTTCTTTTGAAAAAGATGCTTTCCCAGTTTCAAATTCTTTAACTTTCCTATCTATATTTGTTTGAACTAATTGAAATCGTAATTCTCTAAGAAATATTCTTCTTTGGTTTCTGATAGACAAATCGTTTTCCCATTCAGGATGTTTCAATTACCATATTATTTAGATTAGCAAACTTACTACTACTCTATTGTTTTCATATATTATGAAACTTTCTGTATCAAGCTCGAAAACTAAAGTCTAGGAAAATTCAAAGTAATACTTCGAGAATAAAGGAAATATGCACGTTTCCTTCTGAGATCATGCTGAATACTGACGCAAAATGTGTCTCATAGGAGCATGTGTCTTTAGATGAGCTGATTGTTCTAACATGAACAAGTGACTTGCAAAAAAAGAAAGAAAAATCGAATTTTCGAAAATTCTAAACCGGAACCTTCCCTTAACCCCTTCACCTATGATTTCTTTTGCTGATTATCCATTTATGCATCAGCTATTTACTATTTTCCTACCATTTTACTCAAAAAACGTTAATGTATTACAAATTAATCACAATTGTCTATCCTCGGTGTTATAAATTATAAGAGAAATTAGAATTAAAATTAATATTCATTACTAATATAATTATTTTTCTTAAATCTCTAACCAGAATCTGTGCCACGAATTTAATTCGTTGTTATAGGGCAAGGAGTTAATGAGTTGATCGTTTGAAAATTCGACAATGTTAACGAATCGTCAGAAATACGATAGATAATGAGAAACTGACGTTGACGTCGCCAATTCAACGAAGATCAGCTTTGCAGCTTATTGGGAATTAAGGCTGCTTAAACGCCTTCGTTCTGGAGGAGCAGCGAGGTTCAGAGTAGAAGCAACCTCGTCGAGACACACCGTGAAACGTGAAAATTATTCACTCTAGATACGCGCACCTCGTTTTCCCTACATTTCCTTCCTTTTTTCTTCTTTTCCTTCGCGTTCACCATTCCATCCTCGCCAATCCCCGCGCCGATATTGACATTTTCCCGCGGCGACGCGTTCCCTTTTTATTTTCCTCTTCTTTTGCCCTGGCTAGCGGCGTTAATCCGCGCGCAATCGAGCGAATTCAAAGGAGAAACTACGAGCGTCGCGCGTTCATTCCGTTTCCACAGGTTCGTTTCAGGGCGAGCGTGGGTCATCTTCCGCCACCAGGGAAGTGGTAGCATTTTTTCACGGATCCAAATGGTGTGGTGGTTATTGAAAGTGGTTTTGTTTCCTTTTTCGCGTCTTTAAATGGAGTGTAGAGCGGTGTTCTGCTGTTATTGGACGTTTTTCTGCGGGTTGATTTAGATATTAAAAGGGGAAACGGTGAAGCTCGGTAAGAGGATTTCGAAAGTTTCTCTTGGATTCGTTGAAAAGAAGCTTATGACTTGATGTGTTTGAAAGGGGAATTAATCTGGAGTGATTTCATTTATTGCGTCATTTATGGACCCGGAAAAATTAACAAATATATACTGTATAATACAATGGACTCTCGTACAACACGGGAATACGTTCCTTGTAATAGGAAATCGTGTTATACGGGACATACAAGAATTTTCAATACTAAATTGCATAGAAATAATAGAATAATCTCTTAAAGAACTGAAATTTTCGACTTTCAACGCCTGTTGGAAAAAGTTACCACCAGATATCGTTATTACAGCAAATTCTTCAATTCTGTCAGAAACAGATGTAAATAGCGTAATTACTGTTGGAAAAAATATTTGTGGAGAGGGTTTTGTTGATATGACAGAGACAGATATCACGTAGCTCGTTGTTTCACCAAATCTACGCAGGAAACATCATTCCAACCAAGTTGCTTCCCTTGAAAATTGCTTCACTCTTGGAAAACCACGTTAAAAGCGTAAAAGAGTGAACGGTGGAATTTTAACAAAAAATCTAATTGACTTAAACGAATTTCTCGCTTGGCCAATTAGGAAAAGTAATTCCACGGGCCCAGAAAAGTTAAATGGTGGCCTGGCGAAGCAATCACAGTTAGAGTAAAAGAATCGTCGCGTTATAATAAGAGCTATAGCATAACACTGTAAATAATATTAATAAATATTCTCTAAATATACATAACACATAAGCACCACCTTATTTTCCTTGATTTTTTTCTAATATTTACTATTTTCAAGAAAGCAGTTGGCTAGTAATTGCGTGAACACTTTATCAAGAGAGTCAGTCAAATTTTACGATAGGAAAAACTTCCTTGTTTTCCAGCTGTTTTTCCATTCTGCATTAAGGAGATTCTCGTTTCCAACCGTTTCTCTTTCTTCTGGCTAGTAACAGAGCTGTTAGCTACTTCTCTAGTCATGTGTTAACGTTCGAAAACAGAGCGGAAGAGATTCAAATTAGATCGTAACGGGTCGAAAAGTTTTCAACCGGTTTGCAATTACAGATAGAACCGGGAACTTCAGCAATTTCGACGTTCTAATAGGTTGATTTCTGATATCGATTATCAGACAGCGAGGCAGGCACGCGTAATGCAAGTTTTAGGTTAAAATATTACACCTCGGCTACGGCGAAATTAATTAGCATGCAAATTTACTCTTCGAGACTCTGTGCCTCTTTTACGGTTCTGATGTTTTACTACCGCGACTGACGCCATGACATCTGTAATCGATGAGTCTCTGCTTGTTTGTTCGCTGGAAGATCGCTATATTTCAATATCGTCGAATTTGAATAATGAACCAGGGAATAAATTTTATCCTTTAATATTTTGTTTTTATTCTACGTTAATTTACTCTCGTAACTTGACGTTCCCACGTTTTTACGTACTAATTACCGATGGAAGATCGATTAGTTATTGATCGAATAGCGTTCCTTTTGCTTTTTATTGGTCTTCTGTTCTCCTTTCTTCGCTACGCAGTCTTTAATATGCTTTCGACGTCAAAATAATTATTTATCTATCAAAATAAACTGTCAAGTATCTCGAAAATTATATGTTCTTTACCCATCAGTTATTTATAGGCGAAAAAAAAAAATGCTAGGTCCACCCGATTTTTTAGGCTTCCAAATTTGCATATCTCTTTAATTTATTAAAACAGTCTTTGTACCTAATTCAGGACCCATTCCTTAAAAATACTAATGAATTATAATCAGTTATAAAAAGCATAAGAAACATCAAAGATCTTAGAATTACAAAAAATAGAGGAAAAGAATGAATAAGAAAGAAAAAATTGATTTTTATCTAAAAAGACTCAGCAACGCCTAGTATGAATGTTAATTACAATTTTCCTGCAATTTATTCTTAGATATTTTATCGAAGTTCAAACAATTATAAATCTGTCAAAATTAATATTTACTCGAGATAAGAACCATTACAACTTTAATTTATATTATTTTAAAAAGATCAATTTCTATACGATTTGTAAATTTTAAGTTTAATCGATCGTTAGAACTATTAAATTTTCTCCATCCTGGATAGATTCTTATTTTTTAAATATTCCTTTAACATTAACAAATGAAGAAGTAATTATTTTCTATTGAGAAACTTCAACATGGCAGATCACTTATATAAATTTCGTTTCTATTTATAAAGAAATATTCTTTTGTCAACATCCCTCCTGAATGATTCAACAGAAATATACATTTGATTAATTAAAACAGTATACGTTGTTTGAAATCGTTAAATAAGGAGGAACAGTTTATACAGAAAAAGATGTATAAAACATATCTTTATTTGTATGCAGTATACGTATCAGTAGTCGATTAAACAATAATTAAGCTGCTTACGGAATTTCGTGGATCGTTTTTCATTCAATTTGCTCTCGGTGACTGAAACGGTGAAACAAGATTCATAAACTATACGAAAGAGCTTCTATTCTATCAAAATCTATTTCCTATAATGCTACGAAAAGTATGCATTGGTATGACAAATTATCAAACAGCATCCAGAAATTATCAAGAGATTATCAAGAAATTCCTCGACAAGCGGAACCGAGAATCCACAACCGGAAGACAAGCGGAACTTCCGTTCCGCAGCTGGACCACGCGTCCCTTCGTACACTTCGAGGCTCGTTACACGCGTTAGGGATGCCGCGTAGCGTGGACTTCCGGTTCCTGAGGCACATTCGTACGCGGATCACGTGCCCGGATAGATTTTGCATGTTTGACCTCCGGTCATGCCTGAACAACCAGCTGCTCTTTGCATCGTGGCTACATCTGTACGATTCGATCTTCTCTGAATTTGACTTTCGCGTTTCTAGACCAGCTACCACTCTCTAGACGATGCAGAAGCAAAGAGTAAAGGAGGAAGAGGAGGGAAACGTTGAATTCTCTTGCCAGACTATCTCTAGAGTTCGTTAATTCGTACGCCAGAAATGGTTACCTTTCATGGCTGACGAATGAGTGGTTGGTAATGGTAGAAGATTTTTGAACGATTATTGGTCGCTTGATTGGAGGATTCTGCATTGTAGTTTGGATTGAATGAACGTATGCTCTGAAAGCAGTTGATGAGATAGTTGAAGAGATTTTTCATCGTGAAGTTAAGGTAGAATTTTTAGATGCTTTGTTGAATTAAATTATCGGTAGATTGTTGAATGAAAGACGAAGTTCAGTTTGAAAGTACACGAAGAAAATCGATTTTTCTTTCCCTTTTGTATAAATTGTAGTTTGAAAATATGGTTGTACGATTTGTAAGGACGAATTCGTAAAATTAACAAAGATATTAAATTGGTGCTCGTGAAATCTCAGATTTCTAAATGAATATTAGAAAGTCCATATCTCTTTTCAAAATTGTTTCATCAAAACAACAGTTTTAAATAATAATTACGAAATTTGAAAAGGAACATGTTAAGAAATGAAGGCAAAATTAATTAATTAATGAAATATCTCGATATTTGTTGAAAACACTTTCAAAATTTATTTCACAGTTATCACTTAAATATAATATTGAAAAATTTCGAAAGCATTATTATTTATTAAAAATAATACTAGAATTATTCCATTACTTTTCGTATTTATTCGAAAATTCATCAGAAAGAGAACAATATATCGTTGTTCGGTACTAAAAGGGTTTTTAGAATTAAAAGTAATGTCGTGTTTTTGAATTAGGTTTTTTGATTGCGTCGTTTGTTCGAATAGAAATGGTTTTTTAAATGGTCTGTTAGATACCTGGATCGATTGATGGAATTCTTGTTATTCTGCAGTTTCGTCGCTATGAATAAATTTGTTCGACACGATCGTTACAGTAACGTGTGTAATATATGTATAATAGCTTCATACCTACTCGTCAAATGTCGAATGGCATTCGAGGATATTGAAAATGTCGAATTTTTGCATTCTAAATTTCTTTACTACACAGAAAAATTGCAAAAGTTTCTCCTCTAATAAAAAGTAACCTTATCGACTAACTATATCTGTCAAAATTCTCACAGAATTGTCATCTGTACAGATAACATTTCAAATTATACATATTTCTTTAAAATATAAATTGGGATTTTTTGTCAATGCTTGTTCAATACTCTGGTATTCTTTACATTATTTGTTAGAAGTTATTTATTAAGCGAGCAATTTAATTATTTTGATTCTTATTAAATTGTAACAGTAATAATAATAATAATAATAAAAATTAGCTACGATTCTGTAGAACCCTCTCTACATATTAAATCATTCTCAAGCTTGTTCTCTCTTATAATCATACCAGTCGTAGAATTATCCTCTTCAGCTCACTAATTGCAGTTCGGACAATTAAACTTTCAAGGTCACAGTAAATTTCACCCTGATAATTCTCAGAATGCAATCGGCATAAAGTAGAAAACGCAAAATTTCAAGCAGAAGCAAGGTAACAACGAAGCAAGCAACCAGCAGGCTTGAATAAACGAGGACCTGCTCTTTTCTCTGGTAATATTCACTGAAGAGCGTGGCGTTTTGTTTAATTAAACAATACCTAGGACGTCGTCGCCTTTAACATTCCATGGACGTGTCGTTCTAGCCAGAGGATTTTATAGATGGCGTAAAAGAAAACCGTCGGTGTATCGGTTATAAAAATTCTGCGCTATCCGCTCGACGCTGTGCAATTTCACCTTTATTTCGGCCACTTCACCATGGCGAAGAGTTGGAGGGAGTGGTGCGTCACGAATGACGAGAATCAAACGACTCGACGCTGCCAATTTTCGGCCTTTCATCCACGTGCATGCTTCTTTCCTTCTCTTGCTGATTCTATTCCGTTACGAACAGCCCGCTAAATCTGACAGTTCCCGATGGAAACACGTTCAAGCCTCAGGATCCTTTTTATATCGATCATTGGTTGAATCATTTTCTATGCGAACGAACTTTTTCTTTTAATTCAACGTTACAGCTTCCAACTTGCCTCCATCTTCAAACTCACGGAGGATCTTTTCGATGATCGTTTATAAAATTATTTCAAGTGTAAAAAATAGTTTCACTTCTGTATTTATCAGACTAATTCGTTCCACTTGAAGCATTCGAAGCATTCACGGTGTTAAAACAGCTGATGCATCGTATAAACGTTACGATTAACCTTGTCAACAGGGTAACGTTACGAACGCGTTACTCTCTCAGTCTCAATTCTGATCGCGTACGATTTAATCATACACATACATACACATATACGTACACACACGTGAGTACACGGCTTTAGTATTGTACGATGCTCTTCTCCTTCGAATAGAACGTTTAGCAGACTCCGTGGAAGATGTAGATAAAACACGAGCGCACTTAGCAGCTATAGAGTCGCTATTTATTCAACAGCAGAGAACCGCGTTAAATATTGAAACAGCGGCCACTTCGCGTGAATCGTGAGAGAACGACGGATTGTTCAGCGTCTTATCGCGATTTAGACTTGATTGTAACAGATTTTGCAGGATTTCTAGACACGTTGTTCGACTGTTTGGATTAATTTAATCCTTTCGTGTCTTCAATTTCCTTTTCCTTCCTGTTTCTCTTTTTCTTCTTCTTCTTTTATGATGTTTCATTTACATACTAATTTAATTCTCTTTTCTTGTATTAATTTCAAACGTTTCAAATGTTTAATATAACTCAATGAAACTGTCAAATCGTGAATGCATCGTGCTTTCCATTTTGTCACGGTAGAATTATTAAATACCAAAGAGGTCGGGGATCTTACATACTGTACTTTGGTTCTTAAGTGATTCATGTTTTAATTGAGACACTGAACGAGATGTCTGAGGAGATGATGCGGCTTTTAGCAGCCAATTCAAAATGTATATAGGATAACTCTTCTGAAGAGTATCTTCAAGGACGCTTTTAGCTTCTTAGTGTTTATTATATGAGTATTAAAGGATTAATCCTAAGCCTCTTAAGGGACGATTCCGCGAACTCATAAGTCTAAAGATGTTAAATTAGAATTATTTCCTTTGCGCAAAAAATTCTTAAGAACGTACATCTTTTAAAATCGTCATTGCTACACGTTACTGAACCAAAGTTCGAAATTACTGTGCATTGAAAGTCACAGCAAACTTTCAAGAAGAAAATTAGTGTAGCAGGCTGTTACTGCCTTTTCCTCCATGCATATTGATCCATGTAATAATAAAATTATATAACGTAATCATATATTATTTTATATTTATTATATAATAAATAAAGAAACTACTTGGCAGTGTAAAAGATGTCTAGTTTCTCTACATATTCCAAAATGTTTTGTGAAATGTTTCATACTTCAAAGTATTACTAATCTATTATTTTATAATGTTACTTAATTATTTTCCATTAACATTATACATCATCCTGATTAAATTTTATATAGCAATGGAAATTTCAAAATAAAACGTTCTGTTTCTAAGCTTGCAAATTAAATTTGGTTCAGTTGAACCAAATTAAATAGTATTTTTCGGACGCATTAAATTCCATTTTATTTGTATGTCAAAGGGATTAATCGAAAGTTAGCTTATCAAATGCTTTGTATTTCACAGTAGTGGTAGTGAAATATACAATGACAATAGTGAAAAAAAGAAAGATCATTCCATCGAATTAATGCTTCGAAAAATATGAATTTTGCTAGAAAATATCTCTCGGGTTTTTCTATGCAAATCTCTGTCGATGGCTTTCTGAAAACTGCCAGCCCGTAGAAAGTTTATGAAACGGCGCTCATCCGGCCAACAATTTTCAGTTACGATCTCGAAACGTTATTTCGACTGTATCGACGCCATTACGTTTCACGCTTTTTCGCGTTTGTCATGGACAATTGCGTCCTCCCACTAGATCCACCTTTTTTTTCCCCCTCTAACCGATTTTTTCTCCTGTTACAGTCATTTTTTTCTTCTCTTCGTCAATATCGGTGTTCGACTGACGTGATCGGTGTATCGTTTCAACGATATCGTTCTCTTCTTTTCCTCTTTGCTTCCCCATGCAAGCGAGATTCAACTAGTATTTCTTGAAACTCGATTATGCATCCTCGTTTCTGTTTAATACTCATGTCACTTCCGATGTTCGATGGCAAAGAAGACAACAAGTACATGCAGTGACTCACGAAATTGATCACATAGTAGCATTGCTTCTAATTTTCTTGAAATACACCTTTCAAAAACAAAAGTCTCAGAGCAAACTTATTTGGTATCGAGGGGCTGATCATCTGAAGTTACTAATTTATTTATAATACCAAACAGACCTAACAGTCAATGATCAATCGAGATCTTGAGATCAATATAAAGCTTTAGACACCAAATGCAATATTTTAAAACATACGGGAATTCAGTATTCCAAGTGTTTAACATTCTAATAGAGAATCTTTCATTCCTTTTGCTAGATACATAATCATCTCGTTTACTTTGAAATATTTTATTCTGCGATTAGTACAGCGGAAAGGTAGGCTACGTTATGACGGGAGAAAAGAAGAGTGAATACTCTCGGATACAAAGGTAGGTTACAATTTCATAATTGCGACGCTTTTGTAGGTACAGCGAGACACGCATAAAACAACGCACCCCAGAATAATGTTACAGAGCTGAACGTGCAGCGTCGTTTCGCCGCGGAAAAATATTGCCCCTTTACAACCCGGTGTTACACCGTGTCCTTTCAAAACTGTATCCCTCTTTTTCTCCCCTTTCTCCCTCCTTTGTCCCTCTCTTCGGCCATATTTCCCCTTTTTCGGCCGCGGAACGACGCGTTAAAGCGGTAAAACAAATTTTCCCCTGACACTGCTCGGACTCTCTACTCTACTATGAATTTATATTAACTGCAACCTCCATTCCGATATTTAGAAGAAAAGATTGGACGTAAAGGAGACTGCTAGTGGTAATGACAGTAACGACATCTGCTTTGCACCGATTATACTTCGTTATCACTAACTTAACGTTGAGGGTGTAGATAATGGGTTTAATAATATCGTACCAAGCGTAAAATTCAATTTTCTTACGCTAAAATGTATAATGTCTGACTTATCAGCAACCATTTCCACTTACGATTTCTTTTAAATTTGTTTTAGAATTTAATATAGGGACAAAATAGTAATCTGTGACTTTACGCCGCTTGAACTTCGATTATTCGCGAATGGAAATTAATAGTATTTATTTATAACATTTAATTTGGACAAATTTCTTCATGTATCAAAATTGTAATGAAGAATTTTGTGGCGTTTGTTGCACATCAGGTACAGCAGTATTTCTATACGCGTTTCGAAGCTCCATTTTATAGATTTAATATCGTGTCTGACTTATGGCGGACTTGTTTCACTTACGATTTACTTCACTGCTATTTCTGAACTTAACATAGCGATAGAATTGTTGTTTGTGATTTTAAAATGCTTGGATTTTAATTATTCACGAGTAGAAATTAAAACTGTATTTTCGAAATTCAATTTCAGTCGCTTTTTTTATATATATGAAAACTGTAACGCGCTATTTTATGACGCTTCTTGCGGTTCGTGTACAATTGTATTGCTACACGCGTAAAACTTAAATTTACACATCAAAACAGACTAAATATCGTGGTTGTCTTATGACTCACTCTTTTCACTAATTATTTACTTCACTCTACTCAGGTAAAAATTGTTATCTATAATTTTAGAGTGTCTGGATTTCAATTATTGGTGCACAGAAATTAATATTAATATTGATCTTCTGAATTCATTCGATTCTTCTCCTAAAAATGTGTGAATGCATACTATATGACGATAAAGTCTTCGAAGACTTTCTTGAATGAAGCATATCGAATTAAAATCACGATTAATTGAACAGAAATTGAAACGAAGCACTGTTTCGTCGAAACAAACGAATTTCCATGGTGTGAACCTTTTAATTTACTGTTAATGGATCTCAAGTCCTCCTTAGAGAACAAGTAAATCACACTTGGTGTAAACTTGTTACAGTTACGGGACTGAAATTGAGTACGCTAATGAATACACCACTGCCATAAATCAACGATCAGCCAAGTGGCGTATTGACAAAGAACCCCCACTATGCCGATTGCCACACCTCTTCAACAAACACAGAACCCGTCAACTAAACACCGCCTCTTCACCATTACGCCCAAATCCACAATTCGTCAACACCTTAGTCACTTTAACATAAAGCGTCAAACTATTAACTACCATCGATTCTTTCTATCGTCTACTAACATCCGTTTAGAATGTGTTACAAACTTATATCGCGATAATAAAAAAGGAAAAAAATAGAAGTGGATATTTTTAAGGAGGTCTGAAGTCCAAAGATACAACAATCTATCATATAAAATCGTACTTGTAATATTTTCGTGACAATCTATTTATAAAACACCCTTATGTATTATATTTATAAAATTGACTCTAATGAAAGAGTGTAATCTTGAAAGATGAGAATTTCTAGAGAAGTTCTAATTAGAATGTTGCAGATTTCAGAATTTTTACCAATTAAGATAGAATAAGAATGCGTCAGATTGATCTACAGAAAATTCCTTCTCTTATCTTCTTCGTGTAACGAAAGAATCTGATATGACTTGCGGAACGACGTTCAAACAGAATCTTAAGCTTTACTTTCCCATAGAATCTTCCCCGCGGCGTGAAGATCCGGTCTGGAAGATTAAAATTTTTCAAATTTCTCGAGCTTCTTCGTTGCGAATAACTAGAACGAAACAACCCTCCTACGTAAGCGAGGTAACGTTGAAATCACGAACAGATGGCTTTTCCAGTATTAAATTTGGTTCGCGGTAAACTAGAGGACGGCCGTAGGCAACAAAATGTACAAACGCCGGGGCGACCTATCTCCGAGTGTCGACTTATAATTAAAAAGTTAAATTGAAATTACTCGAGGTAACCGCGGCCATGGGGCCGCGTATTAAATTGGAATTTCCGTTAATGCAAGTCGTTCCCCATGATTCTATATTTACAACGAACGGTGTATAAAAGAAAACTGCCATTGGGTTTAAAGAATGAATCTACACCTCTGGATCGATGAACATTTGTAAAAAAAATTAACTTATCGCGAAATTGTTCACAACAATGAGAAATGTTAATACATCAACGTATTTTATTCGAGAAACAGTTCGAAACGAGCTGTATGTCGCAAACAAATATACAGTTGGTGTAAAAAATAAGTGGAGAGGTATTGGAAATGAAACGACGTCAAATATTTCCGTAATAATCGAAACAAAACGCAATAATCAGAAATACTAATGAAGAAAACCACTAAAATCGAAGAAACAGTTATTCATCGAACTATTTCAGCCGATAACAATGGAAAATTTAATCGATAATAATCAATACTGTCATGGACGAAGATAAAGACAATTTGTTTTTAAAAAAATTAATTTTATTCCGAACTTAAATTACTCTTCTTACAATAGACTTAGATTTATTATACGTATGCTAACGCAGAGAGTTTCGAACTTGCAATAGAATGCTTGCTGTTTTTCTCTGCCTCTTTTATACTGAGTGTGTGATTAAATATTTGTTTCTGATATTCTAAATTTATCTCGGTCAGTTATTTTTGTTTAGTATAGGTCACAATACCACAGAAAATTTTGAGTGGTACTATTGTAATTTCTCTGAATGCAGTTTGATTGTTTATTTATTGTAATAATTTCTTGAAAAAAATACAAAATATTTATTATAGGCGGATTTTGACTCATTGAACTAGAAAAGGTGGAACATTCTGTTGTATCACAAGTCCAGTGACACTTGATGTAATATCAGTAGAATAGGTGTACGACTGGTAAGACTGTACATAGTTCTAGCAGTAGTAGCATAGTAACATAGTAGTAGTGAAGCAACTTGTTCACCTCGTTCCACGTAAATGAAACGGCGAGAGTAATTGCTATTCTGGCAAGTGTCTGACCGCAGCTTGCAACTGTAGTACGTTAGAATATCGTCCTTTTAATTTTGAGCCTCCTCGACGTGTATGCTCCCAGCTTAAAAATTAATTGGGAGGTTAATTGCGAATCTTTTTGAGTCACGTCTCTTGTTGCAATCCAGGGATTAAACTCTAGGCATTCTATTTTGTTCCCTAGAGACGGGAGAATGCGTGAAATTGAGGTGAATTTAGAGGAAGGATTCCGCTAAGATGGTGTTAATCTGAGAATTCTGCTGAGAGAACCGGGGACTTTAGCTGCACGGCAACCTAGGAATTGTATTGCAGAGAAATGAGAACTGCAAAGCGGAAGGCTGCGAATTAAGCCAGAAAAATAAAAGCTTCGACTGTAAAAAAGAAAAAAAAGAAGCGAACAAAGAATTGAGAATTATACAAAGAAAAAGTATTCGGAAGTTCGCTGCTGGAGAATAAATTGTCCTGGGAAAATTGGAAGCTTTGTTGTATACAATTGAAAACTTTGAAACAAAGCATTCACTGAGAACCATTTCTTGTTGTACTTTTCCTTTTCCTTTTCTGAAAGATTTTTAATATTCAATAGAGAAAACTCTGCAAGCTTTGCAAAGCTACTGAAAAACTGGCTAAATTTACATACAATATCGACAATTTTAATGTAGAAATATGAAGATCTGTATTAAAGCAACAACGAATTTTATTCCGAAAGAACTTTACCAAGAAAATTGGCAATTCAACCAAAAAAAAAAAAACAAAAAAAGTTTCAGTGAAAGTGTTAAACTTAAGTTCGTTCGAAGATCGTTTCCTCGTTACTTTTGGACGATTTAAAAACTAAAGAGCGATCATAACACGAGGTTGATCTAAGGAATGATTAATTAACATCCTGGACGCTGATTAATCGCCGCAAGTGGCGCAGATTTTTTTCGTCCAGCAAGCAAGAACGAGGGAGATTCGTGATGTTGAACGAAATTAGAGGGTCTCTCGTTTACAATTCATCCAGAGAATTTTCAGAAACTGCGTGATAAATCGCCTTTATGAATCCCATTTTCGTGCAGATCGTCGAGACAGGATGTATTCGCGGTCAGGTAACGCAGCAGTGTAGAAAAACAGCAGGGACAGTTTATTCTCAGCGAGACAAGGGCGACCGCGTCGCGACGCTTCCGTCTGGACGACAGGAAATATTGCATTTGACTTTGAGGCATAACATATTGTCCCGATGATTAATGTCCCCGTTCTTCCTGCATCTCCCTTTTCCTTCGTCTTTCCAACACCGTGAAAACGTCGCCTCGTTCGTTTCTACGAAATCTACGAGGAACTGCGATATTATCGAAGTAAAGTGGTCAAATTTATGATTCTTTCGGCACATAAAATTTGAATAAAGCATCATTCTGCAAATCTCGAAGGAATTATCGTAGTATTGGTCGGTTAGAAAAGTTCTCGTTCTTTCGAAGTGTAACTGTTACAGCCAACCCGGATGATGCAGTTCTTCTTGAGCGATTCGATATTTTTGCTGAATCGGTAATAAACGAAAGAACCGTTTGTACGATTCCGTAACTTTATCGAGAATCCTATTTTCACAGGTATGCTTGCTTCCTTTGTTTGCTCGTCTATTCTGGTGTTTGCAGTTTTGATAAAATAGACGTGAATACGTTCCACGTTTAGACTTGGTACTGCTTATGTTATAGAGAAAGGATAAACCGAAGATATTGAGTTAGGTTACTACATTACTTTTTATTATAAAAGAGAAGTATTATAACAGTTGGCTTTCTACCCCATTCTCGAGTTTTAAGCTACACTGAATCCATTAATTTATGTGTTTTGCCAGCTGAATAAGGAAACGTGTGGACGCTGTTTGAAAAACTAGCTATTAAGTGCATAGTATTTTTATTAAATTAAGTACAACAGTACACAATTGGATTCAAGAGACGCATAGAAATGCACAGTTTTTCACTAAGTATAGGACAATCACAATTAAAAGTTGAACAGAGTCTCAAAGATAATTTCTACCAAGCAAGATGCCGAAGAAAAATGAAGAAAAAACATTTAACCATTACATTTGATAATATAAAACACCGCAAATTTGCATTACCAGTTATTTCCAAGCACACCGTACTTTTCATCTACATTACCAAAAGGACAGAGAGAAAACTGAAAAGTTTGCTTCACGTTTGTCGAATGAATCTTCTGCAAACAACAAACAGATCATCGATCTTCCACGAGCAGTGGGTATCTTGTTTCTCCCAGAACAAACGAACAAGAGGAAATTTTTACAGAGAGGAACTTCTGAGAGAAGCTGAGAGAGCTACATAAAGTATCGTGTTACACCGTGGTTGGTCTAGAAAAACCAGATAACGTCAGAATTCCTCCATATTTTCGCGCGAGCTTTATATATTCCGGTCGTTTCACGGTCATGTTGCGGTTATTGCGAGGCTGCAACTTCTTCGATCGGTCCAGGCGTTCCTCAAACGTGACGAGACTTCGCATAGTTTATGAAGTTTCCTCGATCGCGACACGCATGCGACCGAGAACTGGTACGTTCGATCGATCCTCTCTTCTCTAGAAGAATAAATGGACCGTCGTTGCCATCGTGATCGTCTCGTTGATAGAAGTTCCTTTCTGGAAGAAAAAGAAGCTCGTCGGAACGATCGTTTCTTCAACGAGACTCGTCAACTCGTGCAAATCGTGTGGTTATATCAGTGGTTACACCACCATGTCTTTCAGCTTTTAGAGAAATTTGCATATGGTGTGCAAACTTGCAATAGAAGTTTCGGTAGTCGAAAAATTCAGAAGAATTTGAAGATTCGGATTATTCTAAATTTATGATACGATGGATAAACCTATTATTATTGAGGATTTGAATATTTTTACTATCGTTAGGAATAACATAACCTAACTTAACCTAACACTAATACCAAGTTTACTGTTTGAGGCCTATCCTCAGTTATAGAGCTATCATCTGGTGGGAACTGCTATCAAATACTCAGAAAAAGGCTTTAAACTCTTCAAAGTAAAACTCTTGAAACTATTTTCGATTTCGTACGTCTAGAAGATTCTGTTATCTAAACACGCTGTTTCCAAGGAAGTTGTACGTCATAATAACAATTACTCGTGGCATCTAAACAAAGGATAAATTTCTTCGACATCAAAGGCTGAGTCTGTCGATGAATAAATTAAAAAGAAAGAATTTTGTTCGAGATGTAACACGTACAAGAAAAAGCAGAATTTCGTAACAAACTGTTCAGGTCGAAGTTGGCACAGATATACAATACAAACACCACTAACTCGAACCAGATCCACGCGAATTTCCTCGCCAAGCCTCTATTCAGCAGCGACAAAATATTCTCCGATCCACAGGCGATGAGATCACGCTCGAGACTGTATCGTCGCCACCAGGAGGACCATTAAAATCGAAGCTGAGATTTTGTTTCTCCGCCAGAAGGAAGAAGCAGAGGAAGAAGAGGAAAAAGAAAAGAAGAAGAAGAAACCGTGGTAACAGAAGAGTGTAGGAAAAGCAGTTCGGCGATATCGCTTTGGTTTGCTTTACAATTCAAACGGGGTTCGCGACTCCTTTTAAGTATTCAAGATGCAGAATCGTCGTGGGAGCACGACAGTAAGCGATTGCGAGCTTTCTTCCCTTCCATTGTCGTGTCCTGCCCGCGAAGATTATGTCACGAAGGGGCTGTTGTAATTGAAATCCACTGCTTAGAATGCAGACTACCTTTCTATACCTTCTCTCTTTTGTCAATGGAACGCGCAAGATGATTCGACCGATCGGTGCGTGCTCATGAAGAATTTCTCTGCCGCTCGTGCTTCGATTTCTATTGGATGTAAAAATCGAAATTTCCTCAAACCTGTCGCAACGATCTTGAGAAACAATGCAGAGTGAGATTATGTAAGAAATAGAACAGGAATAGAGTTGAAAAGTGGATCTTCTGACCTCATACAATACTAGAGAGTGGAGATTTGGCAAATTTTACAGTTTGTTTTGAATCAGTTACTGTTTCAATGTCGCTCACAATTCTTTCTTGTGAACATACGGTAATTTTTAATTATTTATTGAATATGGAGTGCTATATGTGTGCTTTAAAAATATTTTCTTTTCTCCTGAAGCTTCCTTTAATGAAGATACTTAAATTAATCTAACCTAAAACATTGTTTTAATGATGATATGTTAGGTTATGTAATGGGTCATTATTATTAGAATGTACTATGAATAAAGAATCAACTAATTCATAGCAGTCGTAAAAAAACAATTATAGAATAATCTTTAACAGTTTCCTATTAGGTTAGCTTCGGTTATTTTAGGTTAGGTTAGGTAATGGCTCATTATTATTAGAATGTATTATGAATGAAGAATCAACTAATTCATAGTAGTCGTAAAAAACAATTATAAAATAATGTTTAACAGTTTTTCATTACACGAACCATAAGTTTTTGTCGTATTTATACGTATACTAAATCTTCGTAGAAAATTGTATCCTAAGCATTCGAAACATTCTTTCGAATTGTTATTTATTACGGTTATAGCGAGACTTTGTTAATTCCTGAAGTTTCACTGGCGGATCACGCGACACCGTAAGAATTCATAGCGCCATTATAAATTAAGTGCTAAAACGCGGCGTGAATTTTCCGCCGCCGATGCAGTCTTTATTGTGAACGATAAAAAGTATGCGGACATTTAGCGGGTCGTTAACCGGTGCCGTAAACAACGTAAAGGATGTCGCGACTTAATTGCATCTGCATTGTTTAACTCGACGACGCTTAAATACATTTTTTAAGAGTGCTATTCAAATAAACGCTTGTACGGGCTAGTCCTATAGTTGAGAATTGTATTTTTATTACACCTTAGGATGTCTTTGTTTCATTATATTGAAATTTCTGAAACTTAATGCTCTAAAGAGTCAAATGAGATCTTCAAAGTTTTCAAAGTGAACAAATTTTTGTTTGCAATACGGTAAATTGTTCGCGAAGTGTAGAAATTTAGTAATTTTTATGAAAAATATTGAAAATATCCTTCGATGGAAAGTATTTAGAAATTGTTGCTTTCTGTTTCTTTTTATGTCGACTATTTTATTGTACATATTGTGCATTTTTGATTGGAATCATTAAGTTGGTGCATATGAAATGTATTTTTATTAAACTCATACTTTTGTCTCCCTGCTTTTGATGTGTCCCTTTTCCATTTTTACTGTGCAAAGGTAATATTACGTAGTTGGATTTAACAAGTAGAATTTCTCATTATATGTACATCGTGTGTTTCATCCAAGATTCAGAAATTTATATAGTAAAATAAAAGAATAAAGGAAGATGTTAATTTTTGCAGGTTTTTTTAAAATTCGATGAGATGTTACGAAGTTAAATGAATCTTTCCTTTCCTCTCCACTTGCAACAACTTTAATTTTGTACACTATACAACGTTCATACTCGCAACAATCGATAGATAAACAAATAAATAAGAATTTGTTACGAAAGAATTCCGAGAAGGTCGTATTAGAAGAACTCATACTAAATTCTCTTTAATCAACCTTTACTGAAACCGTACGATCTAAATAAAATTCCCTACAACCCAAACAACATTTGTAACTTAAAGAATCCCTCTCAAAGCAACCAAAGTTCTCTCTCGAGTCCATCCAAACTCGAAAAGACTATTCGTTCAACGTAGCTGTCCGAAAACTTACCCAAACAACGAACCACGAAAGTCCACAGCGCGAAACAAATCACCGAACGTGCAATTCCCTTCCTCAGGTTCGATCGCCGCTTCGTTTCCTCGATTCAACAAGTCCACAAACTGTGCCCAGAATCCACGAGCACGAGCGAAAGGGAGACAAGTATCCTGCAAGCAGTCCAGAAACGAAAGAGTCAGTGAAACGAGGAAAAAGAATGAGAAAAAGCAGGCAAACCTTTACGAGGCTGTCGTTGTCGCGGTTTAATTGCATTTGCATTTCCGAGCTAGACTCGTCCGGCTTACTTACGACTTGATTCGCGTCTTGTTTCATCGGCATTGTCTGCGAGCCATTCGAAACAGCACGAAAACGAAGATATCGCCGGTTCTACATACTGAAACGCATAGCGTAACATTGAAAACGCAAGATACCAAGTATTTCCGCATGGAATAGCACTAAAACGACGATTACGGTATTTCTCCACACTTTGCACAGCTGAATCACGAAGATTTCACGCAGAAAGCGCATAGTTAAGTTGGAAAGTGCACGAAATCGAAGAGATCGCCGATTCCGGATACTAAAACGCATGGTGTAACATTGAGGACACCAGAAAGCAAGCGTTTTTATATAAAATAACACTAAAACGACGATTACGCAATTATCCACACTTTGAACAGCAGAATCGCGAAGATTTTTGCCGCGATTCTTGCGTGTATTGCCAAGAGAAAATACTCGGCCGCGGCAATCGTTGAGACTAACTACTTGAAGAAATGATTCGCGACTGAAATCAGTCGATCTATGGTTTCCATGGGATAATTTTTCTTGTTATTTGATTTTATTCCTCCAGTTTCAATCTCACATTTTAATTATTTTCATTCCCATTTTAAATTGTCTGATTTTATTGAAATATTTCAAACGGAGTACGGATTTACTTGTAATTGAACGTGGTAAGCAGTAAATGATTAGGGATATTTTAATGAGACGATATCTCCGTTCAAGTGCTTGTTTTATTAAAACACAAAGTGTTTATTTAATTATGGTTTACCATCAGTATGTACCATCTTGATCAGTTTAAAAGACGTTCACCTAAATCATAACCAAAGACACGTTACTCAAAAATTCCTTCGAATATTTTCCCCGACGTAATGAATACAGTTGATAGAATTTTAAAACGAATTTAATTAATTCGTCAGGCCTGTTGTTTTACACACGTGTCAATATTCGAAAACCTGATTTTCTTCCTACGTTCAAGAATGTTCGAATAATTAAGCCAAGGTGTATAGAATTAGCATCGCGGTAACAAATAGACTTTCTATCATTTGCCGAAACTCATTATCGTCCTCTTGAAAATACATTCATTTACACCTTGAGCCAGCGTTCCACGCCAGGCAACTGAAAGCTTGTTCCAACAACAGTGCATCGATCTAACCAGCTTCCAGGACGCGTCACTTCGAAAATCCCTGGTTCCAACCCTATTCCAACTTGGCGGGATTAACTGTAACAGCAACAAAAACGATTTTCGATTGCTCGTTCCACAGCGATCCCGTTTCCAAAGCGATTCGTTATCGTGCGATTAGCAAAGAGCACGCGAGCTTAATTTCAGCTAAGCTCGAGGAAAAGTTAGCCCGGCTAATGAAGACCGATTGCTCGAAAGCCAGACAGCAACTAGGGCGTGAGCTTTTATCGCGCTCCTAATTGGATTAGAGAAAATAATTCGCTGTTTCCTTACCATTGCTCGCGATAACGCTACGACTCACGCTGAGCGTATGCTAATTTTTCCTAATGAGCCAGTCGAATCGATGTTTCTTTAATTCAGCTATTCTTTCGATCTTCGAGAGAATAATAGAGTGTACTTGTTGAGGAATCGATCCTGAACACATTTTTAACCGCATGGCAAGATTTTCCCGCTTTTAAATCGCTGTATCGCCGATTCAGATCTCCCATAAAAAATATAAAAAAACATAAACTTGTGGTGGTAAAAGAAATATCCACTGGAAATAGGATATTCAGGTAATAAAACAAGAAAAGCTGAATTTTCGCGATGTATTTGCAAATAATTTTGTATTATTACAATATGCAAGATAATTATATAATACAGCATCAATTTTAAAGTCAAACAATATAATTATTTAAGACAAATATTATAAAAAATTGCAATTGATTTTAACACACATATGTATTTATTTATTTCCAATTTATTTTGGTAATTTTAAAATCTATTTCAACTTGAATCTTTTTTACAATTTTTATTGTTTCACGATTTAAATGAAATTTCGAGAAACTATCGTTAGACCGTGTATAAGTAATTTATAACGTACCCAAATATTCGACAAACTGTGTTTTTAAAGAGCGTTCTAATTTTATTTGCAGCTGCTGTAGTTGTAAAACAGAAAATATTCGTTAGTAGCATTTGGTCGCTTGATTGAAGTGGTGGACGTGCAGCGACCACCATAAACTCCCCTCGAAGCGACTCGTGACCACTGCCACCAAGGCGTTTAGAACTTCAAATTTGTTTAAATCAGTACCATTACTGCTAGCAACAACTCTTTCCCAGGAATGAATATTTAGTCATTTCAATCCATCCAGGCAATAGAGAAATTGGAAATACGAAACTCACCGCCATCACATATCACATTCACCATTTATAATACAATATTGTTAATAAAATAGCAAACGAAGTTGTTTGGTTGTATTCTTTTTGCTAGAACACGAGTTAGTCACTTAATTGTTTTACCAAAAAAAAAAAAAAAAAAAATACCTTATAGAACAAAAAGAATGCTTTGAAGTGTGAGATTGAATTATTTATTTAAAAATTGCAACGAATTTTCCGGGAAACCCAGTATTTGTCTAAATTTTCTACACTAATTTCGCTGAAAAGTTGTTGAATATTAAAATACGAGCATAAAATTGTATTGAAAGTGTAAACAGGATTGGTTATTAATAGAAGCATTTTCCACGAATTTTCTAGCAAAATTCAAATATCTCTAGCAATCATTTCACGAAGGAAATTATCTGGATATTGACGCGAGCTGGATTCAGCGAAGTCGACTTCCGGCATCGAGCTTCTTCGAGACGAGTGATCGAGGAGCACGTCGAAACTTTTAGAATCGATGCTCAAATAAACGTTGAATTTTAGTTATCTGACCTGGTCCAGACACGGTTTCATACGCTACCGTGGAAACGTTCTAACTAAATCGGCAACCCTATCGACATTTAATTTCCCCTAGCCTGGGAACGCGTAAATTCACTGGTGAACGTTACCCTTGGACCATCCCGGACAACGAAGATAACCATGACATATCTTTAGACCATGTATATCACACCATAGAGACGCTTCTCGTGACCTACAGTAACTCTTGTTAATATTCAGACACCATTTAAAACAGAATAACCTTTTCGAAATTAAACGACTTCAGTTTCTGTTTCTTTAATATTTCTACTATGGCACGCTCTTACTGACAATAGTAAAATGTTGTAATTCCTTGTATTATATTATAATATATCAACCTATCGTATCGGAGCATGGTTTATGATCATTGTTAGAAAAAATACACTTGCAGATGTCGAAGATTTCACCTTCGACACTTTATAACTACTGTAAGTCCAGAACCGTAATTATCGGAATTAGTTTATTAGCGTGAGAGGCTCATGGTGATGACAGTACCCCTCGAATATACCGCCACCATAAACCATGGCTCGCTACCAAACAATTTTAAGGAAGAAACAATCACGTAGGTGATTAACTCGCGTGCTTGAGGAAAACCCAAGTTTTCCATCACTCTGACAGAAAAAGTAGAGAAAGTGGAGCTTCCAAGAGCTTCTAAAAAACCAATGAAAATGGTTTTTGACGAAGACAAGCTCCACCTAAAGAGTACTACGCCCAGAGAAAAAAGGATATAAGAAGGAACTGAAAGCTCACAGGAAAAAGAAAAAAGAAAAAAGTTCTCTGGCGTAGATATTAACGTACGGCACACATTCGCGAATATACACTGTATAAAATAAATACACTTTGCGTATTTTGTAATCTCATCGTTACACTATCATTAGACACTAAAATGTATGCAACATTGTAACCTCATTTTCATTAATTCACTAATCGTTCATAAATATTATACTAGTTGGAAACTTTCGATTGGCAGTGTATACTTAATAACACTAAATGTAATGTACTCAGTGAAAATTGCACAAAGTGTATATACACTTCACATACGTATTAATCCTAGGACGTTTAAGGTTTTAGAAGATGTAAGATCAGCTTATAAAAGGGTCATTTTGTGTTCATGTAAGAAAGAGTGTTAAAAATGTATTTTTCGTTGTTTCAAGTACGTTTATTTATATTGTAAAATGATATTAAACATTTAAAGCCTTATTAGAAAATCTGGAGAAATCTAAGAATGTTTCTATTATTAATTTCACTACTCTACGTTGATAAGAACACAATGGCGCTGCTGGGGTGTTATCATTAATCATTGAGGTTTTCATTCGCCGCTGTTTGCGTATAAATTCAATCATCCCGCGGAAGGAAAAGAACAAGAAATGCATAAAGAGTGGAATTTTCAACGGAATAAGAGAATATAAGCCAGAGAGTCGGTGGTTCTAATGCTCGCGCAAACGCGAATGCATAAATTTCATGAGCGACTGCCTCGAATAAATTGGCCAACCCACCGAACGAAACTGTTCACTGAACATGAATAATTATATTTATCTAACATACAGGGTGAGTCTTTATAAATTAACACCGTGAATTTTCCATGAATCATCCACATCAATTCTTCATAATCTACGATCGTGAGAATTTTAATGCACATTCTTCATTCCATTTGTGTCGTACAATTTTTCCTACGCTGAAATAAAATACTAGTTGTAGCAAATAAAATTATTTTCGTAGATAAAAAGTAAAATTGTTTCTGATCGTACAATTTCAATCAGATTATTAGTCGTTTCTTATTCATTTCCGAAATTGTTTGATTTTCGTGGACTTTTTTAAGAATGTAATATTTTACTAAAGATTTCATTAAATTCTAATAGAACATAGTGTTTTTATAAATTTTCCAAATTTCCTAACAACGACAGAAGAGTCTTAAAATTGCACAGAAATTCTAATTATAATCCTCTTATACTCATCAACCTAGTTTCTCTTCAGAAACTTTTGGCGGGAAATTTGAAACGTTCGATAAAATTACAATATTCTATATCATTGGGTACAGAATTTCAGCGACCACATGATTTCCTTCGAGTCGAGGTAGGCATATACTTTCTCTCTCTCTCTCTCTTTCTCTCTCACAAGCGCACATGTACGCTCGCAACCCCGAAAAAGGAACTGGAAACGATCGCATTTAAATGACAAAGGAACTATTCATTTTTCCTGGACGGCCTACTTTTTGGCCGTGTACGCAAACGGAAAGTACACGGGAACTTCTAGCATTGCTATTGTCTCGCGATGCAAATTTCTCCCCGCTTCCGCCACCACGGAGATTACAAGAAGAGTCGCAATACTCGTTTTCAGTTCTCCTCTCTCGCTATGTGTGTTTATACGCGTAACGCGTGCACCTATATGCATATTTATATGTGTAGGTGCATTATGCAAGGTAACCGGAGCCGCGTTGGCTGTTTTTAAAGCGAAAATATTTCTGTTGCACCCTCACTACAGAAATATCTTAATTACAGAGACGCTTTTTGATATAATCTCCGCGAAAAATCGAAAGGTCCGATTCTTCTCTCAATTTTTCCCAAAATTCCCTACGACATGTTGTAGGGAGTAAAAAAAAAAAAAATTTCAAAGAACAAGTACTCCTTATTTGTATTAGTAAGTCATATAAAAATTTATGTAAAATTCGGTAAACATCTTAAGGGAGAAAATTTCGTTTCCGTGCGTGTGAAGGGAGAAATTTGCGGGGAAATTTGTATTATTGAGAGGAATTTCCTCTCCTCTGAAACTAAAGCTCCCTTTTCACTCGTGAATTTTAGTCCGGCTATTTTTTTTTTTTCTTTCTCTCGCTCTCTTTATTTAATCGTTTTTGCGTTTCGTAATTAGTGATGGGATAAAAAGAGTGTTTGAATTGCAACGTCAAATACGAAGAAGGATTGAAAGGTTTATTTTGATAGACGTACGGGTTATTTTTAGAGCACCCGGTAGGAAACCCACTGGCGCCATTTTACGGATGATCAACTTCCAATTACAAGATCGTTTATAGCGTGATCGTTAAGTGATAATAGCGTTCGATATAGCAGTTTCCATTTATTTCGGTGAATTGACGGCTGCTATTGACTCTCGACGAAATAGAAGCTAAAAATGAGGACAACGTTTCTTGTTTTTTTTTTTTTTTTTCTTTTCTATTCAGGGAAATTGGGTGTTCTTCATTGTGTCGAATTCTACAAATACGTGAAGGTGAATTTTTTAACTTTTTTGTTCGTGTAAAGGTAGCGTATTTATTAAACCTGTGAAATTTTAATTAAATTTTGAATGCTTTCTCTTAATTGGTCCTTTAATATATACATATATGATGAACTATCGTCGATGTTGCTTCACAATTTATATATACTTTCACATTATTCTGGTTAATAATGTATCATCAAATATAAAACATTTCAATTTTTCTAATTTCTATGCTGTCTGCGTGAAAAAAGTACCATGTTCGATTGGTAAGAGTCTCTCGATGAAAATTAGTCCAAATACGAAATAAATACGAATAGTTTTATCAATCGTTAGTTTAAATAACCTGAATTTTCTACGATGCTTTTTCAAAGTGATTTTTCTTAATACTACTTCGATTTACGTCGTGTTTGAACAAATTTTCGTTGGAAAACTACCACAAATTTACTATTAATATTTTTATAAAGATAGAATTAAAGTGATAATAAAGTCTGCTGATAGATTATTCATCGAGAATTCCAAATTATCCCTTTGATCTGCTATCGACTGCTCATCCGTTACTGGCTACTCATGTGAAGCTCGATCGTCTATTAGGGCAATGTAGCCGAATATGGAACCCATTTTTTTAAGTAAGCACAATTTTTTTCAATTAAAAATACTTTTATTAAAATACAATACATATTTGAAATGTAAGATGTGTACACTTTTGTAACATATTAGAAATTAGAACAAAACAGATAGAGTATCATCATAATAAAATAAAAAGGAAAAGTATGCAAAACCATGACTTGAAAAATTCAGTTTTCCTGAATGAATCTGTTTATTTAAAAAACAAATGAACAGAAGCAATGCTGCGTGTTCCCAATCCTTGCACTCCGGGTCGAAAATCCCAATCGTTGACCTCAAATTCATGCTCTCTCTCTCTCTCTCTTTTTCTCTTCAGCTCTCTCTCTCTTTCCAGCTCTCTTTCTCTCTCTCTCTCTCTCTCTCTCTTGAGATCTCTCTCTCTTCAGCTCTCTCTCTCTCTTTCCATCTCTCTCTTTCCAGCTCTCTTTCTCTCTTCAGCTCTCTTTCTCTCTCCAGCTCTCTCTCTCTCTCTCTTCAGATCTCTCTCTCTTCAGCTCTCTCTCTCCAGCTCTCTCTCTCTCTTTCCAGCTCTCTTTCCCTCTCCAGCTCTCTCTCTCCAGCTCTCTCTCTCTCTTCCTCACGCCGACATATTTCAGCTGGCGAAAGTAAGCGAGCAACTCGACCCGTGTGTGTCGCGATGCAAATTTTTTTCACTGGTACACAGGATTACAAGAACTGTTGGCGGAGGCCACTCGTTTCGAGCTGGAAATACACGTGGCCGCGTTACGCGGCCAGTAACTAGGCCCGCAGGCGGATGTTCAGGAGTTGCACAGGCAGCCGGAAGTTGAGTCGGTGGCTCGAAGCAGTTCCCTGGCAAAATATTTGAACACAAGCCATAAACGTTTACCGTGCTCCTCGACAACGCGTAATAAACCGGTGAACTCCTTTTCTCGATAGCACTATCGTCCCTGTCTTAATACCTTTCCTCCCTTCTTCTCCTTCTTTTCTTCTCTTATTCTTAAGTTCAGCGAGGCTCAAATTTAGCGAATGGTTCTTCTTAGTCGATGAGTATCGATAGAATTTTCACCTTCGAAATTAGTCAAAAAATCAATTTTCTATTGGTACTACATTTCAAGAACATTTCCATCAGTTCAGAGACACTTTGTATAACAATATCTTACAGAGAAAGCATCGAGCTTTCAGTATTAATTTTTTTACAAATATATCAAAGCCTTATATAAAATACGATTTATATCAAAGCTCTTAATTCACAAATGTATTCGAATTACAAATAACTTCGGTTGAATTCTGATTTTAAAACATAATACGAGTATGAATATTTGAGAATATCAACTTGAGTTCGAGTACTCGAGCATCCAGTTTCGAATTTCCTTTGTGATTTCAATCAAACATGAAGCTTTTCATATACAGCGAGCAGTGAAAGTATTCGAATACTTTTAAATAAAATCTCCAATGCTTTAAAGTCGATTAATCTCTAATGATAAAGTCTGAAAAAAAATTTCCTTTCATTCTTCTTTTAAAATTTCGAATAATGTATATATATATTAAATAATTGTAATTGGTAGAGACATTCAGTAATTGAGAAAATATTATTCGTTTCGAACGAAAATTCACGAAACAACGGAAGAACACGATTTACAGCGAGCAATTTTTCTAAGCAGCCTAGAAGTGTTCCCCTAACATCGATTCCGCTGATTAATCGTGCCTCACTGACAAACCGATATATCCATTACCTCACACCCGCAACCACACGTAACCACCATAGGCATTTATCAATCGTTGGGAAGCCTTTGGTAAGCGTGAAATTCGTCAATGCTGTTCAGAGCGTGGATCACGCGTATCTATTCGATCTACGAGCGAACGACTTATTTAGACGTTGTTCAACTTCCCTCTAAATGTATCGAGTATCCTCGATGCTTAGATAAACACTATTTTATAGTATTGTTTAATAAATATACAGAGTGTTCACGCTTTTACTAGCCAGCGTTCTTCTTGCAAATAGTAAATATTATATAATATTTACTATTAAATATTAGTCTCATTCTCGTCTGAGATATGTTGAGATAGGTTCACGCTGATTGGTGAATATTTTGCAATATTTATTATAATTAGCGTGCCTAATTTTCTCTCCAATTCTATTCAGTGCATCCTTAGCGTGACTTAGCCTGGTTAGGTTAGGTTATATGGTTCTAAGGGATGAGCAAATAGTTTGAGAAATTTCTCTGAATGACTTATCGGTTAGCAGACTGTTAAATACAATTGTATTCTTCGGAAATTCGAGGTTTATGGCATTTTATTAAGCTATTGAGACACAAACTTCTAAAAACTCTAATGAAGCTGTTCTTTCAGCCTTCGCTAGGATGTACTTTAAAGTATTAAAAGAATAAATGAAATTCTAAACCCAAAAACAGCCTTTTAGTGCAATTGTGCTACTAAGAAACTGTAACACGTTGATAATAGTATATATCAGTTAAATTTGATATAAAAATAATATGAAAATATTATTCTTATTTGGCGTACACATTCATGATGAAGTTTATACGAAATGTATTTTATCTATGAGAGATGCAAAATGCAATACACTCGCAGAACATCTGCCATTTACGACACTCGAATAAATCGTGTTTCCTTCGTCAAGTTTGCATTCGTTGACGACATTCTCTTTACGATGACCCGACGTTTCCACCAGCCATGAGACTGAATTTTTCAACATGCCTCGCGTGCCTTTCTTTGGACCTCTTGCGTTGGTAGAATCGTGTGTTCTTCGTAAAAACTCGAAAGGCACTATCTTACTTTGTGCAGGGACAGATGGAAATTTCCAGCGTCTTTGAGTCATGTGACGGAGGAATCTGCAAGTTCGAATTGAAAATTTCGCAGAACTTAATTTTACCCCAGTTTCTAAGAAATTATTCTTTCAATGATATTTTCTCCGGAAGAATATGAGTATAAAAATTTGGTAAAACTGTAGATGTAATACAATCTTGACATATAAGAATGTAAAAAAGTTTCATATGATTCTCCTTCAAATTGTACGATAACTTTTATACTGTCGATATTTATGTCTTAAACGTGGATACGTAGGAATATTGTTAGAAATTTTATGCAAATTCTACAAATTCTATCAATTGTTCAGTTTTCCACAAATGAAGAAAAGAATCGCGAAGAATTTCTAAACGCAGACGAAGTTACATTGTACATTGTCGAAAAAAAAAAAAAAGAAACGTTTCACTGATCCTTTGATTCAGCATTCCGTTCACCTTTCGCAATATCGACTCGTTGTCGAGCGAACAACATTCTCTTTCAACGAGGTTTGTCTCCATAAAAATTAATCCTCTATAATGGAAGGCAAACAGCACTCCGCTACTGGTTGGAAAAGAGTTGGTCAATGTGAATAAACAATAATCACGTCGTTTCGCGGCGGTCGATCGACCAGGCGAATTCGATAAATAAACGAGTCTGGTACAGGCTGACTGTTCGGTCAATAAACGGAGCCAATTACCAGGGCAACGTCTGCGTTCTACGATGTCATAGAGATCCTCTCTGCACCTCCACGAATCTCTTCGTAGAAGATTTAAGGCTCGTCTCTCTGACCTGTCGACGATCCTCCGTTCGGAGGTTCAATCTTGTTTTTGGCTGAGAAACTGGGAACAGCTCGACCGTCAAAGGGAATGGGGATGGAAAAGGAACAGGGAGATACACGGAGGAGATAGAACAGTGATTTTTTGTTTTAGTTGGAAGTAGATTGGTAGGATTTTGGTTAGCTTTAGATTTCTTAATGATTGAATACAGTATTACTGTGATTGCTCCTATGGACGAAATTTCCTTAAGAACACCATTGATTTGCGAAAAGTTCGTTTATTTTGTAAATATATGTTACTGGTGTGAGAAATTGTTTCGAAAGCTACAGTATAGGTACTATGAAACAGTGAATTCACGTAAATTTGTGTGTTGTTTTGTAAAAGCAAATATGCTGGTCGAGATAAGAACGAAATTTCTATAAGAACGATCAATTTTCTTTAGTTCTGTTATATGTACAAGAAATATTAACCATACTTCAATTAGAGTAAATATCAAAAGTGAAATAAACAATTTTTTAACATTCATACGAGTATTTATATTGAACAATAACGTGAGGAAAAGTTTTCAAATTTGGGATAAAATGTAAAAATAGAGACATATCGCTATTTTCTATTCAAGAAGTACACTCCCGTCTATAAATCATTGAACACTTGGATATTTAGAGCAAAATGATCATTAGAACGTAAATACAACTTTTCGTCGCGAGTTTATTGTGAATTTTGTTATATTTATTTATTTTACGTTTATATCTGAATGTAAAGTTAAAAGTATAGTTGTATAACGTGAATAAATGTTAAGGAAAAGAGGTATTTATTAAATACAGCTCCAATTCTATACTATGTTATTCTGGTTTAAATAATATACAGTCACAATGTGGATTGAAGTCGATGAAAAAAATCCTTATTTGAAATTTCACAGAAAATACTGGTTTAATAAATGTGAAAAATTTAGAAAATAACGATATAAATTATTTCCTTGACGATTGATGTGTACAAATAAACATGTTAATATACAAGAAACGAGACAATTTGAAATACATCTATTATGCTCCCAACACTAACAATTTGACTTAATCAAAGTTCTAAGCAAACCCGGTATACACGTTTGATTAATCGATAATGCGCAAATCAATTTACACTTAATCGGCAGTTCGAATACTCCATGTCCGGATAATCGATGCTCGGGCAATCAGTCTTTTGCTGTAATTACAAACTTGGAATACGAACTTAACTTCCTCTCCGAATCGTTTTACTGGTCAATTATTATTAAGCATAATTTCTCGTAACAAGGGCGTTCAAATTTAGTGTGTTACGACACACGTAACATAAGCGAATCTAAAGAAACAACGATCATGAAATCTTCTAACAGACAATAAAACAGAGAAATAGGGTGAAACAAGAAGAATACAGACGAAATCGTGAAGAAAATCGAGGAGAGACAGGAGAACCGCGCTGAAAACGAGCAAAACGCGGAGAAAATGAAGCAGGCAAACGGACGTTTGCAAAGGGAAGAAAAGAATCCACGAAAGGGGTGATGACAAGGTGGTAGGGATGAAAAACGAGGGTCGAAAGGGGTGGCAGACGGCATGTTCCGACGATTCCCTTCGCTTGACACTTTCGGTTCGCCGTTGAAAGAGCTAGTTCGGTAGCAGAGGAAGGCGTTGCTGCCATGGAGAAGCTTCGCCGATGGCAACGTACCGAGAAATTACGTTTCCGCAACTGGCACCACAGACATCCCTCTGACTCGTTTCTCGCCCCGTCTTTTACCGTTGCCACGCGCTAGCCACAAGAATCCAGTGGTGACGCGCCTCCAGCGTTGCCCTATTTTCGAACCTTTCGCCACATTTTGCCCTCGATCCTGTGGCTGCTCGTTCTCTTTCTCATATTCCACCGCTTTCACGGATTCGTATCGCCCTTTCTGCTCGATCTCTTGGAAACTAGCAACTGATTTTGCGTGTTCTTCGTGTGGCTTGTTCGATTGTGTTCTGTTGAGTTTCAAGCGAGTTTGCAGTGGATTTGTAATTTCTATTTGTACAGCTTAGCACGATTAGAACGTGGAAAGTAAAGTGAACTGTTTTGAGAGACGCAGAGGAGTGTACAATTACATGGAAAAGTTTTTAATAATAAAAAAAAAGAGGTAGGGAATTGTATAACAAAGGAATCAGCAAGTTACATAAAACGTTTCGCAAATATGCAAATTCCAATAGTAAGAATATCTCTTTTAGGTTACGTTAGATAACCTTAAGGAAACTTGATACGATAAACTAGATATTGTATCGCGTAACACATCGAAGTCCTAATCGATAATGTAATTAATACAGTTAATTCAGTTCGTACTGGAGTTCGAGTAAATCCTCGATTCGGAAGATCACAGGGATCGGTGGATAACAACGTCGGGCGAGAGGAGAAGAGATGCCGTGGTTCTCATCCCGTGGGAGTGTTCTCGTTTCGATTGAGTTTAACCAGGGATTCAGTGTCACCTGCGCCTCTCGTCCGATTTCTGTATCTATTTGCATTGCAGAACTTTCATAATTACGATCGCTAATTCGCCGCAAGAGGCTGGTTTAATTAATCTTCCCATGGAATCGGTTGCAGGCCAGTCACCCTGGTACGCGTTGAATTCGCAGCCTGCGCGACCTTTGTTTCATCGTTGCCGTCACGTTAGTCAAACACGCTAGACCGTATGCTCGATGTTACGCGACGTTTTTAACGTCTGCGAAAGCCAAAGGGGAGATTGAAGCAGAGGAAAAAAAAGAAAAGAAAAGAGTGAAGAACAGTTGGGTGAAACTAGGGAGAGACAGATAGGGGATTAGAGAGGAAGGCACACGAAGCTAGGGAGAGTTAGATGGAGAGGCCAAGGTAGTTAGAGGGGTTAGAAAGTGTTGGGGGTGTTCAAGGCAGCTGGAAAGAGTTGACGAATGACGAGAAAAACGAGGTACAAGGAAAGACAAGGACAGCCTATGAGAGAGTCAAGTAGAGTCAGATAAAGCTGAGAGAATGTAAAAGAGCAAATGCATGTAGGAAATGTTAGAGGTTGATTAAGGAGATCGAGAAGAGCTAAGTAGAAACAAGAAAATCCGGATAAATCCAGGGAGAGCTCACTGAAGTTAGGCAATGCTAAGATGAGCTCAGAAGAACCAACAATAAGCAGTGAAAAGACACACGAAACAAGAGAAAGGCAAACAAAACTGCACAGAATTGAGAGAATTTTAAGCTAGAAAATATGAAGAAGAATTCAGAGGACCGAACGAAAAGCTGTAAAAGAACAACAAAGGAAACAAGGAAGAATTATGGAGTGGTAAGAAGAGCTGAGGCAAGCTAGAGCTAGAAAATGTTAGAATGAACTGAGGAGGATCAAGGGGAGCGAAGAACAGACAGGGAAAATGAGGGAACGTCAGGGAGAGCTGGAGAAAATTGAAACAAGTCAGGGATATAAGGAGCAAAAAGAGAAAAAAAACCGAAGAAGAAGAAAGCTGAGGAGGGTTGAAAGAGGTGAAAAGGACAACAAGAGCTGGGAAAGTACTAGAGATTGTCAGGAGAAGTTGAAGAGAAGAATGAAGAAGCACGAGGGAGATCCAAAGCGAATTAAAGGGAATCTAACTATAGAGAAACAGTTAGAACTTGACGGATTCGGTGGAACTATCTGTAACGAAGAATAGTTTAGAGCAATCAATGGTACGAATTCTAGGAAATACAGCTTCTATGTGTATAGTTCATGAATAACTTTCTTGGATTCGATCAAAGTCCAAAAGCAGGGACCATCGAACTTCATTTAAGAATAGGAACGAGAGGTCGGTGAATGAAAGAATTTTAATATTTCTTTCAAATCTCCTTTCCCTTCTTACTTGCTATTCCATCCAAGTTGTTACTCACATTGTGGTTTACGAATTTAGGTCGAAATCTTATAGCGAAACTTCCTCTTCGACCGATCGATATGGACTCCGGCATTCCTCTCTTCGGGACTTTTTAAACTACTACACGCTGGCGCGGAATATAAATGCACTTTCCATCGGAAGTATTATTCTTTTCTGGCTCCTCGGGGACATGGCGCGTTCGATTGAATTTAAGTGGGATTCTCCGAACAACGATTTCTCAAGCTATATATCAATCCCGTCGATATCTAACCTGGTTATCGAACGCAACTCTCTTGAATTATCTCCGCGGCTGTTTTTCTTTTTTCAACAATTTTGTGATCAGTGGAGACACGTATGTCCTATTTGAACATTCGAACGAAAATTAATCTCAATCTGGCGTCTATTGTGGACACGATGATCGATAAATGAATAGAGAGATAGAGGGAGAGCTGAAGAGAAAGAGAGAGAAAGATCACGACACGAATAACAAATTTAATTGCTCGCTAAGATCAGGATCTTTTTGTTCATGTCAGTTCAACGCGTAAAGGGGCGACGAATTCATTAAGCTGGCTTACTCACGACAGATTTTCCTGCCACGAACGTGCAGTAAAAGTCTCGCCTTCTCGAGCTGTACGACGAACGATACACTGTCGTCTTCTCGCGGTCGTTACTTGCAGCCTGTACGTAGATCTTGTCATAGATAAGTAGAAGTAACGCCAAGCAAGCGGTACGCCACGATCAGCCTTCTTATTTTATGCAGAGTGTGCCTTGAAATGTGGACGCCTACTTGAGCTCAGCTAAAGATACGAAAAATCGTAAAGAGGAAGAATTTTTTGCCAACGTTCACGCCAAACTTTGTTTTCTACATATTTTCTTCCACTCTGTGTTATTTTCAAACTCTATTTTTAAAGAATTATTGATAATTTTATTAAAATGTATACAATATATTATTTAATTCTATTATTATGTTATTATTTATAAAGTATATATTTTATCTGTACATTCAGTTATTTCTATATTCTTAGTATTTTTTTATTTTATTTAAAAAGTTTATTTATACTTTCTGCACAAATAATTTTAGAAAAGCTTCTTATGTCTCTTTGTTACAACGTGCAAGCTTTTCTATATGTTTAAAGTATAAGGTTATATACACATAACAACTTTCAATACTTTCTGTCAAGAGGAAACCCGACGCCATTTTATATCCGTGACGTTTATATCCGCCATTTTATATCTCTTGTAATCGAGATATCTGGTCCTCGGTAGTGACAAGATTAGGTCAATTCTGAAACTTCCGAAAACTCTAAGAATTCACAGAAATAAGCAACGCAATTTGAAACTCTCACGAAGATTAAAGAAGTACCAAAATTTTCAATACACCACTGTACACACATAAATCTCTGGCCGTTGTAAATCCTTTGCAAACGTGATGTAAAACAACCGATCGTGTATAGAGCAACGTCGATAACACCGCTAGAAATCACTGTACAATATAATTTATATTCAACAGATGAAGCGGAATCTTTTAAAAATGCTCCTCTAAATCTTGTTCGACCGTATCGGCGTGGTACGCGGAGCGACAATCCTAGCGAAACGATTGGCCACGGTTTCAAAGCAGCTTCGTTGATTTCCCTCGCTTCCATAGACACGACACCAGCTGAATATATCTCTTTTACGTCGCTTCTAATGCATTATCGGGACTCATATTTCGCAACGAGCCAATGCCGCGAGAAAGAGGAACGTTATTTATCGTTTCACGGTCGATTTTTGAAAAGAAAAGGAAAGAGAGAGATGCTATTCTTCTCGATTCCCTCCCCAACCTCGATAACTTATGGGAAACATTTATCCTGCATCCCTTTAGTCGTTGAACATGAAAAACAACCACGTGTCCATTGGTACTGTCGTCCGTGATTAAACTGCCCTGTACATATTTTCAACGATTACCAAACATGCCCTTGTCGATGGTGTTACCTAACATGATTCATTAACTGTGCGACTACTGATAAGCTTCAATCGTTAGGGTGAAAGTTAGTTATAATTTGTGGTGGATAGGGGAGATTCAAAAGACATTTATGCAGCATTTGTTGCGTCCTTTGCAATATAAAGCTACCTTGCTCTGTAGGATTATAGTCATAAAACATAACCTATTTGTTATATAAAACCGGATGTTGAGATCTTCTATAAGATCTATTTAAAAGGTTCCATTTCAGAATGCAATCTTCTCGAGAGTTTACTTAACCCTTTGATTACTCAAGGCGTATATAAAGCGTGGTTCATTTAAATGCTTTACTTATGTTAGGTTAGTTAAGTATTTTAGGTTAGCTGAGTGCTAAACACTTTACACGGATATTTAGATATATTAAGAATTTACAGAGACTAAATAACATTGTAAAAGCTGCACATTATTATAATTATTATTACATAAATTGTTAATATTGTTATTATTTTAATATAAAAATTGTGTTTGAAAATGAGGACATTTTATTTGCTATACAATCAGCTTCACGAACTTTCTGGGAACCAACACACGTAATACTTTTAACATTATTATTGATATTAATACATTTCGTAACAAAAAAAAAATAGGTTTCATTTGAAATGTATCTTCAATTTTATTTTTATTCGAACTTACATCGTATCAAAGTGATCACACACTGTAATTATAATCTAGAGATTCATTATTTTTTCTATTATACATTGAAATATTGATTACTTCTGTTCGTATGACGTTTGCAATCACATTTTCAATTCATCCGTTAATTTATGAAAATGAATATCGTCGTAATGCTACGATATCTTCTTATTGAAACATCAGAAGGTCAGGTTCCGAAATCAGCAGTTCAACGACGACGAATCGAGAGAAAGATTACGTTCGCGGGAATCCAGGGTGAATATTTGCCGACGCGATAATCGATAGCAGAAACGCGGCGAATAAACGGATGCAAAGGGAAGTAGGTCGCGAACGTATCAATAACCCCGCAGCCACTTTAATTTCTGCAATTTGCGTATCGATGCTGAACACGGGACAATTTCGTATTCTCTTTCGTACTCGTAGTAAACTGGATCGTTGGAAACACCACCAACTTCCCGAGTGACGATGAATATATACATATATACATATATATATATATATATATATTCCTTTCTTCTTTCTCCTTTGTACCACTGATCCATCGTTAAAAATTGAGGGACGTTCTAACTTTATCATGCACGAATTTTATCATTCCTTTTTATATTTCATTTGAGCCTTCGTTTAGAATTCTCTACCGTTCAAATTACATACAGGTATCCATCTATATAGCATTATATACTTGATGGAAGAGGGATAGAGAGATATAGCGAGGTCGTAAATTACGACGTTAAGCCTTGGATAACGGACGGTACGGCCGGATCACACGGGAGTCTATGCCTGGGTCCGTTTTGACCCGAGCTAACTGCATTCCGATTTACGTTTTAACCCTTTGCACTCGAACTCTTTGTGCTAAAATTGAACTTTTTTTTGCTTCTTTCAACATAATTACTTGTGCTTCATCTATGATTTCGATTACGATTCGAAAAATCGAATGGTTCGGTTAGAATTCGTAACTACCCGCGATTCTGATAGTTCTTTCCATCGTTTCTGAACATTATTCTTCCTAAGCTTTTGATATAGATTGGTAGATCGTTAGATTGGTATAGATTTGGTGTATATTTAAGAGTTGCATAAACGAGCCTCATAAATTCGCGAAATTCTATGGGAATTGCAACCGATAGACGGAACGTATCCCTAATTAGACCGTTCAATCTGAAATTCGTTACGATTCTTCCTACAGATTATGGATCACGTTGAATTACAGAATTACCATTTGCAGCAGTAACAGGCATAAACGACGGCTTAGGTAGTGTAGAGAGGAAACAAGGATTGCATCAGGTTATCCTGTAAATCCATTGTTCCACGATTGAATTTCTGAAATAGCACATGGAATACTAATCGACATATGCTTGTACAAATAATATTTGTTCCTTTCTTTCTTTTTCTTCTTAAATATAGACATACAAGGTAAGACACAAGTAGCAGAACACTTGAATATCTTTATTGGATTTAAAGATACGAAATATGGGTACATCAGAATTAGAATCAGGTTTCGAAGGATCCTCATCATAATATTATCCTTTTTATGTCATTTTATTCAATATTTTCAAAGTCTTCAAGGTTTTTTTTTAATGAAACTACATACTTTTTCCCTTTTATAACTGTAGCTGACATTTAAACTAGTTCAATCATGTAATACAGTGTGATCTTCAAATTACCTCCAACTTAGAAAAATGGAATAAATAAAATTCAAGGTGTAGGGTTCATTTGCTTTCTTTCTGATACGCTAAATGTTCGAAATTGTTTTCTTGAGATGTGAAACATTCAAATCTATCGCAATATGCAATATAGTAACAGATTCCCTTGACTGTTCTTAACTCATCTCTGTTACTGAAAAGTCTCAAACGTTCTTGTTGATGGATTTTTTTTTCGTAGCATCACTATCTTAAAAGATATTTCACTGTCAGATAAAACAGACAGCCTATAGATATCGAATATAACGAGAGCCATGAGTTTTGTTGATTTATGAGTTATTTTATATTTGATTGAATTTAATTCCGACCGAATGCGAAGAACGTCGCCGGGAAATGAGAAATAATTCAATTGGTTATCCCATCTGCGTTGACAATTTTTATTACATTCTGCTATATATTATCACATTTTCGGAATGTTTATGCATGATTTAGTACAGTGAAATCTCGACTTTATCGTGGGGAAAAGAAGAATTTGCCATCGAATTGAATAATTGACGTTGATTTCCTATCAGGAAATTCACTAATGAAACATACAATTTAAAAAAAAAATTTATTTTGTCAACTTTTAAATGTATGCAAGACTTTAAATTGAAAAATGTTCGAACGACTGAGATTGTAATAATTTACATTCTCTCTGTTAATATTTCAAGCGGTAAGAATTTGTGGATTGCGTTTTGCAATTTTTATCCATTAATCGAAACACTGCGGCAACATCGAGAAATGGTCAAATGATAAATGATTCTATAAGCTCGATGCAAAACAGATCGAAATTCGATTAACAGTTCGCGAGTCTCTCGAGGCAAGTGTATGCACAACCGTGGCATGAAACGTAAAAAGTTGGCCGCTTTGATCGTGGAAAGAACCTTTAAACAGCCAAGCGTGCACAAATGCTGAGCGCAACACGTGCCACGACCGCAAACGCATCCACGGCGAGTTGTATTGTCTCTCTTTTCCTAGCGGTGAGATTCAACCTGGTCCGGACAGAACTGCTCCCAATTAGATCTTGATGCCGCGTAATTGCGTTTTAAGTGGCTCAAAGAGTGGCCAGAGACAGCTGTACGTGGCGATTCGAATGAATGTTTCGTCGTTTACGTTGCTTTTGTTGCCAATAGTCTTTACATTATGGTTAAATGGAGGAGGCGGTTATAAAAATGGTGAAATAAATTGTTCGAATCTTTCGTTATAAATATTCGTACGCATAATATACAGTGACTCAGAAATTCGTTCGAGTATTTTATAAATATTCATTTTCTGTTAATCACAGTCAAAATCTTTTATCTTGGAAGTACAGAACTCGAGTAGATATAAGTAACGAGTAGACTACGGATTTTTGTGGAAATTTATGTCTTCAAGAATATATAAAAAAGAGTAGAACTTCGATAGAAAATTATTTCACTTGTCAGGTATTATAAAAAGCATCGTAATTTAAATATTTTGTATATCGTTTGGCGTTCACATAACGAACATAACCTAAAGTGACATTTTTGAAAGGATTATTCCTCCGCTAACTTCTATTTTCTATGTTTTATCAAATAATACAGTATTTTAAAAATGAATAGCACATATATGCAGTTGGTTAAAAAAGAAAATATCATTAATGTATGTAAAAAATCTTTTACTTCATTGAGATTTAATAAAAACGTAATTGTACAAATTTATGTATCATGTTTACTCAACCAAAGCAGATTTAATTCTTAAATGCAGGTAATTCCTGTGTTTTAGTATTTGTACAATGAATCGTGTTTGTATGAAAACAGTAATCGTAATATTTTTGAAGCGTTATAAGAATTCGTGTTATACAGAAGTCTACTGTATTCAAATAAAACAGACACCCTGTATACAGCATTCTATTACTCTTCAGCTATTGGTATTCGACACTGTGTGCAATAAAAATTCATCGAAAAATATTTTCTATTGGGGGCATTTTGGCATTCTAATTAGTAATAGTATTACTAAATAGTAAATAGTAATAAAAAATAGTATTTTCGCATTCTAAACCATTGCATGTCCAACATGAGGACAGCCTTAGCTTTCAAATTCACACTGGACTCGCGTGAAACCTACTGATAACACTATATAACCTAACCTAACACTGGACTCACGTGAAACCTATTAACAACACTACATAACCTAACCTAACCTAAAACTGGACTCGCGTGAAACAGTCTCGTAGCTATGAAGAGAAAAAAGAAGAAAAAAAAAAAGGAATCAGAACAAAGAAGCGTTGTTTTCACGCGATTTTATGACCGCTGACGGCGATTGGATCGTCGAACGGTATTTCCATAAGCGGAAACAATAGGCACATGTGTGACAATGGCGTGAGGAAGAGAGGGGAACGCGAATGACGACGAGGCGACGCCGTTGCATGCCTCGCGTTATTCAAAGAAATTCGTGGCCGTTTCCGTTCTGTAAACAACGTTTTGATTGTTCGATGGCTCATAATGAAACTACCCCGTGAATTGTACCACGTTTGAACCGTGCAAGGATTGTATAACAATAAAAATATACTCGCGGACAGAGGATGTGCCGATTGACGTAACTTCAACGCGGAACCACTCGGACAATGGATGTTGGAAAATTGTAAAATCGTTGGTATTGACAGGTTACCGCGTTCAGGGAAATTCACGGCGTTTAAATAACGTTGCATCTCTCGTTGTGTTAGCAATGAGATGTGTTAGTTAAGCGATTAGGTTAAGAGAAATTTCGTTCTGAATTACACTTTAACGAACTGTTGTACCTTCAAATATTTTCCTTTTTATCATCTGTATCGACAACTAGTCACCAACTTTCGCCATTAGTTATATTGGATTCATCATCTTTCAACCTTCTTATACAGTTGTTGATGGCCAAGTTGGATGAATATCAGGATTACAAAATTGTTATATGTATAAAGTTAGTGTTATATAATACTTTTTTAAATATAATACAAAAGGTTAATGAAGTTTTTGCGTTATGATAATATTCTGAATTCTACTTTTACGCCAATGCTTTGAGATTCGTCGTTCACTTTTTGCTATTTTACTCGATTTCAATATACTTATTTGTTTTTTCGGTATTTGATAGCTCTTAGGTTAATTTAGAGGAAAATTGCGCATAATTTTATTTAGAACTGTTAGTTCAATGGTAATTTTATCATGGAGTGCAAGAACGAACATTTTCGACATATTTTACTCTTTTATTTTCGTAAAGGAAAGAAAGTTGCTGAAGCTCACAAAGAGATATGTGAAATTTATACTGTTGAAACCGAAATTACTTTCTTGCCAACTTAATAGTATGTTAGAACCAATAATACACGCGAAAACACACGGTTTTTCCCCACTCTGACCAATTAGACCTGTATTTCTTCCAAATGAAATCTTTTCGTCTCCCTATAGTACCTAATTGAATCTAACATAACCTAACTTTAGAAAAAAATGTTCTGCAATCTGGTAAATTGTATCAACATACTTCATCTCATCTCCCAAATGGAATTAAAAGGTAACAGGACACACGGTATGTTCGAAACTTCTCAAAAACACAATGTCTGAAACTCAAACGCAACTTCTTGAATTCCACCGCATTCCAATAATCCCCAGCAAAATCAAGTCGCCATCTAGAACCGCGTGATCAAAATTCCCAGGGTGTACAAACCGCAGAATTCCACGAGTACCAACCACAACTTCATCGACATGTATATACACACACGGCCGACTGAAACAACAGGCAGAAAAAAGGGTGGTAGGGAAACGAGACAGGGGCATTCAGAATAAATTCGCTTTTACGACTGCTCAACCCTCTACACGCACCGTTCTATCGATCCCTCGACCCATACCCCGCCTTCGTGCACTTTTCCTCTCACTTCACCGTTCCGTTTATCTCGTCGAGGATCGCTGAAACTGTGCCAAAGGCGAGCTCTGTGTTTCGTTCGTTCGACCGACACACCGATACCATCCTGTTCCTTTTATTTTTCTCCTCTCTTTTCTCTCTATCCTTCCATCTTTTTTCTTCTCTTTTCCTCTCACTCCATTTTCCTCTTTTCGTTTCTATCGCGTCCTGAATTCCCCGAGTTCTGACTGTAGCGGCTATCAGACGATGACGACGACGACAGCCGTCGAAAAACGAACGTCGTTCCTTGAACCCAACGTCATAGCTCGCGTGTCAGCTGGAAAGTGAAGCCTTTGAGGATACGAACAACCGATGACAGTTTTTGCGAACGATCGTTCGCACAATATCACGAACAACGCTGTTGGATACATTCTTTCATTTTGATTGATCGACACTTTGTCCCCTTTTGTGTTTCGTTTTGTTTGGTATATTCGGCGAGATCATTTTGGTCGATTAGGTTAGTTTGTCGTGTTAAACGGTTCCGTTGAACGTTCATTACCTGCGACCACTCGACCACCATAAAACGCGTCGAGCGGAAATCATCAAGCTTTGGGCAGAGCGTTTTTTTTTTTTTATTATCTTGCAACCAAGCGGTTCCAAGTGCGCTATATTCTAGGTAATACATTTTTATTTATCAACCGAAAGGAATTTTGCGGTTCAGATGTTACAATTGTTCTTGCTGGCGATGTTTCGGAAAATGTCTCCCATATTTCTAAGACTTTTATTTTTCAAAGGAATTTAATACTTTGATAAAACTTAGATACCGGAAAATGGGTGAAATTTCATCCAAAGACCGTAAAAGTAATTGATATAAACTGTTGTAGTAATAAGTACTAATATAAATTGTTTATGTTCATTCAAACGCAAACTTGTTCAGTTACTTGTGAAACTATATCCATTCTTAATGTATTTCTTACACATATCCAAATATAAAAGCTACAATGTTACAATTTTATGATTTATTTTCAAAATAGCAGAGCTGTAATGCAACGTAACGCAGAAGAATTTATACATGTGAGTGATAAGAATGTGAGTTAGAAATTTTGCTCAGACGACACTATTCTAAGAATAGGGGACACAAAAACTAATGTTACAAAAGTAGTTTAATGTATATGGAATATAATAAAACTCAAAGATTTTGCAAATAAACTTTTATTTTTCTTTAACAGCTAATCGGAACTTACATTTCTTTATACACCTCGTACGCTGGAATTCTGCAAAAAAAAAGAAAGAAAAGATCAATTTTCTCACACTTTCAAACAAGATTTCCCTTTTAAAACACTGATATCTTAATCTACTTATCAACCAACATCTTCTCCTCGACTGAAACACTTCAACTTCACACTAGAGCACCTTAATCTTCAAAAATTCACTTCCTCATCGATCAATCAACTTAAACCCACTATTCAACCTCTCAACCGGTTTCCTCTCCTTCTCTGTCTTCATTATTCCCTCGCCTAATCCGCGTATACCACAATTATCCCGCCTAACGAAATTCCCTGGAGTCCTCGAAGCACGTACTTACTTGGTACCTAGCAAGAAACTCTGCGAGGAGGAAAAACGACGGTTGCGCACTGGTCGTTGCGGATTTCGGTATTCACGCACGGAAGGAAATATTTATGTGGTCACGATTAAACCTCTGCGCGTCCTTTATTTACGAATGTATCGCAGTAACTCGCCCCTATGCTGTTAGTGCTCGTATCTCTGAATTATTTTAGGTACGCGAGCGTGTTTGGAGACGGGCTGCTTTATTGCGCGACGTTACCCCCCTGCAGACGATGTTTTTGTCTGCGGACACGCTCGAAATGGACCGAGTTTATGATATCGCTTCGTTTCTCTATTTTCGAGAACCGAGGACATTTCTGTTCGGGAGATATTGTTGGAATTATTCGGAAAATAAAGCCTCGAGGTAATTTAATTCTGAAGTAACGGAGGAAAAGTTGTTGAGAGTATTAGAAAGAAGATAAAAAAGTGTTATTTTCTTTAACGTGTTAATTGGCCATTGTATATCGAGTATGTTTCGTGCAGAATCGAAATTCTTCATTTCTAGTACAATTGGAAGTGTTTTAACACTAAACCTATCAAAGCTGGTCAAATGACAGTTTTCAATTTTATTTAAAAAATTTCCTACATTATTGCATCGCCATTTAACCCGATTTCCTGAAGAAAAGAGAGGTTAGGTTGACGATTGTACGAAAGCCCGAGTTTTTCTTCAAATAGTAGACTTACATATTTAGTTTAGTTTAGTATTGTTGAAAACTACTTACAATAACTTCTAATTGCAATTTCACTTGTGCCAAATTCGCTAAAATGGCGAATACTATAAATTCAGCGTTAAGTTAATGAATTTATTGATTAAGTATCGTGAAGCTGCTTTAAAGATATCAAAAGTTAAGTGGAAAGAAATGGCACAAATTTTGAGGAAAGAAATTTATGTAAAAATATCTAAATATTCTTCTTGAAGTTAACTTAAAAAATGCTACTAACTTTCGTTCCAATCCAACATCTCGTATCGCATACCACGTAACGATTTTAATTACTATAAAATAAATTAACACAAAAATAATCAATCTTGTGTTTCTATCATTTCTTCGTGAACATTGTTGCATCTCTGTAGCAGAATTTCCTCTTACAAATAGAATTCGGTAAACGGCAATATCCAGTGCAGGATAATTATAGTCACTCGCTTGTTTTTGGCATGAAGTATGATGTTGCCGTGATTGAAGACGCTGGTAGAAGCTTATGTGTGCTCAAGGGACTGTTGGCTAAGTGACTATAGTTTGATTGCCTCTACTGTGTTTGTTGGTTGAGCACTAACTTAAGATTACAGAGTAGAAGCTTGATATTTCGTGAACTTTGCCTCCCACGAAGATTTATTATCTAGCAAAATTTCCCAATTAAAATTACGTAATAATAGATTTCTTCAATTTAACGTATCGTTGACTATATGAATTTTTGCGCCAGTGATTGATTGTAATTTGATATTTTATTTGGAAAAGTAAAAGGTAATAATTGTTAGAAAAGAATTTGTAAACAAATAAAATGTGACTTATAAAATGTATAAAAATGGATACGTCACTTTCAAGTTATATGGCGCCATAGAGGATGAAACAATAAATTTACAAGTATAAATCTACTTTTTTCCCTATACATTAGCATAAAAAAGGCAAAAACGTATCGACGTTACACGAGTCAACAATTCGAGGTGAGCAGTCGCACGCCATCAGGCGCGACACACGCGGAGCATAAATTCGTGGCGCACATTCCCGATAAATTTATTTTCCAACAAATTTCGAACAACGGCCAGGATGTAAACCGACGTTTATTGGCAAACTTTAGATTGATATTTCGCTGCCAGACTTTATAGGGTCACCGTGTGTTTCATGCATAATCAATGTGGCCAAGGTCCTGCCAACTCCCGCGTCTGACTATGCACGTTCCTTTACTACTGCGGCTGCTGGCTCCGTTTCACTGTCTCTAATATTTCCCACCCCTTTCGTAGCCACGTCGCAAATGCATCACAGATGCTTGAAATTATAATGTACGGATATTCTGCGTAGATATTACAACGCAATGTATTAAAGACTACATAATAAAGGTCTAAAGAATAATAATATATCACCAGATTTCGTTAACATCGCACTAGGATAGTTCATAATAATTCATTTACGAATATTTTAGTAAAACATTTCGACAAGAAATGTCCAACATTTTCCAAAAGTCTCGAGTAACGAATCTTTCTCGTCAACTCTACACACATCTCAAGCAAGCTTGTAAAAATTCACCTCACCTTGCACTTTCTCACAACTCACCCTTTGCATCTCATTAAAACCAACCTTCTCACGTGCTGTTCAAGGTACTCACTTGCATCCAGACACGTATACACACGGGCTGGTAAACACCGTTGGAATGGTCGTCGAAGCGTGGGGTAAAAAACCACGCGAAATTCCGCGCGAAACGAGAGGCAGACTTGAGTCTGATGTTTGAAAATTTATCGTCTAATGTTGTGCTGCGAGAGAAGAAGAGGGAAAGTGTAGAGGCGAAGAACGAGAGCTAAGAATATTACGAGGAAAGAGAAAATAGGAAGAAGTTGGAATAGACAGAAACAAACAGAGAAAAAGAGAAAGCGAGAGAGTGAGAAAGAGAAAGGGTAAAAGGAGGGAAAAGAAGAGAGAACAAGAAAGACATAGAGAAAACAAAGGAAAAGAGAGTGAGATCGAGAATACAGAGAAAACGCAAAGAAAAGAATTGAGAAAGAAGGCAAAAGAGAAAGAGAGAGATCAAAGAGAAAGCGAATTAAACCAGAAGGAAAAAGAGTGAAAGAAAGAGAGAGAGAGAAAGCAGAAAGAAGAAGACAGAGTAGAGAGAAAATAAAGGAAAAGAGACTGAGAAAGAGAATGCAGAGAAAACGCAAAGAAAAGAATTGGAAAAGAAGGGGAAAGAGAAAGAGAGAGAGATCAGAGAGAAAATAAATTAAATCAGAAGGAAAAAGAGTGAAAGAAAAAGAGAAACATTTCCCAAAGCAGAAATAAGGAGACTGAGAGTAGAGAGAAAATAAAGGAAAAGAGACTGAGAAAGAGAATGCAGAGAAAACGCAAAGAAAAGAATTGGAAAAGAAGGGGAAAGAGAAAGAGAGAGAGAGATCAGAGAGAAAATAAATTAAATCAGAAGGAAAAAGAGTGAAAGAAAAAGAGAAACATTTCCCAAAGCAGAAATAAGGAGACTGAGAGTAGAGAGAAAATAAAGGAAAAGAGACTGAGAAAGAGAATGCAGAGAAAACGCAAAGAAAAGAATTGGAAAAGAAGGGGAAAGAGAAAGAGAGAGAGATCAGAGAGAAAATAAATTAAATCAGAAGGAAAAAGAGTGAAAGAAAAAGAGAAACATTTCCCAAAGCAGAAATAAGGAGACTGAGAGTAGAGAGAAAATAAAGGAAAAGAGACTGAGAAAGAGAATGCAGAGAAAACGCAAAGAAAAGAATTGGAAAAGAAGGGGAAAGAGAAAGAGAGAGAGAGATCAGAGAGAAAATAAATTAAATCAGAAGGAAAAAGAGTGAAAGAAAAAGAGAAACATTTCCCAAAGCAGAAATAAGGAGACTGAGAGTAGAGAGAAAATAAAGGAAAAGAGACTGAGAAAGAGAATGCAGAGAAAACGCAAAGAAAAGAATTGGAAAAGAAGGGGAAAGAGAAAGAGAGAGAGATCAGAGAGAAAATAAATTAAACCAGAAGGAAAAAGAGTGAAAGAAAAAGAGAGACAAAGCAGAAATAAGGGAAAGAGAGAGACAGTGTGAAACGTAGAAATAAACAACAGGAAAGTAGATGGTGAAACGAAGACGGAGTAAAGAGAAGCTGCGAATCGGGATAGGGAAGAAATTGAACGGACGTTGTCGGGAATTGCCGGGTAATTGAAAGCTCGGCTGCAAGAGAAGAACGCCATCCAACGAGCCTTTGTCACCCTCGCGACACGTGAGGACTCAAGCCATGAAACGAAAGGGTCGCGCGCGCATCCAGCCACCGGTATCGAACATTAATTCAGGCATTTCGCTTGACGAGGGAGGAATATTCGATCGATCATTCACAGTCCGACCGCAACCATCCTCCTCCCTTTTCCCACCTTATTTTCTTTCTGCATTCTTTCTTTTACAGAATAAAAAATTTTAAAGGCTTCGGTTCCCGCGCGATTCGATTTTCAGTTGGATTTTCGATGCTCGTTTTTTCATATTTAGTTTCAACACTCTTGTTTCTTTATTTTTTTTTATGCCGCTTCTTTTTTTGCGTCTGTGAATGCTGCAGAAGCGAGATGTTTCTTTATGCATTGAGTTCTCGCAGTTCAGTGTTTGTTCTGCAGAGTTATTAATGCTTTCCCTTGTGAATGCTTTGGGATCCGTTGGATTATAATTGAGACGATGTGAACGGTGTAAAGAAGACACAGTGTGAAAGAATTTATCGTTGTGTTTCAAGTTTATCGCAGGTTCTTGTGAATCAGTCTATCTTTGCACCAATTTATCTACATTTATTATCTACCACCACCGAATATTCGTCAAATTCTTTTTTACCATTATTGCAAAACAATTTACCATTACTTTTTAACCAATCCGAGAAAATTATCTAAACGACACGACATATTTCTATCCAACTTTCTTTTCTCTATCGATTTTCTTTAAAAAAAAAAACATATTCGATTATATACATAGCCTTGCTTCTTAGATATAACGTGTCTTCCTCGATGTAACAATTTCTACACGATAGAATATGGATAATAAAGATCAATATAGCCTGTTCAACGGTCAATTTCTAATTGCCGCTACTGTGTATCAACGTGAAACGTGAGATTAGTCCTTTGTTGATGGCAAGGTCTTGTCCCAGTCGAGCAATTTGCAGAGTGTCGCAGAACGCTCGGCAACTTTGGTCATCGATTGCTTACCGATTCACCAAACCGTGTCTACCGACAGTATATAACCGGAATTTCAATTTAATTGTATGAACACCGAGAATGACGTGGATGGTAATTGACAATCGAAGGGGGAGTCGCGTGATGGAACAAGAGAGGAGAAGACGAGGCCAGGAAATTGTGTCTAATTAAGAGATAGAGTTGAAAGTGGAGGGAGGTAGACATGGTTGAAACTTTCACTCGTTAAAGGTAAGGAGAGAGAGGAAATTACATTCGGTCGGTGTAATTGAAGGATAGTCTGTGTTCGAGGAAGATAATCGATTGTTCGAGTGCTACGTTATCTTGTATTAAAGGAAAAGTTTGCTTCTTCATTTATTTCTTCATTTTTATTTTTATCCCCTGCTACTGTTCAATTATTCTTTCATTAAAAAGCAAGTTTCGTGAATATTTAACCCTCCATAGCACAAATTCTTTTTCTTGTGGCTATAAAAAAACTTATGTAACGTGAAATTAACAAATATCAACCTCTAAATACAATTAATTATGAATTCAGTAGATTTAACGATTTCATTGTAACAAATATATTTTGTAACTTTAGAATTACAACGGCGTATTTACAATGTTTGTAATTGTGAGTATAAAAGCTTAACCCTTTCGTTACTACAGGCGACTGATATAATCACTCGCTATTTTACACGCTTCACAATTTATTCTAGACTTGCAGATTGGTTGGTTAAATATTTTTTTTAAATTTCATTTGTTTCTCACGGACGATACACTCCAGTAACGATAAAAAAGTAAACGTTTTTCGAAGAGATTAATTGATTTTTGTATTGATTTCCACGTAATATGTGTACTCTATACGACGTAAGCCATAAAATAGTTTCAAAAATAAAGAAACAAAAGAAAACTTATGGTCTCGCGTCAAAATCTGCAAGAAATAATAGGCCGCGAATGATTTCTGATAGAAACGCACGTGAAACTGTACGTCGTGTTCACATTGCTATTTAAAAATTATCCAACGAGAGATTGTTACGATAAATCAGGGTATTAAACAGAGAATCTACGTATTTCAGCATTTCGAAAGGTCCCCATAGGTTTCATTCCAACTTTTATGATTAAATCAGGAGCTGATCCAAATTAATGGCTGCCTTTCTAAACTAGCTCGTGAAAGTTATTAAAAAGGATTAAAGCAAGCTTTGGAAAATTGGAAATTCTTGCAAATAAATTGCTTCGTAACAATCGTTAGTAAAAGTATCTAAAATACAAATATCAAATGAAACGGTATTGTATTAAAAATGATATTAAACGCTGTTCAATTAGAAAATCCTAACCTAACCTAACTTAACCTAACCTAACGCTGTCCAATTAGAAGAGAAATTTTTATAAATCTTCAATTTATAACATATCCTTATGGTCTTTTCAAATAGATTTCACATTGAGATCGAAACGTTTCTTCTGTAAACAATTATTTGTATCGTCTCTTTCACATCCTTGGAATTATCGTTAAAACAAGCAAACAATCACGAGGAAGACATTGATACAGGAGGTTCAGAAGAAAATTGCGGTAATCTATCTGAGGTCAAAGCAGCTAGAGAAAAATCGAGAAATATATCGAGTGTCTTAGCGTTGTGGTTAACTTTTTCTATTTCCTAAACAAGTCTACAGTCCGCGGTTCTCTGCGAACGCTTTGTTTTGTTAACCCTCCATCGAGCACGAGTTATCTGACGCGCACATAAAGAACGCACCCTCCTAGCGTTTCTTTTATTGAACGAAGAAGTTGAACCGTCGTTGCTGGAATTCTCTTTGCTAGCAGCTTCCGTATGCGTTTAAACGTGCTCGTTTAGATAACGTTTCGCTATTTATTTCTCTAAATTAGATGAAACAGAGGAAGAAAGGAGCTCTGTGTACTTTCGCGTCTAGTAGAATTTCTAATTCACATCCAACAGTGGTAGAATTTCTTCTCCCTTTCGTGGAAATCCTTATAAAACGAGATTATTAAAAAAACCAACCATTTCTATAGCTTCCAGCGGAAACGAGAGATTCATGCGGAATATTTAAAAGTATCTCGCGGTGAAGAAAAAAATGTCGGAAGCGTTCTTTCGAAATTTGATGAGAATGTGGTGAGAAATAAGTCTAAGTATGAGAAAATGGCAGAAATCGAATTCACGTACCACGTGTTGCTAAGAAAATCTCATAGGAGACGTACACTTTAAGTTCAAAAAGCTCTTTGACTAATGCCCTCGTCAACAATGATCGATACAATCCGTTCGAAAAGAGAAACGTAACTCAACGACACCTGTCAAACAAGCACCGGAGCAAACTCGCGAAACATCTCTCGATAAATCTACGTTCTAATCCCAAAGGATTTCGCGTAATGCTTCAGCAACGGTGGCCGCTTTGTCGCGTCGCGAGGAACGATCTGCGCGAAGAATAAAGCAACGGTGCAGCTTGAGAATAAATCTGTCCCAGGTGGAATAAACGGAGACGGCCGCCGAGTATCGATCAGGGTCAGCTTAGAATTTCCCTCGTGTCGATGGATATAGGTGCACGCTTCTTCTTTCGCTACCTTTTGTCTTCCGCTGAGGGAAAAAAAGAAGTACCGGTGAGAACGAGCTTAAAGGCGAGCTGCGCGTTCCTCGAATCAATCGGCGAATGGAACGACGTGACGTCTTGGGGAAAATCGTCGACGATTTCTTTCTCTGTGGATATCTGTGTGTCTGTGTGTGTGATATCGAGAAAGATCTGTTTCTAGATAACGTGGGCTGTTTGAGACTTCCTTTTGTGATCGGAATCGAATGGCTGTCGTAACTTTCGAATTATCAAAGGTGTGAAAATTCGTCTTTATTTGTCATCATTCTTGTCAATCTGATTGCAATAAATAAGAACACTTGTGTAACTGTTATAATTATGTCGTAATAACATGTTATAATTCTAATTTCATCGAATATGTTCGATCTAAAATTGTTTCCCATGTGTATTAGTATCATTCGATAAAAGTAAATCAGACAATATTGAATTCACTTCACATTTGCACATTCCTTTTGTTAATTCTGTACTCTAATATACGAAAGTGCAATATCATCTATTTAGACGTTACGTTTGCTTCGTGAATAAAAAATAAAAGTAGAAATTATTCTATTTTCGATGCCTCGGCGCTGTTTTATTACGAACACCATATCTTTGACTCGTGTACAAGCACACGTACGAATTCGACGTTAATTATCGCGCGAAATAGCTCTCCCTTTCCCAGCCATCCAGTCTTGTTCTACAGGGTGGGGCAAAAGTCGCGAAGCGGTAGGAAAAATTCGTAATTCCTTCAACTTATATATTTTTCTTTTTTTTCTTTGTAGATTTTTTAAAGTATATCTGGGAGATTTATGATGGAACCCTACAGCGTTATTCAACGTACCAAAATTATTGAATTTTATTTTGAAAATCATCGCTCAGTAATATTGACTCAAAGAGCTTATCGTCAACATTTTAATGTGCGAGATCCGCCTTCTAAGTCGATGATTCAACGTTTAGTGCAACGTTTTCAACAACATGGTGCAGTGTGTGATCTTCCAAGGTCCGGAAGACCACGTTCTGTCAGAAACAATGTAAATATTGAACGTGTTCAGCAAAGTATTCAAGAAAATCCCGGAACATCGACGCGAAGACGTTCTGCTGAATTAGGACTCTCTAGGAGATCTTTGAGAAGAATATTGCGAGAAGATTTAATGATGTTTCCTTACAAAGTGCAATTAGTTCAAGAACTGAAGCCAACAGATTATGAACAACGGCTCGTGTATGCTGTTCGATTGCAAGAAGTGACCACAGATAACAATTTTATTCATCGTTTGATAATGAGTGATGAAGCTCATTTCCACTTAAATGGTTTTGTAAACCGACAAAACTGCAGGGTATGGGGCACTGAAAATCCAAGAGCTGTCCATCAGCGACAATTACACCCCATTAAATGTACGGTTTGGTGCGCTGTTACATCGCAGCAAATTATTGGACCGTACTTCTTTGAAGACGACAATGGCAATGCGGTATCAGTAACTGGTGAACGATATCGCCATATGCTGGAAAACTTTTTAAGACCAGCTATCGACGACAATGAAGAGATGTGGTTCCAACAGGATGGTGCCACTGCACACACTGCCCGATCCACCATGGATACTTTAAGAGGGATTTTTGGCGAACGAATAATTTCCCGAAATTCGGCATTCAACTGGCCTCCTCGCTCGCCTGATTTGACGGCTCCGGATTTCTTTCTTTGGGGATATCTTAAGGAAAAGGTGTACGCCAATAAGCCCAGAAGCCTTGATCAGCTGAAGGAAAACATTAGAACGGAAATACAGAACATAATGCCAGAAACACTTACAAATGTCATGGAAAATGTCCTTAAAAGAGCTCAACTATGTGAAGCCAAAAATGGCCAGCACTTATGTGATGTCATTTTTCACACTTAGCTTTAAAAAAACTCCATAAATTGTATCTTACTATTGTGCAAACAAATAAATTTCAAGTGGAATATTTTGTAAATTATTCTTATTTTAAATCGTATCGCGACTTTCGCCCCACCCTGTATTATTCTTCGTTCGGGATTATGCGGACAGTTGCGAGTCGTATTGTCATCGAGGGATGAATGTTCGCGACTGAATTGCAAGTAATTGCACCACTGGCTTGCAGTGTGGAAACAAATGCTTAATATTGATAGAACGTCTATTTCAAGCATAGAGAAATGTTGGAAATTAGAGAGAGAATTTTTGGTCCCTTTCTTTTTTCTTGTTTGATAGTGTAATTTGAATTTTTGCACATTTTATCATCTCATGATTTGGATATTTCCTTCGTATAAAATGTAAATCTTGAGTTCATTTGTATACAAGGGTCATTACTGCTTCCATAAACTTCAAATGTTCAACAAACCAAGTATATGCTTGAAGAAGTAACGAAGAGTCTAAACAGTGAGAGTCTCCAGTGTATAAAACTAGTCAAAAAGAAATGAAATCACGAGCAGTAACAATATTTATTTTCACGTCGAAAGTCGATGTATTCCTCATTATTTTTAGCATAAATGCAAAAATTAAAAGTGAAAAGTATCGTATCATAAACAAAATTAGAAAAATGGAAACGAACCTTCGTCAAAACAGTTTTAAAATAATGAAAAGGAAAGAGTGACACTTGTCACAAATATTTCAGAATAAATGTAAAAAATTACAAGACAAATCTCATCGAAATCACCTCAAAAATAAAAAAAAAATAAAAAAATTAAAAAGCAACGAAAAGGATTAAAGCATTAACCTCTCCTAAAGTTATAAAAAATTGATTTACTTTCACGTAGTTATATTTTATTCATTTTAAATCAACAAATACTAAACTGTTTTCCATGTTCGAAGATACTGCAACGAGTATCACAAATATTGGAATTAAAAGAGAAAGAAAAAGAAGTAGAAGTATCTACGTGTCACCGATCCGGAAGTAATTCAAAGAAAAAAAGTAATTAGAAATGGTTATCGTTGATCATAAACACCCCCTCAGAAAGAAAAGCAAAGAAGAAGAAGACACAAAAGTAAAGAGCAACTCTTCTCGACAACATTCTCTTAAAAGCTGTAAAAGAAACAAACCTGAAAATAATCACACTATTCAGAAACTTCCATCAGTCGAGAAACTTTTCTTTTACTCAACCCCTGTCTTTCAATCTCAAATAACCCTTCACACGCTCTCGAAGTGATATTCAGTCCATTTACGAAACCGAACGAAATGGCAAGGAAACAGGAAGTCCCAGTAAAGTCAACTTTCCGTGTCGACTGTACAGACATCTAGATACTTATCCTTCGAACTGGGTCAATTACAGGGTGGCCCGCGAAAAGAAGCCGAGGGCGACGTCCGCTTTTAGGGAGGGCAATTTTAAAGAAAGAGAGAGAAACGATTTCAGTGGTTACGATAGTCAGAAAGGACGACGTGGAATATGATTCAAGACGAAGGAAGTTCGTCTAAAGGAGGACAGGATATCTTCTTTCGAAGAAACCGACTGTTGAGAAACGATCCGCGAGAGAAGTTTAGCCGCTGGTAAATGTGAGAATGATAAGAAACAGAAGGATCCGGTACGATCAAAGCTCTTTCAGATTAAAGAGTCAACTTTCTCGTCAGAATTCAACCGAGACACACCTGCTCTGGTCAGATGGATCGTTAGATCAGCTTGGTTCTTGTTTCTTGTTTATCGGTTTTGTGGACTTCGAGATTTTTACTCTGTGATGGAAGCAGAGAAACTTTTCCGTTACCTTTGAGCAAAAGGAACGTCGAATTTTTGCTTGATAGATTCGTGGATATTGAAGCGCGAAGTTTGATCGTTAATTTGTTTTCACCGTGTTCAGTTTAGTAATTGGAGAGAAAGGTAGATTTTGTTTTAATTGTCTGCTAGTTGGGATTTATTTGTTTTCCTTTCTTTTGGAGAGAGCAGTAGAGTGGTATTTAGCGAAGGATCTTTTTCATACACTGAGAATAATAGCTTTGAAAATCTGGTTTTAATTAACACTATTAGCGAGCATTGAAAAAGATCATGATATAATTAGGTTATGTTCTTAAAAATATGGAAAGACTGTTAGTTAGTGTTTTTTTTTTTTTTCACTTTTAACACTCTGTCTGTTTCTCTACCATTGCTTATCACTAACTTCGGCAAATTTTTGCAATGGAGTTGTAATTTTGACGGAATCTGATATATACGAAGTCTGATTTTAAGTGGAAAATATTACACATGCTTGTGAATTTTTGTAAATTATTTTATCTTTATAAAAAATTATTATCTTTTATTTTAATAAGGAATAAAATAATTTTACTTCAATGTTATCAACGTAGCACGCTTTATCTGCAGATAGTAATCGTCAATGCTGACGATGACAAAGCATCTTGAGCGTAATCATATCAAAAACAAAATGTCCCCGCAGCGGAGAAAATGGAGTTGCGGAAAAAATGGCGAATATCTCCGCAGAAGAGTCAATAGAGCGCTAAAGCTTAATAAGTTGTATTTAGAACAATAGTAAATAATTAATTAAATAATTCGAAAGTAAACTACAAGTTGCTGTATTTAATTTATTGTTCATTCCTATTTCGAAAATTTGAAAATATGTCATAGCAAATATTCGTTCACTATTTCAGATACAATATTTATCGCTTATAAAAATTAATACATAAATAAATTGCAGATCATTTTCAACTGTTAATTTTCTTAGAAAATTTCCAACCTTTCCCTTGATTTATTCCCTCGCATCGAATATTATTTTCATTTATTCAATTATAAGTGTGCTTCATATTTAGCGATAACTTCCTTCATCCTCCGTTATCGAAATTTCCACATCTTTCGAATAGAAGACACCTGACCACTCAGAATCGAATCACTTCTGAGAACCGATCGGGCCATTTCACTTTTTTCCTTCCTCTGATCGATATGGCTTTTGTAACCGCAGACTTATGGACCAGTAAGCTCCTTATTGCTTCCATATCGAGCGTTCTCCGGACGTAAGTAGCTCGAAATTAGAAGGAGAGCCTTTGAACCGTGCAATTAGAAGTCGATGGATGCTCGTGTACTTCGTGGTCTCTTCTTTAACGTATCTCATATTTTCTTTCGTGAAGTGATGTTACAGATACTCTATTATAAGGCTCTTATAAACTTAATATTCGCTGTTTTCACTCGATTAAACGCAAATTTCATACTTATGGAATAATCATTTCATTAAACCTGAAATTAAAGTGTCGAATATTACGATGTCGAATACACGTGTCAAATATATTGTAATACACGTACAAAAGTTTGATAGAATAAAATTATTACTTTTAAAGTACTAAACAACGTAATTTAACAATATATGCATAAATTAATAAAACAAGTAGCTTGAATTAATCAACGACTGTCTTTTAAGGAAAAAATATTGCTTCGTCTTTCTTGGCAATGACTTACGAAGTACCGAAAGTATTTTATAATGACAATTTAAGGTTGCATGTTGTAATATTCAAGCTGCAATTTCTGTAAGAGCACCGGCACACGATATCGCGTTACTTCGTGATAGCGATCGCGTTGGCTCGGGCTTCCTGACGGTGTTTCATTATCGAGTTTCAGATAGAGTGATATTTCAAGGATATTATGACCATAAATTAAGACTTGTTCTCTTCATAGCCGGAAATTTTTGTGTTACTATCTTCTTCAGACATGTTATCGGATATACACCAAGGAAATGCATTAATAAATTGAATATTATTTTTTCTCCTGGTTTTTTCGTTATTTATCGTATATACCTTTAAATGCTGGATTATTCATAGCAATCTTTAATTAGAAAAAAATATGTCGTAATTATTTGAATATTTCTTTATAAAATTCGAGAAATTTATTATTATTTATATTTGTGTGAAAGGTACATTTCTCTTAAGATATTTTGTAACAAGTATTTGTTGATATCGCTCTAATTTCTTGAAACTGTTGTAGTCTCAGATTAAAAATCAATTCTTTTAACTTATTCTACCGATAAATGATGAAATAAAAAGGATATTTGGAAAAAAAATGAGTTCAAGAGCCACTTCGTCGATGCATAAAACCATCCGGAAAGTGTATATATTTTGCAGAAATAAAATAAACATCTGTCCCCATTTGTCTGCACGAAAAAGCAAAATGATAGAAGAAATTGTTGTCCACGTACATCCTCTCGACGAAATCGAAACGCTAACATTCGCACAGTCCACTTCATGAAAAAATATCAAAACTCTGTTGCACTGTACGAGTACCTACTCAACAAAAATGTATCACGGATATAAACCTTCCATTCTATTTATTTATAATAAACAAAAGCTGAAAGAAAAAGGTAAAAATGTTCCATCCTCGTGGACGATTCGCTGAATTATTTTGAACATACTGTAAAACGAATCTTCCCATTTTTTCTGTGTACAAGTTCGACAGAAACGCGACATTTTATTTAAACATCCATTTCATCCACAAAACATGTCGAAAAAGAGATCCACCTTTCGCTGTACGAAAATCGTCGGGTTACATGAAAATTGTCAAATGTTAAAGTAATTTTTGTAAAAACAGTATCTTCTTAACGTGTTGAATGTTTTATCGTACTATTCGAGGAATGTATTTCTAAAATTTCAGGTACACATGTATTTAATATTTCAAATATGTAAAGTGAAAAATATAAACATGTTTTTTTTATAAACACGTTATTAATTAAGATTATTGTTACGAAAATTCCAGAGAAATTCTTTTCATAATCTTTGAAATATTAACGATAAATTGTTATACATTGGAACTTCTAATAACAACACTGGTAACGTTGTAATAAAATAATAACAGCGTGACATAAAAAGTAACTAAAATAATTAGGAAATACTAGAATTATTACAATTCTTTCTATCAGCAGTAAAATGGTAGAAATAGTTTCAAACGTATCTTTTACATCCTCTGACACCCGGAAATCTTATAATGTACATCATCAAGTCGTAATACTATGCGAATTCATACCCACCCGATACTAATCTACTCTAACGAGCTGTTCTAAAAGTTGCAACCGGAGAAGGTGTTCTCCAGGCGCGTAAAATCCTTCGCAGCGAGTTACGAAGATACTATCGGCGCGGAGAATATAATTGAACGTCGTTGCAAAGGGTTTTGCGTTTGTATAGGGACGAGAAGGTACAAGAAGCAAAGAGGAGGGACTCGCCTTTTAAAAGGGGCACGAAAACGATGTCTCGTTGCTCTCGAAAAAGCCGAGTGAGTGGCAACCTCGACGACGACGATAATGATTTATTAATAAGGCCGGGATGGCCGGGACAAGTATAAGATCTCAAAGGTAGAGAAAAAAGCCTGTCCCTTACCTTCTCTCCCTCCCTCTCTCAGCTCTCTCTCAGCTCTCTTTCACTCTCAGCTCTCTTTCTCTCTCTCTCAGCTCTCTCTTTCTCTCTGTTTCTCTCTCAGCTCTGTCTCTCTCTCTCAGCTCCCTCTCAGCTCTCTTTCTCTCTCTCTCAGCTCTCACTCTCTCAGCTTTCTCTCTCTCTCTCTCTCCCTCTCTCTCTACTTTTCTCCATCTTTCTTCAGTCGAGAGGCAAAGTTGTCTTTGTACCCGGTCGCTGGCACGCTTCCTTCTTTTTTACCGTGATGACACGGAGCACTAGGTCGATGGAACAGGATGGCGAGGAAATGAAAGAGGACGAGAAACGCTTCAGGCCCTCTGATTTCCTGCTGCACCCCGACAGACGTCTTACACGTGCACATCGACGGTTAACTTCATATTTGTTGACGACACGAACGAATAATGCGAATAGTCCGCGATACTTTCGTTGAAATGAGTGTAGACTTGTTTTTTCAGTGATTTTTGATTCTATTGCTGCGAGGATACGGTTCGTTTTGTTATACCCACAAATATTTTTGTCCTTTTCGTTATCTGTATCCACAATTAGTCACCCATTTTCACTATTAGTCACACTGGATGCATCATTTTCCAATTCTTCTCTAAACTCTCCTACACATAGACATACCGAAATTACTCTTGCAACACAAATTAGTCGACTCGTATTATCTCTTTAGGCGTCTATCGATCACTGAAAGCTGAATTTTCTGCTTGATGGCGTGTCTAAATTTAGCTTTTTAAGCTCGGATGCTGAACACAGGGACCACATTACCCCTCTATACGAGAAATTATTACAAGAGATAAACATGGACAATTATTTTTAACAACACCTAATTGTCCGTATTATCCACTAAAAATCGATAAAAATTTACCAAAAATCATCCAAAATAAGAGAGCAATAGTAATCAAGCAAATTTTTAATATAGAACAAATTATATCAAAACTTATCGTTATATTTTTGATAATTAAATTTCTAGTAAAATTTTAGTAAATCTTCAATGTGAGCAAAAAGTATCTATACCTCAAAAAGAAAAAGTTTTGAGACTGTATGATTCGTATGAAATTTCTTCATCTTTAGGAGCAATAGAATACGATAATAATATATATGATTACCTGTTTCCGTGTTACCCTGTATACCGTTCGCGAATAAATGCATCCTTTCGAAATGAACATGCAAAAGCATGAAAGGGAAAAGAAGAAGAAGAAGAAGAAGAAAAATCCCCAAACACAGCGGACAAAAAGCATCTCAAAACTGCACTTTTGACAATTATATTATCTTCCTATTCGCCTTTTGTACCGGCGCGTTCAACATAGAAACACCGTTTAATTCGAGAGGAACGGCTGCACGCAGTGTTTACGAGGAAAAAGGGAGCTGAATCGAGGTAATTAAAACTGAAGTGGCGCGAGTCAATTAGTTGTGAAAAACGAGACTGCCGTGCGGCTATAGAGAAAGAGAAAGAGAAAGAGAGAGAAAGAAAGAGAGAGCTGAGAGAGAGAAAGAGCTGAGAGAGAAACAGAGAGAACGAGAGAGCTGAGAGAGAGAGAGAAAGAGAGCTGAGAGTGAAAGAGAGCTAAGAGAGAGAGCTGAGAGAGAAACAGAGAGAAAGAGAGAGCTGAGAGAGAGAGCTGAGAGAGAAAGAGAGCTGAGAGTGAAAGAGAGCTGAGAGAGAAAGAGAGCTGAGAGAGACAGAGCTGAGAGAGAAACAGAGAGAACGAGAGAGCTGAGAGAGAGAGAGAGAAAGTGAGCTGAGAGTGAAAGAGAGCTGAGAGAGAAACAGAGAGAAAGAGAGCTGAGAGAGAGAGAGCTGAGAGAGACAGAGCTGAGAGAGAAACAGAGAGAACGAGAGAGCTGAGAGAGAGAGAGAGCTGAGAGAGAAAGAGAGCTGAGAGAGAAAGAGAGCTGAGAGTGAAAGAGAGCTGAGAGAGACAGAGCTGAGAGAGAAACAGAGAGAAAGAGAGAGCTGAGAGAGAAACAGAGAGCTGAGAGAGAAACAGAGAGAAAGAGAGAGCTGAGAGAGAGAGAGAGCTGAGAGAGAAAGAGAGCTGAGAGAGAAAGAGAGCTGAGAGTGAAAGAGAGCTGAGAGTGAAAGAGAGCTGAGAGAGACAGAGCTGAGAGAGAAACAGAGAGAAAGAGAGAGCTGAGAGAGAGAGCTGAGAGAGAAACAGAGAGAAAGAGAGAGCTGAGAGAGAGAGCTGAGAGAGAAAGAGAGCCGAGAAAGAGAGAGAGCTGAGAGAGAGAGAGCCCGCTTCTAACGTATGCCTCTTTATTAAATGTCTTTGTCGGTCGGTCGGTCGCTTTTGACTTTCAACGTGTGTTTCAAAAAAGCAGGACGAGGAAACGTTGAAAACACTACTCTTCCGCGTGAAATTATTTACAGTGAATAAGTAATTATAAAATGGAACACAGGCAGAAAGAAATCGTGATACTTTAGAAATATTTAAAGGTTTGGGAATGCTAGGATTAAGAAAAAAGTATTAAAAAAAAAAGTTACAGATCGAAATGGTTTTAGTTTTGATAGTGTATCTTAAAATCGACGTCTCGAGGCGACAACTAGGTTCGCGTGATTCTGACGCTGCGAGTGTTTGCTAGATTTACAAAAGTTGCTGCTCGCGAGATGGTACACCGAAGGGACATTGTTCTTCGAGAGTGGATAAGTCCTCGACGAGTTCGTCTTATTCCGTTTCCATCTCTACCAACTTACACGTCGAATCGATCTCGCGGCGAATCTTACAACTCTTCCAATCGATTCTATCAGGAACAGGTTTGAGGATGCCAAAGATTGGGATACAGATGAAATTTCTCCGAAATTTGTGACTCTTCTGAGCAGGAAAAAACATTTATTTGATCTTCCAATTCAAAATATCGGAGAATTGTTCGAAAATGTGACAGTAAATACTTGGAATGTCAATGAAAAATACTTAATGCATCATTTTAAAGTAGACAACAGACTTTTACGAAAAAGAAATTCATGATTAAAGTAAAGATTCAAGCAGAAACGTGTAACACTAACTTTCCCCTTTGAAACTCGACCAAAAATTGAAGAAAAAAGGAACAAATGGAAAAGAATATTCCAATTGTTAGAAAAGTCCAAAAAGTGAAGACTTGAATGAGCCATATGCAATCTTTCATTGCATTTCCCTCTCCTAGGAATAGTTCTGCTTCATGGCTAAGAAAAACCATATTATCAAGGAGATCCTCTTCACTAGGATTCTTCAGGAAAGACAGAATTGTATCAACTCGCGAAGTATAGTTCAAAATACAAGCTTTCACACTTTTTAACCGCCTACATTTATTTCTTATTCAACCGTTCAACACTGTTATCCTGATTTTCCTTACACAATGCTTTTTACGATAACTAAACAAGATCCAGGATGAAAATTGGCTAAGAATATCCATAAAGTGGCAGTATCCTCGGTGATTTTAGTTAGGCGAGGCAACCACGTGAGGTACAGATAAGTGAGATTAATTTATGGCTCGGATCGTGGGATCAAGCACCGGAAATATCGACACGCGTTACCGATGAAAAGCACGCGAGAGTATATCATCGACCTCCTATTATACGTCTAGGCTTGCACCGTGTGACACCCGGTAATTTGAGTGTCCATTCTCTGTGAAATCCGAACCGGCATTGTTCAGGACATTGAGCGGAAATCAGCCTGTAATAACGACTGATCACTTTTTTTGTTTTTTCGTTATGGAGTTTCGCATTTAGAGGAAATCACCGCTTCGCGATGTGAAAAATTGCGCGGAGCAGTCAGAATTTTCATAGATAAATTTATCATCTTCTGCACAACCGTTTTTTCCCATTTGTACGTTTAATATACTATAATACAATATAATATAAGCTTTTTTTTTCAAATAATTAAGGAATAATTGAGGAATGGATGTGGAAATTGGAAGATTCACTCTTTGAATCTTTGATTCACTCGATGTCACTCTTTGAATATCGTATCGACTGTTAAATTTGGAAAGGTTTGATGCTTTTACTCAATATTCTTTTTTACTCTTTCACAGCCATTGTTGAGATCTTAACATTTCGCGAGGTTGCAATTTTGGTAGTCAATTTTTCAATGATTCCTTGTGATTGATTCTTTGTAACTGGCTGTCTATTAGTAACTGATCCTTGCTCTGATTTAAGTACACTTTAGAAATGGCACCGAACTATTGCACCGAAAGTTCAATTGTCTACGTAAGAATGCAACTGCAGTAAAACTGTAATAATCCGAGAAGTTTAATCTAACAATTGATCGATAAATTGGCCGAACTACTTGGAATTTTCCTCTGGAACTTGGACGAACTTCTTTCGGGGGGTTTTACTTGTAATCAGCAGTATGTACGGTGTCAGAGGTGAAAAAGAGGGCGGAAGCGTTTCGGTAGAAGTAGAACAATCGATTCGTTGCTGCTGATACCGCAAATTGAGTTCATCTACCGCTACTTCCGGATCGTTTTCCGGGAAACACTCGAATTACAATGTTCTCGCGATCCATGGTCGCAGCAATAACTTCTGCGAAACGGGAAAGTTACGTTTCACTCGATTTCCGATTGCATTGTTGGGATGTTCGTTCTGTTGTACCTGTTCGAGTGCTTTCGAAGCTTTTGACAAATTTATTTCAGAATTTTTTATTCATCCGACGTTATTGATGCAACTTAGAAATGTGAAATGATGTCGAGATATTCAGATAAGTTTGAAATGTTGTTTCAATAAAAATGAAAATGCTCGCTGTTGGATTAATGTGCAACAATTTGTGAACATTTATGGTTTAGTAGAGAATCATTTACATTTTAGTAAATCTTCGATGAATCTTTTAAACTTCTACCTTTTGTATCTCAAGAATTAGTAACGATTACTTTTAAATTAACAAGAATTTAATAATTGATGCAATTATTACTCTTTAGCCAATTCTTTTAATCTTTTTCGTACAAAGAAATGTTTCTATCGTTATTCTGATATTCTACTCAATCTTTTACATTTTCTACCCTTTGAAGGCAATGATTTAATACATGTACATAGCTACAAATCTTTTCTCACGAATTCAACGAGACTAATTAGCATAATTAGTAATTTTAACAAGCTATGCAAGAATTTTTAAGGAAAAGATAGAAACTTAAGAACCTTTCAGTGAGTCTTTCATCACTCAAATGCATTAAATCGAAGGACACTATTAATTGCAAGTCCACAAAAAATTGATACATTGGTAAATCAATGCTGATATAAATTGATAAACATAGTATCTTGTATTATTTAATTTGTACAACGAATAAAATCTGTTCACAAATTTTTCAACAAGCTTCTAATAGACTCTATCTGAATATTACCCTAAATGAAACCAATTATCCACTCTTTCAAATGATTTTCTTTCCATCCCTCTCCAGTATTACAGAAGGCTTTTCCTATTAACTTTTTTTCATCAGAATATTCCTGTATTGCTTTCACACGTTTCGTTGATGGATTTTTTAAAATATTCATTCATATTTTACTTATTTTTTTTCAAAACGCATGTGTTATGATAACGAATAGGATGAGTTTCATCATATATTCGTTACGATGAATTAATGAAAGCGTACATACTGAACAGATTATTCATTGCTTGATTTAATCGCTGCATTATACACGTATTTCTCGAAACAATTCATTATTTTATTCATCAGGAGTCACGGGAAGCCAGTAACAAAAAGACACGAAGCAAAACCAACAGAATGATTCCCGTGCCAACTCTCTAGCTAACCATCTGATCCTCTCCACTCAGCGTAGAGTAATTAGCATAATAAACGAAGCCGTGGATAAAAGCTGTCTGTGGTCAACGAGACCTGTCTCGTGATTAGAACAACAAAAGAGGGTTGAAGCAGGCTTATCCAAAGGGATGCAGGGAGGTTTGAAGCGTCAATTAACGACGAGTCAGTGTCTGAAAACGGAGGAACCGGTTTTGGTGCCAGAAAGCTTCGAACTCGCGCCACGTTTCCCTTTTTTACAAGCGTTCGTTAGCTGGTTCTCGACTTGACGATCGAAACCGTACACCTCCTAGTTGTTCCTTTTCTTTTTTCTTTTTTTTTTGCCTTCTTCGCCGCTGCAAAACCGCTCGAAATTAGCTTAACTTCGTTCCCGCTGCTAGCTTTGACGGACAGGAGGCTGCTAAATTTATTCCTCGAACTAGGTCGCGCGTCGCGAGCTCGCAGAACTGCTTAGAAACGCGGCGATTTTCAGGCGAGACTCTAGAGTAGATCCTCTGATGCTGAGAGTCGCGAGATTAGAAGCCACGTGAGTGTGAAATTGAAGGCGTACGAGAGAATCGTTTCGGAGGGAAAGAGTTGGTGTACGGAATAGGTGGAACGATCAAGGAACAGTTTTTCTAGTGGATGATTACCTTGATAGATACACTGTGTTTCGCGACACAATCTATCCCAATTTTTTATGATCATTTTCCGCTATGCCTCTCTGAATATTTTTCACAACTTGTGATTGTAATTACAAGGTGAATGTAATTAACAATATGTAACAGTTTATTTTCATTTATGTTTAAAATATATGGAATATTTTGCAGAAATAAAAACTTAACGCCATATTTACAGTTTCACAATTTAACATTGTTATCAAACTGTAGCCTTAAATTAGTATTTTGTCCATTTTCCTTTACTTTTTTTTAATTCTTCTAATCTGGGTGGCACACTGACTGTTCAATTTTGATTATTTAGTTTCTACAATGATATATTAAGACACAAATTTAGAAGAATAGTTATAAAATTGTGTTCTTTCAAAGAACGGGTGTGTTTGGTGTAGTTCATCAGTTAGAGTATACTCATTTACTTAGAACTTCGTGGATAGTACCTTTCAGTCCATTGATGCATCTCCTTGATGTGGTAGTGGCCCTTGCAGGTATCGCCAAAGGACTTCCGTCTGAAATTCCTGTTACAGTTAACTACATACTACTAATTGATTGCTTCATATACACGGTGTTCATCTTAATTAATAAATGAGGCACTTGAAAATTCTTTTAAAACGCATAAACTAACAGATGTCCGCTATTTCGTCTATTTAGCTTCTGATCAAAGCGAATCTTACGTAAAATTCAATCAGTATGTGCTAACGAAAAATCTAATTCCTATTTTTTTTAAATGTGTAATTACCATGCAGCTTGGAAACCACAAATTTGTTAATTTCCGCTTAGAAATATTCTTAACTAGATTTAAATTTATACGAATATTCGCTCGTTTCCAACAAAATTCTGCACTGCCATTCGTTCACCTCGTGACTTTCAACGCTCGTTATATCCTTCCTGGCCGCGTTAAAGCTATATTACCAGCATTTTTAATTGTTTCTCGAGTGAACCATTTACCATGCCAAGCGCCAAGAGCCATCTTCCAAGATAAGGAAACTCGAATTAATTTCCAGCGGCGGTCACTGACAACGGGGTCAGCGTCGAGGCGTTCTCGTGTATCGTTCGCGGTGGCAATAAAATGATTTCAATTGCAAATACGCGACGCGGTCGCGTCGTATGAAATTTAAATGGGACAATTAGCCCAGGCGTCATTCTTTTCTTTTCCTTCGCGGTGCGGGAGCGCTTTTTCTCGCCCTGGAAACGCATCCAGAACGCGCGTCGCATTAATTATTCATATCAGTTGCACGCCTGAGAATAACGCTCTCGTTGTTTCTCTTTTCTTTTTCCTTCTTTCTACAATTTGCTTACTTTCCGCCCTTCCCTTATCATCCAACTACGTTTCTTTCTTTCCTCCGGCTTTATATTTTCAACGAAGATCGCCTTGTAGCGAAGAGATGCTTAATAAGCATGATCTTTCGAGGATTTCGTTGGTGAATGCATGAATCGTGGATATAATTGGTGTATTAATAGTAAAATGAGCAGGAGCAATTGAATGAACATGAGTTGAATAAGAAGTCTCCAGGAGATGGTTGTTAGGGGCTGAAGAGAATGAATATTAAACGAGCGATTAGTATGTCGGAATTATGAGTGGTGTACAGATGAGAAATTTACAATTGAAGGGTTCTACATAATAACGTTTTAAGCAGCGAAATGGAAAATTTTCAAACTAGTTGTTGCACTTAACTATTATACACTTATTATTTAAAACGGTGTATAATATTAATATAACAAATAAAGAAAAATCAGGTTATAGAGGGTCAATAAAATATATACATAAAATTAATTAATAATTTAACAATCCACGCAGAAATTGAAAATTAGGCAAAATGTTGAAAAGTCGTTTGAACTTTCCAATATTGCAGAATGGGAAGCTTTTTTGATATTTTTACAAAGACTTTTAATTTCTTTGACATTTTTCGTTTTATTACGTTACTAACGTTCAAGATAAAATTTCTGTTTCATTGCAATATTCAAAAATTTCCCTCTGTGAAATAATTTCAATTTTTACTCAATATACATTCCACCTATATTTAAAATGGAGCAAAAACCGAGGTTAAAATATTTTTAATATGTTGCAGATGGAAAAAGAGGAAAAGATTCCAATAACGTAATGAAACTTCGAGCGTGTTAAGATAACAGAAAGAAGGCATTAAACAAGACCAAAGAAGATAAACAAAGAAAAAATCCTACGAGTTAAAGAAATACAAAAGAAGAATCTGAAAGAGTAGTAAAAGCTTGATAAAAAGTTTAAAGGGACAGGTAAAAAAAAAGGAAAGGCTTAGAAGGAGGCAGAGATAAACCCAGAAAATGAAGAGAAAGTTTCTCGAAGAAGTTAATGACAATTCTTTATAACTAAGCTTGTTTTATTTCAGTTTCTAAAATTTTGACACTTATAACTTCATCGTGTTAAACTCTTCAATTAAAATTTTCTCTGTAAATTTTTAATGATATCGCTTTTAAAAGAATTTTATAAATTCTGTCACTTTCGTGGCGTAGGTATACTTCAATTTATTAAAATTATAAAGATTGGAAAATTCACAGTAATAAAGTTCAGAGTTGCGGAGTTAAGAATCGCCAAGATCAAAGTCGTAGGACTGAAATTACAGAGTTCAGAATTGCTGGGCTCGGAGTAACGGAATTTAAGGTTACAAGGTTGCAGAATTGCAGAGTTTCGAATTACTAGGATTAAAATCACAAGATTCAGATTTACTGGATTCAAAGATACGAAGTTTCAAAGTTGGTACATTCAAAACCACAAAATTCAGAGCTCCAAAATTCAAAATCTCCTTTCATGATTCAATTTTCTATTAAACTCCACAATTTTATAAAAAATTAATAATTTCAAAAACAGCTACGTATTTCTCTAGATTTTCTTCAAAATTAGAACACTCTTGAAGACTGAAAAATTGAATACCTTTCCTTTAGATTTAACCGATTAATACACATTAAATTTCTAAGTAATACTTAGACAGTTAGTTCTTACTGGTCCAGCATTAGGGACCATTACAGACACCTAATCAAGTCGTATTGTTAAGCCAGCAAAATCTCAACCATGGTTGAAATCTGCGATGTTAAACGTGTCCTTCCATGCTTTTCCCTTCGGTGGAAGGAACGTGAGATTAAGCGCGTCCATCTTGTGCAAGTGCAACCTTAATTGGAACCACGAAAAACCGGCAAAAACATTCGTTTAACGAGACACTAAGCGTTGATTTTCGAGACGTCAATTTTGCCCAATCGCGGCTATTTTTATCGCATGGATAGAATTTTCTTCGAAACGTAGTATTAAAAATGCTTGAAAACGTGTTTCAATTCACCTTTTGTATTTTTTGAGGTCGTTAATTAATCTCTGTTCAAATTATACCAGTTTTATCGTCTATTTTCTTGCTAACTCTATATTTCTACACTAGAAATTTGTTCATATTTAATATTTACGTACGTGAGATTAATTTACAATTTAAAAAGAAACGTATAACAATTTTTCTACAAATCCGCCTCTATTTTCACCTGGCAAAAAGATAACAAAACGCTCCGCCATAATTCTCCTATAATAAATCAGCTTACCTACATGAACGATACACTGTAGGAGGATTAAAATAAATAAAAAGTATCGACATTTTCCAAACAAAAGAGAGCAAAAGAAGGAAAACAAAACGCGTCAATAGTTTCGAATTAAACTAGCGAACAAGGATCATCAATATTTTCGTTGTAGTAGCTCTCGCTTTAATAGCATCGACCACCCTATATTATCTCCTAACGCAATTTCCACTGGAACAATCCCTCCTCCTACCTCACTACGTTTCTAGATAAAATAAAAAAATGCAACAATACATATTCTCCATTTCGCAAAACCGACAACAGCAGGATTCCGTGGGAACGCGGTTATTCACTCAGCGATAAAAAATCAATTTCCCTTCCATCTCTGAGCGAACGTGGCGAAACCATCGTCATAGATCGGTGCAATTTGTAATACCCATTTTTCTTCTCCTCCCCATTTTTACCGAACGATGACCAGAGCGACGCTTTACCATAAGCGTAAGGTCCTGATAAAACGTTTCCGGCTGTGCATACCCTGCAAGCTTTAATAACGGCGATGGAGTTTGTATAATGATAGAGCTTATGATTGGAATTTTTGAAAAATTTAAAGAAGGAAAATGGTTTCTCGTGTGTTTGCTTAAAGTTTTGCTAGGTGTTCGCAGAATTGCTAGCTTCTTTCGGAGTTCAAATCGTAAATTTCGAGAAAAGTGTTCACAGTTTTATTAGATGAGTAGAGACAATCATGTTGAGACAATGAATTGTCCTAAGTGTATGTTTGAGTGCGTCATAGTGTTGACTGATGATGTTTGCAACAATTAACTGACGCTTGGTACTTCTGAGTGTTGTAAATACTCGTTGAAATAGTTTTTGTTGAATTGTATAATAGTGGACTGTGTTTATGATTGAATTGGAGTAATACACTTTGCATTAAAATGTACATTTACAAGTATAAACAATGTTTGAAGTATAATATCATCCTCGTGTTGTACAGGAGTCCATTGAACTTACACTAGATTACGAATTACTCGAAACCATTCATTTTCCACGTGAACTATTTTTTCGTACGACACATAGTGCACGAGTAATTTGGATTTGTAGATTAAAATCGTTCACCCTGTATATTCGACGAGAGAGGGTCGAATGAAGAATGAAAGTATTGTTAACAATCCTCCTTCTATGGTTCACCATTCTCCCTGTCATCGTTTCTACGCTGACGTGAAAAACTCGTCGAATCCGAAGGGGTCACCTAAGCTTTTCCACCTATTACAGAGAGACGCTTTTTCCACCTATTACAGAGCTTCTTTTCCCGCAGCGTGACATTGACGAATGCCAGCCTTGTGGAAATTATCTCGTATAAACTCCACACCTGATGTTTCCCGATACGAACGAGCTAAATCGTCCCGTTTTTCCACGTCTCGGTCCATTTTGATCACGAGAAGGAACAAGCCTGGATACAAGCGATGGTTCTTTCACCCTACAGAGGACACCTGCTGAATTTTCACGACGCTTTCTGGCCATTGGAGAAAAAGAACTCTGTGATTCTACAGAGAGAGAATGTCCTGTTCGAGAGAAGGTTGACGATAGTTGTGGATTTACGGATTTGTGAAGTTGAGAAAATGTGGAATGTTAAATGTTAAGTGGTGTGAATATTACTGAGATTTTTAAGATAGATTATTTTGGAACGTTTGTATATTATTTAGGTTAAGTGTCTTAGATATCTTTCTCTGTTTTGTTCATTATTCTGAGAGAATACTTTGGAATTTATTTTAGATTGTTGAGAAACATTTTTAGAATAGAATTTTGTACGATTTCTGTATATAATTGAACTTCGAAATGTTATTCAGGAAAAATATCTTGGAATTTCTGGATTCATTTCTTTGGACTGTGAAAATTCTTGGCATTCCTGTATGAATTATAACTATAACCAAGTGATAGTTCCAATTTTATAGTCTCTATTAGTGTGGCGAGTGCGTGAAATTTTTATGTAATACCAAATTCCATATCGTACCAAATAAATGTACATTACAATAGAATTTTCTAGAATTAATTTCTCTATTTCTCTTTTACTTTGTATCTTGTTGAAACAACGAATCAGTGTTAGCAAATCCTGTAACCGTTGGAAAGAACATCGTTTTTAATCTCATCGTTTCATCGAATTTATCTGAAAGAGATAATTCTGTTACACTTGTCAAATCCTCGTTTCGTTCTCTATCTGAGCAATTAGTAAAGTATCGTCGTTCGAAATTTGAATATCCCATTCTCAGCTATCTTTCCAACAATAGGAAGAAAAATATGGTTAACACGAACAGAAGGATAATAACAAACAGAAACATCAGATGTACACGAACGAAATTAAAATGAAATTGATACATTTCAAGGGAAGAACAACAGCGTGGCGCATTTATCTATATACATAATTAGCTCGCTAATTTATATTGCTTGACGACAAGAGGACTAATTCGTGTACAATAAATCTTTATTCGGCATAATCGTATCGACAATTATGGTAATTAAATCACGTATCAACGGTTTATTGTTCTCCGTTTAATCGGCATAACGTATGCGAACGGATCAACCGTATAAATATATAAATCGACGGACATTGTGTACACATAAGTACACGGCATTCAATTCGATACGACTCGATTTCTGTCCAATTGAATTTTAAATTTCCCTCGCAAATTTCCAAACAGAAGATGATTAAATCCACGCCCTGTTACAACTGAATTAACTCTTTGTTCATATTAAGTACATTCTACAGCAAATATTAATTTCAACGTGACACGATGCATGTTGCCCCATAACAACCTGAATAAAATAAACATCACCTAACCTAACCTAACCTAACTTAACGCGTGCTGCAGTCGATGATATCGATCATATAAAAAAAACAAACCTCGGACTGGAAAGGGTTAAAATATAACTACATCAAAAATGAAATCATTGGTTTCCTAACCTTAAAAATATCGTCTCTGAAGAGGAGACAGAGTCATTCACGTTGAAATCAACGAAGCAGCTGTTAGAATACTTTCATACATCATCTACAGTTTCGAATGACGAATAGTAACGTCATGTAACTGCTACAGGAGAAAAATTTTAAAAGTGGATCGTTTCACTTTACTGACTGATTTTCTATTAATAAAGTTCCTTAACAAAGAAGATGAAAGATGAGTTAAAATTTCTTTCACACCGAGCCTTTTCTTACACAAACATTCCCAGACCCTCTATCCATGCAAACAAGATTCCCTGTGTCGAGAATCTGAAACAAAGGAGAACTGCTGGCAGGTGTCATCGATCGACAAAGAGAAAGTTCAACGAGCTTCAGCGTGAAGTTCGCGGCCAATTTCCCGGCGATTCCAGGGAGAGCTACGATCTCAAACATAGCACTGATAACACTGCCGCCAGTCAGCTTTTCATTATCCTCGTAGAGACGTCAACTGCTTTATCGTGGAATCGAGTGTTCCTTAATTAAGCCGACCAACCTGATACTACGAGCTCTTCTTCGTTCAACGTGAATCTGCCACGTGTCTAACATTCACGTCCCTGTTTGAATAAGCATCGTCGTTTAAATCGTGAGAAACAAGCTTCCTTTTCGACACTCAAAACATCTCGATATCATTGACATGCATTTTCCAGTCATTTTAACATTCTTAGGAGAACCAGAGAAGAAATTCTTCGAATAGATAAGTTGGAAAACTTTAAATTAGCACAATTTCCCTCGTGCAAAAAATTATCAAAAGATTATTCATTCCATATTTCGAAGCTGTTCTAAAAAAACAAAGGATATCCAATGAAATACTAATCTTTTTTGTACTTCCTTTGATATGTTGAAATTACATGTCTTTTTAATAATTTTTTTTACATCAGTGACGCTTTAAAATTAAAAAACGATGATTGGAATATACAATGATTATATATTAAATAATTCGAATAAATGCGGAACTTAAGTAAAAATTTTTAAGTGTACAGGATTAATTCTACTAGTGTATATGAATTCTTGGTATATCTAGTGTTAAATGTTACTAATATTCCGTATCGTTAAATCGTTTCGCGTATCCTGGATTCGCGCCACGCACGATCGTGAACGTTTCTCAAACAGATTCATTAAGACCCCCCTTGTTCTAAGCCGTGATAATTCCAAAGAGAAACGACTGTGTTCGCGCGCTAAGCGGAATAAAAGCGAGCAACGGCGGATACACGCAATCGATAAGCAGCCGAGGAAATTGAGTTACTTGACGCCGTGTTTAGAAACGACGTGTGTACCAATGAACTTTTAACCTTTTGTTACTTGTGCAAATTTCCTTGACTATCTTAATTCTTCTTTAACCTATATTTCAGATTTCAATATTCCAAAAAAGAATACAAGGATCGTTACACTCGGTGTGAAATTTAGTGAACAAAATTGAAACTTGTTAAAGTTGTATAAAGTAATTTATTTGCTAACGAAGATTGGCTAGATTAAAATATTTCACTAAAGTGATGTGTAATTCTAACGAATGTCTTTTTGTGAAAATACTGGTAACAATGTTTTTGGAAGCTTTGCATTTTAACTTTTATAGGTTAGGTTCCCTTTGTTATTGGTTAGGTTGCTGTGTGTGAGGTAAGTCAGTTAGAAACGAAAATGATATTAAAAAATGACTGTTCACTATACAGAACAGACTAGAAACATTTTTCAGAAAATAAACGATAAGGAAAAATAAATATTAAAAAATGCATTGTACGTGTAATACAAGAAAAGTCGTGAACGTCGTATGCAGAAAATTCTGAACGAAATTTAAAAAACTGTCATTTTGACTCGTGGTAGATTTAGTGTTAAGGAAGTGAGATAAAAAAAATTTCGAAAAAGTTTGTTAACCCCTATAGCTAAGGACCACCTTATTGTACATACTATATCTGCATAAATCATGAAAAGTTTGCAATCTAGTTATAATTTCACGTTTAAGGTTACATCTCTCGTAAGTTAGACAAGCAATCGAAAAACTTTCTTCCACATTTTCTACTTATTTTTTCTCTTCCCTCTTTATGAAGAATCACCCTTTTCTCGGTTCTTTTACGATTTATCGGGAGGGAGCTGGTACGGATATAAAGGAAAAGAGAAACGAAGCAAGAAGTTGAACTTCGATTAGCGCCGATACGGTTTTCAGTTTCCATCTGTTACTCGTCCATGTTGAAAGAATAACAGGGGAATATGGCGTTTCTCTATCGTCGCCACGGTAAGAAGCACTCGTCTTTCGATCAATCGCGAAACGAGTCTGTCGCGCGACCAAGAAACTTCGGGACGAGGCCAATGGAAATGGAGGGGAAAATTGAAGACAGTGGAAAAGTATTCGCCGATATTGGAAGAGGCGCGTGCGGTCGACTGCGGCTGGTAAACAAGATTGCCATTCCATTTTCATTTCCGGACCTATATGCACCTCGATTTACAAAAGTATTATTTCCAAAGGAACTAATAAAGTAGTCGGAATAGTTGCAATAAGTTGCAATTTTTCCGTGAAAATTACTTTCACTTTCAATCAACAATGAATGTTATTATCATTCCTCTTCGAAACTTTATTATTGGCATAAATACAGCAACATCGAAAAGCAATCGTACGTTATCAGTTTGTAATTTAACACGGTGTTGAGATGAATTCAGATACTTTTTTAACAATTATTATTAATATTTAAGTATTTTTTTATTATTAACTTTTATTAGAAGCTTTCATTAATTTCATAGAATGAATTTTCAACAGAATTATTAATCTTTAAGTAAATCAAATAAATACAACGAGTATACTGTTTTCGTTTCGTTGTATTGATGCTTTAAATGCTCCAAGATGACTGACAAAGTGCAATTGCCAAAATATTATAGAAATCAGTCCAATCGTAACGACATCTTCTGCATAAAATTAAAAATTCCGATCTATCTGTATTCCACGATTTGACCGCATAAAGAGAAGAAAAATGTAACTTTCACGTTACTTTCCCTGTGAACAATACTTTCCAATTACTTCGAGAGGCGACTTAATTAACCGCGAAATACGAAATTGGTATTAACTTTCGAAAAATAGGACTTACCGATCGTGAGAATGATCGCTGTACCTTATCCGTTCCTCGTGCTTGTAATAATATGTCGTCTGAAACGAGATCTGTTCCCATTCACTTCCGGAGAACATGACAAACACCGCCACTTCCCGTCAACACTGGCCTCGGGTAAACAAATCGCACCAGCACGCACGTCCACACACTAATACGTACAATACATACATCTCTCAAATCCCTAACTCGCAAAGTTACACCGACAAACTGAACGAAACACCTCTCGTTCGTACGCCTCTTAATCCTCTTTGAGTATCTCGCGAATCTATCATATACAAGTTCGGAAACAACGACGACGATTCACACGCGTGAATTTCGCGTTCGACGAGCACGTGTACAGATTACAGAGAGATCTGACAATGAATTTCTATCTGGTGTCGAATGGAACTGGATTTAAATAGAGCTCCCTTTGTTAAATCGGTTCTTTTGTTCCTGAAAAGGGATTGTTCCTCTTCTGAATGTCTAACAGATGATAATTGTTAATATTTACAGAAATTTGCCTCCTCGTATTTCTGCTGTGTGTATAACTGTCACTGTTCCAGATGCTTCAGCGAAGCTGGATCCGGTGAAAGTCAATAATCCGACTGTTCGTTAAAGTTTATCATTAAGTGGGGTTCGTTAAAGTCTGTTATCGGAAATCGACAGAACAATAATCCTCTTTCGATGAAACTTTTAATACACCGACAGTCAAACGCACTCTGTTAATTAAAATCGATCGTTAAGTAGGTTCCTTAAAAGTTAACAGAGACAGTCCCTTTTTCAAAGACACTTCTACTACTTTGCAGAAAACTTAGAACAATACAGATGAAATATTCCTCGTAATAATAACTTTAGAATCAGAGGATCGCGAAACACTATTCTTAGTGTATTATCAGCGACACTTGTCTCTAACAGGTGAAACAATCAGACACAAAGAACTAGTCACAAGTGTCTCACGCACAGAGTAATCCAATACAACACCCATCATCTACATAAGCCACTAAATCATAACTATCACATGATGCTCAGGATTCAGGAACTAGTGGATTCCATATGATATTCATCAATCGAGAAACACGCCGATTTCCGTGTACAGTCGATCAAGTGACGTTCAGCTAACACGTGACACGGCGTGGCCGTGTGTGACGTGGTGTGACGCGTACGAGGACGACAGCCACGTTTCACCTGCTGCCAGGGCCACCCGATGTGACGTTCTGGCCTGGTCTGTGTACCAGGGTGCTACTGGGGATCGCCGTATGCTTGTTTTTGCAGGGCTGCTAGCGGCGCGCAAGCGAGACAACTACGGAGGGGATGAACAAGCAAGACAGAACGATTTGATAGCAAAGAGAGAGAGAAAGAGAGAAGTGTTCAGAGAGGGTAGGGACACGTGAAACGAACCTCGATCTCGGTTCGTGAGTGGAACGAGGATGAACAATGTCGAGAAACAAGGAAAAAGAGAGATACACGACCTGTCTGAGGAACAAGGAGGGACTAACTGAGGGATGCAGAGAGACACGCGATCTGACTGAGGAACAAGGAGATTCGAACTGAACGATCAGAGGGGAAACGGTTTTGGTAGGGGTTGCGAATAGAGTAGGGAGGCTAGGACGAAGGATGAAGAGAGATAGATGGAGAACAGCTGAACATGGAGGGGTGAAAACACGGGAAAGAATGAACTGACTGTGGGGAAAGCGACACGAGAACACAGGGGAACGGAGGCTGCACAGAGGGGAACCACAGCTCGTGGAAATGAGACAGAATGATTTTCCCCTTCTCTTGTAACCTCGCCTGGTCCCGACGACGACAATCCTGCCGTTGCGACGGCGCAACGGCTCCCAAGGATCTCCGTCCTTCTTCACCAACCTCACTATACCCTCCTGCTCTTCTCGTCATCCACCCCTTGAAAGCGCCAGCTGCCCCTCCGCCTCCATCCCTCCGCCACCGGATCGATCCGACGTCCGTCTGGATGTCCGTCAGTATGAGTATACGCGAGGCTTAGCCTTCGCGCGTACACGCGCTGCAGACACTCACGCGTTTAGAAGAGGATTCGTGGAGGAAGATGAGGGTGGTTTGTTGGTCGGTTGGTTGGTAAAGAGTTGTTGAATAGGGCAGGAGGGAGGATTGAAGGGATGTTGAGAATTATGTAGGTTGATAGGGTGATTGTAATTGAGTAATCAGATGTGAATGATTGTTTGGCGAGTCTGTTGGTAACTCATAGACGGGGAAAAAAGTGTTTAGAGCTTTTAATGTGGTATTAACTCATTAACCCTAGAACTCTGAAGCCTCGAGCTGTTATATAGAGTCCCAAGAGAAGGGTTCCTCGAACCCAGACTACTTTTTACGCATTTAACCTAAACAAAATTGTTTAAGGAATCGGGATGGTCAGTTGTACTATTAGATTTGCTCTGTGCTGAGATTTTGGGGTAAATGCTTTGCTATTTCTCAGAGTCCTCTTACCAAAAGCCACCCTTGCTTTCCCCACTCTTGCGGCCAACTCCTTCCACATTCCTATCCTCCTCGTTTACACTACATGTTCGTACTGCTTTAGGGCATAGGGACCAGATGAACAAGTGTGGAACATTTTAAGAATATTGTATGATTTAAATTCACATTTAAGGAATACTAGAGGATACATATGTTTAAAATTACATATTGTATGTAATAAAAGTAATATTTATTTGTGGAATATGTAACTATAAGAAGAGAATGATACAAGAGAACATAAGGACAAATTAGAGAAAGTATATTCTATATTTTACAATTGGCACAGAGATATGTTGCGTGAGCTTTAGGTAAATATTTGTAACATAAAGAATGTGTAAATGTTTGCATAATAGGGGCCATCAAGGTGTTAAAATTTGAAATATTTTATACTTAAGAAATATACAATACTAAACAAGTAAAATTTAAATAGCCTAATAATATGACAAAGGTAAATTAGCCATATTGATCCGAGGATGACGTCAGGATTAAATAACAAATTTCTCGTCACCTTTTTAGTAAAAAATGTTAAATTTTCTGTTATATCGAGACATGTGTCAAATAAATGCAGATAATTACCCTAAATATGTAAAGTTTAGCGGATAATGCGAAATTTAAATAATTTTAATTAATACTTTAACAATGCGTTATGTTACCAAGTATGTCTAGGAACTTTTGTATACGTAATATAAAAGTGTAAACAAGAACATGAATTATGCAATTTATGCAATTATTATGTAATAAGTGTGCAATTCAATAATAACAATTTTACTAACATATGTACCCGATTTTTTTTACCAGTAATGTACATGAAACAGATATCCCGAAAACTCTTTAAGTTCTTTATTCAATTTTGAAAATATAGAGAAGGTACATACATAATTATATAGAAAATTACTTGAAATTGTTTTAGATCAAATCTGACCCAAGGTTTAGTCCAAACTTCTCATTTGCCATACCTATTTGAAGTACCATGCAAACAATTGCAACTTTGGAATTACTTCCCCAGTTATGCTAGCATCGATAATTTTCTAACTGACTCAGCTTAATACTCTACCTATTAACAGGAATTTACCTTACTACATCAATGGATCTTGTTACCAACTTCGACTTGATGAACTTGATTGACTTCTTCAATCTATTTTAAACTTATTAATCAATCCTATTTTCATTAAAATCTTCTTACTTCTTTAGCAACACTAATAATTCCACATAAAATTCATTTTTACGAGTAGAGATACTCCTTGATCATTATAAAACAAAACAAAAAAGCAGAAAATCATCTGAAGCAAAGATTTCATATATTTCTAAAAAAAAAAAAAAAGAAAGAAATATTTTTCAATTATTGTTAGACTTTTGAATAGGCTCTATTCTCTCCAAAAAAATACTGTATAAAGTATAAATCTCGTTAATAGACTGAATTTTTATGCTAATTCATATTTCTGAGAATATAATGGAGAATTTTCTATAAGTATATAGAAATCCCCAGCCTACTCGTTAATTTCTCGAAGAAATCTCATAATACTTCGCTTAATCTCTTGAAAAAATTGCAAAAAATTATACAAAATACATTGTAAGCTATACTTCACCTTATCTCTCGTTACATAGTTTCGTTTATCCCTTGAGGGTCGTAGTTACGGTGAAATTAAAGCGTCGATAAAGCGAAACACGTAAGAAAGAAAGCGAAAACGTGTTTAGGAGCGAAACATCGTATCCAGAAGTGTATGCAAAGCTCGTACAGGGTTGAAACTGCCAGTTCACAGCAGGATTCGAACTTAGCTTAGGGGAAAACCTCAGGATTAGCATGTCCACACGCGTTTACGCGTGTCGTGAGGTCACGTATGAAAACTTAAAATGGAAACTCGAGGGAATTCTCGAGTTCCTGGATAGAAATCTTCTGAAATTTCAAGCGAGCTTCATGACTTTCTTATTCTTAGTTATATCTTCATATAAATTTCCTTGTTTTTACGGAAAATAGCATCGTGCTTTTCACACTCAGTTGAAAAGTAGACAAATTCCACCAACCAGTACAATTATAAAGAAAATCGTAAATATTATCATCTTTTTTAACCCTTGTTAGGATTATGGGGACCACAGCGACCCCATGCAAGTTTAAACTAAGCTAGCTTTAATCTGTATCGATATAATTCTTTTAACCATTCATATAATTCTCTATTATCTCGTAAAACTTTTAAATATTGAAAAGCAATTTAATCTGCACTTATCAATTCGGGAAAAAATGGTATTTAAATGGATCAAACATGGGTCAAAAGTGACCCAGCATTTGCTGAACGAGGATTAATTAATTTATTGCATTAGCAGTAAAAAATCGATTAATATATAGTTAAGTGTTAACAATGCTGCTAAATTTATAACTTACAAGATTTATGTGAATTTATATAGAAAGAATAATACGTATTACAGAATAAATTCATCAAGATCAGAAAGGAAATTCTCCGTGAATACACTCTATACGAATTTTTCGAGAATAATGTAAAGGATAAAGACCATTCAGCGAACTTATACCTTAGATATTCCAGCATTAAGGGAAAGGATCAGCGTACGGTAATACTATCCCAGGTTAAACGATCCTCCTTTAACAGAATAGTACACTGGTGGCTTCCTTGATCAAGGATCTAAGGATAACATCGATACTCAGGTATAACGCTTTATAGCTATCATCCATTTACGAAAACCAGCGTTATGTTACGGATCACCGATCACAAACACAGTTCTTCGAAGTAAAACGATACTTTCGTCGAATTTCTCTTTTATCAACCTTCATCACTGAAACACTTTTTCCAGATTTCTTTAATCAACGATGATTCTCCTTGCAAATATTAATTTTTCTATTTTTTTTTTTTTTTAAGATTTTGAATAGATATTATTAGTATGATTTTCAACAAATATCGAAATACAATTGGCGTTAATTCATTCCCTACTTATTTCGTAATATATTCCTTTCTGAATTATGTAAATATCATTCTTACTTCTTTTTTGTGATTTTTTTCTCAAACCTTACTAAACTACATCAAATTGGTTCGATACTCTTCGCTTAGGTACAATTCTTTCGATTGGCACTAAAAGGTTTAAGCAATTTATCATATCAAGAACTTATGATTTCTATTTTGATAGAATAAAAGTCCCTATAAGACGTTGGAAAATGTCTACACAATGTAACGCAAATTATTTTGACCAAATAAATTCATTTTGAACGAAACTACGTTACTTTGAGTGTCAAATGTGCAAAAATCGCAATTTCTTTATGAGACATCTAATAGAAAGGACTCTTCTTTACTTTCGATACTGTAATACGATTTATTAAACACCCGGTATTTTCTCTTGGCCACTTTTGTCGCTTAATCAATTACCAGAAGCAACTGCGTTCGATTAACTGCAGCCCGTGTCCGCCACGAATTACGGGAGGCGTCACGTCGATTGATAATATTCTGGCGACATGTAAACGCTGCCATTAGGCAGAGCAGAACGCAGAGACAGAAATGGCCGATACTTCTGCCATTCGGACGTGCGAATATGTAATCAGACCGACGGCGAGCATTTAGAATTACCGAGCATTCAAACGCATCCTCGGCTTTCTCTTGTATAAGAACGCCTTCTGAATGGGCCACGAGTTTGCCCCTGGAACACGAATATTCCACGCTTTCAACCTTCCTGTTCACGTTTTCCTTGATTTCGAAAGGAAATTTCGAGGGAAAGTCGACGGCACGAATTATGTGCACGAGTTACCCTGGAAATTCGAATTACCAATGATTACTTTTGCCCAGAGTGAGGTTGTAAATGGTTTGTGAAATTTGTCAAAGTGAAAATGTGTTAAATATTACACAACGACATTTACAATTATTCACCTGGCATTTCGTTTAACTCTAGAACGTTTACAAACATTTCTCGTATTAATGGATAAAAGGAAATACGTATTCTATTTAAAAAATCGTTGTTTTTTTTGCAAACATACTTAATTCTGTGTATGCATTTCCCATATTTACTACAAATATTCGTTGCAGATGGAAAAACACGTTTGTGTTCGAGATTCGATAATCGTGGAAATCTCACGATTTCTTGAATTGTATTCAACATCGTTGTAATGTAATTCGAAAGGAATTTCTACATAACCACAAAATTATCGCGGCCATTGCGCGTGAAGATTTCTTAATAACGTAACCCTTGTGCAGTTCAGGCTAATAGTAACTTCGAGATTAACATCAACTCCTTTGACGTAAAATTTAATGAAGTGTATTTAAATAGAGATTGAATTTTAAATTGAACCAGCGGTCCTTCCATTCAACAGCCGCCATTTTTATTCGATGAAAGCACGTTTAATGAAAATTTCGAGGCGCATTGTCGCAGGAAAGTTCGAGTTTCGGCTATATACAAGGGAAGGGCGAGTAATCGATTATGAGAAATTCGACGGCGATAATAACTGAAAGGTGAATGTAACAATTAATGAATAATGTGTTTGAAATCATTTTCAGTCACGTTCCTGCCTCTTTTTGAATATTTTAACACCGCCATAACAAAATATTGAAACTGTAGATTGTTACTTTGTATCATTTGTTTTAAAAAAGATTCTAAAATACTAGCTTTCTCTACACTCTGTACATTTAATTGATACCCATATAATACACAAACAAATAACATCAGATTTTTCCTTTAAATTGTAAAAATGCCAATATGTAATTGTGTTTATAATAATTAAATTTCACTGCAATTAAATTCTGACTTAATTATAATATTACAGTAATTAAACGTAATAAATGTAATTATATTAGTGACACGAATGGCTGACATGGAATCGCTTTCAATTTATTATATTTAACATAACCTAACCTAATCTGACTTTTACCCACATAACACACAGTCAAATTCGAAAATCTTGTATTTAACGTGACAATAACTTAAAAATTGACGATTAAGAAGGATCGAAAGAGAAATTCTATAAGACTGAAATGATGTCATCCGAAGAATAAACGTAACAATAATTACTTCATCGTGCAATTTCATCTTTCATCCGATGTTTTTACGCAGCTAAAACAATTTTACATTTTTTCACGTTCATTCATTCGAACATAATTGTACGCGAGCCTCGATTAAATTGCAAGCAACGTGTCATCCATGCTGATAGCGCATTTAGCGTGGTGAAATTTCCCTGGATTAAATCTGTTTACACTTTTTTAGTCACAGCCTTTCGCGTCCATGGAGCTATTAATAAAATGCAGATCACTATCTAGCCAGAGGCTGACTAATTTCGCAGTAATTTTTCATTGTTCCCCGTTTACCCCTTGTTGATGTTCAGATATCCTCTATCCGATATTTTTCATTGAACTAATACCTATACACCCACGTTGCAGACGTATCGATACGATCATCGATCAGTACGTTCCGTTGACTTTACAAATATTGACTAGAAAACATGTCCAGGGCTTTATCGTTCGAATCCCGTCGATCAACGAGAAATTTGCACACAAGGATAATATAATTTCAATGGTGTACAGAGTGATTCAAACGTAGTGACGTTATTTCTATATGTACGTTTCGTTGGTTAGAATTTTGGACTGATTTTCATCGATTGATAAGCTTTAGTATTCCTCTGACACAAGGACAAGTGTATTACTGTTTTATGCCTATCATACAGGGTGTTTCAAAGAAACGTTGACACTGCTACGTTTCGAGCAAAATTCTTTTTTTTTTTTTAATTCGCTCATTGGGTGGTTTAATTCATTCTTAAATGCGAGTCGATAATGTATAGTATCATGGGAACTCTTTAATCAGTCACAGTCTCAGTACTTGATGTTAGGTTAGGTTACATTTCTGACTTCGTTAATTTTGTGGCGGCGCTTCTGCGTACCACCGCTAGAGGGACGAACGCATAGCCATTCTCGCTAGTCCTCGCGAAAAATCCTATTCGTATATACATATAAATCTTCTAACATAAGTCCCTGAGTTCTCCACGTCTAAGGAACAGGTCTCCTAGAATGCCTTACTGACGAATCCATTAGAAGACCCAGAAGAAAACGCAACCTTTCCTTTTCTGATCCTCTATATCGTTCCTCCACTTTCTACCATAACCTCACCGCCACATTACAACCAATAGTACAGCACATACTTGCAGAAAATAATAAATAATCAATGAAAACACAAAATTCAATGTAAGGCACAAACGTTGTGTAGGAAATCGGAACTTCCAATGAAAATTAAAGTCTGGGCCAACATCCGTTACAAATTTTCCGCGTTTAGAGAGTGAGTGGGCTTGTTTGCATACTCGTCACTGGGTTTATGGAAAAACCCAGTATAGGATCGATCGATCTTGTGAACCTGACTCGAGTAAAGCTCTGCCTTTTCTAGGGGTTTCTAAGTGTTCTTAAGAATAGGGAAAAATTAACGAAGGAAACATTAAGGCGCGTATTGAAAATCTTAATTTCAAAAATAGCGAAGAATCACGTTCGAACTTTATTATCTTTAACAGTCTCTTTTGCGTGACTGTTTCTCACTCTTCTATAAAAAGCACGTTGAGGATGTGCTGGAAGGACGTGGACAGCACGGCTAGGTACGCTGATTGGTAAATGATTTTCCAAATTATCTGCCAATCAGTGTGTCCTTCGTCGAAAGTGTCTTGAAGACGTTCGTTCAAGATCAGTTAGTTTAGTACTCTCGAGAAGTTCGTTTAGTAGTCTCGAGTAGTTCGTTTAGTAGTCTCGAGTAGTTCGTTTAGTAATCTCGAACGACGTAGCCATTTAGTTAAAGAGCACACGGCTCACACACCTTAGAAAAGTTCATTCTAACATAGTGAAATTGTCAACTTTGTGTTCCATGATACATCAGCGTGTTCTTAGAAATTTATTACAAAATCGAGAGCATTAACAATTACAATCGTTGTTTTCTATGTTATATAGTTTACAAGTTGATGTTTTTTAAATACATTTTCGATCTGAATTATGAATCTTCGTTGTTCAGTGAAAATGATCATATATTGTTATAATATTTTGAGGAAAGTATTTTCATGGATATTTTAATGAACAATTTCTATGCAATTATCAAAATGTCTAGAGCATCGAGGAGTGTGGCAACATATATAATTAATGAACGATAAACGTTTCGTGTGATCTAGGAGCAACAGTAAACTTCAACTGGTACTATGCCGTTACGTAATTAACAGTAAATTCAAATTAGCGCCCATTATTGTACGATTAATATCGACATTGACAGACATTCGTGCATGATACAAAGTTTCAATTAAATCTCTGGCATCGTTCATGGTACGCCATGAACTAACAATAGCGACCCATCATGACAAAAAAATTAACAATCATTGTGTTTAATATTCTAATTGTTTTTTTTTTTTTTTTTGAAATTTATAACTTGAAACTTATGCTTTCTTCGTGAGAATAACGAAAAATTGCTTCTCCTAATCTTTCATTCGATTGGAATTTAATTTGACCAAACTATTTTCTAAATAATATACTTATAATATACCTATACTATAATAAAGTTTCAAAAAATCGAAATTTTCGAGTTATTAAAGTATCCTTGTAAAGAGAAGGAATTATTTGAAAGCATGACAGTTGAAAGTATTTCACTTGTAGACGAGGAAGAACAGAAAGCAAGTGAAAGGAAGATAAAATAAAAGCTGTAAGTATTCAACCAGATACTAGCAAAGAATCTCGTTCCTCCTTTTTTCTTTGCCATCCTCCTCGTTATACCTCTTGTCACCGATTCCGTTGCACCGTTTCCTTTTTAAAACTTGACCAACGAGACGTTTTGAAGTTTCACGTGGCTCGACAAGCCGGTTTTCATCGATCAATTAAGACGAGGACAGCATGAGAGTGACATTTCCGTGAAAAATGACTAGGAAGCGTTTGGAAAACAAGGAGGGCAGAAAGGTACAACCTCGCTGAAATAATTCTTGATCCTTAACCCCTTGATCTACAATTTCTTTTGCTGACTATACATCTAAGCATCAGCTATTCACCCTTTTAATACTATTTTACATAAAACAAGCTAATGTAACAATAGAATTTTTATATAAAACACGTTAAGAAAAAATAGAATTAAATACCATTTTAATATAAATATAAAATACCGTTTTAATACCATTTTACATAAAACACGCTAATGTACTATAGATTAATCACAAGAATCAATCCTCAGTCTAATAAATTAAAAGAAAAAATAGAATTAAATTTAATCTTTGTTACTAATATAACTGTTTTTGTCAAACCTTAGCTAGAATCTATGTCACGAGTTTAGCACGTTTTTATAGGGCAAAGGGTTAAAGTGCACAGAATTAATTTCAAAATACAATATGCATTATTTGCTTTATTTTACAATACGAAATAACAAAGAACGAATACATTACATATCTGTACGAATAATTGAACAGTCATTTTGCCATAGGATAAACGTTTAAATGATTATTGTTCCCGATTTTCGACCGCATCAATTATTGCATTTCTGTTAACTTTTAAACGGGAGTACAGTATGACGTTACATACATACATTATTATCATTATAAATTTCTCTGTTATTTTGTTGCATAGTATAAAATATTCAACGTTTATGCCAGTTTAACATCATCACAGATGATATACGATAAATTCAAGCACAATATGAACGCATTGTAACTTGTGCATGATTTAAATTGCGCGGTTCTTGTTAATTAATTATTAATTAGTAATCTTTTCACGGATATTCTATTATTGAATATATTTGGTAATAAAATGACTCCTTCCAATTTTTATTATAAATGTTATTTGTCCAATCAACATGCATCTTTAACGCTAAACCTACGTTGTCAAATGATCGTGTTTGAAATTTCGTTTAGAATTTCCTGTATACAATGTTACTGTATCGCCATTCAACTTATTATATGACTCTTCTTATAGTATACATACAATCCATTTTTCAATATTCACAACTTTTCTTATTGTTCACTTTCTGGAAAAAATTTCGTAGCCTCTCTTGCCTACCACATGAACAATTCATGTTATTTACAATGATATTCTCTGGAATTATTTTATAAGTCCTATATTATATTATCCAGTGTATAATAAATAAACAAGCGATTGGAAAAGATGGCTAACAGTGTTTATGAGACAATGAGTAACAATGCAAACATCAGAGTAACAGGTACGAAGAATCGTCTCGATACGCGATACGATTTTTAATTAATGTCGCGATTTCGTGTCGACGTGCTTCTTGCTTGCGTCGAGTTGCACGAGATTCCGTTCGAAATTACTCTTGTTTCAAAAAGAGGAACAAAGCAATAGTTTCCGCGTTTCGTGATGTTCCGCCACGAAGCTGCCGCAAAACGTGACCGCGAACGTCGCGGTTTTACATTTTTAATAATGTTTCCCTGCGGCAGCGATATTAAATTGCGGACATTAACTGTTATAACGCCCTGTGTCCCCCTTTTCTACCTTTACCAAGTCCTGTTATTCCGTAATTTCCCGCGCGTCCCTTTGAAATCCCAGAGAATTTTCACCCCGCGTTTCGCAAATATTGACTTTCAGACCTCCGCGAAACGTAAAATAAGCTTGGACTTTTACCACGGGTGACACTTTAATTTATGCTTAAGTGGTTCAATGTGCACCGTGTTACATGTGTTGTAACAACAGTTGAAATTGGAAGGGAAATCGTTGGATTATTGCAAGTGGGAATGAAACTCTTCAGCTGCTCGTTGTTGCACGAAGAAACAGAAATTTGTTTATTAATTTATGGAATTGATTCGATGTGATTACGTAATAGTGCTTTGTATGAACTTCTGGAAAGGAATTTGATAATTATTAGAAGTTTCAGAATATTCAAATATTTCGGAATCTCAGATTGAAAATAATGATATTGGATCAGTGGAAAAGCATTAAAACAAGCAATTTGAAACATGAAACTTTTTATTTCAGTCGATTATGCAATCTCCGTTGCCTTGTATTGGGTTCGCCAATAAGTTGTACTTTTGGCATAAAATACTTTCTTTTTAATAATAATCCTCCGAGGCTGTGTGAAATAGATAGTATACCTACAAATATCAATCACACTACTCTAAACTGTAGCTTAATACCACTTACAAGATTATAAGACCCTTCGTAATAAAACACAATCTATTTGACATTTTCTTGTTCCTTTTTTTTTTTCATTATAGTTAGAGGTGCAACATATTATTCAAATTTGCACCACGACTGCAGACATCAGTATTTTTAACACGTTGAACGTCATGGGGTCATCAGTGACTGGCGCTAAGTTTGTTCTAAGCGCCATGGGGTTCACCAGCGAAGCCAAAATTACTGGAAACCCATAATTCGAATAAACTTCAGTATTTTTAAATTTTTCAATATTATCGTCGTTACTACAACAGTGTGAAGAAATTAATGCAACGATAGAACACATAAAAATAGTTTTATTTATATATATATAACATGCATGCTTAAAAATTATGCGACGTGCATTAAAATTCATCTTGGCGCTATGGGCAAACCTCGTAAAATTAGCGTGACGTGACGTTCAACGTGTTAAAATACTAAACATCAAAATCTAACAAGCATAGCTCCATTTAAATAACCAGTGTTCCTATTAATTCTCACAATATCTATTTGAAGTTGTCATATTACAAGTTTCACCTTGTATAAGGGAACTAGTATCAATATAAAACACAGTATACACGTTTACCAGAAATTCTGAAAAAGAAAACGCCCATGCAAGAAATATCGCTAAAGAATTCAGAAAATATTTGCTAGAAATTTTATTCAAGGAACAGAGATGAATTACACGAATTATATACCTAGGAAAGGGAGTGAAATCGTTAATATCACGGACAAAGAGGGTGGAATAGGGAGGCAGCGTTTTCATGTGATTAAACCTGATGGCATGTAGAAACGAGTGTGCGCGATTAGAAACGCGATAATGACCACTGGCCGCGTGACGTGTTCCCAGCTCGGTGTGGTGTGGTTGATTGTGAATCGACGATAGACAAACACGATGACGAATAACGAAAATTACGAGATTGTCGTCACGCTGTTCGTTACATTAACGATTAACGCGCGTGTGCTCGCACATGGGCGTTCCACAACTATAAATAGTCATCGTCGCAAGCACTGAAACAGATGGATCATTGTTAGACCCGGGAATACATTATGATAATCACCAGGAACCGCCTGGTGTATGCTAAACAACTGCTCGACCCGATAAACGTCCCTTCGCGCCCGCTCGTGATCGATACTTCCGGTTTATTTGGCCACGTCGATAACTGCTATAAAGAGTTAAGTTCAATTTGAGAAATTCCGATGTATAGAGATATGTACAAAGATGAATGGTACAATTGAACAGAAAGATAGCACAGGTGTGTTGTAATTAAGTTTATTAGAGACACATGTACACAGTTTTTGAAATAACCGCATCATACAGTTGTTTCTGTGTTTTGGAATCTCTTTATTCTTTATTTTCATACATCGAAGTCTATCAGCACTGAGAAAAGGCAATTTCTTTGTTCCGTTCAGTGTACTCTTGCCTTCTCGTGTTTAATACCTTCAAGACATGCGAGTTTCTTAAAGAACAACATTTTGTAACGGTTCGTGAAACTAAGAGTCCTCATCTCGATAGAAAATTTTATAAATTCCCCATTGTTCTGTAAGGTTTTGTTTAAAAAACAACTTATTGTCTTCTCTCGCGACTACTCTTTTCAAAAACATTTTCGATAATGATCTTCGAGTCTTCTTGCCCATCCCTAACCTCACAGGACCAAAATCGAGTTCCTGTGCTTGAGAGAGGATGAGAACAGACCTTTTTTTTGTATTCTCACAATTAAAATTAAAATTGAAAGGCAAACGATTTCAATCCGTGCTTGATATTCAACAGAGTGTTACAAAACAGTTAAACGAAATTAAAGCATAACAATTTTCAATCTGTTTTACACGATTATGTGATCGATGTAAATGTTGTTTCGAGTTCCTTGGAGATTATTTTGAAGGGAATAAATAAAAAGTCTACAATGTTACGAATTAATTTCTTGTATTTCTTACTAGCCTGGTTACTTTCTTACTGCATCGAGTATATTCGAAAGTTCTACTAATTTGTATTTCATTGTTTACTGTACAAGCAACATACAATCTGCACACAACAAATTATAATACCCATAAACCACTGTACACTTTGTGTAAATTATGTCGATGTATAAATAATTAACATCGAATAGAGGAGTAAAATGTGGACTCATTTCCCTTTTTTTTTTTTTTTTTTATCACATAGAGAGGGAAAGAAATTGCTTTATGTGGGTTAGGATGTAGTTTGCTTCGTACTTTGGGATTCCCAATTACTATTCTGGGATATCCAATAAAATTCCTCTCTTTGACCACCATATTTGATCCTCATTAACTCTTCGCTCCTGGAGTTAAGTACACATTACTTCAAGAGGTGAATTCCTGTATTATCGAGGAACAAGTTTGTTCATCGTCCAAAATATTATCGATATATACACTTCTATCTATAAATTTTGCAAGTAAATTTTAAAACGTAAATACAAATTTCTTTCGTGAGTTTAGCATGTATTTTCTTGTATTTATCTATTTCACGGTTATATTCGAATGTGAAGTTAAAAATATATATACATAACTTGAATAAATGTTAAGGAAAGGAAGTATTTATGTAACACAGTTCCAATTCTGCATGATATTATTTTGCATACATATTTCGTTTGCTTAAACATTTCACAATTATCTGAAGAACGTTGTTTCTGTTAAATTCACAGATATTTGTATAGAAAATTTCTAATAAATGAAATGAAAATTTCGTAGTAAGCTCGAATAAAGCTGAATAAATGGTGAATTGTGATAGGATAGCCAGCAGACGTTTCTAATTAGATTTGAAATACAGTAGGATAGAATTGGTTAAGTAAATCAGAAGCTTTATATAAGGATTTGCCGGGTGAAGAGGTGTCGCCTCATTTGCGGTCATTCCAGCTGTGGTTTCAGAGATATTGGTCCCATTTGCAGTTCAGTAGACGATGCGGTGACCTGCTGCATGCTATTTGCGGCTGTTTTAGTTTGCGGTCGTTGGTTGAAGATGTGACTTGCATTCATACAGCTTCCTGTTGTATTTTCCCCTAAACTACGAATTAAACAACTCGATAAAGAGCATTTTTATTCTTTCTGTAATCTTTAATTTGTGAATTAAACGCCAAGGAATTCTGAAGCAACTTTTCAAATCTGTCAGTTTTCAAATTTTTCATATTTCACAAATTTTCCACGTTCCCAAAATTTTTAAACATACATATCTGTAAAATATGCCAATACACAAATTCTTCGCACTTGCCAAATCTCTCAACTGCAAATCGTTCTGTACCAAATAACGCGAAAGCTATCGAAAATTTCTATACTCCAAAACACTTCAATTTCAAAACGTTCAAAATTTTCCACGTTTCATAAATTTCTGAACTCTCAAATTGTCCAACTTTGCCGAATTTTTTATGGTTGATATGTTTTATGTATCTCAATTTCCATATCCTCCATATTTGTCAAATATCTGAACTCCAAACCTCTTCAAACCAAAGAACGTCAAAGTTGCCAAAAATTCCTATGCACTAAAATACATTAATTTCGAAGCTTTGCAAGTACTTCATATTTCCCAAATTCTCCGAATATCTGAAGTATTGTAATATCGATATTTCAATCTCCATATTCTCCACATTTGTAAAACATCTCAACTCCGAACCTCTTCAAACCAAAGAACATCGAAGCTATCCGAAATGAAATTTCACAAATTTAAAAAATCACAACTCAAATTAGCCGAAATGTGAGTCGAAAAATCCAAGCAAACCGATAATAAAAAATTCCATCAACCTACTATCTTAAAATTTTTCGAAGTTCAAAGTTCTCTTAAAACTTTCACAGACATCATCCACGTCGAATCAACGACGAACAAACGCTAATCGATTCGAGGCGGTGGCCAGACCAGGTTTGTATGTAAATCCGTTTGTCAACAGGAGTGAATTTGAATATTGATTCGGCCAGTCGACTCGATTGACTCGATCGACGAGGCCTCGCTGACTAGATAGGGTTCGAAACCCCCATAGCCTCCCCCCTAATACGATTTGTAGTCTAGGCGTTTTGTAGCGCGCATCGTTATTTGCACAACAATGTTGCGCCAATTACGTTTGACCCGGCATCGTCGAATCTGCTTCGACTCGATCTCTACGACTATCGAGAGACAGAATGAAAGACAGCGTATACGAACGAAAGAAAGAGAGAGAAAGGGAAGAGAGGAAGAAGGAGAAATAGAAGAGAAGGCTCATTGTTTGGCGAAGAATACGAGGCCCGTTTGTTCCGTCGTGCAAACCTTTCACGCGAGCGAATTCACGGATAAACAATCGACGCGTATTTGCTTCTGAATTCCTCGCGAGACGCGAATAATGCGCTTGACAAAGGGCGCAGGCTGAAGTGAAGAGGACAGCGAGCGGATGTACTTCTGCTTTTCTCTCGCTTCTGTTTAGGAGAAGCAATAAGAATTTCTTGGACCGTTTTGTCCGCTGGAAATAAGAGAATTTTTAATGAAGAATATACAGTGGACTCCCGTACAACGCGAGGGATACGTTCTTGTGATAGGAAATCGCGTTATACGGGGCATACAAGAATTTTCAATACTAAATTGCATAGAAATAATAGAAAAATCTCTTAAAGAATTGAAATTTTCGACCCTCAACGCCTGTTGGTAAAAGTCACGACCAGATATCGTTATTACAGCAAATTCTCCAACTCTGATAGAAACAGATGTAAATCGCGTAATAACTGTTGGATATAATATTGGTGAAGAGGGTTTTGTTGATATAACAGAGACAGATATCACCGAATGAATTAATTACAATAAAGATATCGATGAAAATGAATTAATTGAATTAGCAAATTGTTCTTATTCTAGTAACGAGGAGGAAAACTTAGTCCAGAATTTAAATACGCCAAAACTACTTTTAAGTTTTAGATAATATAAATAAAGGGTTACAAATAGTCAAAACGTTAGAAAACACATTTTATGAAAATTGATCTGTCTATAGGTTTATGGAATTTAAAAGAAAATTTAGCGATTGTCTATCTATAATATTGTCAGATTTTCAATCGAAAAATAATCTGCAGAAAGAACTGTTTTTAAACAATCAAGACGAAACTATGGATTATTCAAACGATGAATCTTTACAACCAATATTAACAAGATGGCGTCGTTGGAACTTATTTGTCGATACTTCCCATAATGAATAAATGTTAAATACCGAAGTGCATACGTGTATTTTTATTTTTATTAACAGTTGAATAAAATTATTTTTCTCTTATATCTTTAAATGTGTATTTATTACTATTTTTTTTTAGAAACCGTTGCTTCCTCAGCGTCAAAAATCAGAAACTACGAATATCTTTTTTTACCTAACATAACCTAACCTAACCTAACTTTTTGAAGTGTCAAAAGAGTACCATTTACTGCGAAAGGACGATATTATTTATTGAGCCAGCCTGATAGATTTCAATTTTAAAAATACTTGAAAATGTTCTTTCAGTAATATAGAAGCATAACAATTACTGAATAATATCAATTTTAAACTTCAATTACTGCCGAAGACCAATTAGACAATACTATTCGACCATTTACACGATCAGTCATGGAAATTTAATGGCACAGGCGAAATTCGACGAGTTGAAACGCGAATCGCGCGGTAATCATGCGTCTGCCTGTAAAGGACCGCAAATTAATCATGGTCTAGTTTCAAACAATGAAACATGCTCAAAATTAATGGTAATTTAATAGATGTTTAGACCTCCCACCTATCTATTTGTTCAATTTATTTCAATTTCTCGTAATCAACTCAATATATCTTTCCGTTCGAAATTCCATGGAAAAGCGACAGATTATGTCTGTGTTTATAGTTTCTATTCGTAAAAAAAAAAAAATGTTTACCGACACGTGAAAAGGTATTCTCGAAAATAATCCTCCATAAAACACAACTCGATCGATATAAACGCGAATAAGATAAATTCATTTGCATTGCCGAGCGTTTAATTTAATTCGAAAGTCGACGAAGTGATAAATCAGTCTTCGTTGCGGTCTTGCTAGGAATTTCTATAATGAACAACCGGATAAAATTCGAGCGATTTGCATCTGGCACGTTTAATACATCCGCCACGGCAAACTTTAGAAATTTTCATTCGGTTCATTGCTAATTCGTTTAGTTCATTTCTCTCTGAACCGAAGGAAACACATGATTCCATCGATTCGAGAGATTTTTCATTCAGAATGTTGCAACTGAATTCTCAAACATCTGTTTTATCTCTGAATGATCTGAAAACAGCGTGCACAAGATGTAAAATAGAAAACAAATTGCTGTTAAGTTATTCCTTCCCCTGTGAGATTAAACATTCCCTCTGCAGTTGAAATTTGTCCAAAAAGAAAAATTGTTACGAAGTTGCATGCATATTCATGAATTTCCGTTAAAGATTTCCAGGGGATTCGCATAATTTATCGGTAACGGCATACGTCTGGTAATTATAATAAAATTGCGCATTATGCATTCTGCCGGACGTTATCGGCGAGACCTCAAATAAATGCATAAATTCAGCACAATTTAAGCTTTCGCCTGTAACATATTCATACAGGTTCTAATTTAAAAAATTCGCAATGTAAGAGTACGATGTAACGAATTCTTCGAAAACCAAACAATTTGTTATTCACACTCGTTAGGTGTATAAGACGATTATAAAAAAGAATATAGATTAGTGTTATCAGCAGAAATTCCTATTAATTGCAAGTATAATTAACAGAAATATATTTCCATATGGATTACTATGGAGTAATCCAATTCTAAAGAACTTAAGAAACAAAACGATTCCACAAAAACAGCCCTTGAATTTGTGTGTCATGAAACGTGCTAACCATCAGCGTGTCAAAAGCCTTTCTTTATGCAAATTGCTAGCCGTGACGACTTAAAAACTATCCTTTGTAAATATTAAATAGTAACAATTCTTCTATGTTTAATCCGTGGAACAATTGCATTATTGTTTTGTCATACGAATGGAAATTGTTACAATAATCGTTAATTCTTGTTTTTTGGTGTTACTGACAACGTAGAATTTTCATCAATCATCGAGCTTTTCTTCTCATAGACGAAGAAATATAGTTTCAAGATTATAGAGTGTTAAAGTTAGAATTTTCACAGGTTTATTTCAAATGAATTTGTACCAACGTTTGAATTAAATTGAACGAAAAAGTTTCATTACTCTAATATTTCTGTTCAGTTCAATTTTCGCTATTTCGGTATTTTGTACTACTTGAAAACATTCAGGTGAATAATCTCGGGCTAATTCCACGACGAAAGCGGATAATCCACGCGCTTGGCATAAATTTCAGCTGCTTACGTGTCGGAAACGCAACGATGGAGTTGCCATAAATCTTCAGGCATCGCACTTTAATGGACTGTTTAACAAAGTCGCTGGTATAGTACGCGGTAGGAAAGAGCGAGCGAGCTCGAAAAGCTCGTTTCGAAAGGCTCCTGGATCTGTTCGATACAAGCGTACATTTACACATACACACGAGCGTATACAGAGATATAGACGCGTGTAGACACAGACGTGATAGTAACTTTGTCGAAAGTGCCATCGTATGTATCGACGTTGGACGCGATCGAGTTAAGGAAAGTTCCGTCGACGCGATATTTAAGGTGAACGGGAAGTTAACGAGCTGGAAAGACGGATCTGTCTTCGTAGACAACGAACACGATGTTTCTGCTCTGAACGTGGATTCGAAAAGTGGTTTCTATACAGCTGGTGTTTCACGTTCTGAGTATGACGATCAATCGAGAGTGATGAAGCTGAGAGGATAATATATGGAGACAGGAAAAAGGATATTGCGATTTCAGAAATGGAATATACACTTCGTTGTTTGTTTATCTTGTTTCAATTCGTTTGTAATGTACGAATTGGCTAGGATAGATTAAACATGAAGTTTATGTATCATTGCAGTGCAACGAACTGCATAGTAAATGTTTAAAGATAAGAATTTTGTTGGTTCGTAGAATTAATTTTCCAAAAAGTGGGATATTTAGTTTAAAACGACAACAAAGAAACTTAATTGGACATTGACAGGTAGAAATAAAGAATAAATACACATAGAAATAATAATTGAATAGTAATAAAGATGAAGGAAGTAGTAGAGGTCTATCATTAGTCAGACGTACTTTACTTACTACATGAAGATATACTGACTGTACTACTGAAAATTGCTGACTTCTGGAAATTAATATTATAATATTATCTCTCTGTCTCTAAGTCAAAATTATAATGCAAAGATACAAGAGAATTCTACTTCATGTATAAAATATATTTCTTTCTTTAGAAGAAATCTAATTCTCGAATTATCTCTAAAAATAAATCCTAACCTAAAAATTGTACCTTCGACCAACTTTGAATCATATTAAATTGTTCTTCGATTCTATTGAGTTAACAAACACTTATATTTCTAAATATCCAAAAAAAACGACAGGCAAACTACAAACTAACAAAAATTAACTTTATGCAACAGTGTGCACAGTAACTTGAAAATAAGTTCGAAAGAAAAATATTTATTTTATATAAAAGTGTTATTTTAAATTCCTACTTATTTCATATTTTCCAAGTCTTGCACTATATTGTTTCATTGTTTATCTATTTGACTCTAATATGCAAGCAATTGTAGTTAATATCAAATTGCAAACATATCAGTTAAATTTCAATTACTCTATTACAATATAACATATTAGGTTAATGATAATTACATTCATAACAAACATATGTTTCGGGTATAATTATAAACAAATAAACGTATTCAATATTACACATAAACAAATAGATCGATAAGTGACGTAGGATATATAATTAATACTAAACATTCTTTTCTTAGAGACATTCAACTGTGCATTCTATACACGACAAAATTATTTTGTTTATTTTGAAATCATTATTCCTATATTTGTCACATCTATATGAACATTCTTATTAAGCATATGAAATCATACACAAAATGCAGTAGTTCTGAATTTTTCAATTCCTATGTAAATAATTGCAAAAGACTTAAATGGCTAGTATCAAAAACCAGTGAATTGTAATATCAATCAATAAATTGTCCTACAGTTCCCATTTTCCTAAATTTTAATACAGTAAACCTTCAAACTACATTATATTAACACGAGGTTTTCAATTTTTCAAAAAGCTTTCAATTCCAACTCCATAAGTACTTTTCAATTCTCTGCTAAATTTACCTGAATACAATAAACCTTCAAACTATGTTATATCAAAAAAGATATTCAATTTTTCAGGAAAATTTCCAACTCCCATCCCGTGAAAATTTTTCTATTTCTAAATCTATCTAAATACAATAAACCTCGAAACTATATTACATATATCATCAAGAAGTATTAAATTCTCCAACAGAATTTCCATTTTCAATTCACTATCGAAAGAATCAAGCTTCAACTATATCCTGGAGTGTCAAACAGACAGTCAGCTTAAGAACATCCTCGAAAAACATCAACCAAACCGATGGACGTCTTTAAGTCGCGACATTCAACGATTCGGGGAAAGCAGTCGCGGCAAGTTTCGTTAAGCTGTTCCGCTTGCAGGTAGACCGAGCTGGTGGCCGGACGGAGTGAGTTATTGGGTTAAGCAAACTTCCGGTAACTTGGTTCGGTTAGGACGGGTCACGTTCTCCGAGCCGGGTCGAGACACGATTGAGCCAATCACGGCCCCAGCCGGAAGCAGCTTGATTTTTCGCCTGGACAGAGCCGCTGAAATGCTTCCGCTCGCAGATCGCTCGTGTTCACTGAGACGAATCCACTGCCTGAGGCACAAATTCCGTCATGGAAAATCGCCCGTAGAAATGATCCAATGACCATATAAGCCTTTGTAGGCGCGATTCTATCGTTTGCTTGATCAGCTTGTTTAAAAAGTAACATTCCAAGCTTTCGTGGCTTTTCTTTTGTGTTGAATAAATGCTTTTACACTGCAAAACATAACTATAGCACCATTACAATTTTTAAGAGCTCTAAAGTTCTAAGTAATAATTTGTCAATATTATTAGTATCACGTTAGATGGGTTAGAAGGAAATTATACACTGATAATTTTTATTTAATTATCAAGTATCCTTAATTTTTGGAGATCATAGAGATCACCTAACCTAACTCGATGGTTCTCATTGAACCGTTCAGTATGTCCTTTAAAGCAATTCAAATATAATATTACAAGGTAAGAAATTATATCTGCAGCTGCACTCTTAAAACGCCAGAAAATAGTTAAGCTTGACTATATACGTGAAAATATGATTTTTTAATCTTAGTATTAATTTATAATATATCTCTATTCGTAACTAAAGTAATATTTATACATATTTGAAATAGAAATTATATAAAAGTTAATAGAAAATATTATTTCTATGATATATTTTCAAAATATAAACTCAAATTCAAGTTCATTAACTATTACAAATTTAATAAATCATTTTATTCAAATAATAATATAATCTAGGAGAAATTGAAAGTGAAAGAAACATGTTAATTTTATTAGATATGTACTATTAGGTTTTCGCCTCTTACAACTTTGTCATCTATACTCGTACTGAAAATTTAAGAAAGTACATTTTGTAGATTTGTGACAATTATACAACATGCTGAAAATTTCATTAAAATCTTACATGGCTTATACACTACTAAAAATACAAATAAAACGAATACAATAAAAAAAAAATCTTTTAAAATAGAACATCACTTCAGTAATATAATGTAAAATTAGAATGTATATACTTATTTTCATTCTTTTTCTTTTTCTTTTCAGATTTTACGTTTCTGTAATAATATCTTATATGTTTACACATTATTATATGATACTTTCTTACTTTGTACACTTTTTGTAATTTATACAATAATTAGAATTACTAATAACTACGAAAATTATAGTAACTGTATAAAATCTGTGTCAAATTGTTATCTAATGTAATCTCTGTTTGCCCAAATATTTCTGTCACAATATCCACAGTGGTAAATTCAAAACGAACAATAGAGAGTATAATCGTTAAAACACTCTTAATGCCAAACCGTTGCAAACTCTCTCGTTCGATATTTCCAACGCCAAATAGAAAGGCAAAAAAAAAAAGGAAAAAAATAATCCAGCGAATCCACGAGTTTCTACTTTCTCTTCCCTCGTTTCGTTAGTAACGAGGTCACTGTTACTTCCGGTCGTATTTACCGTTGTCGCGTCTAAAGAAGAAGCGGTCGAAAGTTTCCATCCGTGAATAACCATTCCAGGCAATCTTACTTCCCCCCCCCCCCCCCCCTGTCCATCGCTGTTTCCATAGTGGACAACATGGTATTATCAAAAAGTTCCTCGGCGAAATAACTCGAACGAGTCACGGGACAAAAGGTGTCAGCGAAATAATAAAGAGAACGACGCGCAGACGGTTTGAAGTGTCTGGCAACGAGTTTATAATTGAAACACCACCACACTGTTGTGTCTGTCTGTTCAAATTAAAATACTTGTGATAGTGTTCGCAACTTGGCAGAAAAATGGCAATTTTGTCGCAATTTTATGACCTTCCTTGAAAGAAAATGACTTTACAGCAGCTCTTTGAACTCGTCTTAACATACACTAGATATAGCATTCTATTTAAAAAGAAATTTGGTCGACTCTGAAATATTCTTACCACACCAGGTAGAAAAAAACCATTTACACAACATAATATCTCCCTGTATACCAAATAACTGTCGTTAATACGTATTTTTCGTAATATCACTTCTTTAAAATGTATTCCACTGTATTGAAATGAAACAGGCACTTTGTATAGTGCTGTAACATCATTTAAATTAATTGAAAATAGTCTTATCACAATTAAAAGTACCAAAATTGATTAAAAAATGTAGCCAGAATAGCAAAATATGAATTTTACTGAAATGATCAAACTTGAAGTCTGCAATTTGACAGCCGTGGAAAATTAAATTTCCACGAATACCTCTTTTTCTAAAAGAAATTAATCTCCTTGATGGAAACGTTCAATTTCAATCTGTCAATTAAATGTTCGAACGGAAATCTTCTTCAATCAAGCAAGATATTACTGTTTCGAAATCTCAGAAATTTATTTCTACGTTCTCGTCGGTATTTTCAATTTCTTTACCAAATTCTCGGAAACAAAGGAATAGAAAAATATCTCGACAGCTCTCTACGAATTCTCGACAGATACTTGGTTTTTTAAATTCCAGAAGAACAATACAGCGACACGGAAGAAGAAATTAAATAAGGAAATAAACGAGAGTAGAAAAAGTGAAGAGAAAAAGGAAGAACTGCGATGAACGCGAGAACAGGTGAAGGAAGGAGTGGAAAATAGAAGGCGGAGAGGTTGGATACAAGTGAATAAATAAACGTCTTTATTGGACGTAGATGAGATAGTAATGCGTTTCGCTCGTACGTTTATAAGATGAGAAAAATATTTCCTGGGATATCACGGCACGCTGCAACCTGTTTACTTGGAAATGTAGCCTTAAATGTAGAAAAATTTATTTCGTGAACGTTCTGCGGGTTATGGAAGCATTCCTTCGATCGAACATTCCACTTCCCACGGAAAAATTACTCGTCAAACTATACATATATACTATTACATTCCTTCTATGTTATTTAATTGATCAATCGTTGAACAATTCGTCGGATGAATTACTTAGAAATTATTTCTAGTTATTTCAAAAGTGTATTATATCAGTTTGGTGCATATGAAATTTCTGATTTTTAAAAGAAATATTAAAAAGTCCATATTCCTTTTCAAAATAGGTTTATTTAATTAAAATAGGATCTAAATCGAGGTGAAAGCTCGTTTGGAGACTTCTAAAACAGTCAGAAAGCTCTAAGAGTTGTCTATGATTTGATTGATGATTGACAAGAACCAATCAATTTGGGTGAAAATTGTCACCACCCTGTTCCATGCGCCCTTGGTGCGTTTCACGAGAAATAGAGGGTGGTATGTGGAAGTGGAAGTGAAAATATGAAGTTTGGAAACGTCACGGAATTTCCGCTGAGCCTGGTACTTGCGACGGGGTCAGCAATGACCCGAGCTAGGTATGGTCGAACCCTCGCGCAAATCCAGTTGGAAATTCACGTTTTATGACACGGACAATTAGCTGTTGAGAGCGTTGCCTACGTATTAAGAAAAGCAATTGTAAAGAAATTAAGAAACAAAACGATTCGCCACAAAAAACAACCCTTGAATTTGTGTGTCATGAAACGTGCTAGCCATCTGCATGTCAAAAGCCTTTCTTTATGCAAATTGCTAACAGCTACGTCTCACAGGACGATTAAAAGCTATCGATTGTAAATATTGAATAGTAATTGTTCTTCTATGGGAATAAAATCTATTCGATCGGTGTTCGAGTCTACTCAAAAGCACCTTTTCTATTTCTTCAAGTACTCATACAAAATTCGAATCCATATGGTTTAGGTTCTACTACACTTGGTGGTACTGTTTTTATATTTGGAAATAATTATAGAGGGAACGAATCCAATCAGTAAAAGTTCGAATCTACCAGAGTTAAGGGGAACTCTTCCCTTACTTTTGAAATTGTAACATGAGAATTGTCATTACGATTTTGAAATATGACTCCGTAATAAAAAGTTTTAATGTTCAATTCAGCAGTTTTCTCGATTTCCTGGTAAATAAGGTTCACCGAAATCCTTTCCTTCTTCCATTCGTTCATTCAATTGAAGTTTCACGAACGAATCATTCCTCGAAGGGGAAAAACTTGGATCAATCAGCACGTTTCCGATTACGGTTTATTTATGTACGTAAATCCTATTTTCTTAAGGGGTACCTTCACCATCCCCTTTCCTCCTCCTGTTTTTCCTGGTGCTTCGTCGTTTTCGAGGACTTCTTCATCCTTTCCTCAACCGTTCCCTTCGCTCCTCTTGGCATCGTTGCATTTTTATCGCTCGTTCAGAGATTTACGAGCGGTGAAATTTTTTTTCCCCTCCCCTCGCCATTACTAAGAGATTTGTTCCAGAAGGGCAATTAGAAACGGCGAACACCGTTCTCCCCGTGACTATTAAGCGTTTCTACGTCCAAACGCGAATGGTTTTAATTAAGCGGCCAAGATATGCACAGCTCTGCACAAATATATATATATATATATACGAGTTCGTTTGCCCTCCCACTTCCGAATCGCTTCGAGCAGAATTGAAGTATAGCATGTTCATGGGAATTTATGAAGAGTTTAAGTCATCATATGGCTGATCTCGAATTCACTTGAAAGATACGGATTGAATTCGACTGTTTGCTTTTTCTCTTCTTCAACATTTTCGACAATAGATGTTGACAAGTTTGACTTGCTTGTTCAACTATTCGACTATTCAAACCTTCTGTTCCATACCGAATTTTTAATCTGGACAGAACCTCTTTCATCCTTTCTCTTTTTTCTAGTTTAATATTTCACGGAAGTTGTAGAACGGACAAGAGCCGCAACCTACAGGAATAACAGAACTGTTAGCCCATAACGAAACGACGCTTTTAAACTCCGTTTTACCATCCATTGTTCCGATTTCCTAATTACTCAAGCACTATTTTCTTTTTTCACGTCAGATCTCCCTTTTTCCGGGATTTCCTAAAATTTAAACACCTCATTCTTCTACCACTAAGACTCTTATTACCCTCTCTGTATCTAATTAATGAGATAGCTGGTAACCAATAACCGAGTTTCTATATTTTCCAATCTTTCACTTCTCAAATTTAATATCGTCTTCAGTAATTCAAATAAGCAATCCTCTTTCGAATTTTCAATTCGTCTTATTTCGAACGCCAACCAAGAAACAATTAAGTCTTCAATCAGTTTGAATACTGAACGATCTATCATGTTTTACACAATAACGTTCAAGATAAAGTATTTCAGGATCGCTTCAGGTCTTTATATCTTTATCGTTAAAAATCGCGATGAAATTTTTGATGGAACGTTTTTATTAATTAGTGTTAGTGATATTTACACCGCATTTCTAGCTAAAGAATGATCACACTAAGTTTGTGTGGAAATTTTGGAGACATTTTGGGTAGTATAGCAGAATGTAGAAATTGACGAATTGGTTGCATAAGATTAATTGTTCTACTGGGTAGGTACATGTTGATGCTTCTATAGCACAGACAATTTATTGCAAAATTATTCCACGTGGAATAGCAGAATTTATTGCAAAATTATACTAAAATTCTAGAGAAATGTAAAAATTAACTAAAAAACTATCACTGTTAAACTATGACTACCAAATAATTTATAATTATCCGAAAATAGTGAAACTTATTTTCATCATATTTTCCGTTGAAACAGTATTTCAGATATTCGAATCCTCAAATGCTGTGTAATTATAATTACACGATTTTCTTTGAAACGTTCAAATCCTTCGAAGTTCAGAGATCCATCAGAGAAAAAAAAATGACGTGATACTTGTTTGCACAGGGTGCCTTAGAAATGTGTTTTTGAGCAGGTCACCCATAAACACGTGCATCAGAAATTGAAAAGAGAGACTGTAGTGTTCGCGTTCCTCATTCAGTTGCCACTTCGCGGACCCTATTGTCTCATCTGCAGAGGAATGTACACGTAGACGCGCGGAAACAGAACGTGGCGAACGCATATTCCACGATTCTGATAACGATACCCGGAGTATCCTATAACGGGTGTCGACCAGACAGAAAGAGAAATTCTCGGCAGCTTTCAAGGTGACGAGACAAAGCTTACTGGACGCGCGTTCCAATTAACACTGGACGACGCGTTAATTAATATTTAGCGCGCTGGTGAACAGCTAACTTCCAACAGGTGTAGAAACCATTCGAAAATATGCTTCTTTCTTGAATATTACAATTGGATGACATTGATAATGGTACAATTTCAAATATATCAATTATCGTTCGTTTTCTTTTTGCCATGGTTTTTGTACTGATTGTGAGTATAAATTCCGAAGTATCCAAGCCATGTTAATGAAATGTTTTATATTTTTATATGTAAAAGCGGTGTTTAAGATGTCTAATGATAAGCAATTGTAGAGTTATTATTACAGTCGTGGGTATGCTAATACTATTTTGTAATAAAACTTTCGTTTTTCATTCATAACTACTTTAAAATATATTATTCAGTGTTGTGCGTGAATTTTTGTATGGTTAAAGACATTAGAACACACATTGATATTAATATTAGGTTTTTGGAAAATTTTCCTATTCGTTTTACTTTCTTTTTTTCTTTTTTTTTCGGTAAAATTCATTTATTTGACACAGAGAATTCGTGCAATATTTTCGTTCGCTTCTTATAATGTTCTTCTGTCTTATGTTAACAGATTAAAACTGAAATGATCAACATTGTCATTTGTAAAAAGTAGTATGTACAGAAAACAACGCGACTCGATTTCAAAATAATCGACGGAAGCTTTTGTAAGCATCAAATACATCAGTTCACCGTATAAAAATATTCTAAAAACGTGGGTGTGTCAATATTTCTTTGGCAAACTGTAGCGCGTGTGTCTGTAAAAATTCGATATTTTTATTAGATCGCAATTCGTTAATAAAACTGCACGAGTGGGAGGAAGGAAAGTTGATGAAACGAGAAAAACAAGCAGCAATTTCCTTCGATATGGTCCGAAGCGAGGCTTTTACGTTTCCCTTTCAGCCACGGACGAAAAGAACAGCGCGAACGGTCAATATTTTTTGAACACACAAAGTCCAGCGACGCGACTGGCTTCGGATAAAAATCCCGACGATTACACGCCCACGCCTCGTCGAGAAATAAGCTCTCGCGTGCCCTGCGGCAAATCCATTTTCTCTATACTCGTTTCCGCGGGAAAACCCGTGTAATCCATCTCGACGTTTCTTACAATTTCCATTCTAACGCAATTCCCTGGAACACATGCAGAGAGGAGGAGATAAAGAGCAGTAGAGAGAGAGAGAGAGAGAGAGAGAGAGCTGGAGAGAGAGAAAGCTGAACAGAGAGAGAGCTGGAGAGAGAGAGAGCTAAAGAGAGAGAGAGCTGGAGAGAGAGAGAGAACTGGAGAGAGAGAAAGCTGGAGAAAGAGAGCTTGAGAGAGAGAGAGCTGGATAGAGAGAAAGCTGGAAAGAGAGAGCTGGAGAGAGAGAGAGAGAGAAAGGGAGAGTGAGGAAGAGCTCGGTGGATGTAAAGTGAAACACGAGGAATCCTCTTACGCAAGAACGATGATTCCTCAGACGCGTGACAGCTACAATTTTCGTGTCTCTTCGAGCTGTGTAACGAAGCATTAGGGAATTCTGCTGAAGAAAACGTGGATAGTTTTCGCTCGTCTTCCTAGATTTTAACAGGGTCGTGTTCAATTTTTTCCTCCTTTTCTCCAAGTGGGTTCGTGATAGTTTTCTTGATAATAAGAAAATTTTCCCCGTTTCTTTTGGAAGAACATTTCGGTCGAGACACAGTGGAGTCTGTTTAACCGTGTAATATCTTGATTTGCTGGAATTTTATTGTGCTCTCTAGACGAAATTGACGAGCAATATTATGTAGTTTATATGACAAAATTATAATATGAAACATGAATTCTCTGAAGTATTCACTTGGGAAAAAGAAGAACGAACTTTCATTCAATTTCAAAATGAAAAATTTCATTACTGATTTCTCTAAAATTTTTGTTTTGCACGAAATTCTTTCTTTCTTTTTTTTAAACTCTCGTTCATCTAGAATTCTGCTTTCACAGAATTCTCATTCATTTAAAATAATCGTACTCGAGGTTTCAATACTTTTCGAAACTGTTGTTTGTTTGATATTCTTCTGCGTTACAGAAAATTCTCGTTTATCTCAAATATCTTTGTTCGAAGATTCTCGTTTAACTAAAATTCGATTTCCAGAACATTCCTATTTTCTTAAAATATCTTCTTTTCAAAATTGTTCTTTCAAATGGAACTGAGTTTACAGAAAATTTCGTAATTAAAATTTTCCAATTGAAAAATCACGTTGTATTCGAAATTCACACGAAACTACGAAAATAGAGAGTTTGTAAGAAATGGAATGACAGACGAAATCGAGTTTCACAACACGTGTTTAACGCGTGACTAACTCTCAACGGGGATGTACAGCAAACTTTTATCCGACACGCGAATCTGATTAATTTTATGGACGATGGAAGCTCCCGTGCATAGTTGGTGAGCTCTGCTAGCCATTTCAGCCATCGAGAACAAGTTGAATGAAAAATGATCCGCGAAATTCCGCGAACAGCTTAATTCTCGTGTGATCGACTACCGGTACATTTATTGCACAGCTACAAATAAAGACACCCTTTATAAAGTTATTTCAGTTAAATCTGTTCTTCATTATTTAACAATTTCAAACAATGTATTCTATCTTAATTAATCCAACGTGTCTATCGAATCGTTCGACAGATGAATTTATTTTCGTAAATATAGTCATCCAATTTACACAATTACACGTTTCTATCTAATAAAAACACACTATTTAGAACTTTGTTTCCCTTGGAAAATTTGTTTCCCTTGGAAAATGAAAACGTAACGTATTATAGAATTACGTAAATTCGCACCGACAGCTTTTCCCATTTCACTAATAGGATTTTCTTAATCATTTGCAACCGAGTTGAACAGCAATAAAACGCATTAAGATAAGTCCCCTTAAAGAACTTAATCTTATTTTAATTAGGACCGGTTCAACATTGACTGATACTCGATTCCGTCCTCGTTACCTCTTCTTTTACGAGTTCTCGTTATCGTGATAACACGAAGGAAATTATGCTTAGTTTCGCGAGAGTTCTTTCGTTCATTCGAGAGGAAAGCTAAATCTCCTCTCGTTCTTTGTGTATTAACAGAATTGTACTAGCACACGGATACATATGTGTGAAAAAATATCGAAGAAGTAACAGCAGGAAAGCAATGCTATTTAACTTGATTGCTCGTTCGCTGGAGAAATACTTCTTTCACTTAGCAAAATTGAAAAGCTTCGTTTTTGTGGAACACTCTTCAAGCTGAAACTGTTTTACTCAAACTCTTCAATGAAAACTTCTTTCTATGCGTGTTTTTATTTATTGCATAAATTTTATGTGTACAAATTTAAAGTGAATTTGAGTTCTTTGAATTTTAAATTTTCAAAAGTTGCAATCTTATTCAAATTTAGCAAATCGACACTGATTTAACTGTTCGAATGGAAATTCGTTGTTTAACATTTTCTTTCCTTTTGTATGGTAATTAGTATTATTTTTCTTTCTTTTTCACTAGTTATTGGCGAGTGAAATTTTATTCAAGGGGTGGAGGGATTATTTTTGTAAGATGGTGTAAGGATTCAGAGACTGATTAATTTATGGAAACAAACTCTATGTAGGAGAAGAGAACCGATATAACTCGAAACGGTGGATGAACGTAATTAAGTTGCCTCGCAAATTACCGTTGCGTGTAATTAAGTAGCAGTTAGTAGTAATTCAAATGAACACAATTGCTCCTTTCGTTAGAATAGGCGAAGATAAAAAGTTGAAAGATTATGATTTGGAATAGTTCAACCATGTTTGCACATACACACTATCTTCCTGAAGAACAATGACAATATTTATGTACATGTCTCTTCGTATCTTGCTTCCAACTGCATTTTGCATTTTGAAATTTGAAACGCTGTGATTTGGAACAGTTTAACCATGTTTGCACATACACACTATCTTCCTGAATAATAATGACATAATATTTATGTACATGTCTCTTCATATCTTGCTTCCAACTGAATTTTGCATTTGGATATTTGAAACGCTGTGATTTGGAACAGTTTGACCATGTTTGCACATACACACTATCTTCCTGAATAATAATGACATAATATTTATGTACATGTCTCTTCATATCTTGCTTTCAACTGAATATTGTATTTTGAAATTTGAAACGTTGTGATTTGGAACAGTTTGACCATGTTTGCACATACACACTATCTTCCTGAATAATAATGACATAATATTTATGTACATGTCTCTTCATATCTTGCTTTCAACTGAATATTGTATTTTGAAATTTGAAACGCTGTGATTTGGAACAGTTTAACCATGTTTGCACATACACGCTATCTTTCTGAAGAATAATTACGCGATAGTTACATGCAATAGTTCTCCTCGTTTATTATTTTGTTTTCGTTTAATTCTACATTCCCTTGTTTGAAAGATTGCAGATTAGAATCCTTAAACCATATTAAGTATAAATGAACAATGCAACTTTGTTATTTAACAAACATCGAACGTTCATTCGACTTGACTGATACTTAAAAGTGAAGCAACAAACTCCTCTTTCCAAGTAAGAGCCTTAGAACGGATCAAGCAGACGCTAAATAAATCCAGCTTTTTCACTGGTTGGTTTCGCCGATTAATTTCACGCCGAATAAATCCATTCCACGCGACGTACAACCACCTTCCGTGGATTCGTCGACTCGATTGAATCTTCTCCGCGGCCAGACGTTCCCAATTAATTATTTTCAACGATCCTCGCAACACGGACAGGGCCACGGATTCGAACAACTTAATGGCTCTGCGAAATGCATGCGCCATGTCGTCGCGTGATATCCTCTTGGACCTTCTGGTCCTTCGATGGCCTCGTTTAATTGCAAATTAACGATTCTTCCAACCGTGAGCTTCCTCCCTTTTTGGAATTATTAAATTTCGAAGAAGCTCAACGTAGTCGAATAGATTTGAAATTTTAATTTGTTGCTTGAGAAGTTTGAGCTAGTTTGATGTGGTTTTTAGACAATTTTGTTCGTAACATGCAGTATAATACGGTATAATAAATTCTTTTCTTAGTTCTGGAATACTTTCGAGAATTGTGTTATTGAATTTTGGATAATACCGAGTATACTAAGATTTAAATAAATAAAAACGCTTACGAAGCAAAAATATGAATATTTTCAAAGTTGAAATTTCCCGATGCGTTATTTATAACATATTTCGAATATAATTATTTGTAATATATTACAAATTTTCTATACGTATTTATAGTAGAATCTTTTCGAATACCTGTTCCTTCTTTTCAAATAATTTCTACGTTTAAGCGTTTTCATTTTGTTCCCAGTTTCAGAAATAATGTATACACAATATCGACAAAAAAAGCTACTGTATTAAATAACGTCGGGCTGCAAGTGATCCCAATGTACCCGGTGGAAATAAAATTTCTCTGTTCGAGATCATAAGGTCTCTTTCTTAACTGCAGGCCGTGAACTGAAATTACGTTTGTTTTTTTTTTATTTACGACGATCGCCGTTCAGTCAGATAAACGCGTATTACGTGCTCGAATGCTTATTAAATTCCGTAACTCAAGCCCGTCTGACTTTTAACGTCTGATTCCACTAACGCGATAGAATTTCCCCCTACTTGGCCGATAATAAGCCAGCCTGCGTAAACTTCAGCTGAAATGAAAGACACTATCTTTCCAATTGAGTAGATAATGAAGCTTCCACGGGGAAGAGAAGACTGCTTCGGTAAATAGAAATAATGAATTCCCGCGCGCAAAAAAAAAGAAAGAACTGATAACAAACGAATATCGATTCTGACGGAATAATTGAAATCTTACTGATAGAAGGTCAATGACGTTTTCATTATAAATCTAGTCACAAATAGATTTTTTGACGAAAATTCAGCGTACGAAGAAAATTTCTGAAGTAACACTGTTTAACAATGTTTGAAATGTGTATTCTTGAATGTTGTATCTTTGTATGCTACTTGTATTATTGTGTTTACTAATTTGTACTGCTATGTTAATGTTTTATTTAATGTTTTACTGTCAACTTCATCCCTAACGTCAGCCTACCTTTTTCACACTCATAATTCCTCAAATCAAACATTGTCAATCTTCACCAATCAGCATCAATCACAAAAATATACGATTTATTGTTATAGATTATTGTTAAAATTCAGAAATTTTAATTATATTATAGAAAAGTAAACATTCTTGAGCTATTTTTACTGAAATCATCATTTTCTAATCAGGTTTGCGTGATTAATTTGACGCAAATCAGCAAAAGTTCGCCTATAACTACACTTTATGAGGTATCCACAGTCAAAGTAGTTTGTTACTGTTATGAAAATACTAATAGAATGTTTTAGTTCCGCTAAGACTGTCATTAATCTCATAGAAACGCGATAGACTCACGATCGCTACGCTGGCAACATCGACGTTAAGACGAACGCAATGAAAATGGTTTATCCGACATTCCCTGGCTTCGACACATCCTTTATTTCCGTTCGACTCGAATCTTCCCCTCGATTGAGCCTCAATACCCGCGAAATTAGGTTCACGCGGCACCCTTTAGCTGAACTACGACTGCAAGGTGGAGACTCTGAGGTTGAATTGACGTGGTAGTATGAATCTACCCTATGGATAAAGTCTTGGCATGATTCTATTCTTCTTTTTCTTTATACTGTTCAGATTTGAGAAAGTTTGGCTGCATATAGGAAGCGATTGATGTCACTTGAGTTGATGGTGAAAGGAATTGTTTCTGTATGAAAGTTAGAGGGACTTTAGACGTCTCAAATGAGACAAAGAGAATTAACACTTTGCACATGAAAGGTTCTTCACGTTAAGATAATAGTAACTTGAAGTATTTAGAATGTGATGAAACTTTTACAAATTTTTGATTCAAATGATGCTATAGGATTCAAAGAACTGAAAAGAACCACAAATGTGACGCGAAAGTCGTTAGAAACGAAGTTCAGGTAGAAAGTGGATGAAGATAAAAATTGAAAATCATATTAGGTTGTCCGAAAAGTTCTTTTCCTTATATTTACTCACTCCTTTATCTGACAACGTTTCAAATAAACATGCAGTTCAATCTGTTTAAAATTGAACTGATGATCATTAGTTGTCTAAAAGAAAATCGAGAGAAGTTATCACTCCTCGTTCGTTACTTCAGCTGCTGCATGAAAATAGTTGACTCTCCAAGTGCAAAGAAATTAATATCACATTATTTTCTTCTCACGTTATCAAGAAACTATCAAAATACTGGCGTTCGAATAACGACATCTTGCTCGGTCAGAGATTACTCGACTCCAATATGCTGGCGGTATTAGCACGAGCCCATTTTAATTTAAATTCCCGCCTCGATTTGGGAAATTTCGATTCTTACGTCGAACGATTAAAGCTTCGAAAGATACCACAGTATGTTCGCGCGAGTGTTAAGAGATAACAGCAGTTATTATCGTGCTCACTCTCTCTCTCTTTCTCTCTCTCTCTGTCTCTCGCGGCCTCGACCCTTCCCTACCACTTTCTGAATCTCTCAACCCACCGGAAATTTCGCTCGAGATAGCCGTAACCTTTGTCACGAAACTTTGCCGCCGTATCATTGGAGATTCGGCCTTTCGAACTAAAATTTGGAACGAATCGACGGATTAAGGGGATCAGGTATAGAATTCGTGGTAATTGCAGCACTAAAATTCCAGAAGAATTGAAATTCACTTATTTACGTGAGTTCATTTTTCCTTCAGAAGTTAGAAAACAATTCAACAATAAAATAATTTTTTTAAAAACACAATTTCTTCGTCTTCGTCTGTGACAATTAACCGGCGAGTTTATATAATTTCCAACTCGTAATGGCGATTGTGATAAATATCTTGATTGATTGGGCCAGTAGAATACAGCGTAGTTTTTTGAGTAATTACTAGTAAGAAAGATAGTTTTTCGTTGGATACTCTGTTACGAGAGACTACGAATAACAATATTTTATAATTTACAATTAAAAATTCAATAAATGATTATTTTAAATCACATGGATGTAACCTGAACGAAATTTGAATAAGGGATTGACAAATTAGAGATAAAAAGTAGTATCATACAAGATTAGTTCTATTAGAATTTAAATAAAACAACGTTTAATATCAGAAAAGTGATTGTATGATATTTTAGCCTGATTTTTCCCAATAGAACACATTGGGAAAGTTGGCACGGAAATATCTAGGAGACTCTGTATATGGAACTTTCCCTTAATTACTTCTGAACTCTCTGATTTCTTCGTAAAATCTGAATAAGATTTTTCTATATTAGCATTGTTATCCTATTTGCATTAAATATAAAGAAAATTTTACAATTTCATATCCATGAACCCGATACTTATGAACGTGAGAGTAATACCATGAACATTTTACATTTTCCACACCGTGAACACTTCACCAGCGTCAAATTAATCCACTGCACCTCTGACGTTCGCGTTTCCAATTCCGACATCTTCCATTCGCGCGAGAAAAAGCCTCGTTGCTTCGTGTCAACGTTTACCTTCCCTCGACTATTCTTCCCGCTGCGCATAAATTCCGCATCGCGAGACGAGTCTTGCTTTTCGACAAAGCTCCGACTGTGTCGTGCAGCAGGTAGCTTTCGTAAATACGCTCGGTCTGGTGGCTCGTTCACCGCTGCGAAGAAAGTGCAAACGAGTGAATGAACGTGCTCAAGAGAGATAGAAAGAGATAGAGAGAGAGCTGGAGAGAGAGAGCTGGAGAGAGAGAGAGCTGGAGAGAAAGAGAGCTAGATAAAGAGAGAGAGAGCGAGATAGAGCTGGAGAGAAAGAGAGCTGGAGAGAGAGAGAGCTGGAGAGAAAGTGAGCTGGAGAGAAAGAGAGCTGGAGAGAGAGAGAGCTGGAGAGAGAGAGCTGGATAGAGAGAGATTACGAGAGAGAGAGAAGAATTGATTATAAATACCGCAGAATGAAATAAAAAAAGAATTTTCTTTTTGCAAAATTTATTCATTTTGAGATTGATCTCGTACCACATATTCGGTAATCGAGAATTTCTCTTTGTATAATAAAAAGGAGAGTATCCATTTCATTTTTGGGAGAATATTTGTTCACAGTTGCCGTTTTTCAGAATTTGTTCATTTTGGGATTGATTTTGTGTCATGTATCCGATAATTGAGAATTCCTCTTTGTCTAACAGAAAAGAGTGCGTTCGTTTCGTTTTCATTTTATTTTTGAGAGAGAAACTGTACAATTTCGGTTTGAATTTATTCATTCCCGATTTGATTTTATTCGTCACGTATCCAATCGGAAATTTATCTTTATATACTTCTACTCTTGAAATTTATTTGCCTCCTTTCTGTGTTAAAAGAGGAGAGAATTCGTTTCGTTATATTTTCATTTTTTTAGAGAGAGAATTTGTATTATTTGTGCGCTGAAATTTATTCACAACTGTTTTATTTCAGAATTTATTCATTCCTGATATAATAAATAAACGAAACGTTGAATTTTTATATCATTTGAATTTTTTTCTCGTTTGATACTATCTTCGTTTCATTTTTTTCTTTAATAAGATATAACATTTCTCATTCGTATAAATTATTTTATATAAAAATCTAATCTTTCCGACTGTGAGATACAAACAAAGTTTTACTTAAAAAGTATGAACACAGATCGATTGTCAATATAATTTCCACTATTGTTGATGATTTTCTGCCATTGTTTTACCAGCTTATAAATATCTGTACTGATTATGCTACTCCAGATAGAAAGAATTCATTTCTACATTGAACATTTCTGTTGAAAATTCAATTTCTAAGAAGGTTTCTTCAAACATGGGTGAGCTTTTGGATCACGTAGAGCACGAGTGAAAGTTACGGGATCAGAATCGAGTTCGTCATCCGGAAGTCGATGGGTGCAGTGTTTCCCGAGGGAAACTCTTCGCGATACTGAGGAGAAGCCTCGATTAAGCTGGCTAATCGTGAGGGGACTGAACTAAACCGATTAAATCTAGATTCATCGGGTAACCAAAGCTTAGACGACGAACAAACAAATAGTTGACAGAAAACTTTGTAGTTTCATTATATACTCATACAAAATTCACATAGAAATATTACGTTTGCTTAAACATTTCTCACAGAGTTTCATCGTATTTCGTTGAATGTTTCACGAGAAACTTCTTGGCACAATATTGTGTAGTTAAAAGCAACGTAGGATTATAATTTAATCCTGTGGCAGTCGCGGACATAAAAATTCCTTCACAGGTCGCTATGTACATACATATCTGAGAGATACAGTAACTTAAATTCCGTACTGCGGTGATCATTTTTCCAGAAAAAGCTATGCAAATGTATGCGAAATATTTCATTACGTTAAAATAGATAGAAAATATATAAATATAATTACAATAGATATTAAATAGATAATTACTATACTGTTGTGTCTTATCAAGTTTACAGGGTATATGGGATAATAATTAGAATGGAAACTTACGACTTCTGCTAGATTTGTCGTTCTCATTACAAATCTCGACGTGTGTGCATGGAAAAATGATAGATTTAGCTCGAAGATATCGTCACTCGAAGTTGTTCTATAATATCAGTCCAGGAACTTTTTGAATAGATTGTCAAACCAGAAAGCAGTTCATCGTGTATCATCATAAAGAAATGAACATACAGATTGGAATAATATTATTCCCAAAATGTATCTTGTAGATTCTTTTTCTCCTTTTTCTGCTATTTCGGTTTTTCTGTTTTTTTGTTTTTTTTTCTCTATCGTTTGGCTGGCCATTAAATCTTCAGCCAGATACGCGGCATTAGCTGTTGAGATTGTGCGCAAGCTACGAAGAGCGGAAAGGAGGAGCAACGAAGGGTGATTAAAAAGAATTTAATCTGCTCCTACGGATGAGGGATTTAGAGCTCCATTGTTGGTGGAACTTGTTAGCCAGATATCGTTAGGATGGATCTAGAAGCGGATTGGTTATTTTCAAGAAGCACACACTCGAGGATTTTCACGTGGACGTGTTAGTTTGTCTTTATATACGTATCCTGGATCTTATTTTTATTTTTTTTTTAATGTTTGGACAGTGTAATTAGTGTATTATTAACTCATTTATTATTGTTGATGTATATAGGCGCTTTGAAAATGTGCTTGCATTATTTTGTCCACACTTTTTGGCGCATTTCCATTTTAACTTAATTCTTTATTTTGTCCTTTGTGTAAGTTTCACCTTAATATTTTAATGGTCATTGTTACAATCGTGTAATTTGATTTTCTATCATTCGCGGAGTCGAAAGAATAAAGGACAAATTGAGTTTCTGATTTTTTTTTAAATTCAACGAGTTTGGAGCTTTCAGAAATTGACAGCTTCACTTAACATTTCTGATTTCCTAAAAATTCTACGATCACGACGAAGCAAAAGAAGAACGCACATTATTTATGCAAATGGTCGCCGTTTCGTAATGAAATACAAATGAAAAATATTATTCATATTTCGGAGTGATTTTTAAATTTCTCTTTACACACCTTTACTCGTGAAATTCATCTGCTCAATTTTCCCACCAGGAAAGGTAGGAATTCCTTTCGTTATATTTCCATTTCTGACAGAGAATCTATTATCGTTTTCGTTTCACGGTTCATTCACTCCTCTTTTTACTACACATCAGAATGTTTCATTTAAGAAACCAAATTAATTTTCGTTGTATTTCACAAGTGTTCATGAATATTAAACGTCGCGAAAGAAACATCCACAGTGTAAACACACAAAAGACTCGCAAGGGAATTAACACATCACACAGATTTCATTTGACAAATATCCAAGCTTCTGGAAATTTGCTAATAATTAGCCACAAAGCGGTAGAACAAGTGGTAGGAAGGAGGCGAGTGTAATCGCGTCGTTAAAATACCGTACGGATCAGAGGAACGTCAGAGGGCTGGCATAAATTACAATAGAGCATGACAGCGACGAAAGGGATGGAATTTCCAAGGGTGCTCTGACGCGAGACTAGCTGAGTTATTGTCGAAGCAATTTACGAAACCGCAGTGGTTGGATGGCCAAACTTCAGGAGCAAAGCAACTTTTCTCAGGGAAGAAAGTCCACCGAAGAATGCAATTTCTTCGTTGCGTTCCATTTCACCGAATGTCCGGTGCGTGTCGTGGACACTGAACAAAGAGGTTGGACGTGGACGAACGAAAAATGCATCGTAACGTCTCGTAGGAAGGGAAATGTGGATAACGAAGATGGACGAGCGTTGAAAACGAGTCCAGTCTGATACAGGGTGTTTCAAAGAAACAGAAAAGAAGTTAACACTTACAAGGGAACTTGGATAACATGAAAATTCTGATTTTAACTTTACAGGCCAGTTTTTTAACAAAATATCCACGAAAAAGTGGTCTCCGTTGTAACTAATATTCAAATTAAAAGTGATTACTTTAGTAATACCTTTTATATTAGATTTCCCAGGATACCAGGACACACTTACAATATTAAAAATCAAGTTCTACGCGATGTGTTTACAGGTTTGTATAATTAACACTTTACCGACCGGCTCATTCTATTCTATAGTGTCTCAGTTTTCGCTATCGCGCTTATTCTTACTGCTTGAAAAATTTTCAATCAAAATTTGCGAGAGAGCTTTACCATATCGTTCACTTTCTCTTATTATAGAGTAATTAAGACATGGGTCAAAAGTGACCCGGCATTGGCTGGGTGAGGGTTAATTAATTTGTTGCGCTGGTAGCGAAAAGTCGATTAATAGACTTCCGGTCGGTAAAGTGTTAATCTCAATTTAGTAGTCTTTCTACTATTTTCTTTTCTTTTTTTTGCGGTTTTCGATATTAAATGACGATGTACAGCATTGATCGCACTGTAATCTGAAAATTCGAGATTCTGTGTTTTACTCGAATGGAGGATTCAACGTCGATTGGCACGATCCCTCGAATGGCTGGCCTGTTGGTGAAAAATAATAGCCTGAGCCGTGTACAAAAGAGAACGGTGACATTAAATCCGCTTTCGGCAGATTGGAAATAGAAATTTGACAAACTGTGCACACGTGCGCAGATCTGCCGCTATGGGAACACAGATTTTCTAATTGGATCCTCCGCTTAGCGCCTTGAAAAATACTGTATTCAACGAAAATCATATTATTTCACGTAATTCTAATTCTATGGAAGATTAACCATGCTGTAGTTCTCGATTATACACTTAAAATCTTCGAATCGAAATATGTGAAATTAATATTTCTAATTTAGCAATGTAACGAAGACCATGACGATGTCAAAATAGATTATCGTACCTTTCGTAACATTTTTTATTGTATAAAAACAATATATTGTGTTCAAATTGCTTATTTGTAACAAAAATTCTACACATTTGGTAATAATAATTTTTATATATACATTTTTCCTATATTTGACTTCAACGTGCTATTATTATCAATTTTATCACAAAAATAGTGTTAAAATCCGAATAAAATTCGTTTTCCTTTATTATTTATCAAAAATTATTAAAATTATTTAAACCACAAACTGTCTGTCATTACTATTTAGACGTGAACAAATTCGAAGTCTATCCATTACAATTCGCCCGTAAAAAAAAAAGGAAGATAATTCCAGGATATTGACGGTATAGTATGCTGTGTACATATAAAACGGAACGTAACAAGAAGATTTAACTACTTGCAGTAAAAAAAAAGGAAAAAAGAACCCTCCATAAATTTCGTTGATATTATCGATGATATTTCGCTTTAATTCGTCGCGTGTAATTCTCGCGGACGCTAAACCAGAGCTAACAGATACGAACAGAGAAATAGACACTGATAGAGAGAGAGATAGAGAGAGAAAGACTGAGAGAGAGAGAGAGAGAGAGAGAGAAGACTGAAAGAGAGAAAGACTGAGAGAGAGAGAGAAAAAGACTGAAAAAGAGAGAGAAAGACTGAAAAAGAGAGAGAAAGACTGAGAGAGAGAGAGAGAGAGAGAGAAAGACTGAAAGAGAGAGACTAAGAGAGAGAAAGACTGAAAGAGAGAGACTAAGAGAGAGAGAGAAAGACTGAGAGAGAAAGAGAGAGAGAGAAAGACTGAGAGAGAGAGAGATTAAGAGAGAGAGAGACTGAGAGAGAGACTGAGGGAAAGAGGGAGAGAGAGAGGGAGAGCTAGAGAGAGAAAGAGCTGGAGAGAGAGAGAGAGAGAAAGACTGAGAGAAAGACTGAGAGAGAGAGAAGACTGAGAGAAAGACTGAGAGAAAGACTGAGAGAAAGACTGAGAGAAAGACTGAGAGAAAGAGGGAGAGAGAGAGAGGGAGAGCTAGAGAGAGAAAGAGCTGGAGAGAGAGAGAGAGAGCGTTGGCTCGTGTTCACAAATCCATCGCGACGCGTATTACCTAAATCCTTCAGTCATTCACAATTTCCGGCCAGTGTAATAGCCCAATTAGCAGGGATAGGCATGCATCGATGCCTTTGTAAATACGCACTTCACTTATTAACGATGCAAAATCCCTTCGTCCGCCGTGATATTACGAACGAAATCAGCCATTGGCTCCAGTTGATTCGGATTTACTGAAAGTGGAGCGACGTAATTTTCATAATAAAGCGGGCGAATCTGCTGGGCGCAGTGTTGAGAAATTGTGTTACATCGAATAATTAGCTTAACGAATCCCCTGTCTTCTCGATACACGATTTGCACAACGGTTTAAGTATATATGCACGTTGTTATTTCTGTAACTGTCTGAATACGACTAAAAGAAGAAAAGTGTCGTATGAAAGCTAATTTCATTTCGTGGATTAAATTTAATAAAGTATTGAAATTCCATTTCTAATTATCATTTGCAAATAATTTAAGCAGGAACGTAAGTTTATAAACTATTTTTTTACAAAAATAACCAGCAAGAAGATTACAATTCTTCAATTCTACGAACACAATCCTTTTAATATGATTCTGATGTAGAAAGTGTTCGAATTATTTGAAATAATTTTATTAAATTTTTTGGTATTGAACACACAATAAATGCTTTTTAGACAATTAAATTTTCACTTTCCAGCATGGACACTTGTCTAGGCTGTTTCTCGGTGCATCTTTTATCAATAGCCGTTCCTTATTTAATATCTTTAATCGAGGATAGGACTGCTGTGTTTTACGATCCACACGTCCTTCTGGTGCCCATTACTTAACCATCAAAAGCTAATGATTTTAAATAGTAATTCATGGCTAACGTTAATCTACAAAATGTATCTCTTAAATTTTCACTACGAAGTCAGGTAAAATAGTTACAAAATGTGACCTTCACTGTTTTCTTTGTAATTCCGACAAATTGGGACTTTTTTAACATTTTCTGTATATATCATCTAATAAACTAATCTTTCTAACTTCTCAAAAAAGCTTACGTTCCTTACTCTAATTTTAAAAATGCTATTCTGCTTTAAAGGGTGTCCGAATATTAATACGAGTCAGTGTATAGTATCTTAAAGTTTACGAGTAAAAACCGTAATTCCTAATACTATTCATTGTTTAGCTTAAAACATACAAAATAAATGCTTAAATCCATCGCTTAAAATATACGAAATAAAGAAACTTTAATTATCCAATACACCAATTCATCGATTAATCTCTCGATCAACTCGTACGATTTCCCTTTAGGTCATTTTAATCGAGAGAATAAATACGAAAATGGCGGAATTGTTTGAATGATATCATCCCTTTCGAGTAAACAACAAAAGCAGAACGAGGCATGGCGATTTGTCGTGTCTGGTTGGCGTGAAGAATGGCGACGATATGATTTAGTAATTATTAATTAGTCGTGGCTAGTGGACGACGAACGTTCCAGGGCGCGATTAATGGCGAAAGTTGCCGGGCTGCGTTCCTACCAGCGGCCGCATAATAACGTTAGCTGAACATAACCTAGCTCGTGCTAATTTATATCTTCCTCACGCCTAGAGAACGTTTCGCATGCTATTTTCGTGCGTTGTTTTCACGTCATCCTTCGAGATCCACGAAATTGCACGCGGCGAAAGGGTTAAACGACAATCACCTGACGCCTCTGAACGTTCTATCATACTCTTTCATTCTTTCTGAGCTTGCAAGAATAATCGAAATGAAATGCATGAAGTTTAATTCAACAAATTCCGAATTATTGCTAAGACAAATGATTAATCGAACACAAAGCTTCTGTATATTTAAACGATCATGTAATATCGTGTTTATTTGTTTCATATCAATACCTAGAGATGATTGCATCTCACATTATGTCAAATGTCGATCCATCCTTATCATTTCGAGCACAGCATGAATATTTTCAGAAACAACAGTAGTTAAGGGACGGCCATCACAGAAAATATAGCTGAGACTGCTAGGTGTATCTTTGAACTTCAGAAACCAGAGACAAATTGTTGTTTCTGATGGTGCTTCATCACCAAAAGCCGCAAAGAGTCGTTTCATACACTACTGTTGAGTTCATTTACTTCGAAAGTTATAATAAATCATTGCTCGAACATGCTTCTAGTGTATAATCCATCTTTTCACTTTTCCTCCAAGTTTGAGAGGTTAGGAAAATAAAACCAATGAATATCTTTTTGTCATTTCAACGCCCTCCTTACAATTGTCATCTATTATGATAATAAAATGAACATTACAATGGTAGCACATCTTGTCAATGAATTCTAACACTTTACATCTCCCAGTGCCTTAAGAAGATATCAAAAATCTCTATAACAACGTGTGTCGAATTTCCTTGCCACTGCTTCGCGTGGAATGAAAGAAAAAAAAAAAGAACATCTCAACAGTACGATGAAATCACTTTAAAAAAGGAAAGATAGGACAAACTTCGCCATTATTTCCCGTAGCCGTTAGCATAGACGTTCACTGAAGGAACACTTATCTGCACGTCGCGTCGCGGAGGAGCCGGAAATTCCGGGGGAAGAGTCGACAAAGAGGAGCAGCCGGGACAAAACACGATGCAAAAGCACCAAGGAACGCGTCGACCGAGGAAATACATATTTTCCTTCTCGATATCTCTTTTCCTCGCGTTTCCATTCCAGGCCTATACTCTCTCTCTCTTTCTCTCTACCTTTCTCTCTTCTTCTTTGTCGTTTGTTCTCCTCTGTTTGATTGAAGGGCGGAGAGAAGAGGTTGTAGGAGGAGTTCGCTGGAAATTTATAAAGAAAAGTCGGATATCGACCTTACGTCGTCGTCACGGGCGTCGAGAGTCTTTTCGACGAAATATTCGATAGAGCTGGCTTTTCACTGGGATCAAGTTCAATATGTACTCTCGAATCTGAATCGATTCCTGTTCTATGTCCCTTCTACCATCGCGACCATTGTTTCGCTCGGAATCAAGTGATACTCGTGAATACGAACATGTCGTTTGATGTATCCACGGAGAAGCTTTTCTGACGCGTTGAAGCTTCATTCGAACACTTATACAGTGTTTTGTGTGCAGCCACCTTTGTGCATAAGTATTTGAACACCTGATGATTAGAAGATTTATATCTTCCTTATATTGATCAAAAAAACATTACTATCACAATCTATTTTAGAAGTTCAATTGGATTTTAATAATATTTCATTTCACGAATTACTTTTCGTTGCTTTATGAAGCTTTATAGCAGAGGGAGGGGAATAAGTACAACTCTGTTTGGATGATTGAAAGATCAAGAAAAGAACAATGGTCTACGATAGGAAAATAGTAGGATGATAGTAACGATCTCTCGAATCCATTCTCGTTACACCGTGAAACGGGGCTGACGTGCCGTCGTCCGGACGAGTTTCAAGAAACGGAAGAAACGTTCCTTTGGGAACAGCTATTTCGACGAAGCCAATCGGCCTGTCTCCTTGCGTGAAGCTTCACGACCCATAACGCAATTTTTCGTGCAACCACTGTCCTTTTCCTTCAACCGAAAAAGATACCAACTATTCTTTCTGTCGTATCTCATGTATACCTAGAGAGATCAACAAACAGTGTAAACGTGAAGAATAGATAGAATGGAACCTGACACATTCCATTCTATCTATTCGAATGGCTGAAGAAGGGTCACGCGAAACGTCAAAGTGCGTAGCGCTGTTCTGTATTTTACGACAGGTGTGAACGCATTCCTAAGTACGTCACTATTGAACGTCGTTCAAATGGCGAGAAAGATCCATGCGTGAAATTGCTCGTTCGATGGTTTACGGGCGTGCCGTGCTCGCGATTCTGCGGATCACTATGGGGAATTAAATGGACGACAGCTGGAGGTATAAAAGGTTAACGGTTGAACGCGGTAGCACAGGTGGTGGTATCGATGGTTCTTGTGGTTCGAGATCTTTGGTCTACGGGTTAAGAGTTCTGTGAAAATATAAGAGTTACTTCAAATCGGGTTTTTAAATATATAAGATATCTATTTTATCTGAATACAGTGAAATATCTTTTGAGGAAGTGAGATCACGAGAAAAATGTATTAATAAAAATTATTTCACATAGAGGAGGATATTATACGATGGCAAATTTTGTACCTGATGTGATAGGAGATATTTTAATGTCAATTTTCATTTTTTTAATAGAATGCTATATTTTTTTATATATATAATACAATAGTGTATGTTAAAACTAATTCAAGAAGCTATCGATAAAAATATTTTTCTTCGTGGAAGGATGTAAAATTGGAAAAATTTGGCAGTCGGTTCACCACACTTTCCTTATTGTTGTGTTAAACAATAAAAATGGGTAAAGTTTGGGAATTGTTTTATAAATAATTACTAAATACAAAATGTCGTCTTTTTCAAGGAATATAAATGTAACCTTCCACGAAAGTAATGTGATATTTCTCAAATTTTTAAATCTTTCAATTTTTTAACATCCAAATTTGTATAGTTCTTCAATTTTCCAATCTCCCAGAAGCATCCACTGAAAGCAATCAATTGATTCCGGAACATTCCACACAAATTACCAAATATTGGTAACTAATAGACGATCAAATCCGTCTGTGAACCACACTTAACCGGAAACGTAATTCCCGTTTTCAAATTGCAAAGGATTCAAGTGGATGGCAAGTGTGTGGCACACTTATGATGCTGGGTGTTACGATGTACGTACATATATGCATGTATGCGTACACGCGTATCCTGATAACGAAATCGTAGCGGTACGACGCGACCACGCGCGTGAGTTATTAGCGATTGCATTTAGCAATTACCAGGGAAACCGTATCGGATTATCATTCACCGCTCGCTAGCCAACGTTAAATAATAAAATTCACTCGGACCAGTCTCGTACTCGCGGCGAACCAGCAGGGCTTAGCCTTTAAACGCTCCCAATTTTTCCAATTACCGAACTAACTCGATTAACATCGAGTAACAAATAATTCTGTGAGTCTGATATGATGTACAGGCTTCGTCAAAAATGATTTCGAACAGTGCCTTTCAAAGTTGCTCTTTCCTGAAGATTCAACGATTGGTTGGAGATAAAAAATCGTTAGATTGAAATTCACTGATGTTAACATTTGATATTAACACTTAACGCTAACATGTTATATTACCATGTAAAGTTAACAATTAACATTAACATACTGCGTTTACGTGTAATATTAACTTCTGAAAGTAACAGGCGAGATTAACATCTGACAATCAACGATCTTAACACTTAACAATTAACCTTAATATGTTGCGTTAACGTATACTATTAGCATTTGAAATTATTATTAGATCTTAACTCTGACGTTTAACAATCAACGAACTTAACATTTAACAATTAAAATGCTGCATTAACGTATAATGTTAACATCTGAAATTATATCATAATATATATGTCACAAGGATGAAGTAAATGTGTCTATGGTCATCTTTGATTTTTTAAATTTGCATTTTACCATTCGTTATTTACGTGAAAATTAGAGAATTGGGTTACCAGTGTTTTTTTAAAAATTTGAAGATAACGAAACCAAACGAATTAAAAAAACAAAAGCAGATAGTGCAAATGTGTCTTTAACCTTCTTTGATTTTTAAATTTGCATTTTATTACTCATTATTTATATGAGAATCGATTTGTCGTTTGTTCATCGGTCAGATAACGATGGTCAAAATGTTAATATCTAACTAGTACTGTTATACAACACTATTATATAGCATAAATGATTGTATTAAGTGTACTACTTTAAATAAAGCATTAATTGAAGATGATCAGAAGGGTGAGGATATGATTGAAGCGTGGCGGCCTGAGAACATCCGCTTAATTCTGAGGAGAACACCTAAATCACTTATACTTCGTGAAAGTCTAGTAAATTGGCCGGAAACGGGCCCTGTAATACGTTTACGAAATACCGCGGATATTCCCGGTGAAAAATGAATTCCAACGTCGTAAAGCAAACTTACGATCGCGGGAATAAATTTTATCGATCTGACCCTGGCTGGCTCTCAGTTACAATTTTCCTCGTGATGCTACTTTTTCGCTTCGTACGAATTTTATTCGAGCAAATTTCAAACAACATTACTTTAGTACTTGTCATAATTACAACATATAGTTTGTTTTACATAATTGCAAAATTTTTTTCTATGGTTTCGTTGAACGATATTCGACATTGCGAACTGAAGAATATTTTTCAAAAGCTTTTCAAAACCGTATTTATATAAGTACGAGCTTAGAGTTAATAACGTAGACGTGGAAAATATAGAGATACATTAAAATATAAAATAACATAAAAAGATACCAGGAATTAAAGTAGATCAGACTTAATATATTGCTAAACGCGCATTTTTTACGAGCAACCCTTACAAAATTTAACTTTGAAGGATATAAAATTTGTTAATATACACTGTTCCTGTATTTTTAATAATATTCGAGATATCAACTCAAATATGTTCATCAGTTTTTTCTTGGAAAGTGATTTTTGCCCTTTAACTCTTTGAGGCACATGATTTAAAAAAAAAAAAACACCCAAGTTGCACAGAATTCTTTTTAATATAAAAGAGTGGGGAAAAAACGTTCATTTCAATTATTTAACACAAATGAGAAGAAAAGATAGTGACATTTCGATAAATCTTTTATTATAGAGAGCGTGTACTTTCGAGATTTTTTTTTTACTCTTTCGTTACTGCTCGTTTATCGTGATTTAATCTTCAATCTTATCCTTTGTATATTTCTATTTTAATTACTGAAACAAACTAAAAGTTTTGAAACATTTGGAAACAATTTAACAAATTTTACGACTGCAAATTGAACATCTATCTTTCGCTATCCACATTAGGTCCTGAAATCTGCCATTTCAAAAGGATTGAATATCGAGTATTTGCAAAAACGAAGAAGTAAATATAAAGAAATACATAAATTCAGTGATTACTAATTGTTCAAAGTATTTTCAGTCTATTTACTTTCTGACAGATGAATTTCTCACAATCGAATAAAATAATCACCCTTACAGTTTCTGAACGTCAAGTTAATAGTAAAAGAATTCACTTTCTTCTTTTTTTAGATTACCCCGACAGTTCTGATACCATTTTCAGGACGAACAGTAGAAGTTAACGCAGAAGTTAGAATCTTGATTTCAAGGGATTTAAGTGGAGTACCATCAGCTTGGTCCGCCCTCCCCGTTCATTTTCGTGCAACAAGTGCCTTTTTTACAGGAACTCGTAAAATGGTTGCGCACAGACCGATCGTTATCCAGAAAATTAATCAACCACGTCTAGAGGAAGGTTTCGCGGTAACCCTAGAACGTAACGAGGCGAAACTTCGTTAGCTTTAAAGCGCGTGAACCACGAGATTTGCTGTATCCGTGACTCGTGCCTCTTTCACGCTATAATAATGACACCGCTTCGTTAAATCGCGGTTCGAATCAGTCGAAGAAATTCGGCCCTTACTACGCGTTCCCACAGATTCGAATTTCTCAAAATAAGAAAAATATACGTAGAATTACACCTGATGAAGTTTCGGATAAATTAAACTGAAACCTTCAAAGAAGGATTTTACCTAACCTAAATCGGAGTAAATTAAATTTAGCCGTTCAAAAAGGAACCTAACCTAACTTAACTTGGAATAAATTACATTTAACCTTTTAAAAAGGAAGATGAGACTCGTAAATCTCTGATTGATAAGTTTAATAGTAATTTTAGAATAAAATTGAACCCTTTAAGAAAGAACCTAACCTAAACTAGACTAAATTACATTTAGCCCGTTGAAAAAGAACCTAACCTAACCTAGAGTGGGAATAAATTAAATTTAATCCTTTAGAAAGGAAGATGAGACTCGTAAATCTCTGATTGATAAATTTAATAGCAATTTTTAAATAAAATTGAACCCTTTAAGAAAGAACCTAACCTAAACTAGAGTAAATTAAATTTAGCCCGTTGAAAAAGAACCTAACCTAACCTAGCGTAGGAATAAATTAAATTTAAACCTTTAAAAAGGAAGTTGAAACTCACAATTCCTTAATTGATGAATTTAACAGTAATTTTTTTAGTAGAATCAGTTTAGACACTACGGTTTTCTGATCGATTCGGTATTTCTATCGAATAAGTAATAACTAAACTACGAATTTGTATGCATTTATAAGAAATTGAAAGATACAAAATTGCATAGAATGCACATAATGAGATTAATAATAAACTATCTACTGCTTGAAATATCTAATGCAAAAACTGAAAAATACACTATTAGAAATTATAATGTATTTACACTTATCAATTTCCACTTATCGTAACTTTTTCCAATTGTTCACATCGTTTATTTTAATTAAATCCTTGTTAATTGAATTTCTACGATAAAATAATACCAACGTCGGTTATTTTCTGACAATAGTTAAGGAAATTTTCAGCATGAAACACGGCGACAAGTTAATGGGAATACTTTCGAATAATTAGATCTTCATAATCGATTCTACAGCGACGAGTTTAATCGATCGCGAGTCGTCTAACTCATGATTGCGTAGCCTAATGAGCTGAAACTTCGTTAACCTTGCACCGTCGAAGTCCATGTCTAAGGAGCGACAATTTCACAGCAACGATAATGAACTTGTTGCGTAAAATTACTATGCCAATACAATGGCCACTTTTTGTTACACGCACACTATTAATCCTAGTTAAACCTGAACTTAACCCTTTGCGGACATGTGTTAACATATAGTTGCCGTTAATGCTTATTTATCATGTTTAAGGCATACAGGTTCATAATACTGTGAGATTGGAAAGTTTAACGAAAGCAAGTGGATGTGTAATTGTAGTTTAGTAATATTAAGTATATTTAAGATTTAAGCTAGGTCAAAATGTTCCGATACTACACTATGTTTTAATACGTTTGTATCCACACTGATGCACACGGTGGGTTGTTGCAAAAGTTTCAGGAAAATATGAGAAAAGACACAGACAAATTTAAATAAGTGGTTTTACTGTTTTTCAAAATATATTCCTTCAAGATTTATACACTTTTGAATGCATTCAAACTAGTTTTTGAAACACTTCTTCCATTCTAAACGAGGTACAGCCAAATCTTGCTATTTATATGCTTCAACAGTTTCTTCAGGTTCATGGGAGTCCACTGTACATTCTTTCTCGAAGAAAAACACAATGTATCTAAAATTTCATTTCAAAGAACGACATTTCACGTGCACTAATCTAATACAGCAGATCTGTCTAATACTGTCAATTGTCGATCTCTTCAGCCCGTTGGCAATTTGTGTTGGAAACAGGTAGCGAAACAACCGTCGAAGCAACTGGATAGAGGTTTAACCATAGGCTCCACTTACCAGACAGAATGTTGATCGCAGCTTGAAGATATTTTAATGAGATTCCTTTTGACGCGACGTGTATATCCTTAACCCTAGCACAGCTTCCAAAACCCCGTCAAAGCAGAGTGTAATAATTTGCGTACACCGGAACAGCTGCATATATGCGTTTGCTATATGCACCACACGATATGCATGATATACTACAGACTCGCGTATGTACGCGTATTACTGATATCGCGTGAGGCCACCGATGTGCATTAACCTTTAAGCGTACGATTAACCCGCTTTAAACCGAAAGCATAGGGGAACGCGGAGAGAGAGTGTGTCGTTTCTTTCGAGCTAGTGAAATTTCAGCTCACGTCGTTTGTTCGCGCGAAGAAGGCTGAACTTTAATCGCGATACACGCGAATGAACAAGATTAAATATATCGGGTACAGAGGTTGTATTATTTTGATAATAGACATGCAGGGAGGTGGATTATGTACAGGATGTGACGGATTAATCATTTGCAGTATAATAACGAGTTGCACTTAGATTATGATGAAGGTCTGACAAGAGGAAGCATTGTATGGCTATCAAATTTGTACTTTGTTTAACTTCAATTTCAATTTAATACTGCCGACTTACAAATAAATCTTGACTTCTGTTTTATGTGGCACATAACCCCATAAAGTTGAAAATAACGTACGAAAATCAGAACTCTTCTAAAAGCCATTGTTTTTTTAAATTTACAATATTTTTCTTTCACTCTGGTATAGGCTATAGTTAAGAACAAATAAATAAGAAACTCTTTTGAATTTTTCGTTTCAGATAATCTGAAATTGGGCAATATTGGACACCGTTTGGACACAGTTTCAAAGCGTTCTAGCTCAGTTAATTTTAATCTTCTAGTTTAAAAAATAAAATGGAAAATTTATTCAGATGTACTTCGAAAACGTGAAGAACTAATTTAATCTCTGAATTGACGACGAATTTGTATTTTCTATGTTTATAAACATAAAATAACGTTACTTTAATTTTCAATAAAGAACATTTCCTTCAAAAGTATTTTTATACTTTGTGTTGTATTTTCAATTCACAGTTACCATTGTAGATATTCATGTGGGAAAATTGTTATTATATCACTGATAAATAATGTTACTCCAGTCCTTTTGTTTTTCCCTTTTTTTAATATTTGACTGTAATTTCTTCCGCCAGTTTTCGTTTATAAACATGAAAATTTCAATCCTTTATTGTTTTTAATTTGGCGAGATGTGAACATCCTCGCAAGCGGATTATTATTCCGTATTCAGTATGCTTTTACAAATTTGCAGTTTCATATTCAGGTAATTCAGAGAATAAAAAATCCTCTTCTGACCATTATGAAAATGTTAATATAAATCTTCTATGTGCAGTAACATGATGAATTTTATAAAAGACTTTTACGCGCGTACTATTTCCAAATAATTCAACGTTTCCATAAATCAAACAGTAATAATCCTAACCGTATACTCCCACTGTACGATCATTTCATCGTCATCCGATGTTGCACACCGGTTGAAACGTCCGATGATTCGAAGCTTCCGGTTTCATTTATCAAATTGCTGGTGTTCGATGGATCGCGTGTGATTTTACGCTCGTACGTGTACAATTACCAGATGCTTGGCGTAACATGTTACGTAGAAATCGTCGATACAATAGCTTGGTCTGTGATCCAAATGATCTGCACAATTACAGAAACAAAACGTGTTTCAATCTGCAAATCATCATACACTAACGGTATTTGGTTGAACATTTAGTTCAGTTGACAGCTATATTATTCTTGAACAATTTTTCGTTTCATTTTGCATCTGGGTGATTTAAACTTCGAGTTACAAACTTCAATTTCTTTCGAATAATTAATCAAATTTGTATTACTAAAAACACGAAAGACATTGAAAGTTGTGAGTGACCCTAATTTCTTGGCCAGGAGCTGTACATACACTGACTTGTTTTCTCCTTTTGACACGTAAAACACGCACAAAGCTTTCTGCAATCTTTTCGACACACCTTGTATGCACACCGGTTCATTTTTCTTCAATAAGCGACGACACTGTACAGATTATCACAAAAAATGATGCACAGAGAGACAAGAAAGGATGGGAAAATGGCGTAGAAAGGAGGCAAACACTTCTGTCAAAGCTAACTCTTTGGATCAAAGGAAGCAGTTTAAACCCACTTTGACTCTTTACTTCTCGTTCACTTCACGCTTTTCATGCTCGTCAATTTGCAATTTCGCGAAAATTCGCGTGTCCCGAAGATTCGTTGGAAACTGAGTGCACTCGTCTTCCAGTTGGTTAACGCGACGAAAGACGCTCGACACATTGATGCGTGTGCTAGTATCACGAGCAGAGAACGTCGAGCGAAACTCTCGTCGCATCGTCTAGCCATGGGGAAACAAAGCTTCAAGTTACTTTCTCATAGTGTGCAACAGTCTGTTTAGACGTGTGAATTCGACTTTCCAGAGTAGGGTAAACACGTGTACGCGTGGCTGGGGACCGCATCGAATTAGGGAACGACAGTTTGACAATTGTTACAGTTCGCGCGAACTGTCGCCTCTCGTGTCTCTTTAGTTGTTACAAAATGTTGGATCTTTTGGCTGAGAGTTTGTACTAAGTGTACTAAGTTTTTCCCAGAACTATAGCAGCGGAGACTCTCCATTTGCGTGTGTGGTGTTAATAGATAATAATCTAGTCGTTAAAAATTACTGAAAACGGTTAAATTAAAATAATTAGCTATATAGTAATGCGTGTATGGGGTCAATGAACACGGTAAACGAGACTCGCGCTTTCCTGGCTTTTCCCAACGAAAAATCTAGCGATGGAATTAGAGATAAGGAAGTCCTGGACGGTCACTGAAATTTTAGTTAAAGGAAGCTGATGACGGTAAGTAACGTCTCATCAAACACGTGGTGTTTAATACCATCTAGTGATGGTGGTAAACCGCAACTGCCCGAGATTGATGCCCCCAGAACCATTTGTGGGAGAATGATGATGTCAGTAAAGAAGGAAACAGTAACAAAGGTTTCAAAGATCAAAAAATTCATTTTATTCAGACAATAGCCATTTACATATTTACATTACATCTTATATATTTAATAATAAAGCGTAGAAAATAGTTATATGTGTGTTACGACTAGATTAGGTTAGTGTAATTGTATTTTGTTACTGGAATGAAATTCTTGTTGACGATCTTGACGCAGACATGGACTATTCTAAAATTTCAAACAAATATGGATATATTTTTCAAAGGATTAACGTTTATGGTGCAAGAGGTTATCAAGCAACTGTCCAGTGCAGACGGTGGCGCACCTGGCGGCTACACAAGTATCTGCGTCTGGTGAAATCACTTTGACCAGGAGGGAGAGTCATATGCTACTCATTTGGGTAGAAAAAAATATATAGAGACAAGAATAAAGCAGCATTAGTGGAAGCACAAAGCATGACCGTAATTAAAGTAATCAGGACTTATCGTACTGTATTTGCCGAGACTATTGGGGTGATGGCGGGAATTGAACCGATCGAATTCAGGATAAAATTTCGAACAGAGTGATTTATTCTGAGGAAAAAGAAAGACGGCGGAACTAAGATGAAGAAAGGAGAGAGAAAAGCCCAAGAAGAATACCAAAAGGTGGCAAAACACTTCCAACGGGGGATGGATGAGGAGACTAATCCCGCAAACACAAATATGGGCAATGAGAGACAGGGATATGACACTTAGCCATCATTTGACACAAGCCCTTACACGGCATGGTAGCTTCCGGTCATATATTACATATATTCAAGATTGGAAGAACACGTTCTCTTCCTCTGCAGAGCTGTAGAGGCAAAGAGAAAGTGTATGCGAGTTCGAAACAAAGGATAATGGTAAAGAACGCTTCGAATTGGTCAATAATAAGAGTTTTTGACGAAAAAGTCTTTAAAATACGGGAGGACGAGGAAAGAAAGGTGGAAAAAGAACGGATAAAGGACTAAAAAGCTGTTCGTTGTCGACGACGATAAGCCTAAAAATGAAAACGAGACGTGAGACGAAACATCTCGTTCTAGACTTAGAAAGATAAAAACTAAGAAAAAGAAAAAAGAAGTACGAAATGCTATAATGAGGATATCTACATAATACTTACTCATTATATGGAAGGATGAGTGATCCGAGTGCGAATTCGTTCTTGGAATAATTCAATCAGTCTACCGGTAATCCTGAAAAGAAAAAAGAAAAAGATTAAAGGGACATAAAGGATTTCATAGTGAGAGGAAGGGGTCTTACTTGGTTCCGCATAAATTTTTCCACTACAACTAATAATATTTTTATTGTGCGAGGAATTAATTAGATATTATATAATTTTGGATATAAATAACGTTTATCCAAATAACAGAAGTAAATGCATTATTTTCCATATTGTCCGCAATGTTTACCATCTAGCTTAGCATCGTGTTGTGCACTACTTTGTGTAGTGTGCACATTACTGGGGCGAAGTCTCAGACATTTTGTGCGTAACAGATCGTCCGACATTTTGTTCTTTACCACATCTTTCATTATTCGCAGTAGCTAAGACGGTTAAGTCACCTAGTTGAAATTTCACACAACAGTTTATGTAACTGCTGTTCGAAACATTCTGTAAATCTTTTCTTCCGGCAGTTTTTCAATGTCTGATATTCGTTTTCCTGAAGGAGAGGGGTCCATAAGAATGTCTGATACTTCCGTTATGGCCGCCTCGATCAATACGTCGCATTGCACTTCGTCTGATTCAATACTCCTCTTACTAAATGTGGATTCAATCTGAGTGAACCAAAAGTACTTTCGTTCACCAAAATGCTGGCAGTCTATAGTTGTCTTCCGATTCCTCATCTTTTTCAGATTGCTGTTTTACTTTTTGAAGTTCTTCCTTTAAGTTCCTTAGACGTTCTTCGAGTTCCAGAGCATGGTTGTTCATTGTGGCTTCTTGCCATCTCAGTTTCTTCAGGCGATAAATGCATCACCGTTTGCGTCATGGCTCCTTTTCTTTTAAAAAACGTCGGGGTCACTAATTTGTAATGGCGACTATTATAATGGTCACTACAACCAGTATTTTTATCACGCGAAGAATTAATTAAATATCGAATGACTTTGGATATAAGTAACCGTTTATTCAAATAATAAAATGTAAAGAATTTATCTTTGCCGCGATACTCTACACTAAGTGTATTGCTGAGGAACTATGTTAGAAGGAAGTCCGTCTTGTTCTAGCGTCAGTCTTTAATACAGCGGGTTTTTATGATCGTCTTCCGTGTGCAGTCCTTTTCCTACCACGATGCTTGCGCCACTCTACGGTAGACTTTCGTACCTGTTACTCAACCGCCATATAAGAGGCACAGTGATGACGGCTCACATGTGAATCGGCCTAGAAAATAAGCGAGAGATGTGAATGGGGTGGCGAGTGGCGCACACCATTTTGGATTGGTCTTCTGGCTTGTTCGGAAATATTGATATTTACGCCAATACAGCGTATAATCTTTCAATAATTTTGGAAAATAAGTAAATGGCGATTTGTTAAATATACAATTGTTTTTCGCTGATGAAAATCAACTTTGAACACTCATCAAACACATCCTACACAATTCGTAAACGAGTCACAACACACATAGTTTATAAAACAGCATACACAAACGCTCTTAGAGCATTAAGCAGTAAGCAAAGCATTAAGGGCGGGGAAATCCAATTGAAAGCCAGAAATTTACAGAATGTTTGGGATTTTTTTGGACAGAAAAACGTAGTGGTACATTTTTGGGACGTGAGCATTTATTAACATCAATTAAAATTGTACTACCTTCTGCTAAAACAAAATGGCTTATGTCATTCGAAATGACGTGAGATGTAGACATTGTACAGTAGTGACATCTAGGCGTTGCATTTAGATGACTCTTTACTAGTAGAAAAACAAATACGATACTTTTACTAGTTTAGCCAAAAGAAAAATTGGTTAATGATCGTTCATTTTTTCGTTCAGTGAAACTGGACTCCCCTCTTAATACTCTCTAAACATTCAACGATCGATAGACTATAAATCATTCGTAAAAAACTTCAATGAACTGATCACCGAGGACTCGATCGCTAGACCGATTACTTTCATGCGGAACTCTCGTTCTGGAACCCATTAGACGGATTTCCAGGTTGGCTAGTGGGAATTGCGAGGAGGGTAGAGGGAGAAGGAATCTCGTCCGGCGGAAAACAATACATTTTCCAAGGGGCGGCCCGCGAAATAGAAAGCTGCTTTGTTGCCCAAAGCCTCTTAACGAGTCGGCGGAACGGCCGTTTCCAAGCAGTTAACTGCGTTTCGTGAACCCTTTATGGTACCGTGCACGAGGCAAAACAACGATGGACACCGTTGGCATGGCAAACGCCGCGCTTCGCCTTTGTGCAGCTTCTCCGTATTTAACGCGTGCAATTCGTGTGGTTGCGCGAAGCCACGAAGCTCGAGAATTAGGCTCGAGGGAATTGTTAGATGATACGTGTGTGAGAATGACAGAAACGTAGTCGAGAATCAATTGTATAGGATTTTTTTTATTAACAACCCTTTGATTTCTAATTAGTTGAGGTGGTATGAGGTCATTTGAGGTGGCTTGTGATGGTTTGAGGTGATTTCAATTTGTTTGGGGTTGTTTGAGGTTGTTTGTGAAGCTCTGAGGTGGATTGATGTGTTTAATGACGTTTCGAGGTGATTTTAATTTGTTTGGGGTTGTTTGAGGTTGTTTGTGATGGTTTTAGGTGCATTTAATGATTACAGTGGACTGTAAAAAGCGAATTCGTATAACGCGACGAAAAAATTGCGACTAGAGAGTCCCGTATAACGCCTAAGATAAATTTAACATTTTCACATATAGTATATATACGGCTTTTGTAGTCAAAGAGTTAAATGAGACTTGATTCCAAGTTATGCATGATTACGATCGAATTATGCTAGCAAGAAAAAGATGCAATTTCGAGAAAAAGAGAAAAAGATCGGGTAATGGGAATAGTTAAAGGGAAATTGATTTTTGTTCGCGGAGCTGATCCCTGTTTGATGGCCTTAAATGGGCTCCTTCATTTGAAAATTAATGAGGGGATAGCGAGCGGAAGTTTAAGTAGAAGGGAGTAATCGATTTCTGAAGTTCGATTCCGGAAAGTGGAGACGAAATCTCGTGAAAGAATTGGTTTGTAATTGAGGAAAAGTGAAAGTTACTATACTCTCAGGTAAACGAAACGTAACGAAAATAGATAAGACAGTGTAACTTTAAGATTGTAACTAAGATAATATCTAGATTAAATTTTAGCCTGCATTTTAGATCTAGTTACATTTCTTTTAGTATCAGATCTACTTACATCTACTAGTTTCCATTAAAAATTAATCCACATTTAATTCAGTTTTAATATAGATTGATCTAGTTTAAATGCATGAGTAATTTAGATTTAACACAGCACAAAACAATTCAAACACAATTAAAGTTCGAACTATTCTAACCTAGTTCGAGTGTTTAATTGCACTTAATGTAACTCAGCTTAAATTTAGCTGAGCTCCTTAATTTAACCCAATAAAATTTAGACCTAAAATATAGACAAAACTTTCAAGCCTGAAATAACTGCATATTTCATACAATTCATTCAGCATAATTAAAAGAAATAGAAAATATACGTTTGGTCACAGTAAATTTCTTAAATTTCAATTTTTATTAACAGAATTATCTTAAATTACCCTCTACTATGAAATGTACTAAAAATATACCCTAACTTATCATAATATTATTAATATTACCTGCTAAAAATCACAGTTACAATACAATTCTCACCTATAGTATGAGTCACCTGAGACTATAACCTGAGACATCTTCGAAACTGTTGATTATACCAAAAATTATTACAATCAAAAGTGTAACGGTGTCAAAAAATTCATGTATTAACATACTACGTTTATTGTTACCGAATATCGCGAATTCTTTCGATTTTTGTAACCATTTCTCACACGAGAAATGCATGTGGATTTCTGATATTCAGAAATCATGTATTCATTTTCCTTCGGAACATGTCGCAATCAAAAAGCTAATAAATTCGGTATAATGATATTAATAGACAAAGTAATATGAAAAACAATAAAGGTTTTAGAATAAAGTTTAAAAAAAAGAAACCATTGGAACATTAGGGACATATATCTTTATTTACTTTTGGTACGTACTGTACATAGTAAAATACGAAGCAAAACTTCCCTCAGTCTCACGACATACCTCTATCCACTCAGAATTTGAGATTTCGTTCAGCAGGATGCTGGAATTGCTAGGTACAGACATCGGTTCGTGTTATTCCACGGAGAAACCGAGATTTCTGATCTTCTCTACCCTATACATATATATCCAGACCCTCTGTTCATCTACTTTTTCCTATCCCTTATCATCCTAGTCCCTTTGTCTCTCCCTTTATTCCTCTCTCTTGAAGAAGCTTCTGTTCGACGTTGATTCGTGACATTTACGATTTCGTCGCGCGATATCAACGCTCGAGGAATCCAACAGGAACGTTCCTTGGATTCGGATAGGGATTCATGGGCAACAGACACGGAACGAGAATCATCACGTCGGAGACACGGTGATGTATGTGTAATAACATCGTCTGCCTCGATTCTTCATCTTTCTCTCCTGTTATCGAGGACGTTTGAAGCGAATGTCGCTGACAGAGGAACGTAGCAAGAATTGATCACTCTTTTCGTCGAATTTTCAGCTACCTCTGTCGGTGGAACTGTAATAACTTCGCTTTTGCGTTTCTTTGCAAGAATATTAAATACTATTATTGGCTCTCACATTGTTTATCTAAGTATCCGTTGAATTTATTAACCCTTTGCACTCCATTATCCCCTCTGAGAGGACATCAAAGTTTATTAGTGATTATAGGGAACCAACTTATTCTAGAACAACATTTAAAAAAATTCATGTTTCCCTGAAGTTTTCTGTTGAAATGGCAGAATAAATCAAATCAAAATATGATACAATTACTAAGATATATAAAAAAAAGTGAACCAAGTCCATCCACATCTTCAGTGGACAATAGACTGAATAGTAAACTACATATTCCCAATATGGGAAAAAGAAAACGGTCATTTGTGACCCCCATGGCGTTCAACGTGTTAAGGATTACAGTTGAAAAAGAAAATTACACAGATGGCGAAGAAAGTTAATGCAAAGATGCCAACAATTCAAAAGCTTCTTGCAAAAAATTGGAAAGATTTAGGTGTCTCAATAAAACATAACCTATTCGTTGCTAATTTATAATAATATCTGTAATATTTGCAACATTCTTTATTATTCCACAGACCCGTAACAAATGGGCGACGTTAGAAGCGCAGGATAATCGAAAATACCTCGTATCCCCGATGGCGAATAAATTTCGAGCGCTAAATCATAATCCGGCTGGAAGGATTACGGTCACGCTGTTTACCTGAAAGGAAGCGTTTTAGCGCAAGGGTCGGCGGAAATTTACGCGAATCGTGTCCCCCACGTCGATGGAAAAATCCTACCAACCCCGTTGGATTTATTCCGGCTCATTCACCTCGTAAAAATCCACCATTCGCTTCTCTCCTGTGTCGCGAAGCCTCGCGTATTTCCAGGCGAAACTTCGCAACCATAGCCGCGATAAAGAAAATACGTCGCGGAGAATTTATGGAGATATCGCGTTGAACGTGACGTGAGAAACGTTCAAATACCCGTTTTTAAAAAGTGTACAATTTCCTTGATGTTTCTGCAATGATCGCTTTGTAACAATAGCTGCATGTAAATATTTTTAACAAGTCTTTTGGAACTTTAATGGACGTTCAATCGCCATCTTAGTCTTCGTAGATTGCACAGCAGCGCCATCTCATCTATTCACTTCGAAAGATCACTCAAAATTGCTTTGAGAAATTGGCATTTCCGTCTTCTTCGTGTTTTTCGTTCATTTTAATACAGAAATAATAATGTAAATACATAAAAAGAAAAATATAAATAGAAAAAAATCAATGCATAGCGATGATAACAAGAACTAATAAAGTGTGACTGATTTAAATATTTAAAAGTGAGAAATTCTGTTTTTATATGTTCTTTTAACTTCTTTATTGTTGATTCTACGATCAAAACAATGAAAGAAGTAAAAAGAAGATAGAATAGAACCAACGAACGGCAAATTTCTACTACAAATTCTAATTTTCTCTGGATAAACGTTCTCTCGTTGCTCAAAAAATAAAAGAACTCGAAAGAAAGGATACATTAAAAATTCGAAATAAACAGAAAACAGTGAGGTGAAAAGATAGCAGAACAATAATTCCGAGAATGCATAGGAAAAATCATTAAACAACGAAAATGCTGGTTCTCTCGGATCAATCAACAGATGTTTGGGATTATTTAGAAAATCCGCGATGGATCGATGTGAAATATCGAAGCTGGTATGCGATACACTACACCGTTTTATCTACAAACACGAATAATTTCGGACGGGCCAGTAATTCGAAACAACCGGCGAGAAAGTAAAACTCTCTCTCTTCTTTTTTATACATTATGTACCTACATGCACACGTTTATCGAGTGCACTAGAAATGTATCATTGAAATGGGAAATAATCGAGATTCGAAACACGGATTTACCAATGCTAGAAGGATTTCATTCACGAGTTCGTGTCCCAACGATGAAAATAAACGCGGACGTGATTAAAGAACGATTGTTTCCGCGTGATATTCCATGGGAATTCGAGTTCTTCGTTCGTAGCTCGAGCAGGAAATTAAGTTCGCCACAAAAGCCGTAATTCGGGTTAAGATTAGAAACAATTAAAACTTCGCGGAATCGTTGGGTGCACGGACACGCGGCTAAATTGAGACACTGAGGCTTGGTTCTGTAATTATGCGTGCTCATTATGCGTTTGTGTGTAAATTAAAATGGCTGAACTTGCTGCTTTGAAGTTTCACACGAGTGTTGTTATTTATTCGTTGTTTTGATCTCATCTCGGTGTGACGTTGAAGTTAATTATAGCTTCATTATAAAAGTTTTGTAATTAGCGATGATCGTGTGTATACGGAGAAGAATTAATTATTCTGAGTGTTTGCACGGTACATTTTCATATTTTATTATGTCTTTTTCCCTTCGTTTTTCACATTTTTGTTTAATTAAATTACTAATTTCCACCGTGGAAAAATTCTCGTCGATAGTACAGATCACTCGTGTACTATTTCAAAGAATTCAAGCTTTCAAGCTCGTAGTGAGATGATTTACAGTATTTACAGTAATGAGATGAAACGAGACCTTCTCTTATTTCGAAAATTATTGCTACGTTTTCAACGAAATTATTGAAAATATTTTTAAATTACAAATTATACATTACAATTTTGATCTCATCTATTTTAATATGAAATATTTGACATCGGGGTTCATTCGGGACACTTCAAAGCATTTTTCATTTGCTGTACAAATATGCTACTTTCTGAAAACGATGATTTCTGAATAGCGATTTTTTAAAACGATCGTAGGAAGCCATTATCACGTGAAAATGAAGAATTACGACCTGTCTATTAGGACACTTACTCGTTTTGAACAAAATAATGATTAAAACATAGATACAATTCTCTAGCTTGATTTTATTGTTGATTTTGTAATATTTACCTAGTTTACGATAATTTCGGTATGTAAAATTAGAAATAAATATTTGTTACTTGAGTAAAAGTTTAAAAAAGAAACTGTGTACTTAAAATCTTCATTCGGTACATGTCGGGACATATTGTTCCCTTTGGATGTTCAGAACTATCAAAGAAATATATCTGGAACATTATGAAGAGTTTAGAAACACTTTAACAAGAGTTCTAGACTAAACAGAGATAAACATGGGAAGATGAAGTCGCTGGTTCTTCTTTATTTCAAGTTCGACAGTGCATGTAATCAATATGAGTAGTTCTAGAAAAGAATTATCCATTCGAAAACGTTCGAATATTATTATACCTCAGTACAATGTATAATAAGATCTTTATTATTTGTAAGTGAATCAGCGATGAATAGATAACTGATCGCTATAGAAATTCTGTAACAAATTCAGTGGTAAAGAGGTGTCACCGTCATTCCATGAGAAAAATTCAATATCGTCGAGCACGTTCAATTCAACAAACGACACGGCTGTCGTGAGCCGTGAAATATTTCTGGCCACGACATTGTCACGAGCCTTGCCATGTTATTAAGAACAGTCACGTCAGGAAGAAAGAATTGTAGAAACGTTGCTCTCTGGTCGAGGGTTGTTTCAGGTGTTCTTCATGGTGGTACGTGTGATTGAACGGTTATTCAGTGAAAGACGTGAATGGCGTCTGTTGGACGTTTATTTAGCTTGGTATTAACACGTCGTATAGTAGTGAAGATTATAACAGAGGTACAAAAAGATAAAAATCTTCTGGAGCAGAAAATCTCTCATTTAAGATACATCGGAGCAACTGAAAAAGATTTTAGAGAAAGCTTTACGTGAAATAACCATAGAAGAGTGTATAAATATCGCTAAAAGCTTTAAAAGCCGTTTCTACGCTTGCATTAAATGTAAAAGTGTTCATTTTGAACATACGTTATAATAAACTATCGCTTATTTGTATTATTAGTTAATTAAAAAAGGAAACATAAAAATTCATTTTGTAATTCAAGAAATTGGAAGCTTCGAAATTACTGCCAGTTATTTTAGATCACACAGTAGAGTAAAAATTTCGAATATTAGCATCCCTTCACGATTATTCTTTCTTCACAGTGAAACACTCCGATCTACATTTTTCCATTTTTATTTTTATTTTAAGGTTCCATTAAGTCTCTTACTTTTTTCCACCACAGAACTCTCTTTAGAAGTAATAGAGGATCGAACTGTACTTAACAAGTCGAGAATGTATCGTTGGCGAACGACATTTTGCGAGCCGTCAGATTCGCCAGGCGTCGTCCGTGGTAAGCGTGCTACGAACAGATAATGTCGAGGAAATTAGCTATCGGTACACCTGACCGATCCTTTATGTCGCGCTGGGATCACCGTAATTCTGCTGAATCCCTCTACAACACGTCAACCTACAATCTCACGGCGAACGAGTCAGTCGTGAGCTGGAAGTTAGATAAGAACGTGAACGATCACCGAATAATGCCCAGGACCATAAGTTTTACGATGTTGCCGCAGGAAGGGATGGGACGATACAAAAGCTTCCCTTTCCGCCTCCACTGAATGTGTTTCGTATTAATTCTCGGTGTATCGATCTTCCGCTAGATCCCTGGGATCATTTTCTCCTCTATTTTTACGGTACTGTTGGTGAATATTTTAGCTAGGAGAAGTGAAAAGCCGATTCTGATGGTGGCTTTCTAGCCGTTTGATTTTTTAACGTTTTAAACGAGTTCATTTTGAAAAATTATTTCAGACAGATTTTCAGAATCGAATCTTACTTATTCATTTATTTATGCAAATAAATATGTATATAATTGTAGAAAAAGTATTGAATTTTCTATTTAAAAAACTGAAGGTGAACCTAATATCTTAATAAAAAAAAGTAAGGTAATAAAAAATAAATTGGATCATTGTATATCCCTTCCTCTTCAATACACTGCAACTTTTATTTGAAAAATTTTTTTCGTACAACGAATAATTTACGAATTATCTGAAGTCATCGTGTTAGGAGACTTATATACAGAGTGTCCATTGTCCCGAACAGGAATTCGTTTATTGCATAATTTATAATTTCACGAGGAAAGTTTCGAGTCCCGTTGTAACGTTTACACACGCCAGGAGATAAAAATTCGAGGTGAACTTTTAATTTACATCTTCCGAAAAGGACAACTCGAGCTTCCTTGAACTTTTCAACTCAAACTCCCCATGGTTTTCTTCATTTTTTTTTTTTTTTTTTCACTGTTCTTCGTGTGTAAAAGAATTTCCAACGAGATATATAACGAATCGTTCTTCAACGTACGTGCAATTTTTCGAAACGAAAATTTCACCACGACGAAACGAAATTTTAAGTACGAAGTTTAAATGGAATTCCCTTGTTATCAGAGGAGAATAAGTTCTTGTTGGAACCACTGTTCCACCGATTTACCGGATCGTCCAATTTCCTGTTGCCCCTGATTCGCATTTCAAATTTGACGAAACTTCCATAGGAGGGTCCTCTTGATTGTAAGTCAACCTCTGATAAGAGAGACACGCGGAGAAAATTCAACTTCTCGGTCATGTTGGTCTTAAGGGATGCTTCATTAGCGACACTACGTGCCAGTGAAACGTAACTTTCTAGTCTTTGTTCCAATCTTACGTGGCTAGATGCGTGGCACGGAATTGTTTGTAGAATTACAATAAATTCTGGATTCGAATTGAAGTGACTTTATTGTTGGGAAAATTTTAAGGTTATAGAATCTTATGTCAATTTTTTCATTCATTTAGTAGCGGAATTTATCAACAATTTTAATACAATTTACATTTTAAATTTTTAACAAAATTAATACAATTTACCATTTCTTCGGTTCGCTGCATTTTTATTATTTTTAAGGATCAACTTAAATCTTTAATGTGTGTTTAATATATATTCTGATAGAGAATTAAAAGCTCCATGAATCATACAGATACAGATTTTATATATCAGTAAATAGGACACTTTTTAAGCTGACAAAAAAATTACCATTTCTGAAAAGTTATACGGGATATTAGGCGTTGCATGATCACGAAACTGCTCCAATTTCTAATTGGATAATTAGATTGGATAATTAGAATTAATTCTAAGTCCCATTTTTCTGCAATTTTCCCAGAAAGCGTCTTGAAGAGGGAAATGTGTTCGAATCTCGAAGAGGACCAGGATAAGAACAAGTCAGAACGTTTTCGAATTGCAACGTTTTCGAGCTTCAACTCTCTGGGGCATTTAAATATTACAAGAAAATTTTCAGAGTTTAATACACTTAACAAACATATACATTTTAGACAGATATATTAAGAATTTTACCTGGTCTAAATAACATTGTATAAGTTGAACATTATTACTGTTATTACATAAACTGTAAATATTGTTATTATCTAAATATAAAAATTGTGCTTCGAAATAAGAAAATTTATTAAGTGTAGAAATGAATTCTTTCCGATTTTTGGATACAAAGAAAATTTCATTTGAAAAGAATGAAAACAGATCAACCATAGAAATAATTTCCATTATTGCTAATAATTTTCTGTCATTTTTCTAGCAGTTTGCAAATATCATCGCGAATATTTCGATTTGAATGACTGTACTAATTATGCGATTCTTTATTTCTACACCTAATATTTGCTGTTTAATCAATTCCACGAATCTTGTAAGAGTAACAGAGTATAAAAAATAAATAAAAATTCAGAGTTCTCCAATAATCAGTTATTTCTAATTTTCTACTTCCTTTATTTTCTTAATTTCACCATTGACGCTTGCATATATACATTGTGCAAAGTGAATGATTATCAAACTTCAAAAGTTACCAATAATCGGCCATTTTATCTGAGGGAACATTCACGAACCGAAAAGTTCTCCTAGGTTGGACGATGGTGGGGATTTGTCGAGGACATCGAGGGTAGTTGCGATAAATTTAAATAATCCTCGGAGTCCCGCGATTTCATGGACTCGGTTTAGAACGCGCCAGTGTCAGGATTTACGACACGATCCTCGCAAATACACGTATACACTATTCTATTGCTCACCATTATGTAAACGCACGCCACATGTATGGCTTTGATCGATTTCGGAACAATAGACGTCGTTCACTAATTGGAGCTATTCTAATTATTCACTGTTGGAATAATCCCCCTTCGATAGGTCGGTAATCTGAGATTTTTCAAGCAGATCGTTCAAGCAAATTACTTTCGAACTTGTTAAACGTGTTACCGTCGCGAGTTTCTTGATTTTCCTATGAATTTCCGCCTTGTGAACTATCACCTGCCAAATTATTAGACACCGGAAACAGTTCGTGCGGTTTAAAATGCGGAATAAAATCGCGTTTCGCTAGAAGGATGAACCAAAATAAGGAAGCAATCCTGGCTTTAATGAGTCCTCGAAGGTAATCCTGAGTTCTGAGCGAACAGAGATTTACGAGCAAGTTGCCTAACTGAACTTCACCGTGCGCAAACTACCAACTCGTTTACGTGATCGTCTTTGCGCATACATGAATACTAAAGAGCGTACATGACGCAGAATAGCGGCAGACTTATGATTGCATACTTAGAAAATATGAAACGCTCGCTTGTTTCCAACGAAAGCCAATCGGAATCTACGACTATTCGTCGCTCTCTTGCCTGATTTTCCACTTGCTTCTGACAACTCTGCAGTATGGAAGTTTGCGTCCCTGAATATGACGATTCTCACGAAGATAGTAATTGTTCGAAGTGAATTCTGACGATAATAACGAATTATTAAAACGCCGTGAAGTATTCATCGAGTTTGAGTAAATAGATCGTAACAAGATTCGCGAAGTGTTTGATAAAATTCGTAGAAGTTGAAGAAAAATTTGAGAAAACAGGAATCGAACCGACGACATTCGGATTGACAAGCCTGAACGCTAAAACTCATAATCCAGGCGCTTTTTTCTTGATCTTTTCACTGTTATTGCTCCTTTTAATAGACACAGGAGCTATTTTTTATTTATGACATAAATTCATAATGAATCAATTCAGAATCTAAGATCCTACAGTATAAAGAGTAACAATACCTTTTTTATGTGAAAAGTTTATTTATACATTGTAGTTAATGTACAATAGGACCTCTTTTTATGTGATGTACACATAGTGGCCCATGTAACAGTAACATTATATAGCATAATCATATATTATCTTATATTTATTATGTACTACGATTATATTATTATTATTATTATTATTATAATTATTATTAGTAATAACTGCTATTATTTATACTATATAAAAGCTTAAAGGAAAAGAATTGATTAATAGAAGTTGGATAAAATTTCTCATACAGTACATATGATACTTCATACAGAATTCATAAGTTCACTATAATCCCAAACAGAAATGACGCAGCTGCACTGGTCACAGTTCCATAATCACGAAATTCCAATTTCACATGACAGTGTTCCTCCTCGTCCTAGACACTATGAGTAACACATATTGCAACTGTCCACAAATTTACCTACTCCACATTTTAATTAATCTAATATCTATTAACGTTACATACTCGAAAATACATTAAAGAAAAACTAGTAAATTCTAACAAACTTGTATTATCTTCGGGCATTCGTTGCTATTCCATGTTACCTTTACAATTTTGTGTTCAGTGAAAAGTATACTTGGTTCATAAATAATTAAGACCTAACCTGTTATATACCATATTTTTTATAGAACATATAGTAAACAGCGAAAGTGTTCATAAGAGTTTTGCAACAGTGTAGTTCGTCGTCAAGCCAATTATTCGCTTTGGAGCCATTTTTCTCCCATTTACCAACGATAATTCGCGAATGAATCGAATAAAATTCCAACGAGTTTTACGTGAAGGAGACACGAGGATCGACGAGTACTTGACGAGCTCAAGTCCGAGCCTATCAAGCGGATACGCAGCTCGTAGCAGCGTAACACGTCGAGCATACGCCCCTAGAATGGTGTTAGTGCAACGTCGAGAGGATTATGTCCTGTACCAGAAATGGTCAGGCTAGCGTACACACTATGCCCCTTCACCCTCTTCGCATTTTGCCCATCTATGTTTCATGCAAATGCGGCCTGATGCTGCTAATACCTCTGACGACCGGTATAATAGTTTTCCAAATGATCAAGCTTTTTGCGGCTACTATCGATCGTCTACTGTTGTGTTTCCATTTGAAACATCGACAGAGGATCCATCGAATTCACGTCGAATTTCAACAGAAAGCTACAAACTCAGGGAAGTATAACGAGAATGATGTGCCCATAGCAACGATTGATACTTGATACCCAGATAATTATTAGATCGTGAAATTGATACGCGTTGAGAATTGTGCAGCACGATGAGCCTGATTGCTTCTGACAGGAAGTTTCGAGTACAGGAAACAGGAGGATTTGATGTAGAGGGAGACGTGATAGTATTGGAGACTCTCTAAGGTTCAAGTTTCAGGATCCAAGTATAAATAACTCCATCTTTCATCGTCAAGTAGATTTATTAATATCTGATATCTTATGTTCTTGTAATGTTCTCGATATGGTGGATTATCATTGTAAAATTAGTTATGGTACCGTACCTATAATCCCCCATAGAGAGACCAAATTAGTTTATTACTAAGCAAGCTTGAGAATCTTTCGTGTCCCAAGAATATAATGTAATTTTTAACAACAACCTTCCCTTAGAAGGAACAATAAACTGAAACTCTCAAATTTAGACTCATCTCATACAAGCTAACCAATAGTACAAATAACCTAACCTATAAAAGCTGAAATGTGAGGCTTCCAAAAAGAATTGTTACAAAGGATATTACAATAACATTTTCGTTTAATTAGAACACTATTATAGAAGTAACAAACGATATAAGACAACGATATACACTTTTCTCAAATGTTGAAAAAAGAAGAAAAATCCAACACTAGTCGTTCACCATCGAATAAGTCACAGAGTAAATTCCCAAATTCTATGTAAAAATATTTTCACACAGAAAGATGCAACGTGTAAGTAGGTAACACATGTACGAACCATAAAACGAACGAAGGTATCTTGAGAATCATCGATTCGAACGATCGCCTTGGTAGAAACTTCTCCACGTTGAAGTTCATAATTATATTCTAACGGAGCAACTTCCCATGAAGTCCACTGTTCCATCGGGAAACTTTCCCATGGTAAAAGAAAATTTTACGCCCGAGGTACTATGCCGAGAGGCAGTATAATCGATCGATTCCAGATAAGCTACGCGATAAAGGGTTGCGCGTAGAGTAGAACAGGTGTGTTAAGTAATTAGCAGGTGCAAGTGTGTTAAGTTGGCACCGGTTTATCTACCAGTTCCTGTCTATCCTGTTAACAGCCTTCGTTAACTCGATTTTATTACGTTAAGTTGGCTAATTCGACCTGGACTAACCGGTTCAAGGGTTGCGTTAAAAGGAAACGATCCAAGCCATAATTCGTGAAGACTATGTACACGTAACTTTTGACGAATGTTGTTCCCCTTAAAGGGAAACAATTAGAATAAATTAAACTTCGAAGAATAGATACATTCTTTTCTGACATTTTTAGCAATAATAAAGTTAATAAATTTGCTAATCGTTAATTTAATACCGTACTGAATATAAAATATTATGAAATATGCACTTTAATTTATATTCAATAATACTAAAATTTGTGAATTATAAGTACAGTTGTAGGCAAAGTTAAAGATCCTTACACGTTCAATTCCTTGTAGTTAAACTTTAAGCAACGTGTGTCACTTTCTTAGAAATATACACTTAATCTGTTTTAAAAAGGAAAGGATTGCAGAAATTAATAATATATTTTGTAATTTTAAATTGGTTACACTCAGACTTTAAGTTTCTTTTAGAAATGCAATCTATTGTCGTCGTATTTTGATCATAATCTACGTCACAAGTAACTTTATATCATAAAACATAGGGTTAAAAGTGTATACTTAGTTTCAGATCTAATACGCCGTTGCATTTGTAAAAAAAAAAAAAAAAAAACGTTTGCATAAAAGGGAATTTAAAATGTGCTTTAATGGAACGATATAAATTAGCTGATAGCAAATTGCATTTGTCCAACTTTTACTAAGCAATCTGGCCCTCGAGAAAGTTTCGCGAATGCGTGTCTGACTATAGGCGGACCTGTACTACTTACTGTTTCTGCATTACCGTTTCTCTGACACTTTAATTAGATTTTCGTGTACTCTTCGCCTATTTGGTACTTTAAAAGCCACGGTGGTCCAAAATAGTTCTACAAAAGATAGAATAAAAATGCAGAGCACAAATTTATCAACAAATCTTAATCTGAAACCACTTTTCACGAGGTTCAAAACACTCCTTATTACATGGTTACCTTAACACCTTGAATACCACGCTAAATTTCCATGGCTTGCCTGTAAAGCCAACATAAATTTACATAATATTTAAGCATACATGTCACATATATAAATAAAACTATTTTTATGCTTTTTGCTCGTGCTACGTCATAGGATCGAATTTTCGTAAGCTCAAAATGTCGATTTTTCGTATTACGTCGATACGTCTCGTTTTCCACAGGTTTCCCTATTACGTCACCGTGTTTCTCAATGAATTTATATATCGTGTATCGTTCCACGGACGACTGGACACAATTTATCGCGGGATTTATCGTTTAATACTCCACGCGCGCGCGCGAGCAAGGGAGGCGAATAACTAAACGGTGAAATTATTCGAAATTACGTAGAACGTAATGTATATTTATGTGCATCGACGACACTTGTCCCCGCGAAATATTATTTACGTCGATGCCCGTTTAATTACTCTACGCGAATAATCATTCGTCCATGTCGCGTGAGGCTGATATGCGATTTATCGATGAAACTGCTGCAGTATGCTGTAATGGCGGTGGCTGAGACTCATTGTCCACTGAACTAGTAGATACTGGAGAACTTTGAGGAAATTATATTCAATGTACGAATTGTTACATCATGTATGTACAGTAATTAAGAGAAAGGAAATTTCCATTTACTATATTAAAATTTATTTCAAGCTGTATACTTTCAACGGAGAAAGGAAAATATAAATAATTTTTACACTGTTATATTCAAAAACGCAACATTTATTATCAGTGAGAAAGAAAAATATTTACATTCACTTGTTGACAATTGAGCGGTTAAAAATCGAATGGGTGATGAAACAGGGATAGAAAAGAGTGTGTTGTAACGTAGAATGGACGCTAGAGTAAATAAATAGAGATTGACATAACACCAAAAATTCTATAAGGACCTCCATTTTGAAAGTGATGACGAATATGGATAAGAAGGAGGTCAAAGAAGTCTGCAATCAGTTCAGGATCCAAACTTGAGAAGATCGTAGCATATTAGCGTAGTATATTGATATTTTCCTTCAACTTGAATCGTTTTCCTTTGTATAATTACTTTTCCGGATTTACTTCGACAGCTCTGTAGAATTACCATTGATAAATCCAGATAACGTATTTCTCGCATTAGATAGCTCGAAAAGAGCGATCTCGATGATTCTGCATACTTCTCACCGAAGAAACACCAAGATTTTCGCAGAAAAAGCATATCTCAGTTTGAAACCCCACGAAAACCAAGATATCGCCGGTTCTCCATATCAAACGTACTGTGGAGTGGTGAGAACACCAGAAAACGTGTTTCTTCGCATTAAATAGCTCGAAAAGAGCGATCTCCATGATTCTGCATACTTCTGACTGAAGTCTCACCAAGATTATCGTAGAAAATGCATATCTCAGCTTGAAACTACACGAAAACCAAGATATCTCCTGTACTACAGGTCAAACGTACTGTGGAGTGGTGAAAACACCAGAAAATAACCGTGAAATTAGCGAAACCGAAGAATCAATTCTGGAACAATCAATTCTCCATTACAAAAGCCTAATTTATCCAGTGATACAACGGTGCAAAATAAAACCGCGAGCAAGCTAATCTCCACTCAACAAATTACCCTCGATATCGAATTGTCTGCTACCGATGCGAATAAACGTGGTCCAAGGGAATCTAGAAAATCCCATCTCTCTACAAATCGAACAGACTATACTCTTTTTTTCCTTTTTCGAATTTCCAAAATATTTCCACACTATCCCCGTGTACAACAATCGCTCGATTATCCCAATTAAATTATTATTGGAGCAACGTTGATCGATACAACACAAACACGTATGAACCGAAAGGTTGTTTATTAATCGTGATAACAAAAGTCACATTGGCGAGGAACTTTTTTAATTGCATCGTTGGAAAATGTCCCTCCCCTTTTGGTTTCTGTCACGAGAATTTCGGAACTCATGTTCAATGGAACAGACAAATGAATATCGATCGTTATCGGTCCGTCGTGAAAATAAAGAACAATATAATCCAACAGGGGAAAATATTTTGATTATTGGCTCAATATAGATTGGCCTCGTTTGTCGACAATCTTTCACAATTTCTAACGAATATCGACTCAATGGAAACTACTGTTTCACAATATCAACAATCGAACGTCCCACGTACAATACAGGACAAAATGATAGCCCGTTCAATATTTCTGTTTATTTTTCAAACTATACACAAGAGAATACGCGTATATTTTGTCTACGCTATATAAAGTGACTCTCATTAATATTCGGACACACTTTAAAACAGTATAACTTTTATCAAATTGGACCAAACCAATTCTGTTCACGTGAGCAATTGGAATGAAACAGTTTTGAAAAATTCCAATTGCTTCCAATTACGAGGAATATAATAACCTTTTACAATTTTGTTATCTGAACTCATAATAAAAATGTAGAAAGTTTATTTTGTAGAAAAATCGATTTTCTTCTTGATTCGTTGACACGGTTTAACCAGACGAAATTCTACCGAAAGTTTCTAACGATCGGTAAAATTGAGTCTAAGTGTGAAAAGAGAGAGGAAAGAAGTACACAGCAGGTTCTCTAACTCGCTGTTTAACACGTCGCGAAACTTATTCGCTAGAAAGTTGAGCGCGTGACAGCGACAGTTTCCCCATTCTAGCAACCGAGCGTCTAATTCTTACGAAAGCTCGCTTGAACCTACGTCGACGGCCCTCTTAGGCTATAAATAATGTGCCTTCGAGCCGGGAGAATTGTACGACACTGGCAAATTGTTTCCCGCCGCAGTCGGTGGAAAGCTTTGTGAAATTACACCGAGGATTTCTGTGAAAATTATCAAGAAATTTAACTCAGCTTCTGCAAAGATCGATACAGTATTTGTTCAAATACTGGAGTATTAAAATGTGGTATTATTTAATTAAATAATACATCATGGGAACGTGGAGGAAATATGGAAGCTGAATAGTTAATTAAGTTAATAATATTGACGCTATTTAAATTTCTACTGTCGTGCAATTTCTACTTTCAAGACTGACTTGTGTATCATTTGCTTTTTTTCGTTATTACTAGAATCTCTCGATCGTGAGAAGCAAATGACATTAGCCCCTTTACTTATGATTTCTTTCACTGACTATACATCTAACCATCAGCTATTTTAGTACCATTTTACGTAAAAAAATGCCAATCTATTATATGTTAATTATAATTGGTAATATTCAGTCTTATTGTTTTATTAACGATACATTTTCATGCATAAGTGTTAGGATAGCTAGTATGTTTGTACAGAAAGTACTATGTAAGTAAAAATGCAGGTGTTCACGTTGTTAAATTGCAGCATTTCTCCTGAAAGTGGTAGATTTGTGAGAAAAATAGAAGACGACAAAGTTCATTTGTTTTTCGACTTGAATATATTTTTCAAATTTCCGATATGATGAATATATATTATATGAAAATGTTTACCCAAACAGATTCAACTGCTTATAATAATGTTTGATGTGACATAATCGAATAAGTTGAAAGAAGGAAACAAAAGAACAGTTCATGTAAGGTTTCCAAGAGAAATTTGGAAAATATCTAAAGTTGGTTGAATGATTGGTAGAAAATCATGAACAGTCGAGGTTCGAATAAACAGACAGTTTATTCGACGAATCTGAAAATGAAGCGAGTGACCCATTAATCGTGAACAGGCCAGCTAGAGACAAAGTTATAACCGTGGTCGTCAATTTGCTTTTCATTGACAGTGTCTGGTCTGAATTTAGTGAGCTGGGCGGAGACGGGAAACGAATCGCGGTTGACAATGATTAATCAGTAGGAAATGGATCAGTACACCTGCAATTATCATTTGCAATAACTGGTCAAATAATAAAACATGCTACGACTTTCTTCTTCAATTTGATGATAATTTCTCAGACATCGTACCTCACGATTATTTTAAAATATAAAATGAAAAGACAGGGATATAAGTGTAAAAACTGATTTTGAAAAAGGACATTAACTTAGAAACTGATTTTGAGAATATATCGATCAGAGAATAGGAAACAGCAAAATTATAAAATTTTTACTTTTCCGATTTCATTTAACAAATATATACAATCGACAGCGATAATACGAACTTCTATTTTTCTATAAATTTTCATCGAATTACGTATTTCAATCTTTCGAAAGAAAACAAATTTAATAAAACGGTAGTGTTACTAAATTGACGTAGAAAAGAAAATTCTGAAATCGTGAAACTTTGATAGTGTCGATGAAAATTGTGTATCACTTCCATTGTCTCAATGAGAACAGCCATAATCCTTCGATTAAGCATAGTATATCAACCAATTAATTTGTCATTAATTCGATTCACCGTAACAATAACCCCATAGCAACAGTATAACTTACTCGCTCGGCAAATTTACTTCCAGACCACTCCATCATTCATCCCTACGAGTTCATCAGGCAAACGACTGCACACAATGACTGTATACTACATAGTATAATACATCCATGCTACTGAAATTTCCTCCTATCAGTTTCACCTCGTCGTAACAATAATCAGCCACCGGGCAGTACAACTTACACTACGGCAAGTGAATTTACATCCTATAAATATCAACATCATGTACCACCATAAATTCGTCACTACGAACCAACATCATAACTCAATTGATACAATGACTAATGTTAGATTCTGGGTAAAGGGAATTGACAACACTTTTACTTGGAAGAAACTAACAATTTATTTACGCGGCAGTGAATACTGAATTCTGATTTTGGCTATGGGTTTCCGGAGGTTTTATAGATTAAATAACAGTAGGAACAACAGCCAAGGAACGATAATTGATACAATGACTAATGTTATGGAATTGACAACACTTTTACTTGAAAGAAACTAACAATTTATTTACGCGGCTGTGCACTCTGGCAGTGAATACTGAATTCTGATTTTGGCTATGGGTTTCCGGAGGTTTTATAGATTAAATAACAGTAGGGACAACGGTATGACTAAGGAAGGATGCGAAGTACAGGATGAGTAAGGAACTAGGAACCGAGATAAGGGTGTTTGTGTCAGGATGAGTCGAACGGTTGTTTGCGTGGTGATTAAACGTGTTGGTCATCCAACACCAATTTAAACACACAGGAGATACACGATCAAATACATATATCAACGATGGCAACGTTGTCTAGTGCAGATCTACAGATTTCCATTCACCGATCATCAAGACGATGCAATTCTAGAGTAGTTACCGTGCTTCCTAACGGGACACGAACAACTTCCGCTGGGAAAAGCGGATTCTGGCCTCTCGGTTTAACCTGTCTAGCCTCGACGACACCGAATCCCTCGACAAATACGCGGACGTCTCGTAAACTTTCGAAAGTTCCTGTTTAACTCCGTCGTAGATGGTCAACTTCGTCGTTCACTCTCGTGTACACGTATCCATGCGGAAATAGTTGGACAAGCGTAACTAAAAAATCGAATGGCGGCATTTCCAAGGGAAAAGGACAGAACCAACATCACATGTGGAAGATATTTGGATTAAAAGTGTCCTCGAGTAATTTTTATTGCAAAGAATACTATCGAACGACATGGTTTCTTTTAATTTCTAGGTTATTTGACCGTTTTAGGTTAGATTAGGAAAAAAGGTTATTGGGAATTCGAAATGAAGTGAATCTAGATGAAAATACACGTCGAATATATAGCAGAATATTTGTTTCGTTGATCAAAGTTCGTTTTAGAGGCACAAATTGAAGCTTTTAACTAGTCTATTGTACTTTATTTCTTCAAGTAGCTCAATGAAACTCTTGCAGAAGAAAATGTCAGAGAGGAAAGTTGTACTGTCCAAAAGGACAAATATTACGATGTAAGAAGATTTTCTGATTGATGTTATCTTCGTGGTTCTCTTTTTACTGTTTAAGATAACTGAATAAATGAGAAAAATGGAAATTGAATAAATATGCATCTTTAGAAGAAAGAAGCATATATCAAAAATAACCTAAACAGGTGCTAGTGTTATAAAGCGAAAATCTTAGTATGCCACCTTTTTCGAAGAACAAAGTTTACGATATACCAAACAAGTATTCACCGAAACTTTATATATTAAAGTATTTCTAGACCCAAAAGTTTCTTGAAAAATCGTTAAGGGTACTTATAAAAAATTACCCAACACACGAATACAACAGAGCCAATGGTAACTGTCTGAAACCATTTTGTAGATTCTTCTGCTTTTGAGGTAACAAGAAATCGTTAAGAAATCCTCTTATATCCAGCAATCTCTTCAATTATTCCATCCTTTCGTGATTTTTCCAATTACGTTAAGTGGATTCACATTGGTCGAGGATCTTCTGCGAAATTTTCCACGTCTCTCGAAAGCTTCGTCAGCGATTCGCAACAGCTTCACAAAAAAAGAAAGGAAAGAAAAAAGGAAAAAGGAAGAAAAACGGGAAGAAGAAGATCGCGTGAAGTTTGTTCGATCATTCGATGCTTTTCGACTTCTCCTCCGTTTCCTGTTACCGCACACACGGCCAAGAATTTCATGGTGAAAGTTCGACGATAGGATAGCCGGATAATTCGATTAAGAGTTTCTATGAGGAACTCACAGGAATCGCGCCAAACCGGAAGCCGCACCTCCGAGATCCACTGACAAGATTACCAGCAAATCCAATAACGATGAAACGCTCTTCCGCCACGTGCTTCTGACCGCTGCCACGTGTTCCTGAATATCTATCTGCAAACAAATGACTGTAAATGATGAATGTTGTGACCCAGATTAAACAAAAAAGAACTGACGAGATCGCAAAAGCTGAATATTGTTTCCACATGTGACACGTAGCATCGTGTTGCTGGAAAATAGACATGTGGTGGCATCTAGGCGTCGCATTTCGACCTAATCCTTATACTGATCGAAGATTTCTGAAAGTAGCTGTATCTAACATCGATGAGCTCAAAATCTGAGGAATATATGAGGCAGAGAATGAGAAAGAAGGCTTGTAGAAGAGGAAGAAGCAAGAAGAGAAGGAGAAAACGGAATACAGATTGAAAAATTAAGGAGAAGAAGGAGAAATTGAGGATGTGAAGAGATATGGAGGCAGAAGAGAAGAAGAAATAGCCAGTAAACGACGAGAAGGAGTGAAAATATTATAGGATTCGAGAAAAAATTTGAAGAACCAAGCGAGAATAGAACAATTTCTGAACTGACAAGCTGGAACTCTAAATCCCATAGCCAAAACGTCCTTTTCTTGATTTTCTCACTGTTAGTGCTCCTTTCATGAGTATGGATCTGATTTTACAATATGGAGAAGGACGAGGAGGAAGAAGAAAGAGAATGAGGCCAGCTACAGGAGAGAAGTGTGCGTGAAATAGAAGGAATGGAAGCGTGGAAGAGTGAAGGAAGAGAGGAGGACTAAAGGAATGAAGGAATCTCCTGTATTCTCCTTCATTACATTCTTTGTCATCTAGTTCTACATTGTTCTCATCCTCCTCTTTCTCCTGCTGCTGCTCCTCTTCCCTCTCTACGTCTTCTCCATCTTCTCCTCCACGGTTCTATTCATTCATCAAATTCACCATTTCTCTCTGGAACTACCTAGGAATTACCCAGGTTTCTCGACGAATTCTTGAACGAATAGAAAAGTAAAAAGTTCTGTTTTTCTGTCAGTTTTCACCCCATTACGTATTTCAATCTTTTGAAAGGAAAAAATGTAATAAAACGGTAGTGTTGCTAAATTGACCTAATTTCCCTTCCAACAAGGGAATTTTGATAACCTGAAATTTCGATCTTTTTGAAACTTTAAAGATTTGAACCTCAAAAGAAGTATTTTCTTTACGGTTTTTCGTTTCTTCGGAATTGAAACAGCCCTTGAATGAAGACAAGTGTTACACTATTCCCTTATACGTTTTAAAAACTGTAGTAAATGTCAAAGAATATTTATAATAAAAATTTGACAGTTTTTATTAAATCAATGAAAACTGTATGTTTAAATAAAGAGTCTCCTGCCACCGTTATTGTGAAAAATTTCGAATTTTCTGTCATATCGAAGAGAAAGGGTAAATGGATGCAGACAAATATGCTAATTTCTTAATACTCATCTTACTACCTTCAATTCCACGAATGCAACAGAAAAAACCTTAAAACCAACGCGAAAGATGACTAAAGTGGAGGCAAATGTAGGAAATATATAGAGAGAGCAACACGGTCAGTAATTGCGCGTCATTGTTGCGGAATTCAGCTTAATCCTTTAATCTGTCGGACGTGGCCGGTCGGTTTACACGTACGCGTTAATCCGCTAGGAAGTTTCTAGCGGCGAGCGTGTAAAAGCAGCTCGTAATTTGTAAGTGACACGAAGGACCTGCCCCTCGAGGACGTGGAGTCACGCGCGTGCGAACCAGGAAGCGGATACGTGTCGGCAGGATTAAACGCACGCCCAGCAGTGTAAATTATCCTGATCCTATCGATTCGTCAAAGAACGATCGAGCCTGTTCCACCGATCGATTGAATCTGGTCGATGCTAGATTATCGCTTAGCTCGATCGACGAACCATCGAAAGATGTCCCTCGTCTATGACGATAAATCGCCGTTAATCCTACACCATACACGACTAAACGTTCGAAAACTTTGTTCAGTGACACGGAATACGTTTGAAATTGACAATGCGTTATATGGTATTCGAGAAGTTACGATTTCTGAGGATTGGAATGCTTCGTAATTGACAGACGAATATCGACAAAGAGGAATATCTACCTCGTCAATTATGCACGTCAAATTAACAGATTGCAAGGCAAGACTTGTCATGGCAAGACTTCCAAGATTATCCAAACTTCTAAGATTTCCGAGACTTCGTAAGACTTTCAAGGCTATCAAGATTTCCAAGACTTTCGAGACTTTTGAAACTTTCAAGACTATCAAGGTTCCCAAGATTTTTCAGATTTTCAAGACTTTCAAGACTTCCAAGATTATTAAGATTTTCAAGACTATCAAGAGTTTCAAGATTATCAAGACTTTCAGGATTATCAGAACTTGAAAGATTTGAAAGACTATCAAGAGTTTCAAGATTATCAGGATTATCAGAACTTTGAAGACTTGAAAGACTATCAAGAGTTTCAAGATTATCAAGACTTTCAGGATTATCAGAACTTGAAAGATTTGAAAGACTATCAAGACTTTCAAGACTTTCAAGGATTCTAAGCTTCCACTCATATTCGAAGTGATACGAAATTTTCATCCTAAGTATTACCTGTTTCAGATCCCATAATTACTCATTACTAAAAATTCATAAATGTATTCATAACTCCCAAATAATTCGTTTTTTCACGATATTAATATTAATATACTCGACTAATTCAAAGAAACAAAAAATTGACTGATTGGTTTAATTTTGTATCAACGTCACGTCTATGTTACTACGGTTCTTAGCAGTATTTGTAACGAAAGAGTCAATTTGCTGTATATATTACATTATCTTACAGTATATGGTGCATTCTGAGAACGAAGAAGGGATAGAAACAGATATGGATAGTTTAAGCTGCTTGTTACAGCGAAATTCTAGGAGAAAATCGACGTTAGTAGCCAGATATCGTATCGGTTCCAGAGAGTTGCGAATAAATTTTAGTCCGCTGTCTTGAATACTGCTTTGTCGAGTGTCTGCTTTAGCATTCTATGCAGGATACTCGCCGTGTTCTTCTTATTCTCTGTACGATTTGTGACAGATTTTGCCGTATACGTATTAATCCATGTAGATACATCGAGTTTCGATGATATCGAATTGCAATGGAAATACATTCAACAGAGAAATCTGAATTTCTGTTTAAGATTAGTAATTTCACTATTTCTAAAATTCTTTCAAATCTCGAAGTACAATTTTCTACTAATTTTTCTATCGATCTAAATTTAATTATATATATAATAGGAGCGATCTAATATCTTCTTTTTTCGAATTTTGAATTTTAGTAACAGACACGATCAATTCCACGTCGATCAAATACTCTTTTCCACTTGTACAGTAATTACTGAACAGTCTTGAAGTTTGAAATCCTATCTTTAACATGGTCTGTGTATCACGTGGCTCTCTCGTATCGAGTGTGTAGATCGAAGCACACGTAAGCTTTAGGATCGACGGCAACTTTCAATCTGTCTTCGCCAAGTTTAAATGCCAACCTGCCAGGGATTCCAGTTACCAAAGTTCCAGAAGTAAACAACCATTGTTTACACGGGAAGCTTGAAAGCGTTAGACAATGGATTCATGGAGATAGCTCGCACATCGTCGCCTCTTCTAAAAGTTCGAAAGCTGTGGTCTTCTGTTGAAACGAATTCTCCCTCCTCTTATCGTTCGTCGTAGAAATTAAGAGATGTGAAATACATTGAAAAACAATTCTTTCTTCCAATCGAAATTTCGAATCGAAGGAACCAATTATTTATCCGATATAACTCTTTTATTATTCTTTCTTTTTTTAATATTCAATAACGTCGATTAATTGTTGATCAAATCCGACAGATAATTCTAAGATTTCAACAACCAGAATTTACCAAATCATTGTTATATTTAATATTATATTATAATATTACATTATAATATTATATTCGTTCCCTGCCAAACTGTATTTCACGAAGTTATTCTATAAGGTTTAACAAATCTTATTTATTAATACACTTAACATATCACATATTTGCGAAATTTGCTTATTTTTTTCTACTTCAGTATACAGTAAATTTATTTTTGGTATTTTTAAATCTTTCAAAAATAATTTGCATATTATACCATCGTCCCTTGTTAGTACCATCGTTCGAAGTCTCTATCGATCAACGTGACGTAACACGTCAGGTTACTCGAGAGTGGGGGAAGCTCTCGACCTTGCGTAAAAATAATTTAATCCGAGCAATAGAATAACCAGAGTCACGTTGAGAACACAGAACGTGGATATATTCCAATTGGCATACCGTAAAACGGTGTTGCACAAGATTTCCTCGATGATTGCACGATCGGAAGAAATCGAGCCTGAGGCGGAAATACGCCGTATAAGGACCTCTACAATCTCCTTTCGACGATTCGAGCAATCCAAAGAACGAGCAGACGAGAGGGAGAAGCTATTAGACCGATGACGAGACACACTGCTCGAAGCAATCTTCGTCGTTGGTGTGATGGAGCGCGATGGCCGCTTAAGAGCTACGCGGATATGCGATTTCTATGCTAGATTCTGCATGTGAGGACTTCGAGAGATTGGGATTTCAGTATCACGGTTTATTTTTCCTAGATAAATCCACTGGGAATGTGGTTGATCTGAAATTGGTGGCTGAATACTATTGGAATTTTTACGGGAAAGAAAAAGTGGACATTTATAATTTGATATTTGTAAAAACGAATAAAACTGGTTATTCATTCCTGAAACGATGGAAAATTCAAAATAACATTTATAAAAGTCATATTTCTGATACGTCAAATGTACCCAAAGGATTAAAGCAGTAACGAAATCGTTCGTCGTTTATTCAAAAGCTAAAGTAAATCTAAATCGGCGCAGGAAGTATAGTTTTACAATGTCGTGAAACAAGTGGACAGGCCGCCGCCTCGAGTGGGTTAGGCTAGCTGTGATGAAAGGATGACAAGCGGCGTCGTTAATGGAATTCCGTAGTTTCACGTGGAATGGTTGCGACGAGTGAATCAAAGCGGCCGTGAGGCCGCTCGTTGACATGACAATTGTTGATGCCAATCATCAATGCATGAATCACGGACAATCCACTTTACCATCCCGTCGTCGTCTCCTCGTTGGTCCTAGTATTCGTCGTCGGCGTGTTACGTTGGGCATCGTTACGCGTTGCCGTCACGTTACGGAAAGTTCAATATCGATCCTCCATGTAGATTCGTTGCGTGCATTATACTCTGACTATTTAGCTGACCGAGTTTATAACATGAATTCCAAGCGACGTTACTTTTGACGAAGATCTTTCCCCTTTTTCTCTAATATAGAATATGTCACTCAGCTCACTTCTTGTTAAGAAGTGAAACGATGAACTGTGATGGTAAAGTATGCTGCTAAAATGTAACGCTTTAGTTCACTCATTCTCTGCTACGTAACGCTAGTGTCGCTATGACTCGTGTAATAAATCTCGTGGCGTATACGGCAAACGTTGGAACTATTTTTGAATTGGCGGAGGGAAGAGATTATAAGTTGTTGATAATATTCTGTGGAAATTTCAACTGAAATCTTCGAACAGACGAATGTACGGATTTTCAGTGCTTGATGAAAGAAACGTTTATCAACACCAACCTGATCTTTCATTACACAAAGCGCGGGAAAATGCGATTTTCCTTCGACTATTATTAGTAGCAGTTGTGAAGCACTATTAGTAGCTATTAGTAACAGTTACATAGTAACAATAGTATGTAACAACAGTAGTACGTCGTAATAGTAATGTTAGTACACAACAATAGTTGTGTGAAGTGCATACTGCATAGTAGTAGTGATGGTGGTAGTAGTAGTACATATTGCATAATACATAATGCATTGTAGTAGTAGTAGTGTAGTAGTAATAGACCGTAGTGTACAATGTGTAACATTTTGAACTACACAATTTGGCGGTTGGTTATGACGCGGGTCTTTGTTAATTTAAACACGCGTCCGCGACCTCTGTAATTCCGAATCGCGCGGAAATTGTAGACAGCAGCAGAACAGGAAATTTGACGGCCAGCTGAATTGAATAGCGTCGCTAATCAAAAGGAACGCGCTGTGGCGATTTTATCAAATTAATCGTCGAAACGATCGTTCGATGTGATATATCATCTGAAGACGAATAAAGTGCAATTTTAAAGTGTAATTAGAATGTAAACTTTCGTTCATATGTATCTCTATTTGATTGCTAATAAATAGCTTATTCAGAAAATTTATTTTTATTTAACATTCGGTTATTTTGGACACCCATTGTTTCGTTATATCAAGGTTTCACTGTATTAACAGATTCGTTGCAAACAAACGATATTAGAAAACAGTTAATTAAATTATTGTTCCAATATTATCGTTGTATAAGCATTGAAAAAGAAAAGAAAACGTTCATATCCGATTAAACAGAAACTCATAAACGCATCTGTCCGCGCGTCACTGTCCACCATTTAACCAAAGTGGTATTAAACGATTTGATAACGGAATAAGCGTTAAGTTGGTAGATATCTATCCAAATCGAATAGTAATTATCGAAATAATTATAATATTCGACACAGGATTAAATCGATTTAATTGCACCATCGTTTCAAAAATTTTGCTGATTAATTGTATCGGTACAAGAGCAACCGGCGGAATAATACGAATCTATTAAAACAGAAAGCTTATTAAAATCAGAGAAGTTTTATATACCGTATAAAATGAGAAAAACGAAGAATAAAACCGGTATTTCTTTCATTGAGATACCTTTAACAACTTTCAATGATCTATACGATGAAATTCCATAATGAATAGCGGTGTTAAAATGTTGACACTGCAGAGGCTGCGAATCGATACGCGAACGCGGATTAATTTCGCGTTAAAAGATCCTGCCTTGCTGTGGCAAGTACAAGATGAAAGGCAAACATTCCATGGATAAGCCATATTGAAAACAACCACCACGATACCACGTGAAATTGCTGTTACACTGAATGAAGATATTAAACGATAAAAAAGCGATAAATGTATAAAGAAAAAAAAAGAGGAAATAAAATCTGAAGGAAAGAATGAAACGAATCAAAACGTTAAATGGAGGCTTGCAATTTTATATTTGGAGGATTGTAATTATAATAACCGCCCATGAGTATTTATCATTTTTAATTACCTACAATCTTTCGTGGAATTAATTATATATTGTTGTGTGAAAAGTTTGCTCGTATTTTGTCAATATAGGTTCATTAATTAGCGAAATGAATGTGAATGGAGTATAATTATCTATTAAAGATACTTCGCTCAGATGAATAAACATGAGCTAATCGAATCTATTGATTGTCAGTTAGGAGAAAAGTTCGTTTCATGGAAAGTTTGCTCAGATTTTGTTAAATTTATTAATTAGTAGAATGGACGCGGATGAGTAATAATTTTTTATCAAGACAAATAAACGCGAAGCATTCGAATCGATCGTAAATACAAACCTGAAGTTTTAATTAGCTGTATTAAAATGAAAAAGTAAGATAGAAGCAGGTGAGTACGTATCCTCGTAAATTTCATTGTTCTCGTAATAATGTCTACGGGTAAAGTACTTCATAGCTAAGAATTTCGTGGATTTCTTCGAGGATCTGTACGCTTAATAACTGCGAATCCTCGAATTAATCAAGAAAAGCTTCGTTTTATCACCTGACAACGTAATAAGCCTAAAAAATGGATGACAAAGTACAGTTTTAGCTTACTGTATTATGCAATCTTAAAGACTACATGCGTTTAAGTCTCTTAACTCATGGAATTTAAAACAATGTATCTTTCAACGTTACGAAAGAAGTTTCTTTCAATATTCTTCGAAGAAAATTACCATTGTTTTCTATATTTTTAAACATCTGTATTTCAAACAAATTAAAAGAACCATAAAAAGATCCAATCTGCTTGCACCATACGAAACCTAATCCCCTTGCTTCTGTCAACGTTCACCCCTATCTTCTACCACACGTTCTCAATTCGAAGAAAAGCTCGTATTCTCAGGACGATCGAATCGCGAATCGTCGTTGAAACGAGATGTAAATTCGAGATTGCGAGCGGCGGCCGAATTTCGAGCAGAGAAAGTGTTCATTCGTTCGCTCATGCGAGGGAACGAGAATCTGAAAGGGATGGATAAGGATGGCTAGGCGATGGAATTTCAAGAGAAAGATAAAACCTGACCTTCCTTTCCGTTCCTAGGAAAGCCACTTCACCGCGTCAGCTCGGGGACCCTCTCTAGGACGTTGCATCGGAAGAGTGCAATTCCGCTCCGGTCTTCTTAATCGAGCCTGTCCCGTTCCACGTGGCCGAGTCTTCTCTTTCCCCTTTCTCTGCCTCTCTCCACGTCCTTTCTTTCTCTGCTTTCTCTTTTTCTCGTTTCATTCTCATTTTTCCGCTCTCTTTCGCGCACTCTCTCTCTCTCTCTCGCTCTCTCGCTTATTTTCCGCTCACTCTCTTACTCTTACTGTCTCCCATTCTCTCTTCAATTTCTCCTCTCTGTCTCTCACTTTACCGCTCTCTCCCTCCTCTCATCCTTAATTTCTCTACTTTCCCTCTTCCTCTCCTTCATTGCTCTCCTTTCCTCTTTCTTTCATCTCTCTCCAGTCTCTCCTCTCCCTCCTTTCACCCTTCTTCTTTCTCTCTTTTTCTTTCCTTTCACTTTCTTACCTTTTCTCTTTCTCATCTCTCTTCAATTTCACCTCTCCCTCTTTTCTCCTTTCTCTCTTTCATCCTTTCTTTCTGTGTTTGTCTCTCTTCCTCTCATTTCCATCCCCTTGCTTTTCTACCTTTCTATACTATCTGCTTTCTCTCTCTCTCTCTCTCTCTCTCTACTCTGTCTTTCTCTTGCTAACAGAACCGAATCACAGGAATAATCTCGACCAGGCAGTCGCGTAATCTGACTTGACAAAGCGAGCTATCCTCACAGCCGTGATTTTTCAATTTAATTCGTTCCACTCGACGGGACCTCGAGCAGGATAGTTGGCCGGGTTTTTCGCCCTTTTTCTTTTTCTATTCGCATTTTCCTTTTTGCGACAGTTTTTCGTGCTCTCTGTAGTTCGGACTGTTTATCGCGGCGAATGAAACTAGTGCTTCATTGTGTTCAAATTTCGTCTGTTTCTTTTAACTACTGTTTCAGTATTTAAATGTGTGTGTTAATTTCTCGTGTAGAGATTACTTGTTTGCGATAATTGAAACACTGTTCCTTTTCTATCGTTTTTGTTGTATCTATTGTTGTATTAATTGCACTAGATTTTCGTTTTGACGATCCTGAAACATTTTCTCATGTGTTAGATTCCGAGCGAAGGAAATTGACGACACTTTTTAAAAGAAACTTTATTTGTACGGCTATGATCTGCACTCTGGCAATGTATATTGAATACCACTTTTCCAACTTCTTTTGTCATGCAACCATACAATATTATGCAATCTCCGGCACATTTGATTGCAGCTGTTGTATTATCTTTTTTAAATTCGTACGCTGAAAAGACTAAATTTTCCCGGCGAGAAATCCTCGAAAAAGTCGAAGAATAGCTAACGAATTCTCAAAAATAACATTTCTTCGCGATCGTGTCATAAACTGTACGAAAAGAATTCGAGCGTATTGTTTCGTTGTGGATGAAACAAACATTTCTATCCATACTTCTTCCTCTCTCTTTTTCCCCTACATAGAAAGAGAGAGACTTACAGCTGGATGAGGTTGAAATACCATAGATCGCTAAGTTTCATGAGAAAAAAGACGAATTAAAAAGAAAAAAGAAAGAGAAAGAGAAGATATTCAATCGAAGAAGCAGAACAGTCAACACATTCTGCTCCAAATGATCCATCTCTAGGATGAAACAACTCCATGCTTCTCCCTCTGTCTATATGAGAAGGAACAAGCATACACCAGTGAGATGTGGTCGATACAGAAATCGTTGCCTGGCTGAACCGTGCAATTCCTCATATCCTGTATTCCCAAGGGATACAGTCTCGAGTAAACACAACGTAACCAGCTGTAAGCGTATGCAGACACTGCGTGACGTTTCTTTCCTTTTCGAGGATGACGTCGCGTCGTTCTCAATTTTCTTTCCGCTACCTCTGGATCCCGGCCGTGTTTATTTTCCCTCTGAACGTAGAGAAAGCGCAGCGATTGCATTCGTTAGTTTGGAGAATGTAGGAATAGGAAGGAAGTTGAAGGAATCTCGATGACTACGATAACAGTTTCTCTTAGCTGAGACCTTTCACCTTTCACGTTTTCCTTTTCTTTATTTTTCTTTTTTTTTTTTTTTTTTCGGTTAACGTCCCAGTTTTCGAACTTTCACCACGAGCGACAAGTTTTCTTTGAAATTCGACCTTCTCGGTTGCTGTATCTCTCTCTCTCTCTCTCTCTCTCCTTTTTTTATTAATTTACTAACGAATTTTCAATTGATCGAAACATAAGGATGTTCTAAAATATTATAAATAAAAGGTTCACACTAAATTATATGCAAATTGCGTGATTTTTCGATTTTTTCTGAAAATCGTTTTACATCACTTTCAAAATAAGCAATTCATGTATCAGCAAAAGTGGTATCAATAAATGGAATCATTTGCAATAATTGTCGGATACGTATAAATGAGAATTTTCATTAAAAAATTTGAAATTTAATTTAAAATAGAAATTTTATGAGCAAATGTTTAAATCGATCATTTCAACCGCTTGGTATGTTTAGTGTTAAAGGTGTTTCGAGATGCAAAAGTGAATGTGAAAGGAAATTAAGATAGTAGAACGTTTATAAACGAATAAAATAAGACTCGTAAAATGCAGATGTGTAATTTGTATGTTAAATGTGACGATTCAGATAGTTAAATGAGTAAATACTGTTAATTCGTTGACAAATCTTTGAAAACATGATTGAAATGGACAGAATAATAATCATAATCTTTATAAAAAAATTTCTAATAGTAGTATTAGAAATTTAACAAGGGTGAATAGTAATAGTTCAGTAACATTCACTCGATTAGAAGAAATAATAATTCCTGAATATCTTTCGAACACTTTTATACAGAATATTACTTCTTTTACTTGTAAAAGTTACTGAATTTTACTTTTCTCGAGGAAAACTGTTCAACCATTTTTCGTTCTCGTTTAATCACAGGCTGGCTGCAATGGTGTCGTTGTTCGATCAAGCTAAAGAGTATTTTTATTAAAATTTCGCTTTGTGTCAGATATTCCTTGGTAACAACACTTCAAAGTTGGCATTGTAATTTTCATTGTAATTTTCTGAAATGCTTTGTTGTCGCAGGAGCTGCCTTTTCACTTTGAAGCCAGACCAATGAATGGGTAAGGAAAACAGGAAACACGTTCTTTGAACCACCAACGAGTTTTGTAACCGCACCCATTCAAATAAAACCCTCTCGACTCCTAATTCTTTATTTCTATAGACGAAATTTACCTTGCAAAATCATCCGCGAACAACATTCTCTGACAAATAGGCCACGTATTCGGTGTCATGTCGAATTAATCTGAAATTCCTCAGAGAAATAGAATATTTCAACATCTTCGTTTAAACTATTCGAAAAATATAGAAAATTCTATTTAAAATTATTCATTACTAGACAGTGGATGTTTATGCAATTATGATACATTAAAATATGTAAAATATATGAAAAGTATTTTATTAATTTTTTTATTTTGTTGTACCATTAAATTATCACCAGGTAATTTCTTAATAATCATTATCAATACTTATCTTTCCCATCGGGAAGTAAAATTATAGTAAACCATCATTTGTTTTTTCTCATAAATCAGGAAAAATTAGATTAGAGATTGTTAATTGTATTTTTACAAAGATCGATGTTGTTTTTAAGAAAAAAGGTTATCGAAATGAAAGAACTTGGAGAATCACCGAACCTTGAAAAGTCTACTTGAAAATCTTGACCTTTCCTCTAAAAATCCTCCTTATTAAAGAAAGTACAAGTAATAAAAAACTGGGAAATTTCTCAGGATAACCAGATCGGCAACGTAATTGAAAGCTCGATAGTTTCGGTTGGTGGTAGAGTAACTTCTTCACTTTCTATCGAGAATTTCTCAAAACGGATCGCTTGACCAGCTCGAGTTTCGTCTGTAATGTCGTTCAAAGAACGAACTTCGTAGTTACCGCCTATTGATACTGTTGAATCACTGCACCAGAGGCTTCTGTACTCGTCCATAGAAGCAAGAGACGATCGTCTTCGACGTTGAATCTCTCCGACCGAATAGAGTCATTGGATCGTGCACTTAGCGAAGATTTACAAATTAACTCGTCCGTCTGCCCGCTGAAACAGCTCAACTCTAGGAGTCGAATGGATAAGGATGCCTCTTGAAAAAGGATCTCAGAGAGACAGACAGACAGAGGGAGAGAGAGAGAGAGAGAGAACTGGAGAGATAGAGAACTGGAGAGTGAGAGAACTAGAGAGTGAGAGAATTGGAGCGAGAATTGGGAGAGTATAATTTTTATGCATTTCTGGTCGGATAACACGATGTTTACCATATACCCGTGATAAATCTTGCACCTGTGTAATTCACAAAGGAACAGAAGGAAATCGATAAACATTATTTTCATCAGGACATCGTGTTCAATATGAAAATTCCATCGATAGGAAATAATTCAACATCGAGTTGTTTTTCTCTTTTTATATCTGGTATTGGTGCAAATTTCAAGATGATACAGATATCGGTTTTCTCGTTCGGTCTTTTTTTTTCATTTTTTTTTGAAATGCAAATCGAATTTACATACGCGACAAAGATAAAAGCGTACGAATATGGAAAATAAATTGGACTAGCTGCAAAAATTTCGACTCATTATTTTACACTCTATCGTGTCGAATTATTGTTGAATTTCTGAAACAGCCTTCTTTACACTTGTAGACCTCGTTGTTATATACCAAAAATGTCTAAAATACTGTTGGTCCTCAGGGACTGACGTCATCTAAACGGAAAGTTCAGTGTCAGTCCCTGGGGACTGACGCCGCGTATAACGTTGATTAAATATCAATTAGCGACTTCTATCGCGTTCTTAGTCGCAACGATTCGAGTGTTAATCGTGGCCATCTGATGAATATCGATCGACACACGATTATCTCCACTTATCATCGACCTATCAACTAAACAATAAAGTCAGCTGTTCTTAGTAAAGTTTACGTGCAACGTATCGAAGAAGTATCTCCGTTTCCTGGGGAACAATTAGAAATTCTTAGCCTTTGATATCACAGGATCTAAGTACTATAACATACCGTGCATAATTCTTCGCGAAACAGTGACGAACAAAAAGGTACTAGACGAGCAGTTACTTTAGAAAAACACTTGTCTGCAATATAAGAATTTTTAAGTAACACGACTGCTTCATAATAAAGTCATATCGTGGCCATTATCTCGGTGGAAACTTTACGTGCATAGCTTTTACGAACTTCTCTCAGGTGCTTTTAAGACAAGCAGAAGTGCCCATAAAGATGGATAGATAAAATTATGAACGTACGAAGCCGTTCCACGTTTGCATATAACGGCGGAGCGATGCGTTTCGCGATAAATTCGCGAGAATCGCCGAAAAGAAAAATTCCCACTTCCATCCCTCGAAGGAAAGAGCTGAATTAACTTTTCTCGAAACAAAGTGCTGCTTGAATCTCCGAATTTATCGTAGATTATGAATTTAGTAAACAGTTCGTTTATTTATTTACTTATTGTGACTTTATTTCTCGATCGAATTATTTAAAGAGATACATCACTTCGACGAGGTTTCTAGAACTGAAGTTTTAGGAATTTTGTTCTACAGGTAATTTTATTAATAAATGAAAAGTTTCCATTTTTGTTTTTTCGGAGGATGCAAATATAACTTTCAGCTTTTTCTCTGTATTTTTTCTTGAGAAGTAAAAATGTTGAAAAATGGAGGATTTATAGCGAAACGTTTGAAATAAAATATTCTTTTTGATATATAAATCGAAATGTATTACCCACGATGTATCTTACGATTTTCTTGATATTTCAGCTACTTAATTTTTTAGAAACGTTTGAAGTTGTTCTTTTTTTCCCCCAACAACCAATCCGCGTGCCTCATCCCCCATCACTGCTCTTAGTATACGTTATTTAAGGGTAGATTTCGACGAAAATCAGAAGAAATTAAACCAATACCATGAACAAATCGTATCGTATCGTAACAATATCACTAATCGTCTCAACTAGGTTTAAAATTATTAAATTAAAACTAAGCCAGAGTGTTCGTGAATTGTACGCAACGCTTAAAAAATAATATAGCACAGTTATAGTTTTTATACTAATTTAGTACAGTGTTTAGGAGTTTTAATAAATATTTTGGTGAAAAAAGAAAAAAAGAAACAGAATCTCGGTTCCTTGCATAATTCCACAAAAATGAAAAAGTATAAATTCGTTTTAAGCTACCATTGTGTGGTCTAATAGTAATATTTGTTTGAATTTAAACGAAAAACAAAGAAAGAAATGATTTTCATTTTTACTTGAAAGTTTAACACATTTACATCCTTCTAATATATCGTTCTTCGTGTTCACACTCGAACAGCGACATTTCATTTTCATTCGTGTAATATAATTTCGCAATTCTCCTAAAGATTTCCTCGGAATACGAAAGACTCCGACAATTAACGTTGGAAGAAAAAGAACGGTATTTCATAAGTATCTATTAAGAGGCGAGAGTATTCTAGAACTTCTCGTTCAGCAGTCTCGAAGTGTAGACTGGAGAACAATAATTGTTAATGGATTGTTTTATACGAGTACTTATAATTCTTGATGAAACTTTCTGCCGTAGTTTTGCTGCCTTTATAACTCTTAATATTATTTCTTCCATAAAGTGTACGTAATATTTACCTAACCTAACCTAACTTAACCTAACCTAAAGCATTACATATCTAACAAAATTCAACGAAATTTAATAAGCAGTGGAAGAAATGAACTGTTGCAAACTGTTGTCGTTGAAACAATTGCAAATATATCAAGTACATTTTTCTTTTTTAAATTAAATGGAATACGGAGGACTTAATTTCTTGAAATGTATCAAGTTTTTACGGACTCTCGTTTCTTTTGAATAAATTGAATTCTTAATCACATAGAGAGTAAAAATAAAAACACTATAATTAATTTTGCAACTCGGCAGAAACGCCAAAAATTTAGTTGATATTTAAGAAATTATCATATATCTGTTCGAATGCTTGAAAATGTGACGAGACTTCACTATCCAGTGGAATTTTGTAATTCCTTAATTGTTAATTAACTTATTAATCTATTAACTAACATTAACAATATAATTTGATTTATTTAAAGAACACGTTGACGAATAAAAAGAGAAAGTTTCACTCGGAAAGGAGGATTATTTTAAAAGTTATGGACATAGTCCCGAAGCTCCTTGCACCATTCATACTTATCGTCAGACAAGTTATTTTATGAGAAAAAGGAGAAGTTAAAGTTAACAATTTGATAGGATATCTTTTCATCCTCTCCTGGGCTCCATAATGTTAACAAACGTTCGAACAATTCTCCAAACTTCTTTAACTGTACCTCGGAGCTATCTATTCAAACAGCAACGATCACTATCGAACTGTTCGAATTAAATCATCGTTTCTCTCATATCCAAGGCACAAAACGGATTCAAAGGAAAGTTTTCCGCGCAGGAAGAGACTTCCGTTGAAACTTTCGATCACCACCAACATATATATATATATGTACTTACGTTACACGTACACAGGTATAAGAATAGAAGAACGGGTACGGAAGGAAACGCACGTGGAAAAGGGTGAATTTCCTGTGGAAAGTTTGAGCGTAAGGATCTCTTACTGGTGCTAAGGGGTGAAATATTGAATCTCTCGAGGCCAGAGAAAGAAATGTAACTCGCATTTTCGTTTTCCTGCTTCCACGAAGGGCCGCGGGCTCTTCCACTTCCGCCTTCACCTTCTGCCACGTACGAAGAAGTATGGCCGCATATAGATCGCGATGGTGGTCCTCGTCATACGTGCCCAACATACTCTTTCCAAGTTTATGACAGCTTGTCCATGTATCCACGGATGGTTTATCGATCGTAACCACAGATCTAACCGTTGGATCCGGCTGGAAACGTCCTCCTACGGGAAACGCGACGTTCCTGGGACCGGAAATTCACCGGAGGATTCCAGGCAAGAATCCCTCCTGGCTTCACTCCCCTTTTCTCGTACTCTACACGTCCTCGCGGTCGATTTATCTCTTTATTCCTCTTCCTTTGCCTTTAAGTACGTTTTACGTTGATACGATTCGCTTTTGGATAGCGTTTACGGAGAAGGAAAGAGTAAGAATCTGTTTTACAGTTTTTGGTGTTTGATTTTGTTGTACAAGATGTCCGATCGATGTCGAGATTTTTTAGTAGGTAATTCTGACTGTTTATTGTCTGACACGATGTGTCAGAAAACAAAGTTGAGCACATTTTCTGTTTTTTTTTTTATATAAGATTAGAAATGATCACTCGAAATTATAAATTACTTCAAATACTTTATTATACTTTATACTATAAATAACACAAGAAAACAACTTTTATTTTGTGTTGAATTCAAGTAAATTGTTCTCAGATAATCTTTTATTTCAGTTATTTTGCTCAAAGTGAAATAACAAATAGTTTCACGTAAGAGATTATTAAAATTAATGAATGATTAAACTTAGAATGCGAAAACTTTTATACGTTAATCCTTTGCACTCGAAAGATGACTCTCTATCACCACTTGGTTCGATATAGCAACTCAAATGATCATTAAAAGGTAATTAGTAACTGTCTCTTTTTTCAAGATATTTTTTCCCCTTGACATTTTAAGTTTAAAAAAAAAAAAACTTAAAAAGATTCCAAATAATTTGTATTGTATTAAAGAAAAACATCATGTGTATAATTAAATAACCCTAAAATACCCAGTTTATTTTTAAATAATTTTATATAATATGTTTTGATACACCGACAGATTACGATAATAATAGCCGATAATGATATCATTACAATTAATTATAATAAACGAATCTGACTATGATTTACATCTAAATATATGCACGCCATATCTCGATCATCTCACAGCGCCATCTTATCATCTGCCTCCATTACGTCGTTGATTTATCGACACGTGACTAAACAAACACGATTGTGTCACCGTAGAATTCGTCCTGGCCATACAAGAAGCGTTCTCTCCGCTGTACTGAAACGGATGAACGTGATGCCCTCGTATTCCAAGCTCATGCAGCCGTTTAACGTTCTTACTACTCAGGCTTGCAGCTGCAGTTCTGTAGCTTGCTTACTTATTCATCCAGGAATTATGGGAATTTCGGCGTGGCCTTTAGCCCCAGTGTATTCTCCTCTATTCATTTGCAGTCAGTCCATTGGCGAACAACGCGAATTTTCGCAACGAGCACTCTGAACGTACGGTGGAATTAATTGCGGATCGTTATTAAAAATAAACGAGCGTACGCAGAATAAATTCCAATGTGGGCTGCGGGGATGATGTTGCAGGGACTTGTAATCGTGTTGTGTAATCGATCGTCTGGCTTTCGAGGATCCGGTTTTCACTGAAACAGATTAAAAAGGATGTTCCTCGTGTACGTACATCTATGTTCGACGTTTAATTACATCAAAATCTTCCTTCTTTTTCCTTTTTGATATCGTGATTGATTTTCGTCTGACAGGGTGCTTTGGAGAATTGAGAGAATTGTTGTCTTCAAAAGCTAGTTGTTCACTGCATTTCTTCTTCTTCTGCCGTATCTATTTGCACTGAGTTCGAAAATCTCGAAGATCAAGCGATCGAATGACTGATTTTTTTAAGGAAAATTGATATCGGGACTTTCTTTCTTTGTTTCTTTTCACTTTCTTTCATTTTTGCACGTTTCTTATTCTGTCACAAGCAAGCTAAAAGAGTTTACAGTGATTTTAATACACTCTAAATTTAAAGATTGAAAATAAAACGTGTCGGTACGTAAATCAAGCGATTTCTTTTTCGAATTTTGTCTTTTTCCCGCCTCCACAGAAAAATGTCTGCGGATCGTAGAAATAATTGTAAACTTGTACACTGGAGACGAAAGTTTTGCACTCTTTGTTTCTCTTTTGCACTCGAGTTTGTTTTCAGAGAGAAAGAGAGAGAGAGAGAGAGGCCAGTAAATTCTTGGCAAATGGACGTAATCGTGAAGCAAGTATCAAGCACAGATCGAGTTAAGGAAAGCTCGGGATGGCCAGTTGCCCGAGAGCATCAAATTATAAAGAAACGATAAAATGTCGCTGAAATAAGCCAGTATGCTTCTAATTAACTCCCACCCTTCATTAATAAAACGACAATTTTCCCTTGCTCTTGTTACTTCTGTAACGAATATTCGGAATTTATTGGAGCAATGGTGAAATGATTAACCGTAGAAAAATGTAATATTCCTAACTAGAGGGCTCGTATTACATCAAATTACCTTATAATTGACTGGGAAAAATTTCCAAGCATAATATTTGGACACGTGGTAGGCATAATAAGATCGGAACACGACATCGAGGACAACTTCCGCTCGACGCAATGTTAAATAATAATGAACCTCTCCGTGGCGTAATTAGACTAGTAATAACGGTAATTAAAATGCGTCCAAAAGATCTACTCCACCCTTTCCCATTCCCCAATCCACTCACCCTTCTGTCCTTTTTGTTGCTCACGTTCCAATGCATCTAATTTTCTTAATGAAATTTTTATCCGCATTCTATGATCCCTGTTGCAAAATGCTGACAGGGGGGAGGAGGGATTAATGCATTAATTTAATGAATCGCGTCTCTTTTGGTACGTAACTAGGAGAATGTAACCAAGGGAATGAGAAAGAACAGATGTAGAAGGAAAATTTTGCTTCGCTTAATTGTTATTAGCTGATGAAGGGGATAGATTCAGGTATAATGTGAATTTCAGCTTTTCAACTCTAAGAAATTTCATTCCTCTCGATCCTACGACGGTTGGTTATGAAAGGAGGAAATAAAGAGAGGATAGATGGAAAAAGAAAGAAAAACAACAAAGATTTCTTTTCTTCTTTTCTTTTTACTAATCGTATTCTCTGTTTTATCCTCGTGTGTTAATTTCTCGTTTATCTTCGTTCATCTTTACTCATTCGTCGTATACTCGTTGTTGAACAGTATATTTCTTGTCTCTTCCTTTTTCCTCAGGTTTGTCGTTTTTTCTTTTTAGTTTCTTTTCCTTTCCTCCTTTTTATTCAAAGGCACGACAGAGGTGACCACGGAATAAAAGAAAATGGTTGGTAATTTACGACGGTCTTTCCACAATTTACACGCGTAGTATTGCACGCTCTTCCGTTCTATTTATAAAGCGAATATCATACATCACGATATCTTCAATTACCGCGCGGATTTTATGATCTCGCTCTGCTTTGTGGCGAGTCGAAGCGGTGGATGTTCGTGCAGCTTTCATGGCCACGCGATGGCGAACGACGTATACATACACTGACTGGAAAATGTTTTGGTATTCTTTTCAGGATCACCTCATTGTAAGTGATATGAAAAGAATCTGGAAAGTCTTGTTTCCCTTATTTTTTAACAACATTATTAGGAACATTGAATGCTTGGTTGTATCTTGCAATGTAGAAAAACCTTCGTTCTGTTTCTGATAATATTATAGTGTAATAAAAAATTGAAAAAGGCTAAATAATTTCACTGATGCTCATTCGTGGTTATTTGTTCAATTTCCAGAAATTTTGTGAACTTTTCAATAGCAGATTTAATATTTTCAGATATTTTACACACTGTTTCTTGGACTCAATTTAAATCTCAGACTATGGATTCAAAATTTCTACAAGTTTTGCATACCTTTTAACTATAGATTCTTTAAAAAAATTCGGTTTTAACACTTATCGGTATAATTGCTTTTTCGAAAGAATATTTTTACAAGATTAAATTGGATTTCCCGAAGAAAATAGTGACACTTATCACCACAATGAAATTCACAATACATTCTTTGAAATTGTACCTTACGAATTACTCTTTCAATTTTATCAGAATCTTTTTCAAAATTTATCATTGCGTCTTCGAATGAATTTTCAAGAAGTATTTTTACAAGATGTTAATTAAACCGGATTTCCCATAAGAACGAGTAACTTATCAACGAGTAAAATTCATAAGGTTCATCTAAATTGGCGGGAACATTAAATTTGTTAGTCTGAAACGATTTTCACGGTGGCGAAGGACGACAAAGGACTATTAAAAAGCAGAGCAAAGAGAAGGGAGTAGCAATGGGTGAGAAAAAAGAGAACACAGCGTCGGAAAGCTGCAATAAATCTAGTTCCGCGGTGACGATGGCTGTGCTGCTCGACAAATCGATCGGGGACGGGTGAAAAAAATAAAAAGTTTTGCTGCCCGTAACGAATAAAGCTCTCCATTCATCACGTTCGTCTTGTTAATCCACATCGCAATCGGTTAGGAATGAGCGACCGCTCTCGAGAAAGTCGATAGTCAGGAGAAACGTGAAAAATCAAAGATAAAAGAGGAACACTTGGGCAATTAATTTCATTGAGATATATAATTGATGCCACTTCCTTCTTGAAGATTAAAAATTCCACAAAAAACAACAAAATTAAAAAATGCAAATTCTTTTATTAAATTGTATCAAAGTAAATGTATATCGTTCAATCATTTTGTTTTTTTTTTTCAATATTTATAATTAACAGAATGTTATGGAATGAGTCGTGACAATTGAGATCGCCTTTGTTTCGGATTATCAAAATGAATTTAAATCCAAAATATGATTGAGATAGTTTTTATTAACCCCTTTCCATATAATAACAAGTCTCACTCGTGCTGCAGATTATGATAAAAATGTGACAAAAGAAGTATTTCTACATCTATCAAATTTGTATTTCTGTTCTAACTTTCGTTTGAATTCAAGATCGAGTACTTTTAAGTAAAAGTTGATAAGACGAGAAATAAAACTCTAAGGACGATAAAACACCGGTAAATAAATAATGAAACAAATAACAATTCGCAAAATCGATGAATCTATGAACCAAAAATATATTCACCGATTTTTCTAGAAGTTTTGATGAATATTGTACAGGACTTTCGGTTAGATTTGCGAGCGTGGTTGGAAGATTGACGCGTAGCTCGTGCGTTGGCCTAAAAATCCACGCGTCGACGCGGCGAGAAAAATGTCACGCGGCGGAGGCTTGGAAAATAACGTTACAAATGGACACGCGGTAACAGATTGTCCTCCCGAACAACAATCATGACCGTCACTCGGCGCGATGCAACGATAACTCAACAGGAAAAATGGTTTAGCATGCGGGGACTCGACGCGGCATGTGGATAGCTACAATCCGCGATACGGTTGTCCGCTTCTTTCACCGTCGAATGATTTTCATTGATCCCAATTTGGAATAGTTTGTTTGACACGGTGACGTTTAAAATACCATTCGACAGTTTTTTAAAACAACGAAACGATAACATTGTTTTTCCAGAGAATTTCGAATTTGATTGAAGGTACAATAAGACAAAGCCTGGTGAAATTTTTCATCAACAGTTAATCGAATTCGTGCAAACAATTTTGTAAATTGTTTCTTTCTTTTTGTTAGAGAAAGATGAATATGCATCAGCACATTGTTAATCAATTATTATAGAGACCGTAGATGTCATATTCCATGAGAATTTCCATCCACTTCTTCTACCTTTGATCCAGTTTTTCTAAAACCAAAATATACCACCGATGTAGAAATTAAAATGGTGGATAAAAATAAGAATATTCAACGGAATATTTAAATAATGATGTTAAAGATTGTATTATTCGAATGTCCTGGGTTGTTCATTATCTCGGACAATGAAACGTCCCATTGCGTTTATTTAGCAAATTATTCTACCTCCATATTTTTCATCCGCGCGCCCCGACACCTCCATTTTTCTCGTGGAAAAAGTATAATTCCTTGAATCGAATAACCGTTCTCCAGCAATGTATATATATATATAGAATTTCCCGAGTACACTTTGCTTGTGTATGGAACTTTTGAATGTATTATTCTGCATATTTCCAAGAAAGTGTAAGGAAAATCAGGATAATGAGCGGTTGAATAAGAAATAAATGTGGGCGGTTAAATAGAATGAAAGCTTGTATTTTGAACTATACTTCGCTAGTGATAATACAATTTTGTTTTTCCTAAAAATTCTAGTGAAGAGGATCCTCTCGACAATATGGCCTTTTTTAGTCTTAAGATAGAACAATCCCTAAGCAAAAGACTGCACATGTCCCACTCAAGCCTTCGCTTTTTGAACTCTTCTAACAAAAGCTACTCAGAAATAACTATTTTTCCATAATTCTCTAAAAATCGTCTATTATATCCAACTCCGGCAGAGTTTAATCAAGCATCTCCTCTCTAAACGAAGCAAAATTTGATGAAACTATAGTAAAACCTATCAGAACGATCTAATAATCCACCATCGTCGGTGTATCTGAGAGCGATTAATTCAGAAGCAGCAAGTAAAAACAGAAACGTGAATTCTGGGAAGCTGTGTGATAGTACGAAGCAAGCCAATCCAAACTTTCTTCTTCGAGCATAAAACATCGTGGTTCTGGTCGTGCTGCAGCGTTTCCAAGCTGCGACAGAGATGAATATCGCCCGTCTTATCGGTGCAGAGGGACACGTGTATCATCCCAAGGTATGCTCGATGCCCACAGATGGCCCGCGACGATAAGTGACTCTCGTGTCGCGAGACCAGGCCACTTATTTTCTTGGGGGTTCGTGGGAGACGACGACGACGACAAAACGAACGAGGCCGTGGCCAGAGGGGTTTGAAACAAAGAGGAATAGAAAAAGAGGGAAAGAGAGTACCAGGGAAAAAGCGTTGGAAGAAAAGGGGAAGTTGAAAAAGGAAGGTAAAAAGAGGCACACCGATGTTACCGTGCGAATGGAAACGGGCACGCAATAAAAAAGGCCTGGGACTCTCCAATTTGCTGAGAGCACTCCATCTCTCCGTGGTTCTCTCGCTTGCTTCTTCACCTTCGCGACATATCTCTTTTTCTCCCTCTATTTCTTTCTTGCTCTCTTTTTTCCTTTCTTTCCTCTTTCTATGTTCTGTATCTTTTTTCTCTCTGCTTTATTTTCTTTTTTCTTTTCTTTCCTCCCTCCCTCTCACTCTCTAGCTCTCTCTCTCTCCAATTCTCTCTCTTTCCAGCTCCCTCTCTCCAGCTCTCTCTCTCTCTCTCTCTTCTTCCCTTTCTTTCTTCTTTTCTTCCTCTCTTTCCTTTCTCTATGCTCTATCCTTCTGGACCCCACTTTCTCTATTTCTCTCTCTCTCTCTCGCTCTTTCTTTCTTCCTACCTCTCTGTTTTGCTCCTACTTTAACAACATTCGACGTATTGTGCGTTCACACTTCACTCATCTCCAACTATCTTATTATGCTTGTTCTCCTCTTGTTTCCATTCGCTTCCTCATTAAAGGTTCTTTCGCTCGTAAGCTAAATACTTGAGCTTTAATGGAGACTCTAGTGTCTGAAGCTTTCTAAGTTTTAGGTCTATTTGATCGAGCGTGATTCGTGCGATTGTTTGTGAGTATCTTGTAGATTAAGCGAGAGGAGAGATCTTGTGCAATTAGTTGGTGAAGTTCACCTCATGATGGATTCTCTGGACGCTAGAGCTCTGAAGGCTTGTTTGAACAGTGGTTAGAAGCTTCTGTCTGTGTAACACCCTTTATATGTAGAATTTGGTTGGTGATTGGTACGATCGTACTTGATGATTGATGCGAGACTATTGGAAGAAGTTTCAGTTAATTGACTTGTTGTGTTTGTGCTCTGGAAAGTTTCTTAATTTATAAAATTGTGTTAGGTGTGATGTTACTAAATAAATGGAAGCTTTTATGTTGTAAGAAACACTTGATAAGTATTTGTTAAAATATGGAATACTACGCCATTACTAACTAATAATTTTTCCATAAAACATGCCATTAAGTTTCTGTTTTTGTTAAATATCCCCTATGTAGTAAACGTGACTGAAAATAAACTATTGCATATTGTTAATTATATTCACTTTGTAATTACAATCACCCAATCTTGATCTTATCAGTTTAATTCAAATCGTTTGCTTAAGAAACACGGTTTCTTTGAATTCCATAAGTTCAGAAAAGACAATGGTATTTATTTGTTCATATAAATGAAAATTTTCAATCAATATCCTTCGTAGATTTAAAAATAACTTGAACTGTTAAGCACATCATTCCAGAAGAATTAATTGAACAGATACTTGTTCCCAAATTAATTTCTCCCAGTCTAGAACTTACAATTCATGTCACTAACTTCTTTATCTAGGTGCTTTCTAATCACGTTAAGTAATAAAATTAAACGTTATACGCCTGAAGACAATAAGAATCTAATTTCGCCTCAACAACTGACATTGTGCAATTTGTAAACGGCTAACATCGTCGTGTCACGTTCATATATCAAGATTACATCGACGATGGAAGGTGTTCGTCTATTTTACTGCTTCCATCACATGACCGAAGGTATAACAATCAAGAAGGGATTGTCCATAAGGTTTACTGAAGTAGGTTTTCATCTTTCCTTCGATCTAATATCTCAGTGGTCGTTCCTTGGACCTCAAAATAAGAAACGGAGGGACCATAAAAAAGAAAAAAGAAATCCCATTTCTGAACGCTAAGCTGGGAAAAGAATAGCTCGTAGGGTTTATTGGACCAAGATTCGAAGTTTGGTCTTTGAGAGATGTTTCTACTATTTGTCAGATGTTTCTACTTCAGATTGATCGATTGGCTAGCTTAGGCTTTCGATTAACTTTATTTCGTCTTTCCTTTTTTTTCTTAATATACAAAATGTACTTAACATATTGATCTTTCTGAAATTTTTATCACAACTACATAACACTATTACCTTGTCGCTATACCCAATTGTTTTCGTAAAAAGTTCTTTTTTTATAGTAGTAGTACATAACCTATCTATTCAACTTCTATCTAACCTAACCTAACCACGTTATAATTCTCTAAAAGGTTATTTCAACTTCTACGTAACGAAATATCAGTTTGTTCTTTGCTTAGAGCTATTCGTATCGGACGATTTCTAGATTCCACTGGTAAATCGCCAAACGTTTCACCGGGATGTTGCTTAGAAACGTGGTCTATTGCTGCTACGAACCAGTAGCAACAATGTTTGCTTTAAACGCGTTGCGCTGGCCTTTTTAAGGACGCGGAAAGAAGCCGGCGTTTGGCAGAAATTTCTGTAAAAGCCACTCAAGCCACCGGAAGGTGAAGCACGCTCTAAGCGATGTTTCCTCACGATTCTCCAATTTTCCTCTTGTTTCTCATCGAGTGCACTTCAAACGGCACGGTTGTGTTTCATAATCGAAGAAACGGCACAAAGTGACGTGTATGATTGAAGAAATTTTATGTTCTAAACCAACGTCCAGGCGTTCCGCGTCTACATGGCGTCCCATGGCGCCACCATCGAGATCATGAAGAACCGTCGTCAGAGGAAGACATCTGGACCGGTTGGCCAACGGCGTATATATGTGAATGCCGTGAATACTCGTGGTCTCAGCGATACGACGTCTGTATTAGTATACCGGTAATTTCGCCATGATGCACCGGACGTGGATCACAGCGGAAGATAGATGACATTGTTTCCTGCGTCCCTTGAGAATGGTGAGGGAGGGTGACGGACAAAAGCGTTTCGACAGAGAGAGAACAATCGACGAGCAACAGAGACCGATTCAATAGACTGAAAAGGGCTCGGTTGTGTTTGCTGAGAGACGATGGATGAGGATATAGTAAGGAGGATCTACACTATGGATGGAATGTCTTCGAGAAGCTGAATGAAAGGTGTGATTTTTAAAAAATCTGTGTGCTTTCTGTTCTTCAAACTTTGCAACGAATATTGTATAGTGATATTAGATTGTGTAAGATAGTCCACTTATAGGACTTTTTAATATTCATTTAATAATCCGACACTTCATATGCATCAACCCAATATGTTAGATCAGTTTAGTAAAACAGTAAATGTGATATGATAAGAGAAATTGATATATCGATAAATCGTTTCGTAGTGAAAGTGTTAAAAGGTGAAACAATCACACCTACCACTCTCGTTCTCGAACATTTTTCAAACAATCTATAATACAAGAGCAAATATAAAGAATACCGTAACAAAACAAGGAGGTACAAAGAGGAGATCGAAGGGATGACGAGAAACGAAGAGAAAAAGCTTGTCTCTGCTGTGAGAGAGAAGAAAGAGGCAGTGGAAAAAACAGTTTCCCTCTTTTTCACCGAGTCAAATCGTCATTTGTCGTATGTCTAACGGGCGTAGACGTCGACTACGACGACGTCGACGCCGAGGACAGGGTGGGTGGGAAAGGAGGATGATAACAATGATAATGACGATGACGGGCAGGAACGACCAGCTTGAATGACAGAGACTGCGGCGTCGAGTGAACTGCGCCTGCAGAAACAATGCCTGCTGAATTTCCGCTCCGATTATTCGCCACTGTATAACGTATAAAACGAGCGCCGAATCTGATACGTGTGTATCCGCGTCTTGATGCTCTATCTCTGCTTTCTCCCTTACTCTACTCTCTCTTTCTCTCTCTGTTATCGCTCTCTTTATTTCTCTCTGTATTTCTCCTTGCGTTCTGTCTCTCCCTCTGCTCTCTTTCTCCCACTCTCTGTCTGTTCTCGCTCTGTGCTGTCTTTCTCTGAGTTATCGCTCCCTTTGCTCTCTATCTATCCCTGTGGCCTCTTCTTCTCGGTTGTCGCTCTCTCTCTCTTTCAGTTCTCTCTTTCCTCCGCTCTCTCTCTGGCTCTCTCTCATTTTGTCTCTCTCTCTCTCTTCTCTTTCTACTTTCCTTTCTCGTGGCTCTCACTCACTCTCACTTTTCTCTTCTTTCCCTCTCACACTACGTCACCATATTTCTCTCCTTCCATTTCCACTCCTCATTGGAGATGAATGAGCAGCGTTCAAGCGTACGGTTTCGGTTCTCTCGTGACGATAACGCGCGGCTTCGATACGCGCTTCTCGATGGAACGAGATCGTAGCGATTGTATTGATCAATCCTAGCGTTGACACGTTCGACGCGTGAAATTGAAGGCTCTCTTCGCTGGTGTCTTGGAGCTGTGATACAGAAAGACTGAGTTGTATTGTTTCATTGTAATGGAAACGCGATTGTGCGAAATTATTTATAGCTTTGGTTGCCTTTATTTTCGACGTTACAATACAGAGTATCGGGGATGTTGAATGGAATAAATCGAATAATACGAATTATTATAAGAAATTTACAGAAATTCGAGCTGAAATAATTCTTCCACGGTTCTGAATGCCATCGTTGAGATCGTTGGTCACGAGGAGGCGTCGATTGTAAATCTTGTTCTTGACCCGTGCACGAGCGACATAAATCCACCGTAGCAGCGCGGTTTTCCGCGATTTTACTTCTTCCCTTAGCCAGCTTTTATCCTAAAATATTGTATCTGAGGGGGTTAGGCTGTCACAGCCTGTGAAGAAACGTGTGAGTCCAAGAGGAGGAAGGAAAGCCTGGAAACGCGTTTAAATTCGGGTCGGCGAAACTCTGTTTCACGAAACGGGCGAAGAGTTCACCTGCGACATTTAACGCGAAAAATAAACGTACGCTTTTATATCGATGGGTTTAACTACGCTCGACCGGTGTAAAACGTTTGAACTCGTCTACGAACAATACGGATCGTAAAGAGCGGCTCTCATTGGAAACGAAATATTCTCCACTTTTGTGCTATTCTTGTTCTCCCCCCCTCTCTATCTCTCATCTCTCTATCGCTCTATCTCTCTATCTCTATCTCCGTCTCCGTCTCTATCTCTGTTTCTTTTTTTCGAAAGTTATAGCAGGAAAAATGGACGTCGTACTCTAATTCCAAGCAATTCTTCAAAATTCCGTCGCTCTAAAAACATTGTGGCGCTATCTAGTACTCAATTTTACGGTATCAAACCAGTATTCAAAATCTAACGGTACGTGTCGCGCCATCTAATATTGAAGTGCTATTACTAATCCCTAAAAATTAACAATAGATTTACCTCTCTTGGATAATGCTATCGAAGCATCAAAGGCGCCATGTACCTAATGTAGTATAAAGTTTTAGCTACTATTCCGCGTTCTACTTTATCGACCTATTCAGAAGGAGAACGAAGAAATTTCGTCGATATATATACTATATTTTCCTTAATACCGTTTATTCTTCTTATATTCTTTATATTTTTATAAACTTAACAAATAGTATATAAGCGACAATAATTTTGCGGAATTCAGAACTTTTTTTTTATCATTATTCTACCCTCGGAGGGACGCCAATCGATTCTCCTTTTTAGCTATTCCGCCTGAAACAAAAGCTTCACAAAAAGAGGGCGCTAGAGTTTCCTCCCTTGCAAATCTCTTATTTTCTGCTTTCCCGGAAACAGACTCGTCGCTATAGTAGCGTTCTAACTACCGGTTGCTCTCTACTTTAACAACGCAGAACGACACTAGGATGATAAGAAATCTTTACGCTAATTCTTTTTACAATTCTCGTATAAATAGTTAAACTCAAGAAGACATAGAAACTTAGTCTTCAGATACACGGAAGTGGTCCTTCGAATTTGTAATTAGTCTACCCAAACGTGCAAATTCAGCAAAACCTGAAAGATCTTAAGATCAACCACCAGTAAACTAAAACAGTACTCAATGGGTAATGTGGAAACCTATCGATAAGAGTGTTACTTAACGCTCTACGAGCTTTTCATATGGTACACATTTGAAATGTATCGAGCTTTTTAGTCTGAGCAAGGAAAGATGAGGGCGTGGTATCTGAAACTCGGCCGATAAGAATACTTAAAAACACTTTACCGACTGATTACGGGGATCTCCCCGTTTCACGAAAAGAATAGATATGCTTAATGTATTTATGAATTCTATGGTGTATCATGGCATAGATTTGTTTAACTCGAACGGTAGCACATTTAAAAAAATATATTATAATGTTTAATATATTTTGACTTCATTTTAGATTTTACCAAATAGATTACTTTCATTTGTACAAGTAGTATGAAACATTAAACAACATTGTTCAGCAAATTTTGAACTCTAGAAAAATCTGCAAATACGATTAAATGAAGTATTTTCTCATAGAAAACGTCTGATTGTTCACTAATTGAATTTTTTTTATTTCACTCTAAAATACATTTCTGATAGTAACATTGTCTAAGAAACTTTCGCTCAATTTGTATATCGATCTCTGTTAACGAATTTAAGTGATTCGTACATTTTATTAGAACATCTTACGTTTTCTATTTTTCGATTGTACCATTATGCAGTAACTACTCGTCTAACTACTTACTAACCTAACCTAACCTAACCAAGTATTTACTCGTAGTACAACGTAGTGAAATGCTCAAATCACATCTTTCGAAAATAAGAACTATGAATGGTAAAGTTTCACGGTAGTTGGAGCTTTCACTTTTAACTGCATAATTTTCACTTTTCACGTTCGAAGAAAGAGTTGCACCTCTTAATCGCGATGATTGCATCGACTTCTCCGTTTGTGACAAATATAACTTGTAGTGGCTGTTGCAACGATTTCTTCTCTCGGTTCTTTCTTTTTTTCTTCATTTTCTCTCGATAAGTTCGAGGACCATCCGTCCCCTATTGTTAGTCGCGAGCAAGAGCAAGAAAAGTAATTACAGACAGGAAATTGCTCGAGGAAAATGGGCTTTCCATTGGGTCCGATGATGGATTGACGTTTAAATCAGAAATAATTATTTGCTGCTCAAATGGCGAACAAATTCGCTTCCTTCGACCGTTCAAGTTACGAAATGATTGTTCCTCAAGAACTTCTCTATTCTTCCATGGATCTACGTTTCAGAGTTTCAGACTGACTCTGTAAAACTTTATAATTTTTATTTTTTTTTTATTTTCGTAAACAGCATCGTTTCTTTTCTAACCATCTGCCAATCATTAAGAATGGATATAATTCCTTACTTTTACATAGGATTCGAGATGGTCTAAATATGGATAAGGATCGTAGAAATATGTCTGTTGATAAGAAAGCTGAATTAAAAATCAAACGACCTCTGAATAAATTCTTTCTTTCCCTATATATTTTAAACGAAATATCTATGATCGATTCATGTTGCAAAAGGAATCGTTCGTTCAGCGAATGTTATTCCACACCTGACTGTTTAGTCGACGAATGGAAAACGTGTATATTCGACACCTATTCGTTTCATGCTCGCGTTACAACACGACGCATGACTTATCGATGGAAAATTTGAGACATACAAAGGGATATCGCGACAGAGTATGCTTCTTGTGCATCGATGGTAGGGATATTCTGTAGAGTATAAATGAAAAGAATCGTGCGATTGTTCCTCGTTCGTATCGCGAAACTCTGTGCTCGTGAAGCTTCTGAAAAGTCAAAAAATCTCTATTAACAATTCACGATGTGTCGTTTCCTCTACTTCGCCTTACTGTCCATCATTTTACCATTTACATTGTAACTCCACTTTGTGTCTCAGTTCTTTCGAAATTTTATTCTTAAAATGATTAGAAAAAGAAAGAAATAAGAAAACTATTAATCGGTGAAACATCGTTCGAAAATCAAATTTCAAAAATAATCAACTGCATATATATTTTTTTCTCTAATAGAATTTCGAAGATTCAGATAGAAAGTATGAAAGTTCCTCTTGATTTTCAATTTACTTTTTCTTCGTTTCAGCCAAGAGGCTCTCGAAGAGAGAAGCTGCGTTTGCGCGGTGTTTTCCAGCCAAATACCGGAATTAATCATCGAACGAGCTCTTCCGTATGATGTCACGTGTGACAGTGAGGGAGAGGATAAGTGTCAACAGTTGTGTGTTGCTGTGGTCAGTATAGAATCGTGATAAGTATGATAGTTATTATTTGATATCGAAGTATCATTTCTGAGTTTAAATTCTTATAACGAAATTGTAGGAAAATCAATAGAATTCATACTTGCAGAATACTCGAAATAAATTCTTGAAATAAACGATTTTGAAGAAACTCTTTTTGGCAAAATATCAACTTGATAATAGACAATAAAACTTCAGAAGCTGTTATGTCATAAACAAAAATAAAACACAAGCAGGGAGATAAATGTTTGCAATGTAATAAAAATAGGATATTTCATATGAACCAACCTAATAGTTTAGTGTCTTAATAAAGATTAAGAAAATTAATAATAATTAATTGGAGGTCGTTCTTTCTTCACTGTGAATTTACTTGACATCTTCTTTTCCAAGTGAAGAAATTTGCTTTTGTTTGAAAATTATTTAATTATCCAAAGCGTAACTCGTTAACTTTATGCTTATATAATACAAAACTACAAATTCAACATTTAGATATTACAAATAAAACTATCTTCTGTTAAACAATTTCCATGCTTATTTTTTCTCTCATTTTTCAACTATCTGTATTTTTGTGAATAGTAGATCAACTTGCGATCATTCTGTTGTTTATTTGTTGGTAATTTGAATAGTTTCAAATATATTGTACATTAATTGTTATTCGTTTTCAACAAATTTCACTCTTCAACTATGCTTGCGTTATTAGTTCGACGTAAGTCATCGTTCTCATTGAAATCGTCAGTAACACGATACGTGAATGATATAGTAATGGCTTAAAAAAAGAGTAATTACTACACTGCAGATTATTATGTATTTATACGAAATTTACAAATACAGAATTGCACAGAATGCACGTAATATGAAAAAATATACAAAATATCTGAATTATAGCGTCTTTTTTAACATCTGGTAAATGAAATAACTTTCTACCGAAGTTCTATAGTTTTTTCTATATTCTCAAAAATATGAATTTGCATAAAAATCCATAATTCAGTAATTCCGGATTTGAAATTTCTTTCATTATACATTTATAAATGTATAAATTTCTTTATAATCATAATTTATAATAAGCACAATTCTAATATATTTGTACATTTATTTTATTATTTATTATTTCTATTCAGGCTGAGACCGCCAGAGAAAAAGCGCCCCAGATGATCTGTGAAAAGTTGAATACACACGTGGAGAATCTTCATGTAAGCTTTTCGAAGAAAGAATTGCAGTTTACCGTTCCAATGATAGAACTGTAAATGAAACAAAAATATATGTTTCAGGTGGCTGTGTACGCGAAAGTGTGCAACATGACCAGCTGGAAATTCACCGGGCTGAAAGGTTTAGATCCAATTTGTTGTCACGAGGGAAAGAGTGTTCGTTGCGAGCAGCCAGCTTCGATGGTTTAAATCTAAATTAACTCATTCTCAATTAGTTACACCTCTGTGAAATTTTACTTAATTATAAAACATTTATTATCTCATCTTTGTCAACTCGTCATTATTGTACGAACATGAATGTTCATTTTCTGATCTGATTGTTATAATAAATTCGAAGATCATTATACAACAATCAGGTTCGTTTCACTTTTATTTCAGGCACGGTTAAAATAATTCCAGATAATGTTAGAATGGAAATATAGGATTGAGGTATTTTTTATTTTCTACAAAGCATATGCAGGCTGTTGTAATATATGTTGCAACAAAATGATAGACCACTTCTCGATTTTCAATGTTGTCAAAAAGATTTTGCAAGCTTTGGAACAAAAATTAAACATTTTTGAACTTCTAATAATAATTTTTCATTGTTGAATAATGCACATTTTATTTCAAAATATTCTTTAATCAGCGATGATGTTCAAAATTCATTGACTGTCAATGTTCATTCAACTTTTACAAATATAAACATTTGAAGCACTCTGGTCACCGATGTCCACCATGACGCTAACCTAACCTAACCTAACAATCTGGGGTCACATATGACCACCATGGCGGTTAACCTGTTAATATTTGTAGGTTATGTCTGAAAAATGTCCTCCCCTAGAGACTGTACAAATTCGAGCTCTTTTTATCGCATTTTTCATTACATTTTCACAAATTTCGGAAGGTAGTAGCATTTTTTAACTGTTCAATCAATCAATCTCCAAAAATCTATTCATTAATTGGTTTGATCGCGTCTAGCGTTGTGTTGATACCAAAGGAGCAATATTTCAATAAAACGAGCGATATCTGTACATGTGTTCAGTGTGTGAATTATTATATTGGCAATCGAGGTTATTTTTCAGACAGACTGTGTATAATCAACGTTTCAAAGATCTGTTTTATCTCGGGCATTCGTTTGAAACGAGTGTCGAGCGTCAAAGGTTTCTCCACTAGTAAAATTTTCTGATTAAATGTATTAAACGCTGTCCATACCAATCTCTTTTCTTTCTTTTCTTTTTTCAAAGATCCTTCATAGATCGATTGTACACGTACGCAGAAGACAGTCCTTCGGTGCAGAATACAGAGTAAGTCTCAGGGCCGATTTCAGATATCTTCTATTTCGTGAATGGTGTTCAGAGATCCTCGTCGTCCCAGAGGCTAAGATCCATTGAATAGAGGGGTTTGTTATCGCTCCCCTGACTTCCTGGCGACGAATCCTTCGTCGTGACTCTCTCCCTCTCTCTCTCTTTCTCTTCAGCTCCCTCTTTCTCATCAAATTTCTTTCTCTACAGCTCTCTTTCTCTCTCTCTCTCTCTCTCTCTCTCTCCCTAACTCTCTTTCTCTTCAGCTCCCTCTTTCTCTTCAGCTCTCTCTCTCTCTCCCCAACTCTCTTTCTCTTCAGCTCTCTTCAGCTCTCTCTCTCGCCATCTCTCTTTCTTTTCAGCTCTCTCTCTCTCTCCCTCTCCCTCTCTCTCTCTCTCCTTTTATATATATATATATACACCTTGCCTACCTAGAAGAGGCCATTGTGTACCCGTGGTTTTGTCGTCCTTTCTTCCTTCGATTTAATGACTCTACCATCTTCGCGCCACCTTTTTCATTTCATTCACCACAGATATCTACTCAATTTCCTTCGTGATCGAAGCTGACACGATTCCTCCGAATATCCATTACGAAAATAATATTTCACTACCATCCGTGTCGCGTATTATCGTTAATAAGTCATCAGACTTTGACAGTAGTGCAATTCTGATTGATTTTCCTCGACGTTGAATGGTATAAGAGGAGTGTAACATAGAATAGAAACGTGTTGCATGTTTTATGCCGTGTCATACGTTGATTCTCATCACTGACACGGTCCTGAGGGATCGAGAACGATGCGTCGTGGAACGAGGTTAGAGATTAGTTCGAGTTGCTAGTTCGCACACGAACGTAACAGCGTGTAATACGCTAATCGTTAACTGACACAGTGCCTTTTATAAACAAATTTTAGGTATTACAGACATTTTTAAGGAGTTTTGAAATGTCCAACTTTCTTCAATCCACATTACCTTAAATTTCCATCAAATCAACTTGAAATTTCGAGGAGATATTTTGAAAAAATGTAAATTTTTGCACGTTTATGTCACCTTAAGGGAAAAAGTGCGATGATGTACAGTTAATGTATTTAATCGTGCGTTTGTTATTCCTACAGCTCAGTTCGATATTCTATTAATCGGCTGTCAGGTAATTTCCACTCGTCAAACATCCTTAATCATACGATTGGGAACAGTACGCACCGGTGAATCCATTCACGTTAATTTGCGTTTCATATCCGCGCGTTATAGATCCTTCGGGTGTGCGCGTTGGCCACAAAACCGAGCTTGCAGCCCATGTCGTTCTGACACAATTAAACGAAACGGAAATTGAGGTAACTAACTGCGAGCTTCCGTTCTTCCTGTCTTCCCTGCGAGTCCTTTTGGACACGCTTGTACGCTCACTTATACGCTCTTATCTAAGATGGGAAAAATGAAAAGAAGAAAACGTTTACACGGTTTCATTTTAACATTTAACCCTTTGGTAGTAGATTTAGTGATTATAGTTTATTTAAAAAAAAAAACATAAGATTAATTATTGAATAAAACATAAATAATTCGACACCGATGTAGCTCGTAGTGTACAGGTCCTTACTTTCCAAAAAAAAACAACGTCAACTGTCTTTTATTACAAAAAAAAAAAATCTTCATTCACCCTCTACTTCAATCACCATGCACTCATCATCCTCATCTACGTCATCTCTCGGAAAAACACTCGTCTTGAGCCTAGTCTTCGTTAGTCCTTTTCTCTTTTACGATCCTCTTCCTGTCTTTACAAATGTACACTGTCTACGTTCTAAACTACGATACTACAACGATATATGTATGATGAAAAAGAGATTAAGTATGTGGCGTGTCAAAAAGATAGGGAAAAGCAGAGTCTCTTCGTGGCTGTAAGATAAATGTCAATTAAGCGAGGAAACGCAAAATTCGCAGCGCGGTTTATCCAATAATGTGTCAGGTAATCGAATCTCTGGGGCAACACAGACACAGTCTCGACGGGTGAGCTACATTTGCGTAAATAATTCTACAGCGATAGGATAATCAATGCGCGGGGATTACGATGTACATACATCGTTAGTTTGTTGCCGGGGATATTAGTTTCTGGGTGTTTCCGCGCGTGCAAATGAGCACAAAGGATATGAAACGCCTGAAGGGCTATGCTTGTCTTACATTATCAACGAAACCAGCTTGATAGATTTGAATTTTATTGCATTATGAATTTCTGTTCATTTCTAACGATTTTCATCTTCATGGTTTATTAGACAAACTTCGTTTGGTACACATGCTACATCTATGGTATTAGGTTGGCCGATAAGTTCTTCATAGTTGTCTTCCTGTTCTTTGAAATGAAACCAACTTCAGTTGAAAGCGTGAAAACAACAAGTGACTTTAACATTTAACGACTAATTTTACATTTTGGCGAAAAGTTTTGAAAATTTATTTTAATTTCTCAGTGTGACTTAATATTAAAGATGGACGCGTGAAAGGAGCATATTTTCGGCACATAATGCTTTTCTTATTTCAGAAATGGGAAAAAGAACCAACGGAAACGTGTAAAAAGTTGTGCAATTTTCTTATTGGAGATTTTTCTTTTAAAAGTGCACTACGTGTTTTGTCTACTCGCGATTGATCTTGCGATCTTTCGAATTTCGCTGATTTTGCACGTCTGTGCCGACTCGAAGAACCACTTCCGTCTATCGAAAGACTAATTAACTATTATGCAAATTTCTATATTAGAAATACACACTAGCCGATTCGATTCTATCGTTTTCTAATTCTACACCGAATTTTCTAATGGTTTTATTTAGATGTTGAAAACTGCACGAACTTATTGACCAACCTAATACGAGGATCAGTCAAATATAAACCGAATTATGTACATATGTTACATCTGTACAGCGTCATATAATATGTGTAAATATAATGCAGCACAATCTGATGATTCTGAATTGGAGCGTGCCGCAGTTAAAGGATTAATTAATACTTTCGATGTAATTATTTACTATATAATTTAAATTATATTATACAGATAAACATATCAATAATAGTGTAACTGAAAATGCAAATCGATTCGATGAAGTATTCTCCTTCCCATCTCTCCTCCCAATGGTTCCATAAAAATTACCCTAGAGAAAACCGTCAATTTACATTTAAAAAACTAGTAATAGTCAAGAGCAATAAGTACCAGATTCACAATTTCCCACTCAGTGGTTCGAACAACGAGTAATCACCGCGAGCCAATATATATCGTGATCACGAATTGCAAAGCGTGCTGCACGCTGACATGTCGCTAATAGGTAAACACACGTGCATAAATACACGCGTGATTGTCAGGCAAACGTGTAGATGTAGTTTCCAAGCGAAGTAACATGTAACATATGATCTGTAACGACGCCGCGGTGAGACACGGAAAGCTTATATAGACTGGTGCAAGCTTAAGGCGGCTAACCGAGTGTTTGCACGTCACGTTACACGAATGTTACGTATCGTGACGCGACAGCGGCCGTGTAGCTTAACGATCGTAATGGTGGGAGGATATCAGTGAGTTAAAGGATGAGGATGGTTTCAACGTGGATAATTACATAGGGAATACGTTTGTCGCGTCGTACGAACGAACGGTGTGGAAAGGAAAAATATCGTGACAATTTTCTACCAGTTGACGAGTTCCTGTGGGTCGTTCAAACGGTTTCACTCTCCGTGAGTGCACTAGGACTTTCGAAGCTTGATAACAGGTTGGTCCTCGTTTATTTGAAAAGTTGCTAGAGGTCCTGGAGGGAACTGTAGTCTCATACGAGTCTCGAACTACGTACAGTGTCTAGGTGAATAATTCCTGTGCTATTAACGTAACGATTACCAAACCTTCATATCGAGTTTAATTACTTTTAAATTGTAGACAATATTAACAACCACCAGATGGTAGAGATCTAATACTTTAACAGTATATTTGATTTTATTAGAATCTTTTACTTAGAGTCTTCGTTTTACCCTATATTCCCCTAGATATACAGTTTGTTCCTCCTCTATTCACTTGCTCGACTCACCTGTATCGGAGATATTCATCAAAAAATGATCTCGAGATGTTTGCTCGCCAAACAACCCACGAATTGCTAGTAACGCGACATAATTGAGCCTAGAGATGGTCCATACACGAAACAGAAACTACAGCATGCGAGTTGGAGCGGTATTAAGGAGGCGTGAAAGGCATACAGAGGATTAAGCTAGCTTAAGGGCTCCAAGATGGTGTTTGCACGTCACGCTGTGCAGATCGTGGCCTGTTACTTGAAGCTGAACATATACATTAATGCCACCGTGATTAATAATCAGATGGTGACGCGTGAACACTTGTCGATGAGTAAATGGCAATTCCTTCATCGCGTCTAAGACTAGGAGCTACCTATTTCCATGGCAGAAATTCCATTATGTTGCCAAATTTCTTCACTGTCGCGTCTTCTACATCCACTGACACCAACTACTCGAATTAGACGGGTGTCAATGGGTCTATCATCTGATTGGAAAAAGAGAAATTACCAATCAGGTAAAGAGACTGGATCCCGAATTTCCAAGTCGATGGAAAAATGTCGAAAAGGAAGAATTCAGTTTTTAACGTTCACTCAAGGAGAAACATTGTCATTTCCTTCACTCGATACATTGTTCATTTCTTCGCTATAATCCATCAGTATAAGTATATTTAATTAAATAGTAGGTAATTGTTCCTCAATATTTTCATTGACACACACTCCCAAATATCCTCATAACCCTAAACTGTCGTGAAGACGTTCGAAAACTAAACTGTCGATTATAAAATCGAGCTGAGATTTACGATCTCTGTCGATCTCAGCTCTCAATGCATCCCATGGTTGCAACCTGACAGAGACTTCGTTAAAAACAGTTATCGTTTACGCTATCGTCCTCGTCTGAGAGTCTTTAAGGTCTGTCCTTGTTCTCGAAAGTATTCTTTACAAAGTTTAGATATGTGCTTGAGATCGTTATCCTGCTGTAGCACCAATCCTCGCAAAATTAACACCGTCTTCCGTTTAATCGGTCGAAACACTCACTTTTCAAGGGTGAAAAGAAAATTCACTTCAAATTTGTCTGTCTATAGCGGTATTTTTATCCAAACAAAGAACATCTCACCGAAACAATCACTTCACCATCCTCCCAGAACACACTGATCACTTTCTGCAAGAAACCTAACCTAACCTAACCTAATCAGAATTTTCGATAAAATATAACAACTCTGCAGCTTCCTAAATATCGATCCACAGTGAATATTTAACTTAGTAGACAGTCGCTAATAACCTCTGATGTTGATGCGACTCTAAACTCTAAAAAAAAAGAAAAATAAAAAAGGAACATCGATCAAAAGTTTGGGATGAATAACATTGTGAATGATGTTCACGTGAAACGAGCCGTAAAAATCGTCGGTCTTTTCATAGAAAATGTTCGCGGTTTTTCGAGTCAGCCCAGTATCGAATTGCCACGTATAAACGAGCCACATCCCGGGATAAAGAAAAGCAGGATACCGCGGTGAAACCGCAAAACCAATAGTGGCGTGCAAGCATCTTTCACCGAGGAAATATTTCCCACTAGACGTTCCTCCAGGAGTTTTATATACGATCGGGGACCGAACACGAGTAAACACGAATCTCGTTCTTCGGTCAACATGTCCCTAGAGATAAGTGAAAATACGATGGATCTTTAATACACCAGACAACACCCGCTAAAACTTGTCATGGACAATTGATTCGTGTCTTATCATGGAACATCAATTTCCTTCTTTTTTTTTTGTTTGCGAAATTACAAACTTCGTGTCCTGAATAGTTGAATGATTCGATCGACAAGAATTTTAAGCTGTAACGATATTTCTGAAGATTCTTATTTCATAGTAGGATTACAAGGAAGTCACTCGAGTGTGATTCAATTAGAACAACTGAAGATTTCGACGAAGATTAATATCATTGCACAGACAGGCGTAATAAATTCGTTTTCCAGCCGTGCGATTCGCTCATCCTCTATCAGAAACAGATCGGCAGTATTGACAGAGCTCACGATAAAATACACGTTCGGCGCGATTTCCTTTACGCAATTGATCCGCGCGTTTCCATTGTTTTGAATCTGAATTGAACGCATTGAAATAACATCTATTCACGTTGTCGAACCAACTGGATAGTGCAGATGGGTATTATAAGTCTTTCGTCTGACACTGTTAACTATTTCCCCGTTAGACAAAAGGATTAAAGCCAGAAAAAAACCGTAGAAAAAAAAATGTAGAGATATGAAAAAGAATTCTTGAAAAAAATAAAAGAACGTGAAAGAGAAAGGAGAGATTAAAATTTGTTTGTAAGAGCTGCAACTTGTTACTAGAATTTTTATCTGCATCGTTCTTTCGATGTTTCTCAAATAAATATTATCCTTCTTGCCATTTTTGTTTATTTATTCTTTTCTTATATATACATATATGTATATCTATTATGTATGTATATGTATTTGAACCGGATGAGCAAAGCGCAGAAGCATTTTTATCAAACGCTTTTACAGGTTATTTCACAGCGATTCGGTTTTACTGTTAAGTAAATAGTTTAAATCATCGTCGAAACGCGAACACCAGGCTTACCTCTGAATTTTACATCGCTTCGAGGGCGTTTTATTGCGTGCTCCGTGTAAATTTCGCCATTTTCTGTCAGAGTGGGAGAGATTTTAATGGTCCTTTAGAAAATATAAATTACGCTTCCGCCTGCGTACAAGCGTATTTATGAACGCTAAATCATTCGTTACAATGTACCGTGATAATAGTACGTCGATATTATTAAATTCATTTAATGGTATAATTAATTAACTAATTCATTTTATTGTCAGATGTTAATGCATCGGTAATCCTAACGGATAATTTCGGTTTTGTTAATAAGGGTATTTGAAAGTATGCGTTGCTTACGTTAGATCTGTGATAAACTCATCTTCCTCATACAAAATCATACAAAAAACACACTTACATTTTTCTTTTTAATCAAACACCGATTAAAATAATTATTTCGAATTATTTTGGTCACGCAAAGGAGGCGAAAGTTAATAACAATTGGGGAATTTCCTACGAGTGACTCTTCGGCCAAAGAATCGTTACAACCGGATGTACCCTTCGAAAGTTCGTGATTTATGATATGTCCTTAAGCTACTGAGTGTAAGGAGGCACAACTTTCTAAAAAAATCTAATAAACTAATTGCCTCGCCTTGGCAAGATGAACGATGACGAGTGTAAATGGAAAATTAAATTCTACAACTCAGAAATAATTCAGAATTTTTAGTTAAAAGGCAAAAAATTAGCGAAAAATATCAGAAGATAGACTAGATCGTTGTCCTACAGGATATTCTATTGTTCTACTTCAATTTAAAGAGAACGAACTGTCCTGTTTCTTTCCCTTTCTCCAGTTTCCAGGGACGGCTGACTTGTTACCGACTTATACTACTTGCGTGGCACGTTTCGACGACTATCTTCCATGTTCCTCGTCTCTGCCATTTCGTAGGAGAATAATTATTGTTCTTTCACTTGTCTCCTTCCTTCTCCAGACCTGTTCACGTGCTCCCAGAGGGTTTTTGAACGGGAATTTACTTGAAACGTTCTCAGAATCACTTTAACAACGAACCCTCAGCTCCGCGAAATGCTACGTTTTTATACTCGACGTTAATTACGAGAAAATTGTTTTCCACCCGTCGTTTGAGCGGGAAATTTCCGACGACTCGAAATCATCATGATAAAACGGATGGTAAGAAGGATCACTCTGTAATTTTCTATAGCAAAAGAACCCCCGTAAGAACCCTTCGATGTTGTAATAGTTAGTAGAAAATACGAACTTCCGACTCATCAAAATATACACAGTCGAGACGAAATGGAACGACACTTTATAACAGCCATTAATTAAAGCAGGATTAAATAATTACTAAGAAGTTTTGCACACTTGTCCAACCAGAATTATTCCACCGGTATTCCTTTTCGAAAGAAACCACCTTTGTACCCTTTCCGAGTTAATACGTTTTAATTGAAGCTTTTCACTCTAGAACCTCTTCAAACTTGTCCGTTCGATAATCTCTCGCCTTTCTCGCTTCTTTCTGCAATTATTAGGAGAAATGCCGCGAGGACGAACGAAATATCGTTTAATTTTTTCCCCTCCTTCTTCTCTTACTTAGAATCGTCATTTCTTCCCCATCTAATTTCTCCTCTCCGTAAAAACTGTGCCGTTTCTCCTTCTACTTTTATACACGCTCTTTCACTGGATGCTGAATACTCGTCGCGGACATTTCGTTTAAGCTACCACCCCTCTCCTCCATACTCTTTCCTTATTTCCTATTATTTAGATTAGATTCCTTATCTTAGATTTTCCGTATATTTAAACGTCTAGTTGTTTCACGTGCACGTTGTTGCTCGAATAAAGAGCAGTACAAAATGGCGGTCGCGAAACTCCATTAGATAAAGAGAAAGAAGAGGAAAAGGTAAAAGGTGAGGAAAAAGAAGGGCAAATCGTGGTATAACAGCTATCGTTATGCAAATCCCTGTTATCATTCCTAATGGGAGGACGAGATTAAGACGGTGATTGTTTTGTTTCGAAAAAATTCCAACAGCAACGTGAATTTATTTATCGAAGTGTTTTCTTTTATATATATAAAAGATATAGCTTCAGACTGAAGCAAATATTTTATGATACAACCGTTTTAAACGTTACATGATCGCGCAACTGTTCTTTCTTTGCTGTATTCGGCATGATAACGATTATGAACATATTGAGCGTCGCAGTAACGCTTCGAAGGTTCGAGGGAAAAGCATATTTCCGTGAAACGTTATGATTCGTCCAACGGCCAGGTAGAATTAACCAGTTTTCCTTTGGTACGGTTGCTGGTCACGTTTTACGAAATTCCAGGGAATTGAGTGTAACTAGAGGGTCCTTCTATCCTTGAAATACGCTGGCCTCAGCGTGTAAATAACCATCGAATCGTTGGTAATAAATTAAGGCAGATAAATTTATATCCGGTCAGACGCACTTTTAGCTAAATAATCCAGATCGTAATCGTTCTCATCGCTGTCCTGGCATTTCCATTCTCAATTAGAATGTTTTCAATCGATTCAAGCATTCCATCGGAATACATTCAGGCATTTTTCAACGTGAATCGGCTTTAACAACGAATAGAAACGTGCCCAGTCGTGTAAATCCCTGGAAAATGCTTTCGAGGCCCACTTCACTGTTATTCTCTCTCCCTCTAACTCTTTTTCTCTTCAGCTCTCTCTCTCTCTCTCCCCAAATCTCTTTCTCTTCAGCTCCCTCTTTCTCTTCAAATTTTTTTCTCTTCAGCTCTCTCTCCAACTCTCTCTCTTCGGCTCTCTCTCTCCCCAACTCTCTTTCTCTTCAGCTCCCTCTTTCTCTTAAATTTCTCTCTCTTCAGCTCCCTCCCTCTTCAAATCTCTCTCTCTTCAGCTCTCTCTGTCCCCAACTCTCTTTCTCTTCAGCTCTCTCTCTCCCCAACTCTCTTTCTCTTCAGCTCCCTCTTTCTCTTAAATTTCTCTCTCTTCAGCTCCCTCCCTCTTCAAATCTCTCTCTCTTCAGCTCTCTCTCTCCCCAACTCTCTTTCTCTTCAGCTCTCTCTCTCCCCAACTCTCTCTCTCTTCAGCTCCCTCTTTCTCTTAAATTTCTTTCTCTTCAGCTCTCTCCCTCTTCAAATCTCTCTCTCTCTCTCTCTCTCTCTCTCTTTCTCTCTCGCTCTCGACATCTGTATTTCTATCTTTTTCTCCTCTATCTCGTCGTTTTTATATCTTATACCGGCTCGTAATAGTGCTCGATAGAGTTAGGTTACATCTTCGCCGTGTCCGTAATTAATCCGCTCGCAGGAAGCGTGCGGAAGCGGAATGTTCGAGTGATTGGAACGTTGCGAATCGAATAGAGGTACGATTGGTGTCTGTAATCTTTGATTGTTCCTCTTTATCGCGAAGGAAATACTGGGAATTGTGGAAAACGAGTTTTTTCAATAGAATAGAGTATTTTCTATGTGGTAAATCCCAGAACAATTGGATATTTTTTGAGAATTCACTCTTTCTCTATGGAACTATTCGATGAAATTATCACAGTTACACTGTGAAAAGGAAAAGAACCACTTAATCAGAAAAACAAGCTATAGCGTAGATTTTGTACAAGTTCAAAATGCAGTAACAAAATTACTGAAAAATCCAAAAACTATCTAAACATTCAAGATAAAAATTAGAAGTAATATTTTTAATTTATTGTTTAATTTAATCTAGTTTTTTTTTTATCATAAATGTTGCTTTCTATATTTATTTTCTTTTGCTACTATTATAGGAGAAATTAAATTCATCAACTCTTACTATTATTATGGGACAGAGGGAATATTAAATATGTCATACAGGATTTTGACACACCTTAAACCTATTTTAAAGATAATTATGAACTTTTTAATCAATTGATTTAAATTTCATATTACATTTCATATACATCAACCTAATAATATTGCTCTAAAAAAGTAAATTATCCTCTTGAATCGTGATAAATAGATTCTTCCGTTTGCCTCCTCTAATTTCACCTACGTTCCCTTTTTTCTACGTTTCCCTTGTAGCCCGAGCTTAATAATTTCTCGGTATCGAGTCGATGGAAAGTTGGCGTTATTGCGATACAGTTGGACAGCTGCGTCGCTTCTTTGACCTGGTTCGATAACGCGCAAGAAAGTTGAACATCGAGGAACGCCGTCTGCGTAAACCATACAATTTCTGGCCACAGAAATTTGCTGGAATTTATCAAACTTCACTCGATTACGATAATTATGCCAGCTTTGTTGTTTCTCTTCCCTCTTTCTTTAACGAAAGAGAAAAAAAAAAAAGGTAATAAACGACTCGAAGGAATTAAATTCCTAGCTATTAAACTCCTCTAAGTTTCCAAACGCAAAGATTCACATGAAACGTCCTCGACGATTCTTGTTTAATCGTCCATTCCATCTAACCTAATCTTATCGTTCAATTAACATCTGAACAGTAATTCAGTCTTGAAAAAAAAAGCAAAGGAGATTAAATGAATTAGCGAAGAAGTGAGAATTACGCGAATGAGATTTTATCGTTGGTATAATGTATTTATAATATTAGAAACGTCCTGTTTTTCTTTCTTCAATTTCAAGAGAAATTCTTCCGGAACTTCTATAATCGATTTATCGTGCTTTTTTAAGTAATGAAGATTCGATAGATTTTCGAGAAAGCAAGGCTATTAAATGAGGTCGCTTTTAATTCTCGTTCGAACCGATTAATCATTCTGTCAATTCTTTTCTTCTTTTCCTTTTTTTTTTTTTCTCCTCTTCCATGTCGCAGCTGTAGCTCTCTCCATGGAATTCACCATCGATAAAATGCTCGCGGAATGCGTCAACCGAGGTTTATCAGTCCTCAGGCCGAATCATCAGGCAAATTGAATGAACGCATTAAGTTTTTATATCCTCGACGCGTTACACAGGCAACGTTTTCTTTATCTCTCTCTTTTATTAAGCCTGACGACTCACTTGGTTTCCTTTCCTTTGCTTCTTCGTCTCTTCTGCATTTTTCCTATTATAAACTTGTATTATAGATCATGTGTCTATTATATACAATATTCTATTGGACATCGTTCACGTTCAAGTGTAATATACGTCAGAATAGTTGATAATGCAAATATATTCAGTTTTCAGAAAGAACCTTTATCTTTTCTGATAAGATCCAAGAATTTATGCTAGCTAAATCTAAATTGAATTTATTGCCAAAACCAAATATCTCCGCAACGGAGCTCTAAAGCTCTTAAATGTCTAATAACACGATAAAAGTAAAAATATTCAAATCCTCAAAAATAACAAATTTCTAGACCGTATCACAAAGTTAAAATAATCTGTTGTCCCCAATATCATGTTTGAAAACAAAACCTTGCTCTCAAAAAAAAGTTCATTTCCAGGATCCTCCTCCAAAAATAAAGAAAAAAGGAAAAAAACGAGGGAAAACAATTTTTCTAACGTCCCTCGATCCCGCCAATAATCCTCGATCGCAATAGAGCGTGTACGGTCCATTCTTACTCCTCCACTTCCCTCTCCCCAATATTGTAGGAGGCGTCGCGACGATCGGACAGACATGGCGAGGACCAGCAAGCAGACTGGGAACGTCAGAGTGCCCTACGACTGCGCCGCGTGAACATCCCTGTCTGTCTACTTGATCTCGTGTAGACCAATAGATCATCTCGAGAGTACTCTCGAGAGAAGAAAGTGCATCGATCGAGAACTATCGAAGTGTGATCAGATCAATGATCCATAATAATGGAACATTGAACGAAACAGTGATTCAAGTGATTCTGATGTTTCTTGCTTATCTCAATTCTGGATCTCTATAGATCATTCTGTAAACGGGAAAAAGGATCGAGTAAATTAAACTGTCGAACTGTTTCTCGGTGAATGTATAAATTATTCAACTGAGATAAGAACAGTGACTTCTAATCATCGAGATCTTCGGTATCGATTCATTCATTCCTTCATCGTGCACTCGTTTACGATGCCTACGCGACGAAAGTTTCAACCATAAGAAACAGAGAAGAATCAAATCTTATTGTGACGTAGATAGTTGACTATAGATGACCGTGTATGATCCAGAAGAAGTTTAGACCAGAAAACATTGGACGATCGAGAGAAACAATGCGTTGAACCATCGATCACGGACCCAGCCAGCCAGCCAGCTAGCGCGGGGACGAGCGAGGCATTCAATTAAAGCGTTCCAAAGAGAGATAGAGAAAGAAAGAAAGAGAGAGAGAGAGAGAGAAGAAATAAGGGGGAATCGTGTGACTCGGTTGAAAAATATTAGTCGTAAAGAGAGACAGCTTGTGATCCTATCTCTATTTGTCTTAACCCAGTTTCCTTAAATCATCCTTGAAAAAACAAAAGGGATTTATGAAATAAAAGAACAATAAAATATCTTCCTTATCGATCGTGTGAATTTCATTTCCTCAGAATTACTCGTTATAATATATACAAACGATTTCAATCTACGCCAATGTGTCGTGAGAGTTTTGATTAACGAAGAATTGGGTCGAAGATTGAATGAGAAAAGGTTGAAGATCACGATCAACGCCATCGATGCTGGTCAACTAGAAGAAGACCGTTAGATTGATTTGGTGTGCGCGTGACCGGAAGTGGAGCGAACGAGACACGGGACTTTGGAAGAATTCCAGACAGAAAGGGTTCAGTTTACGTGGACAATGAAGTGGTACATAGTGATGCTGATTCTGGCTGGTGTCACATGGGCGGACAACTCCGTAGATATGGACTATTCGATCTTCAAGTGTCCAAATCTGAATTCCCAAGACGATATCGATTTGAACGCGGTAAGTCTCCTCTGGATTCCTCTTTTCATCTTTTTCTTTCTTCCTTTTCCCCTTCCTCTCGACCGATTACGTAACCACGGAATTCCGGGGTTTGCCGGGTGGATTGATGCGTCCAATCGTGAGAATAATTGGAAAGAATGCTGGATGTCGGTTCGATGTGAGATTTTATTGTCCGACCAAAGTGATCGAGGTACTTTTCAGGGAATTGAAGATCGTTTGAGGCAATCTTCGAATGTTTGAGTCGGTTCGTTGATACAGCGATTCAGGTCTTTTCTTAACCTTTTTGACGCGGAAATGATTTATCGTAGCAAACAATTGAGATTTTAAATTTATACTCCTCCTGTCTAGTAATAATAGTAGCAGTTGATGAATTTAATTTGTTCTATAATCATAGTAGCAAAAGAAAAGAAATATAGAACGCAACTGTTATTATCAAAAAACTGGATTAAATTAAACAATATATTTACAAATATTACTTCTAATTTTTATTTCGAGTGTTTAGATTGTTTTTGGATTTTTCAATAATTTCGTTACTGCATTTTAAACTTGTAGGTTGGATCCCAAAACATTGATTTTGATTGAAGATTTTGCAATTTTGCGCTACAATATAACTTACAACTACATTCGCCAGTAATTCCCTTTTAAATATTCACTTGCTACTATTATTACGGGACAGAGGGAGTATAAATTATCCATACAAACTTCAAAGAACATATTTATCGTTATTATCTTAACTAGTGTACAATTTTAATCTGTTAACACGGGAAAAACAAGTTGATCCATTGTTGGTTTACATATTTATATGAGCTGCTCAAAAAACCCAAGTGACTAACTCTGTGAAATAAAATTTACTAAATATATCTTATTAGTGATAATATTCAGAAACATTGAAAAGGTGAAATTAATCACTTTGACTTCTGAGCGGCTCATATTTAGAAAATAATAGTTTATTTATTGAAAGATTATTAATCTTTAATTATACAATTATGCCTCTATTAAATCTCAACTACGACAGATTCACATTTTCGAGAATTGAAATGAATCAATCGTTTCTAATTATTTCTGAATATCAATTAGAGAGATTTATGTTTCGTTCGAAAGCTGAATCCAAATATTTTTGTCTCTTATCCATTTGAAAAGTAATTATTCCAAAAAGGATCGTTAGTAAGAAACTAAGTCCGTCACTATTTCAGAGAAATAAAACGGATTGTTCTCTTTCACGTCTTCAAAATTCCTAGGCACACGTTCGATAGGAGAACCAACCACATCTATAAATTCTATACAGCCAAGAATCCGCGTGCTTGGAAAATAATGCGCGAGCTGCTCGTTCCCGGGATTCCCGAAAACGTTTAATCGAAGCGCCATTAAAAGCGGAAGGATGAAATATCGGCGGCAGTGGAGACGTCGTTCTCATTCCATTCGTCTCTTATCCTGCTACGTCAACGCGTATCATATTTTTCCAGTGGGAAAGAAACAAAGAAAATTCACTAGCGTCTCGATAAAAATTCAAAGATCCACTATATAAATATTCTTTCTTCTTTTTTTCTTTCCTTCTCTCGAATTCGTCACGAAGTGATACGAATTTCAAGTCGACGTCTCTTAATCTTTCGACTGCGAAGTACTCCAAACTTTGCAATAAAAAAGCTTACATCTATTCATACAAATCCTCGAAATTTCATGTAAATCGGATGACAGGATAAAGTAAAAGTTATTAAAATTTTCATACCCTGATACCATAGAGAAATAAGTGTTAAAAGTTGATGATTTTTCTTTTTGTCGCAAGTATAGAATAGAAACAATAGTCGGACGTATATATGCGTCTATAGTTCTTATCGATAACTTTAGATGGACGCATATATACGTCCATAGTAGTCAAAGGGTTAAATTAATACGATTGAAAGTGGTAACAGATATAGTGTGCCCTATTCTTTACAATTCGCCGAGAGCAGCAGAACATCATGAGAGACTACGAGCGCGAATGAAAGGAAAAAAGGGAAATATTAAAAACGAAAAAAAAAAAAAGAGGTAGAGCTGCTTTCGAGGCACTCTGATAAATGTAATATCGATAACGCCGTGGACATGTCGCGGCGTTTTCGAAATCGTGTCGCACCGTTTCGCATCCTCCCTTTGCCCTGCGATTTATTTCCCAACCTGGTCCTCGATTAATAAAAAAAATCATTTCACAGTGGACCAGATAGTGTATATTTATATATTTCTTTTTTTCTTTTTTTTTTTTAATTTTTCTCTCGCTCGTGTATTTATTTTCCCTTTCCTCCTTTTCACTGATAACACGTCCAACAGTGACCCCTCTGTTCGAAAGTTCGATAGATAAAAATTCCGTCAGGTTGTATCACGAGTTCATCGGAGGGTAAACTGTTTTCAATAGATGGGGCGTATCGAGCGTCGTGCTTTCAAAAGTCCGGTCAGATTTGAGTTTTTTTTAATGGACGCTGCCGCGGGAATCGCGCGCGCATATGCTCGCGTCCAGTAAGCAAGCATCTTGCATCGAATAATCGATACTCGACTTTAGTGTTTGGTCATGATTTTTCCGCTCTCCTTCTTTTTACTGACATTTCTCTCGTTTCTCTATTTTTTCCTGCCGTATTGAAAAATGCACACATGTTAGGTTAGGTTAGTTGAGGTTAGGTTAGCTTCTCTACGCATAGAAATTACAAAAAAAGAAAATGAAAAGAAAGAATAAAAGTACACAATCGATTCGATAATAAACATTCTCTACAGTAACGTATTACTTTAATAAATTGTTCAACGATTAGGTTAGGTTAGGTTAGGTTCTCTACGCATAGAAATTAAAAAAAAGAAAACGAAAAGAAAGAATAAAAGTACACAATCGATTCGATAATAAACATTCTCTACAGTAACGTATTACTTTAATAAGTTGTTCAACGATTAGGTTAGGTTAGGTTAGGGTTCTCTACGCATAGAAATTAAAAAAAGAAAATGAAAAGAAAGAATAAAAGTACACAATCGATTCGATAATAAGCATTCTCTATAGTAACGTATTACTTTAATAAATTGTTCAACGATTAGGTTAGGTTAGGTTAGGTTCTCTACGCATAGAAATTAAAAAAAAAATGAAAAGAAAGAACAAAAGTATGCTATCGGTTCGATAATAAACATTCTCTACAGTAACGTATTACTTTAATAAGTTGTTCAACGATTAGGTTAGGTTAGGTTAGGTTCTCTACGCATAGAAATTAAAAAAAGAAAATGAAAAGAAAGAACAAAAGTATGCTCTCGGTTCGATAATAAGCATTCTCTATAGTAACGTATTACTTTAATAAATTGTTCAATGATTAGGTTAGGTTAGGTTAGGTTCTCTACGCATAGAAATTAAAAAAAAAATGAAAAGAAAGAACAAAAGTATGCTCTCGGTTCGATAATAAGCATTCTCTATAGTAACGTATTACTTTAATAAGTTGTTCAACGGTGAGCGTGAAGGTACCAAACAGGCGTGCAGAAACGACAGGCAACGAAGCTTGGTCCGTGGCTTAAAGTATCGTTAATTCAAAACAATTACGAGTTCCTGGCACGCGGCCTCTACGAAGTTGTCGAGTCGTTCGGAGCTTCTGGTTATGTAGCGAGCACATTAAGTGACAGCTATAATTTAAATAGCAGCGTACAAGAGCTCGTAATTCGTATCTGGCTCCGTTATCGACACGATTATTCCCTCCTCTGTCACCTTACTGACCTCCTTCCTTCCGTATCGTCTTTTTCGATGAATAAGGACAGAAATTTGTGTAAACTGTTTTTTATACAGTTGCAAAAATTCAGTCGAAGTATATCAAGTGCTTGAATAACACACAACGTTGAACTTTTTCACTGTTCTTCCACATCCTATCCGAAATTCTGTTTCCAATATTACAATTGCTACATCGAGTTCGAATTCTTCGTTAGTACTTTTGAAAAATATGAATATTTCACAGAAATATTCAGTTCACTTCTTTATTTCTCTCGAACTCAGCGTTTGCCTTTTCTTTGATCCACTGAGAACTGTAACATCCTGTAGCTTGGAAAAATTTATGCATTGGATATAAAATGATGGAACGCCACAACAGCTTGAATTACGATCGATCCGCTATCTCAAGGAAGATTGAATGCAACTCTGTCGTCGATGATGAATCGCGAATATACATGTACACACACATTCTAGTTACACTCGTAAATTTCTCCTAACCGTAGTTTCCTTATAGTTTCCCTAAAACAACGAAATCGGCGATTCTGCATTCTTAGCACAGCAGAATCTCGAAAACTTGCAGAAAACGTGTATTTCCACTTGGAATAGCTCGAAAACGAAGATATTGTCGGTTCTGCACACTAAACACATGGTGGAATACCGGAAACACCAGAAAACAAGTGTTTTCGCATATAAGATCCTCGTTAAGAATTAAAAGAACCACTCCAAACTTCGACCAACTTACAGATAACGTTGCACCCTAACGAAAAAGGAGACTTTATCCACGAAACACAATCGTTGCTAGGCATCAGATAGCTCAGGCCGTCTTGCTTCGCAAGAAATAGCGAGATACATCAACGATTACCTCTTAAGAGTCGGCCAGAATCCACGTAACGGGTATAAAGAAACGAAATAGGGTAGTTACTTAAATCGTGGACGAGCCATCGTGACACGAGATTGGCTGCAATCCTCCTTCTCTGTTGTGATATACACTGGGAACGCTTGAAAATGCAACTAGGTTACCGCTTAAGCTTTGTGTACTCTTTCTTTTATTCCTTCGCTTTACCCCCCTTTTTCAACTTGAGACAGGACTAGCAGTGATTTTTGAGAAACAGACTAGTATTAATCCCTCGCCATAGAATAACGAGACACTCTCGTGATGCAAATTATGGTCAAAGGAAGTATAATCCTAATATAAAAAGTATAATATAAAATAAAGAAAATAAATATCCTCTGGGGAACTTGAAATGTACCCATAAAAAGAAATGATCTCAATTTTGGCTAGACCATATTTTTAATCCATATTTAGATCATTTGGTCAAAAACATTAGGAACAATGATATTTATTACTATGAAATGATAATCATTAGAAAATTCATGCTAAAAGGAAGCTTACAATGTCCACAGTGTGGCACTCTCAGTTAATTAGCTTTTTGGTGAAAAAATAAAACAAACTTATCTGAAAAATTTATTAAAACGATGAAATACGAAAAATGACACATTCTGCAATATAACACATAAATAAAATAAATACAGGTTATTATCTTCTCCACAATACTAATTTTCATTTATAAATCGTAGTTTGATCTTATTCTCGATAGAATGAAACACCTAACGTTGTCTAATGTTTCAATTAGACTATGTTTAGTTCGTATCTTCTATATCTAGCAAGTATTCATTGTATCATACTATCGAATGCAATTTTAATAATTTGTTTATGTGAAAAAATAGCAGAGACTTTTCAGAATCAAAAAATAAATCAGCCTGTAATACATGCACGAGTGGGAACAGGCTTTTTTAAGTTTCTTTAAGAGGTGATTAGCGTAAAATCTTGTTAAATTTATCCTGTTTAATGCAAATGTTCCCGTGATTCAGGTTAGAGCGCATGGTTGTTGCGAAATTGGTTTAAAACAGATTCTCGACACTGGTGCTTCCTTTCTCCAAGGAACTTCCGCGAATTCTACTTACTCCTGTTTTCTACGTGTAGCACAATATAACAGAAATATTACCAGTGTATACAAGGATTAACGATCGTTTGCATTTCTTATCTTGGTTATCACGGTAGAAGAGGACGTAGGTAGAGGAAAAGTTTATCGCGAATTTACGCAGCTGTGCTGTTCGAATAGCTGTCTCACGGATTATTGCTAAACAAATTCCATAGGAAAAACTCGGTGACCATTACCCATGACAAACGTGACAGTAATCTGCGTGAGATTCGAACATCGAAATTCAATATTTCTTCCGTACAGTTTACTCGTTTTATAAAAAAGGTTTTGATCAACTGTATTTATCAATTTTACATACAAACTTCTCATAGACACTGATTTCCATCAGGTTCGTTGATATGATTTATCGTCATCGAAATAAATAATATTTTACGATAAAATAATACTTTAATCATTGAGAAATATCATTAATCTTCTCCTTCAGAAATATTTCTACATCTAGTACCCCAACACTGATCCTCTAACTGTTTTCAGTTCACCGATATTACTGACAGAAGTGAAATTTCAGCTAAACTTGTTATACATCACAAGTTGAATATATACATATAATTCCACTGTTTGAAACTTTGCTAAAATGTTGGTAATTTCGCATTGGCATTGTCGGCTACGGTAAACTTTCCAATCTGACGGCCTTACGCCAACATCGATCACCGAGTACCGCAATTGGGGTCTATATTGTTCATGTAAAGTGTCCAACCGTCACTTAACTAATGTTATGTGTACGCTGCTACGTTATATTGGCTTCAATCATAACGATGAACTTGGGACTGTAATAGAAGTAGCATTGAGAGCTGGCCCTGATGAAACAACGGTTTCGCTAACCCTTTCTCAGTTTCGACTCTGACCTCTGATTGATCGTAACATCTTGATGACTCTATATTTGAAGCTTTATCATTGTGAAAAAGCTCATGAAAAATGTGAGTGTTTCACATTTCAAAACTTCTTCTCGTTAGTTTCGTCACAGAGAGACAAATAGTTACGACTTGCCAAGAATTGAAGGATCCTTTGGACAAAGTCTTCAAGTGTACGAACGAAATAAACGAAACATTTACTCCTTCAGAGGAACAAGTCCTTTCTCGATTGATCAAATTATATAATCAAGGAAAATGATATTTTCCTCGACAAGATACCTTTGTTACGAGATCACTAATGAATCAAAGCTATAGGAGTGAGAGAACCATTAAATTACTCTGTGACGCTTGGACTCGTAGCTCGGAATCGTTCCCAGGCAATAAAGTTTCTTCCAACGCTTCTGGCAGCTAGAGATCCGTGGTCAACGAACGTGGCAGACCACTCAATTCGAGAGAATTGGAATCTCGAGCTCGTTTAAAGTAGCACTGCACGCACGTCAACCTTTTTCCTACTTCTACTCGTTATATACTTCGATGTTTCCACTTTTGTTTAGAATTTCGCCGATATGGTGTGGCGTGTCGATTAGCATAAATTCCATTTAAGGTTCATGTACTGAATATATCGCGAGCAGAGAAAGCGCAACGTTTCTCGTGAACTGCCGAGTTATATGGGCAAGCTGTTGCAGAATTGGTTCGAACGTTGTTGGCGTGTAAAAGGCAATCAGCCCCTGTCCTAGGAAATTTTCCCACTGGTAAACTATTCTCCTTACTTTATGCTTCCTTTCTCTCAGTTTTCGTGGCACTCTAGTGTACTTCCTTCGGTGCTTTTTAATTGTGACTGATGATTTACAAACGTCGTTAGATTATTTCTGGTTTCATTCTTCCAGTAACGAGGTGTGCTGTGTATTAAGTGTTTTGCAGAAGAATTTACGCTCCGAGTAAATTTTCTCATACGATTTATCAACTTTAACACACTTCTGCGACGAAACTTTGAAAAATGAAACAGTTTTAGAAACTAGAAAAATTTAGAATTAATGGAAATGCAACGAGGAAAGAAAAAAACATCCGGAAAGTTAGAGAAAACTGATCTAAAACCACTTATCCCAATGGAAAATAAAGATGAAGTAACAGACCGACTGTAGAAAGAAGAAATATGAAGCACAAACGAAAACTCTGCATCTAAAACAATATGAAAAATTTGTAACAATAAGAAGAAATAAAAAAAGGGTGCAGGTTTAAACACAGAACGTGTAAACTAAAGAGGAAAAGTTTCAGCTAGTGGTTCAAAAGAATAGCCATCATATTCCAATGGCTGTTCCTGTACAAAGGGTTTATCCAAGTACACAAGCGTTCACTGAGGAGGGAACACAATATAAAAGTTGAAAATTGACGCGTGTTAGGATTGATTGCAAAAGTTCTTATAAAACCACACCGTAGTGAAAGCTCTTTGGCTCGGTGGTACCAGAAATTTCGTTGTGGAGAAATTCTTCTGCCATGTAAAACTGCTCCAGTGAGAAAGAGTAAGATGTGTATGTGTGTGTGTGTTAGGTAGAAAGAAAGTCCGTAACCCGTCGTTCCCCATATTATGGGCAAGCTGTTGCAAGTCCTGTAACGTCATGGCGGTGTCGCCTCTGTTTCACACACGTGAGCCATGTCGTCGTAGCTGTGACCGCTTTTCACTGGCTGGAAAAAGAATTCAATGTTTCCACGCCACTGCATGGAAACGCGTGCTTTCTTTGCAAGCACGATCGATCGGGATTACCGGCAGATTTATTGAGGCCTCCCAGTGACTTTGGTCTTCTTTTCGACGTGTGTTCGAAGCAGTTGAATAAAAGGTCTTATCCCGATGAATTTTCCATTGTAAAAGAAAAAATGAAAGAGAAGAAAAGTGTCGAGAGGGAAAGAAAACGAAGAGGTACCATCGAAGTATCTATAGCAATCTCTGAAAAGCTACTTGACGAGGAACTTCTTGATCGATGCCAATTCACTTCTCGATTTCTTTTCTTTTTTAACGTCACGAATTTCTACACGTTGTTATTTGAACCGCTTTTTCCTTTTTTTTTTTTTAACATAACATAAGTCCATTTATTCTCATTTCGAAATATTTAAAGGTTTACGTTCGAATTGGTTTTAATGATTGGTAAATTTGAATAAATCTTCGACGATGCATTTAAGATATGAATATATTAAAAAATTAACTCATTTCTATCGTACAAAAGAATGAAAAGTATATTTTCTGCTTATTGCAGAAGTTTTCTCTTATTAAATCTACATAAGTACAAATGTTAATAAGAAATTATTACTTCTGAAATATTAAGCATCAGAATCTGAAGAATCTGAGGAAGACACGATTTGAAAGTTAAACAGAGTGTTCAAGTATAGCGTGTCAAATTTCCAGGAACATCGGTAGATAAGAGGTTTGAAATAAGGTTGAAAATCGACGAGGATGGTTTCTCATCTTTTCTTCTATGCTCCTATCAGTTGGAAGAAGAGCACACGGTCTGACAATTACCGTGGATCTGTTTTAAATTCCGTTTCGATGCAAGGTAGATCCAGGAAAGCGCTTCTCTCCGAGATATATGGTCGCCAGAGATTGTGGAAGATTTACGGTGTTAGGAGCACCTTCATCGACGAGAGATTTGTGTTTTAAAGGGTTTCTACTATTCTGCACACGTGCCAGATCCCTCGAGAAGACATATACTTTCTTCTACCGCTTATACAGCTAATCATATACACCGGGTGATACATAAGAAACGTGATCTATAATTTAGAATTTCGTACAAGAGAATTTATAAGAAAAGACGAATAAATATCTTAGAGTTGCTATATAGAAAATTCTCGGGTTCGTAACGAACACACGACACGCGTTCACATTGTATCAAATTGTACATGAACCATTTTGAACATTTTTTTTTTCATTCTCCATAACTTGAAAATTGAGATATATAGGGTATAGATCATGGTTATAGCACCACTGATACTTTTAACGTTTTTAAACTTTAAGAAAACAAGTAGCAGAATTGTACAATGTGAAAGAACATTGTAAATAATGGATCGTAGATGAAAATTATTAAATTTCTCTATGTATTATGTTGTAACACATGAAATATCCGATGTTTAGCGATAACTTTAAATGAACGTAACTTGTTTAATAATACGTTTTATTAATCGAAATGAGAACCATTAGAAGACACACGTTTTATCAAATTAGTTAAAAATTTCTTAATTACATTTTTATCAAAATTTCGAGATCCGGTGGCAGTAAATTGTTTAAAGACATTTTCGACAGTTTCTGAATTGATGAAAATTTTCTCGCTGAGGAGGAGTTTTAGGTTTTGTGATCTAAATTATCCAATATCTAGTAAAGTATCGTCTTTAAGATGACTCTATCGTAATATTTTTATACGCAAAATATAACAAAAAATCGAAAAATGTTCAAAAAGAGTAGGGCTGCGTTTAAAAAGAAGGTGTAATTGCACCAGGAAAGTGCATCAATGCAGATGCAACAAAAATAGTATAGTAGGAAGATAGTACTTAGTATACTATTTAAATTTGTCCTCTACCATTTTTCTCTATAATCATTTACAAAAAAATTATAGCCCGTCCCAGTTGCGAGAATCACTCAGTGTATATTCGTACGTCAAAGCATTGCCTCGATAATTGACATTGATTCTGTATTGCTTCGCCCACTATTCATCGAACATCTGGGTGTGTTAGAGTCATCGATCTCTTGAACAAGAGTATTTATGTAACAGCACATGGAACGAGCGAACCGAGACTCGATTCAATTTTCAAAGAATTCAACAGTATCCAAAAGCCTTTTTCCGCTGTTATGGTAGGACTCTTCGAGTATTTCTCCGAGGGAAAATGTGTCGGCACCTTGAAGTTTATACGCGAGAGATTGAAAAGGTATCGACGACTCGACCGGATAACCTCCGAATCGATGGAAGCACACGGATATTCCTTTTCGATGGTCGAAATCTAGCGTAGAAAAATTTCATCCTTGTATGTTTTCCACACCGTTAAAGCCGACTTTCACTTGTCCAATCCATACCAGAATCGAGACGACAGGTTTCCGTGTCACTCAGAAACTCTGGATAGAAGGTTGAAACTTTTTTCTTATTTCAGAGATACTGGTTAAAGTTACAGTACGGTAGTGAAGCAAGAAATTGTCCATTTTTTTCTTCTTCTTCTTTTCTGAAGCTGTCCTTTCCGCGTGAGATAAGTCTAGCTGAGACATGCGATTTTCGTTCGTTCCACATTTTCCTTTCTTTTTTTTTTTCTTGGAAACTTCTGGTTTAATCGAGATTCTCGAAAAATGCTATCACTAATCAGTCTAGTGAGAAGATTCACTTGGAATTTGTACAATAAGAAACTTAATACCAAAGAATTTCGTAATTATCGATGATCTAAAAGTACATCTTTCCTTTTTTTTATATATATAGAATATTTTATATTTAATTTATGTATATTCGTGGATATTTGATAACTCATCTCTAAACGAATCGAGAAGTAATTCTTTCCAAAGTAGCTTTAAACTTAGTGGAAATTAGAAAATTCTCTTTCTTCTTCTATCTGGCAGCGATTTTAATTAAAACATAGAATATTCGCCAAAGTAGTAGAGAAGATCGTAGGAACGCGATGGTGGGAGGAAATTTAAATATGGAAATTTCATATTCTCGCCCGTTTACGTGCCACCGCTTTTCATTTCTTTTCATTCTCACGTAATAAGTCCCCATGGTCACAGAAGCAAGCTATAAGTTAAATAGGAACGTTATGTACCACGTACGAGATAAGGTGGTTCAAGCTTTATTCTACCATTCGCTGATAACAGGACTTTACCCTCGAACGATGATGAATGCAAATGTTCGAAAATTTCGAACCTTATCTCCTTCGAGACGAATTCTCGTTTAACCGGTTCGTGAAACGATCGGTAATAAACCAATGGAGGGACAGTAAGTTGAAAATCTCCATAAATGTTCCATACTATTCTTTGTATGTATTGTGATTCGCTATAGTAAAACATTTCAAGTAGAAATGGAGAAAGGTTCATCGTAATAATTGCAGTATATGCGCAAACTTTTAATCTTTTCATAGAAAACTTTGCAACATATTTCTTGTAACATATTTAACAAAATATTTTCACTAAATATCTTCTTCCTTCCTTTTTCTCAATTTCATGGCTTTACGGATTATCTCGATAAGCATAATCACAGATCATGCAGATTTTCGTATTATTTATTCATATATCATAACGCTCGTAATATTTTATTATTATACATTTAAAGTAATAAAAGTTCTTGTGGCTTCAAGAGAAAAATATGAAAAATTTCCGTAGCTAGCAAAGTGTTAAAATGTTTATTCTTACGTTAACAAGCAATTCTACGTTTATGTATGAAATTGCAAATATACTTTTAAGATTTTAGTTAATGTACTGCTTCATCTGATATTTTTAATTGAACGAGATAAACGATTTTTTGATAATAATGAACGCGTTTACCTTTTTAACATTTCCTACGAAAACCAATGAAAATGTTTCGTTTATACTTCTAACTCTCAGAAATATGGATAAATTCAATCTGTTAACACTCGCAATTCCCTGATGCTTCAAAGAGGATTTCACTGTATTATCAAAAAAACTGTTTAATCCATCGAAGAATTATCCCCTTACTGAATCACGCCGGATCAATTTTTGTTTTTTCCATCAGTTTCGTGCATCGGATTGCAAAGTGGTTCGTGAAGAGTGAGTCAGGCAGTGATATAAAATTCCAAAACTTCGCGGGGGAAACTTTTTTCTTCACTTCTTCGTGTCAAGTTTTCGCGGGAAGGAAGCGTTTATTCCTAAATCTCGTTTCTTAGGAATTCCACGTTCTCCAGGCTCATATGACGTTCGCCAAAAGATCTGAAAATAAGTTCGAAACTCGTTAAAAATCAGCAAAAGAGACACGATTAATCTCTCAGATCCTTTCATCTTTGAAAAGACATTTTCTTTACGAATAAAAGAATGAAGAGACACGGACAGAAATACAATCGTAGGAAATCGTACAGAATGAAATAAGATAGGCAAAAGTTAGAAGACTCAAGAGTCGATGAAAACTGAAGATTTTAAGCTCACCTGACGAACAACTTTCCAATTGTGTCTTTCAAATAGTACGAACATCCACAGAGTCTCGTTTCACTCGGAATTATCCGCTATACCAGCTCTTTCACCCGCGGGAGAAAAAGAGAGCAAACTAAATACGTACGAATCAATAAACGACATACTGTTTGATTTCCGTATAACCATTACCTCGAGTGAAATAAGTAAACTTTTATCGCAAGTATTTGTCAAAGGAACATTGCACCTCTGTACCGTTATATCCTTTGTGATATTTCAGTTTCACATTTCAAACCGTGACATATTACACGATACACAAGCTTAATTATGTATATATGTATATCTTATTGTAAAAATAACGAAGTCGAGGAATTTATTATTAATTTTTACTATCGAACAAGCTTCTTAATTATAACATGCACAGAGGGTAATTAATTACGATGCAACAAATTTCTAATATCTTTTACTACAATTTCTAATTCATGTTTCTATCAAACGTCGATTCTTCAATTCTGATTGCACGATACTTAAAAGCTCACAAGCGTACGATGCGTAAAAGGGATGAGAATCAGAAAAAGAGTAACACAGTATAGAGGGACAGATTTTCCCTGACACCGTGTAACTCTATAGGAGCGGAAAGCCTTCCCTGTTGAAAGCCTTCTCGTTGAGCTATGAAACATTTTCTAGACGAGGCCAGGAGAGAGAAGCGGCGAGCTTTTAGCGTCGAGTTTCTCTCTGTGGTTTCAAACCTGAACTTTTCGTCCACGGACACCGGAGTGTGTCGGTACTGAGAAAACGCCAGCCAAAGGTTTCCCAGTTTGGTTATTGCCCACTGAAAAATATTGTCGTATATTTGAACGTGTTATACCGTGGCAAAAGTTTGCTCATGACCGAACTGGAAACCTCTGTGATCCACGTTTCCCTCGTTCGCTTCACGCTTATATAATTCTCAACTTTTCGTACATATGTCTCTGTATATGTTCCTTTATTGGAGGTTTTATCTCCATTTTACTAACGACGAGTGTATTCTTAAGAAGTGAAAGAGAAATTTCATTGATATTTTGAATTGAACGAAAAATTTGAACGATATATTCTTAGCATACCAATCTGAGATGCTTAAAAATGTTAAGTTTCGTAATATCCTTCCATAAATATTAGGGATTTTCTGAAGTTTCAAAAGCTACTCAACAAAGACTACTCTTCTTTCGGTTTGATACGAAAGATAATCAGAAAAAGACTTTTTTGGGAATAAATTTGTGTAGATTTCAAGAAAATAAAATATTAATAGTTAATTATTTGGTAAATGGCAATATAAATATATTTTGTGCAAATCACGAATAATAATTTGTAAAGAAACATTTTTTAACCAATGTAACTTTCAGTAATCGACGTTTTAGCAGAAGAGGTTTCACAATTAGACAAATAATTTAGCTGTTTTTCAATACGTTTGCATTTTAAAAATTGCAAAAAGAGTTTGAATTCCTCTTAACAGATAAATTCTTTTCATTCAATAGTTAGCTAACATAAAAATTCCCAAACATTACCTATTGTTAGATACCTCAGGGTAATCTGTATCCCCTTGAGAATATTTAAAGAAACTAATTCACCATGTAGCTTTCATATTGTACTATTCAACAGCATTTCTCATTGCTCATACGTAAAGAACAACAGGGATTCTACATTAGCATTAAAGTAAATTTCATAAAACAACAATACCGGTTTCCAGTCATTCATTCTTGCTCTTCTCGTACCATTACCTCGCGTTATGTTTTATTAATTGCCCCCGGAGGCAACAATAGCTGAAAAAAGGAAATTGCTTCCTCGGGCAGTTCCCTCGATTTCAACAAACTTTACATATGGAAATGGATTTTTCCGCTCGGTGAATATGCATAAGTGGAAAGGAGGAGGCGTGTGTTGCAAACGCGAGATTTTCACAGCAGAAGGATTACGTATGCAAATGAGTCAGGTTTTGCACTGACTAGCCGGTCAGTGATAATCGAGAACAATTAAAACGCGATGTTACAAAGAACAAAAGATTTCATCTTCGTTCGTTAAAATTGAACATTTTTTCATCATCGAAACGATAGTTTTCCGAGCGTATATATGTGTATGTGTGTGTAATTATGTTTGATCAGCAAGTAATTCACAATAAAATAATAATTCATCTAGCATCGTGACTTCCGACGTTGTTTCACCTGAGAAACTAATAAATGTTAATACATTCACCTGGTATATCGTGATTTCGGAGAAGTTCGCGTGTTTCATTTCATTTACCTTCACCTAGCAAACTTTTTTGCATCAACATCGGTTCTAAGATTCATCTGAGTGCGTTTTTGTTCAAAAGAAAAAAGAAAGAAACGTATACCTGTCATATATTTGAGAAGAATTAGGTGAAGGTGTAACTTGGCACAGGATAGATTAAGTAATAAGTTAATATCGTAGTTTCGTGAAAGTTCAATTGAGTTAAAAAATTCGATGCACGTGGTAAATACTCAATTCGATAGTTTTCACTGAAATGCATAAACCATAGTGAAACACTATGGCCTCGGATGCATCCTATGGAATATCTAGGCGCCTTTGACTCGCGATAGGCTTTGAGAAGCGAGGAGCTTTTGACACATCGCAAAACAGATCGAGACGTGCTGGAATACGCTTAATTGCCGGTGATTACTATTACCGTGGATTCTCGATGAATATCGATGGACTCTGTATATTCAATTCGTAAAGGGTGCGTGATTAGACCCTTTGATTTCGTAATTTCGCCGATAAAAGAACTTTTCGTATGATTACAGTGGTAACAAAATTTTTAACGCTATGTTCATGATACTGATACACCAGATCGAACACATTAGTTTCAGTTCACGCTTCACTAATTTGTCCAGCAAGAATTTGTCTACAACATCAATGAAGACATTTTCAACACTTGTAAATTACTAGAATAAATCAATTATTTAAACTAAACACATTTTTTTCGTAATATCACTTTCTTAAGAAATATTTTAAAAGATAAACAGACACCCTGTACAATGAATTAATCAGCTAATTCGATGTTGAAGTAAATAGAGCAGGTGATTTCAAACTTTTGATAGTATTGTATGCACGTGTTACAAATTACAGTAATAGTTAACAATTAACATGCAAGGATTTGATAATCTCCGCGTATCCCATTAAAGGAACTTCGATAATTAACAGCACACAAATTGTTCAATTATTAGCCATCTGCTTGGACTATTTACATAACGACAGGGGTTATTTGTATTCGACGGGACGAAATTTCTATTAAGGGATTAAGAGCTGGTTCGTACAGACGATCAAAAGGATCTGCAAACTTCTCTGTTCGCGGTTCGAGACCAGCTACGAGACCCAATTTAATTATCTAATTAGATAGCGTGCTGAATCGCGAATTAAACGATTCAAGGATCTTCATGGTGGAACGTTAATCCATGGTTTAGGGTTCAAACTTCCTCTCGTGTTTCTATTTGCTACACTCTGTTACGAATTCCTTCAATTTTATCGACAGATTTTAACCCTCGATTGACTGGTGTCAGGGTCCAAACTGACCCGGGAACATAACTTTCAAACAGTTTAGAAAAATACATACTTTCTTATAATTTTCTTGAAGCATCAAGTGTGTAGAATATCCTTTCAGCGTGATATTTCAAAATTTGTATATTTGACGAAGTTGTAGCAATAAATATTTATTGTTATGCTGAAAGGCTGAGCGAATCCTGATTAGAACAATGCTATGATACAAGAAAATAACTTATGGTATCTTATCATACAGTATTTATCCAGCAGTGTTTCATAACAGGGGGCAATTTGATTGTTATGGGAGTCAATTCGAAAATGGTCTTGTCCAGAGTTTACCATAAACCTGTTTACAACTTAAAATACTAGAATTGGTATAATTCGTGAACTATCAACCAGTTATATCGAAGAAACATATATAGATAGTCCCATAGTTATTCAAAGTCCCCATAACTATGCAAAGGTTCATCGAAATCAAAGCGAACCTCTCTTTACCTGTGAATAACCCTGTTTCGAGGGAACCACGGTAGCTGAAAGGTTGCTTATGCATTATTTTACGAGCAACTATGTTTACGGTGTTACATAATCACTGGTATGTATGTACTTTCAGTTTTAACGTCCTGCGGGATCCATACATTATTCTAATATCCCCGCCGCTGCCAAATATTGGGCCCGTGCAAACATAATATCGATGTATGCTAATAATTTATTGCCAAATCGAACCTTCCAGATGTTTAATAAAATTATCCACTTTAACCAGCTTGCTAGTATACTGTACCCTTGCACGCAATATATTTTCCAGCTAATTCGTTATATTTTGTGAATTAACCCTGCTTTCCTCCTCGGGTCAATAAAACGCGTAACGAAAATTACATTTATGGAAATATTATGTTTTTAAATATTCCTTTATCATATCTAGTCTACTTAAATTCTACGTTTACGCCTTTAACCCTGTGACCAGTGTGATATATACCAGTATTTTCCAAGGTGAGGTCCTTGCCCCATAGAGGCAGCAATTTGATTCTTAAGGCAATTCGAAAATGAACTCATCCAGAGTTTAAGTGAACCATATATAGTAAACAATTTTTTTTTATTAATAAACAGAAGAACTATAACTAGTTAACTGAAACTATTGCTTAAATGAGGAATATTATACAATTAAACAGCTAAATTGATTCAACTTATCGACTTATCTACTCATAGCAACTAGCAACAACTAACCTCCTTTCTCCAGAACGTCCCTTTTTCACCTAACCTAACCTAACCTAACCAAATATGGTCGTATTTAGATTTTTGGAGAGCCTCGGACGCGTCGCTGAAGCGAAAAAGATTACTACGTCGTTTGTAACAAAAAAATATACGGTTGGCTAAGTGTTCATATTTGCATAACGTGCCTCTTAAAACTAAACAAGTTTTATATAAGTATGTTTTGTATAACTTCAATATCTTGAGAGATATTCCACCGTACTCACTGAAACGAAACACCCTGAACAATATTTCCTTGAAAAAATACATTAACAGAAAAATAAACAATTTATCAGAATGTTGACATGGTCACTAGTGTCACGAATGATTGTATCATTCGATAAAAAACAATTAAACACAAAAAGATGGTAAGATACGAGTTTATTGTACTGCACGCAACGAAACAAGAATGCAGATGATAATGGAAGATAGAACATTAGCGTGGTCGTTTGAAAATGCATTTCCAATAGCGAGTGGAACGATAAATTGTCATAAAGTCAGCTTTAATAATCGGAAGCTACTTAATTCGTAAAATCAGGTCATGGGTGTCGGGGCAATTGCATCGACGCATGTTGGTCTATGGCCTTATTAACGTATATTACGAGAGTGTGCAGTGAGCAAGGGGCTAACAGACGATGCATGTCAAATCGTCTGTTTGCCACAGGAATTTATTATCTATCGTCTGTGGTTATTTTTGTACATGACAATCGGTGAAGGTATCGTAACGTGTAAACGGTATATTCTTGCAAAATTTTTCATCAGCTTCTGTGACCCGATTTTTCTACATTTACGAGGGAAAGAATTGTAGCTGATTAACTAGACTGCGAATTTTTAGTTATTTAAAAGTGCAAAGTTGCATAGAGTGCATGTAATATTAAAAGTATTGAGAATATCTAAATTATAATGTATTTTATAACATCTGCTAGGTGAAATAATTTTCTATTTCAATGTTCTACACTTTTCTTTTTTTACAAGTTATCAAAGAAGAATAATCTTTGTTATTAATTGAAATTTTGTTATTCGTTCTTTCTTCACTGTGCATTCACTTAACATTTTCTCCTTCATTTAACATTTTCTACGAAAAGAAAATTCAATTTTAAAACTTCTTAATTTGTTCCTGTTTGAATATTATTTAACTACTTATGCATAATTCGTTGACTTTATATCTATACAACGAGAAACTGATCATTTCTATGTTCTTTTTTTCCTTTGACTTTTCAAGTGTCCACATTTCATTCTACAATAGTGTACCTTCGAAAGGAAGAAACGTTTAATTCTAAGGTATCCATTACTGAAAGTGTTAACGAGCAATGTGACGATTCGTCGATAAATTCCGCGAGCTGTCGTCCCGCCAGGGAAAATCGCACGCGGGAAATCCGGAATGCCGTCAACGAGAGACTGGGCACAGTTTAATGGCGCGGGTCAACGGAAGTTGAGCCGTAAATTCGGCCGGAAGGGACGCGTGGAAAAGCGAGCATCCGTGATGGCCGTTGGAAGGCGAACTTGGGCCACCCTAATGTAGGTCTGGTGCGCATGTTGCGCGACAGGCACAAGGACTCGCGTCCCATGGCCTACATACGTCGTTATTTCCCTCCACAAATGTGTTTAGCCGCGTTCACAGCCGAGGTGTATAGTTACTGCATCGTGAATGTTGGATCGTTGCTAACAAGTTACTTTCGAGATGATCTGCTCCAGACAGGGCGAAATTTCTGACAGAATTTTTAATAAACATATAATAAAAACATGTCTTTTTTCTTTTTAATACAAAAACATTTTACATGGGAATATTTCGAGGCTTTTTTCTGTAGAATTAGTATATTTCACATTTTTAAATGTCTCTAGACATTTCTAGAAGTGTTCAACACACTGTGCACCATTCTCACGCACCATGTTTTAAATATTAGAAAAATAAAAAACAAAAAAGCATTGGCTTTAAAGTATTAAAGAACGCAAGTAGACGCAACAGTGGTTTTAAAATTTTGTAGAGTACCTAAGCAAGTCTCGAATGATAAACTACTAAAGTTAAACAGTATTCTGTTCTATATATATTTGTACTGAATCTTGCTTTCAATAAAAGAAAGAAACTTCGAAAAAATCGGAATAGAGTGTGTTTTATTAAAAAGAAACATGCGTGTGAGTTGAATGACCCTAGATATAACATAAATAAAATGAAGAATAGTACTTGCTGGAACTTGGGAGAAAATATGTCTGACTATAGACGATCTAATACTACTCATAAATGTTCCCTGGATACTGCTTTTCCAGAACTATCATACTTTAAAGGGGAAAAAAAGAAGTTTTTAATAAAACACTTGCATAAAATTCTTAGACAGTTTCTCTCGATTCCGTTTAAAAGTCTCGCTATTCCAGCACAAAAAGAAAGGAACAAGGAGAAAGAAAAGGGAAAGAGACAGAGTATGGTGGGTGAAAGTTCTTCGAGGTATTGTGGGTGTCGAAAAAATGCAGTCGCGAGTGTGGTTAGATCGTAAAGCGAGAAGATCCTTTCAGAACTTCCACGATCGTAGTATGTTCAACTTTAAAAACTTCGGACCTCCGACGTCTTTGCCGCCTCCACATGAAATCCTCCGTACGATCTTATTAAAGCGTCGCCTTTAAACTTCGCAATAGCCCCCAGGAAGTTAAATGAAAATTTGTAAGCGCCGGCAAAGTCCCTGAAGGGACGTGCTCTTAATCTCCTATCTCGTGTGAAACATTTTGTATCAGCGATTCCCATCGACCGCTAACCTCTTTTACGTTAGAAATTCCGTTGAATTTCAAGAACCGCCATATCCACAATTCCTCAACATTTAGCTAGATATCCCAAACGAAGTTCTTGTTTCAATTCAAACGCGAGATTCTTGAACATATACAGTAAGGAACAAAAATATCGGCACAGTTGGTTGTTAATTATAGAAACGTTTATAAATTCAAGAAAAAAACAGAATGTTAGGTTAATTCTTTTCATTAATCTTACGATCTTTCGAGTTTGGCTGATTTTGCACGTCTGTACATCGGAAGATGAACTATTTTAAGCATTGTTTTGTTATAAAATAAAGATTTCCTTTACGCAATTGTAATTTCTAACGAATTTTCTATTACTCGTGCAATTCTTCTATATTTACATTATATTCTCAAACGTTTAATTTCTCGTAGGTCTTAATAAATCTCTTTATACAATCCCAACAAGAAATCTAGCATCTCCATTTCCAACCACGTTTCCACGCGGCGTAAACGAGAAGCTCATTCAGCGAGCGTCAATGCTGTTGTTCTCACCGCGATACTACAAACGTGAACCGCTATAAAACATTCACTGTAGCCGACACCAGTAAGAGGGAAGAATTAACGCGCTTCTCTGTAATCTCTCTGGCGTACAACGTCCAAGCTTGACGCGCGTTAATTTATAATCTTAATAAGCGTACGGTGGTTGTTTCTCAAGCGGAGAAGTCCACTCTCTGAAGCCCCGGAAAGTATTCAACTGGATCTTTTTCTTCGCGTCGCAAACTCGACACCTTTGTTCTCACGCCACTGACTAACCAGAGAAGTTTCGAATAATTTTTCGCTAGCTTTAGTAAAGGAGACTCGCGACGAAACTTAACGCTTGAATTCCAGACGAACATTCCGCGACAGAAAACAGTATATCCTTGCCATTTTCTCAGGAAAAGAGAAAAGAGAGGAAAGTATCACGTAGCACGGATCACTTGTACCAAATTGGAGCGGGGGAAAAAAAAAATCTTCGCGAAATTCTGTCATTTCTCGTTGAAAAGTTTCATCTGTCGTCTTCGCGGAGCGAAGTTGAATAAATCAATTGGATATTCAATCTTCCTCGCTGGACCAAAGGAGAGGTAAAAGTTGAATAGTTCAAGTGAAAAGGTAAAAGGAGGATCGTTTTACGAGACCGCGTCTCGTCGATTTGGAAATCGTAGAAGAAACGGAGGAGAAGAAAGGAGAAAGAGAGATAGAGAGAGCTTCTGTTCCATGGAAAGTTCTTCTAAGATCGTTATGGTAACTTGAGCGAAGTTACAACTATTGAAGTTTGCTTAAATACAAAATATAATAATGCCTGGCAGTAATGGGATCGTCTGCTGCCACCTCAGCTTCGAGGAAAAGTTACCCACACCCTTTTCTCTTCCACACAGCTCGAGTTTCAATGCAAATCTTGTCTCGAGCCACTTGAATTATACTCTTCAACCTTTTCTACTCTTTTTACTTTAGCCCCTTCCGTCCTTCTACAAGGGAAACTTGAAAATTTGTTAAATATTCAGAAAGGGATAAACAGAGATGTATTCGAAATCGATTTATCGAGAAATATCGTGAATATTTTCATAAAAATTTGCTAGTAGAAATATTCATTTCTAATGCAATTTACGTTCTCCGTTTCGACAGCTTCTGCGGGTTAAGTTTTAAATTGATATCGATAATAATCGTCGAGTATCGTTATATTGAGTTTTAATTCTTTGCGCTCCAATGGCGTCTCTACGGAGACATTCATAGTATACACCATAAATTCGTTCAAATTTTATTCATATTTAAACAAAGCAAATTAATCAAATAAATAAAAGTAAATAAATTCACGAAGGTGTATAATTTTCTTTATTTTCAAAGTGAAACTTCTGCGTTTTTCAAAGTTCTGTCGCAGAAGTGTGTTAAAGTTAAATCGATCGTATGAGAAAATTTACTTTTAAACTTAATTTCCTCTGTTTTATATGAGATGGCATGAATAGTATTATTTTCATAGAAATAACATTAAAACTATACTGTGTTGAAGTATTGAACATAACCTACAATATTCAGTATTCGAGAATGAATTCAGTTGTAGACATTACTTCTTTAATAATATCGAAAATTTCAGCTTTTGAAATAACGAAACAGCATATACGGGAAGCTTTGTATTTTTGTTTTAATTTAAAAAAAAGTGTTACTGATAGTCATCGCTTGCTTCAAGAAGCTTAAGAAACAACGTGCAGAAATTGGTTTAGACGATTTAAAAATGGCGATTCTGATCTTAAAGACGAAGAACGTCCAGGACAGCCAAAAAAAGTTTGAAGATGAAGAATTAGAAGCTTTACTCGATGAAGATCGATGTCAGACCTTTGAAGAATTGTCTGATACATTAAACGTTACTGAAATAGCTATTAGAAAACGTTTATACATTATACACTTAATGTATCCTTGTAATTGAATTCATTCATCGAGAGAGTTGCTTGGCTATAAAAGCAATGATGACTATTATTTTATTTTCAAATAAAAATAATTCTTCGACAGATTTGATTCTGACATGGTGCCACATTCTGTGGAATACACTACAGAATTTATTAATAATTAGTAGAGTTTGTCAGATAAATTCCTTTTGGGCCTTGAAGTTTTACGAAAAACACGAATGACGTTGTGTCCCTAATTTTCTGGCCAGTGAGGATTGTTTGAATAAATGAAATGTCTCATTCTGCGTTACAACTTGTCATCAAACAACAGCCAACGAGCTTTTGAATGCTTGGAACCATTACGAAAGAAAAAAAGAAACCAACACACCCGTACTTTGAATATCCCCATAAATAAATGAAGAGAAAAACGGTCCCTAAGTTCTCTGTAATGTCATTTCACATTGATGTAGAAACGTTGATATTTCTCTGGTTATATTCGCAGGCTGACACTGTTTGCGTTGGTCTCAACGGTAACTTTTCACGTTTCTGAACAAAGGCGATCCTCTCTGTGACTGTGACATCCCACGTGGAAATGTCGCGACATTTACGTGAGCGGCGATGCGACGAACCTCCTAGTATTTGTTGTCAAAGCGTCGGTATAATGCAATTGTCCTCGATCCGGAAGCGCATGCTAAAAACTTTCCTCGTACGTAGCGTTTCCGTGTTCATCATCGGGGACTAACTCACCGCTGAAATTACTACCGCGTAATTGCTCCCTAAGAGACTAATAAGCGACTTGCGATTCACGGTGACTGTGACTGGTACGCGGGAAATAGTCGTTGAATTTGTCTTCTTTTTGGTAAAACACTGTTTCGTTGGTTTACTTCCTTCTCTTGTTTCCTTACAACATGGACGAGTTTTCGCCGGGAAAAGTTTCAAAGGGACGAACTTCGCGAAGAAGCAAAAGGGAAAAGAAAATTAATAAAAGAAAAAGGAAAGGAAAAGATAGCATATTGTTGAAGTTCTTTCAATTCTTCCAGAATATATACCGATTAATATGAAATTCCAGAAATACTACAACTTATCACTCTTCCAACGGATTAAATTCACGTGTCGTTTAAACAAGGAAAATTCACGGGGGAAACGTTTTAAAATTTGATAACCACTATAGCCGGATTGAAAAATAGAAAACGGCAAACGTGTCTATTGTGAATTTCAATCTAAACGTGACTGACAATCACTGATCGGACTTCTTTCGTGTCCTCTTTTTCCTCCCCCTCTGTCGAGTGGATTCGAGTTGAACCAGCTGAAACAGAGCAAATAGAAAAATGAAGAGAAGGAAAACCAGAGTGAGAGAGAAAGAGGAAAAAGAACGAAGCTTGCATCGTCACTAGAGATTCCTCTCTCATTTTACAAGATTTTAGCCTGTATTGTCGGATTGGCCAAGCCAAATCTACCCTCAGAGATTAACAGACACACGCTGCTGCTGATAACACGATAATCAAAGTGAGAAACCGATACGCACGTGCACATACCACTGTATATATATATACTTTATCCTTTGTATTACACTGAGCTATTCAGTGTTCGACAAACGAACGTCAAAGCCTGCCAGGGAATAATCTGTGACTATAATTCGGAGATCGAAGATGTAGGAAAATTTGTACTTCACCAATTATACTGAATGGATCACTTAAAATGACGATTTCAAATATCTCGTAAATGATTCGTTATATGAAAAAATGTTTCAGATAAAAATTTAAAGAGGAACATACAGTATCCTAATCACTAATCCTAAACAGTCAACTGTAACTGATACCATTTACTCTTGCATGAACAAGAATGTACAGGTTGAATATTGTCTAAAATGACTAATTAACCCTTTGCACTCCACATTCATAATACAGCCTATAACTCCATTCAGATTTTATTCATGTTGAAATAAAGTAGATCAGTGAAATGAATAAAAATAATGAAATTTGTGGAAATGTATAATTTCTTCCTTTGCATAACGAAAATCTGATTTTCAAAAGTTTCATTGCAAAAGTGTGCTTGGAGTTGACAAATCGATCATAAAAAAAAAAAGGTGCAAAGGGTTAAACTCACGATTCGTAACTTAGGCAAAATAAGTGCACAAGTGTCAGACATCAAATGTACTCAAAGAGTTAAACGGATTTTAATTTGGAAACAAGATCATATCGGATTTACATAAACATTTTTTTCTGATCCCACTTCTACAATTATACTCACGTGTTTTGAAACACCCTGTATAACAGGTATGAAAGAAATTGTTTATGCTGGAAATGTAGGAGGGAAGTTAATTATTATTCATGAGAACGAAACTTCGTTCACATTCGTCGGCAAAAGAAGAGGTGACAAAAGAAGAGATTGCAATTAAATTTCTTCCATGATTTAACAACTAACCAATCTGTACACATTCGTGTATGTACATATCACATGTATATTGTTTCATTAAAAGCTGTTCATTTCTGTGAAAGGATTCAGAAATTCAAAAGGTGCTCGACTCTCATCGCTGCAAGTAGAAAAGTCCGTGTTTGATCAAACACCGTCCAATTATGTGTTTGAACAAAGTCTTTGGAATGGTACGCGTTTTCCTTGCAATATTTGGCTTCACGTGTCGAAATGTGTGTAACACAGGGAACGATTTCAATATTGATAATGTCGTTATTACTGTTAAATACACGGATATATCTTTTATCACGATAATTTTCTCTTCGAACGATACGTACTTTGAAAATACAGGGGATCGTTCTCGTTTCAAAGGATACGAACTCGCTCCTTTTCCCTTTTATTCAATGGTGAATAAACGAGTGCAATTTGTTTCATTCCAATACTCAAAAACTTTGAATATTCAATTCCATTTCATCGAGAAGCTTCCTTTTTGAGTGTATAAACTTTTACCTCCGTACAGTTACCGTGAAAGCTTCTCTCTCTAGAAAAGTGGAAATGTCTACTTTAACTTGCCACTTTCCTAGAACTATCTACCATAAAGTCGAGAAATTTTTATTTTATTTCATCTATTTCGTAGATATCAAAGTTCGCGTCGTTTGTCTTCGAAGTGCCGTTACACAGCTTCTGTTCCATTAATCGTGACTTAGCAACGGGGAGCAATTCAATCAAGCAAGTTGCGGCCCAGAACACTACCAATCTCATCTTTCTTTTGCCACTTTCCTATGGGTTTCTACAGGTTAACGTTACCACGCCAGAAATACGAGCAGTTTGCTAGAAATTTCCGACGAAATTGGTCGAGTGCACCTTTAATTTCGTTTTATTTCAACGTTGATAGGGTAGAAGAGCGTGTAACAGATCTTTCAGTTCGTATTTTCTTTTTTCCCCTTATTGGTGGAGTTTCAAGTTTGATATAGCATTAATCTTTTTTAACGTGGAACACCTTACACAGAATTTCTTTTATTTTCCAAAGATTGATTTACCTTTTATTCTATTCTACAATGAAACGCATTTTAAGCTATGGAATGATGTTTGAATTTGAATTGAGATTGAATTTCAGCATGAACCGTTCGTAAAAGAAAAAAAATATGTTGAGTACAGCGGTGAACAATGTTAGTAGAAGAAACGAGGAACTTAAACGATGACGGGGAACGCGTAATAGGTTCCGGAAGCGCGTTACTAATTGTGTAAGTTCCAGCGATGCTGGAAAGTACTTACAATTAGTCCCATCGGTTCCTACCTCGAATTCTCTTTCATCTACCAACATTTCACGGAAGTTTCGTAATATCTAGCGTCGCTTAATTCTAGCCGTCGATCCGATGTGTATTTTGCTCGGTTCTCGTCGCTCAACTAAGAAGCTTAAGCGTTTCCGCTCGCCTATCTTTCCTCTCTTCGCGTGTGAAAACAATCGAGCCATCACACCGTCCCTGTCTTCACGTAATTTACAATCATTCGACGTCTACTTTATCTCTCGGTGAACGGTTATTTTATAAAATCTCCTGGTTAAATCTCGACGCTTAGTTTAACAACGGTGTTGAAAAATTAATTTTAAACGGTCTCATTCTCGACGACTTGTATCACAAACACTCACAATCCACATCAAACCATCACACACTAGCTCAAACCGTCACAAACCACCTGAAACCATCACAAACCACCATAAAACACTTCAATCCAACACAAAACATCACAAACCATCATCACAAGCCACCTCAAACCATCACAAACCACCATAAAACACTTCAATCCAACTCAAACCATCACAAACCACATCAAACCAACTCAAAGCGTCACAAACTATCACAAAACACTTCAAAAAACATCAAACCGTCTCAAACGACCTCAAACCACCACAAACCTCCAATTGTTTCAAATGTTGAAACAATTTTTATTGATTGTTTCAATCTATTCGCGCAACGATCTGCGCACGATCAAACGTTTCTTCAATTTCTTCCGGTTTCAAACTATTATTCCATTCTCTCAATGATCAGCCAGCAAACGCATTCACCTCGAAAACCATTCCCCTTAACGTTGCTCTATTTTTACCTCGTAGTGATCTAATCGAGGTATCAGCCGTGAAATCGCGGAAAATCCTCCTCGCTCTACGATCATCGTGTCTGTTGTCTATTAAATTACATCTATTCTATTAAATTCGTGCCTGGAATGAACTAGCAACTCTTTCTCACCTTAAACAATTACACAATTTTATCTTAATAAAACAATACACGAGCTATTATCGAAAATTTCTGAAGCAAAGCTCCAACGATCTTCAATAGAAGATGAAGATCAGGAATTGTAGAGTCCTCATTGAAAGAATGAATCGATAGGATCGAACAAAGCATGGGTGACTATACAACGATGAAGTTTTACGCATTTATGGCTTCGTAGTTGAAAGACTTGTGCGTTCAACGTGTTCGTGAGCAGCTGTAAGATTTCACGGAATTGTACGATCGTAATCCTTCTTCTCCTCACGCTCGAGACGAACTCTTTGCACTAGGTTGCGCACACTGATTGGATTGTCCAGTTAAGCTGACCGACTGGTCTCTCAGTCTCTTCGTATAAAGAAGAGTCGATACGGTACTCTCTAGAGATATGATCCCTAGCTTTCAACCTAAGATCAGGAAGCTAAGATTAAGTGACATTTCAGAATGAGCTATGATTATCTCATGGTAGCTGGAAATTTTATGTTAGACACCTTTCAACTGATCGTTCATGTATTATCTGTAATAGTAGTGAACTCGAGATCTTTGTACTCGTTAAAAAGAGTGTGGTGATAATCTTACATTCTGTCAGAAAGATAGACTTATAACCATTGTAGCTAGTCCTTGTTAAAGCTCCCGTTTTTTACACACCATGGACGGAAATTCGTGGTGCAAACGAGGTCAGAGAGATAAGGTTTTATATCGAAAGGATTACTTTTAGAACTCATGTTAATTAAACATTTCTGACATCTTTTACTGGGTACTATAGGATCTTCCAATAAGAACGATAGAACTTTGAATTGAAATAAAACGAGAAGTGGTAAAGATAATCTAACACTCGTTATTTTATCTTGAAGTACATTTAATGGCATTATACAAAAAATAGAATATCGTGTAAATTATTATCACGACATTTTCTACGGTAGTTTCACTTTTCTTTAGTGTATTCTCAAAAATATGAATTTGCATCAAGATTTACAGTTTAAGAGTTTCAATAATTGATTAAGTTTATTTATCTACAATGTTTCTGTGTATTCTCACGTTTTCCATCCTTCCTCGAAGAATTTGATTGATCCCCCGTGGAGAAGCAAAGCAACGACCCGCGGGGAAAATTATATGAAAGTTTACGAGCACCGGCACGAAAACACCTTTAAAGTAGGCTAGATGCAAAGTATGAAGAAGCAGCGCACGCGGGGATCTTAATAAGCTCTTAACGAGGAACTTTGAACACCATGATGGGCGAAAGAAAGTTGCCTCTCGCTGAACAATCAGGCGCTGATTTAATCCTGCTTATCCAACGTTGTCGACTAATAGCGGCCGTTTAATACTCTTAAGTGTTTGGCCAACGACGTGTCGTCGTTGAGAACTACAGTTATAGACAATCGTCGTTGAAACAATGGATAAAAATATTCTATTTAATAATTTTCAGGAAAATTGATAAACTAAATGATTTCGTTAAATAGACGAGAAAAAGAAACAGAAAATTCATTTCTTTCGCTTGAAATAAAAGATTCCAACGTGCCTAACAAATCTCTCATTTTACGTAGCGCACAATTCAATTACAGAGGCGAAACGAAAGTTTCCCGTGGAAAGTTTCTCTGTTTCCCAGCTTCTAGTCGCCGGAGTTGAGCTACTCTAGCTACAAGGTTTCGCAATCAGGATTCTTTAATATTAACGATGCTGTTTTATTTCGTGAGACAGAGTGACACAGAGTTAGAGAGAGAGAGAGGGGCAGAGAGTGAGAGGCAGAGAGTTAGAGAGACCGAGAGAGAGGGAGAGAGAGAGTGAGAGACAGGGAGAGAGAGGCAGAGAGTTAGAGAGTGAGAGTTAGAGAGAGGCAGAGAGTTGGAGAGAAAGAGAGTGAGAGAGAGGCAGAGAGTGAAAGAGAGAGAGTTAGAGAGAGGCAGAGAGTTAGAGAGAAAGAGAGTGAGAGAGAGGCAGAGAGTGAAAGAGAGAGAGTTAGAGAGTTAGAGAGTGAGAGAGAGAGAGAGAAGTTGGGAAACGTTTCGCAGTCCCGGTAGTACAGCCACGTTGTCTGATAATATTACCAAGTAAAGCGAGGTAACGACTTCTGCTCACGTCGTGTGAAATTTCACCGATATTGCCTCAATATGTTGCCGGCGGAGTGCATTTTATGGACGCGTGGGTCAGCGCTTAAAAACAGCAAGCGGCGAGGGGTTAGCTTTGCTCGTTTAACCCTCCCCTTGATTTCTCTTCGAGCTCGTTCTTTTCCCTTTTACTGCTTTCAACCAGCTTGCCCTCTCTTTTTTCTCTCGTTGCGAGAACACGCGCGTGTACTGTGTATGGAATACAGAAAAGCTAAAACACGGTTGTACGTTAAATGCAACGGTGTTGTTGCAGATTTTCTTAGAATACATGGCTCGATGACTTTCAGAAAGTCGACCGAATGAAAATTTCACGGGTGTGAGACATCAAAGGAACTATGAGAGACGCTTAAGTGGAGATAGTGTAGAGGAGGGAAAAAGAGATGTGTTACATCGTGTCCCTTTTTCAAAATAAACCTTGCAACTATTACCCGAGGCTAGTTTCTTGCTGGTTCTATTGTTTTACCTTCTTTCGATCGATAGGAGAAAGAAAATATGAAATTCTATGACTTGTGCACACACAGAATGAATTTAGTAAATATTGAAAAAGAAAAAATGGTTGTAACTCTGTTTCTATCGAAAGCAGAAAGATATCCTAGAGGGAAATTTTACATTGTTTAACGAACACTATCGTCCTGTAGCGCGATCTTTTACGAGTGCTTTTGTAATGCACTTGTGCATCAGGAAAGTACAATTGCGTTTGGTTCCTTAATGGATTCTCATATTTTTGGACACACTATGCTCGGTACAGTTTCTCAGCTTTTACAAAAACGATGCTGGGATAATTATCTTTTAAAACTGTTGGTTCAAAGGTTAAAACAATTTGAAATTTGTTAAGAAATTCTTGCAGTCTGGAATTCTCGCGCTACATCGAGTACCCAGGATAAAATATCGAATAGACGATCATAGAAATAAAATCCTAATAATATAGCATTGTTTATGCCAAAAACATTCTCACGAAATTTACAATGTAACCATAAGCAATTGTTTTTATGTAATAAAAGAGGAATTACAGCCATCGATTTAAAACAATTTGTAGTATCGTTATTACACAAGGTTCATTGCAAGTTTAAAATAATTATTCAGGTCATTTTATTGTGTACGATGGGTAATCTTCCATTTGTTTGACAAATCTACCATTTACGAGAGAAACACTGGAAATTAATAACGTGAAAATGTGTTTTTCTTTCATGAATATCACGAGTCAGACTCGTCGAATGACTTTTCGCTAGTTAAAATACATAAAAATCACAGAACATAATAATAATAGGTTTATTTATTGCCTTAAAAATATACAAAGACATAAATCGCTGAAAATAGGCTTCATATTTAGTTGTGACCATGATTTCTCTTCTTAAACAAGAAATACCATCACTTCGTTCCCTTTCTAATAATAACAAGTTTCGTTAACAATAACACCCATGTTAGACAATAACAAAACAACAAGTTTACAGTAACGAAATCTGCTTTCCCTACTCTCTTTGTTTCTCTATGTTGGTATATCGTGTTCAGAAGTGATTTTAATATCAGATCCCGAAGGGAAATTCGTGACGTTTCTCTCGCTCGAAAACCGTGCGAGATTTCAACGCCTATGCAAATCGTTTCGCATTAGTTAGCATAAATAAAGGACGGTTCTTGCTGGCACTAGCACGGAACAACTGATCTCCCGTTGCTGAATAGCTCGCGGTGAACTTTCCAACGCGAACAGGGGCAGCAACAGCAGCTACGGGATCATCAGACAAGAATTCTCGCCTCGTCAGATTCGCGACCAACCATTGAAACGACGCCCCGTTTCAGTTCTCGCTTTCAACGGCTTTACGGCATAGTTAGTTGAGTAGAATAAGCACGAAGATCTCGAAACGTTCTGTGGCTGCCTCGCAACACCCACCAGAGACTTCGCGAGTTTATGTTTTCTCGATTTTCCGATCTCACGCCATTCGTCGGTGAATTTCGGTGAAATTCGCCGTCTGTTCGAACAGTTTCCACTGGATAAAGCATAAAACGAAACGTTTAGCTAGAAAGTTTTTCAAACGAATTTTCTTAGAACAACAATTGTCTAATCATGCATCCGACTGAACTTTAAACTCATAAAAACCTATAGAAAATACCTTTCCAACCTTGATTCAAAGAATCTAATAAACTCTCTTCGAACCCTGAATAAGTTACTTTCCCGCCAAAAACACGGTTCGAAACGCACCATATTTACTATCTTAAGACTTTTCCAGACAAGCTTTCTATTTATTATGTGACTACTCTATTACTAGACTAAATTTTTATACGATTTTAGTACATTTAAAGGTGCACTCTTATAGAATGCACGTAATATAGAAAAAAATATAGAAAATATCTAAATTATTGTGCTTTCTTAAGTTTATAGTATAATGCTTACCGAAATTTCTCTTTTTCCCTTTTTATTATACTGTCGAAAATATGAATTTTCATAAAAAGTCCGTGATCCGTTGGTTGCGTACACTTCGAACTAAAATTACCGTAGAAAAAAGAAACGAGAATATTTTGTAAAGAGAATACACTCATAGGGTAGAGAAAAGAATGATCTGTAATATGGCCTTTGTTTCAAATCGATATCTCTATTCGTTCCTGAGATACAAAGCTTCAAAGCGGAGCATCCAAAACGCTCGGTATTGTGAATGGTTAGAATTTCAGGAATCGCATCCTGACTCACATTTTTTCCCCCAGACACGCGTACTCACGTCTAGTAGTTGCAAAAAAGGCAAAAAAACACTGCCCGCTGACTCAACGTCTGCCACAGACCGAATAGTGGTGTAATTTGAGATAGGTCAGCGATGAGCGTGAGCAAGAGCAGCGATATAGTAAGAGAAGGACGGAAGTAGAATAGAAGCGAAATTACGGTTCTCTTTGAACGACGATATTTCCGGAACGGAAAGTCATATCTCCATGAAACAAACGGCATTTTAAAGAGGAAAGTTCACCATTTCTTATAGCTCAATCGTTTAATTTCTATCTGGACGAGAAATTTTAGTAAAAAATATTCTTTTCCTATGGGAAAAATAACTGCTATTCGTCCTTTCTATTTTACACCATTTACACTCATTTCAGGTGACCAAGTAGTGACCGGTGTAAGGCAACAAGGCCACTGGATAGAAACTTACAGAGTCACGTAATCGAATCATGGGCAACCTCGTTAACCGGGAGATTTGATTTCGCGAAAACAGCGAGTAACAGTGAGCGAAGTTAAACGAGTCTGCAAACTTGCTGATGGAAAAAGAGGTCGATTTTGAAATAAAAGACGGGATATTACCTTTGTATTTTTCTGCTTTACTTTTCCTTTTGCTTCCAATTCCACTTCTACATTTTATCCCGTGCCTCGAATAACATTCTATATTTTCATCTAACTTACACGCCTACATATTTCTTTTTAATAAGACACAAACTATTTGAAACTTTTTCAAGTAATTTTTCTTTTTGTTGAAAGTGTAAACGAATTTCCTTGAAAACTAATCAACGGATATGATTGAATGTAAAAAAAAGGAATATTTGAATGAACAATAACGTTTTTATTTCACGATACAATTTTATATCAACTAATCGATTAGTTAGCACGACAACTGCCAACTAAAACGACTTGGAAGAGTGGAGTTAGTGATCATCTGTGTCCAGAATTTCCCCTATCGTCCCATATCTGTCCATGGTTAAATTTGTACTACCTTCTACTAAAACAAAACGGCTTATGTTATTTCTCTTTTGGCTCAGGACGCCACGAGAATATTTTTATTATACAAAACATATAATGGCTTTCAAATTTCTTATTGACGTTCTAATAAAAATTTTTCATTGTTCAATGGGGCACTTTTTATTTTAAAAAAAGCTTCTATTTATCGGTTATGTTTAAAATGTCTACTAACTGTCAATTTTCATTGAATTTTTACAATTGTAAATGGTTCAAGTAACCAACATGGCAATCAAAGTGTTAAATGAAAATGCTTTATTACTAAAATTCTCAGATATGCATACGTACGACTGATAGTGAGATGAACAATGGGAATACATGTTCTCAGCTGTCAATCCGGGATAACCAGCGAATGTGTTCACGAATGAAAATTTGCCGTGATCGGGTACAACAGAGAAAGGGCCAATTGATGCTACCTAATCGGATGGAAAATATCGAAACGTGGCTGTTGGGATAGATTTGATTAATCCGTTGCTTCAAACGCATGTACAATTACATGTGTCCCGTGAACGATGCTGGTGGTCGGCCGATGCAAAACCAATCGGCTGTTTCCAGTGGTCTGCCGCCCCTGAGATCGTATTAAATTGATACCAAGTCGAATTAGCCTGATTAATATTGCGTTAAGTGTTTTCGTGCTGGTAGCAGTGGTCAAGTAATGTGGAAAATTTCCAACGAAATGGCATGAAATGGCTCTTTCGTGAGTATTATATTTGCACTTATATTCTATAGATTTCCCATCACATTTCGAATAAATGCTCAATATACTTTCTGTTCCTTAGGAGATACTCACGAATCTGACAAACTTTTAACATCTTTCTTTGGTAAATCTTTACGTGTGGAAAGAGACAAATTTTTAATCTTTCTTTGATAAACCTTTACGTTCAAACTCGAACGAATTGCAAGCAATTCTGTTTCTCCATTAAGTACCATTGAACGTTTAATTCTTTTATCTTACTTTTTCGTTTCCTTGCTAATTCTGTTTAATCGAGAAAATTCGAAGACGTTTAGAAATTGCTTTTCTCGAGAACGTTGAGCGATCCAAACCGCAGCAAAATTGAGAGGCAGACGGTACAAAATGGCGCACGCTTCGACGTGTAATGGTTCGTGCGGCGCGAATTAATCGCGACGAATTTCAAGCCAACCCTTGGGAAACTCGTAATCTTGATTAAACGCGTAGTCTGCTCGCGAGTCGGCCGGAAAGCACGGTAGAGTTTCGTGATGTTACCGGGGAAAACTTCGCGCTGGCAAATGGCTTTAGAGCGTGCGGCTGTTTTGGACGCCGCCGCAACTTTCTCTCACGAGAGTAAGAGAATAGCGAGAGAGAGATTCGTATTTTCGTTGGAGAGCTTTGCCAAAGAAAAATTCGACAAAGCTACCGCAACAACGAAGGACACTCTAAACTTTCATTTAGAGAATTATTTTATTATGAATCGTTTCAGTGATTGCGTTTCTTTCGTTTAATACCTAAAAATGCCTGTTGCATCGCAATGCAAGCGTGACGAACCTTCAGTCTGGCGGATTATCATTATAAAAGTAATTAGTCGCATTTTCAATGAAATAATCGCATTTTCTCGATCGTCAAACCGAGGTACCTCACTTATACTCCCCATAAAAAAAACCAAGAGCGAAATTAGTTTATTATTAAGCAAGCCTGAGGATCTTCCGGATCCCAAAAAGTGTAATTTTCAACAACAATCCCTTCATAAATTCCCTTATCGCGAGAGCATCGAATAGTGACACAAGTTTTATTCAAAAGAATTATGTGTCGCGAGACATAGTGCTGAACACATAGGCTTCTTTATAAATTCTGTTAAAAAATGCACAAAGTTAACGAGAATTTAGGAAAAGGTTAATGTGGTTTTTCGTTTAAGACGATGAGCGTGGTTCGCATAATTTCGCGAAACTTTCGAGACTTTTAACACATCCTTGCTCGTTCGCGAGATATCCGAAACTCGAGCAAGAAGGTTCCCCATATCTGGAGCAGGATCGGACAATGTTTGAAGTCAGTTCAAAGTTTTAATGATTAGTTCCTGCTGAAAGATCCTGGTTTGGAGGGCTATCGAGGATCTAAAACTACTTACGCTATTTAAAACAGGCTACAGGCCTCGCTTGTTCCTGTCGTCAACGAACAAACGAAGAAAATCTCTTAAATCCTGAGGAATTTAAAGAATGAGAGAAAAAATTATTTCTCAACTTTGAAGAAAATAAAAAAGAAGAAAACATGGATTTAATGATATCGCACATTTGCGAGAAAAGAAAAATTTGTTCAATTATAATGTATTTTATTCGCAAGAGTGTAATTGTATACAAAGTATACAAATTATAAAAAAAATGTTCTGATACCACTTTCAAAAATATCGACTCATTTATTCACTTGTTCTGGCTGTGTATGTAGAAAAGTTTTCGCCGTAAGTTAATCCAACTGTTAAGAGGATCTAAATATCTTCAGAAAGCACAAGAGCTGTTCCCATGTAATCCACAATCCGCATTTACTTCCCCCTGAACGTTACGGATAACAGAGGGTGAATAATTGGTTTAAAAGCCCGTTCGAACAGCCTCATCGCAGGTATATCCTATCAGCGAATCCACGATATCGATATCAGCCCGTATTACCCACGGGTAAATATAATTTTGAAGTTATTCAAGCGTTTAATCTAAGGTGAGCAGGGCAGAGGTGGTTACACGCAGCAAGGGTGAAATTTACAGTGTAACCGGTGTGTGTGTGTGTGTCTATGAATTCCGCGGTGGATCAAGAACGCGGAATTTTCTGAACCGTGTCGAAAACGATGTTCAACCGCTTATATACGGCTCACATTAAATTAATTCCATCGATTATACGTATTTTCGAGCTTAGCTCTTCTTTCGCTCAGACCCTTGGTAATTTTATGATACGTTATTAATCCATCGACCGGTGCGGGTTGATAAACGTATCTCTCCTATGCGGAGACCCTTCTGGAAACAAGTCATTTTTATTCACAGCACGCTGGTTCAAAAATAGAATTCCTGGTAAATAGAAAAGGTACAGACGCGTCGGTATTTAAGTTGACGTTCATATTTTTAACAAATTGATAAGAGAAGTTCACAATGAAAGTAAATACAACACAATTTTATAGTAACAATATGTTTACTTGGTATACTATTTATTAGTTTTTCTTTTTTAATGTCTAGAGTAATTTCTATCTGTTTTTTGAGTAATTTCTGTATTTTTTAATGCTTTTTCTTGTGTATCAATCTTTTAATTTTATGTTATGGAGAATGGAAGCAACGGTCATAAACAATATGAACAATACCAAAATATTTAAAACATCGTCAAAAACCCCCATTTAAAAAAGACAATATTGTGAAACCTTAAAGCAGAAACGCGTCAACATAAATGCAGACGCGAGTATATGTAACTTTTATTCGAAGTGATTACGATTCTAAAATATAGATCTTAAAAATTTTTCTCTGTTTCTACCGATGAATTTATTCTACAGAGAAATAGAAATTTAAAAAAATAAAAAAAAAGAACAAAAAATAAAAAGAAATATCTAAAAAAGATAACGAAAATGGTGATAGTAATAACGATAAGAAAAAGAAAACGATGTTTATTCTTTCCCCGATGTGCAATGTTCAAATACTTGATGACGCGTTTATTAATTAATGCTTTGGTGAATTACAATCAGTCCAGGTGCACACAGAGCGAAATATTGCAGTTGCGGTGCCGTTTCTTGTTCGATTATGTCACGGACAACCGACAGTGGTTAAGTGACGCCGGTTTACACAATGTATAATTAGGTGGCTCGTAAAACAATGGGTTTCAGTTTGGCTATGTAACGGTGCTCGAACAAATATAACTGGCGGCGTTGGCCATTTGTCTCGTTTGCTAACGTAGCGCATTCGCGTTCCGCAGAATTGTACATCACACTTGGGATTCTCGTTTTCTGATTCAACCGACTGTATTTCGATTGCAATCGGAATAAATCACTTTTTATCTCGTCTATGTGCAAGTCATGCAACTTTAAAGGAATCAACGCGATGCGTAACACAGGGTTTCTATAACCTTAGTCGAAATTAAAGATGCGCGAGACTTAATATCGCGATGAATGCACCATGAATTTACGGTAGAAACGCATTTTCCAAAATAGCTCTCTCTCTCTCTCTCTCTCTCTCTCTCTCTCTCTCTCTCTCTCTCTCTCTCTCTCTCTCTCTCTGGAAAGTTTACTCAACAAAACAGAACACAGTAAAAATACTTCGTTCCTTTCCGTCGGCTACGGAAAGCAACGGACCGGGCGCCGCCGCGGTCACCCATCCTAGTCAGGATCTCGGCCAGCGTTGCTGCACCTCGCGATCACCCGAGGTTCGAACATCGACCGCGACCAAATTACGCTCTTGTACTTGACGCTGAAAAACAATTACTTAAGCTACATGTCTAGTTAAGAAATATTACATTGCATTTTTTCTGCGTTCTTTTCCTCCTGCAGTGACCAGTAATATTAATATAAAATATAAAATATAAAAACCAACTGCTGGAAGGCTGCTGAAGGAAGCTCTCTCTGTGAATAAATTTCTATACGAAAATTAATTACAACGATGTGTTACTGCATTTAAAACATTGAGGCTAATAACATATGTTAACGAAATATGTTAATTATACCTGTTTATTTATTATAGAACGTATTGATATGCTGAATTAAACCGCGAATCGAACTTAGCATTATTTTCGAATACCGTGTAATTCTCAGCGACAAGAGGTTCTCTCACGTCCCGTATCACAATCAGTCTCGTCTCTCACGGAAGAAAATTCGTATTTTGCAATCCTTGCGATTTCCTGCGATGTATTTACCTTGGCGGGTTTCGATGAAGCGAAACGACAGGATTAAAGAGAGAGTACCAGAGGAACCGTAAATTTTCCAACGTTCTGCCACTTCCTAGATCTTACTCGTTATACAGGACTGTTTATCGCGCTATATGAGTACTAGTCGTAATTTTTTCGTCGTGTTTTACATCCAGTCCACTGGACGGAAATATTAGTCCACTGTACATGGAATAATATTGAAATTTCATTCGATAGTTTTCTCAGAAGCGATTTCTTTCTCTTGCAACCGAATGTCAACAAAATGGCGAGAAAAACGGTGAAACAGTCAACAGAGGACTTATACGTAGTCGCTATATATACGCAAAAAAGAAAAGAAGCAAATAGTGGAATCAATTTTGCCACAGGAAGAGCAGAAACGTCTCTCACGAGTAAAGATAAGGGATCTGTTGCTTTGACGACTGTGTGTATATGTATATACATACACTACTGATGCAACTCGATCGATTTCCGTTCTAATGGAAAACGTCGCAGCGCGGACACAAGAGCTCAAGACGGAAAATAAACTCGAATGATTCGTGATAAGTATACAAGCATCGAGCGCGGTTCCAGCGTTCTCTAAACAGGATTGAAGATGTTTCCAACTAGAAAGAGCAAAATAAACCAAGAGAGAGAGAGAGAGAGCAGCTGTAAATCGTCTATTTATTCGAACATCGAGAACGACGACGCAAGATTCAATTTACCTAGAGGAAATCTGCTCGTCGGAAAGAAAGAATTCGAAAAGCTTGTGGACCGGTGCTCTCCGTTTTAATCGAAGCAGATGCCCCTTTAATCGAACGATCGAATAACGTTTTTTGGCTTGAAAAATGGTGCACTCGCGGATGAAAAGGCTCGAGTACGCTTTTCCACGACCTCTTAACGCGATGGACCGCCTCTAACCACGAGTCACGCTCTCGAGGATCGTTGCCTGGACAAACGGGAATTCTATCGATTATACTAGATCCTCCTTAACCCTTTGAATATCTCTTTGAACTGGGATTAAAAGGTCAAATCACATTTACGGAGACACTCTTTTTTATTTTCATTTTTCTAGATGAAATTTCATACTAAAACGATTATTAGATTCGTTGTTTCTAGCCGTTTTATTTATCCGTTGCATGGTCAATGCAAAAGCTCGTGCTTATTCTAAGTACAATTAAAGTTTTATTTGAAAAACATGAAAACAGATCGATCGTCGAAATTATTTTTATCATCGTTGATGATCTTTCGAAAGAATTTCTCTCTGCACTTAATATATTCTCGAAAATACGATTTTGCATTAAAAATCCACAATCTAGACGTCGACTATAATGGAAATTACCTCGATGATTGATCTGTTTTCGTTCTTTCTAAATGAAACCTTGGTTGTATTCAAAAGTCGAGAAGAATTCACTAATAGATGCTAAAACGCTCTTTCTAACAGTCTATCCTATGTGAAAAGTCTATCGTCAGGGAATTGAATCGTTTGTATAAGTTAGCCGAATGAAAATGAGATCGCATAATCGATCACGATATAAGTATATGTATATTATCTCTATTGGAACAGCGTTGAAAAGATTGGTTGGCATAGAGAGAAGCTGTCGACAGCTTTACAGCCTGATGGTATGAAAAATGTGCCACAGGACGTGGCTTTTTAAAATAAATCACCATCCATAGGTATTTAATTAAAACCCTCTGCAGTGGTCGGTGGTTTGGTGACTCTCTGCAAAACCGCACGTATTGACTCGGTTTTAGCTTCTTTCACGTTCACTTGCAGTGTGCTTTATAGATAACTGACGTGAAAATTAAATAATACCAGTCAACCGAAAAACGAAAATGAAATAATAATACAGGTGATATTATCGTAATCTAATAAATGTAGAATTTAACTTCTACGTGATTCGTTAATCCTTTGACTACTATGAACGCATATATGCGTCTGTCTAAAGCTATCGATGTGAGTTATAAACATATATATACATTCTACAATTGTTTTTACCCTAAACCTCCTGTGAAAACAAAATTTATCAACTTTTAAGACATACATATATCTTCGTATTGCGTATCAATAAAAATAAAAGGATTTTGTTTATACTGAACACTTATTTTTCTTTTCTCCGAGTGTTACTTATTATTCTATATTATCTATATTTCTATATTATTCTATATATTCTCTATTAACGAGAGAAAAGATGAATGAGAGACATAGACATATTTAATGTAAAACCGAGTCCATTTGTTAGCATTATAAGCTGAAATAAATTAATCTATCTAATTTTGCTTAATCATACAGATGTTCTTTTATTTATTTAGTGTCTTATAATTTTGTCTAAGTTACATTGTATTATTTTTTGTATCAATTGAAAACCTGTAATATTCCTTTAATTTATGAAGATATTAATTAACAATAAATTATATTGATTTATATCTAACGCTGTTTAAAATAATGTACAATATTGAATCTTTATCCTAGTAATTTTCAAGGTGTCTTATAATTTTCGTTCACCAGTATATATAGTGTAACAATTCCTTTCCACGAGTACTGTTCGTCGTTTCGTTGAAAAAATCGCGCTGTCAATTTCGGCTCGGTTGAAATAACGAGTTTAAAGTCGTTAAACGTCGTAACAGTGCAAACGTGACCATATTCGAAACTAGAAAATCCTAGTCTTCTATTTCTTTTGCACTTCTTTTTCCTTTTTGTTTTAACTCTATCAGTTCGATGGCACGTTTGAATGGAGCACGTTGCTGGCGGACAATATCGCGTAATTACAATTATAAGAGGAAACGATAAATATTCCGTTTTGTGTCTGCCGGCGAATTTCGGCGAATGGAAAGGCGAATAAACACGAGCGAAACATGGACGTCGCTACTCGTAGATAAATTTTCGTTTATTGTCTCTGCTCTTTCTCTCTCTTTCTCTGCGTTCCTAGTGGTTGTTAATAATTTATACGCGCGCAAACAGACGCATCCTTTTTCGCGGGATTAATATCGCGAGAACACGATAAAAACACTCGCCTATGTGTCTTCACGATTACTCTAACAGCGTTGAAAACGAGCGTAGCTTATGTGCAGTTAAAATAAAAATAAAAAAACGATGGGGATAGAACATGGTAAGCAACAGGGAGCAATAGAGAGTATACTCGCGAAGAAAAGCTGCTTTTGAGCTGCTTTATCGCAGTAATAACTTCGCGATTTCGAAGAAGTCTGAAAATTTCGCTTTTTGAAACGGAAACTTTTTACGTCGTTGTATATTTCCAATATTAGCTTCTCAATCATACAGTGATCCCGGTTTTAACCCATTAAGTGAAAATTACAGGCCTCATCAGTCAAGATTTTCTGTACGAAATTCAAATTTGGCGGGTAACGTCCGTTGTATATTTTAATTTTTAAAAACCACGTAAATTTCTTTCAACTTGTAAAAAATAAAATTATTATGATTGTTGCATAGGAGGATAAAAAAGAAACTTCAAGCTTTACAGTATTCGAGCTTTGTATATCTGAAAAGAATTGGTTGGTCTAATGGTAGCACGTAGTAGTACACGAAACTGTTATTGTACGATTTGTCATCGGATTTGTGATACAAATCGAGGCAAAAACGTGGTGGAGAGAGACACGTCAAAAGTCGTAAAGATGCAAATGTAGGTTTCATGGAAAAATTGCCTGCTGTCAACTTCGAAACGGCCCCAAGTCGATGAATCTTCGTGTATGCTGAGCTTTCCTCCTCTTGTTCGACGGAACAACTTACGGAAGGTGGATGATATGCGGTCGTATATTATCCTCTAGGATGGTCGAGTTTATCGTGTTCCTGCTTCCGAAACGTGATGGAGCTGGTTATTAAATTGCGCATAAAAAGAAAAAAGGACGAATTGTGGAGGACATTCTTGAAGTAGTACTTTCAATCTTAGAGACTTATTTTTATGACAATGTTTTGGTACGCATACACAGTGAGATTTTGTGATAAAAACGACAAATCTAAGTGGAGACTCGTAAATCTCTGATTATTTTAGCGTATGATTGGCTACGACTGTTTCAGGAGATAAGGATGACCGTGTAAGGAATATTGATACCGTGGATTGTTCTACCAGAATTTCAAAATATCCTTCTACAAAGAAATGTTGCAACACGTTTTGTTTGTTTTTATTAGGATGATATTCTAAGAATGTATTTCTTACGCACATTTCTCTTCCCATTTATGTACATACGTTTATACATAGTATGTAACTGCAAATTTAATAGAGTGTTTCACACTTTTGTTCATTAATGTATTACCTCGCGTTCTATGCTTGGAGGAAAAAAAAAAGGGCAAAAAGGAACAATGAAATTTTTATATCGATATTCTTCACATTCTTCATCGAGTAATTACACTACTCGAAAATACGAGTTTTCTTTCGTTCTTCTTGAACACCATTTGTGTAGCGAATTCGGCACGGCTGCGAAATTTTTAGAGACTTTATGGGAAACTTTATGAAGGAGAAGTTATTTTTCACGCTCGGTGAACAAGCTGCGGCAATATTTATCGGATTTTACACTGTACTCCTCGAACCTGTCCTTTCTATCTCGTTTCCTTAAGCGCTCTTTCCCTTTTCGTTCGAGGAACATCAACGTACATCGAGGGAAGTGCTTCGATTAGTTTTTCTCAGGTAATTGCGGTACATGTGTCCTTTCGTTCAGCAAGACGATCGAATTAATTCGAGTACCCTAATTAAGGACTCTCTTTCTCTCTCTCGCTCTCTCGTTCTCTCTCTGTTCTCGCTCTCTCTGTTCTCGCTCTCTGTTCTCGCTCTCCCTCTGTTCTCTCTCTCTCCCAACTCTCTTTCTCTTCAGCTCTCTCTCTTGCTCTCTCTCTCTCTGTTCTTGCTCTCTCTCTCGCTCTCTCTCGCTCTCTTTATTTCTCTCTGTTCTCGTTGCTCCCTTTCTGTGATCTCGCTCTCTTTGCGCTCTGTCTCTCCCTCTGCTCTCTTTCTCTCAGTTCTGACTCTCCCCCTCTCTCTGTCTCTCTTCTCGATATTCAAGATAAACTTCTCCAAGATTGGGAGCAACAAGTGCTCGTTCTATCGAACATACAGCCACAGGGAAATAACAGTAGATTCGTTTACGGACAATCAATTAGCAAGAATCGCTTTCACGAAGTTCATAAAGTGCAGGAACAGGCTGTGAAACTTTCTAATTGCTTTTGTTCGATACGTTATTATCGCCGGAGGCTTATTTCATTTTCATACGATCACTCTACCAACGTATGAGAAGTTTCACTTTGTTCCATCTATCCTGTTTGCATCTCTAAGCAACTGTACTGCATCTACCAGTCGTGAAACTCCCTGTTATTTGTTTCCTTTGTATGGAAATTGCAACTGGTTTAATTAAAATTACCATTCGCCGTTGTTAATTAGAGAAAGGAAAGACAATTGGCCAATTACAAGTTAGAATCGATGGGATCATAAACGAGATAGCTGTTGTAACGGTCCATGGCTAAGAAGAGGAAAGAATAGGAAAACAGCAATGCTTGCACGTGCATCCGGCATGGTGACATTATTAAATTTCTACGTTGCTTTTCCATTTGTGGCGAAGTAACATGCCGCGAGGCTATAGCACAGCGTGCTTGCACGTGTTCTTCGAATAGTAGCAGAAGTAGGAAGTTACTAAATCAATGTTCAGAGAACGATGCTTTCTCACGAAACTACAACACTTACTTTTCACTGTCAGAAGCTTTTCACACTTTAAATAATTTTCCCAGATACTCCAGAACGCAAAATGGACTGAAAAACGGTACTTCCTAGACAAAATTGAAAAGGCTTGTATTTTACTGGTCAATATCTTAATCTCTTTTTGTCAGTATTTAAATCCAAGTGTCCCAGTACGTTGATGGAAACTGAGAAATTGAACGTTGGCCACGAAATGCCGCTTTTCAAACCGCCATGCAGTATCAATTTCTTTTCACTGTGTTATATTGTTCGAACGACGTGGAACAGAATATGGGAGGAACATTCACGAAATTCAAAGTAAAATTAAGCAATTATATCCTCGAAGCAATATTCGAGGTAGCATCGAGCTACACTTTTCTCACGAAACCGTATATTTTCATCCAAGCACAACTTAATGAACATAAAAAAGGGCCATTGAATTAACATGAAATGCTTTATCAAGAAAAAGAGCTGTCTCCTGAAGCGGGTAATTACATTTCCGTAAAATGGCAGAACAGTTTCGCGAATATCGCCGAGTTTAAAACATTCGCTGCTACGCGACGAGATATCGCGACAGTGAGACTCCTTCAGGTGAATTTAACGTTGCTCAGGCATCGTTATGGAAACAGTAAGAAGCTTGATTTAATATCGTTTCCTTGCCCATTACCGTGTAGCTTCAAAGAGTTTTGTGATTCACGTGAAATCCCTTTTTAAATAATTATTCCATGGACCGAAATTAAACCTCACACGCCACTGCCCTTTCTCTCTCTCTCTCGCTTGCTCTCTCCTCTTTCTCTCGCTTGCTCTCTCCTCTTTCTCTCGCTCTCTTCTCTCGCTTGCTCTCTTCTCTCGCTTGCTCTCTTCTCTCGCTTGCTCTCTCTCGCTTGCTCTCTCCTCTTTCTCTCGCTTGCTCTCTCCTCTTTCTCTCGCTTGCTCTCTCCTCTTTCTCTCGCTCTCTTCTCTCGCTTGCTCTCTTCTCTCGCTTGCTCTCTTCTCTCGCTTGCTCTCTCTCGCTTGCTCTCTCCTCTTTCTCTCGCTTGCTCTCTCCTCTTTCTCTCGCTTGCTCTCTCCTCTTTCTCTCGCTCTCTTCTCTCGCTTGCTCTCTTCTCTCGCTTGCTCTCTCTCGCTTGCTCTCTCCTCTTTCTCTCGCTCTCTCTCTCTCGCTTGCTCTCTTCTCTCGCTCTCTCTCTCTCTCGCTTGCTCTCTCCTCTTTCTCTCTTTCTCTCGCTTGCTCTCTCTCTCGCTTGCTCTCTTTCTCTCGCTCTCTCTCTCGCTCTCCCTCTGCCTCTGTCTCTGGTTTCTAACTTGTTACTGGGTAAGAAAGATAAAGAGGAAGGGAAACCACCGGAAACAGGGAAAATATTATTGCGAGCAAGCCGTTGCATGAACTATAAATTCCCGTTGCCAGTGAATTCTGTTGCATCGCAAGAAGCTACGTATCCTCAGGCGATGCCTCTGTAGTACCTCGTTTTTTCCCAGAGGCACTTCCTAAGAAAACATGGAACACCATGAAATAAACATAATACACTTATTAATTCTTGGTTGACGTCTGCATGGCGAAAACATTAATAAAAGCGAATATAATACAGTAGAATCTCGTATAACGCGTTCTCGTAAAAAACAAATAAAGAATGGAGCGAAAATTGTGAATTTTGTAACCAGAAAACAATGTGTTAACTATCCTAATATTTTGTAAATGTTTTTTTAAAAAATTTCGTATAAAATGAAAGACACCGGTGGCTCTTCGATGTGATACCAAGTGAAAATAAATTTGCAAAAACGTCAGATGATGTTCATGTCGTAATTTCGGTATTCCTCAAGCCGTCGATTTATTCCTTATGCGCGATCAAATCCGGTTCACTCTCCTGCTCCTGCCTAGCTGAAGCTCAACGTGCCATTTGTCACCGATATTGCTTCATTTAGCTCGCAGTCACTCGGCCTCGAACAATGTTCTTTTATGAGCTAGCTCGTGATAACGCTTGCAAAATTCACCGATGTCAGAAATCGCGACGGTGCCCCTTTATTACACGATGAAAAACCCATATAAATTGAAATTGAACAAATATGGTCAACGTGTCACCGTAGATGAGAATTAACGAGATAGTAAATATGAATTTTCACAACCAAACTGACAAGAAGGCGATTACTCTTCTTTTCGAATCCCTGGACAAGTTGAAATTCGAGAATTATTTCTGAAAAGAGATTCGATTTTAAAGAGATCAGTTCTTCCAGCTCAGAATTACCAGCGTTGAGTGCACACTTCCATCGATAAGTCACAGTATAAATTAACACAATTAAAATCCTGTGTTATTAAATCAAATGATTATTTGAAAAATTTAATAAACTTTACTTATTCTTCTTTTCGAATATCGAGAATGTTTTTATCTATCCCTCGACGAATTAAAATTCGAGAATTACGTGTGAGAAGAGATTCGATTTTAACGAAACCAGTTCTTCCATCGTTTCTTCCCGCTCCATTCACAATTATCAACTTCACTTATTCTTTACTTTACCTACAACGATATTCACGAGCAAAGAAGAGCGTTCGCTGGCAATGAAAAATGTTATAAATCGCTTTGCTCGTACGTCTACCTGAACGGCTATAATATAAATCCTCTTTTGTAAGTTTGAATCTTTTCTGCGTTTACTTTGAAAAATCCGAGTGCACGTGGTAACGAATAATCAACTGGAATGAGTCTTCGTTCGTTTTCGTTGGTCAAAGAGAAACATTTTGCCCGCGGAAGTTCGAAAAAGGTAATTAAGTAGTACGAACCGTCATTGGTCAGACATTCAATCTATCGTGAATACCAAAGTTCCTCTGACTTCGTTAATTTCGATCAAACACCACGTAAACGGTGCGGAAAATACTTTCCCATAAAAGATTATCACCTGCAACCCTATGGTTTCTGTTTTTTTTTTCACGGATGCTCGCGTAACGAGTCAATTATCAGCGATTTCGTGTGTACATCGGAAGTTTCGTTTGATCAACCTACTCTCGCGACAGACGACGCATTAGCGGCTGCGTAATTTCAGAGCGTAACCCGTGAACCAATTAAAGTAATGAACAGGCGAATTTGGGGAATGGGGGCGGAGGGATACAACGAAATATAGGGCAGAACGTTGAGCCAGCGTTTCCGCACACGTGACGTCATAAACAAACATCGTGTCGATTGAAGCAATCGTATGAAATTTGCAAGCTGAACAAGCTGAAAGAATATACAATTGAGATACAGAAAGACACTCCAAATCCTCTTCCTTTGTTAGAAATATCGAAATGTTCCTAACAATAAGGAAAAATGAACTAAGGAAACATTAAGACGCGTATTGAAAATCTTATTCTCCTAAATTTACAACCAGTTCAATTGTCTAAATAGAATTTTTATTAATTCTAGATAGATTTTACTGTTCACTCAATTTTTCTTCTTCCCTTACTACTTTTAGAAATAATACTATGCGATTTCTAGCCTCTTACGACTTTTCTGTATAATCTATTTCTCTCTTTGTAGTTTATTGTCTTTTTTTTTTTACTTTTCTTTATCAAAGGGTTAAAACCCGTATACTAATAATAAATAAATAAATGGTCGAAGTTAATTATCCTTAACCCTTTCCCTACGAACGTCTTTTCCTCCAAATTGCTCTCACTAAACGAGACGCTGCGATAAAAGTGCATATATTGCGTGAAAATCGATACAAAAATCAATCTCTTAGTAAAAACGTTTACTTTTTTATCATTACTAAAATGTATCATCCATAAGAAACAAATGAAATTAACAAAAATATTTAAACAATCAACCTACAAGTCTAGAATAAGTTGTGAAGCGTATAAAATAGCGAGTGACTATGGTTGCTCGTCGTATATGAATGGAATCTTACAGATAGCAACTATAATCGCTTATCGTAGTGAAAGGGTTAACACTGGACGACTCTTCAATTCGTACAGGCCTCAGAAATGGTTAAAGTGCATCTATACTCTTGCAGTAGTAATTATATTCTAATATCCTCCAAAAAATGAACGTTATATAACGACTAGAAGTGCAATTAGACTTGAAAAATGAATTTACATCTACTATGTTGTACAACATCCAACGAAATATCCTAAAACAAACGAAGTGCTATATGTATACACTCGAAAGTGTATCACGACGTTGTTGCTCTCCTTCTATTTTCATAAAACTGCGTAACGTAATTACACCTGACTATGAACTCCGTTTTAAAGTCCGTTTTCCGTGTAATTCCGAGTTCGAGCCAGAACGAATGGTCGGTCTATATGTATCAGACGGTGTGGCGTCGCTTTAATAAATCGCGTCTATGTGCTACCGTTGTTCCAACTACCGTTTCCACATTCGAATCCCTAACCTGCGCCTCTGGCATTTATTATTTTAATTATTTCGCTTACGCTACTCGTTTTTGTCCCGACACATCCCCACTCTAGCTTGCTCAATTGCCACGTTGCAATTAAATTTCACTACTTTCCTCTGGTGAAATTGTATCCATGAAAAACAAAGTGAATCGAGCGTGTACGAGTGTACGATCCCCGCGGAACGTGTGTTTTTCAAAGATCAAAGAGACACGTGCAGTGATAATTTGCAAAGAACGTGGTCGATATTGTATTAATTGTTAATTGATTGAAAATAACCGAAAGACTCGTATTTTTTAATTCAAAAACAAAGATCTTAATTGCAGAAATAAAGAAATGAGAAACATACCATCTTGCTGTGATCTGATTTAGAATAACTTGTTTGTTGAAAAGTTAAAGAAGAAATTGGAAAAGGATAGAGAGACGTTAAAGAATAGTATTTTACGTTTCTGAAACTGTTCCTGTGGTTCTGTCAGTCGGTAATTCTGTCTTTAATTGTCGCCGACAGGCGGTGAGATCGAGCAACGGATCCTAAGAGGCGTCGACGGCTTAAAGCGCGTCGACATGCATAATCAGCAAGCGAAACAGACAAAGACCGGCCTGCGGGAGTAATTAAAAGTCTTGCAAACGTGGCCTGCGTCCCGTGGAATCTCATTTACCACGATTCTAACCATCGGAAGCACGCTCTGCTCGAACTCAGCTACGTTTTAATGAACGATACCGGGAATCGAGAGAGTATCGCGATCACTTCGTCGAACACTTATAAATCTGATGTGATATCGAACTGATAACAGACTTCTCATCATCCTCTGATTCTGTTCGTAGAAACGCACGTTGTGATTGCAGCATTAATTATTAATCGAAATTGCCTGGGTTTACTTTCAATTATCCAGAGATTCGACCAGCCGGAAAAGCGTCGATGATTACTTTATCCGCACTCGAATATCCCCTTGAGGTGAATTTGTGAAAAACGAGGGTACGATAACGTTGTGTTTATTTTAATTGAAGTTAACAAAAAATTTTAATCAATTCCATTTGAGGAAAGATATTCAGGGAGAGCGGGAGAAAGAGAGAGAGAGAGAGAGAGAGAGACGAAAAGAGAGAAAGAGCAAACGAGAGAGAGAGAACAGAGAGAGAGACAGCGAGAGAAAGAGAGAACAGAGACAGAGAGAGAGAGAGAGAGCAGAGAACTAGAGAGAGCGAGAGAAAGAGAGCAAACGAGAGAGAGGGAGAGAGAAGTTCGATAGGGTCGATATTATTTCACCGCGTTTAATCACTGCCAGCCAATAAATCGCCCCTAATTTGGTTTAAACGCCAGTCGGAATTATCTGTACCTACACCAAAGTCTCCGGATTATCTCACCGACTGTGGCTCGAACGACAGCATCTTCCTGCAACCGCTGCCATCTGCAAATTACCATTAATCATCCCGATCGTTTCAAAGAAGTTCACCAGAAATTTCTGACTTTTCACCTCGAAATCCTCGATAAGCTGGGCGCTTGAATTAAAATTGATAGCACTCTACCAAGCAACATTTTGTATTCTTTCATTTTCCATATTTCGACGGAATTTTCATTCCATTTTCGTCGTTTCTCGTATTAAATCGTACAAAATGTACATCGACGAATCGCCAAAAATGTAATCCGACAGGTAATTCCATGGATTTGTAGAATCATGTGTCCAATCATAATTATGCAGGCAACTTCTACGACGTAGGAATTTCGTGGTTGAAATTCGATTTCAGAAAACGCGTGAAAATTCCTGTTCCAGATTTTCCAGTTGAAACGTTACACACTGGCCAATCAATATTCAAACACGTCCAACCGACCAGAGGAAGATCACGATAACAGAATGTAACACGAAAATTCAACGTTTGATTAAAAAATCACTGGAATACTGAAATATCCTGTTTTCAAGTTTCTCGACGAAATATTACATTCTTTTTATCCTTCCATTTTTTACCTACGTTCACAACACTACGAATTCTGTTAGATATTGTAGAAAAAGAAGAAAAGGAAAGAGGAAGAAATATAAAAATCAATCACGTTTTTGATCAAAGTTTCGACGAAAGTAATAAACACTCTGATTTTCTACATATATATATATTTATTTAGTTATTTATTTAGTTGTAGTATGTATTAATAATATTAACGACATTTCGTAATATATTCACTCACCTATATCTCCAAATTTCTTTATTATATTCATAATATAAACAAATTCACTCTCAATCTTTCATATAAATATATTACCAAATTAAAAAACAATATCACAATTTAACAAATTTCAAGAATAAGTCCATAAGACACCGGATATTTAATAAAACTCATATTCGAACTTCGAAATTTAACTTTTTAACCAAAATTTCTCGAACAGTATATTCTTCTTTTGCAACAGTAACCAGTACTTGAACATTTTTTAATAGATCATTCTTTTCTACAAGTAAACATTGTGATCAAGCCAATTAAAGTCATATCATAACAATAAACACTGTGGTGCAACATTATTTCTATTACATTTCAATTAAAAAATAAAACTATAAATAAAAAATAAACATTTAAACCTAAATAATAAATCTTTTATTTTAAAACACAAGGTCAAAATTGTGATAGAAATAGAATTAGTTGATAGAGATATAAATTTTTGATATATTTAGTGTTAACAATAAACAGGTTTAACACTCTGTCCTAAAATAAAAGTGTTAGCCATAGGGCTAATATAGATTTCGACTGTCTTCTTTACAATTGAACAAATGGGCATTGATGTAAGATAATACAAAGGTTCGTTTTCACAAAGCTTATCGAATCCCTCGCTATAGAAACTTCAAACAAATCGATATAGGCGTAATCTTGGTAAAGTACATTCAACTGGATGCGCTTGCAACAATCACGGCAACATTCCAGTAACGTGTTTCCGAAATCTCGCGGAGGGCTTTACCGATTACGTCAGTGCCCATTTGCGTTTAGCACGCGAACGTAATAAATCCATTTGCTCCGCGTATTGATTTCAGATAATGGGTAAGTGGTACGTGGTGGAGGTTCTCGAGCACAAAGTCGATCATTCCAAGCCAGTCATCGGTAGCTACGTTGTGGATTCCTGTCCGATAGTGAAATTCAGAGCTGTGGGTAACTCGTCGAATTTCTTCTCATCCCTAAAACTGCTATGGACGGAGGAAGCAGGAAGTCTCGAGTACACCTTCCGGATACCGGATATCTTCAGGAAACCGAGCTTCTGGATCTCCAGTTCTTTGCAAAATGGTGAATATCGAATACATAGAAAGAACTGATACGTTAACTTCTTCTTTTCTTCTTTTTTCTCTATTTCCCTTTTACTTGTCAAGCTTGAAGAATGATACCAAGTAAATGATACTGTTATCGAACACACAGGAATATGATCGTTTAAAAATGTATTTCTTACTAATTTATAAAGATATCAGATACCGGGAAATGTTCGTCAGGATTTTTAAATGAAAATTCAAGTAATCTGAACTTTTTTGAAATTTAATTTTTGCTTTTCAATATAACTACTTGTTTCTATAACTTTCTTCTAACTGCTGTTCGAACTTTCTGCTATTTTTCCAATCTATTTTCTCAACCTCGGTGTATTCAGTTTTGAAAATAGAGATGAAAAATACACCGAATTTTCAGTGTGTTTCGATCGAGATGAAAGTTGCCTTTCCGAAGCCTGTGGAAAACCCTCCTGTTTTTACAGTGTATTTTCCTCTTTTTTTTTTTTCTTTCTTTCTTTAATCCTTGAAATAGAAGAAAAAAGCGAGCGGATGGAAAAAATAAAATCGAATAAAGATTCTTCCGGCTTCGATAAATTTCCCGGCCGGTTACGAAGCCACCCGAGACGCATAAAACGGAAGAATAATTTCCTCGTGAAGCATCCCGAGTAACGCGACGCTTGCTTAAAAGGAAGCGAAAAACATATAAAAAGAAGGAATATCAATAAAAAGTTGTTGTTACCTCGGCGAAGTTTCCTCGCCGATAAATAGGAGAGACCAGGATAAAGTTGATGCAGTGAAACCAATTTGCATAGGAAATCCAAGAAAATTGAATATTTCAACGATCACTTATCAAAAACTGAATTACAGCAATTCAAATTGAATATTGACCCAATTTTTAAGAGGCTATTTCCCTTAACATGATAAAATTACAAATACATGACACTTTTTCCTCGATGAAACACTTACGTTAATAAATACGATATATTGACAAGGATTTCCTAACTTGCAATCATATTGGACGCTACTTGGTGCAACTTGAATATTAGATTCTTTAGGCTATTAATTCATTCTGACTTGATAGCATAGACCTGACTTTTCGTAAAACCCCATAAGAAAGAATTTAACAGTGTTAAGCACCATTCTACTTTAATTAATTCGAGCTGGATTGGATATCACGTGCAATAACAGCCAAACTCGATAATTGGTTATATTAGAAAACGAGATTAACAGTTTCCTTCTATTAAACTTTCCCTTCTGGAACGTATTAAATTAATCCATGCTTGCTTAAACGTTTTCAATCTCGTATCTAATCGTGAGTCTGGTAAGTCCATTCTTGGGAAATTTCCCAAGATTGCCTCTCGATTTCTCAGCCGTGAAATATGTAGAGCAGTTGGTCAAAAGGCGATCATAGGGGAGGACACTTTCCACTGAACGATCACCTTCAAAACGGCTAATTACCGAGCCACACAAAGCGGGTGAAACCGTTTCGGGGTAATTAAAGTTCTAAGGTGCATCTGATAACGATCTTAATGAATTCGAGGTGTCCGGTGTGATTATCGGTTAACTGTCAGCAGAAACGGGACCAAAATGGTCATATATAGAGGAGCCAAGTCAACCTTATCCAATTATGGCTTGGCACCGTTCTCTCTAGCTTCTCTCTCTCTCTCATTCTTCTCACTCTCTTTCTCTCCGTGTTAAAGGAGAACGGAGAAAATCCGCGAGAAATCGTCGACGCGGAAAATTATTTTCCAAAAGCTCCTTACAAGCACCTTTTTTTCCTCCCCTCTTTTTCCATCACGCGGCTTCCATTATTCCATTCACTTCGTATCAACCAAATGATGGCGGTGCATAATGCGTTCGCGAATCGAGATCTCTCGAAGCTCTTCGTTACACTCCTCTTTCGTATAACTATATCTGAGAGTAGGTAACAAAGAAATCTTCAACTTTAAGAAATTTGTCCCCTTGAATTTGATTAGCCCTCTCTCTCGAAGAAGAAGAAGAAGAAGAAAATCTGTGCTCAAGTAAAAGTCTGTTCAGTATCTTAATTGAATCCGCTTAGAAGACGAATAGAAATAAATGTGATAAAACGTTTAAATGTACACTTACTGAATGTGAAACGAATCCAAATGAACAGAGGAATTTGATTTTCAACGACGTGTTTCTGTTACATGTTTCGAGATCAGTCGAAAATATCTCGAATTCGCGAAATTTCTAGAAACACAGACTGCTAATTTTTTAAATAATAACATTCACAGGATTCTCACTCTCTGTGTCTGTGAGCCTATTGTTAACAACGATTCCTCGTAATTCTTCTGTTTGTTGAAAATGAATACAATCCAAATGAAAGCAACGGACTTGGAGAATGAAAAATAAATGAAAGAGTTGAACAGAATCGAAGAAATGTCTGAAATGTTCTTTCACAGTTTTCCATCAACATTTCCACTCGTCGTTAATCGTTTGAAACGTATCGTACTGATTGTCAGAAAATAAACAAGGCTAATAGTGTGTGATTAAGTAAAACGATTCGATTTTATCGTTGCATAAAAGATATCGTTAAAGTAGGATGAATTTCAAGCGGTCGAAACAGCTGTTACAATTAATTTCATACGATTAAACGTCAATATCTCAGAGCCAATGAACGTTTATACAACGAAACAGTTTAATCGAGATCGCTATAATAATACGATAGTTCGTACTGCTTGACATTATCGCAATTGTCACGTACTAGACGCGTGACTATTATTCTCGCGGACTAATAATGCATTTTGTTCAGTGAAATGTTTGAAACGAAACAAAAAAAATAGGAAAACGAACAGTTGTTACTCGATGCTTGTTATATTACATGTTATCTACACACTTGACTGAAAATCGATTGAAAACGATTTTTCAATCGTTCGAAAAATTAAAAAAAAAAAAAGTAACAAAGAGAAGATGAAATTATAGAACGATTTGAAATGATCATTGAGAAATCAACGATCAAACTGAAACGTGTATATTAGGTACACACGTGTACACACAAGCAAAGCACGTAAGCTTAACAATCCTGTAATCCTGTCTCCGCGTATTCCTAATCATCGGCGTAAGTGTACATCGTCAACGACATAATGACACGTAATGTGACAGATTTCCAACGGGGAGCAATGCTGTCTGTATTCCCAGCTGTCGTAGACAATAATCAGACTGATTCTCGCTGATTTCCGCTGGTGATTTGGCTTGAATCGTTGTAGGTACAAGAGTACAACCGAATGGAGTCGAAACCGTTGGATATATTGCGTTTCTGAACAGCACGAGATTATTCCTTTGTAACGTAGGGATGTTGAAGGTGACAATGATAACACGAAAAGGAGAATCTTGATGAACATTGTTATGTAATCATTTCATTTGTCCTATTGTCTAATTTCATTTCGAGTTTGAACGTTTTTACGTTCTCTTTCTGTTTCTTTTTTTTTATTTTAACACTTTCAATGCGAACAAATTGTGTCTAAGCGAAGGATGACAAGTTAATGTAGTTTGGAAGGCTTCGAGAAAAAGAAAGGATAAATATTCGGTAAGAATATTTGCAAAATTCGAAAAGGAACATATTTAGAAATAAAGAGAGAATGTGTTTTTCTATATTTCTTGAGAATCGTACTATTCTGCTTCAATCGCGATGTTTTTCGATTAACGTTGTTATAAACTATCCACTTTTCGTCGCCAGTAATCAGTCGTTTCAGAGATGGATCAATTTCGTTGCGTTTTAGAAGCGAATCGCAGATGCTAATGCGCTGCGTTAAGGGAATACATTCATTTTTTCTGGTCTTCTTGGGGAATTTTTTCCAAAAAAAGTATAAGTTTCTCAGCATCGAAATTTTCCATACATATTTATTTATATTCTGCAAACGTTCACAATTTTTTTTAAGTATAAATAATAAAACCTGACGGAGTTACATGTCGTTGAACAAGGTTTGTTTAAACAAAAGTGTCCTACTGTAACTCATGTTACAAGCGTGTTAGAAATTGTGAGATGTTGCTCCATCCTGCTCGAAACCATGTTCTCTAATTATAACCAAATTCTATAGCAAACTTCTGCAATTCAGGAACATCAGGTACATAGATCAATCAAGTCGAATATTTCTTTTGGTACACTTTGTAAAACAAACCTTCCTTTCAAACGCTGGCTAGGAATAGCCTGAACATCCCTTATAATTAAAGGTACCATAAAATATTTTAGGTACCTAACCTAACCTAAATTAACCATACAAGCTTCTCTTATGAGTTTGACAAGATCTTTGTTTTCTAAGATCGATTTTCTATCTTCAGAACGAGTTGAAAACGATCCAAGAACACTCCATCCAATGTAGTAACTTGTGAAATTAATCATTCACAATGATTCCAACAGGTACCCTGGCGAAGATGATGTACAAGCAGTTCAGCGGGAACGTGCACGTAATGAAAGCGGTGGCCTTGAACATGGTGCTAACATTCTGTTCCCGAATTCCGGACGATCAGCTGTACTCGTTGTTACTCTCTCGAGAGCATATCCTTCAGAAGAACGACAAGCGTGGAGTTCACAATCTCCTAGGTCGTCGTGGTTTGAAGATCGTCAGTATTCGAGAGACCTGCATGAACAACGCAGCTTGTAGAAGAGGATCGTTCGATTTAATCTGCTTGATAGCACTGATGCTAGTGCTGTTCAATCTACCCTTTGGTTCCTGGTAGTGGTTGATCAACCTGAAAGGCGAAAAAACAGAAAAATAGAAGAAAAGAAAAAAGGAAAGAAAAGAAAAAAACCGATATGAGTAAAATATTCTGGGTGAAATGTTAGCTGCTTGGCCTGTCGATATTGTACGTATGCTCCACTCTACGTTTCTCTATCTCGAACGATCTCTACCTACAGAATAAATTCACTATTAAGTCCCTTTCAAAGAAGAATCAACTCCGTCGTGAAGTTCTCTGCTCGAAATAAATCTGCCCGTTTTCATTCTTTGTAAAAAGGGAACGGGGACATGCTATTTCGAAAAAGAAAATCGTAGAAAAGGATGGAAGGGGGTCGATTTAACGACGTGGCCGATGGCAGAAGCCCCCGGTCTCTCTTTTGATCGTGGAAGAAAGGCTCCTTAATTGCCAACGCAGCTAACGATCCCGCGTCTGGTGTGTCTGTTGCACGCGAATCCTGCAACAGGATCATAACGAGAATCTGAGGGAACGAACGGACAGCACCGGTCGACCGAGGAATTATTTCCTTCTTTTCCTTTTTCTTTTTCGTATCGTTGGAAAGGATCCACGTTACCTTTTCCCCTTTTCATTTTTTCTTTCTTTCTTTCTTTTTTCTTTTTTTTTTTCTCTTGGGACAATATCACGTACCAGAGGGACGATTTCTCTGTATAAACGAGTACAGTTCACTTCGTTGTCGTGAGATCTCGTTCCTCAAAGGATCCCATGGATCCTGTTGACTGAACCAACGTGGACTCACGTCCAGACGCATATTTACGACGAATGCATCGTTTCCATAGATCGATGGGAATCTAAGTATTCAACTCTCGTTACTCTGTTGACCTTTTCAGCTCTGGGATGAAAATCGGAAAATTCGACAGAATGAAAGTGTTGTTTCTTTCATTGTACATATTGTATGTAATTTTAACGAATTCAGAACTGGCTGGGAAACAACGGGAAAACTATTCGGTGGTAATTAAGTCTAAGGAGAATCATGGGAAAATTCAAATGACAGAAAATTGAATATTAATTTTGATTTAATTAACAATCCAAGTACTTTCTCGGAAGAAATGCTTTACAGTTTTGTTTTTAACGTTCAAATAGAGTTTCGAAATGTTCACTGGTTCTTCGTTGATACATATCAAAGGAAAAATCAGAGTTTGATAGTAAAGCTTAGTAAATGGAGCTTTTGGGGCTGAAAGGGTTAATGTCGTTCTTCCAACAGAGATAAACCTAGTTCCAAGAAGCGGAAACGAGCTTCCCGCGGACATTAGTCACGTTAGATAGCAGTGCATGTTGTATGTATCGCTCGGTTCATGGATTTAAGAAGACAATAGTAATATATCGCGGTTCGATCGAGTAGACAATTATTAAGATTCATCTATGCTCGTTAAATCACAAGAGAAAGTGAACGATACTCGAAGAATTAAAAGAAAAGAAACAAAAAGAAAGAAAAAGTTCAAAGAGGACTACCTTGTATCGTTTCTTTCATGGAATAAACGTGAAAGTTTAATAAGAAGAAGAAAGAAAACAAGAAAAGAAATAAATAAACGAAAATACAGGATTCATTGTGAAATGATCAAATATCGATTCTTCGTCAAAATTGCGATTTAATTGAGAGACGAATAAATAAATTGAAAATAAAATATCACTGGCTGAGTTGAATTCAGATTATTCCATGATTTATCCTGTACGTCTTTCTTCTATCTTGTGCTCGTTCTTTAGAAATAAACGGAACTTCAGTAATTCCCGTGAAAATAACGATTCTATTTCACAATGTACCGAAGAACGTGTGTACGATTGTATAAATAGTTGGTCTTATCGTTAGATTGTATTATTCGTGTTCCCGCGGAAGATCGGAAGTTTTGACCTAAATAAAAAGAAAGAAAGAAATATATAAAACACAGTGAGAAAAGGGAAAGTTCGATTGAATCGAGTAGCCGTGTCCTTTTGACTCAATCACTTCTATCCATTCGAAGTATTTCGTAAACGCTGAACGCACCGTGGTATCTTTTTATACTTATAGTGTATATTCGTTCAGGCGTTCCTTTTTATATGGAAAATAACTTTTGAATTTTGCCAGTATATTTGCGTCTTCGTATGCCTTTTTATACGAACTATTCCGAACGTACAAAATTCTTACGCTCGTCCCGTTTACCATTTTCTAATACGCTTTCGATTTCGATACGAATTAACACGCTATCTGTGGCTAATTATCGTTTCGCTTGGAAAAAACAACAAAAATATAAAAGAAGGAAGAAGAATGATAATTATAATTCTTAACTCTAAATCCTTTGTTCAACTGTAATTAGAGAAAAATAAGATAGAAGAAAATGGTTCCACAGATAGAGTGATAATATTGTTTCGTGCACCACATGTTTTCTCTGGATATAATATTCGTGTATGTAAAAACGAATACGTTTGAGCGAGTTGTTTAATGCGTTAATTAAACGAAAAAGATACATAGAAAGGAATATCATAGGTTGTTGGTGAGGATGTGTTAACGAGGATTATTTATCGAATTAAAATGAGATGATTGTTACGATTTGTTTGGAAAGTTAAAGGAGACCCTCTGTGCGCTGTACATATAACCTCGATACGATGAGAAACTAAATGATATTCGTCTCGTGACGATAGATAGTCACGAAGACGATATGATATACGCACTTGGGGTTGATAAACTCGTTAAATTATTGTATGTACACTTTTCGATGGCAATCGTGAAGATAGTACGCTGTGTTATGTTTTAAAAATGCTCTAGAGTCTTTATTTATTGTACAGAATTGCTCGATATATATATATATATATATATAAATAAAATAAAAACGAAAAAAGAAGTTATATATATATATATATATAATATGATCTAGTACCTAATATACGATATAATCGTATTCGCTTATTATGTGTATAAATATGGAACAATAAATCAATTCGACGGTTCATGTCGATTTTACTTTTGTATCAACCTGTATAACCCTGTTAATAAGTATTAGGATCACTTATTGAATATGAACTAAATCAAAACGTTAATTAGGAAATTATTAAAGTCCCAAAAAGAAATTATTTAGTATGGAACCTTATTGGATCGCTGTTGAGAACCACTGTTACGCGTCTTTGGATTGATTTTTCGTTCTCAAATTGTATTCTCTTTAAGGCGAATTTTAATTTTCGAAACAGAGTCAATTCTAGAGAATATGGAGAGTAATGCATTACTGAAATCGATTATTTTTCGCCAAAAATGTCGTTACAATGGCAGACGAGTGAAATCATTGTCATGAAGAAATGACAACGCAGAGAACTTTGTGGTAAACAAAGCAAACAAACAAATAACTGACAAAAATTTCATGAAATTAACACAGAGGAAGCAAGAAGATGTATATGAACTAATTCCACTTGAAATTTTAAGTTAACTTTAGAAAAAAAATTCAGTTTTGGAAGTTTTTTAATGTACCGTGTAAAGATAGAAGTTCTTTCTCGTTATTTCAGACACTTCAAAAGTTTAATTCAGTTTTAAAAACACGTTGTGCATTTATTTAGCTGTACCCTTTGTTTTCGAAAGGAGAAATAACAAGTGGATCAAGTCACATAGTACCAGATGGGCCCGCAACTTTGCCAGTTTCCCCTTAACCGAATTACTCCGTGTCAGAGCAGCGTGTTTGCCGCTTCCCTACGTTCAAATTCGAAACTTTTCGACTACCGAGCAGCGACAGCCTTTTGTGCTGGATCCCTTTGACCGTCGGCTTATATCTACCAGCCGGAAACGTCCACGGCCGGATAGTTAAGCTAGATCGAGTCGTTGGCCGCCAAAAGAATGCACGAAGGCGGCTAAAGCAGACGAGACGGATGAGTACAGCAAGAACGATGGAAAGAAGATGGTGAATTCTGGATGGAAATGTGAAAGGAGACAGAAAAAATTCAAGCGAAACGAGATTTCTTTTTGAATTTCTCCACCACTGTATTTTTCAATTTATCTCCTCTGCTTGGGGAAAAAATAAATGGTGATTCTTTTGAGTAATATCTTCTCGGTAAAAAAGAAAAAAAGAAATTTCGATAATATTCATCGGCTATTTATAGACAAATCGATGAAATTACTATTTTCCTGTAATTTATGGTAAAGAATAAAATTAACTTTCATACAAGCAATGGCAACAAATTAAATGGTCAATATTTAAACCTATTTTCGATCAGTATTTAAATCAACTTTCGGTCAGTATTTTATTACCAAAAAAAGTCGGTATAAAAATACTAAACTGTCAGTATTGTAAATAAAAAAATGGTCAGTACATAATTTATTTAAATACTGACAATTTAATGTAAATACTGACCAAAGGATACTGACCAAATTGTTTAAATACTGACAAAAAGTGATTAAAATACTGACCAGTAAATTACAAGCCATAAGGAGTCACTTTCGAGAAGTAGAACATAATTAACTTAGAGATCATTAGAGTTAGGGAACATTAGAACTTCTCCATTGAGCTCGTCGAACTTTGTCAACCATCTCAGGATCAAACGAAGGTTAAAACGAAAAAAGAGAGGAGAAATGTGAAGGATAAAAGGAAAGGACACGTTATCACGATGGGAGATACACGTTTATCTTGACATGAAACTCCCAAGAAGAGTATTCTCTGTTTACCTTCTTCTAATTACACAGTAATGTTAAAAAACCTTGAAAATTTCAATGAATTACTGGAGCACAATTTAATGTACAGACAGATTAGTGTAGAAAATGTAAGGATTAAGTAAAGAAAATGCAACCTGACACAAAACATTTCACGTGAAATCCTATTATAATTCGTGTTTTGATAAAACAAGCACCCCAACGGAATAATATCGTGGGGGCGAGAAACGTGTTATCAGAATGGCGTGTGATTCCCTCGAATGGAGAACAGACAAACATGAACTCCACCGCGACAAGCGTGATTCAACAATGACAAACGGTCCCGGACGCGTCGTATAGGACTAATCGACTTTCCACAACAACTCGCCGATTAGCCCATCAATAGGAATTACCATTTTAATTGTCCCGTGGGTGTCCAGCTGGATCACGTTTGTCCGGTGATTTTTCATCGAGAGTTCAGGGATCGTGACCTCTTTGGTCAGCCGGAACGCATAAACGAATTAATAAATTAGCTAATAGCCGTTGTGCTGATGAATCGACTGATTCCGGTCAGGAAATGAAAGGAGCACGTTCGTGGACGAAATTTGATACGTGAACGCGTGGGATTGAAGAAATCTTATTATTACAGCTGAATAAATAATATTGTTGTTACATAGAAACGATTAATTAGAATTCCAATCGAATCTTTCGTTAATAAGGAGAATGGTATAGATTCCTGAGTATAAGGGAAAGAAAGGAAGACGAGAAGCAACAGGAACTGAGGTTAATAAAGGCGAAGAAAGGAGGAGGAAAGGTAGAAGTAAGAGTTTAGAATTGTACCAGGCCCACGGTTTTACAGGGCACACGTCCGAGGAATAAGAATTAGATTCAATTACTAGTGGCATTCAGAGTGCGTCCACTTGCATAAAGTTTCTCTCGTAAACTACTTCCTCCTGAACGGCTCGTTGCGTTATTTTCCATACAATTTGATGGTTGTCGAATCGTATAACCCAGAGGTGAGCAAATAGTGGGTTGCTAAGAGCTTTTTGTGGCCTGCCAAAACAGACAGAAAAATTACAGAAAAATACCTACCCCGAGCCAAAACAATTGCCCATCCCTGGTATAACCTGTGAACGTCAGTAGTATAGACCGGCGTTTGGTCAGACGTCTGTCGATCTATTCTACTGTAGGAAGCTGAACACATTTCACTTAGAAAGAATGTCGATCTAATTGACCAGAGTGAAAAGAATATTTTCACCAAGCATTCTTGGAAACGTGAAGCATACATTAACGAGAAAATTTAAAATATTGTACGTACAAATTTCAATATATTTTAATATCAAAATACTATATTCGGTGCGAGTAATCTGGAAATAATCGTTTGATTTAATGACATGGGTATCTACACCAAGTTTACGGGCTTTGAAAAATGATCTGGAGATAAAGCTGTTTTCAATCAACGATAACAATAAAGACAAAACTATGGACTATTCAAACGATGAATCTTTGCAACCAATATTAACAAGACAGCGTCGTTGGAATTTATTTGTTGATACTTCCGATAGTGAATAAACGTTAAATACTTAGATGCATACGTGTATTTTTATTTTTATTAAAAGTTGAATAAAATTATTCTTCTCTTATATCTTTAAATATGTGTTTATTACTATTTTTTTTATAAACACGCTGCTTCGTCAGGTTCAAAAATCAGAAACTATGTGAAAATGTTAAATTTATATATTTAATATTACATTAATAATTTATTAAATATTAAATTTATATATATATATATGAGTACTAGTCGTAATTTTTTCGTCGCGTTATACGAATTCGCTTTTTACAGGAGCGCGTTATACAGGATTCCATTGTATTTATTCAAAATAAGAGTTACTAAAACTATTTCCTTCTTTGATACGAATTTTATTGCAATATTTTAGATGTAGCATCGTGAAATAATGTAGAAGTACCAAGATAGAGATTCCTAACGAGGAACTTTGAAGTTACCGATCGAATTTAAACTTACTTACTAGAAGAACTTCCCAGTTCGAGAACTTACGCTTCAGACTACACTCTGCATACGTCGTTCCTATACTCTAGCCAGCTACTTTGCATGCACGTCGTGGCATTACGAATTTGTAGACAAATTGTATTCTTTGCACGTTGCCGCGCATCCTTTCTCGTTGCTTCTTAAGCATTGAACCACGGTACTTCAACTTCCCTTGCTTCTTCCCCATAAGAAAACATTTATTCATCGTTAAAATTGCATTAGAAATATATTTCAAACGTTTTACAGTCCTTACGAGCTATCTTAAATATCGAATCAACATTAAACTAAAGAACGATCAAATATTCCATTTTACATGCTTGAAGTTCCCACTTAAAAGCTGTTCCTCGAACATTTACCTCCTCTTAAAGCGACGTTGGGAATCAAGTATCAAGTATCAAGTACGAATACACAGTGTCCTCTTTAATTATGCTTCATAGTGGTTTTCTCTGGGAAAAGAGGTCGCCTCTTGACAGAGATATTAGGTTTCCACGTTGTACCGGTAACAATTAGGCGCGTTTCAAAGAAAATTTCACGGGAGTCAACAACCCGGTGACACGTGGGAAGAGGAACGCGTGTAGAAAGCAACGCTCGTTACAAGGCAATGTAGAACGAAGAGCTGAAAAGTTGGCACGGGCATCGCAACGCGGCTGTACGTGGCGTCGTTTGCAGGAAACGAGTATTGGTAAGCATCTCGATAAAGTTGGGAAGAGGAAGAAACCTTCGTCGACCTTGCAAATGGATTTCCTTCACTGCAGAAGAGGCTAAACTATTTCTATCCCTTTTTTACTTATATGTTTTTCTTATTGTCCATATTTAACATGACATAAAACATACAAAACACAATTAATCTTCACTGGATCGAGTTTGAGATAACGTTAGAATATAAACTATATATTATATCAATTAAATCGAAGTTAACAGCAATTACTAGCGAGTAACTTCACCTTTTATAATAATAAAAACCAGTACGAACTTTTCGATGAACCCAATAATATCAAAGACAGAAAAAATTTGACATTCTTTCTATTCTTTTTTCCTTTTTTTCTTTTTTATAAAATCGTTGCAAATTATTTCCGTACTTTTTCACACGTTCCACGACATTTATCGAATCTCGCAGCATCGTTACAATCTACCCAACTGTATTCCCATTTGGTGGGATCGAGGCCAACAGGTATTGGTTATATCGGCGTTGCTCGGAACATGATCGATCGTCGAGTTAGCAAAGCGTGAAGATAAATGTCTACACCGCATATGAAGGGTCTGAAAAATTCTCAAAAACTCAAAAAATTGGCAAAAACTCTGCCGTTAACCTATCCTCACTCACTTCACTCCAGTGGAAATTAAATTTTTCTTCAAACTACCCCAATTTTCAGGAACTAATTAAAGAGAACGCGTGGTTCAAGGGGCGATCTTAAAACTTGCCCTCACAATGCTATTCCAAGCCAGCCAGACGAAGCTTAACGCGAGCACAATAAGTAGCGAAGTTTAACCACGGTGAAATGAAAGAGGCTGGGAGGATCAACGTTGAAGATTCCATTATTATTTACAATTCATACGCGAGTATAATGCAACCGAGAACAAAGAACGTTCAGTGACCGTACACGTCACATTTATCGCTGGTAGAAAGACCTAGTGTGTGTGTATCGTGTATTAAATACAGGCTATTTAAATGATAAAAGTAATTCATGCTTGATGAATCAAGCTTCCTCCCTTTCTAAAAGCTGAAAAAAATATATCTTTGGTACAAACAAGGTGCGTTGAAAAAATTCTCAGACTGGTACAATAAGAGATCGAGTTCTGTAGATTAACGAAACTTTATTTAGCTTTCCACAGACTCAACAGAACGTTCATAGAGTTATTAGAAGACTTGCAAGTTAATAAATATTTAAATCGCCTTCACAGCTTCATAACGAGTCCCTTTCATTGGCAATTTGATCTTAGAGAATACAAAGAAGTCTGTGATAACGTTATTTCTAATCAACGAATTCGATAAGAACAGTTTTCTCTTAGCCAATTTGTCGTGCACGATAGTATGAACACTGTCCACGTTCTTATTGTCTTCAAGCGACTGATAATCTTTTTCAAATCGTCTAAAATGCTGAAACACTGCTGCACAACTTAAACAATCAGGCTTGTATGCTTTCTGGATACAAACATGTGTTGTGTTTGCAAATAAGGAAATTTATTTGCTTTAATTAAATTTTTGAAAGTTTCGCTACCTTTAGACTATGTGTATCAAGCTAAAAGAGCCTGAATCGAACAGAATTTTCATCGCCATCGATGGTACACACTTCAGTCTGTTCATTGTCGTTCCAGTAACGTAAAATCGCGCCTCCATAAACTGTTTATGGTCCTTTTGTTCTCTCGTAACACATGCCTCTCGTTTCGATTGGACGTATATACACAAGGTTACGTGCAATAGAGAAACACGTCCACCTGTTAGGGACACAGCCCTGACAGCCAACCGACCATCCGTGGAAAATTCGCGGAGGCGTGATGCTCGTCTGATCGTGAACAATTCGTTCACGCGCCGATAGTTACTCCCGACCAGTGCTGTTAATTCTGAAGTGGACAAATAGCCAGACTACAAGTTACTTAAGGGACTCATATAGAAAAGGAAAGAACGATAGAAGGGTTAATACATAAAGAAGGAATTCTTTTGAAATCGTATATTCTCTTAATAAAATTCAGAATTTAACTGGTTAAATTCCAAGCAGAGAAGCGAGACAATTTTTATACATATAATTACTTATTACTTAGAAAAGTGTATAAGAAAAGGAATATGTTTACTCAATTTTCGAATTGACAATTAAATTACCAAGAAATATAAAACATACGGTTAATTATAAAAAAATTAGTGTTGTAAATGCTTCAATTTCTTCAGATCTTTGGAATATCGTAGGATCCTAGGTGAAAGAAGGAATAGTGAGAAAAAAAGGAAATATTAAACAATCTTTTTTTAACTTTCATTTATAATTGCAACACGAGAAAACGGAATTTATTAATGAAAATTGACTGGGAAAAAAAATTGCCAGTGAAATGTTGAATTAGAGAAACGTTCGAACTTAATGAGTGGAAGAAAACATATTCTGTGGTACTAGCAGAGAGGATCGTTTAGTAAAATCTTACAAATAAATGTTTCGGTTAGTTACAGTTCTCCTGGAGGTTTTAAAAACTCACGAGAACCTTGTAGAGGAATTTCGCGAGGGAAATCGAATTGGCACCGTGTACACCGGAATTCATTATCCGACGTGGTCGTTAACGAAGCCAGAAGCATATAGAAACGCGGAGAAACGGAAAAACCGCTGGTCAAGCGGTCAGAGAGATGGATAAAACGAGGGAAAAGCAGCTAGACCAGCTTTCAGGAGAAATTTCGTCCGCTTGATCCAGGAAACAAGAGGATGGAGGCAGCAGCCGCGCAAATAAAATCAAAACCTTCGACGATGCTCTTCCGATTCGCGCCCCCAACTTCCGCTAGGTTACACATACTCTTCCTCCCTTTTTTTTAGTTTATTTTTCTCTCTTTTTCTCTTTTTCTCCTACAGCAACGTCAATATACACTCACATCGTTACGTTCATACGCGTCTCGTGTACTGACAGGATGCATTTGAACTCGACGATGTGCAGCAGGAAGTCTCGCAAGAACGACAGTCCATTCTGTGAATAAATTTAAGAATTTTTACGTGTTAATCTTATATTAAAATGTGTTATATTATCTTTGTTGACGAGTGTTTTCTAATATCACTTCGAACTGGTTTCTTTTTGGTAGATTCCAGTAAAATCTTTCGAAATATGCAAATTGGATAGTGGACTGTATTGATTTTCGAATGGATCAAACACAATATTGCACAACGATATAATTGTATTATAACTAGTTCAACTAGATATGTTACAATATTGATGTCTATGTCGAATTTATAACGAATGGAATGATGTGTTACGAAAAAATCTATCTGGAGTGTCTGTTCATGTTATTTTATAAATTGTGAGTGGTAAAAAAAAAGAAAGAAAGTGGGTCACAGGATTCACTAGACTAATGCCACGAGCCTCTCCCTTTTGCTGACTTTTTTGTGACTTAAATATCCATTACTCTAAGCAGGAAACCGGCCACCAACGATGAACAAAAACGACCTGCCTTGATATTGACAGACCTGGTTCACTTTAACGTGCCTCTCCTTTGAAATCTGCCCTTCCTTCCACCGGTTGTCCCTTGAAAACCCTCTTGAATCAGGTACCGCGTCGATTAACCCTCTGCCAACGTTCTCCCCTTGCTACCATTTTAATCCGGTTGACAATCTCTAAACAAATATATTAAAATTGAACACAGAACCTCTGGGGGTGATAATCGATTCCCGATCGTGTGTCGGTTCATTGCACTCTTTTAACCTCTTTTCCAATATTTCGTATAGGATGTAAAGCATCTCGATAAATTGCCCATTAACGATTCAAACTTGTTCTCCTTTTTTTTCTTTTTTTTTTTTTCTTTAATCGTTGTTCACCTCGATGGTGTTTAATTGCCAAAAATGAAATGCAATTTTACAACAAAGGAAAATTAGTTGTTCTTTCTTTTTCTTTTTTTTCTTTTGGATTACTTAGAACGATACATTTCATTTTCTTCGTGGTAATTGAAATTTTAATAACACAAGGAAGAATTCTTTTCTGTTTCTCTTAATAATAATGCAAGAGGAATTCGTGTTCTCGAGGAGAGCAGTACTAAATTAAGCATTTTCATTTCGCAGGGAAAAGAGAGGCAGAAAATGGAGGATATTCCTCCAGTGTGGAGAGTCTCTATCTTTCTTCCCGGCATTGTTGAGAGCGACAATTTTTTTTCGTCGTCCATCCCACGGATCTTGCTTAATCGTCCTTCCTCCGTTCTACCGTTTCCCTGAAGCGTTTTGCGCAACGACCTATTTATCAACGTCCACCGTGTAACCACCAACCAGATAAATAATTTCCCTTAGTCTCCGCTGTGATTTTCATCCGTTCTTCCATCTTCCTACCGTTTCTTCTTCCGTGTGATTTCATTCGATGATTCTTCCTTCGAACGACGATAATTATTACGTTCCAAGAGGAAGTTAAGTTGTCCTTGAACAGATATCGATGGAAGAAGAAAGGAAAATGCAAAGTTCTCTTTGAATAATTAAATACTGTCGTTGTGAATTATGCATGAGAAGAAATGTTTATCTGCATTATGAGAAAGAACTCTCTATTTTAATGGAACGATCGAGAATTGTCGATTGATCGGCTTATTTGCGACATATAATTGAACCTTTCTTTCTTAATGATGTAAGTCCATTTATTCTTATTTCGAGATACTTAAAGGTTTTCGTTTGAATTGATTTAAATATTGGTAAATGTTAATGAATTCTGGTGATGTATGTGAAAATATCAAGTCTCATCTCCAATTACAATTGTTTTTAAAAAGCTTTCGTCTCGTCGAACTTTTTTAATGATGTCTTTGCAATGCCCAATTTGAAATTAGCTTACAAAGGCTAAATTTTTCGGTTAAAATACGATGAATTATTATCTTGGATATTCCAAGTTTCATTTTCATGAATCTCACTGGAAAATCTTTCATAATTTTCACGAAATTACGTACTTGTTCGACATTTTGTTCGGTCGTCGTTTCAATTGATCAACCTGAACGTTTATAATCATCCACATCCTCTCTGCCTTCTCTGAATCGTCGATGCCACTTGAAAGTTTGTATTTGTGATAAACAATTATCTCCATAAACGATTTTAACCATTTAGAGCGTTTCCGTAGCATTTTTACCGTTTTTAACACAGAATTTGATATTGATTGTTTGTTCTTTATTCTTTTTTCAACCGATGTATATAAATTACTGTCAATTAAATGCCTCGTAACTTGGCTTCTGCTATATTTTGAACAAAATGTCTTGAATTTATTACAAATTAATAGGGAAGGTCGACATTTCATAAATCAATCTCTCATCGATAAATAATTTCGTTAAAGTAGAGCCATTCTTATTATTTTTGGGACAAGATTCTTTCTTTCTATGTTGCCTCTTCTAGGGACCATTATAGTTACCATTACAGGGTTAACGAAAAATATCATTAACTCACTTTTTCCCAAAATTGGACTCACACCACTTCGAAGAAACAACACTTTAATTCTAACGTTTCAATAAATAATTTCAACGAACAACAGCATTTTCAAAGATTCCTCTTTTCATCTAATGTCCATTTTTCTTCCTGAAGAATTCTTGCTAAATCGAACCAAATTCCTTAATCGTATTTCATGACAGAAAATTCACAATGAAATCGATGAAATTGAAATTTTCTGCTTCAGATAAATGTGAATCTAACCCTTCTTCGAGAAATTGTCACCGAGGTTGATACTTACAAGTTTTTCATTCACTTGACAGCGAAATCAATAGCTTATGGTGTATTCATCGTTTCACGCTCGCGCTGTCTTACAAGTGCTCGATATTTGTAATTTAAATACATCCTAACTTTTTCCTTCACAGCTGTCACCGTGATAAATTATCCTCTGTTTCCTAGACTTTCTTTCTTTCACGACTATGGTGGAATAAAGTAACAAAAACAGGGGAAAAGAAACACGCGAGAAGGAATAGACAGAAAAGTTGCTGTAAGAGATTACGAAACGTGGAGTATAGTTTACGGGAGGAACCAGCTAGTAACACTGAGCTAATTGGTCTTAATCGGTGACTCAGACGATTATGTCAGAGTCTCTTCCATTCCCCTCAAGGCCGTGGTTAATTCTCCAGAAAGAGATCAGTTAGCCCTGGCGTCGAGTTCCTGAACGGAGACAGCTACGTCCTCATTATTATAATATCGTCGTTAGCCTATGATACGCGTGAGACTGAAAGAATTACAAGCTCTTCGAATATACAGACATATTTAGAGTGACTTTTAGTAATAATTTGTGAAAATATATTACGAGAATACTTGTGACGTTTTATATTAGACGTCTTATAAATATAGGGTAAATGATTAACAGATTTAATCTACATGGTGGTGGATCAAGAAGTATTAATATTACACGATTCCATTAGAGTATCATTAGAGCCACTGGAACTCTATCTCCGTTGGAACATCCGGAACTCTATTTCCACTGGAGCAGTCGGGACTGTATAAATGGTTAGAGAATGAAGGAATTGACAATGGATAGAGAATGAAGAAATTGATATATGGATAGAGAATGAAGGATTGAAGGAGTAAGGGAACGAAGAAGTGAAGAAATGAAGGAATAGAGGAATGAACGAATGAAGGAATAAGGAAATGAAGAAGTGGAGGAATGAGAAAACGAAGAAATGAAGAAATAAAAGAACCGATCGATCAATTTTTCAAAAAACTTTTCTGAGGTACATGAAATAATTTTTCCTGTACAATCCTTAACTAACCACGCATACAGAAACACAAGATGAGAATGAAAAAGGAAGAAAAGAAATGCGTTTAACCGTAGAACAAAGAAAGCACAATAACGATAGTTCAGGGATCCACGAAATGAAAATCGTCGCAATTTTGAAGCGGTGGCGAGGCTTGACGACTGGAAAAGAGGCCAAAGAGTGCGAAAAACATCGGCAGAAGTGGCATGGCAACAGGTTCCCTGGCGAAAGTTTCTAGAGGTGCACGGGCAATTGTGGTCGAGCAGCCCTTCGCCTCGCAAAATGTTTTACAACTCTCCCGGGGCGTTTGCACGGGCTACTTCTCGCTAGATTCTCTCCTCCTCCTCAGTGTCGATGCCTAGACCAAGCTCTGGGTCGGTTTTAATTAATCCACCGACGACATCTCGCCAGGGAGAGTCGCGATTGTTCTGAACAGAGTTGGAGAACACGTGTCCAGGAAGTGGAGGAAGAGGGAGGAATAGAACTGTAACCGGAAGAACGGTTTCGACATTTTGTGGTTTGAACCGGTTTCTGAAAACACATTGAAATATCATTTATTTCATCGAAACGGCGTAACTTCGTTGAATATTGCGAACCAGTTTTAGTAAAATAGAATTTCGTATCGGAGGTCGTTGATTGTGAGATTAAAATTGGATTTGGTAGAAGGGGAAACAATTTCACACCGGTTCATATTAGTCCCGATATAAACCTGCACTAGTTTTTCTTGCTTTCGCTGCTTTTATTTTATACCAGAGAAATTATTCCTGTCCGTTATAACAATTTCAAATTGACTAATAATTTTTGACAAATTTTCGATCGTTTATGGTAACGATTGGTCAAGTTTAATAAAGGTACAGGAACTTATGGGTGATGATGTATGTGTGTAATTTCATAGTGAATAACGTAGGTAGCCGTTAAGTGGAAAATTCCAGCTACAAAATTTTAATAAAATGCAACTAATGGGAAGACTAAATTCGATGATACAAATTCGCGACAATGAGAATCTTGGCTTGAACATCAGACGATAAAACATCGCGTTTATTATTCATTGTGGTTTTATCGTTCGATCATCGCCGATAGTTTCACGGTGGGGAATTAAAACTTCGTTCATAGCCAGGAATAGGTAATTCCCGACGGTTTTAACGACACCGTTAATCCCGCGAACGCTAGAGAAGGCAGAAGTAAAGAAAACCATGGCTGGACGTAAATCTTCGACGGAGATGCAACCGCAATAAACTACTCTGTTCAAGGGAGCATTTTAAACGATGAACTTTTAATCTATCCATAAACGCTCATATCTTCCTATTTATTTGGTTCTCATTGAAACGATGTTCCTTCATTTTTGACAAGAAATCGACGATTACAATTGTGATCACACACTTTGTATTACCATTTGCATAAAAAATAGTAATGTAAAGCAATATCTTCATTTTCATTTTACAATAAATTGTAAATATCAAAATGTTAGGTGTACAGATGAGTAATTCAAATTTTGTATAGCAACTAAAAGATTGGCTTAAAAATCAGTCGATTCTCCCATTCTTTTGCTATTTATTAGCGTTGACATATACAGTCAGTATCATAAACGCGATATTTGCGAAACTTGATATCCAATGAGAGAAACAGTGTGTTAACATAAACATTTTACAATCTCCTTTGATACTGTAATTAGGTAGATTTATAATAATCTTTCTTAGCATGTTGACTGATTTACGTGGTCTCACGCTATACACATTTCACGAAGTAATTCAACATAATTCAACCAGATTTCAGTTGTGAACAAATAAAATACAACGTTATCCTTGATAGATTGACTGTCGTTGCAGTGGAAACTGGCCATTTAAGTTGCGCTATTGCAAGCAATCTCGAAGACGGAAGGGACGACAAGGATGGCTTTTCCGTTTCGATTCCTTTCAACGTCAGACTATTAAAACTGTCGCCGCTTTCACGTGTTCACGGTCAACAGACATTTCTCTCCTACCGGAAGTGTACGTTTCCGAGAACAATGGCTGACATCGAAAGGATCGTTTCATCCTATTTTTGTACATCTTCGCGCGATTCGACTCGGTTACGTGATATTAGTTTTGATAAGCCGATCGCCTGGCTTGACATCGCGAAACGGAAACGTGGAATGATTTGTTTCCAAGGTTTTGCGAAAGAAATTCTGTTGCTTTTTATCCTATACATACTTTTCCATTGGGACACGCGTCATTTTTATTTCTATTGTCTTCCTTCGACATAGAAAAGATATTTCAATTTTCATCCATATTTTTCATAATGTTCATGTTCGTTGATGTTTGAACAAAGGAAAAAAGTTCTTATCAAAGGTTGTTCATCTTCGAGTAGAACAATCGTAAGCGAATGAATGATATAGGACAGAGAGAAAGAGAAAAATGGAAAAAGAAAAACAGATTTTAAATGTACGCATACGTGTGTATACACTTGGAAAAGATTGTTCATGTGTGCCAGATGTAAGCGCTTATGAAAGAGCTTGCTTTATGAGCACGGCTCGGTTTTAATTTCGCCGGAAAGGCAGCTGTTTATTACGATTGCATTGCGCTAAACGCAGCCCCGTGATTCCCAGATTTATCCGCACAGCAGACAAACAACCGGATCCAGACGTACGTGCATTAAAATAATTTCATCAACCGAGAACGAATCATTTTCTTTAATACTTCACTACTCCTTCACTATCGCCGATATCTTACTATCATTCCATTTCAATTCAATCTTAATCTCCCATCTTATCGCTCGATTCGGTTCTCATTTCGTATGATCTGTGGGAATAGTGATCAGAAAATGTTAAAATTAGTGTTATTTGAAAAATGTTTCTACTAATTTTTCTCTATATTATGCGAATAAATGTATATTGCATTTTTACATTTAAATATATATTTCTTTATCTATTTTCTCACTAATTTTCGCTACCAACATGGATGTATGCTCAAATTTTGTGAGTGACTGTACTAGTATTTTTACATTGTCAATTAAATATGAGAAAATGTTAAAATTAGTGTTATTTGAAAAATATTTCTACTAATTTTTCTGTATATTATGCGAATAAATGTATATTACACTTTTACATTTAAATGTGTATTCTTTTTATCTATTTCCCCGCTAATTTTCGCTACCAACATGGATGTACGCTCAAATTTTGTGAGTGACTGTATTAATATTTTTACATTTTCAATTAAATATGAGAAAATGTTAAAATTAGTGTTATTTGAAAAATATTTCTACTAATTTTGCTCTATATTATGCGAATAAATGTATATTACACTTTTACATTTAAATGTGTATTCTTTTTATCTATTTTCCCGCTAATTTTCGCTACCAACATGGATGTACGCTCAAATTTTGTGAGTGACTGTATTAGTATTTTTACATTTTCAATTAAATATGAGAAAATGTTAAAATTAGTGTTATTTGAAAAATATTACTACTAATTTTTCTCTATATTATGCGAATAAATGTATATTACACTTTTACATTTAAATGTGTATTCTTCTTATCTATTTTCCCGCTAATTTTCGCTACCAACATGGATGTACGCTCAAATTTTGTGTGTGACTGTACATCTTCTCTGTAATTGTTGCATACATACTAATAAGAGCCACCAGTGAGAGGTACAATCTAATTTCCGTGAAAGGGTTAAAAGGTAAATGCACAATTTGGATCGTACTATTGTATTAATGTTGCAAATTTCATTCCCCTTTCAAAGAACGTTTAAAAGAATCCTCGACGTCACGGGTATAGATAAGCTCGCACGAACGAGCACGTGTTCTAATTACGGAATTAACGTAATTAGTGCGGTGATGGTAAAACGGAACGACAATTCATCATTTCACCGTAGTTTCGCGAATTTATCGACGCGCGCTCGCGCTCGTTCATCTGTCAGCCCCTGTTTGTATCACCGCGTTCATCTTAATAACTTCATTTTGCGTGTGTTCAATATGATAAATTCACTTCTAAAACGAATTCTAATTTCACTATTTATCACCTGACCATTTTTTTTCTTTGTTTTCTCTCTTTCTCTCTGTCTCTTCTCTTTTCTTCTTCTTCTTTTTTTCATACAGATAAGTGTTAATTTATTATTTGGAAGAAAATAGGAAAGGGAAGAAGAAAAAATGATTGGTTGAAGCTTTCGAAATACGCAGAAATTCCATTCGTCGACTTCGTGAAAGTTCGACGTCCTCTTCCACGTTGAAATTCGAGAAGAAGTTAACGTAAAAGGGTTCTAACGATAACGGATTCCTTTTCAATATTTTCCTACCCATCACACAGAGTGCCAATGCAATTCGTAACGACGCACCTCGGTCCTCGAGAATAGGAATGGAAATCTGACGCGAGATGCATTCCGACCTACGTCTCGTCTCGTTGGAAATATTCCTCGAGTATATTTACTCGACTATAGTTTCGGAATTTCCTTAATGCTGGTATAAATGTGATCAAAGAAGTTAGTCTACGATGTATAATTGTATAAATGATTATTAAATAACGTGACAAATCCTAGTTGAAAGGGTATTCTACAGGATGTCTCACTTATAACGAACGTTGAAATTATTTAAGCTGCTATTGAAGTATACAAAAATTATTCAAATCAGAAATAAGATGACCTGCAATACTTGTAACCGCATCGATCTAAGAAAAAATGTTTCCTATCACGTAATAGCTCCTTAGGAACCTAACAACTTTTGTTTCAAACACTTCTGTATAAATTGTAAATTGAAAGAATGATTCAAGAATTCTTAAACAACGGTTACACCTGAACATTGAAATTGCACGAGTACTTTGAACTCTTCCAGCTAGCTACTCCAATCCCGATACAGCTTACCAGGGATGGGTGTCTCAAGATCAAACCTAAAACCTTCACCCACCAAGAAGATAGAGGAATTTAGCTCGTAAACGTGTTTCGTTCGAAAGTTCCAGTTCCATCCATTGAGAATCCTTTCTTTCCTTCGAAAATCCCATGGGACGAACATAGAAAGAATGAGAATCTCTGTGAAAGTTCGTCGATGGAGAAGATTTCTTTCTTCTTTTTATTTTTCTTTTTTTTTTTTTGAATTGTATTAAACTACAATTCCCTTTTAAACCAGAGGAAAAAGGTGAAAGATCATGGGCTACGATTCGACCCTGTCCCATTCCTCATCCCCATTGGAGTCATCCAACAGCGATAGCAATGCACCGAGCTGCGCGTGTAATTTCTACCGGACCGTTTCACGTCGGATACATGGGCGCAACTGCAATCCGCAATCGTGAAGGAATCCCCGGGAAGGAATTAAAGCTGACACGAAGAGCTCTCAAAATATCTACTAACACAACGACATCAATGTATCCGTGTGGCCACAAATAAGCACACACGCGCGCCTTGTTCCACGTAATCTGCATGAAATTACGGAATGACGCGTAATTAGAGCGCAGCCATTAAAGCTACACTCTGGAGACTAGAGTCAAGATTTCGAGGGCAAAGGTCTCAACGTTGGATATTTCGGAGAATGTTAACTAAACCCTTCGTTTCTTTCTTTCTTTTTTTCTCTTCCTTTTCGTAATTTGAATAGTTCTAAAGCTAGTATCTCTGTTCAAGATCGAGAAGAATAGAGGAGGACTTCCGGTGGATGTAAAGCAGTCCTTTTCGTTACTTCATTGTGCAACTGTTCTCGTGTTGTACCATTAAAGTAGTGTCAATATCAATAGAAAGGAACTATTACGTCCTTAGTAAATAATTAGAAGACAATTGCGCGAAAAGTGTAAATCTGCTCGAGGCTCGAAGTATCGTCAGCTCGACGGAATTTCAAATGAAAGGTAAGGACAATGGGAGTGGCGAGAAGTATTCGAGAGAAATAGAAGACAGTAAACGATTCTCAAATTAACCCAAGCGTATTTAGTATTTGACACGTTTGAAATGTTATCATTTCATTTCTTTTCTAATATTTTCATATATAAAATGTTGAATTAAAATGAATCGAAAAATTGAGAGGATCATTTTTTTTCGATTATGTTCGAAGCCTGAACTGAACTGGAGCGTGGAACAGTGGACAATATCGTGCAACAGGAATTTAATAAAATTGAACACTGGGACTCTGTGTAGAACGTGGTTGAAAGAAATGAACGTAGAGCGTGTTCCGCATACATACAAGTCCTTTCCCGCTTTTCCAGTTCTTTTCTATTTTTCTTCTTTTTTTTTTTTGTTTTTTTCACCGTGAACTAGTTCACTAACACACACGGAAGAAAATGCAGAAATAATATAGAAAGGAAGAAAGGAAAGATTAAAAGTACAGCTATTGGAAGGATTCAGAAAGTACGAACAATATATTGTACGAAATTTATTGTTAAAAAATACATTTGCATTTGATTTGCAAGATGAGGTATTGTACATACATTAGTAAAAGATCAACATCTTTAAATATGTAACACAGCAAAACTTAGTGATCGTTAGAATAGTGTTTTTTTTTTATTTTTTTTTTTTTTTTCATTTTGGTCGACAAACGCGAAGATTGCTATTGAGAGAACTTCTTTCTTCTTGTTTCTTTTTCCTTTCGGTTCAATTAATACTGCAATTAAGTCTTTAAAGGTGTTGCGGTTTTATTTACAAATTACAAAGCATGTCAAATATCACAAACGCGTATATTTTTATGTACTGAGTATTAACAAATTCTTCACATAGAGATCACATAGAAATCTTCAGCTTGAAAACCATATTAATATTGTATTTTAAATATCTCAACAATTTCCCGTCCTGCTTATCTTATCGTCATTGTCTTTCATTTGTTTCTTCCATAAAATCTGAGAAAGTTATCTTAACAGATTGGTCACTTCTAAGGATATATACGTCTTGCGTGTTAATTTTATACAGCCAATAATGTTTCTTCTGCGTATTTGCAACGAAACAGACTACGATAAGGCAAAAAAAAGAGAAAAACATATCCGATTCGACGTGAAGCGATAGATCTCTGTGCAAAAATGCCAAAGATCAGAAGGTACTAGTCTTAAGTCCTTTTTTTTTTCTTTCTTTCTTTACATATTATTCTATTATACTGTCTATCAATTTTTGGCGTTTAAATTTACACGAATATGTAACTTTCTGCTTGAATGTTACATTATCACAGAAGATGTACTGTACAATATTATATAATACATGTCTGTAATCGTTACAATTGGTCACAAATTACTCCTTTTAAACTACGGTAACCTTTTCAAAATACAGAGCAAAATAATTATATTGTCTTTGACTAGGTGTCAATCATTAGTCACCAATATCTCTCACGTCAATGTTAAAAGTTTTCAGTACTTGAATAAGAAGGATAGGCCAGATTACGAGACTTGGTTAATTTACACGACGTTAGAAACATATTCTCGGTAACCAAGCTTCGTTTGTAATTACTCTTTAAGATCAATTTTATAGTAATTAATACATTCGAAACCAATAACAATGAATTTCGTGAAACGTCTTCAAGCTTCTTATGATGTTATACGTTTCCATAAGAAACAGCAAAAATATTCTTAAAATCTCGTTTCTTTTTATATGAATTTTATACGTATCTAAGTGTAAATGAATCAATACTTGACATCCTTTTGTTTTTTCAGTTCTTCGAATTGCGATAAAATTTTCAATTCGTCACATTTAGACATGCACAGTCCAATATATGGTTACTTACGTTTCCGTTATTTATTTTTTAAGACTGCATGTACAAACATCCGTTACATTCTGTTTACACTCTGATGGACACTCTCTTTTTAATTCTATATCACAAATTTTCGTTTTCGGCGGTGGCCGTTCGTATTTACATATCACGGCGTACATGTCACCACCTAATCGGAGTGCCAACCATCGATTCTTAACAACAGCTAACTTTAAACATTCGCAAGTCAATTTAGCATGAAGATTTGTGTGTAACGTTCTGCCCATTCCCTCGAGAACGATAAGATCAACATTATGCTTAACCATTGCAAGGCATAGATCTAAGTTCAATCGGCTATTAAATCAAGAAATAATTCGTTAAAACGTATAAAGATTAATATAATTCTCTGAATTGTATATAATTACCTTAAATCAAGACAGGGGCCAGCCTGAGCTGTTTCCATAGGAATTAAACGGTTCTCTTTCAACGCATGCTTAATTACTTTACATACTTTCGATGCATCTCGTAACGTTATAACTAATTCTGGATACGTTACATCATTCAGTGCTGGCATAGAATTAGCGCACAGTATAACCTAAGATAATTATTAATTTAATTTAATTATTTTGTTGTAATCAGATTTTCTTAACTAAACGGCATTTATAGCTCAACTAACTTTTGTTCCCCGCAGCAATAAATCCCGTGCAAAAGGTAAAATTCCCAATACTATATCAACCCCGCTATTATCAACAAAAATGGCAGCACACTTATGCGGTAGCCCAGTTTCTAATCTCTCTATCCAGTCGTCCAAGTTATCATATAACCACGGTCTGCCTAAATTTAAGAAGTGACACATCAATTTTGTTGATACTGTCCATTCCGTTCTATCTAGTTACGATTGAAACGGTTTTTCTGTACCAGGTATTTTTTCTTGTGCTTCGGCGAAACCGAAATCTGTCGTTTCCATTAAAGTTGCAACAGCCTGCGCACCCCAATCGAATATATTACCACTCAGAACTCCTAGTATCAAAGCTTCTATTTTCTCTGCACCTTCTAATTTATCGATGGCCGTTATACGATTTTTCAAATGTCTCAAAGCTTCTTCGTTTTCTTTCTTCTTTTGCTGTATATAGTGCAAATTTAGGTAACATCAAAATTAATTAAATAACATAAAATAAACAATTGCAATATTACCGATACAATGCGAACGTTGAAAGAAACTTACATATAAATAGGGATCAGGAAAATCGAATTCCTTCATACAATGTTCAATAGTATCCAGTAATATTCTCACTGTGAGCGTTCCATAAGCACTATAATATTATATTGTACAATTCTTAATTATAATAGATTCTTACAAAACATTACATTTTGATTAGTGATAATGATAAGCTTACAATGGTTGAAGATGTAAGTAATGCAGCCTGTTAACATATTTTTTCTTCAGTTTTGTTGCTCTATCTTTTGCAGTTGGACTATGTGGTTGACTGTCAATAGCTCTAGCAACGAATTTATCCACTGATTCCTCAAAGCATTGAAGCCAGTAATCTCTAAAAATATCAAAAGTTATCTATATGTCAAAAAACAAAATAAATATATTACTCACCTAAGCTGTTAACTTACCTAGCCTCTTTATCTTCAGCAAGATCAGTTGTGTCAGGATTGTAAGATGCAGGATCTTTTAAAAGTGGACAGAATGTTACAGCAGTTTCTGCTTGATCAATTTCCAACTGATCAACCTTAATCCCAAGATCAGTAGGTATTGGATCTTTAAATCCTGAGGACCCTGCATAATTTTCTAACCAACTACATTCATCAGATTGTTCAGCACCATACAAAAATGCCCCAATTGCACCAAGATAACCTTCATGGCGAAGGAAAAGGGGCTTTACTTCGTCCTACATAGGATTCAATGAATATTTGTAAAAGAGGTTTTTCCAAGAAACGTTTTCTTTTTATTATAGTTACATGAAAGTACAAGAAAAGCTTTAAAACTAACACGAGACCAATATTTGATGGAATATGACATAGTATGCATTGACATAGGATGATTACGTAGAAAATAACCACCAAAGTAAACCCTTTTTACTTTATGCAAACTTGCATATAAGCTTGCTATTTGTCCAATATCATTACTTATAGTAAATAAAAGACTTCTTGCAATGTCTGCCTCAGAAAACTTTGGTTGACCTAAAATATAGGTAAAACAACTTATTCTTCAAGATAGTACAATTCATCTAATTATTTGATACATTATTTTGCTTCCTTACCATCATTACTAGAAGAAGTTGCCTTACCAAAAGAAGATGCAATAAGGTCTCCAGGTAAACCTTGAGCGGAATAATCACCTCCATAAATATCTTTCACTAACATATCAACATTACGATGATCTCCCCTTTCTGCAAGTTGCAGTAATTCATCAAAGCCCTAATAGAGTATTTTTAATAATTTGTTTTAATGTGAACATTTGTTTCATTAATATTGTATAAATATAAAAAGCAACAGCTACATGTATACAAAGATAAACACTGGTACCTTTCTTTTTGTAAGTAAAGAACCTAATCCCCAAAATGTTCCCCCTCCTGTAGCTGTACCACCAATCCTTTCAAATACTGTATCAGACTCTACCTGAAAATATTATACAAACCTCAAAAATAAATGAGACTATTCTTCAAACATTTTTTTATCAATGTGGTTGTAACTTACTTTAAGAATACTGACACCACTACCAATATTCACTAACAGATATGGGAATATATCAGGGCCATTCTTTTGAAATTTGTATTCAGGATTTCCATGCCTTTCAAATTCAAATGCTTCACATGGTATATGTTTTAGTAAAAAATTACAACCTCTTATCAGACATGCAATTTCATCTTCTTTGTCAACTCTAAAAGGATGTTTTCATTGCTTTCACTTTTATGTTGAAATATTCAATATTAGTCTATATAAATATCATTGAATATGTATATATATAAATGCTATTATTCCTATACTTTAATATGCTTACATTAAACCTAATTTTTGTTGTAGTAAAGAATTATATTTGTATGCTCCTCCACCAGTGACTTTAATACTTTTACCATGAAACCTTCCAACATTTACTAAATTCTTTTTCACAAAATCCAAACAATTTTCAATGTATCTTGTTTCAAACTTAACAAAATGAAGTCTATTGCCTTCATGTACTTTGTATGCACGTTCTCCGCTATTTCCTAAGCCTGTATCCTCATACAAAGCTTTACGGTAACTAACTGTTGAATAATAAGCTATTTTTGTCAAAGATAAGCCTGAAATTAAATTGAAACCAAAGCAACCTTAAGCTACATGATTAGATGATTATAACTGTTCGTGTTCAATTTTTAAATGGTACAAGAAACGTACTTGCATTCTTTAAAAAGGAACCCTTGAAAGATAACCTTGCAGGACACGAATTTACACAGAAATAAAAACTTTCAACGTATACGGGTAAAATATGCGAAGCAATACGTACCGATATCAATCGCGAATTTCTGGGCATTTTCCAAATTTGCAAACACCTCGACTGCTGTCGGCAATTTTATGGAATGAGAATTAGTTCGTTCATTGCCGATTTCCACCGTTTCCATTTTACATTAATTTTAACAAAGTTACTATACTTCGGTCCGTGTAGATGCTTCCCCAACTAACAGACGGTGTAAGAGCTACATCACGATAAACGATATTTTTATCATTATTTAAATATTCTTTTCTGGCTGTCACGTACGTACGGAAACATAAATTTTCTCGTATTCAGGAAGCGCATGAAGGCGCATGAATTAAATCCTTGTTTACCTAAAACTTATAGACAGATAAGCGCTGTTAAGTATACATACATGGCGCTAAAAGTTTGATTTTAATTCAGAACAATGTAGAATGCTTAATCATGCTTACGGGAACGCTTACTTTGATAATCCGTATAATTTGATTGCAGATAATTTTTCAAGGCTATGATGTTTCTGATTAATCGGAAAAGAATTCAAAATATTATTAGATTCTTTTTACGCGTAGTTCACTCTTATATAGAATAACATATTCATATCGTATCTTTTTTGCGACTATATATAACGATAAAATGACTTGATAATCATAAAAATTTATCTGATAATGGGACAATGACATTAATATACATTATATAAAGATACGAATGTCGTATATTACTTTATTCTGTTATTACATATCATAATTACCAAATACAGAATTTTATATACATTTTTCATGAAAGCTACAATGTTATACAAATTTAATATTAGAAAAAAAGGTTATATTAATATTTCTATTAAAGTATTTATAAAGTATAATACAATAATTTATAGCATATTTGCAATTCAAATTAATTACATCACACTTTCACAAATATATTCATAATTTCACTGTATATATACAAAAATCAATAACGTCCGATAATATGCAAATATTGCTATCAAATATTACTTACCTAATAGAAAAACAACATTATTATTTTAATTGCATTACATACGTATGTATAGACTAATATCAAGGTCATTTAGTATATTTATATTATTCAGTATTTCAGTCATATTAATCGCATAAAATTATGTACTATTTTAAAAATATTTAATATATTATGTTGATTATAAGTGTATATATTGCTATACATATCAGTAACTAACTGTTAAAACAAAAAAATACCGAACGATTGAAAAACTTTAATACGAATTAATTTAGATTTTGGTGGAATTGAAAATTACACGGAATTTGTGACTGTTTAAAATTTTTTTAAATTTTTAAATCCTATTTTTAAAACCATTGTTTGTATTTTTCTGTTTTACGAAATACAGATATTTATTTCAAATACAATATCAATCATATAATTTCCCTGATAAAGACCCTGTTCATTAGAATCATACACATATTTTAGAATTTTTATTCAGGACGATTTCGGAATTTTTTCCGTTGACAAAAGGGGGATCGATTTAATTTTAATATTTTGTAACAAATTATATGAACCATATGTATAAAATTTATGTGATACAAAAGGTATGTAGAATGATCTGAAAAATTGGTGTGATCTGAAATGTAAATAATAAATTCAATATGACATCAGTTTAATACATTAAATTGTAAATATTATAATAAAATTTCAACATGCAATTCACTCACTTTGCGGAATTTAAAAATTTAGACGATTTTATTATCGTAAAATTATCATTTAATCTAGAATAATTTGGTTCTAAAGCTGTCTCAGTTCCAATATCCAGGTCTAATATAAAATGACACTTGTCTACACTAAACTATAATAACAAATTTTATTGATTAGAACAGATAATATATGAATTTTATATTAGTTCATTTGAATATTTTTTTATTACTTTATAAATAGCAACTTACATAACGTGTAGGTTCCTCTCTATTCATATCATTAAAATGAGGTTGTATAATACTAGTTGCATTTTCACAATTTAAATATGGTTGAGGTAATTGACCCTTAAATTCTGATTTCAGATACTGAAGTTTCCAACTGAAGTCAGTATCGCATTTTTCGTTTAGGCAGGCAAAAAATTAAATTCTTTGAAAGAAATAAAATAAAAAGACCTTACTTACTTATTCGATGGAAAGAAAAAGCTACTCGGAAATCGATGCCATTCTTTGCCAACACAAAAATTGATATTCACGTCCTTCGGTATTTCTTTTTCTAATCCAAGCTTATTAACATCGATCATTACGTCCATTGGCGCATAGTAACCTAATATTGGATTTTAAAAAGTTACATTTTATATTAATTAATGCAATTTAAAACATATAAACTTCTTACCTTTATATATCGCTAGTGATCTTGATATTCCAAGGAAACCACATATCAAAATAGCAAAGAATGTAATATGAATAGTATATTGCAAGTAATGATAAGCAATATGTAAAGAGCTAAGTTTTGTCCTAATAAAGAAATATAATTTTTGGATGGTGTCTATAGCTATACTTCCACTCAAACAAATCATTGGATATACAGGGAATAAAAATCGTTCCTCCTGTATTAAAAATATCATTATGTGTGTATGTGCGTGTGTTTATTCGCGCGTGGACATATATGTATATATATACAGCCACACACACATATTTACATTTTATTGTTTGAATAGTATCATTTAATTTACCTTATGAGGTTGCAAGAAAAACACTAAAAACCAAAGATATAATGGTGCCAATGAATACCAGTAAGATAGACAAAGACGATTTCTTGGTCGAGCGGGTAAAATTAGCCACACTAAAAACTATAAGACTGATTAAAGTATTATTGGATATGGAGTTTTAAACGTTATGAATTTGATGAGTATTACCAATCCCAATGGAGCCCAGAGTGCGCCAATAAAAACGAAATTAAAGTTTAAAAATCCATTATAAATATAATAACTGAAAGGTTCTGTCCCATAAATATTTGGTCCATGATTAGTAAACACATTGTATATTACAATGTTCAATGGTGCTATTACCAATTTACCATAATACATTGAATCAATCCATACCATTGGTACTAAAACAACAGTACCAGATAGGATTACCCATTTAATAAATTTACTCCACTCTTGTTTATGTTTCAACATTTCCAGTGCAATTGGTAATCTGTAATATATATAAAAAAGATTTTAAACAATTTCATATTCAAACTGTTTTAACCAACTAAAATAAAATATAGCAAATTACCCAAGTAATGCAGCAAATGGCCATCCTAATAATGCAGATATTGCTGTAGCAAAAATTGCTAATTCATATTGACGGCCATACCAGGCTGCTGTAGCAACAGTACTTAAATACCTGTATAGAGAATACATGGAATTGATTTACCTTGTCATAATTTCTGTGCTTGTTTAAGTACTACAAATGTTATACACATACATTGAAAAAGATGATGGTAAAAATGCAGCACTGGCAATATACATGCCAGAACTGAGAATAAGAAATACTAATGTTAATCTCCCAATGTGTATTCCAAATTCTCTGCACACATTACTATTAGAAAAGATAATAAGATCTAGTTAGCATCTTAAGATGAAATTTATTTTCAATGTACCTATGATATAATAGAAAAGATACATACGTGTAAAAGTATACTTCAGATAATGCACATCCCACAGATAATAGACATCTTACAAAATAGAAGACCACAACAGGATTTGGTTCTAACAAATAATGATAAAGTTTTGCTGGTACTATATGAATTAGTAAGTACATATATGATCTTAATGCATATTGTGGACTATATTCCCATGTTTGTTGACCAGTACCATAAAGCAAATAATGACTCTAAGAAAGAGAAATTGTAATGGCAAAATAAAACATTTTTATAAAATAAATAACATATTTATTTAAATAAAATAACAGTACAAACATATAAATGTATACAAATGATTAAAAATTGCTGAAATTCTTAAAAACTATTCCTTACTGGTTCCCAATAATTATAGGTTTCATCGCAATCTGTTATGTGGCTCCATATAGCAGAACAAAATCTAACTGATAAAAGCAATTGAAATGCTGTATCCACAGCAGGATAAATTAGACCAGTATCTGAGGATTCTTCTGGTCTGAAACACATATCTTTAATTTTTCTTTCGATTTCTGTTCAATTTTATGCATGTTTATATTTTTTAATTTAAGTGTTCATTAACATATATTAGACATTAATAACAACTTGAATGTAAACATAAAATGGAAGTCGTTGATAATTGTAAAATTTTTCTAAAAAGAATATTCTCAAACTGTTCGTAATTTTCTATTTAAAAAGATTTAACGCTAAATTTGTAAAGAAGGTTAACCGGCATACAATATGTGTACACTGTTTAAAAATTAAATAACAAAAAGTATTTCTATTTCACTACTTATCAATAACAGAAAAGAGAATATTATCTCTACTTTGAAAATCTTCTGCCATTCAACTTTTTGAGTTCTTTCTTTGAAATAAAAAGATGACGTTGACGTTTACTCGGCGCCATGGTCTCCCGGAGCCTTTGGAACTTATCTAAATATTTGTTTAATACGTCACCATATTGATAACTACTTTCGTCAATGCTGGAATTCATGAAATATTGTATACATATATCGTTAACAATGAAAATATGTAAGTTTATGTGTAAAACTGCATAATTTATATAAATCATGAATATACCATTTTACGTTTACACACAATGGATAGCAAAAGTATTCATACACTCATGTAAATCATAAATAAATACTAATATAAATTGTTTATATTCATCTAAACACAAACTTGTTAAATTATTTGTTAAACTACATCTATTCTTAATGTATTTATTACAAATAGCAAAATACAAAAGCAACAGTAGTAAAATATTATAATTTATTTTCAAACAGAACAATAACACAACGCAAAAGCATTTATACATCGATGTATTTGCAAAATTAAAATACGAAAACTTGATATATAATTAATATTAATATTTTGTAGGTAGACCTTTAGCTATGATAACTGCTTTCAATTTTCTTAGCATTGACTTCATTAACTTCGCAGTACATATGCATTGCCACCGCGTGTCTATTTAAAGCAATACCTTTTGTCTTTTTATTCCGGCACCCTGAGGTAAGTTCTCCAGCTATGCAAAGAATGATCATATTCAAAGATACAGACTGGCTTCTCTGCGTTGTAGAAGAACAGTAGAATATGTTTTGTATTTTTTAGCAATTTTACTTGTAAGATTTTTATTCGTAATAAAACTGAATGAAATGAATCAAACTAAAGAAGATTGTGTTAATGTCTCTTTAAATTTAAATAAATTTAGGTGATTTATATATTTTTTATGGGGGCAGAAATATGTACATATGTTCCTATGTTTATTTAAAAGTTATAATTATAAAAGTTTTGAAGTAAGAAATCTTAAATATGTAGAAATTCAAAGTTATCGACATATTCGGTTTGGCGCCTTTTCTCGATAACTCTGAAGTAGGTTGCTCATTTGACAAATGTAGTTCAATGTTGCATCACTTCAGAACGTAATTGTCTAGTATAACCTAATTCTATCTGTCAAACAATTATGCTTTGAATCACAGTTCATTCTTATAAATATTGTTGTTTGTATATATTTGTTGTGTAAATTAAAGATATATTTCCAGAAGTCTCCAATTTCTTCAAGTAAGTATTATATAAGATTATAACATTTATTGTAATTGTTTATATCATTTGAAAACAGCGTTAACGTTGTATAAAATATATTATTAAAATTATCGATTATGTAGTGTTTGCTAGCATTTTTTACTATAACTAATAGCATACTAAAAAGTTCCTTTGAAAAAAGTTAATGCAACTCTCAAGATGTTTTACTAGATTGTCCTTATAAAGTCCAATGTGTTAAATTTGCATTTCTATGCTTATTTTGCAATTTATTAATGGAATGTATAGACATGTCATACCTTTTTTTTTTTTAATATTTAGAATGGCAACTATTGAATTGCTTGAGGATAGAATTGCTGAGTTGGAGAAAAAAATATACGGGCTTATGAAGACAACTGAGACTAATGATACTTCATTGGAAAATTCTGTGATTCATGATGTTTTAGATGTAAATACATTAATCTCATCTACAATGTCAGGAAGGGAAAATACAAATCTTATAACAAAACGATTACCAGAACTAAATAGTTACTTAGATCCACTGGTTGAAAGTTCAGAAATATCTATAGAAGCTAAATTTCAGTTCTTAGCAATAATGACACCAGAGATTAAACAAAATTATGAAATGTTAAAACAGATCCAAGAAATAATGCCTGTATTAGAAAGTGATTATTTGAAAGATGTACCAGAATTAATGAATAAACTCAATGGTTTAAATTTATCATACCTCAAATTATATGAAGATATTCAAGGATTAAATAGTCACATAAATGAAGTTTTTTCCAAATACAATGAAGTAATAACTAGTATTTCTAAGTCACTAATTACTGTAGATCACATTGTAACAAAAGCTGAAATTGCAGCAAAGCCCAAGGAACAAGTAGATTAAGAATATATTGTATAAATTATATAAAGAAAATTAATTGATAATTTTATGTATGAAATTGTATCTATTTAGAGTGAGGAAGCTTGGAATATTCAGTTAATAAACTCATGTAAAGTACATTTATTTCTTATCTTAGCATATAAAAATACTTAAGCATTCATCAGTAACTATGCATACATGAACATATTTATTATTGTATCTTTTCATAACAATGTATTTTATTAAAATACTTATATATTATATACATTTATCCTATCTATTTCTTAACCTCTTCTCCATCGTTTATATCAGGAATCCTTACTTACTGAGACAAACTATTTAATAAATATTCGGGTGCATTTATGTATTGGTCTCTTATTTCGAATAAATACTTTCATTTTATTGTTAATTTATATCTAGTAACTGAATTTAAATGATCATTTTAGTTATTAAAAATTGAAATATACTTTGTTGATAATGTCACATTCTAGAGTATCGTACAAGTTACTTTGTACTTCTATCGTAAGAGGGCTACAGTTTCCTGTTTCTTTTAATTCGTGATATACATCCGGTACGTTACATAGTGTCAGACTCTTGTATTTATTATTTAAATTATGTTAAATTAATTAAAATGATAAATTAATAATAGTATCAAATTGTTGTTAATTGTTCCGTAATATCACGTAATTATTTTTATTGTCGTATTTCGCGTATTTTTTTATCGATCTCAGTGGATTACGAGAACGTACCTTTTGCATGGCATTTCCAGCCGTATAACAACAAGAGCGTGTACTTTCTTATAAAACCGAAATACGTTAATACTACATACTTTTTGTGATATCTGTAAAAAGACTGTGTTAAAGATACTTCGTTCTTAACGTTTCAGTGAAATTTTGTTCTACTTCTCACCATAATTCGAACATTACTTTAGTATAACCTAAAACGTTACATTGTCTATATAGACTGTACGATTTATTCTATCGTAAACAATTCTGAATCTTCTAAATATTAAGATCTTTTATAATACAATTTCAATAGGAAGATATATTTTTATAAACGTATTATGTTCTATTAGAAATGGCATACGCACCCGCTGAACCAAAGGTCAAAAAGAAAGTAACTAAGGAACCAAAGGAGATGCCAGTAGAGCGTCCTCCTTTGAAAAAGAGACCCTTCAAAAGACACGGACGTCTTTATGCCAAGGCTATTTTCACCGGTTACAAACGTGGACTGCGTAATCAACATGAACACACAGCACTCCTTAAAGTTGAAGGAGCTGGTACCAAACGTGACTCAGATTTCTATGTAGGAAAACGATGTGTTTATGTATATAAGGTAATTTCTATTGCCTCTCTTTAATCAATTTTTGTATTTATAATCAAATTGTAACATATTACACAAAGTAGCTTTTAAGGAGTTGAATAAAATTGTAATACTGTGTTACTGTTTTACAGGCAAAAAATAGGACACCTGTTCCTGGTATTAAAGGCAAAAAAACGAAAGTTAGAGCCATTTGGGGTAAGGTAACCCGACCACATGGAACCAGAGGTTCAGTGAGAGCTAAATTTAAGAGAAACCTGCCAGCAAAAGCTATGGGCCACAGAATCAGGATTGTAAGTTCTCTATTCGTTTTCTTAGTTGTATAATGTTTGTATATACTTGAATTTGATCATGTTTCGTTTTATTACAGATGTTGTATCCCAGTCGGATATAAAAACTTGTTTCTTATGTAAAATAAGCAAATAAATACCAGTTTGGTACTACACATGCCTTTTACTTTCATTCCTTACTATATACATTTATACTTAACATTCTTTATTATGCTTAAAATATTTAATAAATGTTAGTTGTTTGATAATAGTATTGAATTTATTCTTTTCTACATCAAATTCCTCTAGAAATCTTAGTATGTTTTTGTAGTTACACATTGGGAAAATATAACCTCAAATTTTATAGGGATAATATATTGTGCTTCATAATTTGTATTACGTGAAAGGTTAAGAAACATGAAAACACCGCATTAATAATAGATTTACAAAAAAATGAAACGTGCATACGTAATAGAAATAAAAATTTAATATTGATTTCATAAATTCGAATGGAAGCCATTTTCTGACAACTACGCATAGTCAACCTACACATTGAAAGTGCAATCTGTGCATTGAAATATGCACAGCACTAACTTACTATAGTATTTAGGTGTTGCGTGGTGTCTAAAGTTTTCAGTGCGATAGAAGTAAATATTGCGAGACGTTTGTTCAGTTTAAGGGAGGAAAAGAAATTTTTCTCCTAATAGTGTCACAATGGTCTATTTGTTAATCTAAACACATTGTAAAGAAAGCGGAACGAAGATGATGTTTTGCTGTTTGAGAAACTGTTTTGACGGCTTTGGCTTTGCCGCAACTCAAACACCGAAGAGAGAACCAAATCCTATAGCTTTAGACACATCTTATATGGGTAATTTTTATTTTTAGCTTTAAAGTAAAGTTAATAATGGCGTTCGAAAATGTTCACGATATCTATATCGCAGTATTTGCATAAAATTTACATTCTTACACATCCCGGAGATAAAGATGTGCATTTAGTGTCATTGATGATTTATTGATATCACGATGAAAGCTCTGTTTTGCACGATTTATGTTAACGATAAGAATTACGAAATTTCTCGAGACTTACGAATGTTTAAGGAAAATATTGTCGAATTGGCACAGGACATGAAGTTGTGATAGTAAAAAATGGTCTAAGAGTGTGTGGTCGTGGTGGTGCCTTAACAAATGCTCCTCTTGCCCAAAGTAAAAGTTATTTTGAAGTTAAAATACAACAAGGTGGGATATGGGCTATTGGATTGGCCACAAGGTCTACAGATCTGAATGTTACACTTGGGGGAAATGACATAGAAAGTTGGGCTCTCAATTCTGATGGTATTATAAGGCATAATCAGCAAGAAATACATAAGATTCAAAGTCCAGTCCAAGAAGGAGATATTATAGTAAGTACAAATTACACAGGGATGTCACTTCATAAATTAATGACATTTTGTTCATTAGGGTATATCTTATGATCACATAGAACTTAATTTCTACTTAAATGGGAAATCAATGGATTCTCCTGTAATGGGCATAAAGGGAACTGTATATCCAGTACTATATGGTAATTTTTTTTGCAAATTAAAGAAACTAATTGTGTTTTAATGGATAAAACAATAAAACAAATGAATTTTTCTTTGTAGTGGATGATGGGGCCATTTTAGATTTAATTTTGGATAATTTCATTCATCCACCACCAATAGGTTTTGAAAAGATAATGTTAGAGCAATCATTGCTTTAGCAAAAGATATTACACATTTGTGTCAATCATTTTGTGACTTAACATGTTCAAAGCATTTGATGTCCATCCTATATTTGTCTAACACTAAAGTAAAGAATCAAGAATTATTCTAATTTAGACAGAAATTCTTAAAACATAATTTTATGAATAAGAAATATTTCTCTTAATAATAATGTACAAATATATTTAATTAACAATTGCAAAATAAACATTTTAATTTATATCTTGCCTTAAGTTTTTTTTTATATTACACCTTCAGAATAATGTTTACAAGACTTATAATATAATAATGGTCTTAAAGTATTCAGTATGGAATAGTTATTAATTAAATTTGGTATATCTTAAAATAATTACATACTTGGTTTTGTATAATTGTTTAATAATCAAATAACATAATTTTAAATATGTGTACAACTTACATATAATATTTTTATATAATATATATATTCATGTATTTATATATGTCTGTATAAGATTGTATATATTGTGTACACAACAATTTATTGTTCCTTAATCATTTAATGGTATGGTATGTACACTGGCTTACATAAGGTACCATTGGCTTAGGCCTATATTTTGCTTTATTAGGCTACTGTCATGGCGTTTTGCTTCCATTTTCTTTTTATTACAACTTAATTTCGTGCTAAAAATTGATATATTTTAGTAAAGCTAATCTTTCATTCACGCAAATTTGACAAGTAGTGCTCATGTTTACAATATTGATAATGCAAATACTCAAGTAACTTGATACATTTACCTGATAATCACAAGCATTCTTCCGCACGTAAAATGTGATAAAAATTTTAAGTATTGTGATAAGAAATGGCGGAGATATACATAATTAGTGAAATATGAAACAATTAATAAAATAACAGATAATGTTTCTAACAACAGTACATTAATTTTAAAATACTGCACACCCTGTGTGATTTAAGTTCAATTACTTTTTAATTATTTTGAGGATATTAACATATAGCAAAGGCAAATATGCGAAAATAGCAGTGTATTGTTAAAAATTTGTTTCTGTGCATCAATTGCTTAAAAGATTATTTGTGTCTCATTCAAGTAGGTATTTCTAATTATTGTATTTATATATTAAGTGGAAAGATTTTGGAATATACCTTCTTTTCACTTATTGCAATTATAATGATCACTCTTTTTAAGAACATATAAAAAGTTTTCTTTTTACAATTGCTTATAACAAGCTCTCTGCATCTTTGTAAAAACTTATTAAATCTTTGGTCCTTAAAGTTACTTTTAAATGATCATTATTGTTACTCATATTACACATTTAATATTATATATATGTATATATAAGATTGTTCACAAGCTGTACACTTGCGAATGATACTAGTATCAAATTAATTCTTGCTATATCTTTGAATAATGTTTCAAAAACGTATTTTGCTTTTGACAAAATCAAATTGGTACTAATACCATTTACAAGTCAACAAAATTTTTTTTAACATAGGCCATGAAAAGCCTGAAATTTATGAACAATTGTTAGAAAATATGATAAACTCTTTTAATTAATATAAATCATTTATAATGGCAAAGTTAAATTTGTTTTATGCAATTCATGGCACTCATTTTACAATTCAACTTACAATCTAAACATGGTAATCATACAGAAGACCAGTAGTAATACACTAAAGAGAGCATTTGCATTTTGCTTTATAATGATTTAATGCTAGTTATTTAACTACATGTATCTAATATATATATATATAGGATATATTACATTTATTTCATGACTGAATGATATGAAATATTTATAATGGTAACCCATTGAGTTTGATTGCACAAGCAATTCTAACACATTAAACAACTACATGACCCTTTCAACTCAGCATAACATATTTGATTTCTAATCTAACAATTATTAATTCAGTACAAGAAATTAATCAAATTGAAAATCTGATATTTTTCATGTTTGCATGTAAGCAATGAATCTAAAGAAAATGTTAGCATTTTCCAGTACCCAAACAAAACATATACTAAAATAAAATGACCTTTGTGAGCAGTTACATAGTTAAATAAACAGCATCTAATATTAAACACGTTTATCCAATGACCATTCATTCCAACATTCACATGAACATTTTATCACTTAAACTATACAGATCACCTTTATTAAACCTAATACCACTTCATTCAAATAACATTGCAAATGATCCTATTAAAAAATATAGACTTTTAGATATATTTACAAAATTAATTTGTAATATTTATCCTTCCATTGAAAACCATTATAGAGATTTTTATACATGCTGTATAATTATGTTGCTTTTATTCTCTTCTTCATGTGCTAATTAGGAATATAGATTGTGATCTAATTTGTAACTTTTAACAGATTTTTAAAGCAAGAAATATTTCTTTGTGTTAAAATTTTATTAACACAAATCTTTATGTTTAAAATTTCTCAAATGTTATTGTTAATTTGTAATAGAACCATTAAAAATATTATTTTTAAATTTACAGCATATATAATGTATCAAAAGTAAAACTTTTTTTTTTAATTATAATATATGAATATGCTTATCAAAAACATAAAATTAAAATTAGAAGAATATATATTATAATATCTAATGAACATGAATAACTATAATTATAAAATTTTATCATGCTTGAAAAAATATTAAAGCAAATAAATACAAAAGATTATCATATAAAATACCAACCATTTATACTTAAGCAAAACATGTTAATGTTAATAATTTCATTTTTATATCTATGAAATTTCTCAATGTATTTATGCATTCAAAAAATAAATATCTGATCTAATCATAATATTTCTTCTCTTTTAGAACTGATATGTAATAAAAATAAAAGAATTGATATTTAATAAACAAAATCTACTAGCAAATTACTATTCTATACAAAATGAAAACATCAACAAATTAAGCTCAAATGTAGCATTATAAGCAAAATTGCATTAAATGGAAGTACTCTTCAAAGAGAATTTATGAACATCATAGAAAACATAAAAAAATTTGTGTGATTATTTTGTTTATATATTTTTTACATATAGCTACCGAAAGAGGATTCTAAGCATTACACCAAGATCCTCAGAGCTCTCTTTGGTCTTATCCACATTATTTTCTATAAACACTTTTGGTAAATTTCATGCAGAGAACTGCACACAATAATTCTATGTAAAACTTCTTTCTTTCAAGGATGATTCCCTGAGATGCTCAGATTCAGAGCAATTTTATTTGCTTAGCCATGAATGCAAAGCATCAATAATATCTACTACTAATATACTTACATATCATTCAATATCTGTAGTATCTTCAATGACAGAATCCCAATTAAATTCTGTTGCACTTTGCCTAGAAGGCAATTCCCCAAGGTGTTGAAATCGTTGTACAAAGTATGGATCGCGATCTCTAAGCCGTTTAAATCTTTGAAACGCAAGATTCTTTGCGAAATCATAAAGTTCTAGATCCAGTCTGTTTAATCTACGCACAGCATCTAATTGTTCTGCACTTAAGGTAGCCATTGTGGCAGCGCTCAACGTCGCGTTATGTTGTTCAAACGCGACGGCAAATCTCATTCCAAATGTTTCTTCGAATGAATATTGTCCCACCTATTCGATTTCAAGTTAATTTTACACTGTTTACGTACGCTATGGAATGCAAACAAAGCGAATACAATGAACGAACTTTTTTTATATCGTATATATCAAATGGTTTAATTTGCGGGAAAATTGAAAGAGCAGTAATTAATTCCTCACATAAAACTTGCAAAAATGGATTTTTTTTTTGAGGAAATCCCGTTTAAAAATAGTCACTTTCAAAAATATGTCGATTACACGTGTATTCAACATTTACGTATCTTCTGCGTACCTACTTATGATACGAATACAATTTGTTAAACATTTTTAAATAATTACTGAAATATCATTCAGTTATCAAAGTGAAGCAAACAAATTTAAAAGAAATAGCAAAAAAAAAGCTCTATTTTGAATTTTTGGTTAACTTTTACGTAAGAAATGATCCCTCTTCTAGTCATACCACAAATATCGATCACAGTTTATATGTATATACGATATTTGAAAGCAACAATTTAGAACGTAGAATATATCTATCACTAAGTGGCAAGCGTAACAACGTAAAGACATGTATGTAGGTAGATGCAATCTACTGACAAGCATATTAATTTTCCATATGTGCAATAATATATCAAGGACAACATGTCCACTTGTGAGCTACAAGTAGCAAAACGGTCAAAGTTAGAACAAAAACATGTTCCATAATATGTAACTAAAAAAGTGTTGATATAAGGGGGAACTTATTAAACTTTTTTGATAATATATATATATATGACTATACATATTATGACTAAGAGTATATATATATTTCGCGTTAATAATCCGATTCCATTGTACCGTATTAGTTCGATAATTAATTGTATATTTTTCGAAATTAAATGTTATAATAATATGAAGGTGAAATGAAATATTGTTATAAAAGTATGATTTTCATGCACATTAATTCAGGAAAGAAATTTTCTAAAATTGAAAGGTTAAAAACACGGGATGTGTTTACAAGCATATTCATCCTCCATGTACGGTGGGTAACATAAATATTTACATTAAGAGCTACTTTCAACAGATGATTCTTCAGTACAACATAAAATGTCTTGTTAACATAAGCAGTTTAAACAACTTTGAAGCTAAAATAATCTTCTTCAAAAGATGAATAGTTAATGAGAAAAAATTTAAAAATCATTTGAAACATAAAATAATATTTAATGTGTTAAACTAAAATATTAAGGAACTTTAAATAGGTTTATATGATGCTGTGAAATAGTGACTGAAATTAGACTATTCTCTAAAGGAATTATTAGAGATTGTTACAATAAAAAATGGCAATGCAAGAACATATGAACATGCAAGTTTAGTTATTAACAAAAAAAATTAGTTCTTACTTTTTGGTATTCAGTCAACATGAAGAAAGGCATGAATTGCAAATTGTGCTTAGCACTAGCCAACATGAGACGATCTCTCTCCAAGCTGCTGAGTGTAGAATTGTAACAACCAATAATTGATAGATCAGCCAACATTCTTGTTTGGCGGTTGCTTGCCAAATTATATGGACACGCCATAAACTACATAAATAATAACATTGTTTGTAAAAAGATTTGAATTTCATATTTGTAAATGAAATTTTCTTTGTTCTTATTATATAATTTATTTATATTTAGTTGTATAGTATTTACCATTCAATATAGGCAAAGGAAAATTTTTTATAAATTTCAAATTTTTATTTTAACAAAATAACTATTGCTTTTGTGGAAGAAAATATATCTATAGATAGAAGGAAAATTTGTATCTATCTAATGGAGGAAAGAATGGAGAAACAAGATAAGGAAAAATGCTTATCTTAATGTGTTTCTAAATATGAAAGCCGCTTAGATAACATACTTAATGTTTTACTTATGAAAGAAGTCACTGTTATGAATTCACGAGAATACTAAGATACAAAGATGCTTCCAAATTACCAAATACCAGAGAAATTTCAAATATGATGTTACCTGTTCTAAAGAGACTCCTTGCCAACTAGATCCTGGGTAGCACTGTGGTATATTTGCTTGTGCTCCTCCACACCAATGACGGGCTCCTCTCCACGTTGCACCCCTTTGTACATGTCTAAATTCAGACAGATACCGTGCAACAGGATCCCTTATTATAGTTATATAAAAGTATCTACGTTTTATTCCATCCCCCTCAATTTTATTTAACTCAGCATCAACACAACTAGTTAATTCAGTCCAGTCAGCATGTAGACCACATTTCCAACCAGTGGAATATCGTGAAAAAAGCCAATTTTCATTGCGATTTGGACGGAAACAAAAACAACGCTTGCGTCTTCTTTGACAAGAACATGGTCTCTGCAGATCCAGATCTCTAACTAAATGTTTTCCAAATAATGTACCTCCTGTAACATAAAAGCATATTCAACAATTGACAAATATAATCATCTTCTCTTATATTAGGAATATTTTCTTTTAGTATTTTCTCAACAATGTTATTCTCTGAAACATGTAAGTTGACAATTCACAAATTTTGATGACATACATATCATATTATAATGTATCTTGATAAAGGAAAGCTTATGGGAAGCATGCACATAGAAAACAAAAAGGAAACAGAGATATGCATGCATGGCATATTAAACAAGGCAACATCCCTGAATTGTTCTTTCTTCTTTTAAGATAGGGCTTGGAGGTTTCACAGTGCCTGATGAATAATGCAAAGATTCAGTTGTACAATGGTCGGAAGGGGTGTTGCATTGTTTTTATTGAGCCATAGGATTGGTTGGCATTTATCCAAAGAAATCAACGTACAAAATCAAATAAAATTATATATTTATTGAGAAATATTCCATAATCTGTAAACTACTTGGCCCGTGAAATTATCCATATTAATTATTACATAATAATTACAATACAATTTATTGGAAAATCAAAATGTAAAAAATAAATAAGCTAAGATGATAACTGTCATAGGTAAAAGAATTTGTTTCATGACAGAAGCAATAAAAAAAAAATAGAGTTCTATTTCAACAAGTATATTAATTTTATGTTGCTTCTATAAATTAAATAAGAATGATTAATTTCGAAGATAAAAATAAAACTTAAAACTGACACAGGGTCATCCAAGCAAAAATTATATTCTGAATATCAACAATACGTACCAGTCTTCTGAATATGTAAGAAAACGATAACATCGTGACCATTGATGTCAAATTGGAAAGTATCATTGGTAAACACATCGTCGTAACCAAGACTCCCCTGAATGCTCTGCAATCTAAAAGCAGGATGTACCGAGAGCAGGCCATTTTTGTCGAATTCGACGGAGACGGAAGACAAACCAGAAACAGGACCAGCGGACAGACTCTCGGACAATCTTACGGACTCCTTGATCTCGCGGCTCGTCAAAGCACATACGTGATCAGGGCAGAAGTAACCGAGATAAATGATGCTCGTAAGCGCGAGAAACAAACATATCCCTACAACGCTACGTAACCGAGTCCTCCGTGCTCGTGACTCCATCGTCGCGGACCTCTCGCATAAATCGTCCTCTAGTAGGACCGAGATTATGCTAACGCCTTCTTCGTTTAACCGTCTGCCCATTATCTTGCCCCATGTTTTTTTCACCACTGAACACACCGCGTACCGCTCGCCGATGCGGCCTGATCAAAACTACGCTCCCAGCGAATGTCGGCCATGACAGATACTCCGTATCCCTACCACGCGTCTCTGCTACTCCTCGCCGTATAGTCGTCGTCCGCCGGGGTTCTCTTACGGACATTGTCTGGTATTAGTCTGTAACAGTTTCTTAAAGTGAAGTGGGGAAAACGAGAGAGTTTATTTAAAAGTGCGAACTTACGAAGTGTACATAGGTGTAACCGTTTATAATACGCATACTTACGCATTGCCACCGCGTGTCTATTTAAAGCAACACCTTTTGTCTTTTTATTCCGGCGGCCTGGGGTAAGTTCTCCAGCTGTGCAAAGAATGATAATTTTCAAAAATACAGACTGACTTCTCTGCGTTGTAGAAGAACAGTAGAATATGTTTTGTATTTTTTAGCAATTCTACTTATAAGATTTTTATTTGCAATCAAACTGAATGAAATGAATTAAACTAAAGAAGATTGTGTTAATGTCTCTTTAAATTGAAATAAATTTAGGTGATTTATATATATTTTATGAAGGTAGAAATATGTACATATGTTTTTATGTTGATTTAAAAGTTATAATTATAAAAGTTTTGAAGTAAGAAATCTTAAATATGTAGAAATTTAAAGTTATCGACATATTCGGTTTGGCGCCTTTTCTCGATAACTCTGAAGTAGGTTGCTCATTTGACAAATGTAGTTCAATGTTGCATCACTTCAGAACGTAATTGTGTAGTATAACCTAATTCTACCTGTCAATCAATTATGCTTTGAATCACAGTTACATTCTTATATATATTGTTGTTTGTATATATGTGTTGTGTAAATTAAAGATATATTTCCAGAAGTCTCAAATTTCTTCAAGTAAGTATTATATAAGATTATAACATTTATTGTAATTGTTTATATCATTTGAAAACAGCGTTAACGTTGTATAAAGTATATTATTAAAATTATTGATTATGTAGTGTTTGCTAGCATTTTTTACTATAACTAATAGCATACTAAAAAGTGTGAGTATAAAAAGTTCCTTTGAAAAAAGTTAATGCAACTCTCAGGATGTGTTTTACTAGATTGTCCTTAAAGTCCATGTTAAATTTGCATTTCTACACTTATTTTGCAATTTATTAATGGAAATGTATGTGCAGACATGTCATACATTCTTTTTTTTTTTTTTTAATATTTAGAATGGCAACTATTGAATTGCTTGAGGATGGAATTACTAATTTGGAGAAAAAAATATATGGGCTTATGAAGACAACTGAGACTAATGATACTTGGTTGGAAAATTCTGTGATTCATGATGTTTTAGATGTAAACACATTAATCTCATCTATAATGTCAGGAAGAGAAAATGCAAATCTTATAATAAAACGATTACCAGAACTAAATAGTTACTTAGATCCACTGGTTGAAAGTTCAGAAATATCTATAGAAGCTAAATTTCAGTTCTTAGCAATAATGACACCAGAGATTAAGCAAAATTATGAAATGTTAAAACAGATCCAAGAAATAATGCCTGTATTAGAAAGTGATCATTTGAAAGATGTACCAGAATTAATGAATAAGCTCAATGCTTTAAATTTACCATATCTCAAATTATATGAAGATATTGAAGGATTAAATAGTCATATAAATGAAGTTTTTTCCAAATACAATGAAGTATTAACTAGTATTTCTAAGTCACTAATGACTGTAGACCACATTGTAACAAAAGCTAAAATTGCAGCAAAGCCCAAGGAACAAGTAGATTAAGAATATATTGTATAAATTATATAAAGAAAATTAATTGATAATTTTATGTATAAAATTGTATCTATTTAAAGTGAGGAAGCTTGGAATATTCAGTTAATAAATTCATGTAAAATACATTTATTTCTTATCTTAGCATATAAAAATACTTACGCATTCATCAGTGACTATGCATACATGAACATATTTATTATTGTATCTTTTCATAACAATGTATTTTATTAAAATACTTATATATTATATACATTTATCCTATCTATTTCTTAACCTACTCCATTGTTTATATCAGGAATCCTTACTTAGGATCTCTGAGACAAACTATTTAATGAATATTCGGGTGCATTTATGTATTGGTCTCTTATTTCGAATAAATACTTTCATTTTATTGTTAATTTATATCTAGTAACTGAATTTAAATGATTCCTGCAGACATTTCATAAATCAGCAATAGTGTACCTTTGCCACTATGGTTCCAAGCCTAGCAAACCACAAAGCAAATGTCAGTAGAAATCTATTAAATACAGTTATTACAGAAAACCAGTTGAATGTTCAGTATTATAAACGAGTTTCATACTTTTTCCATGATCATAATTATAAAAATATTCTCAAGAGACCTAATTCGCTAAACCTGTAAAAATTCTCTTACAATGGTAAGCATATTAAACAGTCGCTTTATACAGTATTTACAAATTTTCTTAGTTGTAAATAAGTATCGTGCATCGCCAATTATATGTATCTTTGTCATCTTTATTATTCATTTTCTCTTTTCATTTTTTGCGAGCACATAACTCGCCACGGAATATTGCAGTATCCATTTAATCGATATTGTAGACATGGAGGGAGGGGAAAAAAATATCATTTACATTTCAGAACGTCTTTTTCTAATGCAGAAAGAATTATGGCCGCCATTCATTGCTATCCGTCAGATGCGTTCTTTGCATTTAAATAGGAACATGTCATTTAAAATAACAGACGGATATAAATTAAGTACATCATTTTCGTCTCTCGTGAATTTCAATAGGAACATCGACGTTCGATCTGACATCGTTCCTCTCTCGGCGAATTTTCTTTTTTTTTTTCCGTTTCTAACCTTAACATGATTTTTCAACGCGTCGTTTGTGGTCGATTCATTTGCAAAATGCAATTTATCTAATGGTCGCGTATTCTCGTGCAAAGGACGAAATCATGTTATAGCACTTTAGCTTTGTGTCTGCAAAGCAGGCACGGAATGTCGTAACCAAGATAACGCCGGTTCCACGCTCGAATAAATTCCTGGGTGGCCCCTTGAGCATCTGCTATGGTGGCTAAGTAGCCCCTGAATTTCCCATCTGACTGATCCTCCTCCTGATTCACTGACACACATTAGAGGTGCTCCCTCGTCATTCTGAAAGAAAAAGAAGAAAATAAAATGAATTAGTATTCTAATTTTTTTCATTAACCCTTTAACTGCGGGTACTTTTAACATAGCCGATCTCTCTAACCGAAAAAAAAAAATATTTTACTAAAATCAAATTATAATACTAGACAATATAATTCGAATTATTTTGTAAATTACAAAAACTATACAAAGTAAGAAAGTATCATGTAATAAAGCGTAAACATACAAGTTGTTATTACAGAAACTTAAAATAAAAAAGAATGAAAAGAAATATATACATTCTAATTTTAAATTATATTACTGAAGTGATATTCTATTTTAAAAGATCTTTTTTGTATTGTATTTATTTTATTTTTTATTTTAGTGATATATAAGCCACTATTTATATACCACACCCGCAGTTAAAGGGTTAAGAAGAATGATCAAGCATTAAGGGGGGCTTGTAAAGATCTGTCTTATCAATATTAAATGTACCAGTTGTACGAATTTTTCTTTTGGTCCTTTTTACGCATATTTTTATGTGAGAATTTAAAATTACTTGAAACTGAAAATATCAGTTTTCAACGAAACACTTTTATTTAATCTTTTGATAAGATAATGTTGCAAGTAGAAATATATACAGCAAATTTTACGTATCAATAGATCCTTTATCTACCCACGAGGAATATATAGTTAAAATTTATGTTGTTATATGTAAAAAGTTTGAAAAACACGATTAAAATTGCACGGACGTTATTATAGATTTGTTTGTTCATTCGAGTTTAATAAATCACATGATGTCATTTTAAATGGCAAATTACAGAGGACAAAAACTAACTTTTCTGCCGATCCCCTTTGAGATAAGAACCTGATCGTTCAGAGATCGCGTGAAAAAGTGAAAAGTCTTACATAGCAAGGTCCTTTATCCGTGTCAGCGAATCCAGCGCATATATTGTCCTTCGTGATGAAACCAGCGTAGTGGCTGGTCGCATTGCAGATTTCTGTGTCGATTGTTGGTAATGGCAGGAAATTAAGGTACTTCTGCAGATCTACCTCACCGTTTACAGAAAATCCCCATCCTACCATTACGCATATTTGCTCTGGCTAAAATTGATCAAAATTCTTATATTAATATTTTAAACACTTCCTTTACACATATCTATTACAAATAAATTTTATTGCTGTTAATGCAACTGATGTATATGGTTTTTTAATTTATCTCAAAATGGTATACACAAACTTATCATTAGTATAGAATTATCATGAAATATTACAGAAAAACATGGTGGTTTTATGGAAATTTATATGCCACGTATCATAGTGATCGTGTTAATATATTCATATTGGTACAAACAGTTAAAAAGGAGGGAAATAAATCAGTCCCAAATGAGTTAAAATATTCGTGATACAAACCTGAATAGGATGTTTTGGAAGACAAATGGCGCTGACGTTCCTCGAAAATGTCAGAGGATTCTCAAGCTCCACCAACGCGATATCGTTATTATACAAGAATTGATTGTACTTCACTTGAGGATAAGGAATGATATTCCTCACTGGGTGTGCTTTCAGCAGGTTTTCACCGGTGAAAAGCTGCCATCCATTGCTCTGTTGGTGTCTAAATCGAAAGAAAAACAAAATGTTTTCGAAATCATTATTATATTTTCATTAAATTTTTCCTTTTTTTTAATTCTTATCGTTGTATTCATACCTGTGAATACAGGAGTAACTAGCAAGCACGTGCATAGGTCCCAATACGCTAGCCGTACAAGCAGCACCATGTTTAGGTTCTTTCAAAAGAGCCACGCTTGACCATTGTCCTTCACTAGCTGGAGTACCGCCAACCAATCTAGCAGTTGGTCCCTCGCCATAGTGCGAGCCGCAAGAAAATTCTTGGCAAGAGACTTCCACGACCTTGTCTGAGACACAGAACTCCACTTGTTCCAAATTTGTGACCAATGGCATACGACGATTAGGATTGGACTTTAGTCTAAGGATCTTTTGCTTTTTATCCCATGTTCGTAACTCGGTGCTCTCTGAACCGAAGAATCCTAGAGCTTGGCAGTAAGAGTTGCTCAATTCTTCGCTCCATCCGTCGGAGCAAACCAGACGATACTCGCCATTGTACTGTCTGTAACGTGATGAGGACGTTTAAGTGAATAAATTTGAATTTTCTTGGTGAAAGGTGAATTGTACGTTCGTTCGATTATGAAATATTAGGTATGTCGGAATATTCTGTTGTATCCTCGAGGCATATTTATTCTGATCTTTAACATTGTTTGCAATCTTCCTTTTGAATTCTACGTTGGTCTGACTTTAGTTACATTTGAGACAATATTGTGAGTGTTAGACGAGTGCAGAGGTGATTGATAAAGTTTGAAACTTCGAGGATTTAAGTTAATGGGTAAATTAATAAAAAGATGATGCATGTCTGTGTAAGTTGACGATTATATCACAAATTTACATTAAATGGGCACAAAAAACGACAGAACTTTCTGATATAGCTAAGTGTCTTGAAATAGAATTGGGAGATTAGATGTAATTAAATTTTTGTATCGATAGCGAGAGATTGGGAAACATTATGTAGTTGGTTTCACATTGATGGACGATAAGAGTAAATCTATTTTCGCCTAATGAAATCATTTGTTACGCGACCAGATAGTTTGATAACGTAATTCTGGCTTTAAAAGGTACAGCCTAATAAACATCATTTTCCTTACCTTACTTTCAATAAAGAACTTCCGCTACCCAATTCCTGATTCCCATTGCCTTCGTCTTCTTTCTGCCCCTCTGTTAAATTCTTCTCCATGGTAATGTTCGTAATTAAACATCCCCATTCGTCAGAATGATCAGGACAATGTTCTATTCCGTCGCAAACCTGATTCTCTGGTACACATCCACCTGTCTGGCACTTGAACTGATCGAGGGCACAGTCACATAATTTTTCGTCCTCTCCATTGGCACACTCGCTGATTCCATTGCAATGCCACGTCAATGGTATACACCATTTCTCTGTGGGGCAAAGATACTTGTCGTTTCCACAACTTTCTGCACAATTGTACTCGTCACGATGATCTTCGCAGTCTGGTCGACCATCACATTGCCAAATACTTGGAATACATCTTCCTAGAAACAAGCAATAATAATTATTACTGTAGGAATTTTAATCATTTGGGAGGTCGAAGGCCAGGAAGACGATTGCTAGGTAGTGTAGATGTATAATAAAAGTACACCATTCTCATCCCCATCTAACTTGACGAGAACAAGGCTCTGCAGAATGGGCAATATCAGGGTTTTTCCAAACTCGAAGAGAGAGAGACGTTTTTCCCTTTTTAAGAGTGAAAACTAGCATGGAAATAGGGTTTTCTTAGGCTAGAGATAGTTGGAGCATCAGGGCTGATCGCACGTGAAGATTGTAAGAGCGTTGACACTTTCAATGCAGAAAGTTTAGAGTCAGAAATTTTAAATCAGATGAAAAAATACCTTGAAGAATATTTCGCTAGAAAAACCATAGGAATTTTGGAAAAATCGCGTCACAAGTCTTCCGAAGAGAAAGAGAAGAATGAAAAATCGGAATTTTATAGAATTACATAAAAAATAAACGATTCTACTAAAGATACTTTTGGGACAACCTAATACTTTTTAATTTCAGCATCGAAGACGATGATAAATGTTAAGTTAAACTCCAGCTCTATGTCGTTATTTAGCGATCTGTTTAACACATCGTACGTCAAGCATAGGAAAAAGAAAAATTCACAGTTTTTATATCTCTTCGTAAATAGAACATGTCGTCATTCTATTGCACAATCAAACGTAGTCGCGGCTAATTACCATTTCTTTTATATAATTTTTTTACAACTTCCAGAAGCATCTATTAGCTTCAAACAGTTATGATTATTAAGCAATTTACTCGAACGATAACTACTGACATTGATAACGTAAAGAAATCTCTCGCCTAGCCAATACATTTGAAAACATTCGACTGATTGCGAAACGCGGCATTAAATATTAAACGTGTTCTCGTTTATTCCGATCACGTATTATGCCAGTTTTTTTTTCCTTTCACTTATTCCCTTTGGTAATTATCAATTTACATCTAATGGCTCGTTATATAAATCAAGAACTCACCGCTGGGACATCTGAACTCATCGAATTGGCACTTCCAATCCTCACAGTTCCTCTCGTCGCTTCCATCGTCGCAGTCGACGATTTTATTGCACACCAGGTCACGTTTTAAACATTGCCCACTGGCACATTGGAAATTCCCTGGGCAACCTTCTTCCTTGCAATTCAATTCGTCGGAACCATCTGAACAATCGTTTTCAGAGTCACATTTCGCTGATAATTGAACGCAATAAGCACCATCTCTAGATGTTCCATTCACACACTGGAACTGGCCAGTTGTACATTTCGAGAAAACTACGTTCGGAGGTAGATTTAGAAAGGATACGTCGATATGACTGGTACTTTCTACCATTGAATCTGGTAATTTCGTATACATCGTTGGTGTTACAGTTGTATAAATGTTTTCCCCTTTTGTAACTTGATTTACGTCTGTTTCATGAACGATTGGGACAACAGACGATTCGATCGTAGGAAACATCGAAGGATGTAAACCTGTTTCGTTCATTTTTCCATTTTCTTTCTCTGTTATTTGTCCCGTTTCGATCATCGTGTGGCCTTCGTTAGGTGACTGGTTGATCACTGATGGATTGTCTGTGGTAAAACCTACGTTTGGTCGACGAAGATAGAAGTTACGAATGGCCACGAAGGGTTCTGTAACTGGTTCTGGCTCTATGATCTCCTCTGAGACTGGAATGAAACTGCGGTATCTTTTTCCACTGTCCGGTTCATTTACGCTTGCTGTTTTATTTTCAGAATTTGCTTCTTCGTTCGTTGCTTTTGCTTCTGTATGGTTAAAGCTATTTGTGGTTTCGATGATCTTCAACGTTGGTACCTGCGCAGAATTTTCATTTGTAACTCGAGGCATTTCTACATTGTGAGTCTCTTCTTCCCTCTTTTCACTGATAATCTGTGGAAGTTCTGTTGAAAACACAGTGGCTGGATCTGGGATATCCGTTGGTATACTTTCATCTTCGTTCTCTTCTAAGTTCAACTCTTTCTCTTTCTTATATTTGTATTTATCGACAAGCTTCTTGTCTATTGATTTCTTTTTCACTTCCAAAGTCTTCTCCAGTGGAATCACTCGTAGATCCTCTTCAGACAATTCCCCAACATCCAGGTCAGGTAACATGATCTTCGGTGTTGTTGTGATGAAGTGTGTTCTATAATCAAATCCTATAGGTTGAGTGTCGTCTTCCAATATCTCAGTAACTGGCCTCACATCTTCTGTTGTGCTGGAACTGTCAGACAATTGTTTATATGATTCTGTTGTAATCACTGTTTCACTGCTGGACATTAAAGGAACGATCTCAGATGTTGAATTTTCTGTTATATTCTCCTTAATACTTTCCTCGGAATTTATTGCCGATGGTGTAGTCACATTTTTTACGTTCGACTTAATTGCGTTCAACATTGGAACACTTGATTGTAACCATGTGTTATTGATGCTTCTATTGCCAATGTGTTCCACTGCGCTGGTCATCAAATCATCTGCAGTGTCGTTATGAGCATCCACTTGTATCACGCTAGTTTCTGAACTTTCAGTTTTGGTACTGTTACTTATATCGCTGTTGATAGATTTTGGAGAATCTCTTTGTTCAGCTTGCACATTATCAGAGTGTATATGATCTGAATCTGGTTTCACAGTTGAAGTGGTCAGTACTGTATCACTTTCAGTTGTCTGCAATTCATCTGGTAGTATAGGCACTTGAGCAGTGGTTTTCGTCTCCATTGGAAGGATACGAGTGGTCGGTATTTGAACAGTTGTGACATCCTCATGAACACTTGTACTCTGACGTTCTGTGTCATTTTCTTTTCGAGAATTCTCCTCGGTTACTGTGGTACTTTCTACCTTCTCAGTCGTAGACATCTCTTGTTGTATTTCTAATGGCAACACAGGTATCTGTGTGGTCAATTTGGCATCTTCTATATGCTTATCTGGAATACTTACAACTGTAGTCACAGACACTTCAGTATTGTTCATTGTAACATTCATTTTATTGTTTAAATAAGATGCATCTGTTGATTTCAATGATTTCTCATCACTGGATTGTACAGAGTCCAAATTGTTCGCATTCAATTTACTAGACTCATTCTTAATTTTCTTGTGTATCTCTGAGTCATCGTGATGGTAACTTTTAGGTAACGTGTCGTCAGTTATATCATTGTACTGATCCTCCACAGCGTTTTCTTCAGGTTTCTCCGAGTTGGTAATATTATTCACGCTTGATTCTTTCGATTGTTTGTCACTTTCTTCGACTGGGATTGTCGTAACCATGCTAGCTTCCGTCGTTGTTTCCGATTTATCCTTCTCGGTATTATACTTCACAGTTGTCTCAGTCTCTTTAAACTGTTCTTCAAGTGGTATCACCTTTAACGCTTCTTCATCTTCCTCTGGATCTTTCTCATTTCCATTTTCATTCACAACATGCTGCTCCTCATCTTTGACTGGTTCGTTAACAACATCGTAACTGTGTAACCCATTTTGAATTCCAGATTCTGTTTCGTTAATTTCAACAACGTTCAAACCATTACTTTTGAAACCGCGACCTACCTCGTTTCCAACCTCTATATCTTTCACCTTATCACGCCCTTCTTCCTGTTCACCTGGCGCTTTAACATCATTTAAAGAATCCTTCAACTCTGTGTCTCTCACACTTTGTTCTGTCGAAGATGTTTCTACCAGAGGTTTGTACGTAACAACGTCTTCAACGTGTCCTTCGAAAGGATTAGGAACATCTTGCTCATCCTTGTCCAATCTCGGCGCTTTTTTTACTTCTTTTTCCTTCTGAACGTCTGGTAGGAACGGAGACATGTCGTCTAAGTGTTTGTCGTAAGCTGTGTCAGATTTCTCCGTGACCTGTTCAACTGTGTTTTCAGGGAACACAGCTGGATGCAACGGATGATTAGTGGAATGATCTAAATTATCTTCATAGCGAATTGAATCGCCTATAGAAACGACATTCTCTTCTGGATGGTTAGTGGAATGATGTAGAACCGTTTCTATAGCCGCAGTAGAGGATTGAACCTTGTTTTCCACTGTAGAACCCTCGGATACTCCAATTGAGGATGAAGTATTGGTAGACTGAACACTTTGTTCAGGAATTAACTGAGGAATGATTGCATGAGGATCACGTACTTCTGTAGTGTGCTCAGCTTGTGGGATGAGCATAATGTGTTCCTCTTCTGTGTCATTTTTCAGAGGCTCTAACAGAGGTTCAACGTTGTGACCGAAATTCTTTGGTAATTTAGGGAAGACAGTTGTTGGCATGTGCTCGATTACGTTTGTTTCATTGATCTCGTGTATGATTGATTCTGGCTGTACAGCAGGTGTTTCGTCAGATGTTGAGATATTTTGTGGTTTAGGTTCTTCTTTAGGATAAGTAGCTTCACTGTTTGTTTCTATGCTACTGCTTTCTATAATGGAATTTAATTCAGTTGTGTTTTCTGGCGTAGTGCCTGCTGGAACAGGAGTTGTCTCAGGACTTGTAGTGGTTTCGACTTCGGATATTGAAGATTGAGTACTAGATGAGGGTATTGAACCAGTTTCTTCGTTGCCTAAACTCATTGTAGTATGACCAACTGGTTCATCTTTTAGTATATTAGATTCAGTGATTTGTTCAATTTTTGGTGTTTCTGGTTTGTCCATTTCGATGGAACTCGTTGTCATCATTTTTTCTTCATTATCGGCTTGTTTCATTGTTGCTGTTGCACTTGTTTCTGAGTGTTCCTCGGAGAGTGAGTGATTTGACACCACACTTTCTTCGATATTAGATCTCAAAGGTATTACTGGTAAAGGAGCATCATTATTTGTCACCTCGTTAACAGACTTTTCACTAGTTGGCAACGTAGTTTCTCGAGGCATCATTGGTGTTGTTGATTCTACCTCCATATTTGTAGGAACATTAGGTGTTAACGTATTCTCACTTTCACTTTCCATCGTTAGTTTTGTAGTTGAAGATTCATCTGGAGTTTCTGATGTCTTGATCGCATTTGGCAATTCAGTGGAAGGTAGTTCAGTAACCGTTTCAGCGGACACGTCATTCATAGTTACAGATTCAGTAGAAGATTCTGCTTTGTCAGAACGTGTTTGTTCTGTAGAAACTTTTGGCTCCATAGTGTCATGTATTTCGGTAGAATGCACAACATTAGTGGAAGATTCTGGCACTGTGGGAAGCAAGGTTGACGATTCATGTTCAGTCGAGGATTCTTCACTAGGCATTTCAGGTCTAATAGTGAAGTCTGACTGGTGTGACAATTCAGGATGTTCAGTTGAGGATTTGGATTCATTGACAGGCTTTGATTCAGTTACTGGTTCAGGCTCGAGCGAAGGTTCTGGTTCAGCTGGTAGTTTGGGTTCAGGAGATGATTCCATTTCAGTAGGTGGTTGCGGTTCTGCAGTGGGTTTATGTTCGTCAGAAGCTGCTGATTCAGTAGGTTGCGGCTCAACAAGGGTAATTGGTTCAGTATTAATCTTTGCTTCTGTGGAAGATTCCAATTCAGTAGTCTTTGATTCAGCAGAAGGTTCTGGCTCTGCAGAAGGCGTTGGCTCAGCCGAAGGTTCTGGCTCAGCAACAGGTTCTGGTTTAGCTGAAGGTTCAGGCTCAGCTGTGGGTTTTGGTTCAACAGAGGATTCTGATTCAACAGAATGCTTTGGTTCAGTAGAAGATTCTGGTTCTGCAGTTGGAACTGGTTTAATGGCAGGTTCAGGTTCACTTGAAGAATTTGGTTCAGCAGATGGTACGGGTTCAGTAGCAGACTCTGATTTAGCCGAAGATCCAGGTTCAGTAGTAGGTTCTGGTTCAGCTGAAGAACCAGGTTCAGCAGAGGACTTAGGTTCAGCAGAGTGTTCAGCTCCGATTGAAGGCTTTGGTTCAGCAGAGGGTTCAGGCTCAGCAGAGGGCTCTGGTTCGGCAGAAGGCTCTGGTTCGGCCGAAGGCTCTGGTTCGGCAGAAGGCTCTGGTTCGGCAGAAGGCTCTGGTTCGGCAGAAGGCTCTGGTTCGGCCGAAGGCTCTGGTTCGGCAGAAGGCTCTGGTTCGGCAGAAGGCTCTGGTTCGGCCGAAGGCTCTGGTTCGGCAGAAGGCCCTGGTTCGGCAGAAGGCTCTGGTTCAGCAGAGGGTTCAGGCTCAGGCTTGGCAGAGGGTTCAGGCTCAGCGGAGGGCTCAGGCTCAGCAGAGGGCTCAGGTTCAGCAGAGGGTTCAGGCTCAGCGGAGGGCTCTGGTTCAGCAGAAGGTTCTGGCTCAGAAGTAGGCTCTGGTTCAGGTTTTGATTCAGTAGTGAAGTGGTCAAAGTGTTCATGTACCGAATGATCGTGCATCGAATGATCGTGCATCGAATGATCGTGTGCCCAATGAGCCGGATCAGACTCCTCCTTGAATACGCGAGTCTGCTCCGTCGTGGCAATCGGTTCTGCAGAAGATTCATGCACATGGATCTCGTGTTCATTCTCACCCTGCGACGAACCATGCCCCGTACTCGTTTTCTGCGTAGTGAAGTCCAAATGATCCCAATTATCAGGCCTCCTAGGCTCAAACACTGTTCCAGGTCCTCTACTTCTGCCTTGAACGTAATCGTGCACTGCTTCAGTGTTAGACTCCGGAATCTCATCGTCCATCTCTACGTTACTTAAATCATTCTCATCGACGCAACTTTTTCCATCGTTGTCCAATACCCTCCCTCTTCCGCAGGAGCAAACGAACAAACCCTTGGAGTAATTATACTCGCATCTTTCGGAACACGCAAGGCCTCCATTTCGACACTGATCGGCCAATTTATTCACCTTTAGGCTACTCAAATGATACTGTCCAATCATATTGTCGCTATTCTGCAGCATTTGCTCAATCATTTGTTGCGTTTCCTCAGGCATAGGCCGTGGCGGATAACTTATTCTAAATCTCACTTCGCCGTTTCTGCTTATGTCGTATACTTTGACTACTGTGTCATTATCTGCTGGCAGCATGTTCTTCAAGTGTTCTTCTATCTCAGAACTGACTTGCCTATATACCCTCGATTTAGGATCACTTAGATCGTCGTTCCAGCGGAAATCATCTAATTTTAACAGACCTTCTAGTGCACTTGGAACGGTATTGTACATAGTTTCGTCGGTCGTTGGCCATGGTGGAAAGCTTGAAGTCGCTGGCGGTGGACTCGAGGGCGGATCTTTCACGTATTCTTGACTTCCTGCGGTTCGTACGTCTCCGAACTGTCGCGAGTTGGTCTGTTGAAGGTTCTCCAGCGGTTCTGAGGCCTCTTGCGTCAGGATTACGCCAGCTAGGACAGAATCGATCGTTTACATTGTTTTGTAATATTTGATTCTGTTAAGATATCGTATTTCTGTCCTCGTGAAAAAGGTAGCAAGTTTCCTATTGATCAATATCTTCATATCGAATAACAAGAAGAAAAGTGTACATTATCCTAAATAGCTATTTTACATTTCTTCTGCTACGTTGTATAAAATATCCTTGTAAAAAACAAGTAGAAAGTTTTCTATTGATAAATATCTTCCGACCAATTAGTGAAAAAGTATAGGTTATCGTAACTAAATTTATCATTGCAAAAAATTGATCACTAAAACTCCAGAGTAATAGTTAAAGCAATTAGTATGACGAAAGTATATGTTGGATTTAACATTCAGAGAAAGTTTTGCAAAAGATTGAGCAACGTTAAGCGATCAGGAAATCTTACTTTAATCGATGTATCATTAGCTCTTTTTAGCGTTGTTATTCCACAAGATGATCTATAAGTTTCTTTACCATTTAAAAGTTAAATAACTATTTTGCTTGTTCACGTACTCGTGAATGTTTGCTTCAGCTTTCTAACAAAGTTTATTCGATATTTAAATGGCGAAGCAACTTATGGTCCATCCTGTACCTTTACGAATTCAGAAATTCCCTTACTTGCAGCCAAAATGGCAATAATTACGGCCACGAGAAGAACCAACAAGCCGCATCCCCAACATGCCATCCTTCTCCAATACGAGCTCCTGGATCGCTTGTCCTTCGTGACATAAAGTTTCTCGCCCCTGTAACACAGGTTCGTCCGCCATTAGCAACGACCATAACTGCAACCCTCGGTTCACCCTCATCCTAGACCCAAAAGAAGCGTAATTTGTACAGCACTGTGCTTGTCAATATTTTCCTTCTTCAGCGATCAATGGGATTAGAAGCTTCCCTAGACGGACAGACACCATATTCTAACCAATCACGTATCGCGTTCGTCTAATTAACTCCGTTAACAAACAGTTCTTGTCGTTCTACCCACCCGACACGAATTTTCAAACTAACAGAATCTCTCCGCGACGATCGAATAATGCTCGTGTGTCTATTGTGTAGGGGAAGTGTAGTCTGCTTCTGAAGTAGTGTTGTAATCGTTTCTTTTTCGCGTGAATGCCCGTTAAAGTTAGGTCACTTTCAGTGCGATGCAGCAATTCATTGTTCCCTTTCCTTTCGAAAAGTAACAGGATCTAGAGGATCTGACCACAGAAGAATGGAAAAGGTGAAAATGCTTTTTTAATAAAAGCTTTAAGAAGTCTTTATGTGGAACCTCTTTGCGGCCATGTCATACAGAACTTCCCATTAAGGCTGCTTTCAATGTGCTCTCGGTGCTCGTGGACTTGCTAGCGATCAACCTTTTTGGGACGTTCAGTGCAAAACGGGCGTAGAAATGTTCCCAATAGAGACTTTCGAGGCTCTTATAGATGATATTCTCACTTTTATGTCCCCCTTTTTCAACTGTTCAAGAAACACTGATTGTGAGTGTAGTGTGATCGCTGGAGGATTGCTCGTGTCGCTTTGAACACCGGTTTCAGGATGTGAAAATATGAGAATACCTTCGATAACATCCTCAGAAGTCTTTATTGGAGAACCTTTTATCGTGGATACCCGCGTTGCACTGGAAACGGTCTAAAATTGAACGCTCGCGGGCACGCGGAAAGATCACATGAAAAATCCTGTCCAGCGAATCGCACTGAAAAACCCCTGAAACATCGAGTCTCGTACTCGACGACGATGGTGTGTCTGTAGCGACTACAGTGTCTATGCATCATCAAGCTCTTCTCGTTCATCCACGATGATTGAAAAAAAAAAAAGGAAGAATGTATATACAGGATGTTTCCAAACTGGTGGTACAAACGGCAAGAGGATGATTCTATATGCAAAAATTAGTCGAAAAAAAAAAGAATTCATTTCTTTTCGACTTATTTTTGCATGTACTACCCTCGTTAAAAAATTAGAGCCACTCACAATTTTGAACTTCTTTCGTGTTTTTAGTAAAATTTAAAGGCGTGAATGGAATTTATCTTACAAATTTTATTAATTATTAATATATTCCACAATTAGTGTATTCTGCAGACTGAAACACCATGATTAAAATTATTCGTAATCGAGTTTCATTTCTTCATTATATGTTTTGAAAATTTACTTACTGCGTTTCCTCAACAATTTCCTAACGATTTCTTCCTAAAACCTATAATTTAAGTTCCTTCAGTGAACCATTTAATTTTTGAATATTAAAAATTATGTATATGTTAATAGGGGGCATATGAATTTTAGAAAGGCTTAGATGGGGCACAGCTCAAAAAAGGTTGGGAAACATTGATTTATACCATATTTACGTAGTTTCTGAAACTCTATAACTTCTGTAAGCAACATTTTCTCGTAACCAAAATATTTAAATGGACAGAGTTCGTAAGACACGCTGTATATATGCATAAAATACAAATATGATTATTTTATTACGTTCAGGTCTTTACATTTGACTAAAAACGCGACAAAAGTTAAAAATCACAAGTGATCCAGATTTTTTGATCAGGTTCTTTAGAGTCATCTTCTTGCCGTTTGTATCACCACTTCGGAAACACCCTGTACATCTAACATTCTCCTATACATCTATGTCTCTAGTAGCTGGTGTTGTATCGTCGCGGTGCAATATTGCAGAAGGTAGCATTGTGAATTGCATTCCGTTGTCAGATTCATCGATTCAGTCTCAGACATTCTGTTTTGATAATGATAAAAAAAAAAAAAAAGAAAAAAGAAATAGTATAAAATAAGGGGTTGAGGGGTGTGTGGGGTTGGGGTTCGTGATGGTGGGGAGCAGAGCAGGTTGTAAGCGGGTTAGTTCGTGCGCATCCACCATTTTTCGTTGATCGATCAACAGCCTTTTGCTTTCCCTTGTTCCTCATCCTCGTAAGCATCCGTCAATGTACCTGAGGGCTGTCAGCCAGTGGGAATAGTCGACCAGTCCGGCGGCTGGGTCTCTCAGGCTGAGTCCCTCGCGGCCGACGCCGGGGCCCAAATCAAAACGCACTCCAGCCACGGTTGTTTCAACCTCGGCCTCGGGACCCCTGCTAGGTATCGTGACAACAGAAAACACCGTCTAACTCTCTACTCAGCTGCTGTATGGGGGTCTATGTGTAAGGTGGTGTACGCGGTTGTGTCACGTATATAGGTGTGGAGGTATATCTTCGCGGTCAGCGGCGGTGAAGCTGTATACTGGTGGATCTAACGTTACGCTAGTGAACGATTTTGCATGGAGCAGATACTATGCTGTAATTCTATGGATTGAGAACCGGAGAACTGGAGGAATTCTTTTATCATTCTTAGAAGATCATTTTCTTTTTCTTTTGTATTTTCGAATGATTTTCGTTGGTTTCTGAAAATTGTAGTATGTTCAAAGATCACCAGAGATGTAGGATTGGAAAATTATTGCTTTTTCTTATTTTGGGATTTATTTTTGTCAATCTTTGGAAGTTACCTTACGTTTGGTAGTGCAGCAATGGAATATTTCATTAGATTATTTCTCTTGCTTGTATGTTTAGAGTGATCTCCACTTATTTTTGGATATATTGCTATATTAAAAGACACCGGGGTACTGGATTGAAAAACTCGTGATGAAGAGGGTTTTTTCTATTTTTCGATTTGTTTTTCCTAGTTTTTCGAAATTACTGTACGTTTAATAGAGCAGTAGCAAGAAATTTTAGGAGATTATTTCTTTTCGTTTGTGTTTATAGTATTGGAGAATTCTGTTCCTTCAGAATTATCGTTTTCTTTTTGGTTTCTTCACTTATTTTCGCTAATTTTTTGGAAATTATGGTACATTTGACAGGATAATAATTTAAAACCAGCAGAGATATTAGTATAAATCGACGAAGAACAGGAGGATTCTGTTTCTCCATCATACTTAGGTGATTATTCCTTTTCCTTTCAGCTTTTAGATTGCGTTTTGGGATATTACGGTACGTTTGGTAGGGAAGTAATGAAAACTCGCCAGATGTACTGGTATAGGTCGAAAACCTGTTTGAGCGCATTATCAGAGATCTTAGCTTGGGTTAGGTTAGGGAGAATAGAATGAAATGACGTAATATCCAGTTTTAGTCACCATCCAATGTTGAAATTTGAATTAAAAGCTCGATATTTTTATTCTATGTATGATATGCAAAAAAAAGATTGAAAATTTTATCGATATAAATATTTTCGAAAATTTTTCTGCTAATTTATATCGATATTACAATTATCCTTGTCTCGATGAAGACAGGATTGAAATTTCTCAATTGTCCAATACGGTAAATATCACAAGTATTTGCTCCATACAGAAATAAAGTTCGATCTATTGTTCCGTGCACTTCTCTGTTACCGAACACACTACTCCTTGCTCTCTAGCAAGATTTTAGCATTCTCATAAACGTCACCTCACCAGGTATTTCGTATACTCGCGCTAAACGGGCAAACAGCATAAATCAACGTGCTATTTCTTCTTTTCCTTTAAAAAGAAGCAGAAAAAAAATCCTCGAATAGCGTCTTTTAAATCATTTCGACTGTAATATATCAAACGAGAAACAAGCAAAAGAAAAAGAAAGAAAATAAAAGGAAAAAGAAAGGAACAACTACGCGACACTACTCAGCTGTTGCAGACTCGACAGATTTATCGTTTCAATTCGCACTTTTTTCTACACCCTCTTTTCCTTTTCTCTAATAAAATATCGTCGGGGAAAAGATGATTTTCTAGCGAATGCAAGAAAAAGGTTATAGAGTATCGAGGAATAATTTGCAATTGATGCAAAATTCTATTTCCACCTCGCGCTGTGGCTACGCAGCTTAACGAAGGACGATCATTTTTGCAATAGTCGGTCACTCCTGCGTTTTCCTATGAAACATTGTGACACCTTCGTTTCGCAAGCTTTTCCATCGGTGAATGTAATCCACAACGTCTGAGGACCTTCGTCTGTTCCGCCAGTGTCCGCAATTTTCCTCTGATTTTTCTTCATTTTTTTTTTCTTTTTTCTCTCGAACCGATACATTTGCATTTACCTTCGTTCGTGTACATTCGCAATTCAAACGAATCGTACGGTTACACAGAGTTTCACCGTTATCGAAGCCTTTTCGCAATTTTCTTGAGCAGCCTATTTTCCTCAAAATTACGGAAATTTCTGAATGGACAATTTATTTCTGAAACGTTCTACGATTCTACGACTTTTAGACGAGGATCATTCGTCACGCCCCGTTGAAAGTCCGCAATTTACGAGATAAATTATTCGTTAGCGGATCCCGGTGTCGGTAAAAGCGTGGAAAAATCGTCGCAAGAAAGGGCACGGATTCTTCCCGTCGCGAAATTATCATATTGCAAATGCGGAGGATCTAGGAATACATTAGCATGTGTAAACTAACTGTCGAAGAAATGGAGAACGCGTAAGATACGCCGGATGAATATTAAAATGTCGATGAAACCGGGTTTCAGCTTTACACACTGTAAAGAATGCATATCTCTGAATGTAGATGTAACAGCCTGTGTCTTATTTCTTTTCTCTTTCTTCTTTTCTGTTTCTATCTCCTCGTACAAAGTTACTCGCGGGATTTCAGAGTTAATCAGCGTAGGTAGAATTATTTACGGTCCACGGGTTAATTACTTTCTTCTTTACTTTTACGCCGTTCACTTTGCCCATTTTCAAATCCAACGAGAACACACGGCCGTTCCTTTAATTTGTATTCAAGTAGCAAATCACTCGTTTTAGCAACTAAGCAAAACGTGGCAATGAATAAAACATGAACGCCGGGATCCAGACGTGGAACAAGTTTTAAGTCCCAAATTTTCCAGTAATCGTAACCTTACGTTAACGAATCGTACCTTTTTAAATGAAGCATCTATTAATATACAAGGTGAGACCGTAAGTCACACGACAGTTTTGTTCAATCGAATTTCAGTTCGTATATTTTATTACTAGATTAAAGACATTATGCAATTCGTGATGTAAATATATTTTTTAAAGGATTAAACATTTCATTTGGAAGCGTTCGAATACTTTCGTGGTTCGCTGCGTATTTCTATCATATTATTAACAAAAGTCGGCAAAAATTTCTAATAAATATCAGTTCCTGCAATGTTCCTCGTGAAATTCGAATCAAGTTGAATGAAATTTAAGCGAAATAACAAACGAATGTTAAATTAAATGTTAAAATAGAAGTCCAGAGGTAGTAGATAAGAATATTTCATTTAGCGTGTACCATTTTAGCGATGGCCGTATGAGTGTTTGCGCTTCTATGGCGCCTCTAGACATTCACAACACACACCATGAATTCGTTCAAATTTTATTTATACTCAAACAAAGCAAATTAATCAAATAGATAAAAATAAAGAAATTGACGAAGGTGTACAATTTTTCTTTCCAAAGTGAAACTTTGTCGTTTTTCAAAGTTTCGTCGTAGAAGTGTGTTAAAGTTAGGTTAGGTTAGGTTTATGTTAAAATCGATCGTATAAAAAAATTTACTCGGAGTGTAAAGGGTTAAAATATCAAAAAAAGAAAAAATAAGAAAGAAAAGAGTTCAGTTGTTCGAGATTGATCTCGATTTGAAAGCATACAACAATTCACGTGAAGGAAGATCATCACGTTACCTTCCCTACTGAAAATTCTAGCGATCTTACAACGCCCCGGACTGGTGAACGCGATTGAATGTTAAACAGTAGCCAGGAAGAGAACACAAGAAAGCAGAGGAACGTTTCCAGGCGTTCGTTACCTGATGTACTTTCGATGTTCGTTCACCGGAACGAAGTACTCCTCGTAGGGATCAGCTGGAACCTCGCAAGCTTCTTGACCCTTCGTCTGAAGATTGTTGCCCGCGTAGGGCCTCATTGAGACCAGTTCTAAGTTTACCGCCTCGATTTGCTCCTTCTTTCCAGTATCTATGGAAAATAAGAAATTGGTTATTAACTTAACTCATATTTCGTTGTTTAGGATGATATCAGTGTTTAGTATTCCTCGAGAGTTCATGGAAATCGTGTGAAGATTCTAATAATGGTTTGTTGCGTTTAATGTTATCTTAATGAATCTTTCGAAACATGGTTGTTTATATTCCAATTAAATTGATATTTAAAGAATAAAAAAAGATGCAATAAATGGAAGAATTTTTAATGGTATATTTAGCAAGTAATGAACAGTTTTTTCTTCACTTATGAAATTCAACAGTGGTTTTAATATATTTCGAATGAATAGAAGGGGTATGTTTAGGCGTGAATAGAATTTGAAAGCAAAGTAAAACATGTAAAAATAACTGTTGACTCTTGCTGAAATCTGCGCCGATCGCACGATTTTGCCAGATATGATCGGGACGAGCCGAACTTTCGATCGTTAATTACTACCACCACCACTTGTACCAACAGTTTGCCAAGAAAAAGTCGTTCGAGGTCGGTGAAACGCAGAAAATATATGAACTGTCCTTTATACAATCACCTGACTGAAAAATCCATACCGATTGGAACAATATTCCCTCTAATCGTTTGTTAAAGTTCGTTAAATAAAACGATGAAATTCTAATCTATATTTCCTCATCGTTACATTCTATTCTATCGTGGTCCATTTTTAGGAATTTTATTTTTTAGAAACAGAAATGGCTTATATTCCTCACTATTTGTTAATTAACTAAATCTGAAGTAAATTAAATCATTAGGAATGACCATTTAACACTAGACACTTGGAAGTGGTGTTGTTTAAAAATGTCAATCTAACTTCGATGTTTTATCAGTAGAATTCTTGGAGTTTTAGTGTTAATCATTGATCTTCAATAGAATAATCAAATTTCTAGACTCACCATTGATTTGCACGCTGGTTGCGCTGTTATTTAAAAAGCTAGCGTCGTTATTGTTCCCATTCCCATGAATGCCGTTCATTTTTGGCTCAGCAACGTTCTTTTCGTAGTTCTCGGGTACGTCGATCTTCGTTTCATTTCTGTAAGGCGCATCCGGGCTAGTTCTTCCGGCTTCCACATATTGCTGCGACACGAACTGTGACCTCTGATGCCCATTTTCTATGGGACCGCCTTCTGACTTGCGATCTTGGTCCAAAGTTACTTGCTGCTGACCATCGTCCAGCTTCGTATTGGTCGTGCACTCCTCCTCGCTGGAAAACGCCGGATTGTCCATACCATCGGCTGTCGACATGTCGCGATACGCCTCGCTGAAAGCTGCTGGGCCCTCACCTGATCACGACTCACCCGGTATCGACTCTCATGCGTCTCGATTCTGCAAAGAAAAAGCGAAGATTTAGATGAGAAAAGTGTTTCTCTTTTCCTTCTTTAATCGTTGAAAGAGATTTCAGAGTTGTATTATAGAATTTTCAGACTCTGTCTGGATTTTCATAAGTTAGGTGTTACTAATCTAAGTGTAGACACTCGTGCGTCTCGATTCTATAGGAAAAAGTGAAGATTTAGATGAGAAAAGTGTTTCTCTTTTCCTTCTTTAATCGTTGAAAGAGATTTCAGAGTTGTATTATAGAATTTTCAGACTCTGTCTGGATTTTCATAAGTTAGGTGTTACTAATCTAAGTGTAGACACTCGTGCGTCTCGATTCTATAGGAAAAAGTGAAGATTTAGATGAGAAAAGTGTTTCTCTTTTCCTTCTTTAATCGTTGAAAGAGATTTCAGAGTTGTATTATAGAATTTTCAGACTCTGTCTGGATTTTCATAAGTTAGGTGTTACTAATCTAAGTCTAGACACTCGTGCGTCTCGATTCTATAGGAAAAAGTGAAGATTTAGATGAGAAAAGTGTTTCTCTTTTCCTTCTTTAATCGTTGAAAGAGATTTCAGAGTTGTATTATAGAATTTTCAGACTCTGTCTGGATTTTCATAAGTTAGGTGTTACTAATCTAAGTGTAGACACTCGTGCGTCTCGATTCTATAGGAAAAAGTGAAGATTTAGATGAGAAAAGTGTTTCTCTTTTCCTTCTTTAATCGTTGAAAGAGATTTCAGAGTTGTATTATAGAATTTTCAGACTCTGTCTGGATTTTCATAAGTTAGGTGTTACTAATCTAAGTCTAGACACTCGTGCGTCTCGATTCTATAGGAAAAAGTGAAGATTTAGATGAGAAAAGTGTTTCTCTTTTCCTTCTTTAATCGTTGAAAGAGATTTCAGAGTTGTATTATAGAATTTTCAGACTCTGTCTGGATTTTCATAAGTTAGGTGTTACTAATCTAAGTGTAGACACTCGTGCGTCTCGATTCTATAGGAAAAAGTGAAGATTTAGATGAGAAAAGTGTTTCTCTTTTCCTTCTTTAATCGTTGAAAGAGATTTCAGAGTTGTATTATAGAATTTTCAGACTCTGTCTGGATTTTCATAAGTTAGGTGTTACTAATCTAAGTGTAGACACTCGTACGTCTCGACTCTATAGGAAAAAGTGAAGATTTAGATGAGAAAATTGCAGTTTTCCTTTTGTTAATCATCAATGGAGAACTAGCAAGAGTTGTATTATGAAACTTAGAGATTTTCTTCTGATTAGGATATATTTGGATGATATATATTGTTGAATGGAAACAGCCTTTATCTTGTTACTAATTGATAAACGATTCTTTGTTAATAATTGTGTATATGAAGAGACGTTGCCAATGTTAAATTATAAAATTTAGTCATTTTCTTCTGATATTTTTAAGTTAAATTACATTAGGACGATGAGAAAAGTGTTTAGAGGAAAATAGTCTGTGTCTAAGAGACGTTTCCAGGAACTTTGTTTTGAATATTCTTAGGTTATTGCACTGGCGAGTGATTGATGCTGCAGTAGGTATTAGAAACGTCTATTTTATGGGATTAGGTACATCATCTTTCTTGGTTCTGTTAATGATGCGAGGAAAGAAATCGAGTTACATAAGGAGACTCATTAGGGGATAGCAATGATGTAGAATGTTCCGTTTTGAAAGGCGGAGAACAAGTATGGCCGCTGGAAGACGTAATGCGAGTCATGATTCGGTCGCCTTGTTTCGATTTTTCAACTATTTTTCATTTTCAACTTCTCCATTAAATTAATATAACACAACATTACTATTCTTCAAAGCTACAATTCCACAAAACTAGTATAATAATTATAATTAATCGATGCATTACAACTTATAAAGTTCTACAATGAGTAAAAGAAAGGAAAAAAAAAAGGTGGATTATTATTTGAGATACAAATACTTTATTTAACACTTTATCTATTGTTTATTAACGACTCAGTTGGGCGTGAATTCGTTACCAAGACCGAGTTAGTTAATTTTTCAGTTAATTAGTATTTGTAAGGCTCTGTACCTTAAAACTACTCATTACATGGTTCTGCTTTCTTCTATTTCAAAGTATTGTAATTTAATTGAAAATTAGAATAAAAGTAATCTAACCATTGACCATAGAAAATGAAATTAGCTATAATTTAGCTAGATTAATCGGCTATAGGTCGATAACCATAGAAAAGTCGATTAATAGGCTTGCAGTAGATAAAGTGATAATCTAATGAAATACTCCAGTCTGAGAAATTTCAAAGATCAGAATTCTTCGTTTTCTCTTAGCAGCAATAAAAACGTAGAAGCTGAATGGACGCACGATAAAATATTTTTCATTCGTACGAATCGATATTTTTTCTAAAAGTGTCGTTTATCAGTTTCCTTTTTCCCTGAAGAAAAATTGCCTCTTTGCAATTCCATCCCCGCCTCATCTACCCAGACGAATGCATTCGTCGATATCGGAAACGCATTTCGTTGTTTTCGTTTCTTCATCGCCAGGCCAGTGACACAATGACCGATTTCCAATTGAACGCGGTGTGTAATTCATCGTCGGAGAAACTGGACGTAAGTCGATCCGATTTTTCTGCGGTTAGGGGAATTTCAACACACGATCAATGAACGAGAGAGACGAATAGAATTTTCCATTATTCGTAGTGTCTCGATTGCTCAATATAAACGATGTTACAATACTTCTTATTTAAATATAAAAAAAAATATATAATTTTAAAATATGGATTTTATTAGTCATTACGATCTGCAGACTTGACACCAATGGATTTTTATTAAGTGTTTGCAAAAGTTTCCATCATCATTTTAAAATCGAATTGCGTTGTTTCTTGAACCAATAGCTTTTTAAAAATTACAGTGTTGATAATCTTGGTTTGAACCTGTTAATATAAGATAGAAGAACGTTATAGAAAGCGAGGGGAAATATTGTATCACGTCTGCGTATCAAATAAATGAATTTTGTTAAAAAACAAAAAAGAAGTTAATTATTATTAATTAATTTTGTACCTATGTATTATAATTTTGTAATATAATTTTGTACCATTTTTTTTCCTTATGAACAAAATTATAATGCAGCAAAATAACAATTTGCTGGTGTTCGAATATTCAAGTTATTCACTGTATATTCATGTATCTCGTTCGTTTCCGTATTCCCTATTATTTCTGGATTAATAGTAATCATGTGTACGAATTATCATTGATCGAGTTACGCGAATCACGTTTATTATCATCGTACGTGTGCAACCGCGGCTCGTATTAGCCTGAACACGATACTAATTACCGCGTCGTGCTTTGGTCACGGTGTCGGAGCTTTAATTAAATCGCTCGATTTCTTTTTTTTTTTTTTTTCTCTTGTGATCGTGACAGATAAGGTTTTCCAAATGTGTACCAATGCTCGTTTATCGGTCATCGCGCGTTATAACAGAGAATCTTGAAGGGATTAGGCCACTTAAGGGTTCGATTCGTTTCTTGAATTAATTCTAAGCTCTTCATGGTTACATAATTAACGAGAAAAAATAGGGAAATTATATTTTACGAAAAGGGGAGATTACTCCGATTGATTGGTAAAGTGTTAAGTTCCTCTGATTGTTAAAGAAATGCAAATATACGACAGTAGAACGAATAATTTTTCTTTCTTTCGAATTTCGAGAGAATTAAGGGATTATAGATGATCGTTTCAAAGAATTTCTTTGTGAAATCTTTCGAACGTGTTTCGAAGTTCTCTGAAGATGCACCAAATTGCATCTGTGTAAGAAACGCGGCAAATGGTTGCAAGACGTTAACGTCAGTCTGATGACGTCAGTGGTAAAGCAATTTTGAAACTTCACACGAGATGAGCAGGACGTGAGAACCGTGAGACATCCTGTCCGCACGTTCGTTTCACTGTATTCTCGATATTCTTATCTGTTAAACGACTTCGTTTCTAAGAGCACTTATCATTCGATAATTTTGTGGATTATATACAGTCGACTCTCGTACAACGCGGGAGATACATTCCGCGTAATAGGAAATCGCGTCAAACCAATTCATGTAACTTCAAACACGCTCAGCATTGCCTATCTTCGGTGATGTCTTAATTAAAATTTTTTTTTCAGGTTTTCGAACCATATACAATTAGCAAATTGTTCTTATTCTAGTAACGAGGAAGAAAACTTAGTCCAGAAGTTGATAGAATGGCAAAATTGTTCAAAATTCAATTCCAAACTTAGAGATTAAATTTGAGGGTGACGAATTCAAGAATTTTCAAAATCCGGTTTTTAATGGGTAAATTTAACGTGATAAAAGTTTCTCAGAAGTCAACTTCAAGCTTGAAGTTTGAACTGGAGGGTGACAATATTAAGAATTTTCAAAATTCGATTTTTAATCGGTAAATTTAGTATTAGTGCGATGGTAAAATCTTTCAAATGCCAATTTCAAACTCGAAGTTTGAATTCGACGGTGACGAATATAAAAATTTTCAAAATTCAATTTTTAACTCGAAATTTTCACGGATACACCCGTGTTTGTTTCTTCATCTAAGCTCTCCGTATCCCCTCTTCGTCTCCTTTCCGTTTCCTGCGAACCTCCCGCCGCCCTTTAGCGGGAGTCACGGTCTTCCTCAGATTTTTTTTTTTTCATCCATTTTGCTGAAACGTCGTGCCAACAAAAAACGAGCCGAGACAAGAAAAGGAGCAGAATAAGTTACGGCTCCTAAAAAGCAGCTCTCAGCCGGCGCGATCTTTGTCTCTGTTGAAAACCCCTTCATTATGACAATTTGAAAATCATCGAGGATTAAACCTCGTTATTTAATCAATGTTATAAACGAGCCTGATACAGCTCGTTTGAGTTGCATTTAAGAAGACATCGATCTCTAATTACCGATAACAAACAAACAAACAAAAAGGAAACAACACTGACACAGTCTGAAAATTGCAGACACAATTTTGAGGTTAGATCGCACTTAATCTTGAAACGTAGGAATTTTTGCAACATACAAAAAAAGAAAAAAAAAATGTTAGATCATCGGTACTTCCTGCAGCAATAAGAGAAAGAGAAAAGTCCTCACGACTAGGATATACAGGGTGAACGAAATAAATCGATAATAACAAAGATCATTTGTAAAAGTTGTATAATTTTATTGCAATTTTGATTTAACTCACGTTGCAATATGTTTAATTTATTTTTTAATCTTGTATACAATCGTTGTCATTTTATAGGATCATAAATCTATATAAATATGATTAAACAAAAAAAAGGAGATAGAATTTTAATTCAGGGTAGTACAAATCAGAGAAATTGGGAATTTGAAAGAAAGATTTCAAAAATTGTTAAGAGTCAGGATAAATATGGCTGAAAAAGGATAAAACAAGAGGAAATTGTAATTTATAATTTATTTGATATTGTACGCTGACTGTTGAGTAATATTTTCTGTTGGATGTTACGTAAAGATTCTTCAGAAGAGACTTCTTTCCCTTCCTCTGGCGAAAGGTTCGAGTTCCGCCTTGGAGCTTAAAAACCATCTCGATATCGAAAGTGGAGAAACTCAGAAAGAAAGCGTAGGATCGCCATTACCGTGGACAAAGTTCCATACATACGGCGAAATTAAAAATCGATCACCTGGCAAACTAGAATTCCAACTTTCTACGTTTCCACGATTCTGCGTTTTCTAGATGGCTACTTTAGGAATTACTGTTTTGCAGCGATTCGAGTGACATTTATAGTAATTTCTGATATTGTTATACTTGATCAACACCTTCATCATTGTTACAGAATGAACGTAATATAAGCGAAGATCATATTTAATATTGCTGTTTCTTTTTATTTTCGACAAAGAACTGTATTATTTCAATTTCTATAGATCAATATGTTTCTACTCTCTAGGATCTATAATTCTACTGGCAATAAATTACAATTAAAATGTAATTTGTATTCCTTAAACCTTAATTATACTATATAAACTTCTCAAATATTTAAAATAAACTTTTCAATTCTCGAGTTCCTTGGATAGGACGTTTCTATTTATTAAAATACAATTTCTATTCTGTACCGTTCGAAAATTTCTCATTAAATCTTTAATTTTCAAATTTGCATTTTATCATTCATTATTTACACGAAAATCAATTTGTCGTTCAACTGATTATGCGAATGAAATCATGCAAAAGTGTTAATAACCCATATACAAACATATTTACAATTTGATCTTTATTTCCAACATTTATAAATAGAATGGTTAATGTTTAAGCTTATCGTTCTTATACAAATTTTGTCTTTACTTGAACCAGCATAACAATATTGTCATACATAAATTTTAACACGCGTTTTCGAAACAATTTCTCACATCAGTAACCATATATTTACAAAACGAATGAATTTTTCATTCGTAAATCATAGTGTTCTTATAAAAATTTCGTCCACTGTGCAAATAGATCTGTCTAATTCTCATACTGTTGAATAACGAAGAATAAACAAGGAGGAACGAAAAACAACATATGTTTCCTTACATTTACTGTTTCTCTTGGATTATCATTCTCACGTTTTCAATATCTCACGAACCAAATTAGTATCTACCAGTATCTAATCTCTGGTCAGGACTTCCAGGACACCCTATAGACCACGGTCAGACGGACGGACGTGTTCGCGCGTGTACGTGTAAACGTTGCAGGCATATACTGCACCGAAAGCGGTTGACCCTGAGAAAGGCAGGCACAAAGGACTGATTCACCCCGGGGCCAGAGTGAAGTCCTCCGAGGAGAGCTCGCGTTCAAGCGTTCACCCAGGTCGACTTCACCGTGTTGGCCATCTCTCGTTCCTTAGCGCAAGTGACATAATCCCGTTGCTCTAGCCTCTGTTTTCGATTTAACACTAAACCTACCGACACTTGATATATACACTCCATAAATCATCGGACACTTGCACATTTGGAGGAAAATGATTATTAAAACGTAAATAGTGAGTTTATTGTGAATTTTGTTATATTTATTGATTTTACGATTATATTTGAATGCGAAGTTAAAAGTATACCTGTATAACGTGAATAAATGTTAAGGAAAAGAGGTATTTATTAAATGCAGCTCCAATTCTATACTATGTTATTCTGTATACACATTTGCTTTGCTTCGACAGTACAAAATTAATTGAAAAATATATCTATAGCATCATTAAGTGTTTATGAACATTTTAAGAAGGGTTTTTCATTAAATACAAAGACAAACATGGTGCTGGGAAACTGCATCGTTCCATCTTTTACATTTTTCGTTCGACAGTTCGTATGATCACAATGAATACTTTTAGAAAACAATTGTTCGTTAAACAATGTTCACGTACTGGTTATTGTTGCAAAACTAGAATATACTATTCGAGAAATTGAGGTCGAAATTTCGAAATCCGAATCCTAATTTTAGAGAAGTGTTCGGTGACTTACGGACCGGAGTGTACCTAACCTAACATAACCTAACCTATTCTTACTGTGAGCGATCAAACGACCGCTTTAAAAAAGATGTATTTGTTAATATAGAGTGAAGATTATGAACAATTAGACAGTGAACAAAATATCTTCTTCTATTTAAAAATTAACAATGTTTACTTTATTCTCTTTTTACAAATTATAAGATTCTCCATTGCACATTTTCCACATTTTAGAGTCTGAGTGGTTGTGAAGTAAATCGTAATCATTTTCCTCTGTATCATCTTCAGTATCAGAATTTTCCTGGTCGTTTTTGGAATAATTTTCGTCAATATTACTTATTTTCTCTGATAACTTGATATTCTTCAAATGTCTTGATATTTGTTAAGGTGAATACACAAATGATAAAATGAAAATTACAATATAAAAATGTAAATCAAACTGGGTAAAAAGAATGGATAAAAAAATGGAAAGGAGGTCAAATGTGAAACTAACTACAAAGTATTAATTTGTTCACTTTTTTTGAAAATGACACTTATAACACGTAATATATAAAATAATAGTGGAATGATAATAGAATTGAAATGCAAGATAATAATAGACTGGCAAATATGCTCTTTGTAACTTTTACGTTTCGACTCTCTCTGTTCAGGTCACAAGACTTTACTAAACGTAGCAAGAAAACAGCATATTCTCAAACCATGATTTTCTTTACATTGTAGATGACATAATAAAAGTCAAAGATCGACTAATTCAAAGAATATAAATCGTTCAAGCGGTCAAATGACCACTCGCGATAGGCAAACCAAACTACGAATCTTTTTCAGAAAATAAACAATAAGAAAAAAAGTGAATATTAAAAACTGCATTGTGTGTATAATATAAGAAAGATCGTGAAGTTAAATGGCGATACAATAACGTCGTATGCAGGAAATTTTAAACATTCTTGTATTTTATTTAACTTAATGAACAGCGAAAGGATTAGTGATAACTCATGTCGTTTCCATGGAGAATTTTACATGTCCATGGCTCAGAAACCATGAACACTACGAAGATAACAACAAAACGAAGAGACTTAACGATTCGTGAATTCGTTGCACGCACGAATGACGGTCTGTTGAAACGTGCCGAATTTCCGCAAACGATCGACGCGTGAAAAATAACGAATAGCATTGGACAAGTGAGGGTGTGCTAATAGAGCGTGGTTAGATTTCGGTTTTCGAGTGGCTGGTATGCATAGATAATGCAGAAAAGTTGCGCAAGGTTTCCTGCCGATTACGATCAAGGTGAAAGTCTTCGAGCTCGCCAGAGCGAAACGTTATCAGCAAGCGAACCTCGTAAATTATAGTCAATATTCTATTGTAGAATGTCCTTTAAATGACAGGATCTTTCCTTGCCAGAGGATTATCCTTCGTTCGATAGAGAACAACTTTCTTTACGTAATTAGTAGCTTTTGTCCATTATTGTCTTTACAATGGCGATCTATTTACGACATTTAGGTGAAATCTTTTCTTTTTTTAAAGATTGGGGAAGACAGGTGATTGTGAATGGAACATATTTTTCAATAAACTTCTTCTATTAATTTTAGATTACAATTTTTATACATAGATTAGGATTAATTAGAATTAATTTTAGATTATTTTGGGATAGGTAATCACGAGATTTTAAGTTGAATATATTCTTACATTAATAGTATTACATAAATAAACAGACTTCTATTAATTTCGAGTTAGGTTAGGTTATTCTCCATTGGCTATCGTGAGTATAATCTGGTTTTTAGATTAACAGTAATAAATTAACTTTTCTTTAATGTAAACCGAACCTCTAATGCCTGATGACATAATCACGCTTCGTGTAATTATTAAATCAAAGACGTTCATACTTTTGAACTGGTGAAATTTCTCTGCCCACTGTTGTATTTCTAAAATTTATTTCGAATTCTCAAATTATCGACAATTTCCTTGCCAATTTATTTTCCGTTCTTATTTATTTCACGTTCGACGTTTAGATATCGTATATTGCAACGAGTAATTGTTACAATATTTAAAATACATGGAAAATTGATTTTCACTCTTTTTATTACAAATGTAATAAAACTGAGGCATAAGAAAGTCGAACATTCTTATATTTCTTTAAGTTAGCAAACAACGAAAGGACTAATGATAACTCGTGCCGTTCCTATGGAGAATTTCGCGTGAAATTTGTAAACGTCGTCCGCGAAAAATCCGTCGACAATGTGTTAAGTAGAAAAAGATGCATACCATCCGTTCCTCTCTCTTTTTCACGTGTAATCGCACGCGAGACAATGCTGCCGGACATTTTTATAGGCGTCGTGTATGTGCAACGCTCGAACGCCTTCGCGTTTTCTTTCGTCTCGATCCTCGTTACGTCATTGTAAGTCGCTTAAAATCACTAGGATTCCTTTCCTATGAGGCGTGTCTCCTCTCGTCCATTTCCTATCGCTCGACGAACGTACACCGGACTGAGGATAAACGATGGAAAAAAGTAAGAGTGGAACGAACAACTCCGAAAAGAAAGGAAAAGCAAAGCAAAGAAAAGAAAGGAAAGGAAAAGCAAAGAAAAGAAAGGAAAAGCAAAGTAAAGAAAGGAAAAGCAAAGTAAAGAAAAGAAAAGAAAGGAAAAGCAAAGCAAAGCAAAGCAAAGCAAAGCAAAGCAAAGCAAATAAAAGCAAAGAAAAGCAAAGAAAATAAAGGAAAAGCAAAGCAAAGAAAAGAAAGGAAAAGCAAAACAAAGTAAAGAAAAGAAAGGAAAAGCAAAGCAAAGAAAAGCAAAGAAAATAAAGGAAAAGCGAAGAAAAGCAAAGAAAGGAAAGGAAAGGAAAAGTAAAGAAAATAAAGGAAAAGCAAAGCAAAGCAAAGAAAGGAAAAGCAAAGAAAAAGAAGGAAAAGCAAAGCAAAGAAAAGAAAAGAAAGGAAAGGAAAAGAAAGCAGTAATACTTACGCAACCGTCTCTCATTAAAAGACATCTAAGAAACGGTGTAAAAAGGAACGAACGTAGGATACGGCGAAATGTAAATAAAGAAAAGAAAAAACAAGAAGAAAATAGAAGTAGCAGGGTGAAGTGGACGGAAAGCGACCGCGATTCCGGTAAGGCAAAGCTAACGTTCCATTACGCCGGGTTTCGTGATCGCGACGCGTTTTCCTCGCGGTGGAACGTTTGCCTCTCGCGTGGAATCCACGTCATTCGAGAAGAGGATATTATCTTACTCGAATCCATACACCGGCGCCGTATTATTAGACAAAGCCAGCACCGTAGAGAATGACCATTAGTGAGACGTTGAAACTCGACTGTACCTATCCACCTTTTCCTGCCCGACCGCCCACCATACAGAGTACTTTTGCTTCCATGTGAGTTCTCTGCAATCGTTCCACACGCAACCATACGGTCTATCTTTCCCTATGTGTTTGCTTGCTGTCCGATTTTGATGCCCATCGTGTCTAATATTTTTAACATTGTTGAAAACTCTTCGTTAAAAATACTAGCAGCCAAAAAAGTGGCGATTTCAATCGTAACGGTTCCAACGTAAATGTGTTGACGAGTAAAAGTCCAAATCAATGAATTTAGAGATTCATTATTGTTTTACTATCATATACAAATGATCCTGATAGTCTAAAATATAAAGAAGAATAGGATGCGTTTGGAATTTTCAAACAATTCGTGACTTATTTTAGAATTAGCTCAAATTTCCTGAGTGTCCTAATAATTTATTTATGGAGAGGAGTGTAAGTTATAGGAACGAAAAAAATTCCATTAATTTCTAAGATCGATTTCGTAGACATGTAATGATTCGAACGATTCGAGCTGGGATAAACGCAGGAAGAAAATCCATAGGAATCCGTAATTACTGGCATTGTTCGAGCACTAAACTTCAGAATGGGTCGAAACGTGAACGAACGACCGGTTACAAACTATTGTATGCTTAATTACAAGCCGTTGTAACCGTTCAATTTCATGGTTCCCGATAACACACCGCCACCCTATTGTGAATAACACTCGAACGAGGATAACAATGAAAACGTGTATTTTTGAGACGTGCGTCAAAAGTATGCCAACTGCTGTGCTTTTTAATTACAGACGAGTGCACCGTAATCATTGCTAAACAAGCTGCCTAGGCTAACTACTAATTAACTCTTAAACGCCGTTTTCCATCGTTCATGCAAACGAACATCACCGATTTTTCCATTTATTTCTTTCTTTTCCACGTTGAATATAACACATAATTGTTATTTTTTTCTTGAACGATTGAATATAAGACTCATGTTGACAGTCGAAATGAGAAAAAGAATTCAAAGATAAACTGAGAGAAAAAAAGCTGCTCCACCGGTTTCAAATTGCCTGTTGACATAATTACGGAAGGTGACATTTTCGTTGGATTAATTCCAAAGAAGAAAAAATAAACGTCTGTCGATCGAAGAAGTTGCAGTACAGAATTGATAATATTTCAGTGTTTTTCATTTCTACAGTTTATGGTTGAAGGTATTTATATCTAATGGAGTATCGATTTTGAATCGGTACCGATTTCGGCATAAGAGGGAATTAAAAATGGTGAAAGCGGTAGAAATAACATGGTATCTAAATAGTCTTGATGCATCGAGTCATGAAACTTTAGGCAGAAGTGAAACTTTTGAAGGAAATAAAAAGAAAGAAGAAGGGAGGAGTGGATGTATTAAAAACTAGTTTGCTCACGCATAAATTACACGTGCCGCAGGAGACAGAAGAGCGTTCTATGCGCTTGTCGATGCATATATTGTGCAACGATGCTCTCTAGAATTTCTTAAATGTCAGACGGTTACTCTGTAGCTGGTTCGATCTTTTCTTCCTCAAAATCGCCCGGTACTTTTCCATTTTCTATTCGATATTCATCTCAGCCAAGAATTTCATTCGTTATTATCTTTTTAAATGGCAATGTACGAATCTTATTTTATTTAAACTTCCTACATCCTCTTTTAAATGGCAGTATTCGATTCTTCTTTTGCATGAATTTCATTTCCTTCCAAATGTATCAGATTTTCTCTGCTTTTATGAATATTTTCAACAATAATTCACCATTACAGATTTCCAATTTAAACAAATTACTTCCTCAGCATCTAATTCGTCGATATTCTTTTTTTAATAACAATATTCGAATCTTTTTCTGCGCGAATTTCATTTTTTCCCAACTGTACCATATTTCCTCTGCTTCTACGAATATTTTCAACAATAATTCACTATTACAATTACACTTTTTCCAATCTAAAGTGTTTTTAACATCTTCAGAGACAAGATCCTCTTCTTTTCATATATTCTTTTTTTTTTCTAAATTACAATATATCCACTAGAACAACTATGAAAATATATTGAACTATTCATCACATAATTTGTTAACAAGAAAAACAATTTAATTACTATCGACTTAAAATACTGCCTAAAAAAGTTACATCGTTTTTCTCTAGTTTAAAACAACAATTTTCCACGAACAAATTAAATTAAAAATACCACGTGTTTTCCATTCTGTTATTATCAAATGAAACTATAAACTTCCTTGAAATTACTTGGAGAGATTTAAAATCTCTTAGGAAAGAATGAAATTGTTTTCACGATGATTTCACGGTTGAGGTGGTAAAATTTGGGATTAGCCTAAGTAAATGTCTTTTTTTAATGAATGCACCAGCAGTTACATACTAGTCAGCCATCCCGAATGACCTTTCTACCACACGAAGCCAGCCGACAGCGAGATGATGATGATGATGATGATAGTGTTGGACTTTGCAAGGCGCATCCTCACCAACCGACAACCTATACTCTTGCTTCCACAGCAAAGAAGGGAGCTTGTGTTACTCAAGATACTTTACTTTCTACATTCCTCACGAGACAATACGTACACCCACGCAACGTGCTCGTGTACCTGTCTCTGTGCAGTGGAATTGCTCTGGACCATTTTCTTCAGGGAACTTTAATCTACAAGATGTTTGATACCGTTTGCCAATTTTGGAATGAATACATCTCCTAATGGAGGAGGATTGTTTTCTGCTGAGATTAGTTCTGTGAGAGACAGGAGTTGGTTATAATGGAATTTCGAACAGAAAATGGAATTTTAATTAAAATAAAATGTATTAATGATATAAGAGAAAGATGGTGGCTGTAATACAGTTTCCAATGGGAAATCGAATTTTTATTTTCACTTTAACTGATCCATTAAACGCAGGATATCATATGGAATTCTAATAGAATTCAAAATTTAACGAAATTTTCATGTATAAATGAATAAATAACACTTTGACGTGGGAATTAAATTGGAATGGAGATTAAATTCATCCTTCGTTGCAGCGAGTTTGTTATTTGTGAGACATAAAAGGGATGTTTAGTGGAATTCTAGTTTGAAATAGAGAAATTCATAATTGTAACGAATTTCGATAGAGAAATCTAATTTCTGTCTTAGAAATGTATCGAAATTTGTAACAATTGTCACAGACGAAGATTGCTATTTTAAAAAAATGCAAATTTTTGCTGCTCTCTTTTATACTTTACTTATGATTCATTTATTATCTTATCGAATGTTTATTTCTTATACTGGTCACATAATCTAATTGTTAAATAGAACGAAGGAGCGAGAAATACTGTTTCTTTCAGTACTTTTGGTATTCTAATGGGCTCCCTTTGATACGAACGTTTCTTTTCTTTCTTTTCCCTCCAAAAACGTAGTTGGACTTGTCCGATGTAACATTACTCCAATAATCACCGTCATCTGGGTTGCAGTAAGACGGATCAGTGTAGGGTTTCGCGCTAATTACATAATCAGATCATGTCATTAGGCGAAAAGAGGTGATTAAAGCAGGAAATTTTAACAATATTAAAATATCATCAGGTATTATTTGAAGTGTCAAATATATTCGTGTGAAAATAACGTCAGAGGTTTAGTAAATGTCGAATTAAATTTTCTTCTGCTGTTAAGCAGGTTATTTCCATCACTTTCAAGTCATTCTTTTCCTTTTGTATATTTTAATCGATAATAAGTAATACACTTATAGCTTCTACAACAAAGTTGCGTGCAGATAAGCTCTAATGTCCCGGGTCACTGTATCTATTTATGAGCATAGATTCTTATAAAATGTCAGCTATAGTTGCATGGTCAAGTCTATCAGTGTACAGATAGAAGCAAGGACTCGAAGTTCCGGTTCTCTCGGTCGAGCCAGCCACGTTGAACCAGTAATAGCGGAAAACATGATCGTAGTTTGTGAATATTCTAATATTAAAACAGAAATTATTAAGAAAAATATTTCCCTTCTTCCAGAGATTAGCCGGAATAATTTAGTCAGTTTAGTATTAACTTTATGTTTCTATCTTGCCACGTTGTGCAATTTATATCGTTACATTTAACACGTTTTTCCTTAATTGAAACCTATTTTTGTACGTGTAAAAAAGATTATAAAGAAAAAGTTAAATTGCTGTGTTTTAGAAATTGAGACAATTTGTGTGGAATTGTGATCGTGCAAAGATCTGTTTTATTATCAACAATTGGTGAAGCTACATGAAATTTTAAAACAATTTTGAAGCAATTGTGAATTATTCTAAGAACATATAAAAATTTGCAAAATCTTTTCCAATCGGTGTAATGAAATATATAATTGAATTACATACATAGCAAGGGGGATAAGTATTTTTATTTAAACGAGTTGTTGCAGATAGTAATCAATGCCAAGCTACGATATATGTTATCGAGTTTCTTTGTTCGTGCCTTCTGTCACACAGCTAGTCAATTTATACATACTTATAAGCCACATAACTCAATTAAATATGAAAAAACTACTCGATAAATCCAGTATCGACGAAACCGCGAAAGTTTAAACGAATATCGTGGCATGGTCAAGTCTATTAACAGATTCGTAACCTCAGCTTTCCAGTTCCGTATGGACGAATTAGCATACGATAATATTAAACCAGGAATCATTCGATCGATTTCGTCCAATACGACATTTCCACACAGCCTGTTTGAGATTTAACAGCGTTACTTTTGCCTACAGTTATCTATAAACTAGCACTTGCAAGGTTAACCTCGTAGATGTACGATTTTTGTTTTTAATTTATTATTTATCTATCGATCGTTAGATTCGTAATAGATTGAAATAAATATTTATTCGAATATTCAAGTGGAACGTACGAGTCCTATTGGTAAATTTCTTGAAATAATTGCATTGTAATGTCTTTTTGTTTTCTTTCGATATGGAAGTGAAGAAAAAATTGAAAGTATGCTCGTCCGATGAAAGTTTCGCCAGTGGAAAGCGCCATGGGTCACCAGTGACCCACTGAATGAAGCGTTTAAAGTCCAGGTGAAATTTCGTTAAATCGTAGGATGAATTTACAGCGAAACGTTAATTGACTATGACATGGATAACTCGATGGAGAAAAGAACTTTCGTTTGACCTAAGGGATATTAAAAAATAGGTCGAAATTAGCATTGTAACGTTTGACGTTAGAATACTTAAGTTTCTTTTCAGATTTCGATCGAAATGTTTCATTTTCTTTTGCTTTTGATATACATAAAACCACGATAAAAAAAAGAAGTGTAGCTTGTTTTTACCAAAAGAAAAAAACAAATTGCTGTTATTTTATGAAAGTTTAATACGCGGTGAAAGTGTTTCGACAAGTGAGGAGAAATGTTAGATACAAAAAGCTGTTACTGAGAATGATTAATCAACAAGGTGTTACATGCTCGTGCAGTAACTTCGTCCGAAAGAAAAAGTGACCAAACTTATTAAAAAAAGAGAAAAAACAATTAATTCATACATATACTATTATGAAAATCAAATTCCTCTAGATCAGAATGAATTACTAAACATAATTCTAACGGAAACTCTAGATTAATAAAGTCTAATAATACTCCAATTTAAAATTGGCTATTTCTTTATTAACACTTTTACGATCGAATTATTTTTCTTATTTACTTATCACTCGTTGCGTCCTTGATCGATACTAAATTCAGATCAATTTTTATTCGAGTATTCAAGTCGGGCATATACCTCTGGTCGTGAAAGGATTTAAGTATCGCTCAACTGCTCGTAATAATTGACATTTCGTTCTCTTTTCGCTGTTATTTTTTCCTCCGATTTCTCTTTTCTTTTGCACCAATAAAAATCAAACGCTGCATTGAAATATTCGTTTAGCAAAAGGTTAAAAGCTTAAGAATCGTTTCATTAAACTGATCTATTACTTAAACGTGTGCTTCCGTGTCGTGTCGACAACCTATTGTCGCGACGTGTAATGAACCCGGCGTTGAAATCACCAGTTGCTCGTCTACCACGCATTGAAGTCTCCGAAGAACGTCGACGCACGGGTATCATCGATGCGACAAAGAACGGTTATAAATTACGCTACCGCGGTCAGAAATGATTGAAATGCTGTTTCATACATCTCTACCAAAGAACTATTATAATGTACATTGAAAATTCATGCTTTTTTCAATTAAATATCGGAATTAAATCAACTCGTGCTGAATATTGTTATATCCGAAGATGAAGAAGTTCAGTTTAAAAAAATAAAAGAAATCTGTGACCAGTATAGAAAGTTAAACAAGTGATAACATTCAGTTGGAGATAGTGATTAACTAATTTATCAAATATTTAACATAACTGAAAAATATTAATTTTTATATATTTCAAAGTTTCATATTAAATATTTTAAGAGTTATTAATAATCATTATTGATGAAGTTGTTCAACATCGATAACATAAATATTCTCTCTCCAAAAATGTGTATTATTTTAAATAATTTCGAAGAAATAGAGAGTAGAAGATCCATTTAAAGCTGTTCCTACAAATGGATAGAAACACGTTGCAATATTATATTGTTATTTAATTTTCACTTATTCGAAAAATGAAGATTTCGTATTATATCGGGAATTTTTTTACAAATCGAGATATCGTAGAAGAGAAATCCAGAATGTAACGTTGAGTACCGCTAAATTAGCGTGCATTGCGTGGGCACAGAATGCTTCGAATGATCCGAATATTTCCGAGCGAAAGCGCGGATATCTTTTGAAACAAAGAAACGACGTGCGTGTTGTAAACATAATAACAATAACAATAACAACAATATACCGTATATCCTGTTAATTACTGTAACAAACGATCTCTGGATACAACAGAAGAAACGAGAAAAAAGCTTTACACTTTTCATTCACCGCTTTTATGAAACATCTTCCTCATCCTTGATACATAAGCGATCATATGCAATTACGTCAAACGACGAGATTATCGACATCCTTGAAACATAGTATCTTGAAACAACAAAGAATATGGAATAAATCTAGGTTATCCATTTCACGTTCTACACGAAACGAGCCAAGAATCGCCTCGAGATTTTCCACCTTGCGTAACTCGATCCTGAGGAAAACAATCAGGAATACGCAATGAGAACGCGTAACTCATTCGACAAAAACGGTGAAGATGAAGAAAAACAAACAGGATAACAGGCGAAGAATGACCCAAGTTACATGATAATTCATTCAACGTTCAGAAAAGAACAAAAAAAAAAAAAAAAATGAAGGATCTTCATTTACTTGAACCTTTGGCTCGTCATTTAGTCCCCTCCATCTTTGAATTCTCAAACAAGATCGTAGTTTTTCCGAGTATAGGTAACAATAATTACCGGATCCACCGTTCCGTAATCGCGATGTTATTATTATCGCGTGATTCATCTCTCTCCCTCTCTCTCTCTCTTGCTATAATTTCCAGAGTGTGTTAACACGAGCTCGAGGCTGCTTCTGTACTCTGAAAATATCACGTAAACCGGAACGTTTATCGTTGGTTAGTCGTGTTATCCTTCCGCGAATCGACGAAATTCCAATGGTGGATGCGATACGCGGCAGCGTTCGCAAACGGAAACGATAAATTAGTGAAATACCCACGGGCGGGACGTTAACACGAGGTAGAGACAATGGATCGGCGAGCTGAGCCATGCTCTGTCCTAGGTTAACGGGTTCTAAAGCTCTCCTTTAATTAATAGTTTCTTCGGGGCAACGAGCAACGACACGAATGGAACGCGGCGGCCAACATTTTAACCGCTGATTTATATAGACGAATAGGTATATACTTTTCTTGCTTACACATTGTGTTCCTGGAACGTGGACTTTCTTTCTGCGTTTCATCGGGTATTGTTCGGTTGGGTCATCGTGAATTGGAGAAATTACGTTTGTTACGAAAATTTCAATCAGAGGAACAATCTTATCAGGTTCTATCATATGAAATTATCATTTTTGTAATTTCTGCTGTCTTTTCACCTAACCTAACATCATTCTGTTTATGTGAAATATCAGCAATCCACTGGTTTTGCTGATAAATTAGAAATGTTGCGTAAATGTTCGAAATAATTTGTAGCCCGATGTATAATATCAGTTGATTAATCTTCATTTAACACTTGAAAGGCGGATGATTCGAACGATAACGCGGGAGGCTATGTTTGGGTCCGTTTGGACCCGTAATAAGTATTACGATTTGCATTGGCACAAGATTCTTATTGTACCTGCAATTTATTTTACCAATTTCTTAGATGTTTATAATAGTTTTCAACGTAAACTAAGTCATTTTTCGTGCGATTCTTTGACACGTATAGAAACTCGACTCGATTTCCCAATTTTTTGAATTATATTCGAAATCATTCGTGAAATTTCCAATTTTCCTGAACGAGATATATCGAGATGGAGTTTGATAGGTGGTAAGATGTTCATCAATGGAGTTGCATGTGAAGACGGTTCTCGATGGGACCAGAATTTTTTCTGCGTCTCCGTTATTTACATCTGCGTCGCGGAAGAAATCACATTGAATCATCGTCACGCTTGATCTCACCGAAATTTTTACATCTCTGTCCAGTGTCTGCCTACGTGCTTCACGCATGAACAATGAGCGCCGGTCATAAGCATGGACGTGCGTAGCCTTTCGAGCGTATAAATAAAACATCGACACGTTGCTCGTTTTTATCAAGGAAAGAAAAAAAGAAAAAAAAAAAGGATTTGCATTCCACCTGGTTATGTACACGCGTCTGAATAAAACTATCTTTGCCAGGGAAAAGTTATGGGCAATCTGCACGCCAATATGGCGACTGGTAACAGAACTTGTTCTTTACTATTCTTGATCACCGCAAATGGTTTGTTTTGTCAATGACTTAACAGTTTCTTTTCTTTAAACCAAATTTCGTCATTTTTTGCGATATCCAATAACTTGCAACGAGAGAAACTAAGCAGAAATAGTAATCCTCACGTGATCTTTAAGTGAATCGATTTTGAATTGTTCATTTGACGATCCTTGATCGATAAGATTGAATATGTGAACTATTTCTCATATTTTGACTAATCAAAGAGTTCCTTTTTCTTCTTTATCTTCTTCAATTTGGCCCAATTATTTTCACCTCTCTTATTTCAAGTTTTCACTTATTTCGCTATTAAAAATTCAAGACTCTGATTTGAATTACTCTGACTAAAATTTAAAAATCTAAGCTTTCTAACTGCTTACGAGATCACAATTCATTTGGTCCAATTTAAAAAAGGTTATTCTGTTTTAAATGGTGTCTGAATATCAATGGGAGTCACTGTAACACAGTTTCATGTGTTATACAATCTAATAAAACTCGTATAATTTCGAAACGAGCGTCAAGTGATTAAAAGGAGTTGACAAATTGAAAAGATCAGTTGAATAAAACGATTAAATCGTGGATTAAGAAGTTCGCGAGAATTTCGTATTACAGCGAATGCTTTGTGAGTGGAATGAATGAAACCATAAGTTAGATTAGCATGGAGAGTTATGCAGAGGCGAAAGGATCCCTGCTTATGGTCGCGTTTTCGTTTTCAAAATAGCGGTTTCCCTTTCAAATTACGTTTCTAATTGCAGCATTGCTCGCGTTACTTTCAAGACGGTGTGCGTGGCTAAGCGTAATGAAGGTTGAATTCTTTTCTAGAATCGGCCTCGCCGCTTCACTGAAATCGCTAATTATTCGCATACTCGTTATTTCGTTATGTTCTATTAGATCCATCATCAAGAATTTTGTCTCTCTTCGAACTCTTTAATTCTTCCACAAACTTCGACGTTCATTCCTTATCTTCGTCTCTTATTGCAACATTAATATAAAATATTCCCTTTTTACAGAAATTCGTATCTTAACACTCGGCTCATTCTATTTTATAGTGGCTCAGTTTTCGCTATCGCGCTTATTTTTACTGCTCGAAAAATTTTCAATGAAAATTCGCGAGAGAGCTTTACCATATCGTTCACTTTCTCTTATTATAGAGTAATTAAGACATGGGTCAAAAGTGACCCGGCATTGGCTGGTTAAGGGTTAATTAATTTATAAAAGTCGATTAATAGGCTTCCGGTCGGTAAAGTGTTAATACTTTTATTCACGATTTAACGTTGCATTTATTATTTCCTAGAACATAAACAAGAAATAGAGAACCACATTCACATTACAGATAAATATTCCCTTTCGTTAATTAGTAATGCACTAACCAGACTGCGAGGTAGAAAGGAAAAGTATTATAGATATAAATAATTCGAGATATCTGTGTGTTAGCTGTGTGTATAAATTTGTAGCCTTGATTACGAGGAGGAGATTAAAAAAGTAAATATACCAAATACATAATATTCTTTCCTTTCGTTGTCAAAAGAAAAAAGAAACAAAGAAATGGAAAGGTTTAATTTTAGAAATATTCGAAGACAGAAATATTTTATATTATAACAGGAAATACTACTTCCTGATATGAAATTACTACTTTCTGAAGAAAAATTCTTCCGTTAAATTTAATATTTCTCCTACAGGAAACTTTTTTCACGTATTATAGTGTGCTTCATTATCTCTGGCTATCAGGATGATAGTCATTAACGCGATAAACGTGATGAAAGGGATCAATTTGATATAAGAGGATATTCAACGCTTGAGTTAAATTGCTGTTTAGAAGAAAATAGTTGTCTATAGGTGAAGTTATTTTCTAGCTGTTCACTTAACTCGTATCGTAGATTATCCTATAGGATCTGTTGAAAATAGCTATCAATTGAGATTAACAGTTAGGAAGGTGTTTGTTAAGTACACAGAATGTTAACAGGACCACCGAATAGTCTACGATTGTAATTAAATCGAGAACATTGTATAAGGAGAGCGGCTGTAGTCAACCGATTCCTTTCTCTTCGAAACAAATTGTGAACTATGGCGTGTCGAAACGCGAGTGTATCGATAAAATTCAATAGCGAACTCGACCACCTACGAAAAGTATTCGAACTTTCAAGTTTCTACATTCCTCAGTTCTTAATCCTTTGAAATTAAAATTCTCAAATATTCACATATTCATATTTTCTAATTTTCTATGTTCAAATTTTCGAACACTTTACTTTTCAGATATACAAATATTCATATTTTCAAATTAATATTTGAATATGTATACTTTTGGATGTTCAAGTTTTTAAATTGTAGATTCGAAAAGTTGGAAATGTTCAAATACCCAAATTTACGAATATTTAAATATTTATATTTTTGAATGCTCAACCTTTCGAATATCCGAGTTTTCGAACATCTAAATTTCCAAATACCCAAATTTTCGAATATTCAAATGTCCAAATATTTAAATATTCATACTTTTATATAATTAATTATTCCTATTTTTGAGTGCTCTGTTTTCGAAATACCCGAGTTTCCGAATATTCAGATTTTCGAGCATGCAAATTTTCAAATATTCAAATTTCCAAATACTTAATTATTCACATTTTCAAATATATGAACATTCGTATTTTCAAGTTTACAGTATTTCGAATATTCGAATTTTCAAATACTCAAGTTTTCGAATATTCAAATTTTCAAAGTGGCAAGTTTTTAAACACATAAACATCGAAATATTCAAATATTCCAATACTTAACTTTTCAAATACTTAATTACAGAAATGTTTCCAAGTTTTGAATACTTCAAGTATTCCAATACTTCTGAATCGTCTCGAAAAAGAACACAGTTTAGAATTATCTATTCTATAATGAAAATGTTATCATTTAAGGAAGTAGAACTATTTCCAATATTTCTCAACCACTCTTATCTATTTCAAAAATGAAGATAAATTTCAAACTAGCCCCTTATACTAGAAAATCTATCACTTCCTTAATGACTCTAAATTACCATCAACGTTGCAAGGAAACGTAGAGTAGATTTATAACGGAATTCTTTCGACAGGTTATGTTTTGCATTCATCGTTGAATATTGTTCACGGTTCACAAGTACGATGAAGAATTAATAGTTTCTGGTTCGATTTTTATCAACGTAACAAATTCAATTCTATTTCTTTTACTTCCTCTTCGTCAAGGAAGTTAACGTACAAATCTGTATACTTTATTTATAAAGATTTCACACTTAGACACCTAATTAGTTACGTCAATTACACACATCCTGTTAGGTGATACGAAAAAAAAAAAAAACTGTGTACATTGCAACGATTTTTTTTCCACATTTTTCAATGTGGCATAACGCAATCAATTTGTTCTCCAACCAATCCTTGAATTTCACGTTAATTATCTCGGTACAGCTTTGCTGGAAATTCCAATTTATTCATCCTTGATACAATTTTAACATTTATCTTTCAACAGAGCAAACTTTAATGTTTTTCTCTATCTTTCGTAGAATAAATCTTAATGATTAATATTATCCTTAGAAATCCAACTTTCCAGTAGTTTGTCTATATCCAGGGTCGAAAGAATTGTCAAACAATTTATAATATTTATAATACTTAAAAATCCTACGAAAAATATATAGTAATTTTTTCTAACACAAGAGCCAGTATATTTTAAGATTTTCTACTATATTTCCAAAAATGATCGTAACTATTCAAAATATAAAATATTTGTTCCTGAAATTTGGGCTCAAGACTCTTCATATAATAATGAATTTACATTTAATTTATGAGATATGTTGCTCCAATTTTCCAACTATATTTTCTTCTTCGTTACTATGCAATTACTTGTGAAGAAATTATTCTATTTAATATTCAAGTAATTAAATCGTTTTAATGCAGTTCGTTTCACGTTTACGGTGTTTCTTTCCTCAGAAAAGAGTGTATATATACTTTCTCTGTACATTCTCATTTCTAGCGAATGGACGATTTATTAAACAGTTGGAAATACGATTCGTCCAGAGAATTCGAGCGTCCCGACGTCTCGAGTTGAGGGAAATATTCGAAAGAACATCCGATACGGAGGCAGAAACCGAGTAAGCTGGACCAGGCTGGATCGGTTTGATTAGAAAGTGGGACAGGTAGACTTGCAGTGCCGGTAGCTCGTTATACAGCCCCCAGGGGCCTTGCCAACCCACACTTCGCAAAGATCTCCCTTGCACTTCTCAAGAACACGCGTGGGTAACACGTATGAGTGCGTGCATATTCGCCAACAATATGGCGGCGATGTAATATGCAGAGTAAATATGCGAGTGTCATGTACCAGGTGGTTCTCGAAACATATGACACCACTTGCTTTCAGCTTTTGTTTCTCGTTAAACTGTGCAATATTTGACACTTGGAATTTCTATCGAGGAAAGGGGAAATATTTTATCTCTAGTGGAATTTAATTTGTTTGGACTTTGAATTTCTATAGGGGAAGGGGAAAAAGTGGATTTCTTTTCTACTTTGCTTGGATTTTTTATTTCTATGGGGGAAGAGGAAAAAGTGTATTTCTTTCCACTTTGCTTGGAATTTAATTTGTTTGGATTTTTAATCTCTATGGGGGACGGGAAAAAAGTGTATTTCTTTTCCACTTTGCTTGGAATTTAATTTCTTTGGACTTTGAATTTCTATGGGGGAAGGGGAAAAAGTGTATTTCTTTCCACTTTGCTTGGAATTTAATTTGTTTGGATTTTTAATCTCTATGGGGGACGGGAAAAAAGTGTATTTCTTTTCCACTTTGCTTGGAATTTAATTTGTTTGGACTTCGAATTTCTATGGGGGAAGGGGAAAAAGTGTATTTCTTTCCACTTTGCTTGGAATTTAATTTGTTTGGATTTTTAATCTCTATGGGGGACGGGAAAAAAGTGTATTTCTTTTCCACTTTGCTTGGAATTTAATTTGTTTGGACTTCGAATTTCTATGGGGGAAGGGGAAAAAGTGTATTTCTTTCCACTTTGCTTGGAATTTAATTTGTTTGGATTTTTAATCTCTATGGGGGACGGGAAAAAAGTGTATTTCTTTTCCACTTTGCTTGGAATTTAATTTGTTTGGACTTCGAATTTCTATGGGGGAAGGGGAAAAAGTGTATTTCTTTCCACTTTGCTTGGAATTTAATTTGTTTGGATTTTTAATCTCTATGGGGGACGGGAAAAAAGTGTATTTCTTTTCCACTTTGCTTGGAATTTAATTTGTTTGGACTTCGAATTTCTATGGGGGAAGGGGAAAAAGTGTATTTCTTTCCACTTTGCTTGGAATTTAATTTGTTTGGATTTTTAATCTCTATGGGGGACGGGAAAAAAGTGTATTTCTTTTCCACTTTGCTTGGAATTTAATTTGTTTGGACTTCGAATTTCTATGGGGGAAGGGGAAAAAGTGTATTTCTTTCCACTTTGCTTGGAATTTAATTTGTTTGGATTTTTAATCTCTATGGGGGACGGGAAAAGAGTGTATTTCTTTTCCACTTTGCTTGGAATTTAATTTGTTTGGACTTTGAATTTCTATAGGGGAAGGGGAAAAAGTGTATTTCTTTTCCACTTTGCTTGGATTTTTTATTTCTATGGGGTAGGGGGAAAAAGTGTATTTCTTTTCCACTTTGCTTGGAATTTAATTTGTTTGGACTTTGAATTTCTATAGGGGAAGGGGAAAAAAGTGTATTTCTTTCCACTTTGTTTGGATTTTTTGGGGAAAAAGTATATTTCGCTGTTACTAATAACAATCCGTCACCTAGTAAGCAAAAATGAATTGTGTTATGAATGACAAAACACTGCTTGCTAGAATAATAGAACGAACCAGATGTCATCGAGTCCATAGGCCTGTAGCAATTTATACCTAAGGCTCTGGAAAATAAACAGACGTTTTCCACAGGTTTCCCTTTTTTCTTAAGTGAGCAGCGGACTTTCTGCGCGCCCTTACGGGTTTTCACTCACTCGTTCTATAATATTCAAACAGTTAAGACGTCCTTCCACGCCGCTTAATAAAGTTCTATTAAAAGAATCACAGTCTTTACTTTTGTTTAACAACCCATTTCCAATATCTCGTTTCGCAGCTATTGTAAAAACGAACACCTTTCGAATATTCGTGCAAGTTGTTACATATATCGAATCGTATAAAGTGTCATATTTTATACGATTTAACGTCGAGTGCTTTAGTTGAGAAGGGGGACATTCCCGTTCGGTGTCTGTCGATAATATTTCTGAAGTCGATCACGTAACGAGTGTGAAATTGTTCGACTCGTGAAAGTCTAAATGCTCGGCAACTTCGTTGAAACGGAGAAGGGGGCCATCGAAACCTGTCCAAAGAGATCGCTGTTCGAAATGATAAATTCCATTGACTCATAAGCTCGACGTCGTTCTAATACTTCTTACACAGAAGATTGGAAATGTTTCAAATCGTATTCAAGGCGATTCAAACGTTAAAAACTTTAAATTTCCTCAACTCTTTGCCCTATAACAACGTACTAGACTCGTGACTTAGATTCTGGCTAAGATTTGACAAAAATAGTTGTAACAAAACGTTAAATTTAATCCTATTCTCTCTTTCAATTTACTAGACTGATTATTAGATTGGTACTTGTAATTAATCTACAGTACATCAGCGTGTTTTACGTAAAAATGGTATTAAAATGGCGAATAGCTGATGCTTAGATGTATAGTCAGCAAAAGAAATCTTGTGTAAGGAGAATCAGGATAACGGAAATTCACTCAGAAATAGGAGAAATTATCAAAAAAAAGTTGTTTTACTGTGAGAAGTGTAATTAAGCGGTTTTTCGGCAGAAAGAATCTAATAAATACCACAAAAAGGGGAAGATATTTGACAAATTTACAGAAAATTTTATAGAAACACCCAGCCTGTGCCAATACTGTTGTTCAGCACTTGTACATACCTTTTATCTACAATTACCAAATTCCTCATTTAGTAAATCATTTCTTTAACTAACCTGTTGACGTCACAATCTTTATAAATATCGATAAACGCTTCAGCTGAATGAAATCGAAAAGGATCACGCTTAAAGTCGTCTAACACGCACTAAGCAAGGTCGTTCTATCTGTCCTCTCTCTTTCTCTCTTTCTCTCAGTTAGTTTAGAGCGCACTTTCATTTCGAGGCGAGCCGTCGGTGTCGTTCGCGGCCGTTTATGGCTATTAAATTAAATTCCACGTCCGTCAGCCAGCTGCTAGCGCGGCTGGCCAAGCGGCAGAATGCAGAATGCGCGCGTACACGCCTGGATATTATTCAAGTTTTATCGGAATCGCGGCTAAACGACTGTCCAGCAACGAAAGAGAAATCCCCGCTGTCGGACGTGTGCACAGAGGTTCAACTTTGTTGTACAGAAATTATCCTGGCTTGGTAATTTACACTAAATTGTACAGTGAACTCCTGTACAACGCTGAGGATACGTTCCTTGTAATAGGAAATCGCGTTATTAGGGACATACAAGAATTGTCAATACTAAATTGCATAGAAATAATAGAAAAATCTCTTAAAGAACTGAAATTTTCGACCCTCAACGCCTGTTGGAAAAAGATATCGTTGTTACAGCAAATTCTTCAACTCTGTCAGAAACAGATGTAAATCGCGTAATAACTGTTGGAAAAATATTCGTGGAGAGGGTTTTGTTGATATGACAGAGACAGATATCACCGAATTAATTAATTACAATAAAGATATTGACGAAAGTGAATTAATTGAATTAGCAAATTGATCTTATTCTAGTAACGAGGAGGAAAACTTAGTCCAGACTTTAAATGCGCCAAAACTACCTTTAAGTTTTAGATAATGTAAATAAAGGGTTACAAATAGGCAAAAACGTTAGAAACACATTTTATAAAAATTGATCCGTCTACAGAGCGGTTTACGAAATTTAAAAGAAAATTTAGTGATTGTCTATCCCCATATTTGTTGATATTTGAAAAAAGAAATAAATAAGATATGTACGAAAAAATTTAAATGTTTCGTTTCATAGATAAAGAAGTAAAAAATATCAAGTAGTTTTGAATAACTTGTTTTAAGGAACGATAGTGATCTAGATGAAGAGTAAGATTTAAGTGAGTATTGTAACGATGAATAGACATGTTTTTAAGACATTGATATTAAAAGAAAAAATAGAATATGTACGAAAAAATTAAAATGTTTCGTTTCATAGATAAAGAAGTAAAATAGTAACTTAATTATACGTCCACACCATGAGAAAAAGTATTCCATACACACGGAGCATTTAAATTTAGAATACCTCGTAGTCAAAGAGTTAATAAAAATCAATAAAAATTACTCGAAAATAATAGTAAAAGTTTCTGCAATTTAAAAAAAAAAAAACATCTCAAATCTAGTAAATTTAGTGTTAATATAATACCCGAAATAATGAATGAAGTCTATCGAGTCGCAAAATTGATTGCTATTCATTATTACACGTTGAACGCAGTTCAATTGCCCATACATCGTACTATGTGCTTCTTGATAAAATAAAGTACATAAAAATCTGCAATCTAATCATAAATCAAACATAATAAGTTTGCGATCAAGAGGCCATAAATTTAACTGACTTTATATATCCAAGAAATCATGATCGTATGTTACGATCGTAACAGAAAAATCGATGCTGTGTATTTCCAAAGATATTGCAAAGGAAGTGCTGATATAAAAACCAATATAAATAAAACCAAATTAGAAGCCTTTATGTATTGTCAATCTGCAAAACACTTTCGTATTTTAGAAATGTACAGAGGTACATTTAATGTAATTTTTTCCAATGATACGTGAATAAGAGTACGTTGCTACTAATTTTCGTATTTTTTAGAAGATTTTATAGTATACCAGCAATTTCCCCCGAATTCCTTCAAGTATGATGTATACACAGAGGAACTGAATGGTTTGAAGTGTAAAAGTTTGAGCAGTGAAAGCTTCGAATCTGTTATTCATGATGAATAGGAAGTATTGGGATATACAGGTGCGTTCGAAAGGTGAAAGGCGGAAAAAGGAATCTTTAGTTGGATAGTATTTTCTTTTTTTCCTCTTTACTTTTAAAGTTTCGATTTTTATAGGTGTGTCGCAGATTGTGACGCCTAATTGATAAGTATTTGGCGTAATTAAACACAATCTTCCTAGTCAATTGCTCTTCGTTAAGATTCTACAGGCTTATTAAGTCCTCTTGCAGTATACTCGTCATTTAAGATGGTTACTTTCATTTCATTGAAATTTTCAAGTCCAATCTGTTATTGTTTAAATAAACCTGTACTTCCATTTATTAATATCAGAACATTTACAGACTGTGAAATGAATTTAAATGATCATTATAAAATTATGAATATTTTAAAACAAATTATTCAATATGGAATCTGGAGATAATCTAATTTTGTTTAAGTTGGCTCAAAAAGCTTTCTGTTTTTTTGTATCCCAGACACATTTGTCGCTGTATGCAAGCGAACAAGATTTCACTGAACATGAAGTTGAATAATGTTGTACAACTCTACCATTTTGTACTTTTACATAATCAAAAAAAAATATAAAAATAGAGTTAAGATACTGCTTAACGACTCTTATAAAAATCTTGAACTTTTACTAAATATTTATAGGCGAAAAAAAATGTTTTTAGCCTTCCAAGATTGTATATCCCCTTAAACGCAACGATTTTTGCCATTTTATCCATTTCAAAGCAGACAGCGAGACAGTTTTGTTTTTAATAAAGATATCTGTTTTATTTTGAATAGTAGAATTTCTCTCAACCTGTTTGTAGCATAATCTATGGCCTACACCGTATATAAATGTTGCAACCGATTTATTTACTCGACCCTGTGCATTCCTGGCTAACACAAACGTGTCAATGTTTCCCTGAGAAACGAAGAAGAGCCTCCATTATAAATAACGTGATATAATCATACGAAATAGACCATCTAGGTTATAACTGTTAATCCTAACGTTCTAACCAGCTGTTCGGTACCAAAGACAATCTTTAATTACACGAAGAAGCGCAATATTTTAATTGCAAACAAGAAACACCTCATCGTTCAGTTCTCACTCCATTCACATTTGCCATAAGTACAACCAACAACTCATGAAATCCCCATTCACACTTCCATACTAACGTTCCCACGTCTCGTACACTCTAATCACACTAAAAACCACTTCTCCATCATCTTCATCGAGGACCATTGCAGTCTGGCACGTTGTAAAAGTCCCTTGGAATCTCTTCCTTGGCAAGTTCCTAGTCGACAAAAAGAAAAAAACAAAAAGAAGACACGTTCCAATAATCCTGTCTTCGTTATGTTTCTTTTCTGTTCTTTTGAAGTTTATCGTAAATCTGTAATCCGTCAGTTGTCTCGAATATTAAGAGATCAACGTTCCTTAGAGGTGTACCGCAAAGTGAACGACACACGATTTACATGAAAGATGTTTTTGTGATCGAATGTATCATCGGTACCGGACACACCAGTGGTAGCCTTGAAAATTGCCATTTCACGGTCGAGGTAACACGAGACAAACGGTCGATTCCTAATCGAGAAATTACCTTTCTTGCACGAAGATGATTGCGCGGCTGGGCACCGTTCGTCACACCGCTACGTTCGATCGTTTCTTCGTAGAAACGCTTCCGCGTTTGTTAATGCCTTCGATGCAACATTCCGCCGTCGATAAATAGCGTAAGAGCGAGATTTGCATGGAAAAATGTCGTGGAAATGCCATTGAAAGGTCGTGCACGGGCGGGTGTATGTTTCTGTGTGTTTGTTGAAAAATTATGTGCTTGCGGATGCATTTTATTTGTCAGCAAAGAGGATTATTACACGTAATAAGAGGAGGACTTCCTTTTATTTACAATATTCTTTCTTTTCTACTGGCAGACTTTATTTCTTCTTTATTTCTTTATTACTTTCCGACACTTCTAATAATTACACAAGACACCTCTACCTTCTATTTAATCAGCAAGATTGCACATTTGATAAAATAGATTTGAAATCTAGAAAAATCTTCAGGTGTTAGAGTTTTTATTAAAGCTCGTGTATTTATTTTCCAAGCAAAAGAATCTTAATTTTTTTCATATATTTATCATTTATTAGATAAGGATTGGCTAGTAATAACGTGAACACCCTGTATATCAGGTTTGATATACCGAGACTGTACGTGTTTGTAACTTAAGGTGAAGGAAAAATGTGTGATACAACGTGATGTAGGTAATTGCTGTTGGAAATTAACTGATATTGAGTTCATATCGAAAAGTCATAAAGAATTATCATTTTTTCTTTGTTTTTTTTTTTAACACCTTGTATTGTGGAATTATATGTGTTGTGTAGTACTGCTTGAACAGATTGATTGAAAGGTTATGTGAAGATTGGTCTAGCTTATGTAACGAAAGGAGCATTATGTGGTTACCAGAGGATTTCAATTGTAGTCTATTTGAATTGACGTATATTGTATGTACATATTTGCATTGGAATAATTAAAATGTTCGATGCTTTTCGGAATAAATCGACTGCTAATTGTTCTAAATGGAAAAGAGTGATTTCTGGTGATGTTACGTATTACCAGATTATGTGTTTGACAATGTTTGTACAAGTTGAGGCTGTGTGCAGAATCTGTTTATATCTAGTTCACGAGAATTGAATTTTGTTACGTAATGTTGAAGCTCTTCAAATATTTGCTTATGCAAGTTGGAATTTTTTAAATTATTAAAGTTCTTAAAATATTTCCTCGTACAAGTTGAAATTCTGATATTATTGAAATTCTTAAAACACTTCTCTGTACAATTTGGAATTTTTCAATTATTAAACTTCTTAAATTATTTCCTTGTACAAGTTGAAATTCTGAAAACACTTCTCTGTACAATTTGGAATTTTTTTAATTATTAAAATTCCTAAAATCTTTCCTCGTACAGGTTGAAATTCTGAAATTATTGAAATTCTCAAAGCATCTCTGTATAGAATTCAGAATTCAATTATGGAATTTCTTAAACGTTTCTCTATACAATTTGGAACTTTTAAATAATTAAAATTCCTCAAATATTCCTACCGGAGCGGAAGAGAACGAAGAAAATTTTTGTCTCGAGAAGGTTTTCGAAATTCCAGTGTCTTTAAAATCCAAGAAAGGTTAATAAATCTAACAATTCACCATCGGAATAAAGAAAAAGAAACAGAAGCTCAATTTGTTCACACAGTTCTCCAAAATATTCTTACAAAGTTCCAACGAAAAGATTCCAAAGAATAAACCGAAAAAGAAGAGGAAAGGATTGTAAGGATTATTCGAAATATGCAACAAGATGTAAATTACTTCACTCCAGCAAAATAACCAGCAATCTTCCGTGACTACGATCGCGATTAGCAGTCCAATTGCACGGCCCGTAAAGTCTTGTGGTGCACCGTTCTCCGCTTCCGTTTCGACGAGCAGTTCCGTTTGGCTCGTCAGGAACAGGCGGCTAATAATTTACCGCTAAACTGTCGACGATAGAAGTTCGTTGACGTACGAGAAGCAGCTCGTTACACGCCGCTTCGTAATCAATCCGTAAGAGCTCGCGCTGCCATTTCTAATTAACTCCTTTTCCCGCGTACAGTTCATCCTCGTCGTTTCTTGAACGAACTTTGCATTACATAATCCTCTATCCATCATTCGTTGGTGTTAGTGTGCGCGATAATGCAAACAATTATGCGCTAATACCGCGAAAAATGTTCAGTAATTATGAAGAGTCAGAAAATAGATCGTCACGGTTAATCTAGGGATTTTTATGAAAGCAAAATACAATAATTACTCTCTCGATGATAAAAAGTTTGTTTTCAAACGATGGATATTATTCAACTAACTAATTTTCTTATCTACATTTCGAAACGTTCGATACAATTTGTTAAGAAAAAACGACATTACTTTATGGTACCCTGTAACCAGTGTAAACGAAAAATAAGCGATAAGATAATTAAAAAGGATCGATCGATTGTCAATTTGGAAGTTATCGCGAGAACATTCGCAGTTTGTAACTATTTAGAAGTTGAGAGTGATTTTTTTTTTTTTTTTTTTTTAAACAAATATTCTTCTTCTTCGCCTGTGACAACCCATAATATATTAACCCCTTGCCCTATAACAACGAGAAAAACAATTATATTAGTAATAAACATCAATTTTAATTCTAACTTCTTTTATAATTTATAACACAGAGGATAGCCAATTGTGATTAAACTGTAATAAATTAGCGTTTTTTGGGTAAAATGGTACCAAAACAGTAAATAGCTGATGCTTAAATGTATAATCCAGCAAAAGAATTCATAGGTCAAGGGGTTAATTACATTTTGAAAGAAAAATTGAGAGATCGTGATGTGATCTTGAGATACACTGAAATAATATTCACTTAGAACCACGTCACTGTATATACAAAAACATGTGGTATCTTTTTCTGAGTCAGTCAGGATTGGGGAGCACATGGTGACGAAACGAAAGATACCTGCTTGGGTCATTCCGAAAATAACTGTTGGATGTTGGGATGCGATGGCATCAGGTACAGATTTTTACGGTCCCTGGAACTGACCTTTCCCTCAGCTAGACCAAAACCGGACACTAATCAACACACACGAGGGTATTTTAAACAAGAACGTCACGATTTCGCTCCATTCAGAATGTGAAAGAAAATGAAAGGGGGAAAAAATGGAAAATAAATACAGAAAATAAAAAAAAATCACGACAAAATTTTAAACTTCAATGGTTTTATAAAATAAACGAAATGGATATTATTCTCCCTGCATGGAAATTAAACATAAACATTAAACAACAAGCATCTATTTTTTTTATTTATTGCTTTATTTTTTGGAGAATTTTAATATTGAAAGATTTAGGAATTTAGGTTTTTTATTTGTCAATAAAAAGTTAAAATGGTTTTTCATTCTAGTATGTTTAATTTATGCTTCTTTACCTCCTTTTTTATCTATAGTTTTAAAATGAATTTTAAATTATTTCTTTTTTAGAACATTATATAAATTTTTATGTAATTTTATTTATTATAATATTATCATCGGTAACAGTTATATGAAATGATTTTTAATTTATTTATATTTATTAGAAGTAATTATACTAGTTCTAAAAAAATCTTTTTATAAGAGATTCTTATTAAAATCTTACATTGCATTATTTATTATTTTAACATCTTCTTTTAGGGTGTTTATTAATTAACATTTTTATTTCATAATAATCATATATTTTACAATTTGCATATATCCTGTGGAATTTACGTTATCTATCATGAATCTGCAAATGTTTATAATATATATTTTCTGTAGATCTATGTTATTTCTCATCTTTACGTTTATCGTTTCATTTCCCGCGATTTATCAGATATTCTCGCGCATTTAACTGTTTCTATCTTTGATTCATGCGTAACAGTACCTCGTCACATTTTCCTCGAGCACAGTTGGCAAGAACCGTGACTGCTAAATGCCTTTTTCTTCGTGGCCTTGAATCTACGAGTCTTCGTTACAAAGAGGGTAGAAAAATATGGTATTTCGTTGTGGAAGGTGAAAGCGACCTTGAAACAATCGCTACGCCTTCATTCACTAATGAAATCTGTTTCTATCGAACGAAAACCTCTCTAAAAACCTATTCTCTATCGAAGATTCCATGTAAACTATTATAAAAATCGCGTTGCGTTTCATCTCAAGAAGCTTAATTAATTTATTAAAAAATCACTATTCTAAATTAAATATGTTAGATCGATAAATGGAGTTTCTTCTAACTTAATAAGAACTTCCGGTCTGGGAGTGCAGAAAGAAATTATTAGAATTCTTCTTTAATCTAGCAGTTCGTTATTACTTTTCTCGTTTTTCCCTCGAATGCTTTGAATTTCATCTTCTTATCCTATAATTGTCAATATTTTCGAATAGAATGATTCCTAATTCCTAGGAATACACAGTCACATGTGAATGATATCATAGACAATTTTCTGTCCATTTAATTTCAATAAATTATACGTCATTTTATACGTAACATACATATTCTTCTCAAACAGTGATTCTTTTTTCTTATACAAATACCTTTTCAGACCTTCCTTGAAGGTATTTCTTTTTGTTTTTTTTTTTTTAGATAACTAGCAATTGAACACTTGCAAGGAAATGTCATGGAGTAATGTATGATTATTCCGTATGGTATTCTAGGTCCACATACACAGCCCACGACTGGATTCCATATGTCGGTATGTGCTTCACGACTGATTCACGTGAAAACAATTTGTCTTCCTATTGGCCATTCATATCTGAGATCTAGCTTCATTCTTTCACCTCTCTTAACACATGAATTTTCCATTATAACTGCATGCACACCGGTATACTTGGCACAATTCCATCATAGTGCACTGCCTCGATCTACGATAATTAACATCTCCGAGTAATATAAATCCTTGTGGATCTAGCTCACCTTACGAGACTTCCTTCGATCGAATGAAATATTCAAAAGATTGCAGACTATTTCTATCTGATATTAGACTGATAGAAAAGTAAAGGAAAAACGAAAGAAGCGCGATCACGCTGTTTGACATTCTTCGGCCGAATTTTTGCAAAGCTTCGTGACACTCAAACGATTAACACATTAACCCTTTGACTGCCATGCCGAAATCACATGTTTCGCTCATGACGCCACGGTAGTATTTTTACTATTCAAAGCATATAATGGCTTTTAAATTTTTTATTGATGTTCTAATAAAAATTTTTAATTGTTCAATGGGGCACTTTTTATTTCAAAGTATCTTATATTTATCGCTTATATTCAAAATGCATTAACTGTTAATTTTCATTCAATTTTTACAATTGTAAAAAGTTCAAGCGTTCCGGTCACCAATGACCACCATGGCGTCACAGGAGAAACCATGGCCGGTCATATATGACCAACGTGGCAGTCAAAGTGTTAAGGACCACTCACGAGTTTTCTCGTCTTCTCTACACGCTGTCTTTAGATGTCACCTATTTTGATACATTGTATCATACTTTGCGTATTTATCATACTTAAAAAAAGTACTAGAAACTTCGGTGAAACTTATTTTTAAATAAAATCTTATAATAATTATTATAAGACAATTTGTTTTTTAACAATACCTAAAGTGCATCCTATTTTTCAATTTCTAAAAATTTCGTAGAAATTAATTTTTTAACCGTTTGACTGCTACGCGCTACGAGTTTCAGTGTGTTTTTGGTTTTTATGTTTATTTCTTCTTATTCACAATCACAATGAACATTTTTTCTTTATAATACAAAAGGAATGATTAAAATTGATTGATATTTGTCTAAATGAGAGTGTTTTATTTGACAACATTATTGTTTTTCCTTTAAAGAAATATGTACCGCGATTTTCGTGCATTCTTGCAAAAATTGCTTAGCACTAAAACGGTTAAGTAAAAAAAGTTATTATAATTATTAAAAAAAAAAAAAAACAGAATTTTTTCCAATAATACCTAGAATGAATCTTATTATACAATTTATGAAAGTTTCACAAAAATTGCTTCATAAATAACAAAGTTATGATGATGTCTTACAGATTTCTTTGCGGTCCTTATTCCAAGTGTTCGAATAGATCGAGAGTCGGTCGCGACACAGGAGAGTTTAGAAACCGTTCTAAGGGGACTGGAGGTTGCGCTTTAGGTTTCCGCTTCAGGCGATTTCGCAATTTTCAAGGCCGTCCGTGAGCGTGCAATCCAGCACAGCTCGATTGCAGGCGTTATGCCGTGTGCATATTCTGCGAATTGCTTGGAGAACGCCGGACTGTTTCTTAAGTGGATTACACTTTGAATTCGATTCTCGTTACCATCGTTCATCGTCTTCAATCAAAATTCTGCGTCTCGAATCACTAATTTTTCGACTAGTTTTTCCTGTTGTTGGAGATTCATTTGTAAACCTGAATTGAGAACCAGAATTCTGATGATGATGGTTATAATAAGAGTAACAAAGTCACGTATTTATTTTTCAATTCGATCTTCCAGTTATTGGAAATGTGATTTCTGAACTGTAATTAACAGTTTGATTATTATAGCCGCCATTATTATGCAAAAATTCACATTTTACACAAATTTGCAACCTTGTGTAGACTAAATAGCACGCTTGAAAACAAAAAATTGAACAAATAAAAGGAGAAATAGAATAAATACTTGCATCGAAACCTTTAAAATATCATGTACGAAGTTGAAGTGAAATAAAATTATCATTGCTTGTTAAATAATACTGAGAGTGTTGCATTGGAAGCGTGACAAACCTTCAATCTGCCGAATTATCGTTATAAAATTAGTTAGTCATATTTGACCATCAGGGTCAAGGTACTGTATCTATAACCCCCATAGAGAAACCGAGAGCTAGCATTAGTTTATGACCAGACTAGCTGTGGATCTTCCAGATCCCAAAAATGTAATTTTAAAAACAATTCCTTCTCTTGGAAGGACTGTTAACCTACTCCAAACCTCAGATTCACACCACACACCATAACCTAACCTGTAAAGACTGAAACACGAGGCCTCCAGGGATTAATACAAGTATTTTTTCAGCAAAGACGTTCGTCAGAGTGAGGTACCGTATCTATAATCCCCATAGAAAGACCGAGAGCGAAACTAGTTTATTATTAAGCAAGCCTGAGGTTCTTCTGGATCCCAAAAACATGTAATTTTCAATAATAATCCCTTCCCTTAGAAGGACCCCACTTTCAAAACTCAGACTCAACCCACACACAGCAAGCTAACCAATAGCAAAGGGAACCTAGGCTCTAAAAGCTAAAATTCACAGCTTCCAAAGACATTGCTACCAGTATTTTCACAAAAGACGTTCGTTAGAATTGCGCATCATTTTAGTCAAGTATCTTAGTCTAGCCAATCTTCGTTAGCAAATGAATAGTTTCATACAACTTGAACAAGTTTCAATTTTGTTCACCAAGTGAAGTATATCATGAAATATATCATGTAACAGTTGAGCAATTAAGTAGAAAAATTACATGATCCGAGTAAAGTGTATGATGCATCCTTCCATAAAATATTATAGCTCTATCTTCGAAATGAACGATCGAGTCCATCGAACTCGAAACTGCCTTTATGGGAGAAGATCAGGCGAGATGTTTTCGCCTGGCGAGGTCTGCTTTTCTCAGCGTTGCATATGGACACGCGATACCAGGCGGAACGCGAGAACAGGAACAGGAATAACGTATAGACAGAGTATCATAGTGCTCGACTAGCCCAGTATGGCCAGGATCGCAAGCGGCGGATTTCTAAGCGCGTATGCACGCGAGCTGTACGCGTTTCAGCATACAGAGAGGCCTGGGACCAAACGACACTTTCACTTGGTCGCTGCCAATGTCCGATCGACTCTAGGCATGCGGTCCAACAGCCGAGCTAGCGTTACAGTTTCGTTCCACTGGCCAGGGAATCCAGTCTCCTCGACTGACAATCCGATCTCCACGACGATCGGACAATGGTGGCCCTTGTCTAGTCAGGAGAAAGAGCAGAGATCATGAGAGAGGGTAAAAACTATCGAACATGAAGGACCACCGTCAACGATACTTTCTATTAGGCGTATATTAATTGACAATCCATTTTTTTGGTATTTTTAGGTGTACAAAAGAGTTCGTTGGTTCTTTGGTAAAATTCAAGGTTCGTTTTAAGAAAAGAATGTTGAAGTAAGGTTAATCCTTGGAATATTCTCTGGCTTACGTTAGGTGTAAAAATCCACTTTATTTTGTCAAATTAAGGTGTTTTTTTTTAGTTTATTTTTTTAATTTTTAATAAATATAGATAAATTGTCATTAATATTTAAACTACTAAAATTATAGATAACTTATAGATACACCTAATATAAAATTGTTGAACTTTCAAAGTTTGCAAATACTGTAAAAGAATGATTTTTAATTGAAAAAAAGTGTTTTGCTTTTTTCGAATAATAGCCAGAGGGTACACAGATATATTAAAGGAAATTGAGTACCTGATGTTACTTTTTCTCTTTTATATTGCAACAATAAGGGGGGAAAGTAGCTTTTTATTTTTAACTGCAATTTATGGTTTCGATGGTTTTGTTTAATTGTGTTACGTAGCGTGTTGGAAAGTAGCCTGTATGTTTTGCTGGATCCTGCGACTTCCGTTTCTGATGCTTTTTGCAATAGTAAAGGGATTCTTTTGTAATTCAATTTTCGAAATTTTCGTATGACAATGATAAAGGTAGATTTTATCAATTTTTAGAGTTTACGTACTTCACGTTCGAACTCCGAATTTTTACGTCTTTTGCGTAAAAATGTTAAAGATAGATTTGTCGATTCTTTAAATTTATATAATCGACGATTTAAATTGGAATTTTTGCATTTTTTTGCAAGAATATTCAAGATAACTTCGCCAATTTTTTAAATTTATATATTGGACGTTTCAAATTGGAATTTTTGCATTTTTTGCAAGAGTGTTAAAGGCAAAATTTGTCAAATTCCTAAATTTATATAGTGGACGTTTCAAATTAGAATTTTTGGATGTTTTTTGCAAGAATATTAAAGACAGTTTCACCAATTTTTTAAATTTATATATTGGACATTTCAAATTGGAATTTTTGCATTTTTTGCAAGAGTGTTAAAGGCAAAATTTGTCAAATTCCTAAATTTATATAGTGGACGTTTCAAATTAGAATTTTTGGATGTTTTTTGCAAGAATATTAAAGACAGTTTCACCAATTTTTTAAATTTATATATTGGACATTTCAAATTGGAATTTTTGCATTTTTTGCAAGAGTGTTAAAGGCAAAATTTGTCAAATTCCTAAATTTATATAGTGGACGTTTCAAATTAGAATTTTTGGATGTTTTTTGCAAGAATATTAAAGACAGTTTCACCAATTTTTTAAATTTATATATTGGACGTTTCAAATTGGAATTTTTGCATTTTTTGCAAGAGTGTTAAAGGCAAAATTTGTCAAATTCCTAAATTTATATAGTGGACGTTTCAAATTAGAATTTTTGGATGTTTTTTGCAAGAATATTAAAGACAGTTTCACCAATTTTTTAAATTTATATATTGGACATTTCAAATTGGAATTTTTGCATTTTTTGCAAGAGTGTTAAAGGCAAAATTTGTCAATCTCCTAAATTTATATAGTGGACGTTTCAAATTGGAATTTTTGAATTGCTTTTTGCAAGAATATTAAAGACAGTTTCACCAATTTTTTAATTTCATATACTGTGCGTTTTAAATTGCAATTTTTGCATTTTTTAATAGGAATCTTAAAGACAATTTCGCCTTCTTTTTAAATATATACAATTGATGCTTTGATATTTGATGCTTTAATATTCACGACATGTTCTTGCGTAAGTTGAGTATTATGGTTGAGAATAAACGAAGAAGTATCACTTTTTTCTTCATTTTTCCTTTCTTTTTTTTTTTTTTTTTTTTTTGGGAGAAATTCCTACTAAAGTATGTGGAACATTTTAAACGACAAACGCGAAAGGTGCACGCGAAAGACAAGAGTGGGTTATACAATCGAAATAACTAGGTGCGTCGTGCACGTTTGTTGAACTTCCGTCATCGACACGCGACCTATTCGAGAAATAAGAACATGCGGGCAATTACAGTTACACGGATAAGAAAAATATTTCGAAAGTAGGAAGAACAACGGTGTCCAGTTCCTCGTGCAACCAGAGATACAATAATTTCATTAAGTTGCGTTCGAAATGAAACAATACGCGTAAAATTAATTATTTTCGACAAAGATAAATCCAATAAATATTCAAAAATAAAAAATTAACGACATCGTATATAACTAACAATATTACAACATTGATATATACTCGTAAAATATAACTGAAATGATCAAGCTTGTTCATCAACGTTTCGTAAATTCACGATTAATTAACTTATCAAACATGAATCAAATTCAACGATAATGAGCTATCTATACAAATGCTGAAAAGTGATTCACGCGTGTAAATGACGAGACAACAGAATTGAACACACGATAACATTTATCGTTTCAATATTCTCTGATAAAAGCTAAGGTAGACTAAGTATTGTTTTCCTTTTTCTACGTATTTCGAAAACACCGTAAAAATCGACACAACCTTTTTCTAATGACGAGAAAAAAAAAAAAAAGGGAATAAGACTTTATACGGTAAGTAGAAAAATTCTCGACAATTATCGCGTGCACAGGGAAAAACAGGAATTCGAATGCACTTTCGAGCCAGCTGCCGATTGCCAGGAATTCGGAATGACTTATGCACAGAGAAAGCTCGGCTCAACCTTTAATGGAATTTCAACCGCATCGTCAAGGACGATTCCATCGATGTAACCGCGACAATTTCAATCGTGGAAAGGTTAATTTAATTAATTCGTTCGGCTATGTTCTGTATTGTTCAGTCGTATAAACGTTGTAGACATTTGATATTGAAATTGTAATTTTGGCGAGAACTAAATTATATTCGTCAATTTGAATATGTTTAGAGGTTAAGAGGAAATGAAACAAGCAAATAAAAATGATAAATAATTTCAGTTGGATTCATAACTTCCTGAGAGCTAACTCGTAAGCAGTGCAGTAACACACACTGGTGCACGCTTTGCAAAAAGATCGCCACAGTTAACTGGTTAAGGGTGTTGGAAATGCTTTTGATCGTGCAATGGACCATTCGATAAATAATTAATAAAGGAACAGTAAATTTAAAAGCCTGGTGTATTCATAAATGAGCACGTAACAGACAGCTTGACCAATATTTTCTACGATTATTTCCATTGTGTTTAATGAAAGAAACCAAAAAACCAAAAAAAAAAGGAAAAGAAAATCGATGTTAATTTTCCTCATATGTTATTACCAAGACAACGTCGTTCTCATTAGAAACTTTCAAAGAAACATCATGGCGAAATTGATGCCAGAACTAGGATACGGGCAAGAAATCGACGATTAATCGGCGACAGGTGGATATCGTGAAGAAAGTTCGACATCCTTCTGGTGTTGTTTTCATGACATCATCGAGGTTATTTTCTTCTAACTATCTGTACGAAACGATTCGTGTAATCCGGTTAAATTCACCGATTACTCCAGACAATCAACAACATTCTCGATCGTTAGACGAGCAAACAGGTAATATTAAAGTGAAGGAAGGAAGAGAAAGGTTGAAGTCATCCAGTGATTAGTATAATTAGTCTGGACAGTTATAGCTGGTGTTGTACTTATCAGATACTAATTAATCAGACGTAATTTACAGCGGGATTCTCTGTTCACTTTTCCTTAATGGTTCGCATTAAATGCTCGCTAAGTGGCTTTTCCATTGTTCGATTATGTACGATGATTGTTCTATTAACACGAATTGCTTGATTATCCTCTGTGTTCTTTGAAAAATTGCGAAGTTGAACGATCGAAGAATTCATTGTTAATTTTGATGATTTAATTGGACTTTGAAAATACAATAAAAATCGTGATATTTATCGGTAAATGGTACTAAAGAAATTGAAATTGCGAAGAATTCATTGTTAATTTGGACGATTTAATTGGACTTTGAAAATACAATAAAAATCGTGATATTTATCGGTAAATGATACTAAAGAACACTTTTCAATATTTGGAAATAACATTTATATTCATCGAAGAGATTTATGTTCATTTCTTTCTATCTAATTCATTTATTTATTTATTTATTATTAGTATACGAGTTTTAACCCTTTGGTAAATAAAAGTAAAAAAGAACAACAAACTACAAATGATGTAAAATTTATAAATATACAAAAGAATTTAAAAATAAAGATGATCTAACCATTTCTCTTCATTTATATTGCTATAAGAAATGTAATTATTTCGCATGTACGAAATAGAAACATTTGCAAAGGGAATAAAAGAAAAAAGCATCCTGTCCTTTTCTATATCGTGAAAAGTTCAATGTACACGTAATAAAGACGTTAAATAAATAAATAAATAAAAGAGAAAGAACAGGAAAGGAATATAAATTTCACACTGGCGTTTTAGGCACGCTCGAATTACAAGCAGCCCTCGTTTCTCCGCTTCTTGCGCCAATCGATCTTCCAGCTGGAAACGAGTACTTTGAAGAGAACGCCACCACGTGACCGGAAACCCTTAACTATGTCATTAACAATCGTGTTTCTTTCGAAAGCAAGTGTAAATGTGGCTGAATCAACGCTTTTTTCTTGTTTTTTCTCTCTTAACGGTAATATCAAGGACGTTTCCCTCTATTCTTCTTCGTCCACCATCTTCATCTTCGTTACACCGATATCTTCAAGCCGCTATTACCGTTTCCATGGAATCTGGAACGCGATGGAAGGCAGGAAGAGGTTTGATGCAACCGTAATCAACCGACAACGCAACCGATCTAACTGTCTCTGTCTAATGGAACCGTTTGAGGACGACGATTGTCTGTCGTGCTATAGTTATCAGAGGTTATGGCTGTGGAATGGGATCCTTGAGCCTTTCACAACCTGTTCTTGTTGCTCCGCGTAATAGAGGCAGGCTGCTGAGGGTGTGCAAAATATATAGAAAAATATCCAAAAAATAAAGGGATACGATTCAACTTTTTAGATGATGAATGAAGTTTTTCTTTTTTTTTAAGATACGTGTCTTCAAATTTTAAGTTCTCACTAACTGTACAACACGTAATCCTTAGCCATCGAAGATATCTTGAAAGGGGACCCGATTTATGGCAAATTTTCCATAAATGACACTCTCGTGTAAAAATACACGGCACAGAATGCAATTAAACGAACGTTTCCCCGGGTGAATATTACGGCCAAGAGGATCGATCACAGTTTGGCTTTGTGACTGAGGGGATTTCTAGACGGGAGAAAAACCTGTTGCGCCCCATGGATGGATAGAAGAAATCCTTCTGTCGCTTGATTACTCACTTAGCAGCTTTCATTTGAGTTTCTATGAACGCAGACGGTGACTTTCGAGTGCAACTCGACGCTTTTCAACGGATGTCTCGCCTATCGGATATAGTAATTGTCGTCCTGTTTTGTAGTTCGCGGCGAGTCTGTTTCTTAGAGTGTTTCGTTTTCCTTTTGTATCGTTCGATTGTTTTCTTTCTGGATAATACCACGTTTTATTCGATTTGCAGTGTTTGTGAGGAAAGTGAGATTGGTAGAGCAATGGAATGATGGTTTTTCAATTTTTTTTTTTTTTGTTGAATATGGACATTCTGCATTTTAGATGTTAGATTTGAAAGTATGAAATCTCTTTTGTAGAAGAAGGTTTAGATTTTCTTTATCAAATTTGAATACTGTGTATTTTAGAGGTTAGGTTCGAAGGTATGGAAACACATTTATAAATGGAGATATCAATTTTCTTCGTCAAATTTGGGTGCTGTGTATTTTAGAGGTTAGGTTCGAAAATATATAATTTCTGTTACAAAAGAAAGTTCAAATTTGAATCTTGTGGGATTTAGAGTTTAGATTTGAAGGTGCAAAGTTTTTATTACAGATAAAGGTGTAAATATTCTTTGTGAAATTTGGATGCTGTGTATTTTAGAGGTTAGGTTAGATCTGAGTAATCTCTTCCATTTTCATATCATCAAAAAATCATGTGAAAAATCAAATTCATTAAAACAACAACAAAAAAAAAAAAGTACATTTTGCAAATAAATTGATATATAAATGATAAAATCTAATTTTCGTTTTCTCAGCAAATAAATAATCGTAAATTTTTCACAAATTACATTTCTAATCGTCGAGTTAATTCAAATGAATAGATAGCAATGTGAAACTTTTCTTTTTCATGTCTTTCGAAATAATTTGCAAAATTTTTCATTTTCTTCTGTTTCCATTGGGTATTTCCTATTTTATAAAATACCTGATTTAAGTGTTAGGTAAATTAGCAATAGATTTTAGTACGAATTCTAATTGGGACAGAATAATTAATTAATAGCCTCGATGTGTCGAATCCGTAGAGTCTTTAGCTTACATAAAAGGTACCAAAGGTGTCCGAGTATTCGTGGAACGCGCGTTCTCAATTCGACTTGTCCCGATTTCCGCGGATTTCATTCCAGCTGCGAGCCTTTTCTCCGTCGATGGCTCGATTACTTGTCGTACTGATGAAAAACTATTCAAACACATTTCATTTCATTCTACAGTAAACTTGCAATATTTATAAACAATTTTAAATCATACAAATATTATATTTTAACACGTAAAATAACACGATGTTACTTTCTGGCATATCATTCGAATAAAGTGATAAAGAATGTTACGTTACGATTCTGTACTTTTTTTTTAAATTAACAATGTTACATTGCATGGTGGTAAATGTTAACTTGAAAATCATACTTGATAAAATGTAATTCATGGCGTGATTACGAGAAATGCAGATATAAAAGGAAGAAAGTTTCACACCATATTATTATCGTATTATAAACATATAATACATGTGTAATCATTTATAAAAAGGCAAGATCAACGTGTACCTCAGCACGTGTATATTTAATGAGTATCTGAGTAAGAGTCTCCCAAAAGCAGCAAGATAGACGAGAAAAATAACATTGTTCTATGTAATTTAGCATCTGAAGAATGTATTATGGAACTCCTTTTAATGTTAAATTGAAATCAAATCGTATATCTTCTTTCTCATAATAAATATAGCATTTGAAATAATTATTGACACTTAGTCACGTCGAATTCTCTAACAAAATCGACAAAATTTCAAAAATTCTAAATTTCAGGTTCACTATTTTAGAACAGAGTCCTCAACATCTCGCAAAAATCGATCATTTTTGTTATTTATTAGTTACAATAGCTTTATTAGTAACATCTCACATTTCCAAATAATTAGTAAAATTTGATAACGTCGAATGCTCTTAGAAATGCACAAAATTCCAAAAATTCTAAATCTCAGTTTCACCAAAAATTCTAAATTTCAGAGTCCTCAGCATCTCGCAAAAATCGATCATTTTTGTTATTTATTAGTTACAACAGCTTTATTAGTAACATCTCACATTTCCAAATAATTAATAAAATTGACTAGCATCGAATTCTTCCGCGAAAAATTCAAAAATTCCATATTTCAATTTCACTATCCTAGAGAAAAGTCCTCAGCATCCCGGAAAAATTCTTCCTTCTCATTTTCCATCTCAATTCTTAAGCAACAAATATTCCGATACTTTTCCACTCTCACAAGAGTCAGTCAAAGTGGGCCCTGCTCTGACCTAAAAATGGCGTCTCTGCAGGAATCCGCAGAGAAGTCCTGTTACCTTGGTACCGATATGTTAATTCAAAAGTAATAAGGTATTTAGCGAGGCCTCCTTCTCGATCCGGTCTGTGAAACTGGCTGAACAATGACTTGCTTCTGCGGGCCAGACGAATTTTAAATGGTGAAAGTCTCTGCGCCCGAAAAACGTTGTTCCAAGACGATGTTATCGTTATACGAACGTTCGTAATCTTATCAATTCTTTCTCCTTCTCGAGCTTCGTTGCATGCTCATTTTCTTTCACTTTTTTTCATTTTTCTTTTTCTTTTTTAAATGTGGAATTACGAAAAATTCTTTCCCCTTTTTTAAATTGAAATACACCAGATGGAGAGATCGTAACGTTTCCACGTGGAGTTGTAGAAAATTGAAATTAGGTTATAATTTATTAAGTACGATTAAATAGACACGTTCTCAGAATGTAATAATTTGCAAAATTCCCTCGCCACGATCAATATTCCCTGTTGCCCTGCAAGCAATCTTCCAGCTGACAAGTACTCTCAAAACTAAGTTTCAGAACTTGGTAATCACCAAGCCGCCATCTTTGCACAACACTGCCCCAATTTAAACTTCTCAGAAACTCTCCTAAATCTTCTCCATTGTAACACATAATCATTTATTAAACACTGAATATAACTTTTCGAAAAATGTTTAAATAATATCGTCTGCTGTACTATTTAAGAATTATATTAACAATTGTGTCTCAGAAAATTTTTGAGAAATAATAATCTCATCTCTAAGATATACAAGGTAATATTGTGAATTATTTGTTGTACCAAAAAAATGTTTCAAACACAAGTTGTATGGTATCTAGGGGGAAATACAGTGTTCTAATCTGTTTTTTTATTGATACATTAGGGTTTAGATGAGACATCATCTTCAGTTGTTTAAATGGAACGTCTAATATATTTTCTGGAATTTGAATAAATTTAAATGATACAATTTTATGATTTATTTTGAAAAAGCAGGACAGTAACGCAATTAATACTTTTCCCTTGCATTATTGTCCTGCTTTTTGAGAATCAATCATAACATTGTACCATTGTAGCTTTTGTATTTGGCTATTTGTAACAAATAAAACTTGGATGAATATAAACAGTTTATATTAGCACTTATTTATAATTTGTATGCATACTTTTATCCACTGTATACGCTGCAAATTCCATCAAAATCTCAAGAATCCTTCGATTTACTGTAGGTTGTAAGTTCGAAAGTTGTGGAAAACACTAATTTACACCATTTCTCACACTTCGTAGCTCACAGCAACGTTAATAAAATATATTTCCTAAATTTTCATTAAAATCTCAGATAGAAAAGCTTGCAAAAACCGTCTGTTACTATTTCCTTCGTAATTCCACCTAATTACAATTGTTACAAAAATATTTCTACACATCATTTAGTAACCTAACCTTTCTAACTTCTCACGAAAATTCCATTCGGTTTGTCTACTTTAAAAAAAGTTATTCCTGTTTAAAGTGTGATTAAATATTAACAAGAGTCACTGTAAAATACAGTTTAAAAATTAAAGCAAAACATATCTCGCTTCCAAGTGTATCAAATTGTTTAAAAACTGAATTCTGGATTCCCATTGTTCCAAGAATTAGCAAGAACGTTCTAAAATCGTGTGAAGTGGTGGGGAGTGAGGGTGTTCCTCTCTCGTTTGCCCCTTGAAGGCAAGAAGGAGCTCGTATTACTCGCGGTTCGATAAACGGCGTCGTGTAGGCGCGCCAAGGTACACACGTACTCGGCTATTTTCGATCCGGTGGCCGTTTTGAAATCGAGCAAGCCGACGCACACTCGACGGGGTGGTTCGTCGTTGCACATTGCAAGTGCAGCAGAGTTGCAGGTGCAGCTTCGAGTGACGTCAGTGTCCATTGTTTGCAACGTAGCGCAGCATCATGGATCTTGGTGGCTCTCCGCGGTGCAACGACTTTCCACGCCACCTTTACGAGCCTTTCTTCGTCGATACGTTCTTTTTTCGCCTGCCTCCACTCTCTTTCTCTTTCTCCTCTGTTCCCGTCGTTTTGTGATCGTACGGAACCACGGGAGGAATAACAACCGCCACTGAGAGCATGTTGAAACGAATCGTTTGAAGAAACGAAGAGATTTTGAATATGAGAAATCAACTGCGCGAGATCTAGCTCGAACATACGGTTGAAATTTTGAAAATAAGCGAGGATTTTTTGTTGTGGAAATTTTGTTGCATGGTATTTCGATGTTAATTCGATAATTCGGTGGCGTGCTGTTTCAATGAAGAAAATAGGGACAGATTTTTAACTTGGAAATTTGGAAATTTAGTTGTTTAATATTTGGGCGGGAAATCGAGGATCTTTAACTGGAAAATTTGATGGGAGAATATTTTTATGAAAAAAGTGGAGATTTACATTTGGAAACTTAGTTTTGTAATGATTTCGGCGGGAAATCGAGGATTTTTAACTTGGAAATTTGATGGGAGAATGTTTTTATGAAAAAAGCGGAGATTTACTTTTGGAAATTTAGTTTTCTAATGATTTTGGAGGAAAATCAGAGATCTTTAAGTGGAAAATTTGGTGGGAAAATATTTTTATGAAAAAAGTGGAGATTTACATTTGGAAATTTAGTTTTCTAATGATTTTGGTGGGAAATCCAGGATTTTTAACTTGGAAATTTGATGGGAGAATATTTTCATTAAAAAAGTGGAGATTTACATTTGGAAACTTAGTTTTGTAATGATTTTGGTGGGAAATCCAGGATTTTTAACTTGGAAATTTGATGGGAGAATATTTTCATTAAAAAAGTGGAGATTTACATTTGGAAATTTAGTTTTCTAATGATTTTGGCGGGAAATCGAGGATCTATAACAATAATCGCGGATCTTAAACAACATTATAAATTTTATTTACACAATTTACAAAATGTGTGAAATTACAACACTTGAGGATATCGTATGAACGCGTTTAAGTATGCATATTTTTATCAAGACACTGTAATACACAAGGTGTCCAGAATAAAAGAAAAAGTCTGACGTATAGAATGATTTGTGGTTTGTACTCTGTTTCAACCATTGAAGTATCCTTCGCTCGATGTTACTTCTTTTTCAATGCTATAATCCTTGAACATGATTCATTATTCTTCGTGTCGATATCACTTACAAGACGTCAATCATAATTTATGCGTTAAAATAATTTCCTACTTTTTATTAGCAAAAACATTATGTAAAATACAAATAACCAAAGTACTCTTTTGTTCAATTTATAAATTCGTCATATTCTATGGTGTTTTGAAATATTTAGAGTTCCACAGGTTTCTCACCTGTCAAGCAAAGTTAGAATACCCCGTGTCCTTCATAGAACTCTAAAAATAGTTCATTTATTCATCCTAACTGTTTTACAAATGACTTTAACTCGGAAAACCTAACTTTCTATTCAATTCTATTAGTTATAAGAATTAATTCGAGGACAAAACCATAAAAGAACGTATAATTGTTCACCAATAAGAGCAGCTTTCGAAATTAACCCTCTATAAATTGTCAATTGAAACACAATTAACCTAACGAAAGTATGAAAAACTCTCTATCAGATCAAGGCACCAGATCCAATCTCAACAACTGTCAAATTTTCCATTGAAAAAAAAAGAACGTCCCTATGGGAACTTCAGATAGACAGGCAAAGAAGAAAAAAACGAGAAAGGCAAGCGTCGTGAGCAAACTATCAATTCGTTCAGGATATTTTCTCTGACGAATTCGACGAAAGCCATTTTCCTCGTGACTTGTGTACTACAGTCAGCCGATGGTTACACGTCGACGGAATTTCAAACATCAAGGCGAACCGCGAACCTTTTATTTACGTTTCAGCCATGTTTCCGAATTCGTAACAGGGGAGGATCTTTAAAAAATCCACAAGCAACGTGTCTCCTGGACCCACGAAGCTCACGGTGTCCAACTTGGCCACGGTGCACGCGTCTTCTACAGCCGGTTCGACTGCATTTCATGGCTACCCATACACGAACACGATCTACACACCCTCACTTCTACCTCTCGTCGCGTGTGCATCACGTACACACTTTCGATCTCATATGCAAAACACATAGAGACGATTGAGCGAGCTGTGGACTGGCCTCGAGCTGGAGCTTGGCGAAATTTCGCCAGGAACACGATTGATGAATAATGTGCTGCGAGCCTGAATGGCGAGGAAATTTTTATTTCTGACCGTTTCATCGATTATTTGCTGTTTGAGTAATGAATCCAGGGGAAAGTGGAATTTCTTTTTTAACAGACGAAAGTACAGTTGAACGATCTTTTTTTTTTTCTCTCGATTCTGTCGTTTTTATGGTGTAATAGTTGTTTATTTTTAATTGTGTTTCTCGAAGCACGAGTGTGCGTGATTTTTGAGCATCCTGTAGAAGCGAAATTTCCGAACAAAAAGGAAAAAATTAGAAGAATTAATCACACAATTTCAGAATCCAATTTTACATCTTCAATTTAAATAGCAACACTACATTATACTCTATCATACATCGTGCAATGTTGTATTTGTTAACAAACTTAAATATTGAAAAATGCATAAGCCTCCACTTCAGCAAATTTCCGAAGAAAAAGGAACAAATTAGAAGAATTAATCTTCTTGAAAATTAGCTACACAATCTCAAAATCCAATTTTACATATGTATAATTAACAATACTGCATTATACCTTTCTACTACCATTACTACCATATCTTTCAACAAACTCTCATATTAAAAAATAGATAAGCCTTCCATTGCAGTAATTGCTCCTCGAGCCCCGATACGATAATTCCCCTCGAGTCCACGCATCATCAGACTCTTTCCCCAAGAGGCCTCAGGACACTTAGAGGATACTTAAGATTCCTCCGTGGATGCAACTAGCCGCAACGCGGTGCATTAGCCTAGCGCGATTCGATCTGAAAAGAGGCTCACGTAGAAAGGAACACGTCCATCCGTTCGTCCTAACCTTCCCTCCACGGACACGCCTGGAATCACAATTTCAAATGCCCTAACCGATCCATCCGATTGTCTGGCTAACCTACACGACAATGGCTGGCGCTAAAACACCATTGGTTTGTTTTCACAGTCATGTGAAAATCTCATTCATGCTTTCGACCGAGTCAACGATTCACCAGGATCAAGGATCAATTGTTAATTAATCATTCATGCTTATACATTGGATTAATCAACGAATTAATGAACCCTTAATAACACAATTAACACGAATGAACTGGAAAGTGAATTTCCTTCAGTTGGAAAAATATTTTCTTTTTTTAATTTGTAAATTATCGATTATGAAATCTCGTTGTTGGATTCTTAAGAAATTTTATAGCTCGGAGTAAAATGCATCGTTTAAAGGAGCATTAAAAGATCTGTGACACTGTTCTGTTACACAGCTATTAATATCTCCTTATGAATATTAATCACACAGACGAAACTATTCACGAGCTTGTTTTTCTTTTTTTTTTTATCGTCTGTCACTTGTCTCGCTGTTTCAATCCTCCCCGGACGAAGATTCTCGGTTATTGGAGATCTCTGGTATCTTTACACGTGAATTAATTATTCCACTCATGGAGGGATACCTTCCTACCGGCTGTCTAATCTAACGCACTTTGCATTTTTATGTAACACCGGCAGCGAACAAAGGCCGGTTAGAGGCGAAGATCACGACATTATCAGTGCATCGTGCATTCGAATCACCGGTCACTGCTCCTACAAGCCAGCTTCTTTGTTACGGCGTAGCTCATTTGCACAGGGAAATTCAATGAAATTCATTCCTACACCATAAACTCGTTCCCCTCTGATGGTACAAGAATAAAAGCAACACCCACTCCTCTGTAATTAACGTATACACGTAGCTACCTTTGTATTCTAAAGAAAATTCTTCAGATTTCTCTGTATACCCGGTGAATCGAAAGGAAACGCCATCCTTCTTGTGTACAATTTACTTGTTACACATTTTCCCTTAATCAACGACTTAAGAAACAACGAATTTCCACGAAGCAATCGCGCGAAGAACGTACAAAACTCACCCTCGCCGATGTTCCTAGATCCTCATGACACTTAGCACACTGATAAACACAACGATTGCAGTTGGATCCTAGAGAATAGGTTTAATAAACACCGTTAAGTTCCTAATATCCCGTGGATCACGTGTACACTCGCGCGAGTACCGAAACAAACGAATTCGGGAGAAAAAATTGAGGACGAGGCGAAAGAAACGCGGGAAAACAGAAGACTGACCGGACGCTAACGAGACAAGCGCGATCCGAGGCCTTCCCTCGCGATGGAAACGCACTTTGGGTCTTGTAGCTGGCCGCTGCACTCGATCACAGGACCCAGACCGTTCTGCGCATGCGTGAACGGTCCCCACTGTTGGTTGATTAAGAGAATGAAGTGGGGGGAATAACCGGCAACCCTCTTACGTGGACCTGCTCGTTTTCACGACAACGATTCCTCCTGTATAGCCGATTCGTTCACCTGCGGATTTTCCTGCTCAGGTGGCAGCACCTCACCTGACACTCGATTCGACCGGTGTTTATTACAGTGGCGTAAGAGGGGATTTTTTTTTTTTTTTTTTACGTGAATAGATTTTACGGTGGTTCGAATTGTAGCGTTTGCTAACTGGTAAAAGATGGATTTCAAATGGTTCGGATTCTTTTCTTTTTATTCAATTGGTGTTTTGTAAGGGTCGGAGGGATTGTAGGGTTTTCTGAATGGTGATCACAGTGGCGTAAGAGGGAAAATTTGCTTTTTTTTTCATTTGGATGAATTGTACTGTTGGGAGCAATGGAAAGAGGACTTTCAAACAATTTGAATTCTTCTTTTTTTGTTCTTTTACTGTTTTGCAGGGGTGAAGAGAGTGTAAGGTTCTGTAAGTGACGAATTTTCCTTTTTTTAATTGAATAAATTATGGTGTTGGAGACTGTGGAAGTGAGATTTCAAATTATTCGAAGTTTTCTTTTTGTTCTTTCTACAGGGATGGTAGGATTGTAAGGTTTTGCGAATGATTATAATACCGTAAATGCAGATTTCTGTTTTTTAAATTGGTTGAATTATTGTATTAGAGGCTGTCGAAGAGGGATTTGAAATTAATTGAATTCTTTCTTGTATGTGTTCGTATATTATTTTCAGTAAGCTTACAGGCAACCAGGATTATTAGAAAGACGCAATAGACTGTCGACATCCCCTTGCTTCGTGAACCTGTTCCCTTTCATCCCGTATTCTATTCACCTGTGTGTATATTCTCGTTCGCCTAATTCCGGTACCACAAGAGCGAAATCATCTTGTACACTTTATAAGCGAGTTTTCCCTATAATTTCAATTCACGTTTACCATTAGTCCGTGCACACTCAATCATTCTCTACTTTACAGTGCAATAAAACCAACAAACATTTGCTATTCTCCTCGAATGCTTATAAACCTAAGCGATCCAGGAATAGTAATTGCAATATCTATCACAATAAATCCTGGCTCTTACGTGAAACTTTCAAACAATTCGCTCACAAATCTTGATCCATTACTTTTATGTGTATTTTCCTTCATTTGATATCCTGTCCACTGTTTCCTTCTCTCTGTAGATCACGTTCTTTTCAAACACTCTAACGATAAATTAATAGTTAAACGGTCATATGGAAATGTTTAGCGATCGATACTCCAAAACAAACAGAGAAAAATGGAAAGAAAGGAAACGTGATTTTTTTTTTTTATTAATTATTTAGCATTGGAACAGTCGTTTGTGAAAGATATTAGTGAAACAAGGCTCAGATTTACATATTTATAGCCCAGATTTATATTTTGGGTGGTGCAGTAGGTTTATAATCGATTTATTGTCTTTTAAAATCGAATCACTTTACTTTCCTTTTAAATTAACCCAAACGACAAGCTTTTTCTGAGAAGTCGGAAAGATTAGTTTATCAGATAACTGATAAAGAAATTGTTGACAAAATTGCAATTGATCTGAATCGCGAAGAAAATGGCAAAGGTAATTTCTCTCAACTTTTTCATATTGTAATTTTTATTTTATCATTTGTATATTCATTCCAACAAATGTCAAGACATTTGAAGAATATCAAGTTATTAGAAAACGTAAGTAATATCGACGAAAATTATTCTGATAGTCCAGGAAAATTCTGATATCGAAGTTGATACAGAGGAAAACAATTATAATTTATTTCACAACGACTCAGACTCTGAAATGTGAAAAATACGTACGTGGGAGATGTGCAATTGAGAATTCTATAATTCGTAAAAAAGTAAAAAGTAAAGTAAATAATTAGTAAAAGTGAAAGAGACTAAAGTAAACATTATTAATTTTTAAATAGGAGAAGATATTTTAATCACTATTTAATTGTTAATAATCTTCACTCTATATAAAAAAAAATACGTCTTTTTTAAAGCAGTCATATGAATAAGCGTTAAAACAGAGGTAAAAATAGTGTTAATAGACAAATTTCGTGTGGTCTATTATAATTCTTGAGATTGCAACTTGGTCATTTCTTGTTACAGTACAAAAACAGTGGTTTTCTAAGAAAAGTCACTTTTGATTTGATCATAAATCGCACGAGAAGTTCCATATTTCATTCCAGTTTCCTTTTATTTTCCAATTGAAATTAAAGAGTACAATATATATCTGAAAGTAGGCTGTTGATGTTATGGAATTGTTCCGTTTCTTCTGCAATTTTTTCACAACGAATTATGCAAGTTAATCCTAATGGAAATGGCCTATTACGTCTCGTTTACGACCGCTAGGTAATTGCACGGTTAAGCGTTACAGTATAATACATTTTTAGACGTAATTGGCACGAACGGTTTACCATAATAGAACAATAAACTCGTCCGTTTCCTCGCGAGCCATACTGATTTATAACTGCAACCGTTATAAATTTTTCGATACGTTCCATCGGCGCTTATGCAATTATTTCACCGTCTGACGATGCGTAACGCACGGTTACATAAAGTCGACTCCATTAAACGTTAATCGTTCTTGACTAACGAAACCGTGTGTGGCTGGAGTGAATGATCGAGAGAGGTTGGAACGTTGCAAAAGTATGCGATTGTTTATTGAAACGTAAGAAAAGGAAAGTTCGTTCGGGGTATATTTAGAATTCGTCTAAGTACTTGTGCATTAATAGTTGGTACAGTGTATCATTAGACGGAGGCATTTTTAGAATTCTTAGGAATTAATGAGCGGTTTAACAACCAGTGATAAATTAGTTCCTGAAATTAAGTGTAAACTTACAGAATTCGTTGATTAATGATGGTTTCTCGGAGAATTAATAATTCTTCGCGTTTATGAAGGATGTTTGCAAACCACCATGTTGAGAAGATGGTCTAACACTTTTTATTTAGGATTTCTTAGCAAATTTATCGATAATTTTTAAGGTTAATATTTAATATTTCATATAATATCTAAATATATATATATATGAATAAGATGTTTACTGTATAATATGAAGTTAAAATAAAAGTCTGAAAGAAAAGAAGTGTGTATTTCAAATTATATATTCAAAATAAAACGGAATATCTTCAATTTTTAGTACTGTGAAATTAAATCTTTGAGAAACACCTAACCTAACTTAACCTAACCTAACCTAACACGTTTATAAATGTAGATGGACTTGAACTTAAATGCTATTTACACTATAAAGAAGAAAAGGAGCTAAAACCTTTCATATCCTCTTTGTTCCAACACTTCCTTCTATTTTCTATTTTCTAATGTACCTTAGACTAAATCTGGGGATCTTGACATAAAGTAAAAAATAGGGGGAATAGTGTGTGATCGATCAGATGATTATCTAGTTGCGCCCTCGACCGTGCTGTTTCTTCCTTGCATCTCGAAGAATTCACGTATGCATATGTTCGTTTGAAAAAATAAAAGAAAAAAAAGGGAAAAGAACGAGACGAAGGAAGAAAGGAAGAAGAAACCGAGAGGAAAAGGGGGATAAGCTGCATCAACAGACACTTGGATGCACATCGTTGACCTCCGCGTGTGTTAATAATTCACTCCTCTTCCTTTCGTTTCTTTTGCTTCGCTTTCGTGCTCGTTTGTGTGTTGAAAAAATAATTACGATCGCCTCACACGCCGCCTTTGAACCGCTCTTTGTCATCCTCTTTCGTTTCGCTAATTTGTCTTTCCCCTACCACTTCGTCTGCACGATTTTTCTCCATTTTGTAGGGCTGTTGGACTTTTGGAAAATTAACAATGAAACTCAGGGACAATTTACTCTTTGATGTTATTGTGTCAATCAGTAATCAATATTAATAGTAACAATCGATATTATTATGCTTCAGGTATTGTTTTATTATTTTTTTTTTTTTGTCTTTGGCTGAAGTTGAATTTTTCTTAGTTGCTTTTTCACATAATTCCTTGTGTTTCACCTATGATTTTGTCGATTAAAATTCGATAAATCCAATGTTTCTATTACAATTTGCAGATTCTGTAGTCTTTCTCATCGTTTCAGAACTTTATTCATCCCGATCTTTTCTCAGAATCTGAACTCTGTAGTCTTTCCTCTGTGCTATCAGAATCAATTTCACTTTTCTCTTGTTATTCCAATCATCCGTTCTCTTGGACCAATTATTTCATTCAAATCTTTCATTTATTCACCTCGAGACATCCAAAGCTGAGCTCAATTTCTTCTTCTTCCACCGTTTTCCAATCATCCGTATTATCCAATTTTCTTCTCCCCATACTTCTCCAGCTAATATTAAATATCCAACGTATTACTCAATTCCCTCCTCTTCCATTCACTTTACCACCACCGAATTTCCTCTTTCCATCTCCTTCCTCTCCATTATCCAACGAACTATCGTGCAATCGCACGAACGTTCGCGTTGCATGACACATGATCCTCGCGAGTGTTCGCGGAATAAATTCGCGCGTGCTCGAGGAAAAGTGGCGAGCGTACGATGCACAACAGAGAGCTGCTGCATCGGGGAGAACAAAGTAATTTCCGGTTGGCTCGATGCACACCGGCGAACAGAGGGAAATGTAGACGCGATTGTAAATACGCGTTAGACGTCGCTTTTGCGAACGAACGAGAGGATGATCCGGTTGTAGACGAAATTTACCAGCAAGTTATCGGTCGTCGAACCGGAAGTAGCGGGAAGAAACGCGGCAGCAAACGTCTTAAATCAAACAGTCACCGGTACACGCGCGCTTCGAGAGTACGCGAGCGGATTGGTAAACGAAAGGACAATGGAAGAGATTGTTGTTTGAAATGTGATTAATTTATGGTGTTATTTAACGGGGTTTCGACGTGTCATCTGTTGAAGAACGGAAAATGATATAGGTGTGTATTTTCACTTTGTCGAATTTTTTCGTTTGCTTTTTAAAATGATTAAATTAAGGAGCTTTTCTAGTGTAACGAAGGGTTTTCTGTACTTTATTTCAGAATTTTTTATGAGGAGCTCACGAAAGTTACTGCTCCCAAATTTTGTCTGCATACTTAGTAACATTTCAATTACACTCTCAATTTTTTTCAACACAGAAACATTAAAATTAACTAAAGTAAACCGCTTTGAAGTTGCTTTTGAAAAAAGGCGTTCATTATTGAACAGTTTCTGATTATCTGACACTAGAAATTTCGAAAGATTTCTTATTTATATCTCCTTTGAATATAGTCGGTACAAAAATGCAAGAAAAATATTGTATATTTAAAAAATAACAGAATTTTCAACGTTGCATACGTTGTACACGTTTCAATATTGTTTGTCAAATTGAAATTTCTTCTAAACTCTTGCCTACTGTTTGTAAACGTTTCGTTCATTGTACATTGGAACAGATCTGTCGTTTAAATGATATCTGAACAAGTATATTGTTAATAGTCTTTGTGATATCGTGAGCGTACAGGTTTAATAACCCGCTTTTTAACGTGTCGAGTTTATTTCACTTGGAACTGTTGGTTACCAATGTTCGAGGTGAATCATCGATAGGAAAACCATCGATTTTTCTGGTGTCGTTGCACGTGCAGTGTCGCGTAAGCGACAACCGACGTGGCTATTGTTAAAAAAGAATTCACGCACGTGCGTGGGTGTGTCACGTATGCACGAACGCCGTGGAATTTCAAGCGAATGTAGAAAATGTACGTTGCACTATTCGCGATCGAGAAATCGCGAGACGTTTCATCGAGAGTGAAAATCTCCTCACAATACAAATCGCCAATTAAAAACTACACTTCAGAGCGTACAATTACTCTTATTAACCCTTTGCACACCGAGTAAATTTTTCCATGCGATCGATTTGTCAATATTAATAAATTTTTGCAAGGAAACTTTGGAAAATCGAAAGTTTCGCTTCAGAAAGATAAAATTATACGTGTTCGTGAATTTATTCCTCACAGTACAAATCGCCAATTAAAAACTACATTGCAGAGAGTACAATTACTCTTATTAACCCTTTACACTCCCGAGTAAATTTTTCCATGCGATCGATTTGTCAATATTAATAAATTTTTGCAAGGAAACTTTGGAAAATCGAAAGTTTCGCTTCAGAAAGATAAAATTATACATGTTCGTGAATTTATTTACTTTTATTTGTGTCGTTAATCTGTTTTATTTCGATACGAACGAGATCTGAATTCTGTTTGCTGAAGTGTGTAACCAGCATAGACAAAAAAGGGTCAAATTGTCCAATGAAATTGTCTTTAACCTGTTTTCACAGTTTCATTTGTTAATTCAAACCGCTTCAAACCTCCACAACGAAATAGTGAAAACACTTGCTCACGTAGAATCATCGTAATCCCTGTTAGAGGAATAGATAGAAAGAGACAGTTCTCAAAAATGTCAGATTAGATTCACGAAGCAATACTACTGGCACGACCCTTCTTCAAAATGTATCAGTGAGTGTCTAATCCTGCAGGTGATCACGTGGTCAACTCTAAATATCCCTTTGCCTCGATAGAGCCATAACTATGGGAATATCTGCCGCTGTAAGACGCTCTGGACCATGCTCCAGCTCTGTTCGAGTAACTGTTGCACGCAATTAGGGAATTCATTCCGCTGGGCCTGTCGATTGGTACACCCTGTCCATGACCATGACGTAAACTGTTACTTCGAGAGTGTCCACTATCTGTCAAAGGTACTCTTAGATCCTCTGTTGTGTCGATCTCTGTGTAGGGTTTGCGTCCTCGCGTGCAACTGCTCAGAAACACCGCTGCCATCACGCCCTGAAAAATGATCCCGGTGGTGGTCGATTTATGAACGTGATCTTTTAGAGGAAAGGAGAGATTTACAGTGGAAAGTAAGTTGACACGACTTCTGAGAATGTTTCGCTTCGAAACGGAAAAAAAGAAGATGAAAATAATGAACAGCTCTTCGAAAATGACTCTTAAACTTGAATTTGCAACGAACAGGATGTAGAACAATGTTGTTTTGAGACGTTAATGTCCAGTGATGTAAAAATATGGTTTTTATTAACTACTCCTGGAATTCCGGAGACATATAAATAGGATTTTGTCCATTTTGCATTTAATTCCGGTGATATATAAATATGTGTTACAATGTTCAGGGTGATTCTAGCAATTGGGACGGATTATAATTTTGAAATTGCGTGTAACTTTGACGTTTATCTTGGTTTTCGGTGAATTTCTGACGAATTCAGTTGTTTAAGTGCTTAGTACTTTTGTTTTGAGAAATATGAAATTGATTATGGATTGAAAATGAGACTGGACGAATTGTGAAGAATTCTTGAGAGCTTTGTATCTTTGTTTTGAGAAGTTTAGAATTGCTTGTAAATAGGATGTGTCTGTAATTTTGTGCGAACAATAAATAATTGAGTTTCATAGGAGTTTGATAGTTTTATCTCACAAAAATTCTAAAATCGTACGTGAATTGAACGTGTTTGATGAATTTCGTTGTTGAATCTGTAACCTTTCCTATTCATTCTTGAAGAATTTGGAGTGATTCGTATTTCAGAGAAGATATGTCTTGCATTTTATTTTGTTTTATCAATGTTAATGTTATATCTTACCACTAGCAGATGAAGGAATACGATGAACATTGTAGCGTTTCTAAATCCGATATTATCTAAGAGAATTCCTGCCACACTTGGTCCAATAAATGCTCCAAGAGCAAATGTACTTGTCCACAGTCCACTAATTAGACCATACGTTTCTAGATTGTTTGGAAATCCGTACTGACTGAAAATGATAGAAATCTTCCTCAATTATTCTCATTTAACACTTGGTAATAAATTATTTAAGCAAAATTTCCAATATGGTAGCATGTATTCAAGCTGAATTATGAATACGAGTCACAAAATTGTTGCCACACGCGAGATATCTATAGGAATGTGCAAAATAAAATGATAATAAAAGAACTTTCAGCATTTTTTATTTAAAAAAACAAAAATAATATAGGCTATTCGAATGAAAACGATAGATACTTCAATTGTCACAAACTGTCGTGTTTGTTGTCCAATTGTTGGTACTATGTGATACTTTAGCACACAGTTTATTAATTGGCTGTTAGAGCAGATGGAAATTGACCCTGATTTCGTCACGATTTTCGTAAAAATGCAAAAGTCTACACACATCTACTCTTTTTTAAACTTTGACGGTCATTTACGATCATTTCAAACCACAAAATTTAATAATTGTATACATTAACATATTCAAGATATTCTTTTTTATCTTTTAAGACTATATTGAACTTCCTATGGTTTCGAGTTTTCACATAATACTTCATTCTTCCCCAAAAACACGTGTTTTTACAAAATTCTATATTTTCGAAAAACTGAGGGTGATAGAGTAATTTTGTTTCCGGATTCGTGTTTACAGAGATCACCTAATGGATATTGCAAATTTTGCTGAAGATCAGAGAATTTATTGGAGAATGTAATTATAATAAAATTATTAAAATTTACGATATATATCATTAATTTTGTGACATGATTTAATACAAAAAATTGTCACACTTCGTTTTTTCGTTTAAATATTATGTTTTCTAAATAAAGTTAATGGGAAATTTATTTAGTATCGTTTTATTTGTCACATTTTTGTTAATCTTCCGCATGTTCTAATAATTTTGTGTTTCAGTGTATTTAGAAACAGGTAGGTTTGATTAAATGTTAATAGTATTCCATATGGACTTACATAGATGTCCTTAAAGCATCCGTGAAACTGGCAACCAGCTGAGCAGCCATACCCAAGCCATGAATAACCAGTCCACTTATGGTTAACCAAAGCATGGTTGGACATGGTATGAATGGTGCTGGACCAACTAAACAAAATCCTATCACCACGAGAATACATCCAGCCACAGTTGCCACCTAAGAGAATATATGGATTCTTGAATTTTTTTAATTAAAGATGCTGAAAATTTCGTATTTTGAGAATTCAGAATTTTCGTGTTTCACGATCTTGCTTCGAAATTTAGAAACTTGGAAATATTGAAAAATTGGAAACCCTTGCACTTGGAAACTTGAAAATTTCTAAATGTTGAAATCTTTTAATTTTTCATAACCGAAAATTTAGAGATTTGCGAGAAAGTTGGAACTTAGAAACTTGTAAAATTAGAAAACTTTTTAATTCACAAATTTTCAACTTGACAGCTAGGAAGGTTAAAAATATTCTAAATATTCAAAATGTTTAATTTACAAATTTTCAACTTGACAGCTAGGAAGGTTAAAAATATTTTAAATATTTCAAAGGTTTAATTTACAAATTTGCACACTTCGTCATTTCGAAATTTAGAACTTTCCCCTTTCTCGAAATTTGGGACTCACCTGAATTTGAAAATTCCTAAATACCTAAATATCCAAATTCCAGAATTTAAATTTAATATACTACTATTTAAAAATTGCAAAAACAACAATTTACAAGTTTCCTATTTTCAATTGTAAACGTATTTCGTTAAATGACTCAAGTTTCCATTAGAAGAGCAGTTAACGAGTAACTAGAGCAATATTTCGGCAATTACTTTTGGATGAGAATGCTTATCGCAGAGCCAACCCCATGCAGGAGCGGTAATGGCGTAAGTGCCGCCATTAATAACAAACATTAGACCCAAAACGACGGGGCTTAAGTTGAACGATCTTAAATGTGGTTCCAATGTTGCTTGTAAAAATCCAATACTCATACTAGTCGCGATTATCGACCATGCAGCTACCAGCACGCCTGGAATTTTCAAAGCTTTCGTTACTCCTGAAACAAAAATTTTCTAATATCAATATTAAATCCTTTTTTAACAATTTTTAAAAATAAAATTATTAACACGTTCCCTGTCACGTGTAACATTTTCAGTACACGCTGAAACTTATTCTACACCAAATGATATTTTTCTGATTAAGAGATAAACAGGTGAACAATGATTATTGACACTTTTATACAGTCTATAATGATGTTTGGAAATTTTTAAGCCACTTTGAGGCACACGATTTTAAAGAAAAACAGTTTTTAATATAAAAGGGTGAAGAAAACGTTCGTTTCAATTATTTATCATAAAATATTACTCAAATATAGATAAAGAGTAAAATAGAACAGTTCAGTGGTCAGACATTGTAATAGTTTTTCCAATTTTTAAATTGGTTGGGTCTTCGTTGTATTTTAAAATATGCAAATACCACAAGGCTCGAAGTTTTGTGAAAAATAAATATTATTTACTATATAACTATTTTTTACATACAAACTCACGCATAAATTTTGTTTTTTACTTTATTTTTTTATTATTTTTTTATGTTTTCATTACCAAGTGAATTTGTTTATCTGTTATACCACGCAAATTATTTTTTAAGCATTTGAAAGTAGCAAAAATAAATTGACTGTGCTGAAAGAGAAAAAAATAGGCAAATTTGGTAAATATCTTTGAATTTTATAGCATGTACCATTTTAAATACACATGGTGTGGTAACGACACTTCGTCAAATGCATGTTGGTAGAAAAATTGTTAATATAACAATTCTGATAATTATTCAAATAGTTTAGAATCTCACCTCCTGTACTGTGAGGATTTTGGTTGTTGTTAGGATGAACTGGAAGAATAAAAATAGTTGCAACCGCGGTTATGAACAGAGCTGATCCCAGAACGACAAATGGCGTCGTGTATCCACCGATCTGAATAAAAATTTCGTATTACTTTACGTGATAACATCTAACACGAATTTCGGTTCCTATAAAATCACAGAATTCGATTAATTTTTATAAATGACAATTGCAAACACACTATGAGAATAATAAAGAACAATTTAGAGTTAAAATTGAGAAACTCCAATTTTCTAATCTGCTTCCAGATTTTTTTTAATAACCTTTGTGCATACAAATTTATTATTGCTAGGTAAATCTAGATCAAACTGACATTAATTACATATTAGTAAAAAATGAAACACAATTTATTACGAGTTGTTTCATTTTTCTTTATTAAATTTTTATTAAAATAATTCTTCATATTTTTATATAGAAATTTAATAAATTATTAACACTTATGTAATTTTAAATCTTTATTTCAGGGTTACGTGTATTTTCACAGATATTAGCAACATCATTTTCTTCAATCAATTAAGATCATATGTTTAACAGATATTATACATGACAATCGTAAAAACTGGTTAAAAATTTATGTTCTATTTTCGATTATTATTAAACATTGCTAACCACGAAAAAGTATCGATTCGTAGACTTAATTTTTAACACGATTCTCTGTCAAAATGGTCCAATTACCAAAAAAGGAACACATTCATTATAATTTAAAGTCCTTCGTTGAAAATTTCAACTATTCTCGCGACAAAAAGGCAAATTCACGAAATTCCAATAGTCTATACTTTTCACAAACTATTTTTCTAAGACACCCATTATTCCTAATCTCTGTTGAACTATTCTACTCGTAAAACTTTCAACCCGTTAGAACCATTATCTCAAACCTAGACTTCTATCTATTCTAGGTAAAAAAAAAAAAAAAAGGGTCAAAGAAAACTGTACGATTCATAAACAGTTACTGTTAGTATACTCTTTCCAACGAAAGATGGATCGAGCCAAATATTTTCGAACTTACCTGATAAAGAGCACCGCCCACAGTAGGGCCAACAATGAGACCTAAACCAAAAAAGGTTTCCAAACTGGCGAAGGTTGTGGCGACATTATCTGGAAACTCTTTAGCGATAATGGCGAAACTTGCTGTAAGAAAGGCTGCGTTACCCATTGCTTCGACGATCCTAATCACGAACGAGAGTATTATGAAAGGATAATGGCCCTCCACTTTGTCCAGCAAACCAAAGAAGATTGCACATGTCCCTGTCGTCAGAATGCCGCCGTTGAACAACAGTTTTGGTCCAATTCGATGTAACTGTGCACGTGTAAATAAATAAATAAAAGATATTAACTTTATTTAGTTCAAAATACAATAGTGACCACAGAAATTGTGCCATTTCAAAAGTATGAAAGTGTTTGAGGTAATAATTACAAGATTGTGAATCAATATTCTTCAAAATTCTGGTGGAAATTAGTTTTTCTGAGGATTGAAGATAAGTGTGAAATTCGTACATACTGTATTAAACTTCAAAAGAAAAAAAGAAAAATAATGAAAAGCCTATGATTTATTACAAATTAAAAATACAATAGTGACCACAGAAATTGTGCCATTTCAAAAGTATGAAAGTGTTTGAGGTAATAATTACAAGATTGTGAATCAATATTCTTCAAAATTCTGGTGGAAATTAGTTTTTCTGAGGATTGAAGATAAGTGTGAAATTCGTACATACTGTATTAAATTTCAAAAGAAAAAAAGAAAAATAATGAAAAGCCTATGATTTATTACAAATTTATTAATCTCCTGATTGATCAATTGATTACGAATTAATCTGTACACTTAATAATTCAATTCCTCCGATGATAGCAGTTTGATTTAATTGAAATATTTAAATTGCATATATTCAATTACAATGTAATCGAATTAGGAGTAAATTAAAAATCGTAGTAAGATTAAAAAAGTAGAATTAAACATCGAAAGTAGGAGTAACAGTGTTTTATGAATAAAAAACAATATCAGTAGAGTAAAAATGTGTTTCTGATGTCAGTATTTCTCATAGTTCCTTTGATCACGTCATTTTTCTTCTTCCTTTTTTTTCTGTTTTTTGCTTTTACCAGTCTAATAAAGATAAGAGTTCATAGTTTTGTATACAGATTAAATTAGACGCCTCCTTTTCTCTGATAACCGCTATTACAACTGTGTTTAGTAAATTTGCTGCTTTATTTAGACATGAATGAACGTAATCGTTAGGTATTTCATCAGGAGAAGAGGAAAAAACATCGCTGATAAAACGTGTTCGCCTAAAAACAGGCAAACTTGTGACAGTGAAGCAAGCAGATCTGGCGCCACGTACGTTTTTTAACTTCTATCAACGGACAGAAATAATTGACGTTCTCATTGAAACATCATTTCTATAATTATTCAATTTTATTTCGTAATTATATATTCGAGATATTTTTGTGTTGTTTAATTACGAAGATAATATAGGAAAAAATAGGCAAATAGGCAAAAATCTTCAAACAAATATTACAATTATCCAATGTGTTCTGTTGCAAAATTCAAAAAATTTTCAACCAAAATATAATTACGATCATTACATTCAAGTACAAATTCATTTTAGTACACAAACAAAATGTTTCGTCGAATTAAAGAATCCATTGGTGAACAAGCTATTAAAATAATATTAATTATTTTTGCCACGGTTTGTCCATACGTAATTAACTTTTACTATTAATCAAATCTATTGCATTGATCTTTAAATAAATATTACAATTCTATATCATAATAATATTTTAAATAAATATTACAAAAATTCACTATCCACGCTTTGTCCATACATAATTAACTTTTACTATTAATAAAATTTAGCGTTTTAATCTTTAAATTAATATTACAATTCTATTACTGATACTAAATAAGAAATTCCTATAGTTTAAATAAAACTTAAAGTTGCAAATTTATATTATATTAGAATAATATTTTAAATAAATATTACAATTCTATATTACAGTAATATTTTAAATAAATATTACAAAAATTCACTATAAATTCATATTATTAAGGTAATATTTAATTATTTCACCTACATTTTTTCCATACACAGGGCTGATGATGAAGACGACCAGTTCAAACACTCCGAAGACCAATCCATACTCCGATGCTGTGGCTCCTTTCATCGCAGCCTATAAATAAAAGGAAATGAAAATTTTCGACAGTGATCGATCGAACCCGTAGCAAGAATTATTACTCTCACGCATTTTATTCGAGATGTTAGACTGATTCCGTGTTATTACTACGCATTTCGACGCATTATCACGCGTCCGACTGCAATTAACATTGGTCGTGATAAATCCTGATAAACTTTAGACAGTTCAAGCGAAGAACGTGGATAGGAAACGGTACTCGAAATTTCCGAAAGCAAGAAAAATTTCTAACTCTGAAATTTCCTCAATGCTCACTTTACAGAAGATTATTACAATGAAATTATTAATCTCCATATTTAGTATGTACAGTCTGTCACAAAAGTATTCGAGCAACGAAATGTTTTCACTAATTGAAAGTGATAGAACAACTGGAGAGATTAGAGAAATTCTTTGAATCAATCAATCAACAGTGTCAAGGCAATTATGTCAACTTGGAATAGTTAGCATAAGCCTGATGAGTTAACAGAGAAAAATTCGATAGAACGAATTTCTGCTTACAATTATCCAGTTTTGAATTGAAACGCAACGAAATCGTTCCATATTTAAAGCAGATAGTTACAGGTGATGAAAAATGAATTATGTGTGATAATTTTAAACGTAAGAGATCATAGTGTAAGTGTAAAGATGCTCTTAGAATCAGTTTAAAAGCCAGTTTACATTCTGTGATATCCGATTGGCTCGAATTCCTCGGATATCGGAGCAAATAATGGTGTAACACTGAATTTTAATCAATTAGAGATCGTTGTTACGTAGAAATAGAATTTTATTAACATGTACTATATGATATGAACGTGATAGAACAGAGATTGACTCTAGAATGGAAAAAATAGTGCTATTTAAGGATTTGGAAAGATGAAACTTTGAGATATGACTGTGTGGAAGAGTTGAGAGTTGAAATTTGATGAATCCAGTGTGACTAATGGTGAAAATTGGTGACTAGTTGTGGATACAGATAATGGAAAGGACAAAAATATTTGAGGGTATAACAATTAGAAGAACGGTAGGAACATTTGCATCAACCGAATATACAACGAAGAATTTCTAAAGGAGGTCTTCAATAGAGATCAAAACATCAATTTATCTTTCCTCACAGTGAGTGCAATGTATTCTTAAATAGAACTCCAACAATAACACCAGATAACAATATGAAATAATATAAAGAGATAGTGTAATACTACTAGTAGTAGTGTAACCAATTTACACGTTAACAAACGTGGATGTACGAGTAGGCATGATTTAGTATCAATTTTCCAGCATGGTAATTGTAAATAATTAGATAAGAGGACAGATCAAAGAATTATCATGCTAATAATAGTTTCTAATTCACAATCCTAACAGTTTCGTAAGTTTTCTTCAATAGAAGAGCAACAACTTCTCTCATTTTATTCCATCAAGTTGAGAATCAATGTTACTTGAAATTCTTATGTTAACTTGCATCAGAATATGTGATTTATGTTTGATTAATAGGGTTACGCGGTTATTCGACGATGCATTTTTCACTAAAAACCACTCACGCTGTTACGCAATGCACGATGTGAATTGTGTATGCTGGATGACCTAGTTTAATCTAGGGAAAATCTATCTTCGTGTTACCAGATTAAGAGATTAGAATATACCGAACTGTGTTAGATTGAAGGAGCATCGTTCTATTTGTGTTGCAACGATGAATCACTATGGCTAACGGAAGCAACGTTTCCATCGAGTAAACGAGAACTTTGACAGCTCTCATAAATATGAATTATTTGATTCGTGTTTCGGATAGAAGGTTTTTGGGAAATTAATTCTACCAGGATTCTCAGTTCTATCGAACGAATTTTACAAATAAAGATTAGGAAATATTCGCGAAACGTTGCGTCAGGCTGTCGAAAGAAATTTGTTTGCTGATTTGTGCAAATCTGCTATATTTTCTTATATCAAATTGATTGTCTCTAATTTCTGATACGAAACGCATTTAACGTTTGTTTCTTTGGAGAAATTAGGTGTATTGAAAAATGACGAAGGATTCTTTAAGTAAAGAACATTTAGAAAGGTAGAAAGCTGGAGTAGAAGATTCAGATTTTTCTTCTTTAATATTTAAACAATTCGAGGAAAGAGTTACATTAAAAATTTGTTTACTGCTACGAGAGATGTTTGTGAAACTTTCGTCAGAAGAATGTATTTTAAGAAATTATCACGCTAAAAGCGTTTTTGTAGAATGAATTTTTATCAAGCTTGTGATAATATGTTATAAGGAGTTTATTATTTTGAGAAATATTACCAGACTTTGCAAATTTCCACGGCGAATGTTTTAGAAAATGTGGATAGAAGTGAAATTGTAAAGGGATATTGTAATTTGTTAATAGCTGCATTTTATCTTCGTTGTAACTGTCAAATGTTCTCCAACTTTTAATATTTAATTACGAATAAAAATTATTCATCAAAATATACATGAATTATACGTAAGAGGAAATCAGAAAGTAAAGAAGGGAAAAAGAAAACTGAAATTAATCGAGTGTGATAATACCAAAGGCCATTGATAAAGTATAATGGAACTAATTCGTTTTTATAAAATGTTTCAACCTCTGCACAACATTCTTGTATATTTTACGGACAAATCCTTTTATTATCTTATTTATCGTATGATTAAAATTTAGATTCTATGGATCTTTAAATTGTTTGGACCAAGATTTACTTAACTGCGTACTTTGTAATATCAAATGTCAATTTCAATGCACAGGATGGATCAAACCATCTCAAACTATGTCAAATCTCAACTACTCAATTAATCTTACAAAAGCAAAAAACTGATTCCCTAATCCCTCGTTTATAAATCCATCGAAGAAACCATAATTAATTCGTTATAATTTTCACTATAAATAAATGTCAACAATTGTAAACTATTCTGTAATTAATTGTTAATTATAAACCAGAAATGAACTCAGTTAAGAAATTAATCACTTTCTAATAGCCCTTTAACCTCATTTCGTGTTTAATAAGTGTCTTGATACTTATAAACGACAGTTTACAGGTACTCTAAACCATCTCAAACTGCATCAAACCTGAACCACTCAATAAAGCTTAGAAAAATAAAAAAATTATTTCATATTATATATAAAATAATCCATTCAAGTAATCATAATTATTTCATTATAATTTTCACAATAAATACATATTATTAGTTACAAGCTACATATAATTAATTATTAATCCAATCTTTTCTAATCAATTTTTCATTATTAACGAAAAATCAATCCAATTAACAAGTTAATCATCTTTTTCCGTATTTTACGTATAATCAACATTTTTATACTTATAAACGAGAGCTTGCAATAGTTTTAAACCATCTCAAACTGCGTCAAACCTAAACCACTATAATAAATCTTACAGAAACAAGAAACTCATTTGAAATTTCTATAAATCCATCCAAGATAACCATCATCCACGTTGTTGCTACTCACCTCTTGAGGATAAAACGGCGCCTGCAGCGACACACAGATCGCGTTAGCAAAATCGGCTAGGCTAATGACGATCAACGTGAGCCATTGCCTTTTGGTGAATTTTGCCATCATCGTAACGATCTTTCCGTTTCTTCTCAAGCTCTTTCTTGATTCCTGGCGTGTTACACTACGATCTTCATCCGTATCGTCGATCCACGCATTGGAAACTGTCTCACGTTACGTTGCATCAGGAACAAGCAACGCGCCAGAACCTCTGATCAACTTCTGATCCAACTCTCGACTGAATACTCGGATTCACAATTATCGCCGATTATCGTTGCAAACGACGTGTAACACCGATCATCTGTGTGTGTCTTGATGTGTTCTCGAGACGATTGTGACTCGACAACAGAACACAAGGGGCGCTATACTATTTAGTCAGTTTTCAGTTTGATCAAATAGAAGAGGGAGAGAGAAGTGGAAGCACAACGGGGTCGTAGGTCGAACGATACGCCATACCACGCTTCTAATTCCCATTATCGGATGACTTCGTTACGCGACTTGAACGTTTCGTTCCTCAGTTGTTCTTAGCAGCTCTTTTTTTTCTTTTTTGATGATTCGGGAACTGGTATTATGAAAAGTGTTCTGTATGAGAAATGTGAAATGTATGGAACCTTTCATTTTCTTGCTCGAATGATAAATTTGTATATTTTCAAGAAAGAGGAAGTTACTTTGTAAGTTAATGTAAAATCAATTCGATGTGATTAATGTATATGTTGATGGATAAGATTAATTCGAAGGTGATTTTATATTAATTGATAGAATTATTTTCTTCTCTCTTGAAAGACGAAGCCTTGCAGTTTTGAAAGTTGAATTTTTGGAACGAGTTATTTTGCGTTGCGTCGATATGAATTTATAAATTTTATATAATAATATAATATAAATTTTGTTAAGTTTTATATTTTAAGGTTCAGATGTGTGCTGGGAAGTGTTTCTTAGAAAACGTGATTTTAAAAAGCGTGTATTTCTTGGTTTATCTGTTGTAATGCTCCATTAGTAATTTTGAAAATTTTTCTTTTTTCGATCATTTCTGATTTGCGTAATTATTTCTGCGATGCAGTCGAAAGTTAATATATTTAGTAAATATTAAATATAGTAAGAAAGTTTAAATATTTTAATTAGGTCACTCTGGAGAGAGAATTGAATAAAGATTTGCAGAAAGATTGGAATATTTTTATTTTTGGCTTATGAATTAAGGAAAATATAAAAATATTTGATTACTTGATTAGTGGAATGTTTGAATAGGAAATTTGGTTGGCAAACACAGAATATAATACAAGAAACATAATTGTATTTATGCTAGATAATGATAAGATGTTAGAATTACAAGTATTTCCTTAAAATTAGTATGCTATACTAATCTAGTACGAAGGAACAGTATAATGATACCAAAGTATTGTAAAAAATCATCGTTTATATATACTAAATAACCGAGAATTCGAATTTTTGAAGTAAATATTGCACATAAAATTTAAATAATTTTCAATGAATTAAAAAATTAAATTAGAATTTTATCGATCGGTTAAAAAATCCTGTAAATGAATTTATTTAAAAGAAACAGGCGATCTCTGCAAAATATATGAAATTCTTCAAAAGTTTAGAAAAATTAGTGTAAAAAAATTGGATGTATGCTGATATTTTGAAATTGAATTATTAGATCTGCTTCTTTCTCGTATCAATTTCTTCAAAATTTGTTCTCCTTTTCAAATTCAGTGCTGCTTATAACTGAATTTCCAACAAATTTCGCAGCAATGTCTGCAATTATTCTTTAATCAATTTAAACAATCGAAAACTTAATTCTAAGCACTATCTCTGGTAATATCAACATCCACGATTCCATAATCCCTGAATTTCGCGAATTTCTCACAGATTTAAGTACCAGCGATCACTGAATGCACACGAATGCACTGTATGTATTATACATACAAATTTCAACTTATCGAACTGATTCAGTACAACGAGACACTTCATCTTTGATCTCCAATTATCACTTTTCTTTTCTTTTCTACTCCACATCGACACAATTCGTCCGTTCGACGTCGTACACGCGCTTTAAAAGAAAGAAACACGATTTTCTTCGAGACAATCTTCAAGAAGTATGATCACGAATTAATACTACGTGTCATGAAGCCAAACTTTCAATGGAATCTTGATCAAAGCCTTGCCAAGGAAGTCCTTGAAGTGAGTCGCGATACTGGCACTCGCAGCTGGTCTCATCTCCTCGATGATTTCCTTCGCGTTCTGATTGAGGAACTGATTCATCGCCTGGCCGATCACGTTGTTACCGTTCAGTTGATCGATTACACGAAATCTTGCCCGACCCAAGCTGAAATCGACCAACATTCGCGCCACTTTCAAGTAACGAACCCCGTCGCGGATCTCTTCCACTCCTTGGACACGGGCGATGGCTTGAACGTCTCCTGCAAATCGGATTTTTCGATTTGTGGCTTGTAGAAATTTTCTGAGAGAGAGAGAGAGAGAAAAAGCGAGAAAAAGAGAGACAGAGAGAGAGAGAGCTAGCTAGAAAGAGCACGAATTCTAGTATCCGCGTTACTGACATCATATATTCCTCAAATCGCAACAAAAAGTGTAAAAATATTGTTCTAACAGTATGAATCCCGACATTTTCAGAAATCTCAGACATTCTCAAGAATTTCGACACTATTCGAAGTCTCGAAATTTTCGGGAACTCTTCTGGATCCAGGAAAAAATTCGAATCCCAACCAGATACGATATTTTTGAGTTCACATACATGTTTACGTGCTTGACAAATTTGATAAACTCACCAAATAATGCCCAGAAGTCTCCATGACTCTGAATGGGGAAGAGTAACACGTTTCCTATAACTTCGTAACCACCTTGAAGTTCAATCTTTGGGAACGCCAAGTGAAGGTCTAGTCTATAAGTAGTCACGTCCACTCGCGCCTTGGTAATTGTGTAATTCCCAGCCCCTATGACCGTGATATTGGAAAACAGAGCTTTTATGCGAACTGCTCCTTGGCCGTTCTCCATTCCGAGTTCCGGGATGATCAACGGTTCGATTGGAGGCAAGTCCAACTCGGAAATACCTGGGAAAGTTTTACTCTATATATGTATAAGAAAACCAAGCCTTACATTTATCTTTCAATAGTCGATAAAATTATATTTTCAATCATTTTTCGACTTCTTTCTTCGTCGTAAAAATTGAAGAGATGTAACTGATTAGAGAAAATTATTTCCTTTTTAATTTTAGGAATATTAATAGGTAATTTAAGGGAAATTGTTTCAGTAAGTTGCAAGTGGAAATTATTTCTCAATTTTTTCATCTATTTTTCTGTGAAAGTTGTGAGACAATAATTAACCGAAATTATTTTTCTGAGCAGTTAGAAGAAATCGTATCTCCATCTTTTTATCTACTTTTCGTAAAAAATTGAAGGAAAGTAATTTAAAGAAAATTGTTTCAGTAAGTTGCAAATGGAAATTATTTCTCAATTTTTTCATCTATTTTTCTGTGAAAGTTGTGAGACAATAATTAGTCCAAATTATTTTTCTGAACAGTTATTAACACAAGGTAAATCAGAGCTTTTTGTGAGCGATCCACAGAAGTTTTTGAACAACCTAATATATTTGTTTATCGAAAAATCAGCCTGATAATTCCTTCTTTCGTCCTATTTTTAAAAATTATAATATTTCCATTAGTACTTTCTTTAATTTTCATTCACCTTTCTGCAAGTATGGCTGCAAATGGTTCAACGTCTTCTGAAAGCACGTTTCTATCTTGGGATCTGACCTACTGCAAGGCAGTATATACTCGGCTGCAAAAAAAAAATATGAAGAATTTCAATGAACATTTGTTTAGCACATTTTACAAAAAATAAGTCCACGAAGTTTTCAAATTGGTTTCACGTCACGCTATCGTGACGCTGGTCTTCCTACTTCCGGTACCTTTATGCAACCACTCTCACTTCCGATGCCCTCGGAGAATCAAACCAATTTGCTGACTTATCTTTCTGTTTCACTTCTTAATTATTCATTGACTAATTGTACAAGATTATATGACATTCAATAACTATAACTGGCTTCTTAGAACGTCTGTATATTCACTGAAATTATTTACAAATCATCTACATAGTATTTGAACATTTTTCAAACTGTTTCATTTTTTAATATGAAATTCACAATGAGGAAATTCGAAATTGTATATATTAATCCAGCTTACATTACACTTCTGTGTTCATTTGGCTCATAGTGACTTGTTAAGCAAATATATGAATTGTTTTTTTCTTTTTTTTAGAGTATTAAACAATGTATTTGTAAAATAAGATGCCTAAATAATGCTTAAATAGGTTTCGTGTTGCTTTCGAATATTATTTATTGAATTTCAAATATTGCTATATTAATGAAAGTGTTCTAAACCTTTCAAAATCGTAATAATAAAAACTCTCGAAATTTCATCAACGATTGCATTTGTTATTTAACGGGTTCTTATTAACAAAGGACGTGTATTATTGTATTACATATCGAAATTATTTTTTTCTTTTGAGAAAGATTGATACTTCTTAATTTTTGTTCACTTTTCAATGAACTTTTAAGAAAATGCAATTTCAACTTATTTCATTTTACAATGATTCTTGATCACGATTCCAAAGAGCTATTAGAAATATTTATATGAATTTTGCTTGTTATCTCAGTTTATTCACGCGTATTGAACAATTTTATAAGGATTTTTCCGTTTTTTATTATTCACGTTACCGTGAAGGTTAGTCGATACGCTTTTCCCTCGTAAAAATGCGAAACACCGTTTGCCTCACAATCGATTGATCTTGACACAGTACTTGCCTCGACGCTTAATCACCTGTCATGCGAAGCACGTTTCAAGTATTCCCAGTATTTGCACGCAAATTCGTAAAAATAGGAAAATATCGAAAACGTAAAAATTCATAAAATAAAATAAATCGTATTATCGTAACTTTCTTCCAAAATTTATACTGGTACAGTCGAATTCAATTATACAATCGACAGATTTTAATCCTTTGCACTTCTATGGCGGCTTTAAGGAGACATTTATAACATACACCATAAATCCGTTCAAATTTCATTTATATTTAAACAAAGCAAATTGAACAAATAGATAAAAATAAATAAATTCACGAAGGTGTACAATTTTTTTTCTCAAAGTGATATTTTTTCGTTCTTCAAAGTTTCGTCGCAGAAACTTTGTTAAAATTGATAAATCGATTGTACGAGAAAATTGATTTAAAACGCAAAGGGTTAATAACACTAAAATGGAATCCAATCTGTATGCAATAAAATATTCATTTGTAAAGCACAGAAATGGTTTGAAACAATAAACTGAAGGGAGAAACGATTTCCTACGCTGAACTTTGTCCACGTCTCGTTACAATATAATTCCACACGCCATGATTCACTTCCCTTGAACATAGAAACCGCATTTCTCCCAGTGAATTCCTGAAATCGTAACAATCGCGGTGATTATACAGATGTTACATCATCTGGGAAAATTTACGACACTTACTTTTCGTTACTTTCTTTTTAACCGCACTGCAATGTTCCAGAAAACACGTGGATTACGTTTGTTCACGCAGAAATTGTTCCTTCAAGTAGGAAACGGTTTCGTCTGGTTTGTTGAGTAATCGTTGAATAATAAACGGACTTATGGCAAATTTGAAACTTACTTTAACTTGACACCATGATGGATTATCGTGATAATGAAGAAAACCGCGTAATAATTCCGTATTTCCATCGTAATCGTTTGAAATTCATATTCGGTGATTACCATTTTCGCTAAATTAACAATTTCTTCCCTCCAAGAAAGTTGCTTTTCGTTTCGTCATTTTTATCCATTCGTAGTCTTCTTTTTATTATATAATTTCGTTGAATTCAAGTGACATTAATGTAGGAGAAGTTCATTTATAAGGATGCTGTTGAATATGATAATATAATCGAGAGAAGTTGCACGGAAATTCTGACGCGGAAACGTTTCTGAGTGACTTCAACGCGTGGAGTGTCATGAGTGCAATATGGCGCGCCATTAATTCTCTCAATGCCCGGAGAAATCATGCGATACTTGAGTATCTTCAGGTTCAATGTATACTTACTAACATTTCACTTCTGTGGAATTTTCTTACATATGAACATGGTCGATAATTAATTAACATTATGCTGCTCGATAAATGATTAATACTCTCACGTTTACGTTAGAAATCTACCAATCGACGCATTAATAATTCAATTGACTTAGAGATTGATTGACTGAAGATTAAATATTTATAAATCGAACAATGATTAAATATGTTTCCCTATAGTACAACGTTTAAATAATTTGCTATCGTTGGAAGGATTTTTATGACGTCTTTGAACAATTTCAATTATTTATTGTTACTTTCTTCCTATCAAGTTTGTACTGTTATTGTTTTATTAGTAATTAATGTTTCCTGATTTGTATCTTCTTGATCACAATCGTGTTTATCGCTAAAAATCTGATTTTTATTCGTGTGAGAATTGTCTGATTGAATTAATGTTTAACATACTTAATCAAGTGGAAATACATTTCCTGTAACAAGTAGAGAATTACAATTTTATATATTTAATCTGCTGGCAATTATTTAAGTTGTTCTTCGTAATTTCCTGGTACTCGAAGCATCGAATTACGAGCTTCGTTTCAAACTCTCCATTATGATCTCACAACAGAAGTTTCGTAAGAATAATTTCTAATTAAGAGGACCTAAAAGCCTGAATTCTTTGATATTTTACTTATATAATGAACTATAAAATGTACTCTCTAATAAGGATCAACATAACACCATATATTCTAAGAACACTGCTCATTAATCAATCAAATTAACATTCTTCTTTAACTAAACATGAAATAAAATTATTTAAAACTGTATCTTAGGATTTTTAACCTTTTGAGTGTGAGTGGACGTTAAAGTACAATATAAAACTTTTTCTTCAGCTTTACTAAAGTTTAAATGATAAAAACGTGAAAAAGGGTAACTTAATTATACGTTCAACTCCACTTCCTTTACACAATTCCACGTTCTCTTCGAAAGTGTTCACATATTCAAAACATCGATCAACCAATCAGGCATAGAGTTATTGTGAAATAAACATATTCACAACAGCTGACAATCATCGAACAACATATACCGGGAACTTTTTCTTCTTTTCGTTGATGATGATTTATGGACGTTTGAGAAGGTAATTGAACGAATATCTATGTACAAAGAAATGTGAGAAGGAAGTATTTGTTTGTTTAATGATTTGTGTAAAGACGTTTCATTAGATTTACGAAGAATTGTGAAATTTTTTATAAAGCACTAGATGTAAGAAGATTGAAGAAATATTTGTTTGTTTAATGACTTGTGTAGAGATGTTTGATTAAGTTTACGAAGAATTGTGAAATACTTTATAGAGTGATAGATACGAGGAGACGAAAGAAATTGTATTTCTTAATAATTTAGAAAGTATGTACAGATGTTTGACTAAGTTTGACGGAACATTTCTACGATAAAACGGTGCATCAACACGTGCGGTTCTCCTAATTTAACAACACAGCAATTTCAAAGTTTATTCAACTGTGAAAGTATCATACATAAATCATCATTTACTCCTCCAACATCCAAATTTCATTTAGAATCACATTTCACCAATCGATAGAAAATTGGTGATTGAATTGTTCGTGAAAAGGATCGATCAGTCAGAAAATCGTCGTGTATATAACAAGCATGTTCAGAACCAGCTGACAATCATCAAATAACACGTCCAAGGAGACCCACATCCACTCGAGGAATCTGGACCGTCCGATGCATCGTTCTCAGTTGCGTGTAACGCTTTCACTCGTGGAATCGCGTTCGACTTGCGCGAAGACGAGTGTGTACTTATGTATCGCTGTGTGTTGAGGATACAACGTTGTAAGACCGGCTCTAACAGTCAACCGCGCCGCTACTTTCTCCAACCGATTGCCGTCGATCCTCGGACCCGTTATGCAATCTCTGACATAACCTTCACCACGCCATCGTGAGCCGTTACGCCATGCTAGCTACCATTATGTTGAACAGCTCACCACAGTATAACAGTTCGACGTCTCCTTGTGCACCATGTTTCTACTACGATCCCGGAATTCTAACCGAGACACCCTGTCGAAACGGAACCACAATGTTGCGTCGTTCTTGGTGTCGCTTGATTGCGCGACGAACGCAAGGTCTTCGGCACTTTCAATTCGATTGAGCGATTAATCGAAGTGCAATTGCAGAGATTTTGTTTGAGAATCAGTTCTGTTTGCATATTCTGCATTTGGAAGTTTATTTCAGGATTTTGAGCGTCTTCAAAGATTTTTGGAGTACTTGATACTTTCGAAGGGACAGTTTCAAGACAGAAATATAAGGGATGTTGGAGAATTTACATTTTTAAGAACGATTGTTGCTTGGATATTTTGTATTTGGGAATTCATATTAGGAATTCGAGTATTTTTAGAGATTCTTGGAGTATTTCATTCTTTAGAAGAGAAATTTCCAAGACAGAAATGTAAGGAATGTTGAGGAATTTGAATTTTCAAGAATAATCGTTTGCATATTTTGTATTTGAAAATTTATTTTCAAGATTTCGAGTGTCTTTCGACATTTCTTGAGTATTTCTTTCTTTGCAAAGGAAATTTTCAAGACAGAAATATAAGGAATCTTGAGGAATATTGAATTTTCGAGAATAATTGTCGTTTGCATATTTTGTATTTGTAAATTTATTTCAGGATTCCATATTTTTGTAGTATTTTATTCTTTGGAAGGAAAATTTGCAATTTATTCAATCTCCACCTAAAAATTGAATAACCTATCCAATAATTTTCCCACGTCAATTCACAAACAAGAAAAAAACAAAGAAAAATGTCTATTGTAAATCTGTCTTGCAAATCCGACAATCAAACATCTGCCATTGCTGCAAGGACATCGAAAATTGGTCCTTTGAGCAATCAGAAAATTCGCGAACGCTCCCGTAATAACTTTTCCGGTATCTATTTCCCCATAATCAACCCATACATAGAAAGAGAAAGTATCACATAGAAAAAATCACGGAAAAAATCGCGAATTCTCAAATTTCATCTACTCTAACACTCAATCTTACTTAAAAGAAACAAAAAGAGGGAGACAGATCGTCAAATTCATTCACGAAAAAAGAAAAAAAGAATCATTCTCAGTGAAGAATTTCCAGAAAAGGTCGATATTCATCGGGAAAAGAAAACCGTTTGACAACGAAAGGAAACGCGTGTCGTACGATACACTTCCGCGACATAATCGTTTTTCACAATTGGTCAGCACGCGGAAAAGAGAAAGGCAGATACGCTGAATGATCGTAAAAGGAAAATACGAGGAATAATTACTCGCTCGTGGCACGATTTAACTTCATTCTACACCCAGTTATATATATATATATGTGTTAAATAAAAACTGTTCGTTAATCAACTACCAATTCAATCCTCCCGAAATATTCGCGAAATTCTCTCGTTTACTCCATCAGTACGAAGAATCTTCAATTACATTTCAATTCTCGATTCACTGTGACAGAATAGTGGTTGCATAATGGTACTCGTGGTGTTCATTTCAACCACCACGTTCACATTTTCACCTACCAATTACGTATCTGACAAGTAACACGTTAGTTCGCAAAAAAGAAAGAACAAAAATACACGATAACGAACAACATCTGTAAGATCGTCGTCGAAAGCACGAATAGCGAAGTAAAAAGTAGCACTGAAGATGCTTACGAGTCTCGAAGTCAGGTTCATTGAGAACTGGCCTGTTCTTTTCCTTCTCACAGGACACTAGTTCTCCATAAAGCAGTCCTAACAGAATCACACAAGCTATCCTCCTCTGCAGAAGCATCCTGGAGGACTTCGACCTCAGCTGAGAACCACTGGACAATCGAAATTAATTCCTCGACGTTAAGAAAGAAGCAGAGAACGTTCGATAATGTTACTTCGACGAGTTTTCTTCGACGTAGTAGAATATATTCGATATTAAGATTGAATTTAATTAAAATCTTCTTGATCCTTGTTTCTACGAATTTTACAATTTAAATTTAAATTAATCGAACGTTTTTCTTTTTTTTTTGCACTTTGTTGAGTTGCTTTCGTTTGAACACATTGACTCACTGTTTAGAAGCTTTATGTTTTATTTTATTCTTTGTCTTTTTCTTTATCATTTGATGGATTAAGGTGAAGGATCAGGGTGATCACTAGATGGATCGACTCTTGTAAACTAAACACGGGCTCCCTTCATATTCTGTCTTATATGCGAGCGTTCCCCTACTCTGAAGACTTCTGTTCGGCTTTAAACGCCACCATGGGTTCGACTCTTTCTATTTCTCTCTGTTGGAACCCGAGCATCTACTGAAATAAATTTTTCAGAAAAAAAATAGTGTTGTTTCTTTTGTCTGTGACTTTAGTTTGGATATTATGCTTCATTTGATCAAATAATTATAACAATAACAATGGTACATTAGTTAATTAAGCATAGCAGTTCATAAAATATAGATTCTGTATATAATATTACTTTTTATTTGTTGCTAACGTCAGTACTATCTTTTAATCATAATTTCCTTTTTTATTAATTATGTTAGTTACATTTGCTACTCAAATTATATTTTTACGATAATCAATTTCTCATTTCTTTCATATTAATTTATGTAACCTTTGCAAGATTAATTTTTCAGCAATTCTTTTTAACTAATTAATTTTTCGAATGATCGTTGATTCTTCTAAATCGATTTTTAATAATTAAAATGAACGGTATATGAAATAATGTAGAATAGTAATAATTTCTAAAACCTTTTAACGAATCTTCTAGTTATTATAGTATTATTTATTTCGTTAATTTTTCAACCCCTTGTCTTACGAATATTTTTTATCATTTCTCTCGTGAAATCTCAAATCCTTCAAATTGACGTGTCCCGTAAATCTAGTGTTAAATTGGACCAGAGACTCGACGATTGCGTAATTCGTATGGAACAGAAGGTAGAATAATAGTTGTACATAGTAAAGTGTATGTGCACTATCAAATGAATGGTGTATTTTGCGTAATCGCGTTTTGCTAGATCATTCTGAGAGCTCCACCTCATTTGAACAATCTGTTACGAGTATTTTAATGACATTCATTCTATAGACTATTATACGAAGATGATTTCATTGTGAAACTACTCTGTGTAGTTCGTTCACACTCTTCATTGTGTGACTTACAGTTTTCCAGATGAGATTCATTTTCAAAAGAGAGACTCGCTGAAATTGGGAAAGAAACGAACACGTATTAAACGTAACTCGAAGTTAATTATTACGTTCCCGATGTATTATGTAACGACACGCACGTTTAAAATTCGTTTTCTTCGAGGAGAGGTTAAATATGGAGAATGTATGGGAAATTTGACAGAGAAACGCTCGATTGTGCTTTTTATACAGAAGCAACAACGAACGGAAAATTTAGATTTTTATTAAGTTTCATAGATTTCGAGTTTATTTTTATTTAATGTGATGTTTCGTATATTGTTTCGAGAAATTTTGTAGAAATTTAATCATTAATTCATCATAAAAAATTTATTAAATTCAGCTACTTTTGAGTTGCTTTTAAAATTGTGTATTTTTGACAATTTTTCGATTTGGCCACTTGCAACTTTCGTTTTCAATTATGTATTTTTCGAAATTTAACGACTTAGATTCTTCTAAGTTTATTTGAAAATTGTGTATTTTCTTCAATTTAACGATTCAGCCACTTTTTCCTTTTTACTTTGAATTTTTTTCACTCTTTGCAATATTTGTACACTCTGTGCACTCTTTGAAATATTTGCACACTTTAACAATTCAGCCATTCGATAGTTTCTTTCAAAATTCTGCATTTTTTGCAATTTCTATAAAATGTAATATAAATATAAAATAATTTTGTAGTTAAAAAGTTTAACTCTGCCTCTTTAAAATTAACTCTTTCAGCTAAATTAATTAGTAAAGGTGAACAGATACTAATTTAACAGACAACTTTGCACCATGATAAAAGGAAACTACAATAGAAATATTACAATTTAATTATTCTAAAATCAAAAAAGAAACACAGGGTTAATTTGTGAAGTATATTATGTAAAAAATTGCTAGTTTATTTTAAGCCATCGTCGTTGGCTATTAATGGTTGATAACAGTAAGTCACGATTTTCTGTTCGTTGCATGGTTGGCCATGAATCTTTAATGCGGCATTGTCTTTTCGAATTAGTCCTTGATAAGGATCGTGCACAGCATACGCGACAAATTACTCGGAAATTGGCGGCAAAGAAAGCATTTTGCAAGTCTTGCACTCACAGAGCACAGAAAAATGCAATTTTTCTTAACAAATGAATATTCAAATATATTTAGATATTTCTCAAAATAGGAGAAGCAGAACAGATCGTGTTAAAAAATAAGAAAATACCAAAGAGAAGAAAAAATAGACAGATAAATGGATAAATAGGTAAATATACAAAGAAATAAATATAAATTTTATTTGATTTATTTATATATTCGATTAAGAGTGTGTGAAAGTATGCAGAGAAGGTAGAAAGAGAGTGTAGAAGGATGTGAATTGAGAAACGATGTAAATCAGTCTCATTTTTGTAGCCAGCGAGCAAAAAATTAATAAATAAATATATATATATTTCTCAAAATTAAAAATTGCTAAATATTATACAGTGGATAATTAAAAATTGGTAAATATTATACAGTGGATGATTAAATTATTAGGGATCAAATGAAACAATTAAATATTTCATATCTTCATTGTTATCATAAGTTTAATAATACTAAAATATGTTTCTCTTTATATTTTTAACACATAATTGGAACAGTATCAAGGACTCGAAAGTTCTATTTGAAAATTCAGACTCTATTCTTGTTATATTCGAAGAACGAACGAAGATTTAAGAAAATACAATGATTTCTGTAATTATACTGTTTCTATTAAACATCTGTACAACCTTGATACCTAATCTTATGCTTAAATTGACTTTTTAACTGTTTCAACTAGTGCATCGAGTAAATTTATAATTCATAAATAATTATTTTAATTTTAAAAGAATCGATAAGAATGATTTTCAGTTATAATGTTAATAACTGTTCTTAAATATGTTTGCTTTCGAATGTGAAAGAATTTAGCTTAGCTTGTTATACGTTATTTACTCGAACAATTGTTTACTTCCTTGAAGAAAGGAAAAATGTGGGTGGCTCCAGAGTAAATGGCCCATAAAACTTAATTTTAACTCATCCGTTCTTTGAACACGTTGAAACTTTTGTCGATTTCACGGGTGTTTGAAGAAATTCCGAAAGTACGTGTCACTGTTGCCCAATTTGTAACTTAGCAATGGTTAAATGTCGACATAGACACTCTTTGACCCGTGTCGTTATTCCTTTTAAATTATATGCCTTTCTAACACGAGTGTCTTATATTGCACTGGATGACCAAATTATTACGAACAGATGTATAAATTAGATATTTTATTTTTTCAACCGTATTATCGCTTTAATAATAATAATAATAATGATCATAATAAAATAAACACTTTTTTTGTTGGTAACATATGTACCCATAATTATGAAAGTGGTCTAAGTCATATGTTTCTTATTTTGAGATACTTAAAGGATCACATTTGAATAAATTAAACAATATTTCTATATTATGTAATATTTTAACATTTTCGTATCTGACTGTTTTTCTTAAAATATTGAACACTGTATTTTCTTTCTCATGTGAGGTTTTCATAGTTGATTAATTTGTATTTTTCATTTAGAATTGGTGAAATGTATCTAAGAAAATTTATTTTTTAAACTGGACCAAGTGAATTATTTAAAATAAACTAATTCTCCTTTCTGCTGAGAAAATTAAGAAATTATTCTGGAATTAAGAAATGTATCTACAAAAATTCATTTTTTAAACTGGACCAAGTGAATTATTTAAAATAAACTAATTCTCCTTTCTGCTGAGAAAATTAAGAAAATTATTGTGGAATTAAGAAATGTATTTAAAAAAAAATGCATATTTTAAACTGGACGAAGTGAATTATTTAAAATAAACTAATTCTCCTTTCTGCTGAGAAAATTAAGAAATTATTCTGGAATTAAGAAATGTATCTACAAAAATTCATTTTTTAAACTGGACCAAGTGAATTATTTAAAATAAACTAATTCTCCTTTCTGCTGAGAAAATTAAGAAAATTATTGTGGAATTAAGAAATGTATTTAAAAAAAAATGCATATTTTAAACTGGACGAAGTGAATTATTTAAAATAAATTAATTCTCCTTTCTGTTGAGAAAATTAAGAAATGTATCTAAAAAAAAATGCATTTTTTAAACTGGGCCAAGTGAATTATTTAAAATAAACTAATTCTCCTTTCTGTTGAGAAAATTAAGAAATTATTTTTCGAGAATTCGATTAATAATTGACGCGAATTGTTTGTAGAGAGATCGAATAGTGTACTCCTTGCAAATGGGTGGTCTTCAAAACAAATTCTCGTAGTCTTCAAGAGTGTCGTTTGAAAATTCGTGAATTGCCGCTGTGCATATAAAGTTCGTTTAATATTCTCTTACGGTGACAAAATGAAACAATATTTCTGAATGTCTTTGTAATTAAAATTCTTTCAATAACTTCCTCAAAAACATAGTTCTCAGAATTTCTGAATAGTTTTCTAATTAAAATTCTATTTAATAACATCTACAAAATATGGTTCTTCTAATACAAATTGAAAGAAATGAAATCTGAAAGTAATATAAAATCAGCAACTGATACATTGAAACGTTACAAGCAACAGAAAAACAGTGTCTAATCTATTACCATTTATATACAATTATATTTCATTTCACAATGATAGAGCAGCGATGATTGAAGCTGAAAGAAAATAAGGTTAATACAGAATTCCTGTAAAACAACAATTTATATACGAAATTACTTAATTCCTTGGTAAGCGTGTCTTTAATTTCTTTGCGGCGTGTTTCACAAGAACGTCATTATTTCCTTGGAACCAGTTAAACAGCAAGGATTGTATGAGATTATGGTTGTTCATCTCGGAAGGTAATAGTAAAATAATGATTTCGTTTAGAATTCTACGTAATTCATAATTCAAACATTTTACCTCGAGATAAATTGTCATTTAAGTGTTTCAACAAATATTTTCCATTATTCCATACTCGAATTGATCCTCTCATATTTGTTCGAATCTTTTGCATTTCTTAACCCCTTAACCTATGATTTCTTTTTGTTACTTATTGTTTTAAAACAATTTTACGTACGAAATACTAATATATTATAGATTAATTATAATTGGCAAATCTTAATCTTGCAAATTAAACAGAAAGGTAGAATTAAAATTAATGTTTGTTATTAATATAACTGTTTTTGTCGAATCTCAAGCAAAATTTGTGCCACGATTATATATCGAATAAAATTGTCTAATTTGTTATTATAGGGCAAGGAATTAAACGTATTTTCATAGTAGTCAGTGATACTGCATAAGTCCTTGTGCTACTTAATTCTGCACAAATTTCTGGCCCTCTATTCCTTCGATTTCTCTTACTGAAAAATACAATGTGTTTATCTTTTGATTTTTTGTATTTTGAAACTGTGCAATAGTATCGTGTACTGTTATTTTTGGCCATTTTGCAACTATAATTCGCTCCAATTTTCCTTTCGAAGTACAAACTTCACGTAGTACTTCTTCAGTTCTCTAAATTTGCCTATTTTTTCACGTTTTACTCGTAGAAACAGTTTTCTGACAAGTTTGTCGAGCTTTGTCGCAGATTACTCGGTATTTATATTAATCAAAATTTGAAAGAGAAGTAATTTTATTTTCTGTTTACTATAGAATCCAAATTATATCAAGAATATAGAGACAGTGAAAGAAAATCAGTAAAAAGTGTATATGTAATTTTCTTTGTTTTCTTTTTTTTTTCACTGTTATAGGACTCGTGAAGTTAAATGGCGCCTGCATTGCAGTTGTTCCACTTTTGCACGCGTCGCGTGGTCACCTTCACTTAGGGTGATGCATTGCCTCGAATTGTAGATCGTAGAATCGCGTTGTAACCAACGAATATTAGAAAATGATCTATAATTTACATTTAGAAGAAAACATCGAAAAATAAAATTCATTGTAGGCAATGAAATCTGTGAAATTCTGAAATAATTGTATTGTATTAATAATTTCATTTATGAGAGATTTCGATGAAGTAATTTCAGAAGATTAGAGTAACAGTAAAAAGTGAAACTGATTCTGACAGCACGCAACAAAGAATTCAGACAGATCTTACAGATCCTGATGAACGATAAAGAGGAACAAAATTCAGAAACGATGAAGAAAACTATGGAATCTCAAGTAGATGCAAATTAGATTTGTCGAATTTTAATCGACGAAACCATAGATGAAACACGAACGATTATGCTAAGAAAAAACTAAGAAAAGTTCAATCTCAGTACAAAAATTTCGAGTGCAAACGATTCAGATCAATCTTTCTATTTTTAATTAAATCCAGTCAAACAGTTAATGTAATTAAACACTTTTTTTTATTAATCTTTCACTAAACTATATGAATAAATACATATTGCATTTTTATATTCAAATGTGTACATTTTTATCCATTATCCCGCCAATTTTCGTCACTAAAATGAGTGTACACTCAATTTTCTGAGTGATTGTATATTTACAATAATATTCCTTAGTATGTTGACTTATTTTTACAGTCTAACGCTATACTACACTAAACACACTCACACACATACGTACAAATTTCAGGAAATAATTCAACACACTCTAACAGAATACAAGATGAAATAAACAAACAATGATAGATAAAAGACACGTTATTTCAAGGTGGAAGTAACACATCCTCTGGGAAAATAGTGAAAATTGTGTTTGCGAAATTCTTTACTATATCAGCTATAGTTTCTTCTAATTTTGGCCGGATCTCTGCTACTACAATCTTCCAATTGTCATTCAGAAACAGATTCATCGCAGCAGACAGCGTTTCGTCACCGTCGAACAAATTGTCTAGTTGAACTGTCGCGTGGCCGATGTTGAAATCCACATAAATGTCCTCCACGCGTTGATGAACCAGACCTGTTCTCTCGTTAGTGTATCGTTGCAATTGTAACGTAATGATTGAGTCGATATCTGTGAAATTTCCACGTCCCAAACCGTTTCCTCTAATTGGCAGCATCATAATCCGCCCGTTTAAATTATAATTAGCAATCATCTCTAATCGTGGAATGTATAGCTTCATTCTTATACGATTTTTCTCGAAATCAACCCTGAGGAAAGAAAATTTTGCATTTGTTACGGTACGAAATAATACAATTGTAGGATGTGTCTAATTAGAAGAAGGTAATTTTTGAGAATGGGACTTTAAACATTGTCAGCGTATAATTTTAACCCTTTTCACTCCACTGACTCTTCTACGGAGACATTCATAACTCGATTCAAATTTTATTCACGTTTATATAAAGTAGATTAATGAAAGAAATAAAAATAAAGAAATTTGTGGCATTTTTCCGTAACGAAAATAGAATTTTCAAAAGTTTCGTTGCAAAAGTGTGCTTGGAGTTGACAAATCGATCATAAAAAGAAAATCCTCGGAGTGCAAAGGATTAATAGTCTATTCTTCAATGTTTGAGGAAGTTTAGGTGCTCCATGTTGGCTGTAGACCAGTTTGCTAAATTAAAAATAACAGTTTACTGAAATGAAAATCATAAAATCATTCTTGTGCTGTCCTAACACAATTTACAATGGAATTCTCAGAACAATGGAATGTTCGAAGTTCCTTGGATTCGCAAAGTGACGTACGATGATAAAAGGATGTTAGAGAAATAAGGAATTAATATTTTAATTCGACGACGTTAGTCCATTGTCTTTGTTTACTGTTTTCAAAATGTATCGTGTATCGTGTTGTGTGTCTATCGTTATATCAAATAAATTAATATATCAGAAAAAGTGTTCCACGTTGATTCACTACCTCCAACAAAGGATAATTGAAAAATTGTCACTTAAAGGAATTAGAAATGGAAGAATTAAAGTATGAGGAATTAAATTACCCATGGAAGAAATGAAGAATTAACTTTTTTCATACTTTAAATGAAGAATTAATATATCAGAAAAAGTGTTGATCTACTACCTCCAACAAAGAATAATTGAAAAATTGTCTATATGAAAAATTGTCACTTAAAGGAATTAGAAATGGAAGAATTAAAGTATGAGGAATTAAATTACCCATGGAAGAAATGAAGAATTAACTTTTTTCATACTTTAAATGAAGAATTAATATATCAGAAAAAGTGTTGATCTACTACCTCCAACAAAGGATAATTGAAAAATTGTCTATATGAAAAATTGTCACTTAAAGGAATTAGAAATGGAAGAATTAAAGTATGAAGAATTAAATTACCCAGTTTGTTTAAATTTGTTTGAATTACCTAAGGACGAAGTAATTTCTATCGTGTATTAACAGATCAACAAATTTGAATTGCTATATGGTATAAAAGTGTCAATTAGAATGCAAGAACGTACTTGATGCTCTTAGGTGTGATATTACTGCCGCCAAATATGGACACGTTGTTGTACTTCGAGCGAATGTAAATTGGCCCGGAAGTTTGATCGATGTCGATTTCCTCTAAACGAAACGGTTCGCACGATGGAATTCCAAGCACCTGTATACCATTATTCAAGTATGGTTTCAACATATTCACGCTCTGCTTTATGCACTCGCCTAATTCTGGATCGTTTCGATGGCATATCTTCAAAAAGGACGCTGAAAATCAAAATGAAAATCATTTTCAAATGAAACTTTATATTCTACGTTGTAATTTATTATATTGGTGCATATGAAATGTTTTTTTTAATGAAACTTTAGGTACATTGGGTTTCATAAAAAATATAATAATGTATTTAATCAAAATAATTTCCATACGATTTCACACGATTTTTCCAAACGATTAACTATTTTAATTTTTTTTCAGATTTGTGAGTATTGTTAGTAGATTGCAGATTTTTATACATTTTCAGGAAATTCAATTATTTAAAATTGCACAGAATGCATGCAATGTAAATAAATATACAAAATATCAAAATTATTGTGCCTTTTGTAATATCTGATAGATGAAATCATTTTTTACCGAAGTTCTACTTTTGTTACTATAAAATATATAAATTTGCATGAAAGTACGCAGTCCTATATTTAATAAATTTTACTCTTCAGAAAAATCTGCAATTTTCATTGGGTGATACCTTATAAAGTTCCAAACACGAATCGGGAAGCAGAATTAGTCTATCGAAAAATATGTAGCATTGTAAAAACATGATTTTGGGAAAAAATTAGGTGTTACGTGTTATTACGTGTTAATAAATTTATTTATTTATATTTACAAAGACCTTTTTGACCACATTTTCGTCGTGTTCGCTTTTTAATTGTTAACAAGTGAACGTAAATTTTGTTTCTTTGTCAGTAATAATAAATATCGTGTTTCTGAATATAACAATGTAACAATTATTTATATTTTACTTTCTCCATTGGAAGTATACAACGTTAAACAAATTTTATCGAGATTTACAGAGACTTTTTTGATTGACAATATTTATTTGAGAAGAAAATTGAACTCGCGTTAATTAGTCTTCAAACATGATACATTCCTTGCTTTTTTATACCAGAAACGAGATCAAGCTTTGTATTATTATTGTTCATTAGCCTTCAACATCGTCGAGGATCAAGAGTGTTAAGACCTGAATTCTTTCTACGCGTATCGCGTGATTTTCTGTACGATTCATCGCGAATTAAATGCACGCGCTCTAGATGCAGCGTTAATTCCTATATACGGGGTTAGATTAGGTTCTTAAAATTCCCTAATAAAAGTAATCATGTCTTTTGATCAATTTTTTACAATTTTACTCATTTTTCAATGTCATATTTAACCTCTTGCCTCACAATAATTACTCGTAGTGTACATTATGATCAAGATGTGAGAAAAGAAGAATTATATGCCTATTAAATTTGTACTTTTGCACAAATCTCAGTTGAAATTTAATACCGAGGATCGTCAAATAGAAATCATTTATAATATCCTGAGATTTTTTCATATAACAGTGCTTTTGAACAGTGATTAGCTGAGATTAACAAAATGCCTAATAAATCGTAAGGCAAGGGGTTAAATGAATGAATTAATTAATCATTTAATTGAATCTTTCTTTAATTGAATTGCTTTGGTTCTCCGAATATATTATTTTTTATACAAATAGATCCACAATGTTCTTTTTCATAAAAATAAATGAACATAAGTTTAATTTAAAAATGATTAATATTGAAAAAGTAAATTTATATTTAAATAAAATAGTGCAATACTTACGTATTTGTTGTATGGTTAATGCAGTAGGTAAGTAGGCTGTCACGAACAGTATTATTAAGAATCTGTAGAGAGACATTGTTCTTGCCACGATGAAGTTCGTTCGCGAAATAATTTCCAACTGTTTGTCATCGAAAAAAAAAGCTTGCGAACGTGCCATCGATTAACAATACGCTGACATTGTGGTTTCTATTCTGCTTCCTTTTATGGATTACGCAATTTAACGTTCCGTAATGTGTTTCGCGCCACTTTTATTGCACTCGCCATTCATTCGAGACTATTAAGCCTGTTTGCAAATTAAAACAGTAATTCGGTAATTTGTATTCTTAATTGAAAGTCAGTGAAACATTAAAATACCTAAAAAAAAAAAAAAAAGAAGATATTTTTATCAGCAAATTTCTAATTTCTAAGGGTTATAGTTTTAGTTTGATATTTTTATTAAATAAACAACAAACTTTCACGATAAAACAATATATTATTTAAAAATTCTCTTTTTTACAGATACAAGTAATCGCCAGATTTTCTTCAATTATCACTGATATTTCTACTTTTAAATAAATTATTCCATCTGAAGAGTTATAATTAGTTTTCGAATTAAATATTTTGTTGTTACATAATATGTTAATTATAAACAATTGTTACATACTATTCTCGAATGTTCTTTCGGGAACATTGTTATCTCGTTTTTCGTAAATTTGGAAAATTTTTCTTTTCGTTATACATAAATAGTAACTGGATCTAATTTTCTTTCTTTGGATTCAGAGAGGCCTAAGATATTGTTCTGATTTTCCAATCAAATGTGGTTTTATTAATTCTTCGGGAAATTTGTCTAAAATTATATTTCGACGATTCGTTCGATTTCCATTCCATTTAGAATAAATTTTAGTAAATATATACGAAACAATGAATATGGACTTACACTACTTTCATAATCAATGATTACCCAAAGTAATTTACTAACAAACGTTCACACATGAGTATTTCGAAATATTAAGTATGAATTGTTAATAAGAAAAAAAAAAGTTCACATTAAATTATACATAAATCGTGTAATTTTTTAAGTTTCTCCAAAAATGTACTTACAACACTTTCAAAATAAATGGTCCATATTTTTATCATAAAATTGTTATTCATATTTACTTTACACAGTCCCATTTATTTATTTCATTTGTTAAAAATATAAACGTCAAATTAAATACAGGAGTGTCTGTACTTCGAACTAAACGAAATATCCTAACAACGTATCCTTCACCCAGAACGCCCATACAGCAGCATTTTCATCAAATCCTCTCCACTGAACAACGCGCAACTTTATTCCCCATTAAACTCAGGTACCATACCCGCTGAGATGTACATTTAAGAACAAGCGATTACGTAACACCGAACAACTCTACTCGCGTACTATTTGCGGCTCTGGACCAACCATAGTTTCTTCCACTTAAGGTCGGGGAAGGACCTTGCCCTCTATAAGCATCGCAACGGGAGCAAATCGCAAGAGGATACCGGTCAAACATCGTAAAAGAGGAAAGAACACTTCTATAAGGATCAGTTAGAATAAACGCGATGGTAGACTGAATGGTCCATGGCCCAGATTCAGTTGCCCTTCCACGGTGATGTATAAAAACGTCGTACAAACAAATCATCCACTCGCGATCGTCACTTTTGCTTGAGCACATCAGCTCCGTGGCACAGCAAAAACGTGTAATGATCATCGAGGATCTCGTCTTGTTGGATTAGATCTTCGATCGATCATCCTGGAACAGCAAATTGTTATTCATCCAACAGGGCAAGTGTTGATGTACGCCGCTGTATTCTGTTTTTTGTTACTTTTCATCGTGGTAGCCATTGTAATCCTTCTGGTTTTCAAGCCTATCTACATCTGGGAGATCAAAACCGAGGCGTAGAGACAATTCTGACTAGAATCGTTCTACTCTGACTTAAGTTGTAATAAGTTGCAGGTTGATATTCTGATTGGACAGTGTTTATCGAAGATTAAAATCACTTGGAGGAGATTTCTTTGAAGAAAGGAGTTTTAAGAAGATAAGTAGACAGAATGACGAAGCTTATCATCGTAGCAGTGATAATCCTAAGTCTTCTGGCTTTGGCGAACTGTCAAGGATCCTTGCTAGAGATGTCTCAACAGCTCTGGGCCAAGCTTCTCTCTGGAGGATTTAGCAAAACAGGGAAATTAGACCCTCTTAGGGTACCAGTGATCAAAGTAGACCAATCTGAAGGAGACACCAGTTATAGGATAATTCTACGTAACATGGAGATCGTTGGATTGAACGAATCTACTCTGGACAGCATTCATATAGCTCGAGGACGCTTGAAGTCGAATTTGAGCGACTTGGAAGCTGGCTACGTTAGCTACAGCGATCTCAGAGATTTAGATTCGATTAGATACAGATTCCATACGCTTATTAAGGAACCTAAGGCACAGAACGAGAGTTTCGAGGCTATAGTCTCTGCTACCAATCAGGAAAGTAAACTGATTGCAAGTCCTAGGGAGCAAGAGAGTCAATTCGATAGGATCAGACAGTACGATCCATTTTTGATGAAGATTCAAGCGGAGAAGATGAAAGAGGAGCCTGTTCATCGTCCTCAAAACGATCACAAACTGCATCATCAAACTGGTTTTGATTCTTTCAACGTCGAGGGTCCTAAGGTTCTCTCGAAATCGGAAACAACACGAATTGTCGAGAATTTAAGGTACCCTTCTGACGTTCAGTTGATCTACGCGATGAGCGCTATGAATTCTGGATTAAATTCGAGGAATTACGAGCAAAAGGAGAGTCGCGACAGGTCTAATTTAGGTTCTTACGTTGAGCAAAGTAGAGAAAATGGCCGACAGAACCAGAGGAGAGAGAATTTCGGCCGCAGAACGGCTGAAGAGCGTTACGAGGATATCAAACCATCAGCATCTGAGAATGTCGAGAGTAAAGTGAAAGAACAGAGGTATGTTCCTGGATTGTTCAACAGGGAACAGGTGTATCAAGGTGAATCTAAACATTTGGAAAAGGAACCAGGTTACATCGACATAGTCTATGCAGATGGAAATAAAAATGGCGGCGTGAAACGATTTGGGAACGGAAGGATCGAGTCTAAGGAGAATCCTCGAGTTTTCGGCGTGAAGGATGCTTCCAAGGTACGAAATGATTTTTATTGCATAGAAAGATTGGTATTTTTAATTAATCTCGATTACGACAGTGTACTTTGAGCATTTCCTGTGAGGTAATTTCCTCTTCCGGCTTTTCATTTACAAGTTTCCAATAGAAAGCGATATACAAATTGATAAAATTCTTTGTTCCTAAGTTTCCTGGTGTTATAGGGAAAATTGTAGTGGTTAAATAATTGATAAAAATAGTATACAGACTTTTTTACTGTTGCCAAATTACATATCTTGGATAACTGGAATATCATTCTCTGTTTTTCTTTAATATATTCACCGCTAACTTAGTGAAATCAGAATTTGTCAGATAATTCCTATGAAAAGAAATATTTTTTCAAATGTAGAAAAATAGGTTTCGAATTTTTGAAGTTGCCAATGTTAAATACCCTTTTAAATATACAGAAATATTCAAATTCGATATCTATGATGTCACGTTTCAAAGGCACCATAATTGACAACGTAGAGTCATTAGAATCCATCGCAAAATTAATCTACAAAATTCGCCAGTTTAAGAATTCCCATTTTTAGGTCTTCGTTCTACCTTCACGAGTGCAATCAGGTTGTTAACTTATGTAAACAGGATATCCTCGAGAGTAAACGGATTATTAGTTCCAACTGTACCGAGGGAGAATCCTTGACAAAGAGGAACGATGCAGTTAAAGCAGGCATAGAAGCGAAGAAGCTGGATGGTTTGACTAGATACGCTAGAGATTATCAGGAAAAACAAGGTTACTTCGAAGAAGGAATGCAGCTTATCTATCATTATGGTGGAATGGACGGTAAAAATTCTCGAGAGGACAAACTAGCTCAGGGAACAAGGCATAAGCGTGCTCATAAAGAGAACGAAACTGATGTGAGCACTTCTCTTTCTAATTTTCTTCTAATTATCTTGTCGTATCCTTTTTTTTTTTTTTTTTATTAATATTTTCTTTTTTCTGTCTTGTTTCAAGGATGACGTGATGCATGTTATTATGAAAATAAGAGTTCCCCTGCTTCGCGTGAGGTCTGATTATCAATTAACGGGAAAAGTCGGGAAGGAATTGGTGAGAGGAAACGGGAAACTCAATGGAAACTTCAGTGAGTACTTTTGTTCTCTTTCAAAATTTTTATTAAATTTTTATTCATTTTTTTAGTAATTTAGTCCTTTTTCTTTTTTAAATAAAACTTGAGGTTCATAAATGTGTTAGTATGATAGCAAAGATGGACACTTTGAGTATTCAAATTGCAATTTTCCTTTTTTTCTATATTCTTTCTACTCTTTCAATTTTACTCTTTTATGTTTATTTTTATCTTTTTGCTTTTTTTCTTTATTTATATTATGTTACATTTTCTTTCTGTCTTATATTTTTCAAAATAATCTTGTTGCTTCTGCGAATATTAAGATTACTAATAAATTTTTATTCGTTCTTTTAGTAATTTAGTCCTTTTTCTTTTTTAAATAAAACTTGAGGTTCATAAATGTGTTAGTATGATAACAAAGATGGACACTTTGAGTATTCAAATTGCAATTTTCCCTTTTTTCTATATTCTTTCTACTCTTTCAATTTTACTCTTTTATGTTTCTTTTTATCTTTTTGCTTTTTTTCTTTATTTCTTTCTTTCTGTCTTATATTTTCCAAGAAATCTTGTTCCTTCTGCGAAGATTAAGATTACTAATACCAAGATTTACGTAAGATCGTTTAGTGAAAGGATTAATAACTGCAACACGAGTGTTGTTATTTTCAGCTGATCTAATTGGCGACTTCACCGTCGAACTGAAGAAGATCAGAGATCAGGATATGCTAATTGTGCGTGCAGCCAGGAGCAAATTAAATGCTAAACATCAAAACGTCACACTGGAGGGAATGGACAGTGAAGGACCGATGCAATCGATTCTCAGTCACGGTGAGTAAACGTTGTCCTAAGTGTTATACATTTTACTTAACTTCCGAGCAAACTCACGCTAATTGGGGTTAAATTTAACCCTTAAAACGGTAAAAGGGATCTAGAAGGCCCAAAAATGCCTTTCTGCAAGAATTTTTGTTCTAAAAACTACTGGATAGATGTTTTTTCTATTTTTACTATTTGTTGTATATATATTAAACAGTCTAAATTAATTTTTACGAGCAATCATACTGACATATACAGAAATTAGAACTGAATAAATTCCAAAATTTATTCTTCACTCTTTTTTCGTATAGATACTTAATTACAATTTTGTAAATTGCAAAATGTGGTTTGTCAACAATTTATCTTGCTTCGCGAAAAGATTTTCCTTTGCAATAAAGTTTTATCATTAATTTTCACGTTCAACAAGTTTTCTTTTCTTTCGATTAGTCATTTGGTTATTAATACTCAAATAAGTAGCTAATCGAATCAAAGAATAATTGACTTTTCAGATACGTAATTAAACAGAAAATCGTGTTAATTAATGTGACATAATGCATCCGCGAGGAAATGCTTGTGAAAAGGGATCGTATGTCGCAGACGCGTTAAAAATGCCGGACGAGAGCACAAAGCCGGTTTGAGACATTATGTAAAAGCTCTTTAGCCTGATCCCGTTACGTCACGTATCTGGTTAATGCTCTTCCGTAATTAGCGAACGTCGTGGAAAACGTTGAAAAAACAAAAAGAGGAATTCGTTGGTGGAAAGTGATGTCAATCGATCTGAAAGTCGCGTTTCAATATCGATCGAGCGGATATAGTTGTGTTTAAGCTTTGGAACGTCGTGAGCGCGCATGCATGCATTTATACAATTACGTAAAATACGGGCTGAAGAGAAAAAGAAAAAAGAAGAAAAGAAGAAATCGATGCTTTCTTTCAAACGAATGCAATTAGAAACATGTGATCGATGAATTACATTCAGAATTTCTATTCTTCTTCCAACTGAAAGACTTCCAATTCTTTTGTTAGCTCTCTATGGGCTGAATTTTTGTTTGAAATCCAAGAAATCAGGGGAACGAACAATCAGCAATTATAAACCTATATGTGCAAATGAAAAAATATTTTTCCGGTTAAACAATTTTGTTTAAAACAAAATGTGACCTGAAAGTTATAGGGGCCCATAGAGGGTTAGACTTATTTCCAAACATATAACGCAATATTATCTAAAAGAAGAAGAAAAAATTGAACAATTCAATTGAGATTAATAGCACATCTATAAAATTAATTAATTATCCTGTAGTTAGAGAACGATAGTAGTAAATTCTTTCACGAATTTTAATTTAAAATTGTTTAGAACTGTAAGAATAAGCTCGATAGTAGAAAAAACCGAGCCAGTATTGAATAATTGAATCGGTAAAGTATTAATTGCATTCACTTTGTAGTTACAATGATCTAATTCCCATTGATCAATTCAAGAGTTGGTAGTAGTATCTTCATTTTTCCGGACAACCTAATACACGCTGTACTTCGATGTGCAGAATTGACAAACGACTTTGTCCCGGAACATTTTCAACAAAGTACCTGACAAGTGTTACAAAAAACGTCGAGTCTCACTTCGTTACGATAAAGTATTCCTTTCCATTGAAAGTAACGCACGTTTGTGTTACTAGGAAACAATGGAAGAAAGTAAAAGTTTTAGTCGAGTGTATTGACATCGATCGAGGTAAAAGTGTGTTCACTTTCAGTGGACATCTTAATGCACCCCATGACCATCTATCTAACGATTTAAAAAGAAAAAGAAAATAAAATATATTAACTCGTTTAACACGTTGAACGCCATTTTACATAATTTACTCATAGCGCCAAGATGAATTTATGGCACTTCGCAATACGAGCCCATAATTTTTAAGCATACATGTTATATATATATATAAATAAAACTATTTTTATGTGTTCTATCGTTGCATTAATTTCTTCACACTGTTGTAGTAACGATGATAATATTGAAAAATTTTTCAATACTGAAGTTTATTCGAATTATGGGTTTCCAGTAATTTTGGCTTCGTTGGTGACCCCCATGGCGCTTAGAATAATCTTAGCGCCTGTCACCGGTGACCCCCATGGCGTTCACGTGTTAATAGTGAACTCACAATTATTGACTCCGTAGGTTTGATGGCTGCGGAGGCGGTTGCTGCCATGCTTGCAGACGACTTGGCCACCAAAGCGTTAAACGACAAAACGGCGGACGCGATGATCTACAGAATGTACAAAAATCTTCCGGTCAATTAGACCTATACTGAAGAACACTCTACGCAAATTGGACTTTCGTCACTCTGACAGGTTTCTATTGCACGACGTACTTATTGGCGGTCATATAGCGCTCAAAATAATTCTTTCCACTCGTCGGGAGCGGAACGATTTATTGAGGATGACAGAAATTTTGTGATCCTTATGGGGGAGGAATATTTGTCAGAATTTAAGCTGGAATTTGTATGGAAGGTATTTTTATTCCATAGACACTTCGATAAATATGAGATGATTTTTTAGATGGATATATTGAAGATGATAAAAATTTTGTGATCCTTATGGGGGGAGAAATATTTGTCAGAATTTAAGCTGGAATTTGTATGGAAGGTATTTTTATTCCATAGACACTTCGATAAATACGAGATGATTTTTTGGATGGATATATTGAAGATGATAAAAATTTTGTGATCCTTATGGGGGGAGAAATATTTGTCAGACTTTAAGATGGAATTTGTATGGAAGATATTTTAATCAAAATGTCTATAAAATAAAAATAAGATGATTTTTTGAATGGATATATGTAAACAGTAGTGTTACGATTATTTTGAGCAGTATATGAATATTTTTTATGATTATACTACATTCGTTTTGCACTTTTTAAAATGGACGAAGATTCTTAAGTGTTCGAGTTTTCTTATTGAATAATTATAAAACATTTCTATTCATTTAATCGATATTTTCTAATTTTTGATTAATGGTAAGTATCTTTTCAACTAAGTGAAAATTAATATTTTTGGTCAGCGTGAATAATTAATTGTCAGTATTAAATCGCATTTTGTCAGTCACGATTTCGTTTCTTTGATCGGTATTAATTCATTTCTCTTGGTTACGTTAGATTAGGATGTTTTATCATACACATTTGACAATTTATTCCAAATATTGACGAATTATTATGCTTATTAATATTCTTATGAAAATATCAACAGTTTTTGTATTAAACACTTAAATTAAATGAAAAGTTTCTTTAAAATTCTGACCAAATAAGTAACAACCATTACAAAATTAGCTTTCAAATTATATTTTAAAATTTCCCCTTTGAAATAAATTACATTTTATGAAACAATCACTCGAAATATTAACCAACAACTGTATGCTTTTACTCATTTAGTTATTTATTATTACTTATTAATATTACTGACTGCAAGACTACATGATATCAATGAATCGTTAACCGATTAACATTTTACCAGTGTTATTCTCAATTTTAATTTAAATAACGTCGAATACTATAGAAAGTATCATATATATATATATATATTTATTACACACATGTTTTACATTACATACGCGCGTCGAATTGTTTTATATACAATAAGTGAATCTAGCTTAATTTATGGTTAAACTATAAAATTCATTTTTCATGAAATTCACATAAAACGTTTCTTCTCTCGCTCACTAAAAAATTTGCGATTCTCTCATCGCTTATCTTCTTTAAATTGCAATTTCCATTTGAAACAGGAAGAAACGAAAATCTCCGAATAATACAAATTCCCTTTTTTCACGTTAAATTCCCTTCCAACTTGTTAAAACTCTCTTTCCTAATTTGCACGATTCTCCAAGTCTGTAATTTTTATTTACGAAGTCTAAAGACCTCTAAAGTCTATAATTTATATTTTCAAAGTTGAACTTTTTGGAATCAGAAAAATAAGAAGGAAACATTTTCTAAATTAAGAAACGCAAACTTTTCAAAGACTAATTATAAAGAAACCATAAAAAATACAAACCTTTTGTCTTTAATTTTCAGTATACAATTATTCAATTCAATTATTTTCTCTCTCGTTTTAACCCTTTAAGAGCTGATTACTTGTACAATATATAATTAAGTCACTATTCGATTAATTTTCCAAACCAACTCATACGAAAATTATATATTTCTCAAATATACCTAGTTCATGACTTCGTCCACTATTTTTATTCCTCAAAAATATATAAATTTATTAACCCTCATACATTTAAGGGTTAATTGCATTCCTAGCGTTCTATAAATAAATGTACGAGTCTGTCATTAAAGGGTTAAACAATTCCTCAACCAATACACTTTTCATATTAAATCCAAATTCGTTTATAATGTTGCAAATACAATTATCACCTGAATTAACCTAATCCATAAGGTACACCTAAACTTCCTTATTTCGAAATAATTTCCTTGAACGTCGAAAACATAAAGAAAATGTAAAATTCACATATACAAAGAAAATACGCTTAATAATTCTATATTAATCATCGATTATCATCATGAATCATCTTTCTCTAATTTTCTTCAGCACAACGGGTAAGATAATTGCTTGAATTTGCGAAAACAATCAATTTCTTCAGCGATTTCGACTTATTTTATTTGACGTGCCAAAAGAACGGAAATGTATGAACGATTTATAGCTTCGTCAGCGTTCGATTCACGTGGAAACACACGATCGAGGTACACGTGCACACGTGAAACTTGTCCACGAGAGATTTGATACGTATATTGCTGGAGTTGTGTCACCATGTTGTTGCCGATTTGTAAACAGGTTTCACGAGCGTTACGAGTCGTTTGCAGCATTCACAACGGAACCAGTCAAGATCCGCTAGATTTTACATAATCGCATTTGGGAAAATGAACGAGTTGCAGTAACGTTCATGGGGAAAGTGATTGTAAAACGCGAGTAAAATTTCACGGGATTAGGAGGATAATTTCTCGTTTCGATCGACTCAGCGTTTGATCGTTTCGCAACGATTCTTCGTGGATTTTTGGTTATCATGTTAATTCTTTAAATGTGCAAATAAGTATTTCACCGTTTCTCATTTCTTAGAATTTTTCGGATTGAAAAGTATACTGAATATACTAATTAATATTTAAAATAGAATTGCAATTACTATGAAACATGTGAGAAACAATGAAATGTATATTCCTGTAATTTTTTTAAAGTTGAACGACGAATTATTTTTCAATATTGAATTCTTACAATTTTTTGATACACTTTTTCTCACATTTTAAATAAATTGGAAATTAAAATTTGTCACCGTTTCTCATTTCTTAGAATTTTTCGGATTGAACTATTATATATACTAATTAATATTTAAAATAGAATTGAAATTACTATGAAACATGTGAGAAACCATGAAACGTATATTCTTGTAATTTTTTTAAAGTTGAACGACGAATTACTTTTCAGTATTGAATTCTTACAATTTTTTGATACACTTTTTCTCACATTTTAAATAAATTGGAAATTAAAATTTGAATTTATTTATGATGAATTAGAACACAAAGTGATGGTGAAGAAAAAATTCAAATTATTCTTCCATAAGACGTGGAAAAAATAGTGGATTACTTATTTATACATTTTAATGTATTGATTGATATATTGATATTGATAATGTTTTAGTATGTAGATTTTAATATGATGTTTTATTGTAGCATGTAAGATTTGTATCTTAGGATTAACGTTGAATTATTGAATTATATATTATCATTCGTTGATCTGTATGTTACACTTGGTAGAGAGTTCAGGATATTTTTAACATAATGTATGTATAATATTTGTAAAAAATAATAGACGTATAAGGTAATTATACTAATATATTGTTATGTAAAAATACTTTGATGTATTGAAGATTTAAGATATGAAATAAAACAATTGATCTATATCTCAAGGATTATACATTTCTAATCTCCTATATTCTATATAATATATGGATTATTATATCACAATATTATTAAAATTATTCAAAGTATAAGTTTACACATTTTTGTAATTATTTATTGCGAATTATTCTTTAAACATTGTCTTACTTGCATCAAATGTAAAGTTACATTAATGAAGTTAAAGTTATGTAAAGTGGATTTTGTTAAAGTTGAAATTCTGCAGAATAGCTTTCAATAAACTTGAAATTCTGCTGAATAATTTTTAATGAACTTGAAATTTCGCAGAAATTTCCAAATAAATTTGGAATTCTGCAGAACAGATCTCAATAAACATGAAATTCTACAAAATATATTCTACGCATAATAAAACCTATTCTATTAAGTAAACAATGTACATGAAATTTCTACATTTAATATAAAGAATGTCCACAAATTCTTCAAGTTCCGCGAAACAATGCTTTCAGCAGATTTAACAACGCTTAACAAATACGAACATAAGAAAGCAATTAACAGTAATTTCACACCTGAAACTTTCCTCGAAACATCGTACAAAGGATGATTCACTACTGATGACCTAAATGTGCAAAGCAATCGATTACAAAATCATAGCAAACTCGGTAATCATGATTTTGCAGCACTCCACTCCCAACATAGTAATATTCTTATCAACTGTATGCCTAGAAATATTTTTCTTTTATCGTACTCTTTCGAAATTCCGAATTATGAGAGGAAATATTAGGCGGAATTTGCGACGAGGACACAACGTCAATTAAATTAATAGCGGATCAGTGGGAAACGAGTTATTATCACGATTCTTGGCCAATGGCGAGATAAATTACTACTGGTAGATATTATTAAAGGAAACTGCAATCAACGAGGAGAATAACTCGACGAAGAAAAATGAAAGAAATTCTTTTGTTTGATAATTATTCAGTAATAGACAACAAATTTTTCCCTCTCTTTTCCTTTCGTTCGTCGTTTTTAATTAAAATTTGTACAACTTTCTATAGTTCGTTCGATTATTATAGTGCATGGTATTACGTAAACGCGAAATCAATAATTTATTGGAATTTATGGTTTACGGATGACACATCTCACAAATGAACGGTGGCTTGTACTTTCCAAAGCGTCTACAAGGAAGCTTATGTCAATTGTGTAACATTATATAGGTTACATAATAAACTTGACATTTCTCTACGAAGAAATTAAATTTTCAATATTAATTATATAGTATTATAATTAATATTACGTAGAGACTGATGAGGATTATTTTCCAGAATAAAAACTGTGAGTTTTCACTTGTTTCTTAAAGAAACGAAAAAGTCTACGAATTTATCAATTTCGTATTTGTACAGTTGAAAGAAACGATTCGTAAAAGGTACAGTTAATCGAATCGTGTACAACTTTTAATTTACACAGTGTTACAAAGGGTTAACCATGAATCTGTGACACGTTGTTACAATGCAACAAGTTGAATTCCTCTATTAGGTTAGCTTATCTTTCCGATCGATGATTAGAACACTCCTGACCTACCTCGTTCGTTCATTCCAGCTGAAGGATCACGAATCTCCATTATATTTCTGTTGTAGCGCCGCATCCTGGCTACGGCCCTGACTGAGTTAAAAAGGAGGCATTCTACCGTGATAAATTTACCATCACGTAAAACAGAGTGGGGGAGAACTGTTGTACACGCGGAGAAAGTGCTGTTAGTTTATATATACCCGGTGAACACGGGCCATCGTACGCATTTTCAATATCGCTCTTGCTAATTGCGATCTGAACTGCTGAGATTACGTTAACGCGCTCCTCTAAAGGTACGAACCAACGAAAGGATGACGTTACTGATCGGATTTTTCCTAATTGCCAGCTGGACCACGGTGACCATTGCTCAACTGCGTAAGTAATTGTACTTTCTTCTTTATACTTTAGACCTGCTTACTGTCAATTTTGTGTGATGGATTATAGATAGGTACTTTTACGTGAAAGAACTTTGCAGATCGTTTTTACCTTTTTTGAGTATCGGATGATTTCTCGCGTTTTTAATCATTTGCGAGTGTGTAGAGGCATGTTGAACAACGAGTTCTTTTTTCTATTTTATTTTTTAACACTTTTATGGCGAAAATCAAGCGTTCTCTTCTTTATACGCGTTATGGTTTATATTTTTCTGGGGTATTCGAAGTTTTCCCGCGTTTTTAATCATTTGCGAGTGTGTAGAGGCATGTTGAACAACGAGTTCTTTTTTCTATTTTATTTTTTAACATTTCGATGACGAAAATCAAGCGTTCTCTTCTTTATACGCGTTATGGTTTATATTTTTCTGGGGTATTCGAAGTTTTCCCGCGTTTTTAATCATTTGCGAGTGTGTAGAGGCATGTTGAACAACGAGTTCTTTTTTCTATTTTATTTTTTAACACTTTTATGGCGAAAATCAAGCGTTCTCTTCTTTATACGCGTTATGGTTTATATTTTTCTGGGGTATTCGAAGTTTTCCCGCGTTTTTAATCATTTGCGAGTGTGTAGAGGCATGTTGAACAACGAGTTCTTTTTTCTATTTTATTTTTTAACATTTCGATGACGAAAATCAAGCGTTCTCTTCTTTATACGCGTTATGGTTTATATTTTTCTGGGGTATTCGAAGTTTTCCCGCGTTTTTAATCATTTGCGAGTGTGTAGAGGCATGTTGAACAACGAGTTCTTTCTTCTATTTTCTTTTTTAACACTTTTATGGCGGAAATCAAGCATTCTCTTCTTTATACACGTTATGGTTTATATTTTTCTTGGGTATTCGAAGTTTTCCCGCGTTTTTAATTGATAAAAAGTGTACAAAGGCCAATTGAATGAACAATGAAGTGTTTCGTAAACCTAGTGTTAAAATAATAATTATCTAATATTTCGTACCACTTGCACACATGAAAGTAATGTGTCTAGTTAAATGTAAAATATAGTAAAACTATATTAAACAGTATAATGTTCTTTTCTTCTTTCTTAAGCGTGCTAACGTTCAAAACACAGAATGTTATGGTACACCATAAATTCCCAAACGTATCCAGCATATCTATTCGTTTCGTAAAATAGGAATATCGATCTGTAAAATGTTATTAAATATTGTAACCAGTGTAAACGAAAAATAAGCGATAAGATAATTAAAAGATTAACATTGAATCACGAGCAGAGTATAAAAGAACGCGAACAAAACAGCGAAGTATCGATTGTTAAGTCTGAAGCTCTAGAGGAAACATCTTTGTTTGTAACTAAGTGTAGTATAAGTCTTTAGAATAAAAGTAATTTTTTTTTTCAAACAAATACTCTTCGCCTGTGACAATATGTTTTCGACCTCGATGTTAAATTAACGTTAATTTTTAAGTACAGTAATTTAATAGTATTCGATTATTGAAGAAGTTGTCTAAAATAACAAGTACTTGAATACGTAATTAATTAAGGAAAATGGTATAATGTCAACGAGTCTGATGTTCTCTTCAGTTAATCTAATGTACCAGTTTTAGAAAATTCCTCCAGCATAAATGGAAACGTTACAAGGACGAGATTAATACGAATAAATTCACGATAACGCAACAACGACAATTTAATATCGTTATTAATAACATAATAAACGACATACTTTCCATAGTTTCGATAAAACAGGGATAATTGTATCCTCGAAATCTCTCTGTGTCGTAAACAATGGTAAAAATGAAATGATCATTAGAAAACAAAGAAAGAAGAGAAAAGGGTGAAGAAAAAGTAGCAATAAATGAACGAAAGTAAAATGAAATTGTGGTAAAACGTCGTTTTTACGATTTATAAACGTTAAAGCGCATTGTCACGGTGCATTAGGCGATTTTACGGAACGAATCGGTTGCACGCGATGAAATTTCTTCGATTTTACGAGGAACAGTTGCCTCGAGCGAAAAAGTCCCATTATCGACAAGATGTTCGAAAAATTTTACATCTAAAGAACTTTCATCATTATTTAGACACATTTAACAACTGTAAACACCTGTTCGAGAAACGTTGTGTAAAATGTGAGGTAACAAATCCTGTAGAACGAGCTTTTTGGCGGGAATGTAATCGATCAAGGAGAAAGGAATTTGGTCAACGTTTCTTGAATTTCTCGTACACTCGAATAGACATATACATACACGTAAATGTGTCTCGTAAATGAATTCATCTTGAAGATAATTAGATTTCAAGGAAATATAGAAATTTAACGAAACCAGAGAATACGTTAATTTTATAAAAACAAAATAGATGAATAAATCAGTGGAGATTGCAAATGTACAAAGAGGTGAAAATTGTTGAAAAAAATGTAAGAATAATGATACTTTATTAGATTCATTTGTCATACATACTTGTTGCAAGTAAAAAGAAATGAACACCGGTAGTAATTACAAGTTGTACAATAATTATATATAAGGAAAGGTTAATTCTTATACTTGAAACATTGAAACACACTTGAAACGCCTAACAAGTGAAAAGCAGGTCGTTTGAATTGCTTAAACCGCGTGCAACCGAAATAATTATAGGTTTTACATACAAGTCGTTGGTTTTCACCGATCGGAATGTCAGAATCCCTTTCGCAACGTAAAAGGAAGTTCTGCTAACATAACATTCCCCGTACGTTTTCATATTACAGCTAGAAATATCCTCGATTAATCATCCAAAACGTCGTAATTAAATACAACCTTCTCTAACTACACAATCAGCCACCAATTACTAATTAACATATTTTAATAAAACAAACGTTTATTCAATTACACAATCGCACAAGGTAAGAACAACCTGAAAACCATTTTAACGAAAACAAAGAGACAAATTTTGTAATTCATGAAACCTAATTAAGAAAACGTTGTGAAGTATGCAACTTTTATTAAAAGAAAATTGAAGGATAATTGTGTCAGTAATTATTAGACTGCGGATTTTTATGAAAATTCATATTTTTGAGAATATCTGGTAGAAAATCATAAAATGCACTATGATTTCGATATTTTTTCATATTACGTGCATTCTGTGCAATTTTTCATCTTGCATCCTGCTAATTGATAGTAAAAAATAACGGAATTTTATTGAAAAAATCTGCGTATCAGACTTCTGGTCGTTTGCACGCTACTTAATGACTTCATGACGACAGACCAGGTTGATACGATCATTGAACACGCTTTAAACTAAAGAAATCGCAACGTAGTTTGGTCTAATTGGACTCTGGCGCGCTGTAAAAGGGTTAAAAAGGTGTTCAGGTGCTTTAAAATGACGATTAAACTTCAGTCTTCCTAAAGATTCAATTCGCCATTGCCGTTATGAAGAAACACAACAATTTTTATTGTTATCTTCTCAAACTATTGATGTCTTCTTTGTAGCACCTGGTGTACAGCCTTGTCCACGAACAAACGACCTTGCACAATACGACAGATGCGTGTTGCAGCAATTAAACGTGATCACACCGTACCTTGCTCAGGGAATCCCCTCTTTGAAGTTACCAGCACTTGATCCTCTGTTCCTTCCATCATTGACAGTAGATAGGAACCTGGAGGCGTTGAAGATCAAGGCGAACATGAGTCAAATCCGCGTATACGGCGCGACAAACTTCGTCATTGATAATCTAAAGGCAAATCCAAACGATTTATCAGTCAGTCTTAAAGTTCAGCTGCCACATGTTCATGTGAACGGTGACTATGATGTTCAGGGAAGATTGTTGTTGCTGCCATTGAACGGAGCTGGCAGTTTCAAGGGAAATTTCAGTGAGTATTTTGGCTGTTGAATTTTATGTTGCTTTCCTTTGGATTGGTGTCTATGTGAAAGTACAGTTGATGGCCAAAAAATGATATTTTACAATTTCTTGTTATAGCTGATACTGAAGTGCGTGTGAACGCTCAAGGAAAAGAAGTGACAGACAAGAAAGGCGTACAAAGGATCGATATCGACAAGCTTGTGACGAAAATTCGAGTTGGACATGGAAATATCAAGCTGAAAGCACCTGCTCAGCACACAGTAGCAGGTAAATATTCTCCATTTGTTCTTCAATATCTTAATTTTCAAAGAAAGCACAATATTAGATGCACAAATGAATAATCTAAATTTTTCCTGAATCTCAAAGTTTATTTTAAAAAAGAAAGTGCAACAATTTGTTCAATAAAGGTATTCACCATTGTTTCGTATAACTTTAACTCCTTGTCTTACGATTTATTAGACATTACGTATATTAACTTTAGCTATTCACTGTTTCAATGCATCTTTATATAAAATAAAGTCAGAATATTATAAACGATTTGTATTTGACAACCTTCAGTCTTAAATTTGAGCTGAAATTTACATCATGGACATCAATCTTTCCATCTTTAAAGCGAGGGACCCAGAATTTTGCAGTGGATATCGATAGAGAACATCTTGTCCACAAATGTGACAGATTGTTTCACGAGTCTACATAACTTATTTCTCTTTCTTAAAATAAAAGAGCAGAATATGTCGTAAATTCTCCTTATTCGTGTCCATATTGAAACTTGAATAACTTACAATGTTTTGTATAAAATATTATTACAGGAAACAGAAGTTCGTCAAGAAAACAGTTGAAAATCACGTGACACAGCACATAAAACATTAGAAAAGTTTGAAACTTATCCAACAACTGAATATCTATCTCAAAACATGAAAGCATCTCACACATTAACGATCTCCTCTGAGCTATTCAAAGCGTCCCCTAGAATACCCTCATTTTCCCCTACTTTGACCTAACAGCCTGAAATCTTTCAAAAGAATCACCATCTGGAAATCTTTTGTCAAACCTACCCGTCCCCCCTTCCTCGTCACATTTTCTTTCTCTTTCTCACAATTCCGTCCTATTTCATCGTTTTTCAGCTGACGCAGCGGCGACGTTCTTCAACTCGAATCCACGCTTGGTTCTGGACATTGCCAGCCCGATTATCGAGGACACCGCAGCGACTGTGAGCAGAGCATTGGCCGCTAGAGCATTAGGAGCTCTCACGAAGGAAGAATTACTTCCCTAGTCCACGATTACTATGCTTAGGTGATCCCATAAGTAATTGCAACGTACGTTCAAAACGAGAGGGAAAGTACTTTTGTTGTTAGACAGAGCTTAGTGGAATTGATGAAGGTATTAGAATAATGAATGATGATTAGAGTTGCTTGGAAAACGGATAGATGGTTTTCACTTGAGGAATGTTTCACGATAATCGGCGCCGATTTGATCGTTGCATCAATTACTCTCGATAAGATCAAACGAAGAAGTGAAATGGATTTTCAGTATTTTCTTTTATTATTGATTAATTAATCGTAATGGAAGCTTTGTTATATATATATATATATGTATATATATTAGGTTGTCCCAAAAGTTCCTTTCGTTTTATTGTTGAGATATAAAATCGTTTATTTTCGGTGTAATTCTATAGAATTTCGATTTTTCATTCTTCTCCTTCTCTTCGGAAGACTTACCATGCGACTTTTCCAAAATTTCTGTCGTTTTTCTAACAAAATATTGTTCAAGGTGGTTTTTAAAATTTCTGCATCAATTACGAAACGTTTGAACCGTTATAGTACGATCCTAATAGACGGTGTAAATCTAATTTGCAGTATTCCTAGTAACATAACGTCACATGTTGCAAATGGATTTCCTGATTTTCCATCTTTCAAGATGGCACAGAAAAATCTAACAGATACTTTCTCGAGAAAGAAACGTACTGTTGGAAAGGTAGAAGACAACTAATGACCATAAGTTCAATTTTAAACAGATTGGACTGCATGTTTACTCGAAATGTTGTTAGACAAAGCAGTGTGTGATATAACGAAAAGAATTTTTGAGACAACCTAATATTTACATTCACAATTATTATTGAACGATGAGAAATTTGTTTTTCGTCGATTTTTTTAGTAGACTTTGTAGTTTGTTATGAAATTGTTACTGTTGGTGTAAATTTACGAGTGATTGTGTATGTTAATTAATTTTCAAAGAGAACCATGTCTCTTTATTTTCTTGCAGTGGACAGTTAATTTGGATTTTGATTTAAATCGCATTACTTATGGGATTATTCAAGTATTAATAATATTTGAATATTACTTGAATATTATTTGTTAACAGAAATCAGTTGAAGAGGTAAAAATTGTTTAATCGAAACGTTACGTTATAAAAAACGTCCCAGAAATCAATTTACCGACAGTAATAATTATTTCTATACAAAATCTTCTTCGAATAAGAATAGAATTTTACACTTATATAATTTGTGATTGATTAATTGTTTATATTCGTTGATTCCAATTATTTGTTACATCCATTCCTTGTTATTACATCGCGATTTATTCGAAACTGTTGCAACACATTGAATAAATGTACCTTATGCATATACATTTCATCTTTATTTCATTAAAATATTTTACAATATACATTCTTAATTTATTTGAAAGCCTCACCTGAAATCCAAACGCTTCAAAAGCTAGCTGAATTATTTATTTACGTACAGTGTGTCCTAGAATAAATAATATAAACGAGTTCCAGGAATATTCTACATGCAAAAATAAATCGAAAATGTAGAATAAAATTTGTTCGTATTCTACTTCATTTCTGAGATAATAGAATTTGAAAATTTGATCGGAAACGCGTGCACTTAGAGAACTTCCGACGACAGATTTCGTAATAGATGTCTAATTTACGTTGTTTATTTCATTATTAAAATTACTAAAATTTGTTACAAATTCTTTGTAACATTGTTGCACTAATGGACAAAAGTGTAAGAAATTACATTAAATTTTATTAAATTGTGTATGTACATAAACAGTAAGATAAACTCTGTATATTAACTATGTGTTATATGTTATATATCGACACAAATAACAAATTATACAAATTACTTTTATATCTAAACCTTACATTTAATATCCAACCCTGTTTCTCCGTTCATTTTGAAATACAATTACAAACACATCTCTTTTTATTCAAATAAAGAATAAAGGCAGGTTAAGGGGGACCATAGAATTGGAAGCGAAAAATTTGCAAGCTTTTGCGGAATTTTTCTTGGAGAGGAAGAAATAGTGGTACATTTTCGAAACTTTGGCATCTATTAATATCTATATTCCGCTAGAAAATCGATGTTGAACTAACAATTTACGCAAAAAAAAAGAAAATTTGCATTTTTTGAAACCCCTTAAGGGGGTCAAAAGTGATTTGATAGTGCGATACACCATTCGATAGCTTACCAAAAGAAAACATGTGACACCAAATTTCAACCCTCAAACTCGACCATGGGGGTAGTTACAGGGTAAATTCTAATTATCAGTTTTTGAACTATTTTCCCTATTTAACGATATGCAAATCTTCTGAAAAAAATCTGACATATTGCACACATGGAGGCACATCTTAGTGAATTTTTTCTGATTTTTTTGTTGCAAATCCTAGCTGTAAAAAATAAAAACGCCAAAAAATGCGGATATCTTTTGAAAAAAAAGCAATAATTTACAATCTCAGACTTGTTCCTTTTACTTAATTACAAAAAGTTTCCTCGCAACTGTGTAACAACGATCAAGAAGGTAAGAATAGCTGCGTATTTTTTTTTTTCTCACAAATGTAGAGACGTCGATTTGGAAAAATTTGCTGTCTCTATAGAAATCGGTTTAATCGTCTGGAAAGAGTTCTCTATATGTGAAAGACTTTGTTATCTTGTTAGCCACGTCTGTGAAAAGCTCTGCCAACGATGTCTCCAACACTGGTGTTATTTCGTCCAAAATTAGGTTGTTGTTGTTATTCAACAGCTCGTGGCTGGCGGCAGCTGAATGAAATAAAAGAAAAATATCTTGCAAAACGTGAAATGAATTACATTAAATATTGTTTATGGCAAAATGAAACTTTTAAGTTAATATTCTGATAATATTAATTAATCAGTACAAACAATATAACACTTCTATAAATATTCCTCTTTAAAAAACGTATTGGTTATTTTAAACATTAAATTGTCCAGCTGTTTTGGAATTTTATTAATTTAATACTTCTACAAAGAGTTTTATTGTTAAAAGTAAAAACTGACTAACGAAACTATTAATTTTTGTCACTTCTGCAACGTCTATTTCATCGGATATAAAATTGTTCGTAAATAAAGTATTTTTATTGAAAACATTGGAATGAATGGAAGAAGAAAATCTTTATTTAAATAACATCGTTGTTATATCGTTTTATTTAATGTTTACAGACACATTAACCCACTAAGAAATAAAGTACCATTATTGAAAAATCATTAATGCAAATTATTTATAGAGAAAGAAATTTTTCATTTACATTACTGGTTATTATAAAATTTAATTTATCATGAAAAGCAGTTCAAACTGAAATTAGATTACTTATTAAAATTCTCTTTTATAATTATTTAGTGTTTGAAACACACTGACTCACCGAGAAGTAAAATGTTTCGATACAAATTATTATTATTATTAATATTCATAGGAGAAGAACATTTTTACAGCTAGAACATTTTAAACATTTTAAAGCTAGAATTGGATTTCTAATTACGAGTCCCTATGTGATAATAATCTATTATTCGAAAAAAAGAGAATTAACTTACCAAGAACCGTGTCACCGCCGAATAAATTGCTCAGATGAAGGTTCGTTTTCCCAATTTTGAGCTTCACTTTCATTTTCTCGAAATTCAGATATGTGTCGTTGTCTCTGAACACTTTACGTGCTCTTAGAATGACGTCTGAATCGTAGTCATCTTGGAAGTAGAAATAAATCTGATTAATAAATAAAGACAGAAAAGATTTTCTTTATTTACAAATATCTCTTCTTCGTTTATTCTTTTAAAGTACAAATTGATTGAAATTTCTGAACAGTTAATACAAAACAAAAAGTCCAAATAGTTTCAGAAAAGTTTAATAACAGTTGAATAAAATGGATTTATTCCATTTTCAATTTTATTAGAAACTTCTTTAAAATATTTGTTTATCTTACGAAAGCTCCCAGTAAGTTCTCCTTGTCCCGTTAATTTCAGCAAAAGCACCCTAGCATCGATCTGGTACTTCCCTTGGAAATTCAATCTGTCGAAGCTGACCTTGAATGTGAACACCACGTTCTCCACATCCGCTTTAAAGTCGCGAATTTTAAACGAAGATGGTCCAGATACCTATTTTCGTCAAAACGAAACGAATCAAGTCAATTTCAATTCACACAAAACGAACAGAATCGTTCTCTTCCAATAAATATTCAAGCAAAGAAGACAGTTGAAAAGAAGAAAGAGAGGAAGCAGAAGAATGGAGAATTTTTTAAAATCTAATTAGTTCTATTTCTTATTGTTTAACATTTTTACCTGTTCTGTTAACCTTTGCCATTCAAGAGATCATAAAACATATAAAAGTTTCATCGAAATCGGTGTGTAAAGTTTAGCTGATGTCCCTTGTAAGATATCATAATTAATTCTATAATATCTGTTTCATATTGCTCGATATTTATGAACGTATAAATATACCCAATCTTTTTGTTAATTAATTATTAACATAACTGATAGGGAACATTCTCATTCCATGTTGAAAATTTACCTGCAAATCCGTAAGATTGACGTCAAGTCTTGCCCCAACTGGTCCCCTCGACAAACGAATCTGCTTCAGATGCAATGGTTCAATGGCTGGTGCATCCAGTTCCGGTATACCAGATGATAATTTATCACGAAGTTGATCGATCGATCGAATGATACATTTGTTGATATCTGGTTCGCTCTTCTTGCACGGTTTAATATAAGGCGCTGTGAAAATTGAACAATTGCAACTGGATTTCTTATTTACCAATTTGGAGATTGTAGAACATTATGATATGGTTGAATGTTATGTAAATGCAGTTGTATGTGTTAAGCAAGTCGAGCATTAAAGATTGATACACTCTGTCAAGAAAGATTACGAATTTCTGACTTGAAAAAGTTCACTTATAGATCAGTTTATTGATTATCACAGTGCAATTTAACACGAATTCCTATCAATTTGTTAAACAATATAGTTACGAACCCTTAGTTACAGTGCTCAGCTTTCATTTTGCAAGTTTGATTGTCACACCTCCTGAAGTAAAGTGATTTTGCAATTTTGCGAGATGGCGTTTATTTTAGTTCGATTTCACATATGCATCAAATTGTATTTGTTTCTACATGAACGTAGCCTAATCGAATAATCGCAAGTCAAGGTTTAATTAAATGTACCAAACGACAAAAAGTGATGTTACTTTGTGCATTGACCTAATAATTTTCAAGTAAAAATTCGTCGGTACACGAACATTTTCTGTCTCTCTTCTTTCTTTATTTTTTCCTTTGTCACAGAAAGAGAGAAAAAGGGAAACTGTTGACCCAGTATGAACCATCGAGGTTTACAAGCATCACTCGCATGAATCTTTTAAAACTGGTTTGAAAATGGCGTTTTGGTCAAGTTTGCACGAGATTCGGATGAGAAAATGTCGCCAAGGTGCACCAGATCTCTGATCTTGATATCATTTCTGAACGAGTTCAAGGCTTCACGGCGAGTTTTACACGAAAGTATATCTTGAAAAACCGAAACGAGCACGACAGAATGTTGCAACTTGTCGTTCAAATGCACGCGACACGCTTCTATTTTCCATCGAGCGAACCGAAATTTCGTAATCGATCCTTAATGTCAGCGTCTCCTCGAGATGTCGAGACCTCGTTGGAATTCGTAAAAAACTATCGACGCTTACGATCGACGAACGCGAAACCGAATTAAGAGAACGTATCCTTTCTACGATTACTTTCGCTTCCTTCTCTACATTTCCTTTCTTCTTTTTTTATCACTCCGTAACTTCAAGTGACTTAAAAGTTAATCATTTTATTTCTTTAATTGATTGCAGTTAACACATTTTGCGCGGGAAACGGCTAAAATCGTTTTTCACGGGTTATCGATGGATTATTGTTATCGATGGGTTTTTCTGATGTTTTTACAATAAAATCGGATAGACATGCGTTGCAAAAATGCAAAACGTGCGTTGCAAGAATGAATTCCGTTTTGCTGACGCGATTACGTTGACTTTGGCGGTAAAATGCTCGTGCAAGATGTGTTAAATATAATAGAATTGTTAAAGAACAATGTTTTGAACATTGTTTTGATCTTTGTTAACACAGAAAAATGAAATTAGAGAGGGTTCAAGGAATCAGGTGGTTAAAATACAATGATAATTATTGGGAAAAGAAAAGAAGTACTAAAATTTAACGAATGTGTTGATGATACTCACGTAAGACTGCAAGAACTGTGGTGAAGAGAGTCGCCATCAGGCTTGAAAGAAGAAAAAGGAAGAAATATTAGTATCTGATTATTGTTGGTTTATATAAATGTTTCGTTAATTGTATTTATACTTTTCTTTGATAATTTATGATTTTTAGAGGAAAGTGGTTAAACATGTAACAATAAAATATGTAATAATATATAAACTGTCTTATTTCTGTGCATTTATAGGAAGAAAGATGCAAAATTGCACAGAAAATGATATATTATAGAAAAAATACTAATTATCATACGTTTTATAATACTTTTTAAGTGAAATAATTTTTGATTGATGTTCTACTATTTTCTGACTATATTCTTAGAAACATGAATTTGCATAAAATTTCAGTTATTATCAAATCAATGAGAAATACGTATTTATTAATGTATCCATTTAATTTGGAAAAATTTTAATTGGCAAAAATCCAGCTTTTCTGTTCGACAGAAGAGATCAAGTATTCTTCGTAATAAATACTTTGAATTGGACATATTAACTCAACACATTAGCATTTAATAAATAAACAAATTAAAGTATGTGTGTAACAGTGAAACTGTGTTATTTCCGTTGTTTATTTATGTAGCTACAGGAATTTATTGTATTTTACAGAAAACATAAATTACACTTCCCAGACGACACCAGAGAAGTTCTTATCAGCCAGCTACTGTGTACAAACTTTTTATCTGAAAGATGTTAATTTATGCGACAGAATGTAACATTAATAATTAAAATGTAATTTTGTAATCAGATAAATGGTTTTTTTTTTTTACAAAATTATAATGCAATTGTGTTGAAACAATGGTGAATTTATTTGCATTTAATCGATAAGGACGTTGAGTAGGAAGATTGATTAAACTACCTTTGATAGCTGCAATTATTATTATGCAATATTTAAATTCAGTATTCTGTTATTTTACAATTCATTTTTTCTTACAAAGTGCAATACTCTTTTGAATACAAAATAACTCATCAACATCTGACTAATCGGTATTTTCAAAGGTAACAAATTAAATTATCAGTATTTAAATCTATTTTCGATCAACTTTCGGTCAGTATTTTATTACCAAAGAGATCAGTATAAAAATACTAAACAGTCAGTACATAAATAAAGAAAAAAAGATCAATACATAATTAATTTAAATACTGAAAATTTAGTATAAATATTAACCAAAGGATACTTAACGAAATTATTTAAATACTGACGCTTAATATTTAAATACTGATAAAAAGGGATTAAAATACTGACCAGTAAAGTACAAGCCACATTTAAAATGGACACTCATCCTTTCTCCCCCTTGTGCTCTTCAATTATATACTTTCACTCGGAAGATTCATCCAAAACTGAACAATGAACACAAGTCAATGAACACTTTTAATAATCCAGTAGAGAAAAAACAAAAAGTGAACGAAATTTCTGTTGGAAAGAGAAGGACAAGGTAAAAGAATTAAAGTTCTCGTACCAAATGCGAGTAAGAAGAGCGTACATCGCGATTGTCCAGGAGATTCTTGGAGACTAGTTGATCGAAAGACGGGGATGATATGTAAAGCCACGATCCCCAACCAGGGATTGCCTTATCGCATTAAGCATGTCGATTACCTCGTGCCACTTGTCGGTCATTGGTCAAGCACCGTGGCACACGCCATGGAAGTTGACTGTTGGAGAACGGTTTCTTGTAGAACCATCGAAACGCCTTTCTGTGACGTTCCATCCGCCTTTCTTCGCGATTTTCGATGCTCAAGCAGTACTTCACATGCAACTGCACGGACGTAACATAAGAATGAATTGATGTTTCAATCGTATAAACCTAATTCTACAGCCCTTGACCAGAAAAAAGAAGAGAAGAAATTACGCCATTAGCAATTTTCAACATCTTTCACGGTTTTAGTTAACTTGAAACATCAAGCAATTGAAATTGTGATAATTGAGTTGGAATTTAGAATTAGAATTAGAATTTCACTGTCCATTTAACTTTGTCCAGGACTCTGTGAAAGTGGCCTGAGTCTTTTTAAAACGAATTATACATTTTTTAATGCACCAATCCATGTAGCTCGTTATTTTCTGCAAATCGAAGATGAACACCAAGTTGAAGTTGGAATCGATGTCGAGTTTGAACTGGAAGTTGAAGTCAGTGTTGAAAGCAGTGTTAATATGATTGTTTGAGATTGTTTCATAGTAATCTGTACCTAACGATTATATACATTTGTAGTTTCACAATAAAATTACAACCAAGTGTTATGTGTACAGTTTGTGTACACAAAAATGCTAGAGATAATTTCAATTATTTACAAATCGATCTAATTGTCACGTGAACTGGAGACTCGTGCTACTAATCGTGATACTTATGTATAAAATATTGACCAAACAATTTGTTATTACATGTACAACAATTGAAAGCTTTCCCGAAAAAATTACGTTTCATCGGAAATTCTAAAAATTAGTGTATAGCAATGTGAAACACGAAAAGGTGGTAATTTTTGCACAGCTCCTTTCTGAAATTCGATGTGACGTTAACTTCTATGTTTGCAACATCTAACCAGTTCCGTGCAGACGATTATCTCTGTTAGAAAACATCGCTGGCCGAATAAACTGACAAGACAATGTCGATCGTTAAAACGTTGACCGAGGAGATTCGATCGGTAGCAAGCGAAAAGAACGTCGGTTGAGAAAGAACGATCCACGATCGACACTCTTCCGGCGTCAATTTGCGAGCATCGAGCGAGCAATGCTAGCAAAAGTGGGGAAAAAACTCGGTCGAGTCGATTTCTGCGATTTTTCCTGGGACCATTAAGGGGCAGCGAAAGTTACGAGAGAGACCTAAACGCGCGGACCAGTCCGAAATCCTACGATCCGTGACAAAATATGCAACCTAGTCTAGAACTCGCCTCGAACCTATGGTTTAATCGTTACACCTGGCCAATTTATGAAAGGATGTTGCAATTGAGTCAATTTTTCTCTTCTTACTTCCTTCTTCTTTCTTTTCCATTGCTCCCTGTCGATTTAACCGTTTGAGTGCCACAGAACTTTGCAAAAATTCAACCAAAGAATACCAAGCGATGCTTCTTTCATTTTTCCTTTCTTTTCTCGTTTTTGTCACATCTACAGATTGATAAATAATAAAATGTTGCTCGACAACAGCTCTGAAGCTTGTAAAAACAAGGATTTCAAGGATTTCGATAAACGATAACAGTAAAAACACGCATTGACAAATTCTGAACGTGCAATTAGTTCGACTATCGCTGACATTTTTAGACACTGAACAGGAGAACCGCCATCGCGCCGCTTGGCACTCAAACGGTTAAAGAAACGTGTTTGTCTTCCTGATCAAGTGTCACTGTATGGAATTGTAAAGACACCTGGCTTTATTCATGCTAATTAGACGATTTCGTGGACATTGTTCACAACTTTGAAAGATCAAGTTCTGATTCAATGGGTACTTTGCTGTGTTTGTATATGATAAATCGTTGGTTTATGCGTGTGTGCATTGAATATATCACTTTCGATGTCCTGTATTTAACTTCCGTTACAGTCTGTACTTTCTTCTTCAATTTGCAATAAAATAATTGTCATCTTGTACACTCACACACAAAAGAAATGGAGAAAATGGAGTACATATCTCTTTGATCATCCTTGATCTTTAAATTTGCATTTTATTACTTATTATTTACGTGAAAATCGGAGAACCTTGCCACAGATATTCTTCGCGAGACAAAAAAGACTGTTGATACGAGGATAAACGTTGGAAGACAAAAGAACTAAACGAATAAAACAAAAGAAAGACAGATAGTGTAAATGTATCTTTGACGATCTTTTATTTCTAGAATCAATTTATCGTTTGTTCATTTTAAAAACGTTGATTGAACAAAATCACGTAAACGTGACAGCCGCTGTCAAAGTATCAATCTCTCCACAAACCATGTTTCCATCTTTAAATACTCAGAATTATAAGATCTATACATACTTCTCGATTTTTACACATTTATACTTCTCGATTTTACACATTCGAAAGTTTACCAAGTTCCCGTATGAATAATATCGAAGCTGTCAAAGATGTGAGGAAAGAAGTGATTAAATATCCTGGTTCCATTGGTCATTTTAAATATCAATAATTTCCCCTCCATTTTTAAATCACAGAACAAAAAGTCCGCTAACTCGAATGTTCGAATCGCAAAAACGAAAAAAGTCCCAGAATGACGTGTTTCATCTTGAAAACGAGGAAGTCGTGCATAATCCACGAACAAAATTTCCAAGCCAACGAAAATAGTACGTCCTTTGTATGTAGCTTCAGTGACGTCAAAAGATCCTCAGGAGACGACGAAGAAAAAATCGAAAGGCGCCATCTTGCTCGAGAAGAGGATTATATATGAAATAGAGATGGTTGGAAATGTTGGAACTTAATTTATGCTTGTTTATACAACTCTAATTAACTGTTCTATCATGTGGAAACCAGTTTCTCATTCAAAACAATCAGGTTTCCTTTATTTTTTGTTTTTTTGTTTTGTTTTAAGACATTGATAGAGGAAATTAAATGCACAAGCGTCTCTATATAGCAGAATAATAATATATACGAAGAAGTAGTGGTAAATATCGAGATTAATAAGTGCAATAAAAATGACGTTTAAAGAATTATCATCGACAATGATGAAATATACCGCTCATTATCTCATTATCCTTCCTGTACCATTATTACACTAAACGTTCACTGTGTTACACAATGTATTCAACAGCACAAAAAAGTTTGAATATCGTTTCGTAAAATCTTCGAGCAATATAAACGTCGCAGAGAACGTTTTCTTCGTGGAAACCTCGAAAATTAACAGGGGGGGAAAAAAGAACAAATGAATTCGAGTTTAATTACAAAACTATCTTAATACAATTTCTCGAATTTCGAATTTTCCTTCCATGATTTTGAAGAAGTAATAATTTTGGAACAAGTTTAAATGTTGCAAAGAAATGTTCTTTTCTTCGTAGAAACCTTGAATTCGATTGATTTCCTTATCGATCGAAAGAAAATAAAGAAAATAGGCGAGACAAAATGGTGTTTCTCATTTTCAATGGAATTTTCTGAAGTAAAAGTGGGGAGTATATGAATGATGGACGAAAAAACGACATCGAATACTTTGTGTGTGTTTCCTACGACCATGGCCCTGGACTTAGATGATTCAGATGCTGTTCTCCATGCAACTCACTGTTATCCTCGAACAGATATATATGAGGTTGCCAGATGAGCAAAGATCAGTATTGATCCGTGTACAATCACGGGGACCACTGACTAGTTTCCTTGTTGTCGATCATTGTAGCAGAATAAATAGAAAGGAAGTATGTTCTTCATCGTTCAGCTCTTGTTCTTCGTGGCAGTCGTTGGACACGCGGCTGCTGAAGTTCGTAAGTGATTTGTTATTTATACAATAATAACATTAACAATTATTTGAGAAAAATAATTAATGTAGAATGTCACATATTGGTTGATTATGAAAAATTATTGAAACTTGTAAAATTGACGTTGATAGAACTAAATCTTCACAAATAGTGTGAAGATCTTTCAGTGTGATTTGATTTATAGTAATTGTTAGAGAAAAGATTTGGATGGTATTAAATTTTATAGTAAAAAGTGTTTTATCTAGCAGTGAGATTTTATTTTGAACACTTACTCGAGGAAATAATGAAAAATTTGTTTTATCTGTCAGTGAAATTTGATTTTGAATACTTACTCGAGGAAATAATTAAAGTAGAATGCTAACTGTTAGAAAATAGAATAAGAAAATAAAGAAACTTTTGGTAAAATGGAATTTTTCAATTTGCTGGAAAAACGATGAAAAATTGTAAAATTAAAAAATACATCAAAAAATTGACTTATTTGCATAAAAATGTGGCACGAATTTTCCAGACAACTCAATAGTATTGAATCATAACTGTTGTTTCAACATACATTTTCAAATAATCATCGACACAGTGAATTATTCGAGAAATATGATATATTTGGAGAATAAAGAATGAAATATGATATAACAAGTTAAGATACCAGCGATTTAAAAGCTGTTGCAGTGATATAGCTGTTAATCTACTCTTTATTAGATACTACATATTACGTGAAGTAATAAATATGTAAATAGCTTGCTTGGATAACCTTGAAGGATTTCTAATTAAGTGGAATTTTGTGATACAATAAAATCATGATTCGATTTAAGGCTATATTATTGCTGAATTATTTTATTACAGGTGAAATTGAAATAAAACGAAAAATACGAATGATAATTTAGTATTCACTGTTTTATTTTAAAGAATATTCAATGAAATTATACATGAAATACAATATCATACACATTGTCAAAAGTAAGGTTAGCTCGTAGCAATATTTAATGGAGATTTCAGTTTTAGAAAAAAATGACTCACGAGAAAATGCATTTGATATACAACTATTGGTAATCAGATCAAGATAACATATTACAGATGCAAATCTGCTCGTGTTTGCAATCATTATAAGCAAATAAGTATTACAGATTACGATCGTCAGAATGCGGAAGGAAATTTTTGTAACTCTATTCAAGGAGAGAAAACATCATCGAGTTTATCGAAAACCAGGAAATCGATGTGTTTCCTTAAGTACACGATCAATTTAAAGAAACGACAGACGACAATGGATCTGTTTTACAGAGAATCGAAGAACACGACAGATTCTCCCTCCATTTAGTGCAACTTGATGACACAGCCATTTTGTAGCAACGATCTCGAAGCAATCGTTAGAAAATGCTATTTATTCAGGGTTGTAGAAAGTAACGTCGATGTTTCTTAATCTTTTATTGAGAAAATTCATTAACCTAATAATATTCACGATTTAAAAACAATTTTTTGCCACTAAAAAAATAAACGTTGTATTTTGCTTTTGTAAAAATTCTTAGTGTTAAGGCTAAAATATTGTCGAATTGTCTAAATATTTGTTAAGAAAGAAAAACTTCAATTTAACATTATTGAAGTTGGAATACCATCGAAAATAAAATATGCAATTTTTTTTCATGTGTTGGATTGGATTAGCTACTCTATAATCTGATAACGAACGAACAAAAAAGAAAAGTAATGGGACGTTGTATCCTTGTTCGTTCTTTTTTTCGTTACGATCGTAAAAACAGAATGTTTAACCTATCAAAGGTATTTAGTAACATAATTTATTTGGTTACTGTGTTGTATGGACGTTACGAGGGAAAAAATTCACGGTATCGACGATATTTATTTAATTATGAACGTCGAGGAATATTTGAAACGATGGAAAGAAAGGATATTTGAGAAATTACGTCATTGATCATACTATATTGCACAATGTTGACGGAATTGCTAATTTTTCTGTGTTTGTACAATATTTGCAAATCTGCTTTTCTTGTGATGCGTAGATTTTCCTTATTTTATTTGTTACTTGGCATATTCGTTTCTCTTCTTTTAATTGTTGAACAAATATCCCTAAGTGCACCTTAGAATAATTGTAGAATTAAAATAAAAAAAAAAAATTACTGACTTTGGAAGATGAGAGAAGAATTTTCAAATATTTTACAAATTAGGATTTGAAAAATTAATAAAGAGCATAAACAATGCACAGGTTTCGTAACTTGAGTATTTTCAAATATTTCAGACCTCTGAAAATAGCAGTGGAAAATTTTCAATTAGAAAGAAATATTTTTTTTCTTAATTTTTCGAGCTCAAAATTTAAAAATGATAAATTTCAGATTTCGAAGCGTAGGAATATTTCATACATCAGATCACAGATGAATAATTTCGAATGAGGAAATCTTCTCAAAAGAGAGAAATTACAATTAACAATAATGAAAAATTTTCAGATCTTAGAAAAACATTGAAATAAGACATCTTCAAGTTTCGAGAAAGAGAAGTGACGAAGTTCAGAGTTTGAAACTTACTAATAAAAAATCTTCGAATCTCAGCAAATCGACAAAATTGCAACTAACGAGTATCATATTTATTTTCCAGCCTCGTACATTCAAATTTGCGGTGCGAGAAATCCAAATCTCGATGATTGCGTCGTCAAGAGTGTAACTGCTCTACACGACAAACTTCGCGATGGAATTCCAGAATTAGGAATCCCTCCAGGGGAACCTTTGATTATCAACAAAGTGGTACTCGCTGATATGCCAAACTTTAAGGCCATAGGATCGAACATCAAGCTTACTGGACTCACCAACCATCGTATTAATCATCTTCACGTGGATCTGAAGAAACAACAGATAGACATCGATCTCACTTTTCCAGAATGTCGAATGGAAGCTATTTACAATATCACTGCTAGGATCTTGGTACCAATTGTAGGAAAAGGACCAATCTCTTTAACTACCAGTAAGCTGAAGATTTATAAATTATTCTTTAACAATCAACCAAAGAATATCATCATAAAGAACAATAAAAAAAACTTCTTTCCAACATTACAACGACAACACTAAAATTGACAGATTCCCAAAACGTTTACAGCAATCCACGTAATAGCTTACTGTTTTTTCAACGCCTTTTTCCCTTACAGTTGGAACTTTTATAGTAATAATATTAACATTACAATCACAGCACTAAAATTGACATACTCCTGAAACTCTTACAGTAACTCACGTATAAATCTACAAACCATACTTTTTTTAATATTCTAACTGAGATGAAGAAGTTGTAAAAAGAGATCTTTACTATTTTCTAACATAGTAATTGCAATTTTGTTCAAAATTTTGCTTACACATCATCATAATACTTTTCAAAAAGGAATTTATATAGTTTGGTTGAATTTTTAAAAGTTACTTTATTGTCAAAGACTGTTCGAATGTTAGAAATCATTGTATATTATCGTGAATTAATGTGAACGTGATTTACCATCGTAAAGTTCTCTTATCAATTAACAATAATACTGTCTTTGCAGAGGATGTGAACTCAATAGTGAAGACAAACTTCAAAATCGTGGATCATAATGGCAAACGATACATATATTTCCCATCGATGACTACACGTCTGAACGTGAAAGATTTCACTGTTAAATTCGAGGTGACCAACTTCGACAAAACTCTGCAGGAAGCAGTGAGTCAAGCATTGGGTAGCAGTCATCAAGAAGTATTAGAAGCTACCACACCAAACATAGAGAAAGCCATTTCTGAGAGATGTTTAGAATTAGCCAATAAAATCTGCAAGCATTTCACTTACGACGAACTCTTCCCCGATCGAGAATAAAACACTTTCGACAAAGAGAAACAAGTTTACCTTCGAATCTGACACGACTGACACATTTTGACCTATACTTGTTCCTCGTATTCTCATTTTTTTGTTTTCTTTTTCGATTGATCAAGTGTTTATAAATGTTCGTTGAATAGAGATTTATGAGAGATATTTCTGAACGATTAGAATTTTTAATTTGCACCCACTGCTTTTGTGTTTTTAATATTCAATCTTACGTTGAATTTTAACAATACAAAATTTATTTGTTAATATTCGATTGGAGATATATTGGATAGATTAATTGTAACTTTTTCGATGTGTAAATTACTTTATATCGAATATGAGAGATCTGTTAATTGTAATAAGTAGAAGATAATTGAAGGTTGTATGATTGTAATAGTACTTGTTAATATAAAATGTATATTTCTTTGAATATTTTGTTACAGCAATGTATCAGTTGATTTTGATAATATATTTCGTTAAAAAGTTGCTGATCTAAAAAATCTTACATTTCTTCGTCATTCTTAGATATCGTTGGAACAGTTACAATTCATTTCAGTTGTATTAAATATTTTTTGTACAAGCCAGGTAATTAATACAGGTCCTATCGAACGATCGTAATTAATCTTTTTATTTTTTGTACATTACATGTTCGATAAAAAAAAAGAAAAAAAGGAACACTGGTATAAAAAAGTTCATTCTTACGTGTGAATCTATCGAAGAACAATGGTAAAGAAGAAAGAAAAATGGCCGCTGAAGAGTTACAACATCACGCTTGTCGAATAAATCTTTTAAATCTTAAATTGTCGAAAATCTGACTGTCAATTTCTGCATCGAGTTAAATATAAAAGTAACAAATTTAATTCCTTGTATCATTAGAACGAATTCAAAGGATTATCAACATTCAGAAAGGAAAATAGTGAAACTTTCGTATACAGTTGTATGATAAATCTACATCGACAAAATTTTCACAATTATCTACAAATTCTCGAACCTCTGACAATATTTCAAGATCACGTTTCTTCTTTCAACCCTTTGCACTACGAGTATTTTTCTTTTTGTCAACTCTGACATACTTTTACAACGAAACTTGTTATATCTGAAATTTCGTTTCCGGAGAAAAAAACAAATTACAGACGTTACTGAATTTTTGTGCTATTATTTATTTGATCAATTTGCTTGATATCAGAGCAAGTGAAATTTAAACAGAATTATTCTTCGTATTACAAGTGTCTCCGTAGCCATTGGAACGCAAAGGGTTAGCAAATTGAACGAAGAAATTGTCACAGATTGGGAAACTTGATATCTATTACTAGAACGAGAAGAAAATGTTTATCTGGAAGAATCATCTAGTCGTGTCATCTAAAATTTACCGACACGATGTATTACAGTTCAGTCACTGATATTACATCTACGTATTATACAAAAACTATTCATCAATTAACCCATTTGCATCGTTTAGCGGAATAATTCGCTAGTGACGACTGTCACTAAATCGTCAAATGTCAAAATAGTCTACGAATTTCTCGTAAATAATACGTAATAAAATTCAGAGGTTTTAGTGTATTATCAATAATAAGATTTACAGGTTTAATTAATTACTATACTAATTTCTAAGCAAAACTGAAGGTAAAACACTGGTTATTACGCGGTGATACGAGCCAATTGGTCTCTGATGTAAATAGGTTAACAAAATGACTGTTGAATACTTTCTTTTTTCATTTCTGACACTTTCCTCGCGAATTTATACTATTTCAACGTTCTTCAAAATGTCGAAAGGATTAATGTTACAAAAATCACCGTCTCATCGCGTGAAAATTCCTTAGGAAACGGGGAAAAGTATGTTGTAATTGTACAAAGGTAGAATACTGTTTGCTATATTCGTGAAAGTATTTGAGATCGCGTTCTCGAGCGATGGTGCTAGTTCTTTGATGAACGCGTCGAAATTGTTGTTGATGGCCATGTTAATGGCCTCGCCGAGAACTGGATCACCGCCAAATAAATTCTGCAACTTGAGCACACCACCACCAACAGATATTTTCGTCTTAAGGTCGGACACACTCAGATAATCCTCGCCGTCTGGTCCCTTTTTCATTGCCATTTGCAATCTCACCAGTCCTCTGCAATTTGTGAAGTTTCCAGACATTGGGCCAGATCCACGAATCACTAATAGAATTAATTTTCCATCCACGTCGTATTCGCCTTCTATTGACAGCTTCGGGAGATCTAATTCTGCTATGAAACTATAAGTTTCCAAACTTGCTCTGTGAAAGAGAGAAGAAACGAATGAATTTCTCGATTTTCAATGGAAAATTCAATTATTATGATCTAATTTTGTAGCTGTTCGAGGCAATAGATTATCCTAAATTTATGATACAATCGATACATCTGCTATTTTTCAGGACTCGAATACCTTTACTTTTATTGTGTTATTAATTTCAAACAATTGGATTTCACAAAAGAAATGATAAATGTTTAATTAGTTTTTAAGCGTTTAGATTCTTCTGCTGATTAGCAAATTATGTATAGTAATCTTATTTTTTCGGCTAAGAAAATTTTGTCTTTTTTACGAAAGTACATTGCTAAAAGTATAAAGAAAGAAAGAAACGAAAAAAGGGAAAATAAAGAAATAGGTACTTGTGCGCTCGAGATAATTCGAGCAGCGTTGTATTTTATGCTGCGATAATTTTTCACACTCGAATATAATCGAGTATTGAAAACAACAACGTGAAAGCTAAGAAAAGAAAATTGTTTTATTGATATTTATCATTTACATAGGATTGTAAGTTATAACATTGCAATATTCGGCTCTTTTCTGCAATGTGGATCAAAATCCAAAATAAAAATAAAAATTTTGATTAATTTTGTATTCTTTTTTATTTTTTTTTTTGCCAAGACAATATTCTAAAGTGTGTTTTTCACATAAAAAAAAAAAATGGATTTCTTTTGGCCGGTTTTTTTCAAAAAAATCTGTGCGTTAATAGGTTAATTCTACAAATATGTATCACTTGCTGTATAACAAAGAAAAAGCAATATTTAATTTATCAATAATTCAAATATGAAAAATAATGCAAATAATTGAAATATTAAAGGATAAATATGGATAATATTATACTAAATATTACCAACAAACCTAGAAGAGAGATTATAAGTATTTACTGATATCTTAAGCATCATTTTACAGTTAATAAATATTTTTGCATAATTTAACTATTTTCTACTAACGTGTGTTAACGATCTTTTAATGTTTTCCATAGATTAGGATGAAACACGTGCTTTTTAAGAGATAGAATTATGCATCTAAACTTCTTCGGTTATTCGAGGTTAATTCATTTGTCCTCAGGACCAATACTACTTTCGTATAGGTCCTTGAGCATTAAACGAGACGTTTTTCATTTCCGAATATCATTTCAAGGCAGGTCGTTCATCGCTTAACACGCAACACGTGTCATTACCCGTTTAATTTGACATAATGACAGGCACGGGTTTGTTTTATGACACTGTACAATCCGTGTGTATAGAAACAGACACGTGATGTAATCATACTTAGCATTCATTATAATTCATCCCGTGAAATGAGCTGACTTGACAACGAGCAAACGTATTTTATTGAAACTGCGGTTCCCTCTTCTATCTGCAATTAATCTTCGTAATTAATCCTGAAATTTATACGAATGTTTTCAAGCTGTAACATTGAGTCGTAGAGTGAGTCATAAAAATTATAATCACCAATTTTGCTATTCAACTTTATCGTTAAAAGTACTACTGAATTGCAATAAATTGTAATAAATTCACGGAGATTTTGAATATATGATAAAATTATTACTCGACAAAATGATTTATGAGATAAAACTGATTTTTTAAAATATAGAATTGTATTGTTACAGTGAATTGTAAAATTATGAGACGAATTTTCGGAATAATATTGAATTTTAATTTACGAATACCGATTTTGGATTTTGTTGTTAAATATTGTGTGTTCTAGTAAATATTACAGTAACATCATATTGTTATATCAAAGCTAAATTTTCCTCTATCCTTTGATATATGAAATGAAAAAGTGTCTTCATTGCTACTTTTAATAAACGTGCCTCATGAAAACTTAAAATAATTGGAATTCCATAAATCGTTAGAAAAATGTTCTTTGCTATGAAAGAAGGAAAAGAGTCGGTGAATCAGCAACAGATTATCATAGAATAATAAATCAATAAGTATGACGTAGTAATTTTTCTCGTTTGTAATGACAATTGCGCGGAATGTGTAATAGTTATTACTCAGACGCAACATTTTCCCTTGAGACTGGCAATTTTTTTATTACGAACACTTTATAATCCTGTGTTACAGTGGATAATCATCCGATTATCTTACATAATTTGAAGTTCATTTGTTTCATAATAAGAGGTCATCCGTTACTTCTTAGAATTGGACAAACATCATTTTCATCGAAAGATCACAGAACAGTTGCCCCTTTAGGTTTCAAGAGGATGATTGATATTTTTTTCTGACTCTTAATGTTAATTTAGAACTTAAGAATCATTATTTTCATCAAAATTTCGCAAAACACTTGTCCCTTTTATTTTTCAGATTCAAACAGGATTATTCTTCACATCCCAATATTTTTTTTTTACTTTTAATATTTATTTAGAGCTTAAGAGTCATTATTTTCGTCAAAATTTCGCAAAACACTTGTCCCTTTTATTTTTCAGATTCAAACAGGATTATTCTTCACATCCCAATATTTTTTTTTTACTTTTAATATTTATTTAGAGCTTAAAAGTCATTATTTTCATCGAAATTTCGCAAAACACTTGTCCCTTTTATTTTTCAGATTCAAATAGAATTATTCTTCACATCCCAATATTTTTTTTTTACTTTTAATATTTATTTAGAGCTTAAGAGTCATTATTTTCGTCGAAATTTCGCAAAACACTTGTCCCTTTTATTTTTCAGCTTTAAATAGAATTATTCGTGCATATATAATAAAATATTTTCCTTTAAAAATGGATATAATATACTTATATATATATAATACATTATATAAATCTTAGAATATATAATATAAATCTTAATTTCACTTGTGTAATGAAATCTGAAGCATTACTTTATGTTCTTAAACATTACTTTTATATTTATTTTATAATCTTGTACTCACTTTAATCTTCGTATATTGAAATCACTGGCTCCATGGACGAGCACATTTCTCAGCTTCATCTTAATATTTCCTCCAGTTGTGGCGAGCAATTCATTCAATAACAATGGTTCCAAACTAGGTATCTTGTAATCTGGTAATCCTGTCTTCAAGTATGGTTTGAAATTGTTTATACTATTCTTGATACACTCGCCCATGTTTGGATCATTCCGCTTGCAAACTTGAAGGAAATCGGCTGCAATTTGTTTGCAAATTAAAATTATTAAGAATTTATTAACAAAAAGATAAATTGAATTTCTCGTACTCAGTAGAATCTCAGCGACTCGAAACTCAAGAAGAGAAATTAAATTTTCGTGTTACGAAGATTTCAACTTATCGATGTTTCCAAAAGTAAGAAAATTGATCAAAAGAATAACGCTCGAATATTCGATTTACAGAGACTTTTTTACACAAGTCTAATTCGATCAATAAACGTCCAAAGAAAGACGAATATCAAATTTGAAAAGTCAATTATTAGGTGTATGCAAAAGATTAAAGTTCACGTGATTTTCCATCAGCTTGTGATCAATTGAAAATTCCTTAGCGATGAAATATAAAATCACGCGTGTAGAATGTCAAAGAATGACTCATAATTAAATTACTATAAGAGAGATCGAAAGGAAATATAAAGAATGTGACTATTTGAGAATTTTAACAGATCGTAGAAACGTATTAAACAACGGTTAATATTAATTTCGATATTTCTTTATTTTTGAAGTAATTTTAGAAAATAAAACTTGCCCCAAGAATTTGTCGAAAATGTCCTGAGAAATCTTTAAGATACTATCACGATTAATCACCAAAATAAATACAAAATATTACAACTTTGCTATTCATTCGTTACATCATTAAGTATTAATACTTAATTATAACGTTAAGCATGAATATTTAATTAGATCACACTACGATCCAAGTTTATGTGAAATCCACATGTAGTTCTGCTTAATTATCATTATTTTTATATCGTCGCATAAATACAAGTTAATTTCTTTTTTCAATATGCAAACTGGTTTCCTTAATTTTGAATAATAACATTCAAATTTATTATTTATTATTATTATTTTTATATTTATATTTATTTTATATTATTTTACATTATTTTATATTTATTATTTATTATTCCCTTTTAACACTCTGTGCTTTCTCAGACAGAGTTTCAAAGTAAATCAATAGTCGACAACTTCCACTAGACAATATTCGAACAGATATAATCAGTTACATCGAACGTAATTAATTAACGGGATATAAATATCCATATAAAAACGGTTCGAATACCAAAACGTAAAGAATTAAAAAATTCAGAATAAAGTAAATTCACTGTAAAATAATTACACTTAGAGGTTCAGTTCACTGTATATCTAAGAAGAACAGCTGAAGAATTTCTCAAAAAGGCATAAAATAACGAGAGTTCATTATTATTCTAACTTTCGCAAAATATTCGTAAAAAAAAGCTCCAAATAACAGATTTAAAAAATTAAAAGTTCGCCATGTATCTAAGGAGAATAGCTGAAGAATTTCTCACAGCTGCATAAAATAACGAGAGTTCATTATTATTCTAACTTTCGCAAAATATTCGTAGAAAAAAAGCTCCAAATAACAGATTTAAAAAATTAAAAGTTCGCCATGTATCTAAGGAGAATAGCTGAAGAATTTCTCACAGAGGCATAAAATAACGAGAGTTCATTATTATCCTAACTTTCGCAAAATATTCGTAAAGAAAAGCTCCAAATAACAGATTTAAAAAATTAAAAGTTCGCCATGTATCTAAGGAGAATAGCTACACCACAAAATTCCTCTCCCAAACGTGAAATAAAACATAGAAACGTAAAAAAAAAAAAAAAAAAGGAAGAAAATTTATCGAGAAAGTCCAAAATTATGAAGTATATTACTTACGCAAATCAAGCGCAGAAGTGACACCAAAGATTGCCAGAGTCACCATTCCAATCAGCGCGAACTTCTTCATCTTGCCTCTTAGGAGATCTAATTTTCCAACAGAAATGAAGCTTTTTAACCGGAAAGAAAAAGGACTCGAAAGACTGCAAGAAGAGATCGCGACGAAATCGAATCAGGGTTGTTTCGATATCCGCGGATGTTCAGATAGCCGATGTAGAAGTGAACAGAGTAGAGGTCAGCCCCAACTTCTTATAGTTTTCTACCTTTCTCCCCCTCTCTGACAAATCCTGTCTACTCTGGAGCATCCAGATCAACGTGATGGAACACATCACGAATTCTAGACATGTGATCATGCACGCGACGTGTATCGTGATATTTTCCATCGTCTAGATATTTATCTGACACTTCATGCACGTTACGCATTAAAGTTTGCCATAGTGAAGGGGTTAAGGGACGATAATAGCTGTCTCTAATTTTTAAACACATGTCTTTCTTTTTTCAAACACTTATTTTTCAATTTCAGATTATTTAAAGAGCAAATCAATCATTTCACAAATGAGAGATTTGAAATGAATAATTGGTTCGAGAAAAGAAGAATATCAGAGAAAGTTGAAACTGATTTTAACAGTATACAGGGAAAATAGGGTTCGAAAATAGGAAACGATTAAGAAAACTATAGAATCGTGAGTAGCTGTAAAGGATCTAGCAGACTAAGAGAGTCAAAAATACCATTCAACTGATTTAAAAGAAAACGTGTGACACAAAGTTTCAATCCTCTAGCTCGACCGTGGAAATAGTTACAGAATAAATTCGAATTATCAGTTTTTCGACTATTTTCTCGACTCAATGATACGCAAAACTTCTGAAAAAAATCTGACATATTACACACACGAAGGTACATCTTAGAGAATTTTTTCCAATTTTTTCGTTGCAAATCCTAATTGTAAAAAATAGCAAACGCAAAAAAATGTGGATATCTTTTGAAAAAAGAAAGTTGCGCTTCTTTATATTTTTTTAATAGCAGAATATTAGCGTGATCATCTTCCTCAAAACTGTTTTTATATCTTTTGGAAGGGTGCAGATCAATTTATTCCATCGCGATAGAATCTCACAGGGTCATAATCTGTTTCGCGCGATAGTTACTTTAAGTTTAAAAAATTATTCACACGATTCACTGCTCAAGTACGCGACAAGAGTCGAGGTGAGCAAGAGAAGAGAAGAAGTGTTTCTTCCCTCAAGGAAAACTGCCCTGTTTCTGCGTTACATGAAACGAGTATCGAATTTTTCACACTCACTTCCGGTCCGGCTCAAGGCGAATCCGTGCATGTTAATCAGCTGATGGTCAAATACCCTGAAAAGATCTGAGAAATGATACGTTTTCTTCAGTTTATCACATAAAATCGTAGGATTGAGTTCACACAAACATATGAACGATTTATTTTGAACCTGGTGTAAATCCATTTTTTGTTATTTCGAGAAAATTAAAGGTTAATTAAGCATATTAGTCAATTGAAAAATATAAATTAATTATGTCAAGTCTGGCAATGTATCTACTAATTTATCAATATATAATTTGATTATATAAATTTCTTTTTGGCAAATTTAACTAAAATAGTATATATTTATGGGGTTGTAAATGGACTTACACCATTTTCATAATTAGTCAATTGTAACAATCATTTAATTTCAATTATGAACAATTAAATATCACTTAAAATATCTCGTATTAATCCAATTTTGTTTATAAATAATAACAAGAAATAAAATAGGAGTAGTATGTTTTTATTTTCAACGTTAATTTTATTTATATATTATTGTTAAACTTAACATAAGATATTGATATTATTTATATTTTAATAGGTCTGTGGAAATAAAAACAACCACCTATGTCTATGAAAATTTAACTTACACCATTTTCATAATCAATCTCTACTCAATTTCTTTTATTGGCCAATCTTAAATCGAACAAAGCATTGGTATTTTTCAAGATATTAAATATTAACTAGTTACAAATCAAAAGTTTACTCTAAATTAATCACTAATTATGTGATATCTCATTTTTCAACCAAAATGGACGTACACCACTTTCAAAATAAACGGTCCATGTTTCAACATTTATTTAATTGTAACATAGGTTAATTTATATTGATAAAATTTCACAATACAAGTCGATTTATAAAACAATAAACACGCTATTCTATTTTTTTTTCAATTTTCTACTCGCTCATCTAGAAGATTTCATCTTCTTAACTTCTCACTCTCTTCTAACCTTTCGTATCGTTACAATTTATCCTCGAAACGACTTTTCGAGTGATTCACGCGCTCTTTGTATGCACACGCTTTAAGAGAGATAGAGAAAGAGCACTCTGTTAAAAATTTCGAGCAACAGAAACAACATCTTGTCCTTCGGCGACGTCGTCGAATATCACAAGACGCATAAAATCAGCCTTTTCGTTTTCTCGCGTCTTTTTCTTGGAAAAACGTGGCATAAACGAGTGCGTACGTGGCTGGTGGAAAGACAATACGCTGTTGGAATATTAGATTGAAGATGTGTCTTCTTCTTTCCTCAAAGAGACCGACGCTATGGAACATACCGCATCCGGACACCGCCATTTTGAGATACCGTGAACTCTTGATGGAATTATACTGCTGCAGAAGAAAGAAACTGGAGTTTTATAAGTGTTATCAAAATTATTTTAATATTTCGATTACTGAAACTCACAATCCTATGCTGGAGCCATTTTTGACTCACACAGATAATTCACTAATACATTTTTAACACTAGATTTACGAATTTTTCTTGTACAAAACACTCGTCAAATTGAAACTGAAGAAAACTTGAATTTTTCTTCAAGAAATCGATTTATTCAATTTAGAAACAAGTTACTTTTAAATTTGGATAGATTACTGTTAGAAAAGTCCAAAAAACGAAGGCTTGAGTGAGCCATGTGCAGTCTTTTGCTGTGTTTAAAGTGTTAAAAGTTACTTTTAAAATGTGTCGCCAATTTCCTTCGATTAATGAAAGATAAAATTATCTTCGGATCGATAAAGGAATATTTTAACATTTAAAAATCGCTCGTTTCAGATTCTGAAATGAAATTTTTATCTTTCATGTAGCATCTAGGCATCCTAATTTTTCAAAATCGAATTTCCTTTGTTAATTATTAATTACAGATAAAGTAGAAGTATATTTGTATCTGCAAAAAAACATTTTAGCATTGAAAGATCGTTTGTTTAGGAATTTGAAATGAAAATTACGATGTATATGTTACTTCGAATGGAATCTTAATTGTACGTATAAAAAGTGTTTGAAAATAGAACTGTTTTCATGTATTTTATTTTAATTCTTTGAACACATCGGAAACTTATCTTTCCAGAAACTGGTTCGTGGCAAATTATTCCCAAAAGATGAGAGAAATTTTTCTTTAAAAGCAACGTATTTAAGAAATAATCTGTTCTGCTTGAATTTGATTAAATAAAATAGCAAAAAGAACGTAACGACTAGCAAAGAGAACTGAAAGAAGAAACAGAATTGAAATTGAGTATTAACAACCACCATTTTTGATGCTGAAAATCTTCCAAGAATGATATTGTATTATTATAATAATATGATTGCGTTAGTTTCGTATTAAGAAGTCTGGCTTTAGAAAAAATTGTTTAATAATTATCAAAAAGAAAACCGTGGCCTTTGAACGATACAGAATCAAGGCTGAACCGGTAAAAATGTCGTCGGAATTGTAATAAATTACATTATTCGTTCGAAAGGTAGAACAAAAAAGGAACAAAGAAAAAAGTCTTTTTAAAGACTTAACTATAACTTATAGAAGTTTAACAAAATATCTAGGTTCCTTGTAAACACCGAGAATTAAATCTTGCTACGATGAATTTCTTATAACTGCACCGAATCCTTGTAAAACGAAAAGAAAAAAAGAAAGAAGACACATTTTATAATTTACGAAATCCTTCGATAATACAACTATTCTCCGTAGATGTAAATTAGTGTGTTAAGTATTCGTATGCTAAAGGATGTCACTAAAATGTCACTGAAATGTTAAGATTCACGAGATGAAAGATTGAAAAAAGACTCGAAAAAATTTTGAATTATTCCTCCTCCTTCGTCTTTTATTTTTCAATCATTCTTTCTTCTTTCTTTTGATTGTTTATTGTCTTATCAACTTCAAAGCTCATTAGTGATTATTTGATACCTTTAGATAAGATTTTTCTCTGTCACTAAAGGTTTTTTTTACGTCTATGGACATATTTTCTTCTATATTAATATATTGTTAAATTTGATAAGTTTTAAATTATACTTTACAAAAAAGACTTAGCTCATAATGCTTTCCAACAAAAATTAGTCTCTCTAAATAGGTTTGCGCGGTTAATTTAACTTAAACCACGGTTCCCTACAAATTGTCAGTAACACGATTACTGTACAATAGTTTATAGAATCTCTTAAAGTTATAAATATCGAAATTTTCTTCGGATTTATTCAAAAAGTGTCTTAATTTACTTTGAAACGAATACGAAAAGTCTAAATCACGGTAAAGACTCAGAATCGTAGTGGTAGCCATTAACGATTTCTTTTAATTTTTCATTTACTTGAATAATCCTGTCACATATTTGTTTATTTATTTATTTTAGTACTTCTGCAAGTAACAGAAATCAGATTTTGCAAATTTTCAATAGAAAATTAACAAAATTCAATATTGCAAATTACCTTTTCTTGGTGAATGTTTGTTATATCAGCAATTTTCTAGGTACTTTTGAAATAATTCAAAGTTTAGGTAATATTTGGTTGTAATACCAAACTGTCCATTTTTATTCATACATAGAAATAAATATTCGCTTTTCAAGATAAATATATGAAAAATATCGAATACAAGCACGGTATAAAAATAAGGTATAGTATAAACTGAACAGTGAAAACGAAGGAAACTGTGATTGTTAAGAACACAACGATTCGATAAGCTTAAAGTATCGATAAAAATATCAAGCAAAAACAGCCCTCTTCATTTTCATTATTCAATTAGTCATAAGAACACGATCGATGATTATGTGAATGTATAACTTAACATGATTGTTACAATTGAAATAGAAAAAAAAACAATTAATTAAATATTGCAAACCATACATTCGACAGACATACATACACTCATAGACACAAATACAAATAACATACTCGAGATGTCTGTAACATTTCACATTCAGAACACGCAAATAAACAGGTAAAATGGTATAAATAATACATGAAATCAGAATACATTTATCACGCTCAAGTACTTTTTCCTAAACTTCAATTAATTCCAACACGTTTTATGAGATTGAATAAGAAAAAAAAAAAAAAAGAAACGTTAAGTAACATAAAAATTGTAAAATGTACTTGATGATTAATTTCCATCGTTGCTCTTTTACTTTTTCATTCACGAAAATCCTTCGTTAAATCTGAGGACAATTGTTCATATTAAAATTCTTCTCCATTTTTCGATGGAAATAAAGTATTTGGTTATCGTTATCAGAGTTGTTCAGAACACCATCGATAAATATTTAAAACGCCATATTGCTCGATTTATTCTGTAATCCATGCGTCGTATGGTACTTGTGCAAAGATCCTTTCGACAAATGTCGTCATTACTTGGACTAATTTTCTCCTTAGATCTGGTTTCATCTCTTTCAACAATTCCTGACTGTTGGTATTAATAAACAGGTTCAGCGCTGCCACTGGAATTATTGGATAAAGGAGACAATGTAATTAAGATCGGTTAATGGTTATTAATTAGAATAATATTTAATTATATTATTGTGTGCAACAGTTGATGAAGTTTGTCGAAAAATTCTTTCGAGCATTCGTTGAAATCTATTGTACATTACTGTTTAATATTCTAAGCGCTTATATTTCAAAATTTTGTAAATTTTAATGCTTGATATTCTAAGCTCCTAAATCCCAAAATTTTATAAATTTTAATGCTTGATATTCTAAGCTCTTAAATCCCAAAATTTTATAAATTTTAATGCTTGATATTCTAAGCTCTTAAATCCCAAAAATTTATAAATTTTAATGCTTGATATTCTAAGCTCTTAAATTCCAAAATTTTATAAATTTTAATGTTTGATATTCTAAGCTTTTAAATTCCAAAATTTTGTAAATTTTAATGCTTGATATTTTAAGCTCTTAAATCCCAAAATTTTATAAATTTTAATGCTTGATATTCTAAGCTCTTAAATCCCAAGATTTTACATACTGTTTATTCTTCGTTTATTACAGCAATGATAACTTACGAATTATAGCGTTGCTGTCGCGGACATTTTCGACGCCCATTTTAATATTTTGCACGCTGAAATCCATTTTCAGTTGCTGTAACCTCAAGTAACGTCGGCCTTGTACCAAGAATGGCTTTGCTCTGATAAAAACTTTCGCCTTGACACCCTCTACAACAAACAAAAACAAATGTTCTTTTGTAATTTATATAATTTCTCTTTCTATTAGTTTTTTCTATCGTTCTTTTCCTCTTCCAATTATTCCTTCGTTATACTCAAACATTCACACTGTACAAACAATAAATTAGTAACAGATAATTTTCACAAAAATTTCACGAACTCCTAATAAAAGTTGCTAATTTGCTTGGCCATTGCATTGTGCAGTTGCACTGAACTGGTTGCATTCTGCAAGGCGAATACATTAGAGGTCAATGGTACCATTCTCATGAAAATAGGCACAGTGTCTTTCACAATGACTCGAGCTCCGTTATAAAATATACTCGATGAAACTTTACACTTTTATGTGCAAAAAACATATATATATATATATATATATATATATATATATTTGCAAAATTTCCAAGCTGAACACTGCACTCTAACCACGAACTTTTATAAGTGAAATTTTAATGGTTTTAACAAAAAAACTATAGAATATTTTTAATATCAGGTATTAATAAATTATTAATGTTTCATATAATAATTATAGTAATAACTTTCTTACCATATTCTCCCCAATAATCTCCAGCACCACTAGCTTTCACCAAAATCAGAGTACCACTGGACCTGTATTTAGCTGCTGCTCTGATTTTTGGAATACTAAGTGCCAACTGCAATTGCACCTCATCGTCTGATAATCTAGCCCTTAAACCAGTTACTCGTAACGTAGACACTCCTCTAGCAGTGACGTTTTTGAATTGAGCTCTGTATCCATCCGGTCCACCGCCAAGAGCAATATGGAGTTCGTCGAGAATGATTGGCTCCACTTCCGGATAACCCAACTGTGGCAAACCTGACCGAGAAAATGTTAAATTAGCATATTGTATTCTTTATTGAAATTCTGTACTTTTGATTTGATAACAAGTTTGCGTAGATTGAGTAATTTTTCGAGTAATTCAAATTGGTACATACAAAATGGTTGAAAATAGATATCCTTTACAAAGATTTTTATTCTCGAGGACATTGATTTTAAACAAATTTTTGTAACTTTAGTATATGAAACATTTTATTTTAGAATCATTTGTAATAATAAAATTGTTTAACAAGAAACCAATGTAAAAAATCATCTATAGTAATAGAATTGTTTTAAAAATAAATACCCTCCACACTATACTACTTTTTAAAAGTGTAAAATTTATCATATTCTACAGATTTATATAATTAATGGTAGCTTTGACTATTTTTCTTATTTTATTTTTACAATCATATTTAATCAAAACCGTAAAATTTATCATATCCTAAATATTTACATTGATAATTTTTAATATTTTCCCTTTTTATTTCCTCAGACACATTTATAACAGCACAATTATCCCAAAAGCTGACATTCACCATTTGTTACACTTTTTACCAAATTTCTACAAACGAAATTTGTACAAAATTTCATATAAAACAAAAATTCTGAATTTCACGTCAAAGTTTCGTATCCGAAAGAAACAGTGAAAGCAATGTATACATATTCTCACTCAGAATTCATCACATATTTGCCAATTATACCGTTTACAGAGAATAATCGAAAGTAATGGCGACCGAAAAATTGGTCAAAAGTTGAAGGAGAAGAAGATGGACTCTCTTAATGGGAGAAAATCGTGTGATGTTTTATTCAATCTGCACAAGTGAACGAAATCTATTCCAACAGGCTGTCGTGTATAGTGTGTGTGGAATGTAGGACACTGGGTGACCATTCGAATACACCGTTATAACCTGCTTCTTTGCCCGCAAACTTTTTTACTTGTTTCAACGACACCACGTGCTCCCGCGATCTGTAATTCCCGACTTTCGACTTCCGTATTTTTCCCTCGTCGACACGCGAATTCTACTTTTAGAAAATGGGACTGTGCCATTCTCGAGTACAAGTATATCTACCTGTAACTTGGTCACCGTGATATACCAGGTGTCCAAGAATAAACGATAAACTCGAGTCCTACACTCTTTACAACGAATTGTTTCAAATGATTCGAAATCGACTTGTTTGATTTGAATAAATTGAAAATTAGACAGCCATAATGAGTCCATTTGGTAAAAAATTAAATACTCGAGGCATGATTATTTTTAACCACATTAAAATAATTTTTGAAACAATATGAACAATCAAGCGAAAATAGTGAGATGAAAATATGGATTTAATTATGTTTTTTCTATGTTACAGTTGGTTTTTCTTTAGACACCATGTATAGTGACTTTAAGGTGAACATTTTTGTACCCTTTGTGAGAATTGCATGGGAAATATCGTGATACTGAAATTAACTTCCTTGGAAAGAGAATTGCAAGATATTTCGACTATAAAGTTGATTTAATTAATTCGAAGAAACGAACGAACGACAGGCTTTCACGCGAAGAAAAATTCCAGCTACGTGGCTTGACGAAGAACGAGAAAGATTGCATTGATCATTAACGAAGAATCATAAAAGCAGCAATAACAATGATACAGCGTGTCTGAGTAAAAAAAGAAAAGCATTCTGTCGATTTCTAAGAAATAATACACTGTACCAGCAGTCTTTATTAAAAAATTCATACACCAATGACAATAATACATCTTCATGGCGGAAATCAATGGATTTCCAGCGAGAAATTTGAAATTTGAAAGATTCTATCGAGTTTTACCAATCGATCTCAACTTTAAAGTCTAATTTAATTTCAAGTAAAAACAGAAATAAACGCGATATCGAATTTCTTTACTTAAAATTATCAAATACAATTATTTCTTTGACACCTAACTCGATTGTCGGTGATCTATACAAATTATTTTACGAAAAACAAAGAGAAAACAAAATACAACATGAACATTTTTCAATTGTGTTTAAAAGCAATATCAGAAATTTACCAGGTAAAAGATGATTAATCCACTAACTCGTTTAAAATGTAACAACAAAAGCAGCCGTAAGAATGGCAATCAACTTTAGTTACCTCGAAAAAAGAAAACGAAGGAAAGAAAATGAACAGAACTGTTAAATTATATATTAGCGATAGAAACCGTCACGAAAGAACTCCGTTAGCCTGAATTACTCGAAAGAACAAGTACATAGGTTCTTGGTAGAAGAAATTCCATCAATTTTCTTGCTAGATAACTCGACTAACACAATTTCTTACCATAACGGAAACGCTCGGTGAGGACATTGGCCGATCTCGCGAGACAACTCTCGATATTACGGTCCCTCCTCGTACAAGGCTCCAAAAACTCTAATCCCCTGTATCTGCCTATCGCTTGGACGCTTGTCAGCAACGCACACACGCACACTAACAGTATAATCTTCATGATAGTCTTCCTGTGAACGGTTCGTTGCCTCCTTTCAAATCGTCGTCCGCGTCGATCGAATTTCTCCGCGTGGAATGACCGTCAGTCAGAGATGCACCAGGCCTTATAGCAAAGCCTTGACATTGCCCCCGCTATACCTACGCAACTTCCACGTGAACAACCAGAACAGTATCCACAGGAAGATCACTTACACTCCTGTCCATAAGTCTATGAGACACTTAGTAATCTGAACTTTACGTTTAAATAAACGCTGTTAAGTTTCTTGTCTTATTAAATCAATTTATGTTGTCCAAGAAATTTTCATCTTCAGAAAAATCGGTAACATTCATTGGGTGATTCTTGTAGAGTTTCTGTATAGGAAATTGAATTGGTCTGTTGTTCTTAGTCTTTGAACAATATGGGTTTTTGTAAAAACACACGATTTTCGGGAAGAATGAAATATTTCGCGAAAATTCAAAACGCTAGACGGTTCAATTTAGTATTAGAAGATAGAGGAGAGTGTTTTGAATGTATTAGTCTGTATAATTATTAAATTTTGTGGTTTTTTGAGGTTTAAAAGTGATCCGATATGTGTAACTTCTACTCAATGCTCGGTAAACTCTTTACTCTAGAGTTAAAAATTGTTACTTCTTCTCATTTATCCCTTGATCCTATTTGTATACTAATTTATCAAAAAGTAAACCAAGTTTTATTTGACTATGGCGTATCCTTTGCATCTATCGTTTGGAATTTGAGCTATTGATAAAATTGAAATATTTGACATTCAATTGTTTAAATTAAACGACTAGATAGTGGATTTAATGTTTAGTACAATAAAAGATGTTTAAATTGAATGAGGATTGCCTATGTTTTGAAAATGTTGAATATTCAATATACTAAATAATTCTAACAATTTAAATAAGTTTAATAAAAATAGTAGTGTCTGATTTGATATAAAGAACGTGGCTTGATAAAAGTGCAAGGAAAATGTAATTGACAAAGATTATTTCATTATTAATATTTTATTTATCTAATTATTTGATTATAACGATTTGTATTTGTTATACATTTCTTGGTATTTATTATTAACAATATTTATTCCTGTATTTATACTTCATAGTGCATTCATACAGTAAAAATTTCATTGTAAACTTCGTGGAAAGTTTAAGATGATAAAATAATCACTCAGAGAAAACAGTCGGTAAAACAGTGCGGGTGATAGCACTGTTGGTGACTTCAATGCCTGCATAGGACAGCTCTATCGATTCAGTTAAACGTATACAATGCATCAAATTTAAATCACTCAGTTCAATTTTGTAAAAACAAATTAACAAATTACTTTCCTTCTGGAATGATAACAATTACCCAAACATGCAAATTAATAAACATCCGAATTTTTCACTTAATCTCTCTTTACATTAGAGTTACTTAAGTGTTTCAGTACTTGGATATTTTTCCACATAAAATAAACAAGAGTACAGAGCCACAAATTCGTTCATTCCTAAGTTAATTTCGTTTAAATTCTTGAATAATTATGATGGTCAGTTATTATGAACAAATATCGGTTTCAAATCGTGTAAAAATCATTACTTTATTGAAAGAAGGATATTGAAATTAGAAAAATAGCTCGAAGAACAGGAATTTTAAAATCTACCATCGGTTGCATACTAAAGAAATAAAAGACGAAATATTTGGTATATTCAGTTTAAAACATGATTAATAATACGTAGAAGTTCTAATATTTTTCTTATATTTCTTATTATAATATTTTAAATTTTAATATTTCTAATTACAATAATTTTTGCATGTAGAATCGCCACCAATTGCGAAAACACTCAGTATAATTTTGTCTAGAATTAGAATATTGTATAGAGGTCAGTATTTACAACGATTCCTCCTGCTTCGTTAGAAAGCGTAAGCGGGTAAAACGAAACAGTGCTCATAAATTCCTATACTCTCTTTTTTCCCTTCTTTCTGAACGTATTACATCAAACAGTTCGATACGAAGCATCGATACATGTTAATTATTTTCTCGGCTGACTTTCTCACAGTCGCGGCCGCGTTCACGATTTTCTTCCATGTGTGGAAAACGATAAAGGCGAACTGGTTCGCGAGAAATGGCATTACTGGCGATCGTTGCCGGGATTCCTCGAGATTTCTCATTCTAACCACGAAATACCATATTCGACTGTTCAAAGAACAAAACGAAATGCATCCGAACGAAGTTTATTCGTGAAATAACCATATTTTTGAAAGCTGTACGATTTTCTAATTATATTTCGTGTTAAGTAGTAGGCAAGGAATTACTCTATGATTTAATCATTTAAAAATCAATTGAAGTGATCCATTGACGTGAATTATTTGATACATTCTTTCCTTCTTTTTCCTTTTTTTTTAATTGCATCACCTCTGTCTATAAAAATTTAACTTACACCACTTTCATAATCAATCGTTATACGATTTCTTTTATTGGAGAATTTTAAATTGAACAAAGCATTGGAATTTTTTAATATGTTAAATATTAACTAGTTGTAGATAAAAAGTTTACGCTAAATTAATCACAAATTATGTGATATCTCATTTTTTTACCAAAATGAACTTACACCAGTTTTAAAATAAAGAAATAAGATTCACGAAAATATCAAGCATATCTATTTTTTCTTTTTCTCACGTGAACTACGTCAGAAATATTTTTTTACATCCCAACAACTCGAGGAAATATTTAGATGACCTTATTTATGTCGTTTGCATAATGAGGACGACGAAACCATGACATTTGATTAATGAACGATAAAAATTTGAGCGAGGTACAAGGAAAGTAAGCGGATGTGAATGGTGGACGTCAGAAAAGTTAGTCTGCTTAGTGAAGAATGTTAAGCACCGTTAATAAGCACCGTAACTCGTGATCACGATTGGAATCGATCGCGAACGTGTGCGTTATGACTGGAATTGAGCCGTAATGCTTTCGTTCGACATGGTGTCGTACGTAAAATGCACGAGTAAAGAATATTTAACACCTTCTCGATAATTGTTATTAATTGAATTGTGTTAATATCCACATTCTTACCACGTAGAAAAATAAAATCGAAATATCCACGATAACATTCGCAAATTGCTATAAAAATGACAGAAAATCATTATCAACAATGGAAAAATTATTTCTATACTTGATCTATTCTGATTCATTTTAAATCAAATTTTCTTTATACCCAGAAATCGGAAAGAATTAATTTCTACACCAATAGAAGAAATTTCACATGTGATTGTAGTTCCAGTGTTTGAATTAGATTCACTTTCCAGTTTGAATAGATGAATAAATTGTATTTTATTTGATTTCTTTTGAAACATGTTGAATACAGTAGTAAATATCATCGAAATGAAGGATCAATTCAATGTTTGACACTGAACAACGTTTAACGAAGATGGTCTACTTATTCTTTAGTTATAATTGAACAACGACGTTTCATTTGGCTGTAATGAATTTTCCAAACTGACTCTCCGTTACTTAAGATCTTCCTTTCAACGCAAATTATCAACAGTACACGATGAGAGTCGATGCACTATGAGAATGCGAGGTCAGAGACCGTCAGCTTCTCAAGGCGAACAGCTAGCTATCTTGACAGAAGAAGAAAGTCTCTTGTCCGCTTTGAAATGTTCTCTGATTCGATGATATGAAGAAGAAGGTGAGATCGACGATTTCCAAGAAGCAGCTGAATAATCCTTGAACGTAATTTGTCATCAGACAGGCGCAATTCTACGTTTTTATCGCATGAGAGTTACTATCGAAGTAACTCGTGACTTCTATTAACTCTTCCAAGTCTCGATAATTTCTGTCTCTTGGATAAATTTCTTTTTTCATTTGAAATCCTCGAATTTGTTGATTATCTCGAAATTTTTCTTCATCTGGATTAATTTTCTTCTCATTTGAGAGTTGTGAATATCTCAAATGTTTCAGAACTTCTCTTTAGATAAGCAAATTTGCTTTCGTTTCCTTTTATTTTGCTCTTAGATGTCTCAAAGATCTCGAAAATTACAAAGTTCCCATTACGTGGCTAAATTTTCTTCTCATTTGAGAATCAAAAGTATCTGAAATGTCTCAAAAGTTAAACAATAGAAATAGAAGAATAGGAATTTTAATAGAGACAAATCTAATCTGAAGAGAAGATTCGTAATTAACAGTTACAAATTATGATATACTTAATTTGATTGATCTCGATAATTGTCTTTTTTCATTGACAAATATAGTCGACTAAAAGCGTACTATTAAATAAAATAATAAATTGCATTAAATCACCTTGCTCGTTGCAAACACTGCATCAATCAAAATAAATTTCTGCTAAATACAAAATCTGTGCGAATTCGATATTTCACATTATTCTCAAATTTTACTGAAAAAGGATTGAAAATGAATAAACAAAAAGAAAGTGTCACTAAAGTATATAAAATTTTGCAGTACAATTTTCAACGTCGTAAGAATTCGTTCAATTTTTAATATACTTTTTTCTTCGAAGAAAATATACGTCTACACTTTCTCTCGCTTAAACAATCCAAAAAATGCACTCTACATCTCAATTTCTTCATCAATATCTCCATTTCCTGCTTTATTTTCCATCGATGCAAACATCTATCCCTCTTGATTCACATTTAACTCACTTCAGATTTAGGTTTGATGATTTTCTCGAATGGGAAATTGCGGAAAGCGTTTTCAAAAATCTCCGTGAACGCAGTAGAGACGAGATCGTTGATCAGTCGCCTGGTCATCACGAATCCTGGCTGCCATGCGCCATTTATTATCCTATCCAGAATATCCTCGAGTATTTGTCTGCCGAAAAGGAGATTAGTGATGTGAAGTTTCATATCCCTGATCGTTTGTACATCCACGCTAACTTGAATCCTTTGTCCTGGTCGTTTAGTGACAGTGGTCGTCTGTGTGAGATCATCTGAACGAAAAAGAACAATAAGATTGAAGGATTCTCAGGAATATAGATGTTGGCTCTCACACTATTCGATAGCAAATAATTGAAACTTTACTTGAAAACACAATAATAATAGTGATAATAATAATATTAAGAAAAATCTGATAAAAGTCTTACAAACGTCAAAAGAAATATTGTTCATTTGTTAATTTCACTAGATATTTAAATGACTTACGGTCCTGTAAGTTACAATACATGAGAATTCACTTACAGAGAGCCAAAGTGAATTTTCCTTTATTAGCCACGCTAGAACTAAACATGGCACCCTTGAACTCGTACGAACCGGAGAGGAATTTAGCTGGAAAGCTCTGAGTATATACTACCTAAAGATTGAAAAATAAACGACAGATAATTCACTCTTAAAATTATTCTATGACAAGTTCTGTAACTGTTGGCCTAAGATATTACGAATTAGTACTGGAAGAAATAGGTTTCAGTTTATCCTTGGTAGAAAACTAAGTTCCTATATCTAATAGAGATAGAGATAGCTAATAAAAATACCCGATTAAAATGATTCATTCTTACTTTATAATTTGACAAGTCACTGACGAATTTCGTCACTTTGCTAGCAGTCCATCCGCTCTCTGTGACATTTTTCAGCGTAATCGTGAAGCCAAAACTCGGCATTCCTCGTGATACCGAAACTTCTTTGGCGTAGAATGGATCGAATGGAAGTACATTGTACTTTGGGAGGCCAGTTTTAAAATAAGGTCGTATCGCGTTTAAAGCTTCCCTTATACAAGCATCGAATCCTAAAGCATTTGGATGGCAATCTTTAAAATGGTCCTCTAGAACAGAAAAACTCAGATTAGGGAATAATTATCGATAAATTGAAGGAGAAGTATCAAATAGGATATTATAACTTATAAAGAAACAAAACTATTGAAGCTTATTATTTTACTCGTTAAAGTGTGTAACATTCTGCGACTACTTTGTGAAGAAGATCGCGATTGCTTTTGAAACAACGCTGAGACAGGAAAGGAGATTGTGAAAAGAAGCAGGTACAACGAAGAGATTTCAATTTACATCGAATGTTATCGCTTTTGTGCGGTAACGTACAATTTATATATCCTCGTGTTCCTTGAGAATTTTTCCGCTTGCATAATTCAACCACTATTACACTCTTTATGCAACGTTCTTCATCGATAAGTTTCATATTATTCGAGTTAGGCTTAATTGGAAAGAAATTCACAGAATAACGGGAAAACTAGGTAATTCTTTTCTATTTGGAAGAGGAATGAATTATGTATATATTTTAATGCATGATGGTGTATATTTTATCCAATATTGTGGTAATATTTTGACACAAATCAGAAACTTTCTTTCAACTCGAGGAATTGATAATGTCACGTTGCACGTGTGAACCTGTTGCCTTTTGCCGCAGTCACGTTGCAAGTATCATTTAACGTCAACCTAAATCGAAATTTTACCTTTCCCTCTTACTAAAATTCTCAAATGATACAAATTTACATGAACATCCGCGAATTGCACATCGTGGTCTGATTCCACAACACTTTTCAACGTGAAATCTAAAAAAAAAAACGCGATCACGCTGCATAACACTCAATCGGTTAAGATCATCTATCCGAATCAACTTTATCCTTTCACATTCACAAACAGAAACTCACAATTGAACATTGTACCGAAACTGTTCACTCAATCAGGAACCTTTCGACGAAACAATTCACAAATCAACTTTCTTAGATATCGTTCCCTTACCGAAATCCACAGCTATCGAAGACGCGCATAGTAACAATAGTATCACAACGATGGACCGTTGCATCTCTGAGATCGACAGTGTCATTTTAGAGGCGTGAAAGGTGTTCACGTCTTGAAGCAACGAGAAGCGTAATTCCGAGCAGCCAAGCCGTGTGTACACGCGAGCGATGCTTACGCTTTCACTCTCGACGATACATCTGAGAGAAGGGTTAACTGTGTTGCGTTTCTGTGCCAGGATTTTCGGTTGATATTGCACAACGTTGAACCACCGGGGAGATCAAACTCTCACAGACCGGAAATGATCGTCCCGTGAGAGTATTAAGCTACCTCCTCGATTTTACGCGAATTATTCGTTCCACGTGATCCTTTCTCCTTTCTTTCTTCTTTTTTTCCCTTTTACACGAAAGAAAATCGCGTAAAAAGAGACAGCTAGTATGAAGAACATACTTAAAGGAAAAAGAAACACGATGTAAGTTATAGAGGATCGAGCAAGACGAATTTGGATCACTTTCTGTTTAATGGTAAGAAAATAATAGTTGGACAATAGGATTTCTGATTTGGAAATAGAGACACTCACATTGTTTATCTATATGTTAATAATACAAAAGGTATATTTTACTATTATCGAAGTGATGATATCACTGAAAATGTTAATTATTTAATTTATTTATCTATTCGTTATAATTTGATCGGTCAGTATAGTAAACTCGATCTAGCTAAACCAAGCGTTTTTCACGGTCGATCCGTTTTTTGTTTTACTTATTACCCAAAAAAACAGGATTTCCTTGTTCCTCCAGAGTAGACTGGTGGAATGAAGATCTTTCGAAGGATATTTGATATCCTTGAATGGCTACATGAGTTGAGAGAACTGGATTCGTTCTCTGCTTGGAAAGGAATGAATCATTGTTCTGGCGGTAAGTTAAAGTTGTTAAAAATGGACACAGAAAATTTTTAGGTAAAAGATATTTTTCTGTCTAGAAGATTTCCCTTCGTAAATGCAAGAAATATTCGAAGAAGATAACAAAATATTTTTGTTTAAAATTTGCCAAAGAACTGATAAAACCATATTTAATTAGAAGATCAGAACAAGTGCAGAAGAAAAATCTGAAACGTACATTATGTAGTATTCCTAACCTAACCTAACCTAACATAACCTAACCTAACCATATTTAATTAGATCAGAACAAATGCATAAGAAAAATTTGAAATATACATTATGTAGCATTCAGGAACAGTAGAATATCTCAAACTTGTCTGAATCAAAAGAAAAAAGAATTAAACGATCCAATTGTTATTTATGTATAACAAAAAGAAAAATTGTCCAAACTTGCGAAAAATGCGATAACAATGTACGTAAAGAAGATTCGAGGATAGTATGTAACAACTGTTTATAATAAATTTCATCTTTGTACATTATTTTACACTATTTTCCTCTTCAATTTCTACTTTCAATATTTCTAAACATTTTCTATATTTGTAAAAGAACACCACAGTAAATAAAGAAGTAATTTTACGAAGAGTTTTTAATCAACACGAACAAAATAATTATCCTAGTACTCGTGGAACCGTAGTGTATGTAATTAAAGAAATAATTTATAAAAATTAACGTGTTAGAATTTGACAATAAAACAACATTGAAAAGAGAATCATTTTCACTCGAGGATGAGAACAAAAGTGAAAGAAGCTTCTTTGACAAACTTTATCGATTTCTCTTCTTCAAGGATCAATTCTATAAAAATTCTTCAAATCTCTACTTTAATCATTCGATGATTTTCATGGCTCACTTCTTCGATATCATCGTATTCATTATACTTATAATCGCTTTCTAACTTTCGTTGTTACATTTGTACATTTACTTCTGCGAATATTTCGCAACACCGAATATTTCGTGCAATTTATAAAGAAGAATGTATACTTTTCACGCGTCTTACACTTGCCATCGTTTAATATTTTTTCTGCTACCTTTCTACTCTGCAGACAGCTTCAAGTGATACTGGCGTCTCTTACAGAAGGAGAAATCTGACAATTGCGTAAAAAAAAAAAGAGGAAAAGAAGGGAAAGAAATCGACATTGAAAATTTCTCCATCGTTCACGAATATTAATGACACATTATACGAGTGAACTTTGAAATTGTGTTAGCGAGGAATATTACGACATTGCTTCAATTTTAATTACAGTTAATTTACATTTCTGTAATAATTACTCATTTATTAAGCATAACCGCTATGTAATAACATAACTGCACCGTGATTTCTCTTTTTAAGAATGAACGATCTTTTCAATGAATAATTTGATAGATTATTATGCTTGGAAATTTGTTAAGTTTTACATCACATGTGGCGAAACACTTTACATAAATTGTTCACGATAAAACCAGCTAACATTTCCAAAAAAAAAAAAAATTAGGTGAATTGTTTTAGTATAATTATAGCTAGTTTATACGGATATAATTCATCAAAATGATTGGAAGATATATCCTTTGTCATTATCCACAATGATAATAAAACTATCTACAAAATCAAACAATATATGATAATGAATATAATAAAACTTATATTGAGAAATGTAATAATGATAATAAAAGTATCTCTGTGTCAAAAAAATAGAAATTTCGAAAAAGTTTGCATTTGAACTTCAAGTTTATTAACATTTACTTATATTATATAATATTAACAATATTAACACTTATATTATATTAATATTTGAAAGGGAAAAATTGATTTCAGATCGAAACAGTTTGCTGCATATCTTGCAGATATTATTATTAAAAATGGTTTCAGTAACAAACAGAAAAAACAGTCTTTAAGTTGTTTGTATCGTTACATCGTGATACATTTGGTCAGCGAAAGTTTCTTATGTAATATATAAGAATTACGGGACACTGCATTTTGATCAATTTTATGCTAGAATTTCGTGCACGATTGTAAATGCTTCGATAAAAATTATTCTTGCATAACTACTTCGAGAAATGTGTAATTTAATTTCTTACAAAATAATCTGTGATATATATATATTTCATCTATTGAAAAATGTAACAATTGTTACGAATTATTTTCAATAGTAATAATATATATTAATATTGAACTGAAGAAAAATTAACGTTACAAATATTCTCAACAAAGGAATTACATTTTTTCTTTTATTATTATTGTAACTATTTCTATAATTATTAAAACGACGCAATATTCAATGTAAAATACTTCTGAGCTCTTCTACGCCTTCCAGCAGATAACCAACTGTGCACTCTTGTAAAAAGTGACGTCAATGTAAGATACTTCTGAGCTCTTCTACGCCTTCCAGCTGACAACCAACTGTGCACTCTTGTAAAAAGTGACAGAGTGTCTTCACAGAAGGGTGCACAACGTTAAAAGTCGTCGAATTCTTAAATAACACAACTGTACACTATCTCTGTAATTTTGTTCCACTGATAGACCTTTGTTTAAATAATGTACTTTTATGTATAAGTACTAATATGTTTAGTTTAATAAGTTTATATTCATCCAAACGCAAACTTGTTTAAGTTACTTAAGTTACTTTTGAATTTTACATGCTAATTAATTCTGATTGCAACTCCTCTCATCGAAAATATCAAATTAACACCAACTTTTCTTCCATATGAATGAACTTTCCGGACAAACCCAGTTACCGTTGATTTCCACTTCTCCCAAATATCAAAATTCAACCTTAACTTCCCTTCCATACGAACGAAGAACGTTAAAACAAAGCCCAAAGAGGGTGAAAACTTTTTTTAAGCACCCTGTACAATCGCGACATCGGAGCATTCCAATAGTCAGCTTTCCAGTGCAACCAAGAGCGCGGCAAGATTGGAAAAGATCGAAGAGTATCTAGGGTACTTTCGAGTATGGCCTAGCCGAGACTCGTCTGTCGTACCAGACGAAGAAGGCGCAGGTGCACGTTGCAGCAGTGAAAGTATCCGAGTGCAGTTACGATCTAGCATCTGTCAATGCCCTCTTGCATAGTCAGTCTAAGTCTAGCAGTGTCGTTTAGCCGGGAACCCGTGGGATTTCGAGCTGTCTTATCGAAAGTGTCGGTGTCTATCAACAACTCTGTCACCTGGTTCATCCTTTCAAGCTTACTAACGAACACACAGAAGCTTTTCTTTTGAAAATCTGGGTAGCTGTGTCTATTTCTTCGTTCAAAGGAACTAGCTAAACGGCTTGACTATGATCAGAGAAACGTTGTACCTTCTAATGATCGTGACTAGTGCCACCACTCTCTCTGTCGACTCGAATCGTGAGTAATTCAAATTTTTTGACTACTGCTACCTGTTACACTGTTACTTCCTATTAGAACCAAGTTGACGTTCACAGTCAAGTTTGTAGAGAACCGAGTGAAAGTGTGATAAGTTTGAAGAAAGGGACTCCTTTTTCTCCTCATTTGCATTCGAGTTTTGGATATTCTTTTTGGAATCGTAGGTGACGATTTAACGAAAGATGAAGGATAGATTTTACTTGGAGATTGGTACTATTTAGAGCATTAGAGTGATAGTTTCTTCTCTCCAGGTAGGAAAATGAACATGGTGGATGTAAATGTTACATAAACGTGGTAGGTGAGGTAAAGAGGTCAGTCGTGCAAAGTGTCCCTCAGAAATTTTCTTTCGAATTTCACAATGTGTGGTCAGTTGTGACAAGCTACCTCGCAACTAGCTTTTCGTGCAGCATATCGTTTCCGCTTGCTTCATTTCTGATTAAAGACGACTAAGGTTTGTAATCCTTTTAGTTTATAGGCAAGCTATTGTTTTTTTTCACTTAAGCTGCTAGAAATATGTTGAGAATTTGTTTATTTACTTCAATTAGAATATTATATCGTTGATTGAAAATAAAAGTCCTTAAAAGTCCTTGTGAGGACATTTATTTCGATTAGAAGAAGAAATTCTTGATATACGTTTAATTGAAAAGTTCCAAAGTACAGTATTTCGAGTAGTAAAAAGTAAGAATCATTGTTATATTAATATCACTAATTTTACAATAAATTCAATCGATGTGGTTAACACCAAAGCTCATTAGTTTGAAATAAAAGTGGTTTGCACAGTGAGTGTGTACGTTCTCATTATATTTGTACGAAGAAAGTCAATTACGAAAGACTTGTTAGCCAGGTGATTAGAGTGTCTGATTACTAATCTAAAGATCTCGAGTACTCGAGACTCTATTCAAGTTTTTTTCTGACTTTTCTTGTGGGATTAACATTCCACAATTATTTTTCTGAGACTGTTGCTTCTGTTTCGATAGTTTCAACTTTTCCCGCCAAAATCAGAAATTTCAAAGGACGTTGAACTTTCTAAGAATAAAACTAGAACGTTTCCGATACTTATCGAAAATCTTTAACTTCTCGGAAATTCTTCGAAATTTCAATACCTTCGCGAATATTTCGATTCGAATGGTTATACTCGATTACGTGACTTCAGTCGGAAAGAATTTATTTCTACATCTAACGTGTACCTATATTTCTTTTTCTATTTTTTTTTTTTTTTTAAGTATAATCTAGGATTGCATCAACATCATGGTTATTAGCGATCATAATTGGCGGCTAATTCTATATTTCACAACGAAAGTTCATTCTACGAACAAGTCCGATTACTTTCTTGAAGTTCTTCTCTGTTTCATTTCTTTCTTGTACATTGTTAGATATTTCGAACTGGTTTCTAGTGTCTTCTGTGCTCTTGCAATACTTCTTTTAGAATATCCTTTTTAGGATATAATTATGTGTATCATTAGCATGCCCAATTATTAGTTTTTTAATTGTAATATATTTTATTATCGAATTACTTCAAAATTTAAATCAACAGCTTTCTTATTTTGTTTAAAATATAATTATGTGTATTACTAGCGTGAGCAATTATTAATTTATTAATTGTAATATATTTTATTGTTGGATTATTTCAAAATTTAAATCAACAGCTTTCTTATTTTGTTTAAAATATAATTATGTGTATTACTAGCGTTCGCAATTATTAGTTTTTTAATTGTAATATATTTTATTGTTGGATTATTTCAAAATTTAAGAAACAAGCTTCCTTAATATAAAACTATTACTTGGAATTTAAATAAACGAGATAAAGTACTAAGAGAAAGTACGAAAAAATTGTATCTACCTAATTGCACTTTGCAAAAGTATCATGTTTATATAAATATTTATTTATTTGTTTCTTTATTCATTTATTTGTCTATGTATCTATTTATTTATTTATTCATTTATTTATTAACACACAGAAAGTTTCGTTTCTGGTAATTCTTACGAGCTACCAGTTAGTTACTTAATAAACGCATTCTGTAATTGTAGCCGAGTATGTGAAACAGTGTTCGAGAAGTGATCCAAAGTTGAAAACCTGTCTGATCGATGCTCTGCACCATTTGAGACCATACCTGAGCGTTGGGATACCGGAAATCGAGTTGCCTTCCGTAGAACCGTTTCGCGTAAGCTCTCGTCACTTTCAATATTTTCTCGATACATTAGAAGTACTTCCTGTCTCATTAAATTAAATATATATATATATATATATATATATACAGTTTCTTAATCTTTCCTTCAATTTCACTAGAATCATTATATTCAACGAAATTTCTGATGAAAGATTAAAATATTCGTTCAATCCGTGGCACTCCTATTATTTTACATATTTTAACATTTTATCAGAATAATTTATTTAAAATAATAATGATTATTATATTCAATAGTTTAATTTTCCAATGATAATTTTAAACGTAGAATTTAAAGCAATTGTTATTGTCATGATTGTTGCTTGTTCCAACAGATGGACGAGCTGACTCTCTCTCTGACAGGTGGTATAAACGGTTACAAGGTTCAATTACGCGAATTATTCGTAAAGGGAGCGAGCAACTATACTGTGGAAGACATTAAACTTGGCTCACCCTTCGAAGCCATTGTACGAATGCCAGCTCTCATTTTGGACGCACATTATTCCAGGTTTGCTCCACGATCATCAAAAGTCTCTGCTCTATTTAGCCTCTAATCCCTAATGGTCCATTTTATTTAACTTCTCACAGTATAACTTTTCTTATTAACTTCTCGTGGGCATGTAAACTGACGTTTATATTTTGAACAAATTGATAAGATGAATTCATAGTAAAAGTACAATAAATAGTGAAATCTTTTCCTTTTGATATTTTTTCGTAAATGGGAGTTATAATTATAGGGATATTTATGGGGATTATTACAGAGATATAGGGATATTTAATAACGGGGTTATGACTTGAAACAATTGCGTGGACCATTTTCTGTATATAAGCCTTTCGTAGTCAAAGGGTTAATTAAAAATAAAAGAAACGAAATATTGACCGTTCGAAAAATTCCCAAAAAGGGATCAGAAAAAGTAACAGCTGTTGTTTCACTTTAAATTAAATTCGACTGATATTTTTATTAACCTTTAGTTCTGGAGTGCTAATTATTCTACCAGCCAGTGGTAACGGAACGTTTCACGCTCGATTCGACGATGTTAGAGCTCTAGTCAAAGGCACAGTCTCGACAAAAGTGAGAGATGGAAAGACATATCTGAACGTAGAAAATCTTGACGTTGTTTTGGACGTGAAGAACGTGCAAATGAGGGTCCGCAAGATTTTCAATAACAATCGAATCCTAAGTAAGTAATTTATTAAAAGACAAACAACGAAGATTTGAATATTTCCTGTATTTAAATAATATTTAAGTAATTCAATGCATTCAAATAATATCTTATAATGATGGAAAAAAAAAAACGTATGGTTAGTTAAAATAATTTCAAGAATATCAACGATTGTTACAGCCGAGGCAACTAACCTGTTTCTTCGAGAGAACGGACAGGAAGTGTTGAAGGTGATGGAACCCCAGTTGAAAAGGAAGCTGTCCGTACTTTTCGCCGGGATTGTTAATCAATTGTTACGTCACGTGCCAGTGGAAGTGTTTCTGCTGTCTTAAATTTCCACGTTTTTCCTTCGATATCTCGCTAGATGTAGCAAAAAAGAAAGAAACGAAAGACACGCCGTTTGAATTATAGCACCGTTCTACTTTGTACATAAGAATTACGACACACTAATGAATCATAACTTGGGTCATATCAAGAGGATAAAGAAAGGACAGTATCGTTACCTGGTGTAGTTTCAGTACAATTAAATGTAACAATCGATATTATTGTAGAGAGTAATAAAAAAGAAAGGGTCAAATAAATATATATATATATATATGTATGTATGTATATATTTATGAAAATGTGAGTTTGTCTTTTTTTTTTGTTTTTTTTTTTTTATTGAACAATTTGCCCTCGATAATGTGAGTCATTTGCAAAATGTTGCGAAAGAGGGATCGTTCGATTTCATAGAATGCAATCGTTCAATTTTTAACTTTGTAGTGTTGCGATAATATTCGAAAAGTATTTTTTCCATTGAAAAATAATTTTCTATTGAAATACTTCGTCGAGATGGTGTTTAGATCTGGGAGCGTTGAAAATAAGAAATTTTAAGCAGGAAAATAAGAAAATAGACTATAATTTTAACGTAATCTACTTTAGAAATATTCGAAAAGTATTTTTTCCATTGAAAAATAATTTTCTATTGAAATACTTCGTCGAGATGGTGTTTAGATCTGGGAGCGTTGAAAATAAGAAATTTTAAGAGCAGGAAAATAAGAAAATAGTCTATAATTTTAACGTAATCTACGTTAGGAATATTCGAAAAGTATTTTTTCCATTTAAAAATGATTTTCTAATCAAATACTTCGTCGAAATTGTGTTTAAATCTAGGTAGCGTTGAAAATAAGAAATTTCAAGCAGGAAAATAAGAAAATAGACTATAATTTTAACGTAATCTACGAATCACATCATTGAACTGCTTATAAACGATTCAAAGGCGAATCCAAACTATCTGACAACGGTTCGAAAATAAATCTGATTTACGTTTCATATTAAAAACTAACAGAAATAATCTCCATTCTGGTCAATTGATCAAAATTCGTGAGATTCACATTAATTCGATCTCAATCGGAAAAACGCAGAGAAAAGTTCACAGGAAAGGGTTAAGAATTGAGTCCGGAAGTAATACAACGATCTTTATTAGCAATTATTATAAACAAACTCATGATCACTGAGAGTAGAATGAAATCACCTAGACCATGAAGTTGTTTTACAGAAAAATTAACATTTGGCATTGGCTTCACGTTTATATTTACATCACCTAAACTTCATCCAATAACAAGAACAATTAACAATTCGTATAAGATCAGCATCAATCACAGGTGCGTCCTCATTAGCAAATAATGCTAGAAGAACGCGAGATTTAAATGTCAAATGGATTTTACAACGTGTCCTTAGAATTATCCACATTATTCTACGTTATTCAACATATCCTTCGCTTCTTTCTTCTCTTCTCTTCTTTTCCATCTTCATCTAGCTCTATCACGTGCTCTATTGAGCTACTTTTCGTCACCAACTCGATTTCTTTTTTTTTTTTTTGGTTTTCTTTTAATTATTTTATTTGCTAGAACTTCGACGTGTTTCAAGGGAACACCGCCGAGAATGATATCTTCGAGAAGAAACGATTAGTGAGCTCAGACATGTGCACATCCCACATTTCCATCAGTTTAGGCAGCATTGAGCGATACAACAGTGGCCAGTACTCGTTGGCGAAAACTAAAGCAGCACGATCTAAAAGTAGACAGTTAATATTCGAATAAATTTCTATACAATCTTTTTCCTTGATTTTTCCTTGCAAAATCTACGCTTTTGCACGTGAAACTACATTTTTCGTTAGGTGACAACATAAATTCAATTTCGAGTTAGTTAATTGTGAATGCAATTGTGATTTATTCTTTTAACACATCTTCAATGGGAAATGTCTGAACTCGTTATTATTAATTATTCATTAATCCTTTACTAGTAAATTTTCTCAAACGATTTATCAACTTTAACACACTTCCGCGACGAAACTTTGGAAAACGAAAAAGTTTATTTTTATCTATTTGATTAATTTGCTTTGAGTATAAATAAAATTTGAACGAATTCATGGTGTGTGTTATGAATGTTTACAGACGCCATAGGAGTGCAATTGTTTAACAAAGGGTTAAACAATTTTGAGTACCAAGCAACGCGATTGCGCTTCTCCTGTTCAATGCTCAAAAGTATCAACTAATCTGTAGAATTAAACTAAAATTTATAACTTAACCCCTTAAATTTTCCTACGCGAAGCAGTAATTTCGCGTGTATCGATTTAATAATTCGAAAACGACAATGTATTATAGTTGACAACGTTAAAATTGAACAGGTCTATCCTCAAGTCGTAGATCACGTAACAGTTTTGCTATATTACAGTGGAAAAGGTGAATGACGTTGCTGGAGACAAAAGTATAAGAGTAAGCAGCAAATAACAGTAAGGGATTGCGATTGCATGCTAATTAAGCGGCACAGGATTCTCTTGAAACTCGTGTGCTCACGTTAACGTAACATTATGCAACGATAGGATGTCGGAACAACGTCGTTCGACTAATGAAAGTTTCTACCGATTCGAGGCAGTTGGCTTAAGTAAACAATAAGCAGCTGTACTTATGTTATGTCATGCAGCTTTTTGTAATAATCGTGTAACGATTATACCATTGAATCAAACTTCCTCAACTTCTCTGATGTTACGTGAAAATTGGATTAATTAAACCTCGAGTGTTGGAATGAACACTAACAACTCACACTGTTTGACACTTTCAATTTTATGTTAAATTTTTATACACGAGTTTTTAAGTAACTAAATATGGAATAATGGTGCTGGGACTTTTTGTAGTTTTCGAGATTCTCAAAGTAGAGGTACTTAATTTTGGGGATTTTTAAGATTTCTAAGTGAGAGAAAATTTGTTGAGATATAAAAGAGTTTTGAGATATTTAAAAATCTCAAATCAAAGAAAGTTGTTTAAGTTAAAGAAAAGTTTTGAGATATTTACGTTTGAAATTTCTGAGATTCTCAAAGTAAAGATATTTAATTTTGGGGATTTTTAAGATTTCTGAATGAGAGAAAATTTGTTGAGATTTAAAAGAGTTTTGAGATACTTAAAAATCTCAAATCAAAGAAAGTTGTCTAGGTTGAAGAAAAGTTTTGAGAGATTTACTTTTGAAATTTCTGAGATTCTCAAATCAAAGAAATTATCTTAAATGAAGAAAATTATTGAGATACTTGAGACATTACCTACTGAAACTTTAAGATTTCCAAATGAAAGAAAATTTTCTCCGGTTTTTGAGATATTTGAGTCTAAGTTTTAGAATTTTTTAAATACCTAAATGAAAGAAAATGATCTTAGATGAAGAAAATTATTGAGACACTCGAGACATTACCTACTGAAATTTTTAAGATTCCCAAATAAATAATCTGATCATAAATAACACTGCTTCGTTTACTATTATTTAATAACAAAAGTATATTATACTTACTCAGATCTTCGTTTCCATTGAAAAGATCGCTGAACCAAATCTTCATGTTCCCAACAGTGGGTGCCATTTTGAAATGCTCGACGACCCATCTGTCGTCCACAACGTTTCCAGTGATGTCCCAAGTGCATCTGATATCCTCCATACTGACGTTGAAGAATCCTGTTAAATAGAAACATAAAGAATACGATAGAAATTGTTGATTTACGAAGTTGTTCCATTTGAAGGAACAGAAAGACGATCGATCTTCTGTTTAACACGGTTTATAACACGATCACGAAGAAAATCTATTTTTTAAGACAACGAGATTCATGTATTGTTCACATTATTATATATTTCTCGCCGAGAGAAATTAATTTTACAAATCGGTCGCCTAAAGTTCATTTTCGTTCTCATTAGCCGAAGATGTGTTATAAAACTGTGATGTCTAATTGGCTCCAATTCCTGGGATATGGGAGCAAATAATGGAGTAACACTGAATTTTAATCAATTAGAGATCGTTGTTGCGTAGAAACAGAATTTTTTTAATGTTTAATATGTGACATGAGCGTAATAAAACAAAGACTGCCTCGAGGATGGAAAAATAACACTCGAGCGTGACATTTTCCCGTGTACTGACGATTCCAAGTCTCGTTCAGGCAAATTTTGTTTTAACTTTTAGCTACAATGTAGATAATGATTTGCCCGAGTATTTAACGTCGCTTGTTTCTCAATAGTTTTTATTTTCACTTTTATTTTACATTATTAAGTCCCTAAAATGTTTGAGAACCTAATTTTCTCCAAAAAATCCAACTGTTAAGTGGTTAAGGGTTTTGGAAAATGAAAAGAAGTAGGAATATTTTTAATTATTTTGTTAACTTGTCTCGTCTCGATACAATAGAAGCTTGTAATTGTATAATAGTATTATAAACGAATTAAAAAGTAAATGATATATTTGAAAATTACTAGAGTAAATTTTACCTTTTCCACCGACTTTGAAGCTACCAAAAGTACCCTCGGCTTTGTAATCACCGTCCATCAGAATCTTCGGCATCTCGACATCAATTTCCAGTCGGAAGAAATCGCCGGTCATTTCCGGTCTCACGGATAAGAAACGTGCTTTGCTAAGACCGTACGTTCGAAGATCCGAGGCTGACATTTTTCCATAAAGCTGACCATTTTTGTACTCAGCGGACTGGGACTCGATGTAGTAAGGATCCAATCTTGGTATATCGAAATCTGGCAATCCTGATTCAGAATTTAACACGCATCAGTCGCTACTAGTGAACGAAACAAAATTATAAATCCGTTCAATTTTCGTTAATTAAATTCGTAATTTTACCAAAAACTCTGTGTCTTTGTATCCTTCAAGATCGATATTCCCATTTTTAGATTTTCTCAACCATTTTCGAAGAATTTTTTTTCTAATAATCTACCGCCTCTTTAAACATTGCATTTCTTTTTTTGATGTTTTTCCAACACTTTTCCCTTTTCGTTGAACGAAAAATATTCAAAAGTGTACTATATTTCCTTCCAGTTTCAAAACAGTGTAATACGAAGAAGGAACTAGTAATTGTAACGAATAAACTTTTAAAAAACAGGTGAAACAATAATCTTTCGGAATACATGCGAACTTTATGTTTTCATTGAATCGAATAAGTCAATATTGAAAATGCAAAGTGAAGGCTTGTACTATTGACACAGTTTGAGCAAGTTTCGTACGCTTCCAACTAGCTACTATAAAAAAAGGTTGGAGAAGTGAATGGAAAATGTTTACTAACTGAAAAATCGTTGAGAAATAAACGAGCAACGAACAGAATTCTGGTTGGATGATATCGAAAATTGTACGAAAAAAAGAGAAGAAGAAAAGAAAAAGAAATTAAAGAACAATTTCCATAAAAATCTCTGTGTACCTTCTTTCGTCAATGAACATAATTTACTTGCTAATTAGAATGTGACCTTTGCAATTATGCGATATTATGTAAGTCATGTTGTTTTAATGTCGTTCAACAGAGAAATGGAAACAAGTTTAAATAAAGAAAAAAAGGAGGGAAGAGAAAAATTGTGTGATTATTGGGTTGTGACGCATATGAAAGCAGCAAACTAAATGCATAATAAATGTCTGACTCGTTGGAATGTTCTGCTTTAAGAAATAATTATTACACCGTAAATAGTAAATACAACATACCTTCAACAAACGTTGGCCACGCTTCTTGAATGGCAAGCCTTAAGCACGATGAAAAGTCATCGGAATCCTTTTTGCAGGTCTTCACGGTTGCAGCTGGCGAATAAAAGAGAGGGAAAAAAAGAGGGTAAAAATTAAATCGATTGTAATGAGAAAAAACTCGTTCGCTGTACTCTGTGATTCATGAGGAAAAATTAGCGAACACAGTGAGAGGTAGTTTCCAGATTTCGCTGAAATTCAACTCACCAATGCGCTCGATCGATCAACATCAACTTTCTAACTTGCCAAATAGTTTTGCAGACTCAATGGCGGGAAATTCTACTTCTGATCTCAGATATAAACGGAACTACATGTTCGTACATCGATTAAAGCGTAATTTTTAATCTATTTCACTAACTTGAAGCTTACAAACTTCTTGCCAGGAATAATTAAATGGAAATTGTTTAAAAATTGATTAAAAAATGACGTAACGCGAAAATTTCAACTCTTTCCCTCGAGAATCGAGTTACCGAGCTTCTAGTATATTAAAAAAAAAGAAAAAAGCACTCTATAAATTTAATTAACCTAATGACAAGTCAGAAAACTCACCCCTTATCGAAATGAAGAAATGATAAACGATAAGATATGATGTATTTTAATTTCAAATAAACGAAAACAGAAACAAAAGTGTAAAGATGAGGAGACGAGGCTTGAGAACAAGTTTGTACAACTTACGAAGCTGATAATCCCCAGCGACGAGAACGATGGCGCATAACGCGACACCAGCGAGTACTTGTACGATGTGGAACGACATGGTGTGCTCGGTTAAAAATCTTCCAGCTAGCCTAGCCAATTATAAGCGGTCCGTTTATATAGTTTCCAGCGCCAAGGACTCTGGGCAGAGAGCTACGTTGCAAAATTGCATGTCATTAAAGCGCGCCAACACGTGAGAGGCGAGAAGCGGCTCGCTGCACCGCAAGGAACAAACATACAAGCCTCTAGGAATCGGTGAATTCTGGTGAACGTGTAAACGCGCTCTTCTTTTGTTAGACGGTGACGACCACCACATTGCACAGACCAAGAGGAGGTTTGATCCAGCCAGCATCGACTTTTCTGTCACTACATCGGCATCCCTGGCTCGCTGGCTTTCCTCTCGCGCCTATAAGTCTGTACAAAGGCGTTCTAAGAACCGCCATTGGATTAATTTCCACGCTTGTTTACCTTCTACCACTCTGGCTAGGTTGTTTTTCAACATGTGTACACGGTACATTTAAAAAGTTTCATAGATAGCCACCATTTTATTTTTCAGTGTTCTACCGTGGGTTGCTGCAGGAATTTTTGGGATAATATGAGAAAAGACACGGAGAAATTGAGATAAGTGGTTTTATTGTTTTTGAAGATATTCTGCTTCGAGATTTACACACTTTTTCATGGGTTCAAATCACTTTTCGAAACATTTTTTCCATCCTGAACGAGATATAACCAAAACATGTTATTTACATGCTCCAACAGCTTCTTCAGGCGTTGTAAAACGCTATCCGATAAAATTATTTTTCGCCCAAGGGAATAAGAAATAGTCATTAGATGATAAATGCGAACTATAAGAACAACGAGACGTTAATTCGATGTTTTGATGCATTAAATAGTTGACTGTTTGCATTGCAGTGTGAGAGCTTGCATTGTCACAATGCAGGATGATTCGTCTTCTCACATTTTCTAATTTCATCGATAATTTTTGGCAAACAAATTGTTGTATACTAATTAGCATTAACTGTTCTTTGATCTTCTGAAGCCACAGTAGCAACATGAAGCTATCATCTTTTTTGAAAACGAGCAACTGTTGTTGATTTCTCTTCATTTTGGAAGATCCAAACAACCGATTAGAGATTCGTTTCAGGATCATACGAATAAATCCAACTTTCCTAACGTGGTTAGGATAATCCTCCTCTGTATCTCTATAGCAATAATTAATTCAGATGTTTAGACAAGAAAATTTCAGAACTCTCAAACGAAGTCGTAAGAACAACGTGTATCCTAGTTAAACACAACGATGTTCTTTGGTCTCGTAATCAATGAAACGAAGTGATCATTTATGAAACGAATCCTACAATTATACGGAACATCGGATTTGGTAATATCACATTGTTTCGATTTCTTGTTGCAACTCTACTCGTATTACGCTGATTCGCTTCCGTATTGACCAATCTTCTTCTGGCTGCGATTGCTATTTCGATGCATCGCGTGTTGGTAAACGTGTGCAATGCACGATTCTTTTTAATTCCACGTCCAGCAATGTTTCCTGACATCTAATTATTGACGAGCATAGCTAAGCTACGAAATTACACCGTAGAACTGTAAATTTAACGATGTACTACAGTTGATGGAATCGATACAGTAAAATAGTTGTTCAGCGCGCAGGTTTTATAATTCGCTGTGATTTCAAATTATATTTGAAAAAACCATATCTTTGTCTAAACTGTTTTAATGAAATCCATTAGTGAATGCTAAGGAATTATTTTTCAAATTTGAAATTGCGAATTTTTTGAGAATCAACGTCGCCTAAACGAAAAGTCGAGCGTCAGTCCGCAGGGACTGACGTGACGTTTAACGTGTTAATAATATCGTACTTTAGAACAGGAACCGCAATAAAAACCATTTTTATTATTATTATTATTATTATTATTATCAGGTGTACAAATGAATAATCCAAATTTTTCCTTGAAATTTAAAATTTATTTAAAAAAAGGTACAGCAAGTTGTTCAATAAAGGGATTCACCACTGCTTTGTGTAACTTTAAGCCATTATTAGGCCACTATTAGTTTTTAAATGTGAAACTATACATTTTTCGAGAATCAACGTCGCCTAAACGAAAAGTCGAGCGTCAGTCCGCAGGGACTGACGTGGCGTTTAACGTGTTAAGCATATCGTACAATACTTTAGAACAGGAACCGCAAAAAAAACCATTTTTATTATTATTACTATTATTATTATTATCAGGTGTACAAATGAATAATCCAAATTTTTCCTTGAAATTTAAAATTTATTTAAAAAAAGGTACAGCAAGTTGTTCAATAAAGGGATTCACCACTGCTTTGTGTAACTTTAAGCCATTATTAGGCCACTATTAGTTTTTAAATGTGAAACTATACATTTTTCGAGAATCAACGTCGCCTAAACGAAAAGTCGAGCGTCAGTCCGCACGGACTGACGTGGCGTTTAACGTGTTAAGCATATCGTACAATACTTTAGAACAGGAACAGCAATAAAAACCATTTTTATTATTATTATTATTATTATTATTATCAGGTGTACAAATGAATAATCCAAATTTTTCCTTGAAATTTAAAATTTATTTAAAAAAAGGTACAGCAAGTTGTTCAATAAAGGGATTCACCACTGCTTTGTGTAACTTTAAGCCATTATTAGGCCACTATTAGTTTTTAAATGTGAAACTATACATTTTTCGAGAATCAACGTCGCCTAAACGAAAAGTCGAGCGTCAGTCCGCAGGGACTGACGTGGCGTTTAACGTGTTAAGCATATCGTACAATACTTTAGAACAGGAACAGCAATAAAAACCATTTTTATTATTATTATTATTATTATTATTATCAGGTGTACAAATGAATAATCCAAATTTTTCCTTGAAATTTAAAATTTATTTAAAAAAAGGTACAGCAAGTTGTTCAATAAAGGGATTCACCATTGCTTTGTGTAACTTTAAGCCATTATTAGGCAACTGATGAATACCACGTTATATTTTCTTGTTAAGAAGATACATACTCGAGATATTCGTTAAAATAGTTTCCGTACATTTTCCTGTCGTTTAGATTAAGTTTAAGTTAGATTTGTCACGATAATTGCGAGTAAATCACGTGCAAGGAAAAGTAGGCATCCATGACCTTGTGACCTTGCGAGTATAGTACTTGTCCACGAACGATGGCTGGTTTGAAAACGATACTGTAAACAGATGACGACTTCATGCCCCTATGGGAACCGCTATGGTACCGTCTACGCAGTTTTATGTAACAGAGATTACGGAGCGTTCAAACTGGACGCCCTTGGATCACATCGCGTCGATATGAGAAACTAGTTTTCGTCCGGCGGGGGGCAACTGACAAAGAAAAATGGCCAACGAAACTGTACTACATACATGATCAGCCGTTCTGACTCTCACTCGTTTGTTCGATCGGATCGATCGACACAGTTAATCGGTGAAGCGATTGGACGATACGTTCTTAACACATAACTAACTGATTAAGTAAATCTATTATCTTCTACTATATTATTCATAATGATAATTTTATTATTGTACAGGGTGTTTCACGAATGGTGGTAGCAACCATCACGAGAATGATTCTGCATGGAGAAAAAAGTTCATAGTGAAATTTGAATAAAATTAAAGCTGTTATTCTTGCCGTTTTTTCTTTAATTTGTTAGAAGCAATATTTGTCCAAATTAAAAGTTTCTTTGCTTCCTAAATAATTCCCTTCCGGTCACAACACATACCGATCCAAACTTTCTTCGGATAGAATTTATATTTTTGTTCGAATGAACATAAACAGTTTATATTACTATTTATTTATGATTTATATGAGTGTATGAATACTTATGCTGTCCACTGTATGTAGATTTGAATAGCAGAATTCGAAGTTATGAAGTCGCTGTTCCATTTGAAGTGAAAAAAAAGGGGAAAAAAGGGAACAAGTCGACCGCATCTCATATTTGTTCAGAAGAAAAATATGTAGGTCTGTTGGTTAGCATTTGCAGCTGCTTATGCGGTTCACCGCTCACTGAACGGTGATTGCCGCTATCGTACAAGTCAATGCGCGTAAATGACACTAGTTCGAAATCACGTTCCACATTGCATTTGTAAACACTACCGTGATACATGAACTCGAGGAAATAATCACGATTAATTTAAAATGAGACCACTGATCAATTATATTTCTCATCTCGATTTTCTCTAATTCAACTGTTAAAAGAAATATTTAAAAAATAATGGAATATTAAAGAAATGTATCATGTGACCAAAGTTTAGTAACAGATTGTAAAAATTCTCGCAAAGTCGTAGTTCATTTCCTTTGTCTTTTTATTTTTTTATTGAATTTTTTGTATTAAATCCAATTGCTCGATTAAATTAACAACTGTATTAAAAAATATATATTTATCGACATTGTCTCGATCGGTAATGAAGATCGTAAACGTCCTTCTACGTAACGCCATCTACGTAGTACAATCTCGTACACGTCCAGCCGGACCGCCATTGATTAAACCTGTCAGAGAATCAGCTGATCGTTTATTCACGTACGTGACATCAGCTGTGCGCAATCATGGACGCGTTGAGCGAAGAAGATTTTGTAATACCTCCTGTTAAATACGAATGTAAGTACACAGTGTCATGTCGCAAACGCAATAAAACGTTAAATTTATGAAATAAATATTTCAATCGTATCAAAATAATACATATAACCGGCAACCGGCACGCCATTATACCGGCATCCATTTTGCTACATGTGGGCTGTCGAAACTTCGAACGTTATTTTACGCGTAGTTGTACGAAAAAATAAATAAGAACAGGTACATATATTTTGTTTTTTAGATTTGGATCACACGGCGGATGTACAGTAAGTATTCAATTCGTAAAACGTTTGTAACGGTGACCAATATGTTTTGGAGGTTACATGTATACGGATAACCTAAAACAAAAAGTGGATCGATGAATATTAAACTATTAACAGAATAACAAGTATCTGCCGTTCAGTCGTTCTGATGATATTAAGTAAAGGATGGAAGTATATATTTTTATATTAATTACGTATTACAGATTACATGCATGGGGTGATACCATGCAGGAAGCTTTTGAACAATGTGCAATGGCCATGTTTGGATACACGACGGATTTAGAGCGGGTTCAAATGACAGAAATATACCAGATAGAAGCGGAAGGACACGACATGGAAAGCCTTCTTTTCCATTTCCTCGATGAATTATTGTTTATGTTTAGTGCCGAACCGTTTCTCATTGCAAAGGTATATTCTATTTTTACGAACGTTCACTAAACCACCGTTAAACGCAACATTTCTTTTATATCGTAAAAACACTTTAATTTATGTTTCCTTGATGATACGTATACATTTTATGCGATATTATTTACTTGATGGATATTTGGATTCGTCGTATTGTTATATTAACAAATTAAATATCAAAACCAATCTTTTCCCTATCGTGATTTTTTTAACATATTCATTAAGATAAAGTGTCCACTTTGTGTTGTCAGAAAGTGAAGATCACTAAATTCGACCTCGAAAATTTCAAGATAACTGCGATAGCTTTAGGAGAAGAATTCACGATCGGGAAACATACGCAAAACGCAGAAGTGAAAGCGATTACATACTCGGCTATGCAGATCATCGATCGTCCAGAGGTGGAACGTCCCGAAATTTTCGTGATTGTAGACATATAAATGTTTCGGGCCCGTTTGATTACGTGAACGTCCGTGGAACTTTATTTGTGTTAATACTTGAAACACAAAAGTGGGGATGATTGCATGAATGTAGGAGCAAGAAGGGCGTGTGTATACCTCCCTTACGTCCTACATAGGGTACGATCCTTTTGTAGTTGCGTAGGGTTCAAATAAATACGTTACGAAGAAAACACCGGGCTCCCTTCTTGGCGACCTATATCAGGTACGTAGCAACGTTACAGGGAACCCGGCGACTTGTTAGATATACCGCTCAAAAACGACCGTACCACTAATAATCTTGTAAGATACATTTTAATGACAAATATTTTCATTCCTCCTTACACTATCTATGTATACCAATTTGCCTTAACTATTGTTTAAAACTGCCAACAATTATGCGCTTCTAATTGTTAAATGTATACAAAAACTATTACATCATCGACTATTTGTATATGTTTACATATGTACAATAAAGATATATTTTATGTTTCTCGTTTGTAGAAATGTTCGTTGCGAACGATGAACGAGTTTATGTTTTATTGTTAGAATTAAATTGCTGTTAGGAAGAATATTTAAGAACGCAAATTAAAGTACAAATGATCGATTGACACTGGAAATTTCTGTATCGTATAATGAAACGAGAACGAAAACTAAACCTAGTTTCCCACGTGTGAAGGGTACGGCCCTGATGTCCAACACCCCTCCATCGTGAAGGAAGCGACGACCGCCCGCTTAGTTTCGGGCAAGAAACGACAGGCAGTGGGATCCTCCCAATCTTCGGAAGTGTGTGTAACCGAGGAAAGAGAATCAAATAGTTTTGAAAATTACATAATTCGAGAGTATGTGTATCGTTCGTTTAATCCTCGCCCCCTTTCATTCGCGATAAGGCCCACGTTAAAGGGACTCACTGCCAACATGAAGCGTGTACGTCGTTCTGAAAGCGCACACCCCTGACCATGGCGGACCAATACGGTAATAATCTATAAAGACAATACATTGTGGTGTTTCGAAATGTCAAAGACGAATAACTGACGGCATTGTGCACGAACGTGTCCCGGGAAAGTCGTGGCATAGGGATTTTTCACCTACATGCCGGAACTTGCGTGGCAGTTTCATGGAAAACGCGAAGGACAGTTTTGGCGCGTGTGCTCGTTATCTCTGTGAAAATCCTAAATGATTCATGGATTTGTGCTCTTCCTCGTTCTGTTTCCCTTTCAACGAATGTGACACACGATACCGAAGAAGTAAAACGACGTGTGCCCATCGTCGAACATCTAACCCTAAGAAATATAAACAAACGTTCACGTGAATATTCACATGCCGTTTGTCGCCTCGACAAACTTAAGAAACAAGTATAAACAACGATAGAAGAAGAAAATCGTGGAAAACGAAGGAAAGGTGACACGATCTAGGAACTTTTTTGGATATCTGTGATAGCTGGCGGCGTGGTGGTTACGGAGAAAAGCGAAGTGACGGTTTTGGCGCGCGTACTCGACTCCTGTGTGCGACCGGCAGATGGCCGGTGCGCCGGTACGTTATAGGCGCGCGTCCACGAACACACCGACACATGACAGCCACCTAAGCATATACTACTACTGTGACAGAGACTTGTTCAAGAACGTATCGAAGCAGTGGTAGAAGGCCACTAATACGGTGACAGAACGCTCTCCGAGAGAGCGCAGTAGAGCGCACGGACACGCGGTTCGGTGTTACACTACTACCGGTACAGGCGGGTCTCTATCTGCCTCGTAGCCCGAGCCAGTTGCCAGCGCGCCAGCCAGCCCCGTCCATCCAATCGCCCAGCTCACGAGCCGGCCTCGTGTGCGCGCGCGACACCCCGACAGAAAAGGTTCGTTTTCCTCGCCGGTGGCTCGACCGATCATGCCGAGGCGGGGCTTATCGTGAACTTTAGAGCTTGTACATTCCTTGGAAGCTGAAAACACAGCGAACGAATAAACAACTGGTCCGGGCCCATACATACGAATTATTTCGGGCCCCCAGTCTGCTGTTACGGTTGTTTCTGCTGCTGCTGCTGCTGCTGCTGCTTGGCTGTCGTTTCTATTGCCGTGATCGGCCCCACAGAAAATGGACACTGCATCAGTAGTGCGGTAGAAAGACAGAGCGAAACAGATATATAGAAAAACAAGTGTGAACGAGAGAGCGAAAGAGAGCGAGAGAGAGAGAGAGAGAGAGAGCGCGCGAGAGAGAGAGAGGGAAAGGGACAGAAAGAGCGAAAGAGAAATAAAGGCCACGCAACTACTACGGGCTACCTAGAGGACGACGACTACAACGGCTATAAGCTGAGAAAGAAGGACAGAGGGAGAGAAAACGAGCGAGGGCGAGGGAGTAGTAATCGTATGTACGAAGTGTGTGTATGATATACCAGAGCGAAAAGCAAGAGAAACATTCGTGCACGGGTTTGCCTCGGAAGACACCGGGTTATAAGGCTCATCGTCGTCGTCGTTGTCGTCGTCGTCGTCGTCGTCGTCGTCATCTCCCAGGCACACATTTCTCCTGTCCTGTCATCGACAGGCCTCAGTGAAAATTGCATCTAGAAATATCGACAGCGCGACAACAACGATCACCGACCACGACGGCGGCGTATTTGCCATCGAGGAGGCACGGATATGCCTCGCTCGTCGTCGGTGCTGTGACACGCGCCGCGCCGTGTGCTGGCTGAACCTCCCGGAAGAGAGCGTGGGCCTCCGTCTCAAAATACTGTGTGCGGTTTTTGCCGCACGCTCGAGAGCCAAGTAAGTGGAATAAACACGCGTAAATCGTTCTTTTCGTTATCCGTTTGTTCTGACCGGTGAATAAAAAAGAATCGTGGTTTCGAAACATCACACACTCGGGTTCCCGTTTGCCGTCCGAAGCAAGCTAGTTTTAACGTGCGTGTGTTCTTTCTCTTACAATCGTGCGAAAGATATGCTTACTGGAGCGCATAAACAGAAAGGAAAGGAAAGAAGGGAGAAAAAGAGAAAGAAAGACAAAAAAAAAGAATGGCCCGTTATTTCGAGCGCAACCGATTTGGTGCGTCGAAAGTCGCTGGCATCTCTCGCGATCAATCGCGAAAACGTGCACTGATTCTAGGTTTCCTCATGACCGTGCCGGTAGCACGCCTAACTAGGGATACTCTAGTCCCGGCTTGGCTCTTTAAACGGCTCTACGTATATTGTGTGCGACCGTGCCGTTGCTTTGTGTGCGTATCTTCGAGGAGTGGTGTGTGTGCGCGCGCTCGCATAATCGCGCTCCCTCGTTGTCCGTCCGCTCGCGCTCGCTCGCTCGCTCACTCTCGTATGCATGGCCGCTTCGGTGCGTGGTGTGCAGATTATTCGCAAGTACACATTGCCGCGTTCAATACGATCGCAATTTCGTTTGTTACTTATTCGTGATGACGAACGTTCCCGCGATATCCAAGAAACAGGAATAAAGGGAGAAAATGAAACACAACCTATAAAACCTTCTGATCAACGTTAACAGCTGATCGCGGTCGCTCTCTATGTACTTGGTGTGAGACAGGCCTATCCGATGCACGCACGTTTTTCACTTCGCAATAATAAGGGATAGAGAATGATTATTCGGGTCTCGTCGATAGACCTTTGCGACCTGTGCGGTTTCCACGAGCGGAAGAGCGGAAAAAGAAGGGGGACAGTAAGGTTCGTCGCTAACATCTGGGTCCTGAAGCCTCGTATACACGAGGCATACCCGTTTATCTTGTACGAAACCTATGAGACGCTTCAGTCGTATGTTCTGCCGCCTCTGTGCACTACACACACTTTTCAGATTTCACACACAAAATGCTCGAAGAATGGAAAACAAAAACAAAAAAAAGAAACGAAGAAAACAAAAAGAATGAAGAAAATCAAAAAACTGTTGCATAAAACAAGAGCATTGGATTTATTGCATACCTCCTTAAAGGTCGTTCGCGTGTAACGTTCGTTGAACGAACGATACATTTCGTGGTTTAAAGAGCACGGTCTTACCAATCGATGGACGAGGCTAGTTCCACATCTAATACCACCGACGCCAGTTACACTAGGCTAGCTTTATCTTGGAGATAACATCCTACCAATCAATGCCTCCGCATCGTGCATTGCTCTCAACCTTCGAACGTGCTTTACTATGCTATTGGCCTCCTCGATCTTTTGTCGTACGCGGTGCTGTACGGTGTGTACTCGGCCAAACGGACGAAAACGAGACAACCACGCAGTTCGACCGGGAGTTTGCTTCTAAAACTGCTTACAACGCAAGGCTGCTGTAACACGACGATCTTGCGGCGTGCCTCTTTAAACCACACCCGGAACGCTGCCTCGTGTTCGTTCCCGAGACGCTTGCTCTTTTTTTCGAAAATTCTCGTACGCGTCCGCACTGTGGGTCTCCCTCCGTTCAGGCGCGTAACGAGTCTTTTGAAAACGGGGACCTTAGGATAAATTTTCATCTTCTTTTTTTCGCGGCTACTTTGTTTTCGGCTCGTCAATTTTGAACGCGAAACATCGTCCGGTGCGATCGGAACAAACGGATAATAAAAGGAAATTAGCTCTAGGGAATTTTTTGAACCGGTGCGTAGGAAACTTGAGAATTCTGTTTGACTTTCAAATACACGAGATGGTTAAATAACATTTAATCGGTCGGTTTTAAATAGAATATTTCGAATTTGAATGGTTAATTTAAGAATCATAAATACTGGAAATCAGAAGTATTAAGTGTAATTTTTGTTTTATGTTCATTATCATACGTTCACTATCTCTGAACGATTTTGAAGTAACTTTTTATCTTGATCTTAAAAACAATAATGTCAAATTGCATCGCGTGTATTTGTAATAATTTCATGCTACTTAAACTTGAAGTATTCGAACTTCGTTAAATATCAATAGCATTATTTACTCTAATGAAATAATTTTTAATCTTTTTTCTTTTTGAAAGCTGCAGAAAATAATTATTGTTGAAAGTTTAGAAAATCAAATACAAAAGTCTTGCGACGAACAATGCTTGTTTTAATTTCTTTTTATTTTTATTTCAATCATTCTCGACGTTTACAGCTGCTGTACATTCGTATTGAGGTACAATGCAAAAATTGATCTGCAGTTTTCACCAGATGTTCAGTACTTGCGGAGTTGTCACCTTACTATTCGGCTGACTACTTCCGTTTCTTTTCTTCTGTAGAACGATTATTTTTATACATGATTATATTTCAAATACTTTAATCCTTTTCCCTCGTGTCATTACACGTATATAATCTTATCTTTTTCGAAATATTACTTCGATGTCAACTAAATATATTAAGTAAAAAAAACAACTTTATTTTAATCATACAATAAACAACGAGGGAAATTGTATGGACAATATGAAAATGTAAAAATTCAATTGATAATTCACTTTTACACGTTCCATTAACATGTAAGTGTGGAACTACTTTTCCCATTTGTCATTCGACATTTATTTTCCAATTTTTTTTCTTTCTTTTTTTCACTTTAACATGAATGTTTGTCGTTTCCTCGTCGAAGACAAATGCGAAGTTCTTTGGAATACGAGTTCTATTATTAGGATCTACCAATGTTGCTTGATTCGAGAACAAAAAGCTTCTCCCCTATGCTGTCTGTTCTTTGATATGCATCTAAAAAGTCGCTTCTCCTTAAATGTGTTATCGCGACCGAATAAAATACAGTCACAAATGGGTGGCACTGACAAAAAGTCAAGAATGAAGGGACAACGATCGATAGAAATTTTATTCAGATCCGTACACCTCACTGTCAATAATTTTCATATATAAATGGTATATTTTTGATAAATCATATACCGCCGACAAGGTTAACAAGGTACTAATATATCGTTAAAATGTTGCATTTCAATTTCACAGATCGATTTCTATTATTCACGCTAGAAATTTTCATTAAACCGACATTCACTACCGATAGGTCCGATGTAGTAAATAACTTTTTACAATGAAGGATATAAAATGAAAAATACGTGTTCGTCAAAATAGTATACACTTATTAACCTTCATGGACGATGCTGTAGTGTATGACACGTTTTCTGAAAACCTTCGAAATTTTGATTGTATTAAATGAAAATAAGAGAAATTATTTGCAAATGTCACTAATGTAAATAACATTTATTTCATGATTGCTAACATATATAAATATATAAGAATATTAAAAGTAGTCCATCTTAATGTTAAATATAATTTGATAGTTAAACAGAAAGTATAAAGTAATGTTTATTCAATATTATCGAAATATTTGTTGATATTTTGTATTTGTTAATAAATTTACTCTGGTGTTTCATAGGTTTTATGAGCACATTTGTGGAACATTTATCTCATGTGTTTTCCATTTAATTCTTCTAAAGATATACATACATTGAATATACTTATTTCTCAAAATGTTTGTACATTTCTAATAACATTTCTTTATATGCCTGTTAGATTTAATTTGAATTTTAAATATGTGAAGTGTGTGTTTCATGTATTTACATGTGATAACATAATCTTCTATCCACTTTCTTTTTCCAGTAATTGCTTTTGAAATTTAATTTCAATGTGAAATAAGTAAATATTTGGTGTTAGAAAAAGAAAAGTTTATTTATAGTTTGTTACTATAAATGTACATTTTATAAAAAGACACGTGCAACAGAATACATAATCCTTGACATATTGTAGTGTAATTCTCATATGTGTTTCCTTATCTATTATATGAAATTTTTATATAATATTTAAAATACTTGACAGAAAATATTTGTGACAATTTTCCTTTAATTTATCTTTGATATTATCTTTCTTGGAACTACATAGCTATACTGTTATATCATAAAGTTATTGTTTCAGAACCTTTATAATTTTATATGTTTTCTTATGACTGTTATAGATCCTTATAAACAATAAAAAATGCCTCGAGTAAGGAGACAAGTGGTTTTGGAAGATCCTGCCAGGCCTGTCACACCAGACATGGTAGAGACCAAATTATGTAAGTATTAACTATAAGATATTTCATTATTTGTTTTTTATACATTTGTACATTTGTGTAATATACAATATATCTTCAGTAAAAACAGAATTTTTGGATGATGGCTCTTTGGATGAAGTTCAAGCACAAAAGGTAGCTGAAGAAACACCAAGTCCACATCTTCAAGACCATCAATATGGACAAACACCTTGTTATCAAGTAACAAGGAAACCTACACAACCACCACCAAGAACTGAAGTAAATGAAACTATATTTATATTTACATAGTCTTTTAATTAAAAAAGTTTGACTATTAAATACATTATTTAAATATGATAACTTCATTCTTGTATACTGAAAAGTTTCAGCCATTATTAAACAACTATGAAAAAATATATTAATAATTAATTATTTTAAATATTTAACACATATAATGTTATTCAAAATTACGAACAATTATTCTAAAATTATAGACCTCAGATTGTAATATATTAACATCATTTTCTTTTGTTTTCTCTTTTTTTCAAATCTCTTTATAGCAAATATCGGTTCAGGCGGTGAAACGAAGACTGAATTTGGAAATGGGAACTACAGGTCCCAGCCAATCTGCCTTTAAGGCTCCTAGAGGTAAACGTAGGAGATCTGGATCAAGTTCTCTAACTGGCCACACACCTACAAAAAGTACTTTTCACTTCTTTTCCTTAGAATATCATATTTCAAACTTTAGAGGAAAAGAAATGTTATATTAATTGCAGGTAAAACAGTAGAGAGAACACGGTACGATACATCACTGAGCTTACTTACAAAAAAGTTCATACACTTAGTTGAAAGCAGTCAAGACGGTGTTGTAGATTTAAACGTAGCGTCAGAAAAGTTAGAAGTACAGAAACGTCGTATATACGACATTACAAATGTGTTGGAAGGCATAGGTATTTTGGAGAAGAAAAGTAAAAACAATATACAATGGAAGTACGTTATTCATCGTATTTTACGAAGAATCAAATATCACGTTCTCCTTTTTACAAGTCATATGGTAAACATAATCGTTTTGTTTTTACAGAGGCGGTCAGTTACCAAATGACAGGAACGATATTGCTGATCTCAGAAGGGAAGTGGCAGATTTAGAAGCTAAGGAAAATACTTTGGATCGATTGATTCACGGTGCAGACAAAAACCTTAGGGAGCTCTGTGCAGACAGACAATACGCTTATGTAACGTATCACGATTTACGTTCTGTCCCAATGTACAAAGACCAGGCTATAATGGCAGTGAAAGCCCCACCAGAAGCCACTCTTCATGTTCCACAACCTATCAATAACCTTGGTCAACAAAAGGTGACTACTACCACTTTAAAAAAGGAAATCACTTGAAATTGAAATTATATTCGTCCTCTCCTCTCATTTATTCTTTGTGTTATTCATGTGTTTGCAGCTTCAAATGCACATGAGGTCATCCCATGGAGAAATAGAGGTATTCCTCTGTCCCGATGATCCTGCAGTTAAAACGTCTCCCAATCCGGGTTACACGACGACGCAACCTGTGCCTTCGTCAAAAGAATCCGAAATACCCTGTCTGCCTCCTGAACTGCTGGCCAATGGAGGAAGCGGGGTTCGGGTTGAACCAGTACCTTCTGTCGAGAGTTCATTGAATACTCGTTTGAGTACTCCGGTTATATCTGCAGCTACCAGTTTAGCAGGCATGAGGGACGCGCTTTTGTGTGAATCTGATGATTACGGACCAATGGGTGGTGGAAAATTCCAACTCCAAACGGAGGATCAAATTAGCACTCCAGGTAGGATCGCGTACATCTTGTAAAATTAGGATTTATTAAGATTCACTTGTTATTTTCTTTTTTTGCTTTGTTTTTTTTGTTTGTTTTTAATTGAGATTGTAAATGCTTTAGAAGTTTAATGCTTAGAGAAAACTTTAATACATCCGTATGTAGTATTAATTTTAACACTTTTATCAAGTTAATTATTTTTATTTTTATTTTTATTTCTTTCTTTTTTGTATGCTCTTCTTCTCTGCATGTATGCTTTTAAATGTATTGCTATTTTATTACGAATGTTGAGCATAAAATGCTAATTGTTGCAACAAGGCGAAAACGCAACATTTCTGAATATAGAAATGAATATAAAAAAAGGAGAATGTAAAATAACAATTTGTTTTATATAATTGTATATTTTGATAAATTCGTTTTCACCTTTTTGTATTATTTTCCGAATTTTTTAAGCTTGTTAATAATTTATAAGGATACTAAAAATTTATTTGGAAATTTAACTTAATCGAGATGTTTATTGCAATTCAATTGTTTAAGATCTCTCGCACTTTTTTGATCGACACTTTTCCGCTGCTATTTGTCATGCTTTATTTTCTTTTTCTTCTTGTATCATTATTTTCTTTTCTTTCATTTTTAATAAATGCTTTTTCACACTGTAATCCTTTGTCCCTGTACTTCTAAGATAATTCAAATAAAATCACACGTTTCTTTCTCGCATGTACAAATTAAAGATTCCAAGCTTTTTGGTGACAAAATTTTCTCTGAAACTTGAAAGAAACGTGCATGCCGATGATAAATTCCACAATATGTTTCACAAAAAAAAAAATAATTTCTTCAAAAAAAAAAAAGAGCAAGAGTTGAATTTTCTGTTATCCTTTGAATTTCCACTAATTCGAGCTATCTTCTTTCCTTGGTCCTCTACCTTTTCAACAATGGAGGATAGCCGTACCCTGATGGAGCTCTGGCTGTGACTTGTGTGTTAACAAAATTAAAATCACATCACAGGCAGAGTTCTAATTAGGTAACGGTTTCAAACAGCAAAGCTCGTGTCGCGCGAAGGTACGTTCTCATGTACAAAATAAGTATTGGCTTATTTTTCTACTTTAGTGTACTTATATATGCGCATGTGCTTTTTCATTCTTTTAACATTAATATACCTTACTATAAAAACAATTTGCTTTCAATCTCTCTACACTGTAGCTTATAATACGCTTGTACTTCACACTGAACTATCTTTTGTAAACAAAATTATAGGAATCTACTTAGAGAATATTACAAAACCTAATCACTCCTCAGTTTCTGTTATAAATAACATAATTAAATAATCTATTCATTTGTTGCTTGACTGTGTAAGCATACATTTCCAATGATCTGCAAGCTACTAAATAATTCATAAAATGAATCTTAACATTCCAAGTAACTAATCAATCATACAAATAAATAGTTTATCACTGAGAATACGAATAAGTTGCATTTACATATAATTGGCAACTGTTACAAAACTATCAGATTGTAAAAAAAAAAGAGAAAAAGGGAAAGAATAAAACAGACATGGACTGTTTGGAAGGGAGGAGGTGTTCAATGACAGAAGGACAAGCCCAGTATTTGCTCTCTCTTTTGTTACAGATCTAAGTATTCTCGATTTCGGAGAGCACCTGCTATCCCTGGAACCACCTCTTTCAGAAAACGACTATTCGTTCTCGTTAGGCACGGAAGAAGGGCTTTCGGATCTCTTTGATTTCAAATTCTAAGGGATAATAATCGTCCTGTAATCGTCGTCGTCGTGACACACAACTACACAACCCCTGTCTTTTTGGATTACCACCTCTGAATTCGCCTCCGTAGTATTCGAACGGATAGAGAGAAAGAAAGAGAGAGAGAGAGAGAGAGAATATCACTTGGGTTAATCCAGTGTTACGACCGCTTTCGTGTCATACCGATTGGCTGTTTTCGTTACGTCAACGTGTTAATCACCACAGTTCTCAGATCAGGCTGATCAAAACAGGGACAATTCTCTTTACAAATCCACAAAATGAAAGTCGACCTACCTGCTGCTGTGAATCTTTCCATCTTATATTTTTCTTTTTTCTTGTCTTTGTAAACGATTTCTGCTTCTTACGGTTCCGCGAATAAGAGAAGTATATAAACGGAAGGGGAAAGAGAATACGTGTAAATACATTGAGAAGTAAATACGTAAGATAAACGATTCGAGTACCGGAAAGTATTCTGTCGAGAACGGTTTCACGTTCAGGTTTTTCTTTTTTTTTTTTTTCCTTTTTTTGAACTGTGTTCCACGATAGAAGTGAGAAACGAAAGACGGCACACGGTTGGTCCGTTTTCAAAGTTCGACCTCTACGAGGGGTGGGTAGGGGGGGTGATATTTGAAGCGTCAAAAAATGGGGGAAAAACATATCACGCCAACGGTGAACGCGCGCGCGGTCAGTAATCTTCCGGCTTGATACGGTTACGACCGATTGAGTTTTTTGGATGATACGTTGTAAAGCTGTGCCCCGGCGGGGTTTACGCAGGCGTTTTCTTGTGCAATGTGTAATAATAATGTAAATGAAGTAAGCGATAGAGGGCTAAAGGAAGCAAGAAAAAAAAAAGAGAGAGAAGAAAAACGAGGAGGAAATTTGTAATTTCAAAGAGAAAGAGAGACTGTACTCGTGTCGACGAATAACTACGATGTTTATTATACTTCTTTTCTCTTCTCCTTTTCAGTGGTTAATCGATCGAATTGTATGAAGTAAGGAAAGTAATCTAATACTAGAGAAACGGTAGTTGTGTGCGCCAGGGAGAAGTAATTTTGGAGGGAGTCCCTCCTAGCGTTAATATTTCTGTCGAGGAATAAATGAATCAAAAGATTCCCGGACAGTTGTCTCCTCTTGTTCGAATCTTTCGACTGACTGAATATTTTTCTTAATTCTTTGATTTTTCCTTCCTTTTTTTTTTGTTTTTGTCTCTTCTTAAATCGTTCGTTTACATCGAGAGACCACCGTCCGGGAAGAATGTGATTCGCGGTTGTAATTATTAAGGGAAAAGGGAGGAAAAGGAAGGGAAAAGCAAAAGGAATTCATCGATGATGCGTCGTAGGGCTTTATCGACGAGCGGAGAGGAAGTCGTTTGTAAAAAGGAAAAAAAAATAATGGAGACAAAAAAGAAAACAGAGAATCGTGAAGTGGTGAGATGCGAACGGCAGGGAAGGCATAGTTTTTATTCTATATACTTTTGTAATCGGTCGAATTTTCCGGATAGAGAGCGAAAATTTGTACAGTTCGATGCATGAGAAGTAAGGAGAAAAAAAAAGAAAAAATAAGTATATAATAATTGAATTTATCTGTCGATGCGGATGAGGAACATTCTACGGCACGCGAAACATTAACACACGGCACACATACACGCGTACATACATACATGAACACATTGTCATCCCATAAACTGATGCCATCGAAGAGAAATAATCAGCCCGGCTATAGGTCATTGTCATCATCATTATCATCGTCGTCGTCGTCATAGTCGTCGTCGTCATCATCATAATCATCATCATCATCGTCGTCGTCGTCGTCACCATCACGTTGGACTAGCTTCTTCGAGCGAACACGGAGACGAACTCACGCGTACGATGAGAAACGAAGAAACGAAAGAAGAAATGAAGCGAAACGGGAAAACCTTAGGCCGTATCGTCGCATGTAAACGCACGCATATTCAATTCGAGTAGTTAACGAATCGAACACCTAAGCTTCTTTTTTTCAGGGCACAGTACTATTTCTGGGCCTGATTTAAAAGAGAGAAAGGGCGCGAGAGAGAGAGAGAGAGAGAAGGAAGGAAAAGGGGTTTTTTTCAAAGAGAATTTTGCACCAGTGCGACTCGGCTTCTGTCGCGTGAAAGGGCGTGAAAAGAAAATGATACAAGAGAATTATCTTGATGACGTTGCTATACATACATATATATACACATTAAGGCAAATGCATGAATTGAATATTGTTCCTGTGAAAAGTCGAGTACGCACCGGAGAGAATTGTCTCAGCTGGAAGTCTCTTAAGGATGTACCCTAAACGTACAACTTAGTGTACGTCCAAAGCCATAGTGCCTACACAGTAATGATCACACCCTGCAAAACTGTAAATAATTTACATACTATACAAAATATATGAATATATATATATTATATATATATATACATACACACAAGACAGGCGAAATATAAGGACGCGACGACCCCGATGGACAAAGAGTAATAGAGAGAGAAAGAGAGAGAGAGAGAGAGAGAGAGAAAGAAAGGAAATATAAGATGCTGCGGAGACACTTCATTGCGATTATCATGAGATATCGATTAGTTAGTTTTAATTACAATTAATAATTAATTATTGAAGCATTACACGATGGAAAACGTTAGTTTATAAACTATACTTATTATATGTACATACATGTACATATATGTGTATGTACATGTAGTGAGTACGTATGTTTTTTTTTGTATATATATATACTCAAACGAATTTTGTGCAGAATAACATTTGCGAGGATTTCCATGAATTCGGGACGCGTTTAGGAATACATAATTTCTTTTTATACATACAATTACGTTAGATGATCTCGATAGAGTGAATTATAATATAATTCAAGGATGAACAAAAGTTGTTTCGTCCGGTAACGTGTATTTATTTCAAACGAGTGCCGCTCATTTTAGAGAAGGAGAAAAAGAATTAGCTAGATGATTTTTGTGTTGGGGAAACGAATTGTTTGATTGTTTATTTTATCGTCGTATCGTACGACGAAGTAAAAGAAAAATCCTGAAACGTTTATTCTGCATAACGATTCGACGAGCGCGATACCTATCTACAAGAGAGAGATTTGCGTGCTAGTAGTTTTGTTTTTCGTTTTCCTCCTCGCCCCCCACCCCCCCTGAAACTCCAATGGAACTGACGGCATCGCGCTTCTTTTCTCATACGCATCGTGTTGTGCAACGAGAGAGGGGAAGCAGGAAGGAAAGAGAAAAGAAAGTGAGAGAAACAGCGGGAAGGAAAAAAAGAAGAAAAGAGAAAGATAGAAGTGAAAAAAAGAAAACACTTATTACAGAGGAAGAAGGAGAATCGAGAGTGTGTGGGGAAAAAAACGTGTGTGTGAGTGACGTGATGATCGAATGATAATGATTAATTGATACGAATGTTCGATGGTCGACGGTTCGATTTCGATCTCGACACAACCAGTGAGAAGTTACGATATTTTCTACCTGAATGTTTGCGGGGATTCCAGAGGGAGTCTGAGCGCGGACGGGACTTTAATTAAGTGTACATGATAGTTCATCGATATATTGTATATTTCACTCTGTTCGAAGAGTACGTTGTAAGAAAGACACGTTCTATCCTGTGAAAGAAACGAAATGAAAAGAAACAAAAAGAAAAGAAAAAAGAAAGATATGTGAAAACTAACTACTATGAAGTACGTTCGTGTGTTCCGGCGTACTCAGACTTTTCGGGGATCTTTTTGTAATAACTTATCGCGAAGATGGCAGTCCATCGGTTTTCATTTTTTAAACCCGACTATCCGCGAGAAATCTCTGGCCCGCGCTTCTGGCAGTCTGTCGAATAGAAGCTTTTTCATATTTTTACAACGACAGCAGCCATTTTTTCCATACTTCTCGTTTACGTTTCAGCGGGACTTTTAATGACCTTTACTTAACGCGATAACCACGCGACACCAAGCATCGAAAATAAATTATTAATTATTATTATTATTATTATTATTAATATTATTATTATTATTATTGTTTCGACGAGCAACAACGACGATCCGATTATTTAAATTATAAATAGAGAAAACGAAGGAAACCGATAGAAACGCGTTTGTCTCTTTAGATACGCATCGATATCTCTTTTGGAATTCAATTCTAATTTGTCAGTTGATTTATTTCTTTTTTCCCCCTTTTTTTTAATATCACTGTTCGCGCCAGTGACGCGCGTATTACACACTCATGCACAGACACACTTTTCTACGAATGTATTTGAGAGACTGTTCAGAAATAATGGTAAAAAGGTTAAAAAAGAAAAAAAAAAGGAAGGAATAATTGATTCTGATCGATTGTCTTTGGACAGAGGAACAAAACAAAAAAGGAAGAAAGAAATTCGAGCGCTGTATGACACAATACGACGAACGGAGAGTTTTGTCACATTTTACGGGCACGACCCGCTGAAAGACACGATGAAAAAGAAGAGAGGAAAAAAAAAAGAATGAAGAAGAGAAGTTACAAAATATAACCTTGTGTAACGTCATAGGGAGATGTGATGTTTTTAATTTTCCATAACCTTCGTGCTCGCTTGTTATGCCCTGTACATATATAAAATACATACGTTCGGTAAACTTTTCGTTTTACTTTGTTGTAAAAGTAAGGGGAATGTACTTGCCGGTAACGACATTTCGGTTGCTCGACATTGAAGAATGTTCGTTTATCGACAGGATTTTAAATTTAAGTTTCCTGTACAATATCATTTCGCACGGAAGATTCGTTTCACGTTTACGAGACTTGCGCATAAGTTCTAAATGTCTATATCAAAATAACGAATATTGTAGCGTACGCAGAAGAAATATTTTTTATGTACGTTTAATACGTATAACGGTATAAGAAAAATAAACCGTCGAAACTTAATTTTGTTCTCGTTATACCGTTGTGAATTCGCATGAGACAAACGTTCTATAATTTTAACATTTATATCTATTATTTCGATATTTTATTTCGATTATAATTTTCCGATGGGAGAAACAAAAAAAAGTAATAAACACTATATATATATATATATATTTTATATATTTTATATATATATATATATACTTATATATATATATATATATATATATATATATAAGTGTCTTAATTTGAGCGTTAATTAACTGTAAAAAGTAAATATGTTTACCCTCTCTTGAGCGGAGTGCGCATGCGCAACGTTTGTGTACTACCAGTTAAATATCTACGCGCTACCGTTGACCATTTGCCATTCGCGCTGGCGCATCGTTGGTGGGTGGATGTACATCTTTTATGTTTCATATATTTTTGCTGTTTTTCCTTCTTTTTTCTTTTTACATATAGTCAACGGTGTTATATACAAAAGTAAAGTTTAAATATGATATGTATATACACCCATAGCATTATTAGTTATTTTCGTACTTTGTATCGATATATTATAGGTTAGAATAAGTAATAGATAACCGTCATACATTTCATAAATTGTACATTTGGCTTAAAAAAAAAAATATAACTGTTGTTATGTCAGTTACTTGTAATCAATACGCAATATTTGTTTTAGTACAAAGAAATACAATTAATCTTCTAATACCTACGTTTCTTTTGTTTTGTTGTGAATTTCGGTTTTAAATCGAATTTTGAATCAAACCTGCGTCTTGTTCAAGCATGCCAGATAATCGCGCGAACGTAAAATCTCTAGCGCTCTAGCACCGAGTTTGTTACTAGTTTAGCCGCTTGCATTGCGTACAAGCCTTTACGTATAAACATGCAAGACAAAGGCTAAGACGCTACTTTCAAAGTTTTGCGTTAAATTGATCAGTGGAAATCAATTGTTTTCCGTTGGCGCGAATTATCGACCGATTTCCTAAATTCAGACGATATTCAAAACTGACGACCCCAAATCAAACAGCCAAAATAAGCAATTCAAAGGACACGAGCATGCCGCCGAAGTGTAAATTTCAAGAAGGTACCTATTTCATTTATAATATAACTGCATCGAAATTACCAGTATACGTTTCATAAATATTCATAACTGAAATAATAAATCATTTTTGTATTCTCGATCAATTTTCCGATTCTATTTTCGATAACTATGTGTAAAATTTTTAGGAGAGAAAGTCTTATGTTTTCACGGGCCGTTAATTTATGAGGCAAAATGTCTAAAGTCGTCCATTACTAAAGAAAAGCAGATTAAATACTTCATTCATTATGCCGGATGGAATAAGAAGTAAGTTTCAGTTTTCTATTATCTATTTATCACAAGACTTAAATTACAAATGTAAGTATAATATAAACAGTTGGGATGAGTGGGTTCCGGAAAGCAGAGTCCTCAAATACAACGAAGCAAATGTACAGAGACAGAGAGAAGTTCAAAGAGCGCATTCCAACCAACAATCTGCACAGAAAAATAAAAAGGGCAGTACTTCTTCCAAAACTCAAGGACGTAGGAGTGAAGGAGGACGTGAGAAAGATACCGATAGCAGAGCTAGTACTCCAGTTGCTACAGTTGACAAAGGTGTTAGTAGGTTCAGCAAAGGAACTAGCAGCAGTGTGACACCTTCTTCATCTCATGATTCTACTACAGAAGCTCCACGTAAGAAGAGAAGGTTTGTTTTAATGAAATTTTATTTAAATCTATAGAAATCATTGTTCTTTAAAGTAAAAGGTATAAAGCAATTGAAATTGATTGCAGCCGACTAGAGCCATCTGGTGAAACAGAGGAATACCTTACCAAAGTGGAAGTTAAGATTAAAATACCGGAAGAATTAAAATTTGTTCTAATCGACGAGTCGGAAGTAATATTGAAACATCATAAATTACCTGCCTTACCTGTGAAAAATGCAGTTGACAAAATTTTAGATGATTATGTAGAATCGAAATCATTAGGGAAAAATGACTCTGTCAGGTATTTATATCAGTAGTTATTAAATAAGAATCTTTATTATTCTTTTACCATATTTTTCTTTATGCAATCATAATTTCTCTAACATCAATTTTGACTTATTCATTTTCAGAGAAAGTACATTAGAAATAACTAAAGGTATTCGTGAATACTTCAATATTTCTTTAGGTCTACAGTTACTATATAAATGGGAACGTCCACAGTTCATTCAAATTATGAATGAGAATCCTGAAACACTGCCCAGCCAATTATATGGTGCATTTCATTTACTAAGGCTATTCGGTATTATTTCTACTTATACTTCATAATAGCGGGACTACAGATCGCCGAAAATGTTGCAATTTAATACAATTATTTTTGCAGTAAGACTTGGTGGAATGTTATCTTACACTACTTTGGACGAAAGAAGCATACAACTGTTATTATCTCATTTCCACGATTTTTTGCAATATTTACAGAAAAATAACACTGAACTTTTCAATCTTCAACAAGACTATGCAGACTCGCCGCCAGATTATTACAGGAAATATGCCTAAGTTAGTATGAACGATTGGATACTTTTAATTAAGTCAAGCAATACTGCCACATTTTGTCTGAAAATATCGAACACGGCAGCTGCAATATTAGCTTAAAACATATGTACATTAACGCAGCGTCAAAAGTAATTTGTTTCATAAGATAGGTTATTGTACAAATTTGAAAATTTTATAAATCGTGTAACAAATATTATTTGACCAATTTCCAAATTGTGAACTTAATTCTTTTAGTTTACTAAGTGTACAGAAGAACATATAATACATTTTATAATGTGTACTTTAGTTTAGACCAAAATATTAATGAATGATACCTTTTATTTATTGTAAATATAATGTATTGCGATTTTACTGATTACAATTTTATACATACTTGAGAATATTCAACAAATAAGCATAAATTGTTTTTTAATTATTACCATTCTACAAAATGCACATTTTTTTTTACCGTTTTTTATTTTTTTATTATTTCAGTAGTTATCGTATAAAAATTATCTTACATTACCGCAATTTTAAAAATTTTGTTGTACATATTTACAATGAGTTAAATGTATATAGCTGATATTTATATTAGAACGTATAAATATATGATTTTATCGTTCCTTGAACGACATTACTAATCACCGGCAACCTACTTATAATCGTTAAAAAACTCAGCGCAGTACATTGTGCAAATTCAATAATGCAATCAAATCGTAGATATTCTCGGTATATGCAAATAACTACTGTACATATACGCATCCATTTACATTAGAATAACAGAAATCTCACGTTATGTAAGACGTATTATTGTTCGAATATACATGGCAAGGCTACCTGCAGTAAATTTGTATTTGTCCAGATCGATAATTATTTTATCTTAAACGTATTTCATAAAACAGTGTTAAAAGTAGGTTTGCGATGAATTTTCTTGTATTTACATAGGACCGGCAGTCGATAACAGCACACGTATGCGTGAAAATCGACGTGAGTTATATATACAGTTAAATGCGTATACAAACGTATCATCTAGCCTACAAACATCGGGTCAGTCAGTCAGTGGCAAGAAAAAATGGCGGATGTCGAGTTGAACGTCGACAACCTGATACAAAGATTGTTAGAAGGTACGTGATAAAAAGGGAGCCTCTGTGAAAAGAAAGTGTGAAGTTCTTCTCGGTAATTTCATCTACGGTTTGGTGTACAGTTGAACGAAAGTTTTCTCCGTAATACCCAGTGAAAATCACTCGATGCGAAGTCGCGCCGCGTACATCGAGTATATATACATTTCTTTCCAGCCAAAGGAAGATTAAAATCGTGCGCGATCTACTTTATGTCATCCGATATCTGTGCATTACGAGTCTACAAATGGTTCTCCTCCTCGAGTTTCCCCGTTTATCGACAAGTTTGTTTAATCTCGCGGTCTCTAGTAGATATTTTAAAGAGAGAGAAAAAAAAAACGAAAAAAAAAGAAAGAGAAAAAGATATCGATCTTCCAGTGTTGCAGTCGTCGTAATTCTTTAGACATGCCAGTCGTCTTCGGATTTATTCCGTATTTTTCTTTATTTCCTGAGAAGCGAAAACTATTTCCTTTTGTTTGTTCTCTTTTCTCATGCTACATGTCGGAACTCTTCGCGGTAAAGTATACCACACGCAGAAAGACCAGGTTCAGAAGAAAGCCAAGCTAAAAGATATTTTCTCGTCGGATTTTGTTGGTACGCAATAAGGAAACCACTCCATGTAGTTTTTTTCCGTTTTTTTAGTTGCGTCTTTACCTGCCTCAACGTCGTGCGTGAACGCTCGCCGTCGTTTGCTTATGATTTACAATGTAAAATGAAGTAGAAGCTAGATACAGTATTGTGGCACCTGCAACATCAAAAGTTCTCCCAAGATATCATCTTCATTCTGAGTCAACTCTATCATCATATTGATAATGTCCCATCAGCTTTTGTGGTCTTCATATATTTGTTATACACGAACATGGTTATTTATGATTTATTTCTGTTAAATTGATAAATATAATTTATACAAAGTATTTAAACCAATAATTGTATATTTATAAGGATAAAGCTTTTGGGACTGTCTATATAATGATAACATTGAATTTGATTCACTCTCTTTGAATATCAGATTGTATTTACATATAAGGATATAATTTTCAACAATCCAATTTGCACGTAAAATATTGCTTGAATGCAAATTAGTTTATTTGCATGCTCAATATGATACTTGTCAATGTTGATTCATGACCAAGCTTCTATAAGTATGTATACACCTATTTTTCATCTCCTCTTGGCTAATCAGCTGTCTTATACAAAAACAATATCACATTTCTTTCAATATTTTACAACACTATTTGATGTACTTTCATGAATACGTTTTCTATCTTAATGTTTATGTTATCTTAGCATATGTTTCTCACAGTGCATTCAGTTAATAAATGTACATTACAGACTTCATTGAGCATTTTTATTGTGTCTTTTGTGGTATACAAATATATCGCGCGTTACATGTTGTTAATGAAAAAAGTTAATATATTTGACAAATGTGTCATTATTTCGATAAGATATTTCGAGAGTTTAAAAAAAACAATTCAGTTAAAATGAAGATGCTAATGCTTGGTGAAGAATAATCATTTCTATCTTTTCTGCGTGTCCTAAAGTACCGTTGTATATTTTTCCGCCAAAACGATTTTTCCACTAGAAATATGAGAAAGTCAAAATATGAGAACGTTGTTGAAATAAATCGCGTCCGATCAAATATAACGATGACGATGACTACGATCTTTTTTATCATACGCCCCGTTTTCGTAAATAACCGCAATATTAATAGACGTTACCAACGTTATGCCGTTTTCGAAGTTTCCATCCTTCGTTTCGGCATAAAAATTCCAACTTTTTTTTCTGTATTTCTTTCCCCTCTCCACCATTAATTACGATGGTGCTTAGATACACTCGTTGATGTGACCTTGCTGATATGCAGTTTTCCAATATCCACCATCGGCCCAGTTTATCCGCACCGTGAATTCCTTTATAGCTATAAATAATCCAGTGACACTAATACAAGGTAATCCGGAGGAGTAATCTACGAACGAAATTTCTCATTTCTTTGCTCGTTTGTAACCGCTTTCATAACGTTTTCGTATGTTCTCTAACGTAGCCTGTTATATTCATATATTACGATTGGCGGTGAATATCACGTGACCAACCAGCTTCGAGCTTTTATTTCCGACTGTTCCGCAAGTTTACGCTCACATGGCGCATTATTCGAACTCATACAGCCACTTAATCCCTTCGAAGCATTATAACTACGATGTGTACGACAACCTTTTCTGTTCCCGATTATTGCATCAGAGGGAAACATATATCGTATAGCTTGATGTTTTTATGATCGAACCTTCTGTGTGGTAGCTCGCCCATTTAAACAGAATAAAACGTAGAAAAACATCGCCGTTCGAGAGGAATGGTTTTTTTTTTTCTTTTTTTTTCCTTATAGAAACATTCTTACGATTTATTTGACAATTCTTAACATGTGATATATGAATAACGAACTTCGTCGCTCGAGACGATAGAAAACAGTTTAATTAGCAATCCAGGAACGTGTCATACCGTGTCTATGTATACACGTGACGAGAGAGCAAACCCGAACGAATAGAAGAATCCGTCGAGAATCCGTGTAATCGTACTAATCCCTCCGTTCCCCTCGTTCGAGAATCGTTTCTCGACAAGTCAGACACCTTCATGCTCCAGCGTAGAGTTATGCTCGATGTACCTGTGACAATACGACTCTCCGATGCCTCGCGATGCCGTCCCGTGTCGGTAAAAACGGGACGGAAAATGCATTTAAACGTGCGAATTTTTGGGCGCAGTCCGAGGATGCCGGCCAGGAAAGACGGTGTTAATGTCGGAGGGCGAGGTGCGCGGCCTTTGCCTCAAGTCACGGGAGATTTTCCTTCAGCAGCCGATCCTGCTCGAGTTGGAGGCACCGCTTAAGATCTGCGGCGATATTCATGGCCAATACACCGACTTGTTACGGCTGTTCGAGTATGGCGGTTTCCCGCCCGAGGCGAACTACTTGTTCCTCGGAGACTATGTGGACAGAGGCAAGCAATCGTTGGAAACGATATGCTTGTTACTCGCCTACAAGATCAAATACCCGGAGAACTTCTTCCTGTTGCGCGGTAATCACGAGTGCGCGAGCATAAACAGGATATACGGGTTCTACGACGAGTGCAAGAGACGGTATAACATCAAATTGTGGAAGACGTTTACCGATTGCTTCAACTGTTTACCGATCGCTGCGATCGTCGATGAGAAGATATTCTGCTGTCATGGCGGCCTTAGTCCAGACCTACAGGTGATATATCGATATCTTGTGAGGATTTCTTTTTTTTTTTCATGTACACTGGTTTGTTCTTGGGTAACTCAGAACAACGAATTAAAGAATAATTTTCTTACCGCTGCAACTCTTTATTTTTTACGTGTACGTGTATTACATAAAATTTATCGTTGAACGATTACGGTGGTTGTAACGTTTACATAATTTTTGTGAGAATCATGATGACCGTAAGAGATTATAAAGAACAGGGAAAGATTAAAGATCGTAAGAGAGCGTTTATTTTACACGCGCTTTATGTGTTCCGATAAGAAGCAAAGTTTTTCAAAGAGGAAGTCGTTCTCCTGTAACGTTGCATGCGGAAGTATCACGTTAAAATCGATACAACCTTAAAGAGTACCTCGTAACGAGCTAACTAACATTGAACAATTTATGAAATGTGCGTAGTAAATTCATGCTTCGGTTAAACGCCTCGGTTAATTTACGAAATTTTCCGAAATGATTCTCAAGTGATTTGTATTTACTCGGGAAACATTAAAAACAGCTTTAAGGCGATATTTTTAAAATGTACGAAAATTTAAAACACGCTAAAAAATGAATATAGAACAAAAAAAAAAGTAATATTAAATAATTTCTATTTTTGGTATCGAATTATTTTTAACGCGTTGAAACGTTTTCAAGGTGCGACTGTTATTCGCATGTAATTGTTAATTAATTTATATAATTGAGCGTGAAGAATTCAGTGGCAACGGTAGAGCACGCCATTTAAAAATTCAATTTTATTGAACTTCGTTAAATTCGATTTGTGCTCAAATTTTCAAGCGTTTCGTTTTCAATTGAAACGTATACACGTCCTATTGCGCCGTTAGTTCGCGAAAGAAAATTGAAAAAAGTCACCCGTGGCTCGAAACATTGATTTTCTATTTATACTCGGCGTAAGATGTCAGAAGATTAATATCTTTATGGAGTAATCTATTGATTTTTTTGCCATTTATAAAAAAAAAAGAAATGTCATTTGTCGAATATTTTCTTTATTACAGTCTTTCCTTTTTTTTTACTGTAACTTTTCAAATAAAAATTGTCAGACAATCGTCTAAACTTTTCGAATGTTGCAATTCAATTCTGTCATATTCCGTTTTGAAATATTCCTTTTGCCTTATCGTTAAAAAAAAAATTTTGAAAATTATTTACACTGTTTTTTATTTCGCAGAATATGGAACAAATCAAAAGAATAATGCGTCCGACAGATGTACCTGACACTGGCCTTCTCTGTGATCTTTTATGGTCAGATCCGGACAAAGAGGTCCAGGTAAATAATATTTTCTTTAAACGTTTATTATGAACATTTATAATGAACATCAAATTACACTGTGGTCTCTTTTCCATGTTTCAGGGGTGGGGTGAAAACGATAGAGGTGTATCTTTCACATTCGGCCCAGACGTGGTGTCGAAATTCTTAAATCGACATGATATGGACTTAATATGTAGAGCGCATCAAGTGGTCGAAGATGGCTACGAATTTTTCGCGAAAAGACAGTTGGTCACCCTATTTTCTGCGCCGAATTATTGTGGAGAATTTGACAACGCTGGTGGTATGATGAGTGTTGACGAAACCTTGATGTGTAGTTTCCAGGTAAAGTTTCTATACTGCATATATAAAATACATATTTTCAATCTTTGAATCTGATACTTATATTTCGATACACTGTGTATTGCGCAGATCTTGAAACCATCAGAGAAGAAAGCTAAGTATCAGTATACAAGTTCAAACACTGGACAAGCAACGAGACCATCCACACCACAAAGGAATCCAGCCAAAAAGAAATGACAGCCTTGTACACGTATTTTCCTTCATTTAAGGAAACTCGTCGACAAGGCGGCGAAATTTCTATTAAGACGCGAACATTAAGAGCATAACATTGTACGATATGTTCTATCACTAACTAGCGGTTATGCCAAAACAGACGAATAGCAAAAAAGTAAAAAGAAAAAAAATACTAAAAGGAACGACGGTTGAGACGCGCGTAGTGGTGTTTGATCGGTCAAGGAATTATTTGTGATCGTTAAAGACTTTACAAAAAGAAAAAGAAACGAAAGATTTACGGCAGTTTTAATTTTCTTCTTCTTCGTGTATGATTTAAATACTAGCACTTTAAGTAATTATTATTACGTTGACTGATTAGTGATTAAAATGGTAACCGCGTATTAACGCATCAAGTGCCCACACCGAGTTTACCTTACTTTCCGTTCGCGCTACTCAACACCATCGAACGATGAGACACGCTTGAAACCACAAGCAAATGATTAAAGGTAAGTGAAGAAATGCCGGGATGGTTAAGAAATCGTCGGTCTCATAGGAAATATAGTACAAATTGACTTTTCTTAATCAGATCTATCGAACATTTCCAAAACTTTCTTTCCCCATCGATTGCAAAAGAAACAACAAAGTATGATGCACGTAAAATGAGAAAATACTGCACAGTATGTTACAAAGCTAGCTCAGAAATGTTTGATAAAAAGTCGATAGAGAATTTAACAAAAGAAGAAACTATGACTATTTGTTATATGTGCAAAGGAAGTTCGTATGTTTGTTTAAATTGTTTTAATAAATGATTATACTGTAAAATACTATATTTCCTACTTGACACCCTTGGTTAAAACTTGAATCCCGGTGTAGCGTAAACGGAAAGCCTATGGTTGCGGTCCCTAAGAATCGGCGTGGCACTTAACGCGTTAAATAGATCCCGCCCGAGTGTGCTTGTTACCGAAACGTTAGAAAAAAAAGAAAAAAAAAAAGAAAACATACAAAAGCGAAAAAAAAAACAATTACTTCGGTACTGCTTTCTGTGAGTGTTACGTTTCATGTTTCAGTATCAGCGACGTCAAGGGGAACATGTGATGTATTCGTTACTTCTTCAATCACATCTTAAATAAGATAGGTAATGTAACGATTAAAAAAGCAACACTTCTTTTTCTTTATTTTTTTTTTTTTTCCATTGGACTTAAACGAAGGATCGCTTCCATGTTCTCTGGGGAATTATTTTGCACGTTATCTTCCAGACACGGGTGGTCCTGTTAATTGCCATTAGCGTTAAAAAGGAGAGATTTCGACATTCTCATTTTGACTATTTATTGCTTCCATGTTAAATGTTCAGTGTAATTGTTAGACATTGCCTATGAACTTCTAGTATTCCTCTTTAACTATAATTGCCATTTGCTTTGCAGCTGATTTAATTGTTATTATCGTTTAACGAGAAACACGCTGCATCGTGTACATAGATATACATTTCTTTTTCTTCTTTTCATTTCGCTTCATATTTCATTCTTTCTCCTTTCGTTTCGTTTGTTATCCCAAACATATGCTTAAATACATTTAGTTTTCAGTATTCGAAAGTAACAACAGCACGTTCCAAGGTACGTTGTAGGAGTGTTAGATTGTTTATTCTCTACGAATGAAAGATCGGAGTAGGAAACGGAGAATCAGTATTTTTTAAGACGACGATTCTACACGGATTATTATTATCGCCCTTATTCGAACCACGTATGCTCTAATGAATAATAATAAAAAAAAGAAAAAAATGAACAAGGGCATTAAAGGAGTTTAAAAATGATTTCAAATGCAAAATATACTTATTAAGATGTTGTATGTAAGAAGAAGACTCTCAATTGTTGAGAGGTTTTAATCTTGCGATAAAATAGATGGAATTATAATATATTTAAACTGATCTTACAGGATACCAAATCGTTGAAATGCAATTACACTTTCTATTGCATTTAGAAAGAAGAGAGAAAGGTTATTCAGATTGATTGTATTTTTCAGAGAACATGCTATTTCACTTTCAGATGTTTTGTCACGTTGTTTTCTCTTCGAATACAACACGATTCACTCGGATCTGCGATTGATTTCAGTGAAACGGTATGCAGCATTTAGTTATATTTAGCGTATGCTTGGCTAACAGCGATTACGTAATATTTCGTTATTGTTTTCCTCTTTCTTTTTTCCTTCGTATCTCGTGAAGCATTTTTCTGTTAGATCGTTTTAAGGAATGTATACCCTGCATTACGTGCAATTTATCCTTTTCTTTTTTTTTTTCCTCCATTAAGTTGCGCAATAATAAAGGTAGTTCGTATAAATGGGAAATTTAGAAAGTATCAGAGACGATTTGAATACCGACGTGCTTAGAAAAGTAAGAATTTAAGACGATTTACGGAAGAGTAACGTTAAAAATGCAAAAAAAAAAAAATAAAGCAATACACTATTTGAAAAAAGTAAAAAAAAAAAAAGAAAGAAAAGTACATTAGACTGCACTGTATCATTCAGAATAACTTATAGTTCCAGAAGTGCGAAAGCGTGGAGAACGATCAAACGTATTATCTGAAAGTGAAATAAATCGCACCCGTTGGACGATGAGAAACGGCCAGCGTTGTTTGTTTGTACGAATATTTGTAATTTACGTTTGTTGAAAAATTGTTATTCAACCGGCGAGAATGGATCATTGTGAACTTTTTTCTATATTTGCGAGATTGTAATCGATATCGATTTATCATCACGAATCGTTAAAACAGAAAGAAAGAGAAGAGAGAGAGAGAGAGAGAGAAAAAGGATACGAACTACGAGCATATTCGACAAAGTTACGACGGTATATCGTTTGAACTATTTACTCCTTTAGCGTTTAGGCAACCTCCACGATAGTCACGTGATTGAAACGAGCCGACTGTGAAAAACACGGCAAATTTTCTTCCCTTACAATCCCTCCTCCCCTAACCTCTTATCAATTTTTCTCCCCGTTTCTTCCCTAACTTTATATAAGTTTAATTGTAAAAGAAGCGGTTGTGATCCCCCGATATGCGTTTTGTCTGAGACTCGTAAATTATATACACAGATATTATATTTGTAAATGGCTGATCGGTCGTGATTCCAACGATGCCTCTATTAAATATGAGACGAAATGTAATACTGCAATTTGCTGGCGTGTGTGTGAACATGATCGATTATTGTCTATTTGTTACATCGATCGAATCGCGGCAGAGCACGCCAATGCAATGACATCCTAAAGATGTAAAACTTTCAGATAATAAACATGCATATTGTTGTACAAACCTGTTCCTCTATTGTTTGATATTTGCTTCTGTATTAACACGTTAAGCGTAGTGTCAGTCCCTGGGGACTGACAGTGAACTTTCCGTTTGGCCAAAGTGCATCCGCCAATTTTCTACGAAATGCCGTGACTGATATCTTTTTTCCCTATTATATCAATATCGGCAATATCGCCGTGCTCAACGTGTTAAGAAGACGTTCCTACGATGTGGTTAATTATGATAAAAACGAGATAAATAGAAAGTGACGCGCGATAGGATCGCCGCGTGGTCTTATGTTTGTTTCGGAAAAAAAAAGATTCATAGTAAAATTTGGGCAGTGTTTATTTTATTCGTTGACAACACGAACGAATAGTACAATAAACAACGGTGACGAGAAACGTTAATAAATAGAACTTCGTGGACGATGATATACGCACTGTGAGAAAAGAAATAATCAGGCAATAGGTATCGAATGGTTGTTTAGGATACGATGTACTCTTTCACATCTTTTTTTTTTTGTTATCTTTTTTCGTGACTTTATTTGGCTTTTTTCATCGCTTTTTTTCGTATCACGCGTTCCATACGGGGCGACACAGTCATCAGTAGGCGTGAGCTGCAAAAAAGATCGATTAATCGGTCAGACACAAAAATCACTCGATAAATAAAACAAGGTAGCTTCGAGAGTTCTGAATTAATTATATTCCAACGATTCCACGGTTTCTTAACCTGTTAGATACGGTACGTCACTACAGTGGTTTCCATGGATACCATCAGTTTGAACTGTACGTCACTATAGTGACTTTTTGTGGATACCATCAATTTAAACTGTACGCCACCATAGTGACTTTTTGTGGAGACCATCAATTTGAACTGTACGACACTATAGTGACATTCGTGGATATGATTTTAGACGGTATTGTACATTTTTTGCTTTATTTCTCATTTGCTTTGTACCATCCACGGCCAGACGCGCAGTCCCAGGGAGACAGAGTTGCTAAAAGGTTAAGTATCTAAAAGGTTAAACACGTATCTTTATAATTTCACACCATAAAAAGTATCTATGCATACTTTGTATCAGAAGTCTCGAAACGTGACACTAGAGCACAATGGGTGTAACAAATAAGAATTAGAATATTTCTGAACAAGGATAAAGGGAATGAGTATCTTTACACGGTGAGACAGAAGTGGTCGACACGGATCGTGTTTCCGGTGTCCGTCGATATCTAAAGCCTTTGTGTTAAATCCGAACATCCTCTGCAAACACAAACTATCGACGAATTTATGGAACATTAGCTATCGAGAAAAGGTGATGTACGATATTATCTTGCATCAAGAGTCTGGGAGTTTCTGTTTGCAGGGTAACATGCCTCGATTTTTCCGTTGGTATGTACACAATGTATATACACATATCCTCATTTAAAATATCTTACTTGTCTATATACCAAAAATAAAAGAAAACTAATAAAATAGGGAATATGTAACTAATAAATATGTATTTTACAATCATCTTACAGCGGGACAAAAGTATTGGCACTTTTTCTAATTTAATATTTCGTACCGTGTCTTTTTCATTTTAATTACCTCTTTCGAATAGACTAATTTTGTTAATTTATTACTGATTTTAGTCCATTCTTCCAAGATTATTCGTTTTAATTCCGATTTACTTGTATTCGGAATTGTATACTATAACAATACTTATTGTCCATCACTGTATATATACATATACATATATTAGTCAAGTGAAATGTATATACATAGAGGGGCGAGTTTCAAATAAAAAAAGTATTCAAATATATAATTATTAAATAGGACGTTGTAAATCCAGGCACGTAAGTCACGTACAAAATACAGACAAGATTGGCAACAATTCCTCAATTGTTTAATTAGATGATTGTTTCGAATTTTAACGGATAAGTGGTTTTATGATCTTATGATGACACGGTTAAGGTCGATAAATACAGCATCGTTTTGCTCGAGTAGCTCAAGTAGAACACGAGCTTACTAAGTGTAACGTTTGATTTTATTTTCATTTTAGACGTGAAAAACGTATCTTTCTTTTTTTGTCGTATTAATACTTGTTACGTTTAGCTGCGTGTTAATTAATAAAAATACACCTCGTCGTAGCTAGAAATATGTACAGCGGTGTGAGGTGAACAGTTTCTCCTGATTATTTTACGTTCACAGAATGAAACGAGTAAGTGGTAAAAGAGGGAGCAAAACACTTGGCCACATTTTAGTCTTGTCGCTCACTTTTTTTCTTAATATGTGGTACGTTTATTGTACCACGGGCGGGTAAAGTGAAATCGTGGAACTGGCTTCGAATAATAGTAGTATAAGTCTCCTGAAATATAACACATACATTCTAGTTGCATATCATTCTGTTCGTTGAGTTCGCTATTTCTTTATTTTCTTTTTTTTTTCTTTCGTTGAATATACGGAATACTTTTCTGCACGTTTCAATAATTGCAACTTTTTATTTTTTATTTTTTTTATTAGCAGAATGAAAGTCTGTAACGCGAATGTTTTCTTTCTTGAAAATTATTCGAACGACGATTTTATGTATAGGAAGAAGTAGCAATTTCCGAAAGCAGAGTCGATCGATCGAGGCGCACGTGTACAATATAGCATTGGGAAAATAAATCTAGAGAGTGGATGGCTTCGTATCAAGGTGAAACCTGCTCGTGGCAGAACAATGCCAACGAAGTCAGCAACACTGTTAAATATCGAAGTTTACTGACCGGAATGAGAAAAAATTGCACGGTTCTGTTTATCGTCTACGAGTTAAACGAAATTTAGTTATCTCGACTCTAAAAAGAAATCTCTGTTACTTCAAACACTTCTTTTGTCATTCTGATATTTCAGAGCTTTCATAATTTTTTGTTTTTTGAATCGACTGAATTTTTTTTTCTTTTATATAAAAGCACTTTTTCTCCTTTGCAAAATGTAACTTCACACAGGAATATATTTGATCGAACAAAGAGAATACTAACACTTTGACAGAGGTATTATTATCATGGCATTTCAGTTAACCGTGCACCGGAAGTGGCAATTCCACCATGATGCTCAGCTTCCTTATTGTATTATATAAAAACTGACCGCTTTATCGACCTGAACTTTTTTGCTATTTAACAACCCGTATAACTTGCTCCTTTTTTATTTTTTATATAAATAAATCTTAGTTGATCGTCTTGAAATTTCTTCTTTGAACACTCGAAGAATTTATAAATGTGAACTGAAGCGGCATAAATGATACTAAGTAGATGTTAAATAATTTTTTCAGCTACGTTGAACCGTTATTGTTACTTAACAATGAACAACTATTACACGCGTGTCCTTGGTTATTTATAATAGCCGTGCTCTTGAATAAGTCATGGACGTTAAATCTTACGGCTAATAAAAATGACACACGACGTACGAAGCAAGTATAATTAATGTGTCTTTAACGAAAGCAATAAATTATACTTTATCCAGAGAAAATAAAAAACAAATTGGAATTTGCGTATCTGATAAGAATTAGAATATTTTTGGATCGTTGAGTCGACTTAAATTTTCTATATAACATATCAAATATTTTATAAAAATCCAAAAGTTTCATCACACAGTAGAAAATTATTATAAATAAGAAAAGCTTTTAATTTCGATAAATCTATTACAAGCGTTTAAAAGATCAACGTTAAATTAAACCATCGATTTGTCAAGAATATTGAAAATGATTAAACAATTTCAAATTAACAATATTTCATCGATATCGCTATATTTTCTCTTCGAAAAATCACGCTTATTTTTCTTTATCTATAATTTTTTTCTAAATTTGTCTAAACTCGTTTTATTTTTCTAAATTCGCTTATTTTTCATATTGTACCGTGCAATCTTCACTCGTTCACTGTTCAAATACTCCGAACGATACAGTTTCATCCACTTTCGTAGAAAATTCCAATGATAAATCAATCTTTCGTGCAACGTTGATTGTTCAGAGTTGAAGCAAAGGTAGCAGCCGCGACATTGAATAATGAAACTTTAATAGAGCGCGACGCGACGACGTAATTGTTAATTAATCGGCACCGTCTGCCAAAAGGAAGGCTTGAAATAGGAAATCGCGTTTGGCAGAAGTAACCGGAAAATCTTGCGATTCTTACGAGGATACAACAATCTCTGAGCTAGACACTAAACAATCACTCGAATAATGCCAAAATTCCATTTTACAATGTTACGCAACCTCGATGGAACGTCATGGAAGAATAATTCGAAAGAACCGTGAAATTTTGGGAATCATTTGTTTTCTTTACTTCTATTTGTCTCTCTTTTGTTTTCCATCGATATCGTAAATAATTGGACCGTTTATTTTGAAAGTGATATAACTCCATTTTTGGACAAAATTTAGATACCATATAATTTACGTGTAATTCAGTATGAACTCTTTATTTATAAATAATTCGTTACTTAATATTTTAAAATCTTCATATGTCTTTGATCGATTGGAAATTCGTCAGTAAATTATTTTGTATAATCGTTGATCCATTTTTCGTAGTTTAATTAAGCACTACTGTATATAAAAAAAGAGTAAAACTATGGAATTTTCCAAAAAAAAAGCGCAATGTAATGGAAGTGGACGAAATGAAAAAAATCTTGTGACTTCTCCATCTAGTTATGTTGTTGAAGTAGTATATAAGTAAATAATTAATATTAAGAATAAACAACACTACTTTGTTTCTTGTTCTTTCCCATAAACGAAATCAGAATAAAACATTACTTATTTCAAATGAAATTGAATTTTAGATAACTGAAATTTAATGATTTTTACAATTTAATAAATTCATTTCGCTCGTGAAATCTCAAATACGACAAATATTAACGTATCCCGTAAACCTATGTACTGTTGATCATGTTACGGTAAATTAATATGAATTAATCCGGTGATTATGTATAATTGCCGGTTATTATATATAATCATCACTAAATTTGGTAAATGTGTTGTTTATATAATTCCCAACACGTAATGTGATAAATATCTTGACTAATTCAGCCAGTAGAAGTTTTGAGTTAGGTTATGTTAGGTTATACCTAACCTAATAACCTAGGTTAGGTTCGAATATCAATATTTCATAATTTACAATTACAAATTCAATAAATGGTTATTTTAAGTAACATAGATTTTGGTAAAGTTATGGACTTTTATCACATTTATCAAATTTAATGGTGATTATATATAATAACCGACAATTGTACATAATCCACTTAATTAATCTCATTTACCGTAACAATCAGATTTGAACCACATCGATTAGAACCGATATAAGAAAAGAAAGTAGAAAAGGTCCAGATAGGACACTTTCTCAGACAAAGAGCGATCTTGTTTATTCATAAAGTTACCGCTAATAATAAAATAAAAATGGGTACATACCGAAAGGCCTGATGGGATGTCGGCTCCATAGGTAGCTACGCTTAACAGGACTGAGATAACTGTCCCTCAGATAGAACGGGGTGCTCCTTTGAGCATAGCTCGGGATATAAGGAGCATAGCTAGGGTACCACCATGGGTCTCTAGTGAAAGCACTGATCGGTGCCATTGGTGATGGCTCGAGGAGGTCGAACAACGGCTTCTTGCGGAGCAAGGAGGGGAACGACGGTAAATAATCGTAATCGGTCACTAAGTTACCTGAAATGATAATCGATTATTATTGCAAATTGTTAAATTAAATACTTAAACTTCGTATCTGAAGTTTCCATACTTGTGGAAATAAAAATAAAATAAAATAAAATCTAAACGTGTAGAAATTTTAATTTTGTTCGATCATCTTCACTGTATTTATCTTCGTTTGTTCCCAAAAAAGGAACCATCTAAACACACTTGTGCCCGATTAAATTGATCAGATCTTCTCTACCATTAAAATAAAATAAAATCTAAGCGTGTAGAAACTTCAATTCCGCGCAATTTCAACAATCTTCACTCAAGTATCGAAGATAATATCAAATAGCTTGAAACAACTTCTTGATCATCTTGATTGTACTTATTTCTGTTCGTTCTCAAAAAAGAAACCATCTAAACACACTTGTGTCCGATTAAATTGATCAAATCTTCTCTACCGTTACGAGCTAACATAAGTGTTCGAACGTTTGAAGAAAACTTGATGTCTCTGTACGAAATCAAGTTGAACGTGGACCGGTACTCACCGTGGATGTCGAACAATCGTTTCGTACTGAGCGGCGGACTTATATGCCGTGAGAGCAAAGGCATTCTGCTCGGATACATCTTGTCGATGTGTGCCAAGCGGTTCAGATGATCAGCCCAAGCTTGTTCAGGGTCGAACTGTTTCGCTGTATCGTGATATTTATGGCAATGAAACAAAAATTTCGTTCGTGGCAATGGTGTTGCATTCCTATTGCTCATTGTCCGGCGAACACGCGCGGTATCTCGAAATAATTACAAGATCAGTGCCATTTCAGTTGATATGTAACCGCGACACACGAGAAGAGCGTTCGTTTAGATTTATTATTAGGTTTTAGGATATCACTTGGATCTCTGCTAACACTTTTGTAATTTAGATGACAATGAGTATTTCTGTACATCGAAGCTAATTATTTTTATACTTCATGGAGGATCTTTGTTCTATAATACATTGTATCGCGCGGCAAAAGAGAAACGCCGAGGATTTCATTTTAAAATTCGAAATTTCGATTCTTGCTGTTCCTCTGATGTTATTTTTCATCGTTCTCTGATCATTTTGAAGAGACAGATCGCGGAAATGAAAACAGGTTGTCGAAGTTGATCTTCGAATTTCTTTGTTTTTCTTTGTACCTAATTTTACATTTCAGAGGATGAAGGTGCAGTATAAGAAAGGAGATAAAGTGATATCCACGTAAAAATTTCGAAAAATCCAAGTATGTTTCACGTTCAATTTCCGTAATTGTTTGAATCGCGACTGAATTTACGGTGCAATAAAATTGCACTTTTAAAATCGAAACGTAGCACTGTTTCTTTCAACGAGTTCGCCAGAGTTCGACCTTTGCAGGAATGCAATCGATAGATGCAACACGGAGAATACAACGAAGATTGTCATACTGATTACAGGACTTTGATTTTTCGATAGCGTCAGAATTATCAGGAAATGTTGATTCGTCGTGTAATCATAGACGAAGTTGAAGTATTCTCGGTGTTTCATGTTTAAACAAACTATATACCAAAGTGACAAGAGCATTTCGTATTTTGAAGATTTTCAAAAGAAAAGAGAGTAAAATACTCTCGTCACCTCTCAGTATTCATAAATACAAGCAAAAAGTCGAGTCAGATTTCGAACTAAATCCAATTCGATTTTTTGTCACAGCTTTATGGACATTTTCGAGTAAAAATAAGAGGCACCTTGTTACCGGAAGTATCGAGTTCTCTTATAGAAAGACAAACATTTCACGATATTCCTTTTTTCTGAAGTAAGAAAAATTTTGCACTATTTTTTTCACCTCGTTCATCTAGAAAATATACTTTTTCAATTTTCGTTAAAATTTGTTCACGACGAGTTGGCGAGCGACAGTGTTCAAGCTCTCACTCCGTTCCATCTCTCATTGCCGAAGAAGTTCTTTTATTCTTTACCTTGAGTTGATCTCAATGTAATGATATGTTATTTATTAAACTTGTTTTAATACGTTCTTTCATGTGATATAAAAAAATATATACCATTTCATTTAAAAAACTGAAGGCCACCTTTATTTCTCAAAAAATAGTGCAAACACGAAAGATTTGTATGTTTAAAGTGAAAGATTTGTAAAGTGCTGAAACATTAATATCCGTAAAAATTGAATATGAACGAATATTATCATTTGAGTGGAAATTTTTAATAGAACATCGGTTTAATGAGATTTTCACTCGATTAAAAATGGTGTCCCTCTTTTCAACTCGAAGAGAGTCCCCATGCTCCATCGAGACGAGCCGATAAAATTCTACAGAAAAAGATAAAAAAAGAAATAACAATTCCACATAAACAACCACATGTCACTAAACTATGGAGAGGCTCGAGGTTCATCTTCCCCAATTGTTTTTCTTCGATGAATCGTTCTATGTGTGTACCATGTGCTACAATCTACGAATGATTACGACACCTAATGTGAAAAACCGTGCGTACTCGTCGGTTTGATTTTCTCGCGAATTTCGCCGGAATCTGTCGAATAATTTATTATTCCTTTGCGCTCCATTTTCTCTGGTTTAGTGTTTTAGCTTAAAGCGTCTACTAGAAGAAAAGAAAAAAAAGAGAGAACCAGTATGCACTACGTTAGTTACAATGTATCCATTAGCAATCCAACCTACGATATCATGCACTGTACGTATAGATGATTTAAACTAGAGAAAGTACAGGTTGTTTCAAAGATGAAATTATCAAAGACATCAATTTTAATACAGAAATTCAATTTTCAATCTCTTACATAGCAACTTAGACGACAAGAAATTGAAATATTGTACATGATTTGTGTTTGGTAATATTCAAATATAAATTGAAGTTATAATTCGAGTTGAAATTGAAGTTTGTTACAAATAGAATAATGGGAAAGTTTGAAAATGTGGAAATTTGAAACAATTCTACAGATAATTTCAAGTAAATGATTTTTCTGTGTACAAAATCCTTGTCAAATCTCTAAATGTGTAACTTCGCAACGATAGGAAAGAAAATTGTGCGATTGTTACTAACATTCGTACTTTAAATAATTTCCACGTAACAGTGTATTCTACTTTCATCGTTAAAACATCCTGTACAAAAAAGAAATAGATGTTATATTATAATTAAGAAGTGTTGTTCGATTGAAAGATGATTGGAAACGAGCAAACGGGTATGCAAAGTGCAAATTAAGTTTCCATGTGACTTTGTAAGCCGTGCGTGTTCCACCTGTTCTCCAGCAAGCCTTTAAATAGAAAGCGATATCAGAAGCACGATTCTTTCCTTCTAGAAGAGAAAAACGGAACAGTCGAGTAGCTCTCACAAAGAAAAAAATAAATAAATAAATAAAGAAAAAAGTAAAATTAAAAAAAAAAAAGAGATGATGATAAGAAACGTAACACGACGTCACGTAACGTGTAAAAAATCATACTAACCTGTTGGGAGGGAGAAAAAACCGCCTCAAAAAATCGCATCGTCCTCCCCGTAACAAAAGCGGTGAGATAAAAATATGCCACTCCGAAATATTTTCCAAAAAAACATCGAATTTTCACGTTGCTCGCCGATCGCTTACGAATCACAATATACTCCGAACAATTCGATTATTATTATTACAATTACGTCTTGATTAGAATGTTTTAGTGATTAGAAACACCGATTGCTTTATCCTCGAATTTTTTACATTAAGTCTACCCTTGTAGCTCGTGAAATTATCTTATTAGATCAGTGCATAAGTAATTCAATCGCTAATTAAATAATAAATAATTAACAAAGGCGTTAAATTTGGTACTATATACAATTAGAAAATTGTTCTTATTCTAGTAACGAGGAGGAAAACTTAGTCCAGACTTTTAATACGTTAAAACTACCTTTAAGTTTAGATAATATAAATGAAGGGTTACAAATAGCCAAAACGTTAGAAAACACATTTTATGAAAATTGATCTGTCTATAGGATTATGGAATTTAAAAGAAAATTTAGCGATTGTCTATCCTTGTATTTTCAATCTAGAAATGATGAATCTTGAAACTATGGACTATTCAAGCGATGACTCTTTACAACCGATATTAACAAGATGGCGTCGTTGGAACTTAACTGGTTCTAATAACAGTACTCTGAGAGAAAGGATAAAAGCATTTTTGCACAGTTTTGAAGTGTGACTATAAAGTAACAGTGAATTAATTGAAATCAGTATAGTTCAGTATATTTGAAGTTTTATTCGAAATAAATAAAATTAAGTGAATATCCGTTTTCTGCTATACTTTTCGAAACTCTCGATGCAGTATTCTTTCAAACTGATGTCCACTAATTATAATTATCTGAGAGATGAGAAAATGTAGCGATGGAGAATGACGAGAAATAATTTGACAGACATTAAGCATTAGGATTTGTCGAATATTAATAAATGCACTTAACAATGATATGAATTATTTTATACACTGACCTAATGGACTGATTAATTGATACAAAGCACTGTCGAAGGAAAGAATTATAATTGTATTATCGTTGATAAGCTGGTACAAGGTGGGAGGATAAAAAGTGGCCTTTGGGAATCGAGAGAATCAGAGGGGAAATAACGTACATGTCATCTCCTGAAAAAGATCGAAATTTTTGGTTCTAGTTGAAGAATTAATTGTCGTTGGTTAGTAGGAGAGAAAAATATATTCATATACAGAACGTATATGAACAGTATTATGGTCCAAGTTACTAGAAACATCCTGCATACGCGTGTTTAGTAAAGCGTGTATTAACTGGATTATGTCGATTCTTCCACATCGTCTTTTTATCTCTCAGAACGAATTCGTTTCCAATGCTTTTCATAAATTTCGTGAAAAATTCACTTTAACACATTGTACGCCGGCTAAGTATCAGCAGCTGAGAAACCCTGGGTGCTGGTAGTCACATTGCTTATTTATGGGGAATGGACACTCGAAAGAAAGTATATTGAAAATTGTATACATTTTCACGAAAGAAGATATAGTATGTTTTTGTTGAACATTCGTCAGATACGTTTCAATAAAAATCAAACATCCGTCAAAACTGATAAATTGGAAATCCCGTAATAATACGGGACCGGCGTAGAATGTGTTAACAACGAAATATAATCACTATTAACCCCTTGCCCTATAATAACAAGTTAGACTCGTGACGTCGATCCTGGCTAAGATTCGAGAAAAATAGGTATATTAGTAACAAACATTACTTTTCATTCTAATCTTCCTTATAATTTATAAGGCTGAAGATTGTCAATTGTAAATAATCTATAATACATTATCGTTTTGTACATAAAATAGTAGTAAAACAGTAAATAGCTGATGCTAGGATGTATAATTAGTAAAAGAAATCATAGGTCAAGGGGTTAACACTTTGACGTCCGTACGTGTTGTGGAAAATCTTTCATCTGTCGTTGGTATTTCGTGTGATCGTTCATATTGTACATAATTAAAATACATCGTATTAAAACATGAAAATTTCAATGACACTTGCTTGATTCTGTCACTCGATTTACACGAACTTTTGAAGATACATATAAATAAATTGTAAGCATTTTTTATTACAATAGGAATATTTTTACGAGGTACCAACGTGATGCTACTGGACGGCATAGTGTTAAGATTATATGTATATAGAATAATTTTTCATAAGATATGTAACTTGATTTGAGAAACAGAGATAGATGACGATGTTCGATCGAACAAATCGGTGGTAAAAATTAGAACGCGGAAGCGTCGAGAGAAAATTTCCAGCTTTTTCAAGTTTGGCGGCGGTATTCAATTTTCCTTTATTCTTTCTCTTTCTTTGATTTTCTTTTGTTCTCTAAAAGTCTCGAGACTATCTTTCGTATCTTTCTTCTGGCAAACATTCGTCGTCAAGTTTCTTCGATTCTATAATCTCTTGCGTTCACCTATTCGAATACAACATTCTCTTTTCGTTTCTTTACACGTGCGTCTCTCGTTCTTTTCTTTCGATCCAGATTATCGAGGACGGCCTGTTTCATACGTGAAATCAAACTGCGACCTCCACCTCAGCTGCAATAGTTAATGTCTTCCTGAATAAATTTCTTGCTCGTTGTGAAACGAGATAGAAAGAAAGAAAAGGCAAATATTGGTAAAAAGAAGAAAAGCAAAACAGTCTTCACGCGAAAAATGTTGCGCAAGATAGACCGTCAAAATGGCGAACGTTCCTCGCGAAACGCTACGAACAAATGTATATATAATAGTTGCATATAAAAATCAAATACTCGTCACAATTGTGAAAAAATCGTCGTAGAAAGCATCGTAAAAGGACCATTGTTATAGAAAGAAAAAAAAAAACGGGTGACATTTTCGAGTGTCCTTTCTGACTCTCGAGAAAAAGAAAAATAAAACGGTACAAAACATCCAAAAAATGCAACACAAAAAATAGACGAAAAATTATTGACAAAATTCGTTGAGTCACACGATTTTATTGGAAAAATTCATATTGTGTATACAGTGTACAGCAGCTTTCTCGTGCTTCTTACAACCCAATTTGTGTTTCAATCCACCGTGTTGGCCACTGTTTCAAGATGGCTTCGTTCGTGTTTTCCTCTTTCTTTTCCAGTCTATCGTGTAGAAAACCGTGGAAAATCGTGGCTTTATTCTCTCGACGATCGTCTATAATACATCGATGGAGGGAAAACGAGCATATGAAAGCTCTGTATGCATTCGTTGCTTTCGTTTCGGTGTGTTGATGAGGAAAATGGAACGTTATTAGAATGTTAAGCAAAGCTGATGCACGGATTCTGGCTAATTACTGTATATCAGATGATTTGATTTCGTTTCATTTGCAAAAATCGTAGTGTAGGTTTGTTTATGTTTTGTAAAAAGCAACGGTAATTTTGAACGATGCAATTTGTAACTTTAGATTAGAAATAGTGTGTCAGAAATCCTCGACTTGTTCCCTACAAGCTAAGAATTTGTACAAAGAATTGCCAAGAAATGGAAAAGGAAATCATAAGAAAAGTGTCACACGTGTCATTTTCTAAGATAATCAATTCAACTGTCGAACACGACGATTAGTCGATGTTAATAATTAATTAGATAGAGATTGGGAGGTTAGCGTCGCGCAAAATGTCAATATCCTTTCTTCGTATGCAATGACGAAGTCGCGATTGGGTAGTAAGCTCATTTCGTTGTTTAGTCTCTCTAGTGTACCATTGTCGTACAATTTGTTGTCTCTTAAGATCGCTCAAATCGATGATGCGATGGAGGAAAAGCCACTTGTTGGGTAAAATGCCTGGAAAGAAATTAGAATCAGAGCTGCATGCGATTCGTGTCTTCCCCTTCCCCCCCTGGCTAAAGGGTAGCTTAGCTCTTGTTTCTCTTTTTTCTTTTTCTTTTTTTTTTTTTCTCTCGTTGATCTGGGCAACGATGAGCAACGATGATTATGACGATGATGGTGATGATTGATAGTGGTGGCTATAATGGGTTGCATTTTCTCTGGACGACAACGGATGGAGAACAATACGTATGAACGAGTGATCGATGAGAATCCACGATGCCTGGCCACTGTTTCTGTCAGTCGTTGTCGTAGATTGTAGTCGCCATTTCCATCCATCGACACTTGTCCCATGATGGCCACAACGTGCAACACATGACACATCCACCGATGTTTAACGAACGTTATTATTAATCGTATTAATAATTATTAATACTAGTTGTTAATTCACTGCTGAAATTCTGCTTCGCTATTGCTACTAAGGCCGCTTTAGTCGACACTTGCTACTTCCTTTTTAGTTCGTTTTATGCGTTTTAAATTATTATTTTAGGTTTTCCCTCTTTTTCTTTTTTTTTTTTTCATTTTTATGAAACAGAGATGGGCGTTACTTTTGATTTTTAATATATTCTACAGTTATGTAATATTGTTCGAGATTCGCAGCTCATAGGTAGCCTGTTCAAAGTTAATTGAACTGTTCCATTACCATTTTCCTCTTTGCGAGTCGTTATTATTCGCTACATGCTGTTCAGAATTTGTAGAAAACTTCTATTTTGCTTCTATTACGATATAACAGCTGCACGAAGTTGTGTTACTCGAAAGAGATAAGTATCAATGGCGAATTCTATTATTCGTGGTGGGGGAAGCGACCTTGACAGTCAATTAATTCTCAACAGGCTATAGCACAGAGTTTCTAGTGCAATGTGCTGCTACTCTTTCACTTCTATGAATCATGTTACTTTTTTTAGGATATTATTATTCACGTCTGGGCATATATGTACATATTTAGTGGTGAATTTGCTGCAGCGCGGTTACGATCACTATTAAATAACACAGAATGTGAAATTAATAAACATTAACCTTAAATTAGTCTGGTATTTTCAGAATTTTGATTTTATGCTTTCATTAGGGAAATCTTAGAACAATAGGAATATGAAGTTTGTACAATCTGAGGTAAAATTATGGTACCCAGACTGTATCCAAGGTTAATTAATAATCTTCAGCTATCGCAAAGTATAATTACCGATTTGTCATCGATAAAATAATACTTTCTACGCTCCTACGGAATTTTCGTTATTACCACGATCGTTTGTTAATGATTAATTGGTTATTATCGAGAGAAAAAGAACCTACAGCCCATCTCTGATGTAAAATTAAATAAATTAATGAAACACCAGCGTCGATCATCAGTGGATGTAAATTCTTGCTCCTGATTCACATGTCTCGACGAGTCTCGTTTATTTTCGATTTAAAAGAAACAAAAGAAAAATAAGAAGAAGATTGCGTTTCGTATGGATTCCAACGATGTGAATGAGCAACGAAAGAAAATCGGATCGAATGTAATTCGCGAGGCGGACAAGTCTTGGGGAAATATTTAAACATAATTACATATGTATATATTTAGACGTACGTATAGATGCATGTTCTCATATATGCGACAATTATAAGTATAATAACTTAGATACAAAGTGTACGGAGTAAGAGTAAATTAGTATTACACATATTATGACGTGAGATAAGAGAAGGTAAAAGAGAGACATTGGATTACTCGGTAAAATTATGGGCTCGGAGTGAATTTTAATACGGAATTGATCATTTGAATTCGAATTGAAAACACGCGTGTACGAGAGTGCATACAGATTTCACGCATCGAATGGCGATGACATATAACAATAAGAATAAGAATCTTTTTCTTTCAAAGAAAAAAAAAAAAAGAAGAAAAAAGGGCGGGATAGTTCTGAAATCTCCCATATATGTAGGTATATATATACACATTGCATTTTCTCATGTATATATACACGTTTCTTTTTTTCATTTTTTTTTTTAGTCACGTTTCCGTGCAGGCAAAGGTGGAGGATTTTGTTTTTCTTTTTATTTAAAAGATACCGAAACGTATATTATCCTCCGAAACGGCGTTTCTGGCTTCTGAGAAAGGCCTTGGAGGGAAAGAATTCGCTCTAACTCGGAATATTCACACCTCTGACAGAAAAAAATTGTCTTTTTCACGTCTTTTACTATTTTCTTTCTCATACTTTCGTATTCTTTCATGGCCCACGTGGATCTGATTATTTTATACACGTCTCACAGGCAGAAGCCAAAAGCACCTTGGTTACAAATTAATGATAAGAACTTAAATATTATTAACTAAGGAAGAAAACCCCGAGAACGAGCGGTTATTGATTATAATTAATTGGACTGAATGGTACAGCGACGATGATGCTTTCGTTCCACATTCTCATGCTATTTTTATTTTTTATTTTTTTTTTATTATTATTATCGTTCATTCTCTGTTTCGTTCTCACACAGGTCTTTTTTGCTTTCATTCTATCGAACTTTGTTCCTTGGTATTTATTTTTTGCTTTTCTTTTCTCTTCGTTGGTTTCATTATTATCCCTTCTAACAGCTATACTCGCGTTCGTTGACGTTCGAGATGCGCGCGATTTACAACGTTCAAGCTTTATCGAGAAAGAACTTTTCGTTTCGTTTCGCGTTTCTCTTTCTTTCGATTATTTCTCTCTTTGCTTTATTTTCTTTTCTGTGTTCTTTTTTTTTTTTTTTGGTTCGTCTTTTTTTTTTATGGTAACTTTTTTTTTATTCTTTTTTTGTTGGTTGTTCGTTTATTTGTTTACGACGTTGTTCACTGTCTTTGGACATTTTGCTCAGAGTTCTTTAGTACGTACCGGGGGTGAAGCGTTCTACAGGTTTGTATTGATGCGGGTAGATCTGCCTCGGTGAGTAACCGTAGATCTCACGGTGGATTGGCAGGTACCTTGAGGAAACAACATTTTTCTTTCAGTGAAATGGTGTAAGTACTTTAATAAAAACATACACAGATGTCGTAGAATTGAATCATGAAAGGAAAAATGAGAAAATAACTCGGAAATATGGAATAAATTTTATCTATTTTGAGATCTTTGTTTCTGCAAAGTTGATTTTAGATTTTCTATAAGTACACTCCTGTACTTCAGTCACTGGACATTGAATAAAAGCAGGATTTAGATAGCGAAATTTTAGTTTCCAGCGTAAACTCTCGAACATTGTATTTTCATTTTGCAACAGTAACTAGTATTTTTCTAGTTTCTTAATAAATAATTTTCTTCTAGAAGTATTCATTATGATCATAGGAATTATTGAACTAAAAATAAAGAAAATCGAAAGATGCAGTTTTTCAGCATCATCTTTGTCTCCGTTTAATGAAAAAACCTTCTTAAATTGTTTATAAACACTTACTGACGCTACAGATATGTTTTTCAGTTAATTTTGAACTAGCAAACCGAATATGTATACAGAATAATATCCTACACAATTAGAGCTGTATTTAATAAATAATAAATAAATTTTTCTTTTTAATCCGTTTAATATGTTTTCTGGTATAAAGTTACCTGTATCCAGGAACGTTGATGCGATCAGCTGCGTGAATCGGGTTTTCAAAGATAGATTTTCCAAATGGCCACGAGGAGGACAGCTCAGGGTAATCCGAGCGGAAAATGCTGCGAGGTCTGTGCGTGTGTTCAGGTGCTCTCATGTCATCAGTACCTGTCATCGTTAGCAATATCATTTATCCATTAACTTCACGTAACACAAAATCATGGAAAGTATCAAAACTATTCTGAAAATGTTTTAGAAAATATTTTTAATATTTAATATTTAATATTGTAAATATTTTCGCTTCTTGATATGGAAATGATCAAAATCTTTGATCTGAGAAATTAGATTTGCTTCTTCCTGCTTAAATTTCAAATTTACCTCTCTCAGAGATGGAAGACCAAAAAATTCTAATTTTATTAATTTTATTTTACTAAAATTACGTTTGGAAAAAGCATCGTTTCTACTCTTTTTTGCATATATCTCTACAATTTGTATTTGAAACAAACTTTAATTTTTATAAATATAACTTTCACCGACAGATTTTAACTAAATAATTTAATTTACCAAAATTACATTTTGAAAGACTGTTTTTTGAACTCCTTGCATATATCTCTGCAAATGTAAAACTAACAGAATGAAAATTATGGGACGTAGATTTGTTAGATCCCGTCAGGCTAATTCGGAATTAGAAGGAAGCAAGAAAAATGAATTGAAATTATTGTTGAAGTTAATCAAGAGGTAATATAGTTAATATTCACAGAAAATCGTTGAACATATTATACTTGAATTATGAAAAATTTCTCGATGAACGATTAAAGTGATACCTTTTAAGGCTCGGACGTAGCTTTGCCAGAATTTGGCCTTCCTTGTGATAGGCTCGTTGCGCCCGATCATGTCGAGATTGCTTCTAAAGCGCGCGTCCATTTTGCCGCTCTACTGAACTGTTAACCACACTCGTTTGCTAAACCAAACAACCGTAAATTACGTTAAACACTTTCCATCAAGCTTTTTATGATTTCTGTGGCCACGTCTTCCTTTTCTTCTCTATTTCAACGCGTTTAAATTTACCACTAGCTCTTTTTCTAGCACCAGAGACGGAAGATCGAGAATCTTTCTGCTGAAAATTCGATTTAAAGAATTGCTCTTCCTTGTGTTAATTAATTAAACATTTCAAAAGCGATTAAGCTTATTAGTATCGCAATTGTAGGTTCTTTATGTTAGTTATTTAATTAAAACTGTTCTTTTGTAATCGAAATTGCTATCTGTAGAATTTCATGCATAGTGTTTTAGTAGAAATTTATTATTACTTTTTATAAAGTACAATAAAAACACCTTTTCTAAGCTCAACCAACACGTTTCGGTAAATGTAGAAAGGTAGAAGCCCAAAATCCGATATTAATTGATTTTCTATATTTTTCCTTATATTTGCAACTTAAAATTCTATGGTAATCACTTCTTACTTTCTTTATTTAATTTTCGAATATTGCAAAGTGTTGTAAAAGGTGACAATTCTATGTTAATTTATTTTCTACATTGTTCTTCACGTTACCATCCTAAAATTCTATGCTAATCACTTTTCACATTCTTTATTTAATTTTCCGACCGCCATAATGAGATTCCATTATGGTGAAATATTGCCAAATGCGGGAATATTGAAAAAGAATGTAGATATAGATACAATTAAACGAAGAAATTTATGTTTGAACCCTTTGGAAACAGTACTTGTACATTTTTCGAACATTAATCGTAAGGAAGGGTATTTAAATATTGGCGGGAGTTGTTTTTAATAAAATTTAAAATTTGTATAAATTCCAAACAACATGGTGTATAGTGTTAATTATTCATCGAACGAAACGATTCTATCTTGGGAAAACTACGACAGAACAGTTGTAAAGATGTAAAATTGCAAAATTGCAAAATAGCGTTTAACAAGAATGATGAAGAAATCGACCGTGAAAAATGCAGATGTTATATTTAGAGAACGACACGATGCCAGCAAACAGCTTTACGAATTATCGTCGATAAATTTCTTATTTTTAGCACGCATTCGCTGTCTGCTAGCGTTACTAGCCCTAAAATTGTCGAATTTGTGGTTCAAATTGTGCTTATGGTTGTTACGTAGCATTTGAATTACGATCTAAGAGTAATTTTAATTAAAAGTTCCAGTAAAGTATATGAAGACTTGTTAAACTTACAAATTCTTTTATTTGAAATTTTTACTATTATTCTTCGAAGCATTACGATACCCTATCGAAATACAAAATCACTGTCGAACAGTTTCCATAGGCAAGTAGCTCTATTACCGCTTATAAAATGGGAAAATAGTTTTATATTTGAAATTCCCGCCACTATTTAAATATATCGTTACTTACTATCGTTTGTTATTCGAGATAATATAAATAGAAATGTTCGGATATCAATGAAATGTACGACTGAATGAGACACGGAAGTTCGAATTTGGTTCTCTTGTTCGAAAATCACCGTCGTTTCGTTTTCGTGTAGCGAACTGTATTACGTGTATTACGATTGGTCGCGGCATTCCTCGGTTCAGCCAATCGAGGACTGCGACACAAACAGGAGCATCGCCTTTTCTTTTTGTTGACGCAATGGTGCCGCTAATATTAGCAACGCGCGCACTTCATACTCGGCCTGGATCATCCGAACGCTTTCGCACGTATTTCTGTTTCATTCTCGGCAAGAACGATCGAAGGTCATTGGGAATAAATTTGGGATACTGTGAACTAAATTGACCGTCGTCCATTAATGCTTATTCCTGTCGACCGAGTTTAATCTCCTCGTAATTTCGCGCTAGTCATTCGACGTATTCCTAGGAATAGGTAAAACGAATGATTGGAAACTTAATGGAAATTACTAGACTTCCCTAATCATTGAATAATTCTATGCTCAGGATGAATCAGGAACAATCTAACCTACGTGAAGATGTTAGGGGTGTAAATATTTTTCTAGAAGTTCGAGTATCCTTTATAAGATACAATTGTTTGAATAGTTAAAGAATTTATCGAGCATTTTTACTCAAATCTTCTATGGTTATGAAGAGTCTTTTTATAATTTGGAATTTTTCGCGCCATTTACTCTATTCTCATTGGAGGATAACTGTTGCCAACTTTATGTTACCGCATTACAACGGAATTATGTATTAAATTGAAACGAAATATTGAAAATGTATGATAAGCTTTTTTCTTCCTCGTAGAATTCCAGAATTAAATAATACACGTTATAAATTGAACAATCACTGTTTTCCTTGAAAATGTTTAAATAGTGTAGCAGTGTGTAACTTTTGTTTCCAAAGGTTTGCACCCCTGACTTTCGAACAGTTTCGTTGGCGTTTCGGCGGGCAAGAGAAGTGCAATTAATTACAGTGTGTTATTTAAATTTTCGATAATAAGTGAAAGGTTTTATGCTTCAAATTCAGTGTATCTGTTAAGATTAGTTACTCGTTCGTGTTTTTATTAATAATCAAGAACACAGTATGGTAAGTATGAGTTTAAATTGCATTCCAAACTTTTACGCTATTCAGTTGAACATATGAATACACGATTATACATGATGCATTATATATTTCTAGATATATTCCTGTCTATACTGTATCTTTGGTCGAATAATTCAATCGGGTTTCGTTTTAACACATAATTTCCTTAAAATGGTAAATAAGTACTACTACCTCGATATATAGATCAATATTAATAAACGACATCATTACAAACGATGTACATACAAACGTAGAACAAGTAAAAGTATTTGACAATATAAGAACGTAGTTTAGGTATTTCCTTTTATCCAATAATTCTTTTAATCATATTTTGTGGAAAATTAAACGACGAATCGTATAATAACTCACAGTTGTTAAGGATATTTGACGATTGGAAATTTCTGTTTTATTTGACCGAGAAAATAGCTTCGTTTAATGCTTGGTTCGCGAGATAAAACAGAACAATAATAATGCTCCATTACTCTGCTAGGTGTCTCTGGAAGCTGTATCATAGGAGCAACTGTCCCGAACTTGCAGAAACTCGTCAAGGAAAAAGAAGTGTTCCTGTTTAATTTCTACCAAAAGATTTTCTTCAGTAGGAAGTTCTACAGGTAAGTGATGCAAAAATATTATTATCAAAGTATAGACAATTCGTTTAATATATTTCTTAAATTTTCTTTGCTAATCCATACTTCTGGCTTCGAACTTAAATTTCATTCCAATGTATAATGGTACTGGAACCGAATTCGAAAACCAGTGTCAAAATTCTTATTGAGCATGCTACAACCATCCTATGATCATTTATTTTATTTTATTACTATATTTTAAATGCGTAGATACGTATGACATTATTAAAGAGAATAAAAAGTGAAGTAAATTTTCAAATTACCGATCGATCTTTATCAGTCTATAGTTAGAATGAAAGGTATTGAAATTAGCAACGCCGTCCAATGGGGAAAGGTGCAAATAACAGAGCCATCTGATGACGTTGCATACGAATTACAGCGGCGTCGTGAATGTGTTAAATCGCAATGTACACGCGTAATTCGGCTCATGACGCGGGGGAAAAGGAAAAATAAGAAAGAGCTCGGTGGTCGTGGTCGTAGAACGAAATGTGTTGTGACGTAAGAGTCCCGGATTCGCGGTCGCTATATTTAGGCTGCCCGGGCCCCGGTTCGTTTTTAGTCGGAAACAGGTGGACATCCAAGCTGTACGAAGGCAGCATAGCCGACGAGTTTCTGCCTGACTTTGACCGATTTTCACGAACCCCCCATTGGAATGAGCTCCTTTATACCGTCGCGACGATAATGACCTATTAAACGATCACACGGCCATCGTTTCATCCATGGGATATTCCATGTAAAACTGGTATAAAGATCGTACTCTCAAGTGAATTTCTTATTTAACATTCTGCTTGCTCTGGCTACTCCAATGTAAACCGTTTAGGTTAGGTTAGGTTGCAGGTTATGGTATTCAAATTTGTATGATCTATATACGTTTTAGAGGAAGTGGAAGATTTAGACGAAGAAATTGAAGATATAATGGTGTTTTAACTGTTTGCAAGAAACTGATTCATCTATAAGTGTTTAAATAATGTTACTGAATCATAGTGCGCATTAATCATCAACAGGCGGAATGGTTTAAAATAGTTTATTAATCATTTTTCCACTTATTCGTTAAATGATTGAAGAACGAATTTGTTTGTTGATATTTTCCAAATTTAAAATGATCATAACAGCGACCGACAGAGATTTCTAAGGGGATATATACATTTTTATAATTCCATCTAGAAGTTTCGACCACTCGTATCCTCAATCTAACAATTTATTTACTCAAATACATTGTGCACCGGTTCTACTCTCATTGTTTATCTAGGATCCAAAATATCCACTGTTAATTTACTTCTTTCACCAGCCTCACTGTTAAAAGATCGTCCTGATATATTCCACTGTTACACATACACCAAATTTCCGTTCTCAAACTACTCTGTACATTCCAGACATTCTAAAAGTACACAGTTTCTCGAAACACTGAAATTCTCAGTGACTTCATCGTAGAATTGTCTCAGTAAACAGTTTTCATTTCTAACCTCTAACGCGTTATCCAGTTAAATAGAAGAAGAAGAAAAAAGAAGAAACACATGACGTTCGTTACGTTCACGATATTTAGGTGAAGAAATACGACCGGAGACAGAGAAAGAGAAAGAGGATGTATCTTCATCCAGCGAGTGGCGCGTGTAATCTAGATGGCTGCTAAAAATACTCGGTCAAGAAAATCATCTGGGGCGTAGGTCCAAAAACTGAAAATACAAGGCGACCTCAGGTTGCCTTCTCGTTGCTGGCTATAGTGGGACAACTTCTCACCCAGCGCGTTCCACTTCCGTGCGTCATCGGCCGTGCGTACGGTAAATGGCGGTCAAAAAAGAATTGGATAATCGAGAGAGACGTTTGCCAGACTACCGGCAGACACGTGGATCACTGTCTGATGACAGCTGATACCGTTAAGTGTTTTCCGCCACCTGTCGTTGTTTCATTGTTTTCTGCCAGCATGATCCATCAAATTGTATCACAGTTAATAATGTTCAAGGCTTGGCTTGTGATACTTGGGGAAGGGGAGGGTCCTTTGCATAGGAGGTTTGATCGAGTTGCTTGGTATCGTGTTTAGATCGTGTGACAGAAAATAGACACGAGAATTACATCCTCATGTTGATAGAAACACGAGCGATATATCTGTCAGTATTGAATTATGTTGTGGCTTGTTGTAGTGTTAGGTTAACGAGGATCTTATAGAATTATCACGTGGTAAGACACTTTAAAAAATTTCTGAGAGTCCACAGATAGTGTTCACAAAAATTGCAGGGTCATAAAAGTACAGGTTGTTTCCAAAGTGGTGGTACAAGAGGCAAAGAGGTTAGGTTAGGTGATTGGAAAGATAACCTAACTTGGTCACCACGATCTCCGGACTTGCCATCAGTGGTTAACATTGAAGATCGATGATTATTGTTCTGCAGCATTCAAATTCAATTCTATCATTGAAATTGTGTCCCATTTTTGACTAAAGAATCACAAGATGGTGGTATCTATTTCTATCCATAATTTCACTATTCAGAAATATTCCACTTTTAACGATGTCTTGAAGAATAATGTCTGCTTAAATTCCACTCTTTTTAATTGAAAGAAAGTTTAATAAAAACTTTAAGTTGATCAGGAAATTCTGTATCCTTTTTTCTTTAAGAAAAGGAAATTCAATATTTTTAATTGAAATTTGTGCTAATTAGCCACAGAGTTTGTAACTTGTATTGAAATATTTTTCTATCGTTTCGACAACTTGATTTTAAGTATTGAAACATTTTCCTTTCATCTCGAAGGAATTATTTCGAATTCTCGTTCTTACTGATTGAAGAGTTTCTATACCGCGAACATTCTAAAGGGACTCCGATCGGTTTCCACTAGCAAAAAGCGTCGGAAACAGTGTTCGTGTTGAAAAGTTGCCAGAGAACGAGCGAATTTCCTAAGTATGTTTCTTTGAGCAGCGCGACGGTTTCACGTGACTCGTTAAAGGGTGCACGGTGGGAAACTTTCGCGCATCGGCCTTCAATGTTGAAACTTTAACTATCAACTGAAGACAGCGGAGTCGACACGTTGCGGTGAAATGCGAGAAGCGGTTTAGCTCAGAAAATATCAAACGTTTGGTTACATCAAAAGTTTCTTCTAGCTCTGCATTCAAGTAGAGCATTGGCCAATCTGTTTTGAAATCAATAACGTTAGATCGATGAAACCATTGGACTTCATTCACGTATTTCTAATAAATTACATCGTTCAAAATGAGAAATTATTTGTCGTTTCTCTTCTAAGAAACATTCTGTTATTGATCTTTCAGTGGAATTTAAGAAATAATTCAGGGAAATGAAAGAATGATAACGATATCTGTCTGTTTCCATCATTCCTACGCTTTTAATCATTTTCGACATACTCAAATATATGTTTACTACTCTCGATTTTTAATTCGTTCCTTTCTTTGTCGACGATTGTCAATAAAAAAGGAAAAAGAAAGATACATGAATACTCCTTTGAAAACTACTGTATAACAAAGTTTCATAAAACTCTCTGTTTATCACAAATAAATGTCCCCTTCTTAGTAACATTTTTATAATTAAGCATCCCTAAAACCGTGCAAGTAATTTTAAATAATAAAATAATTATCTACCATTTCACTTAATTTATACAAGTGAAAATATTGCATGTAGTCAAATGTGAAATCAAATAAAAGTACGTTAAACAATGCAGCATTTTTGAAAAATGTGCCAACGTACAAAACAGATAAATTTATGCAATTATGTTAATTAAGTTTCGATGGAACAATTTTGGAATAATTGTAAATACATAACTAAAAGAAAAATCGACGTCTAGAGATAGGAAAGTAGATGACAATTTTTCAGGTACAGTTTGTAAATTGAAAAATGGTCAGAAATACGAGACAAGGTTAAGTGGAGTTTGTTTATAAATACATGGATTCACCTATGAAACAGATTCGATCGATAAATAAACTGTCTACATTTTTCCTTTACGCAAACAAACAAGTGACGTCACAGTTTCGAGAATTTCGAGAAAATAAACTGAATTTCAGGAATGAATGTGGTGTTGTATATTTAACCCTCAACTTGTACGATGAAATACTTGTTACGTAATTGGCGAACTTAAAAAAAAAACATCCAAGATTAGGAAGTTCAAGTAGAAACGATATTCCTTTGGAATACAGTAGATTTTTCAGTGGATTTATCAATTTTTTCATACCTTTGTTATCGTATTATCAAAAAATATTGTACTAAATTAAAAAATCCGCTAGTACTTCTCATTAACGATAAATTTCCATGGAAAAGTGTAATAAGCATGTGATACTATAATTGTTTTGGTGTGAAATCGAAGTTTTGCCACGGCTAGAAAGTAGCCTTTTTGCGGCGTTATATTTAGCCGGATGTGGCCGAAAGTAGTGACGCCTTAATTCGGTCAGACGCGCAGTTTAGATTGTCAAGCGGCGCGAGGCGCCTCTTGGCACTTGTGACGTACTCTATGATATTAAGAGAATGAGCAATCTGGAGCGTGTCACTTTAGCTGCTTGTAATTTTATACACATTACATCGTCCTAACTGAAAATCTTCAACAATCTGTTCCGCGCTAACAACGATTACATTTCCTAACCTAAATGTCGTAAGTGTCCATAACCTATCATCCGAAAATCATTTCCAGAACGCCTAGTTACACAATTCTTATAGAATATGTATATTCAAATTTTTCATTTACACTTACAGAGGAAACTATAACCTTTCGATAAACTTTCGTCTATTAACCGATTTCTAAAGTAGTCAAACAGCCAGCTATTCTCTCGAAATGTTTATTAGAAGTGTCTTTACTTCTTTACGCGAGAAAACAATAAGTTTCTCTTGTTATCAACCGATTTTCGAGGTATGCAATTAGCCAATTATTCTCTCTATCAGAATACTTAATAATTTCCTTAATGTGTGCTTGGTTCTTGTCGTGTGTAACCTATCGACAAATTTCCAAAGCTCCCAATTATCAAATTATTCTCTCCAAAGATATTTCAAGCACTTTCTCTTGGTATTTTCACTTCCGTATACCGGAAAATGATAAAAAAATCTGTCCTTGGAAAATAGTACTCTTAATATTTCTTCCATTCATCAGGAAACTATACGACCAATTTTTAAAGCAACCAATCGGCAAATTATTCTCTTAGTAAAAGGAATTTCCATCGGAATTTTCTCTATTTCTTCTAATGCCTTTACTTCCGTCCGCGGTGTAAAGTGGATCAGTCAAGATGGCGCCATATTCGCTGGCAAAAAGTGTTTCGCGTTTTAACAGCAGAAAGGGAGCGGCTATAACAGACACGTCGGACTTGGCGGCATCCCGGGGATATTTTTATCTCAACAGGCACGCCGCGGCGCATTACATAACTCCCAAACAAATCGCTGCCAATTATTATAAACAATCATCCCCGGTTTGTGATTGGCAGGCTCATATATACACGTACACACGCGTACGTATACACAGAAACGCGCGCACAGTTAGTGATGATATAGTTTCGAAAAGCACGCGGCAGCAACCAACGATCTGCCTCGAATTGGTATGCGAAACCGAGACGCGAGTCGCGCCAACTATTGCAAACGCGCTTCCACGAAATTAGAACTTCGATTCGGGACGAAGCGACCGGTCTGTCTCGTCCGCTGATCAAACGATCGACAGATCGATCATTTCAACTCACTAACTCACAGATTCCTATCTGACTATATAATTCAATACAAAATCGATAATAACGTTATCAATTGTAACAATGTTGTTACTTTGCTTCTTTATGTATCTTTTTTATTTCTTTCTTTTCTACCTAAACGATTTGGTGATGTTACGTCGTCACTCAACAGGATTACCGATTGGTAACGTCTCTGCAAGTTCTCAATATTTCTTTCTTATATTTTCCCCCCTTTTTTTCTTTTTAAACATTTCGAATATTTGTCGTTAATCACGCATAATTCCCAACTTCTTTGTCTACCGTCTTCTATCTTATCGTTATACCATTTATTACATACTGTACGTATCACTGTTCCTCCAAATTCGTTATATTCATATATTTTACGCAATTGAATCATGCCACACGTGAAACACACGGTGTTAGGATATAGTAGTGGTAGTTAATACGCGTAATTGGTAATACTGTCATGCATATATGTATATATATATTACCAATACGCAAATATTGGGATATTTGGGGGTTGTTTTGTAATATCATAGATTGCAACGATCGTTTTGTACAAAAAAATGTTCATCCGTTTATTTCACAGTTATGGAATTAGTATAATAAAAATAATACCACGATCGTTTTGATCTGAATGGCCCAAACCGTGGAGGTCGTCATGTCCACGGTGTGTAATTAGTTCATTCTCTCGTCTGTGGTTAGTAACATCAATTAGTCCTAAAAATAACACGGTGTATGTAAAATCACGAAGTGTTCGCGCGTGCGTGTGAAAACAGTCTGTCTAGGTTAATGGAAGAGCGAATTCCTACTAAATATACTCAGAAGGACAAGCGTAGGCTGTAGGGCCACGTCCAGGTAGTAGTTCTTTTTTTTTTTTTGTCTGTCACTTGCAAAAAAACACACACACAGGTGAACAAAATGATATTTCGAACGTGACCAGGATCCTCTCGATCTTCCTCTTGGTTTCGTCCTCTAGTCGAGCACTCACGGTTCGTCGTTCCCTTTTCTCCCGCCCTTTTTACGTTCGAGATTTCTCGTCGATCAGGTAAAAATCGTCGCACGACACAGTCGTCCCTTTTCAAATTTTCCCTCCCTCGAAACGAAACTTTTCCTCTCGACAAACTAGTAGAAAAGCGACGGAATAAAGGAAAGAAAGAAAAGAAAAAAGAGAGACAAATTCAAGAAGAAGTAGAAAAGAATACAAAAGAAAGAGAGACAGAATTGAATTGTCAGAACCGAAGGAAAAGTAGAACTGTTTCTTTTTTCTTTCTTTCTTTTTGATCGGTGATCGACGATTAGGCTATCAAACCTTTTCTTTCTTTCTCTTTTTTTTTTCTTTTTTACCTAAGTATTTCGGACGACCGTTCGGTTCGGGGATTGGACCTTAGACTGGGCGGCTGCTGCCAAAAATGTGGACTAGTATACCGAATGTCGGTACAGTGGCGCCGACCTACCGGAGAGTTTCCATTACTCGCCACGCGACATTTATGGCACAACCCCCGCCAAAGAGCAGCGATTGGCTGTGCAAGCTTCTTCTTCGTCTTCTTCGCCCGACCATCACGATTCTCATCCACTTGTTCCTGACTTTACCTTGTTGTTACTCGTTCACGCGCCCACGCTTTTCTGTTTCTCTTTCCCCTTTTTTCCTTCCCGTTTCTTTTTTAGTTTTGTGACTTATGCTGTTCAACCTCGAGATCGTCGGTGTGACGTTATTTTAGAATTCGAGGATTCGCTTTCTTCTGGGATTTCTTGTTGCTTTAATTCGGTTAGAATAGTGATTGAGAGAAAATCTTGGTCGGAAGTATAGTTTTGATAATTAATCGTTTAAATGTCAGACGGCGTTATCACGTTTCTGTCATTTCTCTCTTTGCGATCTTTTAAACTTTTGACCACGGTGAACGTAAAATGTTTCGAGATTAATATGTCTTGGATATAGAGAAAGAATAATAAGGAAACACACGTGGATGTCGAGTAGGCTATTAATATTCGTTGGCGCTAGTGTGCTTGATTCGTAGTAATTTTAAATAACTTTCAATAGTCCACTCCGATGAAGGCTACAGGATAACACGTGAAAATTCATAATTTCCATTCTATTACGTCAAGCAATATTTCTTTCGATATATCTACTAGTTGCATCTGCGCTATAGATTTGTACAAATTCTATTTTCAATTCTGCATAATTTCGTAAATCATATTTAAGGTTATTACTTATTCCATCGCTATATATTGTTTACGAAATATTAATATTTCTTCGAATAGTAGTAGTATAATTGTTATTTATTTAAAAAAAAGGATAATTCACAATTACGTTTAAGAAATAAAGAAGAAAAGGGACAACGGTTTATTTCAGTAAACATTTAATATAGAACAAGTGGCTACTGTTGTAAATAAAATAACAACGCATCTATGCTTATCGATCACAAGACACCGATTGTAAACAATCGTCTCGAGCATTTGATCGTGAGTCATTGTCTAATTAGACGATGCTCGTTTCACCTGTGATTATACGCAGAAATCATTAATACTTCATTACCATAATAGGAAAAACGTCGAATTTACCACTTCGGTATTCTATATATTCACGATGAATCATTAATACGGCGTCAATGTGAAGAAATTCAGCAATTGCTTCACTCTAGTCATAGTCACATGCTTCGAAACGAAAATGGTACCATAGAGCAATCTTGGCGCTATTATATCATTATTTTCAGTTCGTTTTCAAGAAAAACTTTCAGCTGATCTTTTGCTCGTCTCAGTATTTGAAAACGTTATCGACAGATTGTGGATTTTTATGGAAATTCGTATTTTTAGAGATCGAGTAAAGAAAAGAAAGGCAGAATTTCGGTAGAAAATTGTTTCACGTATCAGATATTATAAGTACCATTGTAATTTAGATATTTTGTATATTTTCTTCCATATTACAAGCATTCTGTGCAATTTTGCTCTTTTAAAGTTTCTAGAAATTCAAAAAAATCTGTAATCTAATTGTCAGCTTTCTAAAAACTTTCGAGAATTTGTCAATTCTCAATTTTTTATATTTTTCCTGTTTAAAATTTCTGTATAGAGCAAAAGTTATACTCGCAAATGAATTTAAATTTCAAAATTAGAAATGAAATAAATTCCTTATTAGAAATAACTTTCCTCTCGACACTTTGACAGAGTACCATTTCAAAACCATCATTATTATTTATTTCACATTTCTCAGAAAACAATGATGAAAATGATGAATGTTGTTTCGTAACAATGCCGGTAGAAATGTCAAAATCGATCGATTTATCAAGTTTGCTAAATTTTCACCGTTTGACAAGCTTCTTATTTTAAGAATTGGCGACTGTTTAGTTGTTCCTTTTTCTCCCTTCCTCCCTACGAGGTGTTAAACAAGTATATTAAACATTCATACCTAAATGTTGACATGAATCAAGCCAAAATGACATTGGCAATACTCGATGTTTGGAGTCCTTGAAGGGAGGCCTTCTCCAAGGCTGCACTCATGTATATTTGTCGTGAAAATGTCATTGTTCGTGCAGGGCCAACGTGAAATATATCGCTCACCTTACGTTAGAACGTGATTTTTATATGTATCGCACATTTCCTTGGATAAAAATGAAAAGAGCCTGCGAGGTGACCTGTTTTACTCTGCTTCAAATATTTCGTAATTAATTTTATATAACATGAAGATGAAGTAGTCGATCGTTTGTCAATTGAAGAATATTTGATATATTTTTACTATGTCGATTTTCAAATTTGAATTCTGAATTTTTCGAAAGATTTTAGTCCTATACATTGAATATATCAGCAGTAAAATGAGTATTAGATTGTTTAAAAAGATTTTTTATAGAAGCATAAGTAGTAAAATTTTAAAAAGAGTTTCTGGAATTTGTAAGAAAATTTTTATTACAAATTAAAAAATTTTAATGTTGAAAATGTAATCGATCGTTTGTCAATTGAAGAATATTTGATATATTTTTACTATGTCGATTTTCAAATTTGAATTCTGAATTTTTCGAAAGATTTTAGTCCTATACATTGAATATATCAGTAGTAAAATGAGTATTAGATTGTTTAAAAAGATTTTCTATAGAAGCATAAGTAGTAAAATTTTAAAAAGAGTTTCTAAAAGTTGTAAGAAAAGTTTTATTATAAATTAAAAAATTTTAATGTTGAAAATGTAATCGATCGTTTGTCAATTGAAGAATATTTGATATATTTCTACTATGTCGATTTTCAAATTTGAATTCTGAATTTTTCGAAAGATTTTAGTCCTATACATTGAATATATCAGTAGTAAAATGAGTATTAGATTGTTTAAAAAGATTTTCTATAGAAGCATAAGTAGTAAAATTTTAAAAAAAGTTTCTGGAATTTGTAAGAAAGTTTGTATTATGAACTAGAAAATTTGAGTGTTGTAAATTACATGTATAAATGGTAAAGCAGACGTTGATAAGACTTTCTTCAAAGTGCTTCTATTTTTACCAAGAAAAACGTTCTTTATCCACCATTATAGGTCGTTTATTTTTGAATTTATAGTACCCTTTTGTTTCATTTTCTTGGAATGTTGTAGGATTCAAAAGGCTTGTTTAACTTGCACGAGAGATAGCACAAAGTACTATTGTCATGTTTGACAATGGTTGATTTACCTATCGTTTACCACAATTCAAGCGTATGCCTAAGTGCGAATTTTGAAAAGAATTCTTTTTGACGAAAATTTATCACCGTAGTGTAATCATATTTCAAAGTCAAAATTTTTTGGTATTATAAAAACAGAAAAGGTTTTAACAAACTACAATTATTCTCAAATGTATTTATGAAAGTTGTTGTAAAATCTAGAAACTGTATCAAGGTGACTAACTTGATAATAACAAAGTACAGCAATCATTTACAGTCGTTTCCTCCTGTTCTCAATTTTCCATGTATTTCTCAAGGTAAATCTCCTTAATCCTGTTTAGAATTAATGGGAAACTATCATTAAGGATTTATCGAATCGTGGGTAGAAGCTGACTAATGGATTTATCCTCGACACTACTGCAAACACATTTGCTTAAATACACTTTGGTGACGTCAGGTGATCTTTAAATGGTACGTCACTGGACGCGAAAATACGACGACATGATGGATGCAATGACGCCACTGAAACCGTCTTCACTGGTGAAAATAGGAAACGAATAACAAAACTTTCCTCCTGTATAGTTGTAATCACAACTGTTCTTACGACTCTTCTATATATCTATACTATAAATTCTATATAAAGCTGTCTAATCTTAGAGAAAACGTTGAAATTTTATGTTTCTGGGAAATTTGGGATATAAACTGAACGTTAAATGTTAAAGATTCTTTTTCACAATTTCGCATACTTCATTGTAAAGTTTTTAACAAATTAAACAATTTTTATTTGAGTATTCTATTTGAATATTCTCACAATACAGAATTTTCCTTAATAAATGTTGCTGAAGTAAATAATTCTTAACTTGATTTTCGAATAGTGAACAGTGCACAATTTTTCGTAATAGGTTTCAGTAAACCAAATAATTTCTATCTTAATTCAGAATTTTGAATTACAATTTTTAAATATCGAACGACTCAGTGCAAAATTTACTTTAACAAGTTCATCGCTGAATTCTTCTACGATTAGAATCCATGGTTGTTAGAGCAATTATCAAACTGTATCGTTATAATTACTAGAACCCTATCTTCCACCAAAATTTTCTCTCAGCCGTTAGCTTAAGTGAATCACCTTAAAAAAAAAGAAAAAAAGAAAAGACACTCGAGGGACATCAAAACATAATAAAACATATTATAACATAGGACACTAACACGTAAGAAGGACGGAAGAAAGGTGATCTTTCAGATTTGGCACTCTTCGGTCATTCTCTGACCTCCTAGCACGTATATACCGGGTGCTCTAAATGCAACTCTATTTTCGTTCCCTGTACCAGTCGACCCAACGATACAGATCGGGATGAGACGTATTTATTTTCAATTCGGCCACGGCCAGACTGGCCTGCGTGATGTTGATAGACCCCCATGACGCTATTCAACCGTCACGCGCCACTTGATAAAATACCTAACTAATTTCTCTGCGTAATTCACGCAAAAAAGATTTATTACCCTATCTTTCTAAAAAATTTTTATCAAATTTCACTGTACACATTGTATATACATAATATTCCCCATTTTCTGTTTATTTACGTATCACTGAAACATATTTTAATAAATAACACCATAATGATGATAAAAAACATGGTATCCATCTATCTTTGTAACAAAAAGCATATAATTCAAGTGAAAGATGTTCAGTCATTTATTAATAGAATAGTATCTCTACATTTTATATGTCTTTAAATAATTTTGAATAGGTGATGTGTTGGAAATGTGGTTTTTGCTTGGTGAAAAGTACGTTAACCTCAAAATTGCAGTGAAATTAAATCAGGATCGATAAGTTCTGCTGATCTCATCGAGAGGTAAACTGTAGTAGAGGTATTCTAAGTTGCACAATAGAGATAGATTTCCTGTTGGCACGCTAGTAGTATACATTGGTTACTGGTACACGGTAGTTGAAGAAGGACGATTACGAAAGTTACGATTTAGAAAACTGTAACGGTATACAATTACTCGCAAAATTCAGCGTACACCTGCATTGATAATGAAACTTATGAGAAGAATTATATTTGGCGTAACATAATATTGTATTTATTCGTATTCTTCAGATAATAACACTGTTCAACTAATATACGAACTTTAAATAAATCTGTAATATCCATTGAGTGATTCTTATAGAGTTTCTCAAGCACGAATCCGGAAGCAGAATTATTCTATCATCCTTAATTTTTTTGTTTTTGTAAAAACACATGATTTTGGGGAAGAATGAAGTATTACGTGAAAAATCAAAACTCTCGATCGATGTTGATTTCCTCTAAATTATTATTCAAGTATGGTTTCAATGAATTCACGCTTCTCTTTATTTACTCGTCGAGATCCACATCGTTTCGATGGCATATCTTCAAGAATGAAAAGAAAAGAAGAAAATGAAAATGAAAGTCATTTCCAAATTCATTTTTAAATTGAAAAATTTCCCCAAATTAACAATTTCTTTCTATGCACGTTTTATTTTTCTCAAATATACATTCTTCGTACGCTTTAGCAGTTAAAAAATGAATTAACTACGAATAAAAGAATTCTTCGCCGTTTTTTTAAGCTAAGAGAGAATATCTTTGACCACTATGGATGTAGTAATTGAGGTTCGAGTTTATTAACCGCGTAAAATCGAAATGGAAAGCACAGTGTTCCGTTCTTCCGGTTCGTGTAGCTTTAATTTCCATCGCGTGACTGTAGAAAATCCTCTCGAGGAGCATAGAAAGAGTAAGAGAAGGTAAAAAGCGATGAAGGATTAGCATGAACCACGGAATGATTCAAAAGCAAGCTCACTTGTTTCACAAGATTTGTTAAACTCTTCGGTAAAAAGCAGTTCGCTATATACAGTGTTTAATATACAGGGTGAGTCTTCTAACACGATTTCAAATAACTCGTAAGTTATTTATTCTACCAAAAATTGTTTCAAACAACAATTGCATGATATCTAAAGGAGACATACAGTGCTCTGATCAGTTTGTTTTTTTATTACCTCACTTATTTATTGAGTTGCAATTCAGCAAATAATAGAGATCATCTTGTCGAAGATCAAAGCGTTGTTGGTAATAGTAAAAAAGAACGAAATCATCTCTAAGGATCTAACGAGTGGGCGTCGAATTGCGAAACTCGATGAATGAGGCAGTTAGTTAAAATTGTACCCGTGACGAACAAGTTCGTATCGTGGATCGTGGAATTGCTCCTCGTGGACTGCAGCAAAACAAACAGCGGTGCATAGTGACCGTGTTACGTGTCCGCCATCATGGCTAATTTTACCTGTGCCTCTATCCTGGAATCGATTCCAGTCACGTTAGATCATTGAAGAACTATGAATATAATTATAATCAATTTATACTCTGAATATATGTGCTCGTTTTATTTCATAAATTACATCTATATTATAATTATATCTTTAAATATACACTGGTGGAATTAATTCTTGTATGAACAACTACTTGCTGCCATCTTACAGTCAATTTTTGAATCACATTTATGTACAAGTACTCATGAATTCATAGACTGGCCTGATTACATTCTCAAAGACACGAATTTACGTAAAAATTCGCAGTTTAATAATAATCAATTAATAATTAACTACATCACTGAAGAATTTAAACAGAATATACAATTAATGCATGGTTAAATATTTTGGAGCACGATTTTTAAGAAAAAATTTGGTTGTATAAGATCTCTTTAATGAACTTTTTTTAAGAATTAATAATTGTGATTAATCACTATAACGGTCGTTAGAAACCAGTATAAAAAGGTATCAATATAGGTTTCTCTAATAAGAACCATAAAATTGTGTATTTAAATGAAACGAAACATACGGAAGATAATCTAGTATTCTATAATCTTGAAAAAATGTCAAATAGTTTGTGTTTTTATTCAAAAGAAACATACAGGCGTGTTACTTTCGCAGAAAACTGGATTACTAGCCTCTTAAGACCAGTTCTTTTATGAAAAAAAGAAAGAAAACGAAAAACAAACGGTTACAACTTCGTGGATATCTTTTAAACCTCTCTCAGGCATCCTAGGATTATTACAACCATGAAAACGCTTCTTCAATTTCACCCGTTCTCCACTCACAACTCTAGCGTTTGTTCTCCAAGAGGCAGAAACGTGTCGAAATGCGCGAAAATCAATATAAGGCGCGGCGTTTAGCCCGTAAAGCTCGCTGGGAGGACGCTGATCCCCGGATAAATTGAAACTTATGAGTTTTCCAAGCGGCTAGCCCTCGGAGTTCCTCTTCTTGCCTTTCGTCCGCCATTCTTCTTCGCCGTTAAGGAGACCTCGTCTCCTTGGTAACTGATACGCCTTATTAGCTGCTCTCCTCACCTTATGAGCCTCAGGAGGATCATGCGCCCACCGGTCTCTGCTCACCGTTTCTGACTTTCTTGCGCAGTAACCCACCTTGTCTTTCTGCTAGTATACTCTTCTTGAGACCTCCTCTACCATCAGCCTTTACATGCATACACCTCGCCAACTCTTATCGCCCTCCAGCTCACCTAAACGTCCTACCAGTTCCTCTTTTATCAGAGATTAGGTTGCTTCTTCTGTTCGAATGAAGAAAATTTCACGAAATATGAGTTTAAAGAAGGATATTCCAGTTTCGTTAGTTGTTTCGTCGTCCTTATCATATTTATTACGTTTCCTAGACATGGGTCCTTCGCAGCAGTTCTAAATTTGGGAGGACATCGAGCATTTTAGCGTTTATTTAGAAGTTCTATTTATCGTCCACATCTATTTTGCTATATAGCAACTTCTCAGGTTTTCGGTTTCCACTTCGGTATGTTTTTGTTAGCGACGAAGCACTGCCCAGACTTATTACCTGCTGGGTTTAGTGCTCCGAGACACGCGAGTTTCCGCTCGCGAAAGACACTTGAGAGTGACCATCGGACTTGGAGGCGTCACTTTAGTTTGTTCTTTGTTTAATAGTTTTCCAATAGCTTATAGTTAACCACTTCCCTTGCCAAAGTCAAAATTGTAACAATCCAATCATCCATGTGTCTCACCTATGCCTAATGTGTCTTTGTCGAGGATTCTTCGAATTTTTCTTAGACCTCGAGGATCAGAGTCCAATTTCGACTATCGAAAGAGAAACATTAGCATCCAATCGACTATATTCATAGCGAAATACTAGAAAAGAGAAATGAGCTGTTTATTTTGAAAGTGGCCTAAGTCCATTATTGATAATGTCAGAAACGTGCGGATTTTCAAATGTTCGAATATTATAGCTTACAGTGACATGTATGCAGGTCTTTATTTTCACGAAAATAAGAATTCAACGTAATAAAAGATCTACGCCAGAATTTTCGATTTAATTACAAGGTTCTAGTTTGATTCAAAGAATCGTTTTACACAGAGAAATAGACATTCAAAGATATTTAAACGATTTGGGTGGGCTACCGTGTCTGGTCTGTTCGTTCATTCATAAAAATTTCGTGGCCACAGGCTATTCTACGGCGTTGTTGGACACCCCGTAAACCAACGACAATGGACAATGCAGGAAAAATAGAAATATTTTGGGTAGACACGATTTCACGCGACAACGCCTCTCTTTAAGAACGTCACCGTGTATTTTCACCTGAACTTGTTTCCATTTCCGACGCGGATGCGGCTATTGCAGCTGAAAAAATTCAGCTCTGAAAACAGGATCTCGCATTTCTGTGATCATGTTAATCACAGGATTACACAATCGATGTTTCAGGGTGTTAAAAAAGAAAGTTTTCAAGATTCTAAGAGCTTACAGGAAGAATATTTTCCTTATAATTAATTATATCTCTAAGATTTAAACAACTATGAAAATTGGTGAGTGGAAATTTTCAGAAATTTAGAAATTTCACGTTAGTTCCATTAATAAGTTTTATAAATAAGGTTAGAGATGTGTTTGCTCGTCATATTGATATTGTATCTTTAGAAGATCAAAGAACAGTTAATGCTAATTGATATACAGCAATTTGTTCATTCAAATCATGAAAATTCATAACTTAAAAACAGTTGATTCGATATTTTCAATAGGTGACATAAAATTTAGACTACTGTAACGATTGTAGATGATAAAAGGCTTCTTTAACAATACAGTGTTCGCATGATTTTGAGCCAGCTGGTAGTCTTGGCTGTCATAAACCAGAATTTGTCAGCGTTCCTTTCCAACAGCGTCGTCGACTTTGGGACCAGCAGAGATTTCCGAAATTTCACGCCCATTACCATTGTCAATGAGCAGATGTCGCGTGACAATAGGGCGCGAGTCACTCGCACCTTTCGACGCATTTTTCTAAACCGACCTTAATACGATCGACACTTGGAACGAAGGTGTTGCCCCAAGGATGCTTCTACCTATTCAAAAGTCGCGCGTGATCTATCTCTGAATGCATTCTGCGGTAAGCAATTCAGTATCTTCAGCAAATGGGACAAATGTTGCGACTTCTGAGGGTAATTTATCGTGGTAATATATGAAATAGCTGTTAATCTTATTCTTAATAAGAATACCAGAAAAATAATGAAAAATTAACTTTGCAAACGAAATCAAATGTTTCAATTTTCGAAAGAGAGAATGACGAGGTTTCCTGAGAGATGATAAAGCAGAACGGTTTATGTTTAACACAATAAATCAACCTTAAACAACAAATATCGTGTATTCATTTCGTATAAAAAGAAAGAAACTTATAGGACACCGTAATATTTCGGAAAAACCAAAAACTGAGAATTGTGACGCGATTTAATCAATTGGTTGTTTCATCTTACTCTCTTCGGGAACATCCTCGATTTACTCTTCTGATTCAACTCGAACAATTTCCAATGTAATCGACTCTTTGATATTCTTCCCAAACTTTCACTATTGCTATCAAATTCCGAGGTGAGTAGCTCGCAGATTTATCGCTAAATTTGAAATAGAGTCGTTTCGTATTTCTCTTTAACAAAGATTTACACGCTCGTTGAACGATTCGAAACGGTGATCAGAAGATCGGGCCTCGTAATCGACGGTGGTCGATTTAAAAAAAGAAAAAGTGCCTCGTTAAGCATCCATTGTCCCTTCTCGCCCTCGCGTGTAGCCTTTTTCGTCGACCGTTTAATTAAACGTCATCAATCTTTATTAGGCGTAGTCGAGGCTTCTCATATCGACAGCGGCGTGATTCCATGACGTTAACCAGGGAACCCCATGGAGTCCTCTCCCCACTGTTCATAGGCTATGAATACGTTTATGGGGGCTAGTGGAGGGTGAGACCTTGGTAAGCGTTCGAAACTCGCTAAGACAATATCCGCTCTCTCTTCGTCCTGTACATGTCGCTCGTGAGGATTATCCTGTCGACCATCGTTGTCTGCATTATTCGACGACATTATTCCACCATAGGTAAAAACGATCTAACGCGTATTTTCAATTTAACTCTGCTATGAGGACGCTTTGACGAAAGACGAATCTGTGACTCCTGAAAATCAGGAATCTTCTTCGCTTGAAAAACGTTCTGCTCTTTGATATATTGAATATTTTTCCTAGTGAAAGATGAAGACATTTTTAATAGTGAATTGAACATTTTCTTCTAATTACGTGGTTCTTTCTGACAAAGATATTTGTGTTTGAAATGGGTTATAATTTGAACTTGCAGACATACTTGATTAATAGCGATTGCTTTGAAACTTAGCAGAAAAATTATTGAAAGGTTTCATAAGCAATTCTCCCATTTGAACGTTTTTCAATGAATTCTTCTCGTTAAAAGCTTCTTACGAACAATTTGTTCCTATTGGTCGAAACAGTATGGGGTTTACAACATTCTTATCGTTAGAGAAACGCGTTACTCTCGCTTTATTGAACGTTCTTGTAAACAGATTCTAACTGTCAACGATATATTCGGCTTAATACCCCTTCAACCCTCCTTTCGTGTCTCGTTTATGGCTTCCCTTAATTTTCCTATCGTCGTCGTTTCGCATTATTTCAGATGACTATGTACATCTCTGTTAATCGATCAGTCTGAGCTCTGACCTATTGCCTAAGGCTCCGAGGATTAATACTTTTACTTTTGCCAACGAAGAACAGATGTACATAAGCTAAATAGATTCCAACTAACATGATCTCTACAGAGTGTATTTAATTTATAAGTATATTTAATTCTTAATTCTTCGTCAATCACACGAATATTAATCTCTATTATCCCAATATATTTTAAATAATTTGTATGTCATACAAAAAAGTTTTAAAATCCTTAGAAATTCTTCAGAATCCTCTCTTTTCTTTAGCAAATGCCTCAAAGTCATACTATCTCTTAATACACGTAAAATCCTGCAAAGCAAACGTTGATCCTACGATGAATCTCATATTAACTACAACGTTATTAATCTAAATAACTTCTATGTCATACAAAAAATTCCATAAACCCTAGAAATACTCGAGAACTCGATCTTTCCTTCGAAAATCAGCCTAAAATCATAAAATCTCTTAACATACATAAGATCCTCCAAAGCAAACGTTGATCATACCACCAATCCTATGTTAACCAATAGAGATTCAATCTTACCACACATGTACATACAAATATGTTCGCGCGTGTAGCCGCAACGCTTTCAATTCTCTTATTCATATGTTAATGACGATCGTCCAACATTACCGCGGTGAGTCTAATATCGACTAACGTAATCCAGGCTCAAGGCTTATAAGCCCCAAACCTATACATCCTACTCTCTTTCTCCTTCTATCTTTATGTTTCGTCCTTTCACGTGGCGGTGTAGCACGGGTCTCGCCTCTATGACAAGTATATTACTCGCTGCGTTTATATCAATTAGCGTGTGACGTTTCGGGGGTGTGCTCGCCCCGTGAGCACGACGTTAAAAGGGTAGCTGAACTGACTGCAACGTAGAACACACCTCTCCTCTATTCTGCTGGAGAACAGGGACCTGGAACTGTTAGTTCTGAAAAATTCAACTATTTTGTATATAGTCAATCTCAATAATATTTGAACATCTTTTAACCAAACAGTAATCGTGGTTAATTTGATAGATACATCAAAAATATTTAATATTTTTATATATTAGGAGGTTACTAGTGATAGCAGCTGTTTATTTATACATGGATCTAATTTTGTATGCTGTAGACAGTGAGAAACCGTTCTTGTCTCACTTTGTAGTGCAAACATTTCTCTCTAAGATTCGTCATCATCATCAACCCCCTTTATTTGACTACAGAAATACTTTTCTACAACGAAATTAAGATGGAACGCGACAAGTTAGGTTAGGTTAGGTTAAGTAGTGGGAAAAGGTAGTAGCAAGTACTTCGATTGATGCTTTTACACACTTCGTTATTGAAATAAATAAAACTAATAAATATCAGCGATAAATGCAAGAATTTCCTTAGAATCAAATTTTATGTGTGTCTGATTTTTATTCTAAAAACCACCACGAACTTTTTTGGTTACCTGTTACTTTATCCTCGCTTATATAACTGAAAAGTACTACTTCTAATTGAATTTCAAAAACTCTAACTATCGAATTTCAAGATTTATAATTTTCAGCTTGAACTTTTCGCTGGTAGTGTGTATAATAACGATTAATTCGAACAATTATCATCTCACTCCTAATTCCACCGTCAACCTACAATCCATCATACCGAACAACCTAACCTCAAAAATTAGATCTCTCAGATTGGTCGAAATATGAAAATCCAAGATCTCCAGAATAATACATGTATACACGTGTCACAGTGACCAGTGTTACCAGACAAATTTCGTAAATTCGTTCAACGACCATCGATCTCTCCTTTGAAAAATGGCAAAAGGGGAGGGGATGAAAAGGTGGAGCAGAGAAAAAAAAAGGAAGCAGGAATAGAGAGCACAGGAGATCAGTTCGAGGTGACGGAAGCACAGGACACGCCTCGTTGGTGTTACACTGGTCGCCCTTTTTCTCGACTCGTAGATATAGGTGCCCCTCTACCCTTAGGCCGGTTTTCACCATTACGACATCCCTTAAATGGATTTAAACGACCACGGTGGCGACAATGCCGACGACACGCAACTGGCCTCGCAAACACTCTACCAGCTGGCCAAAAATTTCTTGATTTATCGCCTGTCTGACTTTTATCCCCCTCCTCTTTCCCCTCTCTCTCGATTTGAAACGTTCCAACGAGGGGGAGGAGGGTTCAAGAGGGAAAAAGTGGCGGAATCTTGTCCTAAGTACACAGGATTCTCAGTCGAGAGGTTTGAATGTACACATTTCTTTGAATATTTAAAAGATTAGCTTGTGATGTATACATGAAATATCGGAAATATGAATTTCCATCATTTTTCAGGTATTTCCTATAATAAGTAATTAAAACTAATTTTTAATCCCCATGTAACTATCCAAGACATCACACTGACGAATGTTAAAAAAAAAATTACATTTTTATCGTCAGACTTTGTGAAACATTTATATTCTTTACGTAAAATGAATATTAATAACAGTACAATACTTGTATTTAATTGATCTAAATACGAAATTGTTTTAATTGATATCGATCTGTCCTGTGATCGAAGAAGAGTTCAGATTATTGAATAACAAAGAAGAAGTATTAAGAGATTATCAAAGATAATTAATAATATGATACTGAGAATAAGCAGTGTTAATATTTATATGATATACAAATTTTTCCATAATTTCGAATATTTATAATTAATATCCGAACAATATAATTCATTTCGAGTAATATTTCTTCGAATAATATTATTAGGATTATTATTAACTCGATTATTTCGAATAATATAATTAACATCCGAAAATAATCGTTCGATATCTCGATTTCTATCACTCACCGTGGATTCAATCATACCGAATTTCTATTAACAATTGACTCCAGATTTATCTCTTATTTTCATAGAGAATACAGTCTTTATCGCTGCAATCGCAGTACTTTCACGTTTAAAACAGCTTTTACTTTTTTTCCCTCCCCGAAAACCGTATCAGTTATTCTCGAAGGGGAGATATCAATAAAGTCCAATACGACTTTGGGGTAGAGAAACGAAGGGTGCACTTTTCCAAATGAAAACATAAAACCAGTTGTCATCGATTTGCTGCTCGGCTTACCACGTGATCCTTTCGTATCCAGAAAATTAACATCGAATCACACGAAAATCACGGCGAACTGTTAAACACTCTCTTTAAAATCGTGTAATCGTTCTATACGCGTTATTTCATGTGAAAAGGGTGACTTTTACAGTTACCATCCTTTTTTTTTTAATAACATTCGATCGATATCGATGAAACATTGTTACAACGTAAATCTGAAAAATGTGTTTTACACGTATTGTCCTTTTTTATCAGCTTGCAGTTACAATCAAGGCCCAAAAATGGCCTCTTTATACACAGACGAAGAATTTATATTTTCAAATTAAAATTCGTTTATTACAATGCAATCTTTTCATCCTTAAATTTTCGTTTCCCCTTTCACTGAGTCGTTCCAATTTTGTTTGGGACGATATCGCATTCTACTTAGTAGAATCCGGTTCCATTGACAACAGTGTGTCAATCGTTCTACGTAACCGACAATGCGTAAATTTTCCGCGTTTAAATGGCATTTCCCTTCGGAATCGCCGCTTTTCACTGCGCCACCCCTAAATCGAGGACAATACCGTACGGCATACCGCCTATCACAATGGGAAACATCCGGCCAATTGTCGCGCCTACCGTGGACCATTTTCCCCAAGCGTGTAATTGTGGTCATGTTAGGCCTTGCTCTGTCTCCCAATAACGTGCACGCCTCTCTCATGGAAAAAAAGGAACGTCGAATCTCTTACCTGACGTCCCTAGATGCAAAAGTCACAGTAACAAAAAAGAAAAGAAAAAAAGGAGAATAAGGAAGAGCGTTTTGTACCATTTATTTAAAGAGAATTAAGTACCATTTTTTAGTTTTTTTTTCTAGTATAATAATTCATTCGACTTTTACAATTATAAACATTTGAAGAAACAATCTTTGTCATAATAATCATGACCATCGTGTTAATAGAGACGAATTATTGTTAGAAATATAGGATAAGAATCTCCGTAACGTAAGGAAGAGAAAAGAGATTCCAGTTGATGATTTAACGAATCGAGTTTCGCGACGATGAATATTTCAAATTTATCCAATTAATCCGGGGCGTCTGTGAAAAAAAGAAGGTTCGAAATTGGCAGAAGAGAGGAAATGATAGTTTGCACCACCTCCGCGCTAGCTTCGAGACAATAGATGGATATAGGACGAACTTCCATGTTGGCTATTACGTAGCATCCGGTAACACAAACTAGCACTTTGCAAGCATAACGCTGACACAGTGTGTTTAGATCGGATCTTTATGAAAGAACTGAACCACCATAGCTACGTGCAATCTAATTAAACAATATCTCACTGAGAATATTATTCATCTTTCGTATTAGAAATATAGAAATCTCGTAACGTAAGTATCTTCTAATTTTATCGTTCTTTTCCTTCAACTTTTCTTCTCGTTCGAATGGATATGTAAAACAGTTCCACGAATTTTATCCTAACAAATATTAACAGTGATTGTCAATATTTGCAAAAATTGAAATTTACAGGGAAATATTAAAAAAGCTTCAATGATTAATTAAAGCTTCGAGACTTGGATATTGTTCAAATTGTTATTAATCGAGGCGAATGGTTTTTCTGCTCCGACATTTTTGGAAAATATTTTCAACAGTTGTTGAAAGGAGATTAATCGGATAAACGACGTAATTTCCATTTTTCCCTTTTTATGATGAAGATAAATCTTCTAAAAAGTCCCTCTAACTCTCGACTTCCTTCGAAGTGACGGTTCAATTTTACTCGTTTTACGTTCGTCGGAAGCTTTCACCGTCGGCTCCTGAGCGAGATCTTAAACAGCCTCACGCTCGATGAAAGCACCTCCTTAACGTCTAATTATTTTACAAAAGGAGGTTGCATTCATTCCTCGAGATACGCCTGTTGCACTTTAGACGTTTCAACGTCTAAACGTATATACAAGTTTATTGACCACCATTGGATATACTGGTTATCTGAAAGCTCCTTTAGGGTTTAATTATCTTTCGAGAAATAGTTCATCGAACGTTCTTCTACGATATTTCTCGGCAAAACTTTCTTAACAGAAGTCCTTGTCAGAACGTTGATTATTGAAAGTTCTCCGGTCCTTTCTCCCACCGTTCCAAGTGTTCTCTCCTCATTTTTTCTTCGCCTGCAAACTCGGAGGGTTGTGCTTCGTGGCTGTGCTATCGACCACTGTCGCAAAAGCCACGCCTTTGCCCAGGTGAGCATTCAGGGCTCGTTTCCACCCCTTCTTTACACGTATGTGTGCGCACATTAGTACAGAAACGACACACAGAGCTGAAAGACCGGGGAAAGGTTGCAAAAGCTCGTCTGAAGAGGAAATAAAGGCGATCATCTTCTGGAGTTTATGCGTACTTGTTTGTAAATGGCTCTTGAGAATTGGAAGATTTGGAATAAAGAATTTATAAGCGTTCCGTTTTCATTTCTTCTCCACTTTTTTCTGTATTTTCTTCTTTAAGAAGTGGTTGCAATTTTATTTTGAAAAACGAAGGAGGACGACTGAGTGGTTTGAATTTGTTGTTGAAAGATTGATGGAGAGGATTAATAGCGTCGAATTAATTAAGTTACACTACATTTTCTTCTGGTTACCTTTTTACTGTCAAAAGTAACCTAATTGGTTACTTTTTTTTTTTATCGAAATTTGGGAATTTGCAACGTTTAGCGTGGATTTGTTATTAAAATGTGACGTTGAGATTTTATTTAGCTTTCTCAGCTTTCGTGTATTTGTAATTTCGAATATTTGAAAATAGTGTCAATTATTTATGAATTTTGTATTCTTCAAATTACCATCACTGGAGTAATAAGTGTTTTCAATTCATCAGATTGCTCTATTTATTTAGAAACAATATTTTCATTGCTCTATAAACTTTAAGAAACAATCGAAATTTTTTGATTAGCGAAGTTCTCTCGTGAGTGATGTTAAATGTCTAAAATATTCAAATTGAAAAGAAAGAGAAATGTCAGGAAATATCTGAGTCTGAAAACTTCTTTTACACTCTATAATTCTATTTCAAAAGAAACTGCAACCTCGTTTGAAAGAAAAAACACAAAGGTTGCAACTCTATTCGATATTTTCCCTTATTTCCTTTACAACATTTATAATCATATGAAAAATATATTTCCTGAAAATTGTTCAACTCATCAACTCGTACATTTGTCACGTTAAAATCAATTCCATGTCAAATTCAATATTCTCTAGTCACCGATTGAAAAATCAATTCTCTAGGGATCAAAGAGAAACTCAAACGTGCTTCTTTAATTAAAAATTATTTCAATAAGATAATTTCATCCGAATAGCTCTTCGTTTATCGATTTTCAGAAATCAACGCAGCTTTGACAGCCGATTTTCCTTTTTCGCTGAGATCTTCACGTTCATTATACCGTGTGTCCACGTTTAACAGGCTTATTCACGGGACACCGAGTCTCGTATTGTGTCTCAATTCGAGTAAACGTCGGTTTACTTTAACATCGGCCGTCGGATTCTTCTGTACGAAATATTCGAACGAAATTGAGCGGGAAATCTATGCACGCGCTAACGCCTCGCTTCAATATGGTGTTTTCGTTGGATTTCCAATGGACAGAAATCCCACAGGATAATCTCTACTACCCTCTACGAGAATTTTAGGACTCTGTGAATACTTCGCTGCGTGATCCTTCCTCTGAAAATTGTCAAATACTAGCCTAAACAGGAAGAATGTTTTGCTTATGATTAACGATATCAAACAAGTATGAAAATTCATGAATAAATGTTCAGAAATTTAGAAACTTCACATTAGTTCTAATAATAAATTTTATAAACTAGGTTAGAGATATATAATCATTTAATTCGGAATGCAAAATATTTTTTCTTTTTTTTTTAGTGCATTAGGAGGATCTACTTTAGGTAGCACTCCACTATTTCTAGATGAAAATATAAAAAAAGAAAATCCAATAGTTTTTCATTGACACTCCACTATTTCTAAGTGAAAAAAAAACAAAAATAAAAAGATCCAATAATTTTTCATAATCGATACAATAGTAAGGAACATTTATTCAACATAAAAATTTAATAAAGACAATCTCAATCATTTTCTAATATCAAACATATTCTCATAATCTAAAACAAAGACGATTTCAACCCTTACCATCCGGTTCCCATAACAATCGATTATTCTGAAATTTGATTATCGAATATTTTCTGAATAATTTTTTAAATATTATTTTTCACCTCTCAGAACTGTTATATACAAAGTATTGCATTCCACTTAGAGGAATCCAGTCACGTTTGATAAGGATGTATCAATTCGTGAATGAAACGAATATTGGTAGGATCTCGAGTATATGTTTCCTTTAAAGAAGAAACGAAGGGGAGAAACGATAAGATCGCGGGAAACATAGTGACAGAGTGACACCCTGTCGTCATCGTTGATTTTTGTCCCCGTATATCGACGTAATCATCGTTTAATGACCGTAACGCGTGTACGTCCCATTGTCAGGAAGTCAAATAACCCAAATGGGGCGTGGGAGGGTCACTGGATTCACCACTGCGAAATTAGGGTGTTCCGACTGGTGGTTGGTCTCGCGTATTGCTCGATACCGCCCTTTAATCGTGATTACCAGTCGGTCTTAAATCACACGCAATCCTGATACGCCTATTAAGAACGATTTACAGGAGCGTTAGTGTCCTATGGATCAGTCGTGAGAAGAGACGTCTTCATTTTATGAGTTTAAATGATAGAACGAGTGATTTTATGTATGTATATCGTTCTGTAGAATATTTGATATTTTATTTAGCATAGTTTGATATTATTTGTTGGATATAAAAATGTGCTCTATTATCAAATTTGGATCATGTCCAAGTGTCACTACCAAAAGTTTCAATGTACAATTCATTATTAATATTTCAAAGATAATAAAAATAACATCTATTCAAATTTTTTGTAAAATAATTTCAATCGATGGTTTTATCAGATTTTTACAGAAAATATGTTTAAATTTGTTGACATTAGAAACAGAAGAAATCTATAAATATTTTGAAATTGGTTTAAGGTGATCATAGAAAATTTTGAAATTACATCTCTGAAATATTATCGTGTTGAATTAATTAATAAATAGCTCGTATAGATTTCTCGAATTTCCAATGATTTTTCGTCAGGTTTTCGGTAAATTAATAGCTGTAACTTTTTTGTGACATAATTAAATGAAACATTATTAAGATCTTAGTTTTTATAGAAACGCCATAAATAAAAATAGGTGTTTAAAAGTAAAAGACTGTCTTTTAACGATTTGCAATGACTGTTTAGCTTTACTTTGCATTCTATTGAATTAGTACGCTTATTAGTGTCCTAGTATTACTTATCAGTGTTTTAGTATTTATGAACACTAGTGTACATAATTTTCTTCGTTCGTAAGAACATCTGGTTCCTAAACGCCTCTAAAAGACAGTCAACACCCCTGTAAGATGCAAACTCGCGTAAATCAACGTCGAGGAAGATAGAAAAAGGAAAATAGAGGAGGGCAAAAGAAGCGGAAAAAGTTGTAGCAGCTTCTTTCTGACCCGTTTAAGCAGATTTAGCCACGAAACCAGGAAACGTTTAAGAGGGTGAACACCCTTACGAGGGAGCTCGGTGCAAACTAGTTGAGATTAAAGGACAGAAAAAAAAGAAAACATATCTCCTCTGATACAATTTTTCCTCTTGATCCCATGTTGAAAAGATACTCTATTGTAAAACCTCCATTGAAATCTTAGAAGAGTGGCATTGATATATTTTTCTATCGCAACGATCTGCTTTTCTTTGCCCCTCGAATTGTAAAATTCACTTTAAAAATTTAATAGAATTCTCGGAACGATGCTGATGGATAAAATCGTACGAAAAATAAGAATAACTGTTTGAGTGAATTTTATGTTCTTAACTGTTCCTTTTCTAAGTGTATTAGTTTTTAGATAACTTTTTTCACAGTGCAAATTATCATAGAAAATTGTTTTGACGTTAAAAAATACTTTCATTTCATGTACCATTAGCTGTATTTGATTATTTTAATAATCGAAATCATGTTCATCGTGTAATTTGTCTTTTATTTTTATAAATTGGTGTCGATACAATATTTTCGAATTTTCTTGGTATACGTGGTAATAAATTTAGTATTTTAAACTCTGCATTCTCATCCACTGATATTTTATAGACAATTTTATATGTTTCGTTTCTCAAAAAACGTATCAAGCATATTTTTAACCAATTTATTGTTTCTCCGTTAAAATTCTTTACTTTTTTGAAATTTGTATCCTCCAAAAATCTCGTTGATACGTATCATTTCAAAAATAATACATTATTTCTGTAATATTTTCAATATTATGCTCTTATATAAGCTATTTAAATTTAATAAATAAATAATATTAATATTATAAATGAAAAAAAAAGAGGAAATTATATAATTAAAATTAAATATGTTAAATTTAATAATTGTGAAATAATATAACGTATTTTTTATTAATTTTCCTATGAATATTTCGAATAATCTTTTTTCGATAAATTTTTCATAATTTACAATAGTTTTTACTGGTATTTTATAAATATAACTATATTAAGTATCATTCCTCTTGTATCATTTCATTTAAAATAAAATTATTACCTTTTCGACACTTCTTGATAACATTATAACAATCTTGAAGGAAAAACAGTAAATTATTTTTCTTTAATGACATTTCTACGATGAAAAAATCTCTGTCATTTGGTTAAAAAGGAATGTTCTGATACTAAAAATTTATGGTCTATGATTTATAAGTATAAAGAATTATTCTTTAAAGAAGAATACCTCTTTTAGTCCATTGGTTGTAATTTAAGAGTAATAAAAACACACGAGAAGCAATAACAATTTGCAATTGTCTGCCAGTGTCTATTAAGGTCCAACGTAGCAGTTTCCTTAGAACAATTCTCGTTTCTGCCACGATATTTGTGAACGCGCCTTCCTTTGGGAACGAAAAGTCGAGCTACGTGTTTACAAAAGAAGCGTGCACGAAATGGTTAAACACATGTTAAACAAACAGAAGCTCGTTTAAACGACAGTTAGCAGGCTGTTAGTCACAGTTAAGTGATCAAACATCGACACCCGATATCTACGATCAACCCTCTCGATTATTATTGATAAGGGTGGAAATGATACTTTTTCAGGATCGATATAACCTTCATTAGCTCAGTTAGAGAATTTATTGGACAAATAATTTGAAAGAATAGTTGACACAAACACGTTTAAACAAAAGTAGCAATCTTTTTGACTGTACTGTTGTTTTAAATTGCCTGTGATTGGAGAATTATTTGAAATAGTGTGTAAATAATTATTTGAAACTTAGATGACACTTCTGAATTTTGAATTAACTTGTATGCAAAAATTTTTAATTAGTAATTTAATGAAATTCTGCTTGTTTTTTAAAATATTGACACTTAAATGACAGTCAAGGAAATTAGGAAAATTGGAGGAAAATTATTCAGAGTTCAAAAGGTTTAACGTCAAGCTTGAGATTTTAATTCACATCAGAACTTGAATCCAGGTAATTTTGCATTGCATAAGGTAATAAGGTAAGTTGCAAGAACTATCTTCGCTAATAATAAATTTACCATTGTTAAGTATAAGAAAAGTTTACTTCTGAGTAACACAAGTGTGTATAATGTAATATAAAGGATAAAAAATATATAAATAAAGCTAAATAATATTCCAAAAAATATTCCTACTGCATCACGGATATGAGAAATAAGCAGTCATTTTGACTGGTTTAATAGAAATAAATATATACTATACATCGTAAATAGTTCTAGTGTTAAGAATTTTCCAAAAATACCATTTACCAATTAACATTTCGATGTTGAAAGCTACATACTTCAGACATGCTCAACGAACACTCGTTCGCATTTGGAAGAGAAAGAAAACGTAAAAAATTGGCCAACGCTTCCGATGGTTGGTAACCATGCAGGAAGAAAGGATAATCGCGATGGGTCTCGCGATGAAAAACGAATTAGTTTTCCGTGCACGGGCTTTATTGATTAAGTAATCTTAATACATCGCTGAGCCGCAATGTACCATAAAGAGAGCGGAACCGGAAACGATTCATTCTTAGCAGGGTATATGCTTTGTCGGTGGTCGCTCGCCGCTTGGAATTTCTGCTTTGATTAATCTACCACCAACTCTCCCTCTATTCCCATCGCGACTTTTTCTATACCACGAAGACTTATCATCTCGAGCGATGCACACTTTCTGGCAAGATTCCAATACAACCTGCACTCGGCTACGCCATTTGAGATCCCTCAGACGATGATCCTTCTTCTTACACTCGTGATCATTATTCCGCGGCTGCATCTTCGTTGCTTCTTCAGGCGTCAAAAAATGGATGAACTTTGGGAATTTTTTTATAAGTAATTGCTAAACGAAAAACGTAATCTTTTTCAGAGAATATAAATGCAACTTTTAACTTTATCTTGCAATTTTTTCAAAGTAAAATCGTACAAAATGGCGAAGTTATTCGCAATTTCCCATCTGATGGATCATTGATTGTTGGCCACCGCTGTTGGCAAGAACCGCGTGGTCTGAAGTATAAAAGATTTATTGATTCATAAACTAGAAATTATTGTTTAAAATGTAGCATACGATCTTTTTGACGTTATTTAATTTTTTCTTCAAACTTGCCCATTTTTACAATTATTACAATTTTCGACAAATTTTAAACGATGCTTGATGCATTTTTATTTGTTGTATATTCCCTGCTTTATTCATTTTGTTCTGTTTTTGTATACAGACAAGTAAGACATTGTAAATACAGATAGACATAGTTTTTTTCAGTATTTAGGAATGTTTGTGTTCAGAATTGCATACTGTGCCGATATTTATATCCACCACTGTGTGTGATACACGTGGTAGGCTTCTGAAATCGTTTGCTCGACCGTTCATCGTCCGTAGACTCCTTTGAAACTGCTAACAGCACAATGAACCGCTAGCTAGAAAGTTTCTCGGATTGAAAAACTTTCGGCGAATTTCTTTCTCCCCTACTGACCGAACACGGACGGACATTCAGATTTCCGTTGGACCAACCGACAGAATTCTGATCGAACGAACACTAAACGCGCCTTCGAGGCGATCGTCAAAAAAGAAAACGTTCTTCTACTTTCTCTAGACAAACTTCTCTCAATCGTCGAGAGGTGAATCGTCCACTTATGATAAACGGAATAATTTCAGATTTAAATCTATACGATTTGATCGAATTCGATCGAAGACAAGACAAATTCAAAAGAATTAATTCAGAAATTGAGTTTTTTACAACAATTACAATCATCTGTCGTTCGAAAAAATAAAGAATCAGTGTTCGATATAAACAGAATTCTTTTATTTTTATTTATATGCAATACAAATATATATATATAAAAGTTGCTGTTTTTTTGTTTTTATGAGAGGTGTAAGAGAGAAACAATCGCTAAATGCATATAATACGTTCATAGTAGTCGAAAGATTAACATTAGAGTAGTAACACTAGAAGTGACAGATTCCTGAAGCTTTTGCAACAACTCACGTGTAAAAGTATAGGCTGAAAAGAGGCACATCTTCGAATCGATATCAATTAGAATGCTTCTTCCGGTCACGTGTCTTTGCACCCTTGTATATTGTTGGCACGTGGCCTACTGTGACTTTTAAAAAACGTTGATAAGGAGGGAACATCGTTTCCGGTTCCGATAGCCATCCGCGAACAATAGTAGCTACTCTAACTTTCGACTGGATCACACGACCCAAAGGGTTATCACGAATAGATCTTTAACAAGCCTAAAGAAATCGACGCAACTGTATTCTACGTTTAAAACAAAGTACTTCTAATACACATATCGAGAAAATATTGAATTTTGAAAAACCTCTGCTTCTTCTTTCCCAAGTTTCAATTTTAAAGCTACACTATCATAATTCCTGATACAATAAAAATCCCAGGATTATAAACGGCGTTAAAAGTTTCCATCTGAACTCCTTTTGTTTAAACGTTCACCTTCCGACTTGTGCTAGCAATTCGTTAAATCCAACCTTCCTAAGGGTTGGTCCAAGCGAAAACGGACGTAGAGAGGATTGGTAACGTATGCAAGGTTAGAGGGTTAAAAGAGTCCACGCAAACATCTCATACATTACATAGAATTTCCACCCCACGGAAACCAGCCAATAAAACACCCCCGGAACACTGGTGTCGTCCACTCACCCTCTCTGACCTGTAACTGCATTGTCGAACTTTTTTTTTTTTCTTTTCCTTTCTTTATTCCTTCCATACCTTCCTCTCTCCTTGTCCACTCCTCTCCCCTTTCACTTTTCTAGTTTTCCTATTTTTTTTTCTGTTTTTCTTTCTCTCTTTTCTCTCCTCAGTTCTCGAAGTACGTGTACACCCCCTCGATTACATTCGGAAATATTAGGGGACGTCCCGCCGTTCGATAAACTATCAATTTATTTTCTTCTATCATTGATTGGGACCTCGTGACATTACTGGACCCTACTTCTTTCATTTTCTACTCTTTCAGATTCTCCTCGATGGTACTTTTTCAATGATTCTCGAGCAGATTTCTTTCCCAGAATGTTTAAATTCGTTTTCTTTTTTTTTTTTACTTTCTTTTTCTTCATATTTTGAATCGCTACTTTCGCAGGATTGCATTCATAACTGCTGTGAATTTGTTTATTTGACGTTGAAAAACATCAAATTCGTCAATGCTCCACGTGTAACAACGACAATAGGAAATTAGATTTGTAACATTCCCTACCCATTTCTCTTTCAATACTTCAAGTATTAAACCTGACCTATGGTTGTTCGAATTTTCTCTATAAACGAAGCAAGATTTCAGAAAGAAGGAAACGAAGAAATGCAAAATGTGTATTTATAATGTTCATCAGAATTAATTTCTACAATGTACTTTCATTGAAGAATAATTAAACGACTAATATCAATAATCAATTACTAATCCACAATCTAAGTTGTGTTAAATTAAACTGAGAATTGCCATTATTATATCACGATCTCATTTTTAATAAAAAAAATAAATAAATAAAATAAAAAATAGTATTGCAGTGTCGAATATTTCCACCTGTTTATCTCATCAAAATCTTACAAATGTTCGTTTATAAACAATACAGAGAAGCTCGTTTCTTTCCAAGAAGAATCTCGATGACCTAACCGGAAACCGGTCTCTAGCGAGCATTTCCTTCGTTGGAGGAGATCGTGTAGTAGAATTTCATCCGAAAGTCTCGCGCTGGACTACGTCGAAATCACTATAGATTACGTCTGGTCGTATAAATCATGGTCGGTGGCTGGTGAATGTTATCTCGCGCTTCCGGTTCGACGCACCGACATTTCGCGCACATCGCCGCGGAATATTCCTCAGTGGGGTGGTTTCGTTTTGTACAAGGACCGGCACAAAGCATATGCTGCCCGCTGTCCACTCCATTTACTTTGCTACGTCATTTCTGGTTGGGCACAGGGAAGATAACCAGGGATAGGGCATCGTCCATATGATAGGGACGAAGAGACGTTGAATTGCTGCTGGAAAAGTGGAACGTGGTCCTTTCTGGTCATCAGTTCTTTCAAACGAATAGATTTCACACAAACAGTTGACGTTTCTTTCTTTTTTTTTTTTTTCCCTTATCAAATTGTACTGTTTTGTACATATTAATATTCTAACATCCGCACGTGTTGTGGAAAATCTTTCCATCTATCGTTGATATTCGTTCATATTGTAATTATTCAGTTATCCAGGAAAATTAGCGCCGATTTTTATGTAAATAAGCCGATTTCACACTTCGAAGCATTTTCTTTTTGTTCTATAAAGTATGTGTTCTTTAATTTTACCATTTTTCCACGTTTTTCTCAGCAAATTGAAATTACGTTTGCCCAAAATGCACACTAAAAGGTTACTGTTTGTGAGTATAGAGATTTTTCACGGGTTATAACACAAGGATTTTCATCGTACTTCTGTGTTGCGTTACTGTTCTACTTTTTGAAAATAAACCATCAATTTGTGCCACTCTAGCTTTTGTATTTGGCTGTTTGCAGTAAATATATTAAGAACAGATGAATTTTCGAAAATATTGGGTTGTCCGGAAAATTCGTGACGATTTCAGAAGGCCACTTTCAGAATAAACGGCTCAATTAATATCTGTGATTAAAAAAATGAAAAAAAACGACGACTTCCATACAAAAATGAAATGACTCTTCTCAGTGTCAATTATGTTCATATCGATCATGGACAGAACAATTCTTCGAAATATAATTTTCGTTTCGAGTCATATTGACCCAAAGAGGATGTTAAAAAATATTTAGGTGTGCTAATACTCTTTTAACTCATTGTACATATTCGTTATAAGCAAGACACCCTGTATATAGTCGTGTAAGTTCGAGTGCAACATAATCATACTGGCATTCTAATGAAAGAATGAAAAGTTTTGGACAAAAGTCGAAACGTCCTCCCCATCGAAGTTCGACAGGACGCCCTCAGGAAATCTAAACCGGTAACAAGATGGCTGCTCGGAAACGGAAACCGGAAGCTTGTCACTCAAGCTACACCGGCTTCCGGCGTGTCCTGAAAAAGGGAAGCGTTATGGAACGGTCGAGGAGAGAAATAAAAAGGAACGATGGTTGAAACAGGGGAGCAATGTGTCTCGAGTATATTGTTTTATCACATTTCTTCTTGAAAATGTTATTTTCAAGTATGGACGTCTGGGAATTAAGATGAGAAAAATGATAAATAAGAAAAAGTTGTTAGAAAGTTCTTGTGTATAGAGTAAGAGATGAAAATTGAGATGAATATTTGTAAATTCGAAATTTCAGATAATTTCTGACTGGGAATTAAGATGAGAAAAATTATAAATAAGGAAAAGTTGTTAGAAAGTTCTTGTGTATAGAGTAAGAGATGAAAATTGAGATGAATATTTGTAAATTTGAAATTTCAGATAATTTCTGACTATTATAACTTTTCTATGGTGCAATTTATTATTTTATTTTTTAAATATTTTTAACTTTCGAATATTACAATTATCAATGACCTAAATTTTCGTGTATTTCCATTTTCAAATGTTCCTACTCTCGTCAATTCCAATTTTCGAATATTTTTATTGAATATAAATATTTATTTCGAATATTTTGATGAAAGGGAATTGAAACGTATGAATGAGTAAAATATGTATGTAAGTTAACTTAGTTTTCTTAACAAAATCGGATATTCTGAACCATGTCCAATTTCTAATCGTAAAATTAAACAAAAGTGATATTATATAATAAATAAATATTGACAATATTTATAAAGTAGTGGTCACAAAAATTACACCATTTCAAAAATGGTGCCTTTGATCATCGAAAAATACGAAATCAAACAAAATACTTTACCAAATAAGAAATTCAAAAATTATTAAAATTATTTAAACTGAAACCTGTTCTTCTACATAAGACTACTCGAGTGTGTTTGCATTTAACACAGATTTCAATCGAATTTTCATTCAGCGATTCAATTACGAAAATTTTGCAGTGTTACAAATAAATTTAACGAAGAAAGTTATAATATTTTTTAACGCCTGCAAAGGAAGGTCGTATCTTTGTTTAAACCCATTAACGAAAGTTATTATTTCCTAAATTTAATGTTAATAATCCTAAACTATACGAAAAATCTAATACCAGTCTGCAAAGATGGCGTTTAACGTGTTAAATGAAGGAAAGGAAAAAATACAGTTAGTTCACTTAAGATTGAATTTTATTAAATATGTATCTGATATATTAGACTACTATGCATTTATACACAATGTACATATATACAATCTTTCGATGTAATTACATGCTACTTAATTAAAGGCGATAAACTGGGATCTCTGTTTCCGCCTTTTCTATACAATCACTTACTCTATTAATACCTGCTTTCTTCCATTTTAACGAAACAGCCTGTTTAAAGAACGAAACAATCGAAAATCTTCGTGGTACGATAGTATTAAAAATAAATGAACCTTTCGTTTCACTTAAAACTTACACAACTGGCCTCTGTCTATTTTACAATGAACATTTAAATAATATTCTATTAGTTAATTACTTCACATAGTTTGTCTGATCCCAAAATATTCAGATATTTCTGCTACGAGTCTTTTTGTTTCATCGGAGAAATTATTTTCTATCGAATGGATAAGTTCGACAGTTAATAGATTCTCTAATATTTATATCTCGAAGAAATTTCACGAATTCTTTTTCTTTCGTCTATAAAAATGCGTATATTTTCGTATAATTTTCGAAGATTATTTTCAGGAAAGAAATTATCATTGTCTGTCTTGTTTTATCTCCTTATCGCGATTAAATTCATCGAAAGTGGGGTGTTCGTGTTACATAAGCAATCAGTGATCTTTATGATTTTACTATTTATCATTTTTTCTTTTTTCTTTTTCGAGGAATGTTTGTTAAAAATTGTTTCGTAGGAAACGAAAGAAAATAATGATGAATTTTTACTAGGATCGTTAAAGTGCGAACGTGAACTTTTCTCGAAACACACACAGACACACATTCACGCATACATACACATAATTCAGATGAATTATCGACAGTTTGTACAAAATGAAGAAAAAAAAGGAACATTAAATTTATCTAACGATCGCTTCTACGCAGTTTGTCCATTTATCTATTTACTTCTCGTTAGATCACTTTATTGTTAGGATATATGTATGTATATCGGGTGATTCGCATAAAATATTACAATTGAATCGGATAAAATTCTTCTTCGATATTCTAGGCATTCGTTCTTAAAAGAGATTTTCAATCACTTCGTCTAAAATTGTTGAGATCATCGGCTAACTCTAATAAAATCTTGAAACCTCGTCGATCCCTTGAAATATTCAAAAAATGGACTTTTATCAGTTTCAAAGAAATTTACAATACTTTACGTAGATCACCCTATACGTATACAGAGTGCAAAAGAAAGATCGTAGACACTTGCATCGAGAATTAATCAAATCTATAAGAAGAAGAATTAAAAAGATTTCGAAATTGAATTGATAATAATTTAAAAAAAAATTCAGCTCTTCGTTCGAAGGCTTTTTACTTTGATAAATTACACGAATCGTGTTTTTATCTGTTTGTAACAGTATCTTGAAGCTGAGAAGCTTGAATATTAGCTAAAAAAATTGAAAGATCTTCAAGTACAATACAAATTTCAGTGATTTTTCAATTTTGAAATTTTTCATTCGAAAACTTTTGCTTCTATAACCTCCACAAGTCACTTTTATCTCCTTCACCGTTTAATTAAATATTCATAGCATCGAAAATTGTAATTTCAAACGAAAATGAGGATCCTCTTATGAAAAATAATCATTTCGATGATATTCCATTTTTAATATTTTTCATTCGAATAATTTTACTTTTACGAACTTCACGAGTCACGATTATCCCTTTTACCATTTTTTTTAGATATTCGCAATATCGGAAATTTGAATATTAAAGGAAGACGAGGATCCTCTTATAATCCTATTATAAAAATTTCACCATTTGAATTTTTCATTCGAAAACGATCCTTACCACTTCGTTGACTCGACTGCACAAGTGTCGATTTATCCAACACTTCGAAGCTGATCAATTTTACCATCTTCAAAAATAATCGTCAATTTCCTTCCAATAAATCCTGTTAATTCTCGAGCTACCTTTTCATTTGCACGCTGCAACCATAACCGCGATCACGAGCTATCATCTTTGGTTTCTTTGTTCTTCCAAGATCCGATATTATGAACGAGGAGAACACGACTCTATCAGTTCACTCGAGTGACACTTTCCCTACTCGAAAGTTTCACTGAATTTCAATTGTACTGTCTTTCATCTCCGATTTAAAACACGAACTGGCAGTAAGTAACTTCGTTTACTCTAACGACAAGAACGTGAGGATTGTTAACTGTGTAGAGCCATCACAGACAACACTTTCACCGTTTAATGATAACGATTATTCTACGCTAATAATACATTTGATCCTTAATGCTCATAACTACGAACAATTCGGACAATTTCTTCACTTTAACCTTTCGAAACGATCTATTTCCAACAATTATTCCATAGATGTATTTCCTTCTTCAATCTGCATTGATCAATTTTCAATTATCCCTCGAGGATCAATCGCTTCTCGATCGGTGATTTAAGAATCGAATTCTTAAACTGATCGGTGATATTCTTTTCCCAGAAAAATCCACTTAATTACGTTTTGCAAAATGTTTTTCGATGTTTCTTCTTTTTTTCTGTTTTTTTTTTTTAGCGTATTTTGGTTCATTGTAGTTTTTTGACCGATTTTCTATTCTCTGTTCCATTTTAGGAAGATCGATTCTACGTCATTCACAATGATCGTCGACGATCATTCCTTCTGTGTTTCACACAAACAGTTTCTTCTTTTCTTTTTACGTTGGATAAATTCGTTAATCATCAACTCAATAAATTGGTTAATCGACTCACTTTTCCTCGTCGCGAATTGTGTCTTGATCACTTGTCGTTCGTTTCATTTAACCTAATTCTCTAGTAGATCGTGTAACGTAAAATGTCAGACTTCTCGAGAAGAAATACGAACGATTTGTTTAAATAAATCTGTAACAACTGGTGTCTCTGATGTTACGTATTTATCTGTGTTTAAAAAAGTTTCTACTATTGCTACACCATCGGCCAAACTTTTTAACCCTTTGCACTCGATGAAACCTTTGTGCTGAAGTTGAATCTTTCTTAATTGCCTTTTCATCTATGATTTTGTCGATTAAAATTCGAGAAATCCAACGTTTCTACTATAATTCACAGCTACTTGCGATTCCATAGCTTTTTTCATTATTTCTGAGCTTTATTCTTTCCGATCTTCCCTCAGAATCTGAACTCTGTCTTTCCTGTATGCTGTCAAAATCAGTTTTACTTTTATTCTAATCTTTCGTTCTCTTGAACCAATTATTCCACTCAAATCTCTCATTTCTGAAATTACTGGGTTGCCCTTTAAATAATTTAAAATTGAACTTCACTGTTACTACTTCCGTCATTTGGCTCGATCTTAAACAAGCATTAGAAACAAACTAACGTATGAAATAATAATTTTAAGTCGAGTGCAAAGGGTTAATAATAATCATTAATTCTCACTTCTCTCACCGAAACGTAAATTGATTCAAATCAACCACGATCTTTTCTCTAACGAACGAAGAAACATGTTTAGAGTATTCTAAACACTCGATTAAATCACTAAATAATTTACGAATCGTTCGAGATCTGACAGTTGATGTTACACGACCTAGCAAACACTCTCTACAATTCACAATCCACGAACAACATTAATCACGAACTCCTATCCAATCTTCTTTCAACTAAACAACCGTCGAATCACTCACAGAGGTTCACTGAATTCTCCATCTAAACAATCCAATTCTCTTTTAAACAATCGTCCAGAACTGTTCCCCGATCGTCGATTGTTTCGTACACATAAATCACATTTGATCATTTTCACCAATCCCACCTTTAATCGAAGAGCATGTTTCATGATCACTATGATTCGAGGATTCAACCTCCTCCTCTTCCTCTTCCTCACTTCCTGTCTACCACCAATACGGTTTCTGCATGTATGGTGGCATAGGAACTTGACCAGAGCTTGGATAAGTTGCTGGTTCCATCAGTTTCGACTGGCATGGCTTTCCATCCTTGATTAATAACGGTACAGCGACTCTTCTCGGTGAACATCCACTTCCGCTAGCCTCGCCTCTCTCAGTTGCTGCTCTTTTCGTCTTGTACCTGTGATTCTGGAACCAGATCTTCACCTGTGTAGGTGTCAGTCGGATAATCGAAGCTAGATGTTCCCTTTCTGGTGCACTGAGGTATCTCTGTTGACGAAAACGTCTCTCGAGTTCGAAGGTTTGCGCTTTCGAGAACAACACTCGTCTCTTACGCTTCTTGTGCTCCGTTTCATGTGGTTGTGTCTCGTTCGATTGTTGCTCGTCCTCGAAGTCTGCTGATTCTTCCTCCTTGCACTCGTGGTTTGTCTCTTGTTTCGGTGGAAACGAAAGATCTGAGATCGTTGGACTAGTTGAGTCTGGTTGTTGCAGCACTGAAATCATAAAGATTATTTCTATTACTTTTTAGTCGAGCATGGTTTCTTCTTTGTAAGTGAATAAATATGTATGAACAAGGTTAGTAAGAAGTTCCATGTAACTTAGGCTATTCTCGTAATTGTCGTCAGAAATGATGGAGTTGTAGATTGGAATAGTATTTTGAGGAAATAGTTGAAAATAGGGAAAAGTGTGTGTAGAATAATTGAAGAAGAAAATGTAGGAGAAATTATAAAGTATTCAGTTATTCGTAAATTCGAATAAAATATTCAGAAATTTACACGATACTTAGAAATATCCATTTAACATTCTAGATGAGACTTAAAATAATTGGAATTATTTAGCAAAATTTATTTGATCTCAATTATTGCTTCAATTAACTAAATTTCATCATTTAGTTGGAAAATACAAGAGCACTGTGTGACACTGGAAATGAACTGGAATTTTATTAAATATAGAAATATAAAAATTCCTGTTTAACTCCTTAATCTACTTCTTCTCCTAACTGTACATTTAAGCATCAGCTATTTATTATTTTAGTACAATTTTACATACGAAACGCTAATATATTACAGAATTAATTGACAATCCTCGATCTAATGAATTGAAAGAAAGATTGGAATTAAAATTAATATTCGTTACTAATATAATTATTTTCATGGAATCTGGACGAAATTTAATCAAATTAATAGCACCTATTCACAGGTGAAAAATGTATCGTTACAGTTTATTAATGTCCAAACTTTTACAGTGTCCAAAATTATATCAGTTTCGTAAAAAAAAGTACGATATTGAAAAATTTCTAATAAATTATTAAAAATGAAATAAAAATCAACTGTGTAGGCACATATAATGTTAAAAACTCTTGCAACCTCGTTAAGTTTGTTTCACCAACTCCTGAGAATCGATAAACGTCATTTTGAAAGGCTATCAGAGTCATCACGAAAAATGACTTAAGTAGAGCGAATTGCAGCTGTATTTTTTACTACCCTTCGATTTCTAACGTTGATTGCAAGCAGATGCAAGGCTGTATTGATTTCACGAGTCTCTTTAACGAGTGCTTGCTCATCGTTTAGACGATACACTGTAGAATGAAGTTAATCATCGAAAAGAAAAAGAATTCTACGATGATACAGATAATCTTGATAATTTAAAATGAAAAATAAATATAAAATTTATCAATTTTTCACTATTAAAGTTAATACCATAGAATATTTATGAGAGAAACATTCTCTGTCTGTTTCAGTATATCTACTAATAATCATATTTTCGTAAATAAATAATGATGGACGAAAAGATACACTACTTCATATCAGACTGAGACAAAATTATTCAGAAAAATATTAGAAAAAGTTCAATTAATATAAAATAATTCTGAAGATGACCTTAACTTTCTTTTTAAACGTATTTAAATGAAAACTAAAAGAATCCAAACAACGAAATTGATTTTTACATAAACTTTATTAAAAACTTGCCTACAAATGTCACGTTGCAAACAAAATTCTTTTTTTTTTCATTTATCCATCAGCCAGAATGTGTATATAGAATAACATCCTTATAGAATTGGAGCTGAATTTAATAAATAACATTTATTCACGTTATACAAGTATATTTTTAATTTCGCCTTCAAGTGAATACGTAAGTTCACTGTAAAATAGATAAATATGACAAAATACGTAATAAATTCTTGACAGAAAATTGTATTCACGTTTTAATAATCATTTTTCTAAAAATGTGCAAGTGTTCGATGATTTATGGATGGGAGTATATAAATTCTCCATGTATGCTACAAAAAAAAAAAAAGAAACAAAAAGAAATACTGTTATATTGTTATAATAAAATTGTACACGATAGAATTGAATGAAATCAAAACATAGGAATTGCAGAGCTGACGATTCAGTGCGTTCACCGTTTAATCCACCAATATTTTGATTAGCCTTCAGTTAAAGTGGCAAATACCACGGTGGCCGAGAGACACGCTAATTTAATGTACAACGACGAGGTCCCTGGCTTCGTGAACATACAATACGCTTTTGTGAACGACCCGTAAGCTTGCTTGGGGAGGGTGTGAAGCAATATAGAGCCTGTTTGATAGCCCCATTCACCCCATGGAACTCACTGTATCATTTTCATGGGAGATTAGACTGTAGTCGCAGTTGTGTCGTGATTTCAATTAGACATTCTCTCGTATTTAGAAGAAACGATCATAATTAAACTACTTATTCAATAGTGAACTCGTCAAATTTGAAATTTTTCATTGTAAGAATGTTTTCTTGTTTTTTTAATCGATTATTTTGCAAACTTGATTCTGCTTCTTTGTCAATATATTTCATACATTTACTTTATTTAAAAAAAATAAATAAATAATAGCGGAATATTTAGTAACTCGAATTCTTTGTGATTCTTTTTTTCTTTTTTTTTTTTTTTTTTTTTGAGTGAATATGAAAATAAAGTATGAAAAGTTCTTTTTACGTATACAATCGTGTTCACAAGTATTAAGGACAGCTACTGAATATCTGAAATTTATTAAATTCCATTGAAACCTAAAGAAAACTGAATTCTGCCGAATTCTTCTAAAATACATCCAGTATCTATTAAAATCTACTGTATTCTCCTTAATACCTATAGAAACTTTTTTCAAAACCTACACAATTCGTTGAATATTTTTCTTTAAACATCAAACGAGATATGTAATGTTTAAATAGACGGTAGACTATTAGAAAAAAATCTTCGCAGACGCTTGACAAAATCAAAAAATTAGAGAATTTCTTAAAGAAAATAAAGAAACAAAGCTTTCGGTAAAATGGAATGTTTCAATTTGCTAGAAAAACGACGAGAAATTACAAAAATTAAAAAAGTACACTTATAGAACGAACAGAAAATGCTTTGAAGTATGAAATTAACTTATTTACATAAAAATCGACACGAATCTTCCAGACAATCCAATAATATATACTCTTTATTTGAAAATCAATCTTAAATTGAAAATAAAATTAGATCAAAAATACAAATTCGATAGCGATGTCTTTCATGAAGTTCAACTTTCCAACATATAAACAACAAAAAACATTTCAATCGTCACAAAACTTTCTCTAATAATTCAATAATAATTAAATTCACTTTAAAAACGTTCAAAATTACGCTGATTTCTTTATCTGCTCGACAGAACCGCGATACAAAGCGTAATTATCCGTGTAAAGGGGTGAAACCGTCGAATCTCTAATTTCTTAGTTCCACGATATACGAAAAAGAGAAAAAACAGGGGAGGATGATGAAAAGAGGTGAAAAAAGGTGATAGGCCAATGGTGAATTTTTTGGGCGTGACAATTTCGATTCATCGAGGGCCTACAGGGTGACACGCATCTGTCCTCGAAGAGACATCTGTCCTCGTGTATGGACCAATCGGTGCACAGGACCCACAAGGACCTTTTATAGAACCATTAGATCCTGCTTAGCTGACACGGGCCAATTGTAGGGTGTTAAATAAATAAGGGTTTCATCGTGGAACCCTCTCTCTTCATATTTTATCTTCGTGTTTCTTATGAATCGCGTGTTTCCATCGAATTAACCTTAATATTCCCAGAACAAGAACGATCCTTTAACTTTCGAAGAACACTTTCTTCAAAAAGAGAAGAAATTTTGTAACTTTCGAAGAATACCTTTTCCAAAAAAAAAAAAAACGAGAAAATTCTTCATCTTCTAAAGAATATTCTTTTCGAGAAAGAAAAAAAGGAGATCTTTTAATTTTTGGATGAATATCATTTTACCACTCACCATTCACTTCCTCCAGAGGTTGTGGTAACGTGGTTGGTAAAGTTGGTCCAGTTGGCCATCCTAATAACCCAGGTGGCGGAGGTGGTAGAGTTCCTCTGTTTAAATTCGCGTATATCGCAGGCTGCAACATGGCCGTCGTGTGCTCGAAGAACTGTTGATACGCCGACGGAACATCGTTCGTGGTCGGTAGCACCGTGGTACTACCTGCAACGAGAATTTCCAACATCCAAACCTTTAATATCGATTCAACGAGCAACTTGTATTTTTTCAAATTTACTTCACGACAAAGAAGAAAAATCAGCCTCGAATTTAAAAGCAATCAAATTCAGTTTCCTCCTCTACAGAGACCATAACTCCGTTCAACTTTCGTAACGTGTTGAAATAAAATAAATTCACGAAATAAATAAATTCGCGAATGTGTACAACCTTTTCTTTCTTTCTCAAAACGACCAGCTTTTGATTTTCAAAAGTTTCATTGCAAAAGTGGATTAAAGTTTGACAAACTGATTGTGCAAAATAATTAATCGAAACGCAAAAGGTTGAGTAAACTCAATCTGGCTTTATCAAGTACAATGTTTCTTACCTTGAACCTCTGTTTCCTCCTGAGACGGTTTCGAATCGAGCTGCAGAATGTCATGGATGTGGAAGCTCGTCCTGGGCATCTTGATGCTCTCCAATATTCTGAAACAATCGAATCAACAAGAAAAAGGAAATCGTTAGAAATCATCCATTAAAATTTTCTCAGAGAACAGGGTGACAATAATCGAACATCTACCTATATGAACATATTCTTCGTCTATACATGCAAGAAAACAAAAAAATAGAATGTTCTTTCATCTAATTAGTATCAACCTGAATAACAATTCCAGAAAAAGAAAGAGTTGTTGAAATAATAAATAAAGGAGATCTGAAAGTTTAATTGATCAATTTTTGATCAGAGTAAGAAAACAACGGCGCTGAATTCCAGAATATTGGGTCTAGTTTACTCGAAAGGATTTCGTGAGTCGAAAAGTCGGGCACAAAGAGATTCCAAACGGAATCAATCCAATTTTCGTAGTTTTCCTGCAGCGTGGCAAGCGTCAAGAAGCCAGCAGGACGCTTAAGACCCGATTAGAAGCGTCTTGTACCGTCAAAAGCTTGGCTACCTGCAGCTACGCTGCCAAACAACCTGTCCTCCGGTACAGAAGCGAATTTCTGCCCTCAGATTTTAAGCCAAACGACCTATTATCGCTGCACGTTCAGCCACGTTCCCTATAAAAGAGCTGTTCAAGGAAAGTTTTTCCTTAATCGACGCCTGGTGGCCACACTGTTTCTTAATATTACAACTGAGTAAGAATAGTGGCTAGTGTACAGGGTATTTTGGAATTATGGCTGTTGAGAAGATTGAGTGGCCAGTAGAAAGTGTTTGAAAAAGTATTCAACACTTGTATAGAGAATTATTTGCAGATAGAAAATGTGGAACTGTTAATTAGCGTGTTATTGAGTTATATTTATTATAATAAGAATTAAATATGTATATGAAAGTTGTTTTTAAATTTTTCTTAAAACAATTTGATATGAAATATTTTTATATTTTGATTAAAACGAGGAATTCTTAGGTAGATGTTTTATGAGAAATAATTCATTCACAAAAATTGCTAATTTTTGTGGTAAATATGTTCAGAGTAACATGGACGAAAGAATTTTTATTGTTCTAGTTCATTCAGTTTTTATCCATATGTCTATTTTATAAATTTCATTTTACATTGTCATATTTGTAATTAACATCTACGCTTTGAATATTTATTGCTATGTATCGTTGTTCGTTTAATTACTCTGCTACCTTTGTTTTATTGTACTACTTTTAATAGAGCAAAATGAGTTATCTAAGAATTCTACGGTGTTACAAAGCACGATAAATTGAAGCTCTATTCTACGTGAAAGAAATATTCACAAAATTTGACAAATCTTCGATGAAACACAAGCTTCGTAAAAGCGTAGAATTATCTTGATATTGTTCTCTTGTCGATCAAACTGAAAATTAACCGAAGAAAATTTTCTCTGCCCAATAAACGAACCGTTTTTCCAAGTTTTTGCAAAAACGCGGCTAATAAAATCGCCGAACTAATGAAAAAAGTTCGCGAAAAATTTCAGCTTGATCTTCGTGTCTGTGCAGGGAAGAAAAACTGATAGAAAGTTTCAACGAAAAGTTCGTTAAGAAAGAACATAATATACAACGATACTTTTCACTACTAACGCTCTTCATCTGCCTATAATTAATTTTCTAGTGCTGCAGCGTTGAAATCACCAGTGATTCCAACATCTAATTAAACATTCCTTACACGAATTTCCTTTTCCCTCGCTTCATTAAAATTTTTTCCTAATTTTCCTCTTTCTCTATTCTTTTTTAACACTTCTTTCTTCGTTCAGTTAGCATGGTTAATCGAAGCAACACGAGTTCCCGATTTTATTCAAGGATAGCGATAATCGAACGAATGTTCACATCGATAAGCCACGATACACGTCAATACAAGCCACGTGCAAGAATTCGAGGGTCATCAAGATCTCAATTTGATTCTGAGACAACAATATTGCTGATAAAATTATCGAGAAACTCCCCAGCGATTTTCCCCGTTCAGTTCTCCTTCTATCTCTAACCAATCATCGAATTTTTTCAAAAAGAAATAAAAAGAAAATAAAGAAACTATCGAAATAGCTAATATTCTGATGAATTTATACGTAGAATTTAATATTCGTGCAAACTCTCGTCAAATCTAACGTCCGAGAGATAAAATCGTGAAGAAACGAGTAGATTCGATTGATCAATTTCGATCATCTTTGAGAATTTCACTTACACGAGTTTACTTCGTTCAGAACTGTCAATCGAAACTTTCAATTTCACAAACACTATTCTTCTACAGTTCAATACAACCGAACATCCAAATAAAAATCATTCACGTTGATAAATCAAACTCTACCACATCCACGAACCAAAAAAAAAGCCAAAACGAGTGAACTCTACAACTCTAGAATTATTTTGTGCAATTCAATGTTGATTCTTTTCCCTCTGTTCGTTCTATATTCAATTTTTCCATTCCATATCATATATTACAGGTGGTCGAACAGAAACGCATGCGAGAAACAATTGTAAAGATAAGTTCCAGTAAAGTAACAACAGAAACGCTACTTGAGGGGTAATGTCGGTACGATAAAAAAGCTCGGTACACGTGGTATTCGTTATTTGTTTCTTTTGTTCTTTATTTGTTCGTCGTTCTTTGATAATTCGTTTACCTATTATTGAAAGCGAGCTGCCTGTACCAGACGTGATTCAAGAGATTGGTCGGATAGGATAGCAGCGACCAGGGCAGAATCTTATTCTTGTCCGCCATTTTGAAAGGATCTCGAGGAGATGTTAGGTAGTGGCGTCAGTACATGTTAACGTCTTCGTAGTTCACACTCGTTCTCGCGCCAACGTCTCCCCTTCTTTTATTTTATTTGTTTCTATTACTCTCTTAAACCCCTTTTCCTTTCTCTCACTTTCTATTCTTTTTGTTTTTTTTTTTTTTTTTTATTTAATTCTCTTTTCTAGACTTCTCTCGTACCTTCAGCTTACTAATCACTCGTCCACTTTCCGTCCCCTTTCTAATCCGCCTTCTTAAAACACAAATCACTCAGTTCGATCTGTTCAACGTTCACTTGCACACCTGATCATCCTCTTCCGTAACAAGGACAGTCCTTTCCGGCTCATTTTTTCATTATTATCACACGCGAAATTTATTTCAATTTTTTTCGACGAACAACACCACTGTTTTCTATTTATTTGTATTTTTTTTCCCCCCCTATCGCTGTTTTTTTTCTCCCTTTTTAACGATAGAACCGAGAATACCGAGTTGAAGTAAGAAGTTCGTTTCACTGTTTCAAATTAGAATGGAAAATAGGAAGAAAATATAGTAAACGTTTAGCTCGATGCTTCTTCCAGCTAGGCTGAAGGGTTCTCCTTGTACTTTTTGAGTGTTCTCGACGAACACTTGACGGCTAGTGTTCCCTACCTCCGCGCCGTTTCGCTCGTCAAGCACCCTCGAAGCCGAGGGCGGATCTTCGCCAGGGGCGGAGATTCTGGGCTCACTCCCTGCCATACGACAGTCCACCCCTCTCTGCGAATTAGCCCGTTGGTTATCCAGCAACCGTTCCAGACCGTTCTTTCGAGCGGATGGAAATCAATCTAGGAGAGAGATTGCAACTGTTCTTCGACGTCGTATAGGATTAAGAGAAGGATAAAAGGAACGTTTGCTTTTCAGTTTGTTAGATTTTCTTTTGAGAAGATTACAGCAGAGTTTGAAGAGAGAAACTGTTAATCGAATCTTCCAAGTAGGAGATTCTTTGACTTCGAACTTATGTTAATTCGCGTGTTGCAAGCTCAAACTTTGATTAACAATTCAAGCATGAAAACTGGCAAATTATCACAGTTGGATAGATTTCTGTGATGTAGAACATCCTTCGAAATCTGAGCAATTTCTTCTGGAATTTCCTCTAGTTTCCTTGATTCTCATCCGCGAGTTTTGTTACTTAACATTTTTGTACACCTGTTAATTTAAAATTTGAAGAGTTCAAAGTGGGGATTGGTCATTGGAACAACCTAAATGGACGAATTCGCGAGCGTTTCTTTCAAATGTTCCATTCAATATCTCACTATTTTACTGTATAAAATATTATAAGGTTAAATCTAACCTAACCTCAAATATTTTCATATTTAAATCTCCATTTTGAACTGAACATTTACTAATCTTCATAATAGCATTGTTTTATTATGGAAATTTCAACAATGAAAAGTATTTTAGGTTAAATATTCAAAAATAGTTTAAAACCTGTAATATTTTTTAAAAATATACAATTATGAATTAACTTATATCTACTCTTCTAGTTTCCTTTTCTTATAATAATGAAGATTGCATTCACAATGATGTCTGTTATAATTCTATCTTAATCCAATGATATTTAAATATTAAGTGGTTAGCTTGGGTGAATTTGCTTGTGGTCAAAGAACTGGATCGAGGAGGATTAAGTACCAGTACTATCCTTGGATAGAACAACCCCTATATAATATTTATACTACAATGATATATCTTAACTTATGTACATTCACTTAACAGTATTTGTTTTTTGGCTTACGCGGTGGTTCTTACAAAAAAATCTCGAATTTTACCCTAAGTAGCTGTCAATTTTAGATTTGTCCATATTGCCATGTGTGTATCTATTATCAATAGTAAATTCCATTTCATCCTTGTACGTATTAATTAAAAAAAAAGCTTTAAAATTTCAATTTTAAAATGGAATTTAATACAAAGGAATGACCATCTTCATCACAGTCGTTTGAACAAACACGAGCCACCCACCCCCGTAGTAAAAATTTTCGTGATCCCTGCCAGAAGTGAAATATACTCGACTTCGAAGCATACTCGAACCAGTTGCAGTACGGTATTCCACCAGTTAATCGAAAAACAGCATCGCGCGGCAATCTACTTTCAAGATCCAAGAGTGCATTGTAGCGGAAGGTTGAATAGGAATTTATTGAAATGCGAAACGCTCGAGGAACGCTCGTGAACGAGGATGGACACTGTAAGCCAAAGAGTGGGGAGGAAAGCTTTCACAATGGGCGGAGCATCGCTTTTACCAATCAGAGCGTCTCTCCTCGAGGATCAACCGGAAGAAGTGTTTCAGGGGTTGATATCAACCCTCATTCTGAACCGACCAATCACGTTGCTCCATCGATCAGAGCTTTTTACACCGAGAGCATACTTTGCGTCGAGTGTTAATGTGAAAGGGTATTAGCGGTGCTTTTACTGTGTCATTTCGATTTTTCCCACCCCTCGCGTCTACCCTTTCTCGTCAATTTTAGGCTACTTCCGTGATCGTTCCCCTCTTCCTCCGTCACCCGTGGTTAGAATCGTGTCGTATCGATACTCGAAAGTGGGTTAGAAGCGTCATCGGGCGTAACCATGCGGTTGTCGAACGATTTACATTGTCGTACTACTGCTACCACATGGATAGCGATAAAATTTCAAGTGTAATACGTATAAAAATTTTATTCTAGAGATTGAACAGGTGCTATGACATAGTTTCTTTAACTCTGCTGTTCTTCTCGGGAAAATTACATTTATGTACAGTCGGAGACAAAAATAAATTACTAGAGATAGGTAAACATGAAGTTTAATTAAATTAACGTGACTATTATACATTTAAGCTTTATTTATTATATATCCTTATAGTATCTACGTTATTTAATCAATTACTCAAATTCATATTTACATATGTTTGTGTAAACATGCTGTACTTAACCAAAATGACAGCTATTTGTTAGGAGACAGAAATAGTAAGTGGACGTTCAATGAAATACATAGTAAATTAAATATATGATCAAATTAGTACTTGGTAGGGCTGCATTTTGCTTGTATTATTGCTTCCAGACGTTGGAGAATAATTTTTATTAAACTTTCAATATAATTTTTATTCATATTTTCAAATTCAGACTGTAAACTTTTGAAAAACTCGATCTTATTATTTCACTGGTCCAATGGAACTTTAAGTAAACTCCAGAAGTTCTCGATAAGATTCAAGTCATTCAAGCAATTTAATATTAGAATCCTTAAAACATTGTTTATTTTTCTTAGCAGTGTGCTTGGGATCATTTTTGCAACTGCTTTTTCTAAATTTTCAATTAGTATATCAATATACTTATCGACATTCGTAATTCCATCAGTTTGTGACTAACGTACCAATTCCATTCCAAAAAGAAAATCTAAACTGAGAAAATCATCGAAAGGTGAAGAAATTCTTCATAAAATCACACAGTCATTGTACACACTTTTGAAACTTCCAACAAATAAATGGTACTCGAAGAGACGACAAATTTGCCCCTGTTAGATTCAGAGGAGAGGAATAATGGACCTGCAGGTTGTATTAAATCGCGTGGAAAGTGGCCCGCATAAATACAAATATACTTATACCGTATACACGAGTACACGTAAAGGGAGAAAATAATTTTCTGGTGGACGAGAAGCGTGATTCAAGGGAATGGAACAGGTAAGGGACAGGGTTTCCGGTTTATTCAAACGTGGGCCTTTGTTAGGATCGCGTGGGTCTCTACACGGTGAAAAAGTCAAAAAGTATGGAAAAAGGAGGTTCTGACCTTCCTGACTTTTCCCACCAGTGAGTTTTCACCCTTGAATTTATCGCCACTTTGAAAATTTTCGAATCAGTTCGTTCCATGAGGTTTCAGACTGATTTTTCGAAATTTAATGTAATATATAATATATATATACATATATATATATAATAATAATATTATTATTGTTACAAACGTGATAATCTATATTCACCTAAGCTTAACGAATGAAAGGGAGCGAGTCAGTTGTGTTACTAAAACAGAAAATCGTAAATTACTTTGACAGAGCTGATTTACGAACTTCTATTAATCCTATATATACATTTTCAACCATGATTTATGTTTCTCCAAGTACTATGCTCATAGGAATATCACTTCATTACCATTTTTACAGTTCCAGACTAAATTTAGTTACCTTTTTCTGGGTAATTTTTAAAATATTTCTGTTTCTAATTATTCTTTTTGCTGTAGAGGGTATTTCATTAATTTGGGAAATTTAATAAAACATTTTCTACATCCAATATATTAAATTGATCGTGAAATATAGGAATGTACTATTCACAGCACGATTTTTAAAAGATATTCAATTAAGCACCCGTTGATACAAAGAAATTCTCCACCTTTGATTTTGTTCTCAGCGTTTATATCAGTATTCTAATAATTCGTTAAAAATCAGATTCTCTATAATTTTTTATTAATTTCACCACGATTAAGTTAAATAAATAAATAGATAAACAAACTTTTATTCGGTATTATTCAAGATTCGTATCGACTCTAGTAAAACAAAAGAAGAGATGGTAGCTCGATATAAGAAAATTCAGATACAGAGGAACATGGACACACAGATGAAACAAAATTCTACAATTGTTACTCTCTATAAAAGAAAATTCACTTCAACCTTCAGCTCGACATAAAAAGGAGCAACTGCAAGTCACGAAACATTAAGAAGAAAGATCGATCTTCAACGGGCACGCACGAGGATCGTCAAGTAGAGTTGCTCGCTGAGCCAGACACTCGCGTGCTTTTAAACGAAAGTCCTTTTTCCAGAGGACTAGATTGAACAGAGGGAACACGAATCACGAATCGCTATTTTCATGGCTGCACAGTGTTCTAACTCGGTTAGAATCGAGTTCAACGAGACGTACAACATAGATCTCTCGAAGCGTCGAGCGTCGATGCGTTGCTCCCACGGAAAACAGAACAGAAGAAAAAGAGAAAGTAATTGAGAGAGACTGAGAGGGAGAAAGAGAGAGAGAGAGAAAGACTCAGAGACTGAGAGATTGGGGGAGAGAGAGAGACTGAGAGAGAGACTGATAGAGAGAAACTGAGAGACAGAGAGACTGAGAGACTGAGAGACTGAGAGACTGAGAGACTGAGAGACTGAGAGACTGAGAGACTGAGAGAGACTGAGAGAGGGGAGACAGAGAGAGACTGAGAGAGAGAGAGAAACTGAGAGAGACAGAGAAAGAGAAACTGAGAGAGAGAGAGACTGAGAGAGAAACTGACATAGGCAAAGTCAAAGAAAGGGGAAGAGAGACAGAGAGAAAGTGACAGAGTGAACCAGGAGAGAGAGAGGGGGGAAGAGAGAGATCAAGAGTGACAAAGAGAGGAAGACAGAGATCGAGAGTGACAAAGAGAGGAGGAGAGAGATAGAGAGAGAGGTGAGGGAAGAAGAATACTGGAGAAGTTCGGGCTGCCGGGCAATCGAGCAACATTTGCCAGGATCCCACGACTGTTTGGCGATAGCTGTGCCAACTTGTTTCGAGCACGCAACCCAATTTGTCTGCGTCTCATTGTTTTACCGGCCTCGCTTTCCTCGCTGAAAATCGTCCAAAGGGTGATCGTGCCATGGATTATTACGGCCCTTCAATGATCGAGTGCCACCCTTCCTTCAGCTCGAAAATGCTTTTTCCTTCGCAGGTAGTCTAATTGTTTCAATTTCACGGTTAGGATTTGAAGTTAAAAGAATTCTTCTTAACGTTGAGAGGCAAGAGAAATAACAACAAACAAAAGAGGATGAGCCATTTAAAAACGGCACTCAAGGTCCAAAAAGAAAAAGAAAAAAGGAAACCAGACCCATCAATGCAGCCGAATTCAAGTTTATGGACACACTTGCGCGTACTCGTCTTCGAATGGCCACTTGATACTCGGTCACCTGACAGAAAAATTCAGGTGTTTGAGGCTATGAAACGTGCCGTGTTGAATGGACGGTTCATCCATTTTACTAGATATTTCCTTTATCCCTCATTAACATGACAATATCGGTACCTGTCGGTCAAACACCTGAGGCTCCCTTATTTATTGCCAGTACGTGCCAGCGCAACTATTTCACTGAAAAATTTCGTTGCCTTCCTTCTCTCTCTCTTCCTTCCTTCCTTCTTTCCTCTCTCTCTCTTTCTCAGTCTCTCAGTTTCTCAGTCTCTCAGTTTTTCAGTATCTCACAGTATTTCTCTCTCGGTCTCTCCCCCCTCTCTCTCAGTCTTTCTCTCTCTTCCCAATCTCTCTCTCAGTCTCTCTCAGTCTTTTTCTCTCTCTCAGTCTCTCTCTCTCTCAGTCTCTCAGTCTTTCTCTCAATCTTTCTCTGTCTCTCTCTGGTTCTTTCTCTCTCAGTCTTTCTCTCGCTCTCTCTCTTTCTCTTTATCTCTCAGTCTCTCAGTCTTTCTCTGTCTCTCTCTCTCTCTTTTTCTCTCTCATCCTCTCTGTCACTTTCGTGATTTTCTTCCTGCATTCAATTGTTCGTTCCCACTATCCTGGACTAGGCCATCATCAATGGACAGGTTCAAGTTGTACGCGAAATCAAGTGGCAATAGACATGACACTTAACTATCGAAACGGTCACCCTCGAGTGGCAGTTCGAGTGGTTGTTATATATGGGGATTGTAAAAATTTTTGAGTATTTACCGTTGTTCGCAACCTCGACCATCGTTAAACTATGCTACGCTAGGGATAGTGCTCTTCAATCAGCTTGTATCGGAAGTTTCACTTTTTTAATATACAGTAACTCCCATTAATATCCCATCAGAAAGAAATATACAATTCCTGTTCACGAATATACACACACTTCAGACACTTAAATTTAAAATAAATTCATAAAACACTTATTGTTAATTTTCTATATTATAAAGGATAAATTTTTGCGTCTTTGTAAGATACTACAAGACAATAATCGCAATAAAAATCATACTGGAAAGTGACTTAATCCATAGGAAAAGCTAAATTTGAAAGATATTTATGCAAAATCCGCAAATACGTAAGTCTCTGAAAATACCTAACCTAACTGTCCAGAATTAATTCCACTAGTGTATAATTTTAAACATACATATCCTATAATATTTTTAAAATATCACACATTTGTTCATCGGATCACTATAACCCAAAGGGATGCAAACATATAGTGCAAACCAATAGGAAAACATTGTTAAAAATGGTTAAATAAAAATTACTCAAAATCCCATAAACTTCCATAAAGATGAATCTAATCTGTCGATCTTCTACATTCTAAGCGTTAAAATCACTCGTTTGAACATCAAATTAAACGTTGCTGCCATCGACAACTATGGAACAAAATCTTTAGTATAACACTATCCTATTATACAACCCGAAACTCGTATATATACACCAAAAGGGATACACTATTATCAAAAGGGACCCAGCTCTAAAATTCTCCTCTAGAACCCTTGAAATTTCGGTTACAAATCGCTTGTACCCACTGGAGAACTCTTCACCTTCGATGGTGAACCATGAAAAGGGAGAAAGGGAAAAAAAGAGCAGGGAAAATGGCGCGAATGGAGTTTTACGTTCATTCATAAACCGGTATACACAATGGAGCAGCGGATCCTGAAGTCATGAATGAACATAGTACTATTTAGTACGTCTCGTAGTAGATGGCTCGACGGGTGGGCTTCGTAGAATCCTCTTTCACGAAGCTTTTTCTCTTTCGAGAAGGCCTCTTCTCGTTGTTCGTAGCTTTTCGATGGAAAGCTACGGGGCCAAACGTGACTCGAACTGTGCACGGCTCGTTAAGAACCTAGCCACCGCCATCGTTTAAGAAACATTTAAGAAGTTATATTCTCAAAGCTGGCACAAGGATAACTTCCATTCAGACACCTCGAACCGGTCTTAAAGTCGTGAATACTAACTCACATTTTTGTATATATATCAGCATCGATCTACACTCGAGAACTTTATCCCTCTGAATCACTCTTTTCTTCCACTTGGTGCCCCATGTGTGTGACAGAGAATGTAATTATAGAAAAATCGACATTTTCCCTTGAAGTCGAAGAAGAGAGTCCAAGGAAAATGTTAATTTTTCTATAATTTTGAAGTCGAAGAAGAGAATGATCGATCAAATGACAATTTTAAACTTACTTTTCATGGAAAATTTATACTTTTTTGCTATATGTACGTATTAATCACGCGAGATGCGACAATGTTCATGGAAAATGAAAGCAAAAAAGGAAAAAAGAAAGAAAGAGGTACACAGTCAATCAGTAAGATCGTGTATCCGTATCGATCGACCTGTATCGAACGGTGACAATCGAATATGGGTCGCGTGTAGACTGAATCTAACTTTAAGATCGAAGGACTGTTCTTTTTTAATCGCAAAATCTCACCGAATGCTCGTCGACCTTAATTGAAGAACGCGAATGATTTTCGATTTACGAAGTAAAGTGGCAATTAGAGATATTCGTTAAGTTATGTAATATAGAGATTGACTTTAGATATTTCTATGGAAATTTTCATTCTTCAATATACGATTCCCTTTGTCTTCTTTTTGTTTTTTATCGTTCGAAAATGAACATTGTCAATGTAAGAAAGTTCCCTAATTCCAGTAGCCGTGTTTCTATCAGATAATACAGGAACCATTGCAGGTAGCTACTCGTAAAGTACTTGAGAAAATCGTGGAAACATTAACGAAACGAAACATTTTTATCGTTAATATCAATAGAGATTTGAAGGAGTTTTAAGTGAGTCGTTACTCAACTTTCTGATACAGTCGTTTCGGCTGAAAATTATTCTGAATCGTAATCTTTCTGTTAACACTGATTTCCTCTTTTCGAAATCGTTTGTACAAGGAAACGATAAATTCTATCGATTTAAATGCAATCTGTTACGTTCTCTATTAATTAAAATTATTATTTTAAACTGATAACTAATATAGAGTATTTTATCTGTTTATTATTAAGATATTAAATTATTCACTATCTTCCTGGAATGTTAATAAATTTTCTAATTTATTAAAATATCTTGAATGTTTGTTAAATTATTCAGATATTAATGTATCGTTTAATTAAATGGTGTCTTAATACATTTCTCAATTTATTAAAATACTAAGATCTCCTTTAACATTCAAAAATTCGTTTTGTAATTTAGTTTCATAAATAAATTAACAAGTTTGCATTTGAATAAATATAAACAGTTTATATTACTATTTATTTATGATTTATATTGTTGTATGATTATTTTTACTCTCCTCTTTATATATTTCTTAAAATGTATCCTTTTTCTGGAAATATTAGTTTACCTACTTCTCTCCAAACTTTCTGAAAAAAGATAATACCATCTCTATGTCACACCATGTTCAAACAAATCACAAACAAACCAATATCGAGCGGTTCGAGTTTTTGGTCTCGTTGGTATACTGTAACAGAGGGAAACGATCATTCACGTTACGATTAATCCGAAATTTATGGTGGAAACCAACAGGTGTTGGCATTTGGGCCCTTTCGTTTCTCGCGTGTCCAGCCGTGTAACAAGACGTACCACTCTATACCGAAAGATTCGCTTAACCGATATGCGTGACTGCTCTTAAACGTTCACTTCCGGTTCCTCGCGCTATCCGCCTAATCAGATATGTTAATCGTCCCTCGCTACACGTAATACTATTATATTACCATTAATTTTTCCATTCGATAATATTCGAATTTATACCGGTGATCGTTGTAAGAAAATTGTTTGCAAGAAATAACGTTAAACAGATAACACATGAATTTTTCTAAAAATTTTCTCACATTTTTCTTCAATAAAGCTTAATCTTCTTAGATTACGTGTCTCTAAGACAAGTAGAAAATGATGATTTCTTTGTAAACGTTATCACAATGAAAAAATCGGTATCTTGTAACGCATTGATTTGTTGTTGCGAAAGCTTCGTACTGGCCGTTTGTAATCTGCAGCCACGAACGATATATAAGGACGAATCGTAAAATAATTAGCCTACTTTCATTCATATTTATTACCAATTTCAAGGATCTTGTAATATACCTGAGATTTGATTTCTAATGGCAACGAATTAAATGGTCAGTATTTAAATCTAACTTTTGGGGAGTATTTAAATCAACTTTTGGACAGTATTTTATTATAAAAAAATATATAAATAAATAGTTTATTTCAATAGTGACAATTTAGTATAAATACTGAGCAAAGGATATTGATCAAATTATTGAAATACTGACAAAAAGGGATTAAAATACTGACCAATAAATGTGAATGTGAAAATTTCAATTTCAAACTTCGAAACAACGAAAATTTCTAGATTTGTTCGTTTCTCGTTCACGCAAAACAGAATTCAATCGATTGTCGTCCTTTCGACAGATCGATTTCGCCTTACCTGTACTCGTCCTCGACATAATCCGGAGGGAACAAATGCCAGGATGCGTCATAGCAATCTTCATATCCGTTTGCCATTTTACAGCTTTCTTTTTCCCTCTACTATATCTCTCTTTCACCCTTTCTCTCTCTCTCTCTCTCTCTCTCTCTCTCGCTCCCTTTCTCCCCCTATATTTTCCTCTCGAAATCTCGGTAAATTCTCAAAAGAAATGTCCTTCTGTCTATTTTAGTCGCGTTCAACCTCGAAAGCGGCTGATCTTTGGCGACGAGTTCATTCGAACCGATGTTTGTCCTCTTTTGTCAAAGAAATACTCTTTACACACTCCGATTAAATACTATTAATCGAACTTCCTCGTAACCAATGTCCATGAAGCTTTCATCCAAGTTTCTTCACGATTCTCCTAATTCCTCTCCGAACGAATCTTTCGAAAAATTGATCCAATAACGATACACAAACGCGAATTCATTCGAGACCAACCGGAGGAAACGTTCGTTCACATACTTTCAAACCGTGAGCTAACTGAATTCTCTCGAAACAAGAGTAAACGACACAACCGCACCAAACGGAGAGAATTTTTAGAAAAAAAGAATAATCCTCAGCTCGACCAATCGGTAATAGGTATTCTCACTTACTGAGAACTATACGTGGATATATCGATCACCTATATATTGTATCGAAAATATGGCTACCAGATAGGAGCTCCGGCAACGTTATCTGTTTGATAACACCCTATATAGATTAGTTTGACTACTGTAACGACAGAGGGGCCGAAATGATATCGACCTCTTCATTGCCACGATATATTGTCAGGGAAAATTTCAGAAAAAAAGCTACACGAGAATCAATGACTTTTGCACCTTTCGTATCGAATTGATTGTACACGATGTCCTGTAACTGGTGATACAAACGAACCAAGTTTGTTTCTAAATTAACCGTTTGAATACCAGGGACCTTTGCAAAAATGCTCCTTTTCTTCTTTACGTTACTTGGAATTTTTAACAAATAAGAAAATTCTTTTTAACAACAGCTCGAAGCTTACGAAAGCATAGATAGTAATTTAGTAGAACTTCGATAAATCGTAAGAGTAAAGATACGCATTGACAAAGTTCGAACGTGCAGTTTGTTCAATTCTACATACCGATTAGCTGATATTTTTGAGAATTGAACATTTTTGAGAAGCACGATCGCGCCACTTGGCCCTCAAACAATGAAAAACTGAGTCGAAATTGTAAAATATATTTTCATTTGAAGCTTGTTGACCCAGGCGAAAAGAACTGGCAAGATAAAATTGGAAGTAAATATTTGACCCATAAGAAAAGCATGAAAAGCGCGAGGAAAAACAACGAGCATTGTAAATCTGAAAGTCTTTGAGTTAACATCTGTCTTTTGTAACCGTTTAAAATATAAGTGTACTACTAAAATAATTTGTTTTTTAAAAACTGAAATTCTTCATCTTCGTCCAATCTGAAAGATTGTCAAATATGTCTGTATTTGATCGAGTTTCAGCGGAATTAAGACACGTTTCGCATGAGAACGATCAATGCTGAATCGATTGCAACGACGGAACACCTTGACCGCCATAATCTCGAAACCTGTCACTGTTAGATTTTTATTTATGCTGTCACGTTTTATTTATGTTATTACGTGCATCGTACAATTAAGACGATAGCTTATTATAGCATTTAATTAATTAAAATTCTGCAATGAAACGTTGTGAGAGGTTCGGAAAAATTGAATAAGAGCACAGTTACATATGAGAGACCATGAACATGATTTCCACCGACTTATAAATTAAACGAATCCACAAATGTGATTTATCTCGAAAACGAAGCTTCAAATTTGAAAATTTTATTCCACATTTTCGACTCGGTTTCTCACGTAGAATCAATCACTTCTTGCTTGTACCACCAGTTTTACAGGACATAACAATTACCTTGCTATAATTATTAACACGAGTTGATTATAACAAGGTAATGAAAGGAATAGTCCAAGAAGTGTTTGTAAATTTAAAGTTTAATTAGAAAGAGGCTCGCGATTAATTAACAATGTTCAATCGAGTAAGATCGATTTTGTAAGAACTGCTTGCTGTTATGAAACCTGGAAACCGTGGTTATCGTTGTCATCATCACAGGCGTGGAGGGGAGAGAATAAAAAAAACGAAAAAAGAAAAAGAAAAATCGGCTGAAAAATCGAATAGTACGGTTAGAAGAAGAAGAAATAATAGATTGTCGTATCTTTCACGTGTGACGGTTTCACGTCGATATCTCGAGCCAATGGTAGTGAACTGTGTTACTGTTTCTATGCTAGCCTGACACGTAAAGATCTCAATAGATACGCACGTGTAAGTACAATATTTACTGTCACTGTTATTACAGTTTCTTTCGTAAGAGTGACACTTTTTGACAAATTCTCTCAACCTGATTTATCGTGTTAGAATGCTCTCGTTGATACAATAATGTCTCAATCTGAATAGATACTGACAATTGGTTATTATAGAACTGATAGTATCATGAAAAAAAAAAGTTCCCTTTACGGTTACATTGTTGTAATTTTACACAGCTTTGTAAAATCATTTTTAAATCGAACTGTTACATTGACAATAATCAAAATATTGTACTCCTTCTGTCTCATAATAATAGTAACAGTTAACCTAACAACTAAACAAATGCAACAAAATAAAACAAATGCAACGCAACAAAATAAATGTAGAACGAAACATTTATTATTAAAAAAATTACCAGCATGATACTAACCAATAATTAATACCACACTGACTGTTTTTTTTATTTATACTGACCATTCGGTATTTATAATAAAACCTAACCTAACCTAACCTAACCTAACTGACCATTCTTTTTTATTTACATACTGACCGTTTAGTATTTTCTATACTGATCTTGGTAATGAAATACAGACCGGAAGTTGATTTAAATACTGATCTAAAATAGATTTAAATACTGACCATTTAATAACTCCCCATAATTTCTACTAAGCGTCATAAACTCTATAAAATAGTTATTAAACGCTAAAATTATCGATTCTAAGCTATATATAATAATTTAAAATACTACCAAAAACTAATTTAATAACTCCACATTATTTCTACTAAGTATATTCCAAGTAAATTCTACCAACAACAGACATGTCAATTTTCTAACATTAGTAACTCTATGATTTCTACAAATTATAACTCATCACATAAAAATGTTTACAAATTCATTATAGAACAGTAATAAATTAATGACGAAGTTCTTATTTAGGTGTATGAAAACTTTTTTGATCCAAAGTGATACTATTGTAGCATCAAAACACAATTTATATGAATTCGTCAGGTGTTTCGGTTATTATATACGTATATGTACCTAAAAATTTCAATATCTTGAAACGGAGACGTTCAAGAGGAAACATACACACGTGCACTCACTGTTCAAGTAAATCTGCTTATCGAGATAACCGCATGCATAAACGCAGACACGGAAGGAAGCATTTCACGTATTATCAGTGCACTCGTGGCAGACTCTGTTCGGTGGCACTTGTCCGTTAAGCCTGGATACTTCACCTCGAGGGTCTCTTGTCATTAACAAATTGTAAGGCAAGTGAACGGTACCATCGAGTAGTAACAATTGGTTATCTGTCTCAACAAACGTGAACTCTCACCGTAACCTTTGCATTTACTCTTGATCCTCGAAGATATCTAGTCGAATTAACATCTGAGTCAAAGTCAGTCTTATTCGATCAAGATTAATTCCAGGATCATCGTCGAACAATCGTAGAATAACCGATTTTAGCAATATTTCACTATTTCTAATTTTTATTTTATTTCATACCCCATGAACAGACGCTAGACTTTTCGTTTAAGCAGTGTTAATTTTTAAGAAATCATCAGCTTCAGATTTAGAAAATAATTCCTCATTATTTGTTAATGGATTCCGTTAAAACAGTTTAAACAAAGATACGATTGTGTTTTGCAGGCGTTATAAACTTTCTTCGTTAAATTTATTCTAACATTCTTTGCAAAACTTTCGCAACTGAACAGCTAAACGAGAAGTCGATTGAAATGAATGTGACACTTAACATGTTAAGTGAAATTTTAGTCAAATGACTAATGAATGAGAAGGAATGAACTCAGTGAATGAACAGGATAATATTTTTAAACAGAACATGGTTTTCAATATATTTATTTAGTTTATAATCGATGGAATGATTATTTCGAATCGAATCAAAGGATCTGAGTTCTCATGAAAAGTTAAAAGGATTAATTTACTAGTTGGTGTGTAAAAAATATCTTGAAAAAATTGTAATTAGTTGGAATTGCAAAGAACATAGTACAATTCTCGTTTCGCAACTCTTTTATCCGAGCTTGTAATGAAAATTGAGAAAATATATTTTGTAGATTTATATTCACTATATACATGCTGAAAATTTCATTGAAATCATTATTCTATCTTACTAATTCTGAAATAAAAAATTAAATTCTAAAATATCAACAGAAATGTATAAAAAAAAATGTAAAAAATAAATTTTGATAAATCGTTGGTAAACGAACAGTCTGATAAATAAAAGGTTCTTCTTTTTTTTTAACTTTTATGTCAGTTTTTCCAAAAAAAAAGAATAAAAACTGTGTTTTACAACGTGATTTGTAATTTTCATCAGAACAACGTTCCTCCTTTTATTTTTATCATACGAAACGATTACGATTTCTGTGATTATGGGGATTCTTGGTGACCTACAAACACGATCAGTGGAATGATCGCATCAGAAGCTTTCTTCCGTTCGTTTTCTAGGACAGTGTAACACAGTTATCTGTCCATCGAGCACATGTACGACATATGGGCCGTAATCTTTACTTATCGTGATTGACGATAAGGGATATTTTTCTTCTTTTTTTTTTTTTTCGCAAGAGCGAACGTTTCGTATCTGTATTGTTAATATTGTCAGCAATATAATAATGCCTCGACCAGTTATATTCTTACATAAAACGAGAAGGAAAAGGATACTACACGATTGAACTTAATACGTTTTTTTGGACTTTTCTAACACGTGATTCATCATTTTTCTTGGACAGAATCTTACAACGTGTAGATAATTAAATCATATGGTGATTGAATAACAAACACGTCTACAATACCTATGCTCGTTTATTAATAAGTATTCTTCCATAAATACACAACAAGATTGTCACGAATGATTTCGCGCACTTATAAACACGTTTTTCTAGAAGATATATTAGTTAGAACTCAGTTTTCTTCTTAAATCTTAACCCTTAAGTACAATCTAAAGCATTCATTAACATCTGAAGATTCGTTCGTTTCTTTTTCTTGTTTTTCCTTTTTATCATTCGCATATTTCGTACAATGAGAACTGGAAAATACGACAACATTCAATCATTAACATTCAGTCTTTTCTTTTTTATGTCAGAAATAAACGACGATGTACAGCTGTTCCAATTTTTTCGTTATAAATTAATTTTTTTCAGAAAATTACGAAATTCTGAATTTCACTTCCGAATATTCTATTAATTATTTCTGTATCTCTTGTCCTAATCTATCTGTCAGGTGATGTATGAAAAATTGCAAGAACAATAATGTAACAGCGTGAATTATCTTCCTAGCAGAAACTGAACACGATAACAAGCCCCGTTCTGTACTTTGAGCAGAATATGAAAGGTCGTGGAAGTTTACACCATTCCCAATAGATCACACTTTTTATTCAACGTTGCACAACAGCCTAGAACTCTGTCTGTCCCATGAATCGCCATTATCTAGTATTAACTGCAATTTTTTAGTGTCAGCTAGCGACACCATAGTGACTTCCACGTCCATTAAACGTCTCTTTTCCAAAATTCCATTTCTTAAACATATTTCGAAAACACTTGACACGGGAAAAAAGAATGGCTGTGTTGTGAAAACTGTGTAACTCGAAATTGTATTACGAAAGTAAGAATATCTTCATATTTTCAAAGATTTCCATTTTCTTCTTCTTCTTCCCTCTTCTTGGAAAGTTTCCTAAACGTAAGATTAGGTTAAACTTCGAAAATAGTTCGATTATGGAAAATAATTCTGAGACAATCTCTCTGTTTTCTTCGTTGGAAAATTGTTCTATTAAAACGTTATTCTGAAGAACAAATGTTAAACATTCTTTTTATGAATTTCAATTCATTCGAGAGCGAAATCTACCATACGAGCACATCTTTCATACTTTCATACTATAAACTCTTCACTTTCGCGTCACGAGGATTTAAAATCGTCGCAAAAGAATCGAACGAAAACACACTTTATCATTAAACAGTTTACTACCACGTCTAAGAGAAATGTTTTCGTTTGTTTCGAATCTCTGCGAGGTTTCATCTAGAAATCGCGATCGATAAACAATACAAATCGTCATTTCACCGAAAATAAGATGACTTAGAAATTCAGTTCGCGTTGAAAAAGAAAAGAAAGAAAGAAAAAAGAAACAGAAAAGACAAGAGAAATGATTGTAAAAGACGTTTAACCACGACGACACTATTTTTTCTCCATTCTTTTCAAAGTTCCAATCCACAGAAACTTGGGATCTACTTCGAAAGAAAGAACAGTGTCTACACTAGTCTCTCGAGCTACAATCTACATTTATTTGGCGTCTTCGCGTCCCATTTTCTTCTTCTTCTTCTCGTTACCATTCCTCCATGACACACTCGATTATTTATTTCTCTTTCGAAATGGAACTTTGAGCTTGCGATTGCGTGGAAGCTTGTTCGAATGAGATGGAGGACATCTTTGACGTTTGCTTCTCGCTGACCACTCTGTTGATGACTTCCGGTGTTGAGTTTGCCTCTGAAAGAACTGTTGTTTGAATTTCAACTGGTTACACTAACGTAACTATACGATTTCTATGAGATTTTCAGCATGTACATAATTGACATAAATCTACAAAATATATTCCTTTCTTCGGCAAACAGATATTGGATGAGGGACAACCAGAGGAAATTTTACTTCGTTGAAATAAAATAAATGTGTACTTCCTATAATATGTACTATAATAAAAAATTTTAATTTAATTAAATTCTTTAAAGTACGAATTTAACTATAAAATATATAAATTATAAATAGATCCCCCCCCCCCCCAATGATTAATAATTTTATTTAATTAATAAATAAAAAATTTAAATTTCTTTTTTTGTTATTAAGTACTTATAAAATCTTATTAATGATATTAAACTATAATTTTAATATAAAATAATGTATATGTATATAAATAATTTTAAATTTAATAAATCATATATATATATATATAAATAATTCAATGATCAATAAATATATATAAATATATAATTGTACTTCCTCTTTCAGACTGCAACAAACTGTAGAACGATTGAGATACGTTCTTTTTTTCCCGCCAAATTGTTTCACGGATAATTGTTCGTTGTTAAATATCAATTAATAATTGAAGTACCTTTTAGCGATGATTCCACTGCGAAATTAATTTCTCCGTTGATGAAGTCGTTCGTCGCGCGAATCGTCGTTTGCACTTCAGTTTCTAAAAGGAACAAAAATTCTTTCGATCATTTCACTTTTAACTAAATGGGAAATTGTACATTGCCGTATGTTTTTAAGAATATACCGTCATGCTTAAGCCAAACTGAAAGCGACAGAACACAAATTGGCACTTAACTTGTCGAAATGAACTTTCTTGGAATTGTGACGTGTTACGTTTCTTCTTTGTTTCTTTTATTTATTTATTTATTTATTTATTTTTTTTTGGTTTTTTAAACGAAGACAGAGTAGAAACGCTTCGAGGGGGAATTTATACAACTACAAAACATATATTTCCAATATCTCACGTCGTCGAGAAATAATCAGACGTTGACAATTTCGTTGTTTTCACTTGTCAACAGGAAAATCCTAAAACTATAAACCTTCGCATATTTAGGAACAGAAAAATGAAAATGGTAAAAAAAAATCAACTGTCCTTTAATTCATCATTGTATCGTTGATTAAATTGAAACAAGTTCCGATAGATTAAAGTATATACCTCGAACAGAACGAACTGAAAACACTTTACTTGTGCTCGTCAATTTGTCACGCTTCAAATTGAAAAAGAAAAATCTTTGCAACGTAACTGTTGCTCGTTCAATATTGAACATGTGAAAAAGGACGAGTGTCAGAGATCAAAGTTTAAAAAAAATTAAAAAAAAAGATTCACTAGATACTATACAAATTAATTAACACTTATTTTATAATTACATAGAAAGAATCCATCGATATAACACTAATACACTCTCGTCCTTTTCCCATACAAACATTTTAGTACCTTCGCCATCTTTCCCGTGCATCCTGTTACTGTTTAAATGACAATAACATAAAACCTTCACCTTGTTTCCCCTTTTTTAAATACAAAACGAAATTCTACAATAAAACTTACATCTATATATACACACTGAAATATATTAATGGACACAAAATGAACACTCATCCTTTGAACCTAACCTCAAACTCTTCAACTATAAACGTATACAGCAGTGGCCATAGAAATTTCACCACCTCCAAATTATGAATATATTCGATAATAATTTTATCAAGTAATATAATATTTATAAATAATTTCTATAAACATATTTATATAACTCCTATCAGATTCATTTTTAAGTATGAAAAATGTATTGAAAAGAGATTGTTTGAAATATTTTTAAGGGAATTCAATTTTAATCTGAGTTAATTAGAATTAATTCAATATTAATTTCATCCTTTTTTATATTCCTAATTATTCTAATAATAATTTATTAAATTTAAATAGCTTAACCTAATATTGTTACCTTTTTATTTATTACTATCGTTATTATTTATTACATTTAACTTGCAATCGGTGTTATCACAGTTGGAGTGACAAGGGTTAATATTACTCGTACGTACAGCAAATAGCAAGATTCCAGGCGCAAAGTATTTCATCTATAAAGTCAAATAGTCGCCATTACATTGGAATGCACCTCCTAAAATACTAAAAATATTAAACGATCAATCTCTTGTCGTGAAATATCTCGTTAAAAGTTGCGAAAGGGTTAAGGAGTGGTGAAATTTGATTAGCCACTATTGTATTTCCACTGTTTTTACGTTACACACGTATTGTTACGATAAGGCTGTCGAGAAATAGTCGAACATTTACGATTTCGTCGTTTTATATATGAAATTCTCTTTATTCTAATCAGTTTCATTGATTCAATCAGTTGTTAGATATGAAATTAAACCTCATCGACTAGACGAGTGGTTCACCGGAACGACTGGTTCGATGTATAGTGATTCTTCCGGGGAACCACTCGACCAGCTGACAGGTGAATAAAAGTTCGTGTCATAATCCTCATCGTATTCCTTTGCTGACGAGTACACGGACTCACCCGAACTGTCCACGCGTTTCACGCCATCCGTAGTGTCCTCAGCTTTCTTTGAATTCGATTTCTGCAATTTTACGAGTGCACAGCGTTAAACTAAAAGAAAAGAAACATACTCTAGCTAGGTTAGTGATAAGACCTTAAAAATAAACGATTTAGTTGGAACTTTGCATAATACAAAGTTTAAATATAATCAGTCTATGAAACTATAGCATCATAATGGTAGATACTTATAATTATTTTTCAGATGATTTATAATTAAAGTTTCATCGTTACAACGAAGTTTGTCATCATTGTGACGTGATGGTAACGTAACAAATAACGAGCAAAATCGTAAATTTCTCGAAATTTCACTATATGAAATCCGCCATGTACTTATAGAATTACTTAATGTCTAGAATAAAGCCCTCGAGTGTAGAAATACTAATTAGAGCAAAAAGCTTTCAAGTGTTTTACTAGGTTGTTTTATATCCACATTAAATATGATATACAATATGAACACACTATTACTAGATATATTGCTTTTACCAGGTCTTCTAGGGAAATAAACAGAGCCTTTTATATCCACATTAAATATGATATACAATATGAACACACTATTACTAGATATATTGCTTTTACCAGGTCTTCTAGGGAAATAAACAGAGCCTTTTCTCCATCATCGTAATTGCTGTTGTCTTTAGCTTGAGCCAAAATGTCAGCCAACTCTGTAAACGACACATCCTTGTTCGTCGCTTCGTTATCGCTGCTGGCTGTGCTCGATTCCGTACTGCATTCTGCGAGCTGATACAATTAAAACATTCAGATTAACCCTTTCTGCTCTATATAACAAAATCAAACTCGTGGCATAGATTCTGGTTAAAATTCAAGAAAAACAATTCTATTAGTGTAGTAACAGAGGAAAAAATACGAGGGACCAAAAACAAGCGGGAATCGAACCTGCGACTTCCGGCACGGCAAACCGGGACTTTAACCACTTAACCTACAATTTCTTTTGCTAACTATACATCTAAGTGTCAGCTTCTTACTGTTTTAGTATAATTTTACATAAATGCTAATGTGTTATAGATTAATTACAATTGTCAATTCTTTATTTTTAAAAATTAAAAGAAAAGTTAGAATTAAATTTAATGTTTATTAATAATATAACTGTTAATTTGAGCCAGAATCTACGTCACAAGTCTAGCTCGTTATAAATTAACGCCCATAGACAAGGCGCCTTTTTGTTTTTCTCGTTGTTATTGTTACTATTCTTGTTTGAGTATGGAAGATCTCGATATTACATTAGTAATAAATATCAATTTTAATTCCAACTTCTTTTATTATTTGTAACATCGAGGATAGCCAATTGTGATTAAACTGTAATACGTTTTTTTGTTTTTTGTAAAATGGTACGAAAATAGTAAATAGCTGATGCTTAAATGTATAATCAGCAAAAGAAATCATAGGTTGATACTTATTTGTGACGAAATATAATACTTACGTTGAAATCAGGATCGTCTGTGCTATTGTCTGCTGTGAGTCTGTCAAGCTTCGATGACAATGTCTCGCTTTCTGATTCATCGGTGGTGCTTCCCTCGTCTGAACTCACCTGTGAGAACTTGCGTTTCATCTCTGTAGGATGTATGGGGCTTCCAACGGATTCTGTCGTTGATTTTTCGTCTGGAGTTGCTGCCTATAAATTGTTCAGTCCCGTGAATCAGTTAGCAAAAGCCTCGAAAAAATTGCAAAAATCTGAGAATGCAAAAATTAAAAAGTTTAGGAATTCCAGAAACTGAAAATTCAGAAATTCGAGAATCCGAAAATTTGAAAACTGAAAAACTCAGGGAGAGAAAATTTGGAAACTCAGAAATTTCGGAATTCAGTAATTTGAGAACTCAAGAATTCTCAAGAAACTGAAAGTTTTGTAATTTTTCAATTCAGGAATTCGAAATTTGAAAATTTCGATATTTAGGAATACTGGGAATCTCAAAATTTGAAAACTGAGAAACCTAAGGGCGAGAAAATTTGGAAAATCAGAAATTCCGGAACTCAGGAGTTTGAGAACTCAAGAATTCAGAAATCTGAAATGTTTCAAATTCAAGAATTCGAAATTAAAGAATTACAAAATTTGAAAATTGACAAATTTCTGAATTCGTATGTTTGAAAATAATCAAATTACTACATTATTGCACACATATCGAAAGCATGAAATCTACAACAAGTAGGACATATAATTTATCTAAATATTACATTACCTTGCTTACCGGCTCGAGATCCATGTTGGTTATGCGAATTTTCGTCGGAGGAGGTGACGGTGACGATTTCGACGTGTCCAGGCAGGACAATGTCGACAAAGTCAACCGGATGGATTTGATCAAGGCCTTCTTAGCCTCGATCATCGTCAATCTCTTGTCCTACATCCATCACCGAGACTATTATCGTGCTAATTTTAATTATATATCTAAGGACTAACCGATTTGAGAAAAGTTGCTGACTACATTCATCGAGTATTACATCAATTACTGAACATATTCACAATACAATCAATAGACACAACTACAAACTAGAATCTTTCAAAACTCATGCATAAAACTTCTATACTAATATTATAAAAAGTATAGTAGAGTAAGCATATAGGTAAACAACTCCCAAACAATTTTCTATTTTTGTTGGCTGCTAAACTTTTTACCTGAAAACCCATTCTGCCAAATTTCAGATCTCTACTTGTTCTTTAAAAAGTGATATCGAAGGCAAAACCCTTCTGAAAAAAAAAAATACTACAAATAAAGATGATCTGTAACTCTTTTACACATTTTTATCATTTAAATATCTTAAGTAATAATTGAGAAAATAAATAAAACAGTTTAGAAGGTTTGTCCTCGTATCACACTTAAACGAAGTGGTAGAAATCTGAAATTTTACAGAATGGTTTTTCAAACAGAACGTATTATTTAGCAATCAACATAAATGGAAAATGATCTGGGGTTCATTTACCTATGCTTATCTTGCCTAGATCATTTCTAAGAGCTGATACTTGAACACATAAACATACGAAGTATAAATGTAACAAGAATAAAAATGCATCAATTTACCTTGTTATTGCACATTTTACGCCTGGCAGATTTCACTGCTTTCATGTTCATAGCTCTCAATCGCCTACGAGTTTTTTGCACAAATTTCACCTGTGAACAAATTTCGCGAGGAATATTTACTAACAGCTTTCCGAATTTTCAATTTCTACAAATTTGCAGCTTTAAATCGAGAGTAAAATACATTTATAAAAATTACTAAAATTTGAGAGTAAAATATATTTATAAAAATTACTAAAAATTGAGAGTAAAATAAAAAAGGGACAGACGAATGATGTAAATTGGCAAATTTTCCATTTCTCAGCGTTAAATTTCTAATTTGCCGTTCGCGACAAATGGTCGTCAATGTGTTTTTATATTTTTTATTTTTATATATTTACAATATATACTTCCCATTAAAAATCGTGTATCGCAAAGTACACAAAAATTTCTAGAAAACAATAACCGTTGTTGAAATATTAAAATTACGAACCACTGTACATTATAAATTATTCAAAAATATTCAGAGATAAATTAACAACTTCGTGAACGTTCTCACGAACTTTTTATTACAAACTCAATTGCTGAAATTTATTAATTACACTTGTGTAATATTATTCGTCCTATTAAAATGCTTATAACGATTTTTTTTTATTATATACAAATTTCTTACCATTCCACTCGGTTGTATTTGAGGATAGCCGAAAATAAAAGCGCCCACGTTAAGTCCAGATCTGATAATTCGCAAAATTACTAATCCTGGGAGGAAGAGGAACCATGGTAAAGGTCTCACGAGTTCTATCTTTCCAAACACTTTGCCATTTTCTTCTGTACAATTACAAAAACAATTTCCATTCAAACATTTCTTTTACGTTTCAAATATATTCGAAACATTAATCTCACTGATTGTTTATAAATTTTTTTATCCACTGTCCAAAGGTTAATAATAAGTTCTTTAAACATACCAGCTGTAACTTCATGAGACGGTAAGCTCCACTGTGCAGACTTTTCCACACCCCATAAAAACGAATCGAGGAGTTTGAACAACATTTTACCCAGTGAAGTCTGCGACGTGGTGATAATCACCGATTCTATCCATCCAGTGACACCTTCCGACGTCTTCGGTGATACCTAACGAATTAAATACAAAAATAAAAAAAGAAAACGATAACTGGTATACCAGCATTCGTAACCATTTTTCTACTCCATTTCTCTCTTATACATTTGCAATATTACTAATACTCACAACAGTCGTAGTCTCTTCGTTCTCCATGATTCAAATCTGAGCTAAAAACGAGCTGAAAATGAAACATATCAACGATTGTATTAAATAATTCAAATAAAAATGAAACATACATGTTTTCACATTTGAAAAAATTCATCTTTTCTGTCACAAAAATCAGAGTGATCTCAAATAATTGGATTTTGATTGAACTTAAAATTTATACGAATAATAATAATAATAATGGTATGAGCTGTAATAAACTTGGTAAAATTTAATAGTTAACCAAAGGTCTCTCTAACTCTCTCGGTTTCGCTCTCTCACTTTCTTTCTTTCACTCTGTTGCTCTCTCCCTCTCTCTCTCTCTCTCTCTCTCGCAACCATAAATATCTCTCTGTATGAATAACGCTCTTTAACGTGAAATCTACGCAGGTAAAAATCGAATGAAATCGTTAAAATTTCAAGCAGAATTTCTGATTAAATTGCGAGACTCTTGAAATGATGATGTAATCATCAACGTCTAATAAACGAAGCGTCACAGAGAACGTTCAAGTTATTTTAACATGTTGTTATCCGCTAAAACTGCATCATACTCATGAATCGTATAGCAATAATAGAACTATTACTTTCTTAGTAGTTTCATGATAGAGACACGTTAGCCTATGACACGAATCTAATAACATTTTCGACTTTGTTCCTAGCAGGGAATGTTTGTGCAGTTCGTTGACGAGTTCGCGTGAACAAAACTCTCTTCCATTAAGCCGTAACGAGTCGGTAATAAATAAACAATAAGAAATGCAACGGTGATAATTTGTTATCGAAAAGGCATGACCCCATCTTATCTATTCGAGAACACAGAAACAGTCATGATGCTCGGTGTCCCCGCTGGAAAACGTTTTTCTTCCTTTTTTAAGAAACGCAGACCTTTAAAAATAAATTCGATTTGACATCACTGACATACACGTCAAATTTATTGATATTTATTTATTATTCTGGTTACAAATGGCATTTACAGTTGAAATGTATATGAATACTTTTTTCAGTCACTGTATGTTGTTCAAAATAATCACGTTACACTACATTTTCGTTATTTTATGTACAGACAACATTTGTCATCTGTGAAAATGTTGATATCTTTGAAAAAATACAAATAATTATTGTATGCTGATTTTGATAAATTAGTCATAGTAAAACGTTAAAATAAAAGATAGACTCTTATAATTATATTACATATAGTGCTTATTAGTTATAATTAAATATGTATCGTTCGAAAACTGTGATTATTTTGTACATAAAAAGACTGATAATTTAATTTTTGCCATTGTAAAATAATTTCAGACTGATTGTCAAATGTGTTACGGTATATGAATACTTTTTTCGTTCACTGTAGTTGAATTCTACGACGAACACGAGTGTAAGAAACAGAAGTTACTGAACACACGTTGCTTATTATAGTCCAGTGCATATGCACTCGGCGAGATTATTATCAAGTTAGATTTTCTGAAAAATTCGCGGGAAGAAAAACTTTCGTTTACAAGTTCCGAGGTATTTCTAAACGATGATTCACACTCATCTCGATTACATTGCAAATTACACGTTTGCTAAGTAAGCTTTCTTCGTTGAAATAATTTGCTAACCTTTAGTCACGGTATAATCTAAAAGTTTCGAGGTATTTTTAAGCGATGAATCACATCCTTCTCGATTACACTATAAATTACATGTTTGCTAAATAAGCTTTCTTCAATGAAAGAAAAAAAAAAAAAAAAGAAGAAACTTGTTAATATTCAGTCGCAATATAATCTGAAAACATCGGATTTTCTTACGCCGGTTGCTTAACAGGAAGTAACCATCAAAAGAAATGAAAACAGAGGCACAGTTCATCCTTGAAATATCCACTCTGACGAAATTCCAATTCCAAGAGAAGATAAAACTATTATTCCAGATAATTCCTCATTTTTCCCCTAATACTAAAAATTGAAAAAATTAAAAAAATACAACGAGCGAAATTTTCTTTATTTTCTTTAATTTTTCTAATCAAATTCAAAAATTATTTCCGTCGCCATAAATCATATCGTATACGTTTTATTTATAACCATTCGTTTCGCCTACAATTTAACCTAAGTGCAATGATTAAAATTTGAAGCTTTGAATAAACTTTCAACGAATATTTATCTCTACTCAAATTTCACGAAACTGACCGCGTATCACAGACAGCCACATAAAATATTTCTCATCGAAGACGCGACCAGACGGTAGCAAATAAACAATAAAAGAAAGTAACGATAAATTGCTATCGAGAAGGCATGACCTAGCGTTATCCGCCACAGAACGTTAAAACTCCCATAACGAACGCGTGAACGTGAAATAAAATTTGTTCAGGAATGTGTACAAAAAGTAACACGATATATAACGTATATTTAATCTATGTGTATACACGTGCAAGAAATTATACTTCGAATAATTAATTGTTAAAACCTTAAGAATATAGTATGCAAATATAAGACTGTCATTTACGAAAGTTTCAAATAAAACTACATATCCTTTTATTTCTAGCTTGATATAATACTGTTGCTTATTATGTCTCGTTACTATTTATTAGAGTTACATTTCATAAGACAGATAAGCCATACTGTTTGTTAATTATTGACTACTTATAGCAACATAATTAGAAGTAATTAAGGACAAGTAAACACGTAGATAGACGTAAACATAAACATAGTTCTTTGCGAGCCGATTCTTTCTATATCGTAACGCTTAAAATATACATAGAGTAAGTCTAAGCCAAAATCGTACACAACAATACAAAAATACGTTTCACGTGGTAAAAAATGCCAGGGATGAAATGAAAGGAAACAAATGATGAATATACATTCTAAATTTATCTATACTCGTTATATGAACCGTTTATTTTAAAAGTAGTGTAAGTCCATATTTGGTGAAACTTAAGAAATCACATAATTCACGTATAATTTAGTGTAAACTCTTTTTTATAAACAATTCACATTTAATATTTCAAAGTATCCGTGTGTTTCGATCAATTGAACGTTTGTTAGTAAATTACATTGTATAATCGTTGATTATGAAAGTAGTGTTAGGTTATGTTAGGTTAAGTTAGGTTAGGTTTGTTAGTAAATTAAATTATATAATCATTGATTATGAAAGTACTGTAAGTTGATATTCTGTAGTCTAATTAAGCACTACATATGTAAAAGAAGTGTGAAACTATGGTAAACTAAATGGATAGAATAAAAGAAATTTTTATCACCTTTGCAATCATTTATAATATTGCATACACGAAAATATTGTCTAATTAAAATAGTATATAACTAAATAATTAATATTCAGCATAAACAGCACTATTTTATTTACCTTTCTTTATTATAAATAAAATCAGAATACAATCATTACTTATTTCAAGTAAAATTCAATTTTGGGTAACTGAAATTTAACGATTTTTATAATTCAGTAATTATGAAAGTGGTGTAAGTTCATTTACGATTCATATAGATTATATTGATTTAATTAAATTCACATAGAAGTCATTTGTATAATCAATTTACATATATTACAATTCATAGAAATATCAGCAAACTTAGGACACTTCTTTGATATTTTTCAATCAACTAAAATGCAAACCTTTAAATATCTCGAAAGAAGAAAAAATTGACTTACGTCACTTTCAAAATAAACGGTCCATATAGGAATATAAAGAAGAAACAACTATTCCTAGGTACAGAAAAAATAAAGTTACTATCACTCAGTCTGGAAAACAGCTCACAGCTAAAAAATCGTACGGTACGATATTCTCTAAGGGGAATCCCTCAAAATAAATTTCAAATTGGCATTGTTATAGCGAGATTACATAATTATAGTCTATAATTCAGTTTGTATTAAAATGTTGTATATGAAAACACACCGACCAATCCGTGTACGATTGAACAAAGATAAATACATCTTTAAAAAGTTAAACATACCTGTAGCGCCTGTATATTATTTTTTTCTTAAAGTAACTACATACGTATATATATAGAGATATACTTCAGGTAAATAATTAATTGAAACTGTTTTTATTTTATTTTATCAATCTCTGCGAATAATAATCTTATTGAATATTAGAAAATTATAAAGAAAAGCCAATACATTTATTTTTGTGTTATTAAATACAACTCGAGGAATAGAAATTATTTTTGTGTTATTAAATACGATCGAGAATATACTTTCAAACCTAAAACCAGTAACGAGAACTCACCGAATTGTAAATCAGCCGATGAACGTTGCCCGTGACCAACTACTATACTTACTTGTACATACGTCCAGGAAGCTTCGTAGAGACTCGTTTTTCTGTTGTTTTGGGTCGACGAGGGCAAAAGAAATCGAACGATTACCAAATTCAGGCGATATTCTTCAATTCGAAATTCTCCAGTCACCTTTTGAATCCACTACTACTTCGTCTCAAGCAACGAGACGCATCTACTTATTGAATCGAATACCCCTTATTATTGTTAAGGTTAACTTCCTTCATTTGTAGAATGATAATTCACGAATTATAGAAATACAGTGCTGGACAAAAGTACTGGCACAGTATGATTGTTATGAATCAAATACAACTACTAAATAAATTGATTTAAAAAAAAAAAAGGTTTTTTTAACATATTCGTTTATTATCTATCTTAGTTTATTACATAACAACGGCCAATAATATAAATACAATTATACCCAAAATAATAGCAAAAGTACGTTACTTGAGAATTTTATAGGCGGACGAAAGTATTGGCACAGAATAAAATAAACAATGTACCGTCAACGTTTTCAACGATTCCCGATCGTCATTTGGAAATAACAATAGGAAATCACTTGTTAATTCAAAATGTTATGATGCTCGATCATTTAAGCTAGGGATTTCAGTTGTTAACAAGCAAAGAATTTAAATAGAATAACAATGACTGGAAAAGTAAAGGAAACAACAATTGAGGAGAGGAAAATGATATTAAATTTACATAACATGTATAAATCTTACAGGGAAATTACAAAATCGTAAAGAGAAATCGTTTTACTGTTCGTTCTGACATAAAATGGTTTAAAAACAAAGTAAACGTTGAGAATCAGAAATGGTCATCCTTCCAAACTGACAATTCGAAAAAGAGAAACCTAGTTACCAACGAACAAACCGCGTAATATCAACCAAAGAAACAAACTGAACAAGCCTGATAACAGGGAAGATCGTTAATAACCAAAAAACCAAAAGAGGAAGAAAGAGAAAAGAAAACGAAACAACAGACGATTACTTTCGAACGAAACACAAAACTATCCTTCAACTGTGAACCGTCAAATTATTCAGTCAATGGTATCGAGTCTTATTCTATTCACCACTAAGCTACTTTAATCGGCGAACACTCCATCAAACGGACACGGAAACCTGTTAAACGCAAATCGAAAGGCGATTGACTGGTGCAGGTATTCGAATCATACCATCGACAGAAGACCGCAAGATCTGCTTGATAAAAATCCCATTACATAATCCGCGTTCTCCTATATACGCCTCCTGCTACGAGTAACCGCGAGAAAAATCATAGCAAAACGAATAATAATACGGCGTTCGTCTGATCGATCGATAGTCAATCTCTCACCTGATCGAAGATGGCGTCGATAAAGCGCCCGTGTTCCTTGCGAGGAACTTCCTGTTTCCTTTTCGCGCCACTCAACGGATCCCTTAAGGCTGATCCTTCTGTACAGAACGATGATAAACGAACGTAACACATACGCGATCAAGGTTTCAATAGCAACTTGCGGGAACGACTGACGATGGAGAAACGCTGACCAGCGAACCTTTGCCCGACGTCGTATCTCCGTGGTTTCTTCGTGATCACGCATGTTCATGGTCAGCCAGCATCACAGAGGATCGTTTCTCCTAGCTACTTCATACATTTGTGAATGATCGTTCGTTCTTTTAATGCTATGATGCAACGTGGTTAAACAGGCACGAAATAGTTGTGATACGGTCTTATCTGATATGAGGATATCATTCATGTAGCTTAGAGTGGATGCTGAAGATCACATGTATCTAATTAAATTGTTTTCTTGATAGAGGTTCATCACAAAGGCTGAGGTTGCTCGAGGTTCTATAATTAATTACAAAGATTTTAATTTACCTCTTGGAGTGTAAATATTGATAGGTGTTATAAGAATATGGATGGCATCATTTTTTTAATGTAGTTGAAGGTTTTCATGGTGGGTTGAAGGAAATCAGTAATTTCTTACAATCATGGAATGGATATAGGAAGCTATTTTTCATTGGTGAGATCACTGTAACAAATTTTTTTGTAGGATTAGTATTCAAAAGCTATTGAGAATAAACACAGCATAGAGAAAAAAGTAATTAACACTTTTTTATTCTATTATTTGTTAGCACAATTGAAACAGTCATTGAAATTGCAATTTGATAGTAAAATTGCAATTCATATTTATTATACGGCATTCTAGAGTTTGTACATATATGTTACACACCAACTTCCATGGATGATAAAAAGTTATCTGAAAGTTTTCTTTTTTTTTTGCTTTTTTTGGTGTTTTGTATCATGTTTGTATTTTTTTTTTTTAACGCGTGGCTCATTATCTACCTCGTAAAATGCTTCCACTTCCTGATAGTTTCAAATTTTAATGGTATAAACATCAAAGTTGGCCTGATTAGAAGTATACAAAAAATTAAACAAATCTTTAACCGAAGTATAAACTAAAATAGCATAACACGAATTGGAATAAATAAAAAACCGCTTACATCTAATTTTACAACCATAATGTAATAATGAGTATATTTTTAATCATCACAAATAGAACCGTATTCTCAATATGTGACGGTAAATGTTTCAAGAAAATCTTACATGGCACATATTAACACTTTATGAACAATTTAAAAAAGTGATTAAAAAATTGAAAAATATTCCTCAGCATCTTCTATTTTTTTCACGAAATGGTACATGGAGATTTTGAAATCTTTCCTTAAATCATAATGCTCATACCGAGAACGTAAAAAAAAAAAAAAAAAAGAAACATGCAATGTTGAATCCTATTAAACGTTTATTACCTCACCATTAAAATTTCAATTTTGAAGCACATTCGCGCGATGGATCGCTGTATACGCACAAATAGAGCAATGAACGTAACGTAAATTAAAACAACGTCATATCTCTCTCTCTCTCTCTCTCTCTCTCTCTCTCCTCTTTCGTCTTTTAATAAATTGTTACAAGTAATCAATGCGAGCATTATATCCTAATCGAAACAATAATAACAATAATCGACGCGTTACCTTAATATATAAGTCCGAGTTAATTCTTATGCAACTTAAAGATCGAATAAACAACTTGCAATTCTTGCAATTAATGATTGAACCTGATGAATTTAAATAACACACATTCAGCTATACTATACACGTTTGCAAATTATGCGCCATACAGTTTCGCTTACGTGCTCGGATTCGCTCGTCGTCCCTTTCACTCACTCTCTGCCACACAATTTTACAATTGTTTTATCTTTTTTTTTCTTTTTACTTTAGTTTTATTTTCTCAAAAGCGAAGCGCTTCCTCACGCTTTTAACGTAATTTTCATCGATCAATTGTCGTGGTGCTCGAAGATACACTTTGCGATTGCTCTCTCGTAATTAGAGTATTTCCTCTGTAATCTCAAGTCTATCGCTGCTTTTTAAGGCCATTCTCGTTCTGAAAGACGGATCGTGAAGATACAAAGATGATCGTACCCTACTATTTACGCTGCAGAACCTATACATTTACTAATGAACCGAGCGCGTTCATTCAAAATATCCAATCTCCAAATCGAACCATCTTTCGCATCTTCAAAATTCAATTACGGGGAAAAACAGAAGTGAATGTCAACGTTGTATTTATTCGTATTATACTGTTCTCCGTGAAACAGATGCTTACCTCAAGTATCCAAGGACCACATTGTCGTTCGATATTTTTTACTTCTTTTTTTTCTTTTAGACTTTAAACCGCAATCGTGTCTACAAGTTATACGATTATGCAATGGAAGTGTAACGTGCTCTTCCATTATGACAAAAATGATGTGTATACGTAAAAAGAAAAAGAATGAAGAAGAAAAGGAAATATGTATATAACTTGTGAAATTCAATTTTATGCGTTACAAGGATCAGCTTCGACCTGTATCGTATCATTTCACATCTATGCTTGGGTGAAGATCAATATTTTTAATGTTAACACACAATCAATTGTATCGTTTGCTTTGCGTTATGATTGCACAAGGTAAACGGCTCGAACAGGGTTTGAAAACAGGCTGTACTATAAGATTATGTGTGAATACATTCTACAATTTTGGAAAACTACAACCAGGTGTGAAATCAACGTAGATTTTATCTATTTATCGATAAAAACATAGTGCACTTACAAACAGAAACACTCACACGTCAATGAACATATAGTTAACATAAGAAAATCACTGTATAACAAAGTGGACGCGGGTAACTCGTGTCAAGTAACCGCGGCTAAAATATTTTCCCTCTTTATTATTTTTTACTTTCCTCTCGCCGTACTTTTTTTTTGTTTTAGTCTTGTCGATGTTCGAAGCTCTACCGTTATCTCAATTACGATAAAGGATTATGACAATATTGTAAACTGCTAATTCTGCTTTTCATTCTTAGTAATTACTTGTCGTAAAGTTACAAGTTATTCAAGTGCATTATTGAACGTACTTTTCTACCCTAATTATACGTGCGAATCTTTTAATGAACTTTCGGTGAACTTTGTAACGAAATGAAGACGCGAAATGCTTAAATAGCTATACAACGTAGGTTATTAATTATGCGAAGGGTACTGATACTGGCTCACAAACAGAATAAACTGAAACGCACTTGGACAATTTGCTGACATACTTTTAAAATGATTGTACAAAAGTGTGTGAAGTTAATATTCTTCTTCGTCGTCAGGCGCAAGACCGTCTCCTTCCAGGTCTTCGGGTGGTGCAAATCCTTCCTAAATAATGAAAGGAACCAACGAGTGTAATATAGAATGAAATCCATTTTAATCGTAACTCTTTGAGTGCTAAAATTAGCATGATTCCCCAAATAAAAATACAGGTATGATGTTTATTACGCGATTTGTGTGTAAAAGTGTCGCACATTTTACATATCAATGAACATTCTTCTTAGTTAGCGCTCAAAGGGTTAAATATAATATTGGTATATACCTCTGTTGCATAAAGGACTTCTAAGATTTTCTGTACTATTGGTGGAGGGTCGCCATTATCGCAGTCTTGGCACATAACTTCAATATCACGTAACTTTCCAAAGTAAAAATCTCTTTCCTTCTCCAATCCCTCTAGTGATAGTTTTAATTCCATAACCTGCGATAAATTATTACACATCATATATAGATACCGAGTTATTATAATAAACAGTATTCTTGGTTTCTCTCATACCTGGGCAGTGAGTTCTTCAACTTTCCCAGAATCGCGGTTTCCAACTCCCCCTCCTGTTTTCGCTGGCGGACGATGGGCTGGTGCTTTGTTAACTAAATGTGAAAGTTTAATATATCATATTTTAAATCTTTCTTGTTTTAACTAAGATTATGTCTACAGATGCAGTACGAGATTTACCATATTTACATAGACAGTACTACTTACAAGAGGATTATGACTATTTAATAACAAATCTACTTTAAGGTAAAAAAAAAAAGAACTGTGCAAAAGTTTTTTAATAAGCAGTGCAAAATAAATAAAATTAAAGTACATATATAATTTATACAGTGAACTGTACAATAAGAAAAATTAAGGAGCATGCACTAAGGCAGTTATACCCAGCACTTGTAATTAACAAATAAATAAAACAAAATCTGCATAACATTTTATGAGTAATTAAATGAAGAATGGACACTCGAAATTATAACTTGTTTCAATTACGTATTTTTTTATTTTTTCTGTTATTTGAATAACCCCAACAAATACTTTGGATGGGTACTCTCCCTTAAACCTTTTGATAAGAAAACAGAAAGAAATAAAGGAAACGAGCATAAAAATATTGAAAAAAAAATAATTACTAAATTTGTTTATAGACTTGGCGTTAGCTGCAGGTACAGGAGGCGCAGATCCCTCACCTGAAGCGAAATTTTCTTTTTAAATTATTTGGACACACAAGCCTATTGTTTTTTTTCAGTTTATATACAGTTTAAATCAAGAAAATTCATATATACTAAAATAAATAAATATTTGACGATCGAGTAATTTTGTTTGTATTTGAACTGTTACTTTGAAATAAGCAAAACCAGACTATATTGATTCTAAATTAAAGGGGAGACAATGTTAATTTCATAATTCGTTATTCTTAAAAAACTTATTCTTATATCATTTTTCGCATTATTTTTAGCGGTGTAATTTCAAATTATATAAAAAAAGAAAAAAAAGTTGTAAAATAATGTACCAATACGAGCGGCTGGTTTAGACGGATTTACGTCACGTGGTGTGGTGCGTTTTGCATTAGTGCCATGCGGTGCATTATTTCCACCACTACCCATGGCCTCTCCTCCTCGCATAGCAAGTGCATCATATGGCTCCATTCTGGAGTAGTTTGCATCAAAGAATTTCTTGAACCACTGCAAAAACTCAAAGTTGTCTTGGAACCTGCCTTTCACCAGCCTATCAATTGGAACAATCTGCAAATGATTGCAAAAAGCATATGGAGCAAAATAACAAAATAACTGAAAAATTAACATAATAAGAATACAATTAAGATTGATTTAATAAAATCTGTTGACAATAAATATCAGTAACTTTTACCAGAAACCTTTGAAAATAAAATAAAATAATGAAACAAATAAGAAGAAAAGAAAATCACTTTAAGGATTTTTGTAATAGCTTCATTATATATATTTACTAAAAGAAAATGTATATTACTGAATTATGGGCATCTTGAATTTTAAATTTGGATATATTTATCTCATTATAATAAAATTGTATAATGTACATTATATTGTCAATTAATAAAATCTCTATCTCCTACTATATACAGTATGGAGATTAAAGAAAATCCAGTCTATTCTATTCCTCTGAGACAATCTGTTACCCCCTACTTGTATGTATTTATAGACTGTTAAAAATAAGTCATGATACCATTCTACCACTATAGTAAATAAGTGTCTTAGAAATGTTATTCATATGCTGATTAACATAAATAATGAACTGTTTATATTTCAACCATGTACAACATTTACTATTGCAAACTCAAACATAATGGGAAAATTAAAAGTTGATACCTACATACACATAAAATAGGTAAATGATACATAAAGAGACATTGTGCTGTAAACTAATTTCAATTTGTGTAACTGTACACTTATATGTGATTAAACTTGCAAAAGCAAATGGTGCTTTCTATTTTACTCTAGATATAGATACAGAATGCTTGATAAGTGCAATTATGTAGAATCACAATCAATTTTTACATTGCAAACAATAAAATATTTTTTATTGTATAGGTAGAAATATATGACATGCAAAAAGCAACATTATTAGTTTAACACCATATTGCTGTACCCTGCTGCTGACGAGGGACAATGTTACGCTGTTGCAAATACTTTTGCTGCATTTGTGTTGGCTTTGTTTGAGGTGGTAAAGGTACCAACTGAGGATTTGACAAATTATGGGTTCCATCAACACCAGAACCCAGTGGTACTAAACCACGAGCTTCATAAGCATCATATTCACGGCCATCATAATTTGCATCAAAGAACTTCTTGAACCATTGTAGAAATTCAAAATTATCTTGAAAGCGGCCTTTTACTAATTTGTCCACTGGTATTACCTGAACCATGTTCATAACAATAGGATTATGATTTTGTGCATACTGCACATTGTACAACACATGTTTCAATGAAGCAATATGATTCCATATATTGACATAGTATCTTGTTTTATTACTTTAGCTTACCTTGACACTAGTCTCTCATGTCATTAATACCTATTTTAAACTATTATATTTTATAACTGTTCTAATAAATCATATTCCATATATATAACACTTTTAATTTTAATAATATTGTCAAACACACATTTCCTGATTAAAATTGCCATACAAAATACTACATATTAAAATATCTCAACAATTAAGATTACAAGGAATCCTCAAAAATATTCATCTCTTATCTAGAATTCATTGATATAAAAGTTTGTGTCACTTACCTTATCTACATTCATCTTTTTGAAACCACCTTGCAGAATTTTAAAATTCTGTATGTATTCATGCTCAAGGTTAGTCTTGAACTTGACCCTCTTCAATGGTACACTTCCAGGGAAAAGCATATCCATGAACTGACAATAAACTGCTCCGGTACATAGTTCTTCAATTTTGGTGAATGATGATTGTAGACAGTCATTTACCCAAGCAAGCATATCATGTCGACTTAGGTTTTCGGTTGTCACATTTGTTGCATAAACATTAACAGCCATATTGATATCTTCTCCTTAATTAGTAGCTAAAATATAATGATTTACCAGTTAGAAAAAAAAAAATACTTGAGAATTGTACATTATCAACAAAATGATACAATGTAAGAGAGATACAATACATATAGAAATGATCAGAGTTCAAAAGTTGTGAAACATAGTGACTCGATGTAATAAAATTACAAATTAATCGCGTAGTGATTACTGATATTCCTTAAACGACTGATCTCGAAGCTGACTTAAAAGGAATAACATTCCATTCACTTTTTTGGCTTGAAACACTGACCGTCGACATATTCGGGGCTCTTTCTTCGACGTGTCATGATTTCAATGCATGCTTATTATGGCAAGACATAACATTAGCTGTAGATTCGATGCTTAAAATCGTGTATTAAAACTCATGAAACGTTTTTAATCTTTAAAATGTTCATACAATAACTTACCGAGTATCGTGGAAACACCGTAACACCAATCGGGAGTGGTTCCCGCACGCAGGTGACAAATGTGTACTAGATCGTTCAAATGCGCACACAACGGAAGCTTCTAACGGTTCCTTCGGCAACGATTGGACGATACACATGTACCACACTAGATTTCACCGAAAAATCGCACGATTTCCACCGAAATCCTTCTTTTGCGCTTTTTCTCTAGCGCATTTATTTTTACCGCGTATCCGTTCTAACTATTCCGTTGAATCGACCGCGTAGCAACAAAAATTTCACGCGTCTGTCATAAGAATTAACAAACGAACACAATCGCACTCTCTAGAGATTTCAGCCGCCGGTATACGGGTTCGTTGCTCTGAGATACGTTCAAAATCGAAGAATTCGCGATATCCGTTAACAGGGGAGATAAAGCGTTTAATCCTGACTCACAAGGTGTATACCATTTCATGAAGGCTACTTTGTATTCGCCAATCACAGCGATTGTCTTGGACAAAACCGTCAGACAAACAACTGTTACAAATATCACTATATTTCCAGTTATTCACTATTGGTATTCATGAAGTTCTTTCATTGGGAGATGGCTAGTGAAAATATGTGCTCTCACTCGGTTTCACTTCTCCTGTTATACACCACCATGCATTGTCGTCAGTGACTGCAACTAGTGACAAACGTCGACCACAAGCATATCGAGATAAAGTGAAATAGAATTATTCGAATGTTTAAACATAGACTTAAAATTCGTACGAAGTTTCTTCGGTATCTAATATGGCACATAGTCCAACCATCGAATCTTCAATCTTTCAATTTCCTAATAGTTGACACTTTAACTGGGAAGCTACGTCAATGCTGTAAAATCATCATTCTATTTCATTTTGTCTTGATATCCTCGTCGTCGTCCTTTGTCACTAGCTGTAGCTAATGGCGACATAGCAAAGGTAGAACGAAGTGGTTTAAATATGCAACACATTTAATAGGAAAATAAACGAACAGCCATTGCGCAAATGTACGGTCCTTTTCATTTTGGTGAAATAAATATTTTTAAATGTAGTACAATAAATAAAATAAAATTTAGCTCTTCCATTTAACTGATGGTAAGCGTAGCGCGCTTTCCGCGTAAAAATATTCTTCCGACTGTGGTTGTAATTTAGTTTTATATTCCATTAACGCAATACGATCTGCTTGTTGAACAAGTATCTAGAATAAAATGCAAAATATAATATATAAGTTCAAACTGTTTTGAAAAATTTGAACACATTCTCACTTACGTCGATCGCTATTCTAAAACAATGCATAGTTTTCGCTAATTCCAATCGTCTTTCTAAATTGTCAACGAATTTTAAATATTTTTCAAGTACCTCAAAGGGTGCATTATTTTTGTGCAATATTTTCAATACATCTTCTATGGGCAAATGAATTTGCAACTTTTTGCTCCCTAACCATCCCTAAAGATTATAAATTAATATAAATTATTTTTCTTACTGAACTTGAATGTAAAATGTGCTATACATTAGTCTTACCTTTGTTAGAAGTAGTCTATCAACATCATCCCATTCATTGGCTGAGGCTCTAACTTCTAATGCAACCTTTTGATATTGTCTAGGAGAAACATCATGTTGTTGAGACAAAATTATAGGAGACATTAAAGTTTTCTCTGGCAAATTCCAATGGACTTTACACACATGTCTTAGACAATCCAAAACAGACGAATTTAATTCAATGTCTTCATTTCCGTCTATTTTCTTTACTGCTATTTGCCACTCTAATAATATATTAATATATTTTTATTTGATATATCACAAAATTATACCTTTTTCAATTATTTTAAGACTTAGAATAAATAAATTACCAAGTAACTTGATATAGGATTGAACAAACAAAGTCTCTTTGCAATCAGCTAAAGCTAAGAATTGTGTTTTATAACTATTTTTGAGTTTGTTTAACAGCCTATCAGGATCTCGAGTATTCTTTATAATAATGTGTAAAGTTTTCATCTAGAACATGATAAAAGTATAGTTTTGATAAACAATTAGATGTTATATGCAAACTTACTGCAGCATCCATTGATTGTCCCAGCATTCTGTAAAAAGGATAAATTAATTACAACAAAAAAGAAATGAAGTGTACAGTAATATGTATGTTATAAGTGTATAGTAATACATACGTTAAAATATCAGTAATATCATTTAACTGTAACCTTATAGAAAGATATCTTATGTAAATATTCACAGCATCTGGTCTTTCTGCTAAAATTCTTTGGACTAAAGTTCTCTTAAGAGTTTTTGTAAGGAATAAGATAATCTGAAACATTCTTTTAGTACATACAAATATAATTTTAAAAATAAAATACAATGAAAATCATAATTATAAAAGAATTACTATTAAAATTGCATTTCCATCTCCACTCATTATTGCTGAGTCTAATAAGGCAGTTTTACTGGCAAGTGATTTATATTGGTCTAAAGAATAAGGTTGACCAAATAAGATTTTCCTGAGAGTTATGTCTGGTTGTGAGATACTCTTTTCAGAAGGGAGATTTTGCAACTTATCTGTTGCTAAAACTGTGAAATATAAAAAATTTATATACATAAATATGCTTTCATCAGTCTTGTCAATTAATAGTAATTACAAGAATTAAAGCTACTGCATTGGGTATCTTGATTTATGTATAACTTTACTGACATACTGCAAGAAAGCGTTTTTTCCGAGATAATAGATAACATAGGTTTAAGTGGCTGATAATCATTGGTGGTTTTTAAAGGGCCTTCTGATGTAGACGTATTTGAAATACCAGCCCACAACTTATCTGTATCAGTCTTTGATACTCCAAACAACTGATCCACCTGTATTAATATTATTAATACTTCGATATTTAAAAAAAGGGGGGGGGGAAACTAAATGAAAGGTGCAATTATTATTAAATTAATGCTAATTTCATTAACTTAACCTCATTGTTTTCGAAACAGAATGATCGTTTCTCGCTACTATACCAAAAATCTTCATCATCCTTAGCAGAAGTCATGTCTATAATGTTTTCTGAGTGATAAATATCTGTTAATTGCACGAGAACCTCAAGTATCAAGTGTTTGTTTTGATTGGTCTTTTTACGACGCACACATGCTTATCGACGAAAAAGTACTACGAGATATGAAATTCGCACATGCATTTATATAAAATAAAATATATAGTAGAGTTTATAATTAAACAAGTTTACATTTAAATAAAATAGATTACAGGTATAAACTTTTTATTTTAAATCATTGAAATACTACAACAGACGGTCTATAGTTATACCATAAAATTATCACATTCTATGTAATACCATAGTAAGGTATTTTAAAAATATATGTAAAATTTAACATAAATAGTGAAAATTCCGAACTTCTGGAGTATTGAAAAAATTCCTTAATATTGTTGTATTCCACAGAACTCCTTTGATAATTTTCGATTTAGTATATTTAACAATTACATGGTAGGAGAGCTAACAGGATTTAGGCGGGAGAACTAGATAGCGTCGTTCTAAAAGAAAGGTTGGATGACTTAAAACTAATAGTGAACTAATGATAATTTTTGTATACAACAATATTAATCACTTTAATATAAAAAATTATAAAAGTATTTCAAACATGGTACTATTAATTTTATCTTCACTTTGTCTATTATCTATTGACGACCATAGATCAGCCTAATTTTCAATTATTACAAACTTTATTTCAGCAGGAGTAAATATTAAGAACAACTGAAATTTTATGTTTTATTAAGGATAATTGTAAAAATGTTTAAATAATAATATATGTGGTGTTGTAAAATCGAAAAAAAATTTATTTCCGCTAAAAGCAAATCCACTGGGAACGGTAGTAGAGAAATCTTTGTTTCAGATGCAGCGTTCTTGGTGAAATGAGTTGATCCAAACAAGAAATAGAACACTCTGTTATATTGTAAAATAATTATAAAGTTTGTCATATATAAAAAATTATATCCGATAAAAACAACTCGTTGATAAAAAAGAATATAATAAATTCCTTGAGATTTTGGTTATCTCACGTGTAGAAAAAGTAGAATACAACTCATAGCTTCGACGTTGGAACGATAGTACATGTTCTGCCATCTAGCATGGAGGTATAATAACTTTCAACAATTTAGAATCATTTGTGCGCAGATTTTGTTCGTTATTTGATAATTATGAACAATTTTTAGTGTTCTTGAGTTAAAATAAAGGAGCTAAATAAGTTAAATTTAAGTCCTACTACTAATGACGCAGTAATACAATACCAGTTCCGGTCGATATAGTAGGATGTGATCTAATCGAAACGATAACGGGGCTCTAAAGCCCCCTAGATGCGTATAATAAAAAAATACGTTGATGAGTAATCTACTCTATATCTTGTCTGTGGCTAGATTTGAACTCATGTAAAATTGGTTGTATACAAACTAAACAATATAATCTTATAAGTGATCTTAATACCGGGAGGCTTAAGTTTTGCATTTGTGAATTATTAACAATACATTGTACTAGAGTCTGATGTATTCAGCGATTAAAAAGATTTTTAAATAAAAAGTATTATTAGGTTAATGTCAAGAATTTCCATGTTATTCTTTGTTATTTTGAATCTAATAATGTGTAAGGTTATGTGAACCCAAACAACTCCAATACACCACTTACGTTCGTATTCGTTTATTTGCATAAAGAATTGGTGATTTGACTTCAACATTCAGTAAGAAGGAATGGTTTCTACTCGAGGACCAAAATTCAAATTCTGTGATGGTGAAAAAGTTCTTTGTTATGAACCAGATCCTACAAAAGCAAAAGTATTATACGATTCAAAGGTACATTATAAGAAAACAAATCATTAAACAAAACTATTGTGCTTTATTATTAATTTATTTAAATTTTAGGTACTTGATGTTATTGTTAACAAAGATCAAAGAGGACGCAAAGCTGTTGAATATCTGATACACTTCCAGGTAATGATAAATGATTACAGAAATTTACTACAAAATATAATCTGTCTCCCATATTATGTATGTTATTATTATATTATATATTATTATATTTAATATATATATTATATATTAAAATATGTATTAAATAATAGGGATGGAACTCTTCATGGGATCGTTGTGTAACAGAAGAATATGTATTAAAAGACACAGAAGAAAATCGTCAACTTCAACGAGATTTGGCACAAAAAGCGCAATTACAGCTGTATGTATCTAATAAAAGTTCATTCCAGTTGTACAATTAAAAGGAATACAAATTTCGTTTAATGTAAATGAAATAATAATTAGGGGAGCTTATTTATATCGACGAGAGCGTAAAAAAAGAAGTCATAAGTTATCTGAACGTTTAAATGAAACTGAAAATCAGGAACCAAGGAGAAGAGCAAGAAGTGGTGGTAGTAGAGCAACATCCGCGACAACTGGATCGTCGGAAGATGGTAGTTCTGGACAACATGCTGATTATGACACTGAGGTATTATCACTCTTTTATTAACAATAATCATGTGTATAACATATACAAATGTATTATTTGACTAAAATATATATCCTTATTAACAAAGGAAGTTATTACTGAAGAGGATACTGAAAGTAGTTCAGATTATGTAGGTGAAACAAGCGATGATGAAGATAGTGGGGGTGGTAGTCAATCTGGTGCTAGTGTAAAACCAGGAATTGATCTTGATATTGGTACCACTCTGAGGAGGATTTTAGATCAAGATTATGATCTAATAACTAATAAAAATAAGGTATTCTTTTTGGTATTAAAAGCATGTAAAATAATAATTGAGAAAGTGTAATCTAAAATTTGAAAGTAACAAAGGGTAACATGGATTTTAGCTAGCTGTTCTTCCTGCACAACCTACTGTTGCAAATATTTTAGAATCGTGGGTACAACACTTTACGACAACGCAACTAACAAACATTCCAGAAAAACCCCAAAGGAATAAAGCAAATAATTCAATAGAAAAAACAATTAATGAAATAAACATATGCAGGGAAGTAGCTGATGGATTACGTATATATTTCGATTTTACATTACACGATCTCCTTTTGTATAGACAAGAGCAAGAGCAATATTGTAATTTAAAATCTTCTTTCTTGTACACTGAACATCCAACTCTTGTGAAAGAAGAACCAATTGAGTAAGTTTTAATATTTTAACATATTAAAAATTGAAACTTAAAACTGAATGTCTCACTTAAGTTTGTCATTTAAAATATTTCGACTAATTTGTAGAACTACAAAGTAGTTGACGTAAATGTAGTGCAATTAACGCATTTAATGTAATTTTAAGGAATTCAGAAGTATTAGTTAAAGAAGAATATGAAGATACCGAGTACGCCCATTTACCACCGTTCCAAGAACATGATCAAGAAGTAGACATGTCAAAAACAGTAGCAAACTCTAAACGAAGGCTAAGATCATGTAGAATGAGTTCTATCGATGAAAATAGACAACTGCGATCGTATGAAGAAATTAAACAAGATACTGGAAACCTATCGAGGTAAACCGAATTTTTAAGAAAACTGATGTGATTTTAGTATCGTTTGTGTAGATCGTGTAGAATTGATAATTTCTTTTTTTTTAGTATTGCAAGTACAAGTTCTCGTTGTTCTAGCCCACGCGGTGTAACGCTGCGAATACCGGTTGTTACATCCGTACAAGTCAACGCTCTACTTCAGCAATCAAACAAATGGAGATTAATGCCCGAATCCTCAAAACCTGAGGGTCCTCCAAATCCTTCTACTTATTACGGTGCCATTCACTTAACACGGCTATTCGGTATGTAAAAAGGAAATAGTTTTTTTGAATATTCATAAGTAAAAAATTATATAAAGTAATATAACTTTTTTAGTTAAATTGCCAGACTTGCTTCAATTAGCAGATATACCACATAAAAAGTTAAAAGTTCTTCTTAAATACTTGGACATGTTCCTCAGGTAATATTTTTTTAACACATACTCTAAATAATTCCCATTTTTAATAATTAATTAAATTATGTTCTTTATGTTTTAGTTATTTAGAAATGCATAGAGAATGGTTTGGAGAACAGTTTTATATGCAAGTGGAAAATCAATTAATTCCTCAAGCAAGTAATTCTTAACACAATAAAAAATAAGCCACGTTTTTTCTCCATATTCACCCACGGGTGTGATTGTGTATATGTTATGTGGATATTATGTGAGATGTACAGCAGGGATGTATGTTTGTGAATTCAGTATAAGTGATAAACTCTTTTATATTAATTACCAAATACTTTTCTATACATGCCTTCCATAAAAAAAAGACTTTACTTATTGATCGTTTATGTTAAAAATACAATTTGAGATTACATAGCTATTTTTATGAAGTAAAAGGCTGTGTAAATGAAATATCATAATAAAAGTGTAAATGAAATTTTGTTACTTAGAAAGATACAAATAGAAAAGCTATATATTATATTATAAAATATTGTAAAATATAAGTGTAATTTCATTTTTTTAAATAAAGCATTTTTAGTAAAAAACAAAAAAATCAATATACGATTCAACTCGTATTGATGACTATGTGTTATAACTCGTAAAAAATGTACTAACAACATTTACATGCAATGTAAATAAATTATAGTTTTCATACTTTTGCATATTGACTTTTAATTGCATGGAAATAGAGAAAGAATATTCTCTTTAACAAATACAATGAAAGTACTGTTTAAGTACAAACTATGCCAGATAATGATTGGTTATATTTATTACTTTTGTTATTTATACACCTTTAAAAATGCATACTTTTTATTACTATTTAACAGATATTATTACAAATTCATATATTCAAAATTCTTGAATCTAGATACATTTACTACGCTTACTGAAAAAATTACGCGTGTATATTACCATCTATTGCATTTCTATCTACGGAGAACAATTAAAAAAAAAACAGAGTATCTATTACCATTTCTATTGATATATCTGTTTATCTCTCGTCAAATTTAGAATATATTAGATATCGTCAAACGAATTAGCTTTATACATGGTTCTAATGCATTTTAATCGTGGCAGATTTAGGATATTACATTCTTTGTTAGACAGCGCTTGTATGCGAACGTTTCCGATCTCGGTTAAATTCGTACGTTCTCGGAAGTGCTTACATTAACAGCAGTTTTACTGATAGGTATCAGCTGTTCTAGTAAATAAAGAACGATCTTTCGATATGGACATCGTCGAAAGTGTCAAGGAAAATGAAGAAACCAACGAGGAAGATGCGCTTAAATTGAGCGATAGCAGCAACCGTTCGTCAGTGATGGACAAGGAAAATGAAAATTGGTATTACATGCCGGATTCTATTCTCTTAAATATTTTTCAATATTTAACACCAAGGGAGTTGACAATTGCTGGAGAAGTGTGCAGATCATGGCACAGAGTATCACATGACGAATTTCTTTGGAAAGATCTATTCTATCAGACATACAAAATAGATCCGGACATCGGCATTATGCCAGGTTAACTTTATTGTATATTTATAAATATTCAACATTGCAAAGAGTGCAACTTTTACATTGTTAAAAATACAAAAGAATTAAAACTTATAATATGTATAATTAGGTATTATTATTAATGTTAGAATTTGTTTACATTAATGTTAGAATATAATTTATTATACTTTATAGGGAAAACCTCTTGGTTAGGAGAATTTAAACGTTTAACATATCACACACCACTTTTAGAAACAGAAGTACTGAAAGATCATTCTCACCAAGTCTTACATGTTAGTTTTTCACACAATGGAAAAATGTTTGCTACTTGTTCAAAGGATGGATATATTTTTGTGAGTTACTCCTTTTATTAGACTCTTGTTTAATATTTGAAAATAAAAACTTATTTGCATAATTTATTATTATAGGTTTGGGAAAGTCGATATCCTGTTAGTATAAAGTATCTTCATGATATGAAAACATTTAGATGGAAATATACACAGTTCTCACAGTTTAATTCTTCTGATACCTTGCTACTTGTTTCTGGAGTACACTTTGGGACACCTCTTAGTACTTCAGGCGAAATAGCAGTATTTAGATTAGCACGTAAGATTATTAGTGAATTACTTAATATTTTATAGTTAATAGTAAAAGAATAATATATTAGATGTTGTTTAATTTTCTTTGTTACAGCTAGTTTTGATCTTCAGTGTAGAGTAATAAATAAACCCTATGACATATTTGGTACATGGTACAGTGAACATTACCTTTTAAGTGGAAACTTATGTTGGTTGGCACATTTAGTTAGTACTAGTCTCCTATGGCTTAATAAGGCAAATCAAGAGTCATCTAGTGAACATGTACCTATTATGACACAGCTGTTTAGGTATTGACACTGATGGTTGATCTTATATACTGGAGAAATAATTTTTCAACTATGGTATACAACAATTTTTTTTTTTATATTTTAGATTTTACAATGGTAATGCTTCATCAGTTCGAGCAATAATGGTGGCTAATTGTTTAACACCTGAACATAATGAATTTGAAGAGCAACAAAACCAACCTTCATCTTCTAATGTTAAAGAAGAAAGAGGAAATCCACCAAGTCATAAAGAGATTTCATCTACACCCTCTAATGATACTCTGCAGGAACAAGAAGAACCAGTTGTTCTTCGCCATGCATCATCTAGATTACAGTAAGTTAATTGAATATAGCATGTATCATATTCATATTATTACTTAAATCGAAGTTATGTATTAAATATAATTGATATATATTAACTGAAGTATATGCATGTAGATATAGTACATTGGAAGGTGGATTTATGAATTGGAAAAAACTTGGTGATGGTTTTGAGTATGCTAACCCTATACAATATAACCAAGAGTATAGACAAGTAGAAATGGAAAAAAAGGCACAAGAAACTGACAAGGATAGTGAAAATTCTCAGTGGGATGAAGAAAACGAATCTGGAGGTAAGAAAATGTATTGTAAATGAAGTTATTATGTAATATTCTTATTGCATGTATTTAGAAGTAAAGTTTTATTTATAGAATCATCAAACACAGAAGAAGGAGATACAGACGAATTATCAAATAATTGCGAGAAATATCTTATTTTCACAACAGGATCAAAAACTTATACACCACATCAAGTGGGTTTTAAAAGAATAAAAAATTTAAAATTTCCTACACGAGTAGATCCTGGACCCTCGTTGCGTGAAAGAATAGCACAAAGAGAACGAGAACGAGAAAGACAAAATTTTGATGCATTTTTCACTAACTGGTTAGATTATGAATCAGTAGCTGACCAATTTGATAAAGTAGATCATTTAATTGATTTGCATGGACATATTATAGGAATGGGACTTTCTCCAGATCATAGGTTGGTTATTTATACTGTAAATATAAAAGTTATATTTTTGTCCTTTTTATTGTAAAATATTATGTATGTTATTAGATATCTTTATGTAAATACAAGGCCCTGGCCACGGGGTTACGTTATTACAAATCCATTACAACCTCCGCCAATAGCTCAAGAAATTGATATACATGTGATAGATTTAGTAACACTAAAACAAGTTGGTACAATGCTAAGAGCTCATAAAGCATATACACCAAATAACGAATGCTTTTTTATTTTCCTTGATGTATGCAACGAATATGTAGCAAGGTAAATTTAATCAACATATTTTACTTCAATGCATATATTTCTTACATTTAATTTTATAATCTCAAAATTTTAGTGGTGCTGAAGACAAACATGGCTATCTATGGGACAGACATTATGGTGTATGTTTAGCCAAGTTTCCCCATTCTGATGTTGTTAACTCTGTTGCTTTTAATCCATGTGATCCTGAAATGTTAGTTACAACTAGCGACGATTATACTGTGAAAATTTGGCGTAGTCGGGCTATGGTACGTTCGCTAAAATTGAACGAAGATTCGTTTCGTAGAGGTATGGAAGTACGAAACAGACGAAAATTTAGAAAAAGCAGTTATAATGTTGATTGACTAAAAACTATTAAATTTCCGATTTAAATTTCTGTTGAAAGTTTTGAAAGATACATCAAGTTACTTTATCTGTATCTTGTATTTAAATTTGTAATATATCGATACTCCCTCTGACATCGTATGAAATTATAAATTCTATTTTCAATGCAGTTAGAATAAAAGAAAGTGTGATTGCATATTTACGAACTTCAATGTATAGATATTTACATATTAACTGTTTTAACAATTAGAATATATAATATTACACATCTTTTATTTATGGGATATAATGTTTAATCATTTTAAAAAATTGTTTTTTTTTGTATACCGACGTTTATTAGAATTGACAACAGATACAAAGCTGTTAAATATTTCAAAGCTGAATTGTTTGTATACTTAAAGATTATTAAATTTCAGAGTTAGTTTGTATATTTTTAAACATTTATAAAGCATAAAAGTAAGAACCTATTAAACACTTTCATGACATAATTTAATTGACAATATTTCTTGTTTGACTGATATATTTAAATTAGTTTAGAATAAGTTTTGATGGTACACAAGTGTTTAATATGTACGTTATAAAACTAAAAATTAAAATAAGTTTCCAATTTTAACAAAATAAAAATTTCACTTTTATAAAGAGAAAATAAAAAGTTTTTAATTCTTTTATATACATATATACATATAGTGTATCATCAGAACTGTACATACAGCTATTCTATTTATAATTAGATATATCCTGAGTGAGGAACTTTAAATTAGAATAAGATAACTTTGTAATAGCTACTATAATGTAACATAAAACTATTCAAAATGAAGGTACTTTATTCACAAGGAAATTCAAATACATATAGATAAATATTATAGCAAAAAGAATAACTAATAAAAAGTATAATTTCCTGTTACAAATATTTAACATATATATTTATTCAAGTACTAAATTAAAACGAGGAATATGTGTAATAAATATATCATATGTAATCAAAAACTACCGAAGAAATGAAATTTACATTAGAAATAATGAATATTTCCTTAAGAACTTTAAATCTATTAATAAACTTTTACAATACATATAGCAATATTTCTGCAATTTGTTTTTAAACTTTTCATCACTCTCAAAAACTTACACAATGGCATGCATGATCTATGTTATGTAATATAGGAACTATAATTAAGTTTAACCATGTTTAACAAAGAACTGTATATACTTTTTGTTTGAATTAGTTAATTACGACTAACTATTGTTAATAAATTCATCTTTAATCAATATACTATATAAATATTAAATTATGTAACAGGAATTAACCACGTAATTAATAAAATTCTATATTTTCTTTCTCTTTCCTTTCAATAATGACATGCCCTACCAATACCTTTTTTTTTATTAAGGATATAAATATTACAAGTCTAACTTGCAATATTTATTCAAAAATATCAATGTCAATAGTATAGATATTATTAATATAATTATATTTAAAACTGTAATACTTCTTTGATATTTCAAATTTCCTGCAATGTTAAATTTAGCTATGTATTACATTATATATGTTCAATACAATATCAATAAAATACAAATTAAGGCGGTATACCTAATTTCCACAACTTTCTTCTATACAACATTGATTTGCGAAATGTCTCTTAATTAAGAAAATTATTTATGTCATCGTCACATTTATGTGGATGCGTTTACTATTGATTCTGCAAAAAAAAAAAATATACAAGAATTGAAAACCAATGTAAAAACACCATTGTTCAATTTACATCCACACATTTTCTTTAAGTATATTTTCAAAATAAAAGTACCAGGAGTAGGAGATATTTCTTCTTTAGATGTTTCTGCTTTATGTGGTAAAATCTTTTTATGAGCATCTTTATGTCCATGACAATGTTCACATTCATCATCACTATCTTCAGAACTACTTTCACCGAAATTTCTTGGCTTTTCATAAATACAACAACCTACAAAATTATATAGGCTCTATATTTATGTATAAACATACTACTATGTTAGAAGTAAAATATGAAATATATTATCACATATTTATATGTTATACTATACATAATTATAGATAATTAAAACTTACATTTAGATTTCTTTTTATTCATATGTTCATTATCCACAGTGCCTTGAGTCCATTGAACTTTCTTATTTGATATTGGTTTTCTGAGACATAATCTAACAGTTGGTACATCCTGAAAACAGAAGTGCATAAAACAATTTCCTGCTTCTATAGTGGTAAAATGGCAGAGAATAATTTTTTTAATAAAATATACAAATATATTTCAAATATATTTATTTTTTATAAATTAAATACATATTATAATAAATAACAGGTAATAACAAATGTTAAAAATATCAATACAATTATTATATAAAATTATATTTCAAACTTGTACTTTAAGGATACATAATTTGTCTGGTTGTAAAAACTAAATGATAATGTTAAACATATTCCACATATCCCTACAACATTGTTCATTGCACAATCTTGTTTCTTTTTAATGACTGTATGCTATCTTCGGTATAATTTAAAATATTTTTTAATATTTCATCAGTATGCTGTCCCAATATGGGAGGAGCAAAACGAACATTATTTGTAGCATAACTATATGTCACAGGAGGACCAACAACTTTAACTGTTCTTCCTGTAGCATGCTCCATTTCTTGCACCATTTTTATGTGTTTTATATGAGGATCTTCAAAGACCTATAAAATTCTCTTGTATAAAGACTATTTTCAAGTTACTTATGCATAAACATTTTGAGCTTGTACCTGACTTATTGTATTTATTGGACCATATGGAAATGAAGCACCTTCAAAAACAACTGCCCACTCTTTATTAGTTTTTGTTTTGAATACCTTTCTAAGAATTGATAATAATTCATTTCTATTATCTACTCTAGTCTTATTATTTTTATATTTCTTATCCTCTGATAATTCTGTCAAGTTTATTCTCTCTAGAAAGTCCAAAAATTGTGCATCACTTCCTGTTCCAACAGTCATGTATCCATCTTTTGTAGGGAAAGCCTCATAAGGTACAATACTTTCATGTTCAGAACCCCAGCGTGTTGCTTCTTTATCAGCATTTAAATAATTTGATCCAATGTTTATTAAACTAGCAACTTGTGTTGCTAATAAATTACATTGAATCCATTGTCCTTTCTTAGTTGTTGTTCTTTGATACAGTGCTGCTAATATAGCACCATGAGCATATAAACCTGTTGTTAAATCAGTGACTGCTACTCCAACTTTACATGGTGGTCCATCTTTTTGGCCTGTTATATGTAATAAACCTCCTATAGAAGCAGCAATCACATCATATCCAGGTCTGTTTGCATAAGGTCCTTCATATCCATAACCAGTTAAAGAACAATATATAAGATGAGGTGCTACTTTAGAAATATCTTTATATCCTAAACCTAATTTTTTCAACTTTCCAGGGACATAATTTTCAACTAAAACATCAGACTTTTTTGCCAATTCGTATATTATCTCTTTACCTTCTTTCAAATTTATACATATGCTTTTCTTATTTCTATTTACACTAAGAAAATAAGCTGCTTCTTCTGTTCCTTTCAGGAATGGTGGACCCCACTTTCGTGCCTCATCTCCAACACCAGGTTTTTCCACTTTCAAGATTTCAGCACCAAGATCACCAAGAATCATTGTACAATAAGGACCGGCAATAATACGTGTTAAATCCAAAACACGAATTCCAGATAAAGGTGATCTATCATCTTGGGTATTTGTACAAATATACCTTAGATTTTTAATATTATGTTCACTTGATAAAAATCTTGTCTTTGTACACTTTGTCACGAAAGCAAACATTGTATATTATGTGTGCTTTTAGTAAACAATAGAAGTTACTTTTTCCAATTTCACTAAATTAATAATTCAAATCACCAAGGTAGTTGAACAATGTAATACTCAAAACTTAACACTTCTGCACTGATAACGCTCAAAACAAACACAATATGTTTGGTATGTCCAAAATATAAAAACTCCACTTTTCAATTAAAATGATTCTTATCATAACGGTAAATGACGTAGTCATAATAAAACTAAACATACCTGAGATCCAGAATCTGTGACATCTGTTTCTACAACAGTTTCCGTTTGCGTTTGAGTAACCGATTGCTCGGACATTATTGACCTCTCCATTTGGAATATATCTTCGATAAAATTGCACGGTAAAAATACGTATAATTAAATCTGATTTAGTACTGCGTTACTTCGTACTATCATCACTCGTAATCTAATAAAAACGACGCCATTTTTAAAACTAGTGTAGAACTGTTTACTATTTGTATTACACTTCAGAGTGAAAAAAAAAACTTCATTCAATTATAAAAATAATATTATCATTTATATGTGTGTATATATATACATATATTTCTGCACTATATTTTAATTATACTTATTAATTCATGATTGTAATTAAAAATGTTGAAAATACTTTCAATAATTTAAACTAAACTGACAAATAATATGACAGCTTACCACGACAAAATACAGTTAAATTCAGTTTAAATTTATAACGTGTATTGTAAATATTAATATAAACTCATTGGATACATTTAAATTATATTTAAGGTAGATATTGTTATTTGCAACTACCATCCGTAAAAACGAATAATTTGCTAAACTGCCGTGAAGTGAGTGTATTAGAGATCTGCTGCATTTGTATGATTTCGTATAAATATTTGGAGCTAATGCCCAATTTTACACAGAGATACATTTTAAAATCGGCACTGGCGGTTAGGGTTTCTTCTATTAATTTAATACCTTTTTGAGCCCTATTAATATGGAGGTAAGATTTGATTTCAATTGTAAAAAGGTTATACAATCATATTTCCATCTCGTTGAACAGTATATTTATAGTATAAATTAATAATAATAATTTTTCTAATGTATTTTTAGCCAATTACTAAAGTTCCTTTGCCATTAGAACCCATAAAATCAAATCAGGTGGAGGACAGAAGATTGTGGGTGGGCAATTTAGATCTAAGAATTAATGAGTAAGTATTTACTTAAATTATTTATTAGATTCTCTAAACGTAACGCTTTAATATTTGAAAATGAAAATTTCTCTATGCAATGAAAAAATCTGAAAAAACTAACTCTTTGTCTGTTAACTGGTACCAACTCCTAAAACTTGTCCAAAAACATGGAACAATCGAAAAGTTCGACCTCCTGTTTCACCGATCAGGCCCACAAGCTGGTCTACCAAGAGGATATGCATTTGTTACATACAAAACTATTCAAGATGCTAAAGCAGCCAAAGATGCTTTACATAACTTAAAAGTGGGAGCAAAAAACATTGTTGTCAGATGGGCTCATAGTGTAACAGAGGTAATTATTAATATAATAATTCAGTTGACCATTAATCTTTTATGTATAATTGCTTTTTGATATAACAATTTCATTGTTCTCTTGTATATAAACAATTGGTATTCATCATATTTAATATTTAGTACAAAAGATTAATGAAGTGATATAGAAAAATGGATAATTGAATGTTAACAGTATTTATTTTTTTCAAGTGTGACATGGATAAACAAAAACCAAAAATAGATATACCTGCTTTAGCTGGAGCTAAAAAGGAAGATAAAAGAATCAGGTAAATTTTGATTTATAAGTATATGATATGAATGGTAGTTTTTAATACACATTATTAGATGTTGTTATAATCTGTTTAACAGTCGTGAAACAGCAATCCAAGCTATAGAAGCAAAGTTGAAGTTAATGAAAGAATCGGAAGAAGAGTTTGAACTAAATAAACCCTTAAACGGATCGCCTGTAATACATTTGTATCAAAAGCCAGAAAATCCAAAACCGTCCACGTCAACCCGTTATCATAATCGAAGCAATCATTATCACAACAACAAGCCATACAACCGTCATAAACCAAGAAGATAATTTAAATTGTTTTTCTTTTTTTTTTTTAATTTTAGTGTTACGATTAAAAATAATCAATTTATTTTTATTAATCAACATTTCTTCCATGACCATAGCTGATATTTATATTATTTATATTTTCTATTTAAATAATTTCACTGTATTAATTACATTTTTTATCATAAAGCCTTATACTTTTTAGTTGGTTTTTTATAATCTCTTTTTCTACTATCAACATGATTCCTACAGTGGTGCAATTGCACATTTAGATACACAGGTATCTTAATTCACTAATAATGTAATGCTTGATATGTACATTCGCGTACATGTATTTTCATAATCTATGATATCTTTTTATAATAAACAAATGTATACTTTAAATACATATTTTATTGTAATGCAGAATATGAACATTTTTTCATTTAAATATAATAGTATAGGTACGAACGATAAAATTTAAATAAAACAAATATTCAATATTTGCTACAATAAATTTTATTTGTGACAAAACTTGAACAACAAAATTATGGTTCTTTTAAAGATTTTTTATATTTTCCGCGCATGTGAAATGGTAAAGGTACTATAGCAGGACATGGTATTTGACCAGAAATTACACACATACAACTTCTAGGACAACCAACACCAAAATTAGCAGGATTAGCTTGCTTTCCTATTGTTTCAGCTTCTTGCTGTAATTGTTCCTTTGTTTTACCAATTACTTTTACCAGATGAAATAATATATCCTCTTTTTCCCTATTATCTATATCAATTAACATGGAGTTTCCATTTTCTGTGTCAAATAAAAAACAAGATTTGACATTTTACGATCGAAAATTAACGAAAATTAATATCGATGCAAACTTGCATTTTTAAATTACTTTTAATTAAAATGGGCAATTGTTGAAATTTCAGCAAATTTTCTATACATACCATAATAACATTTGATGAAAGGTGTTGGTGTCATATTTTTGAAAGTGACAACTTGTACATTTGGATTTTTATATTGAATTTGTGGTAAATGCCAGAGTACGAAATCTCTGTAAAACAAATTTATCATAAATGTTTAACATTATTCGTTAATTATATGTAACGAAGTGGATAAATTCGAAATATATGTGAAATTTAATTTTACGGAAGTAAATTGAAATTTACCTGGTACCCTTATGATGGTTCCCATGTGTATTGTAATTAACAGAAAATATTTGTATTCCATCTTTAAGAACTAATTTACCGGCGTTTAAATACTTTAACGACCTTCGCAAAGGCTCTCTACCAATTTTAAACGGCATTTTGTTTGTTCTTTAATATGAAAAACTATACAAACAATAGCTTATTTTTGTACTGAATTTCTTATATACATATATATATATATATATATATATGTATTAATCAATCTAAAAAAAGTAGTTTCTAAGTATGACAATTTGATTACCGTAAGATTTTTGTGTATTTTATATTTGTATATTCTTTCAAATAGCAGACTTTTAATTCATATATATTAATTTCAGTTTAGGTAATAATTCTTACCAATCTACAATAATATTTGATAACCTCACATTTGTATCAAGTGTATGAGAATCACATTTAATAAAATCTCTTGAAAATATTTTTGGTTATGTTGATCTTAACTTGTGATTATTTTATATACCATCCACTATAGTTTTTTCACCAGCAGATATCTAGTCAGAATCGTCGTCGACTTTTGTCGCTGGCTGTAGCCAATAGCAGCAACGCATTTGGTAACAGGAGAGGTGGAATAAAGTGAGAGCACATCATCCCATTCGCCAATTCGTTGTGGACAAATAGTAGATTTTCACTAGCCATGCGAATTTTCACTAGCGAAAGAACGTTATGTGGAATACCTGTACCGTTACTGCAAGCAAAGTGCTATACCGACGGTGTATCTGCCACCGGTACGATTCGTATGCATATCAATGCACATGCTCTGAATATTTTTTTCCTTTCTCTTTTAGAATACTTCATCACTGCTGTTATAAACCTCAGCTGTTTTAATATTAATTTACGTATTTAACTCGAAGTAAATTTCTACAAGGTACTTTGAAATTATATTTTATACTATTACGAACAATAATTTCAAAAATAAAATATACAATTTTTCCATTAACATTAGTTATTTGAATATTGTTTTTTACTTATTTAACTATTGAGTATTAGTTTGCTTCCATATGTTCATATTACTATGGAAATAGCTTATTATGTGTTATTTTATTTTAGAAGTAAAATAAAAAACGGTCAGAAAAAAGCAACAAACCAATACAACTATAATGATGAATGCCAAGCAAATTCGACAAGCTTACATTGACTTTTTTAAAAGTAAAGACCATGAATATGTGCATTCCAGTTCTACAATACCGCATGATGATCCAACTTTATTATTTACAAATGCTGGAATGAATCAGGTATGATTTATCAATGAAACTATCTTCATTTTTATTTATTAAAAAATATCATTTATTTGTTTCAGTTTAAACCGATATTCTTAGGTACAGTTGATCCTAATAGTGATATGGCAAAATTAGTAAGAGTTGTCAACAGTCAAAAATGTATTAGAGCTGGAGGGAAGCATAATGATTTAGATGATGTTGGAAAAGATGTTTATCATCATACATTTTTTGAGATGATGGGCAATTGGTCTTTTGGGGATTATTTTAAGGTAATTTGCTAAATAAATTATTATTTCTAGGTTATAACGAATTATTTATAGAAGTTTTCTAATGAATTTTTTAGAATGAGATTTGTTCTTGGGCCTGGGAATTTTTAACTATTAAACTAAAGTTACCAAAAGATCAATTGTATGTAACTTACTTTGGGGGAGATGAAAAGAATAATTTAAAACCTGATGAGGAATGCAAACAAATTTGGCTTGATCTAGGGTGATTAGAATAGATTTATATTATATTATATTTCTATATTTATTAATAATATTAATAGGTTATAGTTCATTTTTTTATAAAACAATGTAATAAATAACTTTGTTTACTTTAATTAGACTTCCTGTCAGTCATGTATTACCAGGAAACATGAAGGATAATTTTTGGGAAATGGGAGAAACAGGTCCTTGTGGACCATGTAGTGAGATACATTATGATCGTATTGGTAATAGAAATGCAGCTCATTTAGTAAATCAAGATGACCCAGATGTTTTAGAAATTTGGAACCTTGTATTTATACAATTTAATAGGCAAGTAATTCATACTAAATAAAATAAATTAAGTATTATTCATATAATATTATATATTATTTTAGGGAGTCTGATGGAAGTTTAAAATCATTGCCAAAAAAACATATTGATTGTGGTTTGGGTTTAGAGAGATTAGTGTCTATTATACAAAATAAACATGCAAACTATGATACAGATTTATTTGTACCACTTTTTGATGCAATACAAAAAAGCACAGGAGCACCTCCTTATCAAGGGAAGATAGGTACAGATGATAAAGATGGAATAGATATGGCATATAGGGTTTTAGCAGATCATGCAAGAACTATTACAATTGCTCTTGCAGATGGAGGTGTACCAGATAACACTGGCAGAGGGTAAGTTCTATATCTTTATTTATCTATTCTTTCTTAATTTATATACATCATTCATATTTTATCGTGTTAATTTTAACATTAATGGATATTAAGCTATGTACTGAGAAGAATTTTGAGACGTGCTGTACGTTATTCAACGGAAAAACTGAATGCTAAACCCGGATTTTTTGGATCGTTGGTCAATGTAGTTGTAGACCTACTCGGTAAATATTTTTCATTTAATTTTTACATTTTTTTTTATATTATGCGCGTAATATTTTGTATTAAAGGATTATCTTTATTTTATTAAATTTATAGGTGATATTTTTCCTGAAGTAACAAAAGATCCACAGAATATAATTGATATTGTTAATGAAGAAGAAATTCAATTTCTTAAGACTTTATCACGTGGTCGTAATTTGTTTAATCGTACTATAGTAAAGTTAGAGTCGTCAAATATTCTCCCAGGTGATGTTGCATGGCGTTTATATGATACATATGGTTTCCCAGTTGATTTAACACAACTTATGGCTGAAGAAAAGGGATTAAAAGTAGATATGATTGGTTATGAAACAGCAAAAAAGCAAGCTCAGGTACTATATAAAATACTTTGTAACAATAGTTTAAGAATGTATTATTCATAAAATGAAATTAACCTATTTATTTTAGATTATTTCTCAAAATAAAACTGGTGGAGTAGATGATCAAATAAATTTGGATGTTCATGCAATTACTGAATTAAAAGATAAAGGTATTAAGCCTACAAACGATTCGCCTAAATACAATTACACAGTTACAAATAACAAAATATACGAAGAGTATGAATTTGCTCCATGCACTGGTACTGTAATTGCTCTTAGACGCGCAAGGACTTTTGTGAATGAAGTATCGTCCGGTGAAGAAGTTGGAATCTTATTAGATCAAACAAACTTTTATGCAGAACAAGGTGGACAAATATATGATGAAGGATTCTTAGTGAAAATTGATGATGAAGTAAATAAATGTCATTATCTAAATTAGTATACTGTTTACATACTATTAATATTCTTTAACTTTTAAGGATACCGAAGTCCGAATAAAGAATGTTCAAGTCAAAGGTGGTTATATATTGCACATTGGAACTGTAGGTCAAGGAATATTAAAAAAAGGCGATAAAGTATCATTAAACATAGATACTACACGAAGGAGACTTTTAATGAGCTATCACACTGCAACTCACGCTCTTAATTATGCTCTTCGTAAAATATTGGGTGCAGAAATCGATCAGAAAGGCTCTTTAGTTGCACCTGATCGTCTTCGTTTTGATTTTACAAATAAAGGTTCGTCCGAAAAGTAATCATAAGAAACAGAAATAAAACACTATATGCTCCAAAATATTTGTACATTTTAAATGTTCGTTCGTAGGACCTATGACCGCAGAACAAATACAAAAGACGGAAGAAATTACGAATAATATAATAAAAGAGAATAAAAAAGTTTATACTAAAGAAAGTAATTTAGCAGTAGCAAAAACTATTCAAGGATTACGCGCTATGTTTGAAGAAACATATCCGGATCCTGTAAGAATCGTTAGCATAGGCATACCAGTCGAAGATTTGGAAAAGAATCCTTTAGGTCCTGATGCATTACAAACTAGCGTAGAATTTTGTGGTGGAACGTAAATATCTTCTGTTTGTTCAGTAACAATCAAGTAAAACGATAGTTATGTTTGAATATTAATTTTTCAGGCATTTGCACTACACAGGACATATTGGAGATTTTGTTATAGTTAGCGAGGAAGCTATTGCTAAAGGAATCAGACGTATAGTAGCTCTTACTGGACCTGAAGCAACGAAAGCTCAAAAGAAAGCAACTATGTTACAAAATTATTTAGACCAATTACAAACAACTATAGCAACTGATAAGGGTGCAAATACGAAAGAATATGTAAAAAAAATAGTCGATATAACGGATGATATCTCGCGCACTACTATTTCATGTTGGAAGAAGGTATATTTCATACGTATATATGTACATATTTCTGTACATAATAGTTTGAAATGATAATAAAGTTTTTGTTAAAATGTTTTTGTTCGTGTATAGGATAAAATGCGTAAAATGTTAAAAGATTTAAAGAAGACACTTGACGATAAAGAACGTGCAGCCAAAACAGCGATAGCCAGTGCAGTAGTCGACACTATTCAACAAATAATTCAACAAAATATTGGATGTCCAGTAATGGTTCAGGTTTTAGAAGCATATAGTAATACAAAAGCTTTAGACTCTGCTCTTAAGAAAATAAAAGCTGTATCCCCAGATACAAGTGCGTTACTCATAAGCGTCGACCCTGATGCGAAAAAAATTTTTGCACTTAGCACAGTATCTAAGGTAAGAGACATATGTGTAATTAAGTAAATTACTTAAAACAAAAATTATACTAATACCTTTACTATTATGTTTTATAAAATATAGTCTGCTATAAATAAGGGGTTAAAAGCAAATGAATGGATTCAAACAATTGCTCCGCTTATGGGAGGCAAAGGAGGTGGGAAACCCGAGTCAGCTCAAGCTTCGGGTACCAATATATCATGCGTATCTAAATTGGTACATAGTGCTAAAGATTTTGCTAATTCCAAGCTTGGAGTAGTAGGTAAACAATAATTTACGATATATATATAAAAAAATTTTTCCGAATTAAACGAAATTTACTGTATATTTTCAGAAAATATAATTGAAAATCACAACCAATTCAAAGATAAAGAATCTGTAAACTTTAAAAATTTGAAAAACGAATTAGTACTTTCTGGTAATGCTGGAAGTATTAAATTCTATCGGGCCCAAATAATAGCGAAATATAGTGGCAAAGATATAATTATTTCACAGCATAAAAATAGTGATATAATGTCCAATAGTATAAAATTAGAAGGAGATGATTTTGAATTATCCGATAGTAATGCAATTATGTTGTATTTGTCAAACGACCAATTAAAATGTTCAAATGATCCTTTCACATTCAGTGAAATTTTACAATGGTTAAGTTACGCGGATAACCACATTTTACCAGCCGTATTTGGATGGGTTGTGCCATATCTTTCAAAAAATATACCAAATAATATGAAGACGAATATTAAAACATCTAAGGAGGATGTTCTCTCTTCTTTAAAGAAACTAAACAATATACTGCTGACAAAAACTTATTTAGTAAGAGAAAGAATTAGTCTTGCAGATATTGCTGTTTTCACTGCCTTGTTGCCACTGTATGAACATGTACTGGATCCAGTGTGTAGAAAGCAATACACAAATTTAAACAGATGGTTTTTTACTGTGTTAAATCAGCCACAAGTAGCTAGTGTAATAAAAAGGTTTGAGGTATGTGAAAAGGCTGTTAAACAATAAATGTTAAATATACTCTCAAATGAGATTTTTATAAATATTTTTTATTAACAAACTATTGTTATAAATATGTGACATAATTAATTAGAATTTTCTTCCTTTTGTAATAAATTTTCTTTTTGAATCTCGTCTCTTTGCTTATCATATAATACTCTGATTTCCTTCAACAAAACGGATAAATTCTTACCCATTTTAGCAGAAATTGGAATAATTGGTGTATTAACTTTTTGTTTAAATATTTCTAAATTTTCCTACAATAATATAATTAATTATGTTATAAATACATTATAATCTCTTGCAATATTACTTAGAAAAAATAACTTCTTACCTTTGCTTCTGGTAAATCCATTTTATTTGCTGCAATAAGATGTAATCTTTCACTTAATCGCACATTAAATTGTGTAATTTCGTGCTTTAAAATTTCAAAATCAGTCCATGGTTCTTTAGAAGCAATATCAAGAATAAATAATAAAATCTTGCAACGTTCTACGTGTTTAAGAAATTGTATACCAAGACCTTTATTCTTATGAGAGTCAGATATCAGCCCTGGCAAGTCAGCAACTACAATATTAGACAATTTTTAGTTGAATAAGTGTCTCAAATAAAATAATGAATTGATCATATTATATCACCAACCTGCTACTTGTTCATAATCGTTATATAAAACCATTCCTAAATGTGGTTTCAACGTTGTAAATGGATATGCAGCTACCTTTGGTCTGGCTCTAGATATTGCTCTCAATAATGTACTTTTACCTGCATTTGGAAGTCCAATCTAAAATATAAATTTTAAGTATTGTTATATTTTAATTAGACTTCACAAAATGAAAGAACCTAATATATTGTCCACATACTAATCCTACATGTGCCATAGTACGAATTTCCAACATATATTTGAAATCTTCTCCTTCTGCACCATATTCACATATACGTGGTGACTGTTGTACATCTGACTTAAAATATGCATTTCCATGACCACCTGCACCTCCTCGTGCAGCAATAAACATCATTCCTTCTTGATCTAAATCAGCTACTATTTTTCCTTCTGCATTTCGTATTATAGTACCTAAAGGTACATGTATTATTGTATGTTTAGCATTTTTTCCAAAACTATCTTTATTGTATCCGTTTTCACCATTCTCAGCCTTAAGAATACTATTTATTTTCGAAAAATCATTAACATTTAATGATGTCTGTAACATTTAAAACGTATATATATTTTAAATATAAATTTTTATGAAACTTAATTGTGATTTGTTTTAATGAATTATTCATTTGTTACTTGAAAAATCACATGACCACCATGTCCACCATCTCCACCATCTGGCCCAGCACATTCATTTGACCACAACTGCAAAAATGATATATTTCCATCTCCACCTTTTCCTCCAACTGTCCTTATCTACATATTTATATAAATTAACATGTTATTATAATATTATAATTAAAAAATATTTGTAAATGTGACAAAAATTGAAAAAGCATTCTTTAATTTCATACTTGCTTCAAATCGATAATACTTCTCTCTGAATCATTTTGTGACTTGGGTTTTAGACTACGTAAAGGTCTGGGAGTATTGTCTTGCTCTCTAAACCATTTAGAAGTACAAAATGATTTCAGTGTATTTCTGTTTATACTTTTACATTTTTGTATATTTACTGTGACAGTATATACAACACTTTGTCTCCAAGAGAAATTATACACAATTATATTTCTTATATGATGAACACAATGCATCTAAAAATAAAGTTATAATATAATGTATTTTAAAGAACAATGAATAAGGTATTCTTAACACTAGGTTTACGCGACACGTTAATTTTACGCATTTGAGATTTCACGAACTAAATTAAAGAAACAATTACTATTATTTTCCAGCAACTTTTCCTGGTTTTTATTAATGGAATGATACGAAAGTATATTCGAATTTGTAAGTAAGTTAACAATATACAATTAAGTTGTCTCTAATAAATTGATTTCTTGAAGGAAAATTCGGTTTCTCGTTCACTCAAGAAAAGCCCGTAAACCTAGTGTTAAATTATGAATTATATTATTACATTATACTTTTTCATATATATACACACACATTATGTGTAAAAAAATATATATATTTCTTTTTAATGGTGCTATCTTGAGACAGTAACATTTAAATTGTTCTCTAAAATATTTGCAATTAAATTTTGGTGTATATCAATAACTCTTTTTCTATATAAAGGTAAACAATCAGATTTATAGCTTATTCTGTAAGTTCTTTTCTCCACTTTTTCTGAAGATTCATACAATCCTATGAATTTAACATTACTTATAATATGTCCTGCATGATTGTATAACAATATATAAAATTTAATAGGATGAAATTTTCCATTAACACTAAAAGTTATGTCAAATGTGTGTGTATGAGTACATATATTAATTGCATTTCTATATGACATTTTTGCAATTTGATTTATATCTTCCCACAAAAAATTATCACTGTCAAATTGAGAAATATTTATTTTCTTTTTAGGAGCAATGTTGTGTGCATTTGGAGATTCAGTTTTTATAAATATATGAGTTAAAGCTCCACCAGAATGAAATTGTTTATCCAAACTACGATATCCAGTTACTATATAATTTTGAAAATATGACCATGCAAATGGTTCAATTGTTGTTAATACAAAATTTCCATGTGCTGCCATTTCTGTGATTTTCCATGAATCATCCCAACGTCTCTGTGGGTTATCAATACATGTACCACCTTGACCATTGCACAAAGTAACTAATACTTGACCATTATTTGTTAATAATTTTGATGCACTTATAAAAAACAGTCTTAATAATTCTCTATTTTTTTCTATTCGCATTTTTCCACCAACATGGGGAAAATTAAAAACAATTTTGTTAAACAACTGTGTTCTTAATATTGAGTGTTTTTTCAAATTTGTTGCATCAATGTCTAATAGTACACGAACTCCTGAAAAGAAAAACACAGAATTGTTTATACACTTAATAATATTAAAATTTAATATAAAAACGTGATCTTAATCTGTTAAAAAGTACTAACCATTATTTTTTAGGTATTCTATGTTTTTCTTTCCGAGATCTTGAGTAATACTGGTTTCGTAACACGTTGCAGTAATGTTAATGTTTAAATTAAGTTGAAATAATGCAACAGAAAATGAAAAATTGCCTTCTCCCACTAGGAGTACACGATCATTTTCATTAAATACAGTAAGTCTCATAATTTTATTAAATTAAATGATTACAAATGAAATACTGTATTATCACTACTAAAATAATGAATGATCGTTAACTTATACAATTTAACCTTTAAAAGTGAAATCAAGCGACTAACCTTAATGTAAATGATGCAACACTGGTAGATAGAAAAATTATAATTCAACTCATGTTGCAAATTCGAAATGTTTGTCTATTTTATTGTTCGTAATAATATAATTAAACAACAAGAAAATGTTAATAAGTATGATAAGCTTCCAAATAAAATTACATGTAACGTATAATAATAATTAGATATTTACTTTAAAAAGTTTTTGTAGAACTGGATACTGTCACATTGAAACGTACATTTAGAAAAATATATTCTGTGAAATCTAATATTCACATCAGGCTAATGATCTTATGTTTTTTATAAATATGGAAAATAATAATATACGTACAATATCTCCTTTTTTATGAAGTTTAACGAACACGGTAATACGCCATGTCAATATTTGTAACGAAAAATAATAAACAAAATATAAATAAGAATCAATAATTCGTAATGTGTAATTTGATTATGTTAAAAATTCATATACGTATGGCATAGAAAATTAACGTAGCCTAGCAGCCTTTGTACACCATTGTACTCAACACGTCTTATATATGTATATATACATAAGTAATTCGAAATAAAAAGTATTTTTATATCATTCTAATTTGAATATTTTTATTTACAAAAAGATTGTAAGTGAAATTTTGTATTTATCACTTATTTTATATATTAACATATCATGAAATTTAAGAATATCGTATTGTTAGCAGTACTAAATGCTTCATTTAGTGCTAATTATATCTCAATATTTATGACTTTTATCGTATTATCATTGTTTACATTAATTAACGTCACTTATGCATGAATACAATTTCTTACCCTTATTCAAGTACATTTGAGAAATATACATGAGATCATTAATACTTAATGCATAATATATATTTATATCAAATATTATAAATATTCGTAGCGGAAGCAATTTAAAATAAACCTTATGTTTTGCTAATATCTTTTTTGGCTTACAAACGAAAGTTTGTGATATAATAGAACGAATGAATGAAACTATTTTTATACGATAGTTCGATGAGTCTGTTACAAATTTAGCATCATGAATTCACCGTATGATTCCATTTTTACGTACACTGAATATTCGCGAAGAAACTGAATTTCGTAAAGAGGTTTAATCGAACGAAATCAAAATAAATACAATTACTTATAATTACTTGATTAACTATTGTTTATTAATATGTAATTTCCTAAATAAACTTGTTAACAAATGGTTGTCTCAAGCGTTCACATACAAATTTTATAACATTCCATATGCAAATAAATAAATAAATTGAATGTTTTTCATATGAATGTTTGACATAATTTAAATCAAATTAGGTGTACACTTATGTACTCTCCCACGCTTTGTACTACCGTCTTCTTTATACCTTGAATATATCGCAACACGCAAGTCCGCGAATAACCGATATGTACTCAATCCACAGTGAAAAATTTCAACCTGTGGTTTGTCATTGTGGTACACGTTGTACGCTGTGCAATTGTATCTTGAGTGTCTGTGCATCATGTCACGGTTTCGCCGTCAACATGCATAGTCGATTCAGTGTCTTTCGAAGCTAAGGAAAATCTAGACCGATCACGCGCTGTATTACAATACTAAATTTTAATAGTAAGTCATCAAACATACTATCTCAATTATTCTTCGTAAGGTCGTGAGAATAATTTATTATTCTTACCGTTTATTGAAAAACCGTTACTGTTTTATCACATTATAACTATGTACGGAATTTTGTGATCGTTGCATGTTTTCCTATTTTATGAATAGAACATTTCAAATGTAATACTCGATTAACAGTTTTTATAACCATTAAGATTTTATTGTAATAGAGAATTAAACGTTAGATTAAAATGAGAAAGTAGCACACATAATTCTAACACCATCACAAAAAAAATTTCACAGAACAGTGTATATTTTTCGTAAACAATACACAAATAGTCGAAGTAATAAAAATTATAGAAACAAATAAATAAACGATGGATAGTTTTTATAGACGTCTGAATGTTCAGAAATGTTGGAGACGAAATTTACGAAAGAGAGAAAGGAATAAATCTAAAAGTAATCGTTCAACACAATTATAAAGAGTTAATGAAGGTTAGAGGATTAAATTAGATTATCTTATGTAAGAATACCCTACCGTGTGATGTTAATTATACTTGTATATAAAATTAATTTTATAAAAATAATTTATGCTACTTCCGTTTACTTAACACTTTGGATCGACATAATTATTATATATAAATTATATAATATGAAAAATATAAAATAACAATTGTCGTTCTCATGGCAATGTCTGTTACGATAGTTGACGAAAATAAAAGTGGTCTAGCTTTTATGCAAGCAGTTGAACAATGCCACCTTTTTCTTGTTTTCCGCGTTAGCTTGTAGGTACCGATAGCTCTTGGATAACAATTCACTTCTTCGTGTACACACGCATATAATTTATGAAACCGTATTGTTATCTTCTGTCCGTATTATGAACGCTCGATGATTCAACAATATTGTCAAATCACACAATACAGATTCCGAATAAATACAATTGAAATTCCTTCGCTATTGACTTTTGCCGCCTTGAAGCAAACCATATTTGTTGCTTGTTTTAAGAGAGCAATGAAATTTATACGGGAAGAAAAAAAAAAGAAACGTTTCATTTCTCTTTGACTAACAACCGCCCTTTGTACATAACACGTTTACCAGAGTTAAGAATTTATGTCAACTGAAGTTTCGCACTTCTAAGTTTATTTTGGCATTATTGTAACTTGGCAACTAGACTGGCCATACAAGACTAAAAGAAGAATACAACCTCAAACAGATAAATTACAAAGATTTTATTAGATATCGTAGAATATTGGTGGATCTACAAAAATTAATGAAAACGTTAAATTGCTCATTTGCAACGTTGCTTTTTCGCAACCATCGAGTAACTATTTATATTTAAATTCACGCGGTAAGTATACGACACAATGTATGTATGTAATTACAGATAGATCGATATTAGAATTCGATACTTGGTATTAAGAAATAGATTCAATAACGAAAGATAATCAATTACTTTCGATAAGGAATCGATAATTTCTTACTAGGTTAATTTAGAATCTATTAACGAATTCAACATTAAGAAATTCCATTATGATTGCCATTATACGTAATAGTATACGACACAATGTATGTATGTAATTACAGATAGATCGATATTAGAATTCGATACTTGGTATTAAGAAATAGATTCAATAACGAAAGATAATCAATTACTTTCGATAAGGAATCGATAATTTCTTACTAGGTTAATTTAGAATCTATTAACGAATTCAACATTAAGAAATTCCATTATGATTGCCATTATACGTAATAGTATACTATCGTGTATGCTATTATCCATTATATGATCACGGGTATACGTATCCCCATGACATAACTCATGAAAAACTTAAAAGTTAGCTATTCGATCGATCTACCTTTAAATAAAGCATTAGTATTCCGTGAGACCACGTATCCTAGACCAAAGGACTCTTAGGTCATATTAAACAGAAGTGCTACGTATTCACTGTTAAAGACTGTGGCTCATAGGTTTTTCACTTTTATCAGGAATAATATACCGTAGCTAATTACCGCTATTGTACTAATTGACTTATATTTGATAGTATATATAGCAATTTCTATAATTGAAATAGATTATAATCTTGTCATAGAAAAAAAACTCAAGTAATAAGCTACGAGTACAAGAGTATTTAACGAACATTATAATATTAAAGTACAAACGTTGCCATTCATATAAACGAGATTACGCATTATGAGTGCACAATACTTAAACAATGTAGTAGCGTCGTATGATGCGCACGCAAATAATCATGACGTGTTGCATATTTAATCGATGACGTATCATACACATCAGAGCGTTATACTCACGTGCGTTTCGCGACAAGCTACGACTTCGAGTAGTTATAAAAAGAGATCTCATAGGCGTGTGAAATTAATAGATTATGAAGCAATCAATATTTAAGAAACAATCATCTTTTAAACGAAGACAAATATTTTCATTGGAACCAAGCTGAGTGATACATTAATGTTTTTCATATTCAAGAATGAAATATATAAAATGGTATTGATTTAATAATAATAGAATGATGTGATTACAAATAATGGAACAACGATTGAAATCAGCAAAACGATACGCGTTTTCGAGTAATAAAGCGAATGAAAAGTACAACCGCAACAAATTATCCCACCCCGACTGAACGGAACTGTTTCTACGTCTAGAAGTGGTAACATCTGAGAGGATACGCCGCATGACGGCGCTACGGAAACGTCGCGACGCGAACTACGGTCGTCAGGCGGCGCCGGTCGTTCGTCACGAAACGAGGCAGGGTTGCAGAAGAAGCTCTCGCATGAAAGAAAGAAAGAGGCAGCCAATTCGCGTGACGTGAACTTGAGTAAAAGAGAAAGAACCAAGAAAAACCGTGAGCAGAAACTGTGCAAAGTGTATGGCGAAACTAGCGCCTCCATTTGTACGCTTTCTTCATTACTTTCGTACCTATCGGCTAATGAGAGAAGAGCACCTATCCTCGCAGTTAAATGCCAAATTGTGACAACGTATTTCTTCGACCTTTTCGTCAATTACTCACATCTTCCTTTTCTCTTTCTTGACACACAGTTTTACCTTTCTTTCTCTTTCCTTTCTCTTCAAATCTACGCCCTTACATCGGTGTTTGTCATTCACGAAAATACACAAAATCCAAACCTGTTACTACTAGTTTTATGTAGTGATTTCACGGTGTAACAAGAGTTGACCGAATAAGAGGAAGAAGAAAACTTGTGCATGAAACGACACGAATGCGTATAAACATCATGTGTGTTTTTCTTACGTGTGTACATGTTACATCGGTACGAGGTACGATAGTGTCTCATCATAGGTCTCTTTCGATCCTACCAGTGACTAATTGAGCGTGCACATTCAGCACCTTTATGGATGAACAATGCGTCGACCAGGATAACAACCGTACACGAAAACACCAAGAAATCCTCTGACTTCTACCAGGATATTCTATCGTCATTATTCTTCTTCTCGTCCGTCTTATGGGTATGCTTGTTTTATATTGAAGTCAATTAAACTTCGTTAAATTCAAAGATTTGAATGATTCTTTAAACTTGAACTTATATTTTGTTTCGATATTCGTGTGTAATCTCTATGTCTCTTTTCGTATATTTCAAGTACAAATATGCACGTGCCGTGCGCGTGTCCAATACGCGTAAGGTGCAAATTTGTACGTGTGTGTAACCATGCATGCCGGTTTAGAATATTCGTATGCACAATGTGTTAGAAAGGATTCAGGTGATAAAACAATTAAGAACTTTTTATTCACGAAGACATGCATGATGGAACGTGCAAAAATTCACTAATAATACTGTTACTTTCAATTTCATTATGCAGTTGCTTAGCAAACGCTATAAATTTGAACAAGTATCACATGTAACATATTATATGTATATGTATACTGTCAATCATTCTATGAAATCCAACTGTTAAATTCTAAATTACATAAAGGATAGATAAAGTTTTATTTGTTACGAACAGGCTTTAATTAACATCAATAATTAATCTATTGTTATATCTTCATATGCAGTTTTTGAATAATTTTCTAAATTTCATTTTGATGACAAAAATATGTGAATGGGGTTAAGAAATTAATACATGATGCGAAGTGGCCCTTAAATTATTACGATTGACACACGAACATTAAAAACATGGACGAGGATAGACATGCTGTTTTATCAAAATTATTTCTTAAGCTCGTGTAAAAGCGAAATTAACCCACTTTACCGGTGCCTACACACAGACTCTGATTAAACTTATTACCCTTTTACAGCTTAGATATTTAAGGATTGTTATCTCCGTTCTTCTTTCAAGATACAAGACATTTTTCGTTCCTAATACTATAAACTATACGCTTTAAATCTTTATGACGAAAAGATGTTATCAAGGCAGTCAGCAGTTGTATTACGCATTTTATTAAACGATCGTCAGTACTGATAAGTTTTGTCATACGTATAGAATAGCACGATAGTCTTTACAATTTTTTTTTTTTTTTAATATTCAAGCAAAATAAATTGTTTATATTGTATAGATAGCGAATTTGTTTGTTCAAAGTTAGAAACTAACGACCGTTGTTTGGTAAACTTCGTAATGTAGTCACTACGGTAATCAATATTATTACTGTTAATTTCCTGATAGTAGCGTAACAGAATTGCGTACTGAGAATATTACTAAGAATAGAGTACTGAGAATTCAGTACATTTTAATAGATTACGTATGATAAAATAAATTTTACAGCTCGCAAATATGTATTCTAATATGTTAATGTTATACGATTTATGATTTATTATTATCGTAAAAATGTACTTTCGAATCTTGAATTTAATACGATATACTGATAAAGATATGCGAAACTTGGCATAAAAGATCTTATCCAACAAGGAAAATTTGGTACTCGCGATCGTTACTTCAAATACTATACGTTATCGCTGCGCTTCGTGTACATTTTAAGTTATGCTTTTCATTTCAATTATACTTTGAATATTACACACTAAAATTGTTACCGTGTAACATTGAAATTACAGTTATTTAAATACTTAAATACCTTTACTAATTGAATTTGATACATTAAATATATAATATTTACGTATATTTGTCAAATAATTCAACATAGTATAAGTTAGATACCGGATGGCTGTTACGCTCAATTTAAGTAGTATACACAATTTTTAATCGTAAATATTATATAAAAAGTATTTGTTATATTAATAAATATTTTTTTTATTTTTCACAGCACAAATTTTATCGAATGAGGCTTCAGATTCAAAGGATTCAAAACGAAAAAAGAACGAACGGACAACAACAACAATAACAGCAACAACGAAAAACCTCAATTCCAACGAAAGAATGGTACAATGACTGCGGCGGGAAGGATCGTACAAAAAGCAAATGGATCGAACGATAGATGATGCGAAAATACATCAAATAATGCATAAAACGTTATGGCCGTTTCTGCACACAAAATTCAAAAGATCGTTCGTATTTTATAAGGAGACACGTGATACTGTTATAAATCGTATATAAGAATATAATAGAAACGCATCGCTGCCTTTTTCGTGACAGAAAATGAGACCTCGCAATGTCCAAGAACGGTCAATTGTCACGAGACGACATCGACTCGTGAAAAGACACATTACAGTTTAGACAATTCAATGAATATTTCAGGATAATAACAATAATAATTATGGATGAGATAAAGGTGGCGAACTTGGGCCAAGCGGCATCAGCCGCGTGTTCGATGGCTACGAATTTCTTGGCGCCAGTGAAAACCGAACGGCAGATCTACGAGAATTCAATGCTCGAGGACGATCCCAATGCCAACTTGGTGGTATCGACTTCGCAAGAGGACAGAACCGTACCGAGATGGGGTCCCAACCACAAGGGTGCTCAAGAACTTGCAAATCTTTACAGTACCGGTAATAATTTTAATCATTCATTTCCCGTACAGAAGCGTTTGTTAATATTTCTGATAGTTTCGATGTAAATTTGCTCCCGACGAGACCAATCAGTAAGCTCATTATATTTAACACGAAATCTTGAAAAAGTGTGTATACGCGATCTGTGCACGTATCGCATATATGTTTTCTGATTTAAGTACTTGCCAAAATACTGGCTATACATCGGTCGCACCTTGGAATTCTCGCCTGTGAACAAAAATAAAGAGCGATCTAACAATACGTATCTTTGTATCTATACAGTACAATACTTACAAAGTCATTATTACCGTATTCTAGGATACGCATTTGCAAGAGTTTTTGCATGTTACGGTTGAAATTGTATACTTCCGGAATTTTATTAATGAAAGCTGTTTCATAGCGACGTTTTTGTTCTAGGAAAAAGGACGCAAGAATGCATTTGTGTCGGCATCTGCATTACACTCATGGTCGTTAATTCAATATTTATTCTTGTCAGAATACGATTAGAAAATTTAAGTTCGATAGCAATAGCAGCATTTTGCGGCATCGTTACAGCAGATTTTGGATCTGGATTAGTTCATTGGGCCGCTGATACATGGGGCTCTGTAGAACTTCCAATTCTTGGAAAGGTAAATTCTATAATTACACAAGTATTATTTATATATTCAAAGATACAATTTAACATTATTCCATGAACTGTATTAAACGTGTAAATGAAAAGGAGAGTATGAAATATATTTCAAACTTTCTTCATGTTATAACAGGAAACATATATATAGGATATTTCACCAAACCTGCTACAAGATGTCGACACATCTACGACCCTCTTAATGGTATCGAGATAATTTTTTCTTTAAACTTCACCATGGTTGGAGTTGGGATTCTTTATTTTTTATTTCATGTACTATAAAAGGCGTATTTATAGGATCAAGTTTAAAGATGAAATCATCTAAATATCATTAATAGGTTCATAGATGCTGGCTTATAACAGAGTTGGTGAAACATACGTGTATATATATTGTTTATTAAGTTGTGTAATATAAGAAATATGTATTTACAGAATTTTTTAAGGCCATTTCGAGAGCATCACATTGACCCAACAAGCATAACAAGGCATGATTTTATAGAAACTAATGGTGATAATTTCATGGTTACAATTCCATTTCTTTGTAAATTGACATGGGATTTCTTAATCCTCCCAGAATCAGAAATACAGCAAAAATTTGTTTGGACTTGTTATTGGTTCTTACTTGCAATTTTTGTAGCAATGACTAATCAGGTAATTAAATAAACATCTGTGTTAACTTATTAATTTATTCTTATATATACATATATATATGTATATTTATAATAAAAAAGTTCTCATTATAGATGGAGTATACACTTGTTTATATTTCATAATTGTACTATATTTAATATTAGCAGAGTGTTATATTAACAACAACATAACTTTTTTCAGATACATAAATGGTCACACACATACTTTGGATTACCTTCTTGGGTTGTGTGGTTACAAGAACACAGAGTTATATTACCTAGGAAACATCACCGTGTGCATCATGTAGCACCGCACGAAACTTATTTCTGCATTACTACTGGATGGTTAAATTGGCCATTAGAGCAACTTCGATTTTGGTATATTCTAGAAATTATAATTGAGAAAGGTACTGGTTGTAAACCCAGAGCTGATGATTTGAAATGGGCACAAAAACGATCTTGAGAATTAATGTATTTTATCGTTTTATGCATTTTCACTGATGAAAAACAAATTTAACAAAAAAAAGGAGGTTTCTATGATTTACTAATTTCATGGAAAGCATAGGCAAATTTTCAAATAGAACACGTTGAAAGGAAAGTTAAATCCATACTGTAATTTTTTTCTTATACTTAGCACTACGAGGCCTTTACCTATAAAATAGATAGCGTGATTAAAGACATTTAATATTACTTAAACATGCTTTTGAAATTTACACATTTATAATACATATATGCAATAACATAGATATGTACATATATTATACGAGAAAAATGAGAGTATAAAATCATGTTTCTGTAACTATGAATTAACAAATTGGCCTGACAAATTAAGCAATTATACGTTTACGCACCGCACAATCATTACGTAAATAGCACAAATTCAAAGCAAAGAATATTAATTTAACATTTTATATAATAATTTATAAGTATTATAAAGCTGAAATCAAAGTACTGCATTGCGGAAAAGGTATTGCGTACTCTATATAAATCTTAAACACAATGTCCAGTGGCTATGAAATGAAAATAAATATTTAAAATAATATGCACTACTGCATACATGTATATTAGTATATAACTGTGTATACTATATACATATCTATATACATATATATGTATATATACACAAATATATATACAAATATATATATATATATATATATTTGTACATATATTTATAAACTAATTTAAATTCGTTGCTTACATTTTTTCGCGCATAAATTAAAATAATGTAACTTAAAAGAAACGATATAATTTAAATTAATGTGTTAATTTACATCAGCCTAATCTGCTGTTTAAGTACAATCATCGATTTCCCTGAACCTCTGAAAATTTTTGAGCCACTGAAACTCAATGAAAAACATTGATTTATAATAACATTTTATCAAGAATAAATATTGTCAATTTCACTATTATCTATTTACATACGTGGCTTTTTTAAATTAAATACTTTCTTATCTTTAGAAGAGAAGAAACTAGTTCACGGTCATTGATCAAATCTATACATTTCTTATTATATTTTTATCGCAAATCGTCATAGACATTGGGTTTATAATCATTGAAATTGGCAATTTGACTTAAATCTTAATTTAAAAAGTTGGATTATGTTGTCACAATCTGGATTAAGATTTATATAATAATACATTGAACTGTATTTTTGTTCAATATAACAATGGTTATAGTCCACTTTTTTATTAAGAATATTTCTCAGCTTGTGACAAATAATCTAACAAAAGCAAATGTGAGGTGCTAAATATAAGTACAAGTTTTAGGTTCAGGGACCAATAAAAGAGCCTATTGCTCTATGGCAGCAGTCTTCTAAATAATTGGTTTGATTTGGGTAAAGTATACTGATATACAAAATAGTAATAGAAACACGCCTGAATTTTTACAAATATTATTAAAACTGCGCTAATGACTTTGATTTTTATATGTATTTTCTTATTGGCTGTTATTTTGGATGCCTTGTAACTTTCAGTATACTTTATGCAGAGCTTTACCATGATGTATGTTCCTTAAAAGCAAATCCTTAATAATATCTTTTAAAGAAAAAGATAATTAGAAGACATTATAGTTATTATAAGTACCATAATTGTTATTGTTGTTGTTATTGTTATAAAAAAAGGTATAAACTTTTAACGAATTTGTCATATAGCAATGCGTGCCAGAACTTAAGCTTTCTCTTTATATAGATCTATTTAATAGTTAACTAATAATTACACAAAGCAAACTAAAACTCAAAACTATATTTTTTGCCAATTTAGTTTTGTATGCAATATATTGACATCACTACTAGTATAAAATTTAATTACTGTTCACAATCTATAGTTTTCTAAAAACAGATTCAAAGTAAATTTAAAATGTGAAAATTGAACTGTACATTGTGTCGTACTTATATAAATATTAACAGAGATTAGAAATTGATAACTTCTTAATTTGTCAGAGTGTTTTCACTATTTAATTACGTGTTCAACTTAAATGCTGATTTGAAATCATGATTTTCAATATTTATCACAACGAAAAGAAGACTATTGAAACATAAAACATATGTAATGCCAGCATAAATGTATGATAGTTATGCAACTATATTATTAATTTAATAATGAATATTGCAACACAACTTATCGTGATTAAAATAAAGTGTCTCGTTTTCACATTCCATAAGTGTAATTATGTGAAAGTATTTATTGCACTAATATTCAGTGAATTGAATGTGTAGATATTTATTTACTTGATATTTAATAATAACACCAAAAGATTAATGTTAATTTATGAAGCAGTTCATTTAAATAATTTCTTTACAGATGTATACAATCATAATGACAGTCAATGTAACATCAGCCTTATAATATAAAAAGGAAGAAAATTTTATTGAAAGATAATCTTAGCTTTAATATTTTGAGGCTCTATTTTCTTCAAGAATTAGTCTCCATTTTAAGAAGTATACAATAATAAGAAAGTATAGTATAATAATAAGAAATTTATGCAGAATAAGGTGAATTAAATGCTATAATAAATTTAAATACTGTGTTAAGAATTAGTATTAATAATTTGTAGTTTTCAGCAGCACATTTAGATGTAAATATATGTTTTTAAGCTTAACTTTATAAAAAGGAAGTATAAACCGCATAGTTCAAATAAAAGGAAAATATAAAAGGCTGTAAATATATTGAATTTGATACATAAAAAACATTTATATCTAGCTCTAATCGCAAAATTGCATACCTATTTTCATATAATTATAAATCAAACACTTCGTGTAATTACATTGTACCATTACTGAGCACAATTTTTCATTCAGTTTTATAATATTTTTAATAAGTACTTTTTACAATGTAATTTCACTAAACACGAAATACATATTATTTTGCTTGATTTGGTGTAGCAGAAGCTGCATTTAAAATTTATGTATTAAATATACATCACACAATAAATGAAATTATTCTAGTCATTTTAGAATTGAATTGCAAAAATGCAAAAGTATTAAGATATCTTCAATTTTTTACATTAATAAGTTCAAAGTAAGTTGCTTTACAATAAATGCATATGTGTATGTATGCATGTGAGTGGTGCGTACGTGTGCGCGTTGCATATTTGTGTACGTATGTATATATACATATATATTCTAATATAAAATACAAATGTATATGAGATACAATGAAAACAATATTTCATTCAAAATTTAAAAAATATGTTTGCATTGGAATAGCATATTATAACATTCTTTTCTTTTCCAAATTTTAAACAATACTTTTTCTTAACAAAAGTATATACATATAAACAGTTATTAATTAAAAAAATGACTGAAGTTGAAATTGCATTTGCTATAATGTCTGCATGTGTTTGGCAGAATTCAAAATTCTTATCCTAACTAAAATAGTAAGGGCATATGTATAAATAATGTACGAAGTTCAGAATCAACGATAAAGAACAAGCCTTATATATTTAAAAATAGTTAGAATTGTTTACGAGACAAATTAATGTTTTATTCTAATGTAAAAAAAAAAACGTGCGTGTTATCGGATTATGATTTTGCAACGATAGAATTTTTCTTCTTCACGAAGAAAGTAAAAGAAAATATTGTTATGGTAATATTAAAGAATATATTTCTAATGAAAATATTATCTTGTAATAATGCGAATTTTATATATTTATAATTTATATAGCAAAACTGCACACAAAGTTATAATATTCGTTAACGATCATTCTTTAAGTACTAATATATTGTACTATAAAACTTTAAGCCGCAGAGAAGAGTAACTAATTGCTTAATAAATTATAAAATATACGTACATACTTACTGTATTACTACTATTTCATAATTTCGTTGATATATTTTTCTTTCATTTAATATATAAACCGTTAGTATTAATATTACGTTTGACGAATATTTGAAAATTCGCAGTAATGCAGGTGTACCAATCTTAAAGCATATTTTATGTTTAATACATTAATTAGTACCAATATATAGTATAATTTGAACATAATTATACTTAAAAACGATGAACAAATAAACAGAAATTGTATGAAAGTACATAAAATAACTTATAGAAATGCTTAAATAATGATAATTGTTTATAAAGAACATATAGAACTAATTTAAGTTATATAATGACGTCGTATTTCGATTCAATTATTACACCTTACAGAATTTATATTATTATACTATAATTATATTTAAAAAATAAAAGAATTTTGTAACACGCATAAATCATTTCATATTTTACGTTGACAAATATTTTATGGATTATTTTTACATTGTATGAAGTATATATTTTTCATCCTATAAATGTGTCATACCTGTACGCGTAAATGTTTGAAGTACAACAAACTGCTATACATAATACGCAATTTAATCAATTTTATAAATTGTAACTGAAATATTAATACGCTGTTATTGGGATAACGAATTTAAGAATTTGAATTATAAAATATTTAAGACTGTTTAAAATAGAAAATTTAATTTGGCAAATAATAAGAGATTTATGTGAATTTCAAATTGAAGTCTCTTAACAAGTTTCTTCTGATAAAACAGTTTCTTGGAAGGCGGTGTTGCATCGACGTCAACGCAGATCGATAGCTTTACTCACGGTATGAATCTACAGTATCTTGAGAACGTTCACGGTAATTCGTCATCCATTTCTCTAAACAGTTGGTAGAATTTGTGCGTGCGGTGTGCGCTAGTCTGCCGACGGCGTCCGTTCGTAGGAAAGAGAGAAGACGTTGAAGGAGCCCTTTGTCAAATTAAAGGAAAGCAAGTTGGTTGAGAAGGGAATCTAATACTTAGAGAAAAGGGGTATCAAGAAACTCAAGGGTAACAAGGTGGTAGTTCAACTGCGTTTTGGATTCTCTGACCTCTTGAACTCCCCGCGGGTTTTTTCTTTCCCGCGAGGTGAATAACAGTGGTACATAGACGAACCCCTGACCCCTCCTCGGAAGCTTCGCGCCTCGGCGCCTAGGCCATATCAAAAGGAAGGAGAAAGAAATTGCGGAAGCGGGGAGGTTAAGAGGACGGCACGAAAGGGAGAACGCGCCGTCCATCACCATGAAGCTCGTTGACCACGTGGTGAGGAGCTTCAAGGTGGCCAAGGTTTTCCGTGAGAATTCTGATCGCATAAATAGCATCGACTTCTCGCCAAATGGGGACACTCTGATCTCCTGTTCGGAGGATGACCAGATCGTGATATATGACTGTGAGAAAGGCACTCAGGTGCGTACAGTCAATTCTAAGAAGTATGGTGTAGATTTAATCCATTTCACCCATGCAAAGAACACTGCAATACATAGCAGTACCAAAATTGATGATACCATTCGCTACTTAAGCCTGCACGACAACAAATATATAAGATATTTCCCAGGTCACAGCAAGAAAGTTGTATCATTATGTATCAGCCCTATAGAAGATACATTTCTTTCTGGTTCTCTAGATAAATCATTAAGACTATGGGATTTACGTTCACCTAATTGTCACGGTGTTATGAATGTTTCTGGACGTCCAGTTGCTGCATATGATCCAGAAGGTCTGATTTTTGCAGCAGGTGTCAATTCAGAATTTTTAAAGCTATATGATTTACGCAGTTTTGACAAGGGGCCATTTGTTACATTTAAATTGTCTCAAGAAAAAGAATGTGATTGGACAGGACTAAAGTTTAGCAGAGATGGTAAAACCATTTTAATTTCTACAAATGGTAGTACAATTCGTTTGATTGATGCATTTCATGGTACACCTTTACAAACATTTGCTGGTTACTTGAACAACAAAGGAATCGCGATTGAAGCCAGTTTTAGTCCTGATTCACAATTTGTATTCAGTGGATCTACAGATGGTAGAGTGCATGTATGGAATGCTGAGACTGGATATAAAGTTTGCGTGCTTAATGGAGATCACCCTGCACCAGTTCAGTGTATTCAGTTTAATCCTAAGTATATGATGTTAGCATCAGCCTGTACTAACATGGCATTTTGGTTACCTACTGTTGATGAAAGTGCATAAAATCAATGCACCAGACGCTGGGCGATGCTCGCAAGAATTAATCTAATTTTGTGCAAGAAGGAACTGAAAATGATATCGGTTCAAAGAAGAAATGACAACAGACAGTTCTTGGGTATTTTAAATGAGCAGAAATTGCATTTACATTATGTACAAAGTTAAATAGCCGACGTATGAGACGCCGGTGCTGAAACAGACCCAAGAAGTAGAAAAATGGCTACAATATCCAATATCCAAGAGATCGGCCTGCTTGGCTTATTGGCTCGCTTCGAGTATGTCTTGTACTGTTTATGTATTTTGCCATCTCCATCATCTTCATCGTCATATACTCTATGGCGCGATGAACGTGACCATCATAATACTGTGTCAACATTTAGGAACCGTGATACACCATCACTTCTCTTGTTTCTCAAAGTATACTACAAATATTGCTAGTATTTGGATATGTCATCTTGTGTACATAATTCCTTCTTGTGTACCTGTGTGTAGTATAATGGTATGGAATTATCTATTGTATGCTACAAAAAACTGTGAATTGTATATCATTAATTGATATCTGGAACAGTTAAAGGTTTTATATGTGCATTTTATTACTAATTACTTGTTTAATCATACTTTGACAAAGTTAGAAATTCAAATATTTAAACTTTTGGTTTATTATGCCCAAAAAAGAAAAAAATTGACAGTATAATACATTATTAGTAGAAGATCGTACGTTTGTATGCATTTTTCGATTGAAAATTTTTGACTCAACTTGCTTACTTGAGACAAGTTCTAAAAAGCACAAAGAAAAAAAAAATCAAATTTTGCATCAGTTTTAGAAAATAAATTGAGTTTTATATGTACACATGAAATTTTAATCGACGTATGAAAACATTTGCGTACGTGCACATTCGATTCCATAATAATTGATTAATGAAAATAAGAATCGCAGTCGCTGATATCGCGCATGGAGAAATTCTTTAAATCATATTACATTAACACATATTTAAGCAAATTGGTTTCATTAATTAAATTATTCAGTGGCCGTCCGAAATCAGGGATATTTTCTTTAACCTCATTATAAACGAAGTTTACTCGAAATTCAATGATTATGCGACCTGTCATTGAGCGGAAGAACGATAGGATATCGAGCTTATTTATTATGCGCAATAAACATGTGAAATATCTTAAATAGACACTTTGTTGACGGCAGTAAGGTATCTCGTGTTTCTACGACTTCCATGCGATAAAGGTATAATAATTCAGAAAGTATACTGCCATCGTTGGCACTTATGTTATTATATATGTATTATTCTAGATATGGTATCGTTTTTAATCTACATGCGTGGAACCGGCGGGCCGGGTGAGAAAACATTCGATGATGGTAGGAAGTGCAGTTAAGTCTAATCATTTTACACAGTAGTTTGGTAAATTTTAATGTTTACGTCATCACGGTACGATGTCTCACCATAATAAGCCAACAGGTGTATTCGAATGGACAGGCAGCGTTTTATTAAAAAAAAAGAAAGAGAAAAAGGTGAAAAAGAAGAAACAATTCGACAATCCATCCTTTTTTATACGATGTAATTGCATTAGTTGAATGATCGTTTTGTTTCATTGTACACGTGAGTTCGTTTACAATGAATTATTAAAAGATTGAATTGTTTACTTTTCTTAGTAACAAAGTAATAAAGGCTCGGGCATCGTGAGAATAACATAAAATAAATATCACACATTTTGTGTAATTCACACCACACGTTTCTCGATATTTTATCCGTGAACATTCTGTCTATTCAATTATATAGCCCTGCCTTCATCATACGTGTATATATCATTATATTCACAGTGTCCTCTAGAATTTCTAGACGTTTTCCTTAACATACCTTATGCAAGAGTAGATGGTTATAATGTTCTATGTGAAAAACGCGCGTGTATGAGTAACATGTACGATTGTGTTGCATATTTGTGTATTGTCTATTGATTCTACGATTGTGTATGAGTGCGTGTACGAATGTCTGTTTGTATGTGATGTATTCACTTGTATATCTTCGAGTTCGGCAAGCTCTCTCGAGTGCGTTACGTGTGGCGTCGAATGCATGAGAGTTTGCCGCGTCGTGTAAAATAGTATTTTTCTAAATGGCGAAACAGTGTGCGCAAAGGTCGCAAAGTATGTCGAGCAAACCGAAGGAACATGATTGTTATTTAAGAATGTCTTTTGCAACATAAACAGAAAGGAAAAAGGAAATCATATACGCCGAATTTTAATCAATCAGCCTTTAAGTAGAGATTTCACTGGACACCGAAGAACGGATTAAGAAGGAAATCAAATTGTTTTGAAAGTACCACGATCGATCCACGTATATAGATTAAACACTCTCATACTGCCAACTATAATTGAGTAAATGTCCAAACCGAGTTTATCTTGGATACAAATTTCTGTAATTCGTGCAAAACATACGAAACACTGTGTTCCCAAACGGAAAAAGCGAGAACTTGTATATATTCTGACAAGTTAACGGTGGAATATTATCTGATCGGCAACTAATGTTCTTCCGAGAGCGGGAAAACGGAAATCGATTATTGATCGATCAGATGTTCAAGTGGTTATAAATTCTACTTGAAATTGTTTCCACGATTAAAGTGTCAGCCAGGGGCGTAAATAGACGTTTATTTCTTTTTCTTTTTATAAAGATTGCTTAAAAGCCCTGTAACGTTGTATATATATGAAACGAAATAATATGACCTATTCCTTTTTTTTTTTTACCAACATCAGTCTTTATTTATTACAAGTGTACACATATTCTTTCGTCCGTAATGGGGATTTACGGCCGTTAAAAAAATGCTGATGTTGTATGAACAAATAAAAATTTCTCGTTATTTATTCGTTTCGTTTACTTTTATATTATTCGTGACTGTTCGGTGGAAAACAGGAAAAAATATCGTCTTCGAACTACGCAACATCCCGTTTACGCCCCTGTCGTAATCGTCGATTTATGCGGCCACTTAACATAGGGATTTAGAATTGAATTAAGATTAAGTGTACATTGTGTCGATTGAGTGGATCTTAACAATTAAGAAAGCGTTTTATTCAAATACGTTTAGAGAAGGAAGAAGTAAATAGACGATATTAAATGTGATTATTCAATTGAAATAATTTGTCTATGTTTAATTGTTTTGTATTTAAAATACTTTTGCCTTAAAATATTCTAGTGTTTGAAAGACTTCTAAGTTCCTACGTTAAGTTCTCGTACGGAATAATCGTCGATATGTTTTGTAGACGAAACGTAGTCACGTTCAATACTAATTTTTAATTAAATTTTATATTATTCTGCGCAAAAATGTCAAGCCAGTTAATTAACACCTGTTATACGTACTAGTGCATTATAGATACCTTAGAGAATTAGGAACATACGAGAAACGAACATGTCGTGTTGTCACAAAGTATCTACTTAGTTGAGAAACTGAACTATCTTCCAACAACGATTTTTTGAGTACACACATTTTTAACATTTATATTTTATCAGGTAACAGTGTTACGGAACTTCCATCTATTCACTTTTTTTTTATTGCTGTAAATACGTGTGGTAAACGGCATTGAAGCGTTCTCGATTTTCGGAAACGTTTACATTTCAAATGTACGATTTTAAACGTGTGTATTCATAATTTATTTTTTTAGTGTAAATTTATTAGTTCTAACGTCTCTTGGGTATAGTCGGTGTAAAACAACTAAGTATTTTTTAACACAAGAAGGAAAAGACCTTTTACATTGTATTTTGTGGAAATTGTGGTAAGAATTCATTTTTCAGGAAGGAAGAATATGTTATGAACACATTTACATATGTATGTTCCAGTTCGCTAAGACGAAACAACATTAACATGGAAAAATGAAATTTTCTCCTACAGACGTTTAAATGTATCAACATATCAGCGCGTTTATTAGGGGATTTTCATTAAACAGAGAACCTTTTAAACGTAACGCATAAAAAAAGAATTCCACGATGATAACGTGTCGATTTAATCACACATTGCGCAGATTAAATCTTTTATTTTTCTTTGGTAATTACTTTCAATAAAACGCATGAAATTTTACCAAAAAGAAAAAATTCTAATAAAACACTTTTTTTGTACATTAAAATTTGGTCTTACTTTATTTCTATAACTCGTTTTTTATCAACCGTTTTTGGCGACACAAATTAACCTCCATATAAAAATACAATTCTGAGTTTCTTGCCTATGTGATATACATACATACATATTTTTCGATTAATGGTTAATGATGTCCACATTACTTCAAAAGATTATTAACAATATGATGTTATACAGCGATTTTAATCACCGAGAATTACGTAACGCGTGTGTTAATATAACATAATTACACCTGTGCAGTAAATCGATGGAATTTATTGTAATTAAAGCTGTGCAAATATTGCTGATTATGGTATACGTGTAATTCCATTTTTCACGCAATAAATTTGCTACTTATAACACACGTATATAATTGTTGATCATAAACATTGTTCAAACGCAGTAACAGTAAAAATAAATTATTAATTTTTATACTTCTGAATGTTGCATCAATCATACTTCTTATTTCTAAATTATGTTTATTTCTTCATAAATATTTACAAACAGTTAGAGGAATGCGAAATAAACGGAATCATTATAAATTATGGCAAATAATTACTCTTACTGTTGAAAACGAAAAGTTTAATTTAAAATAGTTTGTATTATAAAATTACAACATGCATAAGTATTGTAAATTATAAAACACGTTTTTGAAATAAATTTGATCAACATGAAGAATATCTCGCAACTTGAATTTTATTTTGATCAAAAATAAATTACGATATCTTTGATGCAAAAATATTAATGCTGAATAAATCAATTTCCATTGAGTTAATTTTTCTTGCAATATATAAATATATTCTACGTTCATTAAACCATAAACTTTTCTGTAGCTGTACAAATCACAGCATTGATCAATATGCCTGATATATTTTATCAAATTAAAAATTTGTGTAAAAGGAATATTTTAAATGAAGAGTAACTGGATAGTTCTTCATGATTATTTTTACAACAGATAGAGAACATAAAAGATATTTTGTAACTATTATTTTACTGATCTACCACTCGTATGTGATACAGTTTTTTTTCTTCCTCAGGGATGGGATGTGGAGCACCTGACATTAAATCTCGACCCGTTGTAGTTTTTGGAAATGCTATTACATTTTTTATATTGTTTATGTTGCACACTGAACATATGAAACGGTCCAATCCTAAAAAAAAAATAATTTAATCTGTTAAATTTTTCATTTCTCATTTTAATGATTTACTATTAAGCACTGTTGTTATCTGAAATATAAATAAAATACCTATGGCAATTCCACCATGAGGTGGAGCACCGGATTCTAATGCGTCAATTAAATGCATTAAATGTGACTCATCTATATTTAATATTTTTAGTATTTCTCTTTGTAATTTTGCTTCGTGAATTCTTATTGATCCACCTGCGATCTCTGAACCATTCATAACCAAATCATAATGCAACCCTTTAACCTAGCATTAAGTAAATGAGTAATTTATTTAAGAAAATGTGATTGAATTTATAAATCATATGACACAAGTACCTTCAATGGATTTTCTGTAAGATATTGTATATCATCCGGATGAGGTTGCGTGAATGGATGGTGCATACTTTCTAACGCATTTGTTTCAGTATTAAATGAAAATAAAGGAAAATCAGTAACCCATAATAGTTCATTTCTAGAACCGCGGATCTTTTGGCCTTTACTTTCCAATAAATTTGTAAATTCAAGACGTACTTTTCCTAATAGCGATTGCTGCAATTTCAAGCACAGTATTTATGTATACAATACAACTAATAAATGTTAAAAATATAATTTGTAAATTAATATTTACTGTAGAAAGTTTTTCTCCGCAAGCCAAAAACAGAACATCTCCTTCTTTTAAATTTAGTTCTTGTTGCACGTTTTCTGGAATAATCTTCGTTATTATCGATGATTTGGCAGATATTTTTGATTGAATTAACTTCACAGAAGGAAAATAACTACATTGTAGTTCAGAAATAGTATTTTTAGTAGATTTCGTGAGAAAATCCTAGGATCCACAGAATACATTATAAACTCGACAGAAATAAATAACAGATAGGCAAGATGTAAGTAGTATATAAACATACATGCTTTTGAGAAAAAACTAGAGCATAAATCTCGAAGTTTCCATCGCATTTTATCTTTAAATTCTCTTCTAATGCTGAATGGTCAATTAATTTCGTCAAGTTATAAAACTGAAATGTTAACAATGTTACTTTCAATATTTATAAAAAATTTAAGCTGAAGGTATATTAAATTCTTACTTTTTGTGGTATTCTTAAATCTGGTTTATCTGTACCATATAGTTCCATTACTTCAGCATATTTCATGCGTTTAAAAGGAATAATTATTTCTTCTAATTCATCAGGCCAAGAGTATGCTAACAAGTTTTCACATAGATCCATTATTCCTTCACAATTGACAAATGACATTTCTATATCAAGCTGTGAAATAGTATACTCTTAAAATTCATATTAATGTAACATACATGCTTATAAAAACTCATACTTGTGTAAATTCAGGCTGTCTGTCATGTTTAGGCTTCTCATCTCTGTAACATCTAGCAACTTGGAAATATCTGTCAAAACCACCAACCATTAGTAATTGTTTAAACTGTTGAGGACTTTGCACTAAAGAATAAAACTGTCCTGGATGCTTTGTTGGAACTATAAATTCCTGAGCACCCTATGAAGAAAATATAAGATCTGAAAATTTTCCATTAAAATATACTTCTACCATATTTAGATATACATACTTTAGGAGTATTTTTAAATAATGTTGGAGTTTCTATATCCACAAAGTCACATTCTTTAATTAGGTATTCCCTCATTTTCATTATAATTTGCGAGCGTAATCTTAAATTCTTTTGTAGTTCAAAACACCTCAATGATATATACCTATATCTCAACTGTGTGTCTTCCTTTGCTGTATTATAATTTCTTATAATAAATGGGAGACTTGATTTGGCAATATTTAAAACTTTCATAGATTCTACTTCTATTTCAATATCTCCAGTTTTCATCTGCTTATTGTTTTGACCATCTGGTCTTCTCAACACTATACCTTCTATGCTTATCACACTTTCAAAGGTTAAATTATCAACTATATTTTGCAAATCCTTCCTCTAACATAAGAAATGACTATATTTCAATGTTTCCATACATATTTTAGCAAACTATAATGTGTTAACTTACATGTAGAGGTATAATAAGTTGAGTAGAACCATAAGAATCTCTTAATGTTAAGAATCTATTACCTCTTACAAATTCCACCCAACCACATAGTTGAACACTGTTTCCTACATCTTGAATTCTTAATTCACCGCACGTATTAGTTCTCCAAACAAATTTATTAACTGGATGGACATTTTCTTTTACTATTTGCTTTGGAGCAGTTAGATCATGTACATAGGTTATTAACATCGAAGGACATTTCGCTATAAGCTGAAAAATTTATATTCATTCTTATTATTAAAATAAAATAGAAATAATTTTCATTTCTTTTTAATTTATATATCCTACTAGTTATTAATAGTTAACAAACATTTACATTTACCTTTTGTCTGCGTAAACCATTCGTGAATAACAATTTGAGAAGAGATGTATTTGATCTAATACAATTATAAATCATCTTCATATTGATATATAAACATATAAATCTTATGAATACATACTATAATTAAAAATATTTAATAATTCCCACGCGTTTACTTTAATATTATTCAAGGTAAACATTCAAGTTTGACAAATTTCATCCACATGTAGAAACAGTAGTCAATATTGCATTATGTTAAAAAGAAATTAATTATCGAATGTTCTTCTCGTCAAAATGTGTTAGATTTTCTAAAAAAAATAAAATTTCATCGAAAATTTTTAATTCGTGTAATATTGCATTTATATTTTTGAACAAAAAATAAAATTAAACGAGATTATTTACAATCTTTGCTTTATGTTTTTCTTTTGCGTGGTAAGAAATAGTTGGATGCAGTGATAGAAATAATGAGTAATAAACTTTCAGTTGGCTATTCTGAAGTTTGTTTTGATGTCAATCGTGTGGTATTTAAATACATATCATAAAGATAAAAAATGGTATATTTGAAAATTACTCTACGAAAAATAAATGTTAAAAACATATTACGCTTACTTATTATGTACATTTATTTTTCAGTTACCTCTATCGTTATTAAGGACAGCGCAAAATCATCCTATGGTAAGTTTCGAATACATGTATTCAAACAGCACGTTTTATACTTTAACTAATTAAACGAAATTAAGATTTAATTTCTTAGTTAAGTAATTTTTATTCTACATTTTATAGCTGGTAGAACTTAAGAATGGGGAAACATATAATGGACACTTGGTTAGTTGCGATAGTTGGATGAATATAAATCTTAGAGAGGTTATATGTACCTCTAGGGTAATTAAAAATCTTTTTTCAATCAACATACAATGAGTATAGAAAGTATTCATACAGCGAATAATTCTAAAGGAAACTTCGTATAACTCAGTTTATTAATAAACTTTCTTAATACAAATAATGTATACACGTTTGTATAAATGTTTAGATCAAATTTCATAAAATGAGAACTTAGGTATTCGCATAATTTTTTAAAATATTCGAAAAAGTTCCATAATCGGTAGAAATAGCCGTGTCAAAAGTATTCGTACAATTGTTTTTTTTTTTCAAACCTAGAGGAAATTAATATTTTGTAGGATTTCCTTTCGATTGTATAATAGCTTCACACCTCCTTGGCATTGACTTAATCAACTTTTACATTGTCCTAATTTCCTTTGAAATTATTCACTGCACTAATACGTTTTACATTCACTGTAGTCTTCTTTCAATTATTCGTATAAATTATGTTTAATAATATAATGTATTATCTAGGATGGTGATAAATTTTGGAGAATGCCGGAATGTTACATTCGAGGTAGTACAATAAAGTATTTACGGATTCCTGACGAAGTTATAGATATGGTGAAAGAGGACGTACAAATGAAATCAAGGGGACGTGGAGAAATGAAAGGAAGAGGACAGAGTCAAAGAGGTCGCGGCAGTGGGAGAGGTATAACATTTATTTTTATTTTTATTACAATATGAAACTGCTACAACTTCTTTTGTAGGTACTTTTGGTCGTGGTGGACGTGGCCCTACAGCACTTGGTCGTGGAGGAGGCAACCAAGGAGGAAATAAATCTCAAAATAAAGCAAGAACCAAATAAGATTAATTTGTGTTATTTTCATTTGGTACAGTAAATTGACAATTTTTTAAATCCTTTTTTCCTTTAAATATTTGTATAAATAATTAACATACAATGTAAATCTGCCATAAACGATATACTATTTAAGCTAAATTTCGTTTAAAATAGATTTATAAAGGAACTGTGAAGCGAATGTACATCAATTTTTGTTTATATTATTAAAGTACTAGAGCATATTTTAGTTTGATTGTTGCACGTTGTTTAAAAACAGTAATAAGTAAATTAGGGTAATATAAAGCGTTATTTATAAAAAGAGAAATATTTATTTCATTTACATGAAATAGAGGATAGAGAATGTACACTCTTAAGACTATTTATACACACAATTCTTACTTTCTAAACGTGGAATAAAAGTTAAATAGTATTATACAGTGATAACGTGAATTATTTATTGTAGCATCTAAAAGAATAATGGATCAGTTATAATAATTTGATTACGTCACTTGTTCTTAAGATTTGTCAGATCAATAGAAAGAAAGTTGTAAATTGTTACAAAATATGACTTATACTTAATGTGAATACACAATGATAAGTGTACAGTATAGCGTTTAGGTTCTCATGTACCTGTAACAAAAAATGTACAGATAGTAACCTTCGTAAGACCGAATGGGGTACAGGTGTATCCCAAGCGTAACTCTGTTATTGACTGCTAACAATAAATTTATACTTCAGTGTAATGTAATATATTTATTCTTTTACCTAATTTACTTATACGACCACAGTACAATAGAGTAGAATAATTGTTTATACTTACTTCATCGAAATTTGAAGTTTATTAGAAACGGAATTATATTTATCGTCCTTCAACTGTAATGAAAATATAAATAGTTAATTTGCTTTAGTATCTCTATGCTTGATTTTTGTTAAACTTACTGTATGAAGCTAAATCTATTTCGTCTGGTAATTCTGTGATATTAACATCAAATCGTTCTTGAACGTCATTCAATATCTTAGCGTCGCTTTCATCACTCACTAACGTTATAGCAAGGCCCTGTAAATATCAATCCAATTTTAGTATAAGCATTTGTTATTACATTAATTAATGAATGTGAAAATATTAACCTTAGTACCAAAACGACCGGCTCTGGCTACTCGATGTAAGTATGTGTCTGAATCTTCTGGCATATCGTAATTAAAAACTATGTTAACACGTTCAATATCCATACCGCGTCCAAATAAATTTGTAGCTACAAGAATTCGCTAAAATCATAAGTATTTGTTTGTAATCATCTCGATAAGAGTAATACTGAAATTATATTAAATATTAGTGAACATCGAAGAAACGAAATTTTCAATTTGACATTTACCTTTTGGAAGTCTTTAAATTGTTGATATCTTGATAACCGTTCTTCTTGTGTCATACCTCTGTGTATACCAATGGCAGGAAAGTTTTGTTCTGTTAGAAGTTGTGCCAAAGCCATACACCTTTGCACAGATTTTACAAAGATAACAACCTATAGGATAATTTGGGATAAAAACAAAAAATGAAGTAATTTAACATCATAATGGAAATCTTAAACCAAATAGTAGCGATATAATTTATCTCTGTGGGACAAACCTGGTTGAATTCAAGTACATCGAGTAGTTCAAATAGTTTCTTGTTCTTTTCATTTTCTTTAAGTTTCACATAATGTTGTTGTAGACCATGCAACGTGAGCTTCGCTTCATCGTCCACATAGACTTCCATGGGCTGCGCAAAGAATGTTTTTTACAAGATTATCTATTTTACCCTAACAACATCCATACCTTGATAATTTCTAGATTCAATGTTATGATATTTAAAATCTAACATATCAAAATGAAACTTCAATATCTATTGAAATTGAAGTGTTGCGAAAATTCAAGAATTAAATCGATTACTAGATGCAAAAAAATTAGTAAAATAAATATTTTTTTCTTTCTTTTTTTTTTTATATATGAAATGAACAATTATAAACACAAAGAATTGAAATTAAATGATGCGAAGATGCTTTTTTTTTTATAAGTGTCCCAATTTCTCCCGCTTCTTTGATAGTGACAATTTTTATGCCAAGTGACTAGAAATAAAATGTATTAGATGGTTGTGAGAACTTTCCGCTTGAGCTCTCATTTTTTGCACTTATTTGTCGATCGGATTAGTCATACTGGTTACATACGGTCCGGCGACTTCCATCTCTGGGTAGTGCCAACAACGAAAACTCAGCAGTCACCCCAACAGAACTAAGAAGGCGCACCCATGAATGATGTGTCACGTATCCGCTGGCCACTCGATGCTAAATCTCTTCTCCCAAATTCTGGTACATCCCGAACATGCCCAGAATCGGCCTCGATTATTGTTGGTACATGCTCGTATATCACAAAATTTACGGCCTCAGATATTTTTTTTTTTTAACATCGCGATACTTAATTAGCTCATGATTCATAATACACAAACTGATTTATGCTTTGCTCTCAAGTAGAGGTGGGCACTATCAAACTATGTATAACACTTCCATTGCTGTCCAATTTCACTCTCGTATTAATCGATTACTGACCAACACCATTAGCTTTCTTTCGCAAAATATTAAAATACGCTGTTTCGATTACAGATAAGACGAACGCAAATAAATTCTAGACATATGCCACGTGATCGCAGCGATATTGTCGTGTTAGCTAACCCCAGTTTCCCACATATCCTCTTGCATCTTCTTTCTTGTGCTCTTCTGTCTTCAGGTTGTCTTGAAGTCTTCTTAGCCCCCCACCCAATCGAAAAGTACTTTTAGTATGCTGCCTTAATTCGTTTAAAAAGCTACCCTTCCCCCTTGCATCTGACTAGATTATTTGCCCAGAAAAATGTAGAAATTCTTTTTCTACCCAACCGATCCCGATAGATGACGTTTCCCAACATACATATAACGTTATACCGAACAACATTTTAACAATTTCAATATGCAGTAGATAATTAAAGGATTTTAACATCGAAGATTAAAACTAAATAAAATTTTGTAAAGTATCGCCAACGTCATCTTGATTAATTCGAGAAACGACTTTAAAAATTTCGTTCCTTTTATAAGCCTGCGGATATGGGCATCCGGTAAATGGAGGAAAACCTTGGAGCAGCAACTCGTTACGTTCAAGTTGAAGAACTTGATTTTCAATCGAAATCCGAAGACATCGAGGGGCTTTTTTCGTTATTGAATTCTGTGTCATTCCTTCAAAATGTTGTCTAACTAGCCTAACCCGCGGGTGCGCCGTCAACGATATTTATAGTATGGTCTGAGCTTTGTCCTGGGTATGAATACAGGGCCAACGAAGTAGGAGCAATCGAAGATCGAAGTGAAGAGGAAGATTTGTTAATTACATCTTGCATAAATTTTTTGCAGACAGGACGTATCTCCTTGGATAATGTAGCGCTGAACATCATGACTTGTTTGCCGTGTGGAGTGCTCCTAAATATTTCCTGTACGTCCCTACGCATGTCTAAAAATAAATTTCGAAATACAATTTACAATACAGAAATTTATATATATATAATATTACCTACACAAATGTATTTATAAATACCTAGTAGCTCGAGCATTTTATCACATTCATCGAGTATAAAGTGTTTTAAGTGTTTCAGGTTTAACTTCTTATTTCGTACAAGAGCAAGGATACGACCTGGTGTACCCACAACTATATGAGGGCATGTGTTCTTCAAGACTTCTTCGTCTTTTTGAATTGGTAAACCACCAAAAAATACTCCAACCTAATATAATTTTAATATACTGTTTAGTCTAACTTTTTTTAAAGCAATAAAATTGTGTTATAATGTAAAAATTTTCCTCAGTGGTAGGTAGTGGTGATAAAAGACGTCACCATTATTTTTGTATGATAGAAGTATTTCATCATATGAAAATTTTTTAATACAACATTAATCCATTGCCTCGTAATTAAATACAATAAACATATTACAGGCAGAATACTCTGGTAAATGTATAGAAGTAATACAATCTATAAATGTCTACACTTTGTTTTTATCAAATCCTATTTAAACTTATTGAAAAATTACAAGGCAGTAGGATAAAAAGTTATGTTTACTTAATATACAATTTTTAAAATAATATACAACTTACTTTTACATGAGGCATATATTTACTGAATCTTTCATATTCTTTGCTAATTTGAAAAGCAAGTTCTCGTGTATGACACATAACAAGAACATAAACTTGGTTTTCAGTTAATTCTAATTGTTGTAATGTTGCTAGTACAAACACAGCTGTCTTTCCCATGCCAGATTTTGCTTGACATAATATATCCATGCCAAGCACTGCTTGAGGAATACATTCATGTTGTACTGTAACCAATATTTATACAAAATTACTTTATTTATTCTTAAAAAAAGATGCAAAATATTTTGTACAATAAAAAATCAGCTATGTGAATATATCAATCATATGCAATCTGTTGTCCCTATCACAAGTCATCATTTTACATATAAAAATACATACTTTATTTTATTATGTGAGTAAGTGAAAATTCCATTACCTTCAGATGGGTGCTCAAAACCACAATCAACAATAGCACGTAATATTTCAGGTTTAAGAAGAAAATCCCTAAATCCACTACTGTGGATAGATACATATGTGCCCTTGATTTCTTTTTTAGCAGGTATATCTCCACTTCCATCAACTACTTGTTCAGTTTGTTCTTCATCCTCATAATCCAAGAGATCATCATTATCTGCCATTTTTATTTATAAATGTGCTAGATTGTTGCTGAAATTTTAGAAATAATATATATTAAAGAAATTTTCGTATAATTTTTAAAACATTCAAACGAAATTTATTCAGTGTTTTATATGGACAAAATGCAATGGTTAATTCAATAAACACATTTAGATGAGATGATATATAATTTAAATATATTTTTTTAGAAAAATCGTGCAAATTAGAAAACAATCAGTCTTTTACATTATACCTAACTGCATTTATTAAACTTAAATCTTTATTAAATCTAAATCTTTAACAGTAACACAACACAAGGGAATAAACATGATTATCATTGTATTATGAGAACAGTTTACAACTAAGAATCTGATTTGTAGCTAAATATTTTGGTCTAGGTTATGCATTGCAAGTATAGTTATTTCTATAGAATGTATTAAACTACCTATTTATAACAAAACTGATAATTACGTTGAGTTTATGAAATTAAACTTCAATTTTGCATTATATACCATTATATAAACAGTTAAAGTAATGTCTGATATACACGTTGAAAAAAAAAGATAAAGGAATTCAATCTAAGCTTAAGTACGTTAGTTACATTTTTAAAATGTATTTGTTGAAATCTGCAAATCTAAATGTACATACGAGAAAATAATCTCTTATATTTTCCTCGTTCAATATGATTTCTTTTAATTTCTTGAATATATAAAGAAAATTAATATATTTTAACTCGCTTGCCTCGGACAATAATGATTTTTGTGGGAACGATACACGTAATGTAACCGCCATTTTAGTGACGCTATCGCATCCACCAATGGAAAAAAAAATTAATATTGTTAATATTGATATTTATACGTACAAAATTGTTCTAGAATTTTTTTAAATAAATGCAAATCAAACTCGTGCATATATCCATGTAACTATAAATTGTATTATTTACTCATTTGCTAAATCCGTTCACGTTTTCATCATGCGAACAAGGTTACAAGATGAATACTTGTGCGTCAATTAATTTCAACAATATAACATATGTAATAGCAAAACTATTATAAGTTACAAAAATTCAATAATGTTTATAATGTGATTAAATACAGTCTACAAACGGATTGACCTTTTAACACATAATTTAACGCAGATTACGAAGATTCAACTTACCTCCAGACACAACCTTAACAAACTAACGCTCGCCACTGCTGGAATCAGTGCCTTCGCGTAACTTCTTACAACTACCGGAAGACTAGTGGTGCCAACTACAAAATAACACTCTAAATATTTCATGTAAAGTTGTAGTAAAATTAATAAAACACTTTATTTCAAGTAAATTATACTTAGTCATTTCATATTCATGTTATAACTAAATAATATTCAATATTATAAATATTATAGTCCCGTGGTCTTCCTGCGATAGAAAAAATATAAAACTATGTGGGTGAAGGCCACCCGATCTACGCCATGGGGAATGAATGAACAAAGATCAGAGACTATTTCATTTCCCATATGTTCGCATCTGACGAGATTTCTCTTTGTCAACATTTCTTCCTTTAAGTACGGTACAAATGAATAAAGTGAACTTTTATCTTCCGTTACTTTCCTCAAGAGTGTCTCAAGATGGTTTTAATATGAGTTGTTGTAAGTCGGTAGAATACCAATTGTCGATAACGTACCGACTGTAGCGTGGAAGTTGTCGATGAGGAAAATGGCGCCGATGGGGTTGAACTGCTTTTTTGACACAAATTAAATACGATGCGTAGTTTCTGTCTGATAATTAACAAGATTTTTGGATTCTTGATTTTGCGACTAGGACTCTAACACTGGATTCAAGGATTTGACAAGAACAACATTTAAATAACTTAAATATATTTTAGCAATAAAACAAAATTAAATATATATAATTAAAAGATAAAATGAGTAAGCTATGACTTAGAAGGACGATTGGAATACAATTACAAATGAATGCTGAAATATGCGAATGATTTCAAGGTCAAAACCTGGGTGGTTTATCGCTGCCCGGAAAAAGCCTCGTAGAACGCGGTTTAACAAAGAAATAATTAAAGGATGATTAATGTGCAAATGAGTAATGTTTGAGTTTTCTAGATGCTTTCGGCGATTTACGAACGCATGTACTACATCGGTCGCTTTATGTACAATCTACGATTTAACAGTACGCTAAGTTCCTTATCCTATATTATAATAAGTACAAGTTGTATATAAATATAAAGTAAAATCATAATTATATACAAAGTAATATTACTTAGTTTCTTATAAATATGTACATGCGTAATTGTGTTGAACTGTAGAAGGGTTCATACAAAGGTCGTAGAGTGTGGACCACACGGCTGGTCCGCATGAGAACGAAACGTGGATGTCACATAAGTAATAACACTTCTATTAATTATTTATAACTTGTGAAAGTTTTTAAAATAAACTATTATAAATTTTACGATTTTAATTTATATTAACATATTTTTAACATTTTTACAAATCGTTCATTTAAAACATATTTTCAATTTTAATAGAATATTATTTCTTTAAAATAATTAAAATTTTTATGAAAAAATTTTGAAATTATATCTTTACGAGAATTAAAATTATTACGTCTTTACAAGAATTTAGTTTTTCCATTATGTTGATGTTATATTATTTGTTCTGGTGTTGTAAATTGAATTAGGTTTTTTATAAATTAAACACCTATTTTATTAAATAGGTATGGATATTTATTGCGAAAATTAACGGTACTGTTTAAATATGGTAAAGTTTATTTAATAACATCACAGATACAATAATTATGTACACAATTGTTGGAGAAAATGTTTAGCCTGCTGATTAAACACTTTCAACTATCCCATTGTCAATGTAAGCACTGAAGTACTAGGTTTCAGATAAAGGTGCTCCATAAGGGCGGACATTTGACAGTTTCGAAATAGAAACTTTCGATTTTCGAAATTGTACTGTAGTCTAGAATTACGATTTATTATAGACATATGCTTATGCTTGCATTACATTTTTTTTTTTTTGCTAATCATTAGTACACAATTAGCAGCCATCAGTTATTACCCCAAACGTATTACAAGTTATCTTCTGATGAGGACAATTTATCAAATACATAAAGTTTCAATTGAGCGCCGTGCCTTTGTGCAGGCGCGGCAGATTCTGGTTTTACCATTTGCGAAACACATGGAGGATCTATGTTACGGGGTAATAAGGTATGATTGAGCTCAGGCATAGAGACAGTTGGATCTCTTAGAGGCAATGTTACTTCTCTCAAAGAGTCTGTAGGTGAAGAAGGAAGCACCACTCTTTCAGGAGCATTTTGAATAAATATTACTCTAAAAGATATTGTTGCAATATAATATAATTCACAGCTAAATGAAAGCAATTATCATCTGTTATTTACCTGTTAAATGCTCGCCACTTTCTGCATAGTGTAATGTATGCTTTGCACTGAATGTACATAAAAGCTAAACCTCCTGCAGAACCAATTAAGACAACTATTAATTTAGTCCAAAAAGACCAGTCTACATAACCACGTCGAGCTTCTTCCACAGATCGTTCGACAAGTATATATAAAGACCAAGCCACACAAAGTGCAGCTACTCCATGAAAAGCAACTGCACACCATAATTTACGAACTTCAAGAGCAGACATTTCAAGTTTTTCCCACTAAAAATGATTAAATAACATTGTATACTTTCTTTTTGGTATATTAAATTATTAAATAGTATACAATAATATTGCTTGAAAAAAAGAAAAAAAGGAAAGAAGAAAATGTGAATATAAGGAAATAATACCTCACAAAATGGTTTTGTTTTAGCATGCATAATAAATGTGAATTTACATATTTCACAAGCACGCGTATCTGAAGCTTGTATCCATTGTTGAAGGCAAGTCTGATGTACATAGCGTAAACTGCCACTGCAATGACAAGGTGCTAAAAGTGGAGCACCTTCCTCACCTTCACAATGACATATTCTGTGATAAGAGGAAAAGGTATGTCTTACATACATTGTACATTGAGAGTTCTTTTGCAAACAATTATTTCCACAGTATTAAAATATATTCATTTCTTAAAGATGACATTATTTAAAAATAATTTATAACTTATATTTACCTGCAAATATCATGAGTGCTTGAAGACAATGTGCTCACTGATGAGTGAGAATGATCTGGTATGATTGTGACTACTGTTGCATATGTTGATTTCTAAAAAGAAATTAAAGTTTTGTTAGAATATATAAACATATTTAATTTATATTTGTTTTATCAAAATGTAATTTACTGTTTAGTAATTTATATTACATTAATAAATGGACTTGATAATACTAAAATATTAAAATTATGGTTTCACAAAAGATAGTTTAAGGAAATAAATGAAGCAAGTTACCCTTGGTGTCCATTCTGGCAAGCTTTCACCACCAGCAGAAGTATTATTATTGGAAGGACCAAGCAACAGAGGTGGTTGCCGGTCAGGCGGATGAACATTGATCTGATGAACCGGCATCACTCTCTGACCTCAGCAAAGATGTGATCAGTGATAAACAACATTAAACAAACACATCTTAACAGGTGTTCGACAATTGTTTTCCATTGGTATCATGTTTCAGTGCAAATTGGTTAGTTAACTATATAAAAAAACCTTTTGCCATGATGTTTAATGTTTAAATTCAATATGCATTTAAGAACCTGAAATTACATTATATTTTATAATAACATTATACAAACTTGAAATATTTCTAATACTCATATTTATATAAAAAGTATTTACTTAACACTCTAACATTAATGATCAATTTATAGTAAGAAAACAATACGATTATATACGTCATATTTCTTATATATAATTTATATTGAAATTATCAAATGATAAGTATATCAGAGATAAACAATACAAGGATTTATTGACATCAGCTGTATCTGTTCACAACAATGAAATTTCTTATATACAATATTACGTAAATTTATCGTTAAAATCAACGAACGAATACAGAAAATTCAAATGTTTTGTATAAGTTAAACGATGAATTGTAATCTTTTTCTTATTTAAATTTGTAATGTTCAAACAATGACGAAGGAGACATAGTATACAAAAAACACTGACAATAATGCAAAGCGTTGTACTGCATGTATTTTATCGAAATCACTACGTAAACGTGACACTTGCGACGGAAAGTATTCGACAAAAAGAAAACAAAGCATTGGCGTCACATACATCTTTTCATTTCCGTGGAAATCGTGCTACAAGTAAAGTTTTCATTTAGTTACGATGATTAGCTAAAGAATATTCTCTTCAAAACAATTTGATTTCAAATAATCATGTGTGGCTTAATCAAAGAATTTTTTAATGGTCGCCTTGATAAAGTTTTTATGAAGCACGAAAGCAAATCAGAACGATTTTGACACTTCGTTTCGAGTCAATGACACACTATAGAAAACTTGTATTCACTGCAGTAAATTAATTAACTCGCACTGTTTAATGTTTATATTGTTTAAGAGTCACCTATGATCTATCACCGTTCACGTTTTGAATACGCGCGACGACCCGCATTAGTATTCAAAATTACCACGAATACTGACTTCATTACGAAGCATAGTCCTTTCTCCATAACAGACTGTGTATCTCATTCCTCTGATGCGCCGCCATATCGTAATGCGTAGGCGTGGCGTGTGCACAGGTTTGACCAATCCACTATTCGAAGATGACATTGAACATTATTACACCAATGAACGATTTTCAATTCAAATACAGGGTATTTAAAATATGAATTCGAAAAAGGAAAATTAGAAGAATAAACGTATATTATAATTATACTTATTATTTTATTTGCATTATCTTTATGTAACGTACATATTTCTTTTTGATATATATTTAATATAATCTGAATTAAAATCTTTGTAGATGAAATTATGTGATTTTCTTTTTATATTTTCTTTCGTTTGAACATTTAAAAGTTTTATTTATGTCAAATTAGAGAGTATACACAATTATTTAAAATGTTTAATTATCTTAGCAAACGTAATTGGCTTAAATATGTGAGGAATATCACTTCACATGTCTGTTAGGTAAACTGAGGACATTTCAAGGTGGTAATAAAATGTAAACATTGAACATACTTTATAAACTTATTCATTAAAATGGATACATTTAAATTACGAACATAATAAAATATTTCAATTGCTTTTCTACATATTAAATGATAAATCCTATATTATTAATAAGAAATAAGTAAGATTAAAATATATTTCACCTATAGTTAAAAGTTATATTCACATGAGATTTTGAAGTTTACATAATGGAGGAATATAAAAACTAATTTTGAACATAAAAACTAATTTTCTTTGCAAATATACTTTCCATCAATTTACTTTTTGTTTGTTTAAATACTTTTTGTAAATTGTGTAAAATTATATTTCTGTAACAATGGGATATATGTTTAAAAACTTGAAAGATTAAGTAAATAAATATGACAAACTAAAGCTATATGATTAGATGTGTAAACGAGTACAAAATTTTAATTTGGCAGGCCTTTTACATATTGGACATTTTTTAAATGAATTTAAAGCCAATTCCAAACATTGTGCACAGAATATATGTCCACATCGAGTAGTCATTGGTTTCATCTTAGAAGATATAGGTTCAAGACATATTGGGCAGGTCAATCCAGGTAAGCTTGCTTCGGTAGAATCATCTGGAGAAGAGATCTTAGTTTGTTCTGAAGTACTGATTTTGTCTAAATCTATAATTTTCATCATTTCGTCATTTTTGCATGTGTTTTCAAATACTACTTCTCTAAAAAGTTAATTTAATTATTAATATTAATAATTATCATACTAATTACTTATAATCCATATAAATTTAGAAACAAAACTATAACAATACATACATAACAGAATCATGATGCTGTGTTTGACGTTTAGATGGGTTACGTTTCCGTAATCTCCTTCTTGTACTGTTGTTAGATATATTTTCAACATTTCTATCTCGTATTCTTAAACATTTATCCGCCGGTGAATCTACTGTTAAGTCGATATAATCAATTGGATCTGACATTTTCATTTGCTCTCTTTATTGTCACCTACGTATTAATAAATTTACTTTATCATAGAGGTTCGAAAATTAACGACATACATTTTGAGAAACTATAATTGTATATCATTAGTTTATTTTCTGTTTTTACTATATATATAAAAGTGTTTAAACAGTAGAAATTATAAATATTGTCAATTGAAATGATTAAAAGTTCTTAATAAATTATTTCTTACTAACCGTTTTACCATAAGACCTTTTAAACGAAGTACCACTACACAATGAAGTGAGCTTAGCATTATGTGACGAAACTTCATGGGGTGCAAACGAAGTTACCCCTCCTTCCCCTGTACCGTCCCTCACGACATCTTGGCAACATACGGTAGTTTACGAAATAGTTCTAGAAACTCACCAGTTCTTATATAAATTCAAAATTCTTCGATATTTTCGATTATCGATCAATTTTTAATTCTGTCGATACATCGACTTTTAACTGACTTCTAGGAATCATAGTAGCGCATACGAAATTGCCAAAAAGGTAAAAATGAATATTAATGTAGAAAAGAAGTTTAAAATAGGTAGATTATATTATTAAAACTTTTACAATAAATAAATGTTGGAAAATTATATTGAATAATTCATTTTATCCAATATCAAATACTTATTTTAATAATTTAAACGTTTTATAATGTTTATTATCAAATTTATATGTAAACTTTTTTTTATATATTTTTTATGTATACATACGTAATCATTACAAATTATTATAAAAATACTGAAAGTACATAATTTATAACTCCAATAGTTTTAATTTTATAATACTTCTTAAAAATTTCTTGAGCACAAATTATAATAAAATCATGCACCACAAATTACATTAATAGCTAAAACATGGATTTACTTATATACAAAAAATGATATAAAAAAGACACGTAGGCACTTTACACATCATCACATTTGTGTATAAATATATGAATACATGATATATATACATGATATACATATATATATATGTTTAAAAAAGTATAACACAATTTTGCTATATTTTATAAAAATGTAATTTATATTATTTATATATTCTAGTAATCATCAAGAGCACTTTTTCACGTATTTAAAACTATTTCTTACTTTAATTTTATGTATGTATACGCATGTAATATTAAAATGAAATAAGCATTTCAAAATTTTAAATTGACCTTTCAGTGCAAACAATTATTTTCTACTAAAATTTTCATTAAATCTTTAATCTTTCGTGTATAAGTAGAACTGTTTTGTGAGATTTCATATACACCTATTTCCTCATTACTTATTATAAGTTTGCATGTTTTATGTACAACAAACAATTTAGTTTATATAATATTTTTGTAAAATATTTTGGAGGGTATAACGAGAAGTTTTAATTTGTTAACTTATGTTAACAACAGTTACAAATAATAATAACAAAATTAAATTTTTGTCAAGTATTGTTCATAAATACATGTTCATATTAATTTCAGTTGTTCCCAAATTATTATTAAGTGGATAGCTTAAAATTTTAATTTATATAAAAAGATTTCGATAATCTGATTCGTAGACTGTTAAATTTCAATACTTTATGAAAAATATTATTAAATTCTTGAATTTCGTATATAAAATATTCGATTAGATAAATGTTTAAGGAAATACGTTATCTTTGGTTATTATTGTGCAGATCAACGAACTACGTCGTATCATTGGTTAATGAGTGTCTCGACTGCTTTTATTACGATTACGCAGTAACGATGCATCCAAGAGAGAATAAGTACCAGGTTCAAATACTGGCGGATATTCAAGACCTGGATAATCAGGTGGTGGTGACATAGGTGGTGGTATATAAGGTAACGTTGGAGGTGTTAATGAATTTCTGCCCGTACTCGTATGTCCTTTCTGACAAAAGGGGTGACTTACACCACTCTAAAAATAAGTATTTATTATTACATTTAATAATTGATAGAATATATATTTACACACATGTGCGCGCGCGGTGAAAGAGTAAGAGAGAAAGAGAGAGACTCCTATTAACACGTTAAACGCCACACCGAGTATGGTCGGCTACTTATTCAACAATTTAGTTTTGAAAATTTCGTAAAGAGTGTAAAGAACTAATTCTTCTAACTTCTTATGAGAACTCAGCTCATTTGGTTTAATTTTAAAAAAGTTATTTTGCTTTAAAAGGGGTCTGAATATTAATTTAAGGGAGTATATATATAAAGTTCTTAGTTACTAGAATACATACTTTTGACGTCAAATTTAAAATGCACGGTGATGGTGTGTCTGGACTCCAGTCACTAACCGAACTGGCCGAACTATAACTCTGACTGAGAGTCTGAGGACTATTTCCACTAAAGGAACTAACAGATTGGCTGATTCCACTGTCGCCAGGACTTTGACTATTTGATCGGCTGGGTAATCGAGTCTGATTATAACATTTTTCTCTAAATAACGCTCTATGTAATCTGGGTGATCCTGTAAATAATATGTGGATTATAATTTTACTTTATATTTAAAGTGCATTATTTCTTTACCTAGTATATAGATTGTAAATAAAAATTACATACAAATTTTGCATGATATTTAAAGTACACTGTTTGTTTACCTAGTAAAGTTTTCTGTGTTTCTTTAGGCAATTCAAGAGTAGAAGGTTTCTGCTGACATTTATTACCAAATAAATTCTTCAATCGATTTGATTTTTGAACTTGTTCACCTTTATCCAAATGCATTTCAAATGCAGCAGTCATTCCTTCTTGTTCGAAAGGAGAAGTTGGTATAGGTGGTGGTTGATACTGTGCTACGTTTTTTAAACGAGTTTTATCATAATTGACATCTTTCTTATCAATCCGTCGCAAAGAATCTAACCAATGCTTATCTGTAGAAATATGATCACGACGACTGGTTAGATTGAAGCTCCCTTTGCGACTAACAGATGCGTTTTTTTTTGCATGCTGTAAAGTTTCATATACGTGAAATGTAAGATCATTGTTGGATCCAGAAGAACCTGAAACAAATAAAAATTTCGATAACTTCGTTCTATGTATTGTAAAATTATAACATAATCAATAAACCTTACCGTCATTTCGAACAAGCCGTTTTGGTACTGGTTTTATATCCTCTGTTAAATTAATATTTTTATGTAAATAATAATCATATGGTCTAGAAATTTCATGATTATTTGAAGCTTGTGCCTGATTTATATAAGCATTAGAATTATATTCATTAGTTGTGCTCATTTGTCTGTCAGACTTTTCAACGATATCTGGTTTATTATGATATAAAGAGGATAATAATTTTTGTTCGTTTGCAATATTCTTACAGTAAGGTGAATTACATGGCTTTATTTGCTGTGAATTGAATCCTTCTGTTGATTTCTTTTTGCTAACATAACAAGATTCATTTGATTTTTTATGAACTAAATATTTTGACGATTCTCCTTTATGTTCGCTTCTTTCCGAATCGAAATCTCCGCTAAACTGCCGCGTTGTATGAAAATTATCCATATTTCGCGAATAACCGTATGACGTAGTATTATTTACTACTTCATCACTATTTCTACTTCGAGCGTGAACATCATTATTGTAGCTTGCATCAACGACAATTCTGGACTGTTCATTAACTGCCTCGTTATCATGAAAGTTTCTGTGTTGAATATGAATATGATCACTAGTTAAAGGTGTCATTCGTGGTGATACAGGTCTGTTCCTTGTTATCTGTCTCTGATCTTCTTGTTGTGACAACATAAATTCTTCTAACGTAATAAATCCTTGTAGATCTTCAGGTCTTCTATTTCTGTTATTAATACAACTAAATATTAAATATTGTTTCACTAATATACTTGACTATATTGATTAGAATATTAAAGCAATACATATAGAAATGTGTAAAGTGTATTCTAAATTAGCTCAGGATAGTATCTAGGAAAGTAATTAAAATAAGGAAAGACATGCACGAAATATGTACACATAAAATAAATTTAATCAATCTTCTGAATTAATTGCTTTATTATAAATTTAAAAGTATAACAATATTTTCAACTACTACTATTTCTTTTAGGAAAAAAAATTTATTGCTATATTTATGATCAAAAAGGAATAGAACGCTAATAATTTAAGTCTAGTAGAATTTTTAGGAGTTATATAGCATGTTCAAATACAACGAAATAAGGATTACGGCATGTGTCGGCGCAGCGGTTTATGGCTATAGAGATTAGGACTTTAGTTATTGTTAGCGTGTAATTTTAGTAAAAATTATGTCCTGGCGAGAAAAAGTTGGGTTTACAACCCTCTGGTTTAGAAAGTCTCGTCCTCAACAGCATGCAATAAAAATTATTACCTGTCCGTAGTACGTCTGTAATCACCCATATCCTGAGTACTGTTTGTCATATCAGTAGCACTATGAGAGGCGCATAATCCGTAAAATGTGCTTCCTGCAATTGTCATTTGTAAATCTGGCGAATTTGGTACAAAATCTTGTTTCCTAAAATAAAGTTTATATTGTAGTTTAATTTTTTTTATTATATTCCACGTTAAATAATCTTACTTATTTGGTGTAGACGTAGGAAGAACTCTTCTGTAACTTCTAAACTGTGCAGTTGGGACAGGTACATTGTGATTTCTTGTGCCAAGAAATTTTAGATATTTTCTATCTAAACTAGCACCGTTAATTTCATGGTCTTTGTACGTAGAAGAATCTTTACGAACAACTTTCTTTAACGATCCAAATGATTTTTCAAAATGTGGTTTATATTCAGGCGTATGAACACTTTTAGCTTTATACTTTTGCTCGCCATCGCTCTCATCAGTTTCGCTAAAAAGAGCACTGTTTCTACTGTGACCATCTGCACCTAAAGTTGCTTTGTTAACTGCATCTACCCATAAAGCAAGAGAATCCTCTGTATCTGCAGCAAAATAAAATACTGTTCCTGTATGATAAACTTTGAATGCATATTTTCTGGATTTTACTTCAGCAGCTCGTGATACAGTAAATCCTGTCAAAGCTATCAAACAATCTGCTTTTACACTGTTTTGAGCTTTAAACCTGTATTTATAAGTATAATCAAACATATAGTTATATGATAAGTGCATGTATGTGTATGTGTATACATATATATATACGTATATTTAGCAAACCTGTATAAAGAAGAACACTTTAAGACAAACCAAGCTGTTGCCCAAGCACCACCCGCGCCTCTCGTGCGATATGTTAACCATCCCTCTAAATCTCCTGTGCCTATATCTTTAACAGAGATATTTCTCTTCCCTAATTAAAAAATAATACAAAACTTAATAATCATAAACGTTTGAAAATTAGCATGTTCTTTTTATATATCATTTACTTACTTGCAAATAATATGCTTCGTTTTCTATTACTTCTGGGGCTACTACTGGAAGATTTACTTAAACTTCCATGTAGTCCAATACTTTTGGCTACCATTATAGCTTTAATAACTACACCCTTTTCAAAACCTTTCTCCTTTTCAGATACTCTAAGTTTATGTTCTACAAATTGCTTGGAGGAGAATGAACCATCTGGAGAATCCATAGTTTGTGAATAAGACTCACCATCGTGATGTTCCACTGTTGAATTAGTGTAAATAGACTTTTCACTAGCAGATTCATACTTATCACAGATAGACTTAGTTTCTTTTATTTGCTTATCATTGTATTCTAAGTATGAAGAATCCATATTTAAACTAGGTCTGCGTTCATTACATAAAGTATTCTTATCATCAATAAATTCTAATTTTTCTGTAAAACTATTACAAGCATCAAAATAATCTTGTTTCTCTTGATAAGTCAAATTACTTTTGATATGATTTTCTGTACAATATTCTGCACTTTTTAATTCTTTTCTAGCATTAGATCTTTCTGACACATAATTTTTTTCTTGATTATCCTCAAACACCTTTGAAGTATTATTTAAAGATGAGTTCACTGTTAATTTTGAATAGTATTTTCGTGGAGGAGGATCTGGAGGTATCAGATGAGGCTTAGTTTCCAGCTTCTTACTTGATTCAGCTTTTGTTAGTTCTATATACTTGCAAGACTGTACTATAGTTCCTTGATTAGTTAAATCATCAGTTTTTATATTATCATTTTGTATCTTTTGACAGATCTGAATTTGAGAAATGTTTTGAGTAACATTCTGTATATCATCTTCAGCAGAATTCAAATCATTTGTCCATAATTGTGCTTGACCTTGCACTTTTTCTTTCACTGATATATTAGATTTTTTATCCAGTAATTTTACATGTTCAGATGTATCAGAATTAAATGTTTGGAGAATTTTTCCAAATTTATTCACACTTGCATTATTTTCACTATTGTTTTTTACACAGTTATTTGCTGTTTCCATTTTATCTTCATTAATCTCATAATACAAATTTGAATTATTTACAAAATTTTGCGTATCATACGTGTTTGATACAGTCTCAACTTCAACATCTAAATTGTTTGTTATATCTTTTTTCTCGTATTTATTTACATCGGTGGTAATACACTCGTTATTGCTTTGGTCATTGTCTATATTGGTTTTATGACTTGCATCAGATACTTTACACACTGAAGGTTTAAGAGAATCTGAATATTCAGATAGTTCAGAACATTGTTTTTCTTTGTTATTTTGCACAGTGTTCTTATCAGTATCACTGCTAACTTGTTGAACAATATTACTATAAAAATTCACTTGAATATTTTGCTTTTGATTACCAACATCTTTCAATGTGTGTTTCTCTTCAGAAGTCTGTTGAACATCAATCTTAATAGATACATTGCTTAAATTATTTGCAGACGATTCTAACGCGTGAAACAATTTTTGTCTTCTGTCTTCCATATTGTCAGCGTCCATTGAATCGTATGCTGGGGTACTGTAACTTTTATCTAATCTTCCTCGCTCCTTACCGCTGCATATACTAGATTCTTTACTGCTTAGCATACTTCTATTATTACTATGTTTATCTCTAATAAAATTGTTGCATTCATCTAAAGGCACACTCGTATCACTTACGTTATTGTTATTGGTAACATTAGCAAATGTTTGAGATGTTTGGCTGGAAGTATTTATACTATTAGTAGTTAACAATTCCTCACAATTTTGAGTAGCTTTACATTCATCTTTTTTTTTATGCATTATATTGAATGTATTATCTATTTGAGGAACATCGTGTTTCGTAGATTTATCTTGAAACTGTACTTTTTTATCATCAGTTTGTCCATCGTTTCTTTTTTTCCTTTTGCTTTGTTCTATACTTATACACGTTTGTGATCTTATATTTGATGGTACATTGTCTAAGCCATGAGCACAAGATACCGCTTTATCCCGTAATTGAGAAGTTGTACTGTGTTCTTGTTTTAATTCTTTCCAAAATTGTTCAATATCAATTCCATGCTTGGTAGTAGGACTAGCACCAGTTATAGTAGCTCGTCTTTGAACTGAATTTCTTGGTTTTGTTGAATATAATCGAATGGATAAAGGTGATTCTGTTTCACTATCTGAATCACTACTATCTATGATCATTGTGTCTAGTATATTAACAGTATCTAAAATACTTGCAGGTTCTGGACTGGGATTCTTTGGCCTAAATAAATTGAAAAATTAGTACTGTATTGAAATTAATTATTAAATTAATTTCCATTGAAAAACTGTATTATATATTTTTATGCAAATATAAATGAAATAATACCTTGGTAATGGCATTGTAAAATCTGGTATAGTTAGTAATTCTGGTCTTGGTGATGGAAGATTGTGTTGCCATCGTGTTGTGTATGATGTTTTTTTATTGCTTGGAAGTCGATATGGTTTTATGTAAATTTGACCATACACTTTTGTGTGTCTTGGTCTACGCTTTAAAGTTAATAATATTTCTGCTGGACTTTCACGAAATAATTCTAAAAGATTTTTTCGTTCCCAACCAACCACAGTTTGATAATTTACCTGAGAGATATTTAAATTAATCAAATATTTAGTAAATCACCAACAAACAAAAATTAAATTAAAAAATAGAAAGTACCTGAACAATTTCATCTCCTTCTTCCATTTTACCACACTGATGTGCAGCTGAACCAAATTTAATTTCAGCTATTTGATGAGCTCCATGAAAAGATGGTAAAATATAAAATCCCTACAAAAGATATTTTTCTTTATTTTGAATGTTTTACATTTGCTATGAAAATTATTCTTTCATAACATTCTTATCCCACAGTATAAAACTATTATCTAAACAGGAAGTTAGATCTTGTGTTAAATTAGTGGTTGCAGTTTTATCACTAAAGGATGTAGCAGATAATTTTTCCCCAGTTATCCATCATATACTTTACATAAGTTACATTTATCATAGTTTAATTTAAACATTGAAAAAGTAAAATAAAGGATTATATTACACCGAATAAAATAAAATTAACATTACTTTGAAACTTACTAAATCATCTCCTGGTTTCTTTTTTAATGTTGCTAGATCCAAACTAGCAGGTTGTAATATCATAGGGTCAGTAATATCTTGTATTATATAATCTGCCAATTTTGCTAATTGTCCACAAATTGTTCTAATTTCTTCTATTGGCTTTTCTGCAAATCTATCTCTTTGTGCACATGTAGCCATTTCCAAAGCCAATTTCATTAGTTCAGCCTTTTTTTCATTATATTCTAGTTGTCCACTAAAAGGAGGACGATCAAGCCATCTAACTAATGGTTTTACAGCCATTATAACTGAAGCTACATCAGATAATGTCTGGGTTGTAACAGGTTTAGAATCTGTCTGACGAGACAAATCATTTTGTAAACTATGTGCTTGACAAGACAACCTTAAAGCCAATAATTGCAGATTTTCACGATCAAGTTCATAATGAAAATTTCTCAAATATTCTACAGCTTCAAGAATAATTTCTTGATGACCAAGTTTTAGCACTCCAAGATGTTCTAAATCTTCTGGTCTTAAACTTAATAATTGTTGTCCATTGACACAATGATTTGTAAAACTATGCACATAAGGAAGTACAGAATTATCCAAGCCTAAAACAAAAAATCATTCGAAATATTGTATTATATTAAAAAAATATAAAAATTCATATTGCAGTGCTGTTGTGAATGATGTACAAATAAATTTAAATAATCATTATGAATGATATATTAAATTATACGAATAAATATTTATTCTATTTAAATAAACAAATTTTCAAAAGATTCGTTTGTTCGCAAAAGCAATAACAATGAAAAGAATAGTAATGAAATTATGTAAACAACAATCTTAATAACTGCTACAAAATAAAGATTATAAAAATTGAGCTATTGCATTTATGAAGCATTTCTTGAAAAAGTCAGGCTAATTATCACTGAAAATTCTTTTTGAAATGATACATCATCTACAATTGTGCGATTCTAACAAATAATTGAACAAATCAACACTGTTTAACACATGCGATGAAGTGACGGATAGATGGAAAAGGAGAGTGAGGAGAGAGGTGCGGGTAATGAGAGAATTTTGACACGCAAAATTTTCACGACACTTCGTTTCTGCAAATACACTAGCTTTTTAAGAAGCACCGATAGATACACTACTCCCAAAAGAAATTCGATTTTTCCGCACCTTTCAACCATTCGCACACTTGCTCAGTTTTCCATTCAGCCACATTAACATACGCCATGACCCCCGATCATGTATTAATTCACAAAATGCTAAAGATTCTGCTCGTCCTCAGTCGCTCCAATTTCCAGCCTGCCCCGTCGATAACTGTTAAATACTGGATTCAACAATAACTGTGTACTACCACAGACAAGGTACAAGATAGACCTATCATCCATTGTAAATTCGTGCTGCACAGTCTGGGGTTACGTAGTCCCGGTTACCATTCTCACATCGCATGCGACATTATCGATTCAGAATGGAATAGTGTTAAGGCGCTACCAAGACGGTAGGAATTACAATTAAAAAATATGATAGTCAATTGTAAATCCAGATCAATCTGTAGTCAGCTTGAGAATTAATTGTTCTTTTTGGTCGATTTTTAGATTGGATATCCTTTCGATTTTATGATCACTCCTAAACGTTTAGCCATAGAATTAATTAAATTAGTTGTTATTATGTTATTTATTTTCCCTATTCTTGCACTAAAATGTGTTTTAAATTATTCTTATTTATTATTCAGTGTTTTCGTATTCTTCGACCAAGCTCTTCCCATAAATGCTTTATAGAGTTAATATCTAGAGGCTGTGGAAGAGTTTCCAGAACATGGACCTCGATACCATTGTACTGCCGCCGCCATGTTTCACTGTTAATCTGATGTTGCCTTTACTTAAGGTTTCTGCCTTTTTCCTCCAAGCTAATTTACGGTCATCTAAGCCCTAAACATTAAATTTACTCTCTGTTCGTAAATATTATTTGTTGCCAAAATTCTAATGGCTTATTTATATATTTTGCAACATTTATCTGTTTCCCTCTATTTATCTTGCTAATATATGGTTTTCTGGCAACACGTGCATAAAGCCCATCTTTATGGAATCTGTCACTGATTGTTTTTGGATGAACATTTTCTCCTGTAGCCCTTTCTAACGCCGATGCAATTGTAACAGTTCTCTCGAAGGGGTTAATTTTTATTTTTTCTTTAAATAAATCGTTCGTCTTTTTCTCCAAGTTTCAACAGTCTGTCAAAACGATGCCTACCTTTTACTGTTTGCGTTGTTTACAATTTTTTAATAATATATTGTACTGTGACGTGACTTCCCGATAATCTTGCCTATTTTCCGTAGAGATTTCCATTTTTTATACAACTTAATCACAATTTCTTTTTTTGTTCTATGATTGTTTCTCTCGACTTCGAACTCATTTTGCATAGAATAAAATACCTCTTGCAAAATACTATACAACATGTAGGATATAAACGAATGGATGCAAGAAACATTGTTCATCAAATTTTTGGGGATTTCTCATAAACTTTCTCTTGTTTCAAGTAAGAAAGTGTAAATAACTTCTTAATTATAGTACATCAACCAATAGTATTTTGCTTTTTAAATATGTATACTATGTATTTATATAAAATGCAGTTGATTTTTATGTAAATGTGTAATATTTAAATGCAGATCAAATAAAGTTTCATTTTATTCAAGTGTACATAAATATATGGCTACCACTGTATATAACATATTGGAACATATTAATTACAATGCAACATTAAATGAAATTTTTTTCATAATATACATATAACACAGTGTATATTATACATGAATACTTTTGTGTAACAATATATACATATAGAATATGTATTATTTATATATATCCATAGATTTGATAATTGCTTAAAAAACAATAGAATCATTTATGGAAAAATTTAAAATATATAATAATACCAAGTATAGCCACTTCTAGTAATATAATTACAATTAATATAAATCTTTGCACTAAAATTTTATTGCGCATAACATTTAATATTCTTCTTGTTTTATTTAATTCTTCATCTGTCTGGATTAATCTCCTGTTCCCTCGCAACAATCGTTCTTTTTGTTCACCTAGTTCAGATAGGACTTCTGTTCCTATCTGTTCACTTTCAACAGCTACTGCCTGAGATCTAGCAATAGATTGTGAAGATCTATCTAGTATTGCATTTCCTTTTGACAATGTCTGCCAATGTTCTTCTTCCCAATTAACTCCAAAATTCATTGTGGTAATTTTTATATTGAAATAACAATGAAACAAAATCTTTTCAAACTGCCATGTCCATCATAATGTCTATAAATTCGTTTTGATCAACTGAAACAACAAATGATTTATTTCTTCCAAGGTTATCTATAGTAATAAACAAACAAGTTAAGTTGTATACTATTTGACTGAAACATTAAAAAATTTTTAAAACATTAAAATTTATTACTAGAACCATCTTGATTTAAATCAAATTCTTTAATCATAAGCTCCATTTCCTCATTAGTCAAATTACAATCAAGCTTTTCATTAAGTTTCTGTAGATTTTCTAATGTTATCTTGTTATTTGTAGAATTATTTGTAAATAATTTAAATACATATTTAATTTCATCTAATGGATTTCGGTTACTTAATTTTTGTGTCACTATATAAATATCAAAATTTTAATCACCAAGAGAATATGCATTAATTATAAAACTTGTTAAAAGTATAGATAAATAATATTATATGTATATAGTTAAATAATGCTCCATTGAACACACCAATGTAATTAAAATCTTCAAAGCAAATTTTACTACACTCATGTTTGTCATACATTCGTATAATAGTTAAAACATAAGACTTTTTAACTGTAAAACCTAAAGCTTTCAATGTAGCTTTCATTTCATGATAATCCAAGTAACCATCAGCATCACTATCCATTAAATAAAACGATTCTTTTAAACGTTTCTTTACATTTTCCATAAGAGTACTTCTTCGAATATTGGACATAATTAATAACGAATATTTTAATAAGAAAACTGAATTAGTAATGTTCACCTTTTTATTATCACACAAAGAACAATGACAATTAACTTCTTTTGTTATTATAGGTTATATCCAGATAATTTCGTATATATATCTATATATATATATACACGAAATATAAGTGTATATATATATATATATACTCATGAATACATTTTCTACACGTTTTTATAGAAGATATCTAAACTTTTCACTAAACATTCGAAGAAACTTTACGCATACGTCCAACTTTGTAAAATATTTGATTAATCATTTTTGGTGATTTTTATGATTTGTCAAGTGCTATGTTTGGTTTATATTGAAAACAGGTTTTAAAGAACTAACAAGTAATATCTGTCCGCAACGAGTTGGCGAATGGGATGATGTGCTCTCACTTTATTCCACCTCTCCTATTACCAAATGCGTTGCTGCTATTGGTTACAGCCAGCGACAAAGGTCGACGACGAGCACATGGAAACAAAGTGAAATAGAAGATTCCACAACAATGGCGTAGTCGTCCCAATTAATGCTAAACCTTATTTCTAACGTGTAACTTAAAAATGTTACATTTTTTTTTACTATTTAATACAGAATATAGTCAATTTGATATTGACTTAAATAACAAATAAAATAATCTTTAAATAATGGTAAATTAAATTAATCTTTTTTCATTTCATTTATAAATATGAATAGGAAATGGATAAGTTTAGATATGAATAAGGCATTTTTTATTCTTATTCATCTCAGTTTTTACAAATTATTTGGTTCTCAAATGTACATTTCCCACACACATATTTTTTTACACTTAAAATCCACACGAATTTTTTCCGGTATCTGATATGTCATACATTTCAACCATCAGCGGTAATATGTGAAAGTAAGAAAATCTTTCAATTTCCAAATAGTTGATATTAACTCGAAGGGTATGTCAATGCAGTAAAGTCATTATTCTATTTCACTTTGTCTCGTGTTCGTCGTCGTCCTTTGTCAGTGGCTGTAGCCAATAATAACAACGCATTTGGTAGCAGGGGAGGTAGAATAAAGTGAGAGCACAACATCTCGCTCGCCAACTCGTTTCAGACAAACTATATATACATATATATACTACACTAAAGACCGGTAGTGCCGTGTAAAGTAACGGATTGTGTTGTTTTTTGATAAATGTTGTTTTTAATATTATTAAATTAATAGAAATGACACGAGTTACATTTTTACACCCAGATCTTGGTATTGGAGGAGCAGAAAGATTGGCAGTTGATGCTGCATTAGCTTTAAAAAAACAGGGTTACGAGGTTAATTTCGTGACAACTCATCACGATCCAGAGCATTGTTTTTCTGAGACAAAAGATGGAACAATTCCTGTTACTGTTGTGGGAGATTGGTTACCGAGACATATCTTGGGTAGATTCTTCGCACTTTTCGCTTATATTCGTATGGTCAGCTCATTTCTTGTACATTAAATATCTAATTGTTTAAACATATTAAAGAACACTATTTTTTATTTAAATCAAAGTATAAATTTTTATATATTTGAAACAATATGTTTTTCATAAAAGAAGAAATTATCCTCTTCAGATTGTTTTGACATTGAATTTTTTTTCAGATATATGCAGCTAGCTATATCATTTTCTGTGAACATCGACCAGAGATTGTATTCTGTGATTTGATTTCTGCATGTATTCCTATTCTTAGATTGCGAATTCCACATGTAATTTTTTATTGTCATCATCCAGATCAGTTGCTTTCACAACCAGGGGGACTTTGCAAACAGTTATATCGTGTGCCTCTTAATTACTTAGAAGAAATAACAACTGGAATGGCACATAAAATATTTGTAAATAGCATATATACACAGACTGTGTTTAAGGACACTTTTAAGAGATTACATATTGAACCTGAAGTTCTCTACCCTTCTATCAATACAGACTTTTTTGATAAGACTAGAATAATGTCTTTGGAAAGAGTACTTGATAAAAGATTACCATCAGATAGTATTGTACTATTATCAATTAATAGATATGAACGTAAAAAGAATTTAGGTTTAGCTATAGAATCATTAGCAGAACTCAAAAAATATTTAGGAGAAGAATACAAAAAGGTGTATTTAATTATAGCTGGTGGATATGATAAAAGGGTGGAAGAAAATGTAGAGTATTATTTGGAATTAATAGGGCTTGCTGATGAATTACATGTTACAGATAGAATAATATTCCTTCGTTCTCCTTCAGACATTGATAAAGTATCAATTCTACATCATTCTAATATAGTACTGTACACACCTCCAAATGAACATTTTGGTATTGTACCTCTTGAAGCAATGTACATGGGTAAACCAGTAATTGCACATAATTCTGGTGGTCCAAAAGAATCTGTAATCTCTGAAGTTACTGGATTTTTAGTTGATTTATGTGGTGATGCATTTGCTATGAAAATAGCTTACTTGATTAAGAATCCTATGTATATGCAGGAATATGGTAATGCAGGCAAAGTTAGATTTATGAAAACTTTTAGTTTTGCTGCATTTAGTGCTCAACTAAACAAAACAGTTGAAGACTTAATTAGCGACAAAAAATTGCAATAAAATTGTAGTTGTTAAACTTTCATACATTACAGATAAATGCAATAGAGCGTTAATTATTCGAACCTCGATTCACTAAACCAGTGTTATATTGTCGCTATCCCTACCGATTCTTGAAAATGAGACCTCAAAGTAAGCTTCAAGCATATCGAACGAAATGAAGTACTGTTACCGCAAAACATTTCTTCAAAAGTTAATTAATGTTTTGGGTAATATATATACCACATTTCAAATTATAATCGTAACTCTTGTATTCCATAATTAATTGTAGACTTAATTCGTATAGTTGTAAACTGAATAAGTTCATGTATTATTATAATTATCAGAATTATTCGATTATCACAACAATTTGATTTTCATAATTATCTTGGTTCTAATTGGTTCGGATAATTGACCCGTTACTGTATTTAAATTATTACAGTTTTATTATATATTTTATTTAATACAAATGAATGGGAAAGGTATAAATGAAGAAATATGAATTGCATCATATAAACCTTAATTTATTAATATTGAATATATCAATCGAAATATTTTTATTTATCTTATTTTTAAGCGTGATATTTATACTAGTAAATTGCAATGCAATTGTAACTTGCTATGTTATTTATTAACATAATTGTTTATTTTATTTTGTGAAATTAGAAAATACGTTTGTTTATTTTTTCTGTTATGGACTTTTTAAAATATTAATTCTATTTTCATGCTAAAGACTCAAGTTTGTGTAATAACTTTAACTAGTATGCAGAATTACATATTTTTTTTTTATGTTTATTTATTATTTATATTTATTGTACACATGATTTATATTACATTCAGCAAAAGATATCAATGAGCTAATATATATATAAAAATGTTTAAATTATATTACATCTTATTTAACTTCAATTAGGGTATAGATTGAAATATTCCTCAATATGTTGACTATTGTGCAAATTCTAATTCTTTACCTTATGGTACTCTTCAATTATATCATGATGTTATGCAATCTTGAACATAGTAGTCAACAAATTAATTTCATACTGTTGCATTTATTAAGTAGCATTTATTAAGCAAAGTTATTAAATAAGAACTTAATCCATTAATTGTAAACTATCAAGTTTTTCACTGGAATAAAAACCTGCTTTTACTTGTCTTCCGCCAAAAAAGCGTCCATTTAAATCAACAACAGCTTTAATAGCACTTTCTATTCTCTTGAATTCTACAAAAATTCTAACAGCTTCTTCTGGAGAAGCTTCTGTTACTTCATGAATAATAACACGTGCGACGTCTCCATATTTTGTATTACATTCATCTTTAACTTCAGGTTCAAGATCTTCGTCCACTTCTCCCGGACCAACCATATTACGCAGCAATACAACCTAATTAAAAATAGTATATTTTTAAATGCAAAAAGATTTTAACATGTGTTGTATTTTTGATTACATATTTTACAAAAAGAATGTTCACACCTCTATTATATAATGCATTTAAAAAGTTCTAAATTATTACCACATAAGAAATATTCTTTGTAAAGTTAAATTTTCAATGCTATTATTGAAATATATAACAAGATAAAAAGTTAATTGGTTTTATTACCTTACTAGGACATTTCATTATTTCTGTAATACTAGGTTCCTCTGTAGGTTGTGATGAAGGAGCTTGTTGTTGTACTGGAGGTGGAGAAACAGCAACAGGTGGTGGTGGTGGCATAAGTTGTTCTCTTTCTCCAACAATTCTCCCACCTCGCTTACTAGTTTTTTCTACTTGCAAAGCAACAGACATTCCTTGTTCCTTTTTACCAAGCCCCTGTCCTTCTTTAAAGCCATATTTTGCCATTATTTTTGCTGCTACAGATGATGTTGCATATCCCATGCTTGTTGGTGGTCTTGGTGCTGGAGGTGGAAGGTCAGAAGATTCTTGTAAAGAAGGTGGTGGAGCAATAGCTGCTCCTCCAGCAATACCTCTTGATGTTGGAGTTCTTTCCTCATCTCTTTCAGGAGGAATCATTGTACTATTTCCAGAAGAAGCCTAAAATACATTATTATAAAGGATTGTATTCTTAATTTTCATTTGAGCATAATTTTCATATTATCATATTTTTATATGTCACAGATATATAAAGAGAAATTGCTACATTACCTGTGTGTCTTCAAAACGTGAACTATCTCGTCTACGTTTACGCATTTCAGTTTCTTGATCATGTTCTCTGTCACGTAAATCTCTCAGTTCTTTAACAACTTTATCATATTCATTAGGCCACATAGGGTCATATTCGTTTATTACATTCCAGTCAAATTCACCACCAACTCCAATACTACTAACAGTACCAGAGGAGAGTGGATTATTATGAAGTCCATCATCATCTCTATCTGCATTTCGATTGGCTTTTGATTTTAAGTCTATTACAGGTGCTAATACTGCTGTAGCTTTTCTGTATTGTTCACGTTTTGGCTAAACATACAACATAGTTATTTTAAATGCCATTATCATTCAGTCATTATTATACAAGAAATATATACCTGTGTAGTGGCAGCTTTTTTTAATTGTAATTGAGACTGTAATAGCTTGATGCTGGATGACCATCCAGCTACTTTCTCTGATGTTCTATGCTTGTCAAAATCGTCATATAGAGACATTTTGCTTACTTTTATACTTCACAAATGTATTTATTAAAACATGTTACATTTAACCTCAAATTGTCACGTACTACTAAAGTACTAATAAAATCATGTTGTACTAAAAATTCAGTTGAAGAAGATCTTAAAAGTATATCTAATTTTCTAATTAAAACTGAAAATATATTTAAGTTATGGTTTTACAAATTCGACGATTTTCAGATTTTTCAACGTTTTACACAATGTTAATGCTTGCTGTTTTTAATCTTATAAAGACATGTTAAAATCCATGTACATTCAAAAATAACGATTCTTCAATGAAATATTTTTTTTTTAGTTTCTTTCTTTTCTGACAATTAAAACCCGTTGCTTGAGGTTAATACCCATGGCACACGTATAGATCTCATGCAATTGTTTATGCCGAATATATGCATGGATGCAAGAACACCTAACATCACCTACTTTAAGCTTGATAAAGAATAAGGTACAGGGTAATAAAATCCAAAAATTATAGGTTACATGTATATTTATTTAAAAACATTTGAAAATGACGAAGTGTGAAAAAAAATAATGATTAAATACATATAGCATACACAACGAAAATAGATAGAATTTCATTACACACGCAATTATACTTGTTTAAAATGTCTGAAAAAAAGATCAATTGCTTCAAATAATAATGATGCACTCCTGCATTGATTTTCTATAAAAAAAAAAAAACTGAATACTACAAAAGTTTAGTAAAATAAATATTACAATCTTTTAGATAATAATTTTGATCCTATAGTTATTAAGTGTTGAAACGGTTACATTAAATGATATGATTAACAATTTTCATGAATAATTTACTTTATTTCGAAATGAGTTACATAAGTAGATAGATGAACGTATATGTAATATAAAATGAGTTTTACATATATTTTTAAATATTTTTAATTTAATAAAAATTAATTTTATTTGAATTATTAAACATTAAATATTGAAATTGTTTTGGGACAGCATGTTTATGATTTACAATTAACAGTTGCTAATGTTCAATTTCTAAGTTTAATTTTATTTTTTTTTTAATTTATATTTAGTTATGAATTATTTTCTAAAACAAAAAAAAATACAATGTTATTTCGCATAATAATCCATTAGATAAAAAATGGATTTATTAATATTTTAATGTATTCCCAAAGTTGTTAATTTTTACCGATCACTACGTAAGTACAAGGTAAATGTGTGTATGCATATATATATATATATATATATATATATATATATGGCATATTTGTATGTTATGTATAAGTCGTGTTTTCCAATGAGCGACGGATGTATACTGATCGCCATAATAACAATGTATACACATAAAATATTAGTTGATTAATATTGAAAAATACTTAACTTATTTGTATGTATTAAAGATTATATATTTTTTATACAATATATTAATAACAATCTTAAAATCATAATTTCCTATTTGAAACAGGATATTTCATTTTAATACTTTTAACGGGATATACAGGTTCCCATTTTACATGATCTCATTTTAAATTGAACGGAGTTGCGATGTATTTTAAATGCAATGTGATTGGTAGACAGAAGATATAAACGTAACTTCAAAGATATCTAGCCAATGAACATGGAGGTTTGTTACCACCAATAATATCAAAGTCATATCACCTTCTTCCATTCCGGCACTAATCAATGCTTCAACGAAATTGTAGTATTTCAATAAATAATTAACGTGAAAATCGTTTTAAAAGTACGGAAATAATTTTAATCAGAGAAAATTAACAGTTTTGAGATTCGAGTTGATTACGATAGCCGCAGTAGGGGAGGTGGCGTTCATTGTTATAACAGAGTTTGGCGGGCAACGTAACGACGATTGGCCGGTCTTCCCTTCCGTAGTCAATGGTCGCCGCAGTCATCCGGCTGAGTATCGGTTCGAGTTTTCCCAGGAAAACAGTACTTCCCGCGGACCCATTGTCCCTGACGCGTCGGCAAAGCCCAACGAAAGGAGGATTAATTGTGCGATTCCATCAAGCACCAGAGGTAAGTCGCTAAATCGCTGCTAAAAAACGATGCTATATGTCGCGATACTGAGTCCGCGGTTCTTTCTCTACGATTCCACACGTGGTCCTCGACTTCACCGATTCAATATCTTGTTCTACGGTAAATGAAGATTTTGTTTCGTCCACCTATATCAAGAGGAAAATTTCTTTTCATCGTTCAATATGATCTTTCATATTTTTCTGTATACGTATACCTCGCCCTCGACGATCTTTTCTTTGGTGAGGCAAAAAAAGCGCAGTACGGCGTCAGTCTTGGATGCCATCTTCGCGCCGTGGCGTACTTGCGTACCACCACTGCAAAGTGGGGGCAAGAGAGCCACGTTGTACGATAGACGGCGATTTTTTGAGGGTTTTGTACATAATGATATTGAATATTAATTCTCCGTTAGAATGTTGCTGTGGTTGCTAGCATCTTTGAAATAGAAACAATGTCTGTGTGCACGACGCTTCTCACAAACACGTGTATTCTACATACTCCTATCATGGATGGATACACGATGCCATTTTATATTGTTATTTAAAATAGCTTATTATATTTCCGCGAATACTTTATTAGTCACATGTTATAGCTTTTCTGTTATTTAAAAATCGGCGATAAAGAGTATACTTTTCCGAACAATTCGTTTTTAGAGTTTCTCTCGAGGCTTTATGGTTCCTATATCTTGTTTCTCACATTTCACTCTGCCTCATTTTAAGTAATATTTCAGGAGATACTCGTATATTGTGTAATAGAATGTACTTTTGTATCATAGATGTTAGTTTAACAGTTATTCATGATTATTATACATAATGATTTGAAATTTTTGCGATTATTTAAATACTTTAGATTTATTTTAATACGATATATTAATTTGGCCTGTATGGTATTGTTTTACCTACTTCTTCAAATAACTTTCATTATTGTTATTTTATTAAAATTTAAACATCAATATACATTTTCTTATAAGTATGGTTATTTTATGTGTAATTCTTTATATATTATTTTAAATAATAATTTAAATTTACAGTTAATATAGTATAAAATGTTTAATGCCAACATGTGAACACATATGTTTTCCCAAAAGGTATGTTTATAGCTTAATTAATTTCTGTTGTAGATTTGTAAAAAATGAGTTCAAGCGCGTGTTATAAATGTAACCGGATGGGTCACTATGCACGGGAGTGTCCACAAGGTAGTGGAGGTGGTGCTAGAGGCGACCGTGGACGTGATCGAGAAGGTGGTTTTGCACGCGGTCGTGATAAGTGCTACAAGTGTAACCAATTTGGACACTTTGCACGAGAATGTAAAGAAGATCAAGACCTCTGCTACCGTTGCCAAGGTGTTGGGCATATTGCAAAAGACTGCCAACAGGTTACTGCAAGTTCAATATATGTATATATATATACACATATACACATATACACACACATAATTTAATATTTACATCAAATTTAATTGTAGTTTTCAAATTTCATTGTTGTTTCACTTATTATGATGACTTTTAGTGAAAATGTTCTTTATTTTACATACATTTACATACTGCAAGATTTCATGCAATGAAATAATATCGTAACCTAGAATCTTTTTAACAGGGGCCTGAGATGAGCTGTTACAACTGCAACAAGACTGGTCATATGGCACGTAGCTGCCCAGAAGGTGGTAATGATTCTGGACGTTTTGGAATGCAAAGTTGCTATAATTGTAATAAGACAGGTCATTTTGCTCGCAACTGCACTGAAGTTGGTGGAAAAGCATGCTACACTTGTGGCAAAACTGGTCACTTAAGCCGCGAATGTGATCAGGATGACAGAAAGTAGGAGATAACCGGAATCCGTGCCGCTCGCTTAACGATAAGCCGTTTACCGTCGCGCGCGCTACTACCGGGGATTGTAGCTAGGTAGGGATGTGCGAACGTATGTCTCGTTGATGCGTATAAATTGCTAAAAATGCGTTTTGTCATAGTCGTTCGAATTTCCATCTCTCCATGCCCAACTCCCGGAAGCCCAATTTATTCCTAGTTTCCTTCCCCCTCTACATGTCGTTGTTCTCTTCGCAAAGGGTTTTTTCTTATGACGTCTTTGTTTTTTTTTTTTTAAATTGCTGTTACACTACACCATACATGCGTGCGCGCGCACAAAGTACATTTACACATAGAACACATCCAGCATTACATGAATACACACTATGCGATGTAATAATATTATAAACATTCGATTGAATTAGAGTAGAGACATGAATCCTCTGTCCCCTGACCTTCAAACTATCTCGTACGCGCATTGTTTTGTGATGCAAGATGTATGGATTCTTAATATACTTTATAAAAAGAAAATTTTACAAGTGCAGCATTTATGACATATTTTGTCAGCTTTGACTGACGAGATCTGAGACATTTGTTGGTGATTCATATTGAAACAGAAAAGATTATCAGACCACTGAATTATGAAGGGATAGTTGTTTGATACAAGAGAGGGATATAATGACTACGAAAAAAAAAAAAACAAATCGTGATCAGTCATATTTATGTTCCTTTCTCACATCCACGCATCTTGTATCCGGTCCTCCCTCTCGAACTCTCTAGCAACTCGAGTTAAGAAAAACAAAAAAATTCAGAAGTAATGGGAAAGGAAGTGAACATGCCGGCCCTGAATACATATAAGTAAGGTTTAGTAACGCCAATTTTTAATGTGTAAGGATGTAATGAGGATCGTTGAACTATTATTTTATAACCGACCTAGTTTCAGATGTCAACAAAAACTGCGCAATTGTAGGATTGTCAGTGTTTACGAGTTTATATACAGTTATACTTGGAGTATTATTCTAGATTCTGATAAACTAGGGCAAAATATGTGTGTTTCGTATGCCAGATTCTTTAAGTGAAAATGAATGCAATTACCGGTATGGTTGTCAATGATCATCACAACGTATATATGTATATATACATATAAACACAGAGGGTCTATACAAGTTTGCACATTTTGTATGTACAATCATAATTGTTATACCGAGGGTCACCATTGTTCATATTGTCAGTGATTGTTACGGACGTTCAAAGGATGCAGTTGCATTTTGCCTTACTATATCCTTACATATGGTGAAATATTTCGTTACTAGGTATATGTATATATATATATATGCGCATATGTGTATACATATATACATACATATGTGCAGGAGCTGTATTTTGTACTGTAAAAAGCTAGATATACTCTGGTCGTTGCTGGTGACTAATTCTAATGATTCTCTTATTTATACATCACAGAAAAGGAAAGTTATATTTTCATGTATAAAGTACCGAATTAATCATTTTTTTAGGTTGTAAAACGAAATTTTTAGATGCAATTTGTCTAGTAATCTTTCGTTTCCTTGTCAAAAACTTTGTCTGTTGAAAATCATGAAGTGTTAAAAGAAAAGAAAACATGTTGCAAATTTTGGAAGCATTTCTCTTTAAACGTTGTGCTAACAAGGTTATTATGTTACTACAAGTACAAAGATGTGCACGGTTTTCACTAAAAAAAGAAAAAAAAAAAAGAAAAAAAGAAATGGAAGATAATGATACGACAGAAAATGAACGTGTCTAATGAGAAGTGAAATAGACTGCAGTTAAATTTGAACGGCAAATGTCGTGTTTATAAATGCGAATAGTGTTTGTGGTATATAGAAATTGATTAAATATTTGATACTTTGATTGAAATTCGTTCCACCGAACAAGTGATTCAATTTAAATTAACCAAAAGATCGTTCACGGATCTTTATTCACTCTAGGTAGATTTGGCGTGGATACGTTGTGCACGTGTCCGTTCATATTAGCCACACACTTTTCAAGGATATTCTTTTTAAAACTGTTCAGTAGACGTTGATGATCACGAATGATCGCGTGCACCATGTGTATACGGTCAATCTGATACGATGCTTTTTACCAGCAGCGACAATGTGTATTAATGTTCAGAAGCCAGGCGTGCCTGACTCGGTGGAACTGAAGAAGCGCCATGGGCGTTGTGTATTGCGTAGTAGAGGTGTCCTGCAACAATTTTATACACTTAACTGTTCGGGACTTAAACCGATCTCATACATGATTTTGGTAGTAATCAGTGCGCTAGTGCGTCTGACGAGATTTGGAGGATCAAAAAAATTGTATTTCGCTAATGGACCGTAACCTTTGGTGCTTTCATTGGATGTACGAGTTGCAAAGAAACGACCGAGTAGAATCCGTGTAAGAAAAGCTGTTTTTTTTTTTTTTTTTGTTTCTGTGACCGATACGTTGTAGTACAATTTCAACGAGTACACAAACATACACATACACAGGGATGCATGACATACTGTGTAAAAAAGAAAGAAATGAAAAATGAGAAAAACGATGCCTTACTATGTAGGGTATCAGTGAAAGGGAAAAGTATACTTTGAAAATATACGATTTAGGTGTGGGGTTCATTGGTGGCACCGGAGGTTCAGATGAGCATTAAAAACGAGTGCGATAGGGCACCTGCGCTTTTGTCTCTGCTACAAGACTTACGTACGAATATTGTAAAGAATACGACTGTTACAGTGTATGAACTAATTTGATCGGTGTATGGCCGATCACGGCTCGACTTATATTAATCTATTAATACTTAAAGGAAGAAGATAGAAGAGGATGAAGAGGAAGAAGAAAAAAAGAAAAAAAAAAGAAAATAAGCTACAAAGTAATAAAGGATTGCGGAGTATTTGAAGTTATGTTTTTAAACTGAATTTTTGAAATAGAATGTGTACGGAGAGGCAAAGACGAGATCTTGTTTTTCTTTTCTGTTCCCCATATAATGCTTACCAGGTGGTTCCACTCATTTATTATTTTGAGAGGATACGCCTGCATCTACGATTAAGGAAGTGTACGATATACGGACATACTTCATGTACTATTTATGTTTCGGTTGAAAGAGGAGATCAATTATTAATAAAATGTAAATGTATATCTTTCCTTTTCAGTTTGTTAATCCTTTATACTTACTATTATGTAGTACTTTCTTTGGAATTAAATGTTTGACGAGTTTCGCGTTAACTAGTATGTTTATTAGTTCAATAGAAGCTTAATTTATGATTTAGTACATGTTATGCTGTATTCATTCTATTGATGAGTAATAGCAAAAAGTCCAATTATGTTATATATACTCATTAGCATTGTTCAAGTAGTTTCATAAGTGTGAGTGTAACAATTTAAATTTTGTCCATTATACTCAAGTTATTCAAAAGTTTATGAAGCATTTTAGAGTTAGTATAATTAGCTTGATTTCTAATATTGTTATCTACGTTACATATCAGTTACTTATAAAAATAGATTGGATAAAAGAAAAGTTGTTTTCTTTGATATGTGAATTGAAACATAGCTACAGACATTACGATTAAGTACATACGTAATATGTACATTTTTTAATAATTATCTAAATATGAAAACAGTAATCTATAGTACTGGATTATTGCTCATTTATGTTCTATAATAAGTTTTTGATGTTTAATACGTTGATATACGAAAACGTATGATACTTTTCTTGAAAAATGAATTTCATAAATCTTAGCAAGAATCGAGAATTTTCATTTATTTGTAAGTTTTAACTAATAACCTGAGAACATATACGATGCGTTTAAAGATAGGAAATTCATATTATAAAAGAAAGTTGAAAAATTTATTCGTTCTAAATGAAAGGAAATCATTAAAATTCCAATAACTAAAAGTTACAATGTCATGTAACGTAACGTAATGGAACGATGGAATCGTGGAACGGGAATCTAGGAACATGGAACATGTTAGGAACATGTATCCGGTTCGTGTGAGTTTCCCCGTGCCCTCTCGCCTTAATCTCACGTCTGTCAAACGGTCGTGAATTTTTCGGAAGATGTGAGGCTTTGGAAAGCGGGCACGCCAAGAAAATTGCGTTACGAACTTTCGCATGATGCCTTGACGTTCAAAACACATTACGGTCGCCGATGCTCCGATTTATTTACGGTAACGACGAGGAGGCATTTGACGGAAAAGGGAGCGAAGTAATCTTGAACGGTGTGCACAGCAATGGCCACGACAGAAGAAGTCACGATAGACGAGCTCAGGATCGAGATAGAGAGGCTTTCACGGGAACTAGATTTAGCTTCTACGGAAAAAATACAATCTGCTCAATATGGTCTCGCTTTACTGGAGGAGAAGTCTACTCTGCAACAAAGGTGCAACGATCTCGAGGCCCTCTACGAAAACACGAAACACGAGCTAGAAATCACGCAAGAGGTTAGTTCAATTCTCTTACAAATTTTGGTGTATATGAAATACCTAATTGTCATTTATCGAGAAATGTTTGTAATGATTAGTTGCATATTTAATTTTCAATTTCGCTAACATATGTTTGCTATAAACCGGATCATGATTATTGGGTATTAATTACACTGTGTTCTAATAATGCAATTAAACGTGCATTCGTTTTATTAAAATGCTTATTAACATTAAACGAGGATTTATTATTATAATAATCATAATACTTTCTTACTTTCGAATGATACATTTTAAATTAAGGATCTTACATGAACTTTGTTCTTTGTACTTTTTAGGCTTTAGCAAAGTTTCAGACAACTACAAAATTGACCACAAAAAGTGGCATAGAACAGGAAGAAACTCTTCTTAACGAAAGTGCTGCACGAGAAACATCCCTTCAGACACAAATTATCGAATTGGAAAATGAAACAAAACAGGTATTTGCTTTATTTTCAGAAAATATAAAAAAATAATTGTTTTAAATATTTTTCTTCATTCAATATTGTTTCATTTAGCTGCGACATGAATTGGAGCGTGTGCGAGCAGAACGTGATCATGCACAACAAGAAAAAGAAGAAGTTGGAAAGGATCACCAACAAGCTGAAACAGAAAGAAAAACCTTACGTTTTATGTTACGTGAATGCAGATTTCGGGAAGCTCGACTTCTCCAAGATTACTCAGAATTGGAAGATGAGAACATTTCATTGCAGAAACAAGTATCTGGTTTGAGGTCCAGTCAAGTAGAATTCGAAGGTGCCAAACATGAAATAAGAAGATTGACAGAAGAAGTGGAACTTCTAAATAGTCAAGTTGAAGAATTAACAAATTTAAAAAAAATTGCTGAAAAGCAAATGGAAGAAGCTCTTGAATCTTTGCAAACGGAGCGTGAAGCAAAATATGCCCTGAAGAAGGAGCTAGATCAAAGAATTAATAGCGAATCAATTTATAATCTTAGCAATCTTGCACTTTCAATTAGAGGAATTACAGAAGATCAAACAATATGTAGCGACGGAGAAGATGATTCCCCCGCATTACGTAGAATTGAAGCAGATTTAAAAACTCAAGAACCAGGTACCTCTGCCACTGATAAACAAGTTGATTTATTCTCTGAAATTCATTTGAACGAATTAAAGAAACTAGAGAAACAGTTAGAATTAGCAGAAACTGAAAAAGCTCATCTTACACAAAATTTACGGGAATCGCAATATGCGGTTGAAAAAAGTCAGAATGAATTACAATCCTTTGTTGCACGTATAGTGCAATTAGCAGCTCATGTGCAGTCATTGCATCATCTTCATTCTAAATTACCTGAGAAACAAACTGAAGAAACAACATTGGATAAGTTGAATCAAGTGTGTATGCAAAATATATTAAAATAAGCAGTTTTCAATTTCTTCCAATGTTTTGGGCATGTATGTATTATTTATATTTTGTTGTAGGCAATTGTGCAATATCACCAGTGGAGTACTATGTCTGCACGTGAAGTAAATCAACTTCAAAAGGATCTAGCTGAATTAGAAAATGGGTTAACTATATCTGACTCAACTCAACAATTACGTACTGAATTAACAAATCTTAGAAACAAGGTATATTATTTTTTTTTTCATTTTTTTACTCTACTTTTAGTTTCATTAATTTATTGTCGACCTTTTAAATTTTTGTTTTTATTTTTGTATAATATTCTTTGCCTCATAAGTTTATAAACCGCATCATTGCAGCAAGTATTATGAAGGAAAAAAATGTAAGTCAGTAATGCAATAAAATTTTCTCCGATAAAAACACGATATGTGTAAATCTTAACAAATAAAACTGTGACTCTGACACAACGACATTTAACATTCGAAATTTAGACTTTGAATAGAAATTATGGCATTTCAGATCCCAGAGTCAGAGAAGAGCCTTCGAGAAAAGGTTGGAACGTGTGGTCCCTTTGACGTATTTACCAATTATTATAATAACAATTTTTTCTTTTGGCTCCTTTAATGATCCGTACAGATTGCTTTTCAGTGTCCTAACATATCGTCGTTGCTTTTGATTATTTCATATTCTTAACTACACATGTTCCTGTGGCTACTTACGAATATATCATTATGAATTCTGTAAACTCCTTTGTGAAAATTTTCACAAATATTCTATCTGTTCTACCCTATTGTTTTCACAAACGAGTTGACACATCAGCTGTCTATTTGAATGTTCTTTCATCAAATGCTCGAATAAATGTACGGATATCAATCGCTATGCACTGTCGCTTTAAAATAGAATGTGCTTAGGAACAAAAATTCAACGAATACTCTTCTTCTACTGTCGTTTCCACTTGCATCTAACGTAGCATGAGTCAGATTCACAGAGCCTGTTTGCACGACGTTCAAACAGACCTTCTATATATGATCTTATACAATCTCGTAAAAAAAAAAGATCAGTTCTTAAGAACTGTTTTTCTGAAATGTAAACAATTTGACTTTACAGTCGAAGTTTTTATAAATCGCGATGACTATGCAGCAAATGATAATAATAATCTCTCTATCGCGCAATATTCATACGAATATAAAAATTGTTCATTATATTTCAGCTTTTAGATACAGAGCAAAGAAGCATGCAACTCGAATCTGATATTGCTACTCTTTCGACACTCGCAGTGGAAGCTGGTGGTTTCCTCGATTCTGCACAAAACGATCTGCAGAATATCTCCGATGAGCTTGCTCAACTTTACCATCATGTTTGCACTGTTAACGGAGAGATTCCTTCACGGGTGGTTCTTGATCACGAAAAGATCGTTCCCGAGAAGGAAGAAGAAAACGGAAAGATAGAATGGTGCAGGACTTTGTTCAAGACCGATATTCAAATTAATGATTTGGAGAGTCTGAGCAAAGCGAAAGAAGTTGCGAAACATATAGAGACCGCTATGGATCAGATAAAGCATTTGAGAAGTGCTGTAGAGCATACAATTGAACTTTCCAAAGTCAAAGGAATGCAGTCGAATGTCTGCAACGTGTGCGAGGGTGAGCTGAAGGAATTTCTTAATTTTACCTTGCTTATTCGATTGGCGCATAATTTGTGATGTACCGTTTTTTTTTTTTTTCATTGCAAATTACAGGATCAGGTAATGAGAACAAGGCGGAAGTGGCAGACTTACAAGAACAAGTAATTAGATTGAAGGCGTTGCTATCGGCTAAACGCGAGCAAATTGCGACCTTGAGAACTGTGTTGAAATCGAATAAAAATACCGCAGAAGTAGCACTTACGAACTTGAAGGGCAAATATGAGAATGAGAAGAGTATTGTTAACGAGACCATGTTGAAACTAAGAAACGAACTTAGAATGTTGAAGGAGAATGCAGCAACATTCTCAAGTAAGTTAATTGTAAAGTTCGATTAGATTCTTATAACAAGGTATACGCTATCGTTATAGTAGCAATATTTAAGACGATACTCGAGAGCATAGTTAATTTATTTATTTTTTTTCTATTTCCTGTTTTACTAACATTCTTATGCTAACGTATTAACATAATACTAACATAATTATTACCAGTATTTATGTACATTTTATTACTTATAACGAGTTGCGCTGCAGTTGACTATGCAGTTGCGCTGAGAGTTTGCTATCAACGATACTGCTTTACCTCATAGTAAACTACATTCATAAACATCCCTAAATAAATATAGTATATTTTCTATGAAACATGTTGATGAATACTAACGTAAAACTAATATTGTTGCATACTAAAAAGGAAAATCACTAATAATTTATAACTTACAAAGAAATTTTTTTCTTTTATTATCTTGTAACACTTAAACTAGTCATTGAAGATGTTACATTACTGACTACGATTTTTCATGGGCTTCTTTGTATTTGGTGTTAATACCTGCTAACCACACTCTTCTCAGGTTTGCGTGCGATGTTTGCCGCACGTTGCGAGGAATACGTGACACAGGTTGATGAGCTGCAACGTCAATTAACCGTGGCGGAAGACGATAGGAAGACATTGAATTCGCTGTTACGACTGGCGGTTCAGCAAAAGCTCGTTCTAACCATGAAACTGGAGGAGCTTGAGGTCGACCGAGAATTACGAAATACTCGAAGACACGCCACTAGTGCAAATGGACGAGGTAGAATGCGACTGATGCAACAGACGAACCGTCCCCATTTAGGCAGAGATTTCTTCTAGAAAATGATGAAGATGTGGAGCAAGCTGTTCTGAGAAAAACGAGGATTTTAAACTTCTCAATTTTTTATTGTTCATCATTGGATTATTCATATGACTACAGAAAAGGATAGAAACAACTAGCGTTTTTTTTTTTTTTAACGTTCCTTTTTACGATGATCACAGTATGCAAGAAGGAATGCAATTCTGCGTTACATATACTTTTTTTCTTTTATTAGATAATTCACGATAGAAATAGAATAGAAAAGGTACAGAAACGTGAGAATATTTTTACAAAATTCGATTCCATTCGATAAAAATGGTTATTCTTCTCGCGAAGAGAATTTTTCTCTTTTTAATATGTTTAGGTAAAGAACATAGAGCAGGAAGCTTTTGGGAAAGCTTGAAAATGTTCTCCTGTATCGAAGCTGCTCCATATCATACAGTTTTATAGGAAATTCTGCCTTTCTGTTACCAATATTGTTAGTAAAGATGTCTGGCAAGCATAGAATGTACACTTCTGTTGTGCAAGATTTTTTGTTTCGTATGACACTGTTACGGAATTGTTTAAACGTTCTATGCTTGGGAATTTATTCATGGAGGATCATCTAATTGATTCACCATGAGTAGCACGCTTATTGATATCTATAATGAATTGATTTTTAATGAATTATCTATATCGATTATACTATCTTTCTTTAGAAAGATATACGTTTTAATTGTATATGTGTTTATTTCTACCCCCTTTTTTTTTTATAGCAATTATATTCTTTTCGTAGCTAGATCTATACTTTTTTTCCAGTATGATGTTGAGAATCGTTGTGTAACCGTATAACAAATAATTCCACACGAATGGTTCATATAGTAACTATAATGACCGACACAGACTTTTTTGTATTAATGGGAATGCATGATAAAATGAACGTATACTGTTTTTTAGGTAGACAAACGAAAGGAAAAACGAGAACTTTACATTGCATACCATAGAGACAATATTATTATGCGCGACAGTAGCGTTTATAATCAAAGTAGAATGAAAGAAAACACCTTAGACGTTGTAGACTTGAGAAACCAAAAAAAAAGAAAAAAAAAAGAAAAAAAGAAAACTATACAGAGTAGCAGAATAACGGAATTTAGGGACCCATCTCCAAGTAAATTCTCAGATTAACAAGATGGTTTTGTTCGTGACAGAGAAGTATTATTTGACTGTCTGCACGGAAATATTTTTACTATATTCTGTTTTACACTTTTTATTTTTTCGATGTCTCTGGTACAATGGCATTTTAACTCGTTTTTGTTTCCTATATCGTTGTATGAATAGTACTTCATGGTTTTAGTATTCTTCAGAAAAAGAATCGTCTCTTTATAGTTTGTTCTATGAACTTTGGCCTAAACAGGCTTTATATCAATCTTATTCAATCAATCTGGCAGCTTCTTATTATTATATTTATAATTAGCGCTATTATTGTATTCACTGCGGATATTTTTATTATAGTATTTTTAATCGTTGTTAATTTATCGCTATTTATCTGTTTTAATTGTCCTTTCGAAACCAAGCAGCTGGGTTTTATTGATATTGATCAGTGTATAATCATTGTTTAATCGATCTCTATTATTCTTTTTTTTTTTAACGCGTGACGGAGCTATTAATTAACGAAACGCAACAAACCTATTACCAATTGTAATCTAAAGTGATTGTGTATTATTCACGAATATGCATGCTATTATTATTGTTTCTGGGATGCTTATTGTAAACCTGTTGATTTGTATATTTGTTAATTCGAAATCGGGTTCGTTGCAGCTTATGTACATGCGTTTCGTTTTCTTTTTCCTTTTTTTCCCCCCTTTTTATTTTATTCTGTCCAGGCAGAATGTCACGAGCGCAAGGTAAATTAAGAGCAAACAAGAATAAAGAAAAGAACGTTGAAGAAAGCGTATAAAGTGAGTGGCACGATGTTGATTTGTAGTGTACCACAAATGAAATTTCCGTTCCCATGAACAGAGGAAAAAGAAATGTACGCGCGTCTAATGTCTTCACGAGATTCATCCTTACGTCCATCGAATCGAAATTTCGATCGAGCGTCAAAGTGTGCACGAGCGTATGTATGTGTGTGTATGTGGTGTGTGTGTGTGCGCGTGTTTTTTCGTAGAGATGCAGAAGCATATAATGTGCTTGTTACATTGTGCAGGATATTTAAATGCGTTTCTCATCGTCCAATTTGTACACTCGTTATATAGTTTTTCTACCAAGATTCACATGATTTTCATTTCTTGAAAAATCTTTTGTATTCCAGTGTTTGTCGAAAAAGCAAGAAAAGGTGGGCTTTCTATTTAACAGATTTACGCTTTTACTTAGAGTAGTATTTATTTTGAGTGTTACAATGAAATTTTTATGTAAGGAAGTATATCCTGTATGTGTTTTCAACATGCACGTTTACTGTGAATCGTCTTTAATCAAATTTGTTATTAGCACTATTAGTATTATCTTTATTACTATTATTATTATTATTATTATCATTATTATTATTAACAATATTACAATTGTATATTAATTATTGCGATATTGCTGTCAGCTTCGTCGCGGAATCCAGATATGAGTACCTAAAGAGAATTTTATCGATCGTTCATTGACTATGAAATCAATTGATCAGTTGTCGCTATTATTAATATTTATACCGTATATAGTTATCGTATTACCTGTGTCTACCTGGTTTTAAACAACCAAACGGAAATTCGTATTTATATTTTTCTTTTCCCTTGGTTAACGTTAAACTAACAATCGAAGGAATAAAACTTCAAGATTAACATTTTCGTTTTCGTTATCCTGTTTCTTTTCTTTTTTTTTCTCTTTCCTCTTTCTTTCTTTTTTTCTTTTCTTGCTTATTTCATTACTCTTTATTACCCACTTTCGTTCCCACGGATGTACTCTTAATATTTACATGTTAAAACGTAGACGGTCTTATTTATTTTAGAGTGATTCGCGTTAAGTTAAGGAATTACGCGATAGACACAGGTGATCCTAATTTGTGTCCATAAACCGAGCCAGCCTCAAGCCACCGTCCCTTCCTTTCCCTTCACGCCACTGCCAGGAACGAACCAGAGGAAATGTTCTTTTGTTCACTCGATTATTCGTACTATTCATTAGTTACTATATTCTTCCTTCTGACTTCGTCCTTAACGTAAAGAAATTCGTCCTCGACTTTTCGCCTTGCCGTCCGCGCTGTCCATAGGCGACACGAAATCGTTCATAATCGGGAAACGTACGATTTCCAACTGTTCTTTAACCACATGTTGTAGAATATTAACACTTTGCGGGACAAGTATCGTGTGACGTGAAATTGTTATTATACTGTAAATGTTTTTAATTTGTAGTAGTCATTGTTAACTGGTCAAGTTTAAATGTACTCAGAGAATCCAGGTACTTGAGTACTGAAATATCTAAATGTCCTTATAAACAATTGCACACGTATCCAAGAAATTAAATATCAAGGTACTTGAATACTCATACATCCAATTAAACTAGTTCTCAAATAACGTCGATTTTGCTTTACAATCATACGAAATCTTTTTGACGACTTAACGATTTGACGATTATTCCAGTGTGATTCTTTCCGTGATGAAAGAGAAATTGTAAAAGGTACAAGGAACGAACGAAATTCGGTCGCCAAAGCGCAAAGCTGTAAGTGACTTTTGCCAAAGACATTCTGTCCTTTCGAGGGATCTCACTGTCCTTCACACACACTTAACGTCCTTCAAAAAGTTCCTTCGAGTTATATTTATACGTATCGGCAAAGCTCTTTGAAATCTCCGAAGAAAGAGCCTGTAGTAAGATACGTGATCGTGTTTTACCTTTTTTCTTTGTTTCGCTCCATGGATTCGGAACATTCGTGAGAAATATGATCGAAGAAATACATGTTGTTCGAAAAGGAAATCTTGATCAAAGATAACGGAACTTCTTTCGTCCATGATGACATCTCTTCTCTACTTTCCAAACGTGAAATAACATCAGTGTGAGATTTTTATAATATAAAATGTGAATACCGTTCTTAATCTTCGCTTCTTTTATATTTTCGACAATAACGGTATTGGATAATTAGGTACGATTTAGAAACGTGGATATCTCACACTGAAGAATATAACGTAACGAACGAGTATACATTTACTTCTGTCTAATCCTTCATCGAGCTTATACGGTTAAGAGGAAGAGAAAAGAAAATTATTTAAATCAGCGATGAGCAATTCGTGACCTGTCGTTTAAACTTTTCAGAATTGAGAAGCTTTCTGCACAAGAGAGATCTACAGGTCTATGAACCCTTTTTCTTTTTTTTTTCCTTTCTGATAAATCGTTTTTAATTAATTGCTACATGTCTGAAATTTCATTTTCGATATTCCATTCGATAAAGATCACTTCCCGTTGAATTTGCAATGCAATTTTCTCGTGATGATATTTCTTCTCCTCAAGATCGTCGATTATGAAATTTACAGCTCATTTCAAGTATTACTTATGATCCTTATCGACGAAAGATGCGTTCACTGTTATCTGTGTCCAAAAAAAAAAAAAAAGAAAACAAAAATAACTTCCATTGTGGAAATCGAGAAATCAGATCTCTGGTTCTTTTTCTAAAGTTCTCAATTTCGGTCGGTTGCAAGAGAGGAAAGAAAGAGAAGGTTGCCCATCGCTGATCTAAATGAAACGATGCGCGGAAATGAAGAAAAAGAAAAAAATAGAAAAGAGGAACATGTAAAAGAAGAAGTTGAAATCGTTATATTTTTACATTCGCGTGAAAGATGATCGAGAAACGATTCGATATAAATTAATAGAGGAGGGAGGGAAAGAGAAAGCAAAAGAATAAAACGAAAGTTCAAAGTAAGAGGATTATTGAAGAACAATAAACGTCAACAAAGTCTGACTGCCAATGTGACAAAAGAAACAAAAAAAAAGGATATCATGTGAACAACTGGCAGGCAGATTTGCTCAAGGCTTCCATAAAAAAAAAAAAAAGCTCTGATTGCGTCCCATATATACTGGTCGATTTCCTGGCGGTGGTGTGTCTGCGTGTTTGGCTTAGATCGTATTATATGAGACGTTAGGAAGTAAAAAGTGAAAAAAAGTGAAAAAAAAGAGGAACGAAAGAAAAAAAACAAGGAGACGAATGCTCGAGTGCCGAGTAAGACTATAACTGTGCAATGGCGTTAGAAGCTAAGCAATTTAACCGACTGCGTAATTTGTGCTGGATTTATTGTCGATCGGAAACTCATGGATGTACAAACAAGTTATTACGTCCACGAGGACGTTCGCGTGTTTCTTGCACCTTAAAACAGGGTCCACAATTAGTCAGAGAAATATCGATCTTTCATCGGTTCTTTTTTACAGTGATCCATTCGTCGTCATATTACATTTGAACGTTGGTTCAATGGTGAAGGAAAGAAGAAAAAAAAAACAAAACAAAACAAACGTTTCTCACTTTCACGCGCGTTTTTTTTTCTTTTTGTCCTTTTTTTACTTTTATCGTAAAGGTTTATTTTTCTAAGATTCCGTGAAATTCGATCGAAATATGATACATAGAGATGAACCGTTTCGATGCTTAACCACTGACACAGATATTGTATATCTAGGGACATTTATACTCGATTTTAGTGGAATTACTAGTACTAGGTATTAAAACTGTAACAACTATACCCTTAGAGTGTTAGATAATGATATATACGGTAGCTACTTTTATAGAATAATCCAAGGTTCATAGTTAGAGGTTACGGTTATCGTTCCGTTAGCTTTGCCTACGTCTTCGTAGATTGATATTTAATACCTCGTTGAGAAATCTGGTGTGATATTTGCCGATCTCTTCGTAGATCTTCCAGTGGCGTCGCAAATGTAAATTGCGAATTAAACGAGAACGGTGTAATTGAATATTCTCTTTTCTTTTTTTTTTTTTTTTTCTTTTACGTTTCATCGGAAAAATATCTGAATTTTTATTCGAACTTCGAGGAAATATTTCACGCGTTATCTTCACCTTTGACACGACGTTCAAAATGACAGAAGAAAACACTTCCTGTTAGTCCAACAGCGTGCTCGAGCATGGATCCAATGTCATTGTAAATAGTGTAAATGCACATTAGTGTAAAACGTCATCGTAAACGCGAAAATAAAGCAAAAAGGACGAGAAGAAGGGAAAGAAAAAGAAGAAAAGAAACGATGCATGAAGAAAGAAGAAAAAAACAAAGATGAGAGAAAACGTTTCGACGCGTACCCATAAAGATAAATTGAGGAATGCCGAAGAATTTATCGACGATTTATATTTCCGAGTAACTTCGTATATTTTCTCTGTAGCCGTCGTGTACGTATCGTAAAACGTTTATAAATATAAGAACACATTGTGTAATCGTAGAACCGGAACCGATCGAAGATCGTAACCGGAAATTCGTAGCGGATTCGTCAGTTTTTCCATCCTAGACCCATAAAACTCCCTGAGACATTCCCATCAAATCTTTCACAGTTTATTATCATTCATATTACAAACTTAATAAGACGGGAACTGTTAGTCGTGTTAATTAGACGATATCGATAGTAGACATTTAAGTAGATGTTCAGCGATACTTATTTACCGGGTGAGGAGCAAGCGAGACGTGTAACGACAGCGCAGAATATTCAGGCCGCCCCCCGAATAGTGGGTACCTGGTGTTAAACATTATTATTAAACTATAAAACCGGGATATTACCCGTATTAGAGATTCTTTTTGTAACATAAAGTAAAATATAATCATTTATAACAGGGATCTTGTTTTCTATCTACTATCTATAGTCTATTTTCCCAGTCCATAGGATTTTAGGGGGGTATGTAAGTTCTTTTTTTGTTTTTTCCCAGTCCATAGGATTTTAGGGGGTATGTAAGTTCTTTTTCTGTTTTTTCCCAGTCCATAGGATTTTAGGGGGGTATGTAAGTTCTTTCTCTATGTTTTTTCCCAGTCCATAGGATTTTAGGGGGTATGTAAGTTCTTTTTCTGTTTTTTCCCAGTCCATAGGATTTTAGGGGGGTATGTAAGTTCTTTCTCTATGTTTTTTCCCAGTCCATAGGATTTTAGGGGGTATGTAAGTTCTTTTTCTGTTTTTTCCCAGTCCATAGGATTTTAGGGGGGTATGTAAGTTCTTTCTCTATGTTTTTTCCCAGTCCATAGGATTTTAGGGGGGTATGTAAGTTCTTTTTCTGTTTTTTCCCAGTCCATAGGATTTTAGGGGGGTACGTAAGTTCATTTTCTATGTTTTTTCCCAGTCCATAGGATTTTAGGACTTTTTCTATGTTTTTCCCATTTTTATGCTCGTTTTTATAAACATTTTTAACGATACTTTATTACTTTTAAAGTTCGTTCAGTTTAATAATTATTATGATATAATTGAAACATCTGATCTTTAATAATTAATAGAAATGTAATGTATATGAAACGGATTTAAGATGTATTTAATTACGAGGATACATAAGGAACAAGTCTTCCGTAATGGGAGCACTCCAGATCATTATTTCGTTTCAGTGATTTCAACCAAACAGAACTGCCGTTTAATAAGGCTTAGAAGCTGCTAATTAAATTTACACGTACTAAGGGTTGCTACATTTAATTACCTTCTGGAGAATATTACGACGGCGTGTGTGTCGGTAGTTGATAGGAAACGAAGACACGATTAACCGTGTCGAATTTTTGGCGGAACAATCGATATGGTAATGACGTCCATTAAAATGCAATCGTGCAGCATTGTGTCAGATTTACCGGAGAATTTCAGGCTTTGCTGTGGGATAATTTAGGACAGTGGTTTTCATTTATCAGACTCACGGTATTATTAATTAAAAGTTGAATAAAATTATTTTTCTCTTATATCTTTAAATGTCTATTTATTACTATTTTTTTTATAAACTGCTGCTTTGATCCAATTGTTCACAGCAAAGGTTTGTATTCACAGTTTGTTCAGGTCTCAGTACTTGGAAAAAGTTGCTTAAAATTGTTTTTTTTTATTATTGTTATCGATAAAGACATAATAATATCGTAATTCTTCGTATTATACTATAAATACATCAATCTATGATTTGATGTTGAAGAGTATACAATATTGTAAACTCATTTCCATTCATTTCATTAATTTTCATTAAGTATCGAAGTGATCAGAAACTTTCTACCGGTAGTGTATACTTTAGGATTAGCAAGAAGTTTCTTTTGGAAAAAGAAGATTAATTAACATGCAAACAGGAGATGAAATTACTGTTTCTTTCAATTTTATCGTTTCGAACTATAAACATAATCAATGGCATTTGGTTTGTCTTCTTTACTAGAGCAAACTAATGTTATCCTTGGTAGGGGGAAGCATTCTTCCTCATTCCTTTTACCACAGAATTTCAATGTACTACATTCAACATTCCTGCCTTAGGTTAATTGCATTCTTTCCTAGCACGTGACTCGATTCTGCTTGAATAACGATATCTGGTTCAGAACTATCGCGTTGCCTGATAAACTTCAAGGATTCGATGGTTATTAAAATCCCTTGAGAACGAATCCTCACGGGGGAACCTTGAGGTCTCTTCTTTTCATTGGAACTCACACATCGAATACATATGATCACCCTATTTTAAAAAAAATTAATATATCGTGAAATACGAAATCATGCAAATTTTTGATTCTTTCAATACTTTGACATTTTTTTACACGATTTATAGGGACAGATAGGTTCTTGGAATAGAATTATTTAAAGGAAGTTTATTGGCTAACACAGTTTTTGACTTTAAAGCCAGTCATTTTGACTGGTTTGGTAGTTGTAGGTGTTAAACGCGGCGTCAGTCCGTGGGGACTGACAGTGAGTTTTTCGTTTAGATGGCGGTCGGTCCGTGGTTAATACTCTCTATACTCTGTAATCCAACATTCGATGAAAGATCTTCTCCTGAATGGAAAAATGATCAATTATAGCTCTGCACTTAACCTGTTAAGGGTTAATTCGAGAGTAAATTCTCCAACGGCTTTGTCTCTGATGACACGATATTTGCTTAATTCTACGGAATACATTAATAATTAATGAAAATTTGTAATTATACTCCGTTTAGACTTTGGAATTTTACTAAAAACCCGAAAGATGTTGAAAACTCTGAGTGATCCTAATTTTCTGGTTTCATCCTCTCTAAGAGGCTGTTAGATTGAACTTAAGATTCACTTTGCAGTTAAATCTGATATGTTAAACTTTAATGTACACGCGAATGTACGAATTCCATTTCAACATTTCCCTATTCGACTAATTCTGAAATTCTGACAGGTTGAATTTCATTTTTAATTCGTAAGGTTTCCTAACGTATTCAACAAGTCAAACAAGTCTTTGGAACATTTATAATCGACTTCGTTCTATCCAAATTTACCATTCTAGCGCGATTACTAAAAATGGTTAGAATGCTGACGCGATGAACAAATCATACACACGTTGTTGAGTCCGCGAGCTGAGAGGCGCGGCATAAAATCGAGGCACGTTCGCGTGCCTATTTTTGCGAGCCAGTTGCTGTCAATTCGGCTTCGTAATCTTCCGTTGCCAACAGAGTGACGCTTGGGATGCTCGCGTATTCGAACCGGGATAAACAGGTGTTGAATTCCCCCAGAAAGTAATTTCCAATGAACAAAAACTATCACTTCTCACTGAGAATATATTGCTGAATTATTATTTACGCGTATAGTTAGATACATATCAATTATTCTCTGTCTTTTTTCATTCGAATCGTTCATTATTATTCTTATTATTATTATTCTGTTTTGTTTATCATGTTCTTGATGCCGTTTACACAACGAGAGATTATCGGACGTTATTCAGATAATAGAAGCTTTATAGGAGTTCGGTTAATTGGGCATTCGTTAAAATTTCGATGAAAAAAATTCAGTTTAGATACGCGGAGTTCTACTGTATTTATAATACATTTTCTGTTCCTCCGTAGAAGAATAAATTACAAATGGTATGACGTTCAAGTTCAACATGTTATTTTGCATATTACATCTTTTTATGGTAAGCTTGCAAAATTGCGTTGGAAGATTGATTTCTCCGTGCGTGAAGAAACGTGACGGGAAGAAAAGTCATGGTTGCAGGATAAGGAGAGAAGGAAAAAAAAAAGTGAATAATGTCAAACAACGTTTTGACGCCGCGATGGAGAATCGGGCGGTAACCTCGTTTCGCGCGAAAGCTTTTAGCGACGGTGAAATTTGTTTGGTGTTAAAAGACGAGATTTTTACGTCGGTACCAGCTGGAAATACCACCGACATCCGTCACTGTGAAAGCAATCGAACAATCTGAAACTCCCACTGATTTTATTAAATAGCCAGAATATTGCAAAAATCCTTCATTTCTTTCAGTAGAAGAAACAGAAGTCAGAGTACAATTTTCCTATTTAGATTCAGAAAAAGACACTTGACAATTTTTATATTTCGTATTATTCTTCTTTCTTTCCAAATAATATCGCAAGAACGTTATCGAAAGTGTAGCGAAAAGTATAATTAAACTAACGAGACGTTCATTTATATCAGACATAAATTAATCCGTATTCAATTCCCCAAGAAAGTACGAAAAAGGATATATCATACGTATTTCAATTAAATATCCATATGAAAGTATTTCTAAAGCCTCAATCTATGCTTAATGATAACGAATAAGTAAAATCTTCTTTCGACAAAGTCAAGAATGTAGATTAAATAGCGAAATTGAAACAGGATATCAGAACATAAAGAAACATTTGAAAAATAATGAAATCGTTGGCAAAGCTGTTTCATTCATCTTGAAAGTAATAACTTATCCATGTTTGATTAATTAACAAAATAAAAGTGGAATAAAATACAATAGAAAATCTGTGAAGCATTAAAAACTTCCGTGATGAAATAATTCATGTTCAATTCGTCAGGAAGCACTCCCACGCGTATCATTAACATCCTATCCTCAACAGAAACTGTCCTGCTTATTTTCATAGCTATCACATATCCGGAAAGCGTACGATCCACTTGGAAAACGTCTTCTACACCACACGGAAACTCCCACGGAGTGCAAGATCCAACTTCCGTTTCTTCCACTTAAGATGCACATCACGAGGTGGCCAGGAAACGAAAGAACGTCAACTCCATCCGTAAACTTTCTCACTTTTTACCCTTTGTCCATGAATCAATCCTCTCATGATCAGAAACAACAACACTAACATCGGCAAAGAAAAGAATGAAGTACAGAAAGGGGAAAGGATTACACAAACGAGGATAATTGGCACATTCTTTAGATTGTTGCAAAAGTTTCAAGAAAATATGAAGAAAAACACCGAAATTCCGTTCGTTGATCTTTAAACATTTGTGACTCGAATAATAGTGAAAGAAAACTGCCAAATACTGAACGTAAAGCATCTTTAGAGTGTATAAATGACTTTAATTAACCATCTACTACGGTTTCTTCTGCAATCAACCACGATTTCAGTCGTTGAAATCGTGTCTGACGATTCTGACAGACGTCTGACGAGGGTATTAAAGTTGTCCGCCACGAATACGATCCTTGTACCCGTGCAAGAAGTCTCTCACGAGAGTGGATCAGACGCAAATACGACCAGTTAATGATTCGAAGCAACGCGTAAGCCTACTGGCGTTAGGCCAAGTAGTGAAAATTCCACGAGGAATCGTGCTGGATGGAAGCTATTTAACAAGGTGGCTGAGGAAAAACAGTCATGGTAGCTTGTTGCGTCACTATTATGGTCATACGATAACCTTCGATCGAATTATACAATTGCACAATAGAAGCTTTCAATTAACTGCATCCTTATAGTCAGATGGAAAGGCTTCGTGAATCTTTCTATTTTTTTTTTTTTTTGTTCGTCAGATTAAAAATTTCTCAACGTTCTTACTTTGCTCGTTCTTTCAAACTCTTCGATTCTAATATAATCGTCAAGGGCTAAAAGAGTGCTAGACTAAATTCTGTATAATAATAACTGATAGAAGGAAAAAAAGAGGTAATCCAGGATTTTCTTTGAAACTGAGAAAGAATCGACACAGGCAAACAGCGAGAAGAATTTGAATACTTTGAGATTTAATGAACTGTAATATTTATTTCACTCATTAACACTTGTCCTCCGGCTACAAAATAAGATCGATTTATATCGTTTCTCAACTCACATCCTTCCACATTCTCTTTCTTCCTTTCTCGCATACTTCCACACATTTTTAATCTAATATAACTATATATATCTTGATATCTATATTTATTTCTTTGTTTATTTATCTACCTATCCATCTGTCTACCTGTTTTTCTTTTCTCTTTGGTATTTTCTTATTTTCTAATACTTCTTTTTTTCCTCTAAACTTCTTATCCATTCTATCACCTTTACTACATTCCTCTATTCTACTAATTTCTTCAGCTTCACGCCTTTATTCCCAACCCTCCTGCATTCTCTCACCCAGTATTTTAAATTTCCTAATCCCTCCTCACACAGAATACATTCTCTCTGATCTTCCTTCATCCAATATCTCTTTTGCCTCTTCTACACTTCCACATCTGAAAAGAGCGTGTTAATATATCACAAAATAGTCGTAATTATTCACAGACACCCGGTACAATAAAACGTCCTTATGTTTCACAAATTAGGGTTAAACCAACGATCGATAGTCGTGTTACAAGCACTGAAAACGTATCGAAGATAAGACACGTTACAGAAGAACACTGGAGGAAGGTATGATAACGATCTCTATAGGGTGTACAACTTTTCCATTCGGCAAAGTGTGCCGATTAAATCGTAGAAATATCGAAAAAGAAAGGAAAGAAAAATAATGTTGGAAAACTGCACGAGGATCGAGTGGATACGACCGCGTCGACCCAATTAACGCCTTCCAATTAGATCGTGGCGGCGTCTACACGCTCGAAGGAGATCCACGCCACGGTTGAAGCTAGCACGTTGCTCCGTGAGAGAATGTTTCGCGGTTATTTATAAGTTCGAGGGTCGTCGCTTAACCTTGCCCGACGTGGACCGTCAGGCATGTCGCCTAACCGTTTTATTACGATGCTCCCCTCGTATGAAACGGTCCAATTGGGTCAGGTCCGCCTAGGTTTTTCGGAAGGAGCCACTCCTTCATCCCTCTGCGTTCGGAATTTAATTCGCGCTGCATTTCTCTGATGGGAAACGCGTCGTAAAATTGCTGCTACGAGGAAAGCGTGTTAAGTAGGACGAGTGTATTAGTTGAGATGAATGATGGTTAATTTGGAATCGTTAAAGGGATTTATGAGTTGTTCGGGCAAAGGGTTCAGTTTATGTTCTAATTAGTTGGTGATTGCTTATTTTGTGTACCTGAGAGAGAGAAAGACAGAGAGAGTGAGAGTTACGTATGTAACTTTGTTCTATTAGATTGGTGCAAATGAAATGTCGTTTTCTCAACAGTTGAAATTGCAGGGTTGATATGTATTTGCTTCCTTGCTTGCAGTACACGTTCGTATCCCTTTGGGTTATAGTGATCCGACGAACGAATGTACGACACTTTGAGAATATTATAGGATATTATACGACTAAGGTGATATTTTGAAAATATACTCCCTTTGTCCCATAATAATAGTAGTAGGAGAAAATAAATATAAAACGCAATATTTATTGTGAAAAAACTGGATTAAATTGAACAATAAATTGAAAATATTACTTCTAACTTTTATTTTGAGTGTTCAGATAGTTTCTCACAGTTGGCAATATGTTAAATAAAAAATAACCAGTTATTTATCAGATTTATTATATTATCCCCCCCCATAAAAAAACCACCAATGTATGAATCGGCAAGAAAATAATTTGTATCATTGATACTGATAAACAATCCTTCGATATCAATTAAACGAATGAAAAAGGACAAGCCTTTCTCTGTAACGTCTCGAACGAAGGAATTCTCTGTTCGATTTACATCGATCAAAGGAAATCAAATTACCCTGTTCGATTGTTTTTGAACGAAATCAGGCTATCTGAAACGAAGAAAGAGAAAAATAAAAGCGAAGGTAAAATAAATACGCAGAAAAAGAAGGTGCAAATATTTTGGCGCGAAAATATTTGCTCTGTATCGATGCTTGGAACGGGAAATTTCGAGTGGATCGATCTGTAAAAATACAATCCCCAATCTCGTACAAGAACGTGGAATATTTCAAGAGGCTTGTTGCCCATTGAAATGCAGGCAGTGTTAAATTGTATTTGGCACAGGTTGTGGAAAATCTGAGAATTAGTAACAGCGATGTTACACATTATATAAGCGTTTGTTAATACATGGTAATCAAGTGATATTAGAAAATGCTTAAATAATGTATGGAAAATAGTAACATTACATCGAGAAATTTCTTGTAAAACTATTGTTCTATACTATTTCCTTCCTTTTGTATCGTAACAAAAAACTAGCAAAATGATAGGAAATATAGAAATTAAATTATGGGAAGATAATGGTCTGTAATTCGGTGGTAGCGAAGCGTGAAATTATTCACTAGCATTCTTTCATAATTTTTCGTAGCTATATTTAATATAATTAGTAGAGAAAAATTGTTTAAAGTATGTATCAGTCAAGGAACTGTCCTTTGAAGTAAATTTCAAATAAAACAGTTAAAATACTAGAGAGCTATTGGGAAAAACATTGAAAAATAATTTGCAATGCAAAGATTTAACATTTAGCGTGTTACAAGCAACATTTTTAGAAACATCGAAATGAATCATTTAAATGATCATTTTTAGCATTTGTTACTCTACCTTTTTGATATGATACTATCCTTAAATTTAACTATAAACTCATATTTTTAAACAATAAAGATAATTGCCATGATTATGAACTCACGCGGATGTATATTTGAAGAAAATATAATTTTTATATAATTTAGTTAAAAAGAAAATAGCGATCTACGTATTGTATTAGAATCTCGATACTCGTTGCGTAATTTTCAAAGGGTTAAATAGAGATTGGATTTCTTTTTTTTTTTCTCTTTTTTCTTAAGACGTATTCAATATTATTTATCACGTACATCTTTTTGTGTTACGCGCATTTTTACGCGCGACAGAGGCAAATTGTAGGTGGAACTGTCGCGTCAGTAGTACTACTCAATCTCTATCAGCAGGGATTTTCCGAAGTAAAGTGGCAACAATTCCAATGGACGGGAACTTTCAAGTGTCATCGGCATTTTCCTTTTATCTCGAGACTTGAATGTAACGTGATTATCGTTTCTCTTTCAACGGAGGGACTGTGAGACAAGTTCCTTCTTGAAAGTTTAAGAAAAGCAAATTTTCGTGAAGGCTGAATGAAAAATGTCAACGAAGATATTTCATATTTTCTGATCTCGAAGCTTTTTCTCAGTTGAATAAAAGATCGAAATAGAAAGAGAAAGAAAGGAACGAAACATATATTCTTGTATGTACATATCTTAATTAGTATGTTTGCCTTTCGTAGAATTAATTTAAGTCTTTACTACTTGCACACCGCGGACATATAAAATACGTACATAAAGGAAATTCTTTTGTCGTTTTTATTTAAATTCTTGTTACGTTTAAAGGGTCTTAATTTAACATACAACGTTTTAATTTCAATTAAACCGTATGCTAAATTATTATTTAAACAAATGTAATAATGTAAAACGGTATAAGCACGTCGATGTGAAATATGTTTCTGAACGTGTACAATAAAATCAATGATGTAACGTGAAACATCACATTACTTCGTATAATCTCATTTTGTTAAACATTGATCTGTTAGATTATTATTACCGAAACCCATTAAAATGTAGCACGCGAAATTCATAAAAATTTCACGTGACCTAAATTGTTCTATAATTTCTATGTATTTAGAATCCTTTTTTATCTTCCGCGAGCTAGCACCAGTGTACACCATAAGCTGCGTTACAAGCAACGAGATTAAAACTTTTCCGGAAACAAGATTATCAAGAATATCGATATAAAATACTGTCCTAATTTAATATTCGGTTAAGGAATTTCTATGTTTCATTCAAATCTCGAATCAATTTAACGAGCACAATACATACGACCAGAAAATGCTAACTTAAAAAAGGAACAATCACACAATTCCCATAACTGTATCTCCAATATTTTATTACATTATCTTCGAATAGCACGCACCGTAAGTTTATACTATATCTTACACAAATGTATGCCAGAAAGCTTTCAAACGTCAAACACAAAAAAAAAAAAAAAATTCAGGCGTGTCGATCTAACCAGTTTGCTGGAGTATATAATTCAGCATCAACGTCCTTCTAAAATCTTACATAATGCTCCTCGACGAACTTTCTCTTTGAAGCTTCCCAATATGAACAAGAGAAAATCGAATAAAAAGAAAAGAAAAAGGAATAATTCCTTCAACAGTCCTCGACTTTTCTCAAACTTCACGTAAGCTTATGGAAAGAAGAAAAGAAACGAAACGTCGAATGCTGGCACGGGGAGTTGTCGAAGCCGCGTCCCGGTGTCGAGAAATTTTCCAGCGTCGAGTAGAGGAGCAGCGGTATCGGTCCCGGTCTCACTCTCTCGACTCGCGAAGAGTCGCGATCAGGACCACGCCCTCGGCAAAGAAGCGACGCCGACGCCGACGCCGACGCCGTGGTCCCCTCCTCTCCAACCTGACGCTCCCCTTTCCCGGCGCGGCAGATACGCTGCCATGGTTAACGTTTCTCTCTCTCTGTTTGTCCCCCACCTTGAGCTCCGGCGCCGCCACCCCCTCGCGGGCAGCTTGATGGCCCCAGGATCCTCGTCAGAGCGACTCGACTCATCGTCGACGGTGACTCGTCGCGTGTCGCCTAGTCTTTCACCGACTTCGCGCTCGTCAACGTCGTCGTCGTCGTTGTGGTGGTCGTGGTCGTGTTACCACCGCCGTCGCCGTCGTCGTCGTCGTCGTCGTCGTTCACCGTCGCCGTCGTCGTCGTCGTCGTCGTGCTGGTGGTGTGTGTCTGTTCCGTTCGGTTGTGACGCGACTATTACACTCCGTGAATCGTTTGATTTCCATTCACAGTCTTTTAAATCCTCTCGTGTTTGCCTTTTTCGTTCTCGCTGTCAACCCACCATACACATACACACCCTATCTGTGCATATATATTCTATACGTGTATACATCGTCTGTTCTCCTCTTACACGTTATCCACATCTATCTCTATCCTGTTCTATCATTCGTATATACGCGCCTATCTCTGTGTGACTGTTGGCTCGCGTATACGAGAGAAGTTATACGCGTGAAGTTAGGGGAGATCGAACGGAATCGAGCGAGATTTATTGTGGATCGATGACACCGGCATACCGGCGTGAAGTTGGCGGAAGCTGACCGCCGATATACAAAGTGAACTCTCGATTTGTTGTTACCGTCCTTCTCACTCCCGGTGTTCGGTTGCCAATGTGTTAGATTGTTCGAGGTGGATCTCTGTTCATCTCGATTTCGATCGATCGCTCGTCACGGGATATCGAAACCTGTCAACTATCCATTGTTGCCGCGTGTGCACTCCTGATACAAGCGCGCGTCGCTTTTAGTGAGGCGCGTGGAGAAACTCCGAGCTGTTTCTGCCGATCGAGGTGTTCGTTTTCTTGGCGAGCCTGTTTTTCAAGGTATGTACGCGTCATTTCTATCGACTCTGCTGCATATAAACGTTCTCAGAGATGTTTGCGCGAAACGGAGTAGTTCTCGTATTTATATCGTTTAGCGGGAAGGAAAGTTCTAATACGTACGGTTCGTAATGTTGTCGGTGTGGTGTTGCGTATAGATCATCGGTATTTCGATCCGTATAAAATATGATATACTCCGACGAAAGTGTCAGATTTATATGGCACGTTATGCACACGTGAAGTAATACGATGGTGTATATAATAGAAACGAATATAAATTGCCTGTTGTAACTTAGAAACTTCAGACTAGATCGTTTTCGATTATATCACGAGTTTGTCTGATGTTCGATATTCAATTCGAACTATCGATATTTTCATACATTTCGATTCCTAACCTATTTCATCGTTTCAGTATCTAGTTCGCGTGTCACACGTAATATGTAATACCATAATAACCTAACTTTTGAGTTTGCGATTACTTTTCTTTTTCTTCTATTGAGAAAATCGTACCAATCGATACATCGATATGTATCAATATGTAAAACCTTTTTACCATCACTGTTTCGACCATTCTGTTACCAACATGTGGTACATCGCTATTATTATTATTGTTATCACCACTGCTGCGTGGCGTTGTCAAAGTAAACTGGCCACGCGTGCGTCGTTGCCAAAATAACTCGAGGATGTTTGAATCATTTGATTTATATCGCTATCAAAATAAGGCGCGAGTGCGGCCAGGATTCCGGGAGCGCGAAAACATTGTCGATCGTAAATTCGTAGTGTAGCATGATCGGAATGATTGGATTGTAAGTGGTATTAGTATGGTCACGATTTTCCTCGTTTCAAATTGCGACTCTTGTACAAGTTGTACGGTATAGCTCGTGGCGGGCGTTTTAAAATAAAATATCTTCATTGTTACGACCGGTTTGGGTTAGTCGACGTTTATTTCTGTATCGATATTAATTGCCAATACGTTCGTTGCGATCTCGAGTGTCCATTAAGGAACCGGATGTGCATGTGGCACATATCACACGGATAGTTTGGACTGTCAATGTGTACGTATCTGCATGTGTGTGTGTATGAACGAGGATGTTGTATAAATTGTCATATTTTATCGATTACATTTTGCAAAAAAGTATCTGCGATTTTCTCCTTCATGAAATAAATGATAAAAATCGCGCGAACTTTTTGATCCCGTGTTTGTCTGATAGAAAGAAAGAATTTTAACAAAAGTAACTTTCAAAAATAGCTGACAAAGATACGCTAATATTGATGTAGTTAGAATTGACTACAGTTAGTTTTGGGTTAGAGAAAATTTTTGGTGGATTCCTAACGTATATGTACGCAACCACTGATGGTAAATTCCGTGGTAAACAGCGATATGTAATGGCACCCCAAATAGCTTCAATTTATCCTTCCCTAAATCTACGGTTCACTATTCAACGCCGTTTGTATACACAAATTAATATACTCTTGTCCACAATAATTTTCCACGATGTCAATCATATTCTGTATTAACTTTCTTCAAAATACAAAATTTCCCTATACGTTCGCTTATTTACATCAATCAATTATAACGTAGCTGATTTCAATTAAAAATAAAAATAAAAGAAACGAGAAGGAGCATTTTTAAAGACTATGAATTTTTCTGTTGAATAAAGATTTGTATCCAAAAGTGAAATTTTTATAAAGAAGCGTTTATTATCAAGCGTTTCTATAAGAAAATATATAATTTGAAATTTCCTCAACACGAATTACAGTGTGCAACACACATTCTTGAACTCGTATTACAAAAATGATTCGCATTTTTCGGCAAAGACCATTGTAACGAAGGAGTTAAATTTACAGTGTCGTAATAAAAAAGATTCACTACCAATAGTGAGAAGTGAAGGGACAATAGGAATTTTTCAAATGGAAATAGATAGTATTATATTCTCGAAGTATCACTCTCAGTGCAAATAACATATCATTAACCTGGAAAAAAGAAGAAATAAAAAAGAATCACTTGAACGGCACGTCGTGACTAATAAACACACTAAGAAGTGTGGGAAATATTTTCGAGTACGTCGTGTGCAATCGTCGTCGAAAAATCTCGTTATATCAGAAGTGAAAGTGTATATAGCCATGGTGTTGGAAGTCGAGACAATGAGAGCCGCTTGACACTATTCCTCGAGAGGTGGCCGTTAAGTCAGTTAGCGCAGATAGTACGAGTGGAATGGGGCAAAAGTGAAATGCTCGTAGAACTTTTCCCGAGATAATCGTTGGATTTATAACCTTCTTCCCCCCAAAAAAAGAAGAAACGAAAAAAGAAGCAAAGAGAAAAACGAAAGAGAAGGGAAAGAAGAAGAAGAGATAGAGAAAGAAAAGTGGTAAGAGCAAGGGGAGAGAAGATACACAGTGAAAAAAAGAAGAAGAGAATATCAAAGTGCCAACTGAGATTTCTGTGGGACTCGCTTGTAAACTGAAGTCAACGACCGACGATAAATTCGTTCCGTGGCATTCTTAATTTTCGCGAATCGGATTAATTCTCTCAAAGAGACAGGATTTAAGTCGTAATTACGAGGAATAAATGTAATTATCAGGGCTACCGGTAACAAGACAGAAACGTTACGTTTCGACGATAAATCTAAGTTAACTTTCTTCAATTTTTTTCATGTTTCATTAGGCCTATCTGAATGTTCGTACTTACATTAGGTGATCAAATCATTACGATCACTTCGAACAGGAATAAAATTAAAAGTTTCACTTTAGATGAAACTTTACATATATACATCATTTGCAGTGAAAAAGGAAGAAAGAAAAATCGTAATGTTAACGAGACAACGAACTCTTTGAACTCGGCGAAGAAATTTCATTACTACCGTAGAACGTTCCTTTTCTAAGAAGAAGCGTAGAACTCAAATATTCAGGGCTTCCTTGCTATCTCGAAAGTTGGCCAGATTATCAAAGCCTGGTGATACAGACGGCGAGAGAAAAGAACGATGAAAAGAAGACAAGGTAAAAGACGTCTTTATCTCGTAGCTACGTTTTTAGTCTCAGGTTTACGCACTGTGTGTTTGAAAAAAGGGGGGAAAAATAGAAAAGAATGGAGAAGAAGAGAGAACGAAACGAGAACGATCTTGCAAGGGAATTTCAGCTGGTCGAAGAGGAATTCAGAGGTCGATGCTGGTCAATAACCGACCTTCGTCAGCCTTAAAGCTTGTGAATGTAACTTACAAAACATTTAAAAATAACTCGCGCGTGTAGCTTTCGAACCGGAAACCTTGAGATCTTTAAGTCGCCTCGAACATCGGCTTTTCAGTGAACTGAGCGCGTATTGTTCGAGTCCGCAAGATGTCTCGAAGATTCTTTAAAATTCGTCCATGTTTTTCTCTTCTTTCTTTTTCCTTCTCGACGATTCGTGAGAATCCTCTATCAGAGCTTTTCCGAATATCGATTTGGAAGATTTCGAAAGTTTACTAGAAGAACTAGCTGACATAGGATGAAAATATTGTAGATATAATCAGCTGCTTGACCGATTGTACTTCTCTTCTCTTCTTCCTTTCTCTTTTTTTTGATTTGTAATTCAGTAATTTCCAGATTATCATTAGCTTTCTTTTTACATAATGTAGAATAAGATGAATAATTTGAAGGAACAATTGTTTTCGTTGTTCTTGAACATTTTGTACATTTTTCAAGTGACATTGCTACTGTAACGATTTAACCACTTTTCTTCGTAACAATATACTTTCAAAGGGAACAGTTAAAACAATTTTACCCAGTACTTTGTGCTGGATACAATAGACAGTCGGGTTCGTAGAATTATTCAAATGTCGATGGGAAAGAGAGAATACTCGAAGCTCTTTAACGGATGTACGATTAAGAACCATAGAAATTAATGTTTATGCTCGAATCGTTGAAACATTACGTCAAGTGTATTTGAACGATTTTTACGGTGGAAAGCACTCGAGTTCTGCGTACATTGCGTTTCCAATCGATTGCAGAAGGTGAACACAGAGAGAAATAAGGGATAATAGGGGTAACGTAAGCTTAAGAAAACGGAACTTCAGGGTGAAGACTCGTAAAATAAATTTCAACGAAACGGAAAGATTCGTTTAATTTTTAAATACTTCTCAGAATCTAGAGAACAGAGGTGAATACATTGTCATACTTGAGTACTTTCTCAATTTCAACATGTATTAAGTTGGTACATACGAAATGTCGTATTTTTATTACACGCAAACGTTTGTCTTCCTGCTTGTATTACATTTGTGTTTATAACATTCTTATCTTTTATAGTTTTATTGTCTATCGTCAAAGTGATATTTTGCCATAAAGAGTTTTTTCAAAATTGTTTATTTAAGCATTTATTTTGAGTGTTAATTGACTATTAAAAATGATAAAAATGCTTCGAAAGAATGATATTTCAAAGTTAATTCCACGCGTGCAAATGCTAGAGACAAATAGTATATTCAGAAGTGTGATTCATCTCTGGATGATGCTGGTAACGTGAGTTATCTGCAAGTGAAATAAATGTTGCGTGTCAGACCCATTCGGTCTGATCATATACGGCTTGGTGTCTGTTACTACTTAAGCGTTCCACGCAAGAACTTCATTTCCAGACTTCTGACGTACGTTACATACCAGGCTGAGAGTATATTTTGTTTGAAATAAAATGAAAAATAACAATTTTGAAATAATAATGAATCCTCAGTCTGTTGATCAGTCTTGTGCATGTATATTTTTGAATAAAATGAAAAATAACAAGATGATCGTATTTTATTTGGCAAAAATTAAAAGAAATAACCCTAATCATCGGATTAATCACATTTATCGTAAGATATATATTAATATCTATATGATGAATTTGTATTTATTCACTTTACTCTTTATTTCGATAAATAACTTTGTTTAACTATGATAATTTCCATGTACTTTGTAAATCTTGTTTGAAAGAATATAATTTCTTCGAAAAAAAGGTATAAATTGATAAGTTGTGTGTTTATTTTCCTTTTCCAACCACTTTGTATAACCTATTAGTAAAAGACAGTAAGTTTTCAGTGGCCAAACTTGGCAAGCAATTAATTTCCATTTAAGAGCAGCTTAAGCGCGCGAACAATCAGGTTTAAATTAATTAAAGTTTCGGACTATAATTAGATTGAAATCATACACGCGGTAATTGTAATTAGAAGACTATTATCTTTACCACCTGTTTATTCTCAACTATCGCGGATAACGTATGCTAAAGGTATTTGGCGAGTGCTTCTACATGTTCTTGCTAGATTACGCTTTCACGCAATAACAGGTTTCCCTCAGTAAGCGTCTTTATAAAGAAAAAAAAAAAGAAAAAAGGACCATATGCAACAATTATAATAATTTTATTTTTACAAGTTACAAGAAATTTATATGGTTTTTAAATATTAAAATATACAACAATAGACTTCCTCAAAAACAGCACTGTCCTATTTCAATTGCAACGTAAACCTTAAGTCCTAACCTTAAAAGATACTATAAGAGTTAAAAGATTAAGATTCTTTCATATCTTTATCTCCTTCAATTTGTTCCAGTTTCTTCTCATTCGATTATGTCGATACAGTTCATAAAAAGGACTCTTTTCAATTTGGTTTTACAGAAAATGTCGTCGTTGCGAACGCAATCGACCGGTGGCGGCGTCCTCGGTTTGAGCAGCGTCGGTTCCGATCGTACCGGTGCCACCTCAACAGCCGCTGGTTCTCATTCCCACTCACACCGGAAGCACCATCATCATCATAGAAGTAGAAGCGCGCCTAGAGCTCCGGAGAAACCGCCGAGGAAGCGTCATCTTAATCCCGGCCACAGCCTCGCTTCCATTCCGAACCAGATTAAGCTGTCGATGCTGAACAGCGGACTCATCTCGTTCGGTAAGTGCTTACTATGATTCTCTGTCTTTTTGTTCGACCGATTCTCGATTTCATTTACTCTTTGCTGAAGGATAAATTTATCACGTATGTGATAAATAGGTTTGTTAAGTGACGAGGCAGGAGGGATGGTGAAACTGATTTGCTTTCTTTGCATCTCTATGACAAATTTTAGGTTTGTTCGTCTAAGCAGTTTGTTTATAGTTACTGTTTGAATTAGATTGTATTATTATGTTGGAATTAGTATAAATAATAGAATCGTCGTTAGAATTGTCAGTATTGTTAGAATTATGGGGTAGGTTAAGATTATCAGAACTTTTAGAATTATTAGAATTGTCAGTATCATGAGAATTATTAGAATTACATAGAATTAATAGATTTATTGGAATTAACAAAATTATTAGGATTATCAAAATCATTAAAATTATCAGAATTACTAGAATTAGTGGAATTAACAAACATGTTAGATATATCAGAATTATCAGAATTATCAGAATTGTCAGAATCGTTAGAATTATTAGAACGATCAGAATTACTAGAATTAGTGGAATTAACAAAAGTATTAGACTTATCAGAATCATTAAAATTACCAGAATTACTGAAATTGTCAAAATTATTAGAATTATTAAAATTACCAGATTTATTAGAATTATCATAATTATCAGAATTACCAGAATTAATGAAATTAACACAAATCTATCATTTCCTTCTAATTAGAGAATCAAAGTGTAATATATCTTAATCCTTAAAAATATTAGATACACATGCAGGTTGTATATTTTGATTTTCAATTATCCCTTTGATATTACAAGAAGAAAGTCGAAGATCTTCATATTGTATAATGGAGATCGACACGAAAGCATGATAAGAATACAGTTCTATTTCTGAATGCGATATTATCGAAGATTGAATTCACTCGTGATGTAACTCGAGGACGATGAATTAGTCCTGACGTAAATATACGTTCATAATTCGAAAGTTGTATGCTCTAAGTCACGTCTATGATACAGAAACGCTATATATTTATGGTATGTCTCTTTGTAAAAGTGCACGTGTACCCGACGAGGTTATCGAACTTGATGTCTTTTTAGAAACTACATTTTCTTCTCGATCTATTACGTGCTTTTGCAGTTATTCTCTCGTACAGTGTTTAATCATATTAATATTAATATCACAGTCATTTATCGAGTCATATTAAGACGTATATATCTATTTCGATTATTCTTACTGTATACTAACGGAAATTCAGTCTCATTACTTTCTTGCCGCATCGTATATGTACTCTTCCTAGACAAGGAGTTATTACACGTGAAATTACAATACTGATTATGTATCACGTTCAGTGAACATATTGTCATTCTTCGTTTCTAACACACCCGTTCCTCCTAGAGTGCTTTATAACGTCGTATTTCATTTCGAGATGCATACGTACCGTTCAGTATGCATTACATAGTTACCTCGTTCTGCTGGCAGACAGCTGTTGGATACAAACACATTTAGTATTGTAACTTTCTAACGAAAAGTTGTATTATACGGGTGCACGTTGCCTGTGATTACTTTGCAGAATGCTTTATCAACACAGTTACTAAGAACTTTTTGCTAAACATACACACGATGCCAAATGTTCTTTCTCTATAGTATAGAAAATTTTTTTGGAGAATTTCTCATGGTTCTTTTCTTTCTGTTGAACTAAATCTTATCTTAATACTTTGCATATTCTACACAAGGAAGAGTTTGCTTTAATTCTACTATGATCGTTCGATTTTTTACGAACTATCACGTTTTTATTTCTTTAAGAACTTCTGTTATTAATGGAGAAGATATAATGTATAGTCTATACGATAAAAATGTGATCAGCAAAACATATGTACGATGTTTTTGTATAATAAAAGATAATGTAAAAGGTACGAAAACATATTTCGATGCAAAATGAAAAATATGAATTTTGTGTTATATTTTGGTCATTTTTGAGAAAAAGATCTGAAGTGTACGTTTAAATTGAAGACTTTAGCAGGGTTTAAGTCAGTTTTCCTAATTAACGTTTCATTTATACCGTATGTTTCTTTTCTTATCTGAAGATGCTTGAGAATTCACGTTCTGATAAATTCCAAAATCTCATTAGCGTATAATTTTTCTCAGCTGCAAAGTATCAGCGCAGTTTCACTGAGAAATAAACATATTCTACCAACTCTAAGAAACTGAAGGGTAAAAAGAAACATCCACGATATTTCAGATTTTAATTTTCTTCTTATTTTCTCACATTCGAAAATCTGCTCTCGTGTCAGAAAGTAGTTATCGTATTTAAAGATCGTAAATGAACAAATTATACATAGTAGATCCTCTTGAAATTTTAAACGAAACTTTTCAACGATTTTCAAGCTTCTCGGAGTTAATCAGTTTCGAAGAATATCGAAGCGTTTCTCGAATAGAGAAAAAGAAGAAAAAATAATCGCTCGATGAAACCGACTTTTCCTAAATTAGATGAAAATTAAAAGTGGTTCTTGTTCGATACGGCAAATAATCCGAATTTCAAGCTCAGGGGAATTAATGTTCGCGATAAAATTCGTTCTCCATTGATGGTTGATGATCGTAAAACTCACTCGACGCATAAATTAGTCGTCGAATAGCTGGAAGTCTCTTTTTCGACAGACGGGGCATATTTCACGCCATGAAAGTGACGTTCACGTTCTAAAATTAAGGGCTGTTATTCTTTTTCTCTTTTTCTTTCTTTTTCACCTTCTTCTTAAACTTACCACGCGTTCGTATTCGCAAAAGGTGGTTCCACTGTGATTTTGCTTTTCCCCTGTCGCGTTTTCCTTTTTCTGTTTTTTAACGAAACGTGATTTATCCGAGGAAAACCGCGTACAGTGTGCCAACTCCATTCGTCGACCTAATTGGCGGTTTCTCCGTTGCTCTGCTACTCGTTCTACTTTGCATTTGACTGCTTCCCGTTTCTCTTTCTTTTTTTCTTTCCTTTTCTCTTCTTCTTTCACCTTTACTTCGATACATTTGTCTGCCACAGGTTGAAATATTCACTACTGCAGCCTTATACTTTTTTTTTTGTTCGTAATTCGTATCTTTTAGGCTCGTCATGCTTAACACGAGTTTCCTAGATTTTTCTGGAACGAAACGAATTAATTTTTAACTGACGTCTATGTTATACACTCGTCGCTTTCTAGTCGAGGCATGTTAGTGTTTTTCATCCAACACTCAGTGAAAAAATTTCTAAAATCTGTCTCTGTGCATAGTAGACACAAATTTCGACGCTTACTGTCGAAAATGTCGATTCTACGAGAACGTGAAAAATCTGCCAAGACAATTCGGGCAATTGTTCAACGTGCGTACTATTGGCTGGTCGGCCACGCTTTAGTGCCGAACATTTCAAAATAATAGCCGAAAATAAAATAGTTGACCCAGTGCCCGAGCACTCAGTAGTCTCATCCGGTTTTCGTGTCACTGGTGCAAACACGCGACTAGTCTAACACGCTCCGATGACTTTTCTTTCTTAACCCTAGATTTATGGGATCCGTCATTTCACTGGCTTTGGATTTCACAAAGAAAATTTTCAGAACTATCACCGTTATTTTTTAACCATATTTGCTAACTTTGATTAATTATACGATACCTATATAGACTTTCCTAACATCACGACTTCAAATCACTCGTAAGTTGTACGAAAAAGTGTTTGAAATAAAAGTTATATGGTATCTGAGAGGACATAGCTTCAATGATATTACGATTCTTATATTTACTGCTTTTATGTAACACGTTAAATAATAAAATATCAGAATTTTCCATATTTAAAAATTAAGTTTGCTTCAACTGAGCGTTACATTGTTTTCTTCTTCGTTAACCGATTTCTTCTATAAAGGAACTTACATAATAAATTACAAAAGAAATAGATAAATAAATTTGTCGAATTATTTCTATGAAATAAAACAGATTTTATTACAATGAGTGACAACAAAAATCATACACCGTATACAGAAATATGTTTCGATTTAAATGTCAGGGATAAAATGGAAGAAACCAAAAAAAATGATAAATATACATTGTAAATATCTATATTTATTACATAATATTATAAAAAACAAAATAACATTCTTAGTTACAGAAGAAATAAAGTTACTGTGACTCAGGTTGGAAAGCAACACAAAATTTAAATTGTACATGTGTAGAAAAATTATATGAACTTTGTTTAACCCAAGTATTTTTTTTTTTTATGATTTATTTGTCAACTCCAAGCACACTTTTGCAATGAAGCTTTTGAAAATGAGATTTTCGTTATGGAAAGAAAGAAATGATACATTTCTACAAATTTCATTATTTTTATTTATTTCACTAATCTACTTTATTTCAACGTGAATAAAATCTGTATGAGAGCCAGTGGAGTGCAAAGGGTTAAATGAAAAATTAATACTTTCGTGTTTTCATTCAATTAACATTCAACACGTGTCGTCACGAGATTCTCGTTCTGTTCACATCTCTTTCTTTCTCTTTGTCTGTCTTTTACTGGTTGTTCTTAGAACAGCGCCGCGACGCGATGCGTCGTATCGGTGGTTGGTTTCTTCTTCGTTGATCTTGACACGAATAATACGCTCGTATAACCCAGTGGCATCGAGCTTCGTTCCTCGCCTGTGTTCAGTAGCTTCGATCAAAATAAAGCGGCGGGAAAGCACCGCGACGCCTGACTCATCCGGATACGCTTTTCGCCTCTGTTCTTTTCATTTTCGAACGATCCGTACAGATTGTGAACCGAATAAACAGTTACAAGCTGTTTTTTTTCACAGAAATCATTGCAACGAAGGACACTTTTCATCAAAGCTATGAAATCGTCGGTTTATTGATAAAAAGAATGATATTAAAAGGAGACTTGAAGCATCTGAAAAATCCAATTCGCTTGAAAATACTTCAATTTTATATGTTTGTTTCTTTACTTTCTTTTTTTCGTTACTTTTTTGCTTCTTCAGATTGAAAACTGCGTTTTCCTCGAAATATTTTTGATGTGTTGTAGGAATTCGTGTTATACAGAAGTCTACTGTACGTATTATTCAAATGTTGATATGTGACTTTGTAACAAATCGTTTTAAAAAATTTCCGTTCCACCGTGAAAATTTCCAATGGAACGAAAATTTCTTCGTGGGAATTTATGAATTAGATAGGAATTTTATAGGGTGAACTTTACCAAGGAATATATTGTCTGAATAAACAAAAAAATATTCTGTACAATGACCGGACATTTTATAGATTGATCGAAACTTGTTACGGCCATTTTGTACAATACCCAGTCAGCTTACAAAATGGCCACGTTAAACACATTGCTCGTTACATATATAAGGAGAAGAAAAGGAAGAAAAGAGAAAGAAGTTCTCGAATTCGTAACGATCATACGACTCGTGGTCATATTTGTATTAATTTGTTGTATAATAATGACTTGCTTTACGCAAATTGTAATTCTCGCGTTATACAGTACAGATTTGATCGTTACGGTGACCATTATCCTCGCCCACGTTTCCTCTTTATCGCCTTTCATCGCCGATGGATATTTTGATTAAAAACAATGCCAGTATTTGTTACGGGGAGGAAATTAACGATTACTTTCCTCTTCGGTTTGTAACAAGGCCTGGTCGAATAGAAAGCATTGGGAAACAACGTTGTTACATTCATGGTTGATCACCGATCGGCCTGTTGCATTACGCAAACGATAGATCGATTAATCCTCGCGTTGCCGAGTTGTTGGCTGCTTCTGGAGGATTGAATTCGATCAACGAAAAGGGTATTTAATCGCAAAGTGCGTCGATATCGATACCATCGAAATGGATACGCCAGCCTGGAGAAATTGCAGAAATGCACTTCGTATACTGTTGAAATACTGTTCTACACGTTACAGTAGAAATTTATCTCTTTGTGGATGTATTTGTTTCTTGATCACCATGATTTATACTGACAGAAATTAGTTCTAGTAGTATTTTAAGGCGTCTGAAATACGCGTCTCGTAGAATCGTTTGAATTAAAAAAAACCCAGCGACCATTTTAAACCTAACAAGTGTAGTTTCTATATAAATCTAAAATCTGCGAAGATTTCTGTAAAAAACATCATTTCAAAATCACGAATAGAAGTGAAATTTTCGATTTTCGCCTAAAATTTTCGCTTTATTTTATTTATAACTTTTTGTAAACATTAAATTTGTCCAATATCATTGGTTCACATAGAAACTACACTTATATTCTTTCGTTTAAAAAAGATTCAAGTGATTTAGTTTGATTGTAGTATTAAAAAAAGAAAAAAAAAAGGTAGGCGATCGGAAACTTTTCGTTAACAGTGTGCATGTGAATGTGTTAAGTACTTTTCTATGGTTTCAAAGGATCAAGTGGTAGTAAGCTTGTTTCTTTGACATTCGACACAGGTTGATCGAATCACGTTGGTCGATACTTTGTTATTCGTTTTATCGATAAATCACGATTGATGCAGTATTCCGTAAATCGAGATGTTACGTTGATCTTTCATCTCCGATTTCGTAACAACGTCGAGGTTGTTTGTTTTAATAAATGACTCAGTTGCCAGAGTTGAACTGTATTCGATGAAAGTATGATGTATTAGGACAGTGATTAATGAAATCCTTTTTTCTCATGTAAAGCGACGCTGATTGTTGCACGCCGATCAATCTTTATGAACGGACGAGCGCGATGAAGTTGAAAAGTTCGGGGAATTGTGGAAATAAATACCCGCAACGAGCCATGATAACGTTCGAACAAAGATGGAATAGCACGATTGAGTAAGGTATTTCGATTTATCAACGCAGAAAAATATAGCTAGAACTCTATAGCTTTTCACTCACACTATTTAAATCTACAAGAACTTTAATACATTTAACAGACTTTTACATCCAATACGAACATTTAGATATATTGTAAATCTACAGGGACTAAATAACATCGTATTAATCCCTTGCCCTATAACAACGAGATAGACTCGTGACACAGGTTTCAGCTGAGATTCTATAAAAACAGTTATATTAGTAACAAACGTTAATTTTAATTCTAACTTTTCTTTGAATTTATAAGACCGTGGATTGTCAATTGCAATTAATCTATAATAGATCAGAGTTTCATATGTAAAATGGTGTTAAAGCGATAAGTAACCGATGCTTAGATGTATAGTCAGAACAAGAAATCATAAGGTTAAGAGGTTAACTGTTCAATATTATTGTTACTACATAAACAGACATGCTTGTTATTATTTTTAATAATAAAAATCGTGCTTGCAAATAAGGTTTTTAAATTATTTGCTACATAATCGGCTTTCACGAATAGCATGGGAGCCAACAAACCGTGTATACCAAAATCGCAGGAAATTCCGTTGGTCGACTGGTCGTGTGTTTTCCATCAAACGATGTACCACTTAACCGGCGCTTCTTAATCGTGGCAAGGTCCCGGGGGATTCCATTGAAAGAGCTACTAACTGAGCTAGAGATATTATGCAGTAATTGGCTTTACTTGGCATCAGGACAAGTTTGCATTTAGTCGGCCGCGAGGCATCGTGCACTGCCACTTGGAATTCTTTCGTTCACGAACGAAACGTCGAGGGAAACGTGAAGCGATGCGTGGCTTTTCGACGTTTTCCACTGCCAGCTATCCACATTTTCAAATCCTCGTACTCCTTTCGCGATAATACACCGCAAATTTTCTGTCTGTCGACGTTGACACGACGCACCTGGCTAGCGAACGACGATGTACCGCAATATCGAACGTGTCAGGCTTTGGATGCTGGCACGCCGACGATTGTGAAACGGTCCTCGTTTTGTTTGCAATACCGTTACGTGTTTTCTCCCGTTTTATCTGTAATTTTTCGGATATTCAGCTGGGAAGGGAAACGTGTAGTTTCGAACGAGAGGTAGTACATGTTTTACTATTGCTAGAAACAGCAATGGGACGATTTAGAAATTCAGTTTCGACATTGCAACAATTTTTCACTTCTGTTGGGAACAACAGATTATCCTAAGTTTATCATACGATTGACAAATTTGCTATTTTTTAGGACTTGAATATTTTTATCTTACGATATATTTCTGAAAGAGAATGAAACTGTTGCGTTTCAATTTGGCGTAGGCGAAGAATTTCGTTGTATATACAATCGATACAATAAAGCTCGCGCTACATGAATGAGGATTTCGTACATACAGAGCGTTTGAGTTTCAAGTACTCGACAGTCAAAGGGTTTAAGGTGGAAAGATAAAAGAGTGGAAACTGAAGATTCGTAGAAATCGGAAAAGAGAAAGTTTGTACGTAAATAGGGGATGGAATAGCGAAGAAAATTGTTTACAGTGGCTTAATCGCTACAATATTAAACAGTAAATGTATTTGAAAATTATCTATTAAACGTGATCTAAGTTTACAGATAAATTACAGGATTAGCGCTAATTGGGATGAACGATAGGTGACGAAATATCAGTTAGAAATTTATCGATAGACATGATTGATTCAAGTTAATTGGCCTAACGTTTACGACGCTTGCAGAATTCACGTCGAAAGTGATCGATCACTTTATAAATTAAACCGTAATAAACACAGACAATTTTCAATTTATAAATTCTACATCGATCAATGAAATAATCATGTTTTAATTAAGAAAATAAAGAAGAACGTACATACACACTTTATACTATTTGTAAGAATTCGATAGAAAGCTGTGTTTCTGAAAGCCACAGCTGAAAAGAGCAGCTAGGGAAAGAGGATCTCTCGAGAAGAAGTTAACAGCCTCGAGCGGGAAGGAAGCAATCATTTTAATGGCTATGATCCCTCTTTGTCGTGACAAACGCGCAAACAAGCAAAGGGAAAACGAGAGAAGAGATGTATCGAACGCCTTCACTCTCCGACAGTTTATGAAAAGTTGAAACCTTCTGTTTGAAAATGACGAAGCAAAGAAAATATTTTCAATTTCGAACTCTTGCAAGAATTGTACTCTGTCGAGGTAATATATTTTTCAGAGGTGTGAAAGGAAAGAGAGAAAGGGTTTCGATAAAATAGAGACGCTCGAAATTACGGTTCTTTTTAAGATCGACCACTTCAGAGTTGAGGAGGAGAAATAATTCTGATCATTCGAGAAAGAAAGTAATTTTCATTGATCGTCTGAATTGAGGTCAGAGGTAATTTTTCCCCGATTAAAAGGAAGCTTCGAAGTGAACGTTGAAGTTAATTGAGAGTGACATTTGTGTTAGATTGTGCTCAGGTGTGAATCCGGTGAAATTAACTTCCTTTTTCTAGGAAGAGTGTATGTACAGTGAGTCACAGAAGTATTCGTAGCCTCTTTTGAAATTATAGTTCGTAAAATTGTTTGAATTTTACTTTTTAAATGAAACCATTCACATTTATCAAATATTTTTCAGTAGAGTTGGTAAAATTACGAATAATTGTAATTTCGAAGAAATGGAAATTTGCTTAGGTATTTGAAAACTTGGGCAGTTCAGATTTTTATACGTTTCTAATTTAAAATTTCAAAATTCATTCAGACTTATAAGCTTGAAATTTTGAAAATTTACTAATTTGAGAATTAAAGTCTTACAAATTTCAGCTTTTAACGGTATGCAAATTCGAGATTTAGAAAATTATTAAATCTTGAAAGCTTCAGATTTTGGAAGCTTACAAGTTTGAAATTTTGCGAACTAAAGATTTCGCAAACTCGATTTTTTGAAGGCTTGCAAATTTACGATTTGAAAAATTTGCAAATTTGAAATTTTCAACGTTGAAAATCTTACAAACTTCGAATTTCGAAAGTTTGCAAATTTCAGACTTGGAGAATTGAAAAATTTGAAGCTTCGAAATTTAAAAAATTCCAAATTCTGAAATATCATCAATTTGATGATCACAGCTTCCGAAACTCAACATTACCAATCTCATTATCCAAATCACAATATTTTACTCAATCAGGAAAGGTTAATTGTATAAAAAAATGTATCACATTTTATTTATGAAAACATACAAATCCTTTTCTTTCTCGTTCCAAATCCACCATACAAAAAATTCAATTCAACTTATCCGTTTCACCGAAATATCTCTTTGTCAACAACGAATAGAAAACCGAGGAGAATTAATTCACGTTTACCTCACAGCCAGTTTATTAAATGGATAAGTTCAAAATGCTGCTATTGCTAGTAATAAATAGGTAATGTCACGTGTCACGCCTCGTAAAGCTTCGTGAAATTCACCTCTATTTGCATTATGGTTGATGTAACGTGTGTGCTCATGTACGCCCACATCCTCATAACCGGTTACATACAATGTATACAATCGTGTAGCATTGCGAGTCGTATAATACCACAAACGTGAACATTATCAAATTGAACACGTATTCATTCGATTTAATATTGTCCCAAAAATTCTTTTCGTTATATTCACACACAGTTTTCCCTTACGTTTCGAATAAACATATAATCCAATCTGTTTAAAAGTCTTCTAGCTTTGCAATAGTATATTTCCTTTTTGATAAAGTGTCTTTTGGATTTTTCTATAAAAATATATCGATATTTGATATAACAATCAAAAGGTGAAATTTTAATCAATTTTCAGATAAAACTGCCTACAGTACATGAACTCGACGAACTACTTATTAATTATTCACCAATATTCAGATTGTTCGAGGGGAAATTTCAATTTTCCAAATTCCATAAATGGAACAAAATGATTTCAATGTGCGAAAGATAATTTTAACGTTCGATGCATTGTGTATTTGTACGTTTAGGGGAGTATAGGTGATTCGATTCATTTTCTTCGAATCTCTGTAATTCACTTCCACAGGGCTTTCATGAATTATTTAAAGGTTCATTATGTTCACTTACTATTATCAAGGCAAACACGACGAAGCTTCGTAAAACAATACACGTGTTTGCCTATCTGTTGTTAATTAGCGAAATTTCACTTATACATGCAATCTGTGCGTGTGTGTACAAGGGCCAGATTAATTTGATATTCATTGCACAGAGGTAATAATATGACCTCTGATTGCACGATCGAATTAAATCTGAAAATCGAGCAATTTTCACGGAGGAAACGTCGCTGATTACTGCTTCAATTAGCAACTTTGTTGCTAACATTCTAATCTCGATTCAACTTTCCTCCGATCCGATTCCAACTTACTAATCGTTAACCCTTCGCGAGAGCTTTCACGATGAGATAGTAAATAATTCTAACTTACTCTTGGAGGATTCTGAATACCATCAAGAATCGTAGAAACGTCTGCTTCTTTCTTTCTATCTTTTTCTAATTAATAGAAAAAGAAGTACAAGAAGATCGTCCTTGTTAATGACATCATACTTGATGCAACATAAAACTAAGAAGAAAATGAAGAAAATATAACGTGTCAATTTTGAGATATATTATTTTAAATATTAAACGTTATTTATATTATCAAATACAAAATGATTTCGTATCGTAATCAATAAAAAAACAAATTCAGTTTTCGTAAGATTAGATTTTATTTTTCACATTGTTCGAATATTTTTATCGTAGGAAAATTGCATGATTTACAGGTTGTCAGTTAGCAGATAATCGATCGTTAGATCGGTTCACTCACGTTAATCGTACCACCGTTAAATTGCTTCGTAAGGTCTGAACTTGCATCCCCATTATCGGTGTCGGTGAAATCGTTATGGCGCGGCGCGTGGTGATCGATCACTATAGTTCTGTAACTACGGTGATCGAGCAAGGACTGGAATGAGGTTCACTCGAGTAATTCGCCCTTAGGATTATACAGATTCCTGTTACGAACTTAACACATTGGATTTAGATGAGAAATTTTCCATGGTTTCTATCACGATGTTTCTATCACTTCAATTCAACTTAGATTAAGATTCTTTAGGCTGTATTATGATTCACGGGAAGAGTAAACTCGTGGCCTACATACTTTCATATCCTTCAGTGAATTATTATTCAGATTACAGCGAGTTGTTCGTTATCATAGGCTTTCGTATCTTCTTTAATTCAAACCGCATCGCTGACTGGATTAAGTGAGAAATTAGTTGTTTCATATGCAAGCTTTGCGAGCGTTATGGAAGTTTACGGATGTATATAAGTAAGCGTATTGTGAAAAGCCAGATTAGAGTATTAACGCCTGCGTCTATGCAACACCGTATGCAGCTATGCAAGATTGTTATACGCGAACGATACAATGCCCAGTGTTAGATGCACAGGCGTAGATAATTAAATCGATCGGAAGAGAAAATTTTCATTGAACCTTATTTTAAGGAAATTGAAAATACCGATTTCCAGCTAAATCTCTGTCGACCGACCAGAGATTTAGAAGAGAGACTATTCGAAATAACACTTTATTATGTTTATTTTACAAATAACACAAGAAAACTAATTTTATTCAGTGTTTAATTCAAATAATTTCTTATTTCAGTTACTTCGCTCTAAAAAAAAAAAAATGATAAATAATTTTATACAAGAGATTATTGCACCAAATTAATTGTTAAACTTAGATTACAGGTATTTTTATAGATTAACCATACAGTAAACAGTAGAACAGTTCTTATACACAGTGGTAGACATTTTTATGTTTTTTAACGCGATACAATTTTATTTTTAACAAAACCGAAGACACATTGCTATTATTCCGAGTAACACAATAGTCTGAGCTGTTTTTAGACAACAATACTATTTTCCAATGCTCAAAGAAGAGAGAAATTTTGAGCATTTACTGTGATTGGGTTACTAGCTTTACAAACGTTCGAAGTCTTGGCTCGGTTCCAAGGTATGTCCAAGTTCCAATGATCTGAAATTCCTGAGTTATGATGTTACAAGATTTCCAGTTAGTATCGTATGAATTAAACGAAAATCCTCTCTCTCTCTCTGCTTCCAAACGAGAAATAAAGAAAAATTAGTAGCGTTGAAATTTGAACATCGTCAATTAGCATAGATTCTCCTTGTTTATCAATTATTCATATTAAAAAATTCGAATTTGATCTTAAAAAAAGAAGAAAAGACACGTGAATGGACACGTAAACATATTACGGACATTATTTTATTAATACTCGGATTAAACACGATATACATTCACAATTCGAACACTATTATTATTGTTGTTCTTGTATTATTCGTGCTTGTAAATGAACAAACGTTTAATTTGCTAAATTACACGGCTTCACGAACTATGTGAGAGCAGATACATTGATAATGTACACATTGTACGTGGATTGTTCTTATCTGATTCTATAATCGACAGAATTCGCTATATCTCCGCAGTAATAGCACATTATCCGCTCATTTTGGGTATCACGTGCTCAACGAACGATACTGCGAAATCGTAGGCGTTCCATTCAATTGTTTCAATATGCAAATTCCTCGTCAATATCGTCCACTTGGTGGCTACGAGGCAAAAAAGAAACGTTCGATAACCAGAACCGAGCGAGACTGTGTCGCGGCTGCGAATGATCGATATTCAACGCGGAGAATTTGAATATTTTTTCGTTTTTTTTTTTTTTATTCATCGCAGTTAAGCATCGCGAGAATCGATGGAAAGTTTCCATCCATGGACGAACCTTCTCATGAAGGGGCGGGAGTAGGAAACGAAAGCCATTTCATGGAAATTACCGCGCTACTGAACAACGCTGTTCAACTTCGAGATGGAACTTATTTCCTTTTCTTTTCGTCTGCACGTTTCTCACGTTCAAACAAAATTATACATCGAACTTCTTCGATGTTTATAGTCTAAAGAATAACGAGATTTGTTTGATTCAAGTGGGATAATTGGATAATTTCTTGGAATTATTTGATTTGCTATGGAAATCGTTAGATATTTTTTGCTGAAAAAAGAAAGAAAAGGATGTTGCGAGTGCTTAATTCTGTGAGGATCGCAGCCCTAAAAATTTCTTCACAATTCGCAGTGTATCTAAAAGATAAAGTAACTTATAAAGTGTAAATATGTATAAAATGTCCAATTATATTAAAATAGGTTGTTACAGCCGAAGATGAAGAAGTTCAGTTTTGAAAAAAGTCACTTTTATTTTAACAACACTTAACTATTTACACTTAATTATAAGATTTATAAACTTACTATGTGTTCACAATCACTTTCTTGTTAATAATGACGAATAAAAGTATCACTGTTTGTTTTTTTTTTTCTCACTTTTTGAAACAACTTCTTCCGCAACTTCTCGACTTCCGGTAGAGGATGTGGCGACACCTTTGTGTTTAAATGAAGATCAATAGTTTATATTAGTAATTATTTATAATTTATATGGGTGAATGAATAAATTTGCAGTCCACAGTATATGTAATATTAATAATAAATATTAAAATATATTATCTATTATTTAATACACGTGGAATAACAATAGTTTATGAAAAACATTGATACCTACGAGTAAATAGAAATTTGAAAATCTGTAGAAGTTACGAATAGAATGAAAAATTCGTTGCTCGTTAGAAAAGATCATCGCCATTTTATTTTCCTCCGTTGCATTATTAATTATGTCATATCGCGAGACTTTAGTCAACGACCATTTCAAAATCCTTGAGATATTTCAGCAATTTTCTATCATAATGTTTAACTAGAATACATTTATCTCTGTCGTTCTCGTTGACGGGTGAAAGAAGCTTATGGAAACTTTCTTGCGTTTACAAAGGTATTTCTGGATAAACGCGATCGGGGTTGTTGTCCTATAGACCAGTCGATAAAACTTTCACCGTTACTCTAGCTTGCTAATTCTTACCATTGTATCCGTTTGTTACGGTTTATTCACGATACGCAACATAGTGGAGAATTTCAAAAGGAATTGAACGTTAACCCCTTGCCCTATAACAACGAGTTAGACTCGTGACGCAGATGTTAGCTGAGATTCAAGAAAAATAGTTATATTAGTAACAAATATTAATTTTAATTCTAATCTTCCTTATAATTTACAAGGCTGAGAATTGTCAATTGTGATTTATCAATAATACATTAGCGTTTTGTACATAAAATAGTAGTAAAACAGTAAATAGCTGATGCTAGGATGAATAATTGGTAAAAATAATCATAGGTGAAGGGGTTCAAAATCAATATGTGGTTTCACATTCTGAACGAGTTATAAAGAATCTTCTAGATCGTGGAATTTGTCATTTTCAAAGTTTTCAAATTCGGAATTTCTACATTTCACCATAAACGTAAGCTTTCTCATTACTACCTAGGCGTCCTATATCCGAATTTATGGCACAGCATCGAATGGACGTGTGTTGCAGGCTACAACTTTTGTTAGAAATAAACAATGCATTATTCATCGTACCTATGACTTAATCAGCTTTTTCCTTTTCCTATATTCGATCTCCTTTTCTACTGGAATTTTCGAATAAGGATTGTTTCGGTTCCTTGGTCTCCTAATTCTTCAACACGATGGCGCATATTCCAAAGCAGTAATGTTATGCACGAATAATATAGTAATATATTGTACACATATAATTAGTCAATTATACACTTTTCACATACTAATTCAACCACTGTTGAACTTTACAGTTAATCTTGTAATTCTTCAACAAGGTTTTGCACACATGTATTCAGTCACACACACACAAACACATATCAGACATTAATGTCCTCGTAAAGTCTGAAGAATTGCGCAATTGGTGTACCGTTATCCAGCAACTGCAATGATTATAACTCAACAACATCGTAGCAGTGTTAAAGGGATGGGAATGAAATTTCTGTTGCACCCTTGTAATAAAACGTGGCTAGGTCGTTTCTTTCGGCGCCTTTCGGTTTTTCACGCTCACCCTTTCTCTTCGTTTTCTTCTCCCTTTACTACTGGTTTAGTAATTGTGCCAGTGGTCTGGTATTTATCGTCAGCACGCTTCCCTGACATTTATACGGCTGCCTAGTCGAAGAAAAAGGGCAGCGAAAAGACGAATTCGTCGTAACTGCGTTGTGAAAGAAAAGTTGAGGAATCAAGATGGGTTAATAAGAATCGTTTCAGTAATTTCTATGAAATAACAGGTCGAGGACAATGGTACCTGATCATATTCAAGAGGTTATTGATGTTGAAATTAATGTAAATTGTATAAATAAATAATTGGACACATTGGTTTGTAATTATTGACTTGATGGATTATATAATTATTAAACAGTAAATGTTTACGTAGGTACGATATATTTAAAATATATTTAAAACATGCAAAACATTTATATGCCAATGCAAAAACATATGGAAAATTATTTAAATTTGTTATTTATTATAATTTGCATTCAGATATGTAGCTATAAACATTTCCATGAGTTCAACTGTAAAGTTATTGCCTTTCGTTTGAAAAAATTAATTTGTATACCGGAAGTGTCTGTTCAACCGAGTAAGCGCAGAGTGTTTTTTATAAGGGTACTAAAATGTATAACGATTTACTTGAACGTTAAACTCTCTCTCTCTCTCTCTCTCTCTTTCTCTCTCAACGAAAACTCTCGAAACCGGTATATAAAATTTATTCTCGAAATTGATTAATCTTTCACGCGTTGACGACTTCCCCCTAAACAAAGCTTGTTCTTTTTTTCATTTTTCGTAAATCGTACGGTAGAATTGCTTCCCGGTCTAGTGAATTTTAATGTTGGAAGTACGCGCGGGAGGATTTTTAATATATTGAGATTCTGGATAATGCGGGGAAACAGGTTTCTGTTAACGGCCGGTAAAACCGTTTTATTAAAAGCGTAGGAAAGAGGAATAAGTTCGGCAAACAAAACGGAATATTAAACACGCTGAATTCAATTTCTTGTTAAAATCACCATACTCCTGCCACTGACTTCAACTATTTTATTCAAATAGTAATTTTATTTTATCCTATCCGTTGTTTAGTCGAATGATTATTTGTTTCTCTAATTGCGAGAGTACATTGTGCAATTGTCAATTATGTATATGCAGAAACTTTGATAAATTGAAACCCCCATAACTTAAGAATCTCATCTCTTCCCTTGAGACACATGATTTCCACTGTAACATGTAACCAGATAAGATAATACGTTACCTTAACGGTTACTTTTCAAATAATTTATTTAGACAATCTCCAAGCTTATCTCGAACATCGTAGATTCATAAATCTACGTAAGAATTATCGAAAAATTTCATATCGTGCTGAGATTATCCAATCGAACAACCCCATTCATAATCTTTCTTTTCCATTTGTAAAAACAACGAGGGTCGTGCGTGAAAAATACGAAAACGTGATTCCGGTCTCGCTGGGTGCACGCTCCTTGAGCACGAATTCAAACAAAGCGTGCTTGCAAACCAGCTAATTGTGACGCAAACTTTCGGGGCCGTGTACAAAGCGCCGTTTAAACAGTGGGGACATCTCTCTCGACGACTTAACAAGCATCTCACACCGTAGAAACGGACGTTCCAGTTGGTGAACGAGATTGTTGGTGAAAGGAGGGAATAGAGAGTAAGAGGGGTGTAACGTTTGTGAGAGGTTGCTCCCATCGGAGTACCGGAAAGAAAGCAAAAAGCCGACACTTTTCCAAGTTCCTCGATGCGGATCGATCGGTTTCTCACAGCCGAATTGCCACGCGATCATCTCGCGTTTACCCTTAGGACTCGAGTGCCGAAAATGGACGACCTAACCCTCTCATCGCGAACATATCGAGCCTTGTAATTCAACTTTTGATCGCGTCGTTCCATGGGAATTTTCTTTTTCTCGCTTCGCGTACAGTTTGTGGCATTGGAGGCAAGTTACTCCAGGATATTCGGAAACCTAATGTAGAATAAGTAGGCTAACTTTGATACTGTAATTTACTGTTCCTTAGAATGAATGTACACACATTCTACAGTTCATCTGCAAATTCTATAGTTCTTACATTATATTTTCAAATAAATCAAAGGATAACTTTAAATACTGAACACTTGGTTCCTTTTTCAACACAAATGCAACTGTCTTTCTAACGATCCTTGGTAGATGGACAAAAAGAAGCTAGACTATGGATCCAGTGTTTCGAAATGAAAAAATTCGTGGCTGCTCGATGTTTGGATCTTATAAAACACGTTTTCTGTTATATTGTTCCAATTTTCCAACCTCTACGATGCATTACTTCTTAACAATATCTCAAAGCTGTAACGACTTCTACGTTCCACTTGAAACCACATCAGCAACGACGGAAGAACCAACGTTAAGCACGTTGACCGCAAGATCTCTTATTAAAATCCACAAATTACACAGAACGACGAGTTCCTGTACTCTTCCTCTAGTCAATTTCTACTCCTCCTGAAATTCATGAAAGTTTTTTATCTTCCCGCCCGTTTTCTTCGTCGTGACATTCACGGATCGCTTGTATTACTCGCATACTGATCGCGTTCGACTTGCTCTCCAATCTGTCCCCGACATCACAGAGGGAAGTTCCGCGTGACGGAAAGGGGATTCGATTGGAAGCCACCGACACCATTCTCCTTTTTCCTCGACTTCTTCCGGTTGATCCGTCTCCTCTGTTCTTACCCCAGTCTATCGTAGTATATGCTTACATCTCCCCTTTCTGTCGAACTGTCTACCCCATCCTAGCCTTTTCCTCTCTTTCTCTGTTCAGCCAGCAATTTTTCTTCCGGTTACGAACCAAGTGGCGCAGCCTTCGAAGTCGTCGATCGATTCTGTCTTTTTCTTTACCGGTGACGTTTGAAGTTAAAAAAGACGGATCTCATCCGTCGTTGGCATCGTTCCCTTCAACCTGATCCATGTCCCGTCGAGATATACGGATATATTGCTACGTTATATACCGATACGACTATAGGTTGCAACGATACTCGTTTTATCTGGATGGAAGATATGCGATGGGTACGGTTAGGATCATTTAAATTCAGGGAACCATGAGAAAGTGTATTCCCTCTCTCACTCGATGCTTGAATTTTTTGGCAATCGTTCACTTATAATAAATCTTCGGCTCTTTGGAAATACTGAGAGAGGATTCTTCGATATTCTAAGGATTATGGCGGTTGCTTATGGTGGGAGGAAATATTAGGAGTATGGGAAAGTAACGTTTTCTTTTGTTTTTTTTAAATAAGTGTTTAGAGATCGGAAGATTTGAAATAATAAATTCCTCTTGATTTCTAAGTAAAATTAACATCACCTACATGTTTATAATTGTTATAATTATCATAAGAACGATGGCAGTTTCGAAAAGGAAAATCTCTTTATACCAAAAAAAAAAAATTGACTTTAAAAATTCGGAAAAAATTAAACGACGAAGATATCGAAGAAAAAGGAGAATTTCACTTCGAGAAATTTCTTATGGAAATATTTCGAGAGTGTTTCACTTCAGGAATCTTTCCCCAAATTCCTTTCCTCCTCTTGCTTATAAAAACATGACTCCCTCGAAACTTTTTCGATCAACGACCGATTATTCGACAGCTCAATCTCCAAGCATGCTTCTCTATTTATAAATCCCACGAAATCCTCTTATCTAGACCCGCCAAAAACGTATTCCAGCATGTCCAAAAAAGAAAAAAATGAACGTCCAGGAAAAAAAGAAAAAAGACCAGTAAACCCTGTAACCGCGTATCGAATAATTTTCTATATTTCTGCCGGAAAGACGTAATCTCGATGAAAAACGCGTCCGATTGGTAAATCTGGTTCTTTTGTGTGTGTATCATCCTCGATTTTCCTCTTTCCCTTTTCTCCATTTATTGTACTATTCCTCGTCGTCCTTTCTCTCCCTCTACTGGCTTTTCCGTCTCCGACGAACTTGATTCTTGATCGAATTTCAACCTCCTCTCTCCTTCACTCTTGCTCTGCCCCACGGGCTTTTCCGCGTCGCTCGTTGGACGTTAAAAAGACGAAATTCACGTTGGTTTCGTTACCAATGGACAAAAAGCGGTCGCGTACTAGCAGGGATTTCCGGCTTTTCGAATTTTCATCGCTTCGAGATGGCTCGCGAGAGAAACGACTTTAACTTTTCAATACCCATGGTCAGATTTTGTTTCCAATTTATCCGTATATTGGAGTCTAATAGCAGAGAAAAGAGAACTCTTTTATTAGTTTAGTTTTTCCTAACAGTAATCCAAGTATTTTCTTCTTGCTCTTTTTTTTTCTTTCTTTTTTTGTTTTTTGATAATATAAACTTCACGTGTTAGTTCACGGTCCATTACTTCTCAGCATCATCGGAGAAATATTCCGTTCGCGTTTCTCGCGGCGGTCAAAAATGTAAATGTTCCCTGCAAGGCTGATTTCCTCTGGAACCGCCAGCGCGAGATATTCAGGAAACGCTTTTAAAGCGGTGTGCCGCATGGATAATGCAGAAGCTGGGTAATGACGACGAAAGTTGTTCGCGAAACGGAAATAGTCGCAGCCAGAACGGACGCGATTGTACTCTCGTGCCTCGAATCACACGGAATGCATCCTAAATGCAGCCCATTCTGAGATGCGCCATGGCAATCGTGTCCACGGAGCGACAGCCATTTTGTCGCTCTCGTTGCACTCACTGGAAAGGTCATTTGCACGTATTCGTGCCTTTTTTTATTATTTTTTCTTTTTGAATTGGTTCTGTTAGTTCGTTTTCATTTCAACTTTTTGAAAGAACAGTCACTAAACATTCTCAATGTCCAATTTACGTCCTTCAAGATTAATCCACCCTGCTAATAAAAATAATAGAGCAATGGGGATATGATGGGAAAGCGATGTAAGATGGGTTATCGTACTTATACGCTAATTAAAGCCTAACAACGACGTGATAAGTGCACCTATAGTGAGCTAATATGTTGCAATAATTGGATTTTCGATGACAATGAGTGTAGGAACACAGTTCTCTCGTTTCTGTCGATGAAACCACAGAAACATGTTTGCGTACTACGTTGATTTTTCATTGATAAAAAGATTTACAATAAATGAATATTTAAGAACATTAAGTTCCTTATCTTTGTTATATTGTAATCTTCATTTCATCTATTTTAATGTGAGATATTTGAGATATTCGGTTGTTTCTCAGATCAACAGGGGCTTCGAATTGTAATCTGGAGGTGACAGATGTAACAACGTTCGATAAACAGCGAAGTACCAATATTTGCTGCTTGGCTGATCGGTTGTAGTACATCGAAGCAGTACATAGATTTATCTGACTACATCTTCCACCTCGAGGCATCTTCCGATTGAATTTACACTATGTGTCGAAGTGTATGCGTTCTGTTCACGCCGGTTCCTCGAAGACAGATGAATGAACGAATCAATAAGAAACAAGAACAAATAGACACAATTCAACAATGTTTCACGTTACTTGTTACTAGCTAGGTGTGAGAAAATCGGGAAAATACCATCTTAACGCTAGATTTACGAGACACGTCAATTTCTTAGATTTGAAATTTCACGAGAGAAATTACAAAAACAATTACTATTATTATATTTCCCAGCAACTTTTTCTCACTTTGTAAACATACAATTATACTGTCTCTAACAAATCAATTTCTAGAAGGAAAAATTCGGTTTCTGGTTGACGCAAGAAAAGTTAGGTTAGGTGTACCTAACCACAAGTATGACGATGATAGAAATTTTCGAAAAGTCTCTACAAATTTCGCGTTTCTCAAGAGTTCATATCATTAAATAGAACGATTTGTCATCTACTATCTTTAAACTCGTGCATATTTTGTACAAACACCTTCAAACGCGGTCTTGAACGCGTGTTAGTGCTAACAAATGAGCACATCGTAATAGAATTGACTAAACAGAAATGCTCAGTCGATCAAAATCAAATATTGGAAGGTGGAGTCAATCGAGTAAATTGACTTGATTGTATTATACGATGAATTGTGATTTTCCTTTCATCGAGGGTTCTCGTAAAAGTGTATTCTCATGAAACTCACACTGTGACACGTGGAGGGGCACGTGGAATTCCACGAGGAGTTTCAGTTATCACGCGTGCCACAATACTGTTTGCAAAAGCCTCTATAACAGGCTTGGTAACCCTATCCTAACTGCAATCAGCGCAAGGGTTGACGCTTGTCAACCATTATCAAACAGCTTATGAATACTCATGTTTACCACATCATGATGCTCTGCAGTTTGCCTCGACGCTATTGTTTAAACATGACCGTTTCTGGGACAAGTCTATCAGGTTTAATAGCTAATGATCTGTCAGGTGGATTTGAGGAAAAGTAGCGAAAAGTTTCGAGGAAAACTGGGAAAATCTCAAGAAGACTACTCAGTCATTCTCCAACCTCTCGAGCTATTGCTTCCAAATAAAATACTTCATATATAGTAATTGTGTGAGTGTATTTTACTCAAATTACGATCCTTTACATCCTTCAAATCCTACAAACCCATAGCAGAATAACGTTTTTTAATCAATCTACGTATTTCCCTCTTTTTTTAATTGTACAGCGACAATTGCTCCTTTGTGCTAGGATTAGGAGTTTTTAATTTCGTTTGCCTTCGTTCCTCTTTTCTTATGTGTAAATAAAAGAAAATTACGACAATCTGAGAACAGTTGATATTGTGCAAAGCCGACTTACTACAATCTGCCTGTCGAGTGACTATAAACTGGATTGACAATCGTTTTATGCGCGTTCATAAATGTCCATACCTGAGCCTGTTGTTATATAAGACAGCCATAAGACTGTTTTATTGCTTCACTTTATTGCAATAACTATACAGGTAATCTCGTGAAATCCTCGTTTCAATGGCGAAGTTGCAAAACTACAAAAACGGTAATTTCGATTAAAGTAAACTTCCCTTCGCGTTGATCTTATTCATCAACAAGAAATAAATTGCATTTAGAATGTTCTTCTTTTCTCTTTTGCACGAGTATAGTGTTTGAAATTTTTTCGTGAGAAAAGTTTTAGTTGTTGTATTATATTTAGAGATTCATTATTGTATGATTCTTGCAACAACTGAATTTTAATTACACTAATTAAGAAGTACTTAGCGAGATTAGAAATCTGAGATTCGTGGTAAGACGAGCACAGATTGAAATCTGAGGAGAACTCTGAAGTCTGCAGAAGGAAGAAAAGGGGGAAATAATTCCAACAATAGGGATCTATCTTAGATTTTCCTTTACTTTGATCAAAATTAATTCTACTAGAGATTTGTAGGCTTAACGAAATTGCAACCCAAAAGATTGAGCATTAATAAAAAAAAAGAAAATCTGAGATAATACACTTTTTTTTTTATCTAAGCCTGTAATGAAAATTTAAAAAATACATTTTGTAGATTTCTCTCAATTATGTATGTTACATGGTTAGGTTTTAACATTGCTTTTTTTTAACATTGTCATTTTGTAAAATTACCGGGCATTGTGTAGGTAGTGTTAATTTGGCTACTCCACAAATACAGTTTTAATGTGGCACAATAAAATCTAATTTTCTGTGTTATACACATCATTAATCTGAACCATCCTTGCTAATTATTACGTACGAGCAGTTGTTGTGATACTAAATGTCGATAAAATAAAATAAAAAAAAAGAATAAAGAAAGAAAGTGAAAAAGAATCTTCTGAAAAATGCACAGATATCTTATCTTCTGTTTCGCTCGACTAAAACGAGGTTTAACTCCCATTTCGTTTGAGATTTCCAGGAAAGTCGAGTGCTATTAGGTAATATCTGTCAGAGACAGCGTGGTTTCCGGTCGATATGTGTCTAATTCAATTCTAACAACGTCGCGTTACTATCTTGTCTACGTACGATGGAAAAATTCGTGTACCGAAAATAAAATCTTTTCACAACGCGTTTTTATTCGTTCTGCGACGCTTGTCATTGGGGCACAGATTTCTTGGAACGTTTTCCTTTCGAAGAACCCATCGTTAACTTATAAATATCGAACAAGGGGCGTCTTAAAGTTGTCGCGTAATATCTTCGAGGCAATTAAATGAAATCGACGTTCTTTTTATTCTTGTAAAATTGAAGATTTGCTCTTAATATCTGTGTTACATTCGAGCAGACCCTAGCAGTGAGCGATCTTTATTAATAATTCCTTATTCATAAGATAAAGATGTGGGTAAATGATAGTCTAGTATCACACGGACCCCCTGATTTCACAAATACCTAACCATGGAGATTAATATAAGAAATAATACAATTTTATTAAGAGTTGCTTTTACAAGTTTATGTAATAAATAAACAGGTATAATTAACATACCTCGTTTACATATTTTATTAGCCTCAATGTTTTAAATGCAGTAACACATCGTTGTAATTAAGCCTTCCAGCAGTTGGTTTTTATATTTTATATTAATATTAATATTAATATTAATATTAATATTAATATTAATATTATTGGTCACTGTAGGAGGAAAAGAACGAAAGGAAAGTGCAATGCAATGTTTCTTGACTAGACATGTAGCTTAAGTAAACGTTTTTCAGCGCCAAGTACAAGAGCGTAGTTTGCCCGCGGTCGATGTTCGAACCTCGGGTGATCGCGAGGTGCAGCAACGCTGCCCGAGATCCTGACTAGGATGGGTGACCGCGGCGGCGGTGCCCGGTCCGTTGCTTTCCGTAGCCGACGGAAAGGAACGAAGTATTTTTACTGTGTTCTGTTTTGTTGAATAAACTTTCCAGAGAGAGAGAGAGAGAGAGAGAGAGAGAGAGAGAGAGAGAGAGAGAGAGAGAGAGAGAGAGAGAGAGAGAGAGAGAGAGAGAGAGAGAGAGAGAGAGAGAGAGAGAGAGAGAGAGAGAGAGAGAGGTATTTTGGATATTCGTAAAAAATGCCGCAAATTCGTGGTGCGTTTCTCGTATCTCGTGCTTCGATTTCTGCGCTCTAAGGTTGCGAAGTCGATTTCTTTCGGAATTTCCACGCGTCTAACTGTTTGCACGAGCGTACATCCACGAGGGTTTAAGGTCCCAAAACCTTAAATATTGCGTTCATAATTTCGCGAATGCTGTTTCTCAGGCCAAGTATACGCTTAACTTTCTCGCGTTCAACGGGAATATCGCGGGATTTTAAGGGACGATATCGGGGTTAAATATTCGAAAAATTCGAAGTAGAACTTACTTTTTCACGCGAAATTCCTTAAAAATATCGGTTTATTTATCAAATATTGGTCATAAAAAATATAAAAACACGCAATTTTTTTCAAAAGATATCCGCATTTCTTTGTGTTTTTTGTGGTTTACAGCTAGGATTTGCAACGAAAATAAACTTCATTCCTAATGCATTATGGTGAACACATTGTATCATACAACATTAAATTTCTTTAATTTATTTACAAATAAATCGAGATTAATCTATGCATTTCTGAATATTCCGAAATTTTCACCTAACATTTCATTTAACCTAACACAAATCGTCGTAAAAATATTAATACTATTAATTGATGGTCATTCTTTTAAGAATACTTTCTCTACGAGTTACTTTCTTATACAATTTTTTTCTTTCTTCAAAGATTTTATGTTCGTGTGCGTATATAATTCTAACGATAATTAAATAACTTTATTATTAACGGACGCTCACACGAATTTCCCTTATACGAAAATATCGATGAGACAGCGATCGAAGTTTTCGTGTATTTTCGAGGCTTGCGTCAACGAAGAAATAGCCGCAGGGTTAAGAACAGAATAGGGAAATCGATTGACTCTTTCAGGGGCCACGAAAATATAATTGGATTAAGTGTTTCTTTTCACGAAAGGAACCGAATAACACAGAAAATAATATCTAGCGAAAAAAGTGTAATAAATTGTGAAGACAATGTTCACAAAAATTGATTCTTCTTACTATAGGGACTGTACATTTTCTTTTAACATTACAATTATAAAAAAACATGAAAAGTAATATTCTCAATCAACGATAAAAAGTAAAACAATTTCTAATTTCGTATAAAATACAGATTATACGAACTGAATAATAAAAACGGAATCTAACAACATTTTATTACAGCATTATTTTCCGCGGAATTGTATTTCCGGCGGAAGCAGAGCGTGTAGAACTCCCGTATAAGTTGTACGTCAATTTCGCCGTACCTGTGAGCGCGTGTATGCGTGTACATAGGCACAAAATAAAGCTGAATATCAAAGCCAACTTGGAAGAGAGCCCCAGTGATATTAGTTTACTCGACATGGCTGCTTTAGGATCGAAAATCGTCAGATGACGTACAACCCGCGTGTAATTACCGTGTACGATCTAATTAAACTCTACTTTGCGATAGCTAAGATCGAAAAATGAATTTAAAACGTTCAACAAGAATTCAATCCCAAAAAACTCTGAAAAAAATTGTATAGAAGTTATTCTTTTCAAAATTGTTACTACAAATCCTGACAAATTTTCTAATAGTTGAGGATCGTAGATTTTTCACGAAAACTGACTATTAACTATGTTAATTTATTTTTTGCAAGTAAAATTCAAGACTTTTATACTGTTGGAGTGCATCAGCTTAGGTAGCATTGGTAAAAAATTATAGAAAGGAGTGAAGGATTACTTTATTAACCCTTTTCTTACGGCACGCGTGGCCGCCATTTTGGTTCCTCTGTTCGGAGGAGTCTCACTGCGAATATATACGTAGCAAATTAATAATTCTCTCTTTTAACTGTAACTTTACTCATGAAAGTTTAGTTGCTGTAATCTTTCCGAGTGTCACTGAATCTTCGTAATTTATTACCCATGGTAAAGTTTTTGGATTAATCTTGTCCCCAGTCTACTTCGTTTCATTCTTTCCTAAATATCTTATTTACGAAGAAACCATCTTTGTCGGACGAGGTGTCTCCGAAAGAGAAGTTTCTTTACAGATACTTCCTCTATCCTCATAAATTAGCGCAAAATAGAGCCACAAGCTTTCATCTCCTGGATCTCGATCTATGTACTATAAAACTTCGACGATACATCATATGAACTTACGACGCGAATAATAAAATGCCATATAAACGTGAAACTTCACACAGTTGCATAAATTACGAGAAAATCCCCTTTCTTTACTTGGGAAAAATATCCCTCCAAGTAAAATGTCGCAAGGAAGAAAGAAAAAAATAAATAAACAGATTTAGTGGAGAAAATAAGGAAAGAAAATGAAATAAAATGGAGCTCATAGATTGATGAATTAATACGATGGTAATAAAATCAAATTGATGCTTATTTTTGTATAACTTTTACAAATATTTTATTATATACAATTTCTTTAAATTAACACTAAACCTATCGACACTTCAACTAATGACCACTTTAAAAAAATACATATTTCTCAATGTAGAGTGAAGATTATGAACAATTAGATAGTGAACAAAATATTTGTTCTTATATTTAAAAATAAGCAACATTTATTTTATTCTTTTTCTTCGCGGTAAAATATTCAGTTCAATAAGTGACATAAAAACGCAGCTAGAACGATATTTTGTTAGCAAACACCGGAAGTTCTGGAAATGTGGCACCAGTGTAAAGCAGTACATGTGAAAAACAAGTAAAAAATTGTTTCCTAAAATTCCTGTTCTTTTTTTTTTGTACATACCGTTTTTCTAATGCAGAACATTCAATTATTTCTGACTGAAATTTAACTGAATCACCTATTCGACAGCTTTCGACTCAGATTCCGTATAATTCTCTGGTGGTGTATTTAAATTTGAAATTTCTCGAGACTGTGCATCAGCCATCCTTCATCGACAGATGTAGTATTCAAATCGAATCGAATCGAATATACGAGATCCGTATTTTCGTATTCAAACGGTAGCTCTCGTGGCGCCTTGATTACTATCTCGATTCGATTTATTAGCCAATCGCAAACACGTCCCTTTGAATGTGCTGTTGATTCGTAAGGTGATCGTGTCGCGAGTCAATCAGAAATTAAGTTGCCCCACGAAGACGTGGCTTTAATAATTCTGATTAGAGGGCTCGACAAGATGTGTAATGTCTGAAAGGGAGACGTTCAAGTGTCTCTGTCACCTTTCAAAGCGAGAAAATAGTGTCGATGATGAACTCCAGTAGCTCGAGAAGAAATTATATTCGCAAAAGTTCCCCTTTTTCCCTTTAATCCTGATCTCCAACATTGTGAAATCGTGAAATATCATATGACTGATATTTCGAACATTGAAACTAGTAAATTATAGTTGAAATATCGCAGAAATGTTGAAAAATGGTCTTTATCGAAATTGGTACGATAATTGGTTTATCCGAGATGTTCGTTTAATCTTGTTTCAAGCTACAGTTAATGTTTCGACATACAGTTATTTTATGATAACGTTCTAACGAGGCTGATCATGCGTTTAATATGTCTATAACAGAATGTATTAGCCCGTTATGAACGTTATGCCAAAAGTGGGCCACAGAGTTGATGTCAACCTGTTCGCAATCCATATTTCGTGTGTTCGATGGTAATTGCACACCTGTCGAGCTGAGCCGCAAACATGATTGTCCAGACCACATAGCAAAGGATATCATCACTAAATACGGCGATTATTGTTAGCATAGAATTTTGAAATTCGAAAATGCAAAAAGTAAAAAAAGAAAATATTCGAAAAACGATGTTAAACGAAGAAAAACAAAAGATAATTGTATAGAATTTTCGAAAAATAATTTTCCAAAGATATTTTGCTTTCTTCTTGAGAAAGATGAAAAGTTCCTCCGAAGGAAACTGTATTTCTTCGACGAGGAAGATCGAGGAGGAAAATTTTCCGGGCTCGTGTCACCAAACAAAGATAAAGGCTTGCTGTGTCGGCGATCGTGCGAGATATAATGAAGCACTCACGCTTGACAAAGGTATTCAACATGATCGTATCGATCCACTGTGAAATACGAGACTGAGACGACGCTTTATAACGTTGTATGCCATAAATCTTGGTTCCGTCGCATCATGGTCGTTCGACATGAGAAATCGAGACACTGTCAACGAGATTTCCAGTGGAAAGTCGATTTTAACCGTGATTTTCAACTACAGCAAACAAAAAGTAAAAGCAGCTCCGTTTTCAGATACTCCAATTTTCTAATTTTCTAATCTGTAAATCTTAAATTTTCGAAATATGCAAATTTCAAACTTTGGTACCCTCAACAATCAGCTTCCGAAGATGCATACTTTTCCAAGTATTTCTCGCTGTTACCTAGGAAACTTGCAGGGTACTAAGAGGGTTAAAAATGAAACGTCCTCTGTATATCGATTGAACGGGAAGAATGTCGAATTCGTCGCAGAGAAAGCAAATATCGAGACGATAGCATAAATACATATGATGTGGAAAGGAATAGAAAGAGGTAGAATGGACGTAAAACTTCCCTTTCTTCTTTTCCTCGGTTCTTCGTTTGGCAAACTTCCCGCTAGTGGTAATGGATGGCCTGTGTCAGACACGACATTCAATTCTCCGTTGTAATTACATTTGCGGAAACTAACCGTGGCGTTTTTGCCACGGGCGAAAGACAATCTTAATTCAGCTGGAATTTCGAAAGCTTTCCATAAGTAAATTTAATCATTCTGTAGTAATAGCTTCTTTTTTACATCCAAATATTTCTTTATTTTTATAATATTTACTTTTACTAAAGATATCCTCCTTTTATTTCAATTATACACGCATACGTGAGAGCCGAGAACAAATTTGAGGCATCCGTGACTTCCGGACTGACAAGCCAGGACTGTAATCCCGTACTCAAGGCGCCATTTTAATGTCCTCGTTGTTGCTACTTCTTTTGATGAGTTTAAAACCATTGGTCCTATATATGCATATTTATAATACCCAAGATTCTTTGGATAGTCCTCAAACTAATAAATATTCAAGACTATCGAAACTTCCGATACTTTCAAGAGTTCTAAGCTTCGAAATCTATTCGAAGTGATCCGAATCTGCACAATCGTGACAAACTTTCGGATAAAAAAGTTTAAAAAACGATCTTCTCTATTTTCTGCAAGATTCCGAATAATTGCAATTTAAAGAAAACATTTTTTAATACACTGATCCTTCTAACTTCTCAAAAAGACTTCAGTCATTTGATCGAATCTTAAAAAGGTTATTATTTTATCTTAAATGACGATCGAATACTTTAGACAGACTGTACGTACGTTTTACATCACTAAAAAACAACATTAAAATTGTAGAACGACATAGTAAGTCCATAGAGAGAGTTAAATTCGAAAGAGATTTATGCAAAACACTCTAGTACGTAAGTACAAGGAAGAGGTACTCTTATCCAGCATCCAAATGAACGAACGTCACAGGTAACGAGCAGCAACGTTCGTTACGAGTGTCTCAAAGAAGAAACAGCTTGAGGAAAATGGCTGATCATCGAGGTTGGTTGCAGCAGACTTATGAAAGACGAGCAGAGAGTTGGAAAGCAATTAGGTAGCATCGATGAGAGTGCATCGAAGAAGAAAAAGTAACTCTAGACGTTACAGAAGGGTTTAATTAAATTCCTCCACTTGCCACCATCCTCTTTCACTCTGCTTGACTGAACGTTGTTGCATATTCCGACGAAAAGTGTCGAAAGAAGAGAATCCTGTCGTAGGGTGATCGAAGACACGTGTCAGAGATCGATGAAGCCTGTGTCTCATGTCAAGGTACGTTTAAAGGGTGGGCAAACGTTCACCGCTTCAAAGTTACTGGCGAAGCTCACAGCCGGGTTAAACGACTCGCCTCGTGAACGTTTGCTCTTTGTACCGTGTCATCCACAGGTGTTACCGAAATAACAGCGCACAGAATTTGCTGTTTCGTTCACGAATTTCCACGTGCTACCCCCGAGCATTCCAAGCTGGACGCTTTTACTTCTGACGTGTTTCCGGAAACGATACGTTGACGGGCTGGCGATGTCGTTGGTTTCACGATTGTCATGGGATAAATACAGTACCTAACAGAAGTTTCTGAGTTTGATAGTTCAGCATGGTGGACTGGATAACGGTGAAAACTAAACGCGGCTCATTTCGAAGAGAAAAATCTCCAAACCGAATTTTCTTAAACCAACGTTGTATTTTTCTTTTAATAGTATTCTCCCCAACTTTGGTGACTTTCAAATCACTATTGTTGAGTTTAAATTCATGCAACCAAATTATAAGAAAATCAACAGAATTCATACTTGTAGATTGCTCAAAATAAATGGTAAAAATAAACGATTTAGAAAAAGTTTTTTTTTTCTTTCTAAATGTCAGTTTGATGAATACAACTTTAAAAGATATTGTGTCATAAATAAAAGCATAACACAAGCAGGGAGACAAACGTTTCAGTGTAAAAATAATACATTTTATATGCACCATCCTAATACAATAATCCAAGGTGTTTTATCCTTGTTGCGTTGATTTCTCTCGAAACAAATTTCCCAATTTCTCCGTGCAAACGACACAATAATGTTCTGGTTATTATTGAACATGACTAATTCGAAGCCTTCTAATAATAGACTGCTTTTCAACCGGCTACGAATTCGTCGAGACAAACAGTCGTGATCTCGTATCTTTATCGTTGCTATGCGCGGTATGTAGGACTGTTGTGCGTCCAATTATTCACGTGAACGTTCGCTGTTCCGTAGCAAGATCCGCCTCCTGTCGAACAAAACCCGTATTGGTTCTTGTAGCTGGAAAATTGCCGCCACGTTGTACTAAACCGGGAAATACGTCCTCACATCGTGCTATATTATTATGCTCTCTTTTCGTGAGGAGAACAGATTATTACTCTTAAACATGAGATGTGGGACAATGAGGTTGAGATGAAACAATAGGGACAGCTATGTCATTGCAGCTTTCTTGCGACTATCGAATGCTGATAAAGGCTAATGACGCTGTTGTACTTCAACCCGCGTTTCTCGGTTGTCTGTAACTATTGTTATGTAATTAGGGGAACAAAGGGACCACGTACGATGATATGATGGAATTTCATCGACCCAAAGTCCCGAGTTGCCGTGCAACTCTGTTGAAACTGTCACCCGATTCGTTTTACTGCTCTTCGAAATGATATGCAAATTACATCTCTCCTCGATTCTATGGAATAACTTATTCAAACAAATGTGATTTAATATAACTTACATAGACAATTTTTTTCACAGGTACACATTAAGTTAACACTTTTTTGTTCCTTAACTATTTTATTTATTATGATAGCAATAATTGACGAGCTTTGAGTTTCAGTGAGATTTCTCAAGTCGTTAGATTTCACCAAAAGTTGAATAAATTCTTCCTCTCGAAAATTTTACACCGTCAGAAGGGAATTAGTTGGAACAAATTAGTTGGAATAACTTTCTAGCGGTTCTTTCCCTCGATCGATCATTTATTCGTTTTATTTATTTCAGCTGTACTAACGATAAGCCTACCTTTGAACTCATGAAACATAATTATCCTAATCTCCTGTAAATTTATTGTTTTAATCAATTTTCTGATCAATTACACAGTATAATAAATATTCTTCGTACGTTATCTTTATTTTGGTAAACTGAAATTGCTAAATAATTAGTAATCTCTAAATAATAGTGCATTTTGAAAGAATTATCGTAAAGAATGTATCAATATTTGGGTAAAAAGTACCTAACCTAACCTAACCTAACCAAGTATGGGTCAATTACACAGTATAATAAATATTTTTCGTACGTTATCTTTATTTTGGTAAACTGAAACTGCTAAATAATTACTAATCTCTAAATAATAGTGCATTTCGAAAGAATTATCGTAAAGAATGTATCAATACTTGGATAAAAAGTACCTAACCTAACCTAACCAAATATGGGTCACTAGTGGATATTTAAACGTGCGTGATTAACAGTAAGTGAACCATTTCCATTATTCATAGAAATATAAAATTGTGTTGGAGGAGAACATTTTCTAGTCACTCTAATATACAAATTTATCGAATAATATAATCGAATTGAAAAATCGACGGGTCAATGTTTTGGCCCTTGTGTTCCAGTTTCAACTGTTACGTATTGGAACGTGACAACGTTCTAGGAAGCTCATGAGATTTTATAAACCGCGGGGGATGTTTATGTGCAGACGTGGGACAATGTGACCCAGTTTCGAATAGTTCTTTAACACAATCGGGGAGAGCATTCAAACCAATGATCTCTTTGGATAAAAACGGCTTAAAACTGGGTGGCGCTGTAGCAGATAAGCTACGCGGTTCCCATGGTCGCATAAAACTTCTTGTTTACTTACTGAAACGAAGGATTATCTAGTTTCTGTTGTTCACATCGTGAATTGTGACGTCCGTCTTCTTTTTTACAACTGTTCTAAGTGGAAACGCAGTCAAGACAGTTTTATATTTATTAGAAAATAGAAAAAGTTAATATTTCATGAATAAAATATGTCGATCGTGAACAAAAATGTAGAAAATATCATTTTTCATATTTTTCACTATGTACCAAACTTCAAAAAATCTAAAACAATTACATAATAATAACCATAATCAGAAATTCTAATTGTACAAAGTGTAACTTGGTCACTTTAATGTGCGTACACAGTAGTATGCGTTTCCTCGAGTCAAATAATTGATTTCTTTAACATTTTCCCATAGTATAAAATATAAGGGATATATCTCCTATATAACAGAGTTAATGGAACATCCTGTATATACCAGAGCGAAGTATAATCGTAAATTGACCCGTAATTTTCACGAGTATCTCGGAAAAATGTGTAAAAAGAGGTTGCTCAGAATATTGATCTTGAAATCGGCCAAGTCATCTGTTTTGTAAATAATTACCATGCCTTTTTTCTTGATATAAACAATGTAAGGTGTTTAATCGAGATGAAGTCAAAGAAATTGGTAAAAGAAAAGAAGATACCAGTGTTTTCAATTAAAAACTTCCTGCCACGTGTTGTATTACAATGTATCCTCGACACGTCTGTGGTTAAATCATTTAAAATTCAATCTCTACTTCTCTGAAGATTGTTAATTTCGTTGCACACGTTAACAAACACTTTTTTATTCCTTTCGACAAGAACCACTACTAGCATATATCTCTTAACACTGATTAATGACAAACGTGCCGAAGAGGACAACGAAAGCAACTAAAACTTGGAACGTATCGATCGAATGGCAAGAGGAAACACACAGGATAAAAATGGAAATAACAAACATTAGCATAAATTTACATTCAAGCTAAAATGAATGAATGGTAGAGAACAACGATACGTTCTTCTCTCTTCTTCTTCTTCTTCTTCTTTCTTTCCTTTTAACCCATTTCTTTTTCTTCATGAGCGATCTACACTGGCAGCAGTAATGGATGATTCGCGTCTGACACAAAATTCAATTACCTACTGTAATTAAAGGCATATCCGCGTGGCTGACAGCCGGCTTTTGCGGGATAAAATGACGAAATGGAGGATGACTTAATTTTGAATAATCACCTGAATCTTCGCAAGAATGTATTATTCCATTTCGAGGCGAAATCGCTATAGTTCCAGTTACCTTTTACTTTCTCACACTTTTAACTGTGAATACTATGCAGTGCATGAGAAAGTATTGATTTTATTATATCTTTATAACGTGGAGTACGTTTTCAAGTTAATTTAATTTATCTTGAATATGCCATGTATATATTAATTACTAAATAAAGAGGAGCAAGTTAAGATAATTGCTTATAAAGATGTAGAACATTTTAACAGAGAAATGATCTTAAAGGTAAAAAGATTGAAATATTTCGCTGATGGTTTATAAAAATATATAGCACCATTTGAAGAATTAAAAAGCATTTTCATTTCTGAAAAAGTAGTACAAACACAATATCATTTCGTCCTGGATAGTATTATCGAGAATCTTAGGTCGAATAATTCTTTCAACGAAGATATTCACGACACCTGTATACACGAGAGAAAGAAACAGTTCGTTAATTCTCTTCTGTTTTTCTTTTTTGTCCACAGCCTCAGAAGAACTCGGTGGTAGCATGAGTACTACCCTGCCATCCGCGCCAACAGAACTTCCGCAATTCCCGAAGCTTTGTGAGCTACGCCGAAAGTTTCCTGTTCTCTATCGCGTGGAGTTCCAGGTGAGGACAGTGAATCCCTCTTTTCCATCCATTGCTTGATTCGACGTTTTCGAGGCTTGTTCCCCGTTTTCAATAATAACTTCAACTTACCACTCGGACCGTGTTATTTGAGTTCTAGTATCCAGGGCAGCTTGAAAGGATTCTCGTGTAACTTTTTTTAAAGAGGAAGTTTTGGGGTTTCCTTAGAGTATCGAATGGAATTGCACTCTGAGAATTTTGGTACATTGGAGATTTAGTTCAATAGTAAAGCAAATTGTGAGATGTGGAAGGCTCTCCAATAGAATATCGATGGATTGATAAATAGAATTGATCTTTAGCTTGAGAATTTTCGTATGTTAGAAATGTGATTTAATAGTAAAAGTATTATGTGACAAGAAGAAATATTGAGAGAAAGGTGAGAGAGAGAGAAAAGTGAGAGAGATTGAGTGAGGGAGAGGGGAGAAAGGGAGGCGTAATCGACGGTGTATAGTTGTAGTACACGCGAGTTAAACGAGACCATAAATTCTCGATGATCGAGGAAACGAGACCGATCCAAACGAGTTTTTACCCGTCGCCATCTCGATAATTCTCCTCGAGGCTGTGCTGATAAGGAAGCTCTGCCAATCACCGCGAAATATCGTTCCCAGCCGCTGACCAAAATTGAATCCGGTTAATTCGGCCGACGGAAAAGCGGTTCGACCTGGTATTTACCGGTTTCTATCCGGTGGTTCAAAAATGAAAAACCCTGAGTAAAATTTTGCTCGTTGATACAATAGGAAAACATGGGCGAATTGTAAACGCTTAAAACAGATACTAAATTGAACCACTATCTAATCTTTTTTTAGTGAATTAGAGGGTTGGAGATTATTTCAGTGAAAATGTATGGAAGGGTCACTTGATTGACTTCATTTCAACATTATAACATGTTTCATCTTCTTTCCCATGGTTGTCGGAACTCCAAACAACACCAAATTGAATATAACTCTATTTTCACTCGTAACTTTACTTCCGATATAATAGTGTCGTAAATTCTATTACGCCTGGTCACAGGACACAAACCAGCGAAAGACACGGTTGAGTTTACCATCCTGTTAGCGTAACTTTCGTCTAAAGTCTCTTCATTTACAAGGGGGAACATTAATTCAATTCGAAATTGTTGAATAACAATCTGACATAAATGAAGAAAAGAAAATATATAAAACAAGAAACGAAAATATTCAACGAATCATTTTGCTCTCTAAAAAAAAAAAAGATTTTCACAGATTTTTAATTTTATCTTCACATATTTTCAGCTCTACTGTCTATTTTAATTTCAACTTATAATTCAAGTTTCTTTAGTGAACAATTCAATATTTAAATATTAAAACTAACTCCATTACTGCTCTCCGTTAATACCAACTGTTTTTTATACAAAAAAGGAATCATTTGACAATAAAAAAGAGGATCGTAGGTTTCCAATTTTACTTTTCCATACTACTCGTTCGGTTTTTCATGTTAATTTTAACTTCATCACTCTCCCCTATCAATATTCACTTTTTCTTCATCAAAAAAGGAAACATTACGAAATAATGACTGAAAAATCTGCAAAAAGGATTCCGCTATGGTGGAATAACGCGGTATCGATGATCCAAAGGGTGTTTTATAGGTTCATCCAGCGATCAGGTTTAGTCTGTTGAGCGGCAAAAGCCAGCCTCTGTTCTCCTCTGTTCTGTGTCAGAATTCGTGCACCAAAATGGCAGTCTAATGAGAAACCGATATCGAGCCGAGTTATATACTCGATTCTACCGCCTATTCTCAGGAGATCGCTTTGTCTCGTGGATGTCGTCTACCGACTGTGCCTTGGCTGTCTGCCTATCTTAAGGCACTTTGCACGCTCTCCAACTACATGGATATGTTCCACAGTTGGAAATCATTCTCTCACATAATTTCATCGAAAAGGAACACGCGTTGCATTTTTTGAACGGTTTCCAAAGTGGCTATTTTATAACAAAACCAATGTTGATTCTTGGTCCTTTCTCTCTGTTCTTCTCGGTGTTCTATTCCTCTATTCATCAGGGTTGAAAGAAATTTAGTTGCAATATTGGTGAATGAAATGGAAATTCCATACAGATAAAAATGAAGATTTTGTAATTTTGAAAAATGACGAGCAGATAATTTAGAAAAATGTTCTTTCATTGAAAAATGTATTTTAGAAAAATGTCGACATAATGTGCGATGTATAACTTTACCATTGCTTAAGTTCTTTTTTGCATTTCGAAATTTTTGATTGAAATTCATGAAAATCAACGCAATTAAATAAGTATGGAATTTGTATTACTGACAGTTAGCGTGTAAATTGGTTGACCCTATATAATTGACTAATAAAATTTGTGTGCCAAATTACTTGTTATATTTTACTGTAAAATTTGCACTGACTCAATAAAGAGAAGAGATATTCCTATAACTAAATATTCCTCTGAATTATTTTTACATATAATTCACGATTATTTTAGAATGATTTTTTTTTTGTTCACAGACGGCGACAAAAGTGGAGACTCATTCATGCAGACACGCCATGAAACCAGCTAATAAGGAGAAGAACCAAAACCAAAAATGTATTCCTTGTAAGTGGCAATCACTTAACACTGGAACATATAGCTATTTTAAAAAACAAACAAACCTTTAACCTGTTTCGTAAATCTTTTTCAATTTTGTACAATGAATTAAATGTTTATTTATGATACTTAAATAACTACGTTAATAAAACTTTCATTAATTATGAATCTTTTTACGTGAAAAATAAAAACGAAGGATATGTTGCGAGTATATGTTGCAAAAATATGTAAATACAAATTTTATGGAGAAATTAATAATGATGTCCATTTTATTGTGACATTTTCGATCGAATAATATAATATATCCTCTATATTTTTATAATAATATAATATAAAAATGCTTTTTATTGCACACGGTGTAATACTTGCAGAGAAAATTTGAAAATTTCGCCTGGTATTCGTAAATTCGAAATTTTCCAGGTTTAGAGCTGAATGAAAACTGATCGTTTTACAATTATTAGCAAATTTTATTAGAAAATCGTTATTGTAAATCTTACTTTCGGTGTTGGAATATTTCTCGAGGTAATTGTACGTGCAATTGAATTGCACGAGTGACCAAGAGATAATTAATATTGTCACTGACGTGAATTTATTTTCTTTTTTGTGCACAGACGACTACAACAGGGTGGTTTTGGATCCAATCGAGGGCGAGCTCGATTCCGATTACGTTAACGCGTCTTATGTAGATGTAAGTACAACATATTGAACAATATATTATACAATAACCGAAATAATTAAATAAATACAAAATTAAACACTTTTCCTTCGATTTTTGTTTTAAATATCCCTCCAAAGTGTGTCTTACGTCACAGTGAAAAAATATGAAAAATTTCTAATATCAAGGATAATTAAATATCCTTCGAAATATAATAATCCTTCGAAAATTTCTACCTAGTAGTATTAATTCGAAAAGAAAGAACTAAATGGCTCATTTTTATCCTCGAACCATTTAAACTTTAATCCAAGCTGCACGAAATTCTAGAAAATACTCTCACAGATAATCTTAACGATCTTTCAGCTATATATTAGTTTTTAAATTAAACGAATATCTCGAAATTCCTGCTCACGACTATGTTACGACATCGTGGCTCGCGGATATTAAAGATCAAGATCAAGGTTCCTTGCGATATTGCACTTCGAACACGTGATTGCTGCATTTAAATAATCCATAATCCCTGAAATAGAATAATTGGAATTGTTATCGCGATGGAAAAGCTCCTTTTAATTTACATTCTTCCTATTTATTTTATTACAAACTGATACGTATCTTTTTCCGCAAACAGGAGAAGATTACGCTCGTTGGTTTTTATTAATCTGAAAAATTAATAAATTCAGTCCTTTCGTAAATAAATCAATTTTTAAGACTTCTCAAAATCTTACAATTTTTCGAAAAGAGAAATAGATCTTCTGTTATTCTATTTGTGAAGCATTGCTATTAAAAACTGTCCGCAAACAGGAGAAGATTAGGCTCGTTGGTTTCTATTAATCTTTCAGATTAATAAATTGAGTCCTTTCGTAAATAAATCAATTTTTAAGACTTCTCAAAATCTTGAAATTTTTCGAAAAGAGAAATAGATCTTCTGTTATTCTATTTGTGAAGCATTGCTATTAAAAACTGTCCGCAAACAGGAGAAGATTAGGCTCGTTGGTTTCTATTAATCTTTCAGATTAATAAATTGAGTCCTTTTGTAAATAAATCAATTTTTAAGACTTCTCAAAATCTTGAAATTTTTCGAAAAGAGAAATAGATCTTCTGTTATTCTATTTGTGAAGCATTGCTATTAAAAACTGTCCGCAAACAGGAGAAGATTAGGCTCGTTGGTTTTTATTAATCTGAAAAATTAATAAATTGAGTCCTTTCGTAAATAAATCAATTTTTAAGACTTCTCAAAATCTTGAAATTTTTCGAAAAGAGAAATAGATCTTCTGTTATTCTATTTTTGAACCATTGCTATTAAAAACTGTCGGACATAAGATGGTACAAAAATAGGACAATAGATAGACGTGTATATTTAACAAATCCTAAATATTATAATATATCAATTCCCAATATATTATGACACTGTTAGAATGGAAAATGCTGTTTGAAAAATATTTTCCAATATCAGTGACGCGTATGATATTCATGTTTCAGAGTATATTGAAACCGAACGCTTACATCGTGACTCAGGGACCCATGGAGAACACTGTGACAGAATTCTGGAGGATGGTCTGGCAAGAAAAGGCTTGTTGTATCGTCATGTTGACGAAAACCTTCGATTTCATCAGGGTAAGGGATTGTATTATTATAGATATGTATTTAGTTGTTTCATTACGGAAGCTGGGATTCGGGGTTAGGTTAGATGGCAGTAATTTCGCGCGGACTAACAGGCTGATAGGCTGATATCTATTTGGGACATCGCTGGTTGCGATAAAGATGACAGAAGGTGCTGGACGTAAATCGTTCCAACATTTCCTTGTTGCTAACAGTCTACTTTTCTTGAGATATTATTTTTTATTATAGAAGAAAGGTGAAAGGATTAAGATGTTCCTAAAAACGATTTCTTTGAAGAATTCGTAAAGAATCTTGCGTTGAGCAAACTGTTACAGCGAAATACCATTCTTAAAGTGTATCGATCATTAGATCACTTCCCGCCAAAATGTATACTTTGCTTCAAAAATCCATAACTTTGAAAGTTTTACGAATTTTAACTTAAAATTTTGCAGAGACATTCCTGAAAAGTTAAACTACAAGATTTTATAAAAAAAAAAGAAATTCCCCGCCTTGATCAATACAGAGAATTCATTTTTCCCCGTTGTTTCAAGATTTAGAAAAGTTAGTCGCGTTAAATGGCTGTCAAACATAGAATAACTAACACAATTGTTTGCAACTTTATATTACAATTCACTAAGAGTTGGCATATGCTAAAAATAACGTCGAAAATATATTAGTAGCGATATCTCTGGATTTTGCACGGATTTGTCGAACAACTCTCGTATTTCATCTAATATGCGTATATCACAGATAAATATCGAACACAATGTCCCATTGAAAAGATATCTTCGATAAATTAAAGAGAACGATTCGAAATTCATTCGAAGGCTCCTCCTATTTACCTAGATACGTCACAATTTCCATGAATAAATATCCAACGAGAAATAACACTAATAGGACGCGTTCGCTCGATAAGGGAGAATTTTCGAGGAATTTTAACGATAAATATTTTCATATCTATATGGAAATTCCTCTTCGATGTTACACCGTTCAATACACTACGCTGTGTCTTATGTTTCTTGCACAGTTTACTCGGTTTAGTAAACGAGAGATCATCCACGCATGATCGTGGAAACATCGAGGCTGGCCTAGCTAAAACTCCAAAGAGACGGAGCTTTTTCTACGTAAAAACCAACGATGAGCAAAGTAAACGAGTTTGGAAGTTGTTAACAGTCACTTCACTTAGCTACGCCTCCTTGCCTTCATAATGATCATCCGCAGATGCGAAGAAGCGACGTTTTCATTGGTTTCGCGGGAACTCGACGTTCTAACTTGCGTGGAAAAATGTTTCGAGCACTCGACAGTTTACAAAAATCCAAACAAAAAAAAGAAGAAAGGAAAAGACTTTTTTTGGACTCTCACGAAAAGAAGATCAGGAAGAATGCTACTGGATATGCTTTCTTCGAGCCATTTTCTTTTTCAAAATTCTTTTTTCAAACTGTTACACGAAAAATCTCTTTAATTTCTAATTTGTCGAATGTGCAACAGAAATTGCACTATTCGTACAGTTTCGTTATTTCCGTTATTTTATATTTCCGCGAATTTTCATCCTTTCAATGGACAGAATAGGTAGAATTTTTCATCGTTCACAGAATCCTTTATCCTACTACTCCTCCTGTTTCTCGAATCATTTCTCCGATCACTCGTCCTTTATGTGTCGTGCATACGTTTTATCAATCCGTGTCACGTACGAACAATTCTCTGCTGAAAGTTCATATCTGTCAAGTGATAACGAACAACTATGGAATCGATTTCAGGTGATGTGCGTCCAGTATTGGCCAGCGAGTAAAGAGAAGGACGAAGAATACGGCGGTATCGGCGTTTCTGTGCTGAAGGAAGAGGAGCTTGCCAATTTTCACATACGGACGATAAGGCTTTACAAGAAAAACGATAACGACGTGAGTGTGCTTCCCTTTTATACATGCTCCATTCGGAGATTTATACGAGAAACGTTCTTACGAGGAAGATAAACGTACAGTGACTCGCGAAAGTATTTCAACATTTACCATGAAATACTTTATTAATTATAATAAGTATATTGTAGAACATTTATCGAAATATAATTAATATTTTAAGGAGATACGGACTCTCTAGAATATGTACGTAAAGTTAGAAGCCACAAAAGCATTCGAACAGGTGACTTTTAATATTTAACATTTAATATTCTCTGCTTTCTCAGAAATTCGTTCTGAATTCGTTTCTGTAATTTCAAACTTATTCATTTCTCGTTTATTCTGCTTTCTCTTTACAAATTTACAATTTCAATTCTTCGCCATTCTTCGAAGAAATCTGAGTATTTATGGTTCAAAAGAATTCTGAAAAATTTACATGCTTTCGTAAGTCCTTGTATTCTGTGCTTCCTCAGAACCCCAATTCGTTTCTATAATTCCAAACCTGTTCGTTTCTAATTTTTCTGCGCATTCCTTTCACGAATTCCACATTTCTCTTTAATTTGTACATCTTTCGTTGCTCTGAAATCTAGTTAAAAAAAAAAAGGAGAAAAGTAGAAAGAAGTTCCAAAACTTTCCAAATTTCATTAAAATACGTTTCTTTTGTAACTATCGACGCGAGTTACGCTCTGTATAGTGCGAGAGATCAGAGGAGTCGAATAATCTCCAATACGGTAATGAAGTCTCGTCTGGCAAGAGGTCGTGCAAACTCGAAACTTGTCTCGGACTGAAAACTAGACTACACGAGCTTCTCGATTCGCTAGACGTGGAAAGACCAAGATGGGAAGTTGGTAAAAAGTTGCTGGAATTAACTATTCGAAGGAGCCATGCAACGAGGGTTTGGCCACCCTTCGAAACTGGGTAAATGTAAAATAGCACAGACAGAGAGAAACAGGAAGCGTGAAGGGTGAATGATAAGTTTTCTCGAACGACTGTTACGCAAGGCTTAATTTTATTAACCCCCGCCGGAAATAGAAGGAAAACAGGAGAAGATCCGTCGAATTTCCAGCGACACTTCCTCTGTTCCCTTGTATATTACTTGCTTTGCATAATTCCTCGTTAAGCGTTTCCTCCGGAATGTTTGAAAGAAGCAATTGGAGTTTCGAATTCTCTAATGATAGTCCTTTAACCCCTTGGAATGGAAACGATGAAATTCCCTCGCATAATTTCCACTGTGACAAACTTGACAAATAATATTCGTAGTGTTTAACTTGTTATCTATTTGATCTCATTTCTTAAACAGAATTTCTCTAATTTCGTAATTGAAAATTGGTAAAAATTGTGTAACTAATTATATATGATTCTATATAATTCTTGAAATAAAATGATTTGTTTATCAAGAATTTCTTTTTTCTTTTTATTCATTTACAAATCGTTGAATAACGATCCCCATTTCTTTGCTAATATAATTGTGTTTTACGTATTACACTCCTTTAAACGTTTTCTAAGGTATTTTAGCTTTTCAAGTGTTCGAATGCAAAAAGGATATCTTCCAATCGAAACCACAAACTCGACACGAAATAGTTTAAAAGAACAATTAGAGCCCATTTTAAAGGGAACCAAAATTCCAATAAAATGACCCAGGAAATTCCTATAAAGTTTCTTCTAAATTGACTCTAACACACGAAAATTAGAGCCCATTTTGAAGGGAACCAAAATTCCAATAAAATGACCCAGGAAATTCCTATAAAGTTTCTTCTAAATTGGACTAACACACGAAAATTAGAGCCCATTTTGAAGGGAACCAAAATTCCAATAAAATAACCCAAGAAATTCCTATAAAGTTTCTTCTAAATTGGACTAACACACGAAAATTAGAGCCCATTTTGAAGGGAACCAAAATTCCAATAAAATAACCTAAGAAATTCCTATAAAATTTCTCCTAAATTGGACCAACACACGAAAATTAGAGCCCATTTTGAAGGGAACCAAAATTCCAATAAAATGACCCAGGAAATTCCTATAAAGTTTCTTCTAAATTGACTCTAACACACGAAAATTAGAGGCCATTTTGAAGGGAACCAAAATTCCAATAAAATAACCTAAGAAATTCCTATAAAATTTCTTCTAAATTGGACCAACACACGAAAATTAGAGCCCATTTTGAAGGGAACCAAAATTCCAATAAAATAACCCAGGAAATTCCTATAAATTTTCTCCTAAATTGACTCTAACACACGAAACGCGTAAAGGCTCGTTAACAATTCCGCGTTTCATCTTCGTCGGTCAGTTCTTTGACGTGGCCTCTGTCGAAACATTAAAGCGTCCAATACGCGGTGCAACGTTTATCAGAGGACTCTTGTAAACGTAACACAATAATCGGCCGCGAAATTTACTCGCGGTGGAAAATTTAATACGCTAGCATGCAAGAGCCTCATTCCATGAATAGCTGGTGGTGTTCATAATGCACGTGAAGCAAGGAACAGCCTAAACGGGACAAGATTGTCGACGAGCAGGATTATTGCGACCATTGTGCGTGATAATTCTCTGACGGGTGTATGATTCAACACGCGTTTGCAACGGTTGCACGAAAGGAAGAAGAAGCATCAGAGGAGTTTCACTTGATTTAACGAAGCTTCGAAATTTACTGTGATTCAAGTAATAAAAAGGAAGATTTTATGCAGTTGGTATATATATAAAATTACCGAGAAGTAAAATGAAAGCTTTGCTGTTACATGAGCCGGAAAAATGTAGAAATTCATACGTCTTACACGTGAAAAGACTTACATAAGCAAAATACACCATAAAAAAAAAGAAAAGCATTTGCAAAAGAATTTTGTTCCGAAGAACACTGATTTTTGGGAGAAAATTATATTTTCCGACGAAAACAGATTTAACATTTTCAAATCAGATGGAAAAGTGTGTGGAGAAAAACCAACACAAAGATGGATCAATGTTACTGTGAAATATGGAGGTGGATCATTTAAATTAGAGATTTCAGTTGTTAATAAACATTGTCACAAACAGTTCTTAAATTTGTATGTTATGAAACGTGCTAACCATTTCCGTATCGAGGATTTTCTTTTCTCTAGATTGTTCTACAGCTTGCAAAACGTCTTGAGAATATAAAATTAAGATATTAAATATTTTAATTTTTATAACTAAGCTATTGCTACGCGGAACAGTTACAAAGCTAAAAAAAAAAGAAAAAACGAAACACGAAACAAAAGAGGAAATACGTGAAGAATAACTAACTGTTCGATTTCAGGAGGTTACGGAAGAAAGAACGTTGTTACAGTTCCATTACACGGAATGGCACTCGCACACGTGTCCATTTGGAAACGCGGTTCTCGAGTTTCGTCGTCGAGTAAGAGCCGTGGTTGGTTCTACCATAAAGAACGAATCTGGACCTATGGTGGTGCATTGCAAGTAAGTGTTCACACGGTCAATCTCGATGGTTCAAATTCGATCGACGATTCAACATTAAAAATACGCTGTTCTGTTGAATAAAGTGACGGTGGCGGAAGATCAGGCGTTTATCTAGCGATAGACGCGAATATGGAGTTAGCTGAAGAAGAAGACGCATTCGATGTGTTTGGTTACTTGAAAAAATTAAGGCAAAGCAGAAGAGGACTTATCGAGAGCTTGGTAAATTTAAACAGTCGTTCGTTTCTTTATTCGTTTTGTTAAACAAGAATGAAACACTGCTTAGTGAAATTAAATTTTGTTTCCGATTAGTTGATTTAATCGTGTTTTTTTTATTGGAACCTGTAACTTTTGAATTTGTACTAATTACTGTGTTAATATTTTTTAATTACTTTTACATTATACTTGGTTGTTTCTGGTGTTTGTACTAGTGGAGGAAGTTCAGTTTATAAATTAACATTTTACCAACAGGAAACCTATTAATCGGTTTTTTACCGGGAACGCAACAAATTAATTAACTAGTTAATGCCTGGTTACTTCTAATCCATATCTTAATTACCCTATAATAAGAGAAAGTGAACGAAATGGTAAAATTCTCTCGTGAATTTTGATTGAAAATTTTTAGAGCTGTAAGAATAAGCGATATCTTACTGCAATTTTATAGAATTGCAAATTTTTACTTTTCTTTGCGCAAAAATTATTAAAAAGAAATATAAAAAAGCTTTCCTTTTCACTGGAAATAATATAATATATATAATTATATTGTATTTATCTTTTTATTTATTAATTATATTATATATCTTTGGAAAAATTGAAAGAGAATATAAAACGAACTTTTCCTTTCTCCAGAACGACTGTACCTTACTTCTAGATTCATATTTATTTATAAACTGTATGTAATTCGTAATATTTCATATTTCATTTTTGGGATTGATAATAAAATGTAACCAATTCTACAATTATAATACATTTTCTTCTAACATTCAACTTGTATCACTTCTTACGATATTTAACTTGTTAAAACCCATCTAAATTCAATATATATATACATTCAAAGTCCTTAACACTTTCTAGATTAACATTTTTCAATGTAAAACGATCCTTTATGGTAGAAAAGTCCAAAAAGCGAAGGCTTGAGTGGGCCATGTGCAGTCTTCTGCTGCATTTCCCTTTTCTAGGGATAGTTCTTCCTCAAGGCTAAGAAAGGCCATATTGTCAAGGGGGTCCTCTTGATTAGGATTTTCAGAAAGAATAGAATTGTATCAGCACTCGCGAAGTACAGTTCAAAATACAAGCATTCACTCTTTTCAACCGGCCACGTTTATTTCGTTATTTAACCGCTCACCACCGTTATCCTGATTTTCCTTACATTTACGAATAATTCCTCTTTGCTTCTTGCTTCAGGAACAGTACAAATTCGTGTACGACACGTTAGAGGAGTTCGTGGTGTGCGGTACCTCGTGGTTTCCGGTTTCAGAGCTGTCGCAGCGTCTCAAGCAAAAGAGTATAAAGGATCCAATAACCAAGATGAATGAATATCAGCGGGAGTATCAGCAAATTTGTAAGCAAACGCCGCGTTTTACGATCGGAGATTGCGCTGGAGGCCATCGAGCCGATAACAGGGAAAAGAACAGGGACGTTCTTGTAGTGCCACGTAAGTTTCCACCGATGGAATCATGGAATGAATGTGTTTCCTCGATAAAAGGAGGAAAACAGAAAAAAAAATAAAGATAGAACAAAGTGAAGCATCCTTTGTACTTTGTGAAAATTGCATTTCAGAAACATGCGGATACTGTGATAAACAGACCGTTTTTTTCCTTCTTCTGTTTTTCTCGAAATTATACGAGGGATTTTTTTACAAAATCTTGCATATCGTTCTACTTTCTAAATTTCATACTCTTACGCGGAATTTTTTATTTTCTTAGTGTGAGAACTTTAGGGTATTAGGTGAATGCAAAAGTTCCGATAGGTTTCTAACGGATTGTGAGGAACTATGTTATGGTTTATCACGCTCGAATGTTGTATAGTAGTTTAAAATAAAAATTAAAAGTGAATATGATAAAGTACAATTTACGTGTTACGATATATTAACAAATTTGCGCTAGATAAAGAAACTTTACGTAAAAATGAAACGACTAAATTGATATTCGTAATACTTCATTTTTACCCGAAATTGTGTATTTTACAAAAATACATATTTTTTCAAAAATTGAACGAGGACAGACCAATTCTGCTTCTGGATTCGTGTTTGGGATATAATCCAATAGATATTGCAGATTTTTCTAAAGGCCAAAATTTGTTGGACAGTGTTAAAAAGTATAGCAAATAGATTGTTACACCATTACAGTTTGTATAGGTCCCTCGTAAAATTTTTACGAATAAAATTGTACTTGAATATGTATATAAATAATAGGTGTTCTATTTATCGAAACATCGATCATATATATTTTTATTTTTACTCATGAAATGATATTTCTCGCTTTAGCTGACAACTTTCGACCATACCTCACCAGCTTCCAGGGTAACAGTTACACTGACTATATAAACGCTGTCTTTGTGGATGTAAGTTTGCTCTTTATGCTTGTCTCGTGTCGATGTTGTCTCCTTCTTCGTTAACTATACCATATTCTTCCTCCAATTAACAAAAAGTACATTGGACAAATGTACATCGTGCTGTTTTTCTCTTAGAAACTATCAGAGGTTGTAAAGAATTCCACCCTTCATTAATATCAAAGGATAATGAAAATAATATTAAAGAATTATAAAATCATTGCCTTTTCCATCGTTATACACTCTGTTTATTAAAACATTGAAATGGTCAGAAACTTTCCGCCAGCAGAGTACATTCACTAATTTCTTAGTTCAATTTTTTATTAATATTAGAATATCCCATAAGTTTCTTTCGCACTAGAAATTACTCTAACTGACTATATTCTTTTTATTACGTTTCTTTTTTTATTTCAAATGATTACTCATCTGGAAAACTTCCTTTGTGAATTACACGTACACTAATCCTGCTAATATTTGCCTCAAACCATGTGCAAACTTCCTTCAATTTTATCCAGAATGAAGTTTGATAAACATTTGATAATTGTCAGTAAATTTCACCAATGACTGCTTTCCATCTCTAATGGTTTCAACGAAAACAGCTGATCCGTTTGTACCTAAGAAGAACTATCTCCTCTCCTACAGTTCTTATCAGAAATCACTCGTCAACCTTTTACTTCATCCACCTTTCTGTTATTACGTATGTTCCTTAAGAACTCGACACTTCTTTTCCTAAACGAGCGTTCTCGACAGGGTTACACGAAGCCCAGGGAATACATTGTAACCGAATGGCCACTTCGACACACGTGTGGCGAGTTCTGGTCCCTGGTTTACGACTACGAGTGCGCAGCCGTGGTTGTACTGTGTGTGCCTCCACCAGGTTCCACCAATTTCCCAAGCTTTTGGCCAGAGGGAAAACACTCGAAGAAATACGGTCCTGTATTTACGATTGATCACATCAGCCACAATCACTATACGAACATCAAGACCTGGGTGAGAAACTTTACTTTGACCCACTTTCAGAGTTCCTTCCTTAGAATCTATAAGTTTCAGTCTCGAAACGTGTCGGTTTTTAAGACTATAAAGGATCAGTGACGTAATTATGCAGAGAGGAGGAAATTGAAGTTTGTCATTTGGAATGTTTGGAGTTTCATTTTGTGTACACTCCTTGAAATTTCCATGAAGCCACCTATAGTTTGATGTATTCTTTGAAACCTATCGCTAACTTCATTATTTCTCAACTAAGATTGTATTCAGCTGATATTTAGTATAGGTGTATACAGCATTTGCTTGGAAGTGCTTACGCTTTGCATTTGTTTAGCTGTTTTGTTACGTGAAACAGAATATAGAAGACGAAATTTCTATAAATAGCCATTTCTAATAAAGCCATTTAGTTTATATTTAGATTTCGCGTGAATAACTAAAATTAGATACGATTAAAGAAGCTTAGATTCACTTTGAATGTATAGATTTGTATTAAAATTGACCTACAAATATATAGAAATTATATATATATATATGTTGTATTTTAATATTTTTTTATTCTCACACCACGAGGAAAATTATTAGTAAGTGAGGAAAAGGTATCTATTATTGCTTATAGAAATATGCACAATTGCAAAGAAAAATTAATAGATCACGCACTTTTATAAATAATTACGTAAGTGTGGCTGAAGATTATGGTAAAAATCATCCTAAAGATGAAAACTATAAGCTGTCGAAGAGACAGCGTTCGTGTTTGACGAGGTCCACAGCAAAAGAATTGAAGAAGTGCAGCAGAACTTCTCACGGAATTACAATTGATTTACAATTAATTTAAACATTGAAAGATTCGGAAGTTCTTTAGCTGCAGAACTTTGTGATTTAACTTTGATTTTAACAGAAGCGTATAGAAATGTATCAGAAAACTGGGAGAACGTGTATTTAGGTATTCTGACAGAATATGGAAGCACTATTCTCATTAAGTCTGACTTGCGAATGTTTACGTATGAATTTAGTAAGATGAAACGTTATCTTTGTTCTTTGAAATGTTGAAAAAAAATTGAAGAAAGTCTACAGTAAGAGTGTATAAGAAAATTAACTACCCTTTTAGACAAATCGACGTTTATCAGTTACTAGCAAAAACGATCGATTTATTTCAAATCAAGATAAAAAGAAAATGAAAATTATATTAAAATTAAAATCAATTGCAATTTTATCACAAATACAATTCTTCTTTTGTCACGTTTTAAATCACTTTTAACCAATAATCTCATTACTGTAGGCAATGAAAATAAATAAATAATTAAATAAACAGTAGGCTGAAGAAATTCACTTTTCACATCTTCATCCTCGAATCTTCGATAGAAGAGGAATTCCACAAAATAATTTCATCTTTCCTACAGATTTTTAGGATAAACAAGAAGATTGTGTCACTGACGGAGCTTATGGCAGGTGTAAAAGCTCCACCGAAGACTGTTCAACTGTTTCAACTGACTTGCTGGCCAATGGGTCACAAGGTTCCAACGTCGACGAACAGTCTGGTAGAATTGATGAATATGGTTGAAAGGTGGAGGCAACGTACGGATTATGGGCCGGTTGCTGTGGTTTCCCCAGATGGTAGGAGTCGTTGTGGCGTGTATTGTGCCGCAAACGCGTGCATAGAACAGGTCATTCAACACGGAGAAGTGGACATTTTCCAGGCTGTTAAAACCGTACGCAGGCACAGGCCTCAGCTTGTTGAGAACATGGTAAGTGCTCGTAAACAGCGAAACTTGTTAGTCATATTGTCGTTGGTACTATTTTCAGACTTTAACGACGACGTCTTTGGTTCTTCATTTTCTTTGCAATTAGTATGCTAGGATAGTTGATTAACCCTGTTGTCCTCCTCGGGTCGATATAACTCGTAACGAAAATTATATTTATATAAAAATATAATTATTCTTTTATCGTACTTAGAAGGGACATCATCCAAACGTTACACGTCGATTTTGTATGTTGTAGAATTTGAAAAAATATTTGACACGTATTTTTTATATAAAAAAATACCTCTATATAATTTTCACCTCCAAAGAGGTGAAAACAGCCCTTAAATTTGGGGTTGAAAAAGTTATTTTCATAAATATCTCGTACATAAGGAAATCGAAATGCAAATTAATTAGGCAGATTTTTGAAAAATTAGGTTATTCAAAAAATATGTTAAAAATTAACATTTACGATGAAACATTTTACAATACAAATTATAATTTCAATACAAAAAAGGCGTCGCAAAAGCAAAAATAACAACACAGTTTAGATTTGTTTTTAATTAAAATTTTCAAACATTTACGAACCAATTCATGTGAAAATATTAAATATAAACATTATAGATTACAATAAAAATGTTACGGTATCAATTTAGCACAGCAGAATATAGATTATCTGTACAAATATGAACTAAAGAATATTATTATATTCAAAGTGTCCAGAATTAATTCCACCAGTGTATACACATCGAAATCGCCAGTTACTACAAACGTCAAAAAGAAAAAACATCAACAACCAAATAAAACAAAGACAAAAAAAAAAGAAAAAAGAAATTCTCAAGAAACATTTCTTCCTCTTTCAGACCGAGTACAAGTACTGTTACGACCTAGTACTTCACTACGTGCTCCACTATCTGAACAAAGATATGAACGAGAAAAAGTGAGAAAGCGAGTTGAGGGACGAGCTGTGGTTCATCGAGTTTGGCCGCGGGGCAGCGTTACCTCTTACACCGGAAGAGGCTCCTGCGGATGGCGAGCCCATAGTACCGTGCGCGCAGGGCCGCGTGATCGTGGAGACTGCTCGACCAGCACCTATTTATTTCGCCACATGTACCAGCTATCGTCGAGCGGTGGTCAACACACCGATCGACATGGCGGCGAGCGTCTCCGGGACCACGTCGTCGAGCGCCACGCAATTAAATCATCAATCGATCATTTCTAGCGTCAATAGGGCCGTCATCAGCAGGAACCCGTTATTTCCAGCTCATAGTACCGCGGCCAGACCGGAAGATCTCGGTGTGACGCCCTGGTACCTCGAGGATTATCCTACAATAGACTCATCACCTGGTCCAACAGGTGATACGAGCTCGTATCCCTCGTATTTGCAGGCGGACACAGAAATGAAACCGGAAGCAACGTCCACGAGAAATAGTAGCATCGATAGCGAGCTACCAAAACCTTCAGCAATGAGTGCAGCGCCTAGGAAAGCATGTATGGATCTGAGAGATGCAATCGCGTTACTGGACGAGACCTGTCCTAATCAGGAACTCAGTCCGTCCCTCACGCCGAGAACACCGAGAACTCCGCTCACACCTCATCCGAGGAATAAACGAGCTAGATCAAAGAGCAGTGATAACTCGTCGTGTTACAGTAACGAACGTCTCAGTGATCGTTCGTTCGATAAAGACACTAAGGAGAAGAAGAGACCGTTTTTGAAGAAGATAGGTATATCGAAAACAGAGGACAAGCCATTTCTAGCGAAGTTCGCGCCTAAGATTATTGGTAAGCCTTACTTGGAAAAAATTGGACCTAGCAAGGCGGTAGAGAAGCCTTTCCTAGATAAGATTGGCTCCTCGAAGACGTTGGACAAGTTTATATTCGATTTTCCGCGTTACGAAAGGAAGAGTGGTAAAAGTGAAACGTCAAAGGAGGAAACAATGGTGAAGAAAGTTTCTGGAATAATTAGATCAGAGGAACGGAGGATCGTTCAAAAGACTATGAAAGTGGAACAATCGTTTACTGTTGAAAGGAGAAGATCTGGTAAAGGTCCTTTGTTAAAGATGTACTCCTTTGAAACAGAGGATTTAGAATCGGTTCAGATGAAAGAACACAGGGATCCCCTCAGAGGAGCTTCTTTGGATGACGTTTTAGACTCAGGACCTAGCTCTTTACCATTGGAAAGCACCACAAAGGAGGATTCACCGAAGGCAGAAAGCAAAGAGGGGTCTACTACAAGTGGTGCTGAGTTGTTAAAGTGTCGTGTCACAACTAGCGAAGAGATCATCTTTTCCAGTACCAGTTGCAGCTCAGACAAGGAGCCTAACAGTTGGGGCAATTCTCCAAAGACGAAATGGTCGTTGAAGAAGGACAGTGCAACTCCAAGAACACCTACGCACCGTAAACTCACTCAGAGTCCTCATAAAGCTGAACTCAGTGAAGACAGTGTTCCCAATTCACCAACGAAACGTCCAATTTCGTCGATTCTACCTGGTCAGGAGGATTCGCAAACTGATAGGTTTGAGAAAAACATTTATTCGCCGATAAAAACCAGGAGACAGACTTACGAGGACCTGCTGGACAGGAATGAAACCAACCAAGAGGAGAAACCTAGCAAACAAACTCAATTTACGAAACGAGGTATTTCTTCGGATAATTTGTTATCAAAGGAACATTCTGTTACGTCTGTTGGGTACAAAGGAAAGGACCAAACGGAAAAGACGAGAGAGACTTTATCAGAAGACTCCTTGGCACAACGTAGTGATCAAGAATACACCAGGGAAACGTTCAAACAGCTCCAGGATAAATTTAGATACCACGAAATACCCACGGAAACCTATGCTGATTTCAGAAGACGGACAAGGGGCAATATTCAGAGTATAATTGGAAGGCAACAGGAACGATTAAAAGTGAACAATACCGTGTCAGAAGAACCTTCCAAGAATTCCAAGACAACAGAGGAAACAACTACGTCAACGAGTTCAACGCCTGTGAAGAACGAGATGGTTTCAGATGGAAAAAATGAAGGACGTGTTCAGGGAACAGTTAGGTCAGTGTTGAAGAAACAGCAAGGAATCGATCATCCCAGTGACCACGAATTTGATACAAATGCATCCATAAGGCGACCAAAGAGAAGGATTTTTCATGAACCATCTCAAGAAACCATGGATTTGTTAACTGAGCTGAGGAAGGTGAAGAGTCTTCTAAAGACTCCATCGTGGGAGAAGGATCTAGAATTGGACAAGAAGCCAGTCAGACAGCCGAAACGTATTCTATTAACCGATAAAGAATTCTGTCTATCTGTTGAACGGGAGAATAGCATTCGTCGTCCATCGAAGGTGATCAATTCATTAGAAAAAACGGAAGAAGGGTCTTCAGATGGGAAGCAAGAAGAAGATAAACAGATAATTAATGAGGTAAGAGAAGGAGAGGAATCTGAGGGGAAAATTCCTGGACCAGCTCTATTTGAGAAGAAGTGTCTGTCATTGGACTACGCTGATGACGAGAAGCCACAGAAACCGGAAGCCAGGGCTATTTCTTTAGCTTCTACCAGGGATTTACCCTCAGAGGCTGAAGAAGCCGTCGATTATTCGGACTTAGCGTTAATCTGCGACTCGAAGAGTTACTCGTCCGACGTGTTCAACACTCCATCCGACGAAGTGAACGAAAAGGAACGCGGTACCATGTTGGAGAAAGAGATTTCGAATAGAATGAGTCAGAATCATTGTGCTGAAGTTGATACAGCTATTCCTGTTGATCAAATGGCGAGCAGCCCGAAGGCTAGGATTCAGATTCAGACTAGCGATCTCTATGAGATCATATCTCCTATATCAACGCCCTTCCGAGTGAAGAAACGTCTCGGTAAGATCTCCATCGAGGAGACAGTCAAGCCGGAGAGTTTCACCCTAGGTTCTAAGGTCGACTGCCGATCCACCGTTACCCAGAAACGGACCAAGTGCTTCCCTTTATAACGCACGCCGACCTGCCACTGGGCGAAACGCTCTCTGTGACGACATGTCCTTGGCTTTGCGTTCACTTTGAAGGAGATTCAGGGCGAGTACAAAGGACCCCATGCACGTGTTTCATTTCTTTGTCGATATGTGTTTGAATGTATCAGTGTCACGATATAAATCTCAACGTGTATTTAATAACAGCCTCAGTATTGCTATATCAGATGGTATACACTTGATATATGGTAACACCTGAGTGGCCAGGAGTTTTACTAATTCCTGAAATCAATTTAAACCTATTTCTCAGGCGTAATTGTCCCTTTGTTTACAGTTTCTTTTCTAAACCGTTTTATCACTTTAAAAATTCTAAGAACACTGCTGCAATTACTGCAAACTCAGAAGGAAACACTTCAGTATCGCGTTTTGAATCTGAATTTAAGTATATGTGATGTTTAATACTTGGCACAAATCTCAAACATATCTATGGCGATCTATATTTATGGATATATCGATATAGATTGGATCTTACATGGGGTCCTTAACGACAAAATTTGTTGGTCGTATGGTTTAACTCTTCTGAAGGGGGGATGGATGACATTGAGAATTATTCATGAATTGTTGATGTATATATATAACAAAAATATACTGACTATGCAAAAAGTTAATTAATTTAAAAATTTGTAATACATAGGGTGAATTTCTTTTTATTTTTAACACTGGCAGCAATGAATACATTTTTATTTTATTTTGTTCTCTGAAAGTTTATGAGACGATACAGTTTTTCCAGTAATTTTGTTTTCAAATTAAATTTTTCTTAGGGGAAACGAAGTTTAACGAAAAATTAGAGGAAAACCTCAGTTTCAGAAGAGTTAACACGGGCTGGCTTACTGCCATTTACTGCCTTTATCTTCCATCTTGATTTCTATCAGGGTGAAAATGGCAACCAATGTTCTCACGTTGCTCTTGGGGATAAGCATTTCCTCGATTGAATTCAATTCTCATTTGTTTCTTATTGGCGAGCACATAGAGAAAGTGTTTATTAAAATTTTCACACTTTTTTAATCGAATAGCATTTCCATGGTCACTCGTGAACAATCAAAACGCAATCGAAGGATCACATTTTTTTACCAAATGGAAACTACCAAAGAGAATTCGTCTGAATCTTTAACTTTCGATGAATTTACGATATGGAACGTTCAACTTCTTCAAATATCCAACAAGTTGCCGCGTTCCAAAATAGAGGGAACAAGATTTCCTCAAACTCGAGAGTCGTCAGTGCTTCACGCTCGCACAGATATTCTAAAACGCATCCCGACCACTTTTTACCCGACGTTTCGAGATAGGAAACGGCTCGAAGAAGCTCGACAGATCGAGGCGAACCTTCCACATGGAACAATTATACTCGAAACATCCGACAACGACCTAACAGTGTCGCGCGCACACTTCCGCCTGTCGAGCAGTGCCTTGTTCGTGGATATATTTATTTAGACAAAAAGAGAAAAACCAAAAAAACGAAGGAAATTAAGCGAGAGAATGCGAAAAATCCTATCCAACGATATTTAAGTAAAAACGTAAAAAAAGTAAAAAAAAAGAAGAAAAAAGCAAAAAAATATATATATATATGTATTACGAATTGGGGAGGGGGGGGGGGGCGGATTTTCAATGAATGGGTCCACGGGGTTGCACTTTCGATAACTCTTTTTCGACGTACCTCTACGAACAATCCTTTCACTCGAATTTTCAGAATCGACGACACGTGTATGGTAATCGAAGAAACATAACGAACACGCGTTCTTCACGATCCGCCATATTTCTCTATCTGTGTAAACTGACACCGCCATCGTCATCGTACGTCCCTCGTGGGATTTCATTTTCACATCTTCGCCGTTGCTTAACATTTCAAAAGATAATTGGAAAAATTTGGAAAAAATTTTCGAGCAGGAAATTTACACAGGTGGAGGGAACAATCACGAACGAAAAGAGATTGAAAGACTCGCGAGAGAGTGCAACTCCCACGCTTGCCAAGCCTATTCCTTGTTCGGCAAAGCGCGTGACGTTTTAACGGCACAAAATATCGTAATTATATTGTATCGTATTGTATCGGAGAATAACAGATTGTTACGTTCCTCTTATAATTTTCTAGAGGTAAATAGGGTCGACAACGCACTCAATGGAATAATACGGAAAGTAAAGAATGTAGATATATAAATAAATAAATAAATAAATAAATAAATAAATAAATATATATACATAAATACAGACACACGTAAGGAAAAAAGGAAATGGTACATACTATCGTTACTCCTATGGAATATTTATATGTATTCTATTATATACATACATATATATGTACATATATATGTGTATGTATGTATACGCCTACGTATGTATGTATAGATACATATACACATACATATAAGTACATACATAGGCATATACACCAGATGACAAGTATACAAGCGTCTGTGTACCTAAATAGGTGTACTTGTACGAATCCTATAGTTGACGAAATGTGCCAAAGAAAGATACAATTTATCGTACGTTATGGAGTTACTTTTATATATACATATATACATATAATATATATTTATGCGGAGGGTTTCTATAAGGTGTACAACACCCCGAATTGAAAACTCTTAGCGTATACTATTTAATTATAGAAAAACTCTGTCAATGTGCTACGCCATTTTGTCTAACTGGTATACAGGGTGATCACTATATATCATGATCATTCAAAAACCTAACCTCTCTTATTTTGAACTGACAGTAATTTAACTACTAAACTTTGACGACTTAAAAAAAAAATTACTAAACATATTAAAAAAAAGAAAAAGAAATGAATTTCGTGTAATAAAATTCGTAGCCAATGTTAGAAAGTAAAGTTAGTCGTTGCACCGTGTACTATCATTTTAGAAAACATCGATGTCTTCAGAATTTCAAAAATTCCCACTCTGACGATTCAATCTTTTCTCAAATAAAATAAGGTGTATTTAGAATGATCATGATACCTGATCCACTCTGCATAAATCTTAGATCAATATACATATATAAATAAATAAATATATACATATATATATATATATATATATATACATAAACGAGTGTGTATGTGAGTAGAATAATAAGAGATCAGAAAATTTGCGCAAGCGTCGGTAGAACATTAATTATCGAGCTCAACAGCGTCTTCAATTCGAGGTGTGATAGATTTCTCAGATACGCCTCTGTATTATGTGTGTGTGTGTGTGTGTGTGTGTGTGTGTGTGTGTGTGTGTGTATGAGCGTGTGTGCGTGTGACTTGTCCATTGCACAGGTGAAGGTGCGCGTGCAGATTATGTGTATACATTCATGTGTATGGATAGATATCGTTTATATGTAATTTCACGCATACACACTAACCGACTACAATTAAGAAAAAAAAAAAAAGAAAAATGGAGAAAAAGAACCACAATCCACTCACGGTGCTCGTTGTTCGTTGCTCATTTATTAATTTCTAATTTTAATCTCGTATACTTCGAAATTGTAATTACAAAACATCGAACAATTTTTTCTTTCTTTCTTTTTTGTTTTTTTTTTTGTTTTTCTAACGTTAAATTATTTTTTTTAGAAATACTTCTCTCTCCTTTCTTTTCTTTAATTACTTGTTTCGAGATGAATATGTTTTTTTAACGAAGAACAGCGAGAACTTAGTTGAACGAAAGATAATTCACAATCTTCTGTTCACAAGGAAATCCCCGTGAAATGCGATTATGGTCGGTAAGGTGCAATCAAAAAATCATGGTGAGCAGGGTTCGCGTTCTAATTCGGAAACATAAATCGTCCAGGCTCGTTCTTGACTCAAAAAAAAAAAGACAAAAAAAGCCAAAAAAAAAAAAGGTGAAGAAGAAAATAGAGGAACATCGTAACAGCCATCCGTCCATCTTTTCGGCTGTCCATGTGCCCGTCATCTGTGTGTGTCTACTCTTAACGAAAAATGTGTGATTTTCATCTATCTCGAATTAGTCAAAATCCAAAATAATAAAAAAAAAATATCTTTCATTATCTTATGTTTAAAAAGTGTATAATTTTACATTTAGAACAACACATTCTTCATTCCAGTTTTATTAAAAAATTCAATAATCAATGAAGCATACAAAGAGATCCCTTTTCTATTTAATACGATTAATTTGGTGGATCGACAAAAACATCGAAGAGGATGAACGACAGAAGATAGATGGAAAGCACTCAGACATGTTCTAAAACATTAAAACACGAATCGAGAATTCGCGTGGCGCAAAGGTCTAATTCTATTCGAATTTTGAAACTAACGTTTCTTTCTCGCAGGCGAGATTTTAGTAGCCGAGAACAACCCCTTCCCCCGTCCCCCATAGAAACGCGTCCATTCGTCACGGTCGCACGCAGGATCTTTTAAAATTTTATTCGACAAGAATTGACGAGAAAACGTTAGAAAATTAACCTAACGCGATTTTCTTATTCCCCGCGTGATATTTTAAGTGAATTTTAAACGATTTTTTATTATCCGATCGAACGATGGGCGAATTTTTATTCCTTTTCCGATCTGTTAACAATTTCATCGTGCTTCGTTGTTATAAGTATGTAAGTACATAACTTTACTGGTAACACCTAATGAATATTTTCTATCGTTGTTTAGCTGAATGGTTGCCAATGTTTTAATATTTTATGGAAATGTAATATTAAAGTATGGTTCCGGTATTGAGAACTGATGGATTTCGGATACCGAATGGTTGGATAGTTGTTATTACGGAAGAGTGTATATACATATAAATATATATACATATATAGTATATTTTATTTGTTACGAAAATGTACAGGAGATGAGAAAAGAATTTTTCAAATTATTGACAAGTTTACCAACAGGCTCTCGATAAACACTTCGTTATAATTGACAATATACATACGTAGTGTGAATGACCTAACGTTGAAGTTTCTTTCGAGCTCGTTGAAACGTATACAATTATTCGATACTTTTTTTTTTTTTTTTTTAAGAATGTTGTGTTAACGAAGCGAAACTATATTCTAAAGGAGCGAATTTCTTTGAGGAATATTAATCTACGAAACTTTCTAGGGTCGGAAATTGAGATTACGAATTGAATCGTGTAGTTTCAAAACTGTTTTGTCGTTAGAACAGTTTTCTTTCTTTCTTTTTCTCGTTTCTATTTGATTGTCGATATATTGATAAGTATTTGTCATTGAATGCCTTATTCTATCGTAATATCTTTGTTACAGATTTTACATAATATAGAATTGAAGTGTAACGAAACAACAGAGAAAAGAAAAAGAAAAAGCGAAATAGAAATATAACGCGAATATGTTCTCTTTGTGTTTGAATAAATTTCCTCATTCGAAGGTTCAAAAACTTTCGATTGCAACTGTGCATATGTGATGATACATTTTTTTTTTATTTTGACACTGTGTATATAAGTCAATTAGATTCTCTGTATCAATGATTCCGTATGCAAGATTTATAAAAATGCTATCTCAGCAAAATGAGTAGCAGTAAATTTCATTATCAGCTTTGATTTCAAGTGATTAATGTAAACAATTTTAATTGCAATAATTAAATTCGACTACAATGTAATAACATCGTCTGACAAAATGGGATTGACAAATAAGAAAAAGAAAGAAAACGTAGTTATTACGAAGCAACTTAACAAAAAAAATGAATTTCTAAAAGTACTAAAAATAAGGTGCTCATTCGAGAACTCATTTTCACAAATGTCTGTCGCGTTTTTGCAATCCCCCCTCCTACCCACCTCATATACTTATACATCGTATCGCCCTAAAAGAAAAAGAAAGAAGAAAACTATGGTATTCTGTTGGAAACGTTGAGAACGAGTTCTAAATGCAGTCCATTTATCGAGCTGAACTTAAATGGCGAGCGAATGAGCGACGTTTTGTAAATTGTGTGATAAGTGATTTAAATAAAAACACGATGTGGTACATTTTGTGTAACATTGGTACGTTGTTGTAAATAATAAATAGATCGTATGTTGTATCGTGTTTAATTATTTCCACTACCGTAATCACAATGTAACGTACAGGTTAAAATTGCGTAAAACGAATCCTTATTTTGTAATAATTACCATTTAACCCTTTCGCTACGGTAGATTTCAGTAGAAAGGTTGATGTTCTATCACACGTGCAGACGTCAAAGTGTTAAAAAAGAAAACATTTTTTCGTAAGTAATAAAACGGTTTATTCCTTTCGAATAACGAATAAAAGTATCGAACGTAGTTATTAAATGACTTATTAGTTTATTTGTTATTCACGAATAACGAATAATTTCACATTATTCTTAATTTAAAATGATATTTTCCGCGATAACCATGTTGTACTAGTCGTGTGCCACGTTTCGTGGTTAAGCGCGCGGTCTCCGAACGCTCTGATTGGTCAGTGTTTTTCGTTAATAACTCAAAAACGAAGCTTCAAATAATATTTTGGTAAAGGAAAAGGTTGTTCAGAATTACCTCAGGTATCCTCCATTTCCGGATGTTACACTCTGGGATACCCTGTATATCTAGCTGAGGTGTATCGAGTATTTTGATGGAAAGACAGGAGCAAGATGCATGCCGGGAAGAGAAGGGCGTTGCTAATTTCAAGCCTGATTTACATGAAAACTGTGTACCACGAATTATTTCATTATTACGAATTTATAATTCCTGCTGCAACGTATCGTTGCAATTTTCTTCTTTTTATATATGTTGAATGATAATAAATATCACGTTCTTCAAATATGTACAACTAATAAGTAACGACAAATCATATTTTTTAAATTAAAATGTAATGCAATTGGTAACACGATAATATTAATGATAAACGAAGAACAACATAATACAAATGATTATTCTAGTGTATTTTTAAATGTTAATACCAAATAAAAGTATTTCGAATAATAAGTAAGGAAAATTTATCAATTTATATTATTACAAGATCGCAAAGTCTGCCAATGCATTAATCTCACGAGGGAACATGGCGTCCATTATTAAAGGTGCGACATCTTTCGTTTCGTTGTAAATACATAAATTTCAAGTATACATTTTATAGTTAGAAGTATTTAGCATCATTTTATTTCGGATATAACATTTTCATAGACACGGGTGAAATCTGGAGCCGACTATTCGATCATCGACCGTTCATTCAGGGTGAAATCAGTTTCTTTCTGCGCGAGTTTCAGGTAAAGGATCCTCGAGTCCTTATCTCTGTACCTTCATTTTTACGCAATAGCAAATAGTGGTTGAATAAGAAACCCATACAAAAATAGTACTTTTGGCAGTAAATTAATTAATCATTGTGTGTACACCGTGATGATAACTTATCATTATTACATAACCTATAAATCGATATCGAAAAATTTTATTATATCAATTAAATTATAAAATGACCAGCCAAATTTGAATCGTTCTTTTCTTGTTTCTCTTTTTCCTTTTTTTCTTTTAAGATGCCTTATAGTTACTAATAATGATTAATAGCTAAAGTTAGGTAAGATTATACGTTTCTAGGATAAAAGGGGTGACAGAGAAGTGGAACGTCTTTTCAAGATACTCGAATATTCCACGGAATTGAAAGAAAATCAACATGATCGTACAGAGCAACTTGGGGATTGTCATTTGCCCAGCTTGAAAGCAAATGTTGATGTTGCACTGAGTATGTGTGAAAGGGTTCTTCAAAGGGAACAAGATTTTGACAGTGTATGGATTACTTTTAATTATTGAATTTTGTACAAAATTCCAAAAAATTCACGTGTTTTGTTAACATATATATCCAATCATTTTTTCTTTTTTTGTTCTTTTTTTTAGGACAGAGTATTGCAAGAAAACAGGGAGATAAGAAAATTAGAATGGGAGAAGTTTGTTAATGATATGAGTGAGAAATGTGAAAAAGTAAATCAAACTTTTGAAGAGAAAGAGAATGAAATAAGAGAATTTTACATTGATCTAGAGAAAAAATTACACATTACACCATAAAACAATATATATATTTCATTTCAATGCTGCAATATTGTACAAATACATTTTGTACTTTGTAATAATTGATAATATAAAGCAACATCAATACTGTGTTTAATGTATACATATTAAATGACAATATTATTTTGTTAGCAATAGATCTATACTTTAAAAGATATAAAAATGCCAATTGAATTAATAGAAAATTCTTCCATAACAATAAGGCCAAATAAGAAACTCATAGAAGTTATTTGTAATGTAAAAAAAACAACTGACATAACACCTAATATTGCTGCTTTAAAAAAATCTACTAAGGAGAAGCAAAAGGATATTTTATTAGAACTAAAGGATTTAAAATGGTTGAACAATTACTTAAGAAAATATAGACCTGAGACTAAAAATATTTATTTACATCAACTTATAGAAAAGGATGACATCATATTACCAACACCAAAACTTACACCAAGAAATCCTGAATTAGAAGCTAGAACACAAAAGTTGAAAGCACAACAAGATGCTATCAGATATAGAGCTATGACCAAAAATGTTGATAACACTATAATGAAACTGCCAGAAGACTCTATCTCTTACCAAAGTGAGATTTTTAACTTGAAGTATAAACTCCCATTGAAATACTTTGTCTATATTAATTTATGTTTTTCAGTGAAGCAAATAAATAAGCAACTCATAGCTGTTGCACAGTTTGTGTTCTCTGTGCTAGCAGGATTTGCTTTTGGATTTATAGGTGTGGAGTTGATAGTAGGGAACCTAGACTTTGGGTTTAGATTGTTATTAGGTATTATTTGTGCATTGATCATAGCTTTGGCTGAAATTTATTTCTTAGCTATTAAGTTAAACGAAGATATATATGATCCTGTTTCAATACCAGCACCGAAAAAATTACACCAGGAATAAAATTTCATAAATTCTTGTTATAAAAATGTATTCTTCTGAAATTAATATTTTTTTTTCTATCCGATTTTCATAAAGGTAGAAAATTCGCTGCAAAATTATTTGCAATATGGTAAAACAAGTGGTGATGTAGATAAAAAAAAGAGCACAAAAAAATTAATGCATTTATTTTGTATTATGTAATAATCTGGTTAAGGCAGAATGAAACTTTTTAGTATGATGTATTGCAGAAAACAAATAAATCCTTTACTTTGTGTGTTTTTATCATTTTTTTGCAATGCACTTGTAAAGTATGAGTATATTCTAGTGTAAATAAAAATAATCCTTTTAATGTTTAACTTATCTTTACTGAATACATATAAAAATATTGGTAAATACTTAAAATTATTGTCTGTATTCAATCTGAAATGTTAAATACTGACAGATGTATTTATCATTTGTCCAAAGTCAACTGTGTGCAGAATTATATTATTTCCAACTGAGTTTAAGGTGTTCCTTAAATAATCAGAGAGCCTATCTTATGAAAACAATTTGAAAATAAATATATTTTTCTTTATCTTTTAGTCTCATCTTCGCTGTCACTTTTTACGCTAGCTTCACTTTTGTCACTGGCTGAGTCACATTTAACATATTCTTTTGTGTCACTTTCTTGTTCACTGTTTGATAAGTTGCCATCTTCTGTTTTCCTATCATCACTATCAGAACAAGAATCTGTATCTGACTCACTGTCACTATCAGAGTCTGAGCTACTCTCTGATGAACTGCTATGTGAATTCTTGGCAGCCATCATTTCTTTAAATTGTCTAACTGTTATTTTCCTAGGCATTATTTCTCTGAGAAATTCTAATGTACCATTGGTCTGAACCACCTCTGCCAGATGTTTGTAGTCTAAAGAATTTCCTTTACTGCTTTGTAAATGTGCCTCTTCTGTTAGATAATGTATAAACAATTCCTATAAAATTAATTTTACATTTTTTGTTGATATATACTTATCGCACGAAGAAAATAATATCCATTCAGCGCAATATGCAAACATTGTTATGTTAAACATTAAACAATTAATTCCTAAATAACACAAACGTAAAATGTACGGAAAGTATAAATTTTTAATTGACCCGCAATATAGAAAATATGGAAGCCATAGGAATATACAAAATCATTGTACTTGAGCGCCACTTAACCTCAATATTTTAACATAAATCTTACCGTAGCTTTCGTGACTAAATATAATCCATCTTGCCCGATTGTATCAACATACGGAGAACTTTTCATAATTGTTTTCACCCTTGACATAGGTAAACGTAATTCTTTTATTTTAGCAGGTGATCCTTGTGTAGTCATTTTAACTAATAATTGATTTCTGCTAGGACTAAACGTAAACCAACTACTATACACACTATACGTATGCTGATAAATTACCGCTAATTTTCGAACTCTATTTTAGGCACCAATTTAACGTAAATTTGAGAAAATATTTTTAACATTTAAATTTTGCTTTGAATGCTGTACGTTTAAACTTTAAGGAAGTGAACAATTGTAACGACGCAAAATTAATGTAATTAAAATTTTTACATTTTATCGTGCACATTTACTTGATGACAATTATTATATATCAAGAAAGGTTAGATAATTTTTATTTAATAGTTCATTGGTAGAATTAATGAGTTTTATTTAAAATGTTTTAAAAATCGAAGTTGCGTTGAATTCGTTAGTAGTAATTTGTTTTGAATGGAAAGCCGCCAATACTGCTATATAGCTTGATTTTCTTTAGTAATATATTTTCACTGAGTGTACAACCAACGGAACAGAACAAAATATTAGAAGAGAGAGTAGTTTTGCTCTTTCACTCTGCCTAAAATAATGTCTTAAGTTAGATCCTGTTTTCCCTTAATCTATCTTAATTCTTTCGCTACTACTGGTACCTCAAGATTTTCTCGTGCTCCTTTGTTACCGCTCTTTTATCGTAATCTAAACCTTAATTTTATCCTCTGCGCACTTTCGTTTTAATTACTGAAGCAAACTTTAAATTTTGATACCTTTGGAAACAATTTAACAAATTTTGCGACTGCGAATTGAACATCTACCTTTCGGGATGCATATTACGCATTAAAATCTGTCGTAGCAAAAGGCTTAACCTGCTATTGCCAACTTACTACTAATGATCATGCCTAGAAACTTTATTTTGTTGCACTGGTGGAGTGCCACTACATAATAAAGTACTCTAGTGATATCTTCTATCACTGATCGTACATTACTGTTTCTATTTCTTTTCAATTAGTACGTTATACATATCCGGCTTACAGAGATTTTGGCGAGTGGACAATTGTTGCATCAATCTGACAATCTGTAACGAGTCAAGGTATATTTAATAATCATTAAGCTGCATATAATCCACACGTACCATCTAATCGGTTTACAGTATCAGAGAACACCGGATTAATTATACTTCCCTATATAACCGTCGAATTAATCGATCAATACGGCACATGGCGGATTCGTGTTATTAATGTTCCAGTGAAAAATTAACTGATTGTTCATACACAGTTATACAGATTGTCCTTTTATTGGTTCGTAAACGACCCCTTTTAATATACTTCTTTTAATCGTAGAATATATGTCCGATTTATAGTTGTAACTTACATTATGTGCTTATACCTTTCAATTTTACGAACATCTGTTTTCCCCCCTTGGTAATTTTTTATGTTGGAATAACTTAAACATTTCTATTTCATTCTTTTTCTTTCCAAGTTCTTATACTTCATGATATGAAAAAAAATATATGGTTATTTTATCGTATTTATACACATGACTGCATATACTGCTATTAAGACATACTTTCATCTTCCTTCATTTTTTTTGGTAAAATGTTGGCATAGTTGATGCCTAATTTATAAATTACAGGAACAAAGTACCTGCCAGAATGTCAACTTTTCTTGGTCTTATTAAGGAGATACCTGGCATCTCAGTGGATCGGTTTGATGGAGAAAACTTAACATCTTCTGTGTTTTTTCTCAGTCATTGTCACTTAGATCATATGCAGGGTTTATCAGATTTGTTTTTTGTACATATAGATGAACATAAGAAATATCTCTACTGTAGCCCCATAACAAAGACATTGTTAAAAAATAGATTTAAATTTAAAAATTGCTGTGTTAAAGAAGTAAATGTCAATACATCTATTGTTATAGAATATATAGCACAGGATGGGACTGAAATTCTTATATCTGTAATTCCTGTTTCAGCAGGACATTGTCCTGGATCTGTAATGTTTATCTTTGAAAGGAATGATATATCAATATTATATACTGGTGATTTTCGCATCAATCCAATGGACTTTTCTAAGTTGAAAGGTTTACATTATTATGAAGACTCTAAATTGTTACCTAGAACATTTACTAAGATCTATTTAGATACAACATTTTTAAGTAATGATTTTCCTGTTTTCCCTACTAGACAAGAAAGCTTAGTTAAAATATGTGAAGTAACTAATGAATGGTTAGGTAAAGACCCAAGGAATGTTGTTATTCTGGAATGTTCTGCTACATATGGTTCTGAATTTTTATTTGTAGAACTCTCAAAAATGCTGAATATGAAAATTCATGTAAGAAATGATGTGTATGAAAGTTATTGTTGTATTGCACAATTATCTTGTTATGTCACAAATGACCCATATAGTACTCCCATTCATGGTTGCAAAAGAAAAATATCTTCATTAGGTTTGCATTGCAGGAGTGATGTAAGCAATGCAAATATCATGACTATTATTCCATCTGTGATGAAATGGAGGAAAAGGGATACTAGTGTAGTAGGAGAATGGGACAAAGTTAAAGAAAGAACTTTCAATGTATGTTATTCTACACATTCCTCTTTCAATGAACTCAAAGCATTTATCCAATATTTTAATACATTAGAGATATATCCATGTGTAGTAAAAACAGAGGAAGAGGCAGAAGTTTATCATTTACTAGATTCCATAAAAAGTAAAGCTGAACAGGTAGCAGTTAAAAAAATGTATAAATTAAATCTTTCTAATCGTAAAATATCAAAAAAAATTCCATTCAAATCTGAATGTTTTAGCAGTGATGATGATAGTTTTTGATGTTAATTATCTAATAGGCTGTTAATTATTTATACATATATTGTTACACAATGAATTTTGTTATTATATGCAGTATTGTATATATTTTTTATACATATTTTATACATAATATAAAGACTGTATATTTAATAAATATAATTACTTGAAAATTTTCCAATACCTTTATTTTCCATATTTCAAATATTCTTAAGTTATAAATATATCATATTTAATTGCATAAATAATAAGATTACACTGATATTTTCAGTATGAAGGTATTTAAAAAGGTATTGAGATGAATAAAATTTCATGTTGCAGAAATTTGCTTGCATCTTTAGTGTTGAATAAATCATCAAAACCATGGAGAAATCAGCATTAGCACAAGAGAAGGTATGGTTTGACAAGCCATCCTATGACAAGGCAGAACGACTATATTTTGAAAGAATGGCCAAGGTAAGTATCTTTATTGGTGAATTGTGTATTACTATTGGATATAAAACTGATTGCCAACAGGTGTAGGATAAATGTTTCTAAACATACAAACTATTAAATAATAAGGGTCTTCAGTTTTGTTCATTTTTATTATTATGACATTAAAGCTGATATTTTATTTTAAAAGTTTGTAATGCTTAAAAGTATGTTTACAAACAAAAATAATTTTAAACCTATTATTGTCAACCCCAACATCCACAGCTAATGTTTGCCTTTTTTTTTTGTGCCTTGTATGTTTTCTTTGTACTAACAAAAAACTAACATCTCTAACACACACTTCAGGGAATATCTGGTGATAGGGAAAACTTTATCTGCTTGTAATTTCACGAGGTGTTGGGAATTTTATTTTTTATTTAAAAACTTAATTCCCATTTATTGTTGTGTGTTCAAATGAATCATCATCTAATCTTGTATTTCTTTTTTAACAAAAAGCTCTTGTGATAAGTATAATTGATAATATTAAAATAAAAACATAAAATTAGCAAAATGTAATTTCCTATTTGTTTATGTTTATAGTTACATTGTATTGTTTTATACATTTGCATAATCAATGAGTTAAAAAGTGCATGACTTTTGTAACCGGAGTATTTATCTTTTGTGCAGTTCTGTTTTGTAGTAATAATATAAATTATATTAAGCATGTAACAGACATGCTTCATTTAGTCTCTACTTTACACATTAATTGCAAGATGTGGATTCTTACTTGCATAGCTTGTAACATGTTTTAAGGTGGTGTCTCATAAGATCATCGAAAGCTGCTCACTTAAATCTGAAGTTTCTGTAATTAATAATTGTCAGGATAATATCATCTTAAATAGTAACACTTTGTCTAAATCAAAGTCTGAGAAGGCTAAAGACAATAAGTTATTGATTTCTGAAAATATTTCAAATGATTTAATTAATGCTAAGTGTCAAATAAAAGTGTCAAAAACAAATAATAAAGTTGAGGATGAAACGAATATGCAAAAAAAAGAGACTGTAGAAGAGAAACAAAAGTCTGATAATGCTAAGAATGATGTAAAAGAGAAAAAGAAGGAGAAGGAAAAGGAGATTGTTCCTACAGATGATACATCTAAAAAGTATAATACAAAAGAGGTAAAAGAGAAAAAAAATAAAGCAGATACCAGGCACAGAAATAGAAAAGGAAAGAATGATACTAAAGAAGTAAAAGAGAATGTTACACCATTAATAAGGAATAAGCAGCAATTACCTATTCAGGTATATACTGTAATGCATATGTTATTTAATGTTTTGTGTGCATCAGTGCAATACTTGTAAAATTTTATTTAATTCATTGTAATGTATCTTTCATTACCTAGATTACCATAAAAGTATTGCTTATAATACAATCAAAATGTTTATTAATTTAAAAGTGGCATTATTTTATTCTCTTTACAAATACTTTATTTATGAATTACAAATTTATATTGCTGTTTGATTCTTAGATTTGATAGTTACTGCATTTGAGCACCAGGAACAAATAATGTACATATTTATCCTGCTTTAATTTACCACTTTGCATGTTCTGTTTTTATTTTTTCTTATGTGAAGAGGGGTTGCTGTGCATGCTTGTTTTTGATTAGACACAATTTTTATGATCTTGAGTTTATTAAAAATATGTTTGTATATAGCAGCAACAGATATTCTTTTATTTTAACTTTTTAGTTTATAGCAAATAGATTGTTATGCTTGTTACTTATTCACTTTTTGTACATTCAAAATGTCTATCTCCACTGATTTAAAAAAATTGTTTATCTTCAAATAGACCGAATTATATTGAATGATTATAGTTATAGAATACAAGTTTTTTTTTAGAACAAGTTATATCATGCTTCTAATGTTTTATTTAAAAGCAATAAAATTTATAGTTTAAATTCTATAGTTCTTAGTGGAGGTATGACATTGAATTGTTAGTAACAATCAGTTTAGTTTGAGTTGATCTTTAATATTGGTGGATACAGGGAAATCAACAAACCACTAGTCCAATTCTATCTGCTGGTGGAAGTTTAGCCAATGAGGTTGCCAAGGCTCGTCAACATATTAAACAGTCTTTACAGTGTGTGAGTAACTTTGTGCACCCTTATATAACAAATTCACAAACCTGCTTACTAATATAATATCCAACATTAATATAAATCTATGGGTTTAGAATTTAATTATTTAATGATAATCAATCGTTCTTCTTGTTGTAGTAACATTAAAATGTATTTCAATTTCATTTTACAGATGGATGATATTGCAGCTGTTGCTGGACTCACAACACCAAATGATAACAAAAAGGATTCTGTAGATCCCACAAGCCGTGAGTATCATAATAATTTTGTTGAAATATTTTGTCATTAATAGGAAATTCACCATATTCTGAATTTTCGTCAACAGTTCTCGAAGGACTGAAGAGCGTTGTTGAAAAATTGGAGGAACGTGTCAAAGCACTTGAAGATAAGATTGACCCTCTTTTATCTGTTGCACCAATAGCAGTTTGTCCTGCTAAACCTGAACCAGTTTGTCCTGTTAAACCTGAACCAGCTTCAAAACCAGCAAATGAAAAAACTAATGATGATGAGGATGTTGATCTCTTTGGTTCAGATTCAGAGGCAAGTGGGCAGAAATAGTGGAAGACACTACAGCAATTAATCTCCCTCTCCCTCTATTTACATAATATTTAAAGACATTTCTGCACGATACTTATACAGTTATCACACTTTACACGTGTTTTCCAATAGGATGCAAAAGTAATACGTTTATGAATACATTTACGAAGTATATAGTACACCAGATATTCCCAGAATACAAATACATTCAGCTATAGTTTTCTATTTATCACACGAGTTCAACACGAACACTATCGTACAGTAATTGAAATTTAAGTGCTGTTTATTTGTGATCTGTACTGTAAGTTGTTTAAATAATTGACTTATTAGGGAGAAGATGCAGAAGCTGCAAAAGTTAGGGAAGAAAGATTAGCTGCATATGCTGCAAAGAAAGCTAAAAGTAAGTCGCGTACTGACTTCATACTTCAGATATAATTATGCTATATTTATATAATGAAAATTTACAGAACCAGCATTGATTGCCAAGTCAAATATTATATTAGACGTGAAACCGTGGGACGACGAAACAGATATGAAAGCTATGGAGGAGGAAGTACGAAAGATCGAGACCGATGGACTCTTGTGGGGAGCGTGTAAGTTAACGATGCAAATTACTGCTATTAATTTACTACATAATTTTAGTTGAAAACGAAAATATTTACTCCTTTGTAGCAAAACTTGTTCCACTTGCTTTTGGAATTCACAAGCTTCAAATTTCCTGTGTCGTAGAAGATGAAAAAGTTTCGGTGGATTGGCTTACAGAAAAGATTCAGGAAATTGAGGATTATGTACAAAGCGTAGATATTGCAGCGTTTAATAAAGTGTAAAATATTAACGAAGCATCCTTCGTAGAAAAGTGACGGTTCTAATTGCAATCAGGCATTGGTCTGTTGTGCCATCTTTTCATTCCACTAGCAATATCTCTTTCAATAAATACATTACATACGCGTTCTATATTAACCGCGACTGTCCAGACATCAGAAATCTAGCTGTTGTACTCCAATTTCAATATTCGATGTGTCAATTTATTAAGTTATTTCTAAAACATATTCATCACGAGTATAAAAATACTAGTTAAATTTTTAAACTGTGGCTGTAATGAGTATATCCTTCATAAAAAAAAAAATAAAAATAAAGAAAGAAAAATGTAAACCATAAATGTTTTAAACATAACGTATAATCTATATAAACTTGTAATGTCGAATAAGTAAATTTGATTTGCTATACAGAACGGGATCGATTATTAATGATATTGCGAGTATATAATGCCAATTACTAGTACCATTTTTCATTGTTTGTTTCAAAGCATTGTTATTATGAATAAAAATTACAAACATAATTCTGTATTTTTTTTTATCGCCTTTGAATGTTTTTCCTCTCCTTGAAAGAAATTGTCAGTAATAAGAAAATTATCATAGTGCTGCTCTCTGGTAGCCTGAATGGCGCATGAATCAATCCCAAACTTGTACTGTTTTGACGTTACAAAGAGACGTATTGTGGTTAATTATTGTATATTTATCGTTCGTCCTGAGTTAATAAATAATTGTTCCAAGATGACTATGGCTATGTTGCAACGAAGGGCTAACGTAAGTATAAATATTAAGAAATAAAGTCTTCACTCTGTAAGTACTGTCAACCTAACCTATACTTTGTTTGTTATTGTTTAAAAATATAACTTTTTCTCATAGGTAAGGTTACCACCAGAAGTTAACAGGGTGTTATATATCAGAAATTTACCGTATAAAATTACAGCCGAAGAAATGTACGATATTTTTGGCAAATATGGTGCTATTAGACAAATTCGTGTGTAAGTACTAAATACGAATTAAATTTTGTGCATATTTTAACAATTATATTTCTTTATTGTGGGAAACTTTGTAAGGGTAATAGATTATATATTTTTTAGAGGTAATACTGCTGAAACTAGGGGGACAGCTTTTGTTGTTTATGAAGATATATTTGATGCAAAGAATGCATGTGATCATTTGAGTGGTTTCAATGTTTGCAACAGATACCTGGTAGTTTTATATTATCAAAGCAACAAAGCATTTAAACGGGTTGATGTAGATAAGAAAATGGAAGAGATAGACAAGTTGAAGACAAAGTACAACCTCAATGAAGAAAAGAAATAATGACACAATTCTCTCAGTTAATGAACATACAAAACAAACCATTTTCTGGTGATATGAACTTTTATAATTGAAAGATACTTCTTTAAGTTTCATCATTGTAAAATAGATATAATTGCGTTGTAGATATACAACATACATAATTTAAAATAAACGATCATATTAATTTTATTTATTTATTTATTTTAATTTTACGCATACTAATTTAATACACCGAAGATTCAATGGCCTATAGTAAGGTAAGTAACAAATAAATATTTTCGTGTGGAACGTAGTCGTGCCTCCCTCCCCTCCCAAGAAGATATAAAAACCGGGATGTAAAAATGTCGACGCATTAAGGCTATAATTAATACAACTTTCACAGTCAGCGATGGAGTGGCATTCCACCATTTCCATGTACCACGGATGATAGTTATAATTTTTAATGAAAGTAACTCGTGTTTTGAGTGACTAATCTGAGAATTTCTCAACAAACTCACGAATTCTCGTTGAAAAGGATCGCGAGAGATCGAACGTTTCTTCGATCGATACGTTTATATGATGGAGGCGTGACCTCCGTCAAGGTAAGCCAAAAAGATGTATCTGTCATAGTGGGGTACAGTACGCGCGTGTCACATGTAATTTAATCGGTCGACTCATCTTGTCGACACTGGCGTTTTGTAATGCGAGCTCGGCAGGGTTACGTTTACTTGTTGAGACACTCGATACTGGATGCTGGTAGAAAACGCGCTACAACGCGGCGTACACCGCAAACGTACACACACGAAGCACGCGTGCGCACACACACGTAACACATACATGTAGTCACTTCAACGGCCAGCCGGCCAGGACATTCGATTTCAGTCGAAAGCGAAAACCCGCTTAGCTCGTTTAGTCGTGTTGTCGCGCCGCGACGTTTTATAGTGCGGCATTCTTATGGGTGCTCCCCATTTATTCCTTGGCTTCAGCCCGTCATATTTCGCCTGGTCGGAACGTTCGAAGTACTACCACAGGGCTTGGTCAAATGTCGTTCGACTGCTGTGGTAACGGCGAAGTCGCCGGCGAGACGTTTGTGAACGTCCTTGAGAACGTGTCACGTATTCCGCGAATAATCTACGACAGTTTCTTCCACGACGTCGGACATTTCGTGTACGGCTGTGGTTCCCTCGGGCTGTTTTTCCTCGTTGCTGTTCTCCTATTAACAGTCTTGCTTACGGTAAGCCGTGTTCATGTCACGCCGCCTGGAGGTATCAGACTTGAAGAGTAGCGCGATCTTACGGAGTACGCGGGAGACTATTTTTGTTTTGCTGCTTAATCGCCTGGTGTAAATAAGTGCGGTTTCCAAGCGATCGAATGTATCGCACCGAGAAACTTGCCGGGGAGTGCGGTATATGTACGTTCTACGCAATTTACTTTCGCCGTATCGTGTGTCTTGACACGATGTAAACAGTTCGGAAGAAGGAATGGCGTCGGTCTGACGGGGATATCTCGCGTCACGGAGCCTCTGGGTATTTATCGTATTTGGCTGATACGATTAAGTTTGTCGCAGGCTCGTTTCGTCGACACGTCGTACTTTATTTGGTTACTACGGGTGGAGTGCGGTGTCGAACAACGTGCAACTATGGTGTGTCGTCTGCTAAAGTTGCTGACACGAACGTCGCTTAACAGAAACAACGGCGTCGCGTGGAGGAGGAATGAATGAACGGGAAGAGGACGATCGAGGCGTGGCGGGAGGGGATGCGACGACCGTCGTGTTGTGACGGCCTGCAGCCTGCTTGCCGATTTGTATCGAGGTGAGAGTCGTGTACACATATAGATGTGTCAATGTACGCTCCGTGTATGTTTATTCGCGCGATCAACTGTGTCCACTGTTGTCACAATCGTCGTACACTTTGCGTACACACAGCGACGTTATTTATGCGTAGTCGCGTTCACGCAATTCGTACGAACGTAATTTATTTTACTCACGTGAGACGATATTAACTTGTCCTCGAATATAATCGTAATCTATCATTATGGCGGTGGAATTTCGATTATTGAGTCGACGGACGTTTCCGATAGTCGATTTGTTCGATATATCGAGCAATATCGACTGTAATTCTATTACTGATTCTGAAGATAGTGTGTACGATGGTGATTATTTAGAAAATTTTGAAGGTTGTGTTCGAAATAGTGATAGTGATGAGATTATTACGTGCAATTGTAAAACTATGCAACTAAATATAAGTTCAAGTCAGTCCGAACAATCGGAAAATGAAGATGTTTGGATAAAGAAGGAGGGAACCATAAATCTAGAAACTTTTGAAGACAATTCTGGAGTAAAAATTTTACCAGAAGATGTTCAAAGCATATCGCAATGTGCTGCACTGTTTCTGGTTAATGATTCGGACGATTATCAGGTGACATAAACACACATGTATTCAAAGCAATTCCTTGTCTCGGTAAAAAAAAATTTCCAACACAGATATGTCGAGTCTGTGCAATTCATGAAAAATGGAGTGAAACAGGTACATTTGTAACTTTTGTGTTGTACATTTACTTTAAAAACTACCTTTATAATATATTAGTTATAAGGTTAATAAATATGTGAATTTTTAATTTCCTATATTTATTTGTTTTTCATTTCCAAATGAGAAAATCGTCGGTCTTAGAGTAAGCTTATATACGGTCATTTAAGTGTTAAAATACGATCGTTCAAGAAAAGTACATGTATAAAGAGAAAGAGATTACAATCACATTAAAAACTTACTATTAGTCTGGCTTTATACGCAATTTCACTCGGTGACGAACCCTCTGTAACCCTTTTAGAAGTGTACGAAAGTGAGCAGGTGCCAGGTACTCAAGCGAGTATGTTTGTCCTGCTGTCTGGATAAATACGTCGTCACGCTACCGGCTTTTGAGTTGCTCCTCTTTACGTTCATGCCGGGGAACTTTGTTCTCGAAGCAATGGGGCAGAGCTTAACCGTTTGAGTTCAACGCAGCGCGATCGCGCTTTTCAGATTTCACGTCGAAGAAAATCCACTGCATTTCACCGATAAGACAACTGACAGTGTATTTCCATTATACCAAAACTAGGGCTCTCAATTTTATTGCTACTCGTCAATTAAAATTACTTTTTCTCATGTCAACTATATAAATAATACATTTTTATTAGAAAAGTCCAAAAAGCGAACGCTCGAGTGGACCATGTGTAGTCTTTTGCTACGTTTCCTCTTCCTAGAGATGCCTCAAGATTAAGAAAAACCATATTGTCAAGAGGATCTCTTGACTAGGATTTTTCAAAGACGACATAATTGTATTAACACTTGCTAAGTTTAGTCGAGAATATAGCTTTCACTCTATCTAACACTCTATCATTTATTTCTGAATCGATTGCTCATTATCTTTATCCTGATTTTTCTTACATTTTGTTTCTAATTGTCACTATTTTCAATCTAAGATAAGCTTAGAAAAGCGCTATAGTGGCTCTTGGGTCTTTTAAAAAAGAGAAAGAAAAATTCTCGATTATGAGATTACATTGATATTATGGCTTGTAGTACGAATCAGAGTACTAACCTAACTACAGAATTACTAACTTAACCTTTCGTCGTGCAAACCAAGCGTCAACGACAATGATTCGTAGACAAAAGGGTTGTACCAGTTAAACGCCTTTTTCACACGTGTCAGGCGAGCCCTTTGCACGCTCGAGCGTGGCGTGAAAACAGACGTTAGACTTTGTCACGCCTGCTGCTTTTTCTTCCGCGAATTGTCTGTCTTTTGAATGAACTTTAACTCTTTTCCATCCAATTAATCTTTGAACTTGCTTCCCTTTACTCGTAAACATATTTCTTTCTTCTTCTTTTTGCACTAGATTTATTTTCATACTCTTTACAACGAATTTTACATGGAATTATTATATTTTGTAAATAAAGAAAAAAAAAACGAGCAATTTCAACGTGATTACGATTTCCTTTTTTTGTTCTTTTTGATTACAGGCGGAGCCATCGTTCCTCGTTGGAGAGGAGCAATGCGGTGAGTCTTGACTCTTCTATGCTACTTTGTAACTTTAGATGTGTTCCTTGGGGCTACGTTGCGGTCTTCAGCGATTCGTTACTAGCATTATTGCATGGTCGTATTGATTGTGCATACAATTTATACGATTGGTTATTAAGCAAACGATGTTGAAATGCCAGTTGCATTTTTATACATATCCTCTTTGTTATATTTTCATTGTAATTTACGTTGCATTTAAATTTATGTTATAAGGTAAAAGGGTTAGGCAATCTATTGAATCCATATAATACTGTTAGTATCTGTACAATATATACGAGGTGCCATATTATATTTTCATTCGAAAAGAAAATAACAAATCTAATAGTCAAATCTTTTTTACAACACTGTCAAGCTTACGAATAACTTTACCTCGAGGCAGTTGATTATGGAAGGAGGAAATTAGATAGAGAGAAAATGGAAAGGGAAAGATGAATTTCATCCTGGGCCTCTTAGTGGACATCTAAGCAAACATAACGATTAGACTGAAGTTAAAAAATTACATTTTTTTGTATTGAGATTGATCTGCAAAGGGTTAATAGAAGCTTCAGCGAGGACTAGTGAGAATTAGCGATGCGTCCCTCTGGTTGTGAAGCGTAGGAGGTACCACAACCTGTTAAATCATGGATAAAAGAACAAGTGTGTCAGCAATATGTATACACATATACATTTGTAGCACTTGTGTTTCCATTGCGTGTTTGTTATGCTTAATTAGTGGCTCGGCTGATTGCACGTGGAAAGTAACTTAATTATTTCTTCGCGTAATTAACTGGTGAACACGCGTTTAAATGTGAAACGTTCACTCTGTCAACGGATATCTGAATTTGTCCTACTGGTTCTTTAATAGCTACATACGTATATCTTCAAAAATATATCGATCACACGACTAAGCCTCTTTAGACTCGCATTATATTTCATGCATCTTTCGCGAAGAACGCGTCGCAATTTAGCTGAAACCCCTCAGCATCGTTGATGGAAGGTTATTGTCCGGTCTAATTGCCAGTTGAACTCGTCCAGTCCTGTACTCGCGGTTTCATCTACCACCGTGTGTCCTATCTCGCTGTAATCAACGCGATCTCGTTGCCATACGCGCGATGAGTCTCACGCGTTGCACTCGACACTCGGCAAACCACTTATCCTCCGCGATGCGTGCAAGGACTCGAGGCGAATCTCTGGCCATTGTCGACTGTGTGCTTACTGCTGCCAAGTCACTTGAATCAATCTACCCTCGAAGATGAAAGTTATATGTACAGGGTGTTTCATAAATGCATGTCAATACTTAGGGGAGCATAAATATGTACACTTAAAACAAGCAAAAAATTTCATAGGCTATGGCCACAAAATTAAATAGCACGCAGTTCGTTTATCTTAGACAAATATCTGATGCACCTTAGTACGTTTAGGATGACGATATCTTGGAGGATCTAAAAATTGTCTCACAAGGGAACATCGAGGACTGATACACTTCGATTTTGATGAAACTTTGCATAACTATTTATTAGATCTATCTAAGAAGATAGCTGTGATTCATTCGTGCCTATTTTTCACTTTGAGGAAGATATCTCTACGAGAGGACAAACACTCCATGACCAATAATTAATTTTCTATTTTCTCCCATTTTTTCACCTCCCAAATTTAATTCTACCCTCAGTATAGATGCACGTCCTCTTCCGAATTTCCAATCAGTCTTGTTTCAAACGTCAACCAAGAAATAATCTAAATATTCAATCAGTCGGAGTACTGAATGATCACCCAAGTTTTTTAAATAGTAAAAATGTTCGAGATAAAGTACTCTGTGAACTCTTTAGGCTTCGTTAAAAAAATATTGGAATATTAAAACAGTAAAGTTAAAACTAAGTAATCCCTCGATAAATAACCGATATAAATAAATCAAAAACTACATTCTATGTATTGTTGAAACAACGACGAGTTATTTCGTGATCCCCAGCTAAAAAAGAACTAACGCGTTTTCTTCGTTCGTAGGTTTAGAGCCTTTAGAAGGCTAGAAGAAAGAAAAGCAATGCCAACTAGCGTATAGAATGCAAACCACGTTTCGATCTATCGGTTCACAGAAGTCCTCTGTGTCGTTCTGAGCCGGCACGTTGTAAAAATTCAAGGATTCTACGAAGTTTCTGGTCGATGGGTCGGGTCGTTTCTGTTCACCGGTGAATGAATCATAGTCGCGATTTGAAACGCAAAAGACTTGGAGGGCGAGGCGGACGCAACGCTCTCCGCGCCGAAATTTCCGCCCGTCCTGCGGATATCTACATAATACGTCGGATGTGGCGATCGTACGATCGTACGCGTCATTTGCATCGACTGGAATTGGCTAATCGGCAATTCCGCGTAGGCTGGCCGAACGACCGGCTGGGAATACTAGTCGATCTTCCGTGTGAACGCGACGAGGCTCGTTACTGTCTTCTCATCAAACCTGCTCTTCTAATTTTTCACTTTGTGCAAACGACCCATAACTTTGCCAGATACTTTCGTATTATAAAATAAATCGTAAAAATCCCAGGTCAGTCGGTTTTGTAGTAGCTTCTGAGGAAAAAAAACTTGTTCGCAGGTAGCTTGAATACCTTAGCTAACCTTGTATCTTTGTAATTTTCAAATATTACGATCTTTCGTATTTCTTCGAAATTCTTTCACTATCTTATCCTATACCCTTGAAACTATCTATTAATTAGAGATGTAAATATCTCACGAGTAGAATCGAACAGTGATCGAATAGATTTGAAACTTGTATGAGTATCTTACTAAAAATTCTTCTAAATTATTGTTTCTTCAAAGCAGATGTGAAAATATCTTTATATAATAACAAAATGTTACAAAAACCTGCCAAATGTTCTCCCAGTTTACTGTATCCTATCAACCCCTTCAAATTTCAGCTGTTGAAAAAATAGGAACAACGATATTTAATTTATACCAACGCTAATAGCATCGTTAGAGATGACTCTGACGATCATTTTAGTATTTCCAGGGATAACGACTTCAGACGATCAAACTGTAGACTCATAAGCGATACGCGGAATATTAGAGAGAGAATCGAGTAAGCAAAAGATCTACACGTTCTACACGTTCAAATCTTACACGCTTGTAAGCAGAAAGGTTCAGTGAACGGGACATCGTTCTACAATAATGATAAGGGCAGCAGTATGTACAGCAGCGCATCTTTCTGTCTGCTAATAGAACAGGGTGACGGAGGGTCTTGTTCCATGCCGATGGAACAAATGAAAAGAAATGACGACGAAGATGAAGACAAATGGTTCGTGGTACTAGACTCGATCTCCTAAAAGTAACAGTGGCAAATCAGCAGAACGAATCGAACGTCTCGACGCTTCGCGAGAGTTCATAACATGTAACGTTCATAAACGCCACGAACGAGCGACGACCTCGTTCTGCTTCGTACATAGTGTTTCGAGTGTCTACCACCATGGCCCCGGGATGTGCCTCGCAATTTCTCGACGTTCTCTCCCCCATTCGTGCGTCGCGGATCACTCGATAATTAATATTAATTCCAGGCTTCGCCTGAACGTCGTCGGGCTGGCAATCATTCGCCAAATGTCCCTACTTCGTCATCAAGAGAACTTGATATATCATAGAGTTTGGAATTTTTCAATGTTAATCCTAGAACTTTGAAAGAGGGGTTCCTTGAACCCACAATACTGGAAAACTGTAACCTAGGAATATTTTCCTTGTACGAGAAATTATTTATTGTCGTGTGTACATACAGCAACGCGAATTACAATTAAACGGGGTATTCTAGTCTAGACTTCTGGTCTTCTTGGGGAATTTTTTCCAAAAAACGTATAAGTTTCTCAGTTTGCATCGAAATTTTTCTTTTGTAAATGAAAAAGGATTTGAGTTGCATTCGATTTGCAAAAACGTGAATAAGACCTGCAGAAATATTTAATTTGGAGTGCAAAGGATGATTACGATCTAAAAAAATTGATGAAATTAGAGTGTAACACCTGATAAGCTCCAAAAAATAACTAAGAAAAATTGAACTTCAGCAGAAAATCCTCGAGTTGCAATGGATTAACATTCTTCGTAATCTTCGACACTATCGAAGATTAGGCAAACTTTTACTATTTACAAAGACACGCTGATACTTTCTTCTAAATTCATATTACTGCATCGGCCAGTTACAAAGCCGATTCCGTATGCGCGTATCGTATTTGGTTACATCATTATTAGCATTCATACATCGTGTGCATAGTTTGCTCAAACCCCATGAACGTCCCGCGGTTTGTTAGAGCGAAAGATTCGTCGTTGAAAATCGTCAATGAAGCGGTTTCTATTCTCGACTACCTGGTGGATTTCTAAATGAAAGAGAGAGCAGCAAAGGAGAATGAGTAAGAGAGAGAGAGAGGAGAGTATTAGTAGTTCGTCCCACATCCTAGAAAAAACCGGGTCACGTGGACGAGCGTTCAATCCGCCGACAGGACAACATTGCTCGGCAAGGACGACCGCCATCGTCGTTCGTTGGCCTAAATCGCGGCTCCGCTAGTCACTAACGTGTAGCATGCTAATTCTAGCCAGTAAAAATGCAAATGTGACGTTTTCTTTTTCCCCCATGTCTCTCAACGAAGCAGCGTTTTAGGTAGCCAACTTTCGTATTTTATCCTCCCTCCTCGAGGAGGAGGAATCTTCTTTCAGTTCCTCTTCTCTAACAGCGCTTCGATCGTTTATCGAAGTACTGTGCGATGTGTTTTACGAGTCGATATTACTTGACCGTTTAAATGATCCATAATGATAGTTCGTAGCTGACTTTGCAACGAAATATTTCAGACAAATGTTCCACTTTTCAACTTGATGTCCCGAAGATAAATTAAGAGATCGTTTGAATAATAATAATTACATAGTCTTTATTATAAAACGAAGAGTAATGTTACGTTTATAATTTAGAAGAATACAGTCTGTTTAAGAAGAGCGTATGACCGATATTTCTGTAGAAATTAATATATCTATAGAACATTTAACGTGTTAATATAATAAATGTTAATAGTTGAAGATATGTGTAAAGAGTAAATAGGTTTGGAATTTCGAAGAGGAGCAATTTTGAAGGATTATTGTGAAGAATTCTATTGAATAATTAACGCTGGTTTCGATGTATCGCGTTACCGCAAGCTTCAGGGTAACATGGTCGAAGAATTAATAATAATCTCGACTATCAAGTTTCCCTAGGCTAGGATTAGGGATTGGAAAGTCTATATATAGGCGGGAGGAACTTTTGCCGACGCGCTCCAATTCGGTTCACGGAAGTTCAGTTCCGTCTAGCGTTCCTTAATGGTTAATGGTGATGACGTTTAGCGGAACTCGCTTGAGATTCGCGAAAATATCGGTTCCATGGAATGGGATGGTCTAATGATTCGGTTTAAAGGCGAATATATACGCGACAGGTGCGTGTACGATGGACGTTTCTCATCGGAACTATAAGGGATGTAAAATTCTATATGTTTATCTTCCTTATAGTCTAGACTTGTCTCTTTGCTCGCTTAGTTTCGTCAATATCAAATATTTTTACAAATAAGCACTTTAAAAACGATACTAAATCAACACAGCGATTAATTGATTTTCTCAAATAGAACTGAACACTTTTATACTACCGAAATATATCATCTTATAGAATACTAAGAGAAAGTTACAGAAATAAGTGGTAGTTATTTTATTAAATAAAATTGTTTTTCAATAAAGTTCAGATTACTTGAATGTTCTATTATAAATCCACATCAAATTTGTCCAGTACCTAATACGTTCCTTAGGCTGTTTTTCCCTAATTTTTTAAACAACACCACTTGTGAAACGAAGGTATATCTCTGCGTCTCGACTTCCGGTGGTTCCAGTTCGCTAGGACCACGGTCGAGGAAACGTTTTTCACGATCGTAAGGTCGAGATCGAGTCTCTCCTTGCATCTGACCAGACATTTAGCGATAGTAAGAGGCAGTATGTTCGGTCAGATTGTTTTCATCGGACGAAAATGGCTCGCCATGAAAATAGACGACCTCCCTTGTGTGCGTGCGCGCGTTAGAAATGGGGATGATGCAGTTGGCCTGGATAAAGGTCAGTGGCCGACCTAGCCCCCCAACAGGCCAACCACCAGTTCTACCACCCACAGTATTGATTTTGTTAACCTTCTAGGTTCTAGCCCCGTTGTACCTCGCACCCCTTGGCCAACGGCACCCTTCCTACCAATGACATCTTGCTGTCGTGCTGTTCCACCTTTTGCCGCCTGTATTTTGCCCTCTGCTTTTTTACTCACGAACTCACGTTTCACTGTTGGGGAAGCGATCGTTGAAATTTTCAAGAAGTTTCTTTTTTCTTTCTCTTTTTTTTTTGTTTTTTCTTAGGAAAATAGAATAATACTGTACGATTCTGACGTACGATTATTTATAGGAATTTATTTTATAGGAAATCTACAGGTAAAAAGTTTTACGGAATGTACATGATACGAAAAAGTATATAAAATATGAAAGTTATAGTGTATTGTTGGTCAGTGAAATTAAAAATCTGTAGTCTATTTATGTATATTGATAGAATGGATGACGAATTATGGGAAAATGAATGTTTCTTCCTTCGAATGCTGAATTCGACAGCCCGGAAATTGTAAGAAATTCATATTTTGCACGATTTTGTAAATGTTCACGATGATATAGAAGCTGTTTTCAAACATAATATCGTTATTATCACCCACTTGTACTTAAATTCCTACAAAGTTTCAAGTTTTGTTGAATTTCCAAGTTTGACGATCCCCTTCTCCTTGGAAGTAGTAAAATCGATGAAATATCTGCGAGACAATGACATTAGAGTAGGATGTTTCTATGCACGCGTTGCATTCGGATTGCAATTGCCTCGACGATACAATCACCTATTTATGCTCCCTGTACCGGCGAGTTTCCGAGTGTTTGAAGCTGTTTGACGTGAAAACTACCCGAGTCACGTAAATGTAGAACGGTAAATTTGGAAGAACTTGTGTGCAGGCGTGATCGAATTAAAATTGTCTATCGAACTTTCTTTCTTTTTTACAATTTTTATTTATTTCTTCATTTTTTCCCCCCCTTTTCTCTTGCTATATTTCAACCTGGCTAAACAATGCTCTTTGGATCGTGCATTTAATCGATTAATCCGAAAGACAATAATCTGTACATTGAACATTGGTAAACCGTTCCATTCCAACCAGCCAATAACTCAACGACACGTATCTTTGCTGTAATTTATGATCGTTGTATCGCATTCTTACGCCTACTCGCGATTCAGCTTGTTCATTAGCGCATTCCTGCGCTTTCCACGAGTCGAAACAGGGCGGCGATTCGCTGTTCTCGGTGATCGTGGAACTGTCTCTTCGCGACTGCGTTCTCCTCTCTCTACACCACTATTAGCGTGTGTATGCACACGCGCGTGCGTGCCAGCCAGGCTAGCGTACAACGGCAGCCTCGCAAGCGGAATTCTAATGCCGTGTATCTGTGCCACTGTGCGAATTGAATTCCAATTATACGCTTGATTTACTTGTCATTCAGCTGGGACTCCCTGAGAATTGCATCCACGACATTTGGCGCCACTCCATCTTCCTCAGGGCTGTGGCAACGGTTTATACACCCTCGCGAACCCCGCCAAACGAGATAACCACCACGAGATTACTCGAATTCTATGGGGTGTACAGGTTTGAGGAACAGAAGCAGGAAATGTTCGACAGCTTGGTGGGTTCGTGTCCACGTGGTCAGTAGGGCGTAATAGATCTCGAGTGTAACATTCTGTTTGTATTATTAATAGGAATATACGTCTACTCTACTACTATTTGTTTAACATTAAATCCACCGACGATTTACAAATATCTATTTCTTCTGGTGGGGTAAAATGACTCGCTTTTTCGACTGGGTTTTTTCTAAAAACATTTTCCCCTCATTTTTTAACACGTTCCTTTCTAACTTTCGTAATTATCATTTAGAACTGAATTTTGTTTTCTCAAACATTATCAAACTACGTCAATTTAGCTCGACACTAAAAGGGTTCGAAATGTACTATCTTCTACTAAAACAAAACGGTTCATGTTAGTAGAAAAGACACGACGTGTAAATATTATACGGTGTTCACATCTACGCGTCACATTTGGATGACCCTGTATTTCCTACACAAGTTGCATAGTCTCGTAGAGGCTAGAAACGATAGCTTTTTATATATTTTATTATACATAAAATCACTGTCTGTATGTCACTCAGTGACGGTTCAACTTTGTGTACGAAGCTATTAGGAACAAAGCTTAAATGCGACAATCACGAACCATCGTTAATTGATCTTGTCGGTGAGACTTAGACGAGGGACAGTGGTCGCCAGCTACGACTCGTTAATCTTCCGGTTGGTGTACGGTCGCGTATATTCCGCGAGGACTCCTCTCCGAAAATAATCACCCCGTGTGAAATTTGCATGAGCATTTATGCGGATCATGCCGTGTGCAAGAATATCGGGCAAACGACGACGAGATTTATAACGCGCCATGCCATCCAAACACCGTACATTACGTGCTATTGACAGTATTACTAGGAATTTGCATATACACATATGCAAATCGTTCAAGCGCGAATGTCGCCTATTGATCAGTCTTGTATCTGGCGTCTTTGAGCGCGGTTCGCTGGCGAAACGGTAAATACGCCTCTCCATTAATGCGTCGTTAATCGACGGAAACACACGTGGGCCAGTTTCGTTACGAATGTTAATTAATTCCAACGATTGCTGCTCTGGTTCTTTGTCACCAGGATCGCTTAATACTCCATTGATAACACCATCAGGGTGGATCTTTAAATGTGCAATTATCAATTTCAACACTCGTGATCTCGAACCTTTCACAAAGTTTCGTTTCGTTTTTTTTTTTTTTTTTTTTATGTATTCGTGGTAGTGAGTTTACTTTATTAGAAACTCGTCTATTGATTATCTAGTGTCAAGAAAAGGTGATAGTCGCTTGGAGATATTTCGGGAGAATATGGGGGATGAGATAGTGTTTCCCATTCTAAAGCACAAACTTTTTCACGGGTACATTTTGCAGTACAAAGCTTTGCATTATCTTTTGCAAGAATAACACTCTCTTTCGGTTAACTAGGCTTGGCTGTTTTCGAGAAATTGTACAAAGCAAAAGAAAAGGAAAGAAAGAAAGAAAGAAGGAAAGAAAAACAGGTTTTAATCAGGAAGAATCTGCCAAATTTCACTTCTGGCAATTGATTAACCCGAATTCGCTACTTTTCTAATTCCAGTTTGGTTCCTCAATGGAGGGAACCTGTTTTTTCATTTTTTTTCGTGTCTCGTGACCTAGTTGAGAATTGAAATTCGCGAGGCACATCCGTTTCATCGATTTCGTCGTCCTCGTTTTCTTTTTCTCCACGGTTTCCTCGTCTATCCAGCACGCCAATTGGCGTGGCGGTTAAAAAGAGCGGCAGAAACGGAGGAAAGGTCATTGTCGGAGAACGGAGACATTTCTATCGGTCTGATCGAGCGGTCAGGGCCGAACAGTAGGTCTTTGAGTATCCATCCCCTGCTGGCTGGTGAGTGGGCTCACTGGAAAGTCGTACTATGCTCGATTACACGAAGTTCCACTTGCTTCGAAAGGTTATTTTCGCTTGTTGACGGAAGTTGTTGCGTAAGATCGAAAAATTAATTAATAAATGACTATACCCATTGCATGTCCATGCAAGTTTAAACTAAGCTACTTTTATCGATACAACTCCTTTAACCATTTATGTAACCCTCATTTATCTCTAAATCGTTAAAATTTCCGGGTTTGCGAAGTGTTCGATTGCAGAAAAAGTTTGGGAAACCCTGGGCTAGATTAATATAATCATTAGGTGGCGCGTACACGTCTTTACGCAATACCCGCGCACTTCGAGCCTCGTTTCAACAAATAATAGTAACAAGTATCGTTCAATTCTGATTGAGGTGGATTGAATAGAGCAGGATTCACCTGTCGTCACACCTGTGCGAGCAAGCAAATGGCAATCTACCCGCATCTTCGTTTATCGCGATCAACCAAACGCACCTTGCCCGAGTACACGTTTATTGTGCCGCGTGCGATTGACACAGAAGCGTAATTACAACGCGATTTGAGTTAAAAGGATCTCGTGGGCGTTCGTCGACTTTCACGTCGACCATGTCCCCCCCTCTGTCTATCATCCTTGCTAACGTGTCGTGAGTACGTGTGGGCAATGTGTATGAATTGGATAATTAGCATTTCCAAGAAGTCTGCTTTTCAGTGATTGGTATCGTGTAAGTGGACGTGTTCTTATTAGAAATATCATAAAAAAGGAAGAAAAACAACAAAGAAAAAGGAAAGAAAGAGAATAAAGTGAAATTTTGTCATTGTTATATGAATAACTCATAAGAATGTATGAAACCGTGGTAATCGAATCAACGTTTTTCTTATATCCTTATTACACCAGGTAATTACCACAGGTAAATATCGCGTTGTAGTGGTGGTAGACGATTAATGAATGAGCACAGCTAAGTGTGACTCTTTAACGAGCGTCTCATTCTCTTGACACGAGATACATCGCGTATTGCAACAAACATTGTGGTTTATTGTCGTGTCGGTGATGAATTATAGAGTTGTCGAAGGGAATGAATGGTTCCTTTGATAATAACGCGTATACTGCGATTATAAATATTCAGTCGCGGGTATATCTATCCGCGGAATGAATGGCTTTGCGTAACACGTGCGTCGAGTAGCGAAATTTTCGCGAGGATGGGAGAAAATGAAAAGTATCAATCGCTCTATATGGAACACGTATCAACAAAATTTCTAACTAACTGACGTTATTTCAATTTTTTTTTCTCTTTTTTTGCTACATTTCCTGTGTTTATTTATTTACTCGTCACACACTGTCTGTCAAGTAAACTAACCATGCGGGACGAGTCACAATTTAACGAAGGAATTGTACACATTTTCCTCTTTACGATGTTTCTTCGTGGTAATTATAGGCTCACTTTTCATGCCTACATGATGATTCGCGTCATTCTAGCCGTATCTGCGACATCAATTACCTCCAATTATCTGTACGATAGTCACCGTTCGCCGGATGATAAACGCATTTTCACTCTGACGTTCTTTCCTGCTAGGCGGGATGGGGCTAACAATGTTACGCAGCGGCGAACTGCTTGCTGCACACTCGTTTAACCTTATGAACGCGAGCCGGGTAGTCGCTCATTTTCCACTTAAGGGCGTCTTGCATCGTCGTCGTTGAAATGAGAATGAAACTGTGTGGTGTTGACCCAGTTATAAATCCCACGGGACGATTTTTCTTTTTTTCTTTTTCTAGATTAGCGAGACCACACCTTACGTCAAATTTATTCTTCGGTAAATGTTTCTTATTTTCCAAACGAACATTATAGATAAGCGTAAGGTTTACTCGAACCGGTCGAAATAGTTCCCAGAAATCCTCTCTAATTATCTATGCGTTCTTCGCGTATTTCCTTTCTCTTTTTTTTTTTTTTTTCTTCCTTTTTCTGTTTCTTTCTTTCACGGCGTGTGTCAAGGTGCTAATGTGCTGTTTCAAGTTTCTCAAGCGTATTTTGGATCCGTGGTAACGGCACCGCGGGTCAATGTCTCAGCAGCGCGTGGTGATTTCTCCTCTAAGCGAGGAGGAGACACATTTTTAGTGCTCCAGGAGACGCGTTAGTAGCACAATGGCTCGTTCGGAGATTATAAGATGTGTGAATGGAAATGTGGCCTGCGGCTATACTACGCCTGCAGGCCTATCCCGACAGAGGACATTCCTAAGGTTTGACGTTGGCTCTAATAGAAAAACTGGGCATCTGCCAGGGGCGTAGCAGCCGTCGCGGGAATAACAATACGGGATGGACTCGAGAGTGAGCATGTCGTGGATAAGCTCGTCGATTCTCCATGCCTTTTCCTTTGCTTTCTTTTTTCTATTTATGTTTTTATCGATGATTAACTTTCGGAGGAATCTGCTTTCAAAAGTTCGATTTTTCGATCATTTTAAGAGTATGTCCCAAGGAAAGATTCTCTCGCTACCTCGAACTAATGAGATAGTTGGGTTCAGACAAATCCTGAACCAGACAAATTACTTCTCTCCAAGTTCAATGTCCCGAAACCCCTCTTAAAATACACTTCCACGTGAGAAATGCTTTAAAAAAAACAACATTATTAAACACTTCCATATACGGTCACACCCCACCTTCTCTCTCACTCTTTACAAATCAGTAAATTCTAGAAGATCAATGAACAAGAGTCGAAACGTGTCTTGACTATTCACAACCGCCCACCAAGTCATTAACTCTTCCACCCACGGTCGTCGTATTGCAGCTCGCAGGGGCAAATAGGCAGAGGGTGCGCCACCCTATTTCTCTGGAAGTTGATTTTCCATGGACATCGATGCACCATCGCCTCTTGGGCAAAAATAGCCACCGATCGATCGATCATCTCGTATCCTTCGTGATCGTAGCTAAGAGAAAAGGAGGAGGAAAGAGAGGAAGAGAGAGAGAGAGAGAGGGAGAGAGTAAGAGAAAGTATAAACTGGGTATCTGCCAGGGGCGTATGCAGCGACGTTGGAATATCAATGCGCCGGTAGCAAATCGTTAGAGGCAAGGATCGTGCGCGAGTTACACGCTCGTGCAGAAGAGCTGAGAATTCCCCGGGGCTGCGAGAGCGTAACCACGTAAGGCGTATCGGGCGCGAGGCCACCGGTGCATTGTCATCTTCCCACACGCGCCATCCACACGCTACGAGAAATACGAGGAGAGATATAGAGAGGTGGCTTTCCTGCCAAAGCGATCGGGGAAAAACTACGGTATAAACCAGTCGATAACCTGGTTCCGTTCGCGAATTCACGGTCACCTGTGAGCAGCAACGACGCCGGGGTCCAACGTGGGGGATATTTCGTTTCTAGGCTACGTTCTCCCTTTTCTTTTCCTCTCTCTCTCGATCGTTTCCCCTTTTTTCCCCATTTTAACAGTATGCAAGATTTTGTACGGTATTTTTTCTTTTTTCTTTTTTTTTTAATGTGTTAAGACATTGTTGACGATATACTGTGGACTTTAATTCAGTTCTCGCACATCTTTGGATTAGGTGAAAAATTAAAAAACCCATTTAACACTAGATGTACTGACACCTATACCTATTTTTACCGGACCAGTCAAAATGGCTTGTTTTTGAAAAAATAAGTTCATTGAAAAAGGCATTTCTGATTCATAAAACAAAGATGCAGAACTTTTTCCATTCGACGAATTCCGCTTTTTCGAGCATATGATCGTTAAGCGATTATTTCGTGTTTCGCGGCGCAAAACGATAAATTTGACTTTCAGTAGGAGTGGTTTATTAGTAGCAAAGGAGGGTTTACAATGTCGAGCTACGATGTGATTCACGGAATGAAACGAAATTCGAGGAGTGGGCGTTGTTTATGACGGTTGCGGGGCCAGCAGGAACGCGCGAAACCATAAATCTTTGGCCATTTATTTCCCACGACGGAGGGTTTTGAACACGTAATACTTTCATCCACTTTCCCCGTCGGTGTTCCTCGCGAAAACTTTTCAAAGCACTCTCCTCGGCCGCTGCTTTCCATCTAAAGTAATTTCTACTCTGATCACGCTTCCTTTCTCCAGTCACGTCACTGCGCAATGAGGCGGATTTCGCCGGTGGATATCGATCGTTCAATTACCAGAATATTGCATGTGCTCGCCGAGGAAAAGAAAAAGAAACAAGAAGGAAAACGGTATTTGTTCCGTGAATTATCAACAATTACTTTCTGCATCTTACGATTAAATCTCGAAGAATCTTACGCGTGCGAACAATTCAATTTAGCGCAACTCTATGCGTGGAGTTATCATCAAATAAAACTGAAATATTCTAGTTTTTATTTAAAACCGTTATCTACAATCTATAGGCCATTTTATCTAGAAAATAAAAAAGAGGTAAAAATATCGTTATTACATAGTAGTATTAATATTAATTCATTTCTTAATATTAATATTAATCAGGATTTTTTCTACAGTTTAAAAAAACCATAAAATTGTACACATTTATTAGAAAATTAAAATATGAATAATTAAAAATCTAAAAGAACACAATAAAATAATTATTATTACACTATAAGATTCTCATTAATTCTAGAATAAATCAATAAAATAATTTCAAATAGCAATAACTATATTATATCTATAATATTAATATCGTTAAAATTCTCGTCTGAGTTTCTCGAGATTAGAATTTTTCGAAAGGACGTCACGCGATTCGAGAATAACGTAGGACAGATTGACCGAAGTTCGTCAATTTTCCTAATGCAGTTGCATAACGCGAATCATCAACAAGAGAGAACCATTCTCGTCCTCTCCCCTTTTAATTTTGAGCAAGCTTTTAGAATATATTAAAAACGGAGGAGTAAGGGGAGTTTATTTGCTGGTTTCATGTAGCGTTAAAAGGATTAACGCATTAAGAGAGGGTTGGTGTATAAAAGGGGTGGAAATTAAGGATATTTATTATAGCAAAGGCGTTGAATAAAATTCAACGAATCTTATTCGTATGAATGATTCCGTAAAAAAATCTATGGTTAATTGGATTATTAACATTTTAACGACCAGACACGCCAATTGGCGTCATATATAAAATAATCACGTTACGATATGTAATCATAGAAAGCACTTTGACTCTCGTTAAAAACTGCAAATTCATTAGAAAATATGCAGCATTTTATTTAATAACCGTTATCTTCATATAATTTCGTATTTGATGAAAATTGAGGCTATTTAGTTCAGTTGATGGTAACCCATCGCATGAATTGCGATAAAATACTTTTATTTGTAGTGGATTAATTATACTATTTGACTGTTTGCTTCGTAAATTTAAATACCGATAAAAATGAATAACGAAGAAAATTGTGCAGATGTTTTATCAGATATTCCTGCACGATTACGACAAAGAAAGAAAAAAAGGAGCAACGCACCGTGTTCCAGAATTATCGTTCCCTCTGTCCTTCATTCGCGTGGCTCGTTTTGCACAGCGACAGGTTTTCCCCACTAGCCAGGAGGCAAGTTTCGTCTATGAACGAACGAAAAGACAGCTCTTAGATCGTTTTCAATTCCTAGCTTCCTTTTCTAGGAAACCCACTCTCGTGCTCTTTACATTTCGCGCCAGTGTCTCAACGAGGGAATGAATTGTGTTTTTAAGATTAACGGGACCGTATCTCGGAAAGGCAGCCTTGTTAACCGGTATTTGCTTAGCTAAGAAGTCAAAGTGTGCCGTGTAGTCCCCGTGTAGAAAGATGAAAAATCGCAACCACGGCCAATAAGACCTGAGAACCTTTCTCTACAAACCTAACCAAAGGTAGAACCATAAAATTGCTATAGGAAACGATCAGCCTTAGATTAGTTTATTTCTCCCACCACTCTCTCGTAGAATAATCATTTTGCTCGATCATATCCACGATATTACAACTCTTCCATGTACCTTTCGATCCGTCCAACACGTGCTTCGCTGTCGAACACGTACAGCAACAATGTTGCTGTTATTTTCTTCCACTCGAAAGTATACCTCTGTGTACAGCAGAAAGAGGAAGGAGGAAAGTCACGCGAGCCATGGGATCGTTAAAACGGTAATAAAGGGGGTGGTGGAAATCGAAGGTGGAAAATTGCAGAGAAGAAAACGAGAGAAACTTCGAAAGGAAGAAGGTATACGTAATTGTGAGACGTATAACGCGATTCGACTGTGGGATCAAGTGTAGCTACAGCCAAGGCAGCAGCAAGAGAAGAAGAAGAAGAGGAAGAAGAGTAAAGAGAAGTAGAGAGAGGAGAGAAGAGTGTGAAGAGAGAAAGAAGAGAAGGGGAAGCAAGGAGAAAATGAAGAGAGAAGTGTTGCTCGTTGGCGGGGGCGGAGGGAGGGGCTTCACAATAGCTCAACTCTGGAATGAGGAAGTCTCGTACGGGACGACACCACGGGAATACTAAAGTCTGGGTTACTAATAGTTGGTTACTTCGCGTATTCCAGCCTCATAGCTTCTCGCGAGGTGGAGCTTCCCGGGATCGCGTTTGTGTGAGCTCGGTGACTTTGTATCGGCGCCATTTGTCCCCGCGTTTACCACGGACGAAAAGGGGATCGTCGTCGTTTCTCCTCCTATGTCTAGAGTGTTCGTGGTTGTCTCTTTTGCAGTGGCCTGTTGATTTGCGACTCTGTTTCTGAGAACGAGACACATGGACATAGGACACCTGGGACTGGGTCAAGAATCGGTCGGTCAGTTTTGGTTTTTCGTGGGAGGAAGAGAAGGGAGGATTAATTTCTGCTTTAGGTTATATCCCGCGTGAGTTAACACGAAGAGGAGAAATAATTCTGACAGAGTTGAGGATAATTGGACGTTTTCTTTCGAGAACGGGTCTTTTCGTAAATTTTAATAACGATTTGTAGCGTTGAACACTTGAGGAGCGATAATTAATCGATCAAGTGTCTTTTTTTTCTCTTTGTCCCTCTCTGACTATCTTTCTCTTACCAATAGGAATCTTTTTAATACCACTGCTTAATGGCGTGTCTCCATTACGTAACGGGTAATAAATTCTCCTCGAGAATTTCACTTTTGCCCCGGTAATTCGGTAATAAAAAAGAAAAATAAAATAAAAAGTATCCTGTACCCAAGTCGTTTCTCGAAAATCAGCTTTTATGGACTCTTATCGAAGTTCCATGGAGGTTAGTAGAGGATACGTGTCTCCTGTCGCGGCTGTTTTACCACATAGTTAAGAGTCTGTTTCTATTCGGTCGGTTTTGTGCGAAAAAGTAACGCGCAGGTTACCTCGGAGTAAATCCGCGCGAAGTATCCCGTTAATCTGACAAGTAATGGCGCATCAGTGCGTTATATATCGCGGCTCATAAATCAGCCGCGTATAAATCGTTTAGCATAACAACGTACCAAGCGGCGATAATATGCACGTGCGCGAAGGAAGCTCGCGTATTTTTGTGGTACATCGCGAGGGACGGTTATTTTTGTGACGTTCAAGCTTAGAAATCGTCGGGGGGTGCTTGCACGATGGTATTATTAAATCAATGCTCATTGTAGTATTTGTCAATTTCCACTAAGCTTTGTAACATCCACACAATGATAATACAGCCTTATAGGCTTGACTCATCCTTGAGGTAACTTTACGACGATTTGTTGTTTGCTGTTAATCGAAGGATTAATCCTTTCGGTGTCATATACACGCACACGTGTGTGTGTGTGTGTATGTGTCTGTGTGTCATGTCCAACGATTATGGTCAGCATAATCTTACCTACTTGGTAAACGTGTATAAGAAGTGTAGAAAATAATTCAGAAGTTACACATCGTTCCCATAAATTGTCACCGTTTCACGAATTAAAATAAATTGACTTTTTATCGTGGCACGATCAGAGGTCAGGCTTTTTTGATCGTATTCCACGAAACGATGACGCGTACGTTTCATCGATTCATGAATTATCAACGAGGACTCGGACAGCTACTCTCCCCGGGACGATTTCGCAACGTTGAAATCGCGCGGAGCACGGAATCGGGTCGCTATATTTAAAGGAGGCTTTTTATATGATGCACACAGTTTTTGTAGCCTCGATTGCAATTGATGACACAGACAAGCTCTGAGAAGTGATAGCCACCGGCATCAGAGTGCAAATATTGCTCTCCCCCGATATTGCTAACCAATTTTGGGTCACATGTGTGGGCTGATCGAATATCTATCTTTCTTTTTCTTTATTTTTCTTTCTTTCCTTTTCTTTTTTTCCTCCATCACGCGAAACACAGAGTCAATTGAAATCTCGTATTTCTCCCGATCGACGAAGGGTGTCCAATTTATTCCTGTAACTTTGTGCAATCGTACAATGATACATCACATCCTACTACTGATTCACCAGACAATATTTGCTACTTCCAATGAACGTGTCAATGGAATATTTTCTGAGAATCACCTCCATTCTCCGTCCCATTCTCTCTTTCTCCTTCCCATCAAAGTCAAAGTCTCATTCGTGGAACGTAATAGGTCGCGCCAGGCTGCAGGCTGCACCATGTAAGCATCCCTATCGAGGGCAAACCATTAAATCGTTTATATCAATCGTCGATGATTGGCTTTCTTTCGTCACGCGACTTTCTTTTCCATTCTCAGCACAGTCACATGTCTCTTTCTATCTGTCTCCTGGCTGATACTGGATGGACAGACACACACAGCTCTGGTGTATGTGTGTAGAGGTCAGAATGAGAAAACAGGTGAATCAGACTTTTAAAGAGATTCGCCCTTGGCCCTCGTCGTGGCAGATGATTCGCTTCATTAAATCGATTGTGTTTCAATCTGGACCGGCTAATACGCGAGAGCCGGGCCAGACGTGCTCGCGAGCCGTATCGCTCAGTTCTGGTTGCTCGCGCTGACCTACATGCCCGTCCAAAATAATCTGACACTGCCGGCAAGACCTTAACCGCGACCCCAGCTGGAACCAGATCGAAGAATAAACCACATACGCCATCCACAATGCTGCTGCAATTGCGTGGACAAGCAATTCCTCCTCCCCTTCATGTCTGCTCCCCTTTAAACCAACCTTTACTTTCCACTTAGGGAAGATATTTCTTAAGAATGATCAGATACTGGTGCAAATTAATCTCTATACTCTTCTAAAACTTGTCCGATTCGAATAATAAGAATGCAATAATGTAGACTTTCTCAAACATGAGATACATGCGTTGAAACTTTCTTCGGTACCGCAATTAGGGCTAAAAAGTTGGGTAACTTGTCAACATTGTCACCGGTTTAATATCTGAGAATCGATTGACGAAGCGTACAACGCTCTACACTTGATATCTGTGCGAGTTTATCAATCCAGGGAAGATACCAGCTCTCGAACCAGTTTTCCTATCTTACGGGAAACAATAACGATGCGTTTGATAGAGAAAAGATCATCGAAGGATGTCTGTTGAACGAGTGAAGATTAACTGCGTTTCAAGGATGTCACCATGGTGCATAAAATTAAAGGCGTTCGGGGGGCACGTGATTGGCTCGTTAAAGAGGTAGTGACCTACACGGCCGTCCAAAATGATCTGACACTGCAGGCCAGACCTTAACCGTGACCTCTGCTGGAGTAGCCCGAAGGGCAAACCCCGTCGTGAGATTTAAAACCAATTGACGGGGACGCATCAGTCGTGCAAACAGCTATTTCGTACGTGCATGCTCGCCACCTAATTGTGCTCAATAGTGTGATACATATGTAGACACGGTTTTATTCTTTTTCTTATTTTTTTTGTAAATGGCGATAGTATATCCTATTCGAAACGAATTTACAATGAACATTCTAGATAACCCCTGGCTGAAATCCTTTCGTACGCTTAGTCATTCTATCCACACGTCACGAATACACAGCCGGTAATCAGGATATTGAACGAGGACGGCCGTTTTATTCTTTCAGTTTTTTACCTGGTTCAATACACTTTTATGTTAATAATCAATTCTGCAATAGTTATCTGATGTTGCGTAAGGAATTGATTGGTAGAAGGAAAGTGTGTATTAATATCGAAAAATATTCGCATTCAGAGCAAGTATGTACCACGCCTATCAGTGACGCGTGTGTAACACGATGCCCGTTTTAAATTTACGTTAATTTATCAACGAGAAAGTACAGTTACCATGTGATCATTGTTACGACGTTCGAACAACGTAACAAATGTTATTATTTGTAATTAATTAGGGGTACAAATATATTCTTTCCGACTGGAGTCGCGTAATTAAGTAGACATGCAGGTCGAAATATTCGCGATGGTATTCGCAAACTGGAGGAAAAATGGCAAAATGTCATCGGCAATTTTTATTTTATTTTTTTTTTTAAGCACATAGAATGAGGGAAAATTGGGAAATATTGAAATATATTAAATGCAGAAATAAATTCTTTCCGACTGGAGTCACGTAATTAACTACAGTCGTTCAAATCGAAATATTCAATAACATATTCATAACAATAATAAATTTATTATTAGCGAAGATAGTTCTTACAAATGGAGTTAGAGGCATTTTTGGAAATTACGTTATGTAAATGAAAATTACCTTTGATAAATTTAATTTTTTAAATATTATAACAAAAATCACGAAGAAATTTCTGAATTGCAGTATTATAACTTCGAGTAAATCTTAAATAAAAATTTAAAACCAGTCATTTTGACTGTTTTGGTAGTTCTAGTGTTAATGGAAAAATACAATCTAATTAAATCATTAATAATAATTATTAGAAGTTTGGAGATATGCTTGTATGTATGAGACTTTCGTAATATTCCACGTAGAAGTGTATATCCGTAACGTGTACCTATTCGATATTCAATGACGCGATACCGGGTATCGATTCCTCGAAGTTCGGCAAGCCAGCCAAAGGAGGAACATCGACGGGTGTGGTCGAGGAGTGCGTACATCGATCGGCACTTTAACCTCGACGAAAGCACACGTTCTTACGCGGCAGCGAAGGAGGGACCCGCTTGTGTCCTGCTGCAACCGTTGGCAACAGGATCTTCAAAGTTCCTCCCTCTTTCACGAGGGTTTTCGAGTACTACCCTTTTCTCACCTTGCTCGACACACCTGCTCTCATTACATGCACACCATATAGTCTATAACGAGTTTCGAATTCCGCTTCTTTCATCGTACGTGCTCTAAATCGTATATATATGTATATATATTTTTTTCCCTTTTGCAAATTCGACTTTTCTCACTTGACAATGGTGCATATATACACACACACACTCTTACCTATAAGTCTCTGAACAGTTTGTACATTTAAAGCAAGAATAAGTTTATATTGCTTTTACGAAATGGTGCTAATACTTACTATTTAATTTATTGTGTTAGGAGCAAAATGTTACTGGAGAATAGTTGTATTAAACATTATTTTCGAATGTGGACAAGTGTTTGTAGAAATGCTGTCAAATTTGTAAACGTGTAACTCGCGAAAAATACACTTGGTCGGCAATACTTTACCCGCTTTGTGTACAAAGTTATACTACATTAAAAAATGGAAAGAAAAAAGTGAACGTCTGCATCAATTGTCAAATTTTTGCGAACTGTTCCAAGTATACACTCTCCTAGAACTCTGAAAAAACAGGGGGGGTTGGGGGGGAGGTAGAAATTCATCTTATGTAAACTTGATACGATCAAGGTCTCTATAGACTATTGGGTAGAACCTAAAGGGCGAGGCTGAAAGGGCCTAGAGGGCAAAACTGCGACGCAGAATCGGTGTGTGTTGTCTGGCCGTGCATAAGGTGGTAGTACAAGGGCGTAGTAGCGTTTAGCGTGGCAGTGGAGCAGCATCGAATAGAGGACGTGTGTACTACGCCCATAGCATGCACAGTGAAGAGACGAGGGAGGGAAGTGAAACTAGAGGGACGAAAGCAGCAAGCAAGCAAGCAAGCAGCGAGGTCGTCGAAATTAATGCGGGGAATCCAGTGAACGGGTGGAGAGATCGGGTTGCCCCGTCTCCGTGGCTCGTTTTGAGTTTTTTAGTTCTCGAATTTAATCCAAGAATGGGGGAGAATGGGGGACATTCAAAGCGGTGGATCTCGTCTAGACGGTCGGTGACGTCACGAGACAAGGTCGACTGTCGCTCTATCCAACGCCGGGTACAGCGCGCTGGTGCACACCAGCTTTTCTATATACAACGAGAACGCCTATATCCTTCTTCCTCTTAGCGTTTCACCGTCTCGTGGCCAAGGCACCACCGCCTCATCTCCCTTACCCATAAAAGAGAGCCTTCCTTCTTTTTCCTTTCTTCCTTTTCTTCCTTTTCCCATCTTGTTTCTTCCTGCGGACTTCTTCTAGAGCTAGAGGGGTGGCACAGACAGATCAGAGTGTCCCTCTCTTCTATACACACGTCCTCTCCTTCTCACCACGGAACTTGCTAGCTGGACCAGTTGGACTAGGAATCGGCCTGATCTTGTTCCCAAAGCCGGGCATCGTGATCGATGCGACTCGCTGGGGATGTTGCTGGCCTCGAGAGCTTTTATTCCGTTTTAGAGACCGTCTAGACGCCGCGTGCACTCTGCTCATCTTTCAGCTAGAGGGAGATTTAGAGGAATTATCTTGGCAACGGTATTGGCTTAATGGTGCTCTATATTGTCAGCTTACTTAAATTTATGCTGGAGAAGTGTTTCTTTTTTTTTTCTTTTTTGAAGTATCTTCTTTTGTTTATCTTATTAGACAATTATGCGTTTTATTCTTCTCGGTGGAACGTAGTGGGATTGAAAGGGATGATTGTATAGGGTCGTCCAAATGCAACAGAGCATTGTAGGTTTACCCGTCATGTCTCTTCAAGTGACATAAGCCACCTTGTTTTTAGTACAGTCAACCCTCCCATAACGTGATTAATATTAGATTTAACTGGACCCATTAATTTGACGGGTTTTGAATTTCACGAGAAAAATTGCAGGAACTGTTACCATTATTTTTTAACAATTGTATATCCAAAATCATTTTCTACTCAGCCTAATAATTTTGAAATTGCATACTTATTTCTCCGGATACCCATTAAATTTTTTATGTATAATATATATTAAATTCCTAAAATCCTGTTTTCCGTTCCTCATTTTTCTTCTCGAATATCCGCCGTGTTTCTTCCGCAAAATTTACCAACCGCCCTTTCCATGTCATGTCAGAGGTTAACAGTATTCCCTGAGGCAGAGTTCAGCTTAAAATACCCTCGAAGCGATTAAGATTCCATCCGAAATTCCCCCGAGACGCATTCGTTTCCCGCGTTTTCTGTCACCGTGTCCAAGGCCGCTCTATCTCGTCCGGAAATCAGCCGCCCCGTTCGGACTTTAGTCAAGATGGACGACGCTCGTTGACGTTAACTCCCTCTATCTCTCTCTCGTTTTTTTCTTTCTCAGTTCTTCGAGCGAATAATATCTGAATTCCTTACGGCAAGGCATAGCCAATCGGGCTCATCAATAATTCAGCGAGTTCGACCGACCGAGAAATTCGAAAACAAGGCGAAAACAGCCGGCCAATGCTACAGGCTCTGTCACAAATTTCACGATTTCCTAACGATTTGTCGTAGAAACTTTAATTCACCTGAATCGTTCAACTTCTTCGCTATTTCATCCCCAAATGTGATGCTTTTACTCATTCTACCTGACGAATATCCTCGACAGTCCAGTACCCTATGAATTTCTCATTAGAACGAGACATTTAACACTGTACCCCTTTTTCTAATTCAGTTCTTAGAAATTCATTGTAAATCTCTGATCTGTTGAACGTAGGCAGTTTTATTCATTTTGGAATAGCAAGTTCGTTCTTCGGATTTTCATCGATGGTACGAATCAATTCTTGGCACAACCTGTAGAGTGAAAAGAGCTATCTGGGTCCCCTTGTGCCTTTATAAATCACACCAGACGCGTTACCTAACCGCAGCCTACCGGTATACGATTGAATTTCGATTTTTCTCGCGATCCACGACAATGATTTCAGCAACGGATATTGTAGCGCGTTTACGGTGCGTATGGAAAAAACAGCGGTGCCTTTCGAAACGGGGTCAATCGAATTTGTCTATTCAATCTGTCTCGGTGTCTGTCGTGGAGACGGGCTGATCGTACCGAGCGGAGGAAACTTGCATACATTTCAATGGTTGCCGACAGGATGCACATTTCAATGTCGAATTCAGGTTACTCTTTGAGAAGAGGATGTTGCAGCTCTTCTTGTTTCTCCTCCCTTTCTTAAAATTACAAGGAAACGAAAGAAAGAAAAGGAGAAAACATGGGAAAGAGAGAAAATTCGACGTGTGATATATGACGATAGATTAAAAAAGAACGGAGAAAATAGAATTGGTGATAATTAAGAAAGATTTCAACCTAACCATCCGAGTGAAACTCTTTATATATTAGCCATATTTACGCGTTCTCTGCATGAATCAGTCGTGGTGCACATTTTAGCTTGAGAAACACACATCTGTTAGGATAGATACATCCATCTTGCCCAAATGATTAAACTTGGAAGATTTATTAAACAGTATCAAGTACAATTCATGGCTTTCCTCGATGAGCAATCTTCTCGAGGGTGGGACGGAGGGGAATGGGCTGAACCGATGATGATCAAGAGTAGAGTCTAAGATGCTTCACGATGCCCTTCGAACAAGAATGATCGGATCATGATCCCCGTCAGCCAAGTGGCCGGCTACTCTCTTCTGATCAGCTTCGTTTGCTCTCTGATGAATAAGTTAATCGGGTTAATCCATATGTGCCATTAAACGTTATGGACGCTTAATCACTTCCGCGTAGAAGGGGTCAGTGCTCTTCCTCGTTCCTCCGGCAAACGGTGCACCGTGGTTAACGCTATTGTAACTATGCTACGAGATTACACACATGGTGATAGAGAGGAGAGAGAGAGTATATGTGTGTGTACGCGTCTACACGCGTGTGTGTGTGTGTGTTTGAGAGAAAAAGAAGGAGAGAGAGAGAGAGAAAGAGAGAGATATGAAACGTACACGTTTCGTAATTTCTGTCTGGTGTGCGCGAGCGTGAGACTGAACGCGGTCCAGCGTGGCAACGCGTTAGATTGGATCTAATTTTCCAATAGACCGGCAGCGTCGTGCGCGTTTGATATTACCAAGCGTGTTAGGGGGACCTCCTTCACTTGGACGGAATTCTCGTCGATGACTATCGGTGGCCTGTTGATTTACGACCGCCTAATGTCCGCGTTTGATTAACCCTTTTGCGCCTGAGCAAACCTTCTCGTAGTTAATTGTGTTTGCAGACATCACTAGGAATCGATTGTTCTCGGATGTACACGTATAGTGATTCTTTATTATGGATCGATTGATATTTCACGGGAAGAAATATTACAAGTCTTTCTAATTTTATGTGTTTCAACAGTTCTCGGATTCGCGACACTTTTGCCATTTCGTTTTAGCTTTAATCCGTGATGTATTCGCAATTGTATTCCGTTTCATTTTTTTTTATGTACAGTGAGTCATAAAATCATTCGCTCTCGATTTAAATTCGGTCTTTGGGGTGGTGCTTTTGAAGTGTGTGCTGTATTGTACGCAATTCTTCGGCGAACTGTAAACACAGGTGCATTATCTTGCTGGAAGTCAAAGTTGGGCGGAAAATTTAACTTTTCTGCACTTTTCTTTACATTTTCTTTTAAAATATTCAAATAAGTTTGTCGATAAGAGTTTCTCTCTCTCTCTCTATCGAGCATTAGACGTGAATTTTTATTTACTGATAGATTTCCACGTTTGAGCGCGTCGTTTCGTGGGATGATGATACGGAAGCTTTGTGCAACGGCGAATAAAGGAGAGGCAAGATGGTGATGTTAGAGGCGTGAAACGCGTTCGCGTTTGATATCTGGGCCACAATGTCTCGTTTCCCAATGAAGTCGTTGGGTCCGGCCGATCTGCCTGATGACGATTCATCGTGATCGCTCTTTGGTTCAACGCACTTGCCGCGCAAATAACGCGAAGCTTGGCAATCGACACTTCAAATAGATGCAAAATATCTTTATTAACACAACGGGGAACACCTCTATATATTATAAATTTCGACCGCTTTTACATCGAAAATCCCATCTCGTGAGTGATAGAAATGTTGTATTGAAATGATACGCGACATGTTCAATTAATATCGTTTCGTCACGGTACAACGTTGACACAGATATTTCGATTTAAGCTTTCGGTGTTGTTTCGTAATAAGAGAATGAAGATAACAGAGGAAGCGTATCAGGATTCACGAGTGTCTTTTCTTTTTTTTTTTTGTTTCTCTCACACGTATAGGTATATCTAAAGATGCATCTTTAGGTATGTTCATTTGAAAATCGCAGTTGGTTCGCTGCTCGTAGAGCGAAATTATGCGCTCCGGACGATAAATGAATTCGTTTGAATTGTTGATAAGGTGACGTAAGTATGGCGAACGACGCGCTGCTGCTGCTGTGACTATCGCAGATAAGAATCTGAGACCCGGTATCGGCACTTGCGCGCGCGTATTTCAAGTTGCAGCTCGATGAAAGAAAAAAAAAAAGAAAGAAACAATTCTACAGACTTGCCCAGGATACTCTTAATCTAGATGCATTTCTTTGTACAGCTATAAAGCTACATTCTTTTTTTCTTTGTCTCTAATAAATATCTTACAGCTTACGCTGACGATTCAATGAAACCACGATACCAAATGAAAAAAAAAAAAATATACATATAGAGAGAGAAAGATAGAAATTTGTTCTTATTGTAACAGTAGAAACAATTCAGGAACGAATAGGGAAGAAGGAGATATCGAGAAGCACACGCTTCGAAGAATGAAGCTCCGGCAAAGGTTTATCGTCTTTTTTATCAGAGGAATTTTTTTTTTCTTCGCAACGAAGGTCAGATACACGTAGAATTACCGAAATAAAAGAGGAGATGAGAGAGAGGGAGAGAGATTACGGCGGGTTAATCGTGTTGCTCTTCTTCTTTTTTTTTTCTTTTTTCAACTCGTGTCGAGAGAGGAGGCGCACGGTATTCCTCGATGACCGACTAAATTATCGGCAATCATTTAAATTGGAGTATTGCAGCGAGCGATAAGCACGGTAAGCTTGTGAAACACAACGGAACGTGTATTGCAAAACATAGAGCGTGCCTGTATGTGTGTACATGTGTGGGAGAGATAGCGGCCTGTGATAGCACCGTGTACATTATCAAGTCCAAAGTATTTTCGCGAAGCGTAAAAATAGTTTGGCGTGCAACGCTGTTTGATGGCCGACGACGTGACGGGTCGTTTGATGCGCAGACATAATTGCCTCTGTCGCGTGCACTTAATCGCCCCTCCGTGGTTTGCCCAATGAACGTTCGTCTAGGTCTATGATATCGTTCTCTATCGATAAACAAATTAATTGTTCGCGATCCGTACTCTCAACTAATCTAAATAGAGGTCGCCATATTTTCGCCCTTGCGTCTATTAACTCGATCTCTTAGTGATAGTACCTACATCGTCGCCAGACTACTAATAATGAACCATTAACTCGTTACACTTGAGATTTTCTCTCTCTTCTATTCTTCTTTTTCTTTTTTGTCGAAATTTTAAGTACAAAAAGTACAACAGAATGATTAGTTCAATCCTTTAATCTTCGCAATATTTTCCATATAATATGAAAATTAACGAAATTCCTTTCTAAATTCAACGAAATAAAAGAACAGGGGAGGCGAGGGGAAATTACTTGTGAAATTCTTTAACCGGGGATAACGAAAAGAGAAAGAGAGGTGGGAAATGTCTTCCTGTATGACATAGGGAGAAAAATGGCGGACCTTCGACGAGTGCAATGAAGGCAAGTGGACGACGAGACGTGGCCGGTGCAATATGTGGGCCAGACAACAATAATTGTTCGACGTTTCCTGGTATATTATACCGCGTGTAATTGATACAGAGGAGCCGCCATTAATTCAACCGCTGTTACTGCACTATCTTTAGCAACAGAGGGGTTCTCTCAACACGGAGAACCTTCTCCTTCTTCAGTCACTTCCATATACTATGTATGTATATTATCATATGGAAAAATAAAAAAATGTAAAAGAGTTTCAATGAACACTCGTGCGTGTCCACTTTCCTGGAACGTGATCGATCGAATTAATACGATTCCTCCAATGTCGATCGATCGATCGATCGAAACTCTGGCAAACCACTTACTCGCTATTGGTAAAGGCAAGGATTGCTGGTGCCGGTTGTAGACAGTCTCTCACACAGCCCTTTCACTCGCCGGAGAACGTGGCTACCCTTACCACAAATATATATACATATATATAGATTCTTATAGAAGGTATCAAGGTCACGTTATCCTGACGAAGGTCAAACCCCATTCGCCACGGAATGCAGCGCGGCCCTTTCATTTATGTTAATAGGATTCACGTGCAGGCTACCATTAAAAACGTGGTCCGCCTTCCTCCAAGACCTAAATATTTGGAATCTCTTTTCTTTTTTTCTTTTTTCTTTTTTCCTTTTTCAACGGTGCACATTATAATCGGTGACGATTGCACGTGTCTCGCGATACACGAACAACGAGATCAGATTAATTCTCAAGCTTTGGGATAGGTAATTAAAACTTCTAATTAATCTGCTGTGGTATAGAAAGGAGGATGTTGAAAATGTGTCGAATTGAGATAGGTAAAATTTTAACGTGACATCATTTTGTGAGTCCTGAGGTATCATAAACGCAGAATTACTTATGGCAAATGTGACGGGATAGTTATGAAAAGTGTAGATGAAGTTGATGATACTCTGAAAGAAGAATTGAAACTTTCATATGACCATCACTTCGAAATAAATGTATGCCTCGAGCCTCACACTACTTTTTACTCATTCATCCTAAAGAAAAAATTGTTTTTTTTAATAAGAAATTGAACGTGTGATGCAGTATGGACAACATAGCATATTTTTCTGCATTGTATTTATTTAATTTATAAAAAAGGAATAATATTATAAGGTAGAGTGTATATTAACGTGAAACCAGTTTGAACTTAATTCTTCTTGTAATTCGTCTGATGTTAAACACGACGAAAACCTCTGACAGAAATATTCTCGAATATAACTAGGAATAATTTTGAACTGTATATGTAACTCTTTTCCGGGATAGAGGAAATGAAAAGAATTGAAAGAGAAGGAAACACGAGGAAAGAAATGGAAAAGAAGATGTGCAATAGTGAATTTAATATATAAGAAGAATAGGGAAGAGACGAATAAATACGTATAGGATCGTATTTTAGAAAGATCGTTAATATGATATAATAAAAATAAAGATTAACCAGATAAAGATAGCTGTAAAATATATTAAATAGAAAAGACGTAGCTGGAAGTCATCCGGAGCGGAAAGGCAAGGATTGTAATAAATAAATAAGGAATATAACTCTCTTCTCTTAGAATGAATTTTCACTTCCGACTGTTCTGTTTGAATACTGAGAATGCTGCATTGTTCCTTCCCAATTAGTTCTGTATTTCGATTCTTAGTTCTGCGATTATTTATTATTCTGTGGAGGAAAGAGAAGCATCGGGCTCCGTTTCGTGTGATCATCGCTCCGTTTTCTTCTTTTCTTCTTCTTCTTCTTCTTTCTACATATAGCTACGGAAATTTCTGAATACGCGAACATAAATATGAACACGACAATAAATCATTTTTCATAAACGTTTTACACAAGAAAAATGGTTCTAATTTAAATCTTTCCAATTTTTCAATTCAAAGATCGATCTGGGAATAATTGGTCAGTTGATAATAATAAAATACGACAAATTGAGATAAGGTATTAGGATTCAAATGTTCCATAAAATATTTTCGTTATTGTACTGTGACTTATATTTGAAAGAAGGTGAAATGCATTGAATTGCAACCAAAGATGCGTCTTCGTTCGTGAAAAAATGCGCGCGATTGTCAATGCGTTTGCGTCCTTTTCAAAAAGAATTTCAAAAATTTTTATATAGACCTAATCCAAAGCTTCGATCTTGTATCGATCTTCTTTAACCGCACGCGTAATTCAATAATAGAAATTTCACTATTTCCTATTCTTAAAGGCTCGTAAAAAATCAAACGAACGAAACGTTTAAATTAAAGGCGTTGTTCTCGTGTAAGCGAAAGTTCCAACACGATATTCTCTCGACTAGGATCCACAGATGGTTCCGTTCCTTGGTCTATAGAAAATTCTGACGACGGTGTTCGTATAACGGTATCGTCGGCTTCTCGCACGTCGTGTCGCGTCGCGTCGCGACGCATACTTGCTGCTGAATCGAGCCGAGGGGACGTATATACGCGTCGTGTGTTACGTCGACGCATGTTGCCGGCGTTACGTGCACCGGGATGCACGTATACATGTACGAACGCATTTTGCTGCGACGAGACGAGCTGAATGCCAATCGGCACGCGAACCATCGTGTTTCGATCCACCTACGGAACGTGGATAAGACAGGGACAGAGAGAAAGGGAGGGAGAAAGAGAGGGAGGCTCCATAAAGTTATATCAGTTTTATTGCGAATATTTTGACTCATTCGAGCACAAACATGTATATTATCATTTGTCGCCGTTGTCGTCTACACAGATCGAGAGTGTTAGGATGAATAACGATCTTTTTCCCTTTTTTCTTTCATTCGTATAAATTATTTCACTTGTGAATTTGTTATATTTCATCACTTTCGAGGATTATCGTTTGCAAAGAGAAAAAGAGAACGTTGATTCCTGTGGAAAGTCTTAGGAAATTATTATAGTAACTCGTCTGTCTAAGAAACATAATAGAATGATTAATTTAATCCTTAAATCTGTGCAATGTTTTCAATATAACATTAAAAATTAAAAGTTGAACCTTCTAAGGATGATAAAATTATTTCACCTGTGAATTTCTTATATTTCATCACATTCGAGAACTTATCGTTTCGAGAGGAAAGAGGATGATCGTGTGGAAAAATTGAAACGCGAATTGGAATTTCGTGGTCGTTAACACGTGCCACGAAATCTCTCCGATTCGCATGGTTTATAATGAGTCCATTCATACGTACCCTTGGTCGAGTCAGAGCGGTGCCGCTGTTGCAAGTGCACGATATTCGCTGGCGAGAGAAACATTCTTGGCGGATGCCAGTCGAGGGAACCATTCACGCTGTTCAACTTTTCCAGAGTCTCTATACGGGGTGGGAAATATGTGAGCATACTTCATCTTACATGTACCATATAAATGAAAAATGTATAATAGAAGAAAAGTTTAAAAAACAAATTGAGCAAAGAGAAATGATGGAAATAGATGAACTGCACTGTGCAAGGTCAGAGTAAAATAAAATCCACGATTCTCGTGTATAATTCGCAGGTGTGAACGTGATCGTTGAGTATGTGTAATACAAGTATGAAAAAGATAATACATTTAGAATCGGTAGATCGCGTTCGTACGATTAAAATCGAGAGCGCCGCCTCGTATAAACGCCGTGGAACGTTTCTATTCATCGAGGGAGCGTACACGGTGGAAGTTGCAGTTTCATTGGAGCACGATAAAAGTGCCGGTACAATATCCGTCTAGATAGCGATCGAAATAAATCGCCGCTCTTAATTGTACCGATGATTAAAACTGTGTATACCGTGGCTATATGCTGCACGATCGATCAAAGATCGAGGAAATAGTCTGTGCTCTGTGGCCGTTTACCAACCAGTTACATTAGAATAGGTGTATTTAAATAATATCCTTTTTTTCTTCAATTTTGCATTGCATTGAACAATATTAATAACAGGGGCGATAGATATTAGGTTGACCAGTTTGGCCATTTTGCCATTTCTTTTTTTCTAACGTTCGGAAAAATTGTCTTTCTATCAATCTGAAAGTACAAGATTCAGAAAACTGTATACTCGTATAATCGTATTACGTTTTCAGCAATACGTTCAAAAGATGGGTTACAATCCTAATTAGTATCATCTTGCTTCGTCATGCAGGCAGGAGAAGAATTACATAAGGATCACGGATTGGAATCCAAACTCGAATTTACACGGAACTCCCTGGGCAACGAAGGCGGGCCAAGCGCGGTTCTTGCGGTTTGAAAAATACCGCAAAGGACAATATCGGTGATTACGAGTCGAGTCGACCGATTGGGAACGCAAAACGAAATTGAATTCCATCGGCGTACTATCGGAAGTAATTTGATCGTACCTAGGAAGTCGTTCTTTCCTTTCCTGCCACTTTCTAGGAGAACTTTCATCGTTCAGTTAACAAACCTTTGTGTCAAATCGAGCATCTTAACATTTCTGTCGGAGGAACAATTGGAAGAATCAAAGAATCGATTCAACGATCAAATTCGAGAAAAAGAACAGCCATGTCCCGAGGCGATGCGCGTAAACAGTGTGGTTACGCGAGCCCAGTCAGAGCTCCATCGCGAGATCCCATGATCAGCATTACGACTACACTCGCCACTTTCACTCGAATTCTCCAGTTTTTTCACCGTCTACTGTATACACCCAGAGACTAAGCAGCAGAGAGGCCCCGTGTCGTTTCGTTAAAACAGCCACGTCTCCGTGGCAGCAAAACAGTTAAGCGGCGGGTCTGCGGGTTAAGCAAAAACCGTGTGGAGGTTTTGGTGGCGGCCATTGAAAAGAGGCCAGAAACAGCAGCAGCAGTAGCAGCAGCAGTTTCGGCAGCAGCAGCAGCAAGCAGGATCAGCGATCGTAGCAGCTGCCAGGACTCAGGGATCCCGATCTCTTTCGCGGAGGGCCGCGTAAATGCGCATCAGAAGAGAGGGACTTTCTCTCTCTCTCTTTCTCTCTCTCATTCTTTCGTCCGGAGATTCTGTCTGGAACGCAGAAAAGGGTGGGTAAGTAGGGTGAGAACGATGATCGGTTGGAGGGGGATGGGTGGCCGTGTGGAACAGCAGTCTGGCCAGTTGATTACGATGCCGAAACGAGTGGCGGGCCATATCTCCAACCAGTTTCGGACAGTGTCTTCGGTTGGAGGCAGGCCCACTACGTTAGCAGCAGAGAAGAAGAGACGCGCTTGTACGGGGCTATGGAGTTGCAACCTATACTGCTGCTTCTGAGGAAGAGGAGGATCGACCTAAGCCCGGGGTAGAAAGGTAAGAGGAGGCAACAGCAGCAGCAGCAGCAGCAGCAGCAGCAGCCAGCAGCAGCAGCAGCAGTACCAGCAGCCAAGCAAGAAGAGACGGAGGAGGCGACAGCCGAGCTTAAGTTTCGGTTTCGTTCGTTTCGCGCCTGCTCCGCGTCGAACGGGAGCCGAGAGTGAGCGTGTTGGATAGAGCGAGTAAATACAGAGGGAAGCAAGTGAGAAAGAGAAAGAGAAAGAGAGAGAGACGTTTAGTGACGACTGGAAGGGAACGAGACGGAGAGAGTTTAGGTTGGGAGAGGGAGAGAACGGAAGAGACTTTGAAAAAAGGGGAGAAGGAGAGAGAGAAGGAGGAACGATCAACGACGACGGTGGAGGCAGTAGGAGGCTAGGAGGGTGGAGAGAACGAGGAGAGAGAGAGAGACTGAGCGAACACGAAGGGGGTGGAGAGAGAGGTGGCGGCGTCGAGGCGAACAGACTTCACCGGCGCTCTGCTCCCAATAACGACTCTCGCCCTCGGTCAGTCGCGCGCGAACCGCGGAGCCGCGAGTATCTCTCCGTTTCTCTCTCGCTCCGCTGCTCTCGGCGGGATACCTGCGTTTCGAGCCGCGTGCACGTGCGATTCGGGCTCCAGAGCGAGAGAGCAAGTGGAATTAGTAAAACGTATCGTAAGCAGGAATTTTTATTCAATTCGAGTAAGGAGCTGAAGAGGATTGTTTGTTGGAAACGGTGACCCAAGGGAGAGGACAGGTGAATCCATCCCTCAATTGTTTCCACGATCGTCGTCGACTATTTCTAAGGATATAACTACGGTGTTCCTGAGAAGTCTGTGCATATGGCAGTTAAGAAAGAAAATAGGGAACGCTAATTCAAAGGAAGTTGAAGAAGATCGTCTGTTGGAATATCGGAGTAAACTGGTGATTCGAAAATAGGCGAACTTCTTCCCTCGATTGCATGTTACTGGTTGTCGACCATTTTGGAGAAGCATGTTGGTGTCCACGAGGAGTCGGAATCAATAAATAACAGGAGGAGGCTGATCGAAGAGGAACCAGGAATGAATTAAAGACACAGGTGAACCAATTCTACCATTGTTTCTTCGATTGTCACTCATTTAGGTGGGCATGTCGGTGTTCTTGAGCAGCCACAGTTAGCAGATGAGACGAAACTCAAGAGGATCATCCGTTAAACTATTAGTAGTAACGCGTGTATCAAAACAGAGGTGAACAAATTTCTCGGCTATTCCTGAAGAATGTGACGACACATTCCTGTAGAAGTCAAAATAGGTAGCAAAGGGGGGCAGAGGAGAGGACTGAAGAGAACAACGATGGAAGGTTAAAGATCCTCGAGGGTGTCTGTCTGTCTGTGTGTGTGTGAGAGAGAGAGAGAAAGAGAGAACGAGAGAGAGAGAGAGAGAGAAAGAAAGAAAGGTTAGGGAAAACAAGCTGGACCCAGAGGCTGGTCCCAGTGGTCGCTCATTTTCGTGGTTATCGTCTGACGGTGGTATCGCGAGTGGTGCATCCGGAGATACATAGATGCAGCTGGTGACCGAGTGAGAGAAGAGCGGAAAGCGGTCAAGTGACAACAAGCGGCAGGGAGAGCGCGTGGTTTATAAAAGTACGAACTGGTGGAGGAGCAACCGAGCGAGTTACCGGGCGGTTCGAGGCTGCCAGTGGCGTGCAGACCAAGAAGAAGAAGAAGAAGACGAAGAAGAAGAGGAGGAAGAAGAGAAGGAAGAGAGAAAGAGGTGAAGGAGGTGGAGGAGCGGGAGGGCAGACACACCATAGAGGACAACGCTGTTGCTATTTTCGAGCCCGCCAAATATCTCGGCACACGGTGCCGCTTGCTGCTGTCTGCTGCGCTGGCTCTTGCTATACGTACGGCTCTTTCTTCGGCCGCGTCCACGTTCCACCAAAGCGCAGCGATTCTGCGCCGATGACGCATGGCCCTGACCAAACAGGGAGAGAGAGAAAGAGAGAAAAAGAGAGAGAGAAAGAGGGAAAGAGAGAGAGAGAGAGAGAGAGAGAGAGAGAGAGAGAACGGCGCGTATGACAGGTACGTTTCGACTTTTTGCCTTTTTGCAAAAGACAACCGCGATCTCTTGACCTACGACGTATCTGTGTCGCCGTGACCGTGAGCGCTGACACCCGTGTGTCTCTTTGCTCGCTGGACATTGACGCCTTTCGATCATCATCTCCTCCAATGATCAGCATTCTTGCTTATCTTTTTTTATTTTTTTGTTTTTTTTCTATTGCATTTATTCGTTCAGAATTGATAAATGGACGACGGTCACTGTTCTCATCTGCAATACTCGATCGTTAGGTACACAATTAGTGTTTACCGTGTGAAATTTACCGATATTTATCTCCGGATAATTTGTTTTCCCTCTGTCTGTCGTTGTTTATTGGAAACAATTACGTTTGTTCTGTCGTCTGCGAGAAGGTGAATGTTTGATCAAGTGTCTGACATCGTCTGCCAATCGGGGACAGGCGAGATACCAGAAGATCTTCAAAGGTCGTGACAAATATACGTTTCGGGAATGAAAATGTGAATTTTATTTAACATTCACGGCTGATTTGTAGCTCATTCCGCATTGTTCACCAGAACACGTGTACATTACGTTTTTGTTCCGTAATAATAAGTTTCACACTCGATTCCTCGACGCTATTCGCCCAATGCGATACCAAATTCATCGTTCTCGGTTCGTTATGCTCGATGTAGGAGAAACATCAAGATTTCCTCACTCATTTCTAAACGAGGGAAATCACATTGCGACACACGCAGCTTGTGTGGTATTATCTTAAAAAAAAAAAATAATAAATAAAAGAAACAAGAGAAAAATTACTCCTTCGATTTCTTTTCCTCGAGAAACGCCAGGAATTCACTGTAAGAATGAAGTTCACTGGTCAAAAATGGCTACAAACAGTTCCTTAATCAGCTTCTTTTTACATCGACATTTCCGATCATTTATAAATAGATTTTTATTCAGCTATATTACCTCTCTCTTCTTTTTCTCCGGTTTTCCTTTTTCTTTCTTTCTTTTTTTTCGTTTTTATTATAAAGATTAAAGAAGCTAGGAATTATTAGCATAGGATAGGGAAGTAAAAGGAGGATAAAACGCGAGATTACACGGCGCAAAAAGCTTTGAGGACGTGGGCCAAAGGGAAAGAGTGAAACAGAGCGCAAAAATGATATTCTTTATGGAGGAAAAAAAAATGTTGGACTCGGGCTGTCGCGATACGACAGAGATTAGTTTATTTCAAAGACTCCGTGGTCCGCTCTCGTCATAATACGCGGCAGGGATATTTATGTAATACGCGACATGCAAATGAATACATTGTTTGTGCGCTTGTCAGAGATAAGATAGGTACAATGGTACGCACGGTTTCGTATACAATTTTCTACGTTGCTTTTCTACCGTGCCTTCAGAGGTTCATCCTGTATCAAACTAAACTGCACAAATACTTTATCAACGAGCAATTTACGATAATTTCACCATTATTCTACAAATATATTTTTACGGCGTTTTACAATAGATTCGAAATCGAAATATTTCACTCCTGACTGAAGAAGAGAAAACTCTTTTTTTCCAAAATGAAAAATATATTGAGAGATTTCGGAGTTACCTGAGTTTATTCTGGTTAACTTTTACATTTAGGATCGTATGCGTAATTATGAAACAACTTTCATAAAAGATGAAACAGGGTTTGGACTAAACGCGAAACAAAATTATTTACTAGCCTAGAGCGATATCGAAGAATGTTTCGAGATTCCTTCGTAACGAAAGGAAATGTTCATCGTAAAAAATCACGGATTATTATAATTAGTTAGAACTGCGAGATGCACGAATCGAAGCTTCCTTGCCGAAAGGGAATTAGGAAAAACGTGCATAAAGACAAATAGGAAGGAGATTCTCTACCCGCATCCTCTTTATCAACGCCATCTGAAACAAATCAGCCTGGCTATCAGTGATGCATCTCGTGCAACAGGTGAGAGAGAAAGAGAACGCGTGTGTACACGCGTGAAATTCACCACCATCCTTTCGTGGCAGTCTTTCCACTTTCGCGCACCGATGCATCTGAGTCACGTTCACACCAAGTTGCAACTTCGACGAGGCTTCAAGGCGGGTTACTGCGGTGCCGTTGCCAGCCAAGAGATGATCGTGTACCGTTAGCCACCTCGGCATAGATCCATCGTCGTCAACCTGAAATTCGAAATGGCCCCATGAATATTCATTCATTTTGGCCATCCTCGCACGTTCGTCGCGTTCACTGAGAAAAGTTACTGTTAATCAGCTATCAATAATCCATTCGATCACTTCTTCGTGTAACTTTCTTCCTGGTGGTATCAAACAATTTTCGCGTTCATTCTCTCTTTCACTTCTCCAATGTCCATATTTCCATGAACGGTAATGTACATTACCACGGTTTACCGGGAACTCTTTGAATAACAGAAGAAAGGAAAACTCGATTTTCCGTCGCTCTTCTGCTTTCCTTCTTCTGTCCCTCGTCAGTTGTCCTGTCCGACCTTTCTCATGTTTTCTTTTTCCCTGGAAATCTTCTAGAGGATTTCGAAGATCGACCTTTTCCCTTTTTTTTTCTTTTTCTTTCCTCCCGCTTTTATCCCGAACCCCAGAGATGGGTCCTAATCGACGCGTCAACTATTCCTCCCGAGTGTTCGACGGCGAACACCGCGTCCTGTCGCTCAGTTTAGCTATGGCGGCACATTTTGTCGATGGCGCGCTTACCACACGGAGAAAAAGCGATTACGAGAGTTACAAAAATCCAAAAAGCGGTTAGCGCGTACATATGTATGTATATATATATATGCAGACACATACATACAGCGTGTTCCATAAGTTTTGCAGGTGGTGGGGAGGAAGGCCCGATTCCACGCGATCATTGATCGTTAACTTTTTTCCCGGGCTGTCGATGATCAAAGCTGAACGACGCGGTGGCCGCACGTAAATCGACTTTAAATCGCAATAAACCGTGCAAAAACGCCGCGGCAGATTTGCCTTGGCGCGCGTTCACTTTCGACCGCAAAAAAACTTGCGGAAAAAACTTCCTTTAGGCCTACCCCGCGTATTGTCCCACTTCAACATTCTTGCAAATCTCCCATGTTTCGCTACCTTCTAGCTTCTTTTCTTATTCGTATCCTTCCTCTTTTTTCATTTTTCATTTTCTTCTTTTTCCTCCCCTCCTCTTCTTCTCACTTGGTGAATTCACCAACACTACGCCGTGTCGCATGTCTAATGCACAAGTTGCAACTTTGTACCTGATCCGTGTGTCATCGTGAAGTTGCGAGATTAACATTCGCCGATGGAAGCCTTGAAAGCAAGGGCGATACTAGGTATTAAAAAGGACCGAGGTGTAATTGATCTGTTTTTATTTTGACGGTGGTACTGGTAATTAAGCCAGAAATCCTTTTACTTTTGCCGAGTGTAGACACGGTTGTCAGTACTTCTGTCCAGTACTGTACATTTTCGTAACACTAATTAAAACAGAGATATCCGTTACGAAAATATGTAGCTGAATCATTTTATCAGTCGTGTCGCTATGAAAATTCTACGTATCACACGTAGCTTCAAAGGGTGATCCAATGAAAAATCTTTCCAGTTAACTGTACACATATGCAAAAGAAAAGAAGAGAAAGCAAGGAAGGGAATTCTTCCTTGTTTTTGTCAGCGTGTAAGGTGTAAAACGAACGAGTGACATCTGTTTTGAATGGACCTGTACATTTGCAACGACTCGAGACATGGGAAAAGTAGCGTGTGTAATAATAAACGTAAAATGCTGCATTAATCACGCCGCACGGGTAATCGTAGATCGTCGTAGACCGTCCAGCAAACTTTTTTTTTTCTATTCTTTCTTTATTTCTTTTTTTTCTTGTTTTATTCTTCCTCTTTTACCAGCGGAATCATCAATCCGTCGAGGCGGCGGTACGAGGTGTTTTATTCAATTTCAAGACCTCGCGCGTGTGATCGATGATCGCAAGCGTGCCGCGTAAACATCATCGCGGTGTAGTAAGTGGTAACAGTCATTATTACACTGTCACTGCCGGTCGCCGCGTAGTGATTTGCATCGTCACGCGACCTGGAACACGGGAATTTCGATTATTGAACAGCGCCGATCGCTTTTAACTTTTACTTCAGCGGAATCGATCCTTGATTCTTGATATATTCGCTACGAGTAACGAGGTGTCTTGTCCATTTTACTCTTAACGCTTAGGTAAATGATCGGTTTACTGTTCGGTTGATAATTAGGTTTAATTTCGAAATATAAGGTCGTTCAACTTACACGCCTATCGTGCTTCTTTTTAACACTAGATGTATCAAGAATTGATATATACTCTGATATCAATCGGTCATTTTAACCTTCTCGTATTTTCAAATAAAACATTTACTATTTAGGGTTAAATGTTTATTTTTTATTTATACTTTTATATAATTCAAATCTAAACAAGTAAAAATTTCACTATTTCTAACTTAATATATAAAGAACGATTAATTAAAAATAAAAACAAAAGATTATATTTTTCACTTAGTAATAATTCTAACAGGATCCGAATTACCTATTATATTTTCGATCGCTGAAAGGTTCGTGTAATATTTCTCCATGGCTGTCTAATTTTCACTGGAACAGCAGTGTATACATGGGAATATATATGTATATGGAGTGGAAATACAGTGGGATTTGTGAATATTATCGGGTCGATTGCGTGGCAATTTAAAGGGTGAATTTATCGTGGAAAAAGATGCCGACGAAAGAGCAAGACTTGAGTCTTTGAACGGTCAACAATAAGACGAAATTAAGGCGGGGAACGAGTAAAGCTGAAAATGAGCCCCCATAAAATCGACCCGCTTCTTTTCGGGACCCCCCTTCCTGGTCCTCGTTTAAGCGGCTTTCACACGATGCTCGCCTCTCTTACCTCTCCTTCGATATCAATAACAGCGAAATTATTAGGTGTACGGATGAGTAACCCACTAATTTCTTGTGAAAATCATTTATCCGTAAACGTTGGAATCTTAATTATCGTCGTGAAACTAGTCGAATCTTAATATCAAGTTCTTACTTGATCGAAACTCGCTCGCAGATTCAAAGCAATCTATGCGACATGCAGGAAAACGAAGACGAGAATCAGGTTAGACTAGATAATAATTAAATTTCGTAACATATATATTACAACAATTTTCTGACGAATTACAATTAATCACTTGAAATACTGTAACGTAAAATTTTGCAATATTGCCTTTGAAAAGTAACATTTAAGATATATTAATAATTTGATTGCAATAAAGAAACAGACAATGTTTAAAAAAATTTCTTTAAAATAGTAAAACTATTCTTTGAATTTCAGATAAATTTTCCTATGTGAAATAATTTATTCAATATCACTACTTACTGCAGCAAAAAAAAAAAGAAAAGAAAATAAATTGTATTAGAGCAAAAATAGATCCTACAAAAATTCGCGTTAATTATACGAATGAATCTTTGGTGGTAAGAAATATACTCGGTAAAATTGGAGGAGTTAATTCCAACGGAACGTAGGCGACAAAGAGAGCGGCTCTGGGAACTGATTATCGCGGCGTGGTCCGCGTAAAAACAGCGCGGACCTCGCGAGGGCCACGATTTTCGGAGCCCAAGGAGTAACACGCAAAACCCAGTGCTCCGTTCGAGACACGCATTCCCACGATTTCGCGTGGCCAAATTTTCAGCTCTCTCTCTCTCTTTCTCTCCCTCGATGTGGCGGGTTCTTTAAGAGTCCTCCGACCGGTCGACGTCATTAGCTAAATAACTGCGTCGGCCTGCATACGTTTGCTTTTATTATTACTCCCCCGGCGGATTTCTCTGCGGTGTGAAATCGCGACTGCACGGGGAAACACACGGAGCAAAAGAAGGAAGAACAGAGGGGAGGAAAGGAGAGATATAAAGTGTTTCATAGAAAGGGGGTTGAGAAAAAGAGAGAAAATTAGTGCTTCCTCCCTCAGTCAGGAAGGAGTCAGACAGCTTTTTATATTTCATATTAACCATGTCTTTGTGTGTATACCTGTGTATGGTTCAAGTGGAATTATTAAGATTCAATCGCTACAGGGTTTGATGTAATCGGGGTGATAATGTTCCTATTATAAATTGCAAATGGAGTTTGGTCACTGATGGCCAAAAAGTAGTTCTTCTTCGTTTAGATTTCGCTTTGGTTGAATGGTGATGGACGAGAGATATCGTCGTTCGTAAATCTCGAAATTATACATTGTTTTTCTTCAGGGGCGTTTCCACCGTGTGCGTTTTATGCGCGCTCCGAAACCGGTCCGTGTCGTTAGGTAGTATGGGCAAAAACATGGTTGCTTCTCCATCAGCTGATAATCTAACGAATCGAGTGACATCTCGTCTGGTTAATTGTATCGATTAAAACAACTCTGACCGATGTGAAGATATTATGTTAGCTGCTTGGTCGAAAGCTAGAAAGGAGAAAAGAATCTTGGGCAAACTTGGGAAGGAAAACTAGAAAAATTAGTGTACTCTCCATGTTTATGTTCTGTGTAGAAGTAAATCTTTTTTGAACTCTTTGGAGCAATCGAAGGTTTACTTAAAACGATTAGAAACAGATCAATCTTCGAAATAATTTCTATTACTGTTGATGATCTTTCGCCACTTTTCTGTCAGCTTGCGAATATCAAATATTTCGATTTTCCAATTGGAAAAAATTCATTTCTACGTCTAGTAAGTCGATAATGTGAGATCTACAACGCTCCAAAATTTGAAGAAACTGAGAAATTCGTAGCACTAAGATAAGCTTACTTTTTCTTAAATCGTGAAACCATTTTTATGCATCACTTCGGTGTAGTGAGCTAGTGTCTAGTATTATAATACATTTTTTATATGTTTTTTTGCAATGTAACAACAAACGCAACATTTTACTACATAAAAATTAGCGATCCAAAAGTTTTTTCGATAGCAATTGTATTTTTTCTTCTACATTTTTATAAGTAATAAATAATTATGTGTATAAAAAATTGCCTTACTTCTTTATTTCAGACTTAATACGTTAATTAGAGTGACTGTACGTGGTGTCGTTCATAAAAGGAATTACAGTTCTAGTTTCATAATCGTAAACACGATTAAAGAGTGTATTTGTTTCTTTTTACAATAAACGTGGATTTATAATAATGTAAAAGTCTCTCTGAGCAGAGCACAGGAAGAATTCGACTCCGAATTAGCTCAGCCTCCCAATTCAAATTGTAAGGGAGATGTAGTCACGGTGATTTCGTGGAAATTCGTGGCAATAATAGACGATGCGTCAACAGTGGCCATCGAAGGTGGCACTCGTTGACTATTTATTCATTACGAGGCTAGGGTTGCCGCGTGCTCGGCCACGTTCCGTCTCAAAGGCGTTATAAATAACCACTCAGGCCCGCGTGCATCCGTGATTACGATCACGGAAGATAGTAGAATGCATGGCGGTCACGTTGCCTTTGGTCCACGCATCGTGAGACTTTTCCTTCGCTTAGACATCGATCTTCTCCTTTTTCCAACTCTTTCGCCATTCTTACACATCTCTTTTCGTGGCATACACAGTGACTCCTATTAATATTCGGACCATCCTTTAAAAAGACACCACCCTGAGGCGTCGAAAAATGGATAAAGTTTGGGAATTTTTTTTATAAGTAATTGCCAAATGAAAAATCTAGTCTTTTACGAGAGAATATAAACGTAACTTTCAGCTTGATTTTGCAATTTTTTTGAAAGTAAAATCGTGCAAAATGGCGAAGTTATTCGCTATTTCCGGCACCCCTTCTGGTGGGGATCATTGATCTGGAGTTCTTGCCACAGTTGGCAAGAACTGGATGGTCTGAAATATACAAAATTTATCGATTTATAAACTAGAAATTATTGTTTAAGATGTAGCGTACTATTCTTTTTTATATGTCAATTATTTAATTTTTTATAAAAGTTTGAAGTTTCTTCCGGGGGTGTGGTAAAAATGACTATTTCTATAATTGTTAAAATTTTCGAAAAATCGTTTACAAAGATACAAGATTCAAGAATATATTAGAGTGCCCCATAAGTTTCTTTCTTTTTTGTTTTTTATACGAAATGAATACACGATGTTAAATTATTTAAAATTTGTCATACATCAGTTTTCGTATTTTAATCTTGATTGACAAGATTGCGTTCGAGTGTAAATAAACAGCTTGTATTAGTATTTATTTATGATTTGTATACATGAATTTCTCAGAAAAGAAAAGAGGAAAGTTAAAATTGTCTTTCTGCGATGTTTGAGTGCTCCTTTGGGCCGGATCTTCCGCTTTTAATCTGAGCGTCGCGGAACGATATCGTGATATCTGGGTTCTTTATTTGTCGTGTGATAAGTTGAGACGCCGTGGCAAAGTTTGTCCACCGGGAATCGACGCAGGTTAGAAAACATTCCGCGTGAATATCGGAATTCTTTTCTTCCAGCGACCTCTTTTATCGTTTTAATTATCGTCAAACAATCGTGATCTCTTAGGAATTCGGCGCATCTTCGCTATCGAAATTCCTTTTTCTTTTCCACTAATCTTATCAGCACACTCTCCTCCCACAATTCTTCGATTTTATACCGATGAAGAATCGAAGGAAAATTTTCGTTCGAACGTTAGGTGAAAAAGATATTCTCATAGAATTAGAGGAAAGATATTAGAAAAGATGAAACTTCGAGCGATAATTCCGAATAATATTCAGATTTTCCACATTTTCTACTTGAAAGACACACTATTTGGTTACGAATTATTTTCTCTGAAAATCCGCGTGTACAACTGAAGCTATTATCTCACAGTTTAACTTTAAATTACACGACCGTCCGTTTTCAATAAATTTTTCAAGGCCTGTCTGGTTACTACTACACTTAAAGAAAGCGTATAAAGAGAATAAATGAAATAAATTTCCTTAAAAACGAATCCCCGAAGGTAGCCTTTACATTCCATACTGTCGCCATAGTTTCTCCCCTTAATGTGTTAATTAGAACTTAGAATAAAGGATACAGCAGACACAACACGAGAGTTGCGTCTGAATTGCGTCTGAAGGAAAGAAAATGCGTAAAAAAGGAAACTTATGGGGCAGAGAGTGGCGGGCAGGCGAGTGAGCCTGGATTCAGCCATTTTTGCGGCACGAATAATTATAACATATCTTATCTGACTCGACCCGTGGCCTCGAGAACGCGATGCGTTCGCTAGCCTTGGCTTTCGAAGAAAAATATGGAACTCCGTCGGTTCGGTTCTTTCGAGGATGAGGCTGCAGGATATATGTAGATGAGTTTCCCCTAATTATCCTATTGAAACCATGTAACCAAATCACCTACCTAATTGTGTAATTTTAAACGAATCAACTTCGACGAGCCTACACTTTTATAATCGAGAATATATGAAAACTGTCAAAGTAATCGAAAGTAATCACGCGATTGCCTCTTCGTGGTAGAAATTACATTGTTACATCGATGGAATTGGTATTATTTCCTCTCTATTTTTCTAGAGCTAAATTGCTCAATGAGATATAAGATATATATATTTTTTTTTCCACGGTTAAACGATCGAAGAAGAATAGCAAAAAGTATGGAAAGTCTATTTGCCTTCGGTAGCTGTTAAAAATATTTTCAAATCAGCAAGGATCGAATACTTTCGATTGTTAACAACGCTTAATTGCAAGGTATACAGTATGCATCGAACATGGAAATTGTAATTGCAAAAGAAATAGAATAGCAAGGATGAGATGATCGTGTAGCATAATAATATAAGTTCGATATTAAATTTGAACACCTAGACAAGGAGGTTTCGAAAAGGTAGGTGGTACGCTGATATCCGCGAGTGCAGTTACGCTACTTACGGGGTACATGATGAGACCGTTTAAGGGTGATTGAAAACGTGCAACTACTCTAAACGACATTGTATCAAACGCGGTGCACCGTAATTCAGCTGGTAGTTGGCTCTCTGCAAATGAAAATTGACGAGGCTGCCGTGTCCTACGTGGCTGGAATGTGAATGCCGACCCATCGAGCTTTCATTCAGAATACTGTTGAGTTTGTTCCTTCAATTTTCTCTGAATGAGAATTTTTCGTTTTTCTTATCCTCCTTAATGAAATTATGAAATGCTTTATTACGTACGGATCCTGACGAAAGATAAGAATTAAACATTCTCAAGATAGAAAGGATGGCTCGTGAATTCGAGCTGGATCTGTTGTTCGTTCGCTTGGTTTTTGTATCGTTGGAACTGGCCTAATATTGTTTCTCTCGTAAACGAAGAAATATCAGGCCACAGATTGTTAAAATAATTGAATTCAACGGAGAAATATTACAGGGGTTAAAATGGTGCAATTATGTTAGGAGGTTATGTTTTCTTCGAATTTCAATTCTTATCGCGGCAGATAACTTGGAAAAGAACCAAAGGAAAACTTCTTTTTTACGAGAAAAAGAAGAAAGGAGAAATGAAAAACAAAGAAACTCGTGCGTTTCGTTGATACAAGTGGGAAAAGAAAAATAATAGAAACCGACAGTGTTCTTCGGCGTGTTAAGCTGTGAAGGCGTAAGAGGACGCTTCGTAAGAACGCGTAGAAATGGAAAAATCGATTCCTCCAAGGCTGCCAAGGGTCCTGCGTCGTGCCCTTAAGAGGATCGGAGAGGCTTAAAGCGTTTGCTGGATTTAATGTGCCTCGGATGGCCGTTTAATAAATATGATCGCGTTTAAAAGCTCTTGTGTTCTTCCGTTAACTTGAACATTTCAATGGAGAACAATGATATTCCGGTGTAAATAAGGTTGGACCCTCTTTTCTCTTTTTCTCTCAGGGCTTCTTACGTTTTCAAGTGGAAAAATGCAATAAATAAAAGAAGATACCGTAAGACGCAGTTTTTTCACTCCAAACCCATAGAAAATGCTTGCTTTTATTACAAAATGTCGACAATAACACTGTTTTCTTTTTATAAAGTGTTATTAAAATAGGTACTGGCTGATCCAAGTATTTTTCCTAAATTCTAACCTGATAAATCACAGTGCATCTTATAAACCGAGAAATAGGGTAATAATTCTCAAAGTTCAGGAATAAATTTTAGAAAATTCTTTGTAAATCTAGATATATAATAAATAATGATAATTATCGCGTACACGGATACATTCGAAGTATAATCAGCGCTGTATTTAACTAAATATCGTTCGTCGAACGTCGAAATGCAGAAAAGTATCGCAAGTCCAAGCCCCCATACTCTTGAACGGTAATTGCTACGGTGCAATTGATTCAAATGGTATTGCATGGTGCGCAGCGTTATAGAACAGGGTTACGTGTGGACACTTCTTCATAAAGTATGCTGCTAGCGTTAAAGGGACACGTTAGGCCAACATCAATAATAATAATAATCACCAATCAGGCTAATCTAATTATTCGATAAAATAATACACTGTCAAAGCTGAGATTTTATTCAAACAAATGAATAAAGATACGCGTTATCGTCATAACGTAATGCTTCCTCTAATATTTGATAAGATTATCCATTATATTCCTACAGAAAAGTGTTAGATTCTAACCATACGAAATGTCTGATTTTTATTGGCAACTTTAAACGACTGCAACTTTTTTAATATTAAATATTATTAATCAAAATAAGAATCATCGCAGTCGACACATTTTTTCAATTAAATACAAGTTTCTTAATTCCATTTTTATACAAATTCGGAGTTTCCAGTGTCAATAAATTGTTTAAAGGAATTTTCGATTTGCCATGGTTTTTCGTACAAAAAGCCATGAGTTCGATTTACAACGTATTCCGAGAAAACGATCTTTGATATAAATCAGAGGATAGGTGTACATAATTTCCCAGCCATATTGAATCATACAGGATTAATTCAATTAATTAGAAACAAAATTCTAGCTTTAAAGGATAGAATTAGTCCACTGCTCGATTTATTTTTATTCATTTTTGCTCCTCTCGTGAAAATGTAAAAATTGTAATCGACGATAAGTTTCTCGGTCCTAGTGGAACAGAGAAGAATCGAATTACAAAGGGTTAAATCGTTGAATTCCGTTGGATCCAATCTGAGAACATTGAAATCGATCTTCCTTACACGTCCCACTTTCTCCAAATTCCTCGAGGCAGTTTGGGGAACGGAAAATCCACGGATAGGGATCACGATCACGGTTCTTCGAGCATAAATCATACGGTGAACGCGTCGCGTGACAGATCACCGGTGGAACTATGCCCGTGCTTATGAATGAGAATTAAAGACCCTACACTGTGAAAGACGTTTGCATCAGACATAACAAATATCATCCATAATCGTCTCTTATCTTCTTGTTTCTCGAAAGTTGCTCGTAAACGAACTAAACGATAGTTCTTCTTCATTTTAACGACATTCTTTCTCTATCACAGAGCGTGTGGTAATTAACGCTTCGTCCACGATTCAAATATATCCTGATAAACGTTCGAATTAATGATAATACATTTAGCAATTCAGTCGTGAGTTTGTTGGAATGTGGTACAAGTTGTGTACCATTCTTCCGGAACGAAAAATAATTCTGTAATCACGTCTCTCGTTCGGAATTGATCTGTTTCTCTGTTCGAGAAACGTCGAGGAGAAAAGAGCCTTGAAAATGGGGAACAACGGGCAAAAGGGATGGATTTTCGCGATATTAAAAATAACGACAGAATGCGCGCAACTGTTTGACCCAGTTCACCCGCGGGGATATCGATTTTAGTGGCCGGTATCGTTGAGATTAATATTAGACAGCGTTCTGAAAATAGGTGAACGCTATGCACGCTGCAATACAGTGTTGCTGCCTGCCATTCGTTATCGACGCTCAACTCGAGTGTCTTTCTTTCTCTCTTTTTCTTTTTTTTTTCCTTTTTTTATTTCTTTCAGATAAATCCGCTTTTTCTTTCCGCGCGGTTGTTTAACAATTAAACGAACCGCATATTATTTCCCCTAGGCTTACTTTAAGACTCTAAGACGATTTTCTCGTTTCGAAATGAAAAATCCACGAATCGTCTGTGTAACACTCCAGAAAACTCATCTCGTTACACAAATTAGTGTTCTTTCTTGACGTTATTCAAGGGAATTTAATTTTCTTTGAATGATTTTGTTAAAATTTGTTAAGAATCATTGGGAAACGTCGAAGCTACCAAATAACGTCTAGAGTCACCGTGTATATAGGGAACGGAGTCAGTGATACACTTTTCCACTTTCTCCGCGACCGAGATTACACGAAGCCTTGGGTAGAACACCGCGAGATAAAACTCACCTTCGTTCTGCTCTCGTGGCATGGTGCTCAATCGGTGGCGATCGTCTGTTTACTCTTGGATCAATTTATTTGGCAAAACTGCTTCTTCGCTTTTCCCCTTTTCCTGTTCCCATTTGTCACGAGGAAAAAATAAAGAAGAGAAACGTCAAAAGAATCCTTGAAAGATAACCTCTTTCCCCTCTTTTAGATCATCGACAATTCGTGTCCACATGTAAGAGCGAAATAAAGTCGTCGACCTGGCGTTTTCACGCGTGAAACACGTTCGTTATCCTTCTTTTCGTTCCTCTCGCAATTGCTGCATTGTGTCGTTTCTATTTACCTCTCCGAATCGAAAATTTACGACGGAAAACAAAAGAAAACAAGTTTCTCTTTGTTTCAACAATTCTCATTGTAGAGTATTTAGTCACAGAAACTTCAGCAGTCGAGTAATCTTCACTGCAGTTTTACTCCTGTTGTTAAAAGTTCTTTTAAGTACCTGAATTTACCACGTTCCTTTGATTCAGGCGTTAATGTTGGATCTTTCAGAAAATTCCCACGAATTTTCAGTAATTTCTATACTTTGAAGCATCGTTCTTCAAGATGTGCATCACAAGTTTGATCTTTACTTTTGAGAATGGGACTTTGGTCACTGTCAGCGTGTAATTTTAGTAAAAATGACGTCCCGACGAGAGAAAGTTGGGTTTACAACCCTCTGGCCTCGAAGCCACTTTCCCTCGTCCTCAATAACCTAGCCTTGCCCATAAAAAATGGGCCTTCCGAAGGGGTGAGTCACGAGACAGCGTGTAACGGTCAAGGGACCGAGGTGACGAACCCGGAGGAATTCCCTCGCTGTTTGCCAGACACTCGTCAATTTGGCAAAGGACATCGCTAGCCCCTCTCTAAAGAAACGCGCGTTAAGGGCTCAAGAAAAGGGTGTCGCGATGTATTTTCGATTGGTGTTTTCCAGACGCAAGAAAATAGCCAATCAGGGATCAAAATCAGTTATCTCCGAGCAAGCATAGAGCTTGATCCTAACTCTGCAAGCCCAGCAAGTAGGCTAGGCCCATAGAAACAAAGCTTTTCTCAAACTCAGCTTCTCCTGGGTGGTCTTTCGAGTCATTGTAGAGGGTACATTAGAGTGCAGAACACTCAACTCCTCCACAAATACCGAAATTCCCATCTTGAAATTTTACAAACCACTCGCGAGCAGTTTTTATCCCATAGGCAACCGTTTGTTTAAACATCACAAACCTCATTTGCTCGTTTACTGTTTTTCTTCCCTTTTCGGCAACAGAAACATATTAATTGTAGGAAGTGTATCCTATTTCCTTTGAAAACGGTACAACTCCGAGAAGGAGCTAATGATTGTAAGGAATATAGTTTCAGAAGACACGTGAAAAAATAGGTTTCTTTAGAATATATGCTAACTATCGAAAATCGACACGAAGTTTCGGCACAAGCAAACCAAAAAACCTGGAAAAAAGTATAAATGAATCGTTAACGCGATCGATAATCCCTAAGAATTAGAAGCCGATTAGTAGGCCCCTGATTGGTAAAGGTTGGAAGCAGAAAGTCGATTAAATAAGCTTCCAGTAGATGCCAGTAGAAGTGTTAAGAAAGCTCTTGAGAAGGTCATTTTTGGTCGCTTAATTCTCCTGATTGTTAACCAAGCTTCGTTTAATTTTGAATAGGAATAGAAATTGCTAGTGAGACTAATATCAGGGGGGACGGTCGATGGAGCTGTTCTTTTGCAAATTGGGTCATCCAGAGAAATCCATTGGGAATGGTTCTCCGTTTAGAAGCAACGATCGATAGAGTTCTCGGTAGATTCGCATGAGAACCACTGCGTGTTCCCATTTCTCCTTTCAGCGGTCGGTCGCTCGCTCGATCCGCGGTTGTATAACAGCAATGAAAGTACTCCAACAGGCAACGGGCAACGTCACGTCTCTGTCCACGCTAACTACCTTGATAGTCGTCGTTCTAGCTGCCAGCGTGCTCGGTCGCGATCTTAGCGTGCTCCTATCTAAACGAGCTAGCGTAACGTGCCTTGGACATGGTACTTATGGATCCCATGGTTTGTCGTAGATCATCATTTTGACTTGTCTCAGTCAACACCGTAGCGTTTTTTCAAAGTAAAGATTAAAAAAGTTGAAAAAAGTTGGGTCCTTCTTTTTTACACAACTTTTCTTCTTACTAAATCTTTACACTCGAAGCTTTTGCGTTAAAGTTGAATTTTTCTTAATAATTCTTCAACATAATTGCCCGTGTTTCACCTGTAATTTCGTCGATTAAAATTCGAAAAGTCCAACGATCACAATTTGCAGCTACATCATCGTTTTTGAACTTTCTGTTTGATCTTTTCACAGAGTTTGTAGCATCTATCTGAAATTTCTCTTTCCTATGTGCTGTTGGAATCAGTTTCACTTTTTACTGTCGCTCTAATCTTCCGTTTCCTTGAGTCAGTTATTTAATTCAAATCTTTTCGTTTATGAAATTATCTGTTTAGTCTTTGAATAATTTAAAATCAATCTTATCTACGCTGTTACTAATTCCGTCACTTGACTCGACCTTTACAAGCATCGAAGACAGGCCAATTGTATGAAAGAATAATTTTAATTAAACAGAAGAAGTGTTTAAAAACAATCTGTTTATAAAACAAAGCAATTGTCGCCTGTTAATTGTCATTCGAGTTACTGCATCGAACCAAGTAGCGATTAAGAGTCACGTCTCAAAAGTGACGAATCTTTTCTGTCTCTCGTTATTCTGTTCTGAAATGATTTTATTCGAATTGCTAAGATTTCCAATGGTACCGAGATGACGAGCGCGGCGTCAGAAAACAATCGGGAATAGCCGTATCAGTTTCGCTTTCGCGTTTTCCCAGTGTTTTTCTGCGGTCAACTTGTTCTGCGGCTTGGGACCCGTGATCAAACACGGGCCTGTGCATGCTTCTCGTCTTCGTCCTTCTCCAACTCGCTGTACTCGAGAAACTTGTACATCTTGAATCCTCCTAGTCTATTCCCACGCTGTATCGTTCGTTCAAATAAATCTAATACACAAAATCTCCTAGAACCTTTCTTTCTCTCGTCAAAATTTCACCAATGCACGGAAGAACAGAAACGAGACGAAAATGTTGCGTACGAACTTCGCGAGCGAGTTGTAGTCTGAATTTTTACGTAACAGCAGAAAATAGAAATGTTCTGAAAACGATTCTGAAGTATCGCATAACCTTGTTATTTTCGTTTCTGCACGAAGTAAATAACGTTGGTGGAATGGATGATAACGAAATTACAGAAAAAAAAAAAAGGGAAAAAAAGGGAAAAAAAGGGAGAGGAGACGAAGGTTCCATGACTAACTGCATGTCGTTTCATCGCGGGGCGATCGATGTTGCAGAATCGCTTTATCTTATCAGAGCAATCGGTTCGGAGGTGTAAAAACGGCGATGTTTGAAGTGGCTCGTTATCAGAACGATTATTTCGCCTGGGGAATGACGGGGCGCCGCGGTGGAAGTGCATTGTACGATAGGGCAGAGCCGCCTCACGAATCGATGCCTCGACGCGATTTGGGTCAATATTTTTTAGCACAGCGTTCAATTGCCTTCTCTTTGACATCGTTATTAATCGCTCGCCTGTTCCACCAGACTTCATAAAGGAAGCCTCCAACCTTCGTTGTGTTCATTAAACGTATAAAACTTAACCTAGAAAATTAAAGTGAAAAAAGAGAAGGATGAAAGGAAAGAGCAAGGAAAGCAGATGAGTGGATGTGAAATATTGTTGATATAAAGTACGATGGATATGATGATTTTTCAAAATGGTTCAAAGAAGACAGATGGGAAGGAGAGTTCTGTTCAGGCAAAATCTTCCTTTGAAATTTCTCGACCCATCTGTCGATCACCGACCCACAGACTAAACTTGGACGCTTTTATCGAATCCCTGGTTATTTTTATTGCGTCGATGTCGTCGCCGATCGACAAATAATTAGATGTGTTCGTGTCGTAATACCGGGCTCTGATCCGTTCCGATTCCTCTAATTTTGGACTGTGAAAGTGTGAAACACCTAATAAATATACTTGTCTAAAGCGTGTTAATTACGATTCTTCCGAATTTCATTATATTCCGCACATATTTTCACACTTCGAGAGTATTTATCATTTTAATTTAAACAATATAAATATGATATTCTTAGAAGAAGAAGAAGAAGAAAGAAGAAGTTAATTTCTAATCGATGGTGTCAGTGAGAAATTGAAATAAATTTCGACAGAAAATTGTTGCCAGTGTTCCAGACGTAATCTTCTGTGGATTATGAACCCGAATGGAAACTTTCTTATTTCTCCAATGAAAGATAAGGCGTGTGTCAGTGATGCAAAGTGGAGCTGGACGTCGATTCTTGTTTTCTTCCTCTCCGATTGATCCGGCGACCTCGCGGACCGATGTGACCGACTAAGGTCAAGCGCGTATTTTGCACTCCGCGATTTTCCTTCCATGGAGACCTTTAACATCCCAGCCGTTAAATGACCAGGACGAATTGTTTAATGGTTTCGACGCGTCATCCTCGATTGCCACTTAAAAGTGGCCCAATTTCTCTCGATGGTCACATGAAAGCGGTGAAAGAAAGAAAGAAAGAAAGAAAAATTAGTCGATTTGACGTAAAATCTACAATGGAGGTTGATAAAGAACGATAAGAGGAGTCTATCTCGCTAAACCAGTGTAACGAGATTTAAAGTTCCACCTTTCACACCATTTTTTTGTCAACACACTTATACACTAAAACGAAGTTACATTTAGCAGTAATTCGATTAGCGAACGAAAACAGTAAATTCGATATTTGCATCGATATTTAGTAGAATATAGAAAAATAGTTTTAAAGGCACCATTTTTCTTCTTCAAGTGTATTTATGCTACGTTGAAATGAACTAACAATTAGGTAAATTCAATATTTCTGCTCGTTAGGAAAATATAGAAGGAAATTGAACAACATCTTTTCAGTAAAATAATACAATACTTTGTAGAAATGACTAGAAACAGTAAACGAGATCAGTGTTTGCGTTCGTTAGAGAAATATAAGAAAAGAAAATAATTTATATATATATATATTGCGTTAAGAAGTCTCGTGTTAATTAGACCGTGGAGATCGCAGTTAACGTTTTTCGAAGTTTTTCTTTCTCTCTTTTTCTTTTTTTTGTTATTATTATATCCTTAACAAGAGTTCGTTTATCAAGAGGAATGCGTAACTATGTGACGAACTAACGATAACGTCGTCGGTTTACAGTTTGCTCGAACCACGGACAGTAAAAGGTGATGCGTATGGTGTGCGCATATCGGTACACATTGCGATTAAGGCCATGGTCGAAAGAGCCTGACGGCACGCTTATAAACGCGGACAAGTTAAATACTTTTGATCTAGCCACTTATCGGAATGACGTGGAAAACCCTTCGACCATTCGCGAGAAATCGTTTAAAACAATACTCGAGCGTCTGTTTCTACGAGATATTTCACACAACAGGTTGAAGAGAAAGAAGAAGGAGAAAGGAAGGGAATAATATTTGAGGGAAATTTTTTCAAATAGATCAATAGAAATATCGACGAGCAATTTCGAATTATTTATCGTATATTTTATTTTATTTTGTTTATTTTCTCTCTTTGTTTGCTGAAGTCTCGAAGAATCGTTGGACATCACGAAAAAGTAACTTCGTTTCTCCTTCTTCAATCTTCGATGGTTCTTCTTTCATCGATATCGCTGTGGTTATTTAAAGATCGGCGGAAAATTCGATCCCGCCGTGACTTTTCCAAGAAAAATGCTTCAACGCGCCTGCGTTTCCGTGATATTTTTACGATCAGAAAGTATTTTTCTCCTTCCGAACTGTAGGTCGTTTATTTACGTACAACGTTGCACATTCGTCATGTTCATCAGAAGCTCGGCGTGGATGGCGATAAGAGTTGGAAATAAACGCGACGAGAAATTGGCCTACTTTTAGGGTTATAAAAAATTAAAGAAAAAAAAGAAAAGAATTAAAAGGACATTTCAAGCTATCCATCGAGAGGGTACAAGCCTTTTCTTAAGTCTCTAGAAAGTGAGTTGTTTGAAAAGTTATTCGGAAAGAGTGCACGAGAGGATCCGAAATTCCAGCAGACAAGAAAAAAAAAAAAAAAAAAGAAAAACCCACACGCCAATTTCACCGTTGCAAAACACGCGTGTCGTGAAAGAGTTGCCGCGTGATTTCATCCCACGCGGTTAAAAAAAAAAAAAAAAAAATGTTTCACCGAGAAGAGGAGCCGCGCGAAAGTTCAACGAACAAAGTTGTCTCACTGAAAAGAGAACCTTCACGCTCAAAATACACTCTGTGTCCACCCTTTTAGGTTGAGAACTACAACGGGTATACCATCGTCTTCTTCCCGCCAATTTCAACCGTATTATTTTTCTCGTTCCAACTTCAGTAAAACAAAGAAAACAAAAAAATAAATAAACATTTAAAGTGCAACTGAAAAATCTCCCTACGACACAGCTTACTCTACGTGTAATGTTCAAAAATTTTCTCGAATTTCCAACGGTGTTGTCCCCTTTCGATTCAAAAGAGAATCTTGCTGAAAAATCTGGAAAACGCCAGGAGGGTTCTCTCGTAAATTAGTGTCCAGATACGTGCGTGTACCGGCGGATAAACCTCCGAGGGTCTTTCGTTTACGAATCCAAGGATCGAGGGTTCCTCGAAAAATCGTGAGACGGCAGCGGACTCGGCGTCGCCCTCCGAGAGGAAAGAGACACACGGGTTTACGTATTCGGAATACGTCCCGACGTCGCCGTCGGCGGGCGAGTTGCCATACGAAGGTTTCCTCGACGTCGTTTTCGGCAGTAGAGAAAGGGGGACCCTCATGAGGTTTGTCGTGTGGTGTGAAGGGGGAGTAGAACGCCTAAAATCGTGTGGCTCTCTCACAATGTGCTCCTCATGCTGCTGCGTCTATCGTCGAAGAAAAGAGAAAAGCTGACGTTGGTTGTTCTCTGTTCCCTTCTTTCCTTTGTCTATCGATTTCATTTTCCACCTTCCCCGTTTTTGCTCCACTTCTTCTCTGTTTTCTTCTTTTTCTTTCTACCCTTCCAACCTCACTTGTATGTCTCTTTTTCTCTTTCGTACATCGTCGTCTTTGTTTCTCTCTCCGTCTCTGTTCGTCTCTTTCCGATTTCTCCTTTTCCACCTACTTTTTCTCTTCTACCTCCACATGTCCCTCTTTTTTGCCTCGTTTTTTCCCCTTCTTTATCTTCCACTCGGTTCGTCTGTCCTTCTTTCACGTATATCGCTCGTTGCTTGCTCGTTTCTCCCCTCCACTTGTTCCTGTTCCTTTCTCGCTCGTTCGTTCTCTCTCTTTCTTTCTCTGCGGCTACACACGCACGCGTGTCCCTGGCACGTGTGTCGCATCTCCACGCCCCGCGTATCCCTTCTCGCTCCCTCCGTTCGTTTCTTCGTCTCCGTCACCCGGTTTTTTGTGGCTGTTCCTTCGCCTCGTTTTTCTTCGTCCTCTCTTTCCTTCCTCCTTCCCGCCGCTGTTTCCTTCCTTCGACTGATTTACCCACCTCTCGAACCCCTCTCCTTCCTTTCTCAGCCTGATCGCCACGCATGCGTTTAGATATCAGCTGAGAGTCTGGTTCTCTCGATGAAATCCTCTCTTCTTCTTCTTCTTCTTCTTCTTCTTCTTCTTTTTTGTTTTTATGTAAGAAGTTATAGGAAAAGATTCTGTATGACGGACGATAAGGCAGGGAAGTGTTCTTTATTTAAAATAAACGCTTTTCTCTTTTTCTTTTTTCTTTTTTACAATTATTACACGAGATATAGGATTTAAATAGAAATTGGAATTAGGTGAGGATCGAATACTACGAAAATGAGGGAACAGTGGAACGATTTGATACCCCGAGGAGAGTGAGAGGGGAGTTATACTCTTATCGTTCAGCGACAAATTTCTATCCTCCCCTCGTGACTTCCTCTGCCGGGCCCAGACCCTGTCCGAGCAATAAACACTCGATTTCTCTTTTACTCCGATGTTACTTGTCCTCCTGTCCCTGTTCCTCCGCGTGTTGTGTCACTCTTCGTCGTCCGGTTCGAGCGTGTTGGCCGGAGCGTTGCTCGCCACGAAGGGGCCAAATAACTCCGAGGGGTAAACGACTTCCACGCGTGACGGAGCCTCGATGAAGCGCCGTGCGTGCCGGTAGAGGAGACAGGTTCGGGCATCCGGCAAACTCAGCCGATTCGATCAAGGAACCGACGTTCCAGCCTTACTCGAGGAGTACCGTCTCTTTGCCGCTGATTATTCACCTTTACGACTGAATTCTTCACTTTGAAGTTCCTTTTTCTAACGTTGGAGAACGCATTCCCATTTCTCTTCGATTGTTTTCTTCTTTTTTTTTCTTAATTTTCATTTCACCTGTACTTGAACATTCTGCACAACTGTATTTCGTTGAATACATATTCACCAGTTTAGAATGTTTTAACGACAGGAACAAATATATATCATTTTTCAAATATTCATAGTCACGTAAGGGACGTGTAACAGTTCGGATATGTTATTAGAATTTGTCGAACAAAAGTAGCTAAACACTTGAGTTCATCAGAGGAGTAAGGATACATCGTATCAGATTCACGGAATCCTATGAATCTCGCAATCATATTCTCCTCCATGGAGTAACAACGAAAAAGTCTGGAACGATGTATCCTTCTCGTTGAAACAACGAGAGACGCGGCATGTCAATGGATGCTGTGCTCGAATGAAACTCGAAGTGGAGAGATTCCCGTATGCGTGGGTGGTGTGCCGTTTATTCCAGGAGACGGAAGTGGGTCACAGCAGCCACCATTGCTGCTGCGCGCGAATGAATAGGGGGTGGAAATGCATCCGTGTGCATTGCAGCCAGGTAGAAACCTCGCATATTTCTCTTACTTCTTTGCCGTCCATTATTTCTGAGCTTTTTCAAATGCAGCTTACTTTTCTACATATTGAGATCCGCCGCCATTTTCTATATACATACGTACATGTATATATATTGGAAATTCCTGGAAATTTTCAGGAATTTCCTGATTTTACAATAAATCAAATTTAAAATAAACATTTGATTACTTATTTCGACATGAATCGTTCTGTTAGCGACAATTGTATTTAACCTTGTAGCTACGGCTGGATATTGACGCGGATTGCGTATAAGTAATACTATTAATTAGTTAATATAAGCACCTAACCAGTGCAAATAAAAATGAGTAATTAATATCGACGTTCCAAGTATTATTGAACGAATGACGAGTTAACTCAATTGCACGTGGTTAACAGGTTAATGAACCTTTAAAAGACCTATGTTTATATAACATATAAACTATAATTAATAACTCTTACAGCTCGTAGTTGAGGTACCTGAAACGTTAACACAGAATCATTCTCGAACGAGTCGGGACATATGTTTAACTCGACGAATCTCGTTTTCACGAGCACGATCACCCCTTTGTCTCCGCGTGGCCTCAGCGTTCACCGACCGCGCGTGGCGCGAGTAATCGTCGAACCTGGCGAGTTTTTGACGTCATTTCGCAAACATTTGCGCAGTTCGGCTGGCCTGTTATTTCGTACATGATCCTCCTTCCACTCGTCAAGTCGCAACACTCGTTCGGGAACAGCAACTTTCGACCAGCGTGAGAGAGAAAGAGAGATGGAGAGAGAGAGAGAGAGAGAGAGAGAGAAGAGGTGATTCGCCTTTTTCGGGGCCTGGCGGCGTGCACGCGCGCGCGCGACCAAGAGTCTCCTGGTCCTCCTGGCCGCTCCTCCACGGGCCCCTCTAATCGCGAATTCGAGACGGCTCGCACTTTCACTCGGCTCGTTCCACGTTTTTACGTCTTTTTATTGGTTGTTTTTTCGGAGACCGCGCTCGTGGCCCGACGACACACGTTCGATTCGGGAATGCGCGGCCGCGACGCGGAATATCGAGTGTTTCTGGTGCTTTATGGTACGCTATCCGTGGAATACGTGGATCTGTGAACAGTCGAGCAAAACGAATTTCAGTGAGAGGTAACTGTCTTCATTTTCATATCTTTCTTTCTGTTTTTTTGTTTAGAAAAGATTTCTCCATCAATTCTTTCTTTCACGTCTGTTCGCATATCCTTTTACGATACTCGATAAAAAGATCCCCATTAAATTCAGTAGAATAGATAACGCGTTGAGAAACGTATGTATGTACGTAGAGCAAGTTGAACCGCGCGTACAGCAACCAATCTGGTGGCCGCGTCCTACGCGGTAAAGTTCCGCGAAGGCCGCGGAAAAGTGGGAACGAGCGTGTTCCCCAGACGTCATTGATCGTCGCGGGCGAAATCCAGGCGAAGTTCTCTCTCTTGGCCGGTGCAAACCTGGGTTCCGCACATGCGTGCCATGTTTCGAGATGTTTGCACGTGCGTCGAGAGTGGCCGCGATGTCACGTTGACCTAGTTGAGACATACACCGGGGGCTGCAAGCTCTCCTCCTCGTTGCTGCAACGTTTTCCTGTGCTTTGCAGATACACGTGCACTCGGTCAATCTCGACCACTGTGCGCAGCAATCTTCACCTCTAAAAATACCCAACCTCTCCTGCTTTCCATTTGTTCGTCACGTCACCTCGATCGACCCACGATTCCATCGACACTGCCGAGGATCGCGATAAGATTTAGGGACAAACGGATGGAATAATTCGAGTTTGATGGACGATGCAAGCTCAATTTCACGAACCATAAAGGTAGCATAGGACCTGACTAGAGAGTTGAATTGAATATCAATCATTGAGGGAAGTTTCATTGTGAGATTTCGGGTCAAAGGAAGAATGCCGGGGTTGCTCGATTTTAGGAGCAATTTTAGGGTCACTGGAAGTGGGCCACGTGGATAAATCGTTCGCTACGTCCTTCGGAAATTTCTTTGCTGAAAGAAGGTTGGAATTTAATCTGGTAAAGGGTTTAAACTACTACATACAGGCTAGAAAGATGGGATACACATTTAGGAATATTCTTTTTCTTTTTTCTTTAATACTATAGTTCTTTGTTTAATAAAATATGAAATTTTTGCACTACACTGGCGTTGCTACAGAGACATTTATAATACAGACTATAACAGTATTTAAATTTTATTCATGTTGAAATAAAACCAATTAATAAAATAGATAAAAATAAATCAATTCAGGAATGTGCATAATTTTGTTCTTATCGGAACGAAACATCCGATTTTCAAAAGTTTCCTTGGAAAACTGTGCTGGAGTTGATAAATCGATCATACAAGAAAGAAAAATACTCCAAGCTCAAAGGAATAATATGTTTTTGAATTGTTTTTGAAATTGTGATTTGATTTATTGTCAATTCTCTCTCTGTGTGTGTGTGTGAGATGTTTTATATTATACAGAGTTAGCGATAAACTTGCGTCAAAGTCACGAGTATCACACACGTCTGGTGCAACCGAATCTTGAAAGCGGGTGGATAACCGTTTCGAGGTGAATTTATAGAAGAGCAAGCGGATTATTTGTGGATCCGTTTCTGGGGGAACACGCGAGGCACCCGCGAATTTGTTTAGGTTGACAAGTTAAGCCTTTCAGGCTTGCTTGTTCATACCACAACTCGTTGTCTCATCCCTGACTAACCCATATACATCTCTCTGTAGAAATTCTTCAGAGAATTTTCCTCCATAGGTTTAAACTTGAGAGCAATAAAGTTACAAAAGCAAGTAAACACCGTTTGATCTAATTAGTTAATAATCCCAATTATGATCATTCTCCAATGACATTTTTGCTAAAATAAAGGCAGAGAGTGTGCACATTTACTCTGTTCAATATTGATTCTCCTTAATATTCTCTTTTTCTTTCGTTTTTCTGTTTACGGTTCTCGAGGACCCGGAACAACCGAGAAAGTAGGCATCAGGAGAATTTCGGCAAGCGGATTCTTCGTTAATGCAAATTGATTGCTCGCGTTCGCGCCGGCTGCTTTCCCTCTCGATTTCTCTTTTTACTTTTAAACCATAAAGCGACAATGTTTAAATACGTTATTGGTGAAAGGATTCCATTGGTATGCGGTGTCGTTAAGACACATCGGCCAAATATCGTTCTACCTGTGGTTGTATCTTGTTTAATCTTCGTTACGAGATGATAACAATGTTCTCGTGGGTGTTAGTATCATTTCCAAAAATTTCTTTGTTTATTTATTAGCCAAATTTCCGCGGGACATGAACTTTACGATTTTATTCCCTTTCTTTTATTTTTCTCCTGCAGGATATTCACTTATTTTACTGTATTTAAAACAGAGAGAAAGAAAAAGGAGAAAAGAGAAGAACTTGATCGATCCACCTTTTTATTCCTCCTCCTCCTTCTCTTCCTCCCTCTGCTCTGGAGGTTTCTCTTTCGCGTGTGCACAAGCTCGCTGCTGCACGTGCATTGATAATAGTTTATGCGTTGAAAATCTTTATGGGGTTCGTTCGCGCGATCATAAAGCCAGAGGCACGATCGTAAACGCAGTCGTGCACCTTAATGATCATCGATAATTCAGCAATTACGGCTCCCGTGTCTCTGTCTTCTCTGTCTTCTCTAACAGTGCTAATTGAACCGTTCGTACAAAGCTAACGAATGGTTCAATCACTGGATTTTCCTTTTTTCCGAGCTCTTCGATTTCCTCTCCTATTGGTTCTATCTGTTTCCCATTCTTCGTGGTCTTCATGTTAGAAATGTTCTTTAGATACTTCGTTCTATTTCCCTCTGTCTACGCGATGTCCACGCATTTCACTTTCATCGTACGTACAAATTCACAAGGTTTCTCTGTCGCAAAAAGAAAAAAAAAAGTCAGCTCTCAGACATCAGCAAACGTCTATCCTACAATCGCTTCAGGTTCCCGGTGGCCTATTTTTCCACTTCTCGACGATTTCCATCCCTGGCTAGGCTGAAATAGAATCCGTTTCGTTCAGCATCCAGCAGTGGTTTCGTTTCTCGTGATTTGCCTCGACCACGGGAGGCGAGAAGTGGATTCAATTGAGGAATATTGTTCGACTTCTGCGAGCAAGCGAGAGAAAGAGAGGAGGATGGAGAGAGAGAGAGAGAGAGCTTTTATTGCAGACCCTCTGTCGTGCCCTCTTTTTCCTATCCGCGAGAAAAATCCACGTTCTATCGAGGAAAATTCATACGAAACCCCTAACACCACTGCCTTTTAGTATCTAGGCCAATGCACTCGAAATCTCTCGATACGTGCTGCCTTTCGGGTTGCACCGAAAACGGCCGCATTATATCCCACCTGGAGAAGCATGAACCGAGGGTAGGGGTAGAAGTTGAAGAGGAGAGGGTGTGAAACGAAGACAAAGAGACGAGAGGGTGTGACGAAGAGACTAGGAAGAGAGAAAAGAAAGAGAAGAGAAGAGAAAAAGGGCGAGCGGGTGGAGATGAAGGGTCTGGTGAATAGACAAAAAAATGAGATGTAGCGATGAAGGATGGAGAGGTTAGGGGTGGTTAAGGAGAGGGGAAAAGAAGGGAGAGAGAGAGAGACAGCGGAAGGGAAAATATATAGGTAGAGAGGGCGAAAAAAGAGGGAGGAAGAGGAGTTGGAAAAGAAAAGAAAAAAAAAGAGAAAGATGAGAGACAGATGGGGCCGTGGTAGCGATGAAAAAAGAGCGAAGAGTGGCAACCGCCCACGCTCGTGCACACACAGAGGAACGAGGAGTGTGCTTTGCTCGGTGCTTTTACTCGGCTGAAGCGCGATGTCGGCGAACCGTGTGTCCCAAAGTAGGTCAGGTCTCAATGGCGGTGCCGCAGAACGGACTGTGTCTACGTGCATGCGCACATAGCCGGCCAATGCACATGCAGTCCGCAACGGTGCAACGTGCTGCTGCGCTCTTCTATCTTTGAACTATGCGCGAATGCTGAGGAGCGCGTCATCGTCATCGTCGTCGCCGCTGCGAACCCTTTTCCATCCTACCACCAGACCTCTGACGTTCTCTCTCCCCTCCTTCCTTCCTTGTCCTCTTCAACCTATCCCCCGTACCCTATTTTAGCTGATTTTCACCCGATCACCGGATGAGAGATCCAGAAGCTTTAGACTGGGTCACCAGGGTATCCGAATGTCTTCTAAGATGAACGAGAAATGGTTAAATGAGGACGACAGTTGGGTAAATCCATGGTACACCGAAGCTCTTGCAGGATCGACACGAGTAGAGATAATGATAGGCGGCTAATTAACTAAGCTTCTAAACCAAAACCGAAGACGAGAGGAAAGGGAAAAACTTTGAATCAATTTGAATTGTCTTGCAAGCGGACAATAGAAGAAAGAGTGTCCAAAAGAAATCTTGCGTTGCTATATGTAGGATCTGAAGATACTTCGATTTGAATCAACTTATATGATAATCTCTTAAGACCCAGAGAGAGGTAGAGAAAGAGATACAGTTGAATGGTTTAAAAGGAAGTTCTCGTGCCACATTCCATCGTCGTCGAAATCAATTGGGATTGCCTCCAAGCGGCGAAATGATAGAAGAAGCGTAGGCTGCTGCGGCACGGAAATTGGCCTGGAGCTGAAGAATCGTCAGGCAGGCAGGGCTCTCTTTAAACGACTTCCTTCAATGAAACACGAAGAAAGAACCAGGAGGCTATGGGGTGATGGAGACGAGGAGGGAATGCTAGCTGGAGGGTGTCGATGAGAGAAACAGCAGAGCAGCGTAGAGCAACGGCTAGACCAGGTCATACCAATTTGTTTCATCAAGCAAAGTGTGTGTAATGTGTATGATGCAAGCGTGGAAGCCGGGAGCGAGCGCGTCGTTCGCGCTCCAGGCTTGCACCTACGTGCCTCGATATCTCGATTATCGAGCGTCCGAGTTCACCATGGGAATATGGGACATTCCGCAGCTGCGTACCTGCCGCGCTCTGTAGCTTCGAGACTCTCAGGTCATCCGGGCGATTCTGCATCTCTCCTCTTGCTCTCCTCTCCACCACCTACACCCTCGTCCCTCGACCTATCTTTTTTTCTGGTTATTATTTCTACTCCTTGGGGTTTATTTATACGTGTCACCATTAGCTAGCATCGATGTACAGTAGCTCGCGAAAGTATTCGAGCTGAGCCCGTAATACACATTTTAATATTACGGTTTGGACTCGCATTTGGACTACACATTTTAAATTTTTACGTTCGTTTGGACTCGCGAACTCATTTCCGGTGCTCCTGCTTTCTTCCCCTCTCTGATTTTGTTTGAGAAAATTCTCCACCAATAATAGATTGTAGATATATACTAATCGAATAGATTGTATCAATTTGCAACGATTTTCGCGTAACGGCGGTATTATGAATTATTTTTCACATTAAATAATAATAATTGTAACAATAACAATGTTACCGTCTTTTTGGATCATTTTCAGAGAAAGAAATTTCAGTATTAAAAATGCAAATCTGAGTTTTCATCGACCATTTCGTTTTCACGTTCGGTATGGTACTTGATTGAACCTTTGAAACACGAAACAGCCCGCCCCGCTAAAGTTTGAATACAGCGTCCCATTGACGTGCCGCGCTTTCAGCTATAAACTATTGAGGGACCGACGAAATTGGCCGAATAGCTCGTAGAAGGACACTTGAAGCTATTTTCCAATTAATAATGTAGGTGGCAGTCGTTTCGATACTAGAATTAGGTGGAAGACGTCGCTAACGTGGCTCAATTGAGAGCTCGAAGCTTTAGATCCGGTTATAACGTTCCTCCTAATCTTTCCACACCAATCAATCCAACCGTCCAACCTTCCAACCGTCCAACCAATAGAAAGAACTATTATACTGTTCTCATGTAAGGTCATTAAAAAAAAAATACGCCAATATGTTTCTTTTTAATAAAACACAAGCTATTTTCAATTTTTTTAAGCTGTTCGTGACGTGTAAACCTAACACCTGGATGATCCTTCGTTAACAGTCATTTACTACAGTTCCGTTAACCGATTAAATCATCTAACTTTTTTTCATCGTTTGATAAATGATCCTACACGTTTCCCTCAACAAGTTTCAGTGAACCATTTTTTCCACCCACGTCCACGAGTTAAGAACACACGTCATCCGTATGTTTGAACTGACTGAAAGTGTAGAAACGAGTAGAGATAGAGGAGAGGCTTGGTTCTAAGGCAATTTGTCCGATTTCGAGGCGTGTATTGTACTCTCTATACACACGGTCGCACGTCACGTGTCGGCGATTCAATGTAGTTTTGCGCCTACGTCACCGGTGCTTACCATTGATTTAGAGAGTAGGTCGCAGATGCGCACCTGCTGCTTGTCGGAAAGTTCGCGGCTCGGTCGCATCTGAGCCCGACTTTTTATCTCGATCGTCATAAACAAGACGTTTCGACGATCCTATATGACGCCACCACAATAGCATATGTCTATTAAACCGATATCTCTCTTTCTGTTTCAGGTAAGTTCCTGTAAGCCAATCCTCTTAGAACAAGATTTCAGTAACCGATTGGAGTTTTCATCAGATGATGAATCTCTTGTGTCAGAGGTATCAGGTAAAAATCCTTCTATTCGATTAACCCTTTCGATATGGTTCCATTTTTGGCTACTATGCCTTCGTTTAACGAACAGTTTAACACGTTAAGTGTCACACTGATGTCGATCGACTTCTCGTTTCAATTTCGAAAATTTTGTAAAGAATTTTACGACAAATTTAACGAAGAAAGTGGTGAACTTGTAACGTCTGCAAAGGAAAGCAGTACCTTTGTTTAAACTGTCTTAATAGAACCCATTAATGAACGATAAGGAATTAATTTGTCGAGTATTAACACCGCCTAAATGAAAAATCTAACGTCGCTCAGTAATAACACTTTATTAACTTATTCTTTATCCTGTGTAACTACATAAAAAAGTGATATTATTTAAAATCGTCCGTGTAGAAAATTAAGACGTGAAACTGAGTGAGGAGACAAGGGTTAATTAACGACGAAAGATTAAAACCTGACAGATCTCGCAAAGGTACAACCAAACTATACCAAAGTGCAATCCTTACCACATCCTAAAACGGTTCGCAGTAATCCTCCTTCCACTATCTATGGTGTTAGAAAAGGATGTATGTAAAGGATGCTACTACAGCTAAGGATGATCCTCGTTGCTCGGCGACGCGGTCTATCAATTACTTTTACTTTTAAACCGGCTGAAAGACGCCGTGACACAGATCGACCGGGGTCCGCTTGAACGAAACGCCGCGCCGCGTGTACACAGATCTCTCACACCTACGCGAACGTCAGCCTCGACATCTGGGACAGGCCGCAGCTGCGAACCTGTCGCACTGCAACTGCAACTCCACGACCGAGGTCATCCGGCCAGTTTCGCCTCTCTTTTTCTCTTTCTCTTCACCGAGGTGCGCATAGTTCTCGTGCCGGGCTTTTTCACTTTCTCTCACTCTCCCCCGTATTGCTATGCGGACGAGCCTAGATGGATACTACCCTCTATCATTAGGGAAACTAATCGAACGATTGGTATCAATGATTTCTTTTTCTTCCTTTGCTAAGTTGCGTATCGTAGGAATTTCGGGATTTTCTATCGCCAAGCTTTTCTGCACCGTGCTTTTATCGTAGTAGAGATTATCAAAAGGAATGGAAAGATCAGGAGACGATCGATTCCTGTTTGAGTCCATGATGGTCTGAAGTATCTGTAGACTCGCGTGGCCGGCCACGTGTGTCCGACTTCGCGGTTCCACGATACTCAGAGACAAGACAGAGGCAACATGAGGGACTGGATATTGCACGTGGTGTCTGGTGCCAAGCGATACAAATCGATTCCGAGGCTTTCACGCTTTGCCCTGACTGTCTGTGAATTCGATCTACGATCCCAACGTGTAGGGAAAATATAATTTATAATCATTCGTCGTTCGACTTTGCACATATCTATCTATTTCTGTGAAATCCTGTTGAACGAGTCACCGGCGTCGTTCGTTTTGATATTACACTTCGAGAATCTTGTAATTATGATACGAAGCAAGGTTATCTTATGCGCGAAGAAATATTAAGTTGCCTCGTACATATGAACCAGTCTATCGGTGATTAAATTAATGAAAGGAAATTTAGAATTGGTTATTTATAACGTTGTATCTGAGCGTGGAATTTCTCGACTTTGGAGTCCACCAATGTAGATTTATAGTCGGAATTATCGTTAAACTTACACGCCTAACGAAGGAAATCACTGTGACGGCTTGGAAAAACTGAAAATTTGTTCTCCTACTTTTATTAATATGTTTATCAACTTTGATTTTGTATTGTAAACGATTGGAAAAAATTGAACAACAAGAATTGTAAATTGAAAGATCATTCCTTTATGAACCGACCTGACACATAATTTGAAGCAAGCATAAACTGTTTCCAAAAGTTGAATTTGCAGAAGATTTTAATGCAACAATCGAAATAACAACATATTTAAAATTTCCCTTAACAATTTAGAACTTTCTTTGGCTGTCAAACGTGAAATTCGAGTTCCTGTTAAGCTTTCATTTACCGTTTCTTCATGAGCGAATTATTGAACATGCACGCTACTATACTCAGTTCTAAAACCGACCTACCATAATAATTCTATTCGCGTGGATGCACACGTAAGCTCGCCACTCGTCGATCAATCGTGGGGGTGGATCGCGTGTGGTCAAGTTTTGAGTGTCGTGCTTTTGTGCAAGGGAATTCTGATCTCCTTATGGTACCATATTCACGAACCTTCTCCAACATCGTTCACATGGTTTATAATTTTGTTTAAAAGGAACCTTTCATACATAAAAAAAAAAAAAAAACAAGAAAAACAGAACATTCAATAATTCCGCGATGAAAATAAATGAATGCAAATAAATGAAAACAAAAAAAAGAAAAGAAAAGGCTCGATTAAATATTTCTTTTTTCTCTCTCTTTTTCATTAACATTGTCGTGAGTATCTCTAGCAAATGCGTGCAAGTATGATTCGACTAACCTTGGGATAGTCGGGATGGAAGCGTGGTTGGCGTGTTATTTGCCAAAAAAGATGCCACCGATAGCGTTGGGTATGATTGTCGGTAATTTGCGGCGAGGGGCCACCGCGCCCGTGAATACAATCTATTATTACATCGCGCTGTATCCACCATAATGCGCTGCGGTCCCACGTTACTATCTATGGCCGCGCTATAATACGCTGCGAGCTTCGGTCGTGCCGGTGTGCCATTTGTACCGGATACTCTAACGATTCGGTTTCATTGCGAAATTTCAATTTTGCTACCCTTCAAGTCTCTCTCTCTCTCTTCTTTTCTCTCTCGAGACGTTAAGCGGCTGTCTACCAAATATATCGAGAAATAGGCTCTCTCTCTCCCTCTCTCCCTCTTTCTTTCTCTCTCCCTCTTTCTCGCCCTCTTTCTTTCCCTTTTTCTCTCTTTCTCTCCCTTTTTCTCTCTTTCTCTCCCTTTTTCTCTCTTTCTCTCCCTTTTTCTCTCTTTCTCTCTCTCTCCCTCTCTCTCTCTTTCTTTCTCTCCCTCTTTCTCGCCCTCTTTCTCTCTTTCTCGCCCTCTTTCTCTCTTTCTCTGTCTTTCTCTTTTCTCTCGAGACACTAATTCTTAGACACAACACGATTAGAAGAAGTACAGTGACTGTTGCAAACAATTAAAGGATGTCAGTACTACGTATCCTACATCTATGATAAATAACCTTAAACGCGTAATTGTTTAAAACGAATTTCATCGTTTCGTACCGTAATGTTTGCTCACATTTATTACATACTGCATATTGTAGTTCTTGTAGATCGTTCTTGGTACGAAGCACCAAGTATATGTAGAATAAATTACTTAACAATTTCCTGCGTAGACGGTATACCATGATTTGCACGTTATATTGTAGACGTAAATTAGCCAATGCATACGATTCGCCGACAACCTGCAAGATACCATTCATCCAGAATCGTTGTGCTAAACTCGTTCTACAAGAAGAAAGGTAAGAAGTGGAAGTTGAAGGGAATATAAAGTACAGACGACTTCCTCGATCGGTCAGATAATAATAACAACAATAATAATAAAACTAGAGATAGAATTTTATCGAGAATTCTGAAAAAGTAGATGAAAGTCCCTCTTAAAGCTGCTGCAAGATTGTACTAATCGATAAAAGTGATAACGAAACGTACGAATATAATAGTAGAAATAAAAAAAGAGAAAGAAAAAAGAAACTTTGAATATTCGAATAACGTTTAAGTTAATAATTAGTAGTTAAACGAAAAATTAGCACATCCCTTACCCGAGAAAAAGCACACGCCGTTAGGCATTCACGAATAAACGCTCGTGCTTTCTCGATAAACGAAAGATGACGGATTTTCGCGCTTCCAGAGATCTCGTTTCGCCTTTGCAACGTTAACGAAACCTCGTCCAACCACCGATATAAAATATATAAGCGGTAAAAAGCGAATCTTTAAGCCTTTATTACCGGTAATTTCCGTGGAAGTTTATTACCCGACCGAATACCGACTGTTATTAATGTAGCAACGTTTATCTATCATTACGAGCAGTATCGGTTCGAACTGGGCTATTAATGGCCACGCCGTAATAGTATAAATTTTCGTGGCTCGAAAATATATAACCGTTCTCTTACCTTCTCTTAAAGTATACATATACCAACAATGTTGATCGATGGTTCGATAGAAAGAAAAAAAACAAAAAAAAACAAAAAAGAAAAGAAAGATCGCTCTCGAAGCGACATTTATCATCAATCGAATTACGCGTTACTACTAACGTTTTAAACTATAATAATAATAATAATAATAATAATAAAAAAAGAGGAAGGAGATAGAAAGAGAGGATCGAACTGGTTCGACTTTCGTTGGAGGTACACTGGTCTGCTTTAATGACATGATTTTCATGTTCTAGTTTCCATTAAACTCTTGCTTTCTTTTGGGTACGTCGCAAGGTACGAGATATCGACCAGCAGCTCATCTTTCACTCTTGTTTTCGTTCGATTCTGCCACGATTGGCCCCGGAGGGGCTGGCTTCGTTTCATTAAACTTTTGTTGTCCGTGCTGTTATAGTGAAACGGTGGAAATTGAACATTTCGGCTTTTTGCCGTTCGTTTTTCCCACCGTCTACTTTAATACACCTTCTTAATCCTGGTTCCGCTTCGATTTTAATTAATGGCAGGAAGATGCCACCTGTACCTTCCCCTAACACTCGCCATTTCGATTATGGAATCATAATCGAGCCGAATGAACGTGTATTCAATTTTCCAATACGTGCTGCTACTTCTCATTTTATCGGATTTATTATTTCACGCTTGGTTATTTACATACATCGCCCTTATTAATCCTTTCTTTTTCTTTTTCTTCTCGTGACATTAAATCCAACAAGAAATATTTAAACGCTGCGTGTTTTCGCTTAGAAGATTAGTATACAAGAGTAACGAAACAGAGTGGTCTCCAACTTGTTTTTTTAATTCAGTGTTTATTGCTTTAGAGATCGAGATTTTCCACTTTGCGATTGTTCGCTGTAAAGGGGGAAATTACTTTCGCTGCTTTCGATTTTCACGACGCGAAACGACAGCTGTGATTTAACGGAGGCAAGTTGTGCTCACGGCTTTCATTCCTCGCTTGATTACGGGACTCGTCTTCCACGCGATCTGCGATTATTTCGGCTTGGATTAGAATTAGAACGACAGCTGAGCGATGGGGAAATTATGCCTTCGATTGTTTCGACGCTTGGACATTTCTCCGCCATGAGAAATCGAAAATAAACCGGTGATTTAATTGTCTCTGGTTGTTTCTTACAATTTAAAGAGAAACATGGAATTATCATATGACACATGATGCTTTCAAGTATATCCTGTCGAAATTTCAAATAATTCGTCGATTCATTTCCGAGTGTATGATGTCTAGAGTCTCAAAGTATTCAATTTCGAAAAAAATCACTCGATCTTTTCTTCAAATAAGTGTAACTTCGTAACGGTCTGATGATGTTGTACAAACTGCATATTTTTCACAGAAAACGAAGCCTTCGTTGAAATCTAAATAGCCGAGAAGTTCCATAAAATTTACAGAAATCGCGTGTCTCGAAAAAAAGGCGATAAATGGTACCATAAGATGAAACAATCGTAAATTCTATATTTTACGCGATAGCTCGCTGATTGAAATAGAAGTAGGTGCATTTATACGGGAATTAGGAACGATTGCGAGCGTATCTCGGGTGGCAAAACACCGTGGCTCGTCTTTTACTAGCTTCCTGTCGAGTTTCGTTTGTTTTTTTTTCTTTTCTTTTTCTTTCAACGCTGTTTATTATTTATTGTTCCGCAGAAGTGGCTCGAATTATTCTTCGATGGTCTAACGTGGCGCGTTCTTCCAGTATATACGTGTGCACGTATCACCGTAAACCAGATTCAAGATCAGGTTCAGCAAGTTTGCTTGGTACATCAAAGTAGAATATAAATCTTGCTGCTTTCCACTTACTTTCTTGAGGGCATTTGCAAAGATTTGCGACACGCGCTCTCTTACCTGTCGATCGAAAGTGAATCGTTCGCCGGAAGGTGAGAAACTGATCGATCCTTTCTTCCATTAACGTTTATTGCTAACCCCTTAACGTTTTACTGAGCTTTAGAAAAACGTGCAAAAATTCCCAACCTTTTTTCAATTTTTCTTTCTCTTTCATTAGATTGTAGCTGAGATAGAAGGTGGAAGACTATTTTTAGAGAGGATCAGCGGAAAAGGAAAAAGTTGCGTTCGATCTGCATATTCTCAATCGAAAGATTTCGTTTGTTTCCTGTCGCGGTCACGTGCTCGGCCTCCTTCTTTCACAAGCAGCCGGCAATTTCTTTTGGGTCACTCTGTAGGACAGCGTGCTGCATGCTGGCATTGAGTCGTAGTCGTAGTAGAATAGAGCAACTAACCAACTAACCACGAGACGTCAGTAGGACAGTGAAAGGCGACCTAGACCAAGTCTCTCCGCCGCAACTACGCTGGAACTTGACGAGGAACGCCGCTGTTTTCGTGTACACCTATTGGTGTTCAGGTGTTCGTGCACCTCATCTACAGAGATCCTCTATGATCTTTCTGCTCCGATACTCTATGAAATCGGGACGAATTGCGACAATCGTAAGCCGGTATGTTTCGAACATCATCTCTACTCAAAGACTGGTTTCACTGATCTCTTAACGATTACGAGGAGGATCAACTGGTGAACAGTTGTTAACGATATTAGGTACTATTGCGAAAACATGATCGTTTCCTAATCATTCGAGCGTGTTTCAATCACGAATTAAACCAAGTATGATGGAATTAAGTTGATAATATTCAGGATTCTGTTACGACGGTGATTAGACTTGGAGAGTTGGCGAAGATAAATAAACTGGTAATAGGAAAATGATTGTCGGCGAGTTTTATCTGAGAGAAGCACGCACGTGGGCTACCAGAGAGAACTGTTACGAGATATTTGAGTCCCCATTCAAGCCTACGGCGGCATACCACGGCAATTTATTACCGGAAATTTCTTTTCTCGTTGCATCATAGCTGGGGCCCCAAACGGAGGCATGTGAAACCTCGCTCGAAATTACAATACGAGAGGAAACATTCCTGACTCGAACCTAATCTTATAATTCATCTATTTAACTTACTCTACGGTATCGATTTTCCACGTAGCTTGAACTATATCTCTCTTCTTAATTCGAAGGAAAGGAAAAAGAAAGTTTCATATCGCGATAAATCTCGTTGGACAGAGAATTCGAAGAAGCTTGGACTAAAATTATCCTCATTCCACGCTCGATAAACAAACCGTTCCGTTTCAAATAACATACCAAAGAGAATCATCTCACTCTAAAAAAAAAAAAAAAAGAAAAAAGAAAAAATCGAGAGAGAGAGAGAGAAGAAAGAAAAATTCTAACACTCCTGTGACTGTTAAATCGTAGCAAAAACTCGCTCTATAAATATTCGTAAGCCCGACTTCACCGTGGATTCAACATAAAAACGAAAGAAAGAAAGGAAGGAAATAGCGGAATGGTTGGAAAACGATTAAAAAACGATTCGAAGTGCACGTGATTCATCGACGGAGCATCCGTGGCGACAGAATCGCGTGAATTTTCACTCGACGTGTCCGAAAAGGATTTACGATCAGGCAAAAAGTCGAGCTGTGCCATGCTGCTGCTACGAGCGCGTGTAGTTTCGCCATCGTGAACGCGAGAGAGTCGAGGCAGCACACTCTTCTCTCGGGGGCCCTTTCGATTTCGTTCCGATTGCAGGCCTCGATGTGTGTCGACATTGCCCTCCTTAACCGGCGAAAGTTCCCCCGGCTAATTGAACTTCTTAATCTTCGACCGGTTCACCTCCCCTCCATTTCTTACCGGAGAACGTTCCCCTACGTCCTGTAGGGAATTTCGGTTCATCGAGAGGAATTGTGTGCGTGCTAGCTCTGATTAAATTTCGATTCCTCAATGGAGCCTTTATTATATCCTTTTCCTTTCGAAGTTTCTCCAAATGACCAAATCAATAGGACCTTCGAATTCGATTTGAGGTAACGCGTTGAATGGGAAATGTTAGGATCACGAAATTCCTCGAGTGGGTATAGTAGCAGTAACCAGCAACAGAAGTAGCAGGAACAACAGTTGTCGTATAAATCGATTCGCAGAAGATTGTTCCCTCGACACGTGTAGAATACACGGGGCACAGAGCGCGACGTTTAAAACATTAACGGGTCAATGGCGCGGCGAAACGACACAGCACCGTAAACACATTCGTATTCTTGGACAGTGTTTCGGAGGTCGGTTACCGTGCGCGGCCAATTAACGTCGAAATAAAATCCGCTCGTGCGCCGTTCCCCTCGCGTTTTATTATCATGCGCGAGCCCATTCGACAGGAAGTTTCTCGGCCGGATGCCTCTTGAATCATCTTGCTCGCTAACGAAATCGTTCCTCGATCCTCTCTTTGACTCCTTCTTCTTTCATATTCCACTGATGTTTCCTTCTTTTTCATCATCTTCTCTCCTTTCCTTTTCCCCCTTTTTTCTTCCTCTGAAAATTACAGTAGCCGAAATTTCTATAAGAACGCTATTATTTTTTTATACTAAAAAGTATCCAAAATTTTTACGATAGAATAAAAGGAATGTTAGGAAGTGATTAAAGAATAACATTAGGGTGTCCCATAAGTTTCTTTCGCCCTAGGAATTACTCTAACTGGCTATGTTTATATGAACATGCAAGGCTTATCTATTAGCCATCTTTGGCATCGGTTTCAGTCGTTCCAAAGCTCTTTTAAACTACTTTTTGTTGGTGACACAATCTCTTTTCAAACTTTTTTTTACACCGTTCAATATGGATAGCCAAATGAAGCATTTGCGGCATGTTCGTTGCTTTAAAAAAGGTAATAGTGTATAAAAAAGAAAAAAAAGAAACTTATGGGACATGCTAATATAAAGTACGATAAGAAACGACACGATTTATAGGATGATCTAATAAAAAAGAATATTTAATTTCTAATGTATTTTGAAAATTAGCATTGAACGAACAGTGTGAAAGGAGAAATTAGAGATGAATACTTATGGAGCACCCGTTGTGTGGCTGGATGCACGTTCTAGTCCGCAGACTCCTACTCACTGTCAGTGAAAACCGCATCGGTAGGATAGTCGGTGCAATGGAACGCGAGGGAAATGAGGAAAGTCGGGCACCGATGAAAGTGAGAGGACACCGGCTACAGGCTGTTTCAGTTAACCTGTCCTCTTTTCGTCACTCAAACGGAGAAAGGATTTCTGTCGTCTGTGTACCTCTTGTATTCTTCTTTGTAAACTGAATCTCGAATTACTTTCTATAAAATCGCAAGATGTCTTTCTTTTATTTCCATCTTGTTCACCTTCCAAGTTTCCTTATTCTCCTCGCTACACAATCGAAGATTTATGAAATTTCGGAATACAATTTTTTTTCTTTTTTTTTGGGGAACCATCGACCGAGGTAATCGATTTTTTCCGCGATCTTTCGGAAGGAGCAAAGGTCACTGGAATTTCATTTAGCATGGAACAAAGCCAATCGCGTTTTTCGCAGAAACAACTTCGGTAGATGACTCGTAAAGATAGAAAAAGAGAGAAAGGGAGAGAGAGAGAGGGATGGGAGAGGAACCGCCGTTATAAATAATGCCGTGACGCACATAAGTTAGACATTTTAAAAATACAAAGTGCATCTTGAAAGCGTTTCGAACCGATGATAAATCGCGGCACCGCGAGTTTGACGATTTATTCCTGGACACTTTTCAGCCTCTGGCCTTCTCTCTCTCTCTCTCTCTCTCTTTTTCTCTCTCCCCTCTCCTTAACACCGAGAGAAATCTGAAATCGTTGCGGAGGACCGCGAAATATTGATGACGCTTATGTAAACACAGTGTCCGGCCTTTAGAAACTTTCAACGTGGAGATAAAGTCCTGTATAAAATTTTAATTGGGAGATCGAAATCTCATCGAGTTATAGTAAATCTTTGGACAAGAAATTCATCGTCTTTATGGACGAAAAAAATTCGAAAAAAGAATGGAAAAGCAGAAACGATGCATATTTTTTCCTTGATTACAGGTTGACCGTTCGAATGAAAGTCGTTTGAGAGGTCGAGAGGGCCCTCCCACGAGGACGAATCCGGTTGCAAGGAGAGGAAAGAAGGAAGAAAGGACAAAGGAAAGCAAATTGCAAAGGAGTGTCGATTGATCGGAATAGAGAAAGGTAAAATGGCGGGAGAGGACACTCAGATCCTGGCGAACGGAAACGTTGAAGCGTTGACGATAATCCCACCCAAAATGGCGAATGGAAACGGGCTGATTTGTGGGAAACAGCATAACAACAACGGTTCGATACCAAATGGGAAGCTTCACGAGATCTCCGCGACGGAAAACGGGAAATTAATAATGTCTGATGAGAAATCGAGCAGCCTTCACACGGAATTCGACGATGCTGATGTGTCTTGCGGCTGGGGACCCTGTAGACCCCATTGGCTTCAGTATTTCGCGACGAAGCAGGCCTTCCTGGTCACCTTTTGCATCACCTGGGTTAGTATCAATAAAGTATCGTTTTATTTAACACTAATTATACGGGTACTTGGAAAAACTTTCGATAACTCGCTTAACTATTTTATTACGTTGTCTAAGGATTTATTTGCTTACGTAAAATACTATCACACACAAAAAAAAAAAACATGAAAATGAAGCTTCACAAATTAGTAATAGACGGATACCATATAAATTATACCGAAATTGCGATACAACTTTAAAATATAATAAACAACCCCATTTTTTTAGTGGAAAAAATGTTCAGTATTCACTTTAGCCTACGTTAAATGTGTGGATGATACAGGAAATTGGTTTTCGAATTATAGTTATTCTTTTAACCTCATTATTATTATTATTTATTATTTAAATACACATAGGTTCTTTGTCTAACATATATTTTGTCGTTATTATTCCAATGTAATTGTATATTTTAAAATTGAAGAAAGATAAGGAAGAAATTTGATTGGAATAACAAAAATTCGATAGAAACGGGTTGAATAATTGACGATTTTGTCGATGAAAATCTATTTGAATATTGCAGGTTCTTCAGGGGATGTACTATACGTACTTCGTCTCGGTGATCACGACGATCGAGAAGCTATTCCAGATCCAGTCGAAGACCACCGGTATCATAATGTCGGCGACGGAGATCGGGCAGATCGGTTCCTCTCTCCTGCTTACGTACTACGGGGGCCAAGGTCACCGGCCTAAGTGGATCGCTTGGGGCATGATCCTGTTCGCTGTGAGCTCGTTCACCTGCTCGATGCCCCATTTCATCTTCGGTGAACAGCTGATCCATCAGAACGAGATGTTCTTTAGCGGTGTTGGCCTCGGGGCTGATGGCAATCCAAACAACACCGATCCAATTCCAGCGAATCTTTGTAAGATGCAGGAACGATCTGAAAATTCCTCCCTCGATGGGTGAGTTTTTCGAAATTTTCCAAATAATTCTTTTCCCTGTGTGTTCTTTTTTTATTTTTCTTCTTCGAGGAATTATTTCCTGTTAGGAGATCGTTAAATATGAAACGACGATATTCATAAATGAAACTTAAAACCTCATCAACATAGTCGAAATTAATTTTCTCTAACCGAAATAAGCTTCAACGTACAATCGTTGAATTATTACGATATCAGGTGAATCATATAGCACGTGATAATCGCTTCGAAATGCTATTAAATTTTAGTAAACGCTAAGTTTCCCGAATCGTTCGAATTAAATATCGAAATTCAAATCTTTAATAGAATCTGTTTTCCAAAGAATTTTGTACGGAATATCTAAAACATACGGTTACGCGAAATTATTGGTCGTAATCTTTAGAAGATGCAGAAACCATTTTACATCCACCTTTCTTTTTCTCCTTTTTCCGAAATTTATTTCACCCGGCTGGTTACTTTTATCGAATTTTTACGACGTACCTGAATAAAGAGAGAAAAGTAAGGAAGAGAAAGAAAAAAAAAGAGAGAAAAGAAACAGTTGCTCCAGATCGTTATGCAAAAGAGCCTCCGAAAATTATTCGCCCCCTTCGGAAACGTTCGAACGTGTGACACACTTATCGTTCTCGCGTATATTTTTAAAACTCTCGATATCGTTCGCGACGATAGGCACGTTCTCGAAATTATGCAATTTCTGCCCGACCCATTTTTCCATACCTGCCTCGATCGATCGCACCTTTTTTTTAAATGTATTATGTCCCGTCTCGCGTACCTGTCCTTTCCTTTCTCGCCTTTACGAATAAAATTATAACGATTAATACACTATCTCTTTTTTTTTTTTTAATCACAGTTTAATATCAATTGAATAATTATTCGACAATAATAATAGTAATAATAATAATGATGATGATGATAATAAAAATAACATAGGGTGGACATTTTTTTAATTGAAGTTGGATCTCGTCGACAACTCCGATGAACACGATGAACTACTGCGAGGGCGACTCGTTGACAGAGCAGAGGATACAGAGTAAAATAACCACGGTGGTCCTGGCTATATTTTTCGTCTCCTTATTGGGCGTTGGAATGGGTCAGACGGCGGTCTACACACTTGGTATCCCTTACATCGATGACAATGTGGCCAGCAGAGAAAGCCCTCTCTATTTTGGTAAGAATACAATCGTGTTCTTTATATCCTTCTATTATACCGAAGAACGAAAGGGGAACAAATAAATAAAATGTAGCTTAGGTCTCCTCCATCCCCTTTCTCTATTTCTCTCTCTGTCTCTCTCTATTTCTTTCTTTCCCTTATTTTCGCCCTCTCCCTCTCACAATTTCTCTCTCACCCTTTCGCTATTTCTCTTCCAAGCGCTCTCTCTCTATTTCTCTCTGATGCGCGTTTTCTCCCTTTCGCTATTTCTCTCTCACGTTCTCTTTCTCTCTCTCTCTCTCTCTCTCTCTCTATTTCTCTTTCAGGCTCTTTTTCTCTCTCTTGCACTCTTTTCTCCACCCTCTCTCACTCTCTCCCGTTCTCCCCATCTTGTCCCTCTCTCGCGATCCCTCCTTCGGCCTCTTTCTCTCGCTCTCTTGCTCTTTTTCCAAAATTATAATAGTCATTGTTCAATATTCCTTTCCTGTTTTTTTTTTTTTAAATATATATCTCCTTATTAATTCGATCGATACAATTCAGTTATCGTCAGAATTTCAGCATTGTTAATGGGCACACTTGCGTCGGTTGAATCTTGTTACAGCGATTACCATTGGAGTGAGGATCCTTGGGCCAGCCCTAGGCTTCATCCTTGGCTCATTGTGCACGATGATTTACGCGGATTTGTCGGTGAATCCGCAAATCACGCCGACGGACCCGAGATGGGTCGGAGCTTGGTGGCTTGGTAAATTGAAATCCCTTATTTCCACTAAGCTTATCTATTCAACCAGTAGAATTTACTCAATTCTCGTATTATTCAATTTTTATTTACTCATCCTGTATATACACCGTATTCATACTTCCTTTTTCATTTCTACCAAATCAAATTCAATAAAAAAGAAGAAAAAAAAAGATGAAAATAAAAGAAACGATGGTGAAAGAGGATGGAAATTGATTGTTTCAGGTTTGGTGCTAATATCCGCCATGCTGATGCTGGTCAGCATAGGGATGTTCGCGTTTCCAACGCGGCTGCCCGCGAGCAGAACGCCGCCGAAACGGGCGGACGCGAAAAAGCCTAGTCTCCGAGGTAAGCCCTGATTTATATAGACGACGCGAATTGTTCGTCAGAGAGAGGAGGTCGATGTTTAAGCCTAACCGGCTATCGGATCAGAGCGGTTTAATTTGATTTTATGGCTTCCCGTAAGCCCCACGCTTTGCTCTTCGTCCCCCAAAATTACCCCACGAAGATTTGACCAGAAAGATAAACGTATCAAACCGTCTATTAATCGTAGAGTATGTATGCACGTACATATTCGGTGATCATGAACGGTGCAAACATTTTTAGGAGTTTATCAAAGGGATCTGGGACTCATGGGACTTATATGGGAGTTCTATGTGTGTGGAATGTTTATCATTTGCAGAATGTATTTTTAGAAAATTCGAGACATCGAGACAACGTGAAAATTTGACGGAGCTACGTTGATTTGGAAAATGAGATGATCGTGTGATGGTTTCGAGACGCTGGTTGCCATATCTCAGGAACTAATGATAGGATTTACTTGAAACTTTGTCAGAGCATGCTTGATGTACGAAAGAATTGATAATTTCAAGATAATTTCATCCTTTTTGTTTCAAATTTCAATCTTAATTTTCGTTTTTCATTAAAGAAGCAAATTCGAGATGTATAATGGCTTCTAAAATGAATATACTCTCCTACTGACAGTAATATTTCTTACAATTTCAAATATTTCTCCCTACAAATTGAGCCATTTAAACAAATTATAAATGTTCAGGTTTATATTTAATAAAAAAAAGAGAAAGATCGACAAATGTGTAGGTTATTTTTCAGCTAGAGAAGGTCTAGCTAGACTGTTCTCTGTAAGAAAAAAGAAAAGAAATTTTCTGCACTCTTTCGAGGCCATTTAACGACATATTATGTATTCCCCGGACGTCTATCGGAATGAGAAAAAGGTCCAATAAGATGATCCTCCAAGCGTGAACCTCTCAGTCAAGGTCAATGGTGAATTTAGGTTCGCAGAGCCGGCGTGTCTGCTCGTTCGATCGTGAGCACGCAGGCTGACGCTTTCTGAAACACGGGCGAGCCCTTTTCTGGGAACCCTTTGCTCTTGGGACAGCGGGGCGACCCTTGGCGCGTTTATTCTTGGTCTGCTTCGTTGAAACTTTCGATCGAAGGTCGTGCAACATCTGCGTCTCCTTCTCGGTGAAGATTTGATAGAGGAGGGGATCTGGAACGATGTCGAATCTTTTCGAAACTCGTTTGTTTCATTGTTCGAAATTTTCAACGAGTGAATTCCAACGTTACGACATGAACGATTTTTCCCCATTCTTTATTGTTTTTTCTTTTTTTGCATTTTACTACTTCTTTTCTCTTCTTTTTTTACCCTTGACCGACAATGTTGCGGAATGTTGTTCCTGAAAGGGGCAACCGTTCAAAATGCGGCACGAGTCGCATTGATAATGAAACTTGTACGTTCCAGTGCAGCACGTGCATTTCTCTGGCGAGTTGCATCGGTACGACGTTACTTAAAAATAACTCTCTGTAAGCCGACTTTGCACCGACGTTCTCCGTACTTGGTCTCCGAGTTAACGAGGTTACCTTAACGCGGCGCAACTCCAGTTCCAAATGCGAAAAGAAAGAAAGAAACAAAAAGTTAATATTGGAAATCAATATTCCGCGTAACACCTGGAATTTTTCCTTGAAGAAATTTCAAAATGCAATTTCTCCTTAAACATATACCCGATCTGCTACGCAATATTAATTAATCGAGACAGAAGGAATAAAAAAGCAGCGTAAAGCACACCGGTCCTTGAACAACCGTCACATGGTCTTCTGCAAGAGGTAGCAAAGCGAATCACGTGCATTTCCGACACAGAGAATTGTGTCCGCGATCAAAAACTGCAGCTTGCATCCGGCCGACACAGAAGATGTGTCCAGCTTCTCCACGGGCGCGACATCGTGCATCTCTTCGCTTCCCAAACGTCGCGAGTTCAGGCGGGAAACAGAGAGAAAAGTAACGAGAAGAGAGAGCGAGCGAGGGAGAATGAGAGAGAGAGAGAGAGAAAGCTAGCAGGAGAGTCAGAGAGCGAGAGAGAGCGAGCTAAAGAGAGAGCAAGCGCGAAAGGGAGCGAATGAGAGAATGAGAAAGCGAGAGAGAGAGTGAAAAAGCAAGAAAGAAAGTAAAAAAAGCGAGAGAGAGCGAGAGAGGAAGCGAGCTTGAGAGAGAGAGAGAGAGAGAACGAGGAGAAACGCGCATTTCTGTTGCGTTACGTCGCGCGTGTTATGTCGGCCGAGGTGCACGAGACAGCTGAGATAAGTCCTCTCGCCGGCGAGAACGGAATGGATCCACGGCATAGCGGCTGAGAGAGAAGAACAGGGCCGTATATGCACGCAGAAATGCACGCGCGCGTGCCTACCGACGCGCTATGCACGACGCATGACCGTGAACTTGCCCCACCTAGTGCACCAGTCGGTCAGTCATCATTATTAACGCACACAACGGGCCCCACTCGCATACACACACAGGAACACTCGGCGATCCTTACTCCTACGTGGCACACACCGGACTGGCCAGAAATCCGGATGTGTTTCGGGACCTTTCGAATCCTTTTTGCACGAGAATTTTACAGAAACTTGCTGAAACGATTCTCTTCTTAATTCAGAACTTTATTATCTTCTGTTTAATCATCTCGGCTTTAAATGTGACCTTCTTTAGGTTCGTTAAGATTAGAAATGAACCGGAAGGATCTTAACGTTGCGTGAAAGGAGACTTGATAATGTTTCAAGGGTATCTTTTTTTTAAGGAAATAAGGAAACTCGTAGAAAAGAAACAAGTAGTTCTCCCTTTCTCTTTCAGATTCGAATTGAACACAATTTTCTCTTTTGATTACTGTTTTCGAGTAGTCCAACGCAAATAGGGATAATTCGAGGAACCTTGGTATCGTTTAGAATAGGATTACGAGAGAGATTCTCTCTGTTTAGGGTTTAGAAATGCAAGATGTGGTTTCAGTAGAAACTTCCGTGCATGGTATCGCGGCGAAGTAGATAATGGAACGGCAGGAGATTGCCTCGAAGGACAGGTTGTGCTGTCGAATCGAGTGGATACACGCGATTCGCGTATTATTTTGAAGTTATCACTGTCCGAGGATATCTGAGGACTTCATTCCAAATTTCTTTTGGCTCAACTGTTTTCATTTTTCTCTTCTTCTTTCCCCTTTTCATACAACATCCTTTAATTCAATAATTGCTACCTAATGGTCCATCATCATCTTGAACGCATTAGCTCCCAGCGATGAAATAGTATTCGTTTCGAAGAATTTCGAGGTAGAAGAAGAAGAAGAAGAAGAAGAAGAAGAAGAAATGTAATTCCGTAAGCTTTTCGCGAAAGGCCACCCTGTATGTGTCTGCTGCAGGGTTGTCGCGATAATACACGGAGCGCAATGTTAGTCACGTTTGTCTACTCATGGTCTGCAGGACTTCTCTATGCAGGGTTGCCACGACTCTAGCCTGCTCTTCCTGGAAGCCTAGAGCAGTCCTAGGCATCCTTAATGTCAGTTTCCACCGAGGGTTTCTCGAACGGAAACCTCGCACGAGAAAGGAGGCGGACGCCTCGCGTCGTGCATCGTTCTTCTTCGTTCTTTTTCCACTCTTCTCCTCTTCCTTCTTCTTCTTCTTCTTCTTCTTCTTCTTCTTCTTCTACCTTCACCTTCCATGTAGGAATTTCCGTTTTTTATCATTGCTCGAAAATCGATGCTTCATACGATCGTGCAACGTCACTTCTTCTTTAACATTCTCGCGATTTCCTTTCCCCCCCCTCCCCTTTTTCTTCTTCTTTTCCTTTTGGTTTTGTTTAGTTTTGATGTTTTTGCTACCACAACTTGCTGTTGTATCTATAATTGCTCATAACAAGTTACCGGAGATTTTTACGTAGTATTATGTTCGATGAAATGCTCGTTGTCTTAGATATTTTCGTGAAATTGTACAAGATAGAGTAGGTTTAGATGTAACATTGGAATAATTTCAGTGTAACAGATAAATTGTTTATCAAACTGCATCCTGCCTGTAATTTTCGTCTTTGATAGATTGAAGTCACATAATTTAGTACAGCTACTAAAATCGAGATATTCGTAAGCTGGTAAAGAAATGGCAGGTCATCAACAATAATAGAAATGATTTTGACGATTGTTCTATCTTTCGTTACTTTTAAATAAACCTTCGATTGTGCCGAAAAGAGGGAAGAAATATCTTTCTAACGAATATTCTAATTTATCCATAATTTTTTCAACTTCTGTACGATTCGTCGATAAGATTCTACGAGGGAAATGGTGGAATCTGATAATCCGAGTAATTCTAATGAAGACACAAGCACGTCGATAGAGACTGGTCTCGATTAGACGGTATAAAACTCCGTTACTAATTACAAAATAAGAGACACATTCGTTTCAGATCGATACGTAAAGGTACATCTGTGGAGGAGCCGCAAAAAAAAAAAAAAAGAAAAGAAAAGGAAAGAAAAATAGAAAAAAAAATATATAAGGGAGAGAGCAAAGTCGAGAAGGGGCGTTCTCTTATCCAGGATCTGTTCGAAAGATCCTCCATGTCCCGCGAAACCTTTATCGGTGTTTGGTACCGAAGATCGATCGTCGTTTTCCTTGCTAGGCTGCCGGTATCGTCGTTGCGCTTCCTTTTTCTCCGTTCGTTTCTCGTTTTTCGTACCCGAGGCGATTTCAAGCTGCCCGCCTCTTCACGTCTGTGGCTCGCGAACGCGCCGCAGAACGTTCGCTTCGAACCCTTTGAAAAATAGAACGAAGGGAAACTCGATCGGCGGCTAATTAGCTCGTCGTTCGTAATCGAGTTCATAAATATCAGCGGTCCGGTGACTTTGTCACATTCGAAGGAAAGAAGGATGAAATAGAAAGTTGCTCAGTAGGAAAAATTACCGATTCGTTTACTCAAAATTCAGTTTTTATAGGGCCATCCAAATCTGACGCCTAGGCTGTATAATGTTTACATGTTTAACCCATTTGCATCCGGAATAATCCGCATATGATAATTGTCACCTATTATTCAGCTCGTAACAATCCTTTGTTTCAATTATTACACGTAATTTCTAAGCAAAAGTGAAAAAAAGAAACATTATCGATGCACGATGATACGAAGCAATTATTAGTTCCCGATTAGTTCCTGATTTATAAAGTTAATAACGTATTTCGAGCTGTAATGTAAATGGGTTAAACGTTTTCGTCTCGTGTTCTCAGCTGACAATAGGCTGTTTCGTTTTAGTAGAAGCTAGTACGATTTTAACCCTTTTAATTCCGAGCCAAAATGATGTAGTTTGATCATGTTTGAGAAACTAAGTTTTAAAGGATAATTACGAAATTTAAAAAGGAACATGTTAACAAATTCGACGTTGACAAGTGAAAAGAACAACTTGATGAAATTTCAAATAGTTTGCATTCGATTAAAAAGAAACATATAAGTGTGTAAGTTGGATGACCCTGTATATCTAACGATTTTCATAAAAAGAGGTGATTTCTAGTGGTAAGATACAAAATGGAATGTAAAAAGAGTGAATGTGAACTGAATATGTTCGAGGTGGAAAGAAAAAGTAGACAAATGAACGATTCCGTTCGTGATGTAAATGATTTGGCTGCAAGTCGCGATGTGCGGGTTCTCGTCGCTGTTGCCTGTGAGCCACGGTGCACACTCGCTTACACATCGCCTTCTCTCTACCTGTTGCAGACTTCCCTAAAGCGGTGAAGAGGCTGTTGAAGAACGACATTCTTATGTTCCGTACGGCCAGCAGCGTGCTGCACATCCTACCGATCGCCGGCCTCTACACCTTCCTGCCAAAGTACCTCGAGAGCCAATTTCGCTTGCCAGCTCATCATGCGAACATGATCTCAGGTAATTTTCGCGCATAGACACGCGAGCCTACATCCCTGCGCTTAAAACATACCCTTTCAAATCAAATCTTTCACAGCAGGGTCCTTCTCGTTTCTTCAATTTTCGGATATGAAAAATAAAACGAATGAGTAATTTACTTAATTATCTTACACATGTATCACTCTTTCTGTCAAAATTCCCAGCTGAAACACCTTTCTCCGAATGTTCAAAAATTAAAAATACCAATTTACTCCACCATCTTACACGTGTTATCCTTTCCATCAAAATATATATACAAACTCATTTCGTTACACAAATTTAAAGGGAATTTAATGTTCTTTAAATTGAAATTATTACGAGAACAAACAGTGTTCAGCAACTTCAAGATGAATTCGAATATTTTTTAATACTTAGCAACTACTGTTAGAACGGTTAATTTTCAGAGAAAAGAGATAAAAGCGAGAAATCTCGTTGCCGATCTTTTACGTCTCAGTATTGAAACTCGTAAGCGTACTTTTAAGTGTTAAATGCAAATTTATCATCCCTTTTACATAACACGATCTGTCCTATAAATTACCAAAGAAAATCGAAATGATTGGGCGACGAAGAAGTTTGTCGTTCACTTCTGGAAAATGTTTTTTTTCACAGGTGTCGGTGGTATTTTAGTAATGGGTCTGGGTATTATAATTAGCGGAGTGTTTATCCTGAGGGCGAAGCCTAACGCCAGGTTCGTCGCAGCCTGGATCGCCTTCACAGCGGTTGTTTATGCGATCGGCATGGGTGTGCTGATGTTCATCGGCTGTCCAATGGACGATTTCGCTGGTCTCGTTTCGCATTCCAACGGGTAAGAACGACATTTTCTGATTTCCCAACATACAAATTTCATACTATATTCTCTTACGTTGTATACTTATCCTAATTGTATTTATTTCTTCAATTACATCGTTTACATATAAAATGTACAATACTGCAGAAAATAATGAAAAAAAAAAAAAAAAAAGAAAAGAAAGTAGAAAAAGTACGGTATACTCGAACCGTATGTGGAATATGTGTTTATACTTATCTGATATTTAATCGTGATCTTTTGCACAGGTTTTGTTGAACTGTGAAGGCACATTGACATTAAGCAAACGACAAAATCTTTCTAGATTGTCCAGTTTCGAACCGACCTGCGAAGCTACTTGCGACTGCATTCGGAACAAGTTCAGTCCCATCTGTGGCGCCGATGGGAAAACATATTTTTCCGCGTGCCACGCGGGCTGCTCCAATTATACTGTCATCGATGGCAAGGTAGCTTCGGTGAGTATCGTATAAAAATTAGTAAATTTACCATCTTTCAAAATATTTCGATTATTTATCGTTGTAAAATCGACACTCTGTACAATATTCGAGCTACGACGACGTTAGTGATAACTCTAAATAATCAGATTGTTTCTATAGGTATCATGGCGGATTTCAAAATGTGAAATTCATGTTTCATTTATATTTATATCTTAATTTACATTCTGTTTTTCATTTTCTTCCGATGGAAGTCGCTAACAGGTTTTGCTCGCAGAAAATTGGAAACGATAACGATATATTTCAGTGATAACAGAGATATTGTAGTACAATAAAGGCAACAATGTCTCAAATTTAATAATTCAGTAACTGTCACGATTTTTTAGACAATTTCCGATAGTCTGTAAAAGAAGAGTTTATATGTAAAAATTAATCAGCTTATAAAAAAAAAAACATGTTTTTCAATAGAAGAGACACCTAAAACCATCCTATTCAAGTGTGTGCGTCCACTTTTCGTTCAACCTTTCTTATTATTTTTTTAGTCACAGTAATTAACGTTGATTATTATCTGTATCATCAATTATCTTTATACGAATATGTGAAAGAAATATTGCGAGCAAAAATTACATTGAAATGCTCTATTTCAAATAGATTTTGTATATTTTCGATAAACTGAAGGTGGTCAAATACTTATACTAATACGGTAGTAGCGTGTATAGAGCGAGGAGGGAACAAGTGTGCTCGTAATTGTCCAGTTCCAGTAGTATGCAACTAGGGCAGAAATGTTTCGTTGTTCCATCATTTAAGGGGGAGAATCGCGTTATTCGCTAGGATGGGACAATGGTTCGTTGATTGCGCAACAGCGAGTCGTTACTCTTTCGTAATTCGAACGTGCGCCTAGCCGTGAGCATTTCATTTCCAGTTGTACGGATTTCGCGGGACACGATTACCATCGCGCAATTATGTCAGGCCAGACCACGGGGGCTATAGAGGTGGGGAACTTACCATTCTGAAAATTACTCGGACTCCGTGCCTCTTTAATTAATTACCAGCAGAACGAACCTTCCGTTCCACTTTCTCGATGACGATGTAATTTAGTTTCGGTAGAGGTATCGTTTAGCGAAACGACATTCGGAAGAAACATTTTCATCGGATTACACGCATCGTCGAGCATGAAAAAATTCCACATTTTCTTCCCTTTTAATTCCAAACTATTCCGTGGTAGGAAATTTTTCTGCATCCGAGATTTTTCATTTGTGCATTCTAGACTGATCAGTGAAATTATGAAACCTCGTACTTTTTCCAGAAATCCGTGTAAATTGGGGGTTCGATGTATATGTAATATTGTCTAAAAATTCGATTGTAATAATAAACGTATTATCGAATAGAATAATAATAATATTTGGAAATGAAGATGAGAAACACAGATAAATATTACGACAGTTGTGAAAAAATTGAGAAAAGCATTCGTAGACGCTTATAGAAATACCTTGCGTGTTTTTAACACCGTTGGTTTCTTCGCGGCTTTTCAGTTTTACAACTGCCAGTGCATTGGTTCGAACCTAACGACACCGGAAACGACCAGTACAGCGACGATCGGTTACTGCGAGCTCGAGTGCAGTAACTTTTGGGTTTATATGGTCCTGTTCTCGGTGTTCGTTTTCATCCATTCGACCAGCGAGGTGGGCTCCATGCTGTTGATCTTACGGTGCGTGGATCCACGGGACAAAGCGATGGCTTTGGGGCTCATACAGTTCGCCATCGGCCTCTTTGGTAATTATTCAACTCGATATACATGAGTTTCGTTAAGAAAAGGATTCTCCTTTCAATAGCAGATTATATAGAATTTTTTACCAATTCGAATATTTTAATTTTGCCAATTGGATATCGTAATTGTAACTATTCGAATAGTTTTTTTTTAATAGAATTTCTTATCAAATGAAATATTTCCATTTTATCGATTGCATATTATAATTTTAACGATTTAAACATTTTTCTGTAGAATTTCTTATCAATGAGAATATTTTACTTTTGTCAATTGGATATTATAATTTTAACTATTCGAATGTTTTTTTCATAGAATTTCTTATCAAATGGAATATTTCAATGTTATCTGATTGGATATTATTTTAACGATTAAAATGACTTTTCCTTTTATTTGTTCCTTTTCCCGTTTGGTGTACGCTTAACGAATTGAATAAAAGTGTTAAGAGTAGGATTCGAAGGATGAATTTGTCAGAGGATGATCTGTGCGTCGCTTGGTTCCAGGTAACGTTCCGTGTCCAATCGTTTATGGTGCTGTGGTGGACTCCGCTTGTCTCGTATGGGAATACGCTTGCGGCGAACGTGGTGCCTGCTGGCTTTACGACTCGAATGTCTTTAGAATGTTCTATCATGGTACGTACGCGGTTAAGAAGAAATCTGCGGCGAGAGGAGCAGTAGGAAATATCTATATCGATTCTCCGATTGGCTACTGGTCGTGTCATTACACACACACACACACACACATGTACACACACGTAATTCTAAATTCCATTTCGAAACATAATGGAATATTTTACCAATTCCGTTTAATAAAAGAAAGAGAAAGAAGTATTAAAATGTGTGTATAGATGCCTAGCACTTTTATTTCAAGATTTATTGAATCTATTCATGATTTTTAAGATGCACGTTGATAAGTAACGTGTTTATTGTATGATATAAAGTCAAAATAAATGATTCAACGATCAATCCCTTTTCGTTCTTTTCGAATAGAACTTTGATTTTGCTCTAAACTCCGAAAGAATTTGTTTCTGTACCTAATAGAAGGATTATTTTTCTAGACGAAGTGTAAAAACATTTTTTGAAAAAATTGCAGTTGTTCTTTCTCCTCCCTTCCCTCTTTTTTTCTTCCTCTTCTCTCGTCCACATCTCTATCTCTCCATTCTCGTCTCTTTCTCTCTCTCTCTCTCTCTCTCTTCCTTTCTTCTCGTCTCTCTTCCTCTCTCTCTCGCACAATTTTCAAGAAGAGCAATCACTTCTTTACTGAACCTGCTCACGAATTTTCTCAGGTACGACGGGCGGAATCCTAATTCTGGCGTTCGTGGTGGACATAGTGGTGTGGTACAAGGCAGGGAGCATCAATTTCGTGGAGGAACAGGAAACAGAGGAGGGTACAGTGGAGGAAATGGCCACCCTGAAGTCGCAGGACGCGCAGGTGGTGGACAACGATTATTTGTGAAAGGGTCCCGGCCGACTTCGATGGTATCTCATGAAGCACAGGCCTGAAACCAGCGTTGTGGACCGGGACAAAGCGTGACAACGAGGCGTTCCTAACTGTTACGAGTACTCTACGGTTACTATATACGCCAGTTTCCCTAACAAAAGGTTTATCACACAAATGGCGTCGATCGTGTGTGTGTCACGTTTCTACGAGCCTCTTAGACGTTCGTTTCCGGTTGCTCCATCGACGATAGACAGGAGGATCCTAAGAAGAGGAGAAAAGACCGACACTGGTGCTCGCGTGAATCGCCTTTTTTAAGAGTTTCGAAACGAGTGAGTCTTAAAATGAACGTAATAAACTATTTCGTTTAGAGATTGGAGAGGAGAGAGGCGGTGCTGGACCACGGAAATGACACCGTGTGTTGCTTCCGGGTAGGCTGTGCCGAGGTTTTTTGAAACGAGTGCATCGAGAGTTAGAAGAGGCGTTAGAAAGTGGGGAGTTCAAAGAGGAATAATTTAATGAAAGATCAACGAAAAAAAGAAAAATAAATAAATAAATGTTTGTTTTTTTCTTTCTCTCTCTCTCTCTCTCTCTCTCTCTCTCTCTCTCTCTCTTTTTCCATACAAAAAAAAGAAAAGAAAATTACTATCGAAGACAATGTTAATCACACGCCATGGAACGAAGAGGGGGGCGGGAAAAAAGGGGGATATTGTTCCTGAGATTAGGACGTCGAAGAACAACGATTCGGAGCGGAATAACGGGGGTAGGAAGTTCATCCTAGAGAGAAACTATTAGCGACAGAGAGGAGGAATTATTATATACGAAGGATGTGGAAATGAGCAGGGAAATGAACGGTTCCCTCGGCACTCGGGCGAGCTTCTCTAAGGCACTACCGTCCGTGTTTCACTCTGCAAATACACACCTTAGACGTAGGCAAACTGTACGTACAAGCGATTTACGATGTATGCATGTATGTCGATGATAATATTTGTCCGGGATGGGTGGGAGACGAGACGAAACGATGATGCGCCGATGGTAATAATCTCGTTGTTTCTTGCTCGTAAGCGAAAGAAATCTGAACGATGGTATGAGAGATCGATCGACGATTCGACGAGAAAAGTGATGAAAAAGGGCGAAGAAAAAAAAAAAAAAAGAAAGGGGATAAGAAAAGATGACAAGAGAAATGATGGATAGAGCGAATCTGAGAGCGAATGGAGAATATAAACCGAGATACATAGGAGACATATTTTTAGACGATTTGACGATGAAAACCTGGGGAATAGAGAGGACACAGAGTAACGTTAATTATTAATTAATTATTAAACAAACGGGAGAAAGAAACGTGAGATACACAGGGAGTAGAGGGGGTCGAGAGAAAAGAAAACAAAAAGAAAATAAGGAAAAGTGAGAGAAATTAGAATGCTGGGGAGGGAGGAGAGGAAACAAAATGGCGAAGAGTTAACAAGAGCTGTATTTTAATACGATACACTTTACACACTCGTGAGACACTCGTCGATGTATGCGCGTTTGCTCGCCTGTGCTTTTTAGTGCTTTGTGCGTTCGCCGTTTTCCGAATCTCGTATTTTGGCTGGCCTGGTCGTTTGTTAACCCTTTGCTCGTTCTTTCAACGGACTTGCCTCTGTTAAATCGAGATACTACTTCACAGTGAAAGCAAAAGAAACGGGAAAAAGAAAACAGATTTAGTACAGTCTCTAGGTTTCGATATAACATATATAGGGTACACGTTTAATTTGCGACAAGTATTTTTAATAGGAAAAAGGAAGACAAAAAGAGGGATGAAAAAAGAATGAAAAAATTACCACTGGAATTTCATCGTCAAAGGGTTAAAGAAATGATCAGAATGATTGGATTATAGTTCTGTGTTTCGCGGAAGACAAGAGGTAGTGAGTGAATGGAAAGGGTTGTTGTGCTTTCAGAGGGAGAAAGTAAGAGAAAGAAGAAAAGGAATTAAATAGCGCGCATTTAGGGATAACGCATTAGTCGCTATCAAGTTCGCGAATTATTCGATTCAGGGGCATTGCTAATATACTACAGTTTTGCGTTTGTTTCGAAGAGTATTTGGCTGAAATCACTCAGAGATGGAATTAAAAGAAGAATCTTGTGAATATGTTAAACGTGTGAATTTATTCTTCCAACTTTGAAGGGGACGGCTGTTTGGTTTTATCGATCTCGTTAAAGACGGTTAGAGCGAGGAACGGGAAATATATTTTTGGAGAATTTTATGTTTGAACGGTTATGTATTTCTCCATCGAACCCAGAAGCTGGGCAGCTGGTCCAATCCATGAACGTGAAGAGAAATATTCAACAACGGATTCTGAAGTGTGATATATTCAGAAAAGAGGAAACCATCAGTTCATAATTTATCCATGTTAAATATAGTTCTATACATGTTACTTTAAAGAAAGAACAAAAATAATGAAACACAGCAGATAATTCTCTTCACATCATCGAGCATCAGCCAACAGCTCCTTCGAAACTCTGAACAAAAAGAAAAATATATATATATATAAATATATAAAATATATAACATTGTATCAGCTCCGAGAACGATCTACCGTCGGTCCAGAAGCAAGAACCTAATCTAAATACAAAGAGGACGATCGCGAAAATCTATTTTCTTTATCATCGTACCTCCCGTTAAAAATTAAACAAAAAAAAAAACAAAAGAAAAGATGAGAAGAAAGAAGGAAGAAGAAGAAAAGAGAGAGAAAAGAGAGCAAAGACGAGCGCAATTCGATTTGATCTTCTCGAAGGAACGAGATAGAAAAGAAAAAAAAGAATGTAACCGATTCATTTCTTCTGGACTACGATGGAACGTATACTTTAATCCTTCTCGTGTTCTTAAGGAGAACGAAAGGGTTTAAACGTGTTACATATACATTGTACGTGTCGGTGTGTGCGTGCGTGCGTGGAAGCAGCGTTGAGACGATGCAATTGAGAAAAGGATTGCACAGGAGCGGATACGGCCTTCCGTGCGCCCGTTGATCTCCATCGAGAATTGTATTTTTGTATTCGAAGCGACACATAATCTATATTTTAATCGATCACAGGCCGTGAGTATAGCACAGCACGTATTAATAACACGTTGAGCCGATTCCACCCCTTGACGCGATCTTCATTTTTCGACTGTTACGATCGATCGTTGTTGATACATTCGGTTTTGAATTTATTCTCGATTTTTTGGTTTTTTTCTTTTCTTTTTGCCCATCATAGATTGGCCTCTCGCGGAGAAACGAAAAGAAAAGGGAGAGAAAGGGTGTTTTATATTCGTTTCCTTCTTTTTCGATGTCACCTTACATTAGCAGTCGCTGATGATTAATCGATTCGATGTGTCCTCGCTACGATCTACTTCTAAGATGACTGATAAGAGGAGCCTCGAGACAATTCTCTTAAATTGCGTTAAAGCGAAACGAAACTGCGTAGATTGACAATATTTTTCATCGGTTGACGATTACAATAGCCTGTTGATCGGCCATGGTTTTATCATCGTTTCGCTAATCGAAGCGAGGATCGATCAACGTGATAAATCTCTGGTGACATTAAGAAAGAATTGATGCAACAAAAAACAAAGAAAAAGAACATGGAAACGTGATGTGTACACCGTAAAAACCATTTTTTTTTGTTTTAAATAATCACTTCGCGAAGATTCAGGAATCGTTTTGAACCCTTTCTCTGGCAGAAAAAAGAGAAAAAAAGGTGAATTCAAATCTCTTAGAGTTGTAATACAATTTTAGAAAGGTTTCAGGTCACATCCACTGAAATCTGATAAACGTGTAGCGGTGAAATAGGATTTTAGAGTGTCTGCATGCAATTTTACCGACAGAAATTCATATACACAGGTTGCCTGGAGCAACTTCGCGATAGAAAGGGTTGAAACACCCCGCGCCTTCTTCAATTATCGAATGAAAATATTCTTTCCTGTGGGAGGAAGGGAGAAGCGGAGTTTAATCGTCGGATAGTGGCGTTGATTAAACGAGCCAAAGTTTTATCCGGTGAAACACAAATTCTGCGCGCTTTTCTCTTCTGTTCGATTTCTTTCTGTTTCCTTTTATTTTTTTTTTTTTCAACGAATCGCGTTTCGATCCTTTTCCTCCTATCGATTAAGCGGCCCATAGGGAAGAGAGATTGCCATGTGTCCACCACAGAGAATATTTTTCTTGCAAATGAACCGAAACTGTGTATAGCCTGTCATATACGACACATGCGTCTATATTTTCCAAGAAAGTCGTCGAATCACAGTATTCATCGTAATTCATTCATAATTCTGTTTTTAAGCGCGTTTTTAAGCTCGAGAAGATGATATGGTGAACGTGAGCGAACGAAGAGCAGGTCTATAGTTTGCCCCGTTTTCTATAATTTTCACACACACACAGACAGACACACATACATACATACACATTCGATAGAAATGAATCTACGAGATTTCACTTGTTACTTTAGCCATTTTACTTTTAATTTCTCCCCTCTTCGTGTCTTTTTTCTCGACGTTTTTCTTTTCGTTTTCCTTTCTTTCTCTTTCTCATTTGTCTCCTTCTTTTCTTCCTTTCGAGGATAAAAACAGAAAAGCTGAATATATATGCTGTGTACTTGTGCGTTTGCCTTTCAGCGCTCGATAATATCGTTTACTGTATATTACGTGTACGATAGAGCTGTACATATAGGAAAGTACAATAATTGCCAAAATAATCAATGGCGTGGAGCGACAGAGTCTCAATCTTTATTCCGTGTGTTACGCTGGTGAATATATACATACATACTATATAAATCACAAGGGGTGGACGAGACAGGTGATTCTATGAATTTTGTTCGTGAATGTTTTATTCGTGAGAAGGTATGCCTGGATTATATTTCATCGGTGTATATGGCGTGTATACATACATTTTATCGGAAGGTATTTAGTATCGATAAGAATTTTAATCGCGGAACGATTGAAATTTCACGTTTCTCAGTTTGTATCCGTTCGTACGAGGAATCACTTGTTCGACATCTTCGAAACGTGCCACGATCGTGTTACTGTGAGATTTTATACGACGATTGTGTCATTGTCTTCAAACACTGCCCCACTTTACTGTTACTGCCAGCCAACGGGAAAATCTTCAACCATTCAACGAGTAAATTACTGCCAGATTTTTACTTGATCGCCTACGATTTTCTATGACAACAAACTGTCCATATTTCGTGAACGTATTTGTGCTCAAGAAGATCATTTTAGCCTGAAGAGAAATCTATGATTTATTCACCCTTTGGAATTTTTATTCCTCTAACAAACCGAGACTTTCTTTTTGTTCTTTTTATTTTACACAGCAGTTTCTGTTTTCCCTTTTTATATATATATATACATTTGATACTTAACGTTTACTGTAAACCAGTAACAGAATAAAGAAAGAAAGAAGAAGAAGAAATAATAATTGTAAATTATATAGACGATTTTTGACAATCTAAACGATAAGGGAAACGTTCATTTTTGTTCTCTTTTAATACTAAGCATTTACATTCTGTCAGCATTTAAATGTTCATTATCATCGTTCATTAAATTAAGCGCCATTCGTTGCTTGAAATCTCACAGTTTCAACGTGTGCGCGTTGTTTAAGAAAAAGGAAAGCAAGAATGAAAGAAAGGAGGGGGGGAAAAAAATGATACAAGGAGAATAAGTATAAAATGATCACTGGCGAAACACAGAATACCATAATAATTATATTTTAGTAAAGAAAAGAATTTATCAGTAATATACTTGTAGGATAATGAACCGTGTGAAACGGACATCACGGTTTTACCTAATTACGCTGTAGTTCTTTAAGAGAACCATAATTGCTAGTCTTTAATTTGCGACGTGCTCGCGTGTACTCGCACGTCTACGGCGGAATATATAATGGATGTTTTATGAATCCTTCTGTTTGGGACAACTTTATCATTTTGCAAAGAAACTTTCATCGAATTCATCGTCTAAGATCCTCGAGATTTTTCTGTTTACTTTCCCCTTATTTTTTATGTATATATATATACTTTTCTCTCTCTCTCTCTCTCTCTCTCTTTTTTTTTAGAACTTTTTAAAATTATTTAACAAATATTTTTATACGAACAAAGTTTGAATCTCATCGGGAGCGACGTGTCGAAAGGCTGATTTCTAAATAAAAAGACAAAAAAAAAAAAGGAAAAAGAAAACAGCTGAATCAGTTTCTTTTCTTTCTACGAATATTTTACGGAATGATCTTAAGGGGAATTGTGTAAAAACTGCAAAATGTTAAAGTTCCTCCAATGTTCTAACTATACACCTAACATATAATATGCGTGTGTATCAGGCGTAAGAAACGACTAAAAAGAAAAAGTAAAAAAAATCGGTGAATAGAGATAACGAAGTGCGGGGAATATAAAATAAACGATGAATAAGAAAATTAAGAAAAAAAGGAAAGGAAGAAAATAAAATAAAAAAAAAGAAGAGGAAGAAGAATATAATGCCATTTTTATGTATACATATATTGTACTAATGATTATTATAAAAGAAAAAAATTCTTTTTGTTTTATTAATATTATTCATAACTATTGCTACTATCGTTTACTATCGTCGACTATCGATTCTTGTTTATCGAACATTGCTATTAATTGATCAATTCGCACGGTCGCGAATCACCGTTGTAATATGCGCTTTGATTTTTATAAATTACATATATATATGTATATGTATATGTATATGTATATGTATAAACATACACACATATATATATATATATATATAGAAAACAAAAATCGATTACTCTGTAGGAGAACGTAAGTGTATTTTGATATAGTGCACGATATGCTGTGTGTATGTGGGCGTGAGTGTGTAGATGCGTGTAAAAGTCTGTATGAGCGTAAATATGACACGAAATAATTCTACGTGTGTGTGTGTCTGTCCGGCCTCAATCGTCGGGCATACGCAGAAACGAATTTTACAATTTGTAAATGTCGTTGTGTTGTCAGTACGTCTATTTCTCATTTTACTTTTTATCGTGCTTATTTCTTAGCTAGAAATATCGTGTGCAGGCAGTTACTTTTCCATCGAGGCGAATCACACGCGTGTCTATCATTTGCCGAACAATTTCAACGTTCAAACACACAGAGAAATATCTTACTGGTATATTAACCCTTTCGCTAACCAGCGAAATTCATTTTCGGGCCGAGACGTCGCGATAAAAGTGCACGAAAAAATCTCGAGCGAGATTTTGACGTTGAGAAATATCAAATTTGTCGATATACACTGTTTCTCTTTATATATTCACCATTTTCGATTTTTGCCTCTTGACTGTCGAACGATTGTCGAGAAAAAAGAAAGGAAAAATACCTGTGAAATATTCTTTTTTTTTTTTTTTTAAACTACTGCACATCAAAGTTTCATCAATATTGGCGATTGTCACTTAGGAATGTTCCCTTGTTAGCAATATTCTTACATTTAAACACCCATAAAGCGTGGTCAAGTACTTTGAAATTGTCTAATATTTCATATCACTCACACAAATCAAAGTGATTCGTTTAGTAACTCAATCGGTTGCTTAAATATTAATCTCTTCGAGAAACATTTGTTTCTTCTATCATTACCGAGCTGTATCAGCCAATGAGAAACAAACGAAATGAAAAGAAAAAGATATATTTGACCAATGAAAACTGCAAGTTCAGAATATAAGCTGTAGAGCGTGTCAAATTAGCGAGCGACTATAGTTAATATTATGAATAGCATCCTATGAACAACAACTATGATTGCTCTTCGCGGCGAAAGGGTTAATCGTCGGATCTACGCGCAGCATTTTACCAACGGATCTGAATCGAAACGAACGAAACAGAAGCAGTAGGAAATAAGAAAAATTTCCGTTCTAATCACGAATAACAATCTCCATCACGGCAAATGATTACACGACGGTGTTAGCAATGTTCGTCGTAAAACACGCAATTCCTCCTGGAAGATGTAACACACGCGTCTCAATCAAGACTGTAAATAGCAAATAGCAGGCGTTCGAATGGACCTCCACCTTAAGGTTCCCGTACACTACTCCCGACGTTTAAGTGCCTAAAGAAAGAAAGAAAGAAAAAAAAAAAGGAAAAAAATACGAAAATGCAAGAAATGGAAAAAAGAAAAAAGAATAATAAGAAAACCGGTAAGATATAACGTGTTTACCCTCCTCGAACCTTCGTTGTCTAGTTTCTAGAAGTGGGTAAGATACTATTTTGACGGCTGAACGCCAACCACCGCGGGATAGATATGTTATATGTACTTTCAAAGGGCTAAATAATAATGTTTCAAGAATGCTGCAACTACTCACACACAAAGATACACAAAGATACACAAAGTACACACAAAGATACACTTTCTCTTCGTCGTAGAATCCCAGAGTTTTTCAAACACTCTAAATAATAATAATAATAATAATATAATAATATTAATAATAATAATCATAATAATAATAATAATAATAGTAATAATAATAATAATAGTAACGCTACCAGTAGTGAAGGAGAACGTGTAGGAGAAAAGAAAATGAAAACACGGAAGAAGCATGTAAAAAAGAGTATATTTATGAGACATCGATGTTTAAGAGAAATAATGAAAAAATAATGCTGTTACACGGAAGCATACAACTAGGAAAACATTAATGACGAATGTGGGAAGAAGAAATAGAGGAAAAAGGAAACACACACACACAGAAACAGACACACATACACACATACAATAGTCATTCCCACATTGATGAATTAATATACGTATATACATATATGAATATATTGACTATGTATATATATGTTATACATATGTATGTAAAAGACGAGAAAAAAAAAAAAAATAGTATTTTATCTGACTGCTAGTTTCACGTAACACACAATGGACGCAAAAATGGTCGTTCAACACACCCTCAGCAGAGATCTCAACAAGTGCTCCGACGAAACGAACGTGGATCGTTCGGTTTCTATTTCGCCGCTCTTGCGATCACTAAACTTCCGGTTGTGCAGAGAAAGAAACAGGAAGGATGTAAAATCTGTATATGTCTTTCCTTTTAATAAACCCACGGAAGAGTATTATAATAACGTTGTTATCGCACTTATCGATCAATTTGTGGGTTTATTTATTCGACGGTTAGACGAAGAATTATTCCGATAAGCGTAAATGGTTTTCTGAAGATTATAACCCATTTGCATCCACATATGACGATTTTCACCTGTTATTCAGTGTGTAACAATTCACTCGCGTAATAGTCTTTCGCCTTGATCGTTGCACGTGATTTCTAAGCGAAACCGGAAGTAAGAAAAATTGATCGACGCGCCATTTATCAGTTCTTGATCAGTTTTTGAATTGTCAAGTTAGTATCGTATTTAAACCTGTGATGCAAAAGGGTTAAACGAAACGCGAGGAAGAAGACTAACTCGAGATCTCGACGTCAATTTCTTTTTTCTTCTTCTTTTTTTATCGTTTTTATTTTTTGGAATTTCTAGTGATCGCGAGAGCGTGTAAAAAGCTCCCGTTCGTTTTTGCGGAAGCGCGTCTAATGATGAACACCGTTGTTCACAGTGTGCATCGGGTAATCGGGATTCACGACTATAATACGTAAGGTTCGCACGTTCAAAATATATATATATATATATATATGTATATATTATATTTTAGGCAAGAATCGGATTTTTTCGAATAAGCATTTAACCAGATTCTATTCTGATCGATACATTTAACGTACGGGAATTGTTTTCGCAATGCAACAAATTCTAGAGCACAAATGGTTCATGTACAAATGCATTCAAAATTGATTTAGAATCATCTTGATAAATTTGTTTGTAGAAATTCTTCGTTACGTATGTTTCGTCTCCTTTATATTCTATTTCTTTCTTCGATCCTTTCTTGTACGAACGAGAAAAGGAATTATTCGTTAAAAATCCGATCGCCTTTGGTACAATTGAATCTTTCAACCCCCTGTTCCAGTGATTATATATCGTACAAAGAAGCCGCAGTCGGTTCGCGATGCAACCTGTGAACACGCGAGCGCGTGCGTGTATATTAATTATTAAAAGAATATCTATATATATATAACAGAGTATATATATGTAAAATAAATGCAGAGGAAAGAAAAACAGAAATATATATATACACAAAAAAAAAAAAGAGAAAAGGTACGCGGCATGTGTTGTGTCCGTGGGGGAAATAAAAAAAAAAAAATAGAAAAAAAGAAATGAAAAGGAACCTTGAGGTCGCGGCACGGGTCCCTGAAACCGGAAGTACCGCGGCGACGAGAGCCGATATTTTGTTGCGCGTGCAGAGAAGTCAATTTTTGTCGATTACAAATGATAAAACAAAAAAAAAAGAAAGAGAGATAAATGAAGATAATATTGAAAAAGAAAAAAGAAAAAGAAATGAAGAAATAAACCCCTTGCATCACTGTAACATACCTCTAGAACGTTTCATAGTTTAATTAGCCTTCGGGTTATCGATCGGAGATCGATATTTTTCAAAGAAGAAGATCCATATGGCAATATGGTGATAAAGAGAAAAATGATTGAGTGATTTCGATGCATGGTAATCCGAGGGTTAAGACTGATTACAGCAAACACGCTATAAGAAAGCCAGATCGAGCGTATTTTGTAATTATGCTATCATTATTATATTATATTATATTATTATATTATATTATATTATATTATTATATTATATTATATTATATTATATTATTATATTATTATATTATATTATTATTATTATATTATTAATATTATTATTGTTTGTAATTACGATTACTATCGAATTTGTTTTTAATAAACGGCAGGTGCCATGATTACGAATTTTTTTCCAATGAATTGATCTTTTTGTTTCTCTGTCGTTAACCCGTTTGCATCGCAGCTCTAAATACGTTACTAATTTCATAAATCAGGAGCGTTCGATTGGATAGTTGATCATCGATAAGTTTTCTTCTTTTATTTTCGGTTTCGAAATTACGTGTAACAATCAAAACGGAAGAGAGCATTATTCATTTGTACGGTAGATAAACTAAGAATAGTTTATCAGAGTTTATTAACACGTTGAGTACCATGAAAAATACATTATCTGAACATCATCGCTGATTAGAGAATATTTTGAAATAAAATATGATATGAAATATCAGTTTTTTTTCCCATCACTGATAAATCGAACGTTCTTCATCTTCATGATTGCAACGTGGTTAAAATAGCAGCACAGTTTTCATCCGTAGGTAGACATTGGCCGAAAGCTTCTAGTAGCAGAGGTTCCTCGAGTACAGCTACCTTGTAATCCTGGAAAGAAATCTTCCCATTTCGATCCACGTCCAATTTCTTTAACGCCAATTCAGACAAATCCTTCACTGCTTCGTCTGGATCTTCCTCTCCCGGTTGTTTCATTAAACAATTCCTGAGGACAGAGATATCAGCGCATAACGCATGGTAGTTTGTAAATTAAGAAACGCAACCACTGTGACAGTTTGTAAAAATCGACAGTTTTTTGTTATTTTATATTCTTTCAATGTTTGCGACTTCTAGAACGAGCCCTTAAAATATTAAAGTAAGATTTGCAAAGATAAGGAAATCAATGGAAGTTTTAATGATGTAGCTTATAGTGGTGTAGAAAATTCTAATTGGTTAATACCGACATACCGAATTAACCAATCGGGAAAAGTAGCGAAAAGTTTCGAGGAAGACTGAGGAAAGCTTGAAAAACCTTTATATTCAACTGTCACTGAGTTTCTTCTCTTAATGGAACATTTAGAAAATTAAAATGGTGAAATGTTATACTTGAACAGTTGGAATATCTCATCTTTGGTGATGAAACCGTCGTTGTTCAGATCGTAGACTTTAAAACAGAATTCGATTTTTTCTCGCAGACTACCGCGCAGATATAGATCCAATCCCATGATCCATGGCTCCAGTCTGATTATGCCTTCGTTCTCTCGATCCCAACAGCAGAATATTCGTTCGACTAGAGTATCCTCTGTGATCACTTTGAACGTGTTGTGCAAAAGCTCGCGGAATATTGTCCTGTCGATTCCCTATAATAAAAAAGACTATATTTTTCATTTAATAATACTTGCAAAAAACAAAATTCCCAAAGTTTACCCATTTATATTAGTGCCATGGGTAATACTTGCGATAATTTTTCAAATATTCGATATATATCGGTGCAATACAAATGTAATATTTAAAAACAGATTCTTTTCTAAATGACTTAGACAAACATGTAATTCATCGGTCAGATTGACAGGTTCATGCACGCGAATTAAAATCCCTATAATTCAGGGCAGGTAGAAGTGTCACTACCTCTACATGTTGATTCGATGGAGGCCTTCTTCCGATGATAACCGATTGTCCTACTTGTTGCTGGCTGGGGTTGGTTAGCTTTTTATACAGCTTGCACAGGTTATCCAATTCTGTCCTATAATCGTAGAATAGTTGTTTCAATTATTGCTGCACATCTATTTTAATAAAACTGTGGTAACAATTTTTATAAACATACAATATTTCACATTCGGATTTAACCGGTGAATACCACGTTGAAAGAAATTCTTATTTTTCGAGCTGAAGAAATCACAAATGAATTTTCGTACTTCCTCCAAATCGTGTACCAGAAAGTTTACATTGCTTAAAACGGAATAAGTAAAAATCTGATGAGTGTGCAAGCTATAATGACACTTCCTGTTTAAATTTCATGAACTTTTCACAAGTCACCAATGCAACTTGGGGTCTGGAATTATCCTGCAGCAAGATTACCTTATTTCATTTCGTTCAATGCTATAAAACAGGACCAAGAAGATTAAAAAGAAGACATAATTGCAACAAACTATTAAAAACCAGATAGCTTCGATGGGAAGCTAAATGGAATCTGTGTGTGTGTATGAATGAAAGGATGAAAAGGCAAATAATTACACTTAGTTTCTAATGTCCATTACGACAAAATGTAACTAAAATAAAGGAGGCAAAATAATAAAAAAAAAGGCGAATTATATGATTAAACAATCGACGCCAAGATTATCATTTACTTGCCAGGAGAATCTGGTCTTTCTCTTCAACGATTCGATCATCTTGACGATGTACGCTGAGCTTCTTGTACTTCCGGTAACTGGCATCCTTCTGCGTTGCCTTCGTCGAGGCTCGTGCTTAGGGCTGCCGGAAGTCTGCCTCTTGGACGTGACGGACGCTTTGCGGCCGCTCATCAAGAAGATCGAGACGCTTTTCATCAACGTCGCGCCGGCACGAAGGCTTATGGCGCCTTGGCTGTTGGCGCCGACGCCGACGTCGACGCCGCCTCCATGATCCATTCGAGGTTTCGCGCTCGACGAGAGGCTGCGCTCCTCGGACATCCTTCTGAAATTTTGCAACGATTGTTTCTCCATCGATTCCACGGAATTTGTGTGAAAACATTGTATATTCAAGTTTGAGACTTTTTACGAGATTTCTCTTTGGTGATACTTTAGGAGGAATGTTTCGGTAAGTTGTATTTAATTTAAACATACACTGTCGTGTGTAAGTATAGGGTCATCCAAGAAACACACCTACACGTTGCTTTTTAACGAAACATGAACTATTTGGAATTTTTTCAAGCTTTCTTTTTATCGAAACTGTGATCTGTTACCATTTAAGATGAATAGAATTCGAATGTGCATCATGATCGTGTCTGTAGGCATCAATTTCGATTATCGAAATTTTCTCTGACAATTTAGTCAAATTCTTTGCACTTTTTCGTTTTCTTCAGTTCTTATTATCAGGATGGCGAGAAGGAAATCTTATTAGTTAATTGATTCTTTACGAAACACTATCGTAAGACGTGTTTCTTCACGTCTAATTATAGTGTTCACAACACGAAACGCAAATTGATCGTGCCAAGACGATAGAAGCTATGGTTACGGATCGATTGATCAATAATAACACGTAAAACGATTCATGGTCTTCGATTAGAAACCAAATCTCTTGTTGTTTCTTACTACAAATCCTCTAACAAAGCTTCTCGTGTCTATACGCGATTCAATTCGAGCTTACCTCGAATCGGCCGCTTTTAAACTGTATCGTCTCATCGATGTAAATCTCTGATAATTTGAACAATTCATATTTTGCTCTGTATGAAAATTTGTCGTATGAATAGTTGAAGTAAAATATCGAAATAAAATATCCACAAGTGAGAATGAATGAAATTTGTATAGGAGGATATTACTTTGTTAACAGTATCGTGCAAAAATCTATGTTTAGTTACACGTTAGAAACTCGTTTAAAAAAATATGAAAAGTTTCCTACTACGTATGATAATCATTCTTGAAACAGCGATAAAATACCTGTTTCGAGGTATTTCTCGCATGCATTGTTACGTGGTGCCTGGCACTATGAGCGAGAATCAATTTCAGGAAGATTAATGGTGTTTCTGGCGTTTTGTAGAATTAGTTTTCACTCGTAAAAATATACAGGTTCTTTCTATATGATGAAATTATTTTTCTGTGCTTATAGAAAAACACCGACGTTATTGGAAAATTGTTGGTTTATTTGTTATACAATAAAGTTGAACATATGGTAATTATATGTGAGAAACAATATTCGATAAATGCACACCATGCATTTTAAACATGGTGAAACCTTTTTACCTTCATAGAAAACCTTCGTAGGCGCATTCAGAGAAATTTCCGAGGATTAATCGTCAAAAGTAGATTTTTGATAAAATAAAAAAAGATTCAGTGTGAAAATTGAAAGAATACTACTTAAAAAATAGATATATCCAGCCTGAATTAAAGACGCTTTATTTTTCCTTCATATTTTGAGCAAAACGTACGAATACAATTATCTAATTTGCTATCGTGCAACGCCAGTTGCATCTTCGTAGGCGCATTTAGAGAAATTTCCGACAATTGATCGTCGAACGCAGATATTTCAAAAATGAAAGAAAATTCAGTGTGAAAATTGAAAGAATACTACTTAAAAAATATACATATCCAGCCTGAATTAAAAAGGCTTCATTTTTCCTTAATATATTGAGCAAAACGTACGAATACAATTTTCTAATTTGCTATCGTGCAACGCCAGTTGCATCTTCGTAGGCGCATTTAGAGAAATTTCCGATGATTTATCGTCGAAAGATGTAAAGCAGCTGTTTGTTCATTTGACTAGCGTAAATGGGTCCAATGAATCAACAGAAGAATCCGTCGTATTAACCAATTTGAAATTCAGATATCAGCGGCGCAATTTCACACCAGATTAGATCGCGTCACGATAACAAACACCGTTGCCTTCGAGTTCTCGATTTAGATTCTCCAAGTTTTGCATACACGCGATTCATGAGTCATGCTAGTTGTAGTTTCGGTCATTGATACGGGGAAAAGGGAATGAAAAATAAAAACAAAAGAAAGCAAGCAGGAATTTTAAATAACTTTTCATAATTTCGATTTAAAAAATTCTAGTTCTAACTGTGCAAGCAACTTGACGTATCAAGTGGTCACAAAATGGCGAGACGTGTTACCTAATTCCTAGTTGAAATTACGATACAAAATATCAGATTTTTAAGCAAACACTAAGCTCCTCTTGCTAATTGCTTCAACAGTTTCTTACAGGATTAATTGTATTTATAGCGTTCTGTTGTTGCAACGATTAGGCAATTGCATTAATAATTACAACTTACCCCTATTACGAGAAACGAATATTCAACCTCGCGACGGTTTCTTTCTTGTTGGCAAGAGTAGTTACCTTAACGAAATCGATCAAACTTTCTGAACAATCGCACACAGTGATTTCACGTAACCAGCTGTTTTCAGCACAAAAAAATACCGGGGAACATGGGGTAATTGCGAATGCTCGAAGGAAATAGTAAATTAAATCAATAATATTCACACTATCCAATCTTTTTTTATTGATAACAAAACGTTAACTATTCGTTTAGAAAATTGACAGAAAAAAGAAATAGAGTTACGAGAATTAAAAGATTTTGAATGAAAATAACAAGAATTATAAGAAACGGGTCGAATTTATTTCACAGAACTCCGTAAATGTGTGTGACTTTTCGTTGAGACTGTTTGCTCGACATTAACAATGGTAAAAACAATTACAATTATTTAGTAAAAACATAAAACAGAAAAAGCTGAAAGAGTAAAACGAGTGATTATCACGAGGCGAAATGATGAAAATTTTGTATGCCTATTTTCATTGCGATATTAACCTGTTTATTGTAAAACTCATTGGAAGATTACAGAAATTAAAAGGAAAAAGATAGAATTACATTTAAATAGAAAGATAATTCGTATGTTCAAAGTATGGATACTTTATTTGGTTGATTCATCGAAGATAACTTCCCAGGATTGTTCACGATAGAATGATGCTTTCTGTGGAAAATAAATCATCAAGAAGGATTTTACAAATAAAAAAAAAAAGAGAGAGAGAGAACGTACAAGTCATCTAACCTGCAAAGTCTTTGAAAGACACGTCTGACGAAGGTTAAATGTTTCTGGATTTGTATTAGAACATTGTCCAAAGATTGCATGATATTCCTCGTTATATTTTCGTTGCTTTGATTAACACGTTGATAGACATCCAAATCTTCTAAAGAATTAATGAGATTCTTCCTGAGACCGTTGTCAGTTTTTAATATCGGCTTAATGGACGTAGATGACATATCAACGTCTCTGATCTCACTAATGGCAAGATCAATATTCTTCAGCGTGACAGTTCCGTTTCGAACCAGTTCATTCAGAATTACGATCAATTCTTTGTACAATTGTGCCTGTAACACTTTCTCCTATTAACCATAGAACTGCCAAGCAGGGGTTTCTCGAACTCTCATGCTGGAGAACTTTAAATTAGGACAATTTTTCTTGTGCGAAAAATTCACGAAAAATTATTTATTGTCATGTGTACATGTTCAAAAAAAGTGTGGAACGAAACAAATAAAAACGCTTGCAACTTGACGATGATTTACACTATTAAAAGGGTGTATCGTTAAAAATAAGAATATAGCATATGTGAAACCCACTACAATGGCGTATACAGTAGTTAAAAAATTAAAAATCAAATTGAGAACAGAAGTTTAACAATCGTAAGATTGCAAAAAAAGCGTTATATATGCTTTAGAATGTTTCATTGGAAAGAAACTCAGATCAGAAACTGTAAAAGATAGAGAATCAACAAAAAAGAAGGAAGATATTATCAATATGTGAAAGAGGTTGAAAGCAAATCAATAAAATCTAATAGTTAAAAGCACAGCTGCTATAAATGCAAGAATCACGTGTGTAGAATACATTCAGGAAATATTGTATTCTATCATTCAATTCAAAATTCAGGATAGTTTCGTGTTAGTACATACTTTGTCTTAGAATGTAATTCTGTTTTATAAGTACGTATGCAAATACGATGCAAAAGATATGCTATATTTTTCATAAATGAATATTACTCGAATATTACAAAACGTTTCTCGAAAAGCTACTTTGTTTAGGATAAATGGGTAAAAAATTGAGTGGGTTTAGGGTATCCTCACTTCTTGGGATTTCATTTTCAAAGAGACAGAAAATTGTAGAATTTCATGTTATTATACACTCACTTCGTGTTGCACGAGGTTACTCAAGTTAGGAAAATCATTGAGAAACTTGTCGAGCTCTTCGTTTCCTAATAGGGCTACCTGCTTAGTTATGAGATTCTTTATGGTACTTTTTACGTCAGAGTCGTCGTTTCCGGAGAACTCACGGTCAGCGACACGATGAACTCGAATGCTTCTCTGCAGATCCATGTCTGCTTGATACTCTTTATAATTAAATTCAGGTGAAATTAAGGCTCGGTTCAATGAGTTTAGATTCGTTGAAAAATTTTAGTAACGATAATAAGTTCTTTACCTTTCGACTCTAATTTACCGAAGAATCCACGTTTTATCTATTAACAAACGAATAACATTTCTTCTTCTTTTATTTTCATATTTAATTCGATTGAAAATGAAGAAATTCAATGTTCACTTACTTGACAGAGAAGTATCAGCAGCACGATTAATAAAAATCTCATTTTCGATGAAACTTGATTAATCGGGAATTTTTTGATGGAAGAATTTGAATCGTCTATCGATGAAACGCGTTAATGGCTGTCTCTGATCAAATCATGGGATTTTATAGTGGCGTGGTATGCTTGTTTAAATGAACAATGGTATGCTGTATTTTGCAAACATCCGGATAAAGTACAACACGGATATACTTCGTAACGAAACCTGCTGGCTTATTGCGAATACTAAACTTACGAATTATCAGAACGTTCTGTTACGTTCAATTATCGATTGTAATATATGTATTATATGGTTGAACATGAAATGGTGGAATTTGTAAATGAAACTTTAAATCTCGATGACATAGTCACACTGACATTTTATAATTTATACGTGGCATCTCAAGGAAGTTACTTTGAGGAAGATAATATTGAATTGCAATTCTATTCGAATAAAAAAAAAATGGAGAAAAATCAGTTTTATTACTTAATTTACACAACTAGTATATAACGAAGATAAATCTGCAAAATATATTCTTGAAATTTTCATTACAAGCTCAGATGAAAGTGTTGTAAAAAGAAAATACTATTACGTCCTTTGCAATTCCAAATAATTACATTTTCAAAATATTTTTTGCACATCATCTAGTAAATTAAACCTTCTAATTTAAAAAAAGAAAGGGATTTTGTTTTAAAAGGTGTCTGAATATTAATGGGAGTCACTGTATATACATTTTTCAAACGAATCAGGACACCTACCTGTGATGTATGATATAAAATGTGTGAATTCTCAAAGAAAAAATGAAACGCGAGAAAATAAAATATAAAATTTACGCTTCGTTTTGCATGTTACTTATGATAATAGTCAAAATAACAAAGAGATAAATCAGATGTGATTGTACAAAAGTTTATTTTACAAAATACTGTTCGAACCGTGGGAATAATGTACAAAATTGAGCAACGCAGGCTAGGTCATAAATGGGAATTCATTTTTCAAGCAATCAACCTTTCATCGTCCAAATCCAGAAGATCTGTAACATTGAGAAAGAACAATAATTTACATTGGCAAAAGAACAACAATAGAATGGAAAAGAAAACAGAAGAAGAAAGAAAAGCGAGTATTGTGTTATGTGACAAGTTCGAATTAAAAAGAAATTTACCCAGCCTTCGCGCTCGCGAAAGAAGCACTTCCAAATGGCGAACTAATGGCGCCAGCGTGTGCAGAGCTTTGAGATAAACCACCTCCATAGCCACCATGGCCACCATAGCCACCTCCATGAGGATAACCGCCACCGTAGCCTCCATAGGGATATCCACCCCCATAACCACCTCCGTGATGACCTCCGTAACCGCCATAACCACCGCCATATCCACCTCCATATCCACCAAAACCGCCAAAACCATGGTGATGTGGTTCTGGATTCGCTTCTCTAATCTCTCTGGTTAATGGAACCTCTGAAAAAATAAAAATACAGAAACTTTAAAGCATTTCTTCATCGACTCTTGGTGGTGTTTGATTTTATAAAACGTTTTCAAACTGTTTCTCATTCTGCTGAAAATGTGATCGATTAAAATGATAGTAGAACGTAATATTATTCAAATCTTCGTACATCAATTCAGTTGTTGAAGTTTTAAATGACTTTTCGACGTGCTGAATTTTGCATAAATTATTCCTAAATTACCAAACACTTCTTCTTTTCCTCTTTCATTTATAATAATACGAGGAATTAAGCCAAACTCAGGTGAAATTAGAATATAAACTTCTGGATGACCAAAAAAGCAAAATCAATGTTGATATAAAATAGAATTAGCCCCATCTAAAGGATCAAAAGGAAGTATTAAGGAAATCCTCCATTTTCTTATGGCTTATGTCATTTGAAAAGGTAGAACGTGTAAATATTCGTTTGGATGACTCCACAGAAATATCGTGTACAATTGAACAAATCATTTTTCTACGTGGTGGTTATATGAAACCTTGGATTCATAATAGGTAGAGAAAGAAGGAGAAAAAGAAGTATGGTGAGAGGCAGCAGGAAATCAAAGATGGCATCGACCTTCAGAGGAAGTAAGGTCAAGAGGCAGTAACTGTTATCGGTTTGTTAAGAGACCTGTTAGATGTTCGCTAAACGATTACTCATAGCGACGAGAATATTTTGATCCAGTCAAACGACGTGACGAGAAACTTGTTAATCACTTCAGTTTATGGATAACACGTACCAAGACGTAACTAGGAAGTTATGTGATTATCGATGTGGTATTAATAGGAAGCAAATTGAAACACGACTCGCCTTCTTGGGCATCCACACTCACGAAAATATTTGAACACTCACCGTGAAATACTTTATTAATTATAATAAGTATATTATACAACACTTATCGAAATTTTATTAATACTGTAAGAAGACACGACTCAAGAGCTACAATTTTTCTAAACTTCCAATTTAACTTCCTTTTCGAAAAATCCTATTTTCACACTATATCCAATATTACTGTATAATTTTCTAAACTTTAATTTATATCATATAAATTTCCTGATTTAAATGTCCCACTTTTTCTCAGTCATTTTGAACTTCACTCTTTCAAATTTTTCTCAGGAAGAATGTACAATACTAATACATTTTCCCAAACTTTAGCTTCATTCTAATTAAAAATTAAATTCCTCGACTTTTTAAAAACCCTTCCCTAGGTATATTGTATGTCTGTTTAAGTGTTATGATTCTCTAAGTACAGTACCTTGTTCTCCAGCGTCAGGGTTGGCGGGAAAAGCAAAGACGGTGGTTAACACCGTGACCAAGAGAACGAGCACAATTTTCGACATGATCTTTTTCTTTTTTCCTATCCGTGTCTTTTTTATCCAAACTGTTTCTTCGCTAAGATACTTCTTCGAGGTACAAATAAGAAATGACGATGAGGAAATTAAGAGGGCGGTCTTTATATACTAAGCGTGAGCATCCAGACTGTGTTGGGATGTCCCGACGCATTTACGTAGGTACGAAACAGGTACTCTTCACGAAGAACAGCCGCATCTCATTAGCACTGACAAATCTCTGTGTGAACGTGTTGGATATGGTTTAACACTCTACCACTGAACGATCATCGAGATTTGACCGTGGCTGAAACGACAAAAGACCATCATTTACCGATAATTTATTTCATTTTTTTGCTTCCGTTGTCTCGACGAATTTCTGCTGGATAATGGAGTTAGAGGAATGCGATTTTAGGTCATTTTTATGGCGTTTTTTTTACGTATTATTACAATTCTGTTGGAATTTCGTGTTGTACATGTAAAAGAAAGTGTTTCGTTCAACAGGATTTCATTTTGAATATGCTCGAATGACTACAAGTAAACTTTAACATGTTAACTATAGCTTCCCACGTTACAATTAACACCGAATTATTAATCTCTAGTATAAACGAATTGAAATTCAGCGTCTGGCACACAAAGCTTATTTGCTTCTTATGAAATATTAATTACAATAAGTGTGTCGTCACAGTGAAATTCTTAGGGTGCGAATTCTCAATTTGCAATTCTGATGCATCTGTGTTAATGTAGCATTTTCACGTAGAATTTAAAAGTAGTTTAATTGTGGTTTTCCATCGAATGAGCGCAATTTCACGCGTGCAGCGTGCTAATTGAGACCTCCAGCCCCTGGGATTCCCCGAACGGGACCTGGATGTTTCATAAAAATGGTGGTCAACCAGTTCTATCTCGCTATTTTGAAGCTGTTGTCAAATGAAAAGAAAAAAGAAGAAAAAGACAATTTTCTGAATGCAGAGATTTAATGTATCTCGTAGCATTGAAATTTTCGCGCAGGGATTGGTCGAACAAACGGAAAATAGAAAAGTATATTTTCATATCGTGTTTATTACGAAATCAATTTATGGGGAAAAACCTGTTTGATTTATACAAACTTCGAAGGTTCAGATAATTTCGAAGGCTGACATTCTCATTGTTAATTTATACAAAACCGATAATCCTCCGAAACTACAAATCTTACATTCAAATACAGAACTGAGAGAAGTGTGATATTTATAAACATTAGTAAAATTCAACAAGCAACACCCTAAAATTAGAGAAATCAACGATTAGAATATAAAATACAAATGATTATATATTAAGTAATTCGAATAAATACGAAACCTAAGTAAAAATTGAAAAGTGTCCAAAATTAATTCTGGATAAAAATATCAACTGTTATCATTTCATCTGCCTTCACCTTTCATTTCGAATATTTCACACTGTGAAACCATCACGTATGTAAAATGAATAATTCATTAAATAGAGAACAATAACACGGAAGAAACTATTATCCCGAGGACCGTGAATGAATTTCAAATTAAAAAGAAAAAAAAAAATGTATCTACGAGCGTGGGTTGACGAATCATTTATTAAATCGTTTTATTATTGTCAAGAAAGAACGTCAGGAAATTTTGAAATCGTAGAATGGAAATGGATGTGGGGAAGCTATCTGATGAATCATGGAGAGTGTTCTTATGGAGGAATTGTATAGTGACTAATTGATCTTTTATACCCAAGGTTTCCATTACGTCGTTCTAACTTTAGAGAACGAATTTAACCCGTTTTTCGTGTCGCATCTTCTGTCACGTTCGCATTGTCTATAAGTTGCTCTTCCTATTTTAAACGCATTCGAGAGCAAAGAAATTACGTCAATGGTAAAACCATGAACCTTGTAGAAGACGTTATTTAAACACTCCATCGTTTCTGCTTTAATAATGTGTTTGAGTTAGAACAGTTTCGTGTTCAACACACTTGAGCAATTCTTCAGTTCAAATATCGTTGAATCAGTTTTCTAATCGCTGCAGAGAATTTTACTAATGATTCGAATGTTACGGACCACTTTCCTGAATACTTCTTCGAAGGAAGCTTCGATATTTAAACGTATTCGTTCGAAAACAGCGAGTAAGATGTTGCAATTTTACAAACCATTACAAATCGAAAATTGGCCGTGAATTTCTAACGAGTAGGCTCGTTAATAATCGTTTCAATGGAATCAGGAAAGTAAATATATACTTAGGAATGACTTGCTTTATGTGATTCTTCGAATCAATTAAGGGTTGTCACAGATGAAAATGAAGACTATGCGTTTTAAAAGAAAAATCACTTTTATTTAACAAAAATTAACTTTACACTTAGTTATACAAACTTAGAAACTAACGATCTTTTCACGAAGGCTTCTTGATTAACACTTTGACTGGCACGTTGGTCATATATAACCAGCCATGGTTTCTCCTGTGACGCCATGGTGGTCATTGATGATCGGAGCGCTTGAACTTTGTATAATTGTAAAAATTGAACGAAAATTGGCAATTAGTGCATTTTGAATGTAACCGATAAATAGAAGATACTAGAAGAATACTTTGACGTGGTCTTGCCTTTCGTCAATTTCGTCCAGAATTTCGAAAACGGGAGAATTCGATGATAGAAAGGAATACATATACATTCGTTCGTTCGAAAATAATTTTATTTCGATATTTTTACATCGATGTAGGAAAGACAATCGTCTCTGTTCTAGACAGATGAGTAACAATCTACGTATTACTGTAATGATGAGTTTCTTCTCGCTAGAATTCGCCAAACTATCGTTAAACTCTACGAACTATAACATATATACTACAAAATGTGATTAGCTTCGATCGATGTTTCGCTTCGAGTACGGTTTATGGTAGATAAACGATCATGCGAACCCTTTACTCGATCATTCTCTAGAATTCAGTATAACGTAATACATATTGCACTTGTCCGTTCGATCACTGCGAAACCATCACCTACGTTTCAGTTATGATAAACCCCTAATTTAAAGATTACATCTAAAATACGAAACTAACAATTCGAAGCAAGAAAAAGTAATAATTAAAGAAAAGAGAAAAGAAACATTTATCAATTTCGCTATTACTAATTTCTCGTATCGTAGAACTACGTGTACGTAGATATTATACCTATACTATGGTAAAGGGTTAGCATAATTCATCGATCGACGTACCATTTAGTTGTTCGACATTGGCAGGAATCGATTTACAAGGGGTGAAAGTTAAATCTATAGAGGATGTTCATTTTCTTCCTCGATTGTTTCTTCGGTGGCCACGTTGGAGGATTATAAAAGTAGAACACCATTGGTGCTCTGTCCTGTTTGCGTATTAATGTCTCGTGGTATATTGATCTTAACGGTATCTAGAGGTGGATATTTTCAATCCAGATTCGTCGATCCAGCTTCAATGATCGACCAATTGCGAGGTTTTACTCTTCGGACGACGGCGTGCGTCGCTTTTTCCTGTGGAAATTGCTCGGTGAGATGTGAACGATAAAATGATCCAGTGATACGATAAAATCGAAGAGAAGGAAAATTAGAAATAATTGTATATGCATAAACAATTGACGATCACCGAACCGTTAATATTATTCAATCGATTGATTGACATATAGAAGTAAATTTCGACTTGTAGAGGTAGGAGCTCCTCTGAATTCGAGTTGTAGAAAATAAAATACATGTTAAACATGCGACAAATAATAATTCGTCTTAACGACAGTTTTATTTCGAGTTGTAGAGGTTTTTACAGCGGAATGTAACGAAGAAAATTTTCGTCTTATAGAGGTTTTCCAGTTAAAATCTCCACTGTATTTTGAGCATAAAAGGTTAAGACAATTCTAGTAGAACAATGATCACCCATTCTATCCTCTCCAATGATAATTCTCCCAATTGTTGCAAGCTTTTAACGATTTTTAATATTGTTTAATCAATAAAGATACTCACCCATTTGGAGATCCACCGTAAGCAGTGGCCACAGAACTAGCCACGCCGCCTTTTCCAGTGGAATAACTGTTAGCGATGGCAGTCACCGCACCAGGAGGAGAACCACCCTGAGATCCTTGTCTGGTTGACGCTCCAGGGAAACTGAACACCATGGGGAAGAAATTGTTCAAATTTGGATAGTTTTGCTTGCGACGATTGCCTTTCAGCGGGACGAAAGAAGGAATAGACAGCTCGTCGTCGTCTTCTTCGTCATCCTCTTCGTCATCGTCTACTACAACAGGTGGCTTCTTCGTTTTCTTTCCCTGATGGACTTTCGGACGGTTCGCGGAGACATCTGTGTTCGTGTAGACTGATTCGTCAGCTGCTGGAGTAACTGGGGACGCCACTGTCGTGAACACTGGAACTGGTTCCGGTTCTGGTTGCTCCTGTAACAATGGAACGAGTAAATTAACGAAAAGTTGCCAATAACCTACGTTACCTGTATAAAGGTAACAATTATATTGCTTAATCGCCAATGATCTAAGGAAGACTTTGAAAGAATAGTGAACAGGATGTATCAAGATTGATAAATTATTCTAAAGAAACTAGAATAGTGTAACTGTAAATAATTCTGTTTAAGAAATTAATAATTAAGAAGAAAAGAATAAATCCTCAAGCAGTACAATTTGTTGTTTTGAAAACAATATTTTTTGGGTTTCCATGAGTTTCACTGTAAAAGTGTGAAACATCAATTGTCTCTTTACCTGAGGAGGAAAGAGACCATGTTGCTTATGATTATGCTGTTCCTCCTCTTCTTGATTATGCTGTCCCTCCTGAGGTAACTGTGGCTCTTCCTGAGGATGATGTCCATTCTGTCTATGTGGTTCAGGTTGGTATTCTTCCTCCTGCTGGACTTGATGCTGCTCGTCCTCGTTATAAGAATCTTCTGGCGCTGGCGCCGCTTGTGCCTCAGCGCTCGAGACTTCCGTTTCCTCGATTGGTTCCGGCCCGTTCTTCAAGTGTGGCGCCTGCATACCGCCGAAAAAGGCCTCGCCACTAACGGCGTTTCCTTGTGCGAACACACCTGTCGCCTGACCACTGTGACTCGAACGTCGAACAGGTCTATAGTAACCGGTGAACATCATAGCTCTCTGAGGATATGGTTGCACGGCTGTCCTCTTCTCTCGTAAAAAGACTATGGGATTCCCGTACGAGTCTAGCATCACTGAAACTTTTGGAATACATCGGTAACACTTTGATCTAATTCTAAGAATAATATTCATCATTCAAAAGTTTCGATCATCTTTAAATAAAACAGTCAGGTTTCTCGATCTTTCAGAACTAGACGAATAAAATCAAGATCTAACACTAGATTAGTAATATATTTTAACCTGGAAGAGTTTAATTTTTGTAAAAAAGCAAGAAATAAAAGATACAAGAAATATAGAGAGAACAGTTCGAAGTTTACCTTATATTTAACTTCTCACCTGTCGAACGTTTATTCTACTTACTAGGCTCAGCAGGAATAACCCTGGACTCCGTTACCACGATCGTCGCTGCTACGACGAGCAGAACGAAGCTGATCCACTGTGCCATCCTCGAAACTCTCAATGTATACACCAAGTGAAACTAGACGTAAAATCGAACGACGAGGGGGAGGGAAAAAGAAAATTGTTCTTCAGCGGGAACACCACAAGAGACAAGGCACCAGCACCAACCTGGTTCAGGTTCTACCTGGTTCGCGAACTTTTTGCACGATGCTGCTATTCTCGAATCCGCAATTGCTTTTATACCAGGAGCTAGGATCACGCGGGGGATGGGATGGGCGATATGGGATGGATCGGTTGAATCCATGCACGGAACGGGGATACGGGACCCTCTTGGAGGCTCCCCACCATCATTCGTCAGGTGGTTGCCTCGTACCCAACAGGATCGTCGTAACGCAAACGTGCGCATCGTTCAACGATACGTGATCGTCATCCGAGATCGGACATCGCCTGAATCGAACGCATTAATTGCGCTCCCTTGCAGACTAGCTTGCTGAATTTGGCTCATTAAGGTTTCATATCTCCCTTCTCTCTATGGGGGTTGATGGTGAACTTAGTTATTTATCGAGCTTTATAGGTGAGAAGAAGAACGATAGAAGGAGGAAAGTTAATTCTTGGAATTTATTAAGAATAATGTTTATTGTTCTCTTTCGTTCTTTCGGTTTTTGTTTTCTACAGCTTAGAAGAGTGATCCTTGTACATAGAAAGAAGACTGAAACTGATAGATAGATGTGGTTCGTGTTCTCCTCTGAGAGACAGGACTGCGTGCTCGTTTGTCACGCCGATCGAAGCTCGATAAAAGGATCTAACAACAGAATAACACGGGGTTCATACATTTTCAATTGTTCTATAAATAGACGCGATCGAGCGGACAATCCTGGAGAACGCTTTCTGGTTGATTCTCGCCAACAGGCGGCTATACACTTTCACGGGAATTCGCGTTTCCAGAATTCCTATCCTCTCTCCCCTTCGTGTCTTCTCCTCGTTTCTTTTTATTCCGCGATCTGCCGCTTCATCCACGAACAAACTTTTCCTCCACGGCTCTGTCATGTTCAGATACCTCTAGGTACCCTAATCTCATCATTCGTAACAACCTTATCTCATAGGCAATCAAAGCACAATCTAAGTTTATTTATTAGACTGGATTAGTGTAATTAATAGAGTAATTCAAATCGAAATATTCAGACAGAAAAGTGACGATAAAAGATAATCAATAATAATGGAAATTATTCCAACGACTGATCTGTTATCCTTCGTTCTTTTCGTACCCAAAAGTCGGGAAGAATTCATTTCTGTGCCTAATATTATTGTCTCCCGAAACGATGAGGTGAATTAATTCAGCACTTCTATCAACGACAATATCATTGTCACGTGCCACGACACGCACGAGGTTAGATTATTTTTAATCGATCCATCGGGCACCGTCTATTTCCGTCGTCTGCGAAGGCTACGGAAGCTGGTTGCAATGAAACCATCGATCGGCCAGGTACGGTTAATGACGTCTGTTTTGACGTAACCTCTTAATATTAATATTATGTCAGTCATACTCGGGCTGGAACCGTCCCGATCAGGGGTTCGAGCGTGGTCAGAGGCGACGATAATTCTCGGGGATGATCAAAAGTCCGTAAGAGTCCAATGGCGGTGGCCGTGATGCTCGTGCTCTGAATTTCAAGCGAATACAGACAGATCCGCCTTCACGTGTCACTGTCCCTACCTCCAACTATTCTCTCTCTTTCTCTCTCTCTCTCTCTCTTTCTTCTGGCTCTTTCTTTCGTCTTTTTTCACGTTTCTTTCTGTGTTTGGTCTGTCTTCGGCATCGAACCGCCGCAGAAGAGCAACGGAATTACGATCGACTCCGCTAGCCTTCTACAGAAGCCCTCCAGTCTCGCGAGAGAGACCCCTTTTAACAGTATTTCTCCTCCGTTCGGGGTACATTATTCATCCCGCGCAGTCGGGGTCCTGTTTTTCCACTATTCAGAGACGGTTCGTCGGTTCCAGCTATTGTTTCTTGTAGATGGATGGAAATCTAGAAAGGGTTGAACCTGATTTTTCGCTCGAATAGGATTCATGTTGATTTCTAGGGGAGGATTAATACCTTCGAAGTCGGAACGTTATTACAAGTTTATTCTTCTGAGTTGAACATTTCTTTTCTGCTGATCGTTCAGAGAAATAGATATATCACCCTAATTTTTCGAATTACACATTGGATTCTATTTATTTCAAGATTGAATTGTTGCAATTTTGCTAGGTAAAAGCTGATTGAAACATTATATAGTTGATATACTGCCTATATTTCTGAATAAATGTAAACCACTTGGGAGTATAGTGTAGGTTGTCTGTTTATTGGATTGTAGCAAACACAACTAGCTTATTAATAATTTTATTTTATATATGGTAACTGAAATCATATTACGTGTCTAATGATTCTCAGAGAGGGTTAATTAATATACGAGAAGACGTTTGATAAAGGTAATTTCCGTTTTCGTGATCGATTCGTCCGTTTGGTGTACCGCTATCGGTGAATACACGATGAATTCGCGCTATTTCATGAATCAACCTCGAAACGCACCGTTTTCCAAGTCACGCGTATCGTATTTTCGAGCGTGACCAGCGGACGCAAAGCAGCACACGTCCACTTCGGTTAAGAACGAACGACCGTTCCGCTCGGATGCAGCTTGATTCGCGATGCTCCACGCAAAAATTTACATCGTATAGTTGCCTCTTAGATCCGCCAATCTTTTTACCCAGACCTCACAATCAGCCCCTTTTTCTCTGTCTCTCTCTATGTTCCTGTCTTTCTCTGTCTCTGTACGTATATTTCATTGTATTTATATTCTTCTCTCTCTCTCTCACTCACTTCTCTCTCTTCTCTCTTTAAATCTCTCTCTCTTCTCTCTCTCTCTCATTTCTCAGTCTCTCTCACTTCTCTCTCTCTCTTCGTGTCTCTATATTTTTCGCTCTGCGTCTCTCTCTCTCTGTTTCTCTTTCCCTGTGTCTCTCTATCTTCCCCTCTCCCTGTCTCTCCCTCCCTCTGTCTGGTTTTCTCACTAGTATGAACATCATGAGTGTCCGCAAGCGAAAAAGAATAATTTTATGCGCCATAAACTGTTCGATTTTTCTCGTCCCCCTTTGGAATACGTACAAAGTTGAAATATCGTTGACAACAGTAAGGGGGTGTAAAGTTAACATTAAGGGGGAGTTTGTCGTGGTAGTTGTTCGTCGTTGAAGATACTGAGAATGCAATGGCCTTTTCGCGAGACTATTTCGAGGATACCGAGGCCTGGTTCGACGACCCCGTAAAACGAATCCTATTTCTCGAATCGTTGTCTTACACTGATGTGGTCGCAGAAATCAGTCCATTGTTCTGTTTGAACATTCACGACGCGCGTCCGTCTGCCAGACCTATAGTTGCCTAGATACAAACGTGATCGTGGTGAATGGTCACGCTTGTCTGTCGATTCGTTTAATTCTGGTTAGCAACAATGACCAAAAACTCTCTTCTTCGAATTGTAAGGTTCCTTCCTTTCAAATTTTATCAGGTTCATGCATATGAAATCTTTTTTCTTTTTTTTTTTTTTAATATTTATTGTACACCGTAGTTGTAAAGGTTCGAATTAATAACGATCCTGCAATTCTTAGACTGCAATTTTAGGTGCATGTGGAAAACGATAGAAAACAATAGAAAACGGGCAAACAAAGGGATTCCTGAAGACGTATGGCTCCAGAGACTGACGGAGGAATGGACGAACAAACGAACGATCGGCGAATTCAATTATTATGGGACTTGCATCATCGATTTACATGCGCTTTGCCCAGCGAACAGATCTTTGCAACCGGATGACGTACGTAGCGATTCGTCGATTCTTTACGACATTCGTACGATACAATCCTCGATACGGATCCATCGACGACCGTATTGGTAAATTTACGAGCCATACTCGAACCCGCAGCTCGATTCTACAGGGTCATCAAACTTACACGCCTACATGTTTCTTTTTAATCAAGCACAAACTGTTTCAACTTTATTAAGTTATTACTTTTTTTTTTTTGTTTTATTGAAAGTACGATCCATTACAATTACGTGAACCATAACTAAGTCAGCAGATATCAATTCGATTATCGAAATTTTCAATTACTTTTCAACATGTTGCTAGAGTTGTTCCATGAATTGCTACTCGAATGTTGTTCTTTACAGAAAAGAAAACATTTTTTGAACTTTTCCAAAGATCTTATAAAGAAATTTAATGGTATCGAATCACATGATCTTGAAGGAAAATTGAAATCTGAGTTTCATGACGAAATTTCAATCGCAAAAACGCTTTTCTAATCTCTCTGAGTTCTTTTGAACACTAGCCAAAGTTCGTGACAACTTGTTAATAATTCAGAACGATCCTCGAACCGGACGATACCGTTTTTCGTTATGGCTAATTAATAAAGTGGCCTCGATTTGGGTCAGAATGGTAATGAGTGCAGGCGGAAAGGTTCGACGTAAGTCTGCGATATGAATATGCGGTTATCGGTATCAAAGGATGACGAAGCGACGAAAGCTAGCAATGGCAGGAAGCTTGCAAGCATTAAAATCAATAAGAACAATTATTATTAGAGCCTGATGAATCATTGTCCTTATAGGATTCTATACAGTGGACAATTCCATAATATTCTTCAATTGGAATTTCCCCAAAAACCTTCCTTTTCTCTTTACTTTCTCTTGCTTTTTCAAACGAATCGTATTACCGAAAGTATTTCATGATGCATCGCCGATTTTACTACATGAATAACGAATCGACCATTAAAACATATCATGTCCTAATCCCATGAATTCTTCCAAAAAACTTCTCCGACCTACCTAATCCTTTTTTTCGCGAAATAAGTATCATGCTTAAACCGCTTTCGAAGACGAATAATGCATAAAGGAGGGAGAAGTTCAGACTAGGTATTCACGTGAAGTTATCAAGAAGATGAAAACTGAATATAAAATTGTATTCAGCGAAAAAAGTGAAATGATATACATTTTCTTCAACCTGTTAACGCTAGAACTATCAACGATTACTGGTTCCTTCAATTCCAGGGTTTATTGGAATAATGTAAATGCGTTGCTGTCTCATTTGCTTATGATGGTTCTAAGCTTATCCTACTTTTTAGATGTTATTCTTGGACAATCAGATCGAGAGAAAAAGGCACGAATGGCTAAAAACTCTAATTAAGTAATTCTACCGACCTTCGCTAGGATGAACGTTGAAGCATAAAAACAATAAATTAAATCCTAAACTCAAAAACAGCCTATTGATGCGATGGTGTCATACACCGTTACTAAGAAAACCTAACAGTTTCGAAGTTAAGAACGAAAATGCAAATGAATCTATCTTTCTATTACACATTGTACTTAGCTAAATCGTCTGACGGTTCTCATTCGTACTGATTGCTCCAGAATCTATCGAATATTTTTATACTGAACGTGTGGGTTTACTTATTTGTCACAAAATGATCACCATAGCCAGACGATGGCTCTCCGTTCTCAGGAGGCCTCTGTTCGTTCGTGGCTCCTGTTTTCGTGGACAGCTGCACGCACGGAATATCAAGATGAACCGGCGCAGACTTACACGTGCTGCGCAATGGCATACTGAATCGGACACGTTCGTCTGCTCACGTGCTGGAACTGTCGAAACGTGAGACAATCGTATCGTTTCTGCGGTGGATTCGAATTCGTTCAGCTTCGATTCTTACGGTATGGAACATCTCAGGAAGATGTACGACGTTGTGAAAATTCTGTTGCGCCACGTGTACTCGGCTGGTGGTAAGTTGGCACTCGTAACAGAATGCGGGTCTGATAGGATCTGATCTCTATGGATCTACAGTGTTTAACAATCTCCTATGCTGAGACACGAAATATTGACACGATCGACGACACCACCTGTTGACCTGCGTCGCCTATCTAAGACTGTTAATAGAGAACTCGCGAAAAGGACCTTACTTCGAGGAACGAGTGTTAGAAAAGTCCAAAAAGCTTGAGTAAGCCATGTGCAGCGTTCAGGCTGCAGTGATTATAATAGTGTTGAATAAATAGTGCATAGATTATAATCGAAACCTCCTTAATATGTCCTTAAATTTCCATTTCAATATCTACATTACTTCAAAATACAGAAAAATTTGAAGAAAGGATCAACGTTCTTTCCCCATTTTATAAAAATGCCAAAAGTGAAAGGTTCCTAGCAAAAACTCTCGATTGATAAAGTGTTAATTATTGGTTCAACTGAATTGCGAGTATTCAGTCAAGCTTTCTATGCACGATTGTTAAATAGAAAGGAAAGAGGGGTGAAAGTGGTAAGAGGAAATCAATCGGGAGAAATATTTCCATCGCGTTGCGATTTTTTGCACAGGTAGGCCATTTTTACAGAAAAGCTGCATCCGTCGAGAGGCCGTGAGGTGTAAAATTATTTGCTCGCACGGAATTATTCTGAGAAACGATCTTGAATTAAACATCGCTATCCACGTGCCCCTTCACCATCGTCCCATGGTGGGATTTCTATTGAATCGTAGATCATCCACCGGATTCACCGATCGCGAATTAGAAAATCAAAAAAGAGCTAGAGATCTTCAACTGTACGTGTTTCTCCTGGCAAGAGACCCTCTAATTTCTTCCTGGAAAGCGGGACTCGCGCTCTGGGCGTGTCGTTTCCTCGAACGGGAATCAGAATTATCGATGACTCGATTTCCTCTTCGATAGCATCGAATTTTTCGGTCCAGAATTAATTATCGTTTAAAATATCATTCTCGCGAATATTTTATAATGGAGGATGCTGTGTGGTATAAATATTTATTTGAATAAATATAAATAATCTATATTTATTATTATATATATAATTTTTGAACCTTCCTGGCAAATGCTAAGTGTCCGATTTTTGTCTCTGAAACCTAAATACATGAGTAACATCATGCGCTCGCCCGAAAGGACGATGACACCCGCTAGATTCGCGGAGTACACGTGTGGCCGCTCTTATTTGAACACGAATCACGAAGAGCTGCCAGGTAAGCCCAGGACAACGGGTTGAAGGACCGCGTTACATCTTCATGGACCCGTGGATTGCGTTCATTTTTGCAAATTTCCAGTATAAAATGTCCTCGACAGGTGTTTTTGCTCTGTATCCTTAAACAGAAACATCGATCGGTAACCATCTGATCTGAATAAAACAACTAGAATCGGTTGTTTCACATCTAATAGTAACAACGAAGAATTTCTTCGAGTTCTAATTCCTGTAAAGAAACGAACAAACCATTTGCTAGGCTGAGTGCTTAATAACGAAACATACTAGCTACCAGAGGTTCTCCAATACGTTTGTCTTGAATTCTAATTGACTACTTACAGTCGTGAATTACACGTTTCTCATTCGTCAGAGATTGTTCGAAGTGGAAATGTACTTTAGAACGATAAACTTTATTTAGAGAGTTTTCTCGAGCGATAAAGTGAAAAACGACTAAGAACTGATTGTTTCGTTGCTCTTTTCGACTCCCTTTGCGAGCCACTGATCTTTCTGATCAGCAGTCAAGGGATCGACGGGACTGGGTAGGCTGGAATTTACTGTCCAGTCTTTCCAGGGAAGACATAAAATAGTCGCAGGTGTATAGCCGGCCGACATAAACGCCCGCGAGTATTCGCAGCGAGTACGGATTTTGCATCCCGATGCGGGGCGAGATCTGGTCGTGATGCACCTGCCTGCCCTCCGTCAGACATCGACGAAGCCTTGAGGATCGATTAAATCTCTCTAGGTGTACACTTCCGTACTCTGGTTAAGCTGAAGAAAGGTGGAAGTTGTTCTGGAAGAAATTCGGAATTAACAAATACCAAATGTTCCTTCCTAAAGTGGGGGATTTAAATTTCTATTAAATTCTTTCTCTGAATTGAGACAGTTACAGTCTGTACTAATTGTCTTTGAATGTCGAAACTTTTTTTTTTTTTCAAGTTACACTAGCGGAATTAATTTTGGGTAGATTTATTTCGAGGCATGTCAAATTCCAATTTTTACGAGTTGAAAACCATTTTTTAATTTTTAAAAACACATTTTTCAATTATCCTAGTCATTATTCGCACACATAAAGATTGTAATCCATTTTAGTTTGTTTTTTTTTTTTTAATTTTGAGGTATTGGAACAGCTAATTCAATATGGCAACCGTGGACAAGAAATTTTGTTAGGCGCTTCGGCAGAATTGCCATCGCTCTTAAATTTATAGATATTTCAACGTGATAAAAATACAGAGTATTCACAAAATACACTTTAACAAGCCTGCAAAGTTTCAGATTAATCTAACTGGTAGATTTCTTTGAAAAAATTCCGAAATGCCACCTTATTTAGGGAGACTCGCTTCAAGCGAAGTGTAGGAATTATTTCTGTATTATAATGAAATTCGTTTTATCGTCATTGTCGTCAGAAATCTTCAAGGGTATTGGCAGTTAAAATGATTTGAGAAGGATTTAAAGAATTTATTGGCCGTTTTAGAGGCACTACGATGCGAAGAGGGGGACATAAAATGAAATTTCTAGGACGAGCAGGTTGTTTACGAGCTTCCTGGAGGCGCCAGCCAGGCGATCGTTTGAACTTCTAGCTTTAAATCAACGTCCAACCTGGACATTGATAACAGCAACGACGTCAAATCAAAAGTATGACGAACACTTTGTTACGTCAGCGTGCCTACAAGTCTGGCCACGGATTCACCATAAAATATATAGTGCTATTCAGACATGACGAGTGGAATACGTGATTCCATTCCATTGCATGAATAAAATCTGTTGTTCGAAGACGCCGGTCTACAGTGAGGACAAATCATCGCAACACAGATTTTAAGTTGCTGTATCTCTCAGATAGATCTGTGAAGGAACTTTTAGAACCGCGAACGTCGCAGGGTTAAATATTTCAATCATGAATCGAACAACAGAGAGGAGAGAGAGGTTAAGGGTCAAGACAAAGTAGCCGTGAGAGCGAAGAAAGGATTCGTGGATTTCAGTGGAAAAATCGCGAGAGAAAAGGAAAAAAGTGGAGAGGCGACGCGATGTCCCGAAAGGTTTTGGACGTGCGTGTCACGTGCCACGGGCCGCGTCACGTGACTCGCGGCGCGGTAGATCTGCGCGGTGCATCGTTGCATCGAGGATCGCGATGACGGCTGCCTTTTGAACAACGGCCTGCCATATTTCAGCGCAAGCCGATTTTTTTCTCAACTCGCTGACGGACACGGAATGCCTGACAATGTCGACGTCGCTCGTATTATGGAAACTGTGCGGTAGGGTGCATTCGAAACGAGCGGCGCGTCGGACAATTTGAAATTTTAAACGACACCGCACGCCATCTTTCAGTCGCGCGTCAAGAGAACCGTGTTTTTCGCTAGACTTTCACTTGGCATCCTGGATTTTTCTCATTTGCAATCGAGACCGTTCCCGATTGATCATGATCGGAATTAATTGGCTAACGTTTCTTTACTTGAATTAGAAAACTTTTCAAATTTACCAAACACCGTTGAAAACCTTTTCATCTTTATCTGAAAGTTTTCTCTCTTGAATTTCTACAATTTGTCTTTTTTCTTTAATTTTTAGGTTAAACGAATAAGATAAGATTTCCAGTTGGGGTAAAATGAAATAATGGAATGGGACAGACATGAATGGGAGATTATAGAGGCGTATTACTGTGATACAGAAAATTTTTATTATTCTTTTTGTTACATGAGCCATGGTCCGAAAGAGGTCCGAAAGGTATGGTCGGAATGGGTGTGTGAGGATCGTGCGGTTGTCCTCGGAATGGAATTTTCATCGTTTCCGAGATTTCAGCAAATATCCCGCGACGCCCATGTCCAGATACCTGAAGAATAAACGATTTTACCAATATTAATACCTCATACTTCGTCATTTCTTTCTATTTTCTTCCTTTCTTTCAATCAGAGCATTTATTATTCTTCCAGAAATAGAAATTTCGTATCTTCAAGGGGCTCACCTCTTTTGCAAATTTGAAATCTCGCGTTTCTTTTGCGTTTTTTCCGAGGAGATACGAGTGCCATCGCTGGAAACGAATCTGGACGCGACAGCGGTAGATTTTTCTGGTGGTCCAGTGGTTCCTGAAGGTATGTTTGTCAATCGTTTACCCTGACGGCTCTCCTTGGACTTTCTTCGAACGTTCAGATCCGATGAGACCACGATTTCGTCAAACGTTTGTCCAAAAACAGCTGGAAAAAGGGTGCAACGAAATGACAAAAAAAAAAAACAAAAGAAAAAAAGAAAAAAAGAAAGAACTAAAATAATAGTGAACGACATGAATATATGATTCAGAGGAACAATGAAAATTGATCGTATGTACGTGATTGTGGTTGGACATGCGTTGACTTACACACTCGGAATAAATTAAAAGCGCAAAAATTTATTCATCAGTGACAAACAACGAGATTTACTTAATGCAAACACGGTGTACAAGTACAATAACAATGAAACATTCTTTCTATGCGAACGTTCACCACAGACTGTAGGCATTACTTACGATTTTGATTCGATGTTTGTTGGGCGTGGACAATTACGCAAGCCAAGGAGATCACCAGAAGGGCCAGGAAGTTCGTCATCTTGCCGAATGTTTTGATAAATTTCTGTTACAATTTTTGACGAGGTCCGAAAGTTTGATTAATTCTGTAAAAAGGAGAAAAAGAAGTATTACTAAATTCTACCAAAATAATTTCTTGATAGACAAGATTCTGTTAGATCGAATGGATACCAGCAGAACGAACGTTTCTAGTTCGTCGATACACATGAAAACACTTGCGAGGAAACACTGAAGACTATAAATACGGAAAGATTCTTCAGAAATAAAAAGATACGAGTTAGCAGAGTCTTCCAGAAGGCGAGATTGCTCAACTGACTCGCAAGATTGCGACCAGTGTCACCTATCACACGTCACGCATGACGTTCTAAACGTCACCTGACGTTCTCCTTTCTTTCAGTCAACCTTTCTTTCGTAACAGCCCATTTAAACCATCCAAAAATCAGGGACACATAGTAAATAACCTCAAGAATTCTTCCAATCTACGTCACAAAGCCAGCTTGAAGAAGAAGAAGGTTATCCAAAAGTCGGAGAACCTCATGAAGAAGAAGAAGAAGAAGAAGATGAAGATGACCACTGTGCTTAATCTTCTCTGTCGGAATTAACGCCGAGAAAGAAAACAGGAAAGAAGAAATCCAAGTTTCAAAGATGAACAGAACCCTGGGAGAATGTTTTGATCACTGTGCTCTGTAACTTGGGGGAAGCTTAATACTTCAAGAGGATCACTTTGACTTTCTCTTTCACCGAAGCAACAGAGTTAGACTTTTCCACCTGCCTTACCCGCCTCTTCGTCTCTCCAGGGAAAGGGGGAAGAAATAGAGACTCAACCACCGAAAGTAAGAATGGCTAGCGACAAAATTGAAGAGCTTCAGTAAGAAGATTCAGCCGAGAGATCACTATGAGTGTATATGTATACTCTGTGTCTAAGAGCGATAGTGAAGTTTGCACGCGAACTTTTTCAGCCGGACTTACCGACGACTTAAGCCAGAAGATACTTTCCGAGTCGACAACCGCACGAGAAATGCGAGCACAATGCCGCGGAAGGCTTGAAGAGAGCATCGCGGATTTGCTATAGTGCGTGGTTGGAACAGGAACAGGTCATGGGTAGAAGGGTGGGGAGGTAAGGGTAAGAGGTCCAGGAGGAGGCGCCTCGCGAATGTTCCACCACGAACTGTACACCAGTGTGCACCGGACAGACCACTTTCTATTTCATTTTTTTTGTTTTCCCTCGCCCCACGTCTTCTTGCTCTGCCTCCGTAAGGATCTCGGTTTGGATCGACTGGGGAGGACTGGTCTCGTGGAAGAACGGGGCCTCTGCGTGTCCAGCAGCGGCTAAACAATGCTTAACGACCGGAGAGACGGACCTTTAACGAGCCCCTTTAATGCGTCCACCGGTGTCACGAACCTCCCGGCTTCTTCTTAGAGGCTACCGTGTTGCAGGCTGAAATGCTCCCTTAGCCTCTGTTTAGTCCTTGCAATAGAGTAATCTTAGCAGTGTCCTGGAAATAGGCATCACCTGGTTTTTTAACCCTTTTAACGCCGAATAACGATATCCTTTGGATGTTCCTTAAATAAACGAACTGTCGGAATTAACAAGTGAACGTGAAAAGTAACGAGATTGTTTTAATATTAATTCTGATGAATTTTTCATCGTATTTCAGTTTTTACATCATGTGTACGGGAGAGTTCCCGTCCATAAATCTCAGAATTCAGGCGGGAACTTGTGATTTATGAGACTGAGACTGCAAGACGAAATACAGATTTCAATTGGCCTCCAAGATCATGCGATTTAACGCCATTAGACCTCTTTTTTTTTTAAGAATAGAGATAATAATCGTTTAACTGTAAAACGGAACGCGAGAATATTCCCTGGAAATAGTTGATAATTTTAATAATGATCTTGGACAGATGCGGAGGTTTTATATTGCAACTGGACGCATCGAGAGAAGAAGGAAGAAGGATCGAGGGAATCACAAAAGCAGAGGAGGCTGCAGCAGCATTGCGCCAGGTATTACGAGCCAATCGTGAGCGGTTACGGGTTCCGAGAATAAAAGCTGCTAGAGATCTGCTATGTGAATTCCAAATGAACAAGTACCAATGTTTTATTACCTGTGTCTCTTTATGGTAAAAACTGAAGTATACATAATAGGAGAGGAACAGGCTAGACCTACAAGTTCTAGCTCTCCTCTTTTCCTTTGCTTTTTTTTTTTTTAATCTACATTTCAGTTCTTTCAAACTAGCTAAATATCAGGTCGTTGATTTTCCGGATGTCTTCAGATTGAAATATTGTTTAAAATAATACTGTTACAATAGTTTTCTTCCTCAGTTGGTAGAAGAAGTTAGCTTGAATGATATTTCTTCCACTGCTCTTGCAAAGAGTTGTGGATTTCCATTGGATAATGGATAAAGCCATTAATAACACTGAATTCTTAACGCTTTGTTCACTTTTCTACCTTTGCGCTTGTTTCATTTCAAGAACACTCTTTCTTTGCTTTGAAAAACTGTCACGTAACACCGAACGTGTTTAAAATCCGTACAAAAACAAACTGAACACGGTGAAAAAAGAAGCAAAAAAGGGAGCAAGCTAAAAAAAGAGAGTATTCTAAAGCTTCCTCAGCATTTCTGCGCTTAACCACCTGGAAACGGGTAAAATTAGGGCCAAAGAAAAGGACGAGAGGCAAGGGAAAAGGAGGAAGAGGTAAAGAGACAAAGAAAAAGGAACCAAAATGGTGAAGAAAGAAACACGTTCGCTTCTGATCGTTTTCCAAGGTGTTTTATTCGCAATACGAAACAGGCTGTTCAGAGTTTGGAGAAAGTTCGAAGCGGGATGATGATCACGCGTGTTGTATACTACATCGAGGATCTCTCTCGTGTTCTCGTGCTCGTGCACGCGCGCACAAATCGGTCCCGGTCATTGCACGCTTGCCTGCATATCCCGATTTTTGCGTTGTTCGCTTCTTCTTTCTTTTTTTTTTTTTTTCTTTTCTTTCTTTCCACAGGACCTCCTCCTCTTTTTCGCCTCCCTTTGTGCTGTTAATCTCCGGCCCTTCGTTCCTCTGGTTCGTTGGGCAGACTGGATAGGCCCTCTCTGCACTCTCAGCCCCTTGAAATGGCGAACGAACGGCCCGCGTCGCGATATTTTGTCGGTTTTATTCGCGGGAACATCTGGCGCTCGGACAAAGGGAATCTGGCCTGAAGGAAATGCCGCGGAGCACGGAGGTAGATTCGTTCCTCGATGCTTCGCTTCTATTTACTTATACCTAGTGACGTAGAATGTTTGTAAACAATGGTTTTGCTGATGATTGGCTACCAGGATGGAATTTAGGCTACCGGTGTGATTCGATGTGTAATTAATTGGGAATATAGGAAAATTGATTTGAATTTTTAGCTGTTGAACTGTTTACGTATGAAAATTAGTGATCTTTGTATCAAGTGTATTTAAATACACGTGTACAGTTGGTACAGTTATATAATACTTTTGAAAATATGCTGATTAAATTTCAAGCGAAGCTAACTCTGGTAGCTCTTGACACACGGTGTCGTGTATCGTAATGGATCCTATTTCCAGAACAATGCTCGAGCTTCTTCTGTTCAAACCGATATAACTCTATCAATTTTCAAGATATCAAGCTCGAATTTTTAGGAGTACATTTCATAAAGTTCAATCTTTTCAATGATGTCAAAGTCAAAGGAAGCTATTGTGTAATACCCCTAGATAGAACCATTTAAAAGAAATTTTTGAATGCACACCTAGTTTGTAATACTATTTGTCGAAGTTCATTTTTATTCTTTGTCCCAACAGCAAAGGTAGAAAATTCTTGAGGAATCGACTTTAAGTCGGAGCCTTTTTGCTGTTCCAAGCAATAACAGGACTTTCACGAGAAGCGCAATCTGAAATCTGCATTCCCTTGGTACTGGCCAAGGTACCATGCGCATGAATAACACACGTGTGTGTACAGTGCAGAACCACTTGTGACCTTTAACCCTTTTGCAGGATGACCCTTGAAAGGGAGAACTCCGAACGATTTACATACTGAGGATTTATTGGCTCCAGCGAGAGCCACGATGATAATATGCGTGTCCGTGTGATTGATACGATTTTAACAATTCATGATGCGGTTGTCGGCCGTATAATCAGTCCTCGTTACCACGATTCGTTTCGTACGGGAATCGTTTAATATATAACCCTTGATAATTCATTGAAACTTCATCGAATTAAAATACTTCAAATTTCTGACATCTAGATGTATACATATATATGTTACGGGCAATATGTTTAACGTGGGCATTTTGTAAAATGACTGAGCATTGTGAAATATGCGAATCTATATACAGATAAACCTTTTCCTTCATTTTCATCCTTTAAAAATTACCAAAGAGAAAGAAATTGACGATGAGAGTATATTTTTCATTCCTACGTACGATGCAAGTGGGTTAATAGTGTCGATGGAGGATAAGTTTAACCTTTTTTCTATTAAATCGATTAAAAAGAAAAAAAAGAAAGGATTAACCTCTGAAGAAATTAGCTACAGGTGATTTGAAAGATTCACAAAGAGAGAAGTATCAGAACGATCTATCCATCCATCGAAGCAGCTACGAAACCACTTCTTCCCTTCCCTTCCTGATTATATTCTCGTTCGTGCTCGAGCAGATTTAAAAACGAAACTCGCGAGTGTAGGCGCGTTTCGGGACGAAAACAGACCGGTTCCGTTGAAGGCAGAGTAGCGCAAACTCCGCGTCGGTCAACGCAACAGCATGGCGTCCATATCCCTTTAAAACGAGTTAATCCGTCTGCCTGGCCGTCTGCCGATCGCCTGAGAACCAAGAAGATTCATTTTTCCTTTGTCCATTCTTTTTCACACGTACCAAAAGCAGCGTGGCTGAATGGGACAATGGCGGCTGCTTTTACGACGCTCCTTTTCGCACAGGTCCCACACACATTTGAATAATCAACGCGTAGGCAAGCCTGCTTTTGTCCATTGGAGACAGACAGAGAGAAAGAAAGAGAGAGAGAGAAAGAAAGAAAGAAACGTCTCGAAGGCAGTCACGACAAAAGTGACACACGCACGATCATGAAAAGAAGATGATTGTTGCGTCGCCTCGAACTGGACCCTGAAACTTTTGACAGATGTTTCCTATGTTCTTTCTGTGAAAGGTCGTTTTACGATCGCTCGTTGTCCGCGCCGTTGTCAGAAATGCATAGGTGAAGAAACGACACGGGACCATGTGATTACGTCAGGCTTCTTCTCTTTCCTGCTTTTAATTCGCGCGGGGTTCGTTAACCTGCGATTCGAGGTCTTCCTCTCTTTGGCCAATGGTCCCTCCTCGGGCTCGTTGCATTCGAGGATGCATGCTCTTTTGCGCGGGGTTAATGGTCGAGGAACCTTCGAGAGAAAGCATCTCTTCTTTTGCATTTACTACGCTCGATAGATATTCTCTTTCTTCTTTGTTTCCTTTTCGAGTTTAAGGGATAGGGATTATTCGATGCAAATTAGTTAACGTTACTCTCCTTTAACCGTTTCCGATCAAATTTTCAGCATGTATACAACTGACATAAATCTACGAAACGTACTTTTCAAATTTTCGTTAGAGATAAGAAAATTAATTAATAAACAAATCCTTCCAACTTCTGAAAAAGATTCAAGTAATTTGGTCGAATTTTAAAAAAATTATTCTATCTTAAAGGGCGGCCGAATACTTTTGTGATAGACTTCACGCCACTTTACTCACAATCTTATATCGAAAACGTAAATTTAACATGTATATTTTATCAGTTAACGATGCAGATTGCACGCGTTAGCATACCAAAAAGAAAACAATCGTAATAAATTATAAAACAACGGTGATTTAAAGATGAAAAATACACGATTGATAGGAGATAATTGTAAGAACTCTTGTGAAAAGGGAATAGACTGCGAGAGTTTATCTTTAATACTCTAAATTAGCATCTAAAGTTGTTGACAGCTAGCCAAGTATCCTCGGCACGTGTTTCACGTAAAAGCTTGCTCAACATTCACATCCCCCACCGGTTTATTCGTTTAACCTCGCGGAAAAGGGTGTCGCGATTTATTCCCCCCGAGCCACCAATCGACTCACGTCCACATGAATCGTGTGTTTCCTGGAATTCTAAACTGAACCTTCGAGCCGTGATTAGAGCGTGTATTTAGCTCACGATACAGAGGAGAAGGCGAGAAGACTCGAGCATTCCCAGCTCGTAAACAGAAGCGTACGCCGTGGCATCCGTGCCTGAAGGAATTACAGGAAGAATCGATTGCACGGTTCAAATCGATACGTTCTCGACGAGTGTCGATTGTACTCGTTGAGTTGCGACGCGCGTGCCGTGGTTACACGCGCGTGAACTCAATTAATATTCTCGATTATGGGACACAGAGGCGAAGGGGTTGGTAACGAAACGTGATACTTTCACGACAATAAAAACACACGTGCTACTTTTCATAATATATTTCAAATTTAATCATCCTGTTTTATTGCTTTTTAAATTAGTCATTTCTTCCTAATCTTTCGAATTCTTTCGAATCTTTCAATTTCCGCGTTACATTGAAACGATTGTAACTATAAGTAATTCCAGCACTTACGTGAAAATTGTCTACGTAACAGTGTCAATTACAAATATAAATATATTGTGCCTTACGCTAAATTAATAGTCTTGACTATCGGATGACGATGATGATTCAGCCTGGCTGAACGTCGCAGAATACGGTCCGAAGTTGAAACTGGCGCTTTGTGCGTTCGCTTGACTTTCCCCATCTGTATAAGGATTTCCACCAGCAGCGTACGAATTACCACTCTGTGCGCTCGCCTGACTCTGTCCGTTGCTCAATCCACCGCCATTATTGGTGTCAGAATTAGCTGAAGCGAAGGATCCTCCTGTACCACCTTCAGGATAAGGTGCTGGGAACGGCGCAATTGCACCAGGTGGCGGTAGAATTCCTCCAAGTGGAGGTGGGAATGGCGGTGGAATTCCTCCAGGTGGAGGCAGGAATGGCGGTGGAATTCCTCCAGGTGGTGGATATCTAAGATAATGAGAAACCAAGTTTTTCAATACGTCTGAGGATCAGAGAGAGAGAGAGAGAGCGCTAGAAAGAGAATTAGCGAGGGACTCAATGCGAGAGGAAGCGGATTAGCAAGACTCAGAGCGAGAGAAAGAGAAAGAGAGGGCGAGAGAGAGGTGAGGGAGGGAGGGAGAGAGAGAATTAACGAGATTCAGTGCGAAAGAGAGAAAATTGGTAGGAAACCCACAAGGGGAGAGAGAAAGAATTAGCGAGAGACTCAAAACGAGAGAAAACGAGAAATGAGAATATCGATTTCATGTTCATTGATAAAATACGTACGCTGGATATTCCCCACATGGGTATTCAAGACAGCCTTCCCGTTTTATATGATGTTGCTTATGACGGTTGGGAAAACGCTCGCCTTCGAATTCACCTTCCGGGAAACCGAATTGCGGTGAACGTTGCTCCCTTTTGTACGCTGCAAAGGTGTTAATTGATATGAGCTGCATAATTTGCTATGCTAGCAGTGTGAGAATGAAGTGATCGTAACAGTGTACACTGACGTTTATAAATATTAAGGATATAAGTTATTAATATATAAAATTTTTTTGATACGTCAATTATTTGATCTTTTATAAACGTTTAAAGTTGTTTTTTTTTGGGGGTAAAAATGATTATTTTTTCTTCAAACTTCGACCATTTCTAGAATTATTAAAATTTTCGAAAAATCGTACGCTACATTTTAAGTAATAGTTTCTAGTTTATAAATAAATAAATTTTGTATATTTTAGAGCATAGAATTCTTGTCAACTGTAGCAAGAACTCCAGATCAATGATCCATCAGAAGGAGTTCCAGAAATAGCGGATAACTTAACTTTTTGTAGCAACAAAACTGACGTTTCTCAATGAAATCAAATGAAAATTTTTCACAAGAACTGACCAACAATCACCGGTACCACCTGCTGCTGCACAAGACTCAAAGGATTCAAAGACAGTTGCGCCGGTTTCGCGTGACACTGGTACACAACCGCGCACAATACCAACAACGAGAGACTTCTGATTAACATCTTGGCGAGAACAGTCGTAGAAAAACCGACTGGCGAGGCGTGAATCGTTGAGATTATCGTGAGATATCGTTGAAACACGTTCCTTTTATAGTAAGAATACCCTTCACCGCCGAAATTCGAGGAACACACATGCCCGTGATACGTAATTTCCGATCCTCCATTGGCTCCTAACTAGTGGACGGCCTTACGATCCAGGGACGAACGAAAGTGGACCACAAGAAAGTGTCTAAGGATGCTAATCGACTTGACGTCAACTAAACGCTCCGGGGAATCACGTGGATGAAAAAAAAAAAGAGAACAGAGAGGAGAGATTTGTGAATTGGATAGATGACGATGAAGTGAAGTGGATAATCAGAGGTCGATGGTTTCGTGAGGTCATGTTTTATTCAATATATCTTTTGGGAATTCCAATGTTAAATCTCTCATTTGAGTAATTAATCCGGTGGATACGTTCAAGGTTTCATTGGGTTGGTTTCGTATCTGTAATAACATCGTTTTCTGTTCCTCTTTTTTTTGTTTACGGTTCAGAAGTACAGGGTGTTTCATAATACGTGGGAGTCACTTCAGAAGTAGACACAGAGAAATAATGAAGAAAGTTCATGTAGCCACGTTTGCGTTTTAATAATGGGCGAGAGTTTGTATTCGTGAAAAGTGCTCGAAATTGATCATACTTCGGTTTTTATTTTATAAACGATGCTCTGTACCCTAGGGATATTTCTGGCCTTTTCTTAACCTCACATTCTATCGATTAGATTTACCTAGTTTCAAGTTCTTAGTTCAATTTCAGTTTGATTGACTAATAAGCAATGTAGGATTTTTTCGTAAGATATCGTTTCTGATATTTTTTATAACATAAAACAACTCGTAACCTATAAACCGCAATATATAACCTAAAAATCGAGGTTTCCACGTGTAATTTAAAAGAAAGTTCATTATATTCAGATACATTTTTTAAATCTTTAAACACCTTAATTTATCGATTCTTTTTTTCATTGTTTTCGTGTCATAATTTTATGAAACATCCTGTATAATTTTTCTCTTGGACGAATTGAATGAAAAAATAGATCGCTCACCTATTTCTAAGAAATCGACAGAGTAAAAAAATACCCGAGACAGTTGGTGTTATTAAAAATACACATTTATTTCACTATAAGCAGTTGTTCGGTTTACATTCAAAGAAATCGAAGAATAACCCAGTCATATTTTTATATTTCAGTCTTGTATCTCTCCGAGAAAATTATAATAGCCGATTTTTGACAATCTTTGTGACGAGTTTACTAATCAAATAGGAAGAACTTAGCTAAAATTATTATTCTATATTTAAACACTACATTCATTACAAAGCTACTTCTCATTAAAGAAAAGAAAAAAAAAAGAAAAAGAAAAAGACAACGAGGTACACTTTCGAAAATATCACGGTCAATTACAATAATCTTAATCGATAAATCTTCATTTTGTGGGGCGAGTCGTTTCATCAACAATTTAACCTAGAATCCTTGGTTTCGCTATGTCCAACGTTCAGGTTGTTTTTTCGTAGATTTATTCGTGATAAAATTCTTCGTCTTGGCTTCGGTGGCACGAGCGTGTAGAAAATAAGAGAGAGGAGAAGCTACGGTCTTGGCCAAGGATCTGCCGAACGTGAATCTGCTCAGAGACGTGGACAAGCTGGAACAGTACAATAAACACGGTGAATCATAATGCTAGTTGATAACATTGCCGAAATATTGTCAGAAAATTATGCAATTATCATATTTGTTTTAAAAGAATAAATCAATTTTCTATGTGCAACTGTGAAACTGAAATTGTAGTCTTTTTCCTCTTGGAGAAGAATTATACCTATCATCCTATTTACACGCAACACTGTTTCCTCAAAATACCATGTAAATCAAAATCATGACTTTAAATATGAAAAACTGTGTAAATTGAAAAAAAAATCGAAATGTCCGTAATTTAATCAGTTGTTCAATTAAATTCATTTTATTTCGACACATAATAAATATAAAATAAGTTAAATATTGAATCAGTTTCTTCCTTTTCTTTGCAATAAAAATGATTGAACGAGAATTTTGCAATCGCATGATTTTTTTTATCGTTGTTCCTTCGCGATTCAACATTATGTACAAAAAACAGAGGAATTCCATTTTTTTCAGATTTAATAGCAGTGTTAACAAACGAACGGTAGTAAAAAATAGTCTGTACAAATATGTGCGTGGCATAAATTTTTGTTTGCATCGATTCCTATTTTTAAGAACCGTGTGAAAGCGACATCGTGTGAAAAAAATACCGTGTAAATCAAGAGATAGACGTGTATTTATTATTACACGAATACAGGAGTATTATTATATGTACAAATTAATTCGATGACATTTTCCAAACAACACTTATCGATTTGAAAGAAGCATGTTTTTCAGAAATAGAATTATCGCTGATCACTCGATAAATAAAACGAAATTTGTGAAAAATAATGAATGATTACTATGAAGATTAAAATTGTGTTTGATCACTTGTAAACAAATTTAATCGAAATTTATTAAAAAAGAAATGCAATCAATTTGTACACCTGATACTATTTTAAATTATTTACCTGTGACTATGTGATCTATCATTGCAACTCTTGATACTTCTTTTATCCCTATCTTCCTCGTCCTTGGGATCCATCATCTCGCTGTCCTTTTTATCCACTGCAAATAGATCAATTTGAATGTTAAGTAATTTAGGTTTTTCGCAGATAGACCAAATTTTCATCGAAGGAAAAATTTGATTAGCGAACGAATTTAACAATATTCGAAAGATGTATGATATAATGGAGAGTTTTTACCTTTCACGAAATTTAATTCACACCTTAATGGTTTACAGGCAACCATAATGGCAGCGAATCCAAGAATCAACAGGAAAACGAGGAACTTCATTCTTAGGAATCTATTGCAGAACTGAATTCATCAGGTTCTGAAACCTTCCCTTTTAAGGGGTATTCTATTCCGTTATGGGGGCGTCTTCTAGAAACTTGAGGATTTATTCGCATAACGGTAATCCCCTAACCTTCTACAACCACCGTGGCTCCTTTAAAATTTCAAGAAATTCGTTGGAAGCAATAAAACTAGGGTTCGTATTGGAAAATACCTGAGGACAATAGGTATTATACATTGGAAATTTTCCTTTGTCTTAATAATCTATTAACGACGTCGCAAATCCTGTAGAAATAGAAATAAAATATTAGAATATCATTACTGTACTTTAATATTAATTTCAAAGTGGAGGAAATAATAATTTTCTGTTCACGTTGTCTTGTTAGAAATTCTCTTCTTTCCTATTGGCAAGTTTCGGTCGTTTTCCTTTAACATTTCTCTTCAGTCTGTTTAATTGTAACAGTACTTGTCAGAATTAATGTTTCGATTAGACGGCAGGAGGTCATAAAACTCCTTTGTAATCCCTCCATACATATAACATCACCTTCTTGGGGTGTAAACCGGCTTTGAGAGAGGTTAACAGGGTTGATCCAGGTTTATTCCAATGTCTTTTTCATATCACGTTATTATAAACAATCCATTCTTTATCCTCCGTAACAATTCACTTCAAAACTGGTTCATTCTTACTGCATTTTAGCTATGAATCGCAAACCGAAATTCGATCGACTAAATTTCTTTCACTTAAATTATACGAAATCTACACAATTGCTACAATTATAATATTATATAAATTAAAAATTGTAATGTATTAAAAGAGTGAATAAAACCTGTAGAAGAATTAATTTGGTGTGCTGAAAGCTGAATATGATTTACAAAAGGGTTAATTTGGAGTGTAAATCCTACAAAATGAGTCCCTTCAATTGTTCGTTTCAAATGATATATTTTTACAGAGTGTTATTATCAAGGTGAATATTCAAGAGGACAATCAGAATGGCGGACAATTAACGGAAGAGAAATATCCTGTTACAGGGAAGTTAATAATTTATTGCACAGACCCTGCTGTTTCTCACGTTAATTGGGTGTATTACCTAAGGGGAGTGTTTGAATAAAATTTAGTAACTGTAACTGTTAACCTTAATAAATGTTCTACCTTCAAATCGATACGAAACGAAGAATAATATAGCGTTTACCGACGCCTAAGTGTATAGCGAAAAGGTAAATTTAATGTGATCCAGGTAACAGTTGTATAGTTGCTCCCACAGCTCTTTTTTTATAATCTACCTGAGCAATTGTTGTCCCTTTAGAAGGAATACCATTATGGCCTTCTATTAATACTTGAATTTTACAATTATAACTCCTTACTTAACCCTTATAATCCTGAACAAGCACATCTCGTTCCTTTTATGCTAAATACACGGATAGTGGGAATACGAAAAGTAATAAAATAATTCTGGTAATATTTCTAATAAATATTAATGTTCTGGGAATTTCTTTTTTTGATTTATCACTTTTTATAACATATTTAAGCGTAACTGTGTAATAAATTTCGAAGAAGCTTTCAAGAAATATCGAAATTCTTGCCGAAGGAATTAATTTCTGTAAAGATATTGTGTCCACGCTCTTGTGTGAAGCGATTAATTAATTACATATTAGTCTTTTAGATGTATTTTATATCTGTATAAAATTTCTTACCGAAGGAACTAATTTATTTAGTGCTCTTGTGAGTACAAACTGTTTACCGCGACGCAATGGAGATTTTCTTACGACCGCTACATCCGCATGATTAAAGACAGTTGTTTAATTTAATTATCTCGAGATTGTCTATTCTTTTGTCGCTACTGTCGACGAAGATTCTACTCACCGATTACATGACACGTGAATTATGCCTGCATGTCCGTAACGATAGATTTTCGTAGAGTATAATGGGAAATAAAGTAGTGACAGGGTTTCCAATAATAGCTTTTTACGATCGTCGTTCAATGCTGATCGTCTGTTTCGCGCTGTCGAACAAACAATCGCGTTTTGCATGTTGACATCTTTTTATTCGTCTTCTTCGCGATGAATTTCCTTCTCATCGGTACATAATATTTATGTAATATGTAAAAATTAAAAAATAGAAGGGTTAAATAAAGTATACATTATTGTGAAGAGGATTAAAAAGTAACTTATGTTGTATTAAACGAATGCAATATTTAATCTTACGAGTTAAATGAATTCTGACAAGTTGATCAATTGAAAAGTGTTATCGATTAAATTGAAAAGTATAAAAGTGCATACTTACATGCAAGGAGGTCAGTAACAGGATGTTGATCGAGGAGAAAAAGAGATAAAAAGAAAATCGTAAAATTTATTGAATTTTTACAGCTTATGTATATGATATGTTACGTAAGAGAGCAAGACGGAGGATTTGGCGTCCGTGATAGTATGATAAGGCATGATTATAGACGGAAATTCCGGGAAAAACGCGAAGTGAATGGTAGTTGATGCAAAACTAATTGTCGATAATTACGTTGCAAACTACGGTTATTAACAAGTCGGTACAACTATCCATATGCATCCAAATATGTTTAATTTTGTCTCTTTTTTTCTCCCTTTTCGTGTTTTTCTTTTTCTTATTTTCAGACATGTTCCTTTTTTCGATAAACTATGCATAGATTTTCATTTGACACAAATTGAAATACAAACAGACACTTTGAAATTCTAATTTCTAAAGGTTCGAATTGAAATTTTCGAGCAGAAATTAAAGTAACAAATTGTCAATCTCGCGTTGAAATTGATGCAAACACTTTTCCGGTCAATTTTCTCGCGTTTTTCTTTCTTTTTTTTCTATTTTCTTCTTTGAAGCAATAATATCGAGAAACTCGCGAAATTTCGATCACCCTTTTACGAACTAATTCACTATAAAAAGTGTCTGAACGATAGAATTCTTCGAAAAGAACAACGCCAATCTGTTTTCGATTTTTCAGTTAACGTCAAATCAGTTTTATTCATCAGTAATCACGATATTTATATATGTGTATACATAAATAAAAAGAAACAGCTAATTCGTGAGTATGATATTCGATTCGAATAAATACAACGCAGAGAGGAGACATAGCATCCTATACTACATCTCGTGTATTAATTTACGATAAGAAATAACAGCTTTCTTAATTTTATTTCTATTACTAAATCAGCAATAGACTGATTGTACATCGCTAAAACATAATTAAGAGTATTGTTCGTTCGTATGGAATTATTTAAAGAAATAAGGAAAACATTCGAAATATTTTCCAAAATCATTTGAAGATACATCGAATCGTTGAACACAATGGATACAAGTATTAAACAAAAATTCCAAAGGATCTTCAAACAAAAGGATGTTCACTATGCGTTTTATATTGGCAAGAATAGTATCACAAGTCATGGTAAAAATTCGCATATAAATCCTCAACGCGATGGACACCGATAGAAACCATTTCGCTTTTAACCTTGTCGAATTGAGATTCCTCACAGTTCAAAATAGAGTATTAGAAAAAAAACAAGCTGTGAAACACGTGTTACGTAACGAGCGTAATAATTCACATTAATTACGTTTCATCGGTATGCAACGCGTTGATTGTCGTCGTTGATCGATGCATCTACTACGAACACGTCGATACAATGGCATTTTTTCGTTCTAACGAACTGTTACGAGTCACATGTGCTGACAAAATATCCTAAAACCTTCAGAGTTTCGATGAACACGGTTCATAGCTTCCGATTTCACCGTGGTTCAAATACACGAAAGTGTCGGTCGGTATATATGTGGTATCCGGTGATGTTTGATAAATTAACTGCTGAAGACGAGCATACTCCTTGTATCTATATCAGCCGACGCTGAGCTGGATGCTGAACTTCCGTTTGCGCCTGATGTCGCGCTGCTCGATGCTTTGGCGTTCGCTGATCCATTTCCGCTACCAAAAGCGGATGAGGATGATTTGGCAAACGAGCTGCTTCCAGAAGATCCTCCGAAAGCATTCGAGTTTGCATTGGAAACAGCGTTCGAGCCTGAAGAATTGAAGAGAATTATTTAATTAGGTTCACGTCTGAATTCATTGCCAGAGTGAAAGATGAAACTACTGCATCGACTGAAGAAGGAACATCGTAACAATGCACATGGAAATGTATATACAAGTGACAGAGACACGAAAAAGTTTGCTTGTTCTTGAAGGATGTGAAGTGCTCTCTATTTCTCACCAATAAAATTACACGTTCAAGGAACTTTAATCACAAAAACTGAGTATTCTTTCGAGTTGTGATACGTAACATTCTTTTACTAGAAATAGACATCAGATATATCAATGTGATTCAGTTCCGACCAGAAAAAGTCATTCAACATTGACTGATATGGTTCAGAATTCATAACAACTTTTAGATTATAGCATAGGTAAACGACCATGAAGCGAAGAGAGTAACAAGACACGCTATAAAATATCAAAGCATACCTCCAAAGCTTCCAGCAGAGGCAGAAGCATCAGCTTTAGCACTAGCTCCTGCAAAACCATTTCCAAAGCTTAATCCTCCACTTCCAGCGTTTGCACTAGCGTCAGCTTTGGCTCCAGCATTTCCACTACCAAAACCTGGTCCAGAGGTTCCGTAGATCGGCGCACCTTTGCTTGGAGATCCAAATCCTCCATTTCCACCACTTGATGCACCACTTCCAGCGTTTGCAATAGCGTCAGCCTTGGCTCCAGCGTTTCCAGTACCAAAACCTGGTCCAGAGGTTCCGTAGATCGGCGCACCTTTGCTTGGAGATCCAAATCCTCCATTTCCACCACTTGACGCACCACTTCCAGCGTTTGCAATAGCGTCAGCCTTGGCTCCAGCGTTTCCAGTACCAAAACCTGGTCCAGAAGTTCCATAGATCGGCGCACCTTTGCTTGGAGATCCAAATCCTCCATTTCCACCACTTGACGCACCACTTCCAGCGTTTGCAATGGCGTCAGCATTGGCTCCAGCGTTTCCACTACCAAAACCTGGTCCAGAGGTTCCATAGATCGGCGCACCTTTGCTTGGAGACCCAAATCCTCCATTTCCAGAGCCTGAAGCACCGCTTCCAGCGTTTGCACTAGCGTCAGCTTTGGCTCCAGCATTTCCACTACCAAAACCTGGTCCAGAGGTTCCGTAGATCGGCGCACCTTTGCTTGGAGATCCAAATCCTCCATTTCCAGAGCCTGAAGCACCGCTTCCAGCGTTTGCAATAGCGTCAGCCTTGGCTCCAGCGTTTCCACTACCAAAACCTGGTCCAGAAGTTCCATAGATCGGCGCACCTTTGCTTGGAGATCCAAATCCTCCATTTCCAGAGCCGGAAGCACCGCTTCCAGCGTTTGCAATAGCGTCAGCTTTAGCTCCAGCAGTTCCACTACCAAAACCTGGTCCAGAGGTTCCGTAGATGGGCACACCTTTACTTGGATATCCAAATCCTCCATTTCCACCACTTGACGCACCACTTCCAGCGTTTGCAATGGCGTCAGCATTGGCTCCAGCGTTTCCACTACCAAAACCAGGTCCAGAAGTTCCGTAGATCGGCGCACCTTTGCTTGGAGATCCAAATCCTCCATTTCCAGAGCCTGAAGCACCGCTTCCAGCGTTTGCAATAGCGTCAGCTTTAGCTCCAGCAGTTCCACTACCAAAACCTGGTCCAGAGGTTCCGTAGATGGGCGCACCTTTGCTTGGAGATCCAAATCCTCCATTTCCACCACTTGACGCACCGCTTCCAGCGTTCGCGATAGCATCAGCTTTGCTACCAGCATTCGCTCCAGAAAAACCTCCATTTTGTCCTCCAAATCCAATAGCACCAGGTGCAGAAGCTCCACTGTTACCGAATCCGGTTCCACCAATAGTTCCAGGGTTTCCAAATACAGATCCAGTGCTTCCAGTATTAGCTACAGATCCCGACTTGCCTCCAGAAGTACCTCCAGCTAGTCCAGGAGCATAAACTGGGCCAGTGGAGCCATAGGCAGGATACCCTTTCATAGGAGTGCCGTAGTTAGCGCCATTACCGGACCCAGAAGCACCAAACGCGCTTCCTGACCCAGAATTTCCAAAGCCATTGCCCGATCCGCTGGGTGCAGTGGCAGGGATTGCAACAGGTACTCCTTTAATTGGTTGCCCAAATCCTCCAGACGTTCCACCTGCGTTAGCAGCGGCATTAGCTCCTGCGTTGGCTCCTGCATTGCCTCCATTTCCAAATGTTCCCGATGGCATCGTTGCAACTGGTCGTTGAGCTGTGTATTCTCCTGGTGCAATTGCTGAGCCTGGATATGACGTTGGAATACCTTTGGCCCCCTGAATACTACCAGCAGTAGCTCCAGCATTAGCTGTAGCACCTTCGTTCACATAATGTCCAAGTCCTTGGCCAGTTCCAGTTGCACCATTTCCAAAAGGTCCAGCTCCTTGACTCAAGAAGGGATTCTGTGCTCCGATCTGACCTTGAGCTCCTCCAGTTGCTCCAGCGAGGGCGTTACTATTCGCTCCTGCTGTTGCACCGGCATTTGCGTTTCCCTGAGCAGTTCCTCCATTCAAGAACGGATTGTTCGATCCAATGGGAGTATTTGAGCCACTTGGATAGTAGCCTGGAGTCTGAGCTGGTCCTGATGTTCCTACGGGCGCGTATCCACCACCAATTGCACCTGCATTCGCGTTAGCAGCTGCATTCGCGTTAGCAACTGCATTGGCATTTGCACCGCTCAAGAAAGGATTGTTAGCTCCTATGGAACCAGTTGGAGTATTCTGTGGATAGGATCCTGGACTCTGGACTGGTGCTCCTGGATAGATGTTTCCATTCAACGCTGAGTTAGCATTAGCGTTTGCTTTCGCGTTCGCGTTTGCATGAGCAATAGCATTGGCGTTAGCATTCGCATTTCCATTGGCTCGTCCGAAACCTGTGCCAGGATACGCTGTTCCTCCTGATGGTTCATAGTAATTGGCCTTTCCTATTCCACCAGCTGAAAAAAGGAAACAGAAGAAGAAACAAATTAAGGATAACTCTATAAGGAATGCTTCGAAGATTCAGGTTAATCTTTCGTCGTGCTTGGATGTTAAGTATTAAGGTATGTTCTATGTACACATATTTTATATACAGATATAAGTGAATCAGTGTGTAGGTAGGGTTCTGCTAAGAAGTAATTAAGGACACTTGCAGGTGGCGCGAAGGCTAGAACTGAGATAGACATTCTCGTGCTGTATGTTAATCACTGAAAGAGGCACATAGAGACATTCGTCCTTAAAAAGTGCTAGAGCATCGGGGAATCCGTCAAATAACGGCACAGGTAAATTCAGCAGTGATATGTTACGGCGATACTCCTCTTCGACGCATGCAATCTGCAGATGCACGATGTATCCACACCAGCTCACCTTGGTAAGGTGAGTCCTCGATAACGATCACTTGAATTGTGTCTGGCTTTGGTCCACGACCAGGTCGCGGGTATATCGGTCTAACAGGCGGTGGACCATCCATAATCACTACTGGAACCAACACCTCTTCGGTGTGAAGAGAACTCGGAGGAATCTGTGGAATTGGCTGAACAGGTGGTCTAATTGGAATTGGTTGAGCAGGCGGCATAGGATGAACGATCACTTCAGGTCGATGCTTATGATGATGATGGTAACGAAACGGCGGAGAATGTTGAGATTTGTGAGAGAAAGGAAGAACAATCTGCTTGTTGTATTCATTTTCTCCAATTGGATATGGCGAACCTATAATCGTTGTTAAAGGCTGCTTTTGTAAATTTGCTATTGCTTCGCTGTTCGCTATCGCGTTTGCTCCTGAATCAATCTGCAGATTTCCTGGCGAAGGATAGCTAACAGGTTTTTCTACACCGTTGATAGGTCTGACTGAAGTTTCAGGTAAATAATAGCCTGCTGGTGGTCCTCTTGATCCACTAATAGCGTTTGCTATCGCATCTGCGTTCGCTGTTGCCCCTGCGTTACCTGGGAAAACTCCTGGATAAGACTGTCCCGTTGGTAATCCATTTTCTCCGGTAAATATCGCGTTTCCATTCGTTGCCGCGTTATCCTGGTGAACTTGAGGGCCGTAGTATGAATTTGGTAAGCCTGATCCAATATTATAATCTGCTGTAGCATCTGCATGAGCATTTGCTCCTGCGTTACCTTGCTGATAACCTGAGGAAAAGGTATTCAACCGTTGACGCAACTATCCGGGTGTTTATTTTCGAATTAAGGTTATCAAGATTTCCAAGGTGCTACGTCACTGTTTAAGATACTTTTTACGCCTGCAGTCTCACGTTTCCAGGCGGGGAATATAAAAGCATGGCATTGGCGTACGAATTCGCGTTGGCGTTCATCACGTCCGACGATAGATTCGTATTCGCGATCACTATTCCGTACTTAAGCGTTACTGTGCGTTTGCGACGCTCGACTGAGAACCGCCGCAACTACCGTAGTTTTACTGGAACGTGGTAAGCATCGGCGACGTTAGAATTATAATTTGATACAGCGAACGCTTACGAGTTCAGAGAAATTTCAACACCTTTTTTCTTTTACGCGATTCGAAGGCAAATTCGAACGCCGCGTGTATTCGACGCGAGACTAATCATTCTGAAGAACGGTGTGATGTTGCAATTAATTGAACAAAGTAGAAATAACGAAGAACTTCACCCAGAAGCGGGTTTAATTTGTACATTCTTCTGCTGAATATTTGCAGAATTGAAAATTTCTAATTTTCTACGATTGGTACCTTGAGCATTAGCAGTTGCACTGGCGCCAGCGTTTGCTGAGGCTCCCCCGAAAGCCTGAGAGTTTGCCTTGGCAACAGATCCTGCCGCGCCTCCATTGCTGTCCGCAGTCGCTGAGGAAGAGGCTAAACTGCTCGAAAAGGAAACTGGTCCCAGACTGAAATTCGTACCAAACGAATCTGCTTTGCTCGCTGCTCTAGATCCTTTCTCCTTCCGGAAGATGCCTAAAGGATCTAGCAGACTGCTTCCTCGGCTAGCTGCGAGATCCGCGAGCAGCCCTAAAATACACAATTAACATTTCTTTTTTCCTTTTTCTGTTATTAAAAGCGTGGCTGATAAATGAATAGAAAAAGAACCATGGAATACAAATAAAATCGTTGAATAAATTAATTAATATGAACAGTTTTCGAATGAAACGGTAGAATGAGAGAATGCAAAAGTCTTTTTTTTTTTTAAATTACGCTTTCAATGTTCAGATTAGAGTGAATCTTTACTATCTTGGAACCGGAAGTACACAGAATCCAACGAAGAAGAAGAGAGAAACTCACCAGGATAAGCAGACGAACTTCCGACATGAAGAAGTACCAGCACAGGCACAAGACACACAAATAATCGCATTGTTCACCAGATGTTAGGAAAGAACACCGAAAAATGTTACGTATATGTGTATGGATCCGTTAAAAAACTATTCTTGCTAATCAACTTCGTGTCGATAATCGTTGGAGTTGTGGTCGAAGAGTCAAGAAAGACTGAAGCTGTTGAACAAGACAGCAACTTATATACGAGGCGCTGCTGGATTTTACGTCGGCCAATAATTGACCGTTACTGAACGTTGACCACTATCTCATGATGTTTCTTTTCCCTCCTTCCCCTCTCTATGACTATAGGTGAATTTTCCGGGAAAACATTTTCAGCAGATCCTTGCTAAAAGTGCGAATAACCTTTCGAAAAATTTGACGGTGACAAATTACGAAGAGGTACAGCAATCAGTGTTAACGGACAAAACTTTCACCGGCTACAGATTGCTAACACTGTCAAGGCCTTAATCGCTTCACCAAGCAGTTTCATATTTTTCCAAGCTGGGATATCCCTGCTGTACTGATGCTCGATCGCGGTTTTTTTCGAGTGACTTCGTCCTGGAAAATCGCGCTTTTCGGGGAAATTACCATAATCATTGGAAAATACAGAAAGAAGGATCAATGGTAATTTAAACAAAACGAAGCTGAGCAAAATTGAAGATTGACATGATTTGAAATTTCATCTGATTCCTCGTTGAAAAGAAATTTCTGTAACTTGGCGTGAAAAATCGAGGAATTTGGAATTTTTGCTTTTTCTTCTTGGCAAGATGTCGAATAAAATTCGAGGAACTTCTTCTCGTTTACCAATATCCTAATCCTCGAATATTTCACGGAACGAGGCAATAAAGCCTAGTGAGAAAAAAAAGAGAAAATGTTTTTTTCTTCTTCGAAGAATGTAATATAAATCTCTGACTTGAAGTATTTCGAAAAATTGTGCATAAATGACATCATATTCCCTCGTGGACGTGCAAAGAGGGAACATAATCGAATTTATTGTCGGTGTTTAGACAACTAATCTACCTTTAGTCAAACTACTCGAAAATCCCCTCTGACATTGTATCATCGTTATATAACGCGTACTAAAATTCGACAAAAAAGCTGAGACTAGCTGGTCAAAACAGTGTATTCGGTAATTTGGAATTTTAACAAGTGTCGAGTCTCAGGAACGGATTAAACACTTGAAATCTTTATTATTACAAAACTTATTTAACATTTATATATATTTATCAGTTATTGCTTCTGATGCAATTCGACGTTTCAATAATTCCCATAGGTTTGCCATTAGATTCATATCCGGCGATACAAAGTTTCTTTTCTTAGATAGAGATAAGCTAATATATAGTCAAAGCATGCCAACACGTATTAACAGAGAGAGAAAAAGATTTTTTACTGTTGTCGAAGTTACAGTACCACCGAAACCATAAAGTGTGCAATTTTTTCATCCTATCGTGATTATTTGATCACCCACTATAATAACGGTGAGTAATACGCGAGGCGTAGGAGAAGGTAAGAGAAGTTATGGAGAAGGTGGAAAAAAAAAAAAATATCCGATACATTCGCAAACATCCGGATGTCTGTTGGAACCTTGCGTAAAAACTCGTTGTTAGAACCTGTCGCTGAGCATCGTAAAAATTCAATTTTTCGGAATTCGTAAGAGAAGAAATGCCTCGTCGTTTCCGCGAAATTCCAAGAAAGACTCGAAATGCCATTCGAGACGATCGATAGATATCTTCCGACTGTTCACGCAAGCCTGTTTGTTTCTCTAACACGCTTATCGTTATTAGATAATTCGAATTTTATAAACAGTTGAACGATGTGCGTACAAATGGCTGTTGACGTAATTGCATTAGCATACAGGAAATTTCTGATAGCGGCGTTTTTGAAGCTCCGTTTAAAAATACATGAAAATCCTATAGTATCGTTTACTTTGCCAAAAGAAGTATTTCACTTCTATAATAAATTCGTATAAATATTGAAACAGTATCCGAAAGATATCAAGAGTAATTTAGCGACATAATCGTACAGCGTACGAGACGAATTATCTGCGTACAATGATTAATTATGAATACACTCGATGTATATTTCTCTCGAACGATCTTGACTCAGAGAGCACCGATACTGGGTCAAGGAATCGTTCGGCGAAAGAAGGAAAACATTCAAATACATATTTCTTTTTTCTTATTTATTTGAAATTTCTTTAAAAGAGACATTAACACGTACACCAAACAAAGTTTGATGTTCGACATTTTTTTTTTTTTCAACGAACAAGCCTTTCATTTTCTGCTCAGCTACGTCCCTTTAGGAAACCCCGAAACTCTATTGACGTAAGCACTGTTTTTATAGGCAAGGATACCAGCTACGAAATTCATTTCGCGACAGAATGTCACGAGTTACTTTTGCAAGATCTTCCACTCTTTCGTAATGATCTATTGTTCGAATTTGTTCGACATTCGTGTCTCTGAGGATGTCGTTTCATTACTAGTACCATAGATGAAAACTGTTTAATCGTAGAGTGATCGTAGAATTTCCATTCTGGACCTGAGGAAACCTGTATGTTGAAGGTCAGGTTCAACGACTGAGAATCTATTAAGAATATAATAAGAATATTCATGGGGAATGTGGAGAAAAGAAGAAGAAAGAAGAAGAAATTGGCCACCATTTATAGTTCCTTCATTCTCTCTTTTCTTCTTTGAATTCTTCAGTATTTTTCTCTTTCTTTAATGTAACAATTAATCAAATCACTCTGAAGGACGTTTATTAAAATCCTGTCATAAATTAATATCTGTGGTTAAAACATTATCGTTCTGTGATACCAAGAATAAACGGCTGGCTGAGAAGAGAATAAATAGACACGTGGATCCTCTGTTTCGTTACGGCAAACGTGCCTTCGCGATTATGTAAATTGAAATCAGAAACCGGTTGATATTGTTAAGTCAAGGGTCGAAAAATAAACCTCGCGGTTTACTCGTTTTCCACTTTGTAATTTTAAATTATAACCTTATACGTGCTGTTTCATATGGGATACATTGATTTTTAGTCATGTCTCACATGTAAGGAAGAATTAACGATATAATCGGTTTGCTGTTACTAGATGGACCGTGAAAACCGACAATTTTCGTCCTCGTGGTATGACAGATACATAGAAAGATAGATTATCTTCGTACGATAAATTATTCGCTTATTAATAATGACTATTCGTGTCGGTCACGTCGTTACACGTAATTAACTTCATTGACTCTTAACGAGAAAATATTGACTTACGATGTGCATACGGTGACTCACGAAAATATTTGAACACTTATCGGTGAAAAATTCTATAAATGTAATATGTGTGTTGTACAAAACCTTTTTAAAATATTGTCAATATAATAGGTAAATACCGGGACTATATCAGTAAAATTTGAAACGAATTCGAAAATGTGAATAAGAGTTGTAAAATATTTATTACAAATATACACTTCGCAGAGACCGCAAGTATTTAACAGTCAATTGTTGTTATATTAATAAACAATAATATCTAGCAGGATTACCTTTACACATTAGTAATATATTTAAGGCGATTATTCATACGATATACTAATGTTTTTGTAAAATATCACAGAAAAAATTGCCTTAAATGTCACATCAAATTTCTCTAATCCTTTTCTTATTATTACCCATAAGTGCTCTATTGGACTCACGTTAGAATTCTATGGCGGTGTTTGTAACGTGTCAGGATTATTAAATAAAATACATGTTTCAATAATTTTACAGTACATTTAGGATCGTTGTTCTGTTGAAAATAAAGATCTCCAACTAAACCCAATTGTATGACACCTTTTTCTTAATTTTGTTGGAAAATATACAAATATTTGTATTTATTAAGAGATTCGTCGGTTTATTTATCAGAAATGTTCGATCGAAGAAATAGACTGAGGCGATAAATAGAGCAACCTTCAGATTAAATTGTTTATTTGTGGAATGATCACAAATAACAATGTGTTTACATTACATGGATAGATTAGATAAACGTGAGCGGAGAAATGAAAAATTTACAAATTTTTCTTTGTTTTTTTTTTTTGCTCCTCTTTTCGTATTTATCGTTTCGAAGATTTTCATTGAGTTACAGGAATAAAGAGAAGGATCGTTCGATTTTCATTGAGTATTCCGAGGTCTCCACCCACGTGACGTGTAATAATGGTTCTGCACGACCACGTACCGGAAGTAGCTCGATTTAATAAACACTCCGCTTAGAACTTCTTTCCGATCATACACCTTGAACGAGCAGTTGCAATTCCAGAGATTCGTGATGGGACTTCCAATTAGATCCCTTCTGGAAATCCCGTTCTCTGAATCACGCACAGCAAATGTATTAAAAATATTTCGATCTCATACGTGTTTACGATCCATTTACCATCTACGTGACACGTGAAACGTAAATATCTTCTTCTATTCGATACATTACAAATTATGCTTATCTATCATCTTCTGGTAATTTCAACGTTGAATAATCGGGAATGTAGCATCTTTCCGTGTTATATATTAATCTATTAACATCATTACTGTATACATACTCGCAATTTTCCCACCGGAACGTATATATTATACATATGCGCACTAATATCGTAAATGAATAGGAAATCAATTTATTATTATTCTTTTGTTCCTTTTTATTTTTATTACATCGCACTGGATTCTTATCCTGAAGTAATCGACACATGGTGTACAGTGAATCACATTCAAAATCGTACGCTGCTTATAGGAACACGTGTTTTATTAATTAATTACTATTTTTCAAACTTTCCAAAAATCTTTTTACTATAATATTCTACGCGATATGTTTAAAAGAGGCAAATAAAAAAGAAATTTCGAATTTTTGAAGCTGACAAGGTTGCATATCCCTTTAATTCAAGTGTATACTTAATAATCTATGAATATTCGATGAATTTCACGCGATTGTCGATGTTGGTATCAAAACACGGAGGGATTAGACGCTGAGAGGAGAGGGGAGAAGAAATCGGTACTTAGAATTCAAGTTCTTTGGGTCAAACGCCTGAAGAATCGCCGCTGATACGGAACTCATACGAATTTCTTACGAAAGCAGATCGTCGATGCCTTTCGTTCACTCGCCAAAGCTTCGATGATTCACACTGGTGAACAATTCGCGTCGAAATTCGATGGCTGAGAAAAACCCAATGCCATAAGCTTACGTGATCATTGTATACAGTTGACTCTATTTATTCGTATTTGTACAAGAATGATAGAACGAGATAACTGATTTACAATACGTACATGTGTTTCGTTTATAAGAAATATAAAAATGGAATAAGAAAAGAAACTAACGAGAGAACAACTCGTTTACGTGATTATTTATTTATGGCAGTTTCAATTTATACAGATTATTTTATACGATGTTCCTTTCTTTTCTATTTTTCTCTCTTTCTTCCATTATTGGCGATGATCACACGTTCTATGCAATTGTATGCATTCCCTCTGAAGGGACAGCAATTGCTCAGGTAGATTATAAAAGAGACCTGTGGGAGCACCTATACAACTGTTACCTGGATCACATTAAATTCACCTTTTCGCTATACACTTAGGCGTCGGTAAACGGTATATTATTCTTCGTTTCGTATCGATTTGAAGGTAGAACATTTATTAAGGTTAACAGTTGCAGTTACTAAATTTTATTCAAACACTCCCCTTAGGTAATACACCCAATTAACGTGAGAAACAGCAGGGTCTGTGCAATAAATTATTAACTTCCCTGTAACAGGATATTTCTCTTCCGTTAATTGTCCGCCATTCTGATTGTCCTCTTGGATATTCACCTTGATAATAACACTCTGTAAAAACATATCGTTTGAAACGAACAATCGAAGGGATTCATTTTGTAGGTTTTGCACTCTGCAAAAGGATTAATTCGGAGTGCAAAGCTTGTACCACATTTTACACCGTTTTGCATCAGATGTACCTGTTTGGGGTTTAAGATTTTCGTTGGAGCTTCAACTGTGAACACTTCAGGAACGTCAACGAGAAAGTCGAAGGTTCTCGTCTCTCTGAAGATATTTTTGAAGAGAATCGATGCTGGGGAATTCTCTGTGACCGTGTAAGGTCCCGTTGGTTTTGGTAACGAATAAGAACCAATCAAAGGAAACCTTAAGAATAAAAGGAACGTTATTTACTTCAACCGTTCTTCGAATTTCCAACATTTATTATTATTCTTATTACACGAATTCTCCAGCTATATCCGAAAACACTGTCAAAATGGCAGTGACGTGTTCGATGTCATCAGGCTCGTAAATCACGTCGATCGTGCTGTCACTTAGTGCTTTCACAGGAATACTTCGCGGACACCTGAAACATTCACTGTCTACCTGAAATAAAATACAAAAGTCATCCTTCAATCTATCATTTTCTTTCATATATTTTCTTCATTCTCCTGTTTATTACACAAAGTGTTCCGCAACTGGCGATACAAAATGAGAAATGGTTGGTTCTACAAAGAAAAACACTGTGTCGAAAATGTATATAAAAGAAAATTTGTTCGTTTGAGGTTCTATTTTCGAGAAGAATCAATTTAAAAAGGAGGATGTTAAAAAAGTGGCGAATTTTTAACTCTTCAAGTATCTAAAATTTTAACGAAGCTTCAAGCTATAAGACCTAAGATAAATTCTACATTTCCGGCTTATTTTTTCACGTTAGGAAACACTTCTCGCTCGTATCACCAATAATGGAAATAGTATTTTCAATACTTGAGCGATAAATCTCGTATCCCTTTTCGTATAGTTCTGCACACGAAGTGAAAAGTTACAAGTGCTTCCCAACGTTGCATTCAATCTTGTAACTTTCTCCGGTGGCGCAGGGGTGGCTTTCAGTTGCAATTCGTACGGGAAAGTGCCTAATTTCTGAGAATACACGTTCAATATAACAGATTCATCGGTTGGTAATGTTGGATGATACTGTATGTATATATATTCCTGTAATTATTCAACGTCTTATAATCGAAGAAAATGTAAAGGATTAGCTCGATGAGAAAATAATGTATCATTAACTCACGTGGGACAATGGTTCCAAAACTTTCGATACCTGGTTTACCGTAATAAAAGGACAATCACACTCCACTGTATATTCTATTGTATCACGTTCAAGAGGATTGTCTACTTTCAAGATATGACACACCTGAGATCGCACAGGAGTTGATAATTTAATCGATTCTATCACTTCTGGCTCTGTCACTTCATATTTGATTTCATAAAATTGATACTCCCTCTCCTCGTTAATGAACGTCACCTGCATTAGAAACAATACGAACTGTATCAAAATTGTAACTCTCATAAAGAGAGGTGAAGAATCCTGAATTAACCCTTTGACTGTTTTCTTTGAAAAGAAAGATCATCAATTTTTAAGACAGACGTACAGTCGGGGATATAAATAAGTTGAGAGGTATTGGAAATAGGTTCAATTGAATTAACATGACTGTTATGTACTTCAACTTCAGTTTTATTTATTATATATCCTTAGACAGTGTATTAATACAAAGATAGATCCATTTGCATTTTCGTTCTTCATTTCGAAACTGTATACTTTATTTGGCTGAAAGTTATCTCAGTATTTAATAAAAACGCTGGGAAATATTCGTGTAAAATTTGTTTTTCGTACGGCTTTCCATTCTTGCACAGTAAACATTTTTGTGATTTCACTCTACTTTTAACCGTAACAATATGATAGATCCACTTGCCCAAGTGACTTAATTTTAATTTATTTTATTAAAATTTTTTCAATAAAAGCAATAAATATTTAATTGTATAGCTCTAGCAGTATGTGAAGCTATTGTTTATATATTGTATATTGTTTATTATTATTTCGTACACGCAGAGCGTTTGAAATTTCGAATACTCCGAAGTGAAAGGGTTAATAGACGATCGAAAAGATTACCTTGAAATAAAAGTTCGATTGTACGTAGCAATAAAACACTGCGCGATAGTCTCTCTGACTATTGGCCGGAATATCGAGTCTCTCGTTACCCAGGAAGCTGTACAAAGGAATCTGGACATGAAAAATAGTTAAAATTTTGAAGATTTTTTCTTTCAGTTGAAAAGGAATCAAAGTGTGAAATAATGATTCACCTCTGATTGAATATCGTCGATTTCCAGCAATTTGATTTCACAGTAGAATCGCTGCTGTCTGTCTAACCAATTACGAACAGGTAGAAGCTCGGTGTATTTCGTTTTCGCTGGGAATCGACGGGTAATTTTCGCAGAAGCTTCCGGAGGAAAGCTTCTACCGCGAAGGGAATACAACAAGGGTACATTTCCGTCTATTGACTTCAATATTAACGTGCCCTGGGATAAAATTCAAATAATAAGCGAACGAAAGAAAGTAAGAAACATTTTGACGAAGCATGTAGAAGGCAATCCTTCTATAACAAGGTACAAAAATTGCCAAATAAGAACACGGTTGTCAATCATTCACGAAAGTATTTGAAAATTTTTATAAATATAATATGTCAGTTATACAAAACTTATTAAAGTATTATCACCATATACGACGATTATCATCTACTATTCAGTGTGTAACAATTCACTCGTGTAATATTTGCTTTGATTATTGCATGTAATTTCTAAGCGAAACCGAAAGTAAGAAAAATTTATCGATGTAATACGCGCCATTTATTGATTCCTGATTAATCTTTGATTTGTGAAGTTAGTATCGTATTTAGAACTGTGATGGAAATGGATTAAGTATCATCTGTTTAAAAAATGTAACTGTTATTTTCACGTGATTGCTTACAGAGTGCAAGGTATCATCGGTGTTCATTACAAGTGGTGCATAGGTGATGGTACAAGGAGAATATTCCCGGGGCTTAACATGTAGAATTTCATTGACAAAGAAATAATCTCCAGTAACTTCAGGTTCGAGTTTCCAGGGAACGTTCATATCGTTCATCACCATCACAGTTTTCACATTCTTCTGCCGTACCAACGACTCGAAAAAGATTGTCTCAATTGGTTCCGGAAGTTTCGAACACGTACCAAAAATTTTCACGCTCAACGATTCGTACTTTTCTATTTCTATTATCGCCTGAAAGTAAAATGAACACTTCGTAACTGAAGTTATAATAAAGTGTTACGAAAGGAACGAAAAAAAGAAGAATAAATTCTATTCGGAATTTGAAAAAGAGTAGAAGAAATGTGACGTTATGAAAATAATATGAAGAAGTTAAATTGCTAGACGTATAGAATAATAATTAGCGATCGAAGTCTCCAATTATTCGTAACGATGGATAATTTTTCAAACTCGCGTAGTCTCGTTCGTAGAGTAGTCTAGGAGTGAGAAACACGCGTGCAGAGAATCTCATTAAGAGATTGTTTGACATATTTGTACGCCACGGTGGTGAAAACGAGGTCGTGAACTCACCTCACCCTCGATTAAGCTGTGCTGCTTATGAGGTTGGAACTTGACGATGAAACTGACATCCATACCGGCTAAGCAATAACCAGACATCGGACTGATACAGAATTCACTCGGTAGCTTCGATATGTTCCACTTGAATCTACGAGTTAACGTTACATTTTATTTCTCTAAAATTTCCCTTTGTTTCTCTATTTCTCATATCGATTAATGAACATATTTATTTAACAATCTTTTTCTTTTAATCAATCGTTTCGTTAACCTCGAGCCAATATCTCCTGTGTTCATCAGAATCACTTTCGATTCCTCCACGCAACCCTGAACAACCGTACCAAATGATACATGACTTCTATTTAATCGAAACTCCGCGCCAACGCAGCTTCCACGTAACAAAAATAACGGAAGTATCGTCGAAGATGCTTGAAGTGCTACTTTAGCAACGAACGTTCTTATTCTGTGTGTAGGTTTAAATGTAACCGTGACGTTCATTTTTCTGTTCGGTTTTAAAATAATATTAGAGGATGGTTCTATAATCAAAATGTCGGATAGTTTCGGTTCTCCAGTATCTAGCCTCTGATCCAACGTCCAAGAACGTTTCGTCTCCATAATAGAGGCTTGAGCTAATTCGTTTATTTCTTCTTTCTTCGAGAAACAATTTCTCAGATGTTCACGATATTCGTCGTAGCCACTGAGATTCTTCAGCAAGTCAAATTTTAATTCTACAGGTGCTAGACCTTCGTTTATTACGGGGACCCTTCTGGAGACACTTTTGGAGGCGGGAATGCTGCCGAGATCGATTGATTTATCACGTGGATTCACCAGTCGTATCTGTAAAACATTACGAACAAATTTGCCACTGTTAAGTGTGAAAAAAGTGCTATTCTAAGTGGTATAAATATGTATAATATTATATAAAAAATTAAAAGAATATGTGTAAAGATTATTTCCATTGCATAATGGATATTTGGTAGAAATAAGTATACAGTAATAGTCGGTATTTCTAATGTTAAAGTAATCGAATCGTTCTTGTCTCTCTTTTATAATTTTACTCCAAATGGCCGAGAAGTATTTCAGAGCGTATTAAATTCCCCGCGAGAATTTTAGCGTTGGAGCAAATATTAGTCTCGTGACATAGGAGCGCGAAAATCCGCGAAACTTTCGCGAGATGATTCGATTTTCAGTCCTGGCTCGTGTAAATAACCCGGTGGTTAGGTTAGTTAGAAGCATCTCTCACGAGAGTTCCTCTCGCAACTCTCAGAAACTTCCTTTGTTACGCTTTGCTCTATGATTCTCCGCGCGATGGAGAAGTTAAGATTTACTCGTGACTACGGACAAATAAAAAAAAAGAAAAGAGAAACGTCTAGGAACATCCTTACCGTTGCTCGAAAGTTTTAACAAGTCGACGCTAGTGGATAACTTACTTTGTAGCAGATTCCCACGCCTGTAATCGTTATAGACTTCTCACTAGCCGAGTTGATCGTGAATACTAAACATTCCTGATAGGTGGTCTCTTTCAAAGGGCGAAAAATAATTGGTATAGTGATCATTGATCGGGGAATCAGAGCTTCCGAGATGGAACTCAAGTCGATGGACAAATGTGGCTGATCTTGATACTTGCACTCGATTCTATGTTGGAATTAATTATTTGTTAAATCATTCTGAATGTTACCCTGTTGTGGGTTAAGAATAATTGAACTTAGAAAGCGATTAGGAGTGAATTTTTCGATGAAACTAACACGAGAGGTACGTCGTCGGAATTTGTCACTTGAAGTTCTGTACAGTAAGACAGTGTGCTCTTTTCTTGAATGTAACAGGGTCCGAAATCGTAGCGATTGAAATTGAATTCGACAGCGAGCTTCTTTGAGCAAGCTTTCAATATGAATTTGTACGTAGAACCATTGGAAATCTTCGAAAAATTTTGTCATTTTAATATTATATACGAGAGACATTATCATTGAATATCTCTTGTTAATTCAAGTTTGTGCACCTTCAGAAGAACACAATGATTTCTTATAGTGACTTTCTGTAACGCCGTTATTGTTAAAGAACAAGTCGATCGATCATCTGCCGTCACATGGCCCTGCTTTTGAGATATTGTCACGCTGTACGCGTTTCTGTACGCAATTTCTGGCGTCATACCAATCTCCCATGTATAATAGAACGCCACTTTGCCAGAATTTGTTATATCGAAGTTGACGGTGACCGGTACTTCCAGCATTAGCTTGCAAATAAAAGTAAATAACACTCGGCATACATTTATGAAACACTCTGTATTTTCGAGTTAATCAAATATGGAAGAAAAAATTGACTCTCGTACTTTGCCCAGGTCAATGACATTTTCTTTATCCTCGTAAGTTCGTACGATTTCTCTATTGTTGATGCAATAGGAGACCGAGGAAACGATATCGTAAACGGAGGCGGTCACGAAGACTGTGAGGGGGCTTTTCATCAGTTTCACGGCGCACTGAATGGAAAAGTGGAATTCACCGACCCGGCTTGGATGATACTCGACCCTGCGGATGGATTAAAGTATTCGTCGTGGCATTCTCCTCTGTGTGATTTCTCGCGAGAAAAATTAGGGGATTCGAGGCGCAAATTAAGGACGAAGTCATATTTGAACACATGTTAAGCCAACATCATTGTTACACGTCGTTAAATTAAGAGTAATAATCACGAGAGATGTTGTTCACTCTTCGGTACCAAGCTTCCAGTGATTGGAGTCACACCGACCTTTTGGAATTTACCCTCAGAGAACAAAGATTCATCTACTACTTTAAATGGTACCTCAAAATCTTCGTTGTTCAGTAATTTGATCGTGTCTCGAACTTTATGCCCTGAAAAAAGGGACATTTCACATGCATCAACCTAATACAACAAGCATTGCGTTTAAAAAAGAAAAATAAAACAAAGAAGATAGAATGTCAAGATTAAACGTAACACTCTGTATGCATCAGCAGTTGTAAAAGAAAGGAAAAAAGAAAGAAACAATAAGCAGGAGAAAAGAAGGAAGGAAGAAAGGAAGACAGTATACGCTGATGGTTCGCGGTAAGGATACTCGAGGCCCAACCCAAGATTGTTGGCTTCAGTTTCACGTGAACCGTGAGGCAGTGCACCGAGGGCTCGGTTACGATGGCGGCGACCAGAAAAAGGCACTCGAGATTGTATCTGTCGATGGAGAAGAGCCAGAAGGATTCGAAGACACCGACATCCGTTGCCAAAAATGTGAAAGCCAGGTCGGTACGTTTCCCGCGTTCAACTACGCCCTCGGTCACTGTACAATGAAAATTCGATATCTCGTCTGTCTTCTGTTCCGTTCGATCCTTCCAGGAAAAATGGTAATCGTCCGTGGTTGGATTGATCAGATGAAATTTTCTGAAATTGCATATATTGTGCAAGATGAAAGCATCAGAGTTCGATATTATCGAATATACATCAACAATAGCAACAAGGTTCATTGCAATAGATTAATAACGTTAGGAAAAAGGTATTTGCAACTTACTTGACGTGAGTTCCACCAACACCGACGATTTTAAATTCGATTACTCTGATGTTCTGCCACAAAGCGAGATCGTCTATCTCATAGCCTACAGGGCCCGGTCGCTTTGGATCGCGTCTGTTGCTGCTTACGTAGTCACTCTCCTGCACGTCGAAGTGACAATAGGGGAGCAGGCTTCTTGCCACGACAGGAATCGTCCAGTTTGGTTCCTCAGGATCGAGATTTTCTACCCTGTATTTTAGACAATCTTTCTATTTCTTTTTTTCTTTTATCTTTATATATTTTATCGATATATTTGGTGTCAAAGTCTCTTGACAGGAACCTGTGTTACGTTAAAAAATTGAAGCTGAACTAGTTCACTACTGTATCGCCATTTTGGTCTTGCGGAGATCAGAAAATAATTTTATTTGTAGTGGATTAATTATACTGTTGAATAAATAATGCATAAATTATAATCGAAACCTCCTTAATATGTCCTTAAATTTTCATTTCAATATTTAAATTACTTCAAAATACACAAGAATTTGAAGAAAAGATCGATAAAGTGTTAAATTTGGACATGCTCTACCATTTTTACTTGTGCCTTATCACCTTATATCGAACACATACTTGCACGTAAGGTATGCCTTGTAATAAAATACATCCTTGGGAGAGAATTTTAATGTACATTCCACGGATTGTCCTGGCGGTATCGTTCCAGCGTCAGGATAAATTGCGAAAGGCAAATCGTCGCCTTCTACCCAACTATCAGTGGTTCTTTCTGATAATCCAGCCGTACTACTGAAAAGATCTGACGGTCTTGTACTTCCGGTTTCTCTCGACTTCGTAGTCTCTATAATCACAAATTTTTAAACGATCATTTTATCATTTTATCACATAGAATCACCCAAATGCAACGCCTAAATCTTAAGACTGTACATTTTTATACTTCTTGGTAATTTAATGGCAATTACAAAACGTCCCACTTCGTTACAAAAAAAGAAAAAAAGAATGAGCAATCCTAAAACTTTTCCTATAGCAATTATATTCGAGAAACGATCAATCGTTCGAACATATTATTCCACGAGTATCCGTAACAATTGCATCGTAAATCAATAAAATTATAGTAAAAAAAAAAATGTACAATTTACCAGAGACGAAAGATGCGCGTTGCTTGGACAATAAATTAGTATCTCCAGTGCTCTTGTCATTTATTTCAAAGTTTCGATGTCGAGCAGGATCGTTTCTCGTGGAAGAAATTCCTCTAAACGCTAGAGAATTGTGTTGAGAACGATTTTCCTCTGTGGTTCTTTGTTTGGAAGTCGTGTTCGAACCCTCTCCAATGTTCCTCTTCGGATATTGCTCGTCCATATTTATCTTCCACGAAAATACTGTACTTACAATGCCTGGATTCGATAAGGGGAACGTGTACTCTCTGATCTATGATCAAATTTACACCAGAATTTGACAAAATCTTTTCCAAACCTACGAAAGTTTCACTCTCGAAATTGTATTATCTCGTAACTAACTTGAAACATCAACGTATCCTTGAAATTAATTTCTCGAACGGGACAGATGTACTCGGAGTATGAAACAACAGCGTTTAATAATAATTGGATGCATTTACTGGTCCCAGGAACGATTTCATGCTTCGCCTCAATAGTTGGTTCCACGATCTTCTTAGCTAACAAATCTGTGTCGCTTAATTGATCCATCAGATCGTGATGGACCCTCTCCCATCGTACTTCCGTTTGTCTGTCATCCCAGGCTGCATCGTGTGGCTCTTCTACTACGATTTCGTGTATACTGCACTCGATGTGTGTCTAAGTAGCATGGAATGAAAATTTTAAAGTGTAATAAAAGTACAGAATGAATTACGTGTGTCAAATGGATCTGCACAGTGTGTAAAAAAAGTCATGGTCATCTATACTTCCGGATCGGTGGAAATTTGTAAAAAAAAAGAAACTTTTTACAAAATTGTATAGTTTAGGAATCATCCTGTGCTAGTTTCTACATATATTTTTCTTTCCATCTACGATAAATATCAAGAAAATGCATATTTTCCAAGGTATCCCTAAATGGTACACAGAAAAATTGCAAAGTACCAATTAACCTAATTGCCGCGGGCTGTTCTTGGCGATTTTATAAAATTCTAAACTTATTAGAGTTCCAATAACGGTGTCTGTTTAATTTCGTTCAGCAAGAACAATGAAGACATCATCTCGAATTAAGAAATCTACGAATTCGTTCATATCTTCACTATTATTTGCGACGTGATACAAATAAAAATAAACATGAATTTTCCGAAATGTTTGCAAATGTATTCATCATTCTTGGAAAAGTTTCCCAGAAAATTCAATGTGAAAGTTTGAAAAAAAAAAAAATAAAGGCTGCCCGAAGAGTGGAAAAAATGTTGGAATTTATTTTTATCACGATCCAGTGACAACAGGTTTCCCTTCTCGTAAAACGTACGTTCAGGTGATTGGTGGGTTCCGCTGCCAGGAATGTAGCAACAATCTCCTTGCACGTGAGATACTTGATGTGTCCAATGGATGGCTCGAACACAACATGAGGGTGTGCGGTCCATTGAAAACGGAACCATCGGTCCGTGGATTTATTGACAATCTTGAAAGTCTTTTTGTACATTTTGCTAATGAAACAGAGGCCGTAGTCGAGAATGTAGGTCAGTGACACCGCGAGCATCGTACTGCTAGAAACTGAAACACATTTTACTGTCGCTATTAATAAAACAAAGGAATGTTAAACAGAACTGAAAGAGAAATTGAATTTTCACGGTGTGTAATTCCTAAGAGAAGGAATATCTTTTATAGGAGAATTTACTGGGTTAGAACAAGAGTTCGTAGCTCTTTTTGGAAAGTGAAATTCGAAGACAATAATTTTTATACATATTTTGTATACCATCTTAGTTTTCAATTTTCATTACTTATGAAATGACTCAACATTCAGCTGTCACAATAGTTTCCTCTCTTAAATACAGCTTCCATGCTTACGTGACAAAGAACTCTGTCTGAAAGAGGGCCTCCTCAGCCTCTGCGAGTCACGATTTCCAGTGGAGATTTTACGTTTTGTATCTTCGAGTTGCAGATTATCCAAAACTACAGCTTCTACGTAACACTCGCCCTCTAAGTTTATCAACAGATTCTCGTAAGGATTGTCCACCACGTGTACACGAACTTTTCCAGTGTGTTTCCCAATTTCATTAGGTGAAAATGTAGTCTTGAAGCGTGCCACGTTACCTGGAGACAATCGGACCACCGTGCACTTATCGTGCGGCTCTGAAATCATGGAATTAATGAATTTCTTTTTTTCAATTAACACAGTGTGATAAAAAATCTTTCATCTGCCGCCTGTATGTCTCACGTAAATTCTAACCCTTTGCACTCCGAGCCATCCCGAACGTTACCTAACTCGGCGCCATTTTGTCGCGAAAACGTGCACTTACGAACCCGTCATATTATATAGTATAACTTTGGAACCAAGTAACGTATTATAATGATATTTGATTTATATGAATTTGTAGACATCGAGGAAGATATATTTGCCAAAAAAAAAAATAAAATCAACATTTTATTTCTTATAATTTTGTACAATACGATAAAGTTTGAAGCATTCCCCAATATGCATCGCAGACTGATTAGTGCAAGTTTCTCAATAATAAACTCATCGTCAGAATATAATGTTTATTGTTATTCGTTTAGATAATTTCAAGGTATTTGAATGTGAAATTACCGTCACAGTAACCCTCCCATGTTTGCAACAAAGGCTGCGTATCGGAAGAGGCAGAGAAATTGAACACGTTATTCTGGTCTTCGTCGATTTCCACGATAACTTTCGACTTGATGAAACCAACGTTTTCCACAGCGAAATGCCTCCAACTGCACTCGTCGATCAATGTACGAGCAAAGTTCAAAGTAGGTCTTTCTCGTGTACCATGGGCTGGCTCTGTAATCGCCACTTCCGGCACGCAAGATTCTCCTATCAGTTTGATGAATAGCTGATCTGCCTCCAGATGAGATGGTAGATCCACAGATGCTTCGAGTGCACCTTGAAACGTCTGCAAATACACTTAAGGAAATTTCGTGAACGTTTCATAATCGGATATATAATAATTCTAATTACTATGTGAGGTATGTATAAATTCACCTCAATGGAATGCGGAGTAAATGAAACGGTGAACATTTGGTAGCTCATAGGTGGTATTTGAGCTATTCGTGGTTCTATCACGAACGTGGTTGGTTTAGCTGTTCTCGGTAGCAGAGATTCTTCTATAAAACTAACAATCACTTTCGCTGAAACAACACCGCGATTGTGAAGTTTGAAACAGGTTGTGTGAGTACTGAGAACGCTGATGTAACGGAAATAAAGACATTCCTCTTGACGCACGAACACTGTGTGTGCTCCAATCTAGAAAAGAAAGCAGAAAAAGGAAGCAGATAATTAAAATTAATATAATATAAATTATGCACAAAATTTATTCGATAGAGTCAATTGAAAGAGTAATATACACGGTGTTTCAACTAACGCGATACATTTTTCCAACCGTGTTAGTTTTATATATTGTAATAAAAGTCGTGAAGAAATTTCTGAAATGCAGAATTGTAACTTTGAGTAAATTTTAAATGAAAATTTAAAACCAATCATTTTTACTGGTTTGGTAGCATAACATTTATATTTATTTAATAAAAGAATTCTCAATTAATTTAAATTAATTACACAAGGGTTAAACTGACTTAGAACATTCGACCATTCACTTAAATAAATTCTCTCCTTCTCACAGTAGGAAGAGAGATTTCTGAATGAATTTCTACCTCTTTCGGACACTCGAAGTCTTGAATTTGATCTACTACGTGGTTCTCCTGGAACATAGAATCGAGATCCTGGAAGTCGACGATTGGTATAGAAGAATTCACGGACAGCGTGACTACTTTTCCATTTCTATCCTCAGGGACACTATTTTCCACCATCACAATGATCTGCTCCTCTTGAGAACCAACGAATTCTGGATAACAGATCACAGCGATGCTGTCTGTTTCACCAACGTCTACGTTACCACGTATCTTGTTCACCGTTATTGGACCGAATGTTAATACTTCCGGTTCTAAAGGAAGCCTATTTCATATATGATATGGTAAATGTTCGATTACTGTTGGACTATAACCCTTTAACTGCTGAAGGCGTATACAGTTTGCATTTGTTAATATTCAGACAACTCCTTTTTTTTAAATACATACGTCAAAAAAGTAGTTCAAAATGTTACACCAACGTGGTTTAATAAACACTTTATTTGCCTGTTTGAACACCCTATTTTTTTGGAATTGTAAAGGCGTTCGAACACTTATGAACAGTGGTGTACGTGCAAACCTAGCACCACATAATCTGATGGTTCTAAGTTGAAACGCGTCGCAGTCAAAGGGTTAATTTAATTCGAATCATTCTGTTACGGTACTTCGACTCTGTTGTTTCACTTCTGGCAGATCTTTTCCCCTTTTTCGATGGCTTTTTTCCCGCACCGTTTTGCTTTTGTTGCTTCAATTCCTCTGTTCCCGCGTTACTCATGTAAATCACGGACGGATGTCTGTCCGAAACCTGAATGTTATAATTCAACGGGAATTTTCCTGTATTCTCGATGTTAAGGTACATGGTTTTCTCGGTGCATATTGGTAACGTTCCAAAGTTCATCACAGGATACGGATAAATTCGAAATCTATTGTGTATACAAAATTAACTGCACTTAAAACGCCATTATCTTTAAGAACGCTTAGTAAATTTTATATTAGTGACTTCTGTAAGTGAACAATGTTCAGTTAACGTACGATCATTGTATAGCAGACATCGTTGTTTATGTTTAAGTTCTGATTTGTGGGTTAGGTAACATACATACCTGGTGTAATATGCAACGAGTGAAACTTTCAGAGGGATTTCAGCGATTAACTTGGTCTCTTTATGCGTGTCAACCAAATGACACTTCAATATTGGAGCTTCTTTAAGCGTCAGCTCACTCTTCGGTGTGAATGTCACCTAAGACAGCGCAGAATTTTTATTTCATTTCGTTTTATTCTCTTTTAAATGTTTAATCATGTCTCGAGGTACACACTTCTACGAGTGTCTGTTTCTTCGGTAAAATAGATCCGACAGCAGGCATGATTTCCAGCTTTTTCTTCAAATTCACCGGAAAATTTATCATTGCCAACTTCTCGTTGTCTTCTAACGTGATTCTACGAGGAACAGAATTTTCATTATCTGTTCTGGTATTATTCAGGAAGAAAAGATCAGGGAAATTTTCGTACACGTATTGCACTTCATAATCTCCGCGATTTCTCATCGTGAATAAAGCATTCACTGGGAAATCCACCTTAACGTATTGCAAATCGATAGGATCCGCGTGTTCGATATCCACGAGAACATCGTAACTTTCACCTGACACCCGTACAATATCCGTGAAAATAGGATCATCGTCAACTTCGTCTAAGAACGCTTTGAATACCACCATCTTCTTCTCTACCACTCCAACCTATGTAAGAATCATTTCATAAAAAGAAAAGAAAAAAATCATTCTTTGTTTCTATCTAATTATGATAATTTACACCGTTGTGTCAAGAATGTAAGTTACACCTCTCCACTATTTTCGATTCAGGAGTCGTGTCATTCTCGCTGAATTGCTGCTCAAGGGAAGACAAATTGACGTTTTAAACATGTGAGACTTCCGTGTGCAAAAGCTCAGCAGAATAAAATTATTATTTCTAAAATACCAAGCATCGGAATGTAGCAGAATTCTTTTCCATTCCTTCCTTTTTTTATTTTTAAAGAGAGAGAGAGAGAGGAGAGGGATGGAGAGAGAGAAGATGTAACTTATTTATTGACTTCAATCAAAGAATTGACAAAAAAAATTTGGTCACCGTGGTAGCATGGTAATAGAACTCGATTTCCTCTTCTGCACGAGGTTCAATCACTCCTCGAAAGGGTGTGAAAGTTATCTGAGGTTCAACAGGCTCTTCAGCTTCTAAATTCCAGAAAAATGGCACCGGTGTCTTGTTTCGAATCGTTAGAACCTTCTGTTCCTTTCGATAAAGAAGTACACGTTCAAAAGTGACATCTTTCCCTTCGAGTTCGATGTCCAATTTCGTACCTTCACCTTGTAGCTACATTTTCCAACGAAATTATCGTTAACAAAGAACAGTTGAAATTACTAAAATATCGGATAATTCATCCATTATGAATATGGATGTAATTTTTCGAAAGTAATATTTATAATAAAATTACTTCGATTGTATGGACGTTTGGATTATTCTTCACGCACAGGTACAATTTTCCCGTGATAATTCCTAGTCTGGTAGCGATGGCCGATAATTCCATGAATTCACACTCGCCCGACTGTGTACATTTGATTTCGCGTTAATTGTGGAAATTCTCGATATTCGTGAAACATCAAACTTCATTATTACACAGGGTCTTTCAATTAAAGCGGGATTTCTTTGTCGTTATAGAAAACACCGAATTTTAAGTTTCTCGCTCGAAAATCCACGATCACGAATGTGTTAATTAAACTAGGAGCAGTTAATCGATAACGTACAGCGATAAGCAGCTGTCGGGGTTGCATGTCGAAGCATTCGGGTCCGTTTTCCGTCACTGAGAATTCTACCAACGCCTCGACATCGGAAATGTTGCAAAACTTCAGTCGAACCTCACGGCGATGCGGCCTTAAAACAGATAAGACGACTTGAACTCGCGAATTTATCGACTTAGCAATCCGAACAGAACTTTAACTCGCACGATTCCGCGAAGATTCTACATTTAAAATAAGAATTTCATTCGATTCGTTGCATTCTCTACAATTTTAAATAAAGAAGTGATTTTAATTTTAATAATGACCTTGAAAAGACAAAGAAAACATGACCTGACAAAAAACATACATTTTCCAGATTATTTCTCGTTCCAAACTATTAACATTATGTCACAAATATTTTTTATACCATAAAAATATTATATTTTTCATTTTTGATGTCGTAAAATAGTATCTTATATGCATAGTCAGCAAAAGAAAAGAAAAAAAAACATGAAAAGGAAAAGATATTATAGGTTAAAGGAGTAGAAAAGAAAGAATTAGTTGTAGTATGTTTTACAGTATTTGAATTGAAGTGGAACCTTTTATCTTTTTGTAAAACCAACATTGAACCGAAATCGTACACTCCTTTGTGGTACATATAGGTAGAACCCTCTCTCGTGTGTAATTTAACATCTGTAATCTGGAATAAATTTAACGTGAAATATTGGCTACTGTATTTAATTAACACGTTGATCGGCCATCGTAAATCAAGTATCTTTTCAACGTATAACAAATAAGGTACACAGAAAAATGGAATACAGTTATTCAAGTTATGTTCAACCGAACATTTCGACCATAAAAATTAGTGTTACATTTACTTCTTCAGATCTCTGTTGTAAACGTATACATTGTACACTAGACAAAGACAAATAAAAAAGAACTAAAGTATCAAAATGATTTAAGAAAAAATAAGCTTATTTTAGTGCCATAAATGTTTCAATTTCTTCAAATTTTGAAATCTTGTAGGATCTATGTAAAAGATATAGCGAGAAAAAGAATATTAATCAATTTTTCAAAGCTCTCGTTTATAATTGCAATATCAGGAAACAGAAATTATTAATAAAAATTTGCGTAAAAAGATTGTGAATGTAATGTAGTGCAACGTTGGACCTTAAATTTGTAAAATCCTGTCTAATTGAATGAAGAAACGTTCATGAAGATGTCGGGGCCTCTGCGAGAAAGAAACTGTCACTGAAATTTATGTGACGTGGTGATCAACGTGTTAAAGATTTAAAATTGGAACTAAACAAATTGTACATGAGGAAAGATAACGTAAGGATTAACGTCAATTCTTGGTATATCCGCGATCCCGTTCACAGACACTTCGTAAGTGACGCTATTTCCGTCGAGGATGGTCAAAGCGTACGTTTCGTTGTAGTGGCCAACCACTTCCGGTTGAAAACGGATCTTGAACCTGTGACTTTCGTTCGGAAGCAAGATCCATCGTGGCCTCAAGGGTTCTTCAATGATCGTCTCTGAAAAAGAATTCGTCGAGATCTTGCTTTCCTTCGTCAATTCGTTCGTAAAACGATCCTCCATTTTGATCGATGATTTCTTCTCTTCTATCTTACTCAACGACTTTTTCTCATATCTTTTGTTACCCTTTTGGACAAATGTATGATTTTCTTGAACAGTCAGCTCGTCAGTGTAGATCGAATCGTCGATGGAGATGACTTCCGGTATTTGGGTTACAGAAACCAATTGATAAACATCTGAATTATGATTAATGTAATTGTTTCTTACTTTTTTCTTTTCGTTTAGTTGTTATAAATGGAAAAATTGAATTCATAATGACACATATGGAAATTTTGAAATATACCATCATATATTTTTCTCATTCTTCTCTCGATTTCTCGTGACTTAAGGATGGAATAAATCTTCGGTTTTAGATCTGGTTCAGATTTTACTTGAACAGCTATGAAAAGGAATTAATCTGATTAATTTGAAGGATAATCGGTGTTTGTTGTAACTTACGAAGTGCAGATTTTGCTAATGAATTTTCCTTTATCTGACCAGCCACCATATTATAAATAGAATCCTGCCAAGGATCACTGGAGTTCACGTACCACACGTGAAAATCATTTAGTGGCACCTAATTCAATTTACATTTACATGCAATTTACATAATTTAAATATTCTTTTTATATTACAAATATGTGACATTATTGCATCAAATGAAATCTAGTTTATAGAATTAACAAGAAAGAATTCCACATATTTCATGTTTTATTTAAAAAAAAAGGGACATATAGGCCTGTAAAACATACAAATAATAATTAAAATAAATATTACCTCTCTGCTAGGGTCTAAAATACCCATATCCTTAAATCTAGGACTTCGTGATTTCGATTTCTCTGATAGAGGTTCTATCTAAAATCGAGAACAATAATTTTAAGGTTTAAAATATGGAGAATACTTTGTTCAAATGGAAATAGAATTACAATTATCCTTCTAACAGGATCCCAATTATGTATTATACTTTCGATCGACGAAAGATCCGTGTAATATTTCTCCATGGCCGCCATGATCTCCTTAATTTCCACCGGAACCGCTTCTTTTACTGCACAACAAAATAACACGACTCAGAAATCACGACTTTTGTTCCCACTTCCTTCTTTAGAACCACCCACTTCGTTTCGAGCTGTCCCCGCTCCTCGTCGCTTTGCTCGCGTCTCGTTTGCTTGACGCTGGTCTCGAGCTCGACTTCTTACCAGCACCCTTCGCTTGTCTCGCTGCTTTCTCGTTTCCCTTCTTCTTCTTCTTGCTCGCTTTTGAGCTGGTAATCCCCTGGTGGAAAAAATAAATAATAAAGGAATTAATAACGCGAAAACATTTTCCATTTTTACTTTAGTATGTTTAATTTGAATTTTTTTAATTCAAAAAACAAGATAGCTCAAATTTACTGCGTATAACAGAGAGTATCGAATGTTTAAAGGAGTATAACACCTTGCAAATGGTTTAAAAATATCCATGTGTTTCTTTCTTAGAGTTTCGAGTGAGCAGAATATCTTGTCAGAGCGTTATTACAAAATTTGAATATTCAGAGAAGTTATAGCAATAAGCACTACAAACACAAGAATAGCAATAGATCCAAGCAACTAAAATAATAAAAAAAAAGAAAGAAATTGAAGCTTTTCGTTATATAATTATCTATATAAGAATTCCTCAAAAAGTAAATTCTTTTGTAACCGTTTAAATGGATAATGAAAAGAAATATAAAAAGAAATAATAATAAAATTTTCAACGTCTCGAAGTTCAGAGAGTGTCTGCTAGATGTTCGATAAATTTCTTTATTCGCCTTCTTGTTTATTCAAGGAGAAACATTTTATCAGTTTGAAGGGAGACCTTTTTTCTTTTACGATCCATCATTCGCTCGATAAATAGAGCTCGCCTACTCGATGCCTGTTCCCTTTTAACCGGTAGAATCGCGTCCAGATACATCTTCTTATCCTCGTCCGGGAGCTGATCGTATTCCGAGGAAGACATCTCGTCTATGTCCCGAATCTTCTGCACAGGATCGACCGTTTTCTCTGCTGCAAAGATGAGATCTCGTTTCTCTGTGCGACAATGCTGTTTCTGTTGGTTCGCTAACGCGGTGTAATCTTTCGTGGTGAACGACTTTCTAAGATAGGTTATTTGATAGATTTCTTTCGATTTCTTTCTTTTAATACATCGTTAATATTCTGTGAACATTTCACGTGGTAATATAAACACAACAAATATTGTACGATACTCGAGATTTTCTGTACGATTGAAATTCATTTCGAAAGCGTTCCGTGCACAATAACTTAATACCGTGTATTCTTTTGTGCAAAATTGATTATTCATTTTAATTTTGTTAAAAATTGTCTTGTTTTCCATACTGCTAGGGTTAAACCCTAAACCCTAGCCTTCGAAAATTCGTATGGAAAATATACTTTACCGATTTCCCTTTGAAGCTGATCGACCTTCCTGTCATAGCAAGCCATCGAATTAAGAAAGGTAACGAACAGTAGATACTCAACGTTCCCAACGATTTGCAATAAAAAAAGGAAAGCTTCGACAACGTTGTTTCCCAGGAAATTGCTCTCTAAGCTCTGCACGACGAAGCCTCGTTTGAATTCCTCCAGAGATAATCTGTGTACAGTTTATTTCATGCAAATTACCCGTTATTAATAATTATTCCAAAATTCTCGAGAAGGAGAAAGAAATACAATAGAATAACCAAAGTTCATTTTCCCAAACCATTAAATAGCCTTATTTTTCCATCCTCGAGACAGTCTCTGTTATATCACGCACACGTCACATACTACATATTTAATAAAGTCCTGTTTCTACGCAACGACGATCTCTAATTGATTAAAATTTAATATTAACCCATTATTTGCTCCCATATCCGAGGAACTGGAGCCAACCGGGCATCACAGAATATACATACATACCTTTCTTTCAGTGCTTCGAATATTAATTCAGTATTAACTCGAAGTAACGATGTATCTTGTTTCCTCTTCGAAGTTTTATCTGCTTTATCTGTCGGTGATTCAAGTATTCTCTCCAACAGTAATATTGTTTCGATCTTGTACTCGTATCTGCTCAAAGGATCGAGCATTTCTAGCTTCTCGTTCGTAGGAATTCTACCGAGTTCAAGCAAAGGATCAGATTCGACTCGAAGTTGAATGATCGGTTTTTTCTCTGCGTCTGGTGTTTCTGTAGTTTCGATAGATTTCGGTGCTTTCGCCGTTTTACGACTTTTCGAAGAGTCCCTCGAGAATTTCTCTATTGGAGAACGATCTCTCTCTTTTGAAGAATGTTTCGCCTCTTTTGGACTCGTCGTTCTCTTGGTCGACTGAGATTCTGTTTCCTCTGCCTCACGAGCATCTCTAGCCTTCTGACGTTCCCTAATATTCCGAATATTTATAGTAAATTAAGAAGCTGCAGTAAGAAGTTCTTTGTTTCTCTCTCTCTCTCTTTTCCTTTGTTTCTGTTTTTACATGATTTTATGGTATTGTGTGAATCATACTTTTGTGCTTCGAAGGCTTCGGTGTAATTTTCGTAAGCCTCATCGACGATTTGACGAAGCTGGATGGAACATTCGCTTCCTTCGAGCGAGATCATTTCCGTGATAGCCTTATCGATATTTAGAATTGGAATCTCGAGGACTCTGGCGCTTCTACATGCTGTCTCTTGATACTCTAAATAATTCATATTTTGTATTAGGTGTAAAAAAAAGCTGAAGCTTTCAGCAAATTCGTGAATGACAAGGATAGGCAGGTTATAATGATGGTACCGGTGAAAGGAGCTCCATGAAAAATAACGCAGACTCGTTTCTCAGGCTTCGAAGGATCCGGAAGATTGTTCGACGAGTCGGTTTTTCGCTGGATATTCTCGAAAATTTCTTTCACCGGGTCTCTCATTCCAATCCGGAAATCTGCTGTCCTATGCAGAGTTCCTATGTAACCTACAGAACAGAAAATACACATCTGATATCTTCTTAAATACGAAACGGTGTAATGAAACTTCATAAACGGAAGAGAAGAATATTAGACCACTTTCAGAATACTTTTTTTCATCTCTATGTAAAACTACCCTATGTTGCACAATTATGTTTCTTCTTAGACAATAGATCAGTGGAACCTATATGTGTAGTATGCATAAGATTGCTGATTTTTAAGTGAAATCAGCACAGTGAAATGCTTGCTGATTGAACAGGCCTAGCTTTCTCAATTAGTACAAGTACCGAGCTTTTTTTCACAAAAAATGAGTCTATATTTGCAAATTTTTCTGCACGTTTTCATCCTCGTGCACAGTTGGGACACCAACTCACTTATTCGAGGTATCTAAAGGCGGAATATTGTTAAAAAATTAAAAAAAAAGTGAGTCAATACCTGTTTCAAAAATTGTCAGGGTTTATTTGCAAAATAATCCTCGAGATGCGTTTTTATTACGTTTACGGATTAGAACCGTTTATCAAGAAGAGAATGAATAAAATCTGATTATTTGGTTAAAGAAAAAAGGAAAGGAAGAATTAATGAATAAGAATTACATAAAAGCATCTGTTGCAACTCTTCGGGATCAGTAGTTGGTAAAGGAACAGATTCGAGGAGAGGTTCCTCCAAAATTGAAAAGTCAGGGCAATTTTTTTGGTCTGAATCCGAGGTGGACACGTCGTCGGTAATTTCATCCTTTTTCCTACGACGGCTGGAACTATGAACGCTGCTTTTCCTTGCCACGGATCGTTGACTAACCCTTCCACTTCTTTTCCTCGATATTCGTTTCTTCAACATGCTCGACTTCAGCCTCCTTTTCCTCGCCTCTCTTTCTTGACTCTTGAAATCAAATTGAACCTCGTCGTCTTCCAGTTTCCCCTCCTCGTTCGATTTCGCGGCAGCCATTTCGTTAATTAAATCGTTGTAAAATTTCGTCAATTCCCAGTGTATTGTTTCGCCAGGCTTTCTTGGTGGTAAAAATATTTCTTTTGTTTCGTAGTAATGCAACAATGCTTTAGTTATACGTTCTTCTTCCTGAAAGGAACTGAATGATAGTTTTAATTAACAAAAAAAGGGGTACCAGAAAGGATTCGGGAAAATAGCGAATAACTTCGCCATTTTGTACGATTTTACTTTTAAAAAATTACACAATAAAGCTGAAAGTTACATTTACATTCTCTGAAAAAGACTACATTTTTCATTTAGTAATTACTCATAAAAAAATTCCCAAACTTTATCCATTTTTTGGCGCCTCAGAGTGGTGTCCGCCTTTAAGATAATGTAAAATATTCTTACTCGTCTATATGATGCCAGAAAAATTCCACGGGATAATTGCACACATTTTCAATAGTGAAAACAATCTCCTGAATATTCGTGTATGGAACAGTTGGTAAAAATTGAATAACAGGCTCGATTATGTTCAAACTTTTCTCTATTCCACGACCCGTTAAGCTAACAATTGGTGTTTCGAGACTCATTTCCGCTTTTATCTTCAACTTCGCCTCGATGTAACACTGCAAAAATACATACCTATGCACATTCCTCTTTTTTTCATTTCTTTTTTGAAGAATTGTCTTATTAACACGTTAAGTACCACACGAAATTTAGGGGAGACACTATATATTATAGTATTATTCATTTTACCGTTTTCTGAGGCTTAAAGTACACACGAACTACTTCAGAATCCCCAGGGGAACAATAATTCCTGTTATACTTCACGTAAAATGGAAAATCTTCTTGCTGCTTCTTACGAACAGCGTTTGATAATTTCACTTCCCATTGGCAGTCGACCAATCCTCTAAAAAATAGCAACAACGATTTAAACTCCAAAATAGAGTAACTTAAAAAAACAAGAAGAAATTAAATATACAAAGATTATTGTGAATTAAGTTGTTCCTATATACAATAGAGGAAATTATTAAAGGGTGTACATTGTATACTGTCGGTGGAAAGTTTCCAACTACTTCGATATTTATAAAGAATTCCTGAATTAATGGAAATGAGGTTACAATGTTGCATACTCTTTAACATCTGATTATAGATTGATGTATTATAGTACGATACAAAGAATTACAACATTATTATTATGTCTTTATTGATAACAGTAATACAGAAACAGTTTCAAACAGCTTTTTCGTTAAAAAAACGAGCCTTTGTATCTTTCGAATGTTCCAAATAATCACAGGAAAACTCATCTTTTTGGCTTTTCCATTTCAAATTAGGAGAATGATCGAAATCATGAAGATTGTGAGACGAAATTTTTTAAACGATTGTGTACAATGGTATACAGTGCAAACAATTTTAATTCTTTTTCGACAAAAACATGTGTAAATATTACTGAAATGTACGTAAATGTACCGTAAAATTTTTACTACAAAGTGTCTTATTTCGTTTGTCAAAAAATCCCCTAAGAAATTTAAGAAGTACAGGTTTCACAGCAGAGTGGCGCTTAAAAAGGAGAAAATTTGTAGTTACGCTAATGGCGAGTCGAAGAAAATAAGAAATAACGTGTCGTTACGCCAATGATTCTCACGCCAAGGAGCCAGGCTTTTTGCCGACGGTAGAAAAAGCTTGTACATCTCAAGAGCTACATACTACTTCACTCAGCAGTTTTTTGTCCGCCCCTCGTCTCGCTTACGCGTTTCCAGGAATTCATATGGGTCAGTTGGTCGAACTTCATTCATTCTATATTTCCAAGCGTAAGAAATACAAACGAGGATAGATTCGCGTAGAATGCATTAATTAGGTTCGAATAAAGACTGAATCAAATGTCTAGGTCTACTTTATGCATAGAAAGTAGAATTTTTAGAGAAAAAGAAGTATATATATATATATAGTGTGAGTCAACAGAAACAGATTACCTAGGTAAATAATTCTTTCAATTTTTGAGTTACAGTTTTGAGTGGCTGCCAAAAGTTTCCGATTACGTACGTTTTTCATAAAAATGGTTTAAAAAACCCATTATACCGAATACATTTGGCAATTATTCGTTAAATCAAACGTTTGAAACTTCTTTCGATAAAAGTGAAAATAGGTTTTGAAGAAATATAGGAGTAAAATTTTGTCTTGGATCGGCAATGATCCAGATTTTCTACGGAGAGGTTGTAGATATTGTAAAACAAATTCTGATCTTCAGAATAATCTGCAATATGCATTGTATGAACCTGTAGAGTTTCGAGTCTCGAACAAATTGATGTTATCAATTAAAATTGAACTTCCTAGCGTTTTGAGTTTTCACGTAATACTTCATTCTTCCCCAAACTCGTCTGTTTTTAAAGAAACCTATATATTTTTCAAAAATTGATCGTGATAAAGCAATGCTGCTTCTAAATTCGTATTTGAGATGGAAAACTCTATAAAAATCACCATGCAATGGATCTTACAGTATAAAATTTGTTGGACAGTGATGATTGAATTAAATATTACGTAAAATAGTATGATAAATTACATATTTTTCACCAGAACGCAGAGAACTAAACATTCTCCGACAACGACGTCTTGAAAATCTAAGAACTTGGTGTTGACTGTAACGTACGGATAAGTCACTATGCCTTTTATGGTTATGGGAATTGTACATCCATTCACAACCTACAATCAATTATATCTGACAGGTTTACAAGTCACCATTACGATGTACAATAAAATTTACCTCTACATAAAGCGTGTGTTGCACTTCTGTGCTTTTCTCTGAGAAACTTTCGCGTGTCGGATGCCAAATTACTTGAAGGATAGCGGAATTACCAACTGGTAACTTTGAATATTTCTTGAAATGCACCACGATACCAGATTTCGCCAGAACATCTTTCTTTCCCACTAATTTCATTCTCATTTCCACGCTCCACGGGCCGTAATTAATTATATTAGTGGAGCAGCGGGAAGTGGATTCGATAATTACGTATTTCATGTCTTATAGGAGGAGTAAACGTATTTTATATTACAGGAGTGATAAATCTTTCGTACAAGTGTATAAACTGAGACGAGAGTTGTATGAATTAGGTATATTTGAGTTAGAATGATAGAGGTGCAAGATAAATAAGTATGGAACCGAATATTTATGAATATACTGTAAACGAAGGATGCGTAACCATTCAAAGATCTGAGTGGACATGATAGAAATATCTCTGATGAGTACCTGCGTAAAATGAGGGAAGAGAAGGAGAGAAAGACGGAGAGAGAGAGGGAGAGAAAGAGAGAGAGAGAGGGAGAGAGGGAGAAAGAGATCTAGAAAGCAGAGAAATAGGGAGTGAAAAAGAGAGGGAGAGTGAGAGATCTAGAAAGCAGAGAGATAGGGAGTGAAAAAGGGAAGAGAGTGAGAGAGTGAGTGATGAGAGAGAGAGAGAGAGAGAGATATTCGTTGTATATATCGAAAAACACTCAACGCCACGATACAATAAAATGGTAATTTGAAATTATGTTGAAATAATTGTCTGAGAATCTAAGAAAGGAACACTGGCGAAGAGATTACGAGAAAATTTGCAACATTTTGCATACTGCATAATGTAGCAACACAATTATGCTAGTTAACAATAGGGAAAAATATTGCAAGACGTACCGATAACGTACTCGGCTGAAAAAAGTTGAGGAATTGGCTCGTGCTTGCGAGTTGTGGCATGGTGCATTAAAATGTATGAATTTGCATCGACGAACATTCTTGCCAAGTGCCTTTCCATCGCCATGTCGATGTCCACGATTCGAGGAAACGTTTCGTCGTAAGAAATAATACACCATTCCTCGGCTTCGGGCAAAAATATGACTTATAATGCTTAACATTTATGTATCGTAACACGAATACATAAATTGACGTGATATTAACTGATAACAAGTACCATGGAATATTAAAAAATTTATTATTCCTGGATTTCGAACGTAATATTCTTCTTACCTTTTAACATCTCTATATCGGACTCCGATAGATCGTCTCGCTTTTCTGTCGAAACACATTCCACCTTCTACAATATGAAACTCAATGAAATTCTATCAGAAATCTCGTGATTATTCATTTCACTGAATTACCACATTTTCCACGTTAAGTATGAAATCATCTGTCAATGATTGAACAGCAGAGTATTCTAATTCGATGGAATGGTGCTGAGGTAAATTTGCTTTCGGTATACAGGGATACACTTGAGGGAAAGCACCATAAGCGACCACTTTTATGATGACAGGCACCAAATGACCTATCTGAACATATTTTGACGTAGGGAAATATAGAAATAGAGAAAATTACAGGGGTTTTATTTTCACCTGATTTAGGCCAAAGGGTACTTGTGTATTCTTACTTAAAAAATCTACTTATTTACATGAAATGGATACAAAATCATAGTATATGATTAATTTAGGTTACTTCCAGTAAATTACAGAAAAAAAGAAGATGACCAGGAGATCAAATTTCTTTTTTTTTAACATTACGGGATTCAACATGTTCTATTTCAAGTGAATCGAATGAAAACTGTAGAAGTGATAACCGACTTTGAAGATGTCATTCCGATAAAAACGCGTTTGAAGTATCGATCGTTAATTGACAGCAGCGCGCTGACGTACTTCGTTAAATCTGCTCTAATGGCATAGAAACCATCGAAATTTTTCATCGAAACCATTTAAATTTTATTTTTAAAGATATCAGTAAAAAAAGAAGAAAGGAACATTTGATTTTTCAGACTTTTATCGTGGCTTAACGTCTTTACAAATGTTCAAATTCCACGGTATCGAGGAATATCGAGCGTTTTTGGTAATTGAAATGATTTAAACAGTACCTCCAGTTGAAATTGATAGACGATAGGACCAAGGCTAGTCGGCAGATGGTCCACGTGAAATTCCACGAGTGATTGAGCGTCCACGAAGCCGTTATCCGGTTGGACGGTCAACGGATGTATGCCGAAACGATCGATCGTCTCACCGAAAGCTTCTGTAGTTTTTATTTTAAATTCGAACGCGATCGTGCAGAGATTTCTCAGGTTAAAGCTTTTACGACTGCATTCCAGGAACAACTGGGGCGTATTTACAATTCTCGGGATTGGTGTACGTTGATTTCGAATTAATACGAATAAATGTAAAATGTGTAAACTACTTGTTGACCAAAATCGATAATATCTGTATCGATCGAGTATTTAATGGCGTCAGCTCGTGCAAGAAGCTCGATCCGTTCAGTAGGACCACGTGAAATTTCACAGAGAGCACTGACTTTCACTCGAAGCTTTTCAAAACCGTGAAAACCAACGTGAACGTGGTGCACAGAGTAAGGAGGCACAGTTCCTTCGCTTGGAACGATCTCTAGCACCTGAAAAGACGAGCCACATATGGGTGGTGACATAAAAACGTAAAAGTTACATTTCTACGATGGGGAATATTTGTCGAATTTTGAATACCAGCTTTTATATATCGAGAATTTATTTTCTCTTAAAGAATTTTCAAGAATTGAATAACTCAAAACTTTATTTTCATCTTTTTCTATTATTTACCATTTTTTCGTGCATTTCGTTTCAATCGAAAGTCTTCAAAAATTGCTGAAAAGTATTAGGAATAGTTTCTCTAATGTTACACGCGAAATGGCAAATCTTTTAAATCGATGGATAGCATAAATCAGATCTTAAAAAGGAAATTAAGAAGAGAAACTTGCGAAGAAAAAGAAAATTGATTTATCTATAAACTAACATCATCAATGGCACTGTTCCTCGACGGTGTAGAAGGAATAGCTTCTAGAGCAAGTAGATCTTCGTCTTTCTTGAAATATCGACCAATTATCGACAAGAGGAGTTGTCTTATTTCCTGTCGAGATACCGTGCAATCATTCGATTCAGAATTTTCCTCCACGTTTGGAATATCTACTTTATTGGCCTTTTGTATTTCTGAAATAGGTGCTGTAAGGAAACGTTCAATTTCCTCTTATTCCTTCTTTCGTTCTATCCTTCCTCTTAATGAAATTCATTATGTTAAGAAGAGAAATTGAACGAAACAAGCAGTACAATTTACTGGCGGAGGTATCGATTTCAGTGGGCCATCTCCGCTTCCATTTTGTCCGTCATTTATGCAAATATCTTCGTCCGTTGCTATTCTAGAGGAAACCTCGTGTATTTCTTGCGTCCTCTCAACGTTCATATCTAATTTTCCTTTGCACGGAGAACATCCAGGGCACTGATTAAATAGATGTAATAATACTTGGTATATAAATAAGGAATTAGTTCAAATAATGATTTTAGCGGAGGCTAGAAGAAAAAGACCAAAGGAATTGAACAAACTAACATGATCCATGCTCGTGTCACGTTCTATCTCGATGGACTCTGCGATCCACAGGAATTTATATACGACAGATACAGGCCCATTATTCGTCAACTTCAATATTTTTTCAACACTGCAGCCGAGCTCGCAGTTAATTATAAAATTTCTAGGATCCAGAATGATATTCGGGAAGTACACGTAACCTTTACACAGGATTTTGTCCTGAAAGAAAAAGAAAGAAAATCATTTAATTCATGGAAGAATCGAGTAAATTCAACGAAAAACGTAATTTACCTGATTCGGATGTTCTTGGTATTCAAGTCGAAGCATTCCAGAATAGTTCTTCGAGTATAAATCTTGATCGGTCTCATTGAAATTGAAGAAAACGCGAATTGTCGTCGTAGCACCGTCGATTAAGATAATCTTCATACTCTGCACGTGTTCCTTCGTGTCCGATATTAAGTAAAATGGTGATTTGATGGAAAGTTGGACGTTCAAGTCCAACTTCGATTGATTCGTCACTAATAATTCATCTAAAAGAAAAGGGAAAAAAAGACAAACCAACGGTTGAAGTATATAATATTGAATTCAAATGAAATGTTCGTTGTTTTTGTTCTTTTCTTTCTATAGAAAGAATTGAATAAAATTGCCAAACCTGTTTGCTGCAATTTGTCACCGTCGGGACAAACGTCGACGCGAAACGTGAGCTCGCGTTTGCTGAACAAAATGTGCGGTTCCGTTAAAGTAACCTTAAAAGAAGTGGTACCGATCAATGCGCGTTTTCCAAAATTCTCTATCTGCCCGAAAACGTACCAATCCTCTGTTACACACTCGTTTCTAGAAGAAAAAATAGGGAGAAAAGAGAAGACATACACGATATGCTATTCCATACATAATCCTATACTGTATACTTTATGAATCAATAAAAAATTCACAATGTTTAATTAAAAATCTGTGTGTTCTATCAAAATTGCTTCTTGCATGAAATTTTGAATATCGTATATATTCCAACCAAGCACCACCATCAGCAACTACCTTGCCAAGACCAAAAGGCAAGGCAAGTGCTCATTGGTGTTAGATTAAAAAACAAATAAACATATAAATTAAACGAAATATTTCGGTATTTTACTCACACGTCCCAGAACAATTTGCAGGTGACATATTTCGTCTCTTCAGGGAAGATATCCAAGATAAGAGGATTCAATTTAAACTTCGTGCTGTTTTAAAAAATTCGTTTAACTCGAAGTGAGAAAGGACCTAAATTCTTTTTGTTACTTACACCTTCGTGGTTTCCATTTTGCCACGTAGGAACCGTATTTCCGGCTCGGTTGACCAAATTATCTGATGCTTACGTGTCCCATGGTTCGTCAGAGTGACCGTTCGTTCGATTTTCTGATGGCTATTCGAGCAATAAAATATTACTTGCGTTTAAAATTAAAAAAGGAGAATGATTAAAAATTGAATTTCTCAAAGAATCAACTAATTAATTGAAATGGAACCTGAAAAGTAGACCCCAGTCGAATGTAGGGAATATATTTGGATTGAAAACTACGCTGCATCCAGTTCCAGTTGCTTTAAGTTCGACGAAAATTGTTTTACCATTAATAATGGATAAAACTACATGGTCCTTGAATTTGCCAATATCTCTAAGGTACAATTTCACGGTAATAGTGACACATTCGTACGGCTGAAGCTCGCTAGACTCTGGATCGATACTCCATGGTGAATTATTTTTCTTCTTTGATATTAAAATTATACACAAATGGTTTTTCGACACGATCATAGTGAAAAATGATTCGAAAACGATAATATATTACCAATCTTGCACTGAACTGTGCAGGAATCGGTGAATCATTTATCACAGAGAATTCCATAGTCTTTTCAACGAGAACGTTCACTTCGTCGAAGTTCAAAAAGCTTGGATCAGCAAAAATCACAGGTCCTTCGCCGCTACACAGGATGACGCAGGACACAGATGGCGATGGTTCTCCCATAATCAACATACTTATCGAAAATTCCCATTAATATTGTATGATTCGGTTTGGTGTTGATATGCATAATATATTTGTGAATTTTTTTGCTATGTAGGATTGCATAAATTTGTCATTTCAAGCATTAGCACACTCTTAAAAAATACTGTGTTGTTTAACATATTATTCCTTGTTTTTTTTATCGACAATCGTTTACTGTAAAAGGGCAAAAGGTATCTTCAAACACTCTTCATTGAGGCAATTGTCATTTCGTTTGAAATATTCTCAAACCTTCTATCACTCCCACAATATTATACTTAAACAAATACATAAATATACAATTTACTTTAATACAAGTTTTTGGGCGCCTAGAACTCTCGTGATAATGGTTGCAGTGATTATCTTCGACTGACGAGCCCTGATCAATCCTTGTTGCACGGAAAGTGAACAAACCACTGGTATATCCTCTGAAACCTACGTTAAGAAGTGGAGAAAATGAACGAAAAGTAATCGTAATAATTCGATCATCAACTTGTCGCTAATGAGTTAATTCAGGAATGAAAATTCATGATTACTTGTTGCGGAATGATATAGAAATATCCATCGACGTCAGAATCGTTCACCACGGTGAATGTACACAAATACGGATAATTGATGAAGCAAAATATCACAATTTCCGGTGGTACGATCGACAACGTTGGAACACACGCGTGATATCTCACCGGTAATGTGAGAGGATCCGAATCAGAATCCCACATATCAACCTGGATCTTCGTCCTACCGACTCGTACTATATTAGCAGTGTAAATCACCTGTGAATAGCCATAATAGTTTTAGATATCTCGTTAAAACCGTGAAATAATTCAATAGAATAGTTAATCCTTCACTTTGATTTTCAAACGATCCCGCGAAGCAACCACACCTTCCACAGGAGTTATATCAAATTCTTTCGGATAACTCGGGAAGCTGGGCTTTCTGTGAGCTTTCGCGAAATCTTCTTGTGTTACAGGAAACTGATTTCCATCGTTCAACACCGTTATGGTGAAAGCCACAGGGATTAGGGATAAATTGTGCAGATAGACATCCTGCCGTATACTGAATCCTGATGAAAGAAATCATATTTCTTAAGGGGAATGATTCTGCTCTCGAATACGTTCATAAATTTTAGTATACGTGTCTTATTATACATGGTCATCCAAATTCGACGCCTAGATGTTAACACTAGATATAATATTTACATGTCACATCTTTTTAAACAATGTACGCTATATTGTTTTAATTGTAGGTAATACAATTTTAATCGTGGATAGGTATATTGAAGAAAACTGCTTATATTGCACATAGTATGTATTATAAATTAATCAAATATTCCATATGTTAAATGAAATATTTGAACACAGAGAAATTATTTCCAAGAATCAAGTATGTACATTTTAATTTATGTACATGTTAATTTTTTAACCGCTACAAAGTTCTCGATTTCTTCGAAATTTCCTTATGTCATAAATCATATGTACGAAAGAATATTCTGATAAATATATCAACTTTCTATTCTCTCTCTCTACTTAATAAACTGATCATTACGAAGTGTACCAAGAGCTGTCGTCCCGAAGTCAAGGCTCTCCTTGTTAAAGTGCAAAGTCGGGCACACGATGCAGCCTCTGCAAGACAAAGAGACCAGACAGACCATGTCAAAAGAAGAGAAAGTAGTCGTCGATTTTCGACCAGTCCCACTCTATCGATCGAACGAACGACGTACTTGATATGCAAGCTGAGCACCTCGAGGCTCTCCTTCACCACGAAATCGACCCTCTCTACGAAATCGCCCTTACGATTCGAAGAAAACGACAGATTAAAGGATTTGTGCTCATCTGGTTGCAAGTGAAGTCTTTCGGGTGTCACTTCAATCATACCACCGAAATCTGTCGGTTGTGGCTTGTAAATTATGGTACCCGGTATATGTCCCTTGTTCACCACTACTATCTACATACGACATTTTCATTTATTTCTTCTTTCTTCCGAGAATTCTTGAGTTTTAGTTCAGTTTTCAAATTTTTTACCTCGTAATTGTGCTCAGAACATAAATAAATGTTCACCAAATCGATACTGGAGACGTTCAGCTGGAGAAATGGCCCTCTGCCAATTCCGTAAAGACTGTTGAGTTTCAGGAAAGAATACAATGAAACTTCGCATCTATTGTATTACGAAAAAATTCCTATTCTTTTTTTTTTCTACCTCAAAGGTATTCTATCTTCGCGACCAGTTACTTCTAAATAAGCAGTACTGGTTACTTCTCCGACTTCCATAGCCCAAAAGAATACAATTACCTCAGTGGACGATTGTGGCCAAATTTCAGCTTCCTGAGGAACCCTTTAGTATTAATTTATTAAACGATTAACATCGTGAAATTACTGAAAACTCACCTCAGGTGCCAACATGAAACTGATATGATTATACTGAAATGTTTCCTTCGTCAGGGATTCTAATTCATCTGTATAGATCCTTTGATAAACGAGTCGGTGAATGTCCGGTGTGCAGACGTTATAGTGCACCAGGTCAACGCAATGTGCAACCTCGTCCTCGTACACCAAGTGAAAGAGTTTTCTGTAACTAGAGCAGAAACGATATTTCGTTTCGTTTTATCATTCTTCATTTAAAGAGAATTGTTCTCCTGCTCACTGTTCTTTACGTTCGTTGTCTGCCTCTGTACTTTCGAGAAGCATCCACTTGTACTTGACGATATAATCGCTTCTGTTGTGGATCGTGATCACTTTGCTCCTGGACAAACCTAAATAAGTCTCTTCCATCCTGACGCTGCCTCTGTCGATCCTTATTGGACAATTTTCCGCGGAACTTCGAAGATCTATCCTGAATTTCTCTCCTTCAGAAATGAGATAGTGTTTTACGTATACTGATACAATCTTTCTATCATTAGTCTTGCACTCTTTTCTTTCTTTTTAATTATATACCTGTGTCGTACTCGAGATACAAATGTCCCTGATAATCTCCAATTTTGTTCGACAGAAAATGCATGATAAATTGCAAAGACTCTTCCTCTTCGACTCTACCCTTCGACGGTTCGATCCAGAAGCAAGGGCTAGAATTTGTAATAAAATGATAGGGCACTTCATATATTTGTACGATTCATATATTAGGTTGTCCCAAAAGTTTCTTTCGCTTTATTGTTAGACGCGAGGTGTAGAATCGTTTATTTTCGGTGTAATTCTATAGAATTCCGATTTTTCACTCTTCTCCTTCTCTTCGGAAGACTTACGATGCGATTTTTCCAAAATAACCGATTGGATATCTCTCCCCGTTTTTGAAAGAAGTCATTGCATGAAGGATTTAAAAAAAATATATAAATTTTAACGAGTGGAGGCAGAAAACATCCTCACTAGAGACGTAAAAGGACTTTTTGAGCCTTTCAAGCGAAGAAGATTATTACTTCGTGTCGTTTGTGAAAAATACGAGGTTGGCTAAGTGTTAAAAGTTGATAAATTTTCTTTTCATCGAAGGAATAAAATTGAAACAATAGTCGAACACATATATGCGTCTAGAGTCCACATCGATAGCTTCAATTAGACACATATATGTATCCATAGCAATGAAAGGGTTAATGAGGCACGAAGACCACCGATTCTACATTATTCGATCATCTTATCTTTTCCAGGTGTTTTACTTGTCAGTGTAAAGGGTGAAAACAGCTGGTGCATCTCCAACGTTTCGTACGAAGATCGTTCTCAAGGAAGGAATCTTCACTGCTGTCGATGGTACTTCTATTCGATCAGGGAAATCTAAAATTCCTCTTGCCCCAATCCCTGAATAATTATGTTAATTAAGAAAAGAAGGAGAAAAACTTAAGAATTGTTATACAGAGTGAGTCTTCTAACATGACGGCTTCAAATAATTCGTAAGTTATTCGTTGTATGAAAAAATCTTTCAAATAAAGGTTGCATTTGTAACAGTTGTATACTGTTACTAGCAGAATAACTCACCTATGACTGGTACGGAGAATTCTCCGCTATCAGTAGCGAATTTCAATTCGTAATGATAATCCGTATTCACCTCCGGCATGAATTTCACTTTGTACGAATTCGAAAGACCGGGTGCTACCATCATCGAGTAACTGTTCCCACAATATTCCACAGTGAAGAAAGGATTTGGCTCGTAACAAGTCTTCAGGTATCTCGACACCTTTTTTCCCCCACGTATAACAAAGCGGGGAAAAAAATAGAAAAGGAAGAAGTAATATAACCGATTAGAAAATTAGGTGCAACGTCGGTGAAATTATTCAGAATAGTTTTGTGGACAGATAGGCTAAGGTATTATAAAAACGCCTCGGTTAATACGGTTTCTCCATTGTCATTTATTTTACTACATAACGGTTTGCGTACAGACGTTTTGTCTTAGTTGTAATTTCCTCTCTAGCCTCCTTACTCCTCCTTTTAAGTCCTTCGTCAGAAAAGGGGAAAAGGTATAGAAGGAGAGGCAATCATAGAGAGGAAGAAAGAAAATCGAGAAGTAGGGGAAAGCGTAGAAGTTGTAGAAAATTTCGGAGAGCGAAAGATATAGCGGAAAAGGATCATAAAAAGTATGGAAAGTGAAGAGGTTTGCAAGGACCTAAGAGTAGACACTAACCAAGCCCAGGCCAGGTCCTGGAGCAAGCTTGGGAATTATAGAAAATCCAAAGGATGGGAGTAAGAAGGAATAGAAATAGGATATTCAGTGACGTATGAGGTGCCATAACCGTCACAGTTTTAACGATAATTTCACGAAGTTCCTCAACGTAGAAGTTGATCAAATTACCCGCGTCACATTTCGAACAGTAACTGTCACGCTCAAACTGTTTCCAGGGGTGAATTGCTGAAATATGACGACAGTGGGGCTGACTTCGAAGTTGCAAACCTCGCATCTCGCGCAAAATGGCAAATCGAGCTTGTTTCGCCATTTCTGGGTATACTGTGTCCTCTCCTCGGTTGTCATCGACATTTGTTTAATAAATTCCGACGGACGTCCAACAAGCTATGCATGTTTCCAATAATTAATCGTTGAATTAGTTGACAAGAAATTTACAACCAACCTCTACTTCATCCTCGTCTTTCTTGTATTGCAAATCACGCGATAAACATTGCAATATTTGTACAATATCAAACGTCTTCGGACAGATTGCTATTTTATCATCTTTATCTCCGTCCATTTTGCTTGTACAATGTTTTCTTTTAACGAAGAACCATTTATAATTACCGTTTGTATAAATAACGTCAACCGATTGATCGATAATACAACTTCACGTCGGTATTAGCTTCGAGAACACTAACGAACAGTTGACTTTTTTAATTAAGAGTTAATTCGATTAGGAAGTCGCGAATCACGCCATACCACTTGATGCTTCAACGTAATATCCCAACGATGGTATATATGTATATAAGATGAAGCTGATGGGTAAGCGAAGCAGCTCTTTGAGGGGTTAATCTGAAATTAGTCAAAGTTTAGACTAAGTTGTCAAAGTTCGCTTACTTTAACTAATCGTTCCACGCTTTTAATCTTATTAGAAATTCACTTTGTACTTCGTTTGATAATAACGAAGGGTAACAACCCGTACAAGCACATTCTTTCGGGCAGAATAATCATTTTCACACTTGCAACAACTTAACTAATAAATTACAAAGATATTCACAGATAATCTGTACTCGTAAAATTGGAAAGTATAAATATTCTAACCGTATCGAAAAATAATTAGCAAAAAATATCAAAAGATAATTCTAACTATATCGAAGGAGCTTTTCCAAAAATTTTACTGACTTAAAAATAATAAAAAAGGATTTACCAAGCGAGTTATGTTGTACCGAAGTCAAACGAATTACAATCCGTCTCACAAGAGCGTGTCGGCGATATTTTCGTAACTTGACATCTAACGAGATGGAAATTGAAGTAATATGAACAAAAACAAATTTTCCTAGTACATATTGATACTTATTCGTATCGAAATAAGTAACTAAATCTTTCATCTGAACTTGATTTATTGTAAAACAGTAAGGTGTCCTATACTTTATCAAAGCAGGTGTACATGCACAAGTAGGTAAGAAGATTAAGGGCGTATAAATTCTTCCATCCTTGACTGATTAAGATGATGGACATAATTTCAATATTTTGTTCACTCGACGATAATACAAAGTTCAAAATTATTACATATTTGTAATACATTTCCGTACACAATCATTTTCAATCTTCGTTACATACATTGAAATGCGTTAGGAGGTAAAATAGCGTAACATGGTGATGGGCAACAAATTGGTGGACAACATGGTGGTGGAGGACAGGGTGGTGGACAAGGAGGTGGACATATAAATTCTTGCACCCTTGGTGGACAAAATGGTGGACAAGCTGGTGGGCAAGCTGGTGGACAACGTGGTGGACAGAATGGTGGACAGCATCTTGGAGGTTGTGGACAACACATAGGAGGTGGGCATGGTGATACGCAGCAAGGATCACACACACCACCCTTGCAACACAGTCCTGGACAGGGTCCACGTGGACATCCAAACGGTGGGCAACTGACATTGCAATACTCTGGCTCCGGTTTTCTATGGAAGTTCATTCAAAATAATTCTGTGACTGTTACAGTTTTAGTTCAAGTTTCAATTTACGCCTTAACCATTTGCACTCTGTTGTCCCCTCTGAGGGGGCATCAAAGTTTATTAATGATTACAGGGAATCAACTTATTCCAGCGCAACTTTTTCAGAAATGCATGTTTCCCTGAAGTTTTCTATTGAAATGCCAGAATAAATCAAATGAAAATATGATACCAGGTGGAATCATTGAATTGTGATTGTATTTCCTTTTTCCCTCTTTTTTTTTTGAAAAATAATCTGAAGAAAGGTTATACTTACGCACATTCGATCTCGTTTAAGAGTTGACGCATTTCGTTCATGTAGTTACGTTTATCGTCACGGTTGCACATGTTTAGAAGGGATATTTTGAGCACATTTACTGAGAATTTTGTATTTTTTGTTTTCTTATAACATCGAAAGGAGTTTGGAGATTTGACGTGAACGTTTAATTTACCGCATATTTGGTTGTCAAATGGAGAAGAAACAAAAGGACGTAACAGTGACTAATTTCAATTAAACGAAAGTTACAACTGCAATTTTCTAATTAGAGGTCGCTAGGTGGAAAAAAAAGAAAAAGAAAAATGCACCGTTCAGTCGTTGAATGCTATTCTATTGGCAGACAGCAATTTGCTGATGAGAGAAGCATGAAACGCCGTGAAAACAGCGCAGACAATGGGGGTTGGTAAAGAGGGGATGGAAGAAGAAGAAAAGCAGCAATTCTAGCAATGAGGATATGCTTGACGTTGAAAGTGATGAACTATTATCCAGGGTGAACGAGCAAAATGTTCCTGGGACATCTATGTTGCTGTTCGATTCGGGGTCTATCACGTTTGCTAAACTTTTCTTTTTTTATCATCGTTAGAAATCGTTAAAACAACCATCGATTAAAAAGGGATACCAAAACACTTTATTCAAGACAAGTGAGAAAAATGACAAGTAACAAAACTTCAAGCCACGTACTTTATAATAGACAAGACAAAGGGACCAAAGATCTTCCTTTGAATCTTCCGTTTCTAAAGGATCTGCTTCACCACGAATCATTTGAAAAAAGAAAAAAAAAGAAGAAAAAATACTAACAAGGAATCTCACTCTAAAAATTCAATAAACACTTTTCTAAAATAAAACAGGGACAAAAACAAACCTATAAAAGAATAATAAAAATAATCTAGAAAAAAAAGAAGAAAAAAGGGATAAGAAAATTCTCGTCGTTAATAATTAATGAAGGGTTGCATCTGCCTGTTCGCCACCAGATTTTCAGATGCCATCAATTGCTGATTGGGTATGTAGTCCGGCTTCCTAGCCAAGTATCTCACACCCCCGATAGTCTTGGCTTCGTGGATATTCACTGGTCTATAGTACGTCCCCTGGTACGGTATCTTGCCCTCCGCCATTTGCGTACCGGTGATATTATTCATATTTTCATTTGCATCTCCACCTGCTCTGTCGAAACCGTCTTTATTCTGTTCGATCTTCTGCATCGTTCCAACATCCCCTTCACCGTTGTTCATTGATAAATTCTTCGTATTCTGATAGTACTGTTGCATCTGCTGATAGTGCTGAGGATAACTTCCATCGAATCTGTACGGCATCACGCTACCACGTGCCATAATTGGATTCTTTTCGTTGTAAGGGATCACGCTTACCACGTTCTGGCACGGAAGCTGTTGTTGCTGCGAGTACATCTGTTGCTGGTCCACAGCTACAGTACCATTCTCCCTTTCCGCTTGCACGCTGTAACAGTTTCTTAGATTACCCTGCCTCTGTCTAGGATATTCCCTGGCGTATTCTTGTTCCATTCGTTTTAAGTCAGATAATCTTCGGACAGGTGGATTGTCTGGGTGCCTGGAGTTCTCCAAACCGTTTGCAGAGATCATTTTAACAGGTGGTGGTACGCTAGATGTGATCAATCGTTGTTGAAATTCAGCGTCCAGATCGTTACGTTCTTGCATCCCGTTTAATTTCACCATAGGCTTCCTCGAAGTCATATTCACCAGATACTCTAAACCTTTTCTAGCCTCTGCCGTCACTCTGAGCTCTTCTAACTGCTTTTTCGCCGCATCCGGATCCTGCAATCCGTTGTTCCTTCTCTGTGGACGAATCTCGTTTCTGTACTGACGCATTTTCAACAAGCTGGACGGTTCAGTTGACGATCTTCTCTCTTTGTAGAGTGGTGTGTTGGTAGAACGTACCTGTTCCTGATTCTGTGATGGAGGATTCTGATAGTACTGTTGATATTGCTGCATTTGCGGATGGAACTGTTGCTGATAAGGATGCTGATGAGCATATTGTGGGATATTCTGTTGAAAATTAATATGTCTCGCTGGCTCATTAACGTTGCCCGGATTAAGAACAGCATAAGGCTGACGGTACATGTTGTTGTAGTGTTGTTGAACCGGCTGCTGCTGCAGTTGCTGTTGTTGTTGCTGCTGCTGCTGTTGCTGTGGCTGCTGCTGTTGTTGCCAATGTTGCCAATGTTGATAATTCTGCTGATTCGTAACTTGCATTGGAATCTGTTGAGAAGGCACTTGCTGTTGTTGTTGATGTTGCGGCTGATGTTGTTGCAACTGTTGTATCATTTCTATTTGTTTTGCTTCACGTTCTTTCCGTTTCTCCTCCTCCATTTTTTCTATTTCTTGATAAGACAATCTCGGAGGTGTTAGATGGATCATCCATTCAGGCTTCCCATCCTCCTGTTTCCTTTTTCGAGACACAGGCACCGGTCTTTTGTCTTCCGAACCGTCTTCTTGATGTAACTGCTCGAGATACTCGAGGTACTTTCGTTGCTCGTTCAGTAGAATGTTGAATTGTCGCTTCATAATGTCTATGGGCACCTGTTGTTGCCTCATGGTGATCAGCAATTTTTCTTGGTCGCGAATCATCGCAACGGTGAACTTTGGCACCCTTTTCTGGACCTGACCGTTTCGATTCTCTCTGGGTTGCTGCTGCTTATCTGGTTGTTGAACGTTTTGTTGCTGGACAATCGGTTGCTGATTACCTGCCTGTTGATTAGGAGTCATCTGTTGATTAAATCCACCTGTTGGCTGATTCTGAGCTACATTTTGCTGTCTCTGCATCAACATGTTCCCCGGAATAGGGTTCCTGTATAACTGTTGATGTTGGTACACAGGCTGTTGCTGATACTGAGGCGCAAATTGCTGCTGCTGCTGACTTTGCATTCTGTACTTTGGCTGATTACCACCTACCACCTCGACATTGTAAGCTTTCACCTGACCCTTGGCATTGGAATACTCAGACACCTGATTATTCTTAGCCCATGAATTCTGAGAATCCATCGGCAATTGGTGCATCGGATAATTCATTGAATTTTTCACCTGACTCGTTATTTGACTAGGAGTAAAAGTCTGACCCTGGCCAAAAATATACCTTCCATACTGTTGAGAATTATAATTAGCAGGAGATCCTTGGTTATTCTCAACCGGTTGTTGACTATTCATCAACTGCATTTGGTAGTTCATCGCTCTCTGCTGCATTTGTTGTTGTTGGAACATATTCTGTTGCATCTGCTGGTAGATCTGTTGAGGACTCTGCTGAGTTGCATCGCTAGGGGTGGAATATTGATTGTAAGTATACTGAGGATTGACGTTTGCCTGATTCAATGCGGCAGACTCCATAGGAGGTTGTGTCTGAGGTTTTCCTGGCGCGTTGGTCAGAAGTTTTCTATAATGCGCCGCATTTCGACCACCAACTGGTTGTTTTTCATAGTCTGCCTCACTTTCGTTTATCTGATCCTCCTGATTCTTCACTTGTTCCCCATCCGTTGTCGTAGCCTGTTGAGCAACTGCTTCAGGCGTCTGTACAATTTGAGCAGGGTTTTGGAGTGTTGTGTGAAGATTCTTTCGTGTGGGATATTCCTTCGATACGTGAGGAACAAACGGACGATGAGACTGGGGTGCATTTAACGGGACTTGTTGAGGCAACACACATTCCGAATGAGGATTCACGTGACCGATCTGATGGATCGGATGCTGAGGCACAACCTGTTGCTGACTCGCGTTCTGCATCCCCTGCTGCAAACAATTCATTTGTACTTTAATGCATCGGCAAAGTTGGATTACTTGGAGATCGGATTCGAGACCCTATCTCCAGCGAAGTAATTGCGAGAATCTTTGGGGGATATTCAGTTAACGAAGCGATCTAACAACAAACAAACTCTGCTAGACAGAAATGGAAACTGTCGTATAAATGGCTGCCGAGACCGAGTATTCAAGCAATTACGGTGTAATTTCTTTCGATTCTTCGTGAAATTTTTAAAGTTATCTGATATTTTAAGAAACAACCCACACTTTTTTCCTAGTGCCCGTGTACAAGAGAAACTGAACAGACCTAACCTATCGGTAATAATAAAAGAATAAAATGAAATAAAATAGAAAACGGACATAAAACTGTATATTATTAGATTGGACAAAATTATAAGAAATAAAATGTTGATTTTGCTTATATATGTTCCTCGATGTCTACAAATTCATATAAATCAAATATCATTATAATACCTAACTTGGTTCTAAAGCTATACTATATAATATGACGGTTCGTAAATGCACGTTTTACGGTATGGCTCGGAATGCAAAGAGTTAAAAGTTTCATCAAACGAGAACAAATCTATTCAATTTACTTGTTGCTGTCGACATTGTTCCAATAGTTGTGTAACAACAGCAACGTCACCCTGGCCATTGTCTCTGCGTTGCTCAGGATGTGCATCCGTGTACACAGTCCCGGACTCTTTAGGATCTTGCTGAGCGATTAAAGCGCTCATTGGATCCGGAGAGAATGGCGGAGGGGTTTCCAACTTTTTGATTTTCTCGGCGGGAAAATATTTCAGTCTGGGCGACGAACAGGATCGAAAGCTTCTGTCTTGAGAACTAAATCTGGTCTTCGGGATACAAACGTCCGCGGCTTTGCTAACCATCTTCAACGAATTATCCGCCGCTGCGAAATTGTGCGTCGATGGTAGCTTCTCTGCCTTTTGCGGCTTCTGTTGCATGGTGTTTGATCTAGAACGCAGGCTGCTAGCACTTGGCTGTCTAAACGCCTTCGGTCTGTTTCTCTCCGCTGAAGCTTTCCTGTGAATAGGGAAACTTATTGAGGACGTGGGATTTTGATTACGAAGAGGATGCATTAACCTTAAATTTAAAGTTACAGCAATATGATATCCCGAATATTATCGTTTTTCTAAGTCTAACATGAATTTTAAAGAAAAATGATCGAGCAATGGGTGACGTACGTTTTGTGCATTGTCGATAGGAATTTAGCAAGGATTTGCGTCGAAAACGTTTAACGGAACATCATCTAGAATAGGTCAGGTAATTTTCTAGCACGGATTTGGCATAACAGCCATGGACAAATAGGGAGTCACGGCTTGAAAGTAGCCTCAGTTGCTATGGATACAATTTGCAGATTGTTCTAATCGATTTTAACCCTCTATGGCGCCATGTAACACTGCAAGTTGTTTATCCATTTTCCTACATTTCACAAACCTCACTTTATTTGCTTATTACTATACTAATGCGATATATTTGTTTTAACACGCATTTTTTTTTCTTTTTAACCTTCTGTACTCCATTAATACGGGCGACAAGTGACAATTCAAGCTTTACTCATACTGAAATGAAACAAATTAACGAAATAAATGAAAATAAATAAATCTACAGGCACGTGTAATTTTGTTCTTTTCGAAATGAAACTTTTCAAAATCAGGAATGTATTTATTTCCATTTACTATGGAAATCGAAGGTTTTGTTGTACAAGTGTGACGATGCATCATATAAAAAAATACTAGGAGTGTAAAGGGTTAACAACATGCAAACTATTTGGAACTTTTTCAACTTTTTCTGTTTCTTTGTTTTTATTGAAAGTATGATTCGTTATAATTATTCGTATGTGTTCCACGAGTGTGTCTGCATTTTTTTTTTATCAGAGAAGATTAGGGAAGAATGTGGTAAAGAAAACAAAATTTCCAAAGTAATTTTACTATTTTTATTATACGTACTAACCAAGGTTTATCAGGAAAATGTAGGGAAGAAGGTAGTAAAGAAGAAAAGAGACATTTCCAATGCAATTTTACTATTTTTATTATACATAATGTTTACAAAGAGAAGCACACGCTAATGCGCGATCGTATTATTCATTATCTTGCCATGGTTTCGTATATTAATGTCAATATACTCATTTTTGCTTATCGAGATACACTTGAAATTTCAATCTTGAACGTGATACGAGCAGATCAGTCATATACCGTTGTCGCAATCGTACCAAAATCTTGAACAACGTGACTTGATTCATTAAAAAAAAAAAAAATCACAGTAAAAAATGAATGGTACCTGTTTTCTATTGCGAATAACGCGGTGAAATGCTGAAACGCGTCGTAGTCACGTTCAATCGCTTGATAAATAGTATAAAGAGAAAAGAAAAAAAAGGAAAATTTCGAAATTACCGCAGCAAATTATCCCGTTGTTGCTTTCATTTTGCGAAATTCACATATTCCTAGGGGGAAGAAATATGTGACCCAGCCAAGATCACTCGAAACACAAAATCTGCGCATACAAATTGAATGGAAACTGAATTTATGTGAATTAAAAAAAAATAAAAAAGATAAATTGCCACTGACAAATCAATATTATTCTTCAATTAAACCTCGATCTAGCGTAGAAATAAATTCTTCTGCTTTCTAATAACACGTCAAATTCAGGAATGACACAGCAGGGGATATATACGTCTAAATCGATAATTTTTCCAATTCCTTGAACAAACAACTCCTAATCAAGTTTCGACGAATATCGAGTTCTCCAATCGTGATACATGTATACAAAAATCGAGGAAGACACTTCCGGGTGAAGGGATCAAAGGCCTGTCAGAGTTTCTCTCGTCACAAATTCGTTACTACTTCGAAGCAGATTAATAAGACGATAATCGAGAATTTTAAGTCAAATTAAGGATTAGTTCAATTCCTCGTTGTCTTCGTCATAATTCTTCCATCTTCGATCAAGTGAATAATAATGTCTTCTTTAATCTGCAGATTCTTTGGAATAGAATCTTCTTTCCGGATGTTACACACACAAGTTTCTCTATACATCCGTTTGTCCGTCGTTCCTCGTTAAAATCCACCAAGATTTACCCACAAAACCGTCCATAGAAATCTTCCAATCTCTTTCGATGTTCCATTTAGCAAGGGGGATATGACACTGTGTATTAACAAAGAAAAAATGATTTTAAGAATAAACTACACAATCATTTCCATTACGGTTCCGGGTAAAATCGATCGCATTGTGTGAAACTAACAGCAAACAGCTCTACAAGGCGAACAAGGAGGTGGTGTGGGTGGTGGACAGGGCATACAGGGGACCACTTTCTTAGTACAAACGTACGCCACAGTTGGTGGAGGTGCAGGGCACGGTGGAGGTGGTGGTGCACACGTAACGATTACCTTTGGTGGACAAGGTATAGCGCAACAGGGTGGACAGGGTGTACAAGGCCGTAGATAAACCTAATTTCGAAAGGAGTTATTAAGTTAGCTCAGTTATACAGGCTGATTTGCATAATTTGAACGACATTTAAAGAATGTGCAATTTCTTCACATCAAATTCACTCTTCTTAACCGCGTTATACGTGATTCTACTGTATTATTATTATCTCTAAAGTATGTATATTGTATAGAATGTAAGATTAATATAATTCGATATTGGAAAAGAGAGAAAAAATTATTTGCTTTCAATGTCTGTTAATTGGAACTGTGGTTAACTTCGTTCCAACAGCAGAACTGATTTTTCTAGACGTAAATTATGGGATGTGATTTCAAAGATATGCTAACTCTATAACAATTTTCAGATATTTATAGGTTTTATTTTCTTTTAACATGTGAAGGGAAAATTTGAACAGATTTCAAATATTATAGAAAAATTTTGGAGTGTTATTGGTAAATTATTGTATATTGCAACTTTTGATAATGAACCTTGGGGAAAAAAGAGAAACGATTCAAAGAGAAAAATCTTTCGATTCTTTTTCTCTTTTTAATTTTGCATTCGTTGATCTTACTATAGTTTTAGTCGGTTGAGGGGGACACCGAGGTGGACAAGGTGGTCTGCATATAATTGTTGGTGGACATGGTGGAGGAGGAGAACAGCATGGAGTACAGCAAGGCCGATTGGAGCACATAATTCTAGAGCACCGTTTGTAAAAAAGAAAATTTCTTTATTATACAGACAAATGGCTTATTAATCCAATAATACACAAATAGCCTAAATAAAAAAAAAATTAAATACTCTAAGAAGTGAAATTGATGTACGATTTTCCATCAAACTTTAATTAATTTCGTACGATGATTTTCACCAAGTTTTAGTTACATGAATTGTCATTTTAGACCACGTTTGGTTGATTATCGATGGACAGTTAACGAAGAAAATATTACTTGATTTAAATCTGCTGTTGGTACGCAAGTCTGGTTATGGAAAGTTAAACCGCTACTTCCGTTGTACATCCATGAGCCTGTATATTCTCCATGTTCCCCTGACGATCGATCAGGCCCGATCTAACGAGAAACGACGGCATCGGGTTTGCTCCCAGATCAATTCGAGGTCCACTTGAAATTTCGCCGGTGAACGGACCAGAAATGGCTCGCTTTGTGCATGAATTTGTTTCTTGTTTTGTTGCCAAGACGATTTCGATCTTCGACTCTTCAAACCTCTCGCGTTGTTTTCCTTTATCAGCGGGAAAGCAAAAAACAAGCACGTTTGTTTTTATTCCTCGTCGATAATAATCGAACGTTAATTTCATGTACTTCAATTACATTATCTCCTTGAATTCGATAACATATTTAATTAATTTAATTAATTGATCTGCCGATTAACATTGGATTATCTCGTGCAAAAACATGAATGTAATTGTTCCGATGGATAATAATTGATAAAATTGTAATTAATCGATAATTCTGACTAATTGTAATAAATAAAAGTGTACAACTTTATCTGTAATGATAACGATGTTGGAGTGCGTGTTAAATTAAAATAAGAATCACAGGGAAGGTCTTTCGAAGTGTTTTCTTTTCGTTTTTTCTTTTTTATTTCCAATAACATTCTCTTTTCGCAAGTAACTATGTATTAAGTAACCGGTTATTAAACTTCGTAATACACTGAAATACAGTTCGTGACAGTCTGAAGGTTTAAGCTGGATAAACCATTTGTTTTAAAGGTTCTCCAGCAAGTGCATAAAGGCACTTCTGTGCTTTAGAGGGAATAGAAACACGACGTTCGTTAAGAAACGCAGAATCCTGGACCGTTCGGTGGTTGAGCTCGAATTCCACGCTTGTTCATGCGACACGTGTGCTCTTCGAGGCGTTGAGCAGCATTCTTCTCGTCCTGTTTCCCGTTATACCATAGACGTTCCGCTACTGCGCTTGCACGCGGCCATATTCTCGAATGCACGTTGTTTCTGCAATTTAGGAACAATCGAATTTCTTCGGTGAATTTATTTTCATAAATAAATGTTTTCAGGATACTACAAAGAGTCTAGCAAGATAAACATGGCCTCCAGATCAGTTTTTTCATTTTTGTTGACTGTTAAACCAATGCTTTTCGTCTGAAAAGTCACTCTGAAAAAATTCAGATCGCTACCCCTTCGTTCAAGAATGATGCAAACACTTAAACTGTTTTATTTATATTCTCAGTTATTACTTAAGATACTTAAATACAAAAAAAATATGCAAAACAGCTGCAGACTAGCTTTACTTGAGATATTTTCTTCAGAATTATAAATCAATTATTAAGGGTAGAAAACAAATAATCAATTTTCTGGGAGTGAGAGACCACCTTACACAAAAATCATAAATCACGCTCTAAAGTTTCAAGTTCCTCAGCTCATTTGCTAAATAATTTAGAGAATACTGTAATGTAATGAGTATGGAGAGTTTTTTTTTAAAGAGAAATTGAACAGGTGTTCGTAGAAATAGGTATTCAAGAAATGTCCGTAAACCTAGTGTTAATTTGTCGAAGGAGGCGTAGCATATACGATTTCAGAGTGTTTACTACGCAACGTTCGCCACTTAACGAGTTTCGAGCGAACGTACGTCGAATCATTGATTAAATTGCGGAATAATTTACCTGTCGACAAATTCTCCCCACATACAAGCTTCACCGCCTAACATCAAATGAGAAACATTCGCGGATCCGTTGAACGACAATGGGTCGCATCTGTAAAATTTCAACCAATCGCCACCACTAGCGAGATGATCCAAGTACCAACAGGCTGAAAGTAATACCGGATGTCCAGCCTTGGTAGCGTTCTCCAGCTTTTTCGTCCATGTTCCTGTCCACACGTGCACCACCGTGGTATTTGGCAGCACAACTCCGTTTTCGAATACCTGTAAACGTGTAATCTTCCTCAGTCTTCAAAATTCTTTCCTTTTTCTTTGTTTTTTACGAAATGGACCACATCTCAGCTCTGAAATGCTTAACTCTTGTTCTACGTCAGATTTTTCGCATTTTACATGTGTGACGAAAGATAGATACACTATTCTTAATCAGAAAATTTATCAAATCGTTTTCGAGAGTTTCGAAAGTTTTAAGTTTTCAAATTTGTGATGGTTTAAGGAGACTGAGGTAACAGAGAAGTATGAGTAGCAATGAAAAGGTTAAATAAATACTCTAAAAATATATTACCCTAGAGGGATTTATTCATTTATTTGTAAAATGTTTTACCTCCTGCCAAACGATCGTGCTGGCCTGTAGAGAATTCATGATCTGGAGAACACGGCCGATGTACTCGCTCTCAAGGAGCGCATAGTTCTTGGTTATGTTGCGCCATTTCATGTACGCGTTGATCTCCGGATTACTCATCCAGCAATCGAATGGCACCTCGTCGCCGCCCAGATGGACGTATTGATCCGGGAATACCTGTACGATCTCGGCAAACAAGTGGCGCAGGAACTCGTAGAGATTGGAATTTGTTGGGTTCATTGGTCCCAACTTACCATTTGGTTTACCCTTCGTGTCTACGCATACACATTGTTGCAAACAGTTATTACTTCTTTGTCAAGAAATTCTTTTTCATATCGCGAGGATTTGAGATTGAAATTGGCTAAATTTCCTGAAATACAAAGTTACACCTTTTTCTCGTTATCGCAATACTCAGCGAAATTATCGAAACTGAACCGTTGAACGAAAATCGACATTGGTGTGGCACTTAACGTATTAAATAACGATGAATCAAATGTTCCTCAAACATTTAACTACTGATAAAAAATATCTTCTTTTTTCTTTGAATATTAGCAATACGATTAGATATACGTATATTTACCGTAACAAGTGGTCAATAGATCGGGATAGGCTAAACCCCATGACCTAGTATGCCCAGGAGTATCGAATTCCGGCATCACTCGAATACCCCTTAGCCGAGCGTAGTCTACAATCTCCTGGATGTCGTTCAACGTGTACACCATTAATGGATGGAACGCTCCTTTAGCGGATAGATCTGGATACTTGGAGCTTTGGTAAGGAAAACTGTTATCGTCCACGATATGCCAATGGAGAACGTTCATTTTATTGTAAGACATTGCGTCTAGGGTGAGTAAAATATCGTGAATAGGTAAATAATGACGTGACGTGTCTAACAGTAGTCCACGATGAGGAAATTTCGGTCTGTCCACGATGGTCTGACATCTTATTTTTAACTATGCAAGCAAAGAAAAAGAGAGAAATCGATAAAAGTGTGTAACAAAAAGAAAAAAAGAAAATGCATCTCAATATTCTTTTTTTTTCGATTACTTCATCGAGCTTTTTCTTTTTTCTTTCTTCGTGTACTTACATTGGAACCATCCTCAGCTGGGAACAAAAGCTGCGAGAAGGTCTCGAGACCTCGAAGAATCCCCCAGACCGACACAGCCACCAGATTCGCGACAGGAGAAGTCTCATTGATACTCAAAGTATCTGCAAAAGTTTAATTGCTTCTGGTTTAAATTTGCTCGAAGAAAGGAGCCTCTCTCTCTCAGCCTGTATTTGCAACAGAGCGAGGTGATCTTCGTGATCTATTGTAATAGTTAAATCCTCCTCCGTATCACTCTCCTTGTTAAGTGAACCCCGGAACTCTGTGGAATAACGTTTGTGGACCCCGGCGCTTTTACGTTGATTCCGTGCAAATGGAAAAAGTGTTAGGATAGAAAGAAAAACGGAGCGTAGAAAATTGCTTAAAATCTCCTTGTGTGTGTGTGTGTGTGTGTGACGAATAAGAGGAATGTGCGTGCGCGTAATCTTGAGATGAGAGCTGCTCTCTATCCAGCTAATCACACGGTTTGACCTCGAAGCCGAATGTGATAAGTAAAGATGAGGCAAAAGAGAATCTCATCACATTTCCTCTAAGTAGTGTTACGATACTTCGTCTATCGTGTAATTACACGTTACGAGATGATAACTTACATGATTCCTTCATCTGTAAATGAGGCCAGTGGTTGCCATTTTTCTCGCAAGATTCACCAAAACGGATGTCTAAAGAATTGAGCGTGCCTTTTACGGTTCCATTATCTCTGGAGGATCGAGAATGTCCTTGCGAATAGATCTTCGCTAGTCGTGCTTCCCTCAATATAATTGCCTCGTACCTTTCTATCGCATCCGTCACTATGTCGCAAGTTTCACCAATTACCTGTATACAATATAAAAAAAAAAAAACAGAAACCGTATCACATATATTTCATATCGTCCCGTCAATGATATTCATTCAGGAATCCCCGTGGCCAAGTTTTTTCCTGAACGGCACGTAAACAACGTAAACGGCGCAGTGCCTCCAAGATAACGACACAGTGAGTTATCTATAGCAAATGCGGATATATGTATTTTATGCCTGGAAGTTGTAGAGTTTGAAAAGAAAAGAACAGAAAAAGAAAAGGAGCAAAATAATTGTTCCTTCAATTAGATGTCATTCACATTCGCCTGATTCTAGGATATAAAACAAATTACTCCCCAAGTCTAACGGAAGTTAGGTAATAAGTCTACATCATCAGACTTCTTCTAAGTAAGAAACCTAGGCCTTGAACCGGTAACCCGTTAAAATCCACGAAGGTTCTCCGCAAGACAACGAAGATCACTCTTTCACGCAAGATCCCAATTTATTCCTGCACGCCAACTATCAATCCTACCACGATTACTCACGTTAAAATGGAAGGTCGAGACTCTCAGCAGATAGTACGCGTTACCAACGCGTCTAAGATTTGGCTGGGGCCAAGGTTCACCATGTGTTGCTTGTACCCAGGCTCCGGCGTCTGGGTTCAAACATTCTGCCCATTGCACCGCCAAACCTATCAACAGCAATGATTCAAAGTACATCCACCTCATTACTATTAGGTTAACACGTTAGCGTTGCAGGTGTTCGTCGGTAAAAACGATGCGACGCCAACGAGTGGTCATCGTCTACTGAAAGCGGAGGAACGACGCATACGAGTATATAACGAGAGTGGTAACGACCTAAGGCTGCGCCACTTAACTTTCATCACTTCGCCTGGTGGCGTGCTCACGGTCAAGTGGGAACAACCAGTCCACGGATCGACCGTGTCCTTAGAACGATCCTCCACCTCCGTGAGGGGCAACGACGCCGTCAGGGCGTCGATGGAACGTTGACACCTGCTGGAATTTTTACAGGTGACCGCGTAGGTGGAGTTCTAGCAGGCGACTTGTGAGAATGTTTAAATGACACGTCTGATAGGTTAGGTTTCCAAATTAATTGGAATCAACGTTAATCCTCTGTAGCATGGTTTTTCATCCGTCCCTGCGACGTGAATTTACGAGTGATCATTAGGCTGGGGATTTTTACGCGTTTAGAGGAAATTTAAAGGCGGAGAGTTACATAGAATACACGTAATTTGAGTTAACATCTTCCACCATACCATTCGTAATGAATAATATTTCATTTTCACATAGTATCGTAAGGAATTCTGTTCTCGATGCAGTTATTAATTTCTGCAGGAATCCTTTCAGAAATTATTCAGTTGCACTTCGTTCGGTTGGATAGGTAATGTGTTTAAATAGGATTCTTAATTAAATTTCGTTAATAAAACGGATTTTATTTTCAAATTATTAGACCTGTCTTATTGGAAATAAAATAAAATAATACAAGGGTACCAAATAATTTGCTTCATCGCTTAAATAATATTAATATTAATACTAATCACTTAAATAATAAGGTTCAATGATCCTGAAATGACTGAAACCTCCAAAATTGTTAAAGGAATGTAAGTAAATAAAAATTAATTTTGTTACCGAACTAAAACAAACGTCACACTTGAAATGTTCTTCCTTTCAAAAAAAAAAAAAAAAAAAAACAGGCGCAATTATCATAAAAGTTAACGATGCTTGCAGCCTGTTTACAAACGCTTCGTACAAGAAAACAAGATGATATGCAATAGATCAGTCATACATCAATGTTAACATTTGATCTGATTAACTGAATGTTTATGTTAATCTTTCCATATATTAATTATACAATGCCACCGATAACAAAGTCAACGATCATTTATCTACTAGCATCGTTATCATGACCATCAAGATTCATAATCCTCTGTTAAAGCTGAAACAGTAGTATCTACGTATACTCATCCCAAACTGCATAGAAGTGAGAAAAAGAAACAGGGTAAGATGAGATTCTCGCATACGGTGTAACATCGAGAAACATTGAAACATTTACGTGGTATTAGTGGACACACGCTACTCTGAATAGTAGACGTCGTCTATCGTGTCTAAATTAATTGGGGAATGAAGTTCAGTCGAGCGTGATCCACTCGAGATATCGTCGGCCAATATCAGAGCGTCGAGGCATCGAAGTGCAAAGGTCGACGATCGCTCCACCTCGCGATACCGATGGATCATCGCGATTAAACTACGAATGATGTGAAACATTACACTTTTCCGCTTTTTCCTACTTTTTCTCTTCTCTTTATTCTTTTTTTCCTTTCATTTTCCCCTCCTCTGTAACATACGTAAATCTAGCGAGTCTAGCTTGGCTAAGAAAAAAACGAAGAATTTGATCTTCAGAAACCTGATTTTACCAATGACGCAAACTAGAAACCACGATATCGACACGCTGCGCAACAATGTTCTCCACCGGCGAAAGATTCTCCTCCGCTTTTATACAGTTTTGTAAGAAAAGCTCCTCTCTTATTTGAATAGAAACGAAGAAGACCCTTTGAAAGGATAAGTCATCGAGTCAACAGAAGTTCGCGGAGGTGTAGAAAGGGTCGAATTCGAAGGTGGCGAAGTCCACCCCACCGGAGATTAGGGTAAAGCGCGGAGGAATGAAAAACGGAGGAAGGCTTTCACCCGACGTCTGTGTTATCAAAGAAGCCGCTGTGGCCGATCGTAAAACACGGGCTTGCGCATTTCCTTCGTCTTCCACCGACGACGGCAACGATTTCCAACTTTTCCAACGTGGGGACGCGGTGTTCTAACACGAATTCTACGGTATCTCCCGATATCACGTAAATCGATAAAATTTACGTTTACATTCACATAGGGAATCAATACAATTCTTTCTTCTTTTCCTTTTTTTTTCAAACCAGACAGAAACACAAATGTACATACTTGCAAAGTTTTAAAATTGAATCTCCTGCTTTGCTCTTTTTCCTTCACCAATTTTCAATTTATTATATTCGCCTGTCTAATCATTGAACGAGTGAATTTTCTTGTTTCGATTAACATTCTGAGTGTAGTTTTTCCCTTCTTTATAAGGTTACAGATCGTTGGATGTGGTTGATGAGAAAGGACAATTTTTAATACGGCTGGTTTTATGGAAAAGGAATCATAGGTGCCACAGGATGGTACGGCACTGCCCGGTGAATCGTAGCTTCATTGATTGCGATGTCGTACGCCGGGTCGACGGACGCCAGAGGGGAGAGACGAGGGGCTGCGAAGTGGAACGTGCATCCAGGAGCGTCTCGTAGAGACCGAACGCCCCGTCGATGTATTCTGTTCGAAATTTTGTAAAAGGAACGATAGAAAAATTTTCTCTGATCTCTAAGTAAATCCATCAAATAGATTGTAACTTTACAGAGGAAAGTGACATCGATCGGAGAAAGGGAAATAAAAATTAGACGAGATTAAATATCGTATTTCTTGATAGATATTTTCTTTTCATTTTCGAAAAGATGTGTTGAAATAATTTTAGAAAATTGATTCCATCTGAAGCGAAGAATCGAATATCGATGTTCATTTTCCGCGATGGGGTGCCCGGAGTGATACGCCGCCACTCTCGATCCGTTGCTGCGTTTGTCAGCCTTTGACTCTTCATTCACGAACCATTGACAATCGCAACGAGACGAATTCGTGGCGGTTCTCATCGTTTTTACAAACGATACGCGACACATCCGATCAGCCGTTGCAACAACTGTCCCCGTTTATCTTCCCGCATTATTCAACGCCGATAAATCCCACCGTCGAATTTTTCATTCCGCCATTTTCGCTCGAATCCGGCAACTTCCTCTGTCATATGAATTATTGAAACAAAAATTCTACCTGTCTAAAAAAAAAAAAAATCACCCTTCTCCGGAAGAGTAAAACAATCTAAAGAAAGAAAAAAAAGATAAGTTTCCTTGTAACAGATAATGTACCCAAAAAGAATAACCAAATATCTACAAAAATATTCAAGTCGGAAAATCTACAATGACCCACTGAACGGACAATTGAACCCTTCCGAAAAAAAGAAAAAGAAAAAGAAAACAGAACCCCACTGAAACAGAACCAAAAACCCCTCCTAAAAAGGCGCAAGGAGAAAAAAAAAAAGAAAAGAAGTAAGAGGAACCCACGCAAAATCTGCCCGTTAGAAATTCCCGGCGTACAAAGTTTTCCCATTAGAGTCCGGTCCCCTTCTATCCGGCGGAAGAGCGGCTCGGCAAACAAAACGGGTAAGCCTTCGGAATCGTTTCGAGGTGGTCCAAAAAATCCTCCGGCGACGATGCGCGCGTATATGTGAGGGAGCCGGCATGGATCTGCGCACGCGGCCGCGCACGCATCTGCGCCACAGGGGTGATTGAGAAAATGTTGAACGGTGGGGTGAACACTGTAGGGGAAATGTATCTTACAAAGCTTATGGTGGGGTGAGGGTTAGGTTTAACGGTGAGAATCGAGCGAACGACGCGGCGTGATATCGTGGCCGCGATAGTAGTAGTCGTCGTCGTCGTAACGACGTCGATGACGTCGACGGAGGGCGCTGCCGACGCGGTCCACTTAATCGCTGCTAGTAGTAGTACTAGCCGATGGTGGTGGTGAGAATCGTAGTGGCGTGCGTACACGAGACGACGTGCTCGTGTGATCGACGAGCGGGTGTAGGGGTGAGGCAACCAGGCTCGACAGCGTGCGCCGCTCGCACAGTGAGAGAACGAGAGAGAGAGAGAGAGAAAGAGAGAAGGAGAGAGGGAAAAAGAAAGAAAGAGAGTAGAGGAGAGTAGCAGAGCAATAGAACGTACATAGACGGAGGAAGAAGAGGAAAGGGTGGTTCAGTTCAGTCGAGTGAGTGCGTGGAGAGAGTGGTGTTATACCTGGTGGTGCTCTGCTTTCTCTCAGAAAGAACATAGGACTTAGGGTGAAGGAATTTTTCCGGCACGCTTCCGCCTTGCCAACGATTCCGTGTGTGTATCGTCTCGTTCGTGAGGGAGAGTAGAAAGAAAGAGAGAGAGAGAGAGAGAGAGAGAGAGAGAGGGTGGGAAAAAGAGTGGGCGAGCCAAAGGGGTGAACGGCAGAGAGAGGGTACATAGGTGTGTGCGCGGCGGCGAAGTTGGTGGCGGTAGCGGGTAGAGAGAAGCGAGTTGGTGCACGGAAGTGTGGCGGTGTCGAGCCGCGGTGGATGGTGGATAGTGGCGGTTCGGGCGGTAGGTCGGTTAGAATCGGTGGATCGTGGTGGTCTTCGTGGTCGTCATCGTCATCATCTTCATCGTCATCGTCGTCGTTTGTCGCGTCGTGTTCGTGGCTGTCGTCGGCGTCGCCGGTGATCGGAGAGGAAAGAAGTTTAAGGAAGAAGAAATAGACAGACAGAAACAGAGAGAGATAGAGAGGGCAAGAGAGAAGGAAAGACAGAAAGAAGAGAGATAGCAATAGGGAGCAAAAGACTAGACAGTTGGAAAGACAGACAGAGAAGAGAAGAGAGTAGAGGAGAGGATGAGATCGATAAGGAGGGAGCCGGCGAGGTGGTGCGGGTTTCGCGAAACGGGAACGCCGCGGCGCGTGTAGGCACACACGGCTGGTAAACAGACGCGCGTAAAATACGCACGCACGCGCCGCACAAACGCTCTGCTCTCTCCACGGTGTCCCAAGCAGAGCGTTCGCGGCGAAGGAAGTCAAAGAACCGTCCGGGACCGTCATCAGAGTGTCGAAGTTACCACGAGAAGGAGACCGAGGGAGAGAGGAGAGAACAGGAAGAAGAGGAGGGTTATCGAAGAAGGTGGAACCGCTGCTAGAAACCGGAGGATATCGTTTAGGGAACGAGACCATCCTCCTCTCTTTCTCTCTCCCCCTCGATCTCTATCCATCTCCACTCGATGGGCTTTGCCGGTGAAAGAAGGTCAAAGATCGATCGTCGAGTACGAGGGTCGTGACCTCACGCATACACGGGACGGGCCACGCGTGCGGCACGGCTTTCCAGCGACGAAGGTGGATCCTTGGCGTGGAGAGAACAAGGAGGCGAGGGCGGGAGCGAGAGAGAGAAAGAGAGAGAGAAGGAAAGGTGGATCTCTGAACAATGAGGCGTGGATCATCGATCGGTGAACGGGTTCGTCGATCAACGCGTTAGACGGTAGTGTGCAAGTCAATGAACGCCGATCGGACATTACCGTGTAGAGTAGAAGAAATCGAAGACGTCTCGGTTAGATGGACATCGTGGAATATAAAAAGAATCTACCAGACGCACGTGCTCGAAGAGATGATCTTCACTGGTCCATACATATAGTTAAGAATCATAGAACACTGTAGAACCATATAGGAAGAAAGAGAGAGAAGAGTAGAAAGGGGGAAAGAAAGAAAGAACCGTCTATTAATCACACTTGAGATCATTTCTAATAAAAGATTCAAAGAGTGAGTTTACTATTAAAACAGAAAAAAAGAAAAAAGAAAGAAACGGTTCGTCACAACGAGTATCATCGCGCACATAGAAAAGACGACAGCAAGTTATCCAGGGAGTAACGTCGTTATAGAAGAGAACCTAGCGAAACCTCCACGAGAAGGCGGAAGAGGTAGTAATCTAGAGCAGCAGCAGCAGCAGCAGCAGCAGCAGCAGCAACACAGAGAAGCGTAGCAGGATGTCACGGGACCCGTACTCAAGCGGAAGTGGAGTAGTAGGGCCGGGTGGCGGTACTCGTTCGCCGCGAAGCGGTCGTCGCGTGGGTGAGTTGCCTACGGTCGACCGTAGCCCGTCGAGAAGCTATGCTAGCGGTCGTGGTAGTCCATTAGGTCGCAAGCGAGGCACCCGTAGCGGGAACAATTCTCCGGAGCACCTTGGGTACGGCAGCTACCATCACCATCAGCTGGGCAGTCCGTACTACTCCCGCGACGAGGACCTCGCCAGTCCCGTGATGCTCGAGGAGAGGGGCAGGAGTATGTCAACCGGGGGCGGTGGGGGCGGACATCACAGATCCAGAAGCGCCTCGAGACCCGCCATGTCCAGCTCGGCGGGCATGTCGGCGCGGTATACCAGCCTGGATCGTGCATCCGCGGGTATCCTCGATCACGATCGCGAGTTCGTGCCCATACGTGATCCTCGTGAACGTAGCAGAGATCGTGGACTCTATTTAGAAGATGACCTGTACGGTTCGAGATCAGCTAGACAGAGCCCTAATCCGCACATGCTGCGAGACAGCGGCGGGTACATCGGTGAACTCCAGCATCAGAACAACGATCTCCAACGAGAGCTCGGGAACCTCAAGAAGGAGCTCGAGCTGACGAACCAAAAGCTCGGCAGCTCGATGCACAGCATCAAGACCTTCTGGAGTCCCGAGCTCAAGAAGGAGAGAGCACTGAGAAAGGAGGAGAGCACCAAGTACAGCCTGATCAACGAACAGCTGAAGCTGCTCAACTCCGAGAATCAGGTCAGTCGAGCTACGGATTTTTCTTTCTTCTTTCTTCTTTCTTCCACCTTCTTTTCTTTTTTTCTTTTCTCTCTTTTTTTCCTTTCTTTTTCAATCCCTCTCACCTTGTGTGCCTCTTCTCTCTCTTTTCTCCTTTCTTTTTACGTTCAATTCCCGATGGTGCGCTGGTGAATCTCGGTGATTAAGGTACATAATACCGCGTATAAGTACGTAAAGGGTGCGTGAAAAGTTTTCGAGAGTGGTGACCTATTTTTTTTTCTTTTTTTCCCTTCCAACGACATGCGTGGAATTTAGGTCAAAGTGATTTAGGTCTAATGGTGTCGCTGATTCGCGATGCTCGACTCTTCTTTCGTATGACCAATTGTCGTGGCACGTACATTCGTGTCAATTCATGATATAACGATTGATCGAGTCATCAGTAGGTCGGTTCAAAGGGTAACTTATCGATCTACCGCTAATGACCCGCTACTTTTTTTTTTCTTTTTTCCCAACCTTCGTAATAGACGCGCTTATTGATTGGCAAAAATGCACCGCAAAGGGGGAGCCACCGATGTAACAATTCCCTGAATATTCTCAAAATATGTACTTGATCCTCTTCGTGATCATCGGCGAAATAACGATCGATTCTTGAAACGTTGATCGATGTAACAGAGTTTATTTAAAAACAACTATACAACAGAACGAAGGAATTCTCACGTGAACAACATCGTTAAAAATTGAGAAAATCGCAAGTTCTTCAACTTTCAATCTCCTTCTTTCTCCATCTTTTTCTTTTCTCGAACAACCTTTTCTGCGTTTCCTTGAAAGAGACGTATGTATACGCATTGCTTTCGAGGACGACGAGGGCGGATCAATATGTTAGCTGTTCGCGAAGCCCGTAGCATATTTATATAATATCTTAGCCTAAGTATGTCGAACGGCTAATGAACGACCATCTTGTCATGGTTAAATTCACTTTCACGGATACACTGGTATTCTCAGTTGGTGAAGAAGCTTGTTGAATAGAGAATATACGGATATATTTCGTGTCTGCATATGTTAAAGACGTTTAAGTTCGTTCGATTACGAGCGAACGTCACGTGAGCATCACAGAGCTGTCGTATACAGCTCTTAATCGAGTCGTTTAATTCTTCGTCGTTGTACTCGTGACCGGAGAAGAGTCGAGAGAGACAAGTCGTGGCAGTTTTTCAGACTGAATTACCAAGCGAAAATACTCGTTTTGATCTTTCGGGTGAGGGCTCTCGAGCAAGAGAGCGTGCAGAACAGTCGGAGGAGTTTACTGTTTCATGGTTTTCAATGGAGGTTGGATCGAAACACGAGTTAAACGTCTTTCACGTATTTACGAATCTTTCGTAACTGTTTTTTTTTTTTGTTCTTTAAATTTGTTTTCTTTAATTTTTTTTTCAGTTAAAACGTTAAAAGAATATTACGTAAATCTTGTTAATGTTGTTGTTTGTTAGTTTTCGTAATGATATAAATGTCGTACAAGTACTCGATTGATAAAAAAAATACGTTTTTTGCATCTTGTGTTTTTCGATCGGGAAACATTGTATTTATATAAATTGCTACTTTTAACGCGGTGAAACGTGAAAACGTATACGTATATACTTTCTCCCGAGGGTTATTTCTGGACTGTTTACCGTCTGCCTCTGATTATCGTCATGATAGTAGCATCAACGCAGGCTCGCCTCGTAAATTACACAGAATCAAACTTTGGGTAATGGTTTCACGTGAACATGTGTGTGTATTTTCATTAACGTTCTTCAATCTTCTTACCAAAAGACAGAGATACATAGATAAATAGTTTTAAAAGCTACTTATAGCCTTTGTTTTGTCTGCCAATTAAAAAGAAAAAGATTCTTGTCATCTTTCGCTATATCATCGATAGACTGCGGACTTTTCTGCAAATAAAGAATTATTTCACCTAGCAGGTATTATAAAAACCACTATAATTTCGATATTTCTTATACTGTTTCAAATTACGCGCGTTTCTACAATTTTGCACCTTTAAATTTCCTATAAATGCGTTAAAATCCGCAATCTAGAATACAGTGTAACAATGAGAAACGATATAAGTAGATCTTCACTTCACAATAATCGATTGAATACCGAATTGTATCTATTATACTGAATGAAACTACTTTGACATCAAATTAACCGTGAGAAATTTGAAAATTTGTATAATGAACGAAACTTTTATCTCGTAAGATATCTTTTTCAACGAGAACGTGAATTGTTTACAGAAAACTCTTGAAGTATCGTCAATTAGGTGTAAGGTACTAGCAATTAGTTTAGATTAGATTAACGTCTCATTACTTGGCTAGAATTGTAATCAAAGACTCTCAAAACCGAAGTACTCAGTTGAAATTGATATAAACTCCTCTTTACGTTCAAGAGATTCAATCTTTAACAGAGATACCGAGATCCCTCTTACCACTTACAACGTACCTATATAAAATTCTTCTAACCGAGTTCAATTAATCCTTAATTCGAACCAATCGAGGTTCGTGGAGGCAAAGTTTATTCGTCAATGTTACCATCGTCACCGGTTCGTCAGCGTGGCTCTTCGTGGTGTGCAAGCATATTTTTGGCCACGATGGCGGTGCACATGAGTCATCGACGTCGCGAGGGCAGAAGAATCTCGAGGAGAGGCGGACTTCTCTGGCCGTCTGCCCACGTTTACGCTTCTTTATTCCAGCGTCTGTTATAAGAGAACCTCGTGGTTCCTACGACGACACGCGTCTTGACGTAGTGCTATTGTTCCGCAATCGTCAATCGGCCGTAGAAATTACGCAATTCTGCGACCACCGACGTCTGTTTCAGCTACAATTAAATATTAGTCTGTGCAGGATTGAATGGAAATGTAAAATCGGGAGTATTAGATAGATGAAGATTAGCCTTTTGCAAATGCGTGTTAGGATACAGTTAGGAAGAAAAGTATTGGCACATCTGACTCTTAATTATGGAATGCTGAGAAACATTTCGAAAGATACAATTCCCACTCGATTATTCTCGTTAAGGGTGAAGCAACTAGAACACAGGAAATTATCGATATTTCACACGAGCTCTGCGTTGTCGAGTTATCTGGCGCCCCATGGCGCCATTAACATCGGAAACTTCGACTATGGAAGGTGGAAAAAAGCGCATTAAACGGTTGGAAAGCTCGGATTAATTCCTCCTTTTCTGTCGTATACGCGCAACTATTCGTGCCACGTCGACGCGGCCTCTGGAAATTGGCGTGCGCCGGAAGTGGGTCGTAAAAATATGCATGAAAAGTTTTGCAATGCCATCGTTCCACTCTCTCCCTCTCTCCTAATTTTTCTCTCCGCCTCTTTCTCTTTTTCTTTCGCTCTAACCAGCCGGAAAAGCAAAAGACCATGGATATTAAAATTCGCTGCTCGTGTTCAATCATTGACAGATGATTTCATACTTAATGTGGAAAATGTGACAATTCAGTAAAATAAATGGTCACGAAATTTCTGATAGAATTTCATTGAGTTTCATATTGTAGAAGGTGGAATGTGTTTCGACAGGAAAGAAGTTGTTAGTGTTAAAAATGGTTCAGGTGTTACGTTCGACGATTCATTTCTGAAAACTGTACGGTCAAATTCCCCTGTCGGAAGTATTAAAACAACCTTGGCGCTCTCGAACAGAGCATAGGTGAAGGTTGATTCGTGACGTAGTCAGGATTCGCGGTATTAAAAATTCCGTTTGGAACGGCATTTTTCCGCGTTTGTCGCAAGCAATTGCATGGAATAGCAGCCCCTCGGATCTAATTGCTCACTTGACATGGTTCCTGCTGAATGAAAAATTAGTTGCTGATGGCCTCCACCGTATACGGAGGCTATGATGCTTTCTCGAGTACTGGAAGACCACTCGAACGATTTTATCCAAGATTTTAGGGAAAAGTGTTTTTCCGACAGCCTTAAAAATTGTATCTGAGAAATGGAGCTTTTAGGAACCTTCGGATCCAATTTCAAATTACTCTAGATATACCAGAATGGTCCCAAATAACTGGCAATAACTTCAGAACTTTAATACAAGCGTTAAGAGGCTATTTAAAGTTTATCAAATTTGTATTTTTGTTCTAACTTTAGTTTGAATTCAAGATAGAGGACTTTCAAATAAAAATTGATGCACTATCTCAACTTTCTTTATTTAAAATTGTGTTGGAACAATGAACATTCGAAACTAACATACTTCAATCTCATACTTAATCTGTGGTTACATTTCCTACGTGTTCACCTTTCAATGACACATCCAAGCTCGAAATCGAACACAGACGTCCGGTGAAAACTAGGTCTTGTGTCATTTGCACTCAAGAGCTTGATTGCTTCGCTGGAGAATTCGATTGCTATTGAACTTCGACGGCTCGACCACCTTCAGCAAATCCTTTGTATGTTTGCTAGAGGATAACAGTATGTCTCGTTAATGGTGGAAAATTGTTCGAAATTCCAAACGAGTCATCGTCGGACGATCGTTTAAGATAAGAGAAGGGACTTTAACAAATATCTTAGGTGTTTAATCGTTGCTGATTTAGTGGGTAGATGAAATAAATTGATTCCAACGTCGGAAGAGCGAGATAAACCATGTTTCAACGTTGACCACGAGCTTCTGTTCATAACTTAATGTCGTTGAAGTGGCCTCTCTAATGGCTGCTGCTCTCCGCGCATATCACCGGCTTCAATTCATCTCAAACGCAGCTGTCGTTCAGGAGTGTGCCTAGCAGATGGTGAATCGGGTCCCTAAGACCAGTATGAAACGTGCGTTTTACACGCTTCATTCAGGAAGAAACAATTCAGTATAAAAATGGATCTTGTACAGCTCGAATGCCTTGCTTGCTCCATGCGTGATATCAATACTAGATCTACCTAACGTCTTGATATTTTATTGCAATGGTTACCTTAAACAATAATTACAATGTATACTTAAACAATGATTATAAAAGAATTGACAAAAGAAGTCATTTTGACCTCCTTGGTAGATCCAACGTTTCAACATGTTCCCATGGCCAACGACACATCGTCGCACTTCCTGCCAACAAACAGTTCACCCCAAAATTCTTTTCAATCTCACGAAAGAAGCTCGCCTTGTCGTTCTTTCTTTTTTTGCCTGCTTCACTGTCCTCTTGTTCCAACATCTGGTCCTCTCGTATTTAGCTTGGCATTAAGTCACTGCATACATATATTAAGAGAGACAAAGCCAAAGTGCTCGTAAGTCCTGTTTCAGGAAAAACGAATCCTGAATGTCCTCGTTAGCTTTCCTTTTACCGGTCCGTGCTCCTCCTCTGTTGTCGCTTTCGAATTGAATACCAAGGGGGATTTAGTAGCGTTTGCCAGGGTGAGACAATATCGTCTAGAAATGGAGATACGCTCTGGGCACATTATCATGCCAGTTGGATCGCTCTTACTCTCCCCTCCTCCTTTCCTCTTTTTGCTATGGTAATTCCTTCTTTACGTTACTCGTAATATCGTTCCTTCTATTTTCTTGCCTCACGTTCCAGACGATGTCTGATTCCAAATTGTTTACTTTAACGTCTTTGATGGTAGAACGAAATAAGTTTCTTTCTCGTTTATAGTGTTTACGTGGTTACGTTTGTGATACCGTAACTATGGTACAAGTTAACGAACTTTGCATTTTAATATCGAAACTTCGAATGTATATTTTAAAGGAGACGAGGAACGTCGAATGAAATGAAATGATAATAGGTTACATCGAATTGATGTTAGAGAAAAGGTTTAGCGGGGAAAGGGGAAAAAAAACAAGTCGAGAAAGCAACTCCCGTTTTTCTGGAATCGATAACCCAGAAACCCAAATTATTTTTCTGTCTAACTCTGAATTATGTGGCTCCACTGCTGTGCCATTTTTACACTCTTTTACCTCTCGCTTCCATTTTGTACTATTCTGTCCCTCTCCCTCTTTTTTAGTTTCTCTCTCACTTTCCCTCTTTTTCAGTCTCCTCACTCTCTTTTGCAGTCTCTCTCTCTCTCACTTTCCCCCTCTCTCGCTCTCCCTCTCCCTCTTTTTCAATCTCACCCTCTCTCACTCTCTCTCACTCTCCTTCTCTTTCTCGCTTTCCCTCCCTCTGCTTTTTGAATCTCCCTTCTCTCTCTCTCTCTCTTTCTCTGCTTGTGGTTTGAACGATCATTTTAAACTTCACAGATTATTACACCTCCCCGTCGCTTTCCTTTTCTTCTAAAACTATCGATTTCCTTTCGTCTACCTTTTCTAACTTATTAAGATAATCCTCCGTCAAAAAATATTCCCTTTAAGGAGCTATTCTAGCCCAGAGTGTCATCATTTCAAATTTTTCTGTGTTGTTATTTTTGTTTTTGCGACGCCTGATACACTCGATGCCTCGACGAATCGAAGCTCTTCTAAAAAACAAAGGAACTCCAACGAAATATTAATTTTTCTGTACCTCCTTTGATGTATTCAAATTGTAATTTTTATTGTATATTAAAAACATAGCTGTAAATGGTCTTTTTACTGATTTTTTTTATATAAGCGACGCCTTAAAATTAGAGAAACAATGATTAAAATACAAAATATAAACGATTATATATTAAATAAGTTGAATAAATACGAAACTTAAGTAAAAATTTAATTAATTCCACTAGTGTATATAATTTCACCCGGAAATAATTATATTTCTACACTTAACAATAATAAAACTATGTAATAATGTAGCAATAAACAAATGAAACGTGATATTTAAAATACACCTGAATGGATATGTTACTTTTATGTCATATAGCTCTACGGAGATGTTTAATTGATATAAAAAATTCTAATTTTAGTTGGAACATGTTTATTTCAAGAAGTTACAGTTTGTGTTACGGAGTTTCTCTACGACAAAACAATCATCCCCTCGTGTAGAAGGTATATGTCCACGTAAAGTACGGCGCAAACGTTCGTCTATATCGATCGGCCTAAATATATCTCGTGGCGGATTATTAGCGAGAACCTATGCCACGCGGTCTAACTATGGCACGACCGCATTGTTCCACGGGGTTACAGTGTAAACGTGTATCTCGTGGTCTTCTTCGAAAATGAATCGATCGATCCACGGCTCAAGACTACTCGTTGTCTTTACCGATGATACGATTGCTTACTCCTTACTCGACAACGTCTTCTATCCATAATTAAATCATCTGTACGATAATCGTAGCAAAGATACATTGTATAAAATCATTCATTTCTGAGTAAAATTTATGTTAGAAGAATGTTGGATATATAGGCAATAATAAAAGTTTATTAATTTAATTTTTACGAGAAGAAATCTTTATCTAACCTTTCTTCAGATTTTCAAAATTAATTCCGAATTAGATGGTGTTTTGAGGCTGTTGTGAATCCAATTTGTACGATTATATATTATTGCGTTATTCTAGCTAGAAACTCTACGTAAAATCACTTCTTTATTTACTATAGAGTTCTTTTTAGATGCTACTTGTAATAAAATAGAATAAATATAAAAATACTCAAAGTAGAAATTGAAGGAGAGATACGAGATTCACGAATAGTGTAAAATAATCGACAAAGATTAACTTTATTATCGAATTTTCGCGAATTTGGAAAATTTTTCTTTTTGTTATACGTAAATAGAAACTAGATTTCTTAAACAGACGATTGCTATGTTCATTTTCCTAGGTTTCTCATTTTTGCGGTTTCAAACTACACGCAACACATACATTTTGCGAGGTAATTTAACATAATTCAAGGAAGAACTGAAAAAAAAAAAAGAATTTTCGAAAGTATGTATATCGAGGATATACAATTCAATATTCCACGTCATCCATTTTTATTTATATTGTCGATAACGTTATCGATAACCGTTTGGAAGCGTCAACCTGCACGTGTGTTCACGCTTTCTACAGGAAACTTTGAACATTTTCCCAAACTATGTTTCACCACCTGACGCCACGAATTTTCTAGAGTATCGGTACAACGTAATATCACGTAGCTAGGAACAAAGAAAGTTTAATATTTGCCAAGCAGGCCTCGATTTTTCGACCGCGTTTCGCTGGAACTTTCGTTAGTGAACCACGAGTGTTGATCCTTCTAAAAATTCTCCCACCCCTGTTTAAAAAAAAATATATTTTCCAAAAATAGAAAATTAAATATTCCTTTCTCCCGCTATAATTTTCGATTGAAGCAATAATTCTATTGGTAAGTCATTTGGTTAAAAGGAAGATCATTAATATTGTTCTTTCTAAAAAGCTTTCTTTTCTTTAGAAAAGCATTTTCTTCAAAAGTGGAAAGTTTTCTGTTCTTTTTACGATTTTTGATTAAAGGAACATTTCTCTTTGATAATGATTCGGTTAAACGAGCAGTTTACTTTGTCTGAAACGGTCGTTTCCATTCGCAGCCACGCTAAACACATTCCATGCGACGACGTGCATAATCTTTCCATAGTGAATGCGTGTCATCCCGGTAACCCTCTACAAATCATGCTTTGAAAGCATGTGTATGCTGGCTGTGGCTGTAATGAGGAAGTGATTTCCACCGTGTCACTCTCTGTTATTTGTACACGAGCAGAGCGTCACGGAGCCTTACTTGTTAGACGTTTGTCGTCCCTTGGAGGCTCGTATTCTTTAGCGTGCACCGAAATTACTACGGTACAGCTAAATGCCTCCAGCAGTGTATGCTCGATCGATTCTCCACATTCGAAAATTCTGCTAAAGCTTTACGAATAGTATCTTTTCAAAATTATATAATCAAAAAATTCGACTCCAACGAAGAAGTCAAGATTCAGATGCAAATGTGGCTCAGACAGCAACCGAAAGAATTTGACATTAGAGGCATAAGAAAATTAGAGGAACAATGGGACAAATGTATAAATGTTAGGGAGGATTATGTTGAAAAGTAGCCAAAATATTGTATTAATTGAATAAACAGTTTTTGAGGTATATCAATTTGTCTCGTTACTTATTGAATGGCCCTCGTATTTTCGCAAGCTGTGCAGCGATCGGATTGTCTGGACTAAAGCGGTCTAACAACGAAAGGGGTGGATTAATCCTTCCGATATCGATTCCGTAATCTATGTCAGATTGCTTAACGGGATGACCCCTGTGGCTATTTCCGTGTATGTCAGCCATCGAAGCTCATCAGACATAAGTACATACGTTTAAAAATCGATGCTCCCTTGTGATATATGACTGAGAACTGATGCATTTTCCTATCTGTTTTTTTTTGCTTTTCTTCTTCATTCCCTTTGAATCTACCTCGTGGTTGATTTAAAACCGATAAGGAGATCGTACGATGCAAATGCTCAGGGTTCAATGCTTGAGAGCATGCCAACAGTTCGATGACAAACGTTACTACCAACATTTCTTACTATTTATTGCAATAGAAATTCTACGTGTGTTGTTCGTATCATTGTAAACTATAATATTATAACAAATTCTTGAATATAGGATTTGTGAATTTGTTTTAATCGAGGAAATTAGAGGGCGGCATTGGTGCTACTGATTCTTTTATTACCCTTAACAAAACATTTCCTCTTCAAATATTCCAAATAAATTCTAAATCATTCCACTACTCAAGAATTGCTCTTGTGAATTGTTAAAAGCCTTTGAACCTAGTCTAAACAAAATTATTCTCGTATCTGACGAAGTAAGAGCTGAAGATTTTTCTTCTCGTAAAATAGGGAAAAATCGGGTTACAGAATTACAAAGAGACACAAAGAAATACAATTTTCGTTCCCCGTAAGAGGAAATAATTTAAGAAATCTGTTCCAGTTTGTTCCTTCAGGCTTGTCCTTTCATTCAGAAAATTGTCAGATGTTTCGTTTCAATTATTCTCTCCTCAGTGTCCCATTCTTTCATTCTTTCTTTCGATAAATCGAACGGAGGGCCAACATGTGGCACGATAAGATAGCCGATTCGCAGCTGGCCAGGACTTTTTCCCACCCCACTTTCGAGGCCGCGACAGCTTTTGCGCGATTCATGAGTTTGGTTTTTCCGATAACGCCGTTCAATTCTGACCTGACAGTAGACGAGTTTATTTCTGTTTTTGAGAACGAAATCTTTTTCGATTATTCTGGCCGCATTCAAGCGAATTCTATTACAGGAAAAACCTTTCTTTTTTTAAGATTCCCTTTGGAAGAAATCGTAACAAATACCCTGGGATTACTCTTTGAAAAACATTGTACATAATTGTACATTTATACTACAATAACATGACTATATCTAAACGAAAGTAATATTTATCGAAGATGTAATTATCACAGAGGAAATAGAGTGGATGTTATATATAATTGGTACGAGCAAATGTTGTAGAAATGTTTAAATTGTTTTTTCGTCTATATACAATGGACCTATCTACCTTTCCACTGAAATCTGCCGTATAGAAAGGTTTACTAGATGTTTAAATTTCTGTACTCCAACCTGTAATATACGGGAAAATAAATCCGCACGGCGAAACATGGCTGGAAAAGGTTACATACACTAGAATAGAACACGAAGTAGTTTCCTGAGCATTAATAATCCAGTATTCCTTCTAACACAACGAATGCACTCATTCGATCGAATGCACGATACGGTGATATCTGTGGTGGTCAGTGGACTTTCTCGCGATAAGAAGGATCGACGAGAGTATCCTCGATCTGCACGAACATCGAGCGGTTTTCGAGCACAGGCAGACCATTTTCCTGCAGACAACATAATTACCGCTGCCACGCGTGATGCATGGCTCTCTTTCTCTCTCTTACTCTCCCTCTTTTTTAGTTTCTCTCTCACTTTCCCTCTTTTTCAGTCTCCTTCTCACTCTCTCTCACTCTCTCACTCTCTCTCTCTACACAATGGCCCGGTAATTTTACGAAATCGAAATTAGAGAAGTTTATTGCAACGCAGATTAAGACTTAGTCTCTCTTAAATCATCGTACGATAGTGTCTCTTCGAGGGCAAAGTTAATCTCCCTCGTCGATCTAATCTAACTAAACTAAATGGAATTAAATAAGAGGGAGCTTCGTTAAACACGAGCAACGCCGCTCGAAGTAATTGTCTTTCGCGATTACCGAAGCCACCCTCGAGTTGCGAACACGTCGCCGCAACTTGACACGCGTTTCGGTTTCTTAACCTTGAGCCTTATTATTCGCCGTAGTAAACCATTAATCTCCACACTCCATAGATCATAAAAAGCAACTTATTTATTAGAAGAAACACGAGAAATCTCGTGGCGATCGTTTAAGTATTAAGATGGATATGTAAAACTCTCACTGACGGATTTCGACGTCAGCAGGATCCATGTTAAAAATTTAAATGACGTATCTTTATGACATTCGGCACCAGTGTATTAATCGTACAGTTCATCAAAGGAAGAAAATTCTCAGAAATCATTTCCCGCGACTTCGATATTTCTGTCTAAAAATTCTAGTTGAAATTCTCTTAGCAAACAACGACCTAGAACCTCGTTAATTTCCCTTCAAAGAACCCTGAAAAATCCCAAATTACTCGAGGTCTGCAGAGCACGTGAAACAAGAGCATGCAAGACCAAACTACCCCCATTGCGTCGTGTTTCTCACGAGCTTTGCAACTCTAATTGCTCGAATTCCACATGGAAAAACGTTCCTCTGGGACACATTCGAAACGTTTCGTTGTTCCAACTGACTTCTCTTGACTCGAATACGGGCTGGTTCGTTTAAACCGGAACGGATTTCAGGATACGCGGACGACAAAGACTCTCATGGTCGATCGATAACGTTGACTTCGACAAACGTGAGGCCTGGGGGTTACATAGGGTGGTAGACACTTTGATGGAAGACTTTTTTCACGGTGAATGGGTCTGGATCGTCTAAGGTTCGCTCTACTGGATCGTTAAGAACCCTGTTCGAAGAATTTCCAAGACTTCTGCGATTCGATATTCTATATATATACCACTGTTCAACTTTTAAAAATGAACATCAACTTCATATTTCTCTGTATACGTTAAATGTTTCAATAATGATAATTATTATAAACGTTTATTTTGTATACATTCAATATTTCAATAATCTTAATTGTATATAAATATTCCGTAATTGTTTAATACTACTGAGATTGATTTCGAGGCTGACACGTTACCAGAAGGCAAGTGATTAAAGAAACACACATTGTATCGTTAATCTCGAGGATTTACGAGGTTATTTCAAGATTATACACGGTCCAGTAGCAGCTTGCTGTAAGAATAAGACTTGATAATTCGCCTAAAAATATACGGATGTAACGAAAGCTTTCTTTATATGTTTCTGGAGATTCGTGTGCTGAGCCAGACGCGCAGAACCCGATATTACAACGCAAACGTAGAAAGCAGAGAGTGGTTTCTTGGGGTCGTCGTACCTTAGATCGATCTTCCGGCGAGAAGCGAGGTTTGCCAGGCGGGGTCGCCGTGAAAGCACAGTTTCCTCTGGCGAGGAACGTAACGCGGTTATCTTGCCGTTATGACTGGTTCACGATCCTCCGCGTCGCCTTTAGGGACTGAATAACGCCGAGATTTCGTGTATAAAAGACACGAACGTTCGAGAAACACAGAGAATTATGTTTCGGTAGTTTGATCGAAGAACGATTTCACATTTCTTCCTTTTTTTCCCCCCTCTTTGCTTTCTATTCGAACATTTTCCAGAAGAAACTGGTTATAATAATAATAATATTGTATATTCTTTTCGAATTTGATCAATTTCTGTGTTAGAGAAGGGAAATAAAATAAGAAACGTTCAGAGATGATCGAAGTTTAAGATTATAGAATTGTTTGCGTGAGAAACGCGATACGCAACGGCGTAAATCATGGTTTTGTTCACGCAAACGCATGCCAAGCATCGATCTGTCCCCGCCAACCCCATAAAACCTTTTTCCCTCCGAGGCATCCCGTCATTATTGGCCATTTCTAAGAGAACCATGCAGCCGTCAAGGCCACCGTTCTTCCACGCTCTAAATGCCACAGTAAGTTACAAAGAAACGTAATTCATTATTCTGTCAATTATTTGCTATATAGAAGATTGCTTTTTCTTTACGTTTACACGCAATTCTTTTCGTGAATTCACTTATGGAAGTAAAACTATTTCTGCCTGAGTTAAAATTGATTTCGTCTGAAAACGAAATATATTAGGTTGTCCCAAAAGTTCTTTTCGTTTTATTGTTAGATATTAGGTGTAAAATCGTTTATTTTCGGTGTAGCTTTTATTTCCAATATTTTTCCATACTGACAGATTTTATTTACGCGATTTTCACTCGCTCCGTTCATAAATATTAATACACCTAACCGAATGTGAAGCATATCGAAATCAGTTGAAATCTGCTACTTAGTAGCTATTACGAAAAAGTAATTATTAGGTTGTAACACATGAAATTTACGATTTTTAGCTATAGCTTTAAATGAACCTAACTTTTTTAACATTACATTTCATTAATCAAAATAAGAACCATTACAATCCATATATATTTTCCAATTAGTTAGAAGTTTCTTAATTCTTATATCTGCAGCACCATGCAATACAGCAATATCAAAGTCTTAGAGAATACAAAAAACATTGCAATAATAATTATGAACGAAAATGTATGTGTGTCTGTATCGGTGTTTTAAAACCGTGTTCGTTTTGTTTAAAATTTTCGTTCAGCTCTGAAATGTGATTTTCTTTTTTTTCTTTTGAATTAAACATTTGATCGTCCAAGATCGAATATGCACGAGCACTTGATATAGGAAAGATGAAGAAAAGATTCATCTCCTTTCTACCGGAATCGATCGCGCAGCTTCGCTAATGCCGGGTATCATAGTATTATAATGGCCGGTGTTAAATGGAACGCGGTGTGACCCACATACGAATTCGGAATGGGGTCAGAGAAAATCGCTGGATTTAGGTCAGGGGAATTTATATCGTCGTCGGGACCGAGCGACGGTGCAGCAATTTTGCTCGTTGTCCTTCGCGTTTGACGTCATCGATTCTACACGCGTCACCCGTTGCATCGCTGGAGAATTTTATTGTTTGCCAGGGAAAAAAACAAGAAAGCTAGTCGACGATACGGAAAGAAATAGAAGAGAGAGAAAAAAAGGAAGATAGAATGTACAACGAGCCATTTTTCTCGCATCGTTTCTTATATTTTCAAACCTGAAGCCGGATCGATTCGATTTATTAACTATGAAGCGATCAATTGTATAAAAAACACGTTCCTCTTTTATTTGATACTGTCTCGGTACGGTTTACAATTTCATTTCATTTTAAGACAATTTTTATTAAATTTGTATTGTTTTTTATGACCTCAAAAAAGAAACAAAGTGGTACTACGTGCTTTCGTGGTATGTTTGTCACTTAACAATTACGATAAAGCGTCATTTGCATATCTAATTCCGTGATTATTTACGAGAACAGGCTGTACCGTGATGGAAGTAAGGAAAAAAGTAGGAGAGAAAAATATTTAAGCGACATGCACCTGCGGGGAACCGGAAGGTAGATCGATCTATCGTGCAACGACCCCTGAACCAGGGAAAAATCAAAGGAGTCGAGGAGCGGCGCAGCTTTGTTTCGTGGTAAAGGCACGCCAACGTTTCGCGACCTATTTCATGTGTTTCCTTCGTGGAAGCTCGTTATCGCGCCGCGAGAGGTTCCTCGAACAACCATCCCCCGCGACCCTCCTACCTTTATTCTACTCTTTATTGCAAGGAAATTTTATTAACGTCATATAACCAGAGTGATAAAAATATCTCGATTAAACGTATAAAAATGTCACGAGGCTTCAGATTAACACTTAAATGACCGCATATTATTCCTCATAAGCTTACTCTAAGACCAGTACTTTTCCCTTTTCATTGAAAGAAAGATACTCAATGTCAGTGTACTCTTTTCTTTCATCTTCGAGACAGTATAACACTGAGAAGAACCTCGTAATTGCAATGAAAAAACTTTTAAAAGACGTGTGAAACAATAATCTTTTAAAATACATGCGAACTTTATGTTTTCATTTGATATGTTGTAATATATTCAAACACGAACTTTCAGGACGACCTAATAGAAAACTTATTTAAAAATGTCTCGATATTCCCTTTAGTTTTACATCTGTTTCCACTTTTTTCCACATCTTTGAACATTGAAAAGAACAGCAATATTAGTACCAATTTTTAGTGACCATCTTGGTGTCCAAAATGGAACTTTAGGAACACAAACGATCTGCCGCAACCCTTGAAGCTAGTAGTCACGATTGCTGGAGGCGTCGTGCAACGGTGTGTATAGGGTGTCGCGTGTTCTGGTTTCGAAACGATTAGCCCTCGATTAACCCTCGACGCGAAGGGAACTCGATCTCTCTCTCTCTCTCTCTCTTCGTTTGTCCCGAGAGTGCGATCGGTATCGTCCATCGACACACTTTACAGCTGGCTATCGAACGCGCAACGACGGACGAAGCAAAGGAAGATGAAGCGGGGGTTTAAAGTTTAAACGAAGCCCCTCTTAAGACGAGATCCTATTAACGATCGCGTAAATCCTATCTCTACCGATGGCGTTTTTTCTTACATCGGCGTGTAACCTTCCTTGGGAAAACAACCGGCCGCTGGTCGCCTAACCAGAGTTAATGGACACTGAACTACCTACCGAAAAGACCCTTCTTTTATGGAGAATCTGTTGTAATCCACACTTGAATAGTATTACAACAAGATGGACAAAAAGAGAATCTAACGATATTAACCCTTTGCCCTATAACAACGTGCTAGACTCGTGACATAGATTCTGGCTAAGGTTTAACAAAACCAGTTAAATTAGTAAAAAGTATCGAGGACTGGTAATTGTACTTTTCAAAAAGACTCACGTAGTTTAGTCCAATTTTAACACTAGTACAATTTCAACCCTTTACACTCGAAACTTTTCCAAAGAAGTTGAATTCTTCTTAATTCCTCTTCAGCACAATTATTTGTGTCTCAGTTTCATCGATTGCAGTTAGAAAAATCCAAATCTCTCGTTTATGAAATTACAGATTTGGTCTTTAAATAATCTAAAAACGAATGTATCCTCGCTGTTACTCGATTTTTATAAACATCAAGAGCAGACTAACAACTGAGAGTCGCTTTTCGAGTGCAGAAATAAAATTTGGTTAAATTAAAATAAAATAAAAGTGGTTCAATTAAAATTTCACCGAAATTTCTTCCACTCAGTTATAAAATACAAAAGCTGAGCTGTTTTCAAAACATAATTAGAAGAACTGAAAGCAACGATAAGGGTTGAAATGATGATAGGGAATTAATTAGTGTAAGAGGAGGGAAAAAAGAGAGAATTCGGCTGTACGATTTCGTTATGGGGTTGACTGACGTCACAGGCTTGGTGGGGAGTTCTCTCGACCTCCACACCCTTCTGTACGTCGTCGTTGGTCGCTCGTACGCGAAATCAGGTCGATCGACACTATTGAACGGCCCCCGCTTCCGGTCGAGTATCGTCCCCGGCGCTGCGTGGCCTTTGCTCCGCCGCGACACGGCGCATAATTTGCTAACGCATTGTCATCGCTTAAAAAGACGATATACGACCATGGAAAATGAAATTACAACTTCCACGCGTTCGTCGATGAACTAACTTCCATCGACATTTTAACCGATTCCTTTCAATTTGATCGAACCTTTCCGTTTTTAGACTTTTATTATTGTAACGTACTTTCTAACGTATAGATTTTTGTGCGTTTATGGAACGATTTATGTAATAACAGTAACAATGTCCAGTTTATATAAAAATAATTATGTCAGTTAAGGGTAATAAAGTCCGCAAATGTTCTTTTTAATAATTAAATTTTCGAAATAGAGTCCGAAAACGTTGAGGTCCAAAAACATTCTGACTTGTCAGTATATAAAAGACTGTATATTATATGTTTCACACTTGTTTAAACGGTGTAACACTGAAGTTGCTTCGAAGCTCGATGAGAAGAAGGGAAGTGCAAGAAATATTCCACCTGGACAAAAACGAGGAGGACACGTTGCTCGCGCCGAAACACGTTGCTCGTAATCATCCGGTATACGCGAGCGTTTTTTCTTTTTTCATCTCTCTGTTTCCTTTGTCCAACTGGCGTCGCGCTGTCGTCATTAACGATGCCTAACGAGCTAGACGAAGGCCCTAGAACAATATTCCACGAAAGCGTAGCTGAGTGCCGGGGATTCAAGAAGTGGTAGAGGGACACGACTCAGAGCAGTGAGCCACTGAAGGCGTAGAAATTCGAAATTACAAGAAAGCCAGAAAATGTAGCAAAGATGGAGCTTTCAAGAGCTTCTAAAAAATCCAATGAAAATGATTTTCGACAAAGACAAACACCTAAAAGAATGCTACACCCAGATAAAAACATATAAGAAGGAGAATAAAAAAAGAAAAGAAAGTTCTCAAGCTTCGTAACATACAGCACGCGCTCACGAATCTATAGTGTAAGAAATAAATATACTTTACGTATTTTGTAACCCAATCGTTACAAGCACAAAAAGAGTGCATTAAGGACACCATGGAGAATGGTCAAAGAGAAGTACTGCCGGACGATTCAGCGAAGAGGAGGCAGAGAATAGGGAAAGAGACACGCTGGAAGAAGCGTAAAGAAGACGAAAGGGGATGATAGAAAAAGATTTCTTAAGTTGCGAGTCCAAAGGGAACGCGCGCGACGATCGAACACTCGCTAGAAATATTGACTTCAACCGACACTGAGGGTTTCACACGCTCTGGAAAAAAAGCTCTTTCCAGACCTCCCCAAGACCTGCCTTTTCAACTTGTAATCGTCCGATCCTCCCTCGTCACGTCTCGTCTGCTCCTTGTTGCAAGCAATCTTATTTTGTCTGTCCTCACTGTTCTTTCGAGCAAACAGCCGAGCGTGATACCATCAAGCCCTTGGAACATTCAGCGAGTCGTAGCGGAGACGTGTCGAGTGCAAGATATTCGGTGAATGAGATGTTTTCATTTCTCGATACCTGTTGGCTCGAATAAACTGTCGACGAATGAGGAATATTTTAAACTTTCTTTCAATTATTACGTTTCGAATTTTCCTCTTTAACTTTTTAGCTATTACGCGCCATTGTAGTGATTTTAACCCTAGAAAGATAACAGATGCATTGCATTTTACATTGTTTGATCTTGCAAACATCAAATTGAAATGATTCGATGCGATGTCAGAATAATTCAAGATGTTTTATGTAGTCTCGCAGAATTTGGAGATACGTTTGTAATATTGATCGAAATGGCAAATCAATAAATGATGCAAATTTATTCGACGACCTAATACTTTTTTAGGCTGAATGAACTTTAGACAGTGGAAGAAATGTAGGCGAATAACGAACATCTTGTTTCTAAATTTTCGTTTTTAATTTACAAGAAACGCAGTGAAAGAAATACGTTTCTCTAAGAGACAGAAAGTTACCTTTAACGTAGGCTTCTTTTATCGAAACGCTTTTATCAGTTTCATGCTTGAAGTAGTTTCACGTGGCTCGAATGTGCAATTATGCTTGAGTGTACGTTCAAACGAAACTTATGCTCAACAGTCTGAATAAACCACAGCAGAGTAACGAGTATAACAAAGAATATTTGTCCGTTGTATATTTTCAATTTCAACCAGTAAGAGAGCTTCGTATTAAATGAAATAATTATATGAGCTTTAAGATTCTTTTGCTAGTATAATTAAGGGAATAGGGACACCGTGACAGCTGAATATAAAGATTACTTTCAGAGATTTGTTTTTAACACAAATTAATTCTTTTCAATAATCTTTAATGACCTGCAGAAAGTGCATTTCTTGGGACACTTTCTCGAAAAATTTCATATAAAAGTACATAGCAGTGAACTACGCGAGAGGTCTAAAAATTTGTAGAAAATATTCATCATTCTATACATATACATATTTATTTATTTATATTAATGTAATTTTATCGACTTTGTGTTACAGAAACAAAGCATGATGGTTCGTCAACTGGAAGAGGAGCTGAGAATGCGGATGCGCGGGCCTAGCGTCGAGTTGCAGCAGCAAATGGAGGTTTTGTACAACGAGAACGAGCATCTGACGCGAGAGATCGCCATACTTCGCGACACGATCAAGGTAAGCTGCTTATCCGAACGCTCTCGAACAAAATAAAAAATGAAGGACAATTCTTTAAAAGGTTCGAAGTGACATTACTATCAAACCCTCTAAAGTATCAGTTTTTCTCTCGAATAGAATGACAACGGTTGTATCGTTTCAACGAGACAAAGAAGCATAGAAAAAAAAAAAAAAAAGGAACGTAACCCTGAACTTTCTATTTTACTGAATTAAAATTCTATCTCGAACGACACACCGGGCATTCTGCCCGAAAATCCCCTTTCATAATACGAGAGAAGATTGGTCACGACATCCCGGCGTCTGGCCAGTGGAAAATAATGAATTTTGCGAGGAAGAATGGCTCGTCGTTGGCTCTTGTTCAGATTGGAATTCACCGGAAGAATGGCTGTTCACTGGCGGGATCATTATAATCGCAGATAATGGGAGGATAGAAGGCGCGAAACGGGAGCAAAGAAAGCAGATGGGAGGTCGTGAATTTCAAAACCCGTCCTTTTCGTCGTACGACCTCGTTCCTCTCATTTCCTGTCCTCTATGTGAACTATATATTATATATATATATATATATATATCAATACATATCTCTATTATTTGTACAATCAATCCCCCTGTCAATAGTCAGTTTACTTTTTTATTTTCCCTCAAAGCACTGCGAATTCGAACGAAGTTTGAGAAAAACGCTTCAACAAACGAAAAGTATGTACAAAGATACTAGGCAAAATTGTAACTGGAATAAATCGAAGAAATTTTAAACAGAACAAGTTAACTACCGGATCTCGTTCACCTTAGAAATTCAATTCAACTTCGAATATTTAGTATTGTTCGAAAATTCGTGGAATCTCATCGTTAATCTCGAGACGATCCAATTTGAACGGAGCGCAACACGAGAGGCAAGCCCCGGTGTTCCTTTAGAGTTTATTGATCCAACGGCCACTGGCTTCGGGTAGGAAACGTTGGATCGCTTTCGGCGTCGTTGCCCAGTTGGTGGGACTTAACGGAGTTATTGCGGGAAGCTGATGGCCGTTGCCAAGATTTCCGGAAGCATCGTGGACCGCTACTCATAGCAGACAATCGGTCGTTTACCTCGAACAACATTTAAACCTCTTGCCTATTTCGAGCGTCACGCGGCTCGCCCGTGAAACCGCACCCGGCCGGAGATTAGGCGAACGAACCAGCCCCGCGAAACGTTCGTTTCCTGTCGAAACGTTGATTAAACTCGCTCCCACGATTATTCCAAGCGTGCTCGTCGACCTCGATTTTCGTACTAACGAAAGAAACTCTTTGTGGAATCGACAGATTTTATTTTTACATACTATGGAACACAGAAGCATTCGTGACCCCTTTTAAAACAGAATAACTTTTCGAAAATCGAACGCTCTGTATATTGTTATGTAGGTTTTATTTCAATTCTTATTGATTTTGCAAAAATGTTAATACGTACACTGGTGGAATTAATTTTGAACAGTTTTAAATTGTTTTTTAGAACAGCTTCGATTAGTCGAGGCATCGAGTGCATCAGGCGTCGCAAAAGCAAAAATAACAGCACAGTTTAGATGTTTTTTTAATTGAAATTTTAAAACATTTGTAAACCAAATCATGTGAAAATATTAAGTATGAACTTATAGATTACAATAAAAATATTTTTAATATTTCTATTCTTTTCTTTTCCTTTACCATTTCAAATAAAATTGATTTTAACCTGTGGTTCCTTTAAAATAATCTTCTTACTTGTGTCTTAATCTTCTTATGTATCTTGTGCAGTATTTAAAACTCGTATAAGAATATATGCACTACATATCATGTGGAACGGAACCGTAAACCGATATAGAAACGCAAAATAACAAATATAGCTCTGAAACCAAAGCCGATATGGTCCAGAACCAATATACAGTAACTCTCATTAATTTACGGACTTTTCTTGCAAATTTACAACTTTTTCAAAATGGACACGGCAAAAATAGAAAGGATCATTTTTATATCCGTCGTTTGAAAATTCCGGCGAATAGAGTTAGCGTGGCCGTAGCCAAATGGCCGCGCGCAGACAGGTCAAACGTGCAACGCACTGGAAGCAACTGGTCGCCTTTGGCCGGCCGCCAAATTATGCAGCCGCTCGCTCTGGCCACGTCCCCACAGCCTTTATTATCGAATACGCCGATCGTGGCTCGAGTCCATCGACACCGTCTCGTTACTTCCGCTGGCGTTTTTCACGTGACGAGCCGCCATCTCGTCTCACCCCTGTTATATACAATCCCACGCGATCGATCGACAGATACCCGATATCGTTATCCATGTTCCTTCTCTTCTCTCCTCCATTTTCTTTTCTTCTTCTTCTTCTTCTTCTTCTTCTTCTTCGACGACGAAATTGACGAGAGAAGATTACATTGCTGCTAACGATACGTCGACTCGAAGATTTGCTACCGGTGAAGTACTTGTTCTTTTTCTGTCTGGCGAACGTAGTAAATTCTTGATACAGTTTCGACGAAATTGACGAGGGAAAATTGAGGTGAGGAGAAATGAATCCCGCGAGGAAACGCGATTAGAAAGAATTGAAGAGAATTGGATGGTGGATTGTTTGGTTGCAGGGACAATTTTTCTTCGAATTTTGTTCGTCTCGTAGGGACCGACTAATTTTATTTTAAAATGGAAGGTAATTTCGCTTCATTTAGAAAGGATGATTTCGAACTGCTTCGTCTTATAATATTAAACGGAGAGAAGTTTTGGTGAACTTTCTATTTCGAGCAGCGCGGAAAGGCTTGGTTTATTGAAGTTAGAGCGTTTAACATTGAACCGGCTGAATTTATTTTCAGCTGCGGCAGAAGAGAGAGAGAGAGAGACAGCTTCTTTTGCTGAAAGTCCATTTAGTCTACGGTTAGGAGATGGGTGTTTGCGTTTGTAGAATGAAGAAATAATCAAGGAAACCGAAGATTCCATTGTTTGTCGATCATAGAATTCTGGGGTCGAAGAATTTCGTTCATTCCTTGTATTAAAGTCTCTCTACTGCGATAGCCAAAAAATAAGGTGATATTTCGGAATTTTTTAAAAGAAATCTACTAAATGGCTTAATCTGAATCTTCGTAGATTTCGTGAGGTATATTTCAGGAATATTTAACATTTTCTTCGCGTTAAAATGTAGAGTCATCCAACTTACACGCCTATATATACTTTTTTTAAATAAAACACAAATTATTTAGAATTTTTTCACTTCCTTCTTCTTTTTTTATTGAAAGTATTATCTATTACAATTATACGTGGAACAGAATAACATTCAAATGTGCACCACGACTGTGCCTGCATAGATCAATTTGATTACCGAAATTTTCGATGATTTTTCGACATGTTGCTAGAGTTATTTCACGAATTGCAACTCAAATGTTGTTCTTTAGGTAATTAAAATTATTTCCGGTTTATTATTCTTTTAAATCTCGTGAGTGGTCGTTTAAGTGTTGAGAAATTGTCATTGTTCGTCGTATAAATAACGTTTTAAAAAGAATCTAACAGAAGGAGAAGGTTAGAACTAGAAAAGGCGAACGTTTTCCGATAGCTGTGTAAGCTAAAGAAGGAAGAGAGAAGGCCAGCGGGTGTCTAATTCTGGGCTAATTACGTTTCTGTCGTCAAAGGGGCGGTCTAAATTCGTTATACAGGCGTCAAGCATCGCCACTATCCTACCGGCGATAGTACACAAATCGAGTATTTCCCTCGTAAAACAGCTCCTTCTACCATTCCCTTCTTTCCTCCTCTTTTTCCTGCAATTCCAGACAATTGTCGTCTTTGTGTGTTTCAATTAGAACCATAATGATGCATGTGCTCGTAAATTTGTAATTTACAATTGCAGAAATTAAAATTACCAACGTCAAACCTAAATTAAGCGTTCCTTTTTTTTCTATTATCTTTTATCCGCGAGTTTAATCTTATTAGCAATCATCGTTACGTATAATATGAACGCCATTCTCAGTTATCTGTAATGAATCTTCGTTCTCGCAAGTTTGGAAAGGAAATGATGAATTTTTGGATTTTTTTCATTTTTTTTTGTTCAATTACCAACGAATATAATTGAAGCGCGTAAATCTGTGTACCCAGGAGTCACCTAAAAGAGAGAAATGTTACGATTCAACGACGTTTTTCTTTTTCTCTTCCATTTTCTTCTTTTTCATTGCAGGAGCTGGAATTGAGAATAGAAACGCAGAAGCAGACCCTGCAAGCACGAGATGAAAGCATCAAGAAGCTACTCGAGATGCTCCAAAACAAGGGGATGGGTGAGGCATTCCATTCAAATTCTTTTCTCCTACACAAACGCCGTCATTTTTACTAATTAACGTCTCATTCATGCTACAGTGGCATTCAAGGCAGTTTCTGCGAAGACAGAACTGAAGTGAGAACAAGAAAGATTCGTGTAAACGCCTAGCTTCTTACATTTAATTAAACCTGTGTCATTGGGAACTGTTAAGAAAGTAGAATTATCGGTGTTGATACTTTGGGAGCCAGTATTTTAAATAGAATTTTCGAAAAGTCTGTATAAATTTTTCCTAACACAAATATGTACAGACTTTAACATCGAAAGTGTATTAAAAATTACACGAAACGTTTCAAATTACGTTTTCCATTAGTTGTTTGTTAAAAGTTAATGGTACATTGTCATAAAAATGAACGAAATTTGTTTTACTTTTCCTTAATGCAATAATATTTCGCAACTTTTTTATTTTTTATCCTTTATTTCTATTATTATCGTGAGGAAATATACGTTCTTTTTCACTCTTACTATTATTTTAATTCCTGGTTCCGAAAGTGTTCAAACAAAATTCAAAAACTATCCAATGAAATGTTGAACAGTGACTCATTTCAGTTCTGAGATCATTCAGTATCCTTCTCACCAGAGTATCTCATCTTCTAGTAAACAGTATGTACGAGCATTCCGCAAATACCGAACTTCATCATCTACATTATAGGTAGCATTCTAGCAAAAAAAAAAAAAGAAAAAAAGAATACCGAGACCTCTGTAACTTCAATTAGCAGTGCAACTCCTTAGAAAATCATCAAGTAAAGTGAATCTCTTTATATAACACTCGAAGCGATCGATATAGTTGAACATTTTCCCCCTCACCCCTTCGTGTGTGTTTTTTTTTCTCACAAGAGCATCCCAAAACTCGAGAAGATTCTCGAGGATTAACGGAAATTCTACAAAACCCTTTGAGCAGCGTTAAACGCAAAAAAAAACAAAAAAAAGAACAAAAAACCGTGCACCATTTTACGACGAAACACCAGGGCCAATGTTGCTGCGTGAATTAATGCCCGGCCAGCGTTCACCAATTCGTCGAAATAACAATGTTCCGCGAAACGACTTCTCCGCGTATAATAATAATAATAATCGTGAAAGAGGGTGCACGTAGAGCAGAAGAAAGCAGTATAAAAGCTCTGAAAACCCGCCAATTCTCTCTCTGCCACCCCCCCACCGCCCCACAACCCCTAACCACCTTACGTTTTACTATTTCCGTAATTTCTACGCAAACGCTCGACTCCCAATACTCGCGGACGAAAGTTTGCCATGCTCACGGGTAATTGTATCGTAAACATTCGCCACCGAAAACGAGCAAATATAGAAGTGAATTTATATATGTCGTTGCTGGACGCACGGAAATAACGCTCTGTGACCTAAATACGTTTCTATTATAGCTAAAAAGGCGTTGGTTTCATCGATGACTAATGCGAAGTATTGTTCGTTTAGGAAGTTGTTTAACCGTCATTAGGTATCATCCAATCATTGACTGCGACGAATAGTAAAGTGACACGCGTGCATTGTTATATGTAAGAGAAAAAAAAAAACAAAAAAAAAAAACAAAAAAAACAGAACACACACATACGGAAAGCTGCAAGCACAGAAGAAATATATATAAAAAAAAAAGACAAAATTCATCCTGTAAGCTCATAAAAAAAAAAAAAAACAAAAAAAATCACGCTCCCCCTACACGAAAATATATCTCGAAGAGAACCGTACCAAGAGAACAATAACAAAATTGATGTTAAATCGTGTAAAACGCAGACAGAGACCGTACGAAAATCTGGACATCGAGCAGACCTCCCAAGAGCTTCTCGTTGCTTTCTGCTGTTCCAGGAAAAGAGGAGGAAAGGATCATGTTCCAGCAGATGCAGTCGATGGCCCAGAAGCAGGTCCTTAAGCTATTTCTACCCATGTCGGCATTATCATATACATAATATAATTATTCTTATTCTATCTCTCTCTCTATGTGTATATATATGTATATATATTTATATAAATGTTTATATAATTTTATATATACATATACATATATATACGTATCACTATTCACTCTGATCGACGACGATTAATTGTCACGCTTCATCATCAGATCGTGTTTTCTATGTACATAATTAATATCAACCATGTATAGTGTTATATTTAATCGTCCTTCTCTCATGAGAGAAATAAGAAAAATCATGTACACGCATCTCGCTCGAGATCACGCAAAAGAGATGCGCGTGCACAATATGCATCAAAAACTCGGGATCGACATTGATTCTTTTAATTCTTCATTCCTTTGTTTTTCATTCTTTTTTTATTATCTCGATATATGTATATATATATATACATATATATTTATATATATATATATATATATATATATTTATATATATGTGTGTGTGTGTGTGTTTCGTTCGTCTACCATATTTTTGTCTCTCTTTTGAATCGCTGCCCACTGTTGTTGAACATTTTTGTAGTTGCTTGCAAAAAAAAAAAAAGAAAAACGTAGTGGAGAGTTTATTATTATTATTACTATTATTATTATTGCGCTGCCAGTGGCTTCTTTCTTTTGTCTCGCGTAATTTCACGCTTCAGCCTTCTACGCAGCAGCCGTCGCCATCGCCGCCTCCCAACACGCCCCCACAAACCCCCGAAATGCGTATTATTATTATTATTATTACTATTCTTTTTATCTTTATTATTATTATTATTCACCGTGGTTACATAGTCACGCGAATCGACTGTAAACGAAGAAACAAACAGCTTCGCCCCTCCGTCGAAGGGGAGAAAACGCTTTGCTCGCTGGTATTCTGTGTGTAATGAGGTTTCGAGGGTTAACGCCATCTTTGCAGCAATACGCAAAGTATATTTGCTCGTTTAAGAACATTCCGCGATTTCGACAATGTCCAGATAGTATCGAGATCGATAATTCCGAATCAATTAAAAAACGGGGGGAAAAAAAAGATATTCAAACGAAAGAACGATTTCTTCGTTTCGTTGTTACCAAAATGGCGTCTCCCCTTAAGCACACGGTGTCCCGTTGAAAGCAGGAACATTTTCGCGACCAGTTTCGCGTTTAAACGTCGCGACATCGATACGGTCGCGAAGATGTGATCCTCATGGCACATGTTCATTTGGAACCATTTTTCCCACAACCTGAAGAAGCGTACAAGGTACGGTATGTTTGGAATCGAAGCAACCTGACGCGGTTTTGCAATCGTTCTATTACGCGTTCTCTCTTTCGCTACGACGAAACAGTTAAATCCACGTGTATCAGGATTTTCGTGGTCGATTACGGTTTCTTGATGGAGTCAAGTGAAATTCGTTGGGTTTATCGCCGTGTCACCTTAGATCACCCCTCGTTTTTAACCCACGAACTCTTCCGGCATCAAAAAAGAGTCACGTTCAAACACGAACAGCACACGTTCCAGAGGTATACAGACACACAAAAACCATGGTCCATGTTTCTATCAGGCACATGTATCCGCGTTCACCAAGTACGCCAACGCACACATTATATACTTCCTTTCTCTTTCTCGCCAGCGTGGCGTCTCCTCTTCCCGTTCTGTCACGCGAAACTCGTCCAGAAGCTCGATTCATTTTACCGATAGAGAGAAAAAATTACTGGAGAGAAGGAAAAACATTGTGCTTTCCAATTGGTCAAACTATGGCACAGTGTTCATCTGCTAACAAATTAACTGCTTCATTTTATCATACAGTTTGTGTAAAATCTTTTCAATAGGATTAACGAGATTTAATTTTCGATTTCTATAATCAGAAATTGTTTCCTATTTTACTTTAGAAAATGACAGAAAGGGGAATTCTTCGAATTTCTGAACATTCTATTCGGGTCCCTGAAACCGGAGCTTTTGGACGGTTTCCATCAGTGCTTATTCTCGTAGCGTACTATTACATACTGTCGCTGTATCGCTAGAATAGTCACCATAGCAAATATTTGTATCATTACCATTTCCACAGAGCACCGCCGCCACCATTTTCTCGCACACCTCACAAAAATTTCGTGTGTTAGACCAGTCTCATAGCCGTTCCCGAAACATCGTTCACATCCGTAGAGTCTGTAGATCCAATCTTGTAGCCTGATCTCGGATGCGAAGTCGTCGTGGAAAAAAAACCTTTCTCCGGTTGAACTTTCAACTAGAAACAGGATAATTCCCTTGAAAGGGAACTAGAATAAGAATAATTTCGTAGAAAGAAGCGCGATTTTTCTTAGAATGTCTAAGATATGAAAAATAGTAGAAAAAGAAAGAAAAAATGGAGAACGTGGATGCATTAGCATAGTTAATTTGAGATTCTGCACCGCTAGTAAAAAGGATTATATTGTAGAGCGTGAAAACGTACAGTATTACAAGGCACAAGTTAATAAAGCGTCCCACATTCTTGGGCAAAAGTCCATAGAACAAGTCAAGAACGACCAGTAAAATATCCCATTAGTATTCATCCTTGGAGAACAAGTAAAATAGCTCCTTGAAAGTTAGACGCGGTTAAACTCTCGTAACACACGATGAGCGCAACAAAATTCAAGCAGAACGAGAAATTCGAGAAAAAACACTGTGCATAATAAGAGTAGGTTCTAATGAAACAGGCGAAAATTTCTTACTCTAAAGAAAGAAGCAAAGAAAAAATAGAAAAAGCAACGAATAATTCACAACGACGTCGCATCTGTCACAGAACTACTCTCCGATCTCCCTGCATCTTCGTGTATGTGCCTGCGTTAGATCTTTAGGATTTAGGTGAAGTCTACGTGGCTTGAGTGGCATTTACTTAGATATGTACATAAAAATTTAGGGGAATTCGTACGAAAGTGGACAGAGAACTCGTTTCAATTAAGCACTATCTAGAAGAGTCATTGTTGACAAAGATCTCTAGCCAGACAGAGCTAAAAAAAAGGAAAAGAAAAACAAAAAAGAAAAGAGAAAAGTAACTTTACCTTGACGAAATCGTTGTTGTCGTTGTATCACCACCTATTTGTTTTTTCTTACTCTTTCTTTCTCTCTTTTTTCTTGCACCGGAAGGATGCACCACCCATCGGCGGTGCACCCTTTCTCACCTGGGCGTCGGACCTCGAGAGCGAGATATCGAAACGAACAATGCACCAGCACCAAGGCCTGTGTCTCGTCACCGACATTTCTCTTCTATCATCGTCTTAATAGCACCCACTTCTCGCATACCTTGTGATCACTCGTCCCTCGAGATATTATCAATAATCCCATCGATCCCTTCGATCATGACTGACATACTTCATACATCCTCGAAGGGAAATTCAAACCACGAATTTTCCACACGATCTTGACGATCTTTCATCGATAGTGAAAACGAGAATCGAACAAATTCTCGATCTGGTTATTATTTTTCAGCTTACTTTCGCTCCACCCCTGTATCTCCCCTCTCCGGCCCCGCCCATCCCTTCCACCGATCTTCCGTGGATTTTGTTACGCGCCACAGTTCAGATCGATACGTTTAATCGCAGTGATTATTTACTTTGCAGAAACACACGGAGATTGATAGGTGTAATAATAATAACGATAATGAAAAAAAAAATAAAACGTAAAGACAATATTGGACGAAAATATTATGGACAATTTAGTGGAGGGTATTTTTTGTTAAGCGACGCATGCTTCTTTCAGTTGTCTCTCACACGGGCTTCCATCACATACGTACTGGATAATTTCCTTTCGTTTCATTTTTCCAATTTCTTTCACGTTTATGTATGTAATGTACAAGTTCGAGAGAAACGAACGAAGTTAAGCCAATGAAGTATGTCAAGCCGTGGCTAATAAAATTCCCTTGACAAAGCATGCGACAGGAATCAATTAATCCTAGAACAGAAAAAAAAAAGAAAAAGAAAAAAAAATGAACGGGACATGCAAGAAGCACACACAGAATCTCTATCCCTTTTGTTCCTCGATCGTCTGTCTCTCTGTCTCTTTCTCTGTTTCACTCTCTTTCTCTCTCTCTCTCTATATATATGTATATATATAAAAATAATTATATATATATATATATACGTATATATGTATAATTTCTTTACTCTCTGTCTGCCTCTTTCTCTCTTATTCTGTCTTTCTCTTTGCACCCTGCGGATCGAACGACGACTGTATATACGAGACGTCGACGATGAGGACTTTCGAAAGGATAGAAAAAAATAAAAAAAGAAAAAAAATAAAAGTGGGACGGCTGATCGGGGAAAAATACAGAGAAGAAGCAAATATCAAATATGCGAATACAAGTATACGTGTGTATACCAGAAAAAAAGGAAATTGACAAAAAAAAAACAGAAAGTGCTGCGATTGGAATGCGTGGAATGAGCTGCTTTGGATGTGTAGGTGATAAGACTAAGTTTTTTAGCAATTTATTCCCCCCGTACATAAAAGGGGGACAAATTCACGCCCGCATCCGCCCCCTCGTCACTCACGTTCCCCCGTTTAAACAACAGAACTATTACTACAACTACAACAACAACCACTACCATCACGACTATAACTAAGAAAAAAAAAAAAAAAACAACAACAGAAATAAATAATAAATACCACGATCATCATCATACTATATAATCGTCAATATCGTCATAATCATCATCAACATCATCATCAACACCGCGAAACCATGACCACCAACCAATCAACCGGTCGTTAAAGTCTCCTCTTAAAAAGTTAGTGGCCGAAGACACTGCACGTGACACCTGTTCCCTTCAGTTCCAGGCTCCACAACGTTGGAGGACCTAACCAGGTACACTAATCACACGTTTAAGCCACGAATTAAAAGTACCAGCTACGAATCGATGGATAAAGACACATTATTCATTCCGATCATCGATCCAACCTGACAACTTTTCCAAATCTCATTCCAACCTGAAATATTGAATGACGCAAATATATATATATATATATAGATCGGGATCGATTCGTTTCGAGAACGGACCATCGATGTTTCCTTTCTTTTTTTTTTTTTTTTTGCTAACTCTGCTAACTGCGTTTTCTTTGCGTCGGCCCAGTGAACAGGAATTTCGCGCGATGGCAGAATCCGATCGAGGCGAGCAGTTCAAATTGGCTGACGTTTTTCGGGGTAGTTCGATATGAAACAAATAGAAAGGCGGACGTCGAAGCAGAAATTATTGCTATAATTTCCTCTGCAGACGGGATTCTAACTTGTTCCTATTAAAAAAGAAACGCGTACGTCAAGTCAGAATGTTTAAACCTCTGTAGTGGATGAAATTGAATAAAAAGTACGTGAGAGATTCTATTCGACGTATTATCGTATCGAATGCTTAACTTCCACGATTCGATTAAATCTGAAAGTTACCGTGCAAACGGGGAAAAAATGATTGCATCGAACATTTCTATTTAGTATGTTGTAACCACGGAAAAGTAAGAAAGAAGGAAAATTTCACGGGTTAGCCTATTCGTATCTGTGTAGAACTAAAATGTGCAAGTACCAAGAAACTGGAAAGAATTGTTGGAGAAGTTTGTTGGAAAGATTCAGCCTTATACTTTCGGGATCGAGGTAAAACTCGATAAGAAGTCTCGACGGGTTCCATCGCGCGAGATCTATAGCCTCCACGATTCATCTACGTATCACGCCTTTGATAGAAAAAAAAAAAAATAATAATACAATACAAAAAAGAAGGAAAAAAAGGAACGACGTACACGTATATATTCCATGCGCGTCCCGTTACTTCTGTGTGTATACACCCTGCTGGAGATCATGCCTTCGGAAAAGCCACGGTATGTATGCGACACAGTTCGCGGTGCCTGAGTCAAAAGTCACGCTAATCCTTGTTACCAGTCTCTGTTTGCCTATTTTCCTGTTCTAAAACTATCGAGCTTAAAAAGTACGGAGAAACTCGAAACGTGACAGGATCGGTTTTCTGCATTTCAAACGCGAGCTATCATGCGGATGAAATTTATAATTAAAACGGCTGCGTTCGGCGATCACTCGATATTATTTCTCCACGGTTGAAAATAGAATTTTTTTTTAATTTAAACTTGCTCGTTTCGCTTTCTGTCACGTATATTCTCAATAAGAGACACGTACAAGATCTCTGAATTGAAAATAATAAAAGAACAGTTCAGATCGAAGCGATTACAGGCAAACAACAGGAAAATACACGCAGCATGGAAAGCTATTTTAGTGATATAATCAGCTCTGTGTCGATCGCAATATAACCGCACGCCATATGGCTAAACGAATCACCGAAAATTCAGCTAGGAAAATTTCACACGCTTCGAACGATTCGATTAGCCACGATGCAAACCGGAAATTAATGCACATTCACACACGCTTTCGATGTGAAACTCACCACTACACTGTTCAAGACGAGTCATAGATTATTTGTGTAAAGACACGGAAACACGTAAGCCTTTGATAGATACGTGTATGTCAGGGAGCATCAGATATGATCGTCCTTTTTTTTTTTTCTTTTTTCTCGATTATTAACCCTAAAATCCCAGGAGAAGGGTTCCCCGAACCTACACGTCTTTTTTTACCCATTTATCTTAAACAAAATAGTTTTTCGAAAAAAGTTTCGTAAAATTCGAGCGTACTATACTTTGTGAACAATATAGAATATATTTTGCATTGTATTTATGTGTCCATTCATAAAATAAAGTGTGGATTTGGTGAACCCTATTTTTATGAGTTCTAGGGTTAATATTGCCTAAATTTCGCAACTTGAACATTTCGATGACAAAAGTACAGATGCTTTGTGTAAATGTGATTTCGCGAAAATTTAGAAACGATTGAGTAAAAGTCAAACGAGAGAGAGAGGTGAATCGTCGCATTGAAAGCGTCGAATGGAGCAAAACGATTTATTTCGAACGACACTCGGCTCGATTTCGATGATCCGAAGTTTTCTGGAGGACATTGGACAACGTCGGACAAAACGAGACTTTTGATTCGTCCCGTAAGAGAAACATTTTCATACGATCATTTTCTTTAATGTGTGCAATTCTTCATTAACCACGTCACCTGTACACCGGTTGAGGAGGATCATCGGTAGAACTTTGAACGTTTTGTAATATATTTGCTCCTTGAACGATGGTATCTAGCGAAACTTGAGAGAACCAGATAAATTATAATAACATTTCTATCCGTCTCGCGAGAAAAATCACGATCTTTGGAGAACAATCAAAGAAAATCAAAATTATTGAGTTTCGTTCCGATCACCATTTACCGTGGATAGAATATTTCACAAAATACTTCAGACTCTACCATCGAGTATCTCATCTTGTGTATGTACACCCACACATACACACACGCGTATGAATGGCTAAAAAAAAAAAATAAAACTCTCTTCTCTGTATATGTACATTTTCAAACGATTAACGTTTCTGAATGTTTCTCCTCCTTACAACGACACCATTTTTCGAAACCAACTAAAGTGCACCGACATTTCTTTTTCTCTTGTACATTTTTATACTCATTCTGAATACGGTATATTTATATATGCACACATACATATACTCTGTCTCTATAACTTTGATCTATCGACGATCACTTTAACAGGGTGTCTCGCTTCTAATAAACATCGAAATTCAATCGAAAAAAACAAAAAAAAATACTAGATGGAACTTGTAACGATTTGAAGATGTGCATCTAGTGATGGTAAGATCGTAAAGTCACTTCAAGGTTAAATTCCATGACTTTGAAATAACCTTTCCGATGATCTTCGAGCCGATTTTCCAAAAATCGCGGATATTTTTCCCTTTCTTAAAAATAATCTTCCTTCTTATTTTCAAATAAAACTGAGATAACGTGGATGTTCGTTACGAGTAAGACACCCTTTATACATACATGTATATACATATATATCTCCACTGTCTCACTATTCACCTGTGAATGTTTATTTAACTTTACCACCCAGTTTAAATATATTATATACTCTCTTCTCTCGTTCTTGTACGTCTCAGACACGTTCTTGCCCATCACGACTTACCACTATCATGGCCAATCGTCGTAATCGATGCACGAGCAGCGGGACGGTCCGAAAGTCGTCAAGTCGCGTCAAGGCGAGCCGATCCCAGGCCCAAGGGAGGACTTTGCGACTGTTTGGCACCGACCTGATGCGACATGCGATAATACGACGTCGTTCTCCTCGCGTAATCTACTGTCTTATCCTCTACCGTTTATATGCCTCTTGTGTTTTCGTCCACCTAGGCTGGTCGCAAACAGCACTGACGTATTCATGCAGCCGCCATTTTACGGCGACTGCATCTCTGTGAAGAATTATTCTTTAACTTTAAAGAGTATTTGGAACATGGAAAACCTTATATTTTACAATTATTACCACCGAGTGTTGATATCACTCGAACAATTTAGAGGAAAATTATTATTTGGTATCTCTGTTTGCGACCATACCAAGGATCATCGTACATCTAGTCACACACACTCGCCGAAATGCGTATCCACGAATCTACTCTTGATCACTCTGACCACGCTCACGTCATCATCGAACAAACACCGCGGAATCCTCCTCGGCACTTATCCACCGTACGTTTCCAGAGATCGTCTGGTTCACGTCATCTTCATCTCATCGAGTGTGTCATCTATTCGTGTCGTGGATACGCATTAACTCTCATTCATCTTGTCCATGCGACGTGGCCGCGTTTCGAGTATAGAAATCCTCCTCTACAGAGAGACCTCGCGATGATAGATTTTAATGTTCGATCGTTTAATCGCAGATTGAATAAATCGAGGAAATCGTCCAGTTTTCATTTTTGTTTAGTTAGCCATCGGAATTAATTATTCGCGTGTATACTTTGGACGCCTCGGAATGTTAAACGAACTCGGTGAGAACAGGAGAGAGGAGATAGGAGGCAATATGAACGAAACGAGAAAGAGAATGAATCGTCGAAACGCCGCGCGCAGAAATATGGACAACGATGTCGGCCGTACGTCGCGGTGGGCGAAAGAACTGCGGCGGCGCCCGGCGTCCGCAAGAGGATCGTTCTGTCTTTTGTGGAGAACAACGGTTTGATAATTCTAATCGCATCCAATCGAAAGATCGAAGGCTCGAAGGACTAAAAAGAGAAAAAAACCCCCAAAAAAAGGAACGAAAGAGAAATTAGACAAATTTGTCGAATTAGAGTGACCTTGCGTTCGCGGCGTCCGCGAGAGATCGATGAAAAGTAGTCGAAAAATTGATTGATTAGAACGCTGTGATCCTTGTGACGATCGTGAATGTCCATCGGCGATCGGTGGAACAAAAAAGAGAGAGAGCAGCAAGTTCTGTACGACGTTGTCGATGAATTAAAGAATACACTATGCCACGGGAAAAAAAAACATAGTAAATGATCACGGCCCCATGGTCATTCGGAGGAACGCGAAATGATCGGCTGGATGTGTTCAAAGGAAGAAGGAAGCTCGGCGGAACGTCGCTTTTCTTTCGTCAACCGGGGCACTGCCGGTGCCACTTCCGCTTCCTTGAGACTGTCCCGTGTGGAAGCGAAAAGATCCATCAGAATTCGATCTCATGTCCGTCCACTGCATACGATGATAAAATAACGAAATTTTAGATACTTAGAAATGAAAGTTAACGAATATCAAATATCAGAGAAATTTCATTTTTCTTGCAATAAGTGTTTAAGTAATCTTCTGCTGAGAAAATAGTGAAGTAGAATCTTGTAAATGTCTTTTCTTTTTTACTTAAATTAATTCGAATCACTTTAAATCGTTCGGTGGAGAATAGCGATCAGTTCTCCAATCGTCAAATAAAATTATAAAAAAAAAAAGTGCTATTTCAACTCTCGATGACAATGCAGTGGATGAGTTTCTCTCGTACCTCCGAAAGATACAAATTCTCTTCATCCATGGGACAGATTTCGTGCGTTAGCGAAGGCCGCACCCGACCACCGTAGAAAATAAACCACTACCACCACCACCATCACATCTCTTCAACCGAAAAAACCACCACCGTATATACATCACACCAAGAAAAGTATATAATAAGAAAAAAAAAACCGTAGAAGTTTCTCGAAAAAAAAAATAAATAAAAAATAAATTAAAAAAAATTTAGAAAAAATTCCTTCGCACGCTCGCTATAAAAAAAAATCTCTATAGAGAGAAACACACGAAAAAAAATAAAAAAAAAATAAATACGGACGTTGGGAAGCACGATCGACGAGTGTAACCGTATGCCCCTATTGCTTGTTGTGTTGTAAAGGAGCTCAAAGCCACGAACGAGAGCCTGAAGAGCCTGCAGACGCAGCTGGAGCTGGCGTATGCGTCGACCGCGTCATCCGGAGCGGCCGTGGCGGGCGGAAGTGCTGCTGGTTACGGGCTAGGTAGCGTATCAGGTGCAGGCGGTACTGTCCTTGGAGGTAGCGTGGCGGTTCCAGGCGGCGTGCCCGGTAGCACCACCCTGACGGCCATCTTGGAGACAAAAGACGCGCGCATACAAACCCTGGAGAAGGAGATCTCATTACTCGAGGCTGAGTTACAACGTATTAAGGAATGCGGTGGTAGATTGAGGGAACAGTTGTTGAAAGCAACTTCCATACCTAATTGTAACACAACCACTAATACCATTGACGGTAGTAGTATACAGACAGAAGCAGGAGGAGGAATAATAGGTGGAGGAGGTGGAGGAGGAGAAGGAAGTGGAGGAATTGGAGCAGGAAATTTAGGAATAGGAACAATGGTACAACAACAGCAACAACAACAACAACAACAGCAGCAGCAGCAGCAGCAGCAGCAGCAACAACAACAACAACAGAATAAGGTGGTTTCCGTAGGAGGTATCGAGTCGCAAACGCGGCAACAGGGATTGGTGACTGCCATGGGTGGTTCGCAGCAGCCCGGCACGTTGGTCTTGGCCAGGGGACCGTCCGTGATGACCTCGCTAGTACCGTATGGTCACACGTCGTCCACGGCATTAACCAATTCATTACTTGCCGGTTCGACAGGTGGGATCACGAGCGTGAGCGGAGGCGGTGGGGGCGGTTCCTCGTGCCTAGCCGGCATCTCGTCGGGCGCTACCACCGGCGTGGTCAATCCCTATACCGATCGTTACACCGATCATCATCTACATCATCAGCTACTACATCATCATCATCCTTCTCATCATCATCCACCACCACCACCACTACCACCACCACAACAACATCATCTTCATCAGCATCATCAGCATCAACTGCAGTTGCAGCATCAACATCAAATCCAGCAACACTTGAAACATATTGAGCCTGCGGCACAGGGCGCACTGGCGCTGCACGCGCACACTTTCAACAAGCACGACATGAACTTCAAACGGCAAGTAAGTTTCTTCATCAACAACGTGCGCATCGAAAAGAACGACGCCGTCTAGGGATATATGTCGACTGCCTACTACTTACTACTGGGTGTGTTATTATATAAATATCGATCGATGAGAATCCAAAAATGCTCTAACCACAAATTGCGCTGTATTATAATTCGTTTATAATCTTCCGTATTTAATCATGGGATCTATACTTCTCTGCTCCTCTGTTGCGTTACACCGGATAATACATAATACATAATATATACATATAATATATATATGTTTATGTTTATGTACATATATATACTATATGTGTATATTTATATACACCTTGCACGCCGCAGGTTCCTCTCCGCGTGAGTACCCTTACCTGTACCCCGAAAATCAGGTGTATATCTCAGCAAGAAAGGGCTCACGATATATACATACATATATACATATATATTACGTTAATACAACACGACATATGCTACCACTATTGCTACTACTACTACTACTACTACTACTATTACCTTGCGTCTCGTTTTTTTTTTTTCAATCGAAAACAAACAAAAACGTAATTATCATCATCGAGAGAAAGCAGAGACTGAGCAGCGTTTCGTTTCTATAAAACGCACCCTCGTCGAATCAACGGGTGCGCGATGCTCGTTACGAAGAACCCGAAACTGAGGCCAGGAGATATATGTGTTCGTGTGTAGAACCGGAGATTTCGAGACGTCGAAAATCGTTAAAGTGTCTCGATGCTTTGCGAGAGAAAGTGAATGAAATGTGTTCCGAGTGAATGGAGGCAAGCATGATGGGTATTAATAATGGGTGGTGAAGATGCATGTGTATCTGTATGTATGCGTGTGCATGCGTGCGTGAGTGTGTATGTGTAAGTGTCTCTGTACCTAGTAGAGAGGAAAGGAAGAGAAAAAAAAAACGAAAAAAACAAGAAAGGCGTATTGACAGGAAGCTGCGTGACGTAGTCGTCGGTCGAATCGTTCACAGGTCGAAACGTCCCGCGGATCTTTCGATTCCTTTCGTCTTGTCTTCTCGATACGCCGTGTTTATGCGTGTACACACGTGTATCACAAGTCCGTGAGAATTAAAAATCTCTTTTCTCCCCTCATGGAAGAATATTCATTCGGTACAGTTCTACTGCTCCGAATTGAAAAGAAAATGGCTACCGATACGCACACAGCCCGGAAACTCTTACCAAACAGCACCCTCCAACAATTTACTTGTCTAAAGACACACGTACACGTAATACGCTTAAAATTTTTCTATTTTTTATTCACAGGCCGTGTTCCTTTGACAAGCGGCAGGTCATTTTTTTGTCGTCCAAAGCAAACGGAAGAAGGTTCCCGAGCATCTTCTACTATTTTGCCACCAAATAATGCCATGTACATTTTTTTACTTCTCCCAGGCTTGTGTACGTATACGTGTGTGTACACGTGTGAACCCGTGGACACATTATAGCGTACCTGTTTTCTTTACCTCCCGACGCCCCGTTTCTTATCGAACAGCAGAGTTCTCTATTTTTTGACTCGTGATTGTACCTGTTTAAAGAAGTCGTAGGTTTTACTGAGAAGAAGAAACCCGATCTTCGACTGATTTTCTCGATTCGAATTGTGTTCGTTCGCCTCCCAGCTGAGGAGAATAATTAGAAAGTATGGAGGAAGTCAAGGAATCATGACGAAATTTTGTCGAGATGGGTTTCGGGGTAGTTCTATCGAGAGAAAGTCACACGAGAAAGTCAGAATTCGGTAGCTTCTACGTGTAGAGCCCGAGAGCAACTGTGCGTACCTAATGTCTAGGCCTTAGAGGTTTCGATTATATGTTGTTGTTGAATTTGTGGATAATTAGACGTTGTACAGTGTCCCTCCCTGTTGAATTAGAAGACACGTCTTCATAGGAGACACGTTGTTTCGATTCTGTTTAGAAGGGTGTACACTCATGAAACCGCCATGTTAATTCTGCTCGTTTTTGGGGAAAAGATTCGAACTGAATTCTCAAGTGGGCGATTTATAAATCACCATAAATTGCTATTTTTCTGAAAGGAAAAGTACACGCGTTATAAATACGCAAATTGATGTTTGACAAAAAAAAGTTTTCGTATTTGTAGTGAAAGTACAAAAAAAAAGGACAAGATGCACCATGTTTGTTCCTATAGTACGCTTCTAAAATAGTCAAAAACTACTTGAAAGTATACATTTAGCCTTGATTAAAATTGAAGATGGTAGACAACATGTTCTCTCTCTCTCTCTTTCTCTCTCTCTCACACACACACACACACACACAAGATCTTCCAGCTGAGAATCAAATCCCTATGAATCTTTTCCATCAAAATCGATCCATGGGTTCTCGTGGCTTAACCAGGCCAGGGTTTCGCGGGGAAGATACGAGAAACGTAACGTGAATTCATGGTGTACGATGCCCCACACGCGTGTATAACGGCGATATACAGGTGAAAAAAAAAAGGAAAAAAAATAATAAAAACGAAAGCGTGCGTGTACTGTGCGTGCGTGGACGACGAAGAGCAAGACACGCGAGAGCAGATGTTTCCAACGGATATACATATATATTTTCGTAGCTGAGATCGTTCTAGTTTGCCCTGATCCCGTTTCACGCCATGATCCTCGAGCTACCGGTGTTCAGAATGCCACGTCTGGCTAATCAATGTATTAACAATCGACACAGTGAACACACGTGATCTCGTTCGTGCACGTCGTTTTCTCGTCACGATCGCTCAGAGGCGCGAGTCGCCCTCGTCGCTTCCAGCACAATCTTTATTTTTCTACTCTATAATCTAGGAGTAAGAGACACACGAAAAAACCTGTACGAAACGCGTCCCAACGACGATCTATAGCGAGATGCAACCTGGATAATGGTCCCCATAGGCTACACCAGGCGCTTTGGAGTGGTCGAGCTGGCTCTAGGCAGGGATGATCCTTTTCCCTCCCCTCTTGCTGTGTCTCCTCCGTCGAGGATTGGACCGGAAACTCGACACCTCTATGGACATCCCTCCGTCTCGACGATGTTTCACGATCTCTGGTCGACTCTACGCTCGCAAGGTCCACATTTTGAGCCTAAACAGTGTGTTGTTCATAGACGCACATTGCGTTCCACCGATCATTCTTCATAGACGAAAGAGAATCTTCACGAAAGAGAATCTTCACGTCAATGCCTGGAACTCTCGATAATCGGAAGGCCATAGATATATTATATATATATATATATATATATATATATATATATATATCTATGTATATATGCATATACATATACACATGAAAATAAAAAAAAAAAGAGAACGATAATAAAAAGTAAGGAGAAATTGGATGAATAATTCTATATGACACCCTGTCGATTCTCTCTCTGTAACCCGTAAAACGATCCTCCTTGAGACATCGACAACCTCGAGGCCATCGAGGGTGCTACGCAAGGACGATTAAAAAAAAAAAAAAGAGAAAAAAAAGAAATAACCTTGAAAAGGCAAAAAAAAAATGAAAAAAGAAAATAAAAAGAAAGGGACACGTCACAGCGAAAGATCGAACGAATTCTCGATAGGTTCGAGCGTGTATACTTTCTTTGAACCCTTTTGATCCTTCCGGTAATTGTTTCTCCTGCGCTCCTCTGATCCCTTTGTCACCGGAAATATTACTGTTCCGAATAGAGGAACTCGAGGATGAAAGAAAAATTACACGATCCTAAATGCACCCTTCGAGGCCACCTGTCATTTCAAATTTCCTCGATTCACAGACAGAGAAGTTGTTGATGTTGGACACATAAGGGGTGCATGTCAGCGACGATGTGGCCTCGAAGTCTCGTTGACACAATGTAGACTAAAACAATAATGCCAGAGAGAAAGAAAGAATTTGACTTTGTTCAATCGTTCTCTGTTCCATATTTCGTTTCCCGTATCCTTACATCTTTTCGATTATAATTTCGTCCAAGTTCGAGATATTCATCATTTTCACCGTCCTTCTCATCGGTCATTCACATATTTCTGGACGTTCATTGGTAGCTCGACATCACGCACTCATTAAGAAAAAAAAAAAGAAGAAAAAGGAAAAAAGAGAACACGATATAAATCGATACGATCGTGGTCAGAATCGTTTCATACCCGTCTCCCACATCTCCAAAGGATCATCAAGCAATCTGCAGTCTGCACTCGATCTTGAAAATCGATATTCCTTGCACTTATCTCTAGTAACTAGTAGAATTATCAATGATGTGTCCGTCCGTCACCTTTACCATTGACTTGTCTCACTTGTTTTTCCCTCGCAGCCATCACACTGAACAGAGACATCGTTTGTTTTTTTTCTCATCGATTCATCCTAGATAGAATTTCACGGTAGTGCTCGTTCACATTTCCATCTCGTCGTTTCGTTTTTTATCGCCATTTCTCTCAAACATTCGAACAGGATCATGATTAATTAGGATCGATCATTTCATAGTTAGATATATTGATACGTCGATTGATTTAATAGGATTCACGCGTATCGGTATCATTGATATTGGGAATATTTGTCGAGGATATATCATTTTACAGAGAAACTACATCATCACATTGTTCATTGCCGTCCGCCATTCTCTCGTCGCGTAGAATTCGAATGCAGCTAGCGTTCAGGCATGATGCATGCGTCGGAGAGTAGGGCAAAGTAGAGTAAACCGATTATATCACACTTAGCATTGTCAAATTTTAGGTACCTTTCTTCTGTGATAGTGCGAGCTTCGTTTCCTCGTTTTTTTTCTTTTTGTCACACGGACGAACAACAACTGGAGACTCGAAGGTAGGAGAAATTGTTATAAAAATCTTATTTTTTTAAATCATTTGGTCTATTACTCTCCTATCTCGAGTCTTCCGGAGATTTTCGGCGAATATTTAATTAAACGTGATGTGAACACGAGAATGAAGCTTGCACACTCTCAGGATTGTTAATAAGTAGGACATTTCTCAGCAACCATTATTAGAATCACGCAGGAATTTCAATCTCCAATGGGATTCCTTGATATCCTCGCTGGAATTGACAGTATACACGATATCTCTTGAAATAATAAAAATCAATATATTTAATACATGTTATTAAAAAATAATAACAATAATAATAAAGAAAGGGACAAATCAATGCAGAACTTAGAAGGACGAGAAAAAGAAATAACAAAATGTCGATATAACTATGCGATTGCCTATTAAATTAGCCTCTTTGTCATCTTCCACCGGAAATGGAGGAATTCTATGTGACTTTCCTCCATTGAAGGATAACAAGGAATCTTTTCCAAGGTCCAGGAACCGCTGGTTAAAACCTCTCATACCATCTTTCAAAAGGGACAAAACTGATCGAATCGAATCGATTCCAAGTAAAAAAAATCGCGATTTGTTCGTGTTTGTTCGTGTCTGATCACGCTTGACGTGTTATTCACTCGCGTCACGGCTCGGGTCCTGACCATCGTTAGAAACGCATGCGAGTTCTCGAAGCGGTCCTATCTTATCCCTGATGCATGCTGCATGCACGCAGACAACTTATCGTTGGCCCTCGATGCATCTCTCATCAACTAGCCAGTCGTCTCGTTGATCAATTTGCGATCAGGTAAAAACGTAACAACGTCCATCCTCCATAGATCATTATCGTAATCACAGTCTCCACGAACTTCGTGGAGACGAGCACGAAGAGTCGTTCAATTTGTCTGTTGATCTATCAAATTTCCTCTCTAGTATCATTCGTAGGCTGGATCTCTATGTTAACCCCTTGCATTACGAGTTTCTTCGTTCCCTTAAATATCCGTATCCGTGGTGATACGTTTGATATTTATTAATTTCATAAACTGTAACATTTTACGGAAATTGTGTCACGCGTACGATTAAACGTTACAAGGTAAGGGGTTAACTTTCAACTCGAGGGAAAAAAACTTTGCCGCTGTAAAATATTGGCTTTTTCAAAATTTCGAAATTTCCTGCTAGCTCGCTTGTGACGAAGAGAAGCAATAGAAATGAGATAAGAAAAAAAACAAAAAAAAAGAGAGAGAGAGAAAAAGAAGAAACAGTTATTTGAAAATTATGAACATTCGTGAATGCGAAGAGAGGCGAACAAAATATTCAGATGGTTAATGTTTCGTTACGATTGAAATATTCCTTCGAAGATGCGCAAAGTAAATTAAAATTCACAGACAAACGGAGCGTTACCCTTCACACATCCGCCATAATCATAAGGGTACACCATTAGCATTTAAGCTAGAGCTAAGTTAGCGATAAGTGAGCAAACGGATGGCGGTCCCCAATTCCGCTGAACTCGTTCGACACCTTCTTTCTTTTCTCGCCCCGTCGACGAACGAAGTAACGAGCCTCCGCGCGATAATAAATCGTAGCCACGATCGTTAATAACGTTGTGCAGCGTTTAACGACGGAGGTGGCTGGGTTATAAATTCCTACGTGCCCGGCATAAAAGAACCGCGGAAACGATTTCGGGCAAATGTCGAAAGCTGATCACGTTCCTAGCACGATGAGCGGGAACTTTCTTCCCTGGTTGATTCAACGATCAGAAATCGAATGAAATCACCGTGTATATTAATCAGACGTGAACTCGTTACGTCTAATGTTTCTTTAATATGCAACCCTTTCGATACGATTAATTACAATCCAGAACTTTCTTTAACTTCACTTTGAACATTCAAATTACAAAGAACATTCTTTTCTCGATCTAGTCAAAATCAAAGTTAACCTACCTTTTTGTTTCTTGGAGAAGGGAGAACGAGAGAGAGAGAGAGAGAAAGAGAGAGAGAGAAAAGGGAGAGAGAGAGAGATTTGAGGAATTACGTAACGAAAGGGTTGAAGGGAAAGAAGAGGAGTGGAAAAAGGGAAGCGGAGTTGGGCGACCTTCGTGGTCAGCGAAGCATTATTAAATGTGGTGCCCCAATATTCTAGCTTTCTGAGGAGGTAAGGATATTCTTCACCCGACAAAGAAGCACTTCCAAGCCACCACCTATCCTTCGTTTCCATCTACGTGATTACCGTATTATGTAACGGAGTGTTTCGATGTTCCGTAGTAACACTTTCTCTTACATACACACAAACACACACACACACATACTCTCTCTCTCTCTCTCTCCCTTTCTCTGTCTATCACTGTCTATTTCTCTTTTATTTTTCTGTTCTGTCTGTCTATTACTGTCTAACTGTCTGCCTATCTGTCCGGGGTGGCCAGTAAGTTTCCGGACGACTCGAAACTTTTTTATAACAGGGCCGAGTGCTCGGCAAATTCTCGGTAGAATTCACGATAATTTTGTGTAACTACGTTTCCAGGCTATCCTCTCGCTAACTTGGAAATTAGTTTCCTGATTGACATCGAATGACTTCCGGTTTATCTTAATCTGCCCCCTCTCCCCACGTTTTTTTCCCTCACCGTCTAAGATTTTTCCGCAAATAGAATGTACCCCTGACCTGGAGTTCTCACTGTGGATCTTTCGAGTTTCACCTTTTATTCATCCAAGCAATTTCGCCAACGGTACACTTCCTATATTATAATTTGAATTAATCTTCTCCGAGATGATCGTCTCGTTTCAAGCTTCCTTCAGAAGTGGCCATCGTGAGTTTTCATTTTGTCCTCCGTAGTGAAAATAATCTATTTGAGCTTCTGACTTTTTCACTTCGTCGATTTCTCTCCCTCCCTCCCTCTCCTCCCCTACGATTTTTGTGTTGTTAAACGCGTCATAGAGGAGGAATTAAAGCGTTATCCGGTATAAAATTTCGCTTAATTAACGGAGTTTGAAGGGTGAGAAAAGTTCGAGTTTTTTCAGGGACAGACCAGCCGCCCCGCAGCACTGTCTCTTTCTCTCTCTCTCTCTCTCTAACTTTCTCTCTCTGCCCCTCTCTTTTTCTCTCTTTCTTTCTGCCCCGTTTCGTTCTCTCTCTCTCTCTCTCTCTCTCTCTCTATCTCTAACTTTCTCTCTGCCCCTTCTCTCTGTTTCTCTTTCTCTCTCTTTCTCTATCTATCCCTTTCTCTAGTGTGAGTCGTTGATCAGACTGTCCGCAAATGGTTCACGTAAACGATCCGCGTCGTCGTTCCACGCGACGACGAGACATGACGAGACCAGGCGAGGAAATAACTCATTATCCGAGAGCTTTCCTCGCGCGTACAATACGTGCGTGTGTGTGCAGCCGAAAACGACGATCGTAGATAGTGACGTACCACACAAAAATGTAGATGATCTTGCGTCGCCTATAGTGGCTCGCGGCCGTTGTACAGAGACACCGAGGAACCCGAGACGATGTGACGCTGATCGAGGCCGTCGCCTCTCAAACGTAGACCTGTTGTTTCTCTTTCTGTTTCATTTTTTTTTCTGTTTTTTTTTTTCTACCACTTGGCACGATATTATAGAACGCTGAAGAGAAGGGGTGATCGGCGAACGATTATGATCCATCGATCGATTTCTCTCGTTAATTGTATCCATGGATTTTGATCAAATCGACGGATCCCTGGTGCTTTGTCTTTGAGCTGAGATACATGAACACGTCGTCTGGTTGGGAAGACTGTATAATCGTCTGGTCGAAGTAATGTTCCAATCGAACGTTCCACCCATTAAAGTATACATTTATCTTCGTAGGACTTTTTTTTCTAGGAAATTAGCTACGTTCGAATATAGCTGCATGAGACTCTAGGTTTAATTGAATTTCTAGAAAAGAAACTTTTAGGAAGAGGAAGTGAAAGATATTTCTAGTATAGAATTCTTTAACGATCATTCCAGATGAGAATGTAGAGATCGGTACACGTCGATTCCTCGTTTCTTGTATTCCACCTTTTCTTCTTCTTTTTTTTCTCTCTCCTTTTTTTTCTCTACTTTTTCAATTGTTCAAGGGAAGAACGTTCCTTTCTTTCCTTTTACTTCGATCAGATATCGACACAACCAGATCGGAAACAGTGATATCTCCTCCACGCTGCGTACTCTGCTAGTTGATTAGTTAGAAAACATTTAGCTGTGTTGATCCTGCTTGCGATCCCGCGGCGAGGAATATCTCCTCGCCAAAGGATCCTCACGCGGCCTGCCGACACCAGAGTAGATCAGACGAGCGTAGTAGGTACGTACACGAAAATAAAGAGAGAGACACAATATATACATAATACGTTCCAATCTCAATTTCCCGATTATCCAATCCATCAAAATTATCATCCTTATATCTTGCTCTATCTCTCTCTATTTCTCTCTCTCTCTCTCTCTCTCTCTCTCTATTTCTCTCTCTCTCTCTTCTCTCTCTCTCTCTCTTTCTCTATCACGTCTCTCCCCTACGACATTCGTTACGACACGTATAAAGTATATATCTCTCGTATACACGCAGGATACACTTTGTTTGTAACTTTGTATCGTTGGTTTCGATATCGCTGCATGCTAAGTATGACGAGGCCCTGGCCGAGTACGACAACGCCTCGCCAAACTGTTACTATTATTATTATTATTATTATTGATATTGTTGTTGTTACTATTATTGTTATTCCTCCGTTGAAAAAAGAGAAGAAACAAAGCAAAAAGAAAAAAAAAAAACGAAAAAGAATAGACAAAAATACAGGACGAGTTGCACATCAGTTCTACTTCAATCCTGGTTAACGTTGCATTGGTCTGATAGAGAAAATGATAATTCATTCTGTGATCTTTTACACTGTGCCAAATTAACTGTTGCAAGGAACAAAAAAAGAACAGATGAAATAGAAAAGGAACATAGATCAGATGATGCAAAGTGTAGAAATTCGGAGGAATCGTTGAGAGATTGAAACAATCGAAGCACAGTTGGATCAAATAGGCCTAGGCCAGTTTGGCTGAATAATTTTGCCAAAGCGATTAGAACGAATGGAAAAAGGTTGGCGGAATGGAACGGAAGGTGAAACGGTTGACCCGTTTCACAGCCGATTTATCTCTGAATTGTACCGGTTCGAATGGAAAAAAGGAAGTTGGCTGGAGATCGTGGTCGTACTCGGTCAACGACGGAGAGACGACAGAGAACCAGGCGCCTCCGTCGCTCGTTGTTTCGTCGTTTGAACAACATATAGAGGAGCTCACGGACTGATCCTCTCGTGGACGACGACTTTTTTCGCAGCTGGACGAGCTACGGACTGAGGTGCAACGCAGGGACCAGGAGCTGCTCGCGATGTCCGCGAAGATGAAGACACTCGAGGAGCAGCATCAGGATTACCAACGGCATATCACTGTGTTGAAGGAGTCGCTCTGTGCCAAGGAGGAACACTACAACATGCTGCAAGCCGATGTAAGTCCTTTATTCTAATTATTAACACTAGAACTACCGACAATTATTCTATACCTATTTCTACCGAACCAGTCAAAATGACTGATTATTTTTAATATCCATTATGCAATGGAAATAACCTTTATACATATTTTTTTAATTTTTATATAATGTTATACGTATTTATACTACTTGAAAGTACACTTTTTTCTCACTTAACAATGCTAAATTTGTTAGAGACGAAGATAGCTCTTGCAAATGGAGGTAGAGGCATTTTTGGATGTACATTTTACGTTATGTAATGAAAATTACCTGGATTCATATTTCTTTATTTACCATCTGCACAAATCCTCTGGCAACAATTACCAAATTAATTAATTAAACCTTAAAATATACAACAGGCGTCAAATTCGAATTTGATACAGAAAATCTTGGCAGGCGAGGCCCGTCATTTCCACTCAAGGGGTTCAAAGATATTCCGCTGTATTCAGATAAAATGGACACCCCGTATATGAACGGATAAAGCCCGCAAATAGACTTTCCCTCGTCTTCTAAAAATGTCCACTAAGTGCCAGCAATACCTATTACACAATTTCTCCATATTCCTCGGTGAAGTATCAAGAAATGGTGCAAACAACCCTACTGAAATTCTCCCTTTAAACAATGCCCACAAAGCGCCGATAAAGCTATTATTCTCCAGTAATGTAACTACCGAGGAAATTCTCAAAGGGTCCAGCGTTCAGGGTTGAAGCTGGTAAGCCAACGTTAGGGGAGGTCATAACAGGGGAAAGGAAGGCCAGGCCAGCGGGGAAACTGGGTCGTGCAGAGCTGTCCCTTCTCCCGTTACCCTCTGCAATCGCGTATGTACGGGTTTTAGCGTCGTGTAGCGTTTCCGCGTCGCGTGCAGAACACTCTGCCCGATGTGCAATGCGGATTGAATCGGTGGTCCCGTTCAAATTGACTAGCAACCTACTAAGTCTATATATATATTCGTACGATGACCAAGTGTGTGCGTGATTACTTGCATATAGGTGGAGGAAATGCGACAGAGGCTCGAGGAGAAGAACCGGATGATCGAGAAGAAGACTCAGGCAGCGATGCAGGCGCAACAGGAGCGCAATCGCATGAACACTGAGCTTACTGAGCTAAAGGATCACATGGATATCAAGGACAGAAAGATCAACGTGCTTCAACGTAAGGTGAGTACCCTTCTATCCATACTTTTTTCTTATCTTCCTATTTCTTTTCGTACATCTAGCGTGACCATTGTAAGTAGAGAACCGATACTTTAGACATTCATAGAACTTTCACCACCTGATTTTATTCAATTGTTGTATTTTTATACAACCTCTTCGAGGTTTGTGCAAGAAATATTAGCGATATTGGTATTATCGTTACGTCGAGATGATTCGTTTCATTTGTCGAGGGTTAAATGGCTAAGTAAACGATGATGACTATAAATGAAAATCAAATGTAAATCAAAATTTTTATGTTAATTAATCTAGACGGTCCGTTACAAATTTTCTACCTCTTTTGCACAGACTTCGATTATTTTCTATATACATATAAGTTCGTTACTCTTAGAATTGTTCAGTCGAGGCGATACCGACAAAACCAATCACAGAGACACATAGAAAGTTTGATTAGAATTAGAGTTAGTACATGGGTTAACCATTTGAGTATCAGATACAATTTCACATATAAATAAATATATGTTTACTTGTAAATAAGCTGTTAGATACGAACTTACACGTTGCTGTATACGTTTGTACATACTCGAAAGTGTTAACGCGAACGTATAATGACTCGAAGTGCGTGTAAGCGCGAAAAATCGTGCAAAATTCAGCAGATGCGACGAATTTCGTACACGTCGAAGATTTTTCGTAAGTGACGATTGATCAGCTGGATCAAAGGTGGAAGTGTCGTACGATTTAGCGTAGAAATATTCGTAGGATACGCTGGGAGTGCGCATGAGTGTGAATCTTGCTGTCGATTGGAATGAGTGTGAGGCGTGCGCCCGCGCGACACACTTTTTGTAATAATATTTTCGTAGTCGTGCTGTGTAAAGGCTGTAGTACGTAATACAGCTTGAGACAACCCGTTCTTTTACGTTTCACCACTATCCTTCCGTTCTGCTGTTTTATTTTTTTTCTGTATAATTTTTCAGTTCCAATAAAAGCTTCGTTTGAAATTGCAACACCTGGTGTTACACATATTTCTTTATTTCTGCCATTCTTTTTTCTTTTCTTCTTTTTTATTTGTTTTAATATGCACACCTGTACACGCGCGTTTAATTGGTATTGTTTTTTTTGTTGAACTTTTCAATCAGTGATCAACGACAATTAAGGAGGATCGACGAATGCTCAAGAGAGTGTATTTCTCGACCGATCGATCGGTCGAGCTGTCGTTGATTACCGGTTAAAGATGACGATACCTCGCAATTAAGACACTTCCGCTTGAATTCTTTTTAATTTCGCGGAACGTTTCTTTCTTTTCCTTTTTATACCTTTTTCCCCTTTTTATTGCACTGCTAGAGATCGTTACGATTGACTAGCGCCGCGAGTGTTTGTATGAGTAAATGTCGCATCGAGGTGTGAACGATGGCTGTGAAGATCGGTGATAACAGATGGCAGGTAAGTGAGGATTTACACTGCTGGAGGCATGGTCTGTTAACAATATTAAAAGTCACGCGGCTTAAATGGAAATTAATGGAAAATGTATCAGGTCATTTTATAAATCCGTGTTTTAAATTTTATACCGAAATTTCGAATAATATTTCAACTATACCTTTCAATTTATAAGAAAAAAAACCCGCCATTTTGTTTCACACAGAGTCGTACAATCGCTGTAAAATTTCTTTAGTCTCTCGTTAAAATATATTCTTTGCTTTCCACACGGACTTGTGAAATTATCCAAAAATCTATCTAACAATTCATCTATGTACTAACATTTCTAATCCACTCAAGGTATTCTAATCACCAGTAAAAAGTTTCTACCTAAAAGATCTTTTCTCATCCTCTGTTTGGAATTCTCTCTGTTTCTCCGGTTTCTTTTGCACTTTCGAACGTTTAACGGTAAAAATTATCGATGACTTTAGATCGAGAATCTGGAGGACCTGCTGAAAGAGAAGGACAACCAGGTCGACATGGCCAGGGCGCGTCTAACGGCAATGCAGGCGCATCATTGCAGTAGCGAAGGCGCACTTAGTAACCTCGAGGAGGCGATAGGAGATAAAGAGAAGCAAATGGCACAATTACGGGAACAGAGGGATAGAGCAGAGCAGGAGAAACAGGAGGAAAGGGAATTACACGAGAGAGAGATCGCAGAGTACAAAATGAAGATTCTCTCTCTCGAGTCAGAGGTGAGCTATTATGTACACCTAATTTTTATTGAAATTTTTTCTCTCTTAACATTAAATTTGCGGGATCCGTCAATTTGACGGATCTGAGAATTCACGAGCAAAATTACAATACTTTTTGCTATTATTTTCCAACAACTGTTAGCAACTTTTTGTTAACGGAACGATACAATAGAATATCCAAATTTATAAGTAAGCGGCGCCGTATATTCCTAAAATCACGCAAAGAAAAGGGCAAAGAAATTCTAAAACCTCTTCTAAATTCAACAATCACGCGTTCTAACAGTAACACTGTCCAAAGTACACCCCATTTAGCATCCAGTAGCAGTCGATACGATCAATAGCGCCAGCCCGACCTCCACGAAACTTCAACCCTTTGGCATTCGAGAAGCGTTTCTAGTAAAACAGAAAAAAAGCAACAAAAATCGTCTTCCAAGACTGCTCGAACAGTTGAAAAACGAAAACTAAAACGCGTGTTTTTGGACGGTGTCCACATGTAGGTGGAGAAATTGGGCGCACGACTGGAGAGAGCACAGGCAGAAAAGGACAGACTTGAAGCGAAGCTGGAGTGCTCGCAGTCAGAGCTGGGCAAGAGTAAAGCCGAGCTGGACAAAGCTGCGTCCGAGGTTGGTCGCAGCGGTGCTGACTGGGAAGCTGCCAGGCAGAAGTTGACGAAACTCGAGTTGGAAAACGAGAGGCTGAAGAACGATCTAGATAGGTCACAATGTACGTACGGCAGGAGCACGTTGAACTCGTCCCAGGAGATGGAAAGGGTTCAGGAAAGAGCTGAGAAGGCCGCGGCGGATCTCAGGAGAGCACAAGCTGAGCTCAGGGTCACACAGGCTGACAACGAAAGGGCTAGAGCTGAGGCTGCTGCTCTTCAAGAAAAGGTAATACCCCTTTTTTTACGATCTAATAGGGTAATTCCGGGTGAGATCATCCTCACTTTCTTTTTAAATATACATTTTAATGTGTGTGTTCAAAGTGTGTTAGTCCAATTAAATCATAAAATACAGTCATAAAGGCAAGCGTTAATCGTTGTGAACATCATCGATCAACGTTGTGACACATCCAAACACATTTACTAAAACGATGTGGAACAGCTCGCAGAGAAATCGTTCCATAAATGGACCAGTCGAAACCATAGAAAATCACGTGTCTTTCAACTGCTTAACCGCGGAAACGAGAACCAGAACTAGAGTTCTCCTCGCCATAATCTTGTAACCAGACATTTCGTAGCTCTTAACAGACGATCGGACCCGACTTTGACATGTTCTATTCCGCTCCCAAGAAGCAAGAACAATCGCCTTTAATCGCGATCGATTCGCGGTCTCTGAAACTGTGCACCCTTGCACCCCAGCAGCCAGTTTAGTCGGATCTAATTTCCAATCACGGCTCCGTTCTTCCACTAGCTTCGTCTCGTCGCTCTTCCGAGCTTCACCGATGGCGCGGAACAGGCCCGGTAATGAAGCTGCCGGCTAAGTGGCCGGAAAATTGCACGCAGCTCGATCGAAGACACCTGACTGGCATTTTTTGCTCGGTGCGGATTTACTCGTTCGGCCACACGAAACGTTCCGCACCGCAGTCGATTCTTAAAATCGATTTGCCATCCCACCGTCGAATCTTTCCTCGGCCCAATTAATCGGATAGATTACACAACGGTTGGATGCATTTCCGAACTTTTTTCCTACCTTGATACTTCGTCAAAAGTAGCCTTTCACCGTTGATTCACGTTTAAATAGAAATCCTATATAATATATATTATGAGATTTTTAATAAATACTTTCACAAGGTCTTCAAGCGAATGAGAAGAAAAATGATAATAAAAATTGATCCGTATAATTTCGAAAGGTGGAGAAAAGTCAGGGTGAGGTGTACAGACTGAAAGCTCGGTTGGAGAACGCTCAGAGCGAACAGGAAAGTCTCCGTAACGAGTACGATCGAGCACAGGCGTCTGTAACTCATCTGCACTCAGAACGAGACAAGGCTATCGCGGAATTGAAGAAAACACAGGAAGAATTGGAACGTACACAGGCAACACTCGGCAAGGCACAACTTCAACAGGACAAACTGCAGAATCTATTGGACCAGACTCAAAGGGAAGTGGACATGTTACAGGAAAAATTGGAACAGACGCAAACGGAAGTTCGAAGGGTAAATTGAGATTTGATCTGATATTAAAGTATTTTAATGCAGAGATCGAACTTCGTTGTGATGCAATTGAATGATCAACAGATGCAAATAGAAAGGGAGAAGCAGAATTACGATTTCGAGAACCTGCAGAGCCAATTAGACAAAGCGCTTGGTCAATCGACGAGGATGCAGAAGGAAAGGGAAACGATTCAATTGGAAGTGGTTCGAATACAGGACAAATACGAGACAGCTCAGGTGAATTATTTTTATTACAATTTCTCCACTGGTAATTATTTTTTTACAGGGTTAATTTCACGCTATTACTGGCACAGCGTGTTTTCTTGCAATTAGTAACTATTGTAAAATAATGAAAGATGGAAAAGTAGTATTGTTCTTTTTTCTTAAATAAAAGTGACCTGCAATTTTTTAAATGGAATTCTGTATGTCTTTTCGTATCATATGAAAGGGTGTGTCAAGACGAATTCATTCGTATAGACCAGTGTTTCTCAACAGGGGGGCAATTTGATTGTTAAGGGGGACAATTCGAAAATGGACAGAGTTTAAGTTAAATAATTAATTAAGATTATCTCATCGTTACACGATGTTTTCTACGTTCAACAGCTCATAATACAACGGCTGCAGAAAGAGAGAGAAGGTATCCAGGAAGAAATAGAGAAGTTACACGAGAAGATCGAGATCCAGCAGAATCAATTCTTAAAGATGCAACGGGAGAAAGAGAACGCGTTGTCGGAGCTTCAGCTGGTTAAGGAGAGATGGGAGAAAGTCCATAGCTCCCATCAAAAACTGACCGTGAGTAATAATATGTTTCGTAGGTACACGTTCGAAAGCGAATAATGAAAAGAAAAGAAAAAACATAATGAACGATTCCTATTCATTTCTGTACAGCTTGAGCGAGACGACGCCATGACGGAGATCCAAATTCTAAAGGAGAAACTGGAGAAGTCTCAATACACAATGACCAAAGCTCAGGAGGAACGAGAGAACGCGAACAAGGAATTCGAAAAGATGCTAGAGAAATATGACAGGTCAGTTGGTCAGGATCTTGTAATTGTCATAAAAAATCAGCAAATTATGATACTTTTAGAAATCAAACAGTAATTATATTCGTTTAAAGTAAATTCAAATGAAAATTGAAAATGTTGCAAAATTCCAAGTAACAATTTTTCATTTTAGTTGACACAGTAATATTTTGTATTGTTCATTCAATTTTATGAAAGTTCGATATAGAAAATAATAAAAACATTCATATTAATTTAATCGTTCTTGATAACAATTAATTCTATTGTATAACTTTACACGAACTCTCAGTCGTTTATTTTCTACATGTATTTTTACCAATTACGTAGAACTTTACTATTTAACTCTACTCGATAATTAACCATTATCCAAACCTGATTATGATTGAAAACAGAGCTCAGAGCGAAGTGTATCGGCTGCAGAACCGCGTCGAAGTGATGGTTGCCGACAAGGACCGGCTTGAACTCGAGGCGGAGAAGCAGCAAATGTTAGCGTCAAAGAGCCGGGAGGAAGCTAGGAAGGCTCAAGAGGAATTAGCTCATATGCAAGAGTTGTACGATCGGGCAGCCCTTCAGCTGAGCAGAACGAAGGAGCACGAAGAGAAATCGAAAGAAGATTTGGACAGGTTAACCGTAGACCTTCAAATGGTTCGTGAACGTTACGAGAAATCTCAGATCGATCTTCGTAGACTACAGAACGAACGTGAGAAACTTGTAGCAGACAACGAACGTATTAGCTTCGAGCTAGAACGTGCTCACTCGCAGCTGAACAAAGCACAGGCTGCCACGGAGAAAACACAGGAGGAATTAGCGCGTATGCAGGTGGAGATCGAGAAGATGTACGAGAAACACGATCGTCAACAGGCTGAAGTGAGGAAGGCCCAAGCGGAGACGGAGCGGCTACGCGTCGAGGCGGAGAGCGCGCGCGAGGAGTCCGAGAGGTACGCGACCCGGTTCGGCAAATACCAGGAGAGCCAAGAGCGGCAGAAGGAGGAGCACGAGAGGGCGAAGCTGGAGGTGGAGCGGCTCCGCGACCGTTTGGAGAAGGCGTTGACGGAACTGGAACGCGCGCGGAAGGCCGAGCAGGACGCCTCGAGGCTGCGTGCCGATTTGGAACGTGCGGAGGGGGTGCGAGGTAAATACGAGTACGAGCAAGAGAAGTGGCAGAGCGAGGGTAGTAGGCTACAGCAGGAGGTGGAGAAACTACGAGAACGTTTGGAGATCCGCGAGACAGAGCTGCACGAGGCGCAGCTTCAGCTCGAGAGGTCACGCGAGGAGACCAATAAGGCGACTGCTGCACAGGAAAGGAATCGCGGTGAGATCGAACGCGCTCGTATAGAGACTGAGAAGATACGCGACCGTCATGATAAAGTGAAGGTAAAAGCGGACGCCCTGGAGGCGGACAACGAGAAGCTACGGGTCGAGATTATCCGGCTGGAGAGGCTGATGCAGACTGAGGGTAAGACCAGATCGGAAAGCGCGAGCATTGAGGTCGAACGATTGCGCGCAAGCCTTGACAAGGCGATCGTCGCGCGCGATCAAGTGGAACTTGAGGCTGGCAGGTTGGCCAAGGAGCTCGAAGCGGCACATATGCAGACGGCTAAATATCAAGAGGCCGCTGAGGCGAATAAGAAAGAGCTCGAACGTTTAGCCAATGAGATGCAGCTGGTCAGGGACGAACGAGAGACAATGAGACAGGAGCTGAGACGATTGGAACAGCAACAGCAGCAGCAGCAACAGCAGCATCAGCAACAGCAGCAACAACAGATCGCTGGTAACGAGGAATTAACACATCTACGGCACGAGTTGCAGTTGGCTCAACGTGAACGAGACAAGATGAGCGCAATTCTTGAGAACTGGGAGAAACACACGGAAAAGACGGAGAAGATGAAAGAGAAACTCGAGACCGAGGCGAAACAGCTGCAGGTGGAGCGTGATCAGCTGGTGATACAGTTAGAAAAGTCGCAGGAGATGTTGGTCAACTTCCAGCAGGAGTTGAACACGAACGAGGCTCAATTGAGAGAGGTCCACCGTTTGACGCAACAGGTACAAACTCTGACCGAGTCGCAGACGAAAGAACGACAGAGGGCCGAGCTGGCCGAGAAACGTATGCAAGAGATGCAAAAGCTGATGGCCTCGAAGGATGCGACAGGTGCTGCAGCCAACGAGCAACAGATGGAGAATTGGAAGATCTGCGAGGCGGAGAAGGCACGGGCGCACAAGGCCGAGAAGCAGGCCGCCGAATTACAAAAAAATATCCAGCAAATGGAGAGGCAGCTGCATGCGCAGCAACAACAGATCCAGCAGATGCAGGCAACGATGCAGCAGCAACAACAGCAGATACAACAATACCAGCAGCAGCAACCGCAGCAGCAAAATGGCGGCCAGGAGGCAGCCAGCCTGAGAAAGGAGCTCGAACGTACGCGAGAGGAGCTTAATCTGGCGTCCGTCGAGCGCACGCGTCTCCAGAATCAACTCGAAATGCTGTTGCAGGAACTGAATAACAGTCAGGTTAGCACACGCGACCTGCACTCGCTCGCGCTGACGTATATCCAATACTCTACTACTGTTGTTATACTACACTACTACTACGCCTACATCCGCACCGTATATATATTTATATATATATATATAATTATACATACATATGCCTGCACTATGTCTGCATAAATAAGTAAGAAAAAAAAAAAATCGTGTATGGCTGATCGTGTGTCGACAATCTCATCCATCGCACCTCTCGTCACTCTATGTCTTCTTCATTTCAACCGCAGCCTCTGCCTTCGTCATCGACGAAGCAGATACTCGCCCACAGCTCATATACACGCTGCAAATAGATATATATAGAAACAAATAACAAAAAAATAAATAATCGGACGTTATGCACATATATATACATATATATGTACTGTAATATATGATAGAATATGATAATGATCGGAATCACGATATCGTGTGTATATAGTATATATACAGATGATAATCGGATAGAACAAAAACAGCAAAAAAAAACAAAAAAAAAAAATACGATATGCACCAGCACATACTATATATTTCTCGTATTATGTTGCGTACATGTATATCTCGGGGCGTCCATCACACTTCACAAGCGAAGCGCAACATGGCCTTCACCATTTTTTATCATTACCACTTTGAACCTCACTTTTTTATACTCCATCAGATCGTTTCCCGCCGAAACATTTTCCTTCTATTCTTTTTTTTTTTTTCTTTTTGCGCGCGATTTGTTACCTTTTTCGTCTCTATAGCACAGCCATTTCGCGCAACATTGCTCTTTTGATTTCTTTTTTTACCATTCACTACGAAATATAGCCGATGGGTATGCCGATGGTTACATTTTTTTATATAGTCACGTTTAAGCTGTTGCTGGCAGCCAGCGCCGACGACGTGAAGACGATCGAACGAAAATGAAACCAGAGATTTCTTTTTGCCCCTTTTTTTCGAATGAACAAAATAGAACGATATCGAAAACGATCGTCTTCATCGTCTGATCTGATCTATTATTATTATTATTATTATTATTATTATTATTGTCGCTGCCTACAGTTCTGTTGCGCGTTCGGCATCGCAAACGACGTGCAACCCAATTTATTATTTCCCTGCGTTCTTTCTTTCTTTCTTTTTCTTCGCCACTTTAGTTCGATTTTTTGATGCATGCCCACATGTATCGAAAATGCCAGAGATAGAAAATGACTACCGTTACTTTTAAGGATTGCGTGAATGAAACAGCGTTTGTAATTATAACTTGTACAGACTGGAGAATGTTGAAAGTGCACGCACGATGCGTTCTGCGCACACGTTACTCTTGTACCATACCTTGTTCTCGAAGCATTTTTTATCTCAACGCATACACGTTCTTTTTTATACTTGTATTTTGTACATATTATTATTATTATTGTTATTATTATTATTATTATCATTATTATTATTATTATTATTATTATTATACATCGCTATGAACATTACTAGATTTGCGAGGAACTTGCGAATTTCTACTTATTCTGCGCGTCTGACTTGTTCTTCTTCTTCCTTTTGTTCTTTTAATTACGTTACTATGCATCTCTCTCTCATTTACGAAGAGCCGTGATCATGGTGGATTTTCAGTAGTAAAATTTCCACTTTTAAAGTGGAAACGTTGAATATTGACGGTGACACGCTATGATCACGGCCCTAAGTGAGGCGGCTTTCATCTGCCTAGCTGTAGAGTAATAGATTTGCAATAAACGAACGGGAGTGCTTACACCGATTTGTTTCGACGCAGATGAACTTGCACGAGGCTCAGAAGAAACTCCAAGCTGGCGCCGCGAAAGCTGGTACAGATGCTACACAAGAGAGAAGACAATTGGAGGAGCAGAAACGCCAACTCGAGGAACAGAGACGACAGACGGAAGAGCGAGCCAAATCCGTAGATCAGAAAGCTAGAACGATGGAGGAGAAGGAGAGGACGCTTCAAAGTCTCGACCAGGACCTGAAGAAACGGAAAGCGAAAATGGATCAGCTGGAGCAGCAGTTACAAAGGGTAAAATCTGAAGAATCTGAAGTTACAGTTTCTTTACTGTTAAAATTGTTGCTTGTTTTTGTCATTTCTTCCTTTTTTTCTGTTTTTATATCTATAGAGCGGTGGGTCGCCGGACAAAAGATTGGCAGAGATACAGAAGACTCTCGAGAACACGGAAAAGGAACTGGAAAAAGCGAAGGAGGAGTCAACAAGGAACGCAGCCGAGACAGAAAGGCTACTGCAGCTAATGCAGATGACTCAGGAAGAGCAGAACGCCAAGGAGAGACAAATCAGAGAACTTCAAGAGTGAGTATTTTTATAATTGAGAAGTTCAGACGATTAAATGATGTACAGTCTGCAACAGAAAGATAGAGGGTCACTCGTTTTTTAATTAAACTAGGAAAAATTAGGAAATATCGTACAATTCGGTGTTCCTTTTGTTTTATCACGGTACTGATGAAATTACTTTATTACAGTGCACTCAAAGCCGCACAAGCCAAGTTGAAACAAGCCGCAACTGCACAGCAACACGAGGTCAGTGTGCAATTCTATTCTCCTTTTCCACAATTTTCTTTGCCAAAAATATTCTGTACAGTTCAAATTTATATTTCTGAGAATACAGTGAAACGGATAGAGCATCGATAAAAAATTATTTCACCTGTCAGATGAAATATAAAGCTCTACAGTTTCGATTTTTACTATATTTCTTTATATTTCGTGCTTTTTGTGCAATTTTGCACCATTAGATATCTTATAAATGCATAAAAATCGGTCTATAAAATAGTCTAATTATTACCATAGTTCTCTTACGCGATCCTAAACCTCACTTATAAATTAATATCGATGGGAACGCGACTAACCACATATCTTTTTGAATTTTCACGCTGATCCTGGACACGACACGTATAACATGTGTGTTTGCTTGCTTGATTGTTACATATTTGCTTCTTTCCTGTACTCGTTCGTACAAATATGGTGGTCCGTGTACATGTTCGATCGTTTCCACGTTAAACGACACTCGTTTCCGAATGTTCGAACGAAAATAAACCAAAAAAAAAATGCTGAAAATCGAATTGAAAACAAAACAAAACAAAAAATTACTTTAAACCAACAGGCGGGTCCCGCCGGATTCCTAAAAAGCTTGTTCTAAGGTCGATTTTCGTTGGGGACGCCTTCTCCGTTCTTTTTAGTACAATTTGCATATTAAGCGAACTTTACAAGTACACACGAACTTATTAAAAAAATACGAGAATGAAAAATAAGCAAACAGAACAAAAACATAAAAAAAAAACAAAAACAAAAAATGAGAAAAAGAGGAAAACAAGGAAACAGAGAGAGAGAGGATCGCACGCGGTCCTCCGCTATTCTGAAAACACACACATTTTGTCGAGATATAATATAATAATTATTTTACGTAACGCTGCGACCATTGTTAACGTATTTAATAATTGAAAATAGCGGGAAGATGTTGACGATAATAACAATAATTATTGATATACATATATAAATATAGATATATATATATATAAATAAATATAAATATTAATGTAAAGGAGATGAGAGGGAGAGAGAGAGAGCGAGAGAACGAGAGAGAGAGAGAGAGAGAAAGAGAATAACGAACGACAACGGCAACAATAATATAATTATTTAATTTTAAATTTATTCAAACGAACATAAGAGAAAAAAAATAAATAAAAACAGAACGAAACAAAAGAAAGCGATCGTGTATGTACATATATATATACGTGTAATAATGAGTTATATGTATATACATAATACATACGCCAGGGAGAATTTTTGGAAGGCAGACGCATGTGTTGTACATGTGTACATAATACGTATACACGACAGAGATATATACGTGTATATGTAGATATATAAATATATATATATATATATATATATATATATACATTAAAAAAAAAAAGAAAGAAAGAAAGGGAGCATTGTGGTGAATGATGTATGAGGTAGAGAAGAACATTGAGAAAAATAGAGGAGAAAGTAGAGAGACTTTCCACACGTCGTCATGCTAGAGAAATAATGGCTTCGACGAAAGTATATGAAAAAAGAGGAACAAAGTTAACGAAAATAAATAAATAAATAAAAGTAAAGAAAGAAAGGAGACAAGAATATCGAGAAAGTGAGAAGGTACGAGGGAGAGACTACGATAGAATCGAAAGTCACGTTCGCAGCCATTCGGAGATGCACCCTTACGTCGTTCAACGTGAAAAATCACTCGATGTACACGGGCCCAGAATCACTGTGCTATCCCCTCCCCACTGTCCACCTTCTTCCTTTTTGTTTTCTTTTTTTTCCGTTCACATTTTCTGTTACGTTCATACCTGTCGCCTTCTACACACGCACCGCGACGTCCACTCGCACCGATGCACGCACACAGCGGTTGGAGAGTACCGGAAGTGTCCTCCAGAACGCGAAGGGACACGAGGAAACCAGAAGAATCGAGTTAGAGACGAAGGACAGGAGGATCTCTGAGTTGGAATTAAAAGCATCTTCCTTGGAGAAGCTCCTGAAAGAGTCTGTCTGTTCTAAGAAAATGAAAGACGCTAAGAACGTCAGTATAGAGGAGGAAGATTGGAAGAAGGAGTTAGAATTGAAGAATCGAAGGATCGCGGAACTGGAGGACCAACTGGTAGCCTGTAAGAGTGTGAAGAATACCAACAACGAATGTACCCAAAGTGTGAAGCTAACGGATGAGCTCAAAGGAGAGAAGGAGGCCTGGAGGAACGAAATGGAGGCGAAGGATAAACGTATAGAACAACTGGAGAACGAGATAGAGACTGTGAAGGTGTTGATGAAAGAGTCGAAATGGTGTAAAGACAACGAAACTAGAGTACAAGATAATAACGAGACCTGGAAAGTAGAGCTTGAAGGAAAAAATAGGAGAATCGTCGAGTTAGAGCAGGAAATGGAGTCCTTGGAGAATTTTCTTCGGGAACATGCGGATACTGAGAGCGTAAGAGAGTTAGAAATGGTGCTCGAGAGAAAGACTCGTAGAATAGAGGAACTGGAAGATACTGTGGCTGAGTTTGAGGATTTTCTGAAGCAGAATCCCGACGTGAAAGAGCTGCATGATCTTCGTTGTCAGGTGACCGCTGGGAATAGACGAATTCAAGAGTTAGAGAGATGGATCCAGAAGAATGGTGAATCTCGTGAATCGAGAATCGATCAGGAGAGAATCATCGAGCTTGAAGAAATGGTTACACAACTGGAAGAGTATGTAAGAGAGCATAACGTGGACATTTTGAAGAGGAAACTGCAGGATCGTGAGTGCAGGATCGATCAGCTGCAGAATCGCGTAGGGTACTTAGAAAAAGAGCTGTTGAAGAGTGAAGAAAACCATCGAGGTAAGATTACTTTGGAATCCTGATCCTGATAAACCGCCGCTAACAATTTCTTGTGTTTCTATTATGACAAAAGATTAATAATAACAATTGTCATTAGCCAAGTTTAAATTTTCAGCCAAAGATTGTCAGGAAAAAGGTACTATAACAAAAATGGAGGACTTCTCCTGCAATCATGTGACGACAGAGGGAAATTCAGAATTGCACGAAAGGGAGGAGAAGATAAAGAAGATGGAGCATGCGATATCTGAGAAGGATAACAAGATCCAAGAGTATGAACAGCAAATTGTGGGAAGCAAAGATGAAATAATGAAGCTTAGAAAAGAGACAGTTGCCTTGAAGAAGGAACTCAGTGAATACGCCGACATTGGAGTATTGAAAGAGGAGATTAGAGTGAGGGACGAGAGGATCCAGCAATTGGAGGATGAAGTGGATTCGCTTGAGAGGGCCTTCAGTGAAAGAATAGATCTGGAGCAGATTGAGGAATTGGTGAACGTAATTAAAGAGAAGGAAGACAAGGAAAGACAGTTGTCGAAAGATCTGACAGAGAAAAAGAACAAAATTGAAGAGCTAAGTGAAGCTCTTCGTGAAAGTGTTGTTATTACCAGCGATTGCGAGAGGAAAATGATAAACGAGGAGAGGATGAAGAGGGAGGCTCTTCAAAAGGTAAGTTAAAGCTATACTTTATTATATTTCGATGAAAAGAAACGTGCTAATCTTCTTCTTCTGTTTTTCTTCATTATTGGTTTCAGATAACTAAGTTGGAACAGAGGATTGCATCAATACAAACTACTTCTGCCTTGAAATGTATCACCTGTCAACCTCTTCTTTCTAAGCTGCAGAAATACGAGAAGAAACTCGAACATCTCACCGAGGAGAGAACCATGCAACTGGAAGATCTCCGTCAAATGAAGTAAGTCATTAAACAAAACAAAAAAATATGATATCTCGTTTCTTTTTCTATACAAAATTGCACTTGTTAATAGACGGGAAGCTCTGAAGGCTGCAGTGTCTGAGAAAGACGCACACCTGGCTCTGCTAGAGCATTCTGGGATAAAAACTGTTGCCCAGTCCGAACAAGCAGATCAACTGAAAGCAGACAGGAAGAGGCTACTGGACAAGTTAAAGAAAGAGGTGATTTAAAGTCCTTTGGATACGGAACATTTATCGTTTAGCGTGTAGAAGAGCTTCGAAGCGAGATGGAAAAATTTGGTTGCAGGATGAGAAGATCATCGAGTTATCAGTGGAATCCACTCCATCTAGTTCCGAAGGAACGCCACATCTACTCACGAAGCTTTTAGAAACGTCCGACGACGACAACGACGAAGAAACTCCAAACGATCGTCGCAGCGAATCTAATTCTCCGCGACCAGCTACGACGAATGGCGACAGCTGTGCTCACGTGTGAGTCTCTTCGTTCGTTCACCTTGTTAATAGAAAATTACGAGGAAACAAATTCTCGGGGGAAAAGTGAGCGCCTCTTTTTTGCACGTTAGAAAGAAAACGCCGAAGGGACCGGAAGCGAGAAGCAACCGAGAGCAACCGTGCAAGAGCCATCAACAGGATAGCAGATAAGTAAACCAGGCTACGTAACGATGTAGAAAACGAACCAAAAACAAAACAAAACAAAAAAGTAACAAACAAATCGGTCTCTTCGTTTCTTCGATGTTGTCACGTGCACACACACGCAACCGTAGAAGCAATCTAGAGCATTTCTAGAGCCTTAGAGAGAGAAAAAAGCAAAAACAGAAAAAAAAAACAAAATACAAAACCGTCGACACACAGGCAACCGAGATACCTCATCGACTTCGACTGCGACAATACGGCTACATTCTATCATCCTTCGTCATTTCATCATCACCATCATCATTATCATCATCATCGTTCATACATCATTTTCATCATCCACGACAATTCCTTGCGACTATTACGAGGAATCAACAAAGGAGGATCGTTCAGTGAGGCAATGATAAAACCTCGTTCACGGAGAAATGATAATCTCCGCCTGGGATATATACACGGGAATCGATCAACAGGATCAATCTGATTGAATCGATTTACATAGAGCGCTAACAAGTGGAACGTGTGTGTTAATAGTTGGAAGTGCAGAAATATTATGCTCGACGAAACTCGACGAAAAAATGTCCATAGGAACGATTTAATTACTAAAAGATGCCGGAAACAGGACGTCAATGGACGATCGATTTACACTTGTTACATGATAGAATCTAGGTAGTTTTTTTCTGTAGACGAGTTGGTTGCATGTCTCAGTATCATCCAGGGATGCTCTGTTTCTATCTCTAAACAGTTGTATCATTTTTCTCGAATACATTTTTTCATAGTTCTGATGTCGAGTTTCGTTAAAGAGTAGATCTTTACCATTGTTACACCATAGAGACGGAAGAAAGATGTTAGAGAGGGTAAACACGACGTAAGGGTTAGCCGTTCACTCTTCGTCCTTCGAATAGGTACCAAAATTATTTAAACACGAAGTACGAAAAGAGGAACGACAAAAAAAGAACTAAGGAACCGTTCCGTTCGACCAGTATTCTCAATATTAACGTTTAAAACAATTCAAATAACAAAGGAACGACTCCGAAATTGTACAAAAATCACCTTTCGTACTCCCCCATCGTCCAAGTTACTCGATGAAATAAACAGAAAAAAAAGAGAGAGCAGCAGTCAGAAGGAGAGGATCTTCCTTTCCTTTTCATTTTGGATTTCTCGTCACGGGTCCAAAGATCGTCGTTGTATAACGAGTGCTAGAACTCTAGTTGAAAGAAACCGAGAAAAGAGAAAGAAACAGCAAAAGAAGTAAAGGGGACGAAATAACGAGACAGAAGAGAAAGAAGGAGGAACGAAAGTATAGTTAGATTATTAGGAAGGAGATATAACACGTAGCACGAGAGATATCCTGTAAACTGCCGTCGAAGTAATGGCGTGCACGAGTGGGCAAAAAAAAAAAAAAAAAAAATAATGGGTATGGTGCTGATTAGCTTTCAAGATGACAATAAAACGAACGTTTCGTGCATGCTCGATAATCTTGCGATGCGAAAAGTGAAGCATTTTGGACGCACGAAAAAAACGCATTTCTCTCTCCCATCGGAGGACTCGTGAAATCCGTTGTTTCTATATATAGAGTAAAGAGCAAAAAAGGAAAACCAGAAAAAAAGAGAAAGGATGTTGTTCGTGATTGATCGAGGATTAAGTTTCCTCTGAGTTTGTAAAATCGAAACGAGGAGTAATTTTCGTCGACTTGGAAGAAAGCAAGAGAGAGAGAGAGAGAGAGAGAGAGAAGAGTGTATGCGTGTGTATAGTCGTTGCAGAAGTGTGACATGTGTAAATATTAAACCGTGAATTATGCTACGAACGTATACAGTTGTAGAGAGTATTATATTATAGATACGTGATTTGATATGTTTAGCCGAGCTACGAATTATGAAAGTGTCTATAGAAAACTGTTAACGCATGTGAACACAACTTCCATATAGTTTCTCAGCCCCATTATTATACATGGTACGTGTTTGTTTTACGTTGACAACCGATTGCAGATATTTACGGACGTTATTCGAACGATATTTGTTGAACATTGTTACAAGATCTTTACACGTTGTAAATATTCACACATAGATATACGTATATCTATAGATAGAGGAAGTATGGCATAACCATTCATGTTTCAATTTGGAGAATCTGACTTCCTCCATTCTTATGTAACCACATTCGACGTCCATTTTAGATATTGTTGCAGCTCCCAATTCTTTTCTGATCGAGATACTCCCTCATTCTTAAATAATCACTTTCCTTTTGTATGAATAACCTATATACGAAAAACAGAGAGAAAGTTGCACCGATATCTAATCGAGCTTGAAATAAAACAAAAAAAAAAAGCCTAACGATGGGATGATTGAACCGGGACGCGTGGATTTTCATACTCGAATCTTCCATCGAGAAATTGTTGAATCACTTTATCCAGTTTTACCAGTTATCGCTACTAGTTCCGAATAATCCTGAAAAACTAGCGAAATGTCGTTGAAATTCATGATGAAATATTCGTCGAGCGTTTTCTTCGTGCGTCGTTGACAAAAAAAGAAAGAAAATATGAAAAAGAAAAGAGAAAAAGTAGGAAAGAAAAAACGGTCGTGCATCCAGGACGTAGGCAACAACGATCGTCCCAGAAGAGAAGGGACAACTGACCCGGAAGTTTGAAGAAAGGGGGTTCATCAATGATAATATCATACACAGAGCCCTTCTTGAATTAAAACGGTCGTGTTTATGATGATTATCATAACTTCGACGGGGGAAAACGGTGGACTGAAACGTGAAACTGTTATGATAATCGTCAGAATCGTTTTTTTGCAAGATCTGTTCTCGGAAGAGGGAGAAAGAGAGAAGGGAGTATTATTTTTTCTCAGCGTGCAATGAACACTTTGAGACAGCAGGGATCAGGGAAAAAAGAATTGAAAGAAATGATAAAAATTCCAGGCACTAAAGAAAAGATAAAAGAACAAAATCGTTTGTATATAATCGTGTGTCGATGTTTCTTCGATAGCCCTGCTAAATAATGGCGAAAGGAAACCGCCCACCTGTGGTCCCCGCTGATTCTGTACCCATGCCCCAAGCATACAGCTAGTCTATAGAGATACCTGTATTACATGTATACATAGATGATATCTTGGTAAAAAAAAAGAAAAAAAAACGAATTTGTCAAGCATTTAAACGCAGTCTAACCTAAACTAAACAAGCTAGGCGCCAGTGCATGATTGTAACGTATACCGGACTGAGGAAGAAGTAGAGCACGTGCAACGAAACCGTGTGAACCGGAAGATAAAAGTTCTAGATTGTCAATAGAAGGGATAAAGATTAAAAAAAAACAAAAGATTCGCTGCGAACGTGCGATTCTTTCCTCGAAAATCGAGTAATCCCAGGCCGCCATGTTTGTGAATTGAACAAAAAAATCTGCGAGCCACTGCATAGATGAGCTTTTTTGTCTTTACGACGTATTCTTCATCAGTGTCTCGCTCATATACATATTATACATATATGTGTATATATATATATATACACCTATATATATACACACAAATAAAAAAAAAAACAAAAAGGTATACATATATTGTCGTGTCTGCCGTACGAAGAATTAAGTGACATGTTGAAAGTGTAAAATTTTATCGTTAATACTTTAAAAGATGCTCTCTTTAATTCGTCGATAAAAAGAAAAAGAAACGCTCTTTCTCGTTGCTAGTACACAACACCTTTTTTCCATTGAATCTCTGACACCCTTCAACTCCCCTTTGAATCCCCTCCAACGCCCATAAATCCTTCTTAAAACGAAGAAACTCGCGAATTCTATGGACTATATTGATCACGTTAAAAATCGAAGAGCATCGGATCGTAAGCAGGGCAGACAATCGTCGAGAAAGAGAATTTTGTTAGAATCGAACCGTGCAGCAATACCTCATCGAACTGCTTCTCTGCCCTGTGTAATCGAGAGCACGACGTTTGGTTATTGTCACCGATTTACTATTCGGTCGATAAAATTGTTCTCCTTTCATCCCCTGTCTCGATTCGAACCGTAGCAAATAAATAGTATGTGATTTCAACGGTCGTGTAAGCGATGTGCATTGAGCAGACTTTGAAATCACCTGCACAAGACGTGTCTCTTACACAGGCGTTGAAATCACTTGCACAATACGTGTCTCTTACACAGGCGTTGAAATCACTTGCACAATACGTATCTCTTACGCAGGCGTTGAAATCTCCTGCACAAGACGTATCTCTTACGCAGGCGTTGAAATCTCCTGCACAAGACGTATCTCTTACGCAGGCGTTGAAATCTCCTGCACAAGACGTGTCTCTTACGCAGGCGTTGAAATCTCCTGCACAAGACGTGTCTCTTACGCAGGCGTTGAAATCTCCTGCACAAGACGTGTCTCTTACGCAGGCGTTGAAATCTCCTGCACAAGACATGTCTCTTACACAGGCGTTGAAATCACTTGCACAAAACACATCTCTTACGCGGGCATTGAAGTCTCCAGCTACGTATACTTGAAACGTTAACGAAAGCGCCGCGTTTAAATTCTTTCTGAAGCGTAATCAATTGAAGAAGGATCGATTCAATGAAAATTATGAAAACTTCAACATTGTGTAACCTATTTTTAATAATATTTCAAGAACGAAGAATCTCCCAGTTGAATCTTTTCCTCTTCTTTCTTTCTTTTTTTGTTTGTTTTTTTGTAACTCATAGTTTTCAACGAGAATCGAAGCCAGACAATCGAACAAAAAGGCGGGGTTGTTAAAACAAATAATAATGATAATCAAAGACACTTAACTCATACCTGATATATAGTTGATTTTCGTGGATCCTGATTTTTCAAGTACAAAGTATTCCTATTCAAGACTTTTACGTAGAGATAGCTACGAAATCATTTCGGAGGATTTTCGTTATTGAATGATTTATAATTTAATATTTATACGCGTCGAGAAAGGGATAGAAAGGGAGAGTTAGGAGAAAGTAAATGAAAGGAGATAGGGAATAAAGGTTAGTAAATGTGTGCCACCGTCATATCAAGCCTATATCATCGTGTTACATTATACATACATACATACATAAATACATACATATACATATTATATGTGTATGTATATGTATAAATGAAAAATTAATGTTATCGTGAATTGACACAGTTGTTAACGTGGAGTGACTGCGTTTCGTGACGTGTGCGTGCGTGTACTTTGTGTGAACAAAATGAAGAAAAAAAAAACAAACAAAAGAACAGAAACAAACGAACAAAAAGTCCTTCTTTTGATCGCTCGAGAATTGTGAAGGCCTGAGAGCAAGTTTTTCGAATTTTAAAGAACAAAGATCTTCTTACTGGCACTCTTTATTGTCCGAGATATTTAAATAATCACTTTCAATCAGTAATAAAGCAATCACTTTAACATTTATCATCGTATCGTCTTTATTAGAAATTTAACAAGGATTAAAAAAAAAAAGAAATACCTAAATAAAACGGTTGTAACTGTAGGATGTAATCGCTTTTAATAATTGATTAATTATCTTCAATTTTAAGACTGTTTAACTGGTAAACGAACAGGCGAAAGGCGTTCGAAATGCTTCGATATTGCAACTATCTATTTAAAAATAGTCTGCCCTCCGAGGTACATTGAATATTTCGCGAAAAAAAAAAAAAAGAAAGAAATGAATGGATAATAGAATGAAAGGAACGATTGACAGATTTGACGGGCGGAATTTTTGCTGATGATACATAATTAAACATCAACGACATGACGTAGTATGAAGTTACGAAGACAAGGAATTCTAAAGTTTCTCCTTCTCTTTCATTTTCGAACTTGAAGAAGACAATTAGAAACGATAAAGGAAACTAAGCCCTTTATTTGGAAACGCTGGGGACAAATATTAAAATTCCATTAGAGCTATAATCTATACATATTCTACTTAACCAAAAAGTTAGTCGAACTTCCGACATTGTACATTTACAACCCGACAACTCTTTAGGAAATACGAACCATTAGAAATCGTAATTAATGGATTCATTATTTCGTTTCTAAGAATAGCGAAATAGAAATGTAAGCGTTCCTTTACTCCAAATAAAGGGTCGATCTTTTGACCAGCAAGGAATTGTCACAAAGAACAACCAACGGCACGAGCATGATCATCATCCTTAATGCTTAAAAGAAATCGTTCGTACCGTTACTCGAGTGATCCTAAGCTGAGACTGTTCCGTGGAACACGAGCGAAAATGAACAAGGAGAGCAAGAATTTGTGAGCGCGTGAACGAGGCCGTCTCGATATTATTTTTCGACTCGACTGTTTAGTATCTACGATGAAAAAGAGAGGAAAAAAAAAGCGTTTTTATGTGAATATTGCGTAAGGAAAGTCGTTGCGGCGTAGATGAAGCTCGCATTGTAACTGCGGTGATAATTCGAATGAATTCAACGAACAGGAAATTCCATTGCAATCTCGATCAATTTAACTGCGATCACCTCGCTAAATGAATCGCTAAATCGGCTGATATAATTTTCAGAAGAATATATATATCAAGCCGCGAATTCAACGTGAAACAAACGCCGCGACGACATTGCTCCTACCGCCCCCTTTTTTTATTCTCCAATTTCTACGTGTTTAATCGTTAAGTGAAAAATAAGCGATAAATGGAATGCTTAAGATGGCGAAAGAATGAAGAAGAGGAAAAAAAAGAGGGGAAAAATTACGGCGAAGTGTAACGTACGTCATGTTCAAGTACGACTGTCGATCAATGAAACGCAATACGATTTTCGATCGCGTGTACATACCTAAAGGAACGATTAATAATTCAGTGTGAATGTACAATGAGAGGAGAACGTGCGAGAGAGAGAGAGAGAGAGCGAAAGGTAGTAAAGTGTCGTGAAAAATGGTTAGAGGAACGAAGTGAGTCGTGTTAAGCCTAGTCTTTACGACGCTTAAATAAAATCGAGCGAACGACGATCGACGTAGATCGAGGATACCTTCTCGTTAAATATCATTTCCTTCAGCGTCGTTTTCTCTTCGTCGTGAGAACAAATAGGAATCCTCGATCGAACGGATCGTCGTAGGTCTGAAGGGAGAAACGACGAGGCTAGAGTTAAGTTTAACAATTAAGCTAAGATAAGTTATTGACAAAGAAAAACCCAGAAAAAAAAAGGTAAACAGTTTATTGAAGTACATTGTTGCAACTGCCATGCTGTGTGCCATTATATTATAACGAGTCACGTTTGTCGTAAAAAGGAAAATGCAAAAACAGAAAAAAAAGAAACGTGTAACATGTGAAATGATATATAAGAAAACGAAAAAAAAAAAAAAATTCTCTTGTGCGCGTTCCCGTCTGTCTGAAATTTCTTCGTTACAAAGCTTTTGAAAAGAAAAAAAAAAAGAAAGAAAAACATGGTGTCCAAGGCCCGTGTTCCTCGTACCGCGCGAGACAGCCATATTTTCTCGTGTTCTATCTGCGTGGCGTGATTAAAAGAAAAAAATTGTATTTTAATACCTGATTTCCGTATAACTGTATTTGCAAAAACGCTTTTACACGAATTATTTACACTTAGCATGAATACGAAGTATTAAACGGTACTCGACTGATTTTTCTCAAGGAATACGAGGAAATTTGAGACACTTTCCATAGTAATTTTATCGAAAGTTTCACTTAGGGATACGCGTACACTTGTCCACGCGAAACAAAAGCATGTACATTATAGCAATGATCGAGGCACCATATATAAATATGACGATTAAATGTATACATATAAATAGATGTTAACGCGTGTGGGCACGCGTACAATATCTCATCCCAGGCATCGAAGTCTCCGTCGCGGGCGAGGAAACTTTCTCACACGGGCGAACAAAGCGTTCATGAATTTCACGAGGATTCGTTCCTGCAACAGGGAAACAAACGTGAAGAACACACACACACACACACGAAAGAAAAGAAAAAAAGAACATAAGAAGACAGTTTTTTTAATGTGCCCGCCGTCGATGTACAATTAATAATATCACATGAGCGTCTTAATCGATGTAAACGCGTTCAGGATGATAAGATATCGTGACACTCAATTGTATCCTAACATTTAACACAGCAGTGTCATGTACGGAAGAAGAAAAAGAAAAATAACGAAGCGTTCATTTTGAGACTCTTGTACAATTTAAGAAGATTCACATTCGATTAACCGGTAACCACACACAAATTGGTGAAATGTTCTTTTTTTGTCATACGTCGAATAACGAGAGAATCTGTACATCTAATTTCTTTACTTGATCCTTCACAAATAAATGTGCGGTTCCCGGTTAAAGGATCATCGTTCGAACAACTATAATACATGTAACAATATCGCTATCTCGTTTTATCTACGGAGAACCATGATCAACACACGTTTGTTGATCGTGAAACGCCATTATACACACACATACACACACATACACACACATACACACAACGTAAGACTAATGTGTTCATCGATCACGTTATAGACATCAATATGTGTTGCGTGAACAAAAACGAAGAAGAAAAAAAAAAATTAATGTCGTTAATTTCATAGAAACCCGCGCAAGAACGAATTCCTACGTTCGCGAAACTTCTCGATTATCACGACGTCTTGAAGAAAAAGAGAGAGAGAGAGAGAGAGAGAGAGAGAGAGAATGAAAAATAGCGACAAAGAGAGTATTAATTCAATTTGTTAGTTTGACAGTCGACGATGTGAGGAATGAACGAAAGAGAGAGAAAGAGACAGAGAGTGTGAGAGAGAGAGAAAGATAGAGACGATAAAAAAGAGAAGAGAAGTAATTAAGGTTAACCAAAGATGACGTCGACCCATCATAGATTCAAGCACAATAAGGAACTAGTAGGGCCAGGCACAATAAAATTCGGCCGTCACGTTGTAGGCAGCGATCTGTTAGAACGACAAGTCATATTAAGTATCTATATAGCGAGACTATTAAATAAACACATATTGTCTATTGTCACGAGAAGTGTATTTCATTGTTAAGAATGCTGATATCCCCCTTTTTTTCTTCGAGACACTGGGTTGAATAAAAAATATTCATTATCAAAGAATATCACGTATTTTCTTTCTTTAACCCTTATTCGAATTATGGTGGCTGAATGCAAGTTTAAACTAACCTAGCTTTAACGTGTGCTGATATATAATCCTTTCAACCGTTAATATAATCCTCTATTATCTCGTGAAGTTTTTAAATATTGCAAAACAAATTTTTCGATTGTACTTTCTTTAATTTCCTTGTTTCTATTGAAGAAACTATGACCCGTCCGTAGCAACAATAAATTTATGAAAGGTATTGAACACCATTAGTACTTTCAATATTTTTCGCCTTTTTTTTATGGCTTAGAATTTCAATTTTCTTACTTAATTTGCGAACCAAATCTTTTTTCCTCCTTTGTTTGTTTCTTAACGCGGTTAATTTCTTTATTATATCGCGCAATTTATTGTTTTAATATCTACAAACTCCGAAAAGTACATTTCCTATACACAAACAGAAAGAAATAGGTAAATTCTGCAGATTTATCAGTTTATAGTGTGCACCGTTTTCGGTACACATGGCGTGGGAAATGACACTTATACAAAAGTAGTTTGATCAGTTGCTTCGAAGTTGCCTGACAATAATTTCTCATATAAAAGAATATCGTTTCGGATAACTTCGTTTCGTTGAACCAAACCTAGTAAGGAAAAAAGTTTCACCGAAGGTAAAGGTTTCCAATAGAAATATAATATGGATCCGGCAATTTTGCATAGTCCAGCAAGGATAACACGACGAAAAGTAAAAAAGGAACAAGAAGCTGGTAAGTTTGTTGTCAGTGGGAAATTTACTGAAATTTCCTCGCTAAATCACTCTGGAATTAATCGTGAAATTAAATTAGATTACACATATAGCCAGAGAACGGTGATACCACTGGACGTTAAGTCACGAGTTTCTTATTTAAGGCTTGAGCATCATACAAAAATATTCGCCTCGATGTGTCCAGATGAAATTTTGGACTATTACGATAATTATCAAACTAGAATGTATTATACCACCTTAATGCTTGGCGACGTATCAGGTATAACAATAAATCAAAGGTGTGTAAAATTGATTATAAAAATAGATATTACACTAAAAGGTTTCACGGATCTTGCGGAAAAGTATACGAAAGCTGGAAGAGGTGGTCCCTCGAAATTAACAGAAACTCTAAACAGTTACATCGGTGCAATGGTGCAAGAGATACTTTCACACAATGGAGATGTGTTAAAATTTTCTGGGGATGCTTTTATAGTGATGTGGAAACTACACGAAGGAATGATGATGAGAGATCTAGCTATAGAAGCGATGCAAACAGCGTGTACCATTCAAAAACACTTTGGAACATATAACACCGACGTTGGTGTTACTTTGAAGGGTTCGTTTATCGAGAAAATTGCAAAGAACCGATCAACGATATTATTTTAGTACAATGAAATTTTAAATACAGTAAAATTGGCCATTGCTTCTGGAAGAACGTATTTCACATCTATTGGAGATCCAGACACAATGTCTCACTATATAATCACTGGAAAACCAGTGTGGGACGTGAAATTCGCTGAACGTCTCTGTCGGTAAATATGAAGAAATAATAAGAAACTCTTATCGATGATGACGAATTTTATAAATTCTTTTATCAGAGGAGGTGATATCTTGGTAGCACCTAGTAGCTGGCAATGGGTCAATCCAAATGAATACGTCCATGAAACACTTCCAGATGGTATACATACTCTCATTATAACCTGCACAGGTATGTTAGCAACGACGTATGTACACACTGTCATAAAAGAACGTCCCCTCGATATTTTCTTGAAAATATATCTCTCATGAAAAAAGCTATACTATATAGATCGAAAGTATATATAAAACACTTGTACACCTAAGAACCTTAGAACAGAGTAAACCTTATAGTTAAATTGACCATCTGCCTTCGAGCAGACGCTTTATCATTTTTTCTAACTTCTAACAGGTATGTGGTACCAATCTAGAGATGACGACGTGCTACTCACCACAGAAGGTATCGTAGAAATGAACGAAACATAAAAAAAGATAGTGCTTGTTGAAATTGTTATTTAATTTTATCGCGTGTATAGATGAAGACGAAGAATATAATACGGATTCGCATGAGTACCCGCTTTATTCTAAGGTAGCACTTGACAGAGAATCTGAGATAGCGGTGATGAACGTAGCAGACGACAGCTTTGACAGAGAAACGTTCAAGCAAGTCGATTATAGCTGTAAGCGAAATAATTTGCTGAAATTTGTAAAATAAAATAAAAGGAAAGGAAGGAAAAGACACGATATTTGAAAATATACATTTTAGTGCGACCTAAAGTGGTAAAAATAGCAAAAGCTCGTTTGAAAGGTGCTTTAAGGAGTTATATGTTAAGACCAGTGATTCGATCTGTAGAAATGGACGAACCTTTGGAATATTTGACTGAGATGAGACAAGTGGTGATTCTTTTTATCAACGTGATCACTAATAACGTAGGAAAGAAAATCTTAATTGCGTTGGTGAACTCTGCTTATAAATTAGTCTGCAAGTAAGCGTATTTTAATAAATCACTCTCTATTTTACTTTTTTATTGAAACAAGTAGGGTAATAAAAAACAAATTAGAGCACTGTATGTCCCCCCTAGATATCCTGTAACTCTTGTTTGAAATACTTTTTCGTACAACGAATAACTTACGAATTATTTGAAGTCATCGTGTTAAGAGACTCCTTATAAATAGTAACAATTGATCATTTTATGTTTCTCAATTTGTTTATGAAGAATTGTCGGCGGTATGCATGGATGTGTGAATAAAACATCTCTCTTCGACAAGGATCTAATTTTCCTCTGCATTTTTGGTCTACGCGGTGACAAACACGAGTTAGAATCACAGATTGGTTTGAGATGTGCTTCAAAAGTCAGATCAACTCTCGTAACGATGGAAAATATTAAATCGGTAACTGTAGGAGTGACTACAGGGATGACTTACTGCGGAGTTGTTGGGCATATTCTTAGAAGAGAGTATACTGTGATTGGAATGTCGGTGAATAAAGCAGCAAGGCTTATGGTTGCGTATAGAGATAAGGTATAACAGTTTAACGAAGCCTCGAATATTAATTTTATAAAAAAAAGAAAAATACACGAAGAGATTATAGGTGATCTGTGATCGAGAAAGTTTCCTCCATTCTCATCTTGAGGCAAGGCACTTCGTTTTACAAGAACCGAGATATCTAAAAGGAATAACGAATGTTGGACCCATATACGAATTCCAGGAACAACCAAAGTAATTGATTATTAATATCACATAAAGGATAGAAGTTAGAGTTTGAACAGAACAGTAGTAACAAACTTATTAAAAGGAATGGAGATATTTAGGTGATCTCCTGTAACTAGGACACCTTTCAGGAGAACAAGTCATTCAAATTATTTCTTAATTAATTAGATACACAGTGTCGGATTTAGTTTGGAATAAATATCCTTTGCTCGGACGGGACATCGAAATGAAAGCGTTCAGAAAAATGTTAACAGAATTGTTGAATCACTCTAGGTTAAGCAAATCTGAACGTATCGAACGGCCAAAGTACAACACGTTAATAATAAAGTATTTATCTTCCCTTGAAATTTAACGTAGAGATAAAGAATTCTACTCGAGATATTCCAATGTATAGTCTTTTGTTTGCTCTGTACGTTAAAGAGGTGAGCCAAGAATTGGAAAAACAAGATTACTCGACGAATTTACGCAGAATATTCCAGTGGGAATACGTTGCAATTACATCTCGTTACAAAGCGAAGACTCCCAGGTTGACACTTGATACTTTTTCAATTAGATTGTTCACCTTATGATTCGTTTGATTTTCATACATTTCACATGATTGACATCACTAGAATGCGACTGTATATCTCAGTGCAGGTCCCGTACAGTTTAGTACACTTAATATTCTCGATGCCTCTCGGTTTCACGCCAACGTCTTCTCGAAAAGAACGCGAAGACAAACTTCTTCTACGCCTTGGCAAAGTGAAGTACACACACTTCCTCTGCATTCTAAACCAACCGTTCAACGTCCGTTTCCCTATCAATCAACGATACAATTCACTGAACAACATAGATAAGCAGAAGATTTTACGAAAGTTCTTGTTGAAATTGATGAAAGGTTCCTTCGAAGAACTCTGGGTAATTATTATCGACGATGCAGAGTATAGCGATCAAGAGTCATTGCAAATTTTCGACGTTCTCTTGAAAAAGGATCTAGTATTCTTCGTATTGAGCGTCGGAAGGAAACTCGGCACGGAATATCACATCTATTTCAATCATTTGGAAAGAGGAAAGGTAATAATTCACTATCTTTCTTAATTTTCCTTTTCTCCATTTTCATCTATGTCTCGAAGTTCCGTAAAGAATGGATTTTTCTATCGAAAGATCTATGAACTCACTGGAATAGATAAATGGTTCCACGCTGGTCTAGCCTGTCAAATTCTTAATGTAAATGGTCTTCCTGCAGAGCTTGAAAAGTAATAAATTCTGACAAATGTTTGTTAAACTGTTATCATTTGTTAGAAATGAATTTTTTAATATATTTTCTTGTTTTTTAAAAGGCTTATACAAGAGAGAAGCTTTGGAAATCCTGGATGGATCGAGAGCTATTTAGTGAGTCTTCTTCAGATTGGAGGTTTAGAGATAATAAATATATCTAAAAGGGAAGCAAATATAAAGGGTTATGTCTTGCCTCCTCTGAGCATGCTGAAAAGGTTTTGTCTATTCATAATTTCTTCAATATATTTCGAGACTTTTGAATATTTATTTGGGTGGATTTGTAAATCAGATTCGTGTCGAAAACGACGTTAGGGAGTTCCGATGGTGATTATCGAACTGACAGATGGCAAATGTATAGAGCAAGTTTCAAGGTGCATGCTCTTTATCAATTGCAAAATTAATTTCTTTATATACCGATCGACGATAATATTTTCTTCCAGGACAGTATGATATCACTATTGGAGAAAGATTTAGATACAGAACAGAAATCACATTTAAGTATTGACAACGAAGAAACCGTAATTGCAGTATGCAATATTTCTGAAAGTTTCACGTATGAAGATGTACATCCTGAAATTACGATGGATGGTAAATAAAAATAAAACCAGAAAAACAAAAAAAGAAGAACAGAAGAAATAGTAAATTGTCCACTTATTAATAGATCTACATTATTTTCATTATTCCAGTTATGATTCTGAAATTATTCGACTCTTTAACACCACTTGATCAACTTCTTTTAAAGTGTGCTTCTGTGATTGGGGAAACGGTAAACAGGCACATGTTAGAAAGTCTGATGACTATTACCTCTAAACGAGATATTGGACTTGGTAGAATTTGACAAATTTTATTATTTATAACATATACAATTAATTCTTCTAACATTACAATATTACATTAGCTGTTTCGAAGCTCTTCGAGATCAGAGTTTTCGGCTGTGCAATTGGAGACTTCTCTAAAACCACGGGCCCTATAATTTTCATCAAAAACGTGCGAAATCCTAGTTCAGAAATGGACGTATTCTGTTCCTGCATCGGTCTCACTGTTCCAAGTACATAATTGTCCTATCGATGCACTAAGTTGGTGCATACGAAATGAAGAATTCTTAACTTTTCATACATTTCATCGATGTATTGGCAATATTTTTTGGCTATGGTGGTCTCCCCACTTCTTAGAAATGAATAGTGAATCGTTTCATTCACGTTCCACCAAACAATCCATAAAATTTTCCTAAAAATAAAAGATTTCATATGCACCAACTTAATACAATTAACTTAAACTACTTGAGAATGTATGTTTTCATAGCTGAGTTGGAAGATTTACCAAGATACGCATCTTGCGGCTTGATGAGATTCAAAATGTCGATGTTTCGCAGTACTACATATCGGTACCAAACGCGTGATATTTAATTAACAATCACACCTTTCGAAAAAAAAAAAGAATTGTGTATTTTAATTAAAACATTTCCCTCGAGATTGCTCACGGAAAATCAGAAAATGGAGCTTCACAATCAAGCTTTGAAGTATCTTCAACACCACACAAGACGTTGCGTATCGTGCGGTGAGGGTCAGTTTGCGAAATTATTAGGGAAAGTGTCGAAAAAAGAAGACAGAAAGAAGAGATCGACGAATATAGATGATATGTTCGAGTACACCAGCACGGAATATGAGAATAATACAGTTCCAGAGGAGAAAGAAAGTAAATGAATCATTATATTAAATCATTCCATAAATCGTGTCATTTTTTCATGCTAACATTAAGGGTAAAGATACAAACTTTTATATAAAGTATAATAAGAAACTGTACAACTTGTGGTATGACCTAATAGAACCACGTTTCTTCGTTTATAATGATTTCTTTATAGAAACAGGAAGCAAGGTATTAATTTCTTGCATGAAACTATTTCGAAACGTCGAAAGGAGACCCACGGTTACATTTTCGGACGCAGATTTCTCTAATTGTCAGTGTGAATTAATATTAATAACAGTGTACACCCAAATTCTCGAGCATTGTCGTGGTATTGGTACATATTATTCCCATTGATTGTTTACTTAACTTGATTATTTTCTTTTTTTCTTTTTAATAATACAACGACATTTTTACCACTTTAGGAAAGACTGAAATGACGCTGATCGCCATTCTGGAATTCGTAGAAATTTGTCTGATGACATATAACATACCACAAGCTCGGAAGCTCTTAACAGAAAGTGAAACTATCCTCGAAGAGGTGTACAAACATATTCTGTTCGTAAGAATTCGATAGACAGTGATTAGCAAAAGTATTCATAAATGATTTATGTCGGTGTATGAATACTTTCGCTATCCACTGTATCTACAGTATGATAATTAATCAAATATCCCCGAAGCTATTCAAAACAAACGAAGACGAAGTGGTTATTCTTCCCTATCTCACCGCGAAAATTCAGACCCTTCAGGGACAATGTTTCCTCGAAAGTGGCTCCCTTTTCGAGGCTGAACAAACCCTCGGGATGGCGATGGATAATTTAGGATACAAATTCCCGAAGATGGAGATAATGATCGATTTAAATTCATTTATACAACTGGTGGATCTAAAGTTCAAGCTGATTTCCCTGAAAGACTGGAAGCTGAATACCAATTATGACGAAGACAGTACGAATTACACCGAACAATTAGCTGAATGTTTGATACAAATGTTTCAACTTTTCAGGGTAATGTATTGATATTCGAAGGTTCTTTATTTTTCTTTTAATTCGAATATTTATAGAGTATTGTTAACATAGATTAAAGGGATGAAGAAACAAGCACGTCTGGCAGCAATTTGGGGCTTGAATACAGCTTTAGAAGCTAATAAAAATTTATTCGTCCTCTGTACGTCTTATACCAACATGCTAATCACTGCGCACATGTATAGAGACAGGTGAGAATTTTCTGAAAACGAAAAGAATAATTCCTCCAACGAACTAAACAAATTCCGTTACCATTCGTACAGACATATAATACCATATTTGGAACAGAAGGGTATTAATATTTGTAGCGAGAGTAAAGAAGTATTAGAATCACGAGAATTAAACGTAATTGCCGAGCTTTACGCTGGAATATTCTTTTCTCGATGGTTGAGAGGACAGATTACGAAAGCTACCAAAATTGGCTTCGTTTCATATCGTATAGCTAGTACAATTGGATCGACATTCTTGAAACTACTGATTCTACCTCGATTAATTCATTTATTAATGATCTCTTGCAGACATTCTGAAGTGGTCACACAGTTAAGAGAATTAGGTGATGAGAATTAGTCTTATCTGAATTATGTCAAAGACTCTTAAGTAATGCTTATAATGAAAAATTTTATTTTATTCATGATTCTGTAATTATAGAATTTGTGTCTCATTACGATTTGGACAAATCTGGGCGCACCTGGTATTATGCACTTTGTATCGATGTTCAGTTAGATACTGGATTAATGATTCTCTCCTTTGAAGCATGTGAGCAATACTTCCTCCGTGAAGGAGAACAAATGATCAGTCAACAAGATCCAGAAGCAGAAAGGCGATACTTCACTTCTATGTGGTTATGGTATATACAGGCATAGATTTTTATTACTACATAAAAATCAATCGGATAATTGTGGAAAATTATATACAAGGTGTATCAGAACTAATCAATGGGAGGCTGCTAAAGTTTGGAAAGGTAGAAACGTGGAAAACAGCCCCTTTATGGATGAGCATATAGTAGCAGCAACTATTACTGCATTGAAGAAATTGGAGGGTTTACTTATTCTTTATGGTATTCATTTTCTGTAGGAAATGCTTTCAGACAATTTTCGCGAATTTCTAGGATATTTTTACCTTCACAGTGCACAAAATAAATAGTAGGAACACTAATGCATCTGTTACTATAGCAGAAGTGAAAAGTACATTCAAGGAGATAAAGAGAATAACGAAGATCGTTCGAATAGTGATGCCCAGGTATGCTCGGAAAGAGAATTTTTATTTCGATCGATTCGATACGATAATTAGAATTATTGTTAGATACATGTTGCTGAGAGCATATTACTGGATGATAAGATCTCAGAAAAGCAAAGCGATGAAGCGGTTAAAGAAATTGAAGAAAATATGCTTGAAAATGGAGAACAAATTGATTTACACATGGGTGCTGCATTGTGAAAAGGTTTCCTTTCTTTTTTTGTTTAATTGTTTAAATATTCTTTATTACAATATACACCAATTGAAATATAGAATATATACAAAATACGAATGAACATTTCTAGGCTTGGTCAGGTGGTATCTCTGCTGTTCAGTTAGATATGTGGAGAGACATGTCAGATACGAACATGCTGAAGAAATGGGACGAGATCAATGTAAATAACTCGAAGATGATAGTTTACACATTTCCTTTACCGAAGTACCTTTACTGATGATTCTACATTACGTTTAATTGAAACATGTAGTTCTGTATACTGAATGTAAATGTAACACAACTACAAACTATACGCAATTTGTTATTGCACGCGAAGTTGGTTCTATTTATAGCTTCAATTATAAATGAAAATTAAATACGAAACAAACGACAATGTTAAAATCCGATTCTCATTTTTTTTTTTCGATCAATTTGGGTGTGAGAGATAATTAACAAAATTTTAGTTTTAATACTTTTATTAAAAATTCAGCACAAATGAGTTTGCAACCTTGTGTCTTACCATCTTGTAAAGCATCAGCAGGTCTTGAACTTCCATTATACACTCCCCCTCCTGATTATTTTCCGGTATGTTAATTAAAAAATAAGGAAAACAATATACTTGAATGATTATACAAAGAGAAAATAATATTTCAACAGACATACTACTCCACACTTTTACCTTTCGTTCCTACAATGCCTAGAGCTTATATGTGGCATTTAAATAAATACCAGCCAGTCACAACATTACGCAATGTCTACTCTTTTACCTGTCCTCCTTGTGGTAAGATACATACATGTTTTAACAAAAAAATTAGTTGTGTCTCACTGTAATTAGAACAATAACATCATGTGAAATTATTTCTCCTTTTTCAGTATCTAGTGTGTACAGATGGTAAATTGAATTGTCTACAGAATATAAATTGTTATGTGAATATTAAAAATAAAACTGTTATTGTATATTATTGTTCAACTTGAAAGTAAAATGTACAAAAGCATATGTATCTGTTGATACTTTATTAAAATATTGGAAATATAAAATAAGAAAGATACAAATTCATTTTAAAATGACTTTATTTTAATACATATATTAAATGATACTCATATATAATGCTCTACCACTCTCTTACTTTACTTTGTGTAGCATGTGTTAAAATCCATGTTTTATATTCTTGCTTCTGCCTTTGCACTTGATTATGCCTTGGATGTGCCTTACATTTTATATACATTCTGCCATTTATCCATAACTTAAGACAGTATTTACATCTCTTATGCAGGACTGTCTTCATTTTCAACCCACGTGTAAGATTATACATTGGCAATGATGGTTGAAGTAAAACTGGACTAATTATGTTTGTACACATGTTGGACAAACTATATGGATTTTGTTTATTACATATATAATGCATATTACGGTTTATAATTCTTGTAAATGATTCCATTGATGATATCTTTGGAGCAATGGAACCTATAGTGTAACATGTCATTCTAAACAATGATGATATATTCATTGTACCTGTAAAAATATTTGTATTTCTATATAAAACTTATTCTCAGTTTTTATTTCAGAAAATCATATTATTTACGAAATCAAATTTCTGCGTTAAGTTTTATCTAAATAACCTCAATCTAAATAAAGTGAAATTATTTTACTAACTGACGAATATTGATGCCAAATAAATTTATGAATGTTTATCAGTTATTTTAATACAATGGAATTTTGTAAAATATGTTTACTTTCCTATTGCACTCTAATAAAATTAATTACGTTAATACGTAACAGAACACGTTCAACTTGCTTGTACGCAATAACAAATACATTAAAGATCGTTCACGTGTATTATCGTAAACGTATATAAAAAATTATTTTAATCATGCACTCTAAATATAATATTCTACATAATAATATCGGTTAATTAACTTTGTAGAAGTTGTCAGAATATAAATAAATAAAACACATTGTATAATGAAATGTTCTATTTACGCCACACATAAAGCAAGTTAGTTTCGTCAATCACTTCATAAAAATTTGTAATAATTTATAACCGATTAATTGATTTGTTCGAGTAAAAAGTTGAATATAAAAAATGAAATATATTAAACACTTCTTCGTGTAAAAGACAGATAAATTAAAGGAAATAAAATATAACCTACAAGAATTCAAGTACAATAGTGTAATAGATAAATAATTTAGAACGTCTTATTTTAAATGATAACACAACGCCGCTTGTAGTGTTAACGAAAAGATTTTTTATTGATATTGTTTAATTAGTTGTGATAATACATTTTTTATTTAGGTTAGGTTTCAGTTTTCATTTTTCTTATTGTTTGCAGTTACACGTACCCAAGTTTAATGAAAGTAATAAGCGTGAAATTATCAAAATGTTGTTAAAAAGGCTAAACAATTTGTTACAAATTTCTGTAAGTATTATAAAACAAATGTCTATATCTATGTACCAATATTACCATGTTTAATTATAAATACTGAGTATCATGTAATTTGCAGATTTCTGGCCAAAAGATATGTAACCGGTATCTGAATTTTGTACCTGTTGTTGTAGAACAAAGTGGAAGAGGTGAACGTGCATATGACATTTATTCACGTCTATTGAAAGAAAGGATCATTTGTCTAATGGGCCCGGTACAATTTAATACATTCCTTTTTGTGCTACTTAAATTTTCATAATTTGTTTTCTTAATAACAGAAATAAAAGATGAAAATTTAATTTTCACATAATGAAGAAACTAAATTTCTTTAAAGTAGAAAATAAAATAGGTCATAATTGTTTTACAGATTACAGATAATGTGTCTTCAGTAGTGATTGCTCAGTTACTATTTCTCCAATCAGAAAGTAGTAAAAACCCCATTCACATGTATATTAATTCACCTGGTGGAAGTGTAACAGCAGGGCTTGGTATATATGATACCATGCAATATGTTCTTCCTCCTGTTGCAACATGGTGTGTAGGACAAGCATGTTCAATGGCAAGTTTATTATTGGCTGCAGGAACAAAGGGTATGCGTCATTCATTGCCCAATGCAAGAATTATGACACATCAGCCATCAGGAGGAGTGTCTGGTCAAGCTACAGATATACAAATACAAGCCCTAGAAATATTAAAGCTTAAAAAACAAATTAATAATTTGTATGTCAAACATACATGTGTGGATTTGGAAAAAATAGGTATGCAAATACGTTAAATCGTGTAAATAAAACTTTTATAATAAAACATGTTAACCAAATATAACATATTTGTATAGAACGTTGTATGGAAAGAGATAATTTTATGAGTCCTGCTGAAGCAAAGGAATTCGGGATTATAGACAAAGTACTAACACATCCGATGCAAGAGGAAGAAGCACAACAAACAAAGTTGCCAGAAACCACCCTTGAACTTACCCAGACTACTCAAGTTTAATGATAGGGTTAAAAAATATATGTTTAAAATTATGAAATTTTATTAAAACATGTATTTATCAATATTTAAAAATAGTAATAAAATATTTTTAAAACATTTTATGTCATGTATATAACTGTATTTAAGTACAGCAAATGTACCTATGTTTTGTAAATATTATGCAAATGTAAAACATAGAGTGATGATTTTATAAATGATAAACATATGAGTTAATGTCTTGATAACAAATCATTCATATCACTTCGATATTATTCCTCAGGCAAGCAGTATATCACTAAGCATTCTCGCTATATGCTAAAAATATGTAATGCTATGATTATAGGAAAGACTGCGTAAAATAGTAATGGAAGACGAGATTTTGTATCAAAATGTATCTATATACAATTAATGAATAATTTTGATTTTGAGATTGAACGTCCTGCACCGTATCCTTCTGGTCGTATTTTGTAATGGCAGTCACGCGCTTAAAGTATTCTTAAAAATACATTAAGTTTAAAATTTCATTAACATTCTATTATCACCAAAAATACTTTATAAAAAGGACGGAATTGATTATGTGTCTCGATGCTAGACATAAAGCATTTCACAGTATAGTGACATTGTATGTCATTAAAAAAAAATATATATATATTATATATATATATTCCCCTAACACCAGCTTTTGCAAAACCAGTTTCGCAAATTTTTTTTTCTTGTAAATTATACGATCTTTCCGTTCAAAATCACTGAGGGCATACTTGAGCGTGTGCAAGCATTAATATATCTTTCTTTTCTTTAGGAAATCTAAGTTCTCTTCCAGCTAAACGTGCCGCTTCGAGTTCTCTTTCAGCCAAAGCTAATTCCATAGCAACAACGCCGCCACCGCTTTCCTGTTCTCTCGCTACCCAATCTAATGCCATTTGACTGCGCATATTATCATCCAAAGCTCGGTGACTATAATGAGCAACTACTTCTTGTCTACTGCACTGCCTTTCTCTCATTGCTTTTAAAGAGCCATTCCAATGGAGCAGTTGAAAGACCGTCATTAACTCTTGAAATTCTAACATCGTTCTTCCGCGATTGCATTCCAACATAAAACGAAATGCACCTATACCTGTATTGGGATCTTCTTTTTCATCTCCATTGCCCTGAACATTAACAAATGATATTTATATTCACATTTATGACATTTATATTTCTAGTGATAATAAATATACTCAAATACTTGTGTTCAGCACATACCTGTGTTTGATTACCAACACCATTAGATGTTGCAGATGGCTTGGCAAAGCTAGCTCTTGCTTCTGCCACAGCTTTTTCTATGAAGTCATCTGTTATTTTTCGTGCTGGATGTTCATTAAAAACAGAATTCATCAAAGCAATTTTTGCTGCAGATCTACGGGCTTCTGCTTTAGTAGGACAATTTTGAAAGCTACCAAAGCAAGATCCTCCAGGTAAAGTCACATAACAAACATATGGTGGACTGGTACCAGGTACAGACTCATAAATAACTAGAGCTCCATTTCTTAGCTCTGTCCCTCTACTTAATTTCATTTGCCAAAACTCTTGCAAAGCTTCCACTACATTCACTATGCAAAGAAATAAAACAATATGTACCTTAAATTTACTTTCAAGTAGAAACTATTTTATATACCTCTTCCATAGCCTTGAGTATGCTTTGCAAAGCTGTTAACAACTGCTTCTACTGCTTCTTTTAACACTTGCTTATCTCTGGCATCAACCAATCCACCTGTGATACCCATACTTTCAGGAACACGAGACTTTGTTTTAACTGGCATTATGCTCTGCATTACCCTTTAGAAGGTCACATACATTTACGTCCTAAAAACAATTTCTTGAGTGAACAAGTGAAATAATAAAAAAATTCAAGATTAAAAAAAGTGCTAACTGGAAATGTATAAGTGAAATTCTTTCCTCGACGTTCTAATCGAAGATGGACCAACAATAGAACGAAAGAAACGAGTGAATAAAGTACGAAAAAGGTGTCTACATACGTAGCTAAAGTCAGCGGAACAATGTTGGCAAGGATTGTCTTCCTCAAATGTTCGATATGACAGGTCTTGTATGTTATACGAGTAACGAAACGGTGAAGCAATTGCTGCGACACCGAAGGCATCAGATGTGAGAAGAAACCCTGGAGGCCCACCTGCAGAGACCCGGATGCCCAGGAATTCGCGTAAATTACTCTCTGACCGAGCGCTACGGGATCAAATTGCAATACACATACAACGCGTTTAACGGCCCCGGACCGCTGACGATTTCCAGAAAACCAGGGATGTCTACTGCGGTCAAGCACCCCATGCTACCACGACACTATCATCGAGGATTGCCAACCGATTGTAAATGTTTTCTCTACCAAAGACAGTATCGGATTACTTGAACATGGGACCCATGCTCAAATACATTTCTGGCATTTATATATTTATATAAGTTATGAAAAACTGTATGCTTAATACTAACGTATTATTTAAAGTATTTAGTATTTTACTTTTAATTCTACCTTATTTTGAAAATACTACGCATTTGCAGATAATTCAAACTGCGCAGTATAGTTGAGCAGTATAGCAGTATATAATTAACTGCTTACGTTGTAAGATTTAGAAAGGAGCAGCTTTAATTTTTAAGAGTGATTTAAAATACGTCCAAATTAATGTTATATGTGCTACAAAATAAACAACGCATATATAAAATTACAAAAAACAGCATTAGAAATATCATAGGTAGAAAGGTGAGTGTTCCTAAGAGTAGCACCAGCGAACAAAGCGCCATATATGAATCACTTTCGAAACTACAATGATCAGTTGATAAAAAAGAGCTGGGTAAAAAGTAGTAACCACACTTATCATTTTTCTGCATGATGGTAATATTGATTAAAAAAGAATTTATCGTACATACATAAAATATGAGAGATTTTTAGTCTTAAGTATTATACGTCTATATTCGAGTAAAATTAAATATTTCCTTTTATCATATTCATGATATTAACATGGGTTTTACGTTCATTTTAATGAATCGTTATTCTAACTATGTATAATCCATAGATATGTTATTATCTCAAAAATACAATTTTTTTCATATACAGAAATACACAATCATATATTGTGTATTTTATTAAGGAAATAATTTGTACACTTAAATAAACGCACTGTAATTTTTAATTCATCGCAAAGGTATGTTACGTGGCAAAATATCTTTTTTTTCTTATTTCTATGGTTCACGATTGCAACCCGAAGGAGTACCAATTTACGCGCGCACATTTCCCGCGTGGTTTGGGCGTAAGTGCATGCATGCATTGGTACGTGTGTGTATGTGTACAACAGATCAGCTGAGCGCCAGCTGTGCTTCCCATAATGACCAATAGGAATCAACCATACTGTTGCACAGCAGCGCCTCGAATACACGACCGGTACCCACTGGTTTGGCGTTCCCGCGAAAGTAATTCGTAAACTTCAGTTCCCAGTTTAAAAGCATTATTCTACGTGTATGCAACTATTTCGGTATAATTATACATTGTTTTTAGTTTAATTGTATACGGCGTGTTTAAATGTGATAATATGTGTTCGCATTCCTTGAAAAAGTCGTGGTAAAATCGAGCGGGAAACATAGATGCGCAGAACGCGTGGGTGCTGTGACTCCTTGGATTTGTGCATCGTCTACATGCAATATTTAATGTTTTAACATGAATGTATCATGTTGCTAAAGTAGAAGAGACTTCTCCTGATCAAGACAGTACGTTTTGTACGGGAATTCGCGACATTTTATCGCGTAAAAGTGTTCTTAGAACGGGGCGTCTGTCAAAGGACGCCAACGTAGCACCACGTTTGCGTGCCCCTTAAATTCCGTGAATGTACGTGTAAATAATAATGTTTATGCACGGGAAATAAACAATTGGACTTCGAAGAAGCTGTTCAGTGAAAATTCGGAATTTTTTTTGCCCATTTGAGGTTATGTTATACATATAGAGGGCGTGACAGTGGCAGATTGCAAGCAGGGGTTGGTCATCGTTTCGCGCGCTGGTCTCCCGCGCTTCGAGTTCCACGTCCCGTATTTTTCTGAAGAATTACCGTTCTGTGATATCGCGAGGCTTGAAACTGTATCAGAAAGGATTTTAAGGAATTTTTGTGCTACAAAACGTTTTGCGAATAAGAAGTTATGACATAAAATATTGAATCAAACGCAGCCAAGTATACGTGCATTATGGCGATCGGATGCGTGTAAGCTTCGCGCGCTCTTTTACTTTTCGGCATTTTCCTGGCTAAATTATTAAGCGTATGCTAGTCACGATTGAGCGAACATTCAATCAAAGCACCGACCAATTTGTGTTCGTATTAAAAACGCCCGTTCCCGTTCGAAATATTTTCTGAACACGTCGACAATTTTGCAGCAAAATGCCACAGACGAGGTGAGCGAACGACTTTCCATTTGGTCTTAAAATTTCCTTCGATCCTTTTGATTTTTCGTCACGGACGTTTAGAATCCGTTTGCAGTGAATTCGATTGATCTCAGGATTTCTTACACTCTCTAATTAAAAAAAAAAATTCAGAAATATGCATGTATAACCTTCTTTAATTAGTATCTACATTTTATAAGCTTTAACGAAACTGTATGAATAATATGTGCATAGATTTTTATTTTATGGATTTATGAATACTTTGTAAGCAGTTTAAATAAATTATCAAATTTATATTGAATGTATATGTGTCCAAAAAAATATTAGACGCTGTATAACGTAATTCTTTGATACCTTCCAAAATTATGTTTATACGTTTCATAAGGACATTATATTTTTCTATTTGGTACAAGTAAACATTTAATGTTGCTCTGGTAATGTGAATAAAAAAATAATTTTTTCCCCTTATCCAGTTTACATGGGAAAAAGTCACAGACTTACTTGCAAGGAGGCAAAGTAGTAACACAATCTTCAAAACGTAAAAGACGGGCAACAGAAATTTCTGAAGACTCAGAGAATGTTTATCCACCTAGTAAAATACCAGCATTATCACATGTATCATATACAGAGTCTTGTCATACAGCACATTCATTAGAAAATTCATGCACACCACATCAAGTGTCCCCATTGAAAGAACAACAAGAGCCAGCCACATGGTCTGAATTAAGAACTGCAACCTGTTTTTTATTAACACCATCATCTTCTAATAATGCATCAAATAGACCAAGCCCTTTGCCATCATTCCCATGGGCTGATGGTTCTAAAGTCTGGTCTCTTATGTGTTTGGGAGATCAGAAGACTATTACTCAAAGGAATTCACAGATGTTTCAAAGACATCCAACATTACAGCCAAGAATGCGAGCAATTTTATTAGACTGGTTAATTGAAGTTTGTGAAGTATACAAGCTACATAGGGAGACTTATTACCTTGCAATGGATTACATAGATAGATACTTATCCATTCATCAAAATGTTCCCAAAAATCAATTACAATTAATAGGCATCACATGTCTTTTTATAGCTGCCAAGGTGTGTATATTTTTTAACTTGTTTTTATACTTCACCTGTAAGAAATATTTCTTATAAAATAGTTTAATAAAATTGTTAACTTTTTTACAGGTTGAAGAAATATATCCACCAAAAATTGCAGAGTTTGCATATGTCACTGATGGAGCATACACAGAAGAAGAAATTTTAGGAAAAGAGTTGGTAATTTTAAAAGGTCTTGGATGGAACTTATCCCCTGTCACTGCTCCTGGCTGGCTTAATATTTATATGCAAATTGAGTCTGGTGATTGGTCAAGACCAAATGCATTTATTTACCCACAATATGGAGGTCTACAATATTCCCAGGCAGCTCAACTGTTAGATTTAGCAACACTGGATGAAGGAAGTTTAAAATTCCCTTATAGTCACTTAGCTGCAGCAGCTATCTGCCACACACAAGGAAGAGAATGTGCTTTAAGGGTGTCACGCATTCCATGGGAGCAACTTGCACCCTGTGTTAAATGGCTTGTTCCCTTTGCAATGACAGCTGCTGAAGAAGATTCTCAATGCCTTTTAAGGTCTACAATAACACCTGTAGAGTCACATTCTGGATCTGGACTTAAAGCAACAGTACCCAATATAGTAATGGATGAATCACATCGTATACAAACTCATGTAGTAGATTTGAATATGTTAGAAAAAGCGCAACAACGATTAGTGGACGATATTCCCCCCATTGACACAAATGAATCTGATTCTAATCCTGAATCTGGTAGGCAGAGCCCAAATGAAAGTGGCCTTTTAACACCACCATCTAGTAGTCAAAAAAATTCTACCACACCGTCGCGTCCTCCACTACAGTTACACCCGTATACATAATCAAATATTTATGAGCACTTCATATTTTCTAATGGGGTGTTTTATTTACTAACTGCTGGTGAATGATTTTAACTAAACATAGTAATGTATATGTCTATTAGGAAATATCATTAACTGCTTCAAAACAGTTCTACCTTGCGTAAAATTTTGCACATGTGCTGCTGAATACGGGATTGCACGAGTGCACGATAATAAGTGTACTGCATATTATCGTAAATAATACGGTGCTTCCGATTAAAGATCATTGTCCCTGAGCAATGGTATCATAATAGTAAGACTTACAGTACAAGGTGTTGACCATTTTCTATAGTGTCTAAAGTGACACTGGATTTATTTAATATTACTTGTTTTATTATGAACGTTTAAAAGAAGTGCCTTGCATAGAGGAATGTAAACTTACATGAAAGCCTATGGCTATCTTCTGTGATTATATTCATGCAGTGAAACTTGATGATACATTATATATTAATGCGCTAAGGAGAGTTAATAAGGATTACTATTTTCATGAATTTAGACAACATTAGTACCTACAAAAAGTGTCCTTAAAAAAACTGTTTTTATTAGTTCTGAGAGAGATGGTGCGAATGCGCGCGCGAAAGCGAGAGAGAGAGAGAGAGAGAGAGTATTGTGAATAGTATTCTTTTATATAATTTGTTATTGAGCCGTGTGAATGTATTTTTATGTATATGTACATTGTGAAGTACTAATAATTAAACAACAAAAAAAAAGAGAGGGTGTGAGGGATGAATGCATTTGAGTGAAAATGCAAGACTACTAATTATTAAAATAGGATTAAACTTTCGTGATCAATTTACACTGCCTTGCAAGTAGTGACGCGACCCTAAATACACATTTGTATGAAAAATTTGAGAATAAATATTTGTAAATCCGAACATTAAGCAAGCGATTTACCCTTCGTACTCACCAATTTCATCGAAGTAGCAAAATTAATATTTTAAGCGAACAAAGAAAAACATAAAATTCATTGGGTATAATATGAAATTTCGTTAATTATTCGTAAACTTACGGAAGCATGCGTCGCTTGACGATGGATCGAAAGTCGGAATCGATATTATCGACAGCGAAAACAGCATCCCAGCGCCACGGTGTTCCTTTGAAGAACGTAATAATGTGCTACGATTGGCTGTGGCGTTTATATTCAAGTTGTCAAATGCCAAACGGCCGTTAAGAAAGCGGTTGCGTGCTAATGGTGGTGGAATAAAAGAACGTGTGTGCGCAATTTCGACACAATAAAATTATTTATTTGTTCTAATATTGTGCGATTTCGAGTGACGAAGAAAGTGATAAATATAATCTACATTTAGCGTAAATATATGGTTACAAGGGGTGATGTCTTTTGTTCGTAATGCCAATGAACATGCAGTGTGAATGCTAACTTTAATAATTTCGAGTGCCCTTCGTTTTCTATACAAACTGTTCCACGATATAATATAATTTCTTTCGTGGTATGCGTTTTAAATATATTTAAGAAGGTTGATAGTGAATTGTTAGCAAAAATTAAGAAATATCATCAGGATGTCAAGTCCAAGAAGCTTGGGTGGTTCGGTTCGCGAAGGCACCAGGGTAGTGCTTCGTGAAATTACTGCATCCCTCCATAATTCGCCGCCAATGCAGCCTCTTCGTTGCAAGGTATTTATACGCTTTTATTGTGAATGATAACTGCGCTGGCAACGCGCATGACAATGAACTTTAGGTCGGCATATTCGGCGTTCTTATCGGTTTATAGCCTCCTTTTTTACCCTGTCGCTTTTTCTCTCTGTTTTCATTTCAAACAGTTGTGCCGGAGAATCCCTATAAATAAACCTTGAATCTCCAGGAGCACCTTGAAACCAAAATAAGTTTCGCTTCCCGCGCGGGAGTATCTTCCTTCGAGGTCAAAAAAGAACGCATGCTCGTAGAGAATTTGTGAAATTACGAATTTCTTTAAAATTTACTTCTGTTGTGTTTCATATATAATTAATTTCGGACGTAATAACCGGACATGTAACTGTTCATTCACAGATATCGTAATATCTGTCACGTGTGTCGAATCATAAATTAAGGAAAGTACAGTTAATATTTAATACGTTAGGTTGCTGATCCAGTTGTATGTTCACGTTCTTTCTTATGTCAAATCAGAAACTGGTTTGTTCTTGTAAAAATGAAACCGGTTCGTCGATTATTACAAAAACTCAATTTGTTTCCGTATGGTTTTTTTTTCTTTATTTACGGGAATATCGAATGATGACACAATGTTGTATATTCAGTCTTTCATTTATGTTATTTCTATATTTTCTTACCTTTTTTCAACTTATTCTATTAGTGGCAAAGGCTCGACCGCGCTCGAGCCATGCTCAACTCTATTTGCGCAAGAGAAAGTGCCGATTAATAGGGATAAGATTATGAATATAGCAACCAGTATCTGTATTTGATGGGATACATATCGCGAGTAATAATAACTTTACTTTCAAACCGAAATTGTAACTGCGAAGATGCATAATCCGAGTTACAATCTATTGACGTCGTAAAATCGGTTAGGCGTTAAACATGTTTAATTATCGAAACAAAAGAATTATCAGAAATACAGGCAGATAAGAATTGGAAACCATGATCAGGACCGTACGAAGGAATCTTTCATCTGGTATCAATAAACAAACCTAATCTTACGTAGTATTAGATCATTCAATAAGTAATGTCGTCTTAGGTGATATATTGATTGTTGTTTGCAGAAACTATTTACGATTTTTCATTTAGTTTAATAATCTTCTTTTTTTAAAAAGTTTTTATCTTTTGGATTAAAAAAATTCGTACAATTAATTACGTTACAAGTAAAAGTTTGGTGAGGTCATTAACACAAAACAGAGTGCAATGCACGGTTCTGAGTGCTACAACATCAATCGATGCAGAGTCAAAAGTTTAAGTTATGAGCTCGCTATATCGTGACCCGGACTATACTTTAGAAATAAAAAAATATTTTATATTTACCAAGATTGAATATGTCCACCTAACTCAGGATTTATATAGTAATCGATACTTTATAAATTAAAGTTACACTTGTATAAAAAGTAAAGCATAGAGGTCTTGAAAGGAATCGTGTAAAATAAAATTGCCATATAATTTCTCAACATCCTTCGTGGGGTTAAGTGTCTCTTAAACAGGATGATTACCGATCGATACATCTTTTTACCCTCTCAGCAATCGATCACTTGATTAACGAGTGTTCACGTGTTACTCCAGATAGCGCCACACCGTCTCACCTCCGGTGCCATGAATCGTTTCCCACCACTTCCATAGTTGGTGATCTTTGTAGCGTAATGCCCGTGCGGCGTGTGCGCGGTTCGACGTTACGACAGCGGCTCACAAGCAGCTATACCAGCAAGTGTTAGTACACGGTATCATCGTGGCAGGATTCGTGTGGCGATGACACTCTCGTCGCCTGATCTTTCTCGTCAACCTGGAAGCCCGTTCCATGCTGGACGCGACCTGGCTGCGTGAAACGTTTTCCTCAGCATAGAGAGAGAGAGAGAGTCGCGTTTCTCGAAAGGTGAGGCGCTCGCGTTTTGGCAGCATCGTTGTGTTCCAATCACCGCGTACTGCGCTCACCAACATACACACATACATATGGTGTCGCGTGCCGTCGTAGTCAGTGGTAGTGGTGGATGTCTAGAGTATCGACTGGAGAATGCGCTGCGCTAATATTAGAATTTTCAACCAGAGGTATCATCGTTCGTTGATGATCGTCAGGCACGGTGAGTGCTTCGTGATCTTCCAGCGTGTCTCTTCGCGAAGATTAGCCAGAGGGTTATCCTGCATCGTCTTGGGCCTAATTTCACACCGTTCACCTTAACGTCGTTCCCATCGGGCAAAGTTCACTCTGTAGAGGCTATGCAATTCCGTCATGATACTTTAACACCTTGCAGTTAAATTGTAGACTACTTTCAATCATTGCTATTCAGTACTCGTTCGTATATAAGAGACATCATTAAGCTGTATCAAGTACAACGAAACCATATTCTTTTTTTCTTTTTTTTTTTTAACTTATCGTATAAAAATTTTCTTATTCGTGTCAAATATATTCGCAAGACTATACTGTCGACATTTCCTGTCACGTATACGTATGTACGTCCATAGTCTATGTGTCAAATGAGATTTGTGTAGGCATGGTAGCACTGAAAATGTTCAATTTCATTCGATATCGAGGATGGGTCGAAAGAATCGACCTGAGGAAAAGAGGGAAGAGTGAGACACACCCCTCTGCAGAGAGAAATGTCTCTGCGGTTGCTGGCGATTGCGGCTAGATGGGAATGACTCATAGCGACAGAACATGTTGTGGTGGTCTCGATGATGTCAAGAACATGCCGAATAAGGAGAGCGCGAGCTTCTCGAGTTTCGAAGGGAATTGCCTGATTGCGTCCGCTCGCTCACTTGAACGCGTCGCGGCCAACGGTGTGCTCGAGCGAGCGTGTTCACTTTATACCGTAGATTTAACGAGTAAAAGCGCCATAGCGTGGTATAATGATCGACGCATTCTGTCACGGTGCATAGAGATGTCCCCGGCGCGGATCCTTTCGATGCACTCGAGTGTGAACTATTTGAATTGCGTTGCACCTAACACTCCGATTGCACGGTCGGAAAAATACGACAAAGTTTTATACATGAAACATCAATTTTTCAATTTACATTCTTTTTCATTTTCTTTTTCCCTTTCGTAAAAAAAAAAAAAATATAACTTAAGTTTACACGGTACTTTACAATGGTACTGTAAATCAGAGAATTAGGTGTATTTTGTATTATACAGGATGATTCGCGAGGAAATGTATTAATTTTCTTCTTGAAAAGAAAAGTTTGAACATCATGAAGATGTAAAAATTGATTCAGTTCTTCGTATGGATAACGATAAGATTCTACTTATGTTGAATCACCTTTTATATTATTAATTGTGTCACAAATAACGTGATAGTTTCTTTTGTTAAGATGTGTCGCGATACAAGAACGCGTTGTTCGTGGTAGACTTATCGAAACGGGATGCATTTCCGTAAATGTTACGGGGCCGTCGTCTCTGAACGCGCCTGTATCATGTTTTAAATCGATTTCCCGCGAGTTCGTAATCGAAGTAATACGCAGCGTATTTGCGAGAATACGAAGGACGCGTTCCAAATAGGAAAAGATTGTAGAATTTATCCTTCGTGGCTGAAAATTGTTCCTTTCTCAATTTTCAAAAATTGTACTTCAAAAAATTCAACAGTCCCGGACATCTTTTCACGGGGGTCTCTTTTAAAAGGGAAGATGAAGATTTAAAAAATACGCTTCTACCACTGAATTTGTTTTTAATAAATCTATTACGGATGCTTCGAAAAGTATTACAACTTTAATATTTCAGTGATTTTTGAAGGGTGAAAACGAAGAAAAATGTTCATAATATATTCATATTTTCTGTTTACTTTCTTATTGTTTATAAAATATGGGCCACCATTATAAATTGATTATTTTATAATAAGTAATCCAAAGCTCTCTAATAAGAAGAAAGAGGAGCAAAAAAAAAATAATAATACATTTATTTCCTATTCACTTACAATATAACGATGCATACGGGTTAATTAATTGTATCCACAACTATTTCATTGCCGTTTATCCAAACAACGAATCACACAAAAACATCGTTCATATGCAACGCGAGTAATTACGTAATTGAAACAGGAGCAACTCCAGTATACTGGAAAAAAGAAAGAAAAGAAATCAACATTAATATTCATGAAATTAATGTCTTATTCTCCAGAATGGCGTTCAACATGAGCGATAGGAGGTGTATAATGGATAACGTGTTGGGTTCAGCTTATGATTTACATGTTCTACTTTCTAAATTGCGTTTGTTTCTTTATTGAAAAGCCCGATATACGACGCTCTGACACGTTTCGTTTCCGTACGTTTAATCGAGTTCAAAGGATTCACGTATGCCTGGAATCGAGTAGAAAAGTCAGAACGATAACTGGCAATCGGTCTAAAACTCGAAACGATCACTGATTTATATAAGTACAAAACGTTGCGTCGATATATCTCTAATTGGCTCGTTTTCACGTTATTAAATCGGCTAATTTGTCACGGCCGCGTTTACTTTTCGCTTTTCACCCGTCGCAATCGAGTAGATAAACGTGTGTGCAAGTGAAATTTCTGAGATATAAACACGTTACACTCGGGATTCGGAAGGGATACGATTACAGAGAGTGAAATTTTATTCATATCGATGATAATTAGACCGAGTCCACGTTGAATATCTTTAAATAACAATTATCCTCGAATTAACGAATTCTAAATTGATTATTCGATTTTCTAAAGAATCGTCCATAGATTCTAACGCGTTTAATTATCGTATATTATTCTGAGAAATTTCGTTCCACGATATTTTGTCAGAAGTAATTAACCAACCTTTGAATTTATTTAGTACAGAACCATTTACCAATTTCTTTTCTTTTTTTTTTCTTCTAGAAATCTTTTTAGAAATCTCGTAACGCCCGTTCATATTTTATTATACTTGAAACAGAGATATCTGGTATGGAATTGTTCAATGTGAAAAAAAAAACGACGCAGAAAAAGTTTCACGGGTATAGTTCACCTTTTTGTTTTTGTTTTTCATTTTTCTGTGAACGGAAGCAGAGAACAGATGAAAGGCGCGCAGACGGGAATAAAAAAAGAAAGAAAAAAGAAAAAAGAAAATATTCACACGAAACAGCGAAAGGGGTGAATGACAAACGAAAGATGGCTCGTGTCGTCGGAAATAAACGTGTCAGAAGCGAGGATATATAGGCGGGGAGAAAGGAAGAAAGTTCACTACGTGGGGTTCTGTGAACCCGCGTGTAAATATGGTCTCGTATCGGACGGCAGTGACAGCCGAAACGCGGAGGTCCTTTCGGGAAGTCATGGGGAATTTCCTTCACAAGGTAAAACCTCGCGACAATACATCTACGCCAATTAATCTCTCATTCACGTTTTCTCCGTAGAAACGAAACACGCAAATTTCTCTAATATCCTTTTCTGAGGTGAACGAGGAGGTTTTTAATCCTTTGACAGAGTACGTTGCAACTCGTTCGTTTTGAAATTATTCAAAAATGAAACATCTCTTCACATTTTTTTCTATTTTCTTTCTTTTTTTTTTGCATACAAGCGATTCGTAAGAATATTTTGAAAGAATTCGATAGTACGAAACGCATCAATCTTTCTTTCTTCTAATTTTTTTGTTTTTTGTTTTGAAACGCACGGAGAGATATTTTTAACCGTTTCGTTTTCAAATCATTCAACAGCCACCGAAAAAAAGGATTTCTTTGTATTTTTTTTACAAGCGATTCGTAAGAATATTTTGAAGAAAATTTGATAGAACGAACGCATATCAATTTTTGTTTGATTTCTCCTCTCGAGGAAGCGCGAGAAGACTTTTAATCATTTAACAGTGGCGTTTTAACTTTTCCTTTTTTACTTCGAAATTATTGAACATCCACCGAGAAACAAAAAAGAGATATTTCCATTTCGAACATTGGGAAATGTAACGAGGTGCAAATTCAACGTGTAAAAAGAGCGTATGTATTTCTTTGTGGGACAAATTATTTACAATCGTTATATTTTTCACACATGTTAAATAATCAGTGTTAACTCGATCGATAATCACACTGAATTTCACCAAAAGTAAAAGAAACGAGAAAAAATAATATACTTTCCTCACTTGTGCGTATAATCTCGACTTTTAACCACTGTGTTACGAACTCACCGTCTTTTCTATTTCCTCACGAAACGCGATCAAAGATCATCGGACTTGCTTTACAAACCGAGCGACTTTTTCGTCCGCGAGAGCCACGGTGCCGCTCATAACTGTTCTTGGCATGGTTTCGCGAATGCGACTGGTGCGAGATCCGGCAAAACAAAATCCAATCTCCCTCCCCGTCGCCGTTTATATTTTATAATTAGTCCCAGCGGGCGAAGAAGTTGCGCAATTTTCTGAAAAAGAAATCCGCGGCCTACGATCAGCTGACTCTCTTGTTCAACGCGAATCCACATCAGTAAACGACGATTTCTCGTGTTGAACGTTGCTATTTTTCCTTAGCAAGAACGAAGAATTAAAAAAACAAAAGCAAAGATAATATAAAAATGGATTATATCAATAAGCTGCTACATCGTGCTGCCACGATCCCGACAAGGACGTTGCCATCGCCCACACCGCCGGTATTTTGCGTAGTCTGGCTCGATTCAATATGTATACCACCCTTTCTCGTGTCTGTGAATTGGCATTGGTGTCGCGTATAGTTTTCTTTAGGCTCGTTGGACCGTGAGTTTAACGTGAAATGCAAAATTTCGCGTTAATTAACGAGGCAGGATGTGATATTAATGGTTTGGGTATTTGAAAGGGGTTCAAGGTTGATGAGGGAAAGAGTCACCTTTGAGAGATTATCGAGATTTCGTGCATTTGGAATTTCTGACTAACCATTTTCTCAGATTGCCGATATAACAGTTGTAAAATGTCGCCGTATTGTAGGAATATCTTAAATGATTGATTCGGATAATTTTTAGATACTCGAATAATCCTTTCTCTCTGTTGAGAAAAGGTATATAAAAACTGGATGCGCACAAATGTGATAGGATTTCGTTAAAATAAACGATATAAGATATACTCCACTTGTACCATACGTATAAGACACCCTGTATATGTATATATACATAAATTGCGATTATCTTAACACTTCACTTTAGCAGTGTCCTCTTTCTGCCTTACAGAGTACCAGCGAGAATACTGCGCCGAAGAACGCCGAGCATGAGGTGAAGGTTCGATTTGCTCGCGAGTTCGCCGACGTCGGATCGATCACTTACTCGGCTCCGGAAAGTCTGTCCTCAGCAAGCAGTTTCCAGAGTATCAGTAGCACTCTCAGCACGAAGAGCAGCAGCGGTATTTGCCCAGATTTCGTGTCTCAGAGCCCTAACCAAACTTTAGACACCTCTTACGTCGATAAAAATATATCTAGTGTGGAAGATTTAATTCTCGGTTGTGCAGAAATCCATTTGAGCAGCGACGATGATCTTTCGTACGACACTTTACAGAATTCTATAGATCTCAGCCAGGATCAAACTTTTGCATCTGCCACCGACGAGATTCCAGCTGATGTTACGAGAAATCTTGCAAACGAAATTTCGTTAACAGACGCTCAGAACACGACAGAAAATATAGATAGCGTGTCTACGACATGCGAGTCCACGTGTTCCTCGCTTAATCTTACGCAGGATACTATTCGGGACCAACCTATAGTAAACACTATTTGTGTAAAAGAGCCTCTGCCGGTGGCGATTATAACATCTTCTGATAGAAGGAATAGCTTTATAAAGGTAGAGACATTCGTGGAAAGATCGATTTCTCCTCATAAGATTGATGACATCAGCAGCAATGATCATCAGACTAGCGGAAGCTGTTTGAATATTATTAAAGAGTCTTCAGTGCAACAGCGTTTTACTGCAGATGAATCTAACTTGAATCCGACTGTATGTTTATCACCTAATACAAAAGTTCCGGATGTTTCTAAGGATGAGGAGCTTGGTGTGCTAGAGAATAATAAGTCAGAAGCTCAACCTTTGTCTCTGAGCTCTGTATCCTGTCCTATTGTAAATTCTATAGATAATTCGGTATCGGTGTCAACGGAATATGTGGAGGAGCCATCGTTGCCAAGTATATCGACGTTGTCTTTCTCATTAATCGCCTCAGATTCGTCGAAATTGAGCGAAACCGATGCTCGAGACGATAGGGACAATGTGAAGAGCTTGCTGGCTAGGTCATCATCTCCAGTGAATAATTCTAATGCTGTAGTAGCACCCTTGTCTCCATGTGTCGGATCGAAGAGTCCTGTTATAGAGGCGCAGAACAAAAGTTTTAATCTAGTAGAGACGAATTCAACTAGTCTTTCTAACGATGTTACAGACTGTGAACAGAATTGCGATATTCGTTCAAACAGCACTCCGATTGTGAGGCCAAACACACCTGAAGTTTCAGAAAATTTGTCTACAAGTATTTATAACGATACACCTTATCTCACTTCTAGCCAAGAGGCAAATGGTACTACCTCTAAGGAGGAGGAGGAAATAGATAACAACAAATTAGACGAATCTTTGAGCAAAAGGAGTGACGAAGATCTTGAAAAGGTGGATGTAATAAAGTCGCTCAACGAGGAGGAAAACGAGAGAAAGGAAGAACAATCTTCTAACGAGAAATTAGACACGACTCTAACGTTACAAGATGTATCTTTGATCTCAGAGACTGTGCCAGATGTGGGACAATACGGAGACTTCAAGCCGAAGCGACAGAGTACCACGTTATCTACGTTGAACACCGAGCAATCGAGTTTCGACGAATTGAAATCAGCTGCTGAACAAGTTGCCAATGATATTTTCAAGTCTTCGTTGGAGCTTTCCGAAGAATCTGATCATTTTATCAGCGCGGCATCCGGAAGTGAGTGTCTTTCAATTGTTGAATTTATTTACATATTTAACATTGTGTATATTATAGTGAATTTTTACTACACAGTTTTCCAAGATCCTACGGGTTTCGATTATTTGCTAAATCACGGTAACACGAACACTATTAATCGTTTGAGAACCGAGTCATTGTATGTGAAGTTCGATCCGTTGGTGGGAAATACCACCATGTTACCTCAAGGAAATATTCAGCCTATGAATGAGGAGCAAAACGGAAAGAACGAGAACGTACCAGCGAATATTGTTTCTCCTAAACGAAATCCTGCCATAGCAGCTATAGATAGGCTACTCTTTTATAGTCCTATTTCTACCAGTATGACACAGAAAACGGATGAACCGCAAGAAAAGGTGGCTAGTAAAGTACGTTGAAGTTCTATAAATATTGTAGTGCATTTGGTAATGCGTTCTTAAGGGAACCATGCATATTTATGTTTTAATTATGTAGGAACAGCCCGTAGAGAAGCCGGAGACATATACTTCACTCGTGGCCGACGTTAATATGTGTAAAGAATTAGAATTGGTAAGGGCAACGGTATTGCAATTAGAGGAGGAACTGGAGAAGCAAAAGAAGGAATATGAAACTGAATTGGAAAAACAAAAGAATGCTTTTCAAGAGAAAGTTAACAAATTGCAAGCACAAATAGCACAGGAGGTAAAAAGTAAATCTCAGATGACGTAAGTTACATATTATCCTTGCAAAATTATGTCCGTGGTATAGTAGAAATAATCAAAACATCAATTTTAGGGTCGTAGTCGAAGAATACGAGAAATCGATTAGTCGACTGCTCACAGAAAGAGAAAGGGATCGTACGAACTTTGAGCAAGAAAAGGCAAAGCTTCAAGAGGAATTGCAAGCGGCGAATGTTCATTTAGCCAACACAGAGGCTGCTTTCAATGACGTACATCAAAAGTACGAGAAGTTGAAAGGAATTGTATCTGTGTATAAGAATAATGAATCAGTACTGAAGGAAAGCATTCAGGAGAACATGGAAACCATAAAGGGCTTAGAAACACGGTACGATCATTTGAAGAATCATGCTATGAGCCAACTTGAAAAGTAAGTATTTAAAGAAAGTTGTAATTTTATTAATATTGAAATAAAAGAAATGCATTATACATATATATATATGTATATCTTTACACTATTTCAGAGCTAACTTCGAGTTAGATGCTATACGAAAACAGCATGAAGACGAAACTGTGAAACTTCATGCGATGTTGAGGAAAGCGGAGCTTAAGAGTAATTCGCTAGCCGAGTTGGTCGAACAGAAGACTAAAGAAAATAAGGAACTAACGCAAATATTGGATGAGGTGATCGCCAGGGTGGGTCACCAAAACGCAGAATAATCAGCGGATGAAAAAAGGAAAGGAATAAACAAGCATCGCGAAATGCAAACGCGATTAGTCTTTATTTTTTTACTCGCTCCTTGACTTTTTAGATGTAACCATATGCTAGGTATGATTAATGGTACTGTGCGTTGTTGAGATGTCATGTAGGACGGCACAAGTGCAAAAGGATGGAGTCTTCCTTCCCATCGCCTACATCTTCCGTCACGCGATGTTATGTGACGCGATTCGTCAATGTTATCGCGTTCGGCTAGTAATGAAATATATGTACTCTATTTCTATGATTGTGATGGAAGATTTAGACGAACTATCGCACCCCTGCCGTGTCCTGTATGACATCTCAACAACGCACAGTACACATGCGTTGTTTTTAAAATTATAAATGCAAATTATGTTTCGTTTCACAGAAGCACCTTTTACTAATTATTTATAAGTTGTAAAATATACATACATACATATATACATAATAGTGTGTGTATGTATATATGTATATACACACATTATTTTACCGCTAATAAAAAAAAATAGGTATATTAAAAACAACCTCTCATTTTGTTTTATGCAGTAAAAAATATCTAAGTATTCACACATGACGCGTTAATGTTCCACGCGATTTGTTATAATACACTTCAATACAAATATCTCACTATATTCATTAAATAAAATTAATTGTTTATACATATACCATCCCGACATACAAATACCAATGTTTGTGCATTGACATTTCTGCGATAAATAACAAACCTTACATAAAGTTAAGTCAATTTCTCTCGCCTATATTGATGAGTATTGTCAATCCGTTGGTCTTGCATCGATCACAAAAAGGACGTGATGGTTCGCTAATTTTAACATACGATCACTTGTACTCCCTGGCTTGCGGGGAATATTCTTATTATCAAGATCCGGCATAAGTTTCTTTATGGTCCGGGCCAAATTTGTAGCGTACTGCTTAAACTGTGGATGAGTCATACCTATTCCTTTACTTCGTAAAGCTTCCGCTACCGCCCATAGTAATTTCTACAGATACACATTTGCATTATATTATATAATAAAAGACAATTGTTTAAATGTAATTTAAAAGGTTTTGAAAAAGGAATACCTTTCTATGGTTGTCGCTAAGCTCATTTCTACCTTCGGCTAAGGATGGCTTGGTCTTTTCAATTACATTACTAGATGAATGTCGATCCCACGAAGGTCCCGTATTGTTATGTAGTTCGTGAGAACAATCAAAAGATAAACTCTTTGCCCATTTGCATTGCGGTCCTTCCAATTCTTCCTCGCTTTTCCTTTTTCTCGATTCTTCATGAGCTAACTTTTGAATGCTTTCAGAATTCTCCTCCTTTGTATTCTGTGTAAATAAGACACGTTTAATGCTTTTGGGATTTGACCCATTTGTTAACAACTTGCTTGGACCGGCTCGATCAGGTGGAGGACTTTGAAAAAGAGCCCGTTTTGATGTTTCGATTTTGGACTTCAATGGACTGGGACCATCCAAAATGAGACGTCGAGCTATTCTTTTTTTCGTCGAACTTCTGGGAGTCCCTCTTGGGCTTTTACCTCGTGGACTTTTACCCCGTGGACTTTTCCCTCTGGGACTTTTACCCTTTTTAACCGTGGGTTTTCTAAATTAGAACAAAATTAATTTTAGATTTAAAAATGTGAAAAACCTTTCAAAATATTAAAGCTTTAAATTCGGTGCGTACTTAATGTTTAATACTACAAGCTTCTTATTATTAATTGCTAATCCTTGCAAATTTGCACTAGAGAATACTTTCCGTCTTCTCGTTAAATGACTTAGTCTCTTTCCTGGACTTTGGCCGTTATTTCGTTTGGCCAAAAGATTTCGTTTTTTGGCACTTCCTGGTGCTGGTTTAGAGAACCATACAGTACAAGTGGACTGTGTTTCAGCCCCTATGTACCTTTCACATAATTTCGGAGTTAGACTTTCGAATTCTTCAACTGCTTTGTTCCTGTTATAACTAAAATGATACAAAGCCTTATTAAATACTATTTTGCAGATGCTATAAACCAGGATATATATCAATGCACTAACTGAATTCCATGAAATTTGTGATGATATGCTTCAGGCCACTTCAAATTAATAGCTCTTTTTTCATCAGCAGTGTCATAAAATAACAATTCTCTTTGTATGGAAGGGAAAGGCACTTGTTTTGTTTTATTCTCAATTAGAGTCTCCTGTACCTGTTCAGGATTTAAAAATTTTGTTCCACTTGCATTAGCATTGATTATGCTTTTGTCATTGTTAGGAACTGTTTCCTCTATTCTAAAATTATCACTGCAGGTGTTATTCTTTAAGCCTATTGTATCTATATTATCACTAATATTACTTTGATATTGTGGATCACAAGCATCAAAAGCAGTACTTAAATTTCTAGATGTGCTTTTGGTATGTTGATAAGAATTATTTGTACTAATATTTTCTTTCTGCTGTTCCATGGACTCTGCATTTAAATCTTGTTGCACCTGTTTCTTTGACAAAACACATGGTGTCCAAAATAGATGTTGATTCTCATAAATACGTAATAATAATTCTGAACAGTCTGTTCTACAAATTGTGAGCTTAGGTGGTGGAGGTACACCACTTAAAAGTTTGTTAATTTTTCCTAATAAATTGTTATCAGATGTAGCAACCAAATCAGCTTGAGAAGGTTTTTGGGGACTAGCTATCACTGGTGTTTTATCTACTAGTGGTTCATTGTTTCTTTTATCAGCTTCATTATCACTGTCAAACATCTCTGGGCTAGAAATGTTTGCAAACACTTTCTCAGTTCTGGAACTTCCATCTCTATTGGGATAACAGCAATCCATGGCATTGTCTAAAAAGAAAAATATATGAATTATATAATAACAACTTAATTTATTGAAGAATTGAACATTGACAGTTACTAACAAGTTCTTGTAATAACAAAATCACTACACAATTTAAATAATTTATTTCGTTTTCGTATCGTTACATTTTTCGAAGTATTAAAGGGATTATTACCGAGTCTGTTACGTTGCGTATGCTTACATGGTACAAAAAGTTCGTTACAGGTATGAATACTAGCTAACCTTGTAGAAAGTTCCATATTTTCGAAATTTCCATGCGAATGGAATGTAATTGTTTGTTTTACGTATATCTAATCCATGTATCACATTTATCACTTCGATAAAAATCAATGTCAAATACGATAAGCCTGTTGCTTCGTTAAGATATAGCACGATACTGTACATATCGTATCTTTGTATTTTAAAATGAAACGTGCGTAGAAAATTCTGGCATACTGTGCACAGAAGTTCGAATGTACTTACGTCTTTTTAGTGAATCAACGTTCAAGTGTTTCTCGTTCAATAATTTATTGGCTAGTAGCCAGATTCATCTGTTTTGGTTTCCTTATGCCAAAAGCACCGTTCACCATACATAATACTATCTTGCACGTCATAAACTGACGACAGCATGTCCATCCTTAAGGCTGTTTTTCGTTCCAGGTTATTTCTCTAGGAACTTGCTTGGTTCCCGCTATGAGTGTTAGATAGCGCAGTTACTTGTTCGACGTCTAGTATCTTAAAGATAATTGTATCTGAAACCGTTATCTGATTATGGGACAGTCGACAATTCTAAACGTAGCTGAACAGTAATATTTACGTATCATATAACATTACTGTGTTTTATGTATTTGGCGTTGGTTAAACGTCAAAGCCTGGAAGAACCGCAATAATTATATTTGAAAGTAATATGTTTAGTGCTGCTTCTCGCATTTTTCTAACTGCTAATTATATGTTCAGTACGAAATATATAATGTACAAAAATGTTTAAGGTGACAATACTATTTATATAAACACTTTGCTGCAGGATTGGTAGAAAACATTTGGTAAGTTTATATATCGATAATGTGAAAAATAAAATAAATATTTTTTTCATTTAACATGTATATTTTTTATATTGAAAGTCGGTTTAATTTAAGACTAATCCCCAAATACGCTAATTTTGCGTGAATACTATTTTATCATTTCATCGACGTTGTTATTACGTCATAACAATGATAATTTTTTTTTTTCAGATAAAATTATTATGACAATTGTATGGAATTAAAATACAAATTTCTTCCCAAATGCTGGCTATATTTAACCAAAATTCTACAAATATGCATTTAAGAAATTTTATTTAACAAACTTGATGGTCAAGGTTACATGTAATGCACATTATATTCTGTCAGTGTACCCTCTGACTCATAAATCGATTCTTATAATTTATTCAATTGTACTTTTATGAACTTTCAGTGGCATTGTGTAACTTAACTATTTATATACACAAAACACATAGACTATGTTATTGATTACCTAAAACTTAGAAATTTTTTAAATTATATAGTTATATTATACATAAGATCATCAAAATGGCAAATGGAATTAGAACTTTTGGCTTACTTTTCCATAAAAATCTATTAATAAGAAAGAGACATTGGAAAATGACAATATTCTTACAATGTTTAGTACCTATTGCATTGTTTGTACTGATACAAGCTATGAGAGATTTTAGTGTAAATCCTCCACATGTTATTAATGAAAGTACATACTATCCTATAGAAACCAAAGAAGAATTGGTATCTATAAACAGAGAATTCACTGTTTTGTTTTATGTACCACAGAATTCTTACACAGAAAGTATTATAAAGGATGTTAGGAAGTGTTTGAAACTGCCACAAGAAAGTAATTACATCTAACCATTTGATATTTTACATACTCTTATTTTATCAGTATTTCAAAAAGTAATAAACCTTTTTATTCAACATATTTCATAGATGTAAAGGGATTTGCAACTGAAACTGATATGATCAAGGCTTATACAATTTTAGAAGTTAAATCTCCAACTTCTGAAGTTATAGCTGTTGTGTTTGAACAGTATAATACAACTGATATAAAATATAAAATTAGACATCCCTTTAAAATTCCAAATATATTGTTCCAAAAGTTATTTGACCAGTCTGCATATAATGTACATACAATATATTTCAATGCTATGCCATTTGCACAATTACAAATTTGTGTTGATGAAACTCTTATACATCACACAGCAGCATCACAACCTATAATGGATATAAAGGTATAGTGTTAAGTACAATCATAGCTGATGCTTTGTATTACTTGATCTATATATTTCAGGTGTCATTACAAAAAATGCCTTACCCACCGTTTATTAAAAGAGATGAGTCTGATATAATATTAAGACTGGCAATATGTACATTTGCAGTGATTGGGTTTTTAATTCCACTTTGTGTAGAAGCAAATTATTCAACAGCTGAAAAGAACATTGGTGTAAATGTTTTAATGGCAATGAATGGAGTAAAAACTCATCAGAATTTATTAAGTTGGTTAATTACTGGCACTGTATTCAGTATACTTTATGTAGTACCAGTAATAATATTATTTAAAAATACATTTTCTGGGAATGTTGATCCCTACTTATATTACAGCAATGCTTTCATATTTTGGCTAGTACTTACAGTACATGTTATACATTTAATATCATTTGGTATGCATGTTGCTGCATATTTTTCAAAATGTAAGTTTTTCCGAGGAAAAACAAACGTAAGAAATTTGACGAGTAACTGTAATTTGTGATTTAATTTTTTCCTAGCATATTTTGTATCAACAATACTATCAATTATTTATACCGCTTCACTTTCACTTCATGGACATTTAATGAGAGAGGAAATCTTTTCAATAATACCATATTTAGGTGTACTATTTCCAAATATACTGCTCTATAGAATTTTTGAAGAAGTAAATGCATATGAAGCTCAATGTGTGTAAAGATCGTTTTCATATATATGTATATGACAATGTTAGGCAATTTATTGAGTACTAAATGTGACGAATTTTTAGTAACTGGAATCCAATGGTCGAATATGTTTATTGTTGGAGATACACAATACAACATTAGTGGATGCATTGGATTTATATTGATCTTTTCTATTTTGGGCACTTTGTTACATTTTTCTCTTGCTGTATATATCAATGCCATATTTCCTGGAAAATATGGAGTTCGCAAAGAACCATTGTACTTCTTGAAGGTAAATTTTTTATCACATATTTGGAGATACACATTATTGATTGTATTAATAATAAACACAAATTTGTTAGTATTTGAAAAAGAATAAGGTATGCCTTGACGAAGACATAGAGGATTTTGATTACGATAGGATAGACGATGAGAATTTTGAACCAGTTGCGAAAGGTGTCCTTACTCCCGGTATTCAAATTCGTAATGTCAAGAAAATTTACAAAAGCATGTTTTTGCGAAAATCGGTGGGTTTTGCAACTTACAAAATTTAATCGTAAAACTATTGTTATTATTATACCGATAATGTACAACAGGCAGTCCATGCTGTAAAGGGAATTTCAATAGATCTATATAAGGGACAAATAACAGCTTTATTGGGACATAATGGTGCTGGAAAAACGACACTTATGTCTATCCTAACAGGTAGTAATATGACTGTCCTTAAAACAACTATATATACTTGAAGTTTTTCTGTTTCATTTAACATTATTTTATTAGGTGTAATAAGTGCAACTGAGGGTAAGGTTCTTATAAACGGTAAAAACATAGAGAAACATTTGGAATTGATCAGAAATGATCTGGGATTGTGTCCTCAGGAAAACATGGTTTTCCCAGATTTGAGTGTATTCGAGCAATTAGAATTCTTTGGTCTAGTACGTATTTTGTTAAAATTAAGCAACGTTTAAGTATAAATAATCATCTACAAAATTTATATTTTTAGTTGAAAGGTGCAAATAAAACGAGGAAAGAGATCCAGAACAATATTAATGTTTTACTGGATAAATTAAAGTTAAAGGATAAAAGAAACGTTCTTCCAAGCACGTTGTCTGGAGGACAAAAGAGAAGGCTATGTTTAGGGATGGCCCTTGTCGGCGACGCTAGTATTATAATTTTGGACGAGCCAACGTCAGGAATGGATCCTGAAACTAGAAGGGATATATGGGATATAATATTAAAAATCAGAGGGAAAAAAACAATTTTGATTAGTACACACAATATGGAAGAGGCTGATATACTTGGAGATCGAATCGCTATCGTGCATGGAGGTCGATTAAAATGTTACGGTACGTCGATGTTTTTAAAAAAACAGTACGGCTACGGCCATATAGAAGTTACATTGTCCACGAAATCATGGTGTAACGCAGAGAAAGTAATAAGTAAATTCGACCCAAGGACGCAACAAATAAGTGTGAACAGTGAGAAAATTGTTCTGAGTGTACCTAATACTGAAACTTTACCTCAGTCTTTAGACAAAGTTGAGATACAGAAAAAGAATTTAGGAGTTACAGGGATTAGCGTGTCGCTCATTACGTTGGAAGAAGTATTCTTGAAAGTAATTAAAACTAATGATAATGTTAAACATTTGAACGAATTATTCTGCCTTTCAACGCAAAAAGTGGAAGGATGGAGTTTGTGTATGCAGACAATTTTGGCACTATATTCCAAGAAATTTACGTATATCAAGAAGAACCTGGGTAAAATATTACTGATGTTGTTCTTGCCTCTTTTGTCAGTGATATTACTAGCTTTGAGCTACGATACACCCAGTGACTCGACAAACGTGTTTCCACTGGAACTTGACATGTACAGGCATCCAAAAGTTCTATATTCGTCTATGAATAGAACTATCGGTACAAGATATAGAGATTCGGTCAAATATTATAGCGGATCTGTGACAGAAGTGGAACAGAATACAAGCGTAACGCAAGCCCTATTGGATCATGCAATTCAAGATATTGCCGAGTTTCGTAATAACTATATAGTTTCTGCAGAATTTAATATTACTGACGACGTTCTGTATGCTAATGCTTTTTACTCTGGGATCGCGATCCACAGTGTACCAATAACCATGAATTTATTGTCGAATACGCTTATCAAAAGTGTGGCTGGCGATGAATATTCTATTCACGTTTCCAGTCAAAAATTACCAAATGCTTTATCCGCAACGGTAATGCAAATGCCAGAAATGGAATCGTTGTGGAGAGTATTGGTCTTTTGCAGCTTTTTCTTTCCCACGGTAGCACTTTTTGTCATACACCCTTACCAAGAGACGGAATCTAAAATGAAACAACTTCAAAGAATGACAGGAGTCACGTCTTTCTCATATTGGCTCACTATATTCTCCGTCGATATTCTAATTCTTACGGCAACCATATATATTATTATGCTGGGATTTTACTTCATGGATATTATTTTGGACATACGCCTATTCTACAAAATAGAAATACGTAAGATAAGACAAAATATTATTGTTAACATATTGAATTAATTTCCCAATAATTTATATTTCTCTTTCCTTTCAGTAATAATGATAATGTTATTGATACTTTTTGGCATCAATTCGTTATTTATAACATATATCTTCAGTTTTATCAATAAATCAAAGAATACTGTGTTAAGTATTTTAAATATTGCACCAATTGGACTTGGTAAGTTGTATTGGTTTACTGAATTTTCAATAGAATGAAAAATTTATCTTCTTTATTTTTCAGTCTTACTGCAATATCTTTTTCACACGGTGATTCATAGTTTCGATAATCTAAAAGTTTTACACTCGATTCAGAAAAGGCTGTTCCGTCTGATGCCTCACGTGAGCCTATTCCATGGTCAATTATCTTTTTACAATATAGCTCTACAAAACGCGAGATGTCGCCGATTACCAAAACGATTGCAAGACATAGTTTGCCTGGGATTAATGGATACCTGTTGCAGTATGAACATCTTAACAATGTGTTTTAATATATTCTACATTTCAATAGTATGATATATTAACATTCTTTTTAGATTTGGAATGCGCGGATGGAGTATGCAAGAATCAGCTTTCTTATTTTTCTAATTACGATAAGGACATGAGCCTGGGAGAATGTGTTGTATACCTCTCTCTCACATCAATTTTATACTTTGCCATACTTATCCTTCTAGAGGAGCGTGTACCTCATAAACTGTACGCTAAAATGGTAAATAAAGATTTAAAGAACGCTTGCGAGATAAAGGATGATCAAGTGAAGAAGGAGAAGCACATGGTGGCGTTAGAAATTGGAAAATTAAAAAATTGTGGTACTGTTTCCTAAAAAAAAGAACATTAAATTCACTTTTTTTTCTGTTTTATAAGAAAACAATACTTATACAATTTAATATTTAGATACAGCAATGAAAATGAATGGAGAAGAGTCAATCAAAACGATTTCTATTGGCGACAACAATTTGTTAGAATCCCCGGAGAATAACGACGACAGTTTGTTCTTAGTTTATGAATTGAGCAAGTATTACGGATCGCTGATGGCAGTACAAGAGGTCAGTTTTCGTGTGAAGCAAAGGGAATGCTTTGGATTGCTTGGCGTGAACGGTGCCGGGAAAAGTACCACGTTTAGGATATTGACAGGCGAAGAGATACCGAACAGTGGTACAATGTACTTAGGAAAATCTGAAATTCACGCCGATAGAAAAAATGTAATACATAATTCCTCTTGTACTCTATTTTATTATTCCTGTTATATATTTATTATATATAATATATCTACTTTCTCACAGTATCTTTCACAAATGGGATATTGTCCACAAACTAACGCGTTAATCAATTCCTTGAATTCATTTGATCATTTGCGATTGTTCGCTTTACTTCGTGGTATACCAAGATCTAAGGTAGACTTGGAAGTGAACAAATGGATCAATCGGCTTGGTAAGCTTACCTAAATTTCTTTCATCGTTTAATTTAAATAAATATACTTATCGATAGGAAATATTTATTGCGTCAGATTTGAATGCTTGTATGCACCAACCAAGCGGAACTTACAGCGGTGGGAATAAAAGACGGCTGAACATTGCGATGGCACTTATTGGAAATCCCACTCTCGTTTTATTGGATGAACCAACAACAGGAGTGGATCCAGCGGCTAGAAGGTCGCTCTGGGGTATACTTCAATCCTGCCAAGCAATGGGACAGGCGATTATACTTACTTCTCACAGGTATTTCACTTGACTCGGTAATACGTGTTATTGGAAATTGTTGTACAAATTGATTTATATAAAGAGAAAAAAATATATTTTCAATAGCATGGAAGAATGTGAGGTTTTGTGCAATAGACTAGTCATTATGGTAAAAGGTCAATTGGTGTGCATTGGGCCAAGTCAGGAATTGAAGCAACGATTTGGCGCTGGTTACGATATTCACATTAAATTGAGTCCCGATCGAATGGACGATGATGTAAATAACATAAAGAGATCTATGGAATCTTCTTTAACGTGTGAAATTAGGGATGAAAATCTGGTAATGACTCTATGTTTATGTGAAACATTGTGGATGCATTTGTTCAGTTCTAAATGATGTTTTATCTTGTGATTCGCAGGGTTTAATCGCGTATCATGTGAATGATATTGGAACGACGTGGGAAAAGATGTATAGTACAATGAACGATTTGAAAGGACGATTCAGTTGTATCGAGGATTACGCCGTTTTATCAGCCACGTTGGAGCAACTTTTCATTCATTTCGCGAGGGGAACTGAATTAACGAAACCAGAGGCGTCTACTGTAGACACTACTACCCAAACAATGGATGTATAAATACTGTAAACCATTCCAGTATTTACGATTTTCTCAATTAATAAAATATATTTTGCAAGAGCTTGTAAAGCATTCCTCTTTTGTGTATAAAACTTACTACTATATATTTGTTAATTGTATTTATTTAATACAAAAAGAACTGTACAATTTCTTTCGTTTCTTTCTTTTCAATTAATAAAAAAGGAAAAATTTTCAGTGTATTACACTAATAAAAAACGTTTAAAGAAAGATATATTCGTACTATGTTACGAGGAAATAAAGGACAACACCACGAGTAAGGTATTCATATTTTATATAAATAAAAAAGTTACATAAACGATATATTCTTATGTACATACGTCCGTCTTTAAATGATATTACTGTAATGAAACAAGACTGATCGTGTAATACGCAATGACTTGTACAGTGTCGTCTAGTAATGGTAGCCGCCCGAGCTTGTTTGGTACGAGTTTGGACCCTGATACTGGCCATTACCGCCTCCACCTCCACCTCCTCCTCCTCCTCCTCGGCCACCGCCGCCACCGCTACCACCTCCTACGTTACAACAATTACATTTTATCCTTTAGAAAAATATAAATAAACATCAAGGTATTCTTTTGGTGCAAAAAATTTCCTAATTCAAATAACTCCGCGCAAATGTCTACTTCAAGCGAGATACCATCGTATGGAAACTCACCGTAACCACCCCCTGGAGAGTATCCGCCTCCGCCATTGCCACCACCACCACCACCACCGGAAGTGTCTTGATTCTCGCCTCTGGCTTCAGCTGCAAGCGCTAACTCGACGCCTCGTTGAATTTCAGGCGGGATTGGAGGTGGAGTCGGTAAATGCGCGCCCTGTGGATGGAATCCCTCTTCGTCTGCAGTGTAACTGACGCTATACTGTACACCATCCGGTCCGGTATACGAGTATGATCCGCTCACTGCTTCCGAGTTACCTAGCAGAGCAAGTATACAAGTGTATGGTTGACGCAACAGACGGTCAAACAAATTGCATCATGTATGGAGAATTTTTTGCGGCTTTCCCAGTTTGTTAGTAATGATCATTGTTCGGTAATCCATTCATTGTGAACGCTGAACTGGATGGCCAAAAAATTTGGTCACGCGGTTGGTTTCTGACTTTAAAAAAAATTTAACGATAACAAGGAATATCGAAATTCTTTCGTTTTTTCAACTATATCTAATAAACTTTTAAATTCGATCCTACAATCGAAGTACACTCCGTATAGTGCTCCCCATGAAAAATGATCCAAATTGGATCGTGTTTTGATTAATTTTACTCAGAAAAACCTTAACTATTTATCGCTAATGTATCCAAAGAAAAAAGTTCTATTTCAATTTTTCTTTTTTATCATAGAATCATTTATCTTACAAGCAAAAAAATATCTATGACGAAGAAGCGTTGAAAATAAAGCTGGGTGGAAGTCACATTTTAGAAGTTGCAGTATTACCGCGTTCACCGAGCCGGCTGATTCTATTGTAAGACGGAATGATTCGAGGCCGCGTGCACGATGATGGATAGGAATATTCATAACGGCGAGAAATGGCAGCGACGAACCGCGAAGAAGAGGAACACGGGCTACTGAGATTGGGAAACAAGACTGGCCCTGGTCTCACCTTGCTGGTGACCCGTTTCTTGCGCACTGATACCATTTCCTGTTTCGTAGCTGAATTGATAGTTGCCGTCACCGCCATTCTCGTTGTTGAACGAGACGATGGGTACATCCTGGCCTGGTCCTCCCCTCGGACCACCAGCTGAAACAGAAATTGAAAACAAAATGTTTTTCAAAACGTTACACAATCGATTCGATCGAATTCTATTTAGAAAGTCGTCATTTTGCAGAAATGAATCATCCAAATTACCACAGGGATCTTGTTCGACTCAGCTATATCTTTTCGTTGCTTTTATCTTGTTAATGTTTACAAATTGGACAGTAATATCGATTAAAATTATTAAAATTTCACATTATCCGTTATGTTTAACATATTTAGCACATTTATCTGTATTTATTCGACATATTTTTCGATACGACAGAAAATTCAAAATTTTTCGCTATAACGGCGATGGGAGAGTTTCTATTTGAATAAACTTATCTTTATTCAAGGGCTGTTTTCACCCTGAGGAATAAAAAAAAAAAATTATCCTATAATTCTCTCCTATAAACCTTCAAAATTAAGAAAGCAAATAAAAGAGAACTAGAATTTTCGGGTTACCGAAGTTCTCTCGTAAGCCAAAACTGCCGCGAGCGTTTCTCACACTTAGCTAGCTGTCGAAAGTTTAAGTAACCCTAAGACAGACAGTAAATGATCGACAGATCCGAAAAGAAAACAAAAAAGAAAGAAAAAGCAAGAGGAAAGAGCATGTTCTCTCTAATAGATACAATTAGTCAGCCAGAATTTCAACAAGTTCGAACTGTACGCATCTCTCGTCCTGTCTCGTATAATCGACTTTTTATCGATCAGAGTATCTGTGCAATCCCCGTGGTTGCGCCACGGTTCAGGTGAAATCCTCGAACGTACTTTACTCGAGATTAATCCGTAACTGAATGGAGCCTAATTACTCGGTTGGTCGCAACGTCGTACAAAAGGAGACACACAGTTACTAGACGGGTGATGTTCTTATTTTCGCAACTCTGATTCTCACAATCTTCGAATCGTTGGATTATTCGCGGTTAGGTTAGGTTAGGTGGGGGGGAGGAGGGTAACGGGACGACCATGCGCGTCTTCATTAAAGGAATGCCTCGAGGGATAAAGTGATTAGGCGGTTTTCACTTTTCTTTCGTCCCCGGTTTCACGGCATACTTTACATATATTTTTATGCAACCCGACCATCTTTCTCCCTTTCGAATGCAACGTGACACAACCATTGCCTCGCTCTGCGATCGTTCAAATGATTTCCTCCCGGCGCGTGTTGCCGAAACGTGTGAGTGCGTCAGACGTTTCTGACGATTTCGTTTTCTGCGATTGGGTAACCTCCTTGGAAAGATTTCCCTCGCGAGTTTTATGGCAATAATGATTTTAATGATGTGTGAAATGTACGTGGTGACGGCAGGTAATAGGGAGGAAAAAGAATAATGTATAGCACATATAACGAGGTGTGCATCGTTGGAACGAGTATACTCAGATTAAGTGCACGGTCGTTTTCTCTCGGGTTAGGTAATCTTCAAGTGCAAAATGTTCTATACTCCTACGTAGAGGAGAGTTGATAGAAGTTTTTGCTTTTTTTGCATTATTTCTTTTTTTATTCTACCGAAATGAATTTAAGCACAAAGTGTCGCAAGAAATTTTCCCCTGTCTAAACATGATATAGCTCCAACCAACTGTAATTGCAATGTTTTCACGGAAAAGGCATGAAATCGCTGTTTATTGCACCTTTCACCGTAGAACCTGATATTAGGGATTAGATAATAAAAAGAGGCATCGATTATCGAACTCGAAAAGTCGCCTATAACGAGTCTACGAAGGATTCAATAAACCTTAATATCGTCGCGTACGGCGTTCAAGCCTAATATGGGATACTGGCTATGTTATTATGGCATTATGAGCTGCCAATTTAGATACACCACTCGTGCTATGAGGTATAATAATTCGATGCGGGATAAATCAATAATTCTTTACCGAGAATCGTCCCTTTAAAGGATTGCAGTAATTATATATTTGATTAAGAAATATTAAAACGAAAGAAAAAAAGAAATAGGTGCAACTAAGTAAAATGAACATTCGAGACGAAGAAAAATCGATTATCGAAACATCGTTCGATTTAACTTTTGAACATACGATTGTCGAAGTCGTGTCGTGTCGTGTCGAATAAGTCAGAAGACGCACAAATGTCTTCTTTCAATTTCTATTTCCACGTGTTTTGTATAAGTTCAACGGTGACAAAAAAAAAAGAGAAAAAATTGTAGAACTTACGTGCACCACCACCCGGTCCAAAAGGACTACCACCTCCTCCACCATATCCTGGTCCACCAGATCCTCCTGGTCTACCAGGACCACCAGGTCCACCGTGTCCTCCGGGACCTCCTGGACCACCAGGACCTCCAGATCCACGATTTGGAGCTTGAATTAAACCTGCACCTCCTGCGGTGCCTGCATTGCCTGGGGGAAGGTAAGTGTTGTCCAGTCGGGCTGCATAACACGTACCGACCACGGCCAGCAACGCGATAGCGAGCTGTTGAAATATGTTTCAAATGCTTTGAATACATCGAAGCTACAGCTTAGGTTAATTTTCTTTATAAAATTTGAGAAAAAGAAACGTTTCCGAGATCTTTCGAAATTTAGAATGGAATATATTTTGCTGGTCGATATTCTGTCACTGATAGATTTCCTTAAGCACACTTCAGCAAATATTTCACCAACTCTAGATGATATCAGAATACAATACATAGAGAACGAATGGGTGTTTGAATATTAAAATAAGGTTATGTCGAGGAGAAAGAATAGAATATGATCGATCGATATCACTGAGTCGCGAATTATTCGAGAGTTCGAGAACAAGAAACTGCGCGGTCGAAGATGCGCGTCAGTTAAGCGCGGGAAAATAATGTTAACCCGTACCGATCTCATCTCGCCGGATGAACCCGTACGATCCTCGTGAAAAAAAAAGCGAACCTCCCCGATGATACTGTTCGCACAGTGGAACGTTCTATCGCCAAACGATGGCAATAATTGGTCTGTGCAGATTCAGGTTGAAACAACCGTGCTTATATACCGATCTGTGGATCGTCTTCCTCCCACCTACCGACACAGAAGAAGACTCTTGGAAACGGCGTCGACTCGTGGTGAACACCCGGTACCGCGTCCCTCGGTGAAGTTCGCGAACTTAGGTAACATAGGAGTAACAGAGAAAGATATATACGTTGAAGAAGAGGAACACAAGGGAACCGAGGGAGAAGGTGAATTCTATGAAGATGAGCAACGGTGAGAGATGTAGGATGAGGGGGTGATTGCGCAAGTTAGGTGATACAGATCGGCGGACATCTCTCGTCGGACCTGAAGGTCGACTAATCGGGTCGACATGAAAGTGAACTGTGGCTGGTATGTAGAAGAGCAGTATATAGACAGGCGAAGGGACAAGACAGTGTTGGCTGTCAGAAAAAGAGAGGTTATGCGAACCACCGGTTCGTGCAAGACACAATTCACGCGAGAAAAAAGGATAGAGAGCGGCGGCGGCCTCTGATATTGAAGGATTGCGACGTTCACAGATTGCGGTGTACGATTTAAGATGCGTGCGTTCCCTCTTTGTAATTATATCGGTCATCTCGCGTCCGACATCGCATTGGCGGGCACACGGGGTCGCGTCATCACCATCCACACGATAGATGGGATGGCTTATAGAGAGCAACGCATCGCACTTGCAACCGCGTGTTCTCGCGCGATCATTGCGCAACCTGGTGCGTTGCGCATCAACTCTGCCCGATGGTATATATACGTAATACATGTAGTGTGTATCGTAGGTGTGTTAAGCGTGTGTATATATGTGCACAGAGAGGCCGCTCCAAATCGTCTCTGGTGTTACCGATCGGCACGTAACTCGCCGCTTAACGATCCCCCTCAGGTCACCGTACTCACGCTCCGAGGCAGACGCCTCGACGTGATCACTTCCCAATAACCATCGTTTACCTCTCTCGTCTTTCTCCGATTCTGTCCGGGGGAACAGTTTAGTTCCTTATTCAGACTGTTAACTTTTACCAGGGGTCTCGATTCGGTGGCGTACAGAAGGAGATCGATTTAATCTTTGCCCGGGATAGAGAGTTTTCGTTTGTCTGCGCAGCAGATCTCTGTGATTAACCCTCTCTAACCTATTGTGTGCTGTCTGTTAACCACGAATTTCATCTTCGAATAGATTGGATTTTAAAAAACCAATTTTTTTTTTTTTTTATTCACGTATCGACGGATAGTATCATTTTATCGATTTTATTGTAATGTGACTTTTGGAGATTGTAATTAGAAAGCTTTCTCTAGTATGTGTTCATTATTACGGTATAGAAACCAGTTAATTGATGTTGCGTTATAGGTGAGAAGCACGTATTGGTGGATATGATTGCCAGCCGTGAGAATGTGTTCATCTGCGTGCAGTTACCGACGCAGCACACCATTGGAGGGAGGAAAATCGCTCGGAGAGAAAATAAAATTGTACATAGAAACGAGTTTTAAAGTATACCTAACCCTTGATCTACACGGTTAATTGGTACCGTGTAAATCGGGATTATGTTTTTTGCCAAAGTTAAAATATATATAATAAAGTTACAAAGTAAATTGAAAATTCCATATAAGAGGGTTAAGTGTATAACATAGAAATGAAATATAGGAATATACAGAGGAATTTCAATGTTTAATCGGGAGATGGTAGTTTTACTTGAACCTTCGAACTTGCATCCTTCCGATAGAATCGCTCGGACATCTTGCCTAGTACTACACGTGTATTGCCTAAAGGGTGAGTGAAATGTCTTGCATAATCGGTCATACTTTCTTTTTATGAGGTTCATAATAAGCGTTTGTGAAAGAAAGTTCCTGAATCGATGAGGTAATCCATCTCACTCCCCCGACGAGTTATCTCGGTGTGCTCCTCGCAGTTATGTAAACCATTTAATTTCTAAAATCGATTTATAGTCCCGCGAGCGTCTCGTACACTCCTTCTCGCGTTGATAGTTCGACAAAGCGAGTGGCAGAGTCGGAGCAGAAGTAAAATCAGTTCTACGGAAAACCATAAATCACTCTGCTCTTTCCCATACATTTCTCATCCTCGCCTGCAAATATTCACTTCGCCCATTTCACATGGATCTCGTGGCGCCGATACGATTTTTTTTTTAGGGTGGTAGTATCTTTGTACATGTGTTCAACCGAAAGTTCAACATTCTATCAGAACTATTCCTTCTTTTCTTTTTTCTCCAATAAATAATTACAGAAAATTCTTCGAAGAATCACATTTTTAATATACTAAATAGAAAACAATAGGAATAAGAGGATACGGATTTACATATATTACACCGTTGGGAAAAAAGAATGTTGACTTTTAACCCCGTGTTTCCCAGGGAAAAAGCTACTATATAAAGTAAAGACCTACTGACCCTATCCGTGTCTCGTTTAACCAAACTGCTAAGTTTCTTCGATTTAACATCAGACAGGTGACTGGTATATCTAGACACCCGACCAAGGGTTAATACACTTATCTACAGATCTCTGGTAATAGATTTAACCTGAATAACACAAGATCTCTCGACAGAATGAAATCTCGATGGTAGGAAAAACGAGGGATAACGTTGGACAGAAATACAGAAAACCAGCGTGATTCGATGATCGATAGGATCATCGGTTCGTTACGAGCCATTCGAATTAGCTGATGCCAGGGGTGCGGCCATGGCAAAAAACGGGGCAATCGTGAGTAACAGCAACGATAATAGGATACCACGACAACCGTTCGAGACAATGTATAGAGAGCAGAGGATGGAAAGAATAGAGCTGAGATGCTTTCTAAACGGATCGAGTCACCGAACACACCGATACGCTTTGAGAAGACCCAGCCCTTTGGAGCGCTATCCGCGCATTCATCTATCTTGCTGCTCGTGTTATGCCAGAGGTGAGGTTCATCGGCGAAACGCTTCATCGAGAGTTCTGTTCCGCCACGATGCTTCGTACAAGTCTCTCTTCAACGATGGGCGCTGTCGCCCAAAAAAGGATCGTGCACGAGAACACGAAGAGATTCTAGGTGAGCAATAAGCGATCTGTGTTCCGTTAGATCGTTCTAAACCCCGGACACCTGATCTCCTCTGTTGGCAAAGCCCGAATAAGGTATTGCATGATACTTGTAAGAGGACTTAAAGATTATTTTTATTCATCTTGAAGTTCCTTTCTCATTGTTTCACCTGTTGTCTCTCTTTTTTAGGGACAAACGATTGGCAAGAATTGGTTTTATTGCACTTTTGTCTTGGCCAGTGAGAAGATCGAAACCTTTGTACCTTATTTGAATTATCTATCGGGACTGTGTATCTGAGATTTCAAACGGTGCCGCTGGGATATCGCAAGAGAAATATCGTGGTACGTTCATCTGGAGGAGGTTGAGGTTTAATGGATTAAGAAACGCTTCTTGTACACGTTTTGATAGGTTCGCTAATTACAGTTCTGTACACACGGTGTGTATTACATGTGTTGCAAAGAGGAACAATTTCACGAGAGGGCGGCGTGACGGTATTCCTATAATCAGAATAATCAGACGACAATTCCAATCGACTTTCTCCACGGTACGAATTCTAGGTGAAATAAGACATGAGCGAGCGAGTCGCGGAAGCGGCTCACACGTCGTTATTGAATAATGATCTCGAACAAGGGGGACTGTACGCATAATGCCTCCCTCCAATACCGGCTACTATTGCCTTGCTTTCTTTGTTACGATCTCTACTTTGTAGACGAATGATCATACCATTTCGAAAGAGCCACGCCGGAGGTCGACGAAAGGAGAGAGAGAGAGAGAGAGAGAGAGAGAGGGAGAGAGAGAGAGAGAGAGAGAGAAAAGAAAGAAAGAAAAAATGTTGCGGTCTCGACGGCGGTTCTTCTACCTGATTGATGCAACCATCAACGTGGACGTTATAGCGGCGATGATAATACAGGGAGGATAGGATGACGAGCTAGTGGACCGAGCTACGCATTCGCGAAACAATCTTCGCGCAATTCCACGCGGGTTTGACGCAACTGACGAACGATTCTCGTGCATCAGAATTCCTAAATACGTTACTGGTACTTTCATCCGGGATACCATCGTGACGATAATCACCTCGACGTTCACGGGAACGTGTAAAATTTAAACATTTCTCCTTCTTCTATTTATCTCCGGGCTATGGCCACGTCAAACGATGTAATCGACCGGGATAAGGATGGTAAAAGGAACCTGGAGAACAAAGGAGGCCGTTTAAATCGTTGTTAAAGAGCCCTGTTGGATGAGTATCCTGTTCGATGGAATTCGAAAACATATCGCGTCGATCGCGATCGACATTCGTATGGAAGAAGATGCCGTTTCTCGATTTAAGAGGATCGTCTTGAGAGTGAATGGGTGACTACGGTAGCGCGAACCTTCTCTCTAACGTCAGGCTGTAGCTAGGTGAGCTACGGGGAAAAGAAAATATAGTTCAGACCGGTTGCATAATGGAACGGAGGCACATCACATCGGTTCGACTGAACGCGAGCTACTTTGAGAATCTACGGTAACGGCGAACGTCTCTTCTTCCAAGCGTCAACGGTGACCTTTGAAGCTGCCAGGCACAGGAGAAGCGTTCGTAACAGCGCACCTCGCCGAGGGTAGGGGCGCAGCCATGCTCTAACGAAGCTGAACACCATCAGCCCCGAGCTACGGAGCTGGATGATCCAATTTCTAGCCTGGCAGTTTGTATACCAACACCCGGACTCGACCTGTTCGCCTTGGATGCTGGGAATATAAGAGCAGATTCTTTGAACCGTGTCTCTTAGAACGACGCGTGTTCACGACGTCGGATATATCTCGAATGATTATTCCATGGCAAGCTTAAGACCTTTTCCTGTCTGGTTTGAAAAAACGCGGTTCATCAGAAGATCTAGTTTTGTTTCTTTATTTAAAGAACACTATTTCAAAATTCTATCTTGTAGAAGCTTATGCCAGATGATTTTTGATAAATGATATTAAGGAAAATAAGAAGAAAGGAAAGTATCAGCGAAACTTAGTAAAATCTTTATTAATGATAATTGCAAACTTTTTGTTAAAGGTATACGTGAAGATGTATCTTTGAAAAATTTATATTAGCGATATTCTCCTGTCTCACATATTTAGCGGATTTCACCCGAAGCAATACATGCTAATTAAAGTTGACGTGACGTTACGTCTAATTAATAGTGATACAGGTGATTAGAATGCATGTGTAATGTTCGTGTGCAATTTCAGGAGAACGTTAATTAGACTTAAGTAAGTTATTGCGAGTCCCGTCGCAGCATCTGTTTTTATTGGGAGTTACACATCTTCAATTCCATTTTTATTACTATTCCTGCCACTAATTTTACTCGCGTGAAGTGATTTTCTCCCGAGTTAAGTAACTTTGGTTTTTTAATTACTACCAGGAAGTCAAATTACACTCTGGAGTATTATTAAATATTTAAACGATCGTGCCTCTTTGAAGACAGATTTTTCCATAAGTCACTTGTTTTTAAATACCAGGGTACACAACGTATTGACATAGACGAGGTGAAGATTTATCACCCAACGCGTATTTTTGTCTCATGTAATTGCTATGTAACAATGTAATTATAACAATAAAAACAGCAATGTAATTATATCGAGAAATGCGTTTTTCGAAATACATTTTATTAGTTAGGAGATTGATTATAGTTTTGTACGTTGGTAAGTCTGGGATCATTCAGGATCACGTTTATCCTGTCTTTCAAATCTGGCGTTATATGCATGTTTTTCATCATTCTTTTCAGCTTTCGCATCAATGCCATATTTTTTTTCTAAAATTGAAATTTTCTAAAAATTTGATCGAATATACCAAATAATATAAAGTTGATAAAAATTACCTCTTGAATTGTTATCATCTTTTTTACTTCCATTATTTTCTCCTTATTTTCATCCGCTGTCTTCTTTAATTCCTCTAATTCTTTTTTCAATTGATTCCTTTGCATTGTTAAAGAATTAATATTTTGTCGAACGTTTTCTTTATTAGAATTAATTTTCTCAGAGCATTTTGCGTAATTAAAGTGAATTTCCCTTAATTCATCATTCATATTGTCGTATCTTCTTTTAACCATTTTTAATACAAATGTTCCTTTATCTTTTAGTTGAGTTGCTTCGTGTATTTTTAACTCTGTACATTCACATTCTTTATGACACTCCGATAATTTTGATTCAACATCTTCTATCCTGTTATTAATGTTGTACAAAAGTTCTGAATTCCAATTTTCTTGATTTCCATGAAATTCTAATTATAGTTTATGTATTATATTATTATTCATCATTTCCATCATTCTTAGTATACAGAAATATTTAAAATTGTGCGAATCATAAAATAGAAAAGAAATCTTATCTTACCAGATGATAATTGATTAGAATTATTATTTTTCCAGTCCATTACTCCAATTGTACAACTTTCGAATTGCAGTTTGAACGAACAAGTAACACGATTGCTGCGGCGCCAAAGCATCCCCGCGTTAAACCAAGCTGTTTCCTTATTGGACAAGATAAACCAATGAAAATTGTTCATAACTTGCCATAAATGTTCGATAGATGGTAAAAGCGTTAGCTCAGTTGTGGTGGTGATGATTTCTTGCTTCTAACAAAAGTAAAAAAAGAGTTCGTTTCTGCTAAATGCAGATCTATCGAAAAGTGTAGGAGAGCGCCGGAGGAAACTAGTAACGCCATCTTTTTAACTACAGCAGCGGCCACTGACGCGATCATTCGAGTAGTCGAGTAGGTATAGTTTGTCCGGAATGAGTTGGCGAACGAGGAAAAAATTATTTAACATAATAATTTTATCTTCACTTTGGCTATTCATAATCACAAAGCTAAGGTCTCCGCGTATCGACAGTCCACTGTAATACTCATAAATCGAGGACAGAATGTATATCTTGTTATAGTTATCCGTCGAGATGATTGTCTTTTTCGTCTATTTAGTGCTTTGCATGTAATACTCTCTATAATAATCGAGTATTATAGCTTTCAACAATTTTGAAGTATTTATGTGCAGAGTTTATTCGTAGTTTAATAGTTGTGAACAATTTCGAATATTCTGGATTTTAATTTTTATTATCGCAGCGATACAATATCAATCGCAATCGATACAGCAGGATATGATAGGAAAATGATAACGGAGTTCTAAATGCCGAGATGCGTGTAGTAAAATATGCATTGAACGAGTAGTCTACTGTGTATTTTATGTGTAACAATACTTCTAATCTTTTAAGCGATCGGTATTACAGAATGTGAGGCATGAAGTACCATAAAGTGATAGGTCTATACTGTATCTCATCTGTGCTATAAAATATGAAATAATCTATGTATTGGATTGCAATAGTTCGAATAACAAATATGTATTCATAATTTTTAATGTAATTTATTTACATATTTATACGTATGTATAAATATCAAAAACAGGTATATGTACAAGTTACGACTCAATTTGATAATAAAATTGATAAAATTTAATGAGTTTGCAAAAAACTGTATGATTTTTACGGACGCATGTTGAAACAAATCCAGTTTTCGCCAAATTTTTGCTTTTTTCTTGATTGAGTACTATCAGGCGCATACGGTATATGCCAGCGATTCGATTGCTTATGTGCAATTGCATCAATAGATAGATTTTGCGTTAATTTATCCACGTCCTGCTCCTCTTTTAAGAAAGTATATTGTTGTGATAGTTGCCATCTTTTAAAGAGAATATTCAGTTCAATATCGTTAATGGCAAATTTATGCTGGCGCATGAAATCGTTAGAAACAATTCTAGCATTTCTTCCGCTTGCAAATGCTGCATATAATATAAATGGATCATCTTTTGATCTGTAATATGGAAATAATATAATATAAATTCTTACATTCTAAAAAAACTATGTCATTGTAATGCTTACAAGTTGTCAACAAAGAAATAGTTTGCCAATTGGCTCAAATTCAGCTTCTCTATCATATACTTCACATGTCTTCTTCCAATAATCAGCACTTTTTTGCCCTCCTTTTTAAAATGCACAAGATTCCGTTTCAACTGAAAAGTATCAAGACTATTTTTTACTGATAATTCACACTGTAATACTTCTAGAGATAAAAATTATACAATAACTAATATTATAACATTATTGTATATCATTGTTATTATTCTTACCATTTGATAACCATCAATATTACTATAAATAAAATTCAATACATCTATAATAATATCATATGGTTTGCCATTATTGATGAAATTTATAAATTTCTTTATTTCTGCTGGATTACTGACACAATACAGGTTGTTAAAAATCAATTTTTGTTCTGTAACTTTGCATAAGCGTTCATAATCTTTATCAGATAAAGTCTGTAATAGTTTTTGCTTACATACTGTACATTGTAATCTGTAGAAATCAAATGCAAAAATAGAGGTCACATTAAGTTTAAACAGATTAAATTCAAAACATATGAGTGTCTATATGTGTATATTTGAATATTTTAATGTTTTTTACCCTTCTAAGTTTGCTTCTTTGACAGACCAACCAAGATCACTGCAAACTGCTACATATTCCTGTATAGCTTGCTTGGATAGTATAACACCATATTTTCTCCACAATGAAAATAATTCCTCAATTTTCTCATGAACTGTATGTTTATTTTTCAAATGATATTTTAAGTATGACATATATGCCAGGTCGGTTGGACCTTTACCTTTTTTGAAAGAGATAAGTAAATATTCATATGCCTTATCTGCTTCTCCACAATTATATAAATATGAAATTAAATCAGTATATACGTGACGAAGGAAACTCCGATCATTTGTTTCAAATTTTTGTATAACTTTAATAGCCTTTCTCCATTCTCCAATGTTACATAAGTTTCTAACAAGAGTGGTACTCATATTCATTTCGAATGATGTATATGTATTCATGAAATATTTATATAAATTTAAAATACATTCTTTGTCTCCTTTCTCGATTGGATTTTTATGTTCATATAATTGCAAAAAATAAGTTTGTGTAGTAACAGTCAAATCATAGTTATTTTTAGCTAAAAATTCATAATATAATATGCCAGTATCTATCAATTTCTTTTCTTTCAGCACAGTCAGAAGAATAGAATCAACAAGCGATGGATGTACACTTAATTCTATGACATGCTTTCTTACACTTTCCCATGTTTCTTTTTCAATTTTGGGTTGTACTAACTTATCCTTAAATTTTTCTTCTAAATTTTTAGAAATACGTTTTATAATATTTGTATTGAACAGCTTATGTGTAAGTGTATATAATTGTGCTGTCTTTATATACAATATTTGACGTAACTGCACGTTCATTTTGATTGACAATACTCACTATCTTATTTAAACTTTTCAAGTAATAGGCTGAAAATTCTCCCGCTTTCTTAAATTAACCTCAAAAAGAATATTTTTATCTTAACTTTGATTAATTTCACACTAATGTAAATTGATTCAACACCACGACTGTTAATCCATTTTCAGATACATATTTTTCATGTAAATACTTAAACAAAACGTTGAACACATTTTCAATAATCATTTTTCATGTTATATAGACGTAAAATTGCACATGGCAGATGTGTAATACTGATCAATTCGCTTTTTATTTGAACGCAATAAAAAAACAGAAGTACAATACAGCCTCGAAAAACACTAATCCATTTATTCATCATCTAACCAATCATATGTTCATATACATACAATACACCTTTTATTAAAAATACCACTTTAAGTCTGATTCACAGAACCAATTTAAGAATTGCAGATGGAATGTTAATCAAACATTTACTTCATTCAAATATTCCTTCCGTAAATTTGATATCATAGACGTATGATATAGAATTTAAATAATTTCTGCTTTTGAATACTTTCCAATTGTGTTACCCACTCGTTGCAACGGCACTGTAGCATAATCAGCGGTCCATTTATACGGCGCTTCTGAAGTAACTTATAAAAGGAGCTGATAAAACCAGATGTAATTCAGTCTCGAGTGTAATGTTCACACATCTCGAAGTGATCGTATGGTTCGGTTTTCTTGGGATCTACGAAGAATCGTGTCGCGAAACTTTGTGACAATAAACGACACGAAAGATCGTGCAACATAGAGGGGAAAATCGATTCATTGCAGGCGAGATTGTAAAGAGGTAAAAGGATACATGGAAATGGGGTTGCTTTACGCAATGTAAATATTCGAAGGTTCATCGTGCATGTGAAATCGTAAATGATTTTCATTTTCACAACTTTGTGTCAGTGACGGTATTATGGTGGTGGCGGAAGTCACGTGAATCCCTTAAGTTCAAGATCCTCGTTTCTTGTATGTACAAATTCGCCACTGATATGATGATAACCTTTGCAGTGTGCAAAAGATTTATCTCATTGAATTATTGCTGTTATCTGGAAAACGTTTCTGCATACAGCGAAATGGAAAAAGTAAATGCATTGTTTCTCTATCGATGGGGAAAAATTATTCGAGGCGGAAGTTGAGCAGATCTGACTTGGAAACAAAAGCGGGAAAGAGAGATCCTTCGGAAATTTCGATTACCGATACTTATTAGTGTTACATTCTGTAGAAATTTAATTTTTCAAGGCAGAATATCACTTTGCCAATTAATGTAAAATCATCTTTGCATTGATGTTATCCACAAAAAGAAAAACGAAAAAAAGTATAAAGGTACAGTTGATTTTACGTTAATCGAGAAAGTGGTTTTCTTCTCTCCTGAAAAATTAACTGTTTATGGTTTTGTAACTTTACCATTGCAACAACGATATTGTTCGATGATTATTTAGTTTTTTAGACGGCTTATAATGCTTTGTTTCATGCAAAACGAATACTTATCGAAGGCCATCGAATATATTTAAAATAAATAACAATTTCTCAACACAATCCCTTCTGAGCCATGCAAATGTAACGTGAATGAGTGGACGTCGATAGTTATTAATTTTCACGACTGTTATGTACAATTTTAATGACCTAAATCAAGACACGATAAAATGTATGTACATGAAGTTTCGATTGAAAATAAAAATGGATCGTTATCAGGAAAGTTTTACATAATAATTTACACTCTGTGGTGTGAGCCAATTTATCAGAATTATAAGGAACTACTGTTTACAATTATGCAAGAAATTTAAATAATCTTGAAATTTTCGAAATTATAACAGATAAAGACATAACCCCTTGTTGAACTACACTATACACTTTCGTGTGCAGTCAAGTTTATTCAACGTTTACATAAACTAACGTTAATTTCAATAATGTTATCAGCTTAGATAGAAGCTTGTTAATTCGTTATTAAATACAGCATGATAATAAGAATGTTCAGATATAGCACATTGTAAAATGTACGTTTTCCTTCCCTTTAATATTAACTAGAGACTTTCGTGTGACAAGCTTGGCGCTTATCTCGCTTTGTTTTATAATTTTATTCAAAATGTTTTATACAAATTTTACTTACTTCCAAAAGAACTACTCTAAAGAATTGAAAATTGGCGAAGGTTAATTAACTTACAAACGTAAAAAGGTGTTTTTATATATTAGGTAAAGAGAGACGTGACAGTATGACCACCCTTGCGACATCAAATCACTCTAATATATTAAAGAATACAAAAAATGGGCTTATTTCCAATAAATATCTCGGTATAGTTCTTATGATCTATTATGCATTTACGTTACGTGTAATTAATTTACAAATATTATCTTTGTCACCAATTGCATATAAATAAAAATATCGTTATCAAATAAATCCTTGATCTTTCACGAAATTGAGATATGTTACCCGATACATTTACACGGTCTCACGTTTCTATTGATTCCTATTCGTGGAATAAATTAAAAATGAAAAATAAGAATATATTCTATATAATGTAGTAACGTTAATACATAAAATTTCTTCAAGTGTTTTGTGTCTAAACAGATGTTTAACGCGACATCGAAAGGAAGTAGCAAGTCATTATTCCGAGAGAAAGAATTATTATCTCTTCCAGAATCGTGGGATCACGTTCATTGTGAACAAATACGCCCGTTTTCCTCGTTCCCGTTTTTTTTCTTTTTTTTTCTTTTTTTTTTTTTTTTTACGTAACGTGATAGTAACGAACTGTGGAACACAGTTCGTCGATAAAGTAAATAACTAATGAAAGTCACTGTTCGTTGATTTGCTTTTTCACATTAAACAGCGATATTCGATCTAAAAATATCTGCCCTATTCTCCCGTTACAGATCCAGAGGAAAAGAACATTCAGAATAAGATATATAAAATAAAAGCTACTTCCGTCACCAATGAGATATTACTGTTAGAATAGAAAAAAAAAAAAATAATAATAATAAAAAGAGAGTTGTTTGTATATGTATCTCAAACTGTTTCACATTGATCTATCCAAGCCTGTTCGTGGTCAGACTTAGAAAATGACTTGCATATCTCGAAGAAGAAACTATCTCTTAAGCCTGTAATCGCTTTTACTCTCACATTGCTTTATTTCTCTCTCTAGAAACCTAAGCTGTAATCTTATAATTATTCGCTCTAAATCCTTTGCAAATGATATTAAAAAAAATATTTACAACACTGTTGGCCTGAGTTAGAATGATTTATCCTGTAAAATTTGTAACAATCAATCCTCTCTCCGAAGACTCCGAAAATAATATCGTTAAAAGGACTAATCAATTTTCTCGTAAAATAATTCCATTCTTTCTTTAACTTTCAAGGAACTCAACACAGTTCACCGAAAAAATTTACCAAGCATCATTAATGGAGAACTACACGTCAGACTCGAGCGACTCAGATTCCAATACGAAAACACTGGATCTGTCTTATCTGATGCTTGACACGCACGTGCTGAACAATCATTTTCTAAACGCAAAGTGTCCAGAACACGTGGATACGTTGTTGCTTCATCAAAATCGTCTGATCAACATCCCAGAAAGTATAGTGAGGTTCACGAACCTAAATTCACTGGACATATCTAACTGCGGCCTAACTCAACTGCCAGACTTTCTTGGAGACTGTCCGCTCTCCTGTTTAGTGGCCAAACATAATAATTTATCGAACGATTCACTGCCAAAGAGTTTCGAGAATTTATCAGGACTCAGAGAATTAAATCTCAGTGGAAATAGGCTGACAGACTTTCCGGAACAAGTTCTTGAATTGACGGATCTGAAGTATCTTTATTTGGGCGGCAATCACATTAGCGAGATCAGCAAGGATGTTTGGAAATTGCAGCGGTATATATTATTTCCCTTTCGTTCAATGATTCGACAAATATCTTAGTAACTGTAGTACTTCGAGATATAATCGAAATTAAAATTGTTAACCCTTCCATGATCAAATTATCTTTTTTCTTTCTTTCAAGGATACTAAATTCCGATGAATTTTCGTTATATACGTCTCGATACTGGTCAGAAAGAAATTGAACAAAAATTCATAAATAAAGTCATCAAGAAAGTTCAAATTGTATTCATTTGCTGATACAGCAGGTGATAGAGAAGAAGCAACGTTCGTGTATTTTCTTCCAGGTTGCTCGTGTTATCAATGGGAAGCAATAGACTGACGGAAGTACCTTTCATATTAGGCGAATTAAAGTCTCTTCAGGCATTAATACTCTGCGACAACATGCTGGAAAGTTTACCAAGCTCCATAGCGAAGTTGACGAACTTGAAGTCGCTACTGCTTCACAAGAATAGGCTGAGGACACTGCCAACTGAGATCATCACGCTGAAGTGTCTGACAGAGGTAGCTTGAATCTACTTTGAAAGGAATCCGTATGAGGATCCAAGTGAAATGTGTAGGTTATCGTCAATGTATACATTGCTTAGACAAAGTATACATTAACTTAGGCAAAGTATAAGATTAATATCTTTGAAATCGTAACAGTTCGAACATTACACGGACGTTACACTTGGTCGGTAACATAATACATTGTTTTTTTTTTTTTCTGTTCAGTTATCCCTCAGAGATAATCCATTGGTAGTGAGATTTGTCTCAGATATGACGCACAATCCCCCATCCTTGTTGGAACTATCCGCTAGAGTGATCAAGATCAACGACATTCAGTATGACGAAGAAATCATACCTAGAAACCTGGTAGAATATCTGAACTGTGGTCATAGTTGCGTCAATCCAAAGTGTAAAGGTCAGCGTTCAAAGTTCTATTTATCCTCCCTCCTCCTCCTGCTATTTCTCGGATTATCGTTAACTGCGTGAAAATTTAACGAAAAGAAAAGTTTCAGTACAAGATAAAGTGTGTAATTTAATCTTCTCGCGATTTTCAAATGTATCCCGAAAGTAATTTCTTCCTCCGCAGGTGTCTTCTTCAACAACAGAGTGGAACACGTGAAGTTCGTCGATTTCTGTGGCAAGTATCGTCTACCATTGTTGCAATACCTTTGTAGCAGAAAATGTATAGAATCACGAGATGACGGCGAGGTAGTCAGTGGCGCGATGATAAGAAAAGTCCTCCTTGGTTGATTATTATCATTTGGTTATTATGATACTTTCTGTCTGGAAACAATCGATAGTTTCGTTTTTCCATCACAACGAAAGCGAAAGAGGATCAGTACGATCGTGTGTGTATCGACAGATACTTTTTCTACGTTTGCAAGATGACCGCCGCTCGTATAATTAGGGGGAAATATTCTATAGCATCAGATTTACAATTCGAAGGCTAGGCATGTGAGAAGACACGTGAGAGATTTACGATTTTCTTAATATAAAACAAGCATTGAGGATTGTAGAACGTTTGATGGTCAGTTCTCGTTGAACGCGATTGACCAATTCAAGATGTCATCTAGCAAGGAGTCTTTGAAAGTTAAATTGTTCGAAAAGACTGTTTACTTTATACGTGACAAGAATCTCATTGGACATGTAGCATATTTATCAATTTATTTTATAAGAATAAATATCTTGTCGAGATTTGATTCGCTAGTCTACACTTACTCTCTTCCACCTCCAACATATCTCTTCCTCCTCCTCCTTTTTCTTCGTTCAGCGTGACGATCGTCGCGAATGAAAGCGCAGTGTCTGTTAACGTTATCGTTTTATTGTTAAATAAACCACAAAATCTACAATAATAATAATCATCATATTATCATATAGAATCTCCGTTTGGAAAAACGGAGGCGTTCGATCCTCGCTTAAAACACATCCACTGATTTATCTCTACGATAATTACCGATTTATCGATATCTATTCTCTCTCTCTCTCTCTCGCTCGTTCTCTCTTTCACTCTCTCTCTCACACACACACACACACACACACACACTCTTTCTCTCTCTCTCTCTCTCTCTTTCTCGTGTGTGTGAACTGTGTAAAACTGAAGACATCTCGACAAAGTGAACTCGGTAGCGAAGCGAACGATACGTTTATCTTTTTATTTTTAATCATCACGTGATTCGTCGATATAGAGTCGTTTAAGATTCATAGAGAACATCGTTACTTTGCTTACTTTTTTTTTTACGTGTGTTTTTTTTTTTATTTGCTTTTTCTTTTTTTTCTTTTTTAATAACCCGAAGTAAGTCGGCGATGACAAACCTTCGTGAATATAGCAATATCGTATTTTAAGAGCTCGCTAGTGTTTCTCCTCCGTTCTTCCCTTTCTCCCGTAATAATCGCCATAATATAGTGTCGTGTTCGTTACACTTCTTCCCTCTTTTGCTCTTCTTTTCTTCTTTTTGTTTAATTACCTATACATACATATGCATACTCATTAATATATGCCGCTCTGTTTTATTTTATACATTACATACATGTAGATGTATGTACATGCCACAATTTTGCCCCCCTCCCTATCCACATCTTCACTCCATCCACGACAGCGAACGAGTATTAATTTTGTCTCACACCCATCAGGCACTCCGTTTCGCTCGCTCGCACAGCCACACGTTCGTTTTAATTTCCTCCTCTTTTCTCTTTTTTTCCCCACTCCGTGATCCTCACCTGGATCCAGCGTGTTATCCTAATTTAATAACTACGCTACTTCCTTTTATTCCCATATTTCGCTCGTCGTTCCTCTTTCGTTTCTCTTTCCTTTCGCTATATAATTCTCCAAACTCTGGTACCGTATCCTCGTCACGGATCTATCTATGTATATTAACACAATTTTCCCTAGGTATAGTCGCGAGTAACGGTAGACCCTCACCGGTATGGCGGTTTTACAGTTGCAAGTGTGGTGAGAATAGTGCCGTCGTATGATCGGTAACAGTGGTTTTCTGGACGTTTTTCTTGTTCGCTTCACAGAGAACACGTAATAGTAAAAACGAGGCGGTTACAGTTCACTGAGTTATCATAGTTTAATATCGAGTACGTCGAACGGGTATGTGTACGTGTGTATGTGTGTGAGTGCCATGACTATAGTCAGCCAGCGAATTTTAATAAGCCTAAAGCTTGCTGACTATAATCGTCGTGCAAGAGTTTCGAGTATACCATAGAAAATTGATTATAGTCAAGAGCATCGTAAATGTACACCTTTCGTCGCTGACTATATGCAATTCTCAGTTCGAGTAAGCGTATAATGGCGATCGACTATAGCCAACTTTGAAATCCGGCGTAAGTATTCAGGAACCGGTTCACTATAGTCGATGAGTTAACTTAGGTGAAAGACTTTATGTATAGTCGTCTATGAACAGATCGTACGACTCAAGTTAGCGGGTTACAGTCGTCGTATAGTTACAAATCATAGTGACTATGCTGAACATACGGACTTGAGTGATCAAGAAACATGCTTAATATTTCATACAACGATCAAACGCATAATAATCACTTACACATATTAGCGACTTTATCCACGCTCGGTGACTATAATTTACGTCAGCTTAGAGGGGCTAATTACTATTACGTAGAGGAACGAACTATTGATCAGTGACATGCCCCAGCTGATTTCTAATTATAGTCAACGCGCTTTAACCACTCAATATCCACGACTATACTCGACTCGTAGACTCAAGTAAACGACTATAGTACATTGGGCCATACCGGAAGGGGTACAAACACTCATTCCACAGACTATAGTGTATTTCTTAACGATGTCCACCACGATTCCTCTTCTTTCCTCCTTTTTATATTTTCATATTTTCGCTTTTCACCACAAGAACCGGAAGTCTTTTCACGGAGAGCGTATAACAGTCAAGGAAAAGGATATTTTTCTCGAAAATGAAACTCGATACATAGCTTGTTTGAACACCACTGATTCGAACAACCGGTGTTCAATGTGTCACGGAACTCGCGCACGTGTCTGTCTGTCTGTCTGTCTGTGTGCGTGTGTGTGTCGTTTGATAAGATGAAAAATAGCTTTACAAGAATAATGGCGGACAAATCCTGTCCAGGGGAACGTCTTCTGGTGGAAAAAACGGTCGATTCGGTTGGGTAAAAGTACATCTGAAGAGGATGTGTCCTATAGTCATTACAATCCTATAAGCGAGTTCTTCAAGCGTATGGATACACGGGTGAAACAAAGGTTCGTACAAAAGACGATCCTCGAGGTGTGAAAGAACGCACATCTCGGGTGCCCGCCTTGATTATAACTTTGACTATAATATATTATTATCATAGAAACAAGATGGTGTGACGAATACATTACCACTTATATTGCCACCGTTTGTTTTGTCTTTTCATTTTCTTTTTTATTATTTCTCTGAATCTGCGCGAAAAATATCTCGAATCTTTTTACCTATCTCTCGATTTGTCGTCACTAAACTTGGGCGAAAAATAGTCGGAAGTGTTCTTAATTATCGATCTTGAACCGTGATGGTTGCTTTCTTCGACGAACAATTTGCCTTTCCTTTCTTCCTCTATCGTCGAAGTTCACTTTTCTTCCCGTCGTTTCTCACCCTGTGGTGGAGGTAGAACGCGAGAAAGTGATTTTTTACGGACAGAATCGCTAGTGGTGCAAAAGTAAAAAGCTTATAAAAATTGGATCGCGTAAGGTGCCGTAAGGTCCGCCTCTAAAAATTCTCTTCTAAAAAATCACCGAAATTCTTCATTTTTCTTGTTGTTCTTACTTCTTTTTGCACCTGTTCGATCGTCGTCGAGGAAGTGCTTGTTACGTTAAACATTTGCATAAAAACGGACTATTCTTTCTTTTTTTATTTTCTTCTTCTTCTTTTTCTTGCGCGTCCCTCGCCATTCCTCTATATACACGGTTACGATCTTTTGGTGATCGAAAGAGGGATGCATGCTGATCGTGTCTTAAGACTACATGTGTTAAACGCACAGACGTGATTGGTGTTACGTTAGTATGTTTCGAAGATGGACCAGAGAATGTGCAAGGTACAGATTCACGGGAATTAAATTAGACGGAGTCGTAAAGCTTTGTTCTATACTTCGAAAAGGAATTAAATCTGTCGTTTTGATGTAGTAGAATCTTCAGGTGAATCGTACGGAGTTAGAAGCTACAATTGAAATAGCAAGCGGATCAATTTTGGAAAATTCAAGCTTTCATCAAATAACGCTGAGTATTTCTCGGCGATGAATCGTTAATCGAAATCTACATCCTTGAATAGTATTTCAATTAGATTCACGATTGTTTGAAACCAAAAAAAAAAAGAGAAAGAAAACAAGAAAAAAACAAGGAAAACACGATTATAACAAAAGTTGAGATACTTTACAAAACGAGATTAATTATCGAGGAATATACAAAGAACATTTCTCGATACATGGTTATATTCGTTAACGCGTGAAGTTTAATACGAAATTTGATTGCGTCATGTTCCATCGTCGTTCGAATTTCACATGCGTTTTCTCAAAGAGTGGGAACACAAAACAAAAAAAGAAAAAGAAAAAGGAACGATACATTCGTCTTTTTCTTTCGCTTTGTCCAAAAGTATTCAAACCAATTGAGAGAAGAAATTCAGAGCAAATTATTTCTTTATTTATCCATTGACGAATTTCGTATTAAATTAATCACTCTTATAATTTAAAAAACATACGTGTCGTAGAAATATATTTATATGTATATATATATATATATATATGTATATCGTAATAGTTATATATAATTCGCAACGAAACGAGCTTACATATACATATAGATGTGGTTTTCCTTTTAATCGATTAATCATAGTTCTACGATACGAAGAACCAACGAAACGGTACAAATCGGAGAAAAAAACATGATTGTAATAACAATAAACTACAATCCATCTTAATTCAAGCGTTTGCTGTTCATCAAGCGTACAATATCGGACATATACAGTGCTTAACTATACTATTACTATATAGCCACGATCGTTCAAAACGTGCATAATTCGAACAGAACGATTTTTCGTTTAAATTTTCTTTCTCCTTTCCCTTTTTTTCATCTTCGTACTATGTTTCTTTTTTTCTTTTTTTATTTAATCAACGATCAGTGTCCAGAATCTTCGTTAAAATCAGCGGAAAAAGGAGTAGTAGTTTTTCATTTTTTTTATCCCTTTTCTTTTTTCTTTTTCTTTGCTTCTTCTGGCAAATAGAACTTAACAACTAGGGTATCATGGGAACATCTCTACTCCATGTTCGAAGCACAGTGGTTTCTCTAAATTCTTCGGTAGGTAGAATCAGGCTATTTCCTTTCGACCTAAAAATTCGTTAGAAATATCCTCGCATTTTTCTTTTCTTTCTTCCTTTTCTCTCCTTCTTCTTCTTCTTCTTCTTCTTTATGGATCACTGCCTCGTTCGAGACACTCGAACAGCAAAAATCGAAAGCAATCACTACAGTCTCGCTCGATTAAATATATATATATGTATACGGTACTTTTGTTTCGTTTCACAATTCTCTTCTCTCTATCTCTCGCGCGAGTAGCTTTTTCCTCTCTCACTTTCTCTCTCTCTCTCGCTTCTGCTTTCTTCTCTTCAACGTATATACATATGCACACCACACACGCATACATATATGCATATATATACATATTAAATTACTTTATTAATTCTTTCTTTACACAATTATTACAATTTATTTACTAGAGATGATTCGAAACGGTGCGACATGATGACAGTTAGATAAGAAGACAAAGGAAACGACAAAAGAAAATTGGTGGTCTTTGCAGTGATAACACGATGATGAAAAATGTCAGGCAAAAATGACGTGTATAGGTTCCTTTTTTTTTTTTTTTCTATATCGAAGAGTCAATTATTCCTTTACTTACTCTTTTTTTTCTCTGTTTCCATTTCTCTCACTCTCTCTCTTTTCCTTATTCTTTCACGCACTCACATATATACTTCTCTCTCTCACTCTTTACAACAATACAGCAATATAGTTGATTGCTATCGTTAAAAATTAATCTGCATGTTTATATATATATATGTATATGTGTGTATATATACATAGACGTACATACACATATATAAGTATTTATATATATAGACTTTCAGTATCTTACACGGACACCTTCCCACATTCTGCAAAATGTCTGTGTGTACCTTCGTGAAAAAAAGAAAAAGTAAAAGAAAAGAAGAAAAAAGGAATAACGAAATTAAGAAACAACGACGTCGATCCATGCAGGGGTTTTTCATAATTCAGTTCATCGAAGATTTCACCGTAAATTCGATTCTTCGCTAGGATGGTCGCCTCCCCTCCAGGTTTTCTCGATTATAAAATTCACACTTCTTCCGTTTAATTGCGGTTACACGGGGAAATCCGTAAACGATGTTCGAAAGCGCGCAGATTCGCAAGAAACGTGTGAAAAAACTGAATGAACGAACTAATCACAACGACAAATCACTCCTTCCGCCTGTTTCCTTTTAATTCTACATTTCACAGATTGATTCAGGAGCGTTCCTTCAATTTTCGCGATCGGAAGCTCGAATTTTCTTTCACTTTCTGATTTCAACTTACTCTTGATAATAAAACGAGAAAAAAGAAAAAAAGAGGGAAACAAAACGCACGATAATCGAGTATGTAATAATATGTCGATGGAGAAAGACATCAAGCTTGAATAATTTACGTCTGCAGAGCATTTTTGTAGTTCGATCAGAAATTCGAAAGAAATTCGACAGTTTGTCTGATGCTGAATTCGAAGAGGATCCGTTGTCTTATGGCGGAAGAGAAAAAATAGTGGCTACAAGTATCAAGTGGACGTAGAGATAATGGCTGTTTCAATTTGGACGATTTCGAAGATGCAATATATTCAAGAATATTCAACGTGACGAATAATCATGCAGTTATAGATTTTCTACTAAGCCAAATAAAGAAGCGACCATTATTCCTGACGTAGAGCTGACTGATAATAGAAAAGGGTTTTTATAATCAACGTCTGATCTCGAATATCTCGGTTTATTACTTCACTTTTTTTCCTTTTCATTTGGAAAAAGGAAAGAAAAAAGATAAAGCAACGGAGAACGACAAATTGTTCTCCAATCGCCAATAAAGATTATTTCTCTTCTTCCCTACAATTATCGTACGGAAAGATGGATCACACGTTAACACAGTTCAGACTAGAGGAAAAGAAAAAAAAAAAACAGAACGAAATCATGTTATAAATTCACCTAATATTGATTCTCTCGTAGCAACGAGGCATAGTACACATATCGCCAAAAGAAAAAATGAATTTGTTGTCCGTGTTAGTTGTTTAAAAACTTAATTTACATTACATCAACGTTCATAAAACTTTGAAACGAATTTCTTTAGCATATCATCTCTTCTTTCACACTTTTCCTATCCTCTTTCATTCTGTTCTTCACACATTCTTCTCTCTCTCTCTCTCTCTCTCTCGCTCTCTCATCTGTCTAGTACCATATTCTCCTTTTTCTCATTTTCATTCTTTCTCTCGTTTTCCCTTTCTTCTTTCTCTCTAATCAACGCTCGTCTCTCCTTTCACGAAAAAAGGAACTGAATGAATCGTTACGTCGGCAGCCTCCTTTCTATGGTATGTTGCGACGCGATATGATATGTAGAAACGTGCAAAATGGTGGCTAATGTAGTCTCACGCGTGACGTGCCCTCAAAGTTCCAGCTGCACAGAGGTTCTTTTCTTTTCGTTATTACCGTTCCCATCGTGTGTAATTATAAATCCTAGAAAAAAGAAAAATGCACAAATCTCTTCGTACATTTCCTCTTTGATCGTATAAATCCTTGGCAAAGAGTACAATTCACTTCCACAGAGAACTTCTGAAGCCTCGTACGACTGCGCTTTCTCTTTGTCGGGCGTATTTTTTAAGGGTAATATGCATGGTGAGTGATGGTGGTTGGTGACGAAAGAATCTCGAACTCTGCTTATAGTTCGCTTTACAGATCGTTCTTGTTTTACTTCGTTATATGTTGTTCGCATGCTGCTGATACAAAGAAAACAAAAAAAAAAAAAAAAAGACACGTAAAATGGTTCCTTTTTTCCTGCCTTCTGTCGCGGGAACGAGAAAAGAAAAAAGGGGCGATTCGTGGTCGGTTAAAAAAGAGAGAAAAAGAAAACGATAAAAAAAAAAGTAAAGAAACAAATTAAAAAATCGCTCTCAGTTGCGTAGAGGTTCGTCGCAGGGGGTTGAAACACACGCTTCGGCGTGTTGGAATACAAGAACAAGAATCGCACGAATAGTGTATCCAGTGTTGATTAGCTTCCATTTCGTTCTTTTCTTTTTCTTTTCTTTTCTTTTTTTTCAAACAGAGAATCGTCCAGGCATGACTGAGAATAGAAGAACAAACGAACATGTTGTACGGTGTTTCTGTGTTTTTTTTTTCTCTTCTTTTCTCTCTTTTCTTTATCCGTCATGTCTCGACAAAAAGAATGGAAATCTCGATTGCGTATCGTCGACGAAAATCATCAATGAAATCATCTCTTCTCCTTTCTTTCTTTTTTTTCTTTTTTGCTAATTCTGCTGGTGTAACGCAGCATTCTTCGCGTCGCGAAAATTCGTCTTACGATAAATAGAGATTGTGCACGCAAATTACTAAATGTGTTGAAGTGTCGTCTGTGTATGTCTGTTTATGTACTTGTGTGTGTGTGTGTGTGTGTGTGTGCGTGTATTGATCGTGAGATCCTCCGCGTGAAAATTTCCCTGGAAAAACATCTATTGACGCCTCGAATCTTGAATATAATAACAGAAAAGATCCTTCCATGTACAATATAATAATAATAATAGTAATAATAATAGTAGTAGCAGTAATAATAATAGTAATATTAATAATAATAGTAATCATAGTAATAATATTAATAATAATAATAATTAATAATAATAATAATGAGAATAATAATCGTCTCGTTCATCGTTCAATTCTTTCCAAGAGAGTGTGACGATTTCTATTTCTTAAATCTTAAGCTGATCATGGCTCTTTATATTTTCATTAACATCGCGATGATCGTGTGTAAGTTTCAAGTGTAAGTGTGTGTACTCCTCGTGTATACTCGAATGAAGAAAATGACGACGACGCAAGCGACGTAAACGCGCTACTAGACACAGTGTATTTTGAATAGATTACACATCGTTTGCAGATTTTTTTTTTACTTTTTTTTTGCTTTTTTCCTTTTTTACTGTTTCTCATCTCAACTAGAAAAACTTCGCGTTCATATATACGTGTATATATATATGATATTTGTCGCTTTGTATAATCTTTCATTTTTTTTTTTCTTTCTTTTGTTATAGCAATGATCAGTTTAAAGAGGTTACGGGCCAGTTCCTATAATTATATATATATATACACTGAATTCAATATTATTTTTTGTGGTATTTTTTTTTTTAAACGTTTTTTCTTTTTTGGCAATAAGGTGGCAATTAAGCGTTCGCACACGCCCGTGTTACAAACAGAAGGGGGAAGGGGGCGGGGGTAGGGAGAGCCAGGGGGCGCGCGCGTTCACTTCTCTCCATTTATAATAATATATCCTATAATAATATTTCATCGTTCGTGTTTCAAGCGAACAAAGCTCAAAAGACCACACACCGTGTATCGCCATCTTTGCAATATATCGAGAGTCGCGAGAAAAATTTACAACCTTCGGGGGAAGGGGGATGGGAGTTGTCGTGTACGTGTTATCTATATCTGCTCTTCTCCTTTTCCTTTCGTTCTCTTTTCTTTTCTTTCTTTCACTTCAGACATCCTCATCAAAAAGAATATTTCTAAGGCTTCTCTCTATTCACCTTTGACATTTCCTCTCCCTGTCTCTCCCTTGCGGTATCATCCTCTCTCGTTCTACCGTACTTCCGTATTTTTTCATCATTTGTTTTTTTTTTCGTGTTCATTTAAGGCTAGTTTTCTAACACGTGAAGAATTCTCGGTTTTGTTGTTGATGTTGTTGCTGTTGTTGTTGTTATTCTGTTGTCTGTCTGTTGTTTGAATTACGTTAGTTTCTTTATTTTTTTGTTTTGTTTTTGAAAAATAGAAAGAAGCTTATTAAGCCATGTTCGACTGGCCGGGGTCTGTGTTCTTTGAAGTCGACAGCGTGTTGGTGTTCACGTTATTATCACTAGAGTTACCGCTACTCCCCGCGACCGGTTCCGTCTGGCCACCAGGATTCTCCGAGGTCTGCATGTACTTCGGCTTCAGGATCGAGTTTAGCTCCGGATCGATTCGTAGCTCATACTCTGTAAAGTTAAATAAAGGGGGAAGCTCCCTTCCATTGGGTAACCGTGTGCCCTGTTCTCGTAGTTCGTTGAAGAACGGATGAGCACACGCTTCTAGGGGTGTGATTCGACCGGATGGCGTGTACTCAAGCAACCTGGCTACTAGCTCCATTGCTTCCGGCGGCGTGCGTGCCCTAAATACCTGGAAAATGTCATAGTTGACCTATTAGACCTTTAGTTGTACTTTGATTGTGTTTTGGAATATTTTTAATGATTATTTTCTGATCAACAAAGGAAAATCTTCAGATAGTCTCACTTTTCAATGGTCAGCTTTGTTTCTGTTATTATCTTTCAGCTGGAAACGTTGAGGATCTTCCTTTGTTGAGAATAAATCATAGCAGAGGGAAAAGGTTTTGATTATTCGAGTTTAGAAAATTAAATTTTCTTCACAAAGAATGCTATTCTGATCAAAAAGTTTCAGGATAAGTTACTCGTTTAAGGTAATCCCTATTGCTTGGAAATACACATAATTCCAACGATTTTTACCGTCTTAATTGGTTCAGAACGGTATTTTGGCAGTGGAAGTTGTTTGGGAAACAGGAAAAAAATCGTACGATGCTTGTGGAATTGTGTCAGTCGAGTTTCTGGCGAATGTAGTATTGCTTATTGATTGTTTGATCAGTTGGTAGGGATTTATCTTAGAATTTCTTAAAGAAAATAACCTTTCATCTTTCTTCTTTCAACAAAGTGCATTATGGATATCAGTCAACTACCTAGATTGATCAGAATCTTTTACCTCTGCTATAGAGAATTGCACAGCAACACAGACTGAATGAATTCCTATGAAAGAAAGCGATAAAAACGGCAGTAGTACGTTCCGCTTAGAAGTTTGCACTTTGAAGTTTCACATTTTTAGTATATCAGGTGTATTACTTCAAGTATTAGTAGGATGAGATGCTTCTTGATTCTGAAACTAGTTCCAGTGTAAGATCTATCAATCTGATAAAGTCAGTCTCATTCAACTTATACTACTTTCTTCCCTTCAGTAAAACATGTTTACTAAAGAGAGAATAAAATTCTTTTAAAGAGAGAGAGAGAGAGAGAGAATAGATAAAAAGTAACAGGAATTGCACCAGCAAGATCTGTTACTCAGCACCCAGAAAAACATAAATTTAAATCTTGCAGATAGTCAGTCAACTTTTAACAATCTCTCGTCACTCGTTGCAAATTAAAAAAGGAAAAGAAAAGGAAAAAAAAATGCTGTGTTCAATTCTTAAGATACTGGACAATACCTTCGTTTACCACCAGAACATTAGAGTAAGGGATACATTACTGAGACTTTGAATGAATGGAACGTCAAAATCTCTTTCTTTTATTTTTTTAATATTTCATATATTTATTCAATTCCAAAGGGTTAGTAAGTTCGTTAAGATGAACTGTGACAACAATGACGATTATATGCGATAGAAAAATGGATACTGCACGTGAATTTCGAGATAAGACGCACGTCGAGCGAGTTTGTGATGCGGAGCACCGAAATAAATATTGTGGCGTGCTTTTTTTTTTTGTTCGACGCTCGTCGTCCTTCCGTTCGACGATTAGCGACAGTCCCGCTTTATTTTAACCGTTTCAGATGCTGAAAATTGTTGATTATCACTGGTTAGTCAAAAATATCGCGGGAGAGTAAAAAACAAAAAAAAAAACAAAAAACGAAAGAAGAAAAATAAAGTGGAATATTTGCCAGCAAATATATATATATATAAAAATGTGAATGTATAATAAGAAACATTGCCTTCCAACAGGGGACCACTTACTCTAATCTTTTGGTGCTCCGTGGAACACTTTAGTCCACTCATTCGCTGAAGCATAAACTGTAACCACGAGTAACCATTTGTTGATGAATACGATTCAAAGTCGACTCGCGCACAGCGCGAAACCGCTTTTCATTTTCTTTTAGTCAGAAGAAACGAGGCTGCGGAATAAGATCTTAACACATCCTTCTCACCCTTTCTTTTTTATTCTCTTTTATTCTTTTCTTTTCTTTTCTGTATTTATATCATGCAACGTGTGGCCACGTGTAACCTAACTACTCGCTGTCTTTCTTACAAGGGGTTCAAGTGAGGCGTGTACTCTGATCTAAATTGCGAAGTTCGATTTTCATAGTACAGATAAAATTCTAATCTTGAGAAAAAAAAAAAAAAAACAGTACTTGAACGAAGCTTTGACACATATAAAGGGTTAAATACACAACTACCAAATCCTCCAAAAAGCCCAAATTTCATCAATAATTTTTCCTTTCTGTGAATAGTGTAATATTTCTCAGTGGACTATCCACTTTGAGAAACTGTTCAGATCAAACCACGTTGAACTCCACTTGTTTCCCTCGTTAGTCACGACACATGTGCATGCAGTCACGAAATTAGAAGAGATACAAGAGCACAAAGAAGAATACGTTTCGACAGTCTAATATTCTGTGCACAGCGTGTAGTACTACGTTGATTAGATCAGTTGATGGGTTACCTTTTGCCACGGGTGCGCCTTAATCTGTGGGAATTTGAACTCGGTGTAGTTGGGGTTCATCTCACGTATCTGATCGCGGGTCGGTGTGCCCAGGACCTTGATAATCTCGACCAGCTGATCTACACCGCTATCTCCAGGGAATATCGGTTGGCCAAGCAATAATTCTGCTACTACGCAACCTGCGCTCCATACGTCTATAAATATAATGAAACGTCTATATCTTTAGATCACATAAATTCAATTGAACTGAAAGTGTTGAATAGTAGAGTATTCTTATGGCAAGGTCTTATTATTTCAATGAGAATTAATGTAGTAATTTCTATCGTTTTATGAAAATTTGTTACATGTTCTAGTGACTGAGGTGAGGATCATTATGATCTTCATTTAGTTTTATTAATTATAACAACGTGATATATACTGTCAATAGAAAGTTGGAACAGGTGATGAATGGTAATCCTCATGTAAGTATCACTCACTTAAAGGGTTAATTATATGTATTTTATCACATGGAAGGAATGATTAAAATATTACTCGAATATAAAGTGTTTACAACGTGGGTCACATGTTACTTAAATCTTGACAAATGTCAACTAGTTTCCCTAAGCTCGTTGTTAATGGTAAAAGTAAAATAGTGCAAGCTAGGGAAAAATTGACATATCCTTATAGCAGAGTGAACGTACCAATTTTTGTGGTATAATCTATAGCACCAAAGATCAGCTCAGGCGCGCGGTAGTAACGACTGCAGATGTAAGACACATTGGGCTCTCCCTTGACCAGGTGTTTGGCCGAGCCAAAATCACAAAGCTTCAGGACACCAGATTCTGGGTCCAGAAGGAGGTTCTGTGGTTTAATATCCCTGTGGCAGATCCCCAGCGAGTGGATGTACGCCAGAGAGCGGAACAGTTGGTACATATACAGCTGGAAATGTATAAACACGTGTTGAAATTAGAATAGGTTGTTACCACGTTATTCTAATTATAATCAGCGTTAGATTAAATTCGAGGAAAATTGTTAAACAGAGAGTATGAATAGGTGTATGAATCATTGTAGGTAATTATACGATAGGTGGACTTTATGACAGATGATTCAGCAAGATGAAGCGAGATGACTCGACGGCTTCTTAACAGATCGAAATGAAGAAAATTCTTATACACACTGCTGTGAATAATTATAAACAGTACTTTTACATTTTTCATAAGGTTAAATGAAAAATTTGAAAAGCCATTTATACATTTCTGTAACTTAACACTTAAACGATCGAGATTTCTCGTGTTTCAATGCTGAGATGTAAAAGACCGGCATTGTTTATATACGAAAGCATTAACTAGCCAATTATAAACATACTCAGGCATGATTAGTCGTTTCTCGAATAATATCGAAGGAAAAAAAAGCAGAAAAAGTGTTTGAACCTATAATTATTCACAGCACTGTACGTTTGTGGGAAGTTTTAGCGACATTTGTAAGAAAATTTTATTTTCAAAACGATTAAAAGTGAAAGGATAAACGGTTCTGTTCTATCGAATGATTTATGCTGAAATATAGCACTCACCTTGATGAAATTGATCGGTATGGTCTGCTTGCTTTTGTTATAATGCCGAGCGACTTTATACACAGTTTCAGGTATGTATTCCAGTACTAGGTTCAAATAAACCTCGTCTTTCTACAAGAAATCCGCAAAAATCATTATTAATAAAACAAAAAGAAACAAAGAAATCCATTTGATCAACGTGTACATGTAGGAGGTGCCGTCTCAAAGGCACAAAACGTGACAAAAGCAAATTCACTTCTCTAGTATGAGTTGTTTCCATTACAAAGATCAAATGAGGATGAATTTTTTATAATGATTTACGCGTGAGGTACCTTTGAATCGCAAACACACAATCTTAGAAAATTATTTACTATAACTAGCGAAGCTGCGTTAGCTACTATAGTCTGGTTTGAAAATATCTTTGTTCGAGAATGATAAAATCCATTTTTCTTTTTGCTATAAAATAGAGATGAAGAGGACGGTATCAATTTTATAGGTTATTCCATTTTACAAGGTTTATATTTCGTTTCGAGTCGCGAGTAGTGGGGCTGATATCTATAGACGCGAGTTTGGAGGAGTGGGGGGGCGATCTCGAGGACGAGAAATTTTCGTTCCAGGCTATAGACACGAAAATCTGTGTTCTACAGTGTTCGCGACTGACTGAGGACAATAAAACTAACTTTTCGCTTTTTGTCGCTCGTCGGTCTATGTGTAAGCAAGACTACCTAAATTCTTTCAATAAGGATCTCTCCGTCAAAAAAACTACTGGGTACTCGGCTTGTTCACTTACGTCCACATGAAAAACTGGATTAGTTGCGTTTAAGATGTTCTACAAAATAACACAACGTCGCATGCATTAAACTAACAACGAATACTTTTCGACGTTCGTTCGTTTTTGTTTTTCATTTCTTTTTTCTTTCTTTCTTTAACCGTAGAAATGAAAAAGTGAGAAGTGGTAGAGTTAGTGGATCAATCGAAGAAGAAGAAGAAGAAGAAGAAGATAAAAGAAAGAAACGTGAATCGAGGGAAATTATATCTTGCGTAACGCTGTTTCGATAATAAATATAATTCTCTTATAGAGTTAGATCGAATATTTAAGAATAGATTTAGTCCTGATCGAGTAAAAGTGAAGATCGAAGGAAATAATTGGAATAGCTTACCTTATCACCACTGGAGTAGAAGAAATATTTCAGCTTGACGATGTTGCAGTGCTCGAGACGCCGCATGATTTGTAACTCCCTGTTCTATAAATAAAACGAAGGAAAATCTGATTAATACACGCAGTTCCTCGTCCGTGTTTATTTTGTCGCTACCACCGTGTGTTTTCTTATCTTTAATTAGAATCGTTGCTTGTTCGTTCCTCGTGTTGCATCTCGAGATTTAATACGACGATTAAGGTCGCGGATTATCGCCTCCCGGAGAGAGTAATCTTACAAGATGGACGAAACTTTATCGACATCTCCATTAAGTGATTTCAAATCGGCGAAAAAATGGATATATTTGGAGGGAATGTTTGTGAAATTTTCTACTAAACTTTTCCGGAACGAAAGTGAAGTCAATCTCGTAAATTTTGAAAAGAAAATGTGTACAATGGCCGAAAGAATTTTAGGTTCACCTTACTTTTGTGACATAAAACAATATTTTAGGCAATATTTTCGATAATCAAATGAATCGATTGACACTGAATTTGGAGAAAAAGTATATTCCATACTCAATGCTCTATTTTGTTCAGATAATTTTCTTAGCATAGAAAATTTTGTCACATTCTTCGTATTAAATTTTTCGACAATTTTTTAATATTATAAATTTGGCAAAAAAAATAAAAATAAAAAAGTTCTATTCCGTTCTCAGTGGTTTATTTCTTTCGTGCTATTTCTAATTTGCAATCATATTGCAGGATCAAAAAGTCCAAATAAATATCTAATTATAGGCTTGAGTTCTTCGAGGTTCGTTTCAGAATCGCAAAGCTACCTTGATTCGCAGGATTACTATAATACACGCTTCGAATGTTCCTTAGTTTTTGATCGAGAGTATACTCGCTGTTCGTGAGGGAGAAAAATGATCTGTCTGTTCTATCCAGACCTTTGTCTGCTCTCCACACTATAATTTCTCCTAATTTTGCGTTATAGTAGAATACGAATTGGCTAATATAATTGTTAGGTCGAGGCTCGAAAGATGGCTAGATATAAGAGTTTTACTTGGAAATTGAAAGTTACAATTTCTTCTATTAATTATAAGTTCTAAGTTTCATCGACAACGTTCCTTTTAATCAAACAATTTCAGGATTAATACCAAGAGTAAAATTCCTTTCTAGTTGAATTTATTTAAAAAAAAAAAAAAAAAAAATGTATGGCTCTTAAATTCAATAAAATAAGATTCAACGTGTATTTTTGAAAATGGAATATTATTATAATTTTATTACATCGTCCCATTTCTGTTCACGCTAGTTAATTTAATTATGTTTAAAAATATCGAAGAATGATATTAAATAATTCTAATTTGAACATTAAGTATAAAATAATTCCTTGAAAACGAGGACGAGAATTTGATTTCCTGTCAAAGTATATACTATGAAATATAAAAAATACAATCTAACGTATAATTCTCATTTTCAAGGATTCAATTATACAAATTAGTCGAAGATATTTTTCTCACCTTAAATCGCTTGTCTTGGAGAACTTTCTTGATGGCGACCAGCTCTTCCGTCTCACATAATTTCGCTAGGTAGACAACGCCGAAGCTGCCATTACCGATTACTTTAGTGTCTGTATAGGAGATTTCTTGGGGGCGATCTGGACCAGCACCAGGTGTAGCCACCACGGTTGTGACTTTGTTGCCATCTCTATCTGCATTATACATCACACCGCCCATAGAAACAAGCGAAAAACCAGAACGGTAAAGTACAATGAAAGAAGATACGGTAGGTTTGTGTGGACCGACTAGAAATGCTTGGCTCGATGATCTTCGAAACTATATATGTGTATAAAGGTACACAACAATTCTAATATGTCAATTGAAAAAAAAGGAAAAAAACAATTAGAAGGTAGAAAATGTGACAAATCTTAGGAAATTGAGAATTACAGGAAATTTGGAATTTGGTGTATCTCTCGATTTACACGATCACTGTGTCTCAACTATGTTAGTCACAAAAAAGTTATATTTTCTCAAAATTGCATTCACAAAGCAACGTTTCCCAGAAGGAACATTGTTTGGTATGTTCTCAGACTCTAGAACGATCTCAAAAACACAGAAGAGCATGGCAGACACCGAAGAATTCCGCAACAAAACAAGTTGGGATCGATGAAGTTGCATACAACTGAAATAGCCGTCGCGAAAATAGCAAGACGATCTGAAATAGCATCGATACACGAGTTCGTTCGGTTTTATTGCGGAAAATTTACGATCGGAGGAGACGATTCGTCTCTACGTTGGACGCTATCATTCATTCAAAGCAAACATCTCGCCAACACCAGCTTAGAGCTTTAAAGTCTTCGTTAGCCATTCGAGGGGTTTTACCGCCACTGATAACAAGTCTCTAATTGGAAGAAATTAAAACCGAAGAGAGATTGTCGTCGCGGAAAGTAGAATTAGAATTGACGAATCAGAGAAGATGGAATCTGAAAAGTTCTGCGACTCTTAATCGAGGAAGCGTGCAATCAGATGAACATTTAAGGTTTTCGAAGTGAGTGAGAATGTAAATGGAGTTGTGTGTTTTGTAGCATAAAGGGTTTCAGATTATTAACTTAACAAAGAAAAAGGAAAAACAAAACATATCAAAGATCAATTTGAAATGTTGTTAAAATAATCCAAAATTAATAAAATGTAACAGAGAAAAAATTTTACCCTCGACTGTGGCAACTGTTAACAATCGAAGTTTCTCAAAATATCTGTTTCGCTACTCTGTTCATTTTCACAGATATATTTACACCTCTGTTAAATTTATCGAAGCAACATAAAATATCGGAATTATTTCTGAGAAAGATTCTCTATACAGGATCAAAGAGGTGTTCGACAACGGTGATCAAAGAAAAATTCTCCAGAAGCACATAAAGAATCTGAAGCAAGTCGTAAAATTGTGTCCGATTGAGAAATATGAATGATCGATAAATACGAGTCGTGTAGAAATTAAATTTCACAAGGCGAAAAAGGTAGAAAAGAAAAAAAAAAAATGGATTAATTTATATGTATCACATCTTTTTTTTTGGCAATTTCGTTTGAGATATACGCACAAATAAATATTTTAAGATATATTATCAAACGTGCAACTTTGATTTATTATTTAATAATTTTATTTATCCTTTACGATGATTTTTCTGAAGCGTGTCATTTATTATCCATCAGTAATAAAAAGAATTATGCAATTTTATGGTGATGAATAATATTATCAGGGTAATTTATTTTTGTTTCGGTACTAAAATTGGAAAAATGGTAAAAAAGTGGTGTTAATCAGTCTGTCCTCTGAATGAACTCCGTACACGCGTCACATCTTGTTGAACTTAACACTGGCTTGAAACAACGAGAAAACAAGTGATTACAATCTTGTTTGAATGTCAAATTTATAACCATCAAGTTCTAGCAATTTATGTTAGACACAGATTCATTGTACAGAACGTACTTTATTTTTGATAAAAGAATTCTTGCTGGATTTACCAGATACACGTTGATAATATTATCATTTTTCGCTTATACTTCAACACAGTCGTTTTATACTAGTTTTAGAAGAGGAAGAAGAAAGGAAAGTAAGTTAAAGAGATGAAAAAGGTTAGTGGAGGTAAAATAGAAAATAAGAAAAAGAAGTCAAAGAGAGAATTCAAACATAACTTCCAAGATTTTATTTATCTAGAAATTCTCTAGATAAAGAGTCTACTAGAAAATTTTATCCACATTAACGCATTCCGTCCGTGTGATGCCATTTGGAATCATTAACTCACTTAGCGTTTATAACTCACATCGTTAGTCTGAAGATTCCACATGGCATCGTATCGTATAGTTCGCTTTTTACTCTTAGTTGGAAACGTGATGGTCAATACTGATAATCCATTTATTAATACGATTTCCTTATGTTAAATTGTGTATTACTGAACGAACTGTTAAAACTGACATTCTTGTTAACCCATACAAATCGGAGAATCCTCGACTAACGAATACGCTTTTTAAGAAAATTATTATGTTTACGATAAATTCATAAATTATTCTTTCTATAACATCAATTATTCGTATAATTGGAAAAAAAGAAAGAAAAATAGAAAAATCAAAAGAGAAACTCCGATTAGTGTTGTTACAGTTGAAATGCTCTTAGACGCTCGTGATTTTCTATTGCTCGAGAGTAGCAGGCGCGAGAGGTATAACCTTGATAAGATGCGACGTAGGATAATGCGAGGTCCGTGTTTACGGACCGGTTTTCTCATTGAACCGCGGCTGAAAATAACCTCGCGCCATATAATTCAGGCCTTTAACACCAGGATCGAGAGACCGAAAATTTGCACGCGCGCAAACACAGAATCGTAGAATAGAATTACCTGTAGAAATAAATTCTTTCCGGCTAAAGTCACATAATCAAGTACATTCGTTCGTATCAAGGTATTTGCGATGATTTTCGCAAGCTGATAGAAAAATGGCAAAACGTCATCAAAATTAACGGAAATTATTCATCTATTTTCATTTCTTTTTTAAATAAATCTTTGATTGCACCTAAACGATGGAAAGAATTTACTTCTACACCTAATATATGATCGTTTTAACCTAACCTCGGATTGATCCAAACGAGTATAGCTAACGATCAACTGGTCACGTGAGCTATCATCTACTTTCTGACATTTCCCTCGAACATCCTCCTCGCACTTTAACCTTTTCTCGTCGCCGCGTCGTTACGTATTTCGTTTTTTCCCCTTCTTTCTATTCTCCACGTCTAAATGAAGCATTTTAGTGGTTCATTTAGCCCGAAGGCGAGACAAATGAGACACGGTCGTTTCGTTTTTTGTTTTTAAACACTTCTCGCTTTATGAAACAACGAGTCATACTCCGTGGCATAGATTACGACGACTATGTTGAAGAAGAATTTCCTTTAATGCAAATTTGCATTCAGATATTTCCAGTGTACCTTACAATTATACTTTAAAATCAAGTTTTACATTGAAATACAAGTTGTTACATTTTGATTATAAAACATTATTACGCTGCATCCTCTTAAGCGCGAGGCTTGGGGCAGTTGCCCCAGTTGCCAGGCTCTAGGGGCGATTCTGAAGCTAAGGAGTGGTCTTAATTTTTGCGAAAAATCTGACAAATTTGCAATAATCATGATCGCTTAAATACCTAAAATTTGTTCAAATCTCTGAAATTTACAATGAATCGTAATTTCGAAACAGCACCGAACCTCCTAATTAGACCGTGAAGTTCCATGTCGCAAACAAGCGGATCAAAGAGTGCCAAGTCGAGGTGACTTGAACATTACGAATGCTCGAAAATAGCGTTTAAGTCATGACTCAAAATTCCAATACACAAACTCCAACAATCCGTCAAACTTCAAAGAAGATATCCTAACTGATATTACCGCACGACTAGAATCGAACTGACTATTAACATCGAACAAAAGAGTTTAACAAAAGAACTAAAGGAACGAAAGAAAGAAAAAAAAAGAAACTCAGTTCTTCTCTTCTTCCTTTTGATTTTCTTTCAAGAGACTAGGTTTCCTCAAGGCGTTTGTCAGCCATAATGTTCACGAATGTGAAAAGATCCCTAGGGGGAGAGAGAGATACGAAAAAGTGGGTCAAACGACGGTGAGATCCCTGGCAATAGCATGGGTTGGATCGCAGCCGGCTAAATCCAGCGTGCAACAAAAAGCGCAACCAAGGCGAACCAAGGATCCGGATGCACGTTAGCCTCCTCTCTTTTGCCGCGTTACGCGCGCATCAGAGGATTCTCGAGCTTTTTCCTGGCGCGACGCGAGCTGGAACGGCACAACCGTGTGACATTTTGCGGGCAACTGCATGATGCACGGATTCTCTCCAGTTCAACGGTGCATCGCTCAAAGCGATTGCAGGATCATAGGGTAGAATAATCGCATCATCCCTTTTTTTTTCTTTTTTTAATTTATTGAGAAAGGTGGTTCGTGAGAGGTGCATAGGCTAGCGTTGCATATTATAGGGCTCTTGGTGAACTTTACGATAGAAAATGATGTGTAAAACATTATCCAACGTATTACAGGTGAAAATATGTTGAATAGATTGTTAAAGAGATTTTCTTCTTGAGAAGATTTTTCTTAGAGAGATTTTCATGATTTTTAATTGACCTATGGCTCGTTAGATCCGACAGTATTATGCAGCAAAGTTTCTTGGAATAGTATGTGAAAATGAAATATGCGCTGTGTTAGGGAAAATAATTGAGGTAAAAACAAATTTCGACGAAATTCGAAATTGCGTTTTCTGCGATACGAAACCTCTTCACAGCCCGCAGCCGTATAATATTTAAATGACATTAAGAGAACACTTTCGCAACGAGTGCTGTTCCAACAGAAGAGCAGCTATGCTCGCGGATCGACTGTACACTGGTTGAACGCTTTGCAACGCGTTCTGTCGACCGTGTAAATATTTTAACAATTGCAGACAACTTCGTCCGCGCGATTCTCGCGGAAAGTTCCAAGTTCGGAGTAAACTAACCACCTCAACAACTGTCCGATCCTAGGCCCGTGAGCAACAGTTTAGGCGCGTATTCTTCTACGCTGCCCACTAACAGTGCTTTTCATTTCAACCTTTTCTGATTTCAATATTTTACTTTCAACGACGCTTTTTCTTCATTTCTGCGTGTCGATTATTCGAGTAAAATCAGGCAAAGAAAAAACACGTTTCTCAGAGGGAAATTTTCTTTATTTCAAGGAATAATCAACGAGAGAGAAGGAAAAAAAAAAAGCAAGACATGAATTATTTAATTGAGCAAAAGTAGAAATATGAAACGCAGTTCAGAAAAAGTGGAACACAAAGGAAAATAGACTAGAGAAGAGAGCTGAGCGGTTCTTGATCCAATTGTATATTGGATTTGACCAGTGGTTCTCAATTGAAGATTCTTGAAAATTTGCCTCTTCCAACAATCACCTTATTCACGATGGAATTTAAAGTGTGTTCAGATGTGCATTTCGGAGAACGAGGATAAACAATGGTATCACGGTGCTCGATGTTCTAATTCTCAGAGCCACTGAGAGCCACTGTTAAACGCGAAAAAGATAAAGGATTAATCGGACGCACACATCGCGTAGCGTGTCGCCGTGCAAATTTAAATCTCTTCGACATTTTTGCTTCTACCTTTTCTTCTGCCTTTCTTGCCTCTGTGCACACGTCAAGCTGACGCAGCTGGAAGCTCTTGATGTATGAAAAAATAATTTCCGCGGGTCGATGCGCATAACAAAAATAAATATGAATAACAAGGGATAAATGTCAGTAGGTCGTTATATTACTTCTCGTTGAACAGTTCCTCTTTCTTTGCACATCTGTCCTGCATTTCTAACCTTTCCCCTGCAATTTCAATTCTAGGTTGTTTTTTTGTTTTTCTTTTAACACGTTGATGTGTTATCCGATGTACTGCAATTCACTTCCAGTACAAGTGGAATCGTTTTAAACACTTCTTTTCTGATTTTCAATTTTATTCTGAAAGAAATAAGGAGATGTAAAAATATGTCCATGATGATGATGATAAATAGGCTGTGATTCTGTGAATTTGTTTGGGTTTTCTTAAGTGGGGAGAGGAAAAAAGAGAAGAGTTACTTCTACATTAACTGTTAACATTATTATTCGTGCAAGAAACTGCGAATTTCTGAACTGTGCTACGTAAACGTTTTATTTTTAGAATGTTGCTAATTTGAATAAACGTAAGATAAGATTGGTAGGATGTTGACGAGATGAATCTTCGACAGGATTTAGAGTCAAAAGTAAGGGAAAAAAAAGAAAAAAAATGGAGAAAAAAAAAACCGCGACGAGACGAACGTCATGTTTGACAACCAAGAATAAACCACTAGAGTTGAATAATTTAACGATAATGGCCGAGTTCATTATACTTAAAAATATTCCGAGTACAGCGTGCAGGTTGAGATTAAAAATTAGTCAAACTCCGGGGGGAAACGAGGGAATACATTACGCCTGTGAATCTGCATTACGAAGTTAATGACCAATGAAAATTTCACAGGGAGAGGGAACGGGGAATTTCAATCTCGAAGCAAAGAAAACAGAACTGTGAAGTAAATATAACACACAGTGTGAACAAAACCTTCGAATTGAATGTTTTTCTCTTCGAAGAAATTCGCGAAAATTTCCCAAAGGGCGGAGATTGTATTTTACATTGCAAATTCGAAACGTTCCAAATATTACGAATGCGAATATATTTCAGAAATTATTCCGATAAAGCTTTACGAAAGAAATTATTCAACGAGAAAAATCTTCCTTTCTTTCTGAGAAATCATAGTGAGATGCAATTAATGAGAATCAACTTTATCTTTATCGTAATACAAGAAATAAACGACAGAAATTCTTCTTCTAATCAGTACTCTAAAGGACATCATCCTAAGATCCACAGTATCCATAGTTCTCGATCCATCCACACAACGAGAAACTTACGTTTCTTATGTTTCAACCGTCGAAGGAACTTGCAGAATTTTTTGTAAGCTGTATTCGCCTCTTTGCTGCTCAATTCCATAGCGCTCTTCGCTCTTTCATGCTTCTGTTGCCCTGCAGGGCAGAATTTAGGGTAACGCCAATGCTGGCACGGTTCTGACCAATCCAAAGTCACTGCAGGTGCCATGATAGTTAAGAACTATCGAAAATGTTCACTTCACCAACACTGTGTTTACCAGAGACGACAGAATTTAACTCTGTCTTCTCGACGTGACAGACACTTCACGTGTCTAGTTTACAAATATTCACAGACACTTGGAAGATCACCAACTAGCTACTAATATTAAACACCGTGTCAAGGAGCATAGTGCATGTTATAATGCCGGATTTATAGATAAATGCTCTGCTTATCATCCTTCGTAAACGAGAGGACGTAGTCTCACCAGGTGATTCGAATGATTCACACGATCACCATTCAGCACACGAAAACGGCGTCGAAACGAGGCGACCCGAGGCGACTCGAGACACCGGTCTTACATGAATTCCCGCGTGCCACGAATCGCCAATAACTCGCCACGAACGCGATTTAGCTTACGTGCAACGATCACGCGATCAAACACTGTTCCCTGTTTCTTCCCTGAAGTTGATCCATCGTGTAGAAACAAGGTTCAAGATCATTCTTCAGACGATTGATTCTCCTATTTTCGAGCCCTTTGAAAGCCCCCAAAAATCTTCTAACGTAGGCTAATGTATAACGTCTAACAGCAGTTTTTTCTTTTCTTCGATTTATTGGAAGAGTTTGAGAATTATATTATTGTTTCTCTTGTTGAGAGAAATTGGAAGCCCCTTCTCTTTCGTCTTAGTTTTTCATTTATGGAAGAAGTGTGAGAAGTCTTCTAGTCAATTGAATTCAGTTTAAGATTCTAGAGTTACCCGTGAAACGACACAAGAACGTTTCCCTTGGTCAAGTAAATTGGTCTAAGATTTGAAACCAGCCTCAGAAGATTATTCCAACGGAATAGTCGAGTGTTAACTAAGAGGATTGCAGAAACTTTGTAGAAGTCTTTTCGAAACAGCAGGTACCACGATATGTACGATGTAAATATTAGCTGAGCATGTGTGAAGTTTAGATTCACAGAATTCCACTGTTATCGTCACTGTAACCTTGCTCTTCTAATCGAACAATCCAACAGTCTACGAGCTTACGAACTGATACACCTAGTCACTCTAATTACACGAAATTTCTTCGTTTCCTAATCAACGCTACACCTCCAACACAATTTCACGAATGACACCTCAGTTCAATCCGCGCACAATTGCAATTAATCCAAATTGAACGATACTTTCTTCTTAACTGCACAACTGTTCACTAATTGAATACACACGAATCTTCGAAACGGATCGATCACAATTCCTCGAGATTGAACGGTTCGTTTCAATCGGTTGTGTACTACGTTTAGCTGTTCCCGCTAAACTTCTGGCTAAGTTTCCCGCTTCGACAAAGAACAACGAATAAAGGGGTACTAACTCGCTAGGTACTAATCGCGTGATCGGTAGGTAGCGTTGCGTTTCGAGGTTGGTGAAACGAAATCGTTTTAAAACGTGCCGAAATCACGCGACGAAGATGCGCGCTTAGTTTGTTCTCGTTGGACGATTGTCCTCGCTGCGTGTCGCTCGCGTTCCACGTAGCCAGCTCGCCAGAAACATTCTCGTTCCACGGCGTCTCGGCACGCGACTAAGCTGAACGCGCCACCAATCGCCATTACCCGCGGAAGAATCGTTCTTCCAACGGGAGAGGGAACGCCAGGCGTCGTTGAGAGGGAGGTGAGAGCGTTCTCTATCTGCCTTAGAGACGCGAAAGTAAGCCACCGCTTTTCGGGTTTCATCAATGCTCCACAACGATATTTCAACCCTTTCTCGATGCGTTATTACAATTACATCTGTTCTACCAGGAACGGAAATTTTCTCAGGTTTTTTTTATGCTACAGCGGAACCTCGAAAACCTCTGCAAAACGAACATTTTTTAAATCTTCGAATAAAAGCACGTTACCAATAATGAACAAAGCGAGACAATCTATATATTCACTTTTTAATTATGTTATTAATTTAAGATAAAATATTTTTTTAATTTTAGTAACTTACACACCAGTTTAAAATTTACGCTATCTTTCTTTCCGATTCGTAATTAATCATTTTTAAGTATCATATTTGGTACCTTTTTCTTGTATCGAAGAATCGAACACATTAAAGGTTAAATGAAACATGATTTTTCTACAAAAATGTACAATTCAGAATCTTTCTATTTGACTATCAATTAAAATCCCAATTTTCTATAAAGATTCTCTTTATTCGAATGAAATAAATAAAACAGATCTATAAAACCTTGATTTCAACAGTTCCTGACACTCCAGAACTTTTCGATATCTCTCTCACGTTCCTATCGCACCAGCCAGCTACCCAATCTTATTTTTAGCGCAATTAAAAGGTTATTTGATCCCATCTGGCAGAGATAAGATAATTAACGGCTGCAATTAAGCAGATTAGATAATCAGCATCGAGTATCGTTCTTCTCTAAACAATTAAACCAATCGGAGTACACGAACGTTTCCTTTATATTTGTCAGAAATTACTCTATTCCCAGTCGTCGTACAGTTCTCGTTTACACGAACGTAACATGCCTGCCTCTTATTCTAATTACACCTAAATACAGTGCTTCTATATATTTCATTAACGAATTTTAGAGTCAGTTCACAGTGAAACCTCCTCGCGGTGCCGAACGAGGATTAACGAGGATTAACGAGGATTAACGATCGTTTTGAGCGTAGAAAGGAAGAGACAAGTGTATAGAGAAGGAAGAAGAGCAACGAGTTTCTCAAGTAGAAGAAGAAATTGCTAATGAATATATATATTTTATTCGCGTTCACCAATAAACGTCGACACGATTCTACGCGCGACACGGGAGGATTATTCATGATAAAATCTATTTATAGTGGATCGCGTCGTCAATGACGGACGTTATGTCGGATTAAGTAGAACGTGCCAGTTTTATGAAGTAGAATTTCGCGGCTAGGCGGCTAACACCGGGGGCGGATCAGTAGCTGTCTGTTGAATTTTCACATCTTCTTCGAACGCGAGTATTTCAACGAGCGGTCTTTCGAATCGTGCTGCTACGATTTCGAGTACTCTTCCGCGGTTCGTAAACGACGAAACAAGAGGCTTGCGCGAAGGAAATAACGTTCTTTGTTCTCAGTTTTACGTATGACAGATGATCCAGAGAAGAAACTTCAGTAGTCAACCGTGACACACTTTGTGTACTAGTGGGATCATTTTTCCCATTTGTGATAGTAATAATAATTGTAAGTAATAGTTGTTGAATAGTACGGTCTGTTTTTTTTTCATTTATAACAGCATTAATAATTGTTGTTAAATAGTTTCAAATATTAATATTGTTATTACTAATATTATTATTATTGTTATTGTTATAAACGGAGAAGGCCACTATTTAATTATGTACTACTTAATAATAAGTAATAATAACAACAATAATTATATAACAATTTATATAATACAAATTATATAATTATATACGAGTAAAATAAGATCAAAGAATAAAAATTCTGGGTTAAGTACGCATACTTCTTTGTCGTGAATTCAGAGAACTTCACGATTCGAAAAGTCGATTCAGTCAGGTGAGAAATAACAATCGGCGGCGATTACAAACGAGATAACACTTGATAACACGTCAAATGTTCCGTTAGTCTGCACATTTCGTCGATTCGATACGAAATTTCGAAAAGAGAAAGAGATAGAGAGCACGAAAGATCTTCTTTGAGTTGTGCGAGTGGCGAAGCGTAATATCGTCGGTCAGAGGTCGAGGTACTATCGTTATTTTGGAGCGCATTGGTCAACTTTATCCGCGGTTTTACCTCGAAGGAAATACGCTTTTAATTCCTCAATCGTGTTATTAATAGAGACCATGCTCCATTTATAATCGTTCCGTATCTCGATCGACGCGCAAAAGTCCGCGTTTCCGCGCCGACATCGCTTCGAAACACTCACTGTTCCTGACCACTGTTCATTCTGACATATCGTGTTATTCGATTTTTCTTTTTTCCTATTTTACACATATCGAACTTGAAAAATGTTCCAATTAACCCTTTGCACTCGAAGCTTCCTGTGCGGAAGTGGAATTTTTCTTAGTTGCTTGTTAGTATAATTATTTGTGTTCCACTTATGCTTTCTTTTTTATTTACAGGATTAACCAACCCAGACGTTCTTAGATCAATTTCGAACAAACAAGCGTAATCCTCTTTCGAGATATCATCTCATCGAGACGAATTATATTGAAAATTATACAGTGGTGGAATTAATTCTGGACACTTTGAATATAAATATTCTTTATTTCATATTTGTGCAGAAAATCTGTATTCTGCTACGCTAAACTGAGACTGTAACATTTTTATTGCAATCTATAATGTTTATACTTAATATTTGCGCATGATTTGGTTTGGAAATATTTTAAAATTTCAATTTAAAAAAATCTAAACTGTGTTATTTCTGTTTTTATTTTTATTTTGTTTTTTGAATCGAAGCTGTTCTAAAAAACAAAGGATATCCAACGAAATATGAATTATTTTGTACCTCGTTTGATGTGTTGAAGTTGTAATTTCTATTGTATATTAAAAGTAATAGGTACACAGTATACAGTTTTATATATAATATCCAGTTTAAATGAAAGATTATTTAATACGTGGTTATTTCCTGAATTTACCGCCATTTCAACGCGATGACCACCATCTTGTCGAGACCACGCAATACAAACATGGCTACTACGGAGGCCGTTGCAACGATAATTTGACAAATGTACACCGAAAAACTGACGTAAATTGTTTTGAGTGCCGCGAAGTCGTCAGTTGCATCGATATATATCGCTGGTATTTAAACGCTGGTTAGAACACCCGCTATATTTAGCTGTAATAAGTAGATAACAGGCTCGAGACAGCACAGAGGAATAGCACGTGAAGACCTGTTCTCCGCGTTGCAAACAGAGTGACGTCGTTGGAAAAAATAATTCCTTCTTGAGAAATGTAAAAATGATCGAAATACTCGGGAATATTTCATCAAATATTCCGTTTTAACTATAATAGCGTTTCAGTTCTTTTTCCCCCAATTTCTCTTAACCCTTTCGGTGATCAGCGAGGACCCCTGTATTCTATTTGAGTACTCGAATAACGATCCAATTGAATTTAGTATCTAATAAAATTAGCACCGACTAATAAAACTAAACGCAAATGAAATAGACGATAAACAAAGAATTAATTAAAATTATTAGCAACTAAATAAATGAAATGAAACGAAACAAGGAAATCAGCACAATTGACAAACGATTTAATCACACCACTGAATCTCCGTTAAATCCAATGAAATTTATCAATTATCCAGTAACACGTTGATTATCTTGCTGAGTGACAAGAACCATCATCCCTAAACTGTCTCTAATTGCCAAGGAAATACCCCTAATCCCTTCTGAGCTCTCGATATTGCTTACCAAAGCAATTGGAGTGTCTTTGAACCACAGCTACGAGGTGAGAAGTGTCACAATTAATCTGTCAATCAACGTTCCATCTGATCATCGATCACAGATTACTTAGAAATCTATACATCTCACTGTCTACATAGATAAGCCACAGTTTCAAGTACAGACGAACAATTTTCAGAAATATCATTTCGACGTCTGGGTCGATTGAAATTTTATCATCCGATCACGTTGCTTTTTAGCCAGAAATTTCAATAGGCCAGAGATTATTCGTATCTTCGCCAGTCTGGGTTATCATCTGTATTTTTTCTTTCTTTATCGATGCCTCACGAGTACGGTATCGATCGCAGCGTTGCGGAATAAACGTTCCACGAAGCGTTATCGCAACACTCGGTGTATCTTCGTGGGATAATGAATAATTATCGAACGTTACAGGATTGGAACAAGCTGAACACAGCTTTTACATCAAACGAGATCTCGTCTGTGGCGAAAATAAACGGAGACCAGACGAAAACAATTCCCCGAACTGTCCAATGTGGCCGGTTTCCGGTTAAGATGCATTTAAGAGAGCAGTTCGAGCAGCTGAAATGTAATTGAACAGTGTTGAACGGAGCTTGATTATCGAATAAAAGCTGTTACGAAATTGTAGTTTGATCTCTCGAGGGTCTGCGGGTATATTAATAAACGTTTATCGCGAGAGAATCGACGATAAAGCGTTTTATAAATAGTTTCTGAAATATATTCCGGAAACAATGTTCTAAAAATCTTCACTTTTTCTCCTCTTCTCGCGAGGAGAAAATTTTTCTTCTCTGAGAATTTCGCGAATGATATCTGGATGACTGGAGAGTGTTACGCGATCGATGATCATTCTTTGGAATTTCCTCGAAGTTGATTTGGTGCAAAGTCAGAATTCGCTTTAGAATTTATCGGTTTGTTCGAAAAGATCCGAACGAATCGGTTGAAAATTGGAATTCGCGTCAGTTCGAAGAGCTTAACGTTTGAAAAGTAAGCCGAATCGAAGTTCCCGAGAGTTTATAATAACACGAGCAGGAGGCAAAGAGCTTACGAGTAGCACTCGAAACGCGGAAAAATAATATCACGGTAGCCTATTGTTCTTCAATTACGGAATCTCCTCGATAAAAAGCGAAGAAGAAATCGAGATGTAACCGCGATAATCGAGATTATCGAGGCTGTCACGCGTTCAATATCTTTCTGCTTTGTTCGCCACGAATCTTTTAAAGTGCCTTTCGGTGTAAAATACCGAGACATGTGCCCCTTTTTACGTGAATCGATGAAGAAATTCTGATGAACGAACCAGCAGTTAATTGTTCCTACGAAGAATGAGAAGATAATCCGTTGTGATTTCATTTTTACGCGGAAAATGTAGCTACGTTCAGACGATAAAAAAAATTCCTGTTAGCGTAAACTCATCGAAAACTCATTGTACGAAATCGGTAGATTAGTTTTTCGAAGAATTTCATCGAGTACCGGGAGATTTCAACTTTTCGACTAATCAACAGCTTGAAATGGAGGAATCTGACCTAAATTTGGAGATTTCTACAGAGAAACACATGTACATTCGTCGTTATATTGTCATATCATAAACACGTGTACATTGTCGTCATTCAGTGTTTGAAAAATACAAATTTTACACATTGAATGTTTTTCAGAATAATTTCTTGTGCAAACCACCACTTTCTTATCTACGTTACGTAAATACAATATTAACTAATTACGTAAATATATCCAAGTATATCATAATACGATATTCGAAGTGTTACTTCACACGAACTCAGATTATCGTGTGTTTCACGTACGTTATCAGATCAATATTTATGACTATATTCGTAATATATCGCGTATCTTCAATCTGAAGCAACGTAAAGTTATTCTAAGCTTCAAAGCTTGTTTTCAAAATAATGGTACTTTTTATTTCGTCCCGATCGAGAGATCTACTTAACCCCTTGCCTTACGATTCAATCTCGAAGAATCTTACGCGTGTAGACAATTAAATTTAGCGCAAACTCTATGCGTGAAGTTATCATAAAATAAAACTGAAATATTCTACTTTTTATTTAATATATTTATATAAACGTAAACACTATTTCTTCGCTATTTGCATCAATTTCACTTTCACATGAATTATCACTTTCGTATAATAAGTTTTCAATTGTTTCAGACATTTTTAGGATTATATTTATTCGAGGTTCATCCTACCAATTTTTCTAGAAATGTTTTTAGCAATCTTAGTTATTATCTACTCAACTGCAGTTCGTACTGTTGACAATATGTTAATCAGCAACGGAGAACAGTAAAATCGGTTAAAATAAAATAAAATAAATAATTAAAAAAAAAAAGAAAAAATGAGAATTGAAAGATTTGGAAGAGAAAAATTTGATACGTTCCAGAATTTTGAAGTAATGTAATATAAGTATTATTTGGAACTTGATATTTTGCAAACGATGTGAAATACAAACGTGCAGCAGAAAGATTTCACAGCAGTATTTTCAGATTGAATATTTTGTAGCAGTATTATAGCGTAAGAAAATATTTTAGGACGAAACCAGGAGGGGGTGGAAACATGATTTATTCGAAATGATGTAATCGTCGAACAGTTGGCAAAGAGTTAAGTAACATTTCGAACCATCGAGCCTCTGGTGCACGTGTTATATCATAAACGACGTGAATTATCGATAAGTTATCGGCTAGAAATTTCACAGACTACCAATACTCTACGAAATACATTTCGTTCTGTAACACAGTGAACTAGAAACTACAGTTACTATTCCTTCGTGTGTTTGCCTCGTTGTAATTGCTATTTGCCTGCACGAACGGTATTTCAGAGAACGTTTTATGAAGCTGTAAATACTGTGTGACTCTAAAATACCTGCTCTATAATCCACCAGGTCAAGAGAGTTCGAAGAATTGATTGGAAAAAATTTGGGTTCAGTGTTTACCACTTCGCTGGACTGACGATTAATTAAAAGTACAAATTTTCACGTTAAAAAAAAGAAAAAAAAAAATCTTTTGCTCAACAGAATCGAATTTTCAAATCGATGGACTTTCTGTTAAACTTTAAACCTCGAAGAAAGTCTAATGTGTTCTTATCTAATTGATATCGATACCTTGTGAATTGATCGTTTCTCATAATCTACAGAATGGTCGATATTTCTGATAAGAAATATCGTCGAACAACACGTTGTCAGGTTGAAAGATCCTACGTACAATTGACACATTACCAACCATATTTAAAATATTTAGAATATTTAGAATAGAAGACATTTAAAATGTCTTCCACCGGAAACGTAGAAGGATTCTTTGAGTCTTTAAAGCGAAGAAGATTACTAGTTCGCGTCGTTTGTGAAAAATACTCGGTTGGCTAAGTGTTAAGATAGATATATCGGTCTCGAAGAGCAGGTTTCAGGTAACGGAAAGACCTAGACACGCTGCTCTCTACGCGGAATGAAATTTTAGGGCAGAGTTCGTTCACACTAATCTAGATTCGGGATAGTGTCGTCAGCGTGCAGGTTGGTTGGTACAGCTCTGGCTGTCTTCCAGGTCTCTTCACGGGAACCAGAAAGAGGCGTACAGCTCGGCTCAAAGGGCGATTAATCGACGAATTCGAGACGAGATACAAATTGAACCGCAAAAGGCTGCAACGTCTCTGCGACAAACGTTGCAACACTCTTTTGTGTCTTTGCTTTTTTCTTTCTTTCCGAGGAACTTGGTAGAAAGACATAACTATGGATTCTTTATCTTGTTTCTGATATTAAAATAACTAAATTTTATGTTCTTGTAAAGAATATGCGAAAGGACTTTTTACACAACCTAATATACCTCTTCCACTCGCTATACCGTAGAACGAGGAAGAAAGTTCAATAAAGAGAAGTCTAACGTCAATTTATCACTTTTTCAAATTCTCCATCGTTCTTCTATCACGCGTGAAAGAAAAATCTATCCACGAATGAATGAAGATATTATCCGGACAGAGAGTTTGCTGAAATTGCTGTAGGGTCGAGCAAGTGACTAGCTGGTCGCAATTAGAGACAAAAGGAAGCTTGAAAGGGTTCGTGGAGTCAAGTAGGTGGTGTATAGGTACGGTTTCTTAGGTTGGTGAGTTCTATTTTTGGCTGGCAATTAGCAGGTTTGCTTAAAACAAAAAGTAGTGGCTCTGGATTGGCCTCTTCACGAAGGTTGTTAGCTATTTGGGTAAAATTTTCGTGGACAAGTTCGTGTACAACAATGTAAATGATATGTTTCAACAGAAGACAGCTTGAATTAGTGTCTGCTTAAACGTGGTTGATGTGAAAATCATCCTAAATTTATTACGTTAACGAGTTCTTTCTTTCTTCGATCAGTTTTTCTAGTGAATACACGAACAATCTGTTTTGCAAGTCTCTCTTTGCATTTAACTGGCACAGAAGAAATCGACAACTCACGGGACAAATTAAGATCTTCTGTGCCAGTGCAACACGCGTAACGAGTAGAAAAAAAAATCCGCTAAATCGCGGCAGGATACATACGAGATTGCCTCGAGGATACGTGTTTAATAATAGGCCGTTACGGGCAAGAGCAAAGCGAAATTACGGTGTTTCCATATAATCAATAACTCGTACTCTCTTCATGGTCATCAAGCGAGCGTATGCTGCATATCCGCCATTCTTCTTCCCTCCTCTGAACCAATCGAAACTGACTTCTGTTAGAATTCATGTGACGTGGAACGTGATTATGCCATCCGTTTAACTGTCAGACGAGTATTTCTATGGAGATTCTCTGTTTGGAAATTTTCAACGCCTATTCAACGTTCGTTCTTTAAATTGCTACGTGTTCAACACTAGAACTACCAAACCAGTTCAAATGACTGGCTTTAAATGTTTATTGAAAATTTATTCAAACTTCTGATTCCGTATTTCAGAAATTTCTTCGCGACTTTTATTTCACAATATCCAAAGAATTAAATTTGTCAACTTGAGTGCCTCTGTGTAACGAATGCAAAGTTATGCAAAGTGTTAAATAGTCTTAAAAAGAAGATGCAGCTCCGTCACAGTTCGCGTGAGAGACACCCTGTATATCAACCGTAGCACGAACAACGATCTAACGAAATGTTTATCGTCCATTCTAAATCGAATATCCGTGGAAACAAAGGGGATAATTCTAGTTCGAGCAAGATTCGATGGATGACGTGATGTAAACCGTTCCTCTGGATCGAGAACGGTGTCCATTGTGACGTCAAAAGGCTTACCTCATCTAGAGGTGTATAGAAAATCAAAGTACAATTCACTCTCGGCCTCGTTTTACGCAATCTCTATTGCACAGCTATAACAAGAAGCTTGGACACCGAGGACGCGTTCGACATTTAAATTTCGTGAACGTTTTCGGATACGCCGGGCGGAAACACGCGTCAACGGAAACCATCTTGACGCAAGATGCAACGATGAGCTGTCTCGATGCCTTGCATTGTCTCTACGTGACTTTCGTAACGAGTCTTTCACTTGACGATCGAATGAACGTGCCTTCGGGGTGAAGGTAGACATGTGTAATCCCATGGGATTCCATGGAATGCGTGAGATTACGTAACAAGGGGAATAAGAGGGTTCTTCACGCTGCTTGGACTTAGCCATGTTTCGTCATCAATCTTTACTTGGAATTATTAACGAAAGTACAGAAATAAAGTGTCTTTGAAAACTGAAAGCTTTATTTTGAAAAGGAACATATAATTAGTAAACGTTTATTCATTTATATAGCATTGTTTTTTGGTTTTGTCAATTTTGGGTGATTTTAATGGGAATAAAATATGATTAGGGTTACGGTGAATATTACGAAAATTTGTCTACACAAGAAATACTGCCCCCATCAACTTCTACGAAGTATAGTTCCTCACAGATACCAAATACGCGTCTGGAATGTCGGCGCCACGCAGACTATAGCATAAACTCTTATGGTGCTAAGCGAAGGAACGCAGAAAACTATCCACGAACCTCGTTAAATACGATATAAACTGTATAGAACATTATCCACTAATTTACAGACTATTCTATAAAGAGAGTAATCAGTGAAAAATAGTTAACTCCGTCATCTATTGTCGTGAATCGTTGAATTGTACACAAGTGGAAATGAATTTTTAATTGTTTTGTAATTTTATTATTCTTTAACTAATTATTATTTTTCACCAATAAAAATTATTCGCGTGAACATTAATTATTGTAAATTGATATACTTGAGAGAAATATGATTAGAAACCTGTCCATTATCGTACGACAAACTAAAGTAGTATACTGTTTTAAATGCAAGTATTGTTTCGCTGATAGGAGTAGGTTAAGGTTATGTAAATTCATTTAACCGCGTGAAATTAATTTCAATCACATCCCAGTGATTATCTTCGATGAATTCAAATTGAGGAATTCGGTGAACTTTTTCGAGAATTTGAATTTTCTTTTACAAATCGAATCGCCAGCGAAGACTGAGATGTTTAAAATAAGAAAATATTTCTCCTCTTCGAACTGTCACCATTTCTATAGGTCTAATTTTCGAAAAACAATACGTCACATTGTGTAGGAGGGAAACGAACTTAAAAACCGATTAAGTATTAGCTTGTCCCAAAAGTTTTCTTCGTTATATTCACGCACTCCTTTGCCTGACAGCGTTTCGAGTAAACATGCAGTCGAATATGTTTAAAATCGAATTCATGGTCTTTCCAACAGTCTTTGTGAAAACTGGCTAGCGATCGAGGTTCTAAGAAGTCGAAGAAGAAGAAGTTTGCGATTAAACGCGCAAATGAACGCGCGACGTGACGAGGCCAGATGGAATTCTTGCCAATTCGCCTGACTCGATGAGCCGCGTGTTGAATGATCAGAATCGTTGAGGAATGGAAAATTTACTTGCTGCACGAACTTACAACGAAACTTGATTTGCACAAATAAAAAAGTTTTATTACAAAATTATGGTATATATGTTTTATAGCAGCTCGTGTAAACCCCGTCTAGAGGAGCTAGGAATTAGATGGTTAAACGAGAAAGTTTTAAATTTGAACCCAATGGATTCATTAGTAAACGTAATCAATTTCTTGAAAATTTACCGACACGAATTCTATTTCGAGCGTTGCTATAACTAGCCGTAGAAATGCTAGTTACTTTTTTTTCCTCTCCTTTTTAGCGTGGGATCGGGTCGATCAGGCGAGAATCTAGATCACTCGCGATAACACGGGATGATTCACGGCTCGGAAGCGTTGAAATCGCGCGGAGGACGCGATTTTCCGCAGGCAATCGTGCGCGGCCACGCAACCGCGATGGCAAAGTTCAAATTTAGCAGCACGTGCTGGATAATGATCGGTTTGCGAAAAAGTTGGCGGCAACGACACGCGAGGCCACCGTGCTTCCTTGCGTTTGCGCTATAATTAAACAAACCGACCGAACAGAACGACCATTCGAAACGAAGTCATGTTGCAGCGAATGTTAGACTGGGCTGTGATATTTGTAAAGAAGTCTTTGACCAAAATTTCGGGAAAGAAAAGAAGAAAAATGTGTATCCGTTTCGAATTGTCAAAGTGAAAGTACCCTGTATATTTAAAACTGTTTCCATGTTTTCACTCACTTAAACCTCCTCAATTCGCAATTCTACCAAGTGTAAATACGTTCCAACGAAGCAATTTACGAAATCGATCGTTCACACGTTTCCCCCACATCGTCTATTCACAAAAATATCGACGTTGAGTCACATCGCGGACACTGCTCTTGACGTTGCCCAGAGACTTCTAGTCTCGAAGAAAAATCTTCCCGTGACGAGAGCCTTCTCTGTTGGAAGATGATCAAACGCGTCTAAATTCGGCGACGTCACATCTGACGTTCCCCTGCTGAAGGCAACTAATATTTCTCTGTAACAATGACGTCACTGTGGCCACACGACCCTCCTGCCAATTCTCACAACGAGATTCTTTAATGTTCCGTCGAATCTTCACGTTACAACGAAACGCATGGCACAGGTTCAAAAAAGAAAGCGGTTCACGGAAAATCGCCCACGTTTTATAGTTCACTTCTTCATTATTCGAAAGCTAGGCTCTAAAATTAGAAGAGAAAGAAGAAGATCCAGGTATCTATGAAACGTATAAACGCTGGAACGTCAGGTTTCAGCAGAGAGAAGTAAAGGCCATTTTTACGAGCCGTTCCCTTTCTTTTCATCCTTTTGTTGGCCAAAGGCAGAACACTGGCGAAAATGGCGATAACGCCATGACTATTAATAGAACGAACCAGTTGTTTCTCCCTGCGGCAATGTCCGCAAAATAACTCTTGAAATCGCGTAACAGCTTTTGTGTATGCGAACGATCGTCCCTGGAAATCGTTATTCGCGATTGGTGTATACGTTGCTACGCTTGTTTCCTTTCGAAACTCAATGAAAAAGAAAATGATCGTTTCGAAAGCTACAGAATTACAATTCTCAATTTAGCAATTGTTCTATTGATAATCAGTTCGAATTGCTTTTATTCTCTTTTTTTCCCCCTCCTGTTTCTTACTCGTTTATACGTCGATACAGTTAGCGATCCACTTTGTACTTTGAGCGAAGAATCATGACAGAAAAGTTTGGTGAATTGGACGAACCGAAATATTAAGTTCTAGTTTAAGGTGTTGAGACTATCTTCGCGCAGTTTCAGATAGAACGGAGTTACAGTACGACTAGCAGGTCATTTCGAATCTATAGGTAGACATGTCCGGGCTCACGAGGTACCGGGAACGCTTAATAAATCATTTCGATTCTATGGCTGAGCGCGACTAGACACAGGAGGTAGATCATTTCGATTCATACCCAACCGTTCGGAGCCCACAATGTACCAGGGAATGGACGATAAATCATTTCAGGTCTATAGCTAAGAGCACCTGAATTCGAAGGATTCCTGGAACGCCTGTTAGATCATTTCGATTCATGGTTGTTTGATGGCGAGCAAATAAACTGGCAGAAATACTCGATAGGTCATTTCGATTAGGCAGTTTATCGAGTGTAAATTGTTCCTCGTGAGTTATTTCAATGAAAAATTAAATTGTTCTCAATTTTAGCATAAACGTGCGCGCTATGAAGGAATTAAAGGTGAATTAAGCGCACTTTGGAAATATTGAACTGATACTCTGTGTTTGAAGATCATATTCCTGGTACAGTATACTGTGAAGTAATAGGAAAATGTATTACTGAATTTACGAGAGTAGATCAGGGTCAATTTGATGATATTTTTTGGACTAAATGTTCACAGGACTTATACAGCTAATGTTATCGAATCGATTTAAATTTTTGGAGAACATAGGGCATGTAGATCAAAGGATCAATTTAAATGATATTTCTAAAAAGAGATTTCTATTTCACCTTGGAAACTTAGCACGTTCTATTTCGTAAGGAAATACGGAGTATTCGAAAGTAACGCTAGAATATTTAATTTAGAAAACTTAATAATGTTACTCAATTTTTTGAATCGAGCATCCTCGTGTACCCAGTAAGAACTTTCACTCGCACAAATTGAAAGCATCGAGAATGACATTCAGCTAAAAAATTCTTTTGCTTATAAATCTCTACCTTTTCTACCGAATTATATGGAAATCAAACTGATTCATTTATTCATCCCTTAATTGGATCGCTCTCAATTTGCTGATACGTATAATATAATAATTTTACGCAAAGTGACTCATAAGCGTGACTTTTTGATTGGATTTTTCAAAATTTTATAAACACGTTAGTTTCCTTTCTCTCTCTTGTTTTCATATGGAAACAAATTTTACTTTTATAAGTAATTAAATTAAATTACTTTTATTAAATCTTCACACTAGTCTGTGTTGAAAGGTATCAAGTTAAAGTTGAAAATTTTCGTCAATTACTGTGATCATCACCAGAGATCGCTATTTTACAACGTTGTTCGTGCAACGTAGCTCGTTAATCGTGATAGCCAGCAACGTGTTAACGCGTATCGAACCCTATTCGAGATCGAATCGGTTCAGTTTCACGAATTGTCCGCTACAAGCGGCACGTGAAACGCTTTCATAAATATGCAATGCAATAATACGAAGGATTATCGATGGCAGTGTACGATAAAGAGATCGAGCCAACGTTCTATGGTCCACGAATTTTAATTATTCCCGTGTTATCGCCGAGAACACCTGCGACTTCATGTCGTACAGAGCCGTACGCGACGGTTTTATCGGTTAGTTTCGAAGATTATGCACGTCACGGCATGATGGAAAATTTTCATAACTCCTCGCGTTATCATACAACGAGAAGCGTTAGGTTTTGTTTGAATATCAATTACAACAGGGAAGAATTTGAGTTAATTCGCGGGAAGATTGCCGTGTGTTTGCAGAGATTCATTTGTACACTGATCGTAATCTAACATGTTTGTGTACGCCGTTAGTATCTGGACAGAATTGAATTTGAAGTTCCCACCATATTAGAATTCAGAGGTAGGTGCTAATTGGCGCTGAAATTAGTTACATATGTCAGGAAGACATCTATAACTTCAAAATGACAGAACTCATAAGGCCAAGCGCGGAATACAATAGAAGAGCCAGCGATTATAGAAAGCCTTTGCGCCGGAAGAACGCCGGTCGATATACAAAGTCAATTTCCGAATTTTCTAAAAGTATTTTGTACGAGAGGAAGATTCGATTGTGTTTTCTGTATGTGGTATTTGTACGTTGTTGTTAGAATTGACAATAGCACGATGGAAGAGTTCAACGACTCTGAGAGATTCTCCTCGGACAATGAATTCGTGAGTTTCGTGACTAATTCCAGCGAATTGCATGAGAATTACTCTTCCACTCCATTCAGCTGGACTTGGTTGATTCGACCTCGCGTTTCAAGCGTCTAGACATCTCGAAACTGGGCATATTTATTCGCTTGATATCGTTGATACGTGTAATTACCAGGAATCCTTTATTTTCACTTTTTTTCCATTATTTACGCGGCTCGATATCGGGACCAAGACGATCAGAAGCGATCTCGAATATATCTGAGTGTTCAAACGTGTTTGGAATTTTTGCCTCTCGTTGCTACGATAAGCTATCTTCACAGACGCTCTGTTAATCGCGGTAAAGTGAAAAGGCACATCGAGTGAAGGATGCCGCGTCCCATTTTTTCACCCTTTTTTTTTCTACGTAAAGTGTACATTAGAGAAATTGAAAAATAAGAAAAGTATAGGATTACCGTTGATTACATTCTATGAAATATACTACTCTGATAAAAATATTGTTCTATCAATTGTGTGAGGTATACCGAACGAATGCACGGCTGAAATAATCAGAATTTCTTTTTGTTTATAATCGTATTCAACGAAGAAATGAAAATCATCCTCAAAATGAAGGGTAGTGGAATATTATATACATCGCCTGTACTTCATTGAATTCGTTCTGCAAAGCAGAAAAGTTGATGGAAATCCAATTGCACACGGCCAATCGGAACACGCTATCGACCAGTGTGTCGCGGCTATTATACTAACTGGCTTGCGAACATCCGTCTACAACCCTCCCAGATTCACGAGTCTCTATTTCTCACCTGTGTAAAGGTGGAGTTTTAACCTCGAGTCGCCGTCGTGTCAGGACACCACATGTAAGGATTCCTGGGATTAGCAGAGACTCACCGGTACGTCATGTAGTCGACGAAACATTCGTCCTTCGATCTTTGATGCGATTCGCGTGCAGACACGTGGATTACGTAGTGGCCAGTTTGAAATTTATACGAGATTGTGTCTGGGTTGGAAGAACTTCCGAACTTCGAAACTACGCCGCACGCTTATGCGAATGAGGCATTGGTCAGACATCCAGACAACGGTCATGAATTGCAAATCGAGCGCGGACTATCGAAACCCCAAGTTTCAGAGAGTGAACAGCCATTTATCGTGGCCTGTGAGACTATTGTTCTTAAGAGGTTCGAAGAGCTTAAAATTATCACAGGGTGTCCGAAAGATTTAGATGATACTGGCGAAAATACTAAGACATTTATTATCCCAATCCCATCTATATTATTTCATTTTCTCGTTACTATCCACGAAATGAAGCTAATCTCGCCAAAGCCTACCAGCAAGCATTCTCAGAAATCGTTCCAACGATCTCTATAACAGGTGTTCCTGTTAGGAGAATAAGCGAACGAGCGAGCTAGCTAGCGAGGCCTCGTATTAGCGAATTACAGTCGAGCACGTTATTGACTGGGATCAATAAGAACGAGGTCGCGGGAGCGGGATTAATTCAAAATCACTTGAGGGTAATAGATCAGAGCGGATAATGGTATTGCTGGCGTACAGAGAGAAAGAGAGGTGCAGCGAGAGAGAGAGAGAGAGAGAGAGAGAGAGAGAGAGAGAGAGAGAGAGAGAGTTCACCAAGCTCTCGACACACGCCGCATGAATGGAGAAAGGTGAACGCGTGTTCGTCAAGGGCGGCCTCGCGAACAGCTGATTCCTCCTCGACGATGACAAATCAATGGAACGTTGGACCAGATGTTCTCTCGCCTCTACGAGACTTGACTGACAGCCTCACGGATACTCCCACGAGAGTATATCGCGACAAGAGAGTGACACGACTCCGCGAGTTCGAACAAACACGAGTTAGGAATCTCCACGGTGGGAAGGAGAAACTCTTGTAGATAGATTCTAAGCTTCGGGTACATAGTACGTCTATTTTCACGCAGACTGTTTGGAAAACACGTGCTCGACATCTGGACGGGTAACCGCGACCGCGGTAACTTTTTCTTAAAATAGAGAAGAGACGTTTTTCGTGCAACCGTTGGGAGAAGGAAGTGTAGTCTGGAAGGCTGGAGTAATATTGATACGATATGCTTTGGCTAATTAAAACAATCGTTCAAAACGAACAATTAATGATTTTGACAAGCTCGAGCTTTTAGTATTTGGATTATCGAGCCAGCACTTTGTGGTCATGAAGTATAAGCATTACAGATAGGCTCGCTGCTTCTCGTAGCCGTTACTAGAGGGCGACGAGTTAGATATACGTTCATGAGTATTAGCCCTTAACTCGTTAAATACCAGTTATGCCGGTCCCTACGGACCACCGTGAAACTTTTCGTTTAGACGGCGTTGATTTTCGGAAAATTACCAGATTCAAATTTAAAAAAAATTCTTTCGTTAAATCCAAATACTAGAAACTCATACTATAACGAGATGAATTATTCCCCCTATTTTTTTTTTTATATATCTTTTTCTTTTTTCCCTCAATAAATGTTCACATATGATGTTTCTTACGTCATGAAGCATACGAGTATAGCATCTACAGTAGCAATCGGAGTATTACCTTTTTTTAAAGTTACACCACCAGCTGGATGACCTGAAAATGAAACAATAAACCAAACTGCGGCATTTCAACATAAAAAATAAATTCTAATATCATCTTATATGCTATACAACTAGATTGTGTTTCGTATGTAGAATAATATATATATATATATTATGTAAATATATATATGTACACATATACAACAAAGGCGTGCTCCGCTAATTTGAAATCAACAATAGAATATTCACAATCGTCGAAAGCGTGCCTGTTTCAGACTCAATCTTGGTGTTTCTAGCGCTAATATAGAAGATAAAACACGATGGGAAAAGCGTCGCGCGTGTTTATCGATTGCCCTCGAAAATACGCGCGCGGATGGGTGAAAAAGGAGCGGAGAGATAGAGATAGATAGGAAGAGAGAGAGAGCGAGAGAGAAAGAGAGAAAGAGAGAGAATGGGTGGCGACACGAAGATACATCGATGTCATTCGCGAACGCGTGTTCTGCTTTACTAACCGAGAACCACAGTTGCCTTGTAGGTGGGGGCGCCACTTAACACATGAAAGTGGCGCCACTTTCGACCGCTAGACTTTTAATCAAAACATCGGTGTGGGCGCAAAATGGCGTCACTACAGAGTATAGAATAATTAACCCGCTCCTTCTTAGGTATCATTTGCCTTTCCCTTTAAATGACTAACATTCGATCACAGTTAAATTCAATCGTCCACCAGATACCAACTATCGATCCACTGAACCACGACGAAACAAGGTTACACAGGTTAGGTTGGAATTTTTCGGCGCAATCGCATCGAGTTTTCCCAACGATAGTTCGGTCAACTTTAACTTAACCAGAGTTACCAGCCAAGGTCAGTATATATCTGCTAGTCGAAATAGAAGACCATATGTACACGGAAACAATAATTACCCGGCCTATCATCAACTATAACTTCCTTTACTTCGTCAAATCAAATTCTCCATGTCCTGTTAAGTGCACTTTGTGTATGTGTGGTATCATGTATATAGTGTGTTCGAGAAATTGATCGTGGAACTTTAATGGCGACCATTTAGAACGTAATACGATTGAGATCGAGTCCCCGATTTCTCTAATCCTTAGGTTCGATCTTATGTTGAATTCTAGCGACCTTGGACGACCTTAAAGGGCACGTTCTGATTTCAGAGAGGAACAAAGACAAATCGTGTTTTTATAAAACACGCCATGATACCGATGTATCTACTGTTACCTACAAAAATCGATATGATTGAAATTTCGTTGAATCAATTTACCAAGGACGAAGAGAATAACCTACCTCAGAGAAACAGTTACTCTTTGTTAATTCATTAATTTATTACTATTTTTTTTTTTATTTACTATCCCTTTACTGGTGGATCACCATATACAGTGCACTCGTAGGATAATTTTCAGTTGGAAGTTGGTAGAAAAAATATAATATTTTTAAACATTTAAAAGCAAAGAAAATTGTATAATCCTTCTCTTCCATAGATCACTCTATATAACGCACACGTGGATCGTTTCCATTTCGAAGTTGGTAAGATCAACATCTAGTGGGAAAGATTCAATCTGAATCTGCAGGTTCATCAATAAAGATTCGCTAAGAGAGTTGAATCTAGGGGATATTGCAAGATCTATAGAGAGGAATCAATGATTTGAAGAAAGTAGCGAGAGAAGAGGGATTGATGGAAAGTCCTCTGGTGGCGAGCACGGGAGCTGCGCCACACCCAATTTGCTCTACATCTAGAAGATATATAGTACTTCCTGTTTCGAATCTTAGTGACCCCTATTCTTACACGCAATAATACCAGTTTCCAGTCTAACATACGCTATTTCAAACATTAATACAGAACTCCTTTATTTCCATTATCAAGCATCATCAAAGTTATTACATTAGATCATCTCCATAGGTTCGTGTTGAATTTTATACCAAAATTCGGATAAATACTTTAAAGGTATTTTCAAATTTTATGAAAAATAGGAAAAGAAAAAAACCGTAAACGTTTCTCAATTCTACAAATTCTTCTCACTTTTTTTTTTTATTAACACTTAACCCCTTGTCGCATGATATCACACTCGTGATGCAGATTATGGTGAAGATGTGAGACAAAAAGAAAAAAGATTTATATTTATAATCAATTTGCCAATTTTAGCTTTATCTTTAACTTCATTTTTAGTCTGACACGATTACGATTAATTAAGAGGCAATTAAGAAATCGTAAGGCAAGAGGTCAATCGCTAAATTGAATAATTTTTACGCAAATTAAATTTACTAATCACGCAACTAATAACCAAAAATATCTTAAATAAAAGAATATAAAATAAAAATGAAAAAAAAATATATATATATACTTCAATAACGATTGATTTAGTTTAAAGAGAAAGTTAAAACTTTTCAAATTTTTCATTACAATATTTTCCACTTCTAACACGAACTTATAGAATAATTTAATAATATTTCTACGGTTGTTACAAGACTACAGTTACAGCTATACATCATGCACCCTGTTATGTTCGACGACGCTAACAACCATCACCCTTATCGTGAAGAAAAAACACAGATACGTTCCCTCACCATTAGAATAATGGTCACTCGGTCATTTGAAGGAATACAAACTCGTGCAAACGCACAGAGGGAGATAAAGTCCAGTGGATACACGGTAGCACCCTAGTGGTTAATATCGCCAGGCCGCTACTAACGAAAAGCAAACAACTGCCTGTGTGCTGGGCAAACAATTTCGATTTCGAAACTGGGAAACGCAGATGCTTTACATACGATATTCACGGATAAACGACAGGGATTATACTTTCATCTGTCTAGAAGAGTAAAAGGAAATCTGTCTTTGAGAGTTTGAAGAATACGTCCTCTAAAATTCGCGATATTTAAAAAAATCAGTCGACTTTTGTGTGTGTTTTTTACATTTTATATTTGAAAAATGTTAACTTTCGAATAAAACGAAAAAACACTATTAACAACTCCTTTTCTCCATTCATTTTCCTGCCATTAAAAATGTTCTTTAAACGAGGTTTGCCTAATCAGATAAGCAAAAAATGTGTCATCCATCCCTCTTTGTTCTACTTAATTCGTAGGATCGATTCGAAATAATGCATGGCAAATCTTTCTCTCCTATCAAAGAATAACCAACGCTAAGCAACGAGTAGAACAACCAGAAGAGGAGGGGCATCCAGTGTCACGCTCACAAATGCTGCTTAGACGTCCCTTTATCCAGCCATTACCATTCCTCGGCTAACCTTTTGTCCCCGTTGCGCCTTCCACTTTACTCTGAAACGGTCGACGTTTCCGGGGTCGAGACGGAGACGCGCTGCTCTCTCCACTTGCGATGGGAATTCCCTCACAACGACGAAGAGGAAGAGGAGGAAGAGGAGGACGACGAAGACGAAGACGGTAGGTCTTCGCGCGTGGAAAACTCGACGAGTGGTGGAAGTGTGTCACGGGGAGAAAAGACGATGGAAATGCAAGGAGAGACGAACGAGAGGAGTCAACGAGATGGTCTCTCTCTCTCTCTCTCGTCGTCATCGTCGCATGTCTCGTAATGCAACTCGCTGACCTTGCACGCGGAAAAACAAGTTGCTTGGCCTGCTACCAGAATTTCACGTTATTAATAAATCCAAAAATGAGCGCTTCAGCTGCGTTCATTATCCTGGTTGAGGGGTGTGCCAGAGATTTCCGGGGTTTACGTTGTGGAGAAGATAAGCTCGAGGCGTTTCCTTCGGATTGTGGATTAGATGATGGTACTTTTTCGTATGTTCAGATTTGTTATGAGAATATAGCAGAAATTGATTTGAAATCTTTTCTATCAGAGGTTTGTCAATTTTAGAATCTGATTGAAAAATTTGTATCGAATACCTGGATTTTAATTTTGAACCTTATGAAAACTGATCATCCCTTTTTTCTTGTTTCATTATTTTCTTATATAAATGTGAAGAAACTCGTATCAACCAGAATTTTCCGAAAGAAAACTTCTGCTAAAAGTTACAAGTTTTCTAGAGTGTGGTATTTCTTGAAATATGGAGCTACAACACAACTCCACGTAGCATTCGCTACATTGGCAACGTGAAAGTATAGAAAAGACGGTCATATTTCTATCGAACGTAATATCACGGTGATAGAAATTTAATACTGTACGTAGAAAATGTAATATCACCCGAAAGGAACCTTAAGGGGTTAAACAAACGAACCTCCTGATCACGTCCATCACTGTCCTGTCCTCACGTGTCACAAATCTATCACGACTCTACTTAGAAGCACTAAAACAACCGTTTGCATCGATCGCAGATTTTTTTATCCGGTGCCTATGCAACCTTCCAGGCTTTCATCACCACGCCTTCCATCATCCATCTATCAATAAATTAATTTATCAAGCGCAGCTCTGATTGCACGCGAATATTCATTATATAACTAAAACACAGATAAACAAAGTCCTTTTCTCATAAGTTATAACCCAGTTGTTACATAGAAGATAAGTTTCTTTTTTTACGAAGGAAGAAAAACCGACCATAAAATTAACTATTGCCTGGAAGATCGTTGGAAGAGAATAACGATTGATCGTTATCTGATCAATCTTATTGCATTAGCAGTAAAACCAAGTGGGAATTGCATTAAAATAAAACGAGAATTCAAAGTATACATATAAGTCATACAGGTGTTTCGTTTAATCGGAAACGATCAAATATCTTCACGACAGCTTGAAGCTATCGAAAAAATCTTTTTACCAAAGTTATTTTGGTACCTAAGCATTAGCTGGGACAAATAATTTCCCTATGAGTGTAGTAGTAACAATTTTCTTTATTAGATTGCCGATAAAAAGCCAGTTACAATCAATGTAGACAATAAATCACTAACTTCGTAAAACAAAAATGACTAAATTTATTTCATTTAAACAAAAGTTAATCAGCAATTATTAGTTTCCGAGTTTCAACCCATATATGACATTTAACTTTATTATCTGTTGATAAATAAAAAATGCAGATCGATCAAGATTTTAGAATTTAGACTTTAAGAGATCCTCCATTCTTAAATAAAAATTCAAATGAAATGAAATCTTAAAATTTGGAATTAAATATTACAGCGTAGCTTGAGCTTCTTAGGGTTAATTAATTTATGCGAGAGGAATACGTGAGATAGCAGACAAACGCCTTCTAATGGAGAAAATTTAAATGGCGGTGTATTCTCATCCTGCGACGTGGCCTGTTTTTAAATTCGAGATTTAGAAGTGATGATTTACAATGCACCCGAGTGGTCATTTTAAAGGAACGAAGGCAGGATGTCTCATCATTTCGTTTTTTTTTTTTCTCAATAAGGTGAATATTTCCAGTAAAACATTACTTTATCGTTTATGAAATGACAAATGACGATTAGAGACTAATGAATTTACATTGAACGTTTCAATGAAAAATTCACATATTGTTATATTTGTTGTCTATTTATATTTTACTGTTTTAGAAATTCTGTTAAAAAAATATCGTAGGATAATAATACCATATTAAAATAAAACAAATGATCGTTAGAAACTAAAAAATTCCCATCCAAAGTTTCAATAAAACAAAAAAAAAATCGTATATCTTGTGTCTTCAGTCTACCAATATATAACTATTATATAACTTCTGTTAAAAAATACCGAGGAATAATTTTTAAATAACGATAGACAATAGGTGTAGAGAACAACTACGCAATACTTCCTCATACATTCCTTATATCGAACATTTCGATCACCAGACGTATTGCAATTACCGATAGTCGTGATAACACCACCAGCTGATCCTAAGTATCGTGGTTTATCAGAATTTCACTAAACATTTGACAAATCTATCGAAGCCCTATCATAAACAGTGAATCACGTGTAGGAGAGCCACTCCTGATCCTCTTGATACTTTCATACAATCACAAATCACAACACGGTCGAATTAAAAAAATGATATTTAATCAGCGAGACGGCGGATTGAACGAAGAATTAATTAATTTATACCTGGAATTTCCGATGAAACGTTGATTACGTATTTTAAACTTGGATAATGATCATATTCTTGAGATATCGTCGTTGATTTCGTTTTTGAAACGTTCAAACGTACTTCTCGTTCAGGAAGCGCGCGATGACCTTTGAATAGACGGATAGAAAACGATATCGACGTTGATAAAAAGTGCGAACTACGTCTTAGTTTGTCAAAATTCAGCGTTTGAATCGTGTAATAGGGTGTCCAATGACAGATTAACAGCAGTGAATCTAACTTGGTAGACGTGAAGATAAGAAACGTCTAAGGTTCTGCGAACGTGTAAGTTTCCGTAATGGCGCAACCGTTACTTTTTTCTCTTTTTTTTTGTTTTTTTGTTACGCGTAGTCAATCCTTTTCTTGACAGTAATTTATGCGCGTAGTATGAACTCGAGCTTTCATTTTACCACACTGACTAATTTTTGACGAGTTAAACTCGTGTGTTTCTTTATTTCGAAGTGGACAACGACCAGACTCTGGCTGTAGTCATTCAGTTTTCAAATGCTATTTAGAAAATGTGTTCGTTCTTTAGCCATTTGGATGATTATTGAAGAAGTGTTGGGGGAATTACGGTCACTCAGTAATAAGGAAAAATGTCGATTCGCATCTCCCGTCGACAAGACGTTAATTATTAATTTTTGTTTTTCAAAATTGTAATCGACTGGAATTCTTCTTCTCATAAACACAGAAAAATCAGGGTTATAGAATCTGTTAAAATAAACCACGTTTTTCTTAAGTGTCCGCGATTCCCCCACCCTAACCTATTACACTTTCATTAACCTAACACATTAACCCTTTGCACTTTATTGGCACTGTTACGACATGCATATAATTACGCTGGAGAACTTTAAAATATAAAATCCAAGTTTCTTCTGTATATCATGAAAATGAAATTAAATTGACGAAGGGAATGAAACTGAACGAGTTCATAAATATGTATCATTTTGCTGTTTTTTCTCTCTCTCTCTCTCTTAGCTTTCAAAAGTTTTGCTGGAAAAGCGTGAAAAAGTAAAATAAAATAAAATAAAATGCAGCGAGTGCAAAGAGTTAATTTCTGAATTTCTTTAAACGAAAGCAGCAGGCAGAAGGGTTAAATTAACGTAAGAAGAGTATCGGATCGCGCAACAAGATTAATTTCCAAATTTGCGTACACTCTGCGAAACGAGAGTTGGCAGCCAAAGAGGAAACACAATTCTGGCGATGAGAATTGCCGTGATCTCTACTACTTCCTCTCGAAATGAGACGAACTTCTCTTCGACAAATTACGAAAGTCCCTATGTCGAAGTTGTGTTTGTCTTTTAATTAATATTTCTCCGAGTTCCACGTTCGAAAAGTGCGCGATACTCACGTAGGAAAGTTGTACAGGAAATTAACTCGCAATTTAAAAGCTATTACCGCGACTAATTAGCTTTTAATAGCACGAGTTTCACTCTAAAACGAAAAATTTCCATTCTTGTGCCGATTCTGTTCTATATTCCGTCGGTTTGTCAACTCCCAAAAAACTGTGATCGAGAAATAAACGAAAACAGGTTACATCGTACATTTGGTGTTTGAAATGATCCAAAGTAAGAGTCGAAGAGTTTATCTTAATGATGGTTTGGCAAAAATCACCAACACCGCGGATTATTCTTAATCTTTTGTTTTTCTTTTTGCTCGAATAATTGTTTCTTTGTGTTTTTTTGCGTGAATTATCGCATGCCTGATTTTCGATTACTATCATTATTAATATTTACTGATACATAATGTATCTCTTGTTCTTATTCTTTCCCCCATTTTTCGAAGAATCGTTGAACGTTATCAGTGTATTAAATGATATTAAAGTGTATTATCATTGCATTATTAACATTTATTACATACAAGAGACAAGTTTTAATTTATCACTTGTTCTTTTTTCTCCCTCTTTTTCTAAACGAATGGTTGATGAATGAATGCTTATTTGACGACTGTTCATTGTGTAATTATGATGCTTGGAATAGTTGAATGGTCGTGAAAAAGAGTGTATAATCGAGCTATTGGAAATTTCGAACGATCGAAAACGAACGTGTAGCTTTGCCTAATGTTAGCACAGAGAGGAGGAGATAATGAGTCACGGGTATCGCATTGACGATGACTTAAAAACTGGCAAGTGTACAAGACGCATCTGCATACCCTTTGGTATTAATATCCGTGTATAAAGTAAATCGGATTAACATACTCCCACTGATTTTCATATCAGTTGAATCGTTCGAAACGTAAACGGGATTAATAAAGCTTACTCGAGCAGAAACAGTCAGGTTTACCTTGTAATTAATGCGAAACAATCGTGGAATATCTCAAGTGGTTCGAACAAATGGATAGAATATTTAATAAAGCGTTCAGATGATCGATATATACGTACAATGCTTTAAAATTTTTTTACGCGTTATCTGACTTCTCAAAAAAGCTCACGTCGTTTGGTTCAATTTAAAGAAGTTATTCTGTTTTAAAAGGAGTACAAAGACTTTTGTGACTGACTGAATAACCATAAACTGCATTTTTCCTCATACGTTCAATATTATTGACAATACATTCATGTCATATTGACATAACACGCATTGTGTTAGCGTTCAGCGATGTCTAATCGAAAGAAAGCTTGTACAGTCATTACCTCTCATCGTTATTAATGGAAAAATCAAAGAAGGGAGAGTATAAGCTAGGGAGTGGCTTTTAGGAAATGTTTTCCCGCGTAAATTTGTTAAATGAGCTTCGTATATTCACTTGAAAACGTTTTTTGCATAAAGGAACTTGCTTTCAAAAATATCATACCCTGCGGAATTACTAAACTTATTTTAAAAACTACCTTTATAATATATTAGTTACAAGGTTAATAAATATGTAAATTTTTAATTTCCTATATGAATTTCTTTTTCATTTCCAAACGAGAAAATCAGCGATCTTAGAGTAAGCTTATGAGGAATAATATGCGATCATTTAAGTACTAAACGCCATGCTAATTTCGGTCGACTTTTCGTTCAATCGTTCAGTGGTGAAAATTTCGTAGAGCGTTACGAGAAAAACTAAAAAAAAGTTTCGTCAACGCCTGCAGAGGAAAGACGTATCTGTGTTTGAATTGTCTTAACGAAATCCATTAATGAGCGATACAGAATTATTTTCTATATTTGATGATAGTCTTCGAGAATCAAGGCTGCTTAAGCGAAAAATTTAACGTCGGTACGCAGAGAACGACAGTGTTAAATATGAATGGAATTTTTCTAACGAAACAGAATTTTTTCGAGTAACGCCCATCTTCCTAGGAAGTTTAATTCGGGGCCAGAGGAAGCCACGAGGAGAGACAGAGAGGGAGACGAACCAGAGCGGAAGGATAATCGATACTTGGCTGGCGAACACACTGGTACCAGCACTGTCTCTCCGTTCTGCCTGGCAACCGCGAGATATCGATACTCGTATAATTACTTAATCGGCCATCACGCGCGATTATTTATAAATCCGATCGAACGTCGTTATTCTGGTCGAACAACGTGCCGCGAAATTATCGACCAGTTATCGTTCCTCGTGTCGACTAATCATTCCTTAACGAGCTACACGCGCTCGTTCCGTCCGAAATCCGACCGCGAAACTAACCGTTTTGCTCGTTTACTTTCTCCCCTCGTTACACCCTCTTTCTTCGGTCACCTGATATTCACTGGGAGGAAAATTACACGGAACAAGCAATGTTTAACGAATAGACAAATGGAACAGGATGATTGTGGTGAACTAATATTTGATTCGGTTAAGGGACGTCATTTCGCCTAAAAAATAATGAATTTCGCTATTTTTTCCGATCTCTTTTTACACGATGCACAGTTTCACAGTGAATATTTTTCTATAATGTGGTGAAAATATTTTTGAAAGAGTGTGCTCAAATAGAAATCATGGCATTAAACAGGGAGAAGAAAAATCTTCTGGACAATTTCTTAGGATATTACACCATAAGGAAAGTTTGTTAATCGATGCAAAAGTGATCGCAACGAAAAGTTGATTTTTATGAATCATGGCATAAAGGCGAGAAAGGAAATCGACTAGACTCCAGACGGACCCGTTCAATTGCGAAACTCGCGTGTCGCGAATGGCTTAATATCATGGGGGCATATTGACCCAGATCGCGACACGTGAGCCGGTAACGTGATCGACCTTCTTGCTAACGCAAACAGCTGCGAACTTTCAACGTAAACGCGTCGTCGCAAGAGAAGATAAGCTACTGTGTACACGTGTTGTTTCACTAGGAGGAGAAGACACGGTGTTCTGTTATTTCCCTTCTTTTCTTTTCTTTTCTTTTTGGTTTTGTTTCTTTTCAAAACGAAAGGGAAGAAGCGGAACTAGGTCGGTCTATAACGTCGACACGCTTTCAGACGACAGGGTAAAAACGTAGCAACGGGGCGATATATCGAAGGATTACTTTCGCGAGTCAGCCTCTGGGGTTAATGCGGATGCGGTTACGTGCGTTCGTGTAATTACGAAGGGCAGTTACATGGCCGCTTTAAATAGAATGTTTAATGCGGCTATTTGATCGATTTGAAAGAGGGTTGTGGTGTTTTTGTTGAAATGTTGGTACACTGCGGAGTTCCTTCGGTTCGTGTGCTACTTTCCGTTTCTTTTCGTTTAACGATAAATAGACAAATATTGGGGTTATTGAATGCATCGAATAAAACGAAATATATCATAGATAAAATTATATTCTAAGAAACAGGATATATAAATAGTATGATTATAAAAAAAAATTATGTAATAAAAGAAAATCGATTATAAAAATTGTGATATATAAAATAAAATGATGATTATAAAAAGTATGGTATGTAAAATAAAATTGTGTACGATTACACATTTACAACAGAGAAACACAGATGAAATTTTCAAATTCAGGTTTGATATATTCTTTTAAATACTCAACATTCCGAATTTCCATAGAATAAACCCTGTTTACGCAGATATGAATTTCCTAATGTCGAGTGACTTATGGTCCACCCTCTATTTACATTTTTCTGCTTCGACTTAATTACACAGAGATTAACTTATGAAATTATTGCGAATGAAAGTGTTATCAGAGTGTTACGTAGCTTGAAATAAGAAACAACGAACTGATGGTACTTTTTAGAAAATACCAAAGACTGTTTGGTCCATGTCCATTTATTAATACTTCCCTATAATCGTTAAACGTAGAAAGATTTCTTCACGAATCAACTTAATGGCTACTGGTCGAACATAAATTCGATGAATCATGTGTTGAGTGGAAGAAGAAATTCAAGTGACGCCCAACTAAACTACGATAACACAGTGGAGCCTTTTGTCCCTCCTAAGTCTGCATAAAATCTAGGAACACTCTTCCTTCAGAACGATTTCTTCATTCCTATCACTGTATAATGTCACATTCAACCTATCCTCTATTAGTGAACTAATTAATAAATTCAAAATATCTTACAAACGAAGGATAATAAATGTTTGTGGATTTTTAATTTCCTATATGTATTTGCTTTTCATTTCCAAACGAGAAAATCGCCGGAAAATAATCACATTCTACACCGACAGCTTTCCCCGGACACATATGCGCCTGTATAGTACTCAAAAGTTTAACTGTTGTAGATAAAATTGTATCATAACAAGCATCGCGTAATAAAAATTTCATTCCTGCGTGTTAAGAATGTCGTATAAAATTAGTCTGGCATTCAACGTGTTAAAATATAATCGGTGTCTACATTCCAACAGTGTTCAATAATCTGAACACCCTATATGTCCGCGTGAAATCGTCCAACCGATCACTGGTCGAGCAGATCCAAGGAAAAGGACGGGCGGTTACGTTCTGAGTCGAGATTCCTCGACACGCTTTCTGCTTTTTTTCACAGAGGAAACAGGAGGATCTGGTATGGTACACATGCGCGCGTTTCCTTCAAAGATAGATTCGCTTCGATTAATTCGCCGTCGATGACACTGTTCTCGACGTGCATGCGATCAACACATCGCGAAAGCGTTGTCGGTTAATTTGGAAATTTCCATGGAAACGAGGCACGATGGAAGGAAGGAAAAAAAAAAAAAAAACGTTGGTAAAAGTGGTTTCGGAAAATTCTGTCGGGAAAAATTTCACCGAGTGAGTGGAAGAGGAGGAGGAGGAGGAGGAGAACGCGTGTCGCCGCAACGCCATAATATTGACCCAGTTTTCTAGGTAACCGCGGGCTGCCATGAATGTGTCATGCGATCATTTCGAGCTGATGCGCCTGCAGCCCCGGCGCATGAATTTTTTACACCAAACCAGCTTTTCCATCGCGGCCCGTGTAACGAGAAATATGGACTTCGCTCGAGGGGAAAAAAAAATGATCCACTCGATGCTGCTTTCCTTCAATTTGAAAGAAATTGATCACTTTCGTGGAAAATTAATTCTTTCAATTTAAAAAAAACATATTTTTTTCTTCTAACGAACTATATTTACGCGAGTGGTGATTTATTCAAACAAAATTTCTCGATGATATACTGCACGTCGAAGCCAGTAAGATTCCGGATAAACAGAGTGTTGCAGAGTCTTTCTATGTTGGTGGCTATGTCAAACAATGATCGATCGAACGGTTTTCGTAAATATACAGGGCGTCGGGAAATTTAGAACACGAATGGTTCATGCTTAGGAACACTTTCTAAGAAATGATTTAGAATTTCTGGCTACCAACAGAAGATTCTGCCAAGTTGCGGCTTATTTTAATCCGAAACGAATGTTGAAAGTGAACTGGGCAGAGCACCTAGTGCTTCGACAAGTTTGATGACCTTACATGATCTTAATATAACCTGGCTTACAAGAAAAAATCTGCTATTTTATTCAAAGGGTGGAAATAACCTTAAAGCGTTCAGGGTACTTTCACCCTGGAAAAGTTCACTTTGTGGATATAGTTCGATTTCCATCTGAAACACCTTCTTTCCAAACTTTCATCACTGAATAAATAGCTAAAATACCTTATGATATATTTATACAATTATTCAACTACAATTCTTATATGAATGTGAGAAGAACTTCGATATCTTGATCGAGCACGTTTCCTTTAATTTCTATTGCTTAGGTGGACGCTAAAAAGATTCTAAAAGTAGTTATTCGTTTTCGAAAAATCAGCCAAAAATCCTGATTAATTAAAGAATAAGATTCATAAAAAGAAAGAGCAAGAAGTATTTTATAAAAAGGAAAATACATAAAAGACGAAATACGAAAAATGCGCGAGATAACAAAATTTTACGTGGGATGAATTTCTGTATTTTAAATGCATATACATATCTCAGTGTTTGAGATTTTTCGCTAAATTCTCGTAAACGAATTGTCATGCACCCCATAAACCCTTGCAGGTTTCTTTTATCGTCAATCTATAGGATCGAAAGTAATAAAATATCAAAAAAACAATTTCACCTATTTTTCTTCCATCCAACTCCATCTAATCCAGTCCTATCAATCACCGATTGATTAACAATGACGTCACGTCCGCTTCGTACTTCCTCCACGGCCGATAAAAGGAAGAATCCGCTTGGAAATCGTCCAACGCGACAAGATGACATAAAAGGATTAACGGCGACGATCGATATCATTAATCCGTAATCCAAGCTATAAACAGCGGTACGAGGCCCGATGATAATCATCATCCAACGGCCGCTTCATTTATGCAATCATGCAAATTGATTAGATAACGAAGCGGTGTATCGAGTCGAGGAAGATCGACGTTGATTCCTCAGCACGTTTCGTAATACGTTATACTGCATATATCGTCTGAAGGTGGCTGCAGAATCTCAACGAAAATTAAACGAACGAGTAGTCCTTCTGCGTGCAACTTCATGGTGAAGGCGAACTGCCAATAAACATATGACGTGTGCGAGTAACGGTTTCGATATATATATACATACATATATCGATATGATTGTGACGGAACGGCGATTGACACCGGCATCACGAAACGAAAGCTTATTATTTCGGGCCTGTCGTATATAGAACTATTGGACGTTTTAAAAATTATATCGTCGACGGATGCTTTTTCGAGTGCGACATTGAACAAGAGCACGTTAATCGCCCGAACGGACGATAAGGACGTTAATAACGAATGAGCTTTGTGTATCGATATCGTCATTTCGAGATACTGTTACCTCGTCGAAAAATTGTCATATGACATTCTAAATTATTTTTAGGTTATTCGACTTCGAGAAGTTGGAAGAAATAAGAAAAACTCTATAGTGTAGCTTGCAGAAGTTTATGTTTAATACCTGACAGAGAATGACTATGAGTAATTATTTTAAAAAAGTAGTTTTAAATTAAAATAATTTTCATGAGAATTGCATTTATGTTACAAAGATTGTAAATATTTCCATACGCTAGGAAAACGAATATTTTCCAAAGATAAATCGTTTTCATAACCAAAGTGTTCTTCAAAGAATCAGGAAGCTGAAAGCGAAACACAAGTGGTAGAGGAGCATCGATTTTACGAATTCTGTGTCAAGTTGGCAACACAGCGAGGATCTCGATTTTTCTGCCCCCCTTTCCCCCCTTCTCCAACCCGGCATTATAGATTCTCTCATTGTGCCACGGGAATGGAAGGTATATATACCTGAATTTCGAAAGGGACTGGAAGGGCGTAGCCCAAATACCGTTCGGATGATACCTTCGATTTGTTCACCGCCATAATACTATAGCGTAACACCTTTTTCACAAGATATTTCATCGAATGTACTTGCGTTCCTCCTATTGAGATCAACGAACCGGTCAACAATTAAGGACCTTGAAGTTACACACACGAAAAACTGTGCTCTTTGAACGAGATAAATGGAGTTCCGAGAGATAATGCGGTGGAATTGAATGTTTGCGTTCAGAGGACAAAGAAACTTGGCCTGTGCATACATTTGCCTGTGATTAACATTGTGTCAACAAAAATGACTCTGATTTTCAAACAGAAATTGTAAGCTTGGCAATCAGAATCTTGTCAGTAGTAGTTTTCAATTGATAAGGAAGCATCACTAAATATAAAGTTGTTTTATTTCAACTACATAACTGATAAAGCATAATCAGAACTGAAAAATTAAGTTTTCCACAGTAGCATAGATTCACATGCTTGTAACTAATGTAATATTCTGAGAAAAATGTACATTGACATCTAAAGAATCATAATTGTAAATTTGTAGACTCAAAATAATAGTTTGCTTTCTATAAGGTAACCAAATTTCATGCTACAGCTATGCAATAAAGCAAAAGAGAATGTTCAAGTATGCAAATATATTTGGTTGTGAGAAATGACAGTGCACTGGAAGAACTTTACGCGATGCTTGCAACTGTTCATTCAAACTATTAAAAGAGAATCTGAATTGACAAGAGAATCTTCAATTGATCAAAGGCAGTCATTCATATAAGCATCAGCTATTTTTGGTAATAGATTCTTGCATAAGTCATTTGTTAAAGAAAAGAGACTATGTTCCTTGAACTTTTATATTGCCAGTCATGTTTTTACATCATGGAATCAAAGATATAATTGTGAAAAGAAAATAACAAAAGTTCAATTGTGAGTTCATAGCATTAACATCTCACAATGGAATTTAAAACTGTTCACGCATAGAGATTTTATTCTTTCATACTTTAATATCATGAATGACTACTGTGATTACAAAACTTTCAATAATATTATCATGTTCAATTGATTCTTATACTTCTTTATAAGAAATTAACCTCAACAACTAAAGTAAAACAAAATCATCCATTATTTACACAGTTCCAATCTCAAAGAACTGAACTGACAGAAAGTTTACAGCATTTTGTTAAAGGAGGATTTTGAATTCTCTATAAAACATAACCCCAATATATAAATTACAAATTTAACATTATTCATATAATCATCTTTCAAGAATCATTTATAAAATTCATAATCATGCAATCAACACAGACAAATTCAACATGCCAACACTGGACATAGGTTAAAACTGTTGAACAACTATCACTTCTCACTTCTAAACTTAATACTTGAGGTTATTCATACAACATTAGACAATACTATTCTATTAAAAACGTCTAAATCGTTAAGAAACTATGTTTCCGTGCAGCGGTATCGGCCGAATACAATGTTTACCGTCCAACATCTCACTGTCATATCTCAGCACAATTTATAATCAATACGTTTTACACCGTAACATCTACTCTCTACGTCACAGTAAAGAAACTGTCCAAGGGTATACGTAACAGCGATTTCTGGCGGAAACGGTCGAGAAGCGGCGCGTTCCCATAGTGGACGATACCCCTGGTGGACAGCATCGCGTTTTCACGGTTTTCAAGCAGCGGCTCACGACGAGGGTCGCGACGATGCGAGGAGCACAATCGCGATACGCTAATCGCGTAAACATCGGATTCAGCAGAAGCCGCCAAAATCGAGAGAATTACGAAGGTGGTAGTCCGAATAGAAGCAGAACGGGGTAAAAAGGTGGATGGTCCCCCCTACCCTCTTCCTCGGGCACCCGCTCCATCGCTTTCCCAAGAGTAACCCAGGCACTCGCACGCAGACGCGCAGCTCTGCATTCGGAGACGGACACAGGCGAACGAGCGAAACGCGAAGAGAAAGAGAGCGGTAAGAGGGGCAACAAGTGAGGAAGGGGGATCCTAGGAGGGAGGCTCGATGGACAGGGGCACGGTGCGGGGGAGAGAGACACGGCAAAAGAGGGGAGAAGCCCGAGAGGGCCGAGTAAAAGCTATGCTAGAGGTTAAGGCACGTCCTACGGTACTCACTGCTGACTCTCATGCCACCCAGGGGCGGATTCGAGGGCGCGTTTGTGCAATCGGCAAAGGAGGTGGTCCTCGGTCGGCTGCTCATTCTGAAATCTTCTTGACCCGCTTCTTCTCCACCGCCACCTGACACTCGAACGCTTTAGAATAATACGCTGCTTCTGCTTCTTCTTCCTGCGCTGGTCGCCGCCTCGGCTGGCCGTGCCGCTTCCTCACGTGAAGATAGCCAGCAGCGCGTCCCCTTCGTCGCCGTCGTCGTTATTGTTGACGTCGTCGTCGTCGTCGACACCACCTCGGACATCAATGACAGCACGAACGATAATTACATCGCACGCACGCACGCATGTACGTCCGCACGGTTCGGTTCTTCTATATTACGCCACGGTCGCGCTCGATCGATGGATGGAGGGAGGGAGGGAGAGAGAGAGAGAAAGAGAGCGAGACGGGACGACACCGGGTGAAAGAGCGAGTGAGACAGTATGTGTGTATGTATGTGTATGTGTGCGTGAGTAGAGAGAGACGAGCGAGCGAGCGAGCGAGCGAGAGAGAGAGAGAGAGGAGATGGGAAGGAGGGAGTAGGAAGGATTGATGGGAGGGAAGAGCTACGAGCGAGCAAAGCGCGCGCAAGATTGAGAAAAAGGATACCACCGCGGAGAACCGTGCTTCACGATGGTTAAATCACACTTAAATAAAGAAAAAAGGATAATGGGGGAGAAAGTATGATCGGTCGTCGAAATTTTCAATCACTCTCGAGACACTTTTTCCTTTGAAGGTACGCTCTCTCGTTGCCACTGACGATGGTGGCGGTGGTGGTTATGATAGAGACTCTCACGATCAAAACGTTCGTTGTAACAGTGCACACTGATTTAAACGTTCCCTGGATTCTCACAAGCAACTTCGCGCGACAGGCTTGCCCGCCGATATTACGATTCACACGATGCTTTTTCGTTTTTCTCGTCGCTTCCGACGAACGTCCACCCAACGATTATCAATACACACAGCGCGTCTGACTATACACGAATTGACACAATTTACGACAATTTTTCGTATTAACCGCTGACTGTCAGGGAGTATCACGCACCCGAGAAGTGCGGTTCTACTACCTAATAACCTGACGAGGGCGAGGAGTGTTGCGGAGAGCTATACCGCGAAGGGAGGCAGGGGTTGACGTTTTTGGAACGGTTCGTACACGCTCGCCAGTGGAGGCACACCGCCGCACTTGGTAGCCTTCCTATATAGCACAACTCCACGATGATCCGGCTGACGGCTCGGATTTCTTCGTCGTTGGTGATCTATGTACCACCTCACCGTGGCTTCTCTACGAGAGCCGCAACACGGTGAATTTTTCCTCACTTCGACGATTACTGGGAACGATTCTCGGAGTTACATCGTACTTCTCCACTCGTCCTCTCTTTCTCGGTCTAACGGCGTAGTCGTCGATTGTCTCCCTCTGTCTCTTTTGCTCTCACGCCTTTCTTTCTTTCTCTCACACTTCTTCTCTCTCCTGTCTTCTCTCACTTCTGCGCCCGTACTTTTCGAGAGTGCGGGGGAAGCGCTACTGCCTCACCTCCTCACTAACACTCTTTCTCACTCGCTCTATCTTTCTCGATATACTTCGAATCTTGTCACTGCTCGTCACTCTTATGCTTCTTGACTTGTCAGGCCCGACGTCATCGACTTGCCAGGCTTGTGCACGCTTCGTCACGATCACCGCTATGCTATGCGAAGAAACGACCGAGGATCGTGCCGACGCCGACGTGGACGTCTTCGTCGTCGTCCGTGTCGACGTTGCTCGAGGGGAGGTCGTCGTCACCGTCGTTGTTCACTTCTGCGTTTCGTTGATCGTGAAATCACTATACAACCACATCGAGCCTCGAGCCTAGCGGCGGGAAAGGAATGAAGGCGCGAGCTTGAGTTACGCGGCAAAATCAATTCTCGACAATCAACGACGTTTTCTCTTCCTCGCCGTGCACACGAACACCACACCAGCTACGAATTTTTCGAAGCCTCAGACGTTGACCCGTTCGGGCTAGATCGGGCCACTCGAATGTCGACGGACATTGCCGAAAGTGACGTCAGTAATACCCCGCCCTGCCTCTTACCCTGCATATGATCTCACTGCATGTAGGATGGCGCTCCGATCGTCGATTCCATCACCATCTTGTGACCGACTTCAGAATTCAACTAGTCAACCGGGAACTTCGAAAATGAATTCTCTCTACGTAGTGTTTAGATATAACAATTGATTTTATTAGGAAATAGAAGCCACTGACTTGGCAAGCGTCTGTTGTTTGTTGACCTATCATATTTCATTAGCAAAGTGGTTTCATATATATGTATAGCGTATGTGAAAGGTTATACTTCGTAGTTGGTACGTGGTTTTGCATAGTTACATTTCCGGTAACCAATAAAGAAGTATTTAAATATGTTTTTATTATATTCCATACTCTTACTATATGTCACTGTTATTTTTTTTAGAATATGATTATAGATAGAAATTTAATTTTGTATCTCTAGTCTTAAATATATTGTAATGCGTAAAATAAAATAAATTAATATTTTTTACAAATACGACTTATTAATAAATCTATTTCCAGTACATAATTTTTATTCGACTATTTATTAGTATACAGAAACTTGATATGTTTATTAGTGCAATTTTCTTTATAGAATTATTTGAAATTCTACATTAATACATGTCAACTGACAAACGTCGTTTCCGGCTTGCAGTTCCATATTTGATTAGTACGGAGCAACCGTTCTCCTATTTGAACGTGTCGGTTACAGCAACGCGAAAAAGTGTTAGTTTCGTTTTAGTTTTCAAATTGTCGTGTTGTGAAGTGTGTGTTATTGTGCAATAACTATTTCAACGTGCTTCAAGCTTTCAGGGATAAGTGTGGATAATCCGAAAACGATGTATATTACTATTTTATCTTTAAGTCGACTGTTTCGTACGATGACTTCGTGCGACCGTAGATTCGATGAATCCCTCGTTATCCAGGTTAAGCAGTTAAATATATTTTCTTATATACTTTTAATTATACTCAAATTAAAATTTGATTTTCTATCTCTAATTCTAAACGTACGTTAATCAAGATAAATTAATATTTCTAGAAAATACAATTAATTTTCCGAAAGTTTCCGAATTGCTGTTTCATGTTTGATTAGTACGTCGCAATTGTTCGATCTGTATTAGTTTCGTTTTAGTTTTAAAATTGTTGCGTTATAACATCTATAATATTCTGATATAAATATTTCAAGCGATCAGAAAAAACAATGAATAATCCGTAAACAGTATTTATTACTATTTTATCTTTAAGTCGACTGTTTCGTACGATGACTTCGTGCGACCGTAGATTCGATGAATCCCTCGTTATCCAGGTTAAGCAGTTAAATATATTTTCTTATATACTTTTAATTATACTCAAATTAAAATTTGATTTTCTATCTCTAATTCTAAACGTACGTTAATCAAGATAAATTAATATTTCTAGAAAATACAATTAATTTTCCGGAAGTTTCCGAATTGCTGTTTCATGTTTGATTAGTACGTCGCAATTGTTCGATCTGTATTAGTTTCGTTTTAGTTTTAAAATTGTTGCGTTATAACATCTATAATATTCTGATATAAATATTTCAAGCGTTCAGAAAAAACAATGAATAATCCGTAAACAGTATTTATTACTATTTTATCTTTAAGTCGACTGTTTCGTACGATGACTTCGTGCGACCGTAGATTCGATGAATCCCTCGTTATCCAGGTTAAGCAGTTAAATATATTTTCTTATATACTTTTAATTATACTCAAATTAAAATTTGATTTTCTATCTCTAATTCTAAACGTACGTTAATCAAGATAAATTAATATTTCTAGAAAATACAATTAATTTTCCGAAAGTTTCCGAATTGCTGTTTCATGTTTGATTAGTACGTCGCAATTGTTCGATCTGTATTAGTTTCGTTTTAGTTTTAAAATTGTTGCGTTATAACATCTATAATATTCTGATATAAATATTTCAAGCGTTCAGAAAAAACAATGAATAATCCGTAAACAGTATTTATTACTATTTTATCTTTAAATGGAAAGTTTCGTAAGGTGCACTTCGTGCGACCGTAGATTCTACGAATCTCTCGTTATCCAAGTTAAATAATCAAATATATTTTCCTATATACAGTACTTTGGAAACGCAACTTTAGAATATCAAATCTCTATTCTATAATCGTTCTTAAGGGGGGGAATTTTTTTTTTTTTTTGTTACAAGGAAATAGAAATTACCCCGTTAAGTACTGCATGCACTACATACATACACTAGGTAGAAAAAGTCTGCGTACACTAAGATATGCGGAATTGGTTTTTATTAAAATATGAAAACACCTGTAAATTCAGTTCAACATTTATTTTTCACATATTCTATGTACATTTACGATTTGGGAAATGTTGATCTAACAAGGTTAATATTAATCAAAATTGAAACAAAATTCACAAGAAAAAGTCTGCGTACAGTTACAGGTAAGAGTGATTCCCCGAAACTGGATCCGGGATTCCCCGGTTTCTAAAGTCATCGAGTATACATCGGTATGCAGTGTGAATTGGTACAAGTGCGAGTACATATATCAGTAAAATAGTTTTTGTAAAAAAAAAAATAATTAGTATGGAATCAAGAGGAAAAGAGACTTGTTTCAGTGAACGTAAAATTATGATAAAATTGTGGAAAGAAGGGAAAAGTATTCGAGAAACAGGTAAAGTAATAGGGTGACAACATTCATCCGTTCAAAGAGTGATAAATAATTTTAAAACAACAGGAATCATTACGTCAAAACCGCGCTCTGGTCGTCCTGCAAAATTGTCCCAAACAGAAAAACGTGATATTATAACCTCCGTAAAAAAAAATTCGCGAATAACTGCATCCAAAATTGCAAAAGATTTTGAGCTGAAGTTTAATAAAAAAATTTGTGTAGATGCTGTATGAAAAATATTAAAAAAGAGTGGATGCCGCGGCCGTGTTGCGCGAAAAAAAACTATTCGTATCAAAAATTAATCGACACAAGCGAATTCAGTTTGCAAATAACTATGTAAATAAACCAATCTACTTCTGGGAAAAAGTGCTTTTTTCAGATGAAAGTAAGTTCTGTGTGTTTGGAATAAAAGGACGGAAGATGATATGGAGAAATCCATGTACAGCATTAAATGAAGAAAACAAATTTCCAACAATTAAACATGGTGGTGGTGGAATAATGCTATGGGGATGTATGGCAAGTAGTGGTGTGGGGTAACTAAAATTTATTGACTCGAGTATGAACAAATATGATTATTTAAACATTTCAAAACGGAATGTAAAACAAAGTGTGGAAAAATTAGGTTTAAGTGATGCATATTATTTTATGCACGACAACGATCCTAAGCATACGGCCGAAATTATTAGGTTATGGTTACTTTATAATGTTCCTAAGCAGTTACATACATCTCCGCAATCGCCTGCAAAATTGTCCCAAACAGAAAAACGTGATATTATAACCTCCGTAAAAAAAAATCCGCGAATAACTGCATCCAAAATTGCAAAAGATTTTGAGCTGAAGTTTAATAAAAAAATTTGTGTAGATGCTGTATGAAAAATATTAAAAAAGAGTGGATGCCGCGGCCGTGTTGCGCGAAAAAAAACTATTCGTATCAAAAATTAATCGACACAAGCGAATTCAGTTTGCAAATAACTATGTAAATAAACCAATCTACTTCTGGGAAAAAGTGCTTTTTTCAGATGAAAGTAAGTTCTGTGTGTTTGGAATAAAAGGACGGAAGATGATATGGAGAAATCCATGTACAGCATTAAATGAAGAAAACAAATTTCCAACAATTATGCATGGTGGTGGTGGAATAATGCTATGGGGATGTATGGCAAGTAGTGGTGTGGGGTAACTAAAATTTATTGACTCGAGTATGAACAAATATGATTATTTAAACATTTCAAAACGGAATGTAAAACAAAGTGTGGAAAAATTAGGTTTAAGTGATGCATATTATTTTATGCACGACAACGATCCTAAACATACGGCCGAAATTATTAGGTTATGGTTACTTTATAATGTTCCTAAGCAGTTACATACATCTCCGCAATCGCCTGACTTGAATCCTATAAAACATCTATGGAATCTATTAAAACGTAGGTTTCGTGAACACAACATAACTTCGAAGGATATGTTAAAAACAGTTATAAAATAAAAATGGGAGAAAATTAGTCATCAAGAAACAGCTATAACTTGTAAGTTCGATGCAGAAAAGATTATAGGAAGTTCTTAAAAGAAAAGGATGTCCTATCAGTTATTAATTTTTTATATTATTCATGTTATTTTTTATTTTTCTGTAGCGGACTTTTTCTTGTGAATTTTTAGGACCTTTTTCGTTTCAGCTTGTTTGTTTCAGTTTTGTTTAATATTAACCATTGTTAAATCAACATTTCCCAAATCGTAAATGTACATAGAATATGTGAAAAATAAATTTACGCGTTTGAGAATTGTAACAGGGACGATATTTAAATTATTGAAGCAATTCGAAAAATCATTGTCACATTAACTAAATAAACTGTGATACAGCAATACCAATTACATGGTAAATCAGCGACTCGTTGCATCATAATTACTCACATGAGATACAGGAATCTTCTTTATCTCCCCCTCGTGATAATTGTTTCGCAAATGGTAATAAATGTTCTATCAATGGTAAAATCATTTCCTGCAATATCATACATCGGTTTCTCTGCGGTTATAGTAGAAGGCGACATTAACGTCCTCTACCAAAGAATCGTATCAAACCCATACAGCCACCTGGTAGAGAATCCCTGTAAGCACAGTCGCATAGGGAAGAGTTTCCCTACTCTCAGTTCTTTGGCAGTCACCAAAGCGCGGGCTAAGGTTCAAGTTGCATTTTAGATGCGAGCGAACGTACATCGTTTTCGGTAAAGTGATCATAAACTAAGTTTCGTGAAATTTGACGGGTTTTGATAAAAGAAGAGAAGACAGAGTGGTTCCTGTTGTGATACATCCCGTGGACTCTGGACAATCAACGTACCGGTAAGTTTCACAATGATAATTCTCCGTTCACTCGATACCGTGTCACTTCGCCCGCGTAAAAATGTTGACAACCACCAGGCGCATAGACGCTTGTTATTAAATGACGTTCCCCTCTCGACGATTTTACACGGTGTTCACGCAATGAAATTCTGTCATCGAGCTTCCTGTGGTATTCGCCGAGCGAAATTGCCGTACTTTCGCACTTAATACGTCGTTCGCGTTGAATCGCACGTGGCGTTGAAATACGAAGGCGAATCACATCCGGTATTACATGATTGCTCCGAAGCAGGGCAAATCACGCGTAATTCGAATTAATGTTAACTTTCCTGCGTCAACGGAAGTAGTCCAGCGTACTTGGTGAACGTTAACATGTTAACATGTTACCGTGGTTACGTGTGACATACGATACTATCCTTAAATATTGTGAATCAATGTTCCTTCCTTTTTTTATTTACGTTCGTGTACTTTCGAATAAGCTTATGTTCTTTAACTGGTTGCGTAGGATGTTCACATCCCGCCAAATTAGAAACAATAAAAAGAATCGAGCTTTTCGCGTCTATGAACGCGAAGGCATTATTGTAAAATATTTAAAAAACGAAACGAACCAGAGTGACATCATTTATCAATGATTCGATAATAAGACATTCTCCCAGAGAATGACAGTAAAGGTAAGACAAACATGTTTTTGTTTTACATGCTTATGTAAAAACTTATCATTCATTTATTATCTTATCGAATGTTTACTTCTTCTACCGGTCACATTATTCAATTATTTACGAAAGCTAATGTGCAAAATGTGCAAAATGGGATATGCAAAGCGATGCAAAAGTCGGTTTGCTAAGTATGAGATATCTCGTGATCCGTACGCAATCAATTCAGTTCGATCAACTGTTAGAGGAAATGAAAACAAACTCTTTTATTTTTCCTCTCGTCGTGTAAAATTGTAGAACATTCTCCGTGAACATTGACGTATTTAATAATCCTCCGGGATGTCCTATATCCCGGTAAAGCTTATCGGTGGTATAAAGTCATAAATTGAGGCGCGCGCTTCGTTGGTAGCTTCGGTTAGCTGGTTCGCGCGAGTCACGTAGCCGCCGTTAGCTCGCCTCCTACGCGTACGCGCGGCCGCTCGTTAAAAAGGATTAATCTAAACGATCGCGTTATCAAACGATCGGAGTGTGAAAGGTATTACGACGCCGCGGCGACGTCGTCGAGAAGTTGGCGCGCAACGGCGGCGACGGCGGCTGCTGCTGCTGCTTTATCCACCACAGCCAAATTGTTTTAGCGGCGAAAAGTTCGCCGGAAGTTTAGGAGGGCGCGTGTTAACTGTTCGCGGGCCGACCACCATAGTAAGATACCGCCATATTTAATGTTACGCGGCAAATGAATTTGTCGCGACGTGTGTTCGACCGAATTATGACAAAGAAATATCATGAATATTATTTTTATATATAGTAGACTCTTGTATATTGCGAATTTTTTGCGTATAACACCGGTCCTTCGTGTAACGCGTTAAATAATTAATTGCAAAAGAATTTCTCCCGTTTGAAAAATTAAATTTGCTTCAGTTAAGCGTTAAATTTATTTTTTTGATCAATTACAAATAGGGTAAAGTAGCCGAATATGAGACCCATTTCATTAAGCAAGCACAATTCTCGATTAAGAATACTTTTATTAGAATACGGTACACATCTCGAATGTTAGATGTGTACGCTTTTGCAACATATTAGAAATGATAACAAAACAGATACAGTTCCATCGTAATAAAATAAAAATGAAAAGTATAGAAAACCGTGACACCGAAAACTGATCGCCTGATATGAGAACCAGGTTTCACCTTGTCAAAAGATATTTTATGATTGAAAATGTCTGTTATCCATCAGCTTTAACTTTTTGGATTATTAAAAAAATTCTTCGAATCGCGTATTTTATCAAAACATTTTCGAATACCTATACCGATTTACCATCTTTAAATAGTTAATGCTTACTTGACTTTAGAAGCGTTAAAATCATTTTTAGAATCACGAATTATTTTCAAAACATACTGGTTTGAAAATTTTGATCAATAGTGTGTTGCTTTCACGACTAATATGCGATCGAAGGGGATGATATCGTATTTTTGTACACCTAGCTGGTGTGTCGCGGATATGCGCGAGTGTACGCTAACGTACTAGTTCGCGAGAAATTCGAAATGCTATTCGATCCATATAATCCGCGCAAGCATCGCCACTAAATTACCATTCGAATTGATTCGCGTTTCGACGCCATAGAGGCAGCATTACCAACGACCACCGATGCCGCGATTTATTTGGAAATCGTAACAATACCGTTTTCATTAAACGGCAGCCGGTTCGAGCATAAGGTTCCTCGCTATTGTCAACGGGGAGGGCGAGAGTGCAGTGTGCATCTAATGTTGACCAATGCATTCTGTTCCGTTACGTTATTAACTGATATCGGAGACCAAAGCGGTTTGCACGCCTATACATACCTGATTTACGGCGCCAGAGAGAATTCGAGCATAGGGAATCTTTTGTGTTTTTCTGTAAGTGGTAGCTAGTTGTATTTTCAATAATTTATTGCTTAGATAGATATTTTTAAGTAAACCCTCTGTAAATCGATTTCTTTTCTTTTCTTTTTTTTTAATTATAATTATAATCATAATTTTCGTCTATTTTGTCTACGCTAGTTCCAAAGCTGTTGCTTTTTAGTAAACTGATAAGTAGAATGTGTATTTTATGCGAGTTCATATATGGTTTCAGAATATGGTAAGAAAAATAGAACTGAAGGTAGAAAATTATTACATGTTAGGATATTTGTTTAAAACTATATTTTGGTTACTTTATATATATTTGTTCATATTATATACATTTTGCCCAATTTTGCATTCGGCTACTCTTTGTCGGCAAGAGTTACAGTGTTTCCGTTTAAAAGTTTGACATATCTGTCAGATCAACACTGACCGCCGCAGGCTAAAGCACAAAACAAACGTCTGTCGAATGGATTAAAATGCTCTACAGTAGATCAAAAACTAAAGTTATAATTTCATACAGTTTTTCCACACAATATCTAGAAACAATGAACTAATGAATTTAACTTCTCCCCATCAATTTACCCGGTTTTTTTTCTTTTTTCTTTATCGAGCACACATCAATCTACTCTATAATTTGAAGTATTTTAATTCTTCAAGTATCATCGAGAAATACGCTTGTAATTTTCTATACACACGTTTACAACTCTAAAATCGAAGATATCATGGTGAAGGTATAATTTAAACTATTCGAAACGTGGAATTATCCGTGGGTATAAATTATATTGCAGGGCAAAGAGGGTGGATCCAAAGGTCCGTTGCTGGCTTTCTCACGGGTGGTTCACATCGTGTGAGTTAAAAGCTCGTTTGCCACGCGATTATGAACGCTCGCAGCCGGTATTCGTCGTGGCTTCATGTAAATCGCGCAGATTCCTGACGATTCAATTACACGCGTTCCGGAGCGTGGACCAACCTAGCTGAGACGTGTATTCTTTTATTACTCTCTTTTCACCCTTCCGAATCCACGCTTTCTACCGCTGTGTGCATTTGAAAACGGCACGCCGCTAATCTCGTAACGCTCGCGTGAGCGTGTTTGCACGGATGCAGGAGGATGGTAAAACTCGATACGATAAAAGCGACGACGAAATCGCCACTCTTCTGATACGTCCTGATTTTCGTTTTTTTTTTCTTTTCTCTTTTTCTCTCTCCCTTGCAATCGTGTTCACGGTTGCACCACTTTTTTCCCCCCTCATTCTCCCACCTAACTGTGAGATTGTGTTTAATCGTGCACGAATTGTACGATTGTTCCTTTGTTCGATGTTAAAAGTACAAGGTGTGCTGAAAATTCGTGTCTTGTATGTGAATACAGAATATGTGAAAAGTGAGACATGTTTTATACGATGCCAAACAAAAGCCAAAAATACAACAATATTTCTAAATAATACATATTTTATGGCGTGCCTAATATTTTTCAATGTCTAATCCACTTTCCGCGGAAATATTTTCCATTCCATTACGCCTCGCTATCTCGTTATCACTCAACCGGGGATATATAACCTCAATCCTCGATATATTTTCTCGGCGACTGTTCTCCCTGCACAGTGTCTCCCTCTTTCTCATAAGAAAGTTTCTTTATGCGTCTATTGCCATGTCGAATCGCATTAGGACCTTCGTAGCTGTACAATGTCTCAGAAGAACATCTACGAAGTGGCGTTAAGAATTAACGAGGGGGAAAAGAGAGAGAGAGAGAGAGAGAGAGAGGGGGAGGGAGAGGAACAACGATGGTCGAAAACCGTGGAACGAGCGGCTTTTTCGGGTGACGCGTTTTTCAGTGTCGTATTTTCACAGCCTAACGAGATTTCAACAGCCACTTTAGGGTGTCGTGAAAATCCTTTCAATGAGCCCCCGTACAACGTATTGTTAGCCAGTGTCTCTTTGCTATATCGTACGGTAGCTCGCGAACACAGATTCGATTTGTTCCCCTCTGTTTCCTCCCGCTTTCTTTCCTTCCTTCGTTCTCTATGCTCGCGTTCTGTTTTTTTCTTCTTCGTAGTCTCTCCTCTATCTTTTAAATTTTATAGGATCAAGACTGATCCGGTGATCGAATTTAGACCCGTGCTCTCTTCACTGAATTTAGGGGTAGTTTCTTCTGTGGATCTGGACGTGAAAGGATTGCGAATGTTCCTTCTTCTTGGAGGAATTGTCTCTCTGTTGAATCTCCGTTTCGGGAATATTTAAGGTACACAGTAGAAGGGCGTGATGATTCCACTCTAACTTATGAGTACGAATGATCTTTGTAGCTTCTCGCGGAGGGTCGTTTTATTCGATCTAAGTATTTAATTATTTAACGAGCCGAACAACAGGTCATTGTTCCATTTAGAGTTACAGCTCATCGAAATTCGTGCAAAGCGAGTATTTCGATGATTTCAATCGCCCCTCACCCCTTTGCTTTTATAGTAACGATAATACAATTCATGTTGTTTCCCATTATTTGACGAAGATACTAAAAAAGTAGAAAATCCAGATCGATACAAACGATCAGCAGGATCGCAAAGAATCGTATCCAACAAACTAATCGTCTTTTTCAGCACGATTCGATAAGAGAAAGTGTGAATGCATACGTTCGGTACCGTCAAATTGTTCCATTTTAATCTGTGCACTCCGTTGTCCATCTTTTTTCCTGCTTTGCTCGTGTTTCTTTCGTCGACGGTCACAGGTGAAATCATTCGTGAGAGTGAACGCGACAAAATGAACGGATGGTTCGCGGACTCGTTTTCGGTGAACAGGCGCTTGAAACCATTGAACCGACTGCATTCGCCAACGAAACACGCTGTGCACGCTTGTTGTTTTCATGACTGACGGATGCAATGGTGAATTAATCCTATGGCAAAGTGCCGGCCACGCCGTACAACGGAATAATCGCCACCAGCAAATAATCTCGAACGGTTTAACGCTTGTCGATCGCTGGATTTCCCGAATCGAAGCTATTCGTTAGGTAAAACATATATTACGAACGCAGTTTTGCGTGAACAATATATCGTTAAATATATTAGTTTCTTCTGATCAATCTTTTCATAATCGAATTGATCTTTTCAACCTTTAGAATATCAATCGGCGAAGTTTGACTCCTTAAAAATTTGTTCCTCTTTTTCTATTAAATTTCATTTAAATTTAATGTCAGTATATATTCAGAGTATATTTTGATTAACTATTTTGTAAGCGTTCGCGCTTGTATGACGACGCCAAGCACATTTAAGCGATTATTAAGGATTAGCTTTATGACACGGTCGCTCGTCGATGCTAATTCGATTTTACGAGAAATTTTTCAAGTTTCAATGAAATCATAATTTTTTACCTACATTCTGAAACAAGTCTGAAAAGGAAGAAGGATTGGAAAAACAAATTCCTACGAAGTTAAATCAACGATGTACCTACTTGTATAGATTTCAGGGACAAACGATAAACTGAATAAAACGAACGTACGTTTTCATTGCGTGAACAGCTTTCTAATTTAACGAAACAGGATTCGCAACGTGACTTTATTGAGTATCGTGAATTCGAAAAGCGGCCGCTTAATGGAATACCGCGATCTGATTTTCATTCTCTGCGAAATTAGCATTTCACGTACCGATAATTCGATATGACGCGTTCACCACGCCGAAACATCCGCGTTGATTGTTTCATAATTGTTTTCTATCGATTCTTGATATCAGGGATCGGCTATGAGACTCGATCATCGGATATTCGCGCATTCATGAGCTCGTTCATAATCCGTCCCATGGTGAATTACAAAACACTTGATGGAAACGCGCTCGCCTTGACCAACCGCCACCGCATTATCGAGATTGCATCTTCTTCGTCATTAGTATTGTTGGTCGCTTGAAAATCACCGTTACGTAAAATGTAGTGAATTCAGGTCAGTTACCCGTTTAAGTATGATTCCTGCTTCCTCTGTCTATTGCAGAACTGAATCAGAGTCAAATGTAAAGCGAGTATTTTTCGAATTTGCAAATTTACTATCGTGAGGCTTTGTATTCAATTTTAAGTAGAGTTTAAACTTTCAAATTTCTCGATTAATCCGAAGGTTATTTATTTATTAGGAGTATGTATTGTATAAACATGTCGCTTCGCGTTGAGAAGTTTAAATGGAAGTATCTTTTGCTCTTTATTTTATTTAATTGGTTAAATTAGATAATGTTCTTTTTTTCCCAGTTTCTGCGTTTCACGTACACCAATTCGATATTTCGAAAAACGATAGAGCTTGTTAGTAAAAATGTTTTATTAGTTGGAATACTATAGTTTTTTATTGTGCAACATCGAGAAAGGCTATCATTCTAAGAATTAGAAGAAGAGAGGTTGAAACATCACTATGTAGAGCAGACGGGCAAATATTCTCATAATCCATTACACCACCCTTTATTTTTCCCTTGCGACTATCTGAAACACTCTCCAATTTCTCAATAACTTCCACTTCCCCGTCTCGTAAAAATAGAAAACAAGCACGCAAGCAAATATTCGAAAGAAAGTCGGAAACATCGATGAAATATCGTCTGTTCTCTCACTGGGAGAGTTCTCAAAACTATCTCGTATTATTTCCCAGAAATAAATCACCCCTGAACAATAAATGCAAGAAAGAGCTGCAGAGCAAAAGAAAAGAAGGAACAAACAAACAAAACAAAAAAAAAATAGGAAAGTTCGAAGAAAAAGGAGTTTTCTCGATTAAACGAACGGGCGTAGCCGACTTTCGGAATTTTTTCTCGTAACTTTGACGTTTCCTAATCTCTTTAAAGCGCCGTGGTCCCGGCGCACAATGAAGCGTTTAACGAACGTTTAAATATACACGGGCGAAGCGAGTCGCGGTGATTAGCATCGAGAACGAATTCAGCGTCTTAATTAGGTCCGCCTTGTCGCCGATGTCGTTCTCATTGTCGGGGATCTCGCTCTTCTGGAAAAGAACGAGGCGTAAAAACCGGCTGGACATGTCCCTCCCTCTCTCTCACTCATTTTTCTTCTACATTCTCTCTCTCTCTCTTTTCCGTTTCCATATGTAGGCAATAATGCAAGTTTATTACGTTTGTTTGTATGAAAAGTCTTTATTTCAATTTATATTTGAGGGAGATACATCCATGTATATACAGAGGGTCAGAAAATTATTCGCTCACTGGCTAATGTGGCAAAAATGAACGAAATAATCTCCAATTATTTCCATACCAACAATTTGTACAAATGGTTTCCAAATACACACCAAACAGACTAGGTTACTAGGTTCATTCTCTTATTTATACATTTTACAATAATTTTTCTTAGTATTTTCACTCATTTTGCCGTTCTTACGTTACACATACACACACAAATTTCACGAAATAATTCAAATTCAACACACTCTCTCCAGTTTTCTTCTGCATTCCCTCTTCATCTCTCTGCTACTTCAATATTCCTCTTTATACCGTCCTTTCCACAGCTCTTTTTCTCCTCGCCTCGCATCCTTTTTCGCAGAGAAACGACACACTCCCTTCGACACGGTTAGATCGCGTTTTGTATCAATCAACCGGCGACGTGAAAAATGATTTCGTCGGTGGCACACGCGACGTTTTAAACGATGATTCATAGGCCGGGGAACGTCGAAGAATGTCGCGCGTTCGAAAAAAGGGAAACGCGCCCCTACCTACACAGCTTCGAAACGAACGAACGATCTTTCGATATCGGGTCAGTCGAGACATGAACGTTACGTCTGATAGCAGCTGAGGGCGTTTTGTTGCTGTCGCGAAAATGTGATACGTGGCCCTCTTGTGAAAAGCACGAGGGTTGGATGTTGGATGTTGGATGTTGCTTCGTTTTCATCGAATATTTGATGTCGTATTTTCTATATACGTGTAGTGATAGATGCTCCTTTATGTATTTTAATCTTATCGATGTATGCTGAACGTTATTACCACTTTGAATATCTCCGAAATCATGAAAGTAAAAGAGAAATTATGAATTATTTAATAACAAATTTATCTTTTGCACTCTGAACTTTGTACTGCTGTCAATTTCTTTCATTTTAACATCAGTTTCTCGATGAAAGATGAACGATCAGATTTAATAGTTTCTATCTTGTAAGTACAATCCTAGGATAGAAAGTTTCCAATTTCAAATTTCTCGCGACATTCGTTCGAACGAAAATTTCCGATCCACAGTGACCATTTCTCCTACTTAATCCTTCTATTTGCGATCCTATCCGAAAGTTTCTGCGTGCCTGATTATCTACTTGTCGATGGCGTATTCCAGATTTCCTACGGAAGCAACTTCTCTCGCACGATCTCGAAATTGCTTGTGAAACGTTGATTTCGCGTTCAGTCGAGATTGTGTAAATAACTAGCGACGAAGAAGCGTGCGAACTTTTCCACTTTGCATTCTTGTTACCGGCTGACTGCGACAGTCCTGTGCATTTCACTCTTCTCGTTACAGGACTACACTTTACGAAACGACAAATTCGAGAAGATATCCGAAAAAAAACAAGCAAATAGGAATTGTATAAAGGAAAGTTGCCTAATATGGATTCTTCTTTTTTTAAATGGATTATAGATTGACATATTAGAATAGCTTCTGAAGTATGCATTGTACGAACAAATTTTTTATAGAAAAGTTCTTTCTTGCTTTCGAGGGATACATTATGTAATGCATATACTGTTTTTGTAGACGAAGGCATTTCAAAATATTGAAGAGCGTTAACTTTTGAATGAAACAACACTGAACTTGATTAGCCGTGAACCTAATAAATTAACGAATAATTTCACTGTGTTTGTTGAAAATGTTTTGTACGTAAATCAAGTTGGAGATTCAATACTAGCAAAGATTTTCATGACGCGTATAAGCGTCTCGCTTGTGAAAAATATGGGCAGCTAGCAATGCATGTATTAAGAAACGCTTAAACCACAAGAAGCGTCTTAAATTCGTCGAAACTCGCGGTTACCTGAGAGTATGTCCACGATGTACGGTGTAAAAGTGGACGAGCCATGGTTTGATCGCGTGCCTGTTCGCGTTCCAGGACTCGTCAGACTTTTAAATCGGCCGTACGAAATGGCAGAGGAGGTTCGATTTAAACCGGGCTACCTCTGCATAAAATCGTTTCCCGTTATTTCCCTAGATTTATGGACGGGCTAGTCTCGGTAACACCGCTGCCAGTTAACAATCGATGTTTCGGTTTAGCATGTAAACATCGCGATAACGTTCCACCCTTTCTTCGTTGACAATTTAATAAATACCCGAATGAAATAGGAAAAAACCGACGAACGTGTCGAATAATTCGTGAAGGAAACCTGATTCTAACAGCAGTTTTTTTTAGAATTTTATACTCGTTCCCGAGGCTTTTAATTCGGTCACGGTGAGAGGTTACGTAAAAGATGTACTTGATGGTTGCGCTTGCACCTGGGTTTTTCGGTGAAATTTTTGGCGAAAAGCTCGCGCAGACAGGTAAATGCACGGACACGGCGTAGTTTACATATACGCGTCCGTAAATCTTGTCTGTCTTTCGGAGAATTTACATTCCATCGCTGTCCTGGCAGTCGTAAAATTCCCCTGGAACAGGTGTACACGCGTTACCTCGATATTAAGCTCCCCCTTTTTGCACCTTTTAAAACTGTGGTTTGCTCGCGTTTGTAAGTTACCTTCGCGGAGCTATAATTATGCACGACGAAGGAAGAAAGATTAGCTAGCGTTTAGAATAAATGTTATTAAATAGTATTTTCTATTCTGTTAAATGTCTAATTTAGTATTCAGTTAATATTCAATTTTTTAAACTCTTCAGTGTTCTGGGAGAAATTCGTTTCTTCCAAAAATTCGAATATGTAACTTCTCACACTATTTTCTATCCTGAAATTGAATTTAAAATCTCCAGTAATTTATTCGATTTCCATCTCGATCTCGCACATATTGCTTTCGCACATGGCTGAATTCTAATGATATTTTCCATGCGAAAGACTATGGAATCCGTCGAAAGGATCAATTTGTCTGCCTTAGAGGGACGCATTGTAGAAACTCATACGCGTCGAACATAATGCAGAATCAAATTGGTCAATCATGATCCTTGCGTAGTCTGCATAATTTACTCGTGGCCTGGTCGATTGGTTGATTCGATTATTCGTATTGCATTGTACAGGGTTGCACACGCACTGTTCGTCAATTTGGAACCAATGCACTACGTTAATGTAACAGGATCCTCTTACTCCACTGATTTATCTATAAACACGCTGTATAAACTATTACAGGAATGTTTTTACATTATTATCCTTGTTATGAATTAATATTCATTTTATATGTAAATAGATTTTCATTTATTTCTTCATATATTATTATATTATTGTTTCATATATTATTATTGTTGTACAATAGTTTATAATACTCTGTAATAATTGCCGAATCTTTTTTTTCCCCACTCTTTATCACGAAGTTCAGCGTTAAACCAATTTCCAACATGTCCAAATTCTGTGAGCACTGTTTTTCAACGACAATATTGACGTTCAATGGTCGAGAAGGGCATTTCACAATGTTGCAACTCTTCATTTTCCACCTCTCATTCAGAAATAATTCCACCACTATTCAAAAGTCCAGCATTTTGACAGAGCATAAGCACGAAACAGTGGAATTCGATTACGCATGGCACCTTTCCACGAGGAAACCTGCCGACGGTCGTTTACATTTAAAAAGCAGTTTAAAAATGCTAACAGTATTTGACGCAAAACCGTGAACGCGTGGACGTTCTCGTGAGCAGGAATTAGCTAGAATTTTTCCGAACGATACGAGACAGCTTCGAAATACGTACCGGGTGTTTCAAAACCATGGACATACAAACTCTACCCAAAACTGATGAATCTTATTGCAAGAAAATTTTCGGTTCAGTGTCGAATCGTTTCAGAGATAAATCACACTTTTAGTTCATCTATGAATCGATACTTCTTCGTTCGATCAGACATTTTAGATCTAATAAAATTCTCTTATCGTAGCAAATACATTTGAAAGTATTTCTACGTATCTCTACTTTTCAAAGTACCTGTATAACATTCGTGCAAGAAACATTGTAAAAGGCTTGTTTTTAAATAGTGTTTTACACGTTCGTTTAAACATGCGCGTGTTGAAGCGTTTCCCAGGTTGTCAGTCGGTTGAAATGATGTATGATAATGAGTTTAACAGTCGCTCGGCACGCCGATACGACGCGCGAAGAGGACAGGGCTCGTAGGCAAATTTCTCGAGCGAACTGGAAATTTGGTTATCCGACGAGGAACGATCCTTGTGTGCGCGGCAGACAAAGTTTCGAGTCCCTGCAAGCGGTGTCATGGATATATAATATAATATTATACATATACATGTTACGTGTTTCGTTTGCGGTACACGCGTGTCGAGATCTGTCCTGGTAATTTTTAAATCGATCCTCAGCGTGACCGTCGTAAATCGGATTTACGATGGAAAAATTGAGGATTCTTTTGACCTACGAAATAAGCGACCCACATTGACGTTTGGAAAAAGTCGAGAGGAAACGTTTCTTTGGATAATTTTGGAAGGATCGAACTTTCATTTAGCGCATTTCCTACGAATTATACAGGGTCATTCAACTTTCACGCTGTTTCAAGACTTTGTTGACTGCAACCATTTTTCGCGAGCGACGCTTATAAGTTCGACGTTGAAAAATATATGTCTACCTATTTCTACCAAACCAGACAAAATGATTGGTTATTTCTAATATCCGTTATACAATGGAAATAACCTTTATACATACTTTTTTAACTTTTATATATTGTACATATTTCTACTACACTTTTAAGTACACTTTTTTTCATACTTAACAATGGCAAATTTGTTATTGGCGAAGATAGTCCTTGCAAATGGAGGTAGAGGCATTTTTGGATGTACATTTTACGTTATTTCTAGTTTCTTCACCTTTCATATTGTATTATACATATTTATAATACGATACACCCTCTATGCGTTTGTTTTATTCCCGTTATTAATTAACATATTATCTTTCCAGCAAGTTTTCTGTATTTTCTGCATAAATTACGTAGTACAGATATTATTTCATTTAGAAACGATCAAATTTCATTTTGCAAATTTCGTAGGAATATTGCATTTATGTTATTTACAATTATTAATTCACATATTGGTTTACCAGCGAGTTTTGCGTATCTGATGTTGTAACAGTATTTTTATGCTAACCCTATTATTTATATCACACATCATTTATATTTCGTTAAAAATAAAGGTTGTTAATTGTTAAATAATTGTTCACATTTCATTGTACACGCTCGGGCCAGCCGTTTTTCATTTCATCGGAACTTTTTATTCGAAGGTATGAATTTACGACCGGTGTGTGTATGAACAAAATTTAATTAAGCAGTCAACATGTACATTGATTAATCTAATAATCGAAGAGAATGTATTAACTCGTCGTTCGAATGACCAAATATTTAAACGTGCTTGCATATGTAAAAATCGAACGGGGCAACTTGCTAAAATTGTTTTTTAGCCTCTGACGAACTCGATTAACAGAATAATTAATTCTCTCAGTCGAGAATAGCTTTTCGTTCTGTCTGAGAATATTATTTGCATACAGGGTGGATCGAATTGATTTTCATTCTCTTTTTTTTTTTTTTTCTCGTTTTCCTAATTCAGACGCGATTAATGTTTCATTAGATAAAACCATTCTTGACCCGTTACATCGCGATTTTCCTTTCGTGTTCTAATAAAACTGCGCCCCAACGCTGGTGATAAAAAATGCAGGTTGAATCCCGGGGCAAATTGCTGGGGACGAAACGCCGTTTCCTCTGTAGCGAGACAAGTGTGACCGCTAAAGAATTGCTCCTTTGTGGGAGAAAAGGGGGATTAAAAACGTGGATTAGTTTTCGTGCAGGGTAGTTTCGTACCTACATTGTTTCATATAATATTTCATTGTATTTTTTATCGTTCTGCCTTATTCTCTTTTTATCTGTACCCGTTGTTAGTATAAGATTATAAGAACGTTAGGATGTAGACAGGTTCTTTTTTATATAATGTACAAAGGAAGACGAATGCGCCTGTTCTGTTATATACGGAAACGAACTATAGTCTACACTTGCATGCATAGACTATAGTCGAATGTAAGAGTTAACAATATCCTAGAAGTGAAAGAAAAATTACAAAAGAGAATCTTCACTGAAATCTTAATCCCTATTGAACGATCGTAGAATCTGAAAGAAGATAGCGAACAACGAATGCAGTTTTCCTCGAATTCGACTAACACTCAAGAAAAGAGAAGACGAGCAATGAAATGCAAAATAGAAACGTGCCATAGGGTCGACTCTTGGAGAGTCGTTCTGAAAGGGAAATAAGAAGGGAAACGGAAGAAGGGGTTAACTGTCCAGCCTTTGAGATACTGTGCATAATCCTGAGCCACGTTACAGTCACGGTGATACCGGTGTAATAGTGTTCTGGGATTATACTCGCGAGCAAAAAGAAACGAAGGATTTCGCGATTCTTTCCTCGAGAAAGGAACCAGAGATAGATTTCGAAGAATTCGATGATAATAACCATCTACGGAAACTGTTCTATTTGAGGGTTACTGAATTGGAATGATAAATGTATCGGATGAAAAATAACCTGACTAATAGATTTCGATATTTATATCCTGCGCTGAAAAATTCACTGGTAATAGAAGATGAAATTATTAGTAATTTGATGAATTCCAACGTTCCGCGAAAATAGAGATATAAATATAGGAAAGAATCATTGAGGATGTTTTATTAAATAGGACAGTATTTTAAAAATAAATATATACCATTAACCCTTTTATTTGTACCAATTTGATATGTAAATGTATCTTTTTTTATAATAACTTCGAAGACAATCCCTGTCTGTGTTTGCGAAGCATTTGAAACGTTGTATTTCAAAGGAAACACGGGCAGAAGTTCACGAGCTCGACGCGACCTTTTCGTATAATAAAAATCGTTCGATGAACATCCTTCGGTTGTTTGTCTAACGTAAACGATCGAGAATCGTGGAATTGTCGATAGGAGGAAGAGAATCGAGAACTTTACACGGGCAAAGTAAACTCATGACTGAACCAAGTCTATTGATCATGAAGGAGGGCGGCGTAGTTTGAAAGGTTTTATTTTATTTACCGGAAAATGTTTTCCGCTCTGTGGCTGAAAATGCTTAACGAAATACCATTTCTCCGCGAAGGGAGCTCGAACATGCGTGAACTGCGAATTTTAGGGAACTCATGAGGTTTCGAACTAACTTTATTTACACAATAGAACGAATATTGATAATCGTATGTTCGTGAAAGTATAAAGAAATGATTGATCAGAGAGTTTGATCAGAACTTCTCAGACAACCTAATATTATTTACTTTCTATTTTATCTGTTAAAATTACTTCCAACGAGGTGTATGGAGCGTTTTTTTGTTTTTTTGTTTTTTTTTTAAATCGAGTGCAGTATCATTCTGTAAGCCATAAAAAAAAGAAAAAAGAAAAAAACGAAAAATTCCCAATGCATGTATCATCCACGTCCCTCAAATCGTTCTAGGGTGCACTCAACAGTCGAAGATGATACTCAGCAGCGAGTTGGCCGCGCGTGTTTCATAGTTATCGACCATATGGGCCACTCGACTTCTCTGGACATCTGTGTTGGCGCAACAATGGTTTCGTCCAGTGGGCCACGTACTTGACTTTTGTAACACAGTTACCATCCACGTCTGTCTCGCTTCAAGCTTCGTCACTCCACAGTTTTTCCCTCTCTGTGCCGGTTCATTGAGCCAGATCGACATCCTCCGGTTGCTATAAGTCCCATTTCGACCGAATGAATGTTTAATTCGAGCGTCATTCAGCGAGCAGCCAGGCTATACGAGCGCGATCGACGCATTAATTCAATTTCGTGCTAATTAATGGAGCCACTCTTCGGTTGATTCGATTTGAATACGGTCCTAGACACTATCCAAGTCTTTCTTCGCGCATTTCCTCTATCCTTTACGAAGGATTTCCACCTTTTATTCTTTTTTCTTTCTTTTTTTCATTGGCTTCTCCTTCTCTCTCTCTCTTTCGTCGATTTCAACTGGTCAACGTTCACAATCCGATCGATCCTCATAGCCGACGAGAGTTCTGGTTCTCTCTGAAAAGTCGTTTCAGGGATTTTCGAGGACCTCTGGGGCAAGTAGAGCCGCCGTGCAAACGCCTAATGGCATTACCGTCGGTTCGTTATCGTTGAAACGCAGCTATGCACAAGCCTGACCCGTCGTAACCGACGGGTTACTTCACTGAAATTCACTGTACGACGTTCCCTCTTCATCAGCAGGCTTCTTCTGCTTTTGTACTGGTGACTTGATGTCCCCCTAGCAATAATTCGACCGTTTCGATTATGGTTAATCACTCGGAGACTGATTTTTGTGTTGGGTGAAACATCTGGAGAAATGTAATTATTCTGGGTGAAAAATATCGAATATGAATCGTGTGAATTTTGTAAAGGAACGTAGGTATTTCAAACGAAAAATACAAAATACAGATTATGTGAATGCCATTAAATTCTCGACATGAAATATACGAGAAAACGATAGTGTGAAATTATGCGAGGGTATAAGTAGATACGAAAAATGATGGAAACTTTGCTACAGTATCACAGAACATTGAGAGTGTCCAGATTGAAGCAAGTTATGTCTCATTTTATTGCATAACTCTGCTGGATGTGTTTGACTAGCTATTCCTCGGTTTCAAGTAAAACTGACGTAATTTACGGTCACATAAATGCAGTAATAGACCCTAAAGTTTGCTTCTCTCCTTACGTCCTAGTAATAGTTCTGTTCAGCTTCTTCTATTTTCGAATTGACTCGGAAATTAGTTTGAATATTATGCAATCCCTGGTTGTAATCAGACGTCCACTTTGTGCATACTATTAAGTTTGTTAAATTCCTGGTACGTTTGAATTCGTTATTACCTTTGCCAAAGGGAAATTTGCGATTCTCTGACGGCCATCATATTTCACTGAAATTTTACTAATCCCCCGCTTTCATACATTACCAGGTTCCCTCTTGGGGTTCATTTCAACTCCATGTATCACGAAATCACTGTGTTGGAACCGAGTGATTTGCTAGATTAGGGGAACGCTGGGGACTTAGGGTAGCACTTGACAGGTAACAACGTAGCCCAACGAACGTATTTCGCGTATCTCGTTTTGCGGGACACGGGGTGTATTAGCGGCGACAGGAAGTTGCAGTAATTTTTCCGGGATCACACAGCACCGTTGCATTTCCACGTTGCATCTCCATTTACAATTTATCCTCACTGTAAAATCAATTGAAATTCAGCATGCAACATAGTTTATTAGTATATGTACACGCTTCTCGTACGTATTAATATAGAAGCAAGAACGTACATATAAAGTGACTCTCATTAATATTCGAAGACCATTTAAAACCGAATAACTTTTTTAAAATTGGACCAAGCTACGTGAGATTTTTTGAGAAGTTGTCTTGAGAAAGAAAATATTTTCGTAAATTTAGGAAGGTTAGGAAGAAACAGGTTAATGGATACTTTATGCTTCACAGAAATCCTTAAACTTTCTTCAAAAGTACTTTATACATTCTTCTTGGAAGACAGAGCGATAAAATGGTCCGAGGAAAGGAACATTTTCTGCCCTTTCTTTCATTCCATCTAAAACGAAGGATGCCATAACCCTTCCAGAAAAAGAATTCCCCCGAAAACCTAGCATCAGAGCAGGTGTTTCTTAAATTCCCTTCATTCAAGTTCTAACCTTATCTCGTACATTTCACTCCACTTCGTGCTTACCACGCTAGCCCAACGAAAAATGAAACGACATCGCGTATATTCTACACGGCGAACTTGACGTTTCTCTACGATCCTTAGCCAAGGATCGAAACGAGCAAAGTCTTAACACGCTGTATACGAAGGTAGATGGGTTAATTCGGGGTCTGTGACAATTATTACCTCCACGAAGTCCCATTAACTCGGTATGCATCCGAGCCGGATATCGATGTACAATGCAGCAGCAGTACGTTAAATCCAGTCTGGGACGAGTGTGTGTGTATGTGTGTGTGCGTGTGTGCGTGTGTATGGGGGGTGGTGGGCGCAATAAAGGAGCCATGGCGTTCTGATAGAATTTATAGCGGGCCCGTATAGCCGTAGAACAGAAAATTCCCTTTTCCTCGAGCGTAATTCCGTCGTCTGGTGGCTGATTACAAATTCCAGCAAGTTGCCCTGGTTATGAAGCCACTGTCACGACTTGCGACTTTGCAGCCCAGCTGTGGATTAGGCTTCGTTTTCGGAAGGCTGTAAGTGGCCATGGCTTAGCTGAGTTCTGCTTAAAGGAAGGAACAACGGTGAAGCGAATCTGATTTGCTCTATGCCCAAATTTTAGCAAGTTTGTAATTCTAATTGATGTGGGAAGTTAGCCTAGGTTTAAATACGAACAAGCTGGCAGTCATAATCTAATCGTTAAGTAGCTCAAATTTATGAAAATTGCTGATCCTAATTATCAATTATCAAGTAAACAATGTACAAAGATATTGTGACTAGTGGCAGTAATAATATAACTACGAAGTAGTAGAAAATCCAAATAAGCTATTAAAATAATAGTGTATCAGCTTTCATTTTCAAACGATCACCGAAAGGAAGAAGTTTAAATCCAACCTGTTAGCCATGTTCCCTAAGGAGAAGAGTAGGAATTAAGATAAGCCAGATCTGATTTGCTTCATGTCTGGTGATCTTTTCTTCTCTCTAGTCGGTGCCATAGCTGTGAAAGAGTCTACTCGGAGAAATACGAGTGTTTCCTCGTATTTCCAATTCCATCTTTCGCGTTCCATGTGATGCATCGACGCGCAAACACAGGGAGAACACGGCTCACGTGTTCTCTTTTCAGCGTCGGTCTTATTCCTCCCGGAATCCTGGGACAACGGATCTTCCCTGTCGGGTCCTGAGAATCGAATTACGTAGGGATGGCGAAAAAACCTTGTTGCTGGAGAGGTAGCTTGAGTGTTTATATAAAGTAGAGTGAAATCGTGAAGTTTTCGAAGAGTTTGCCTAGATATTCGAAGGATGATGAATTTTTTTTCTCAAATAAATGCTGGACGATTGACGCCAATAGAATGGGTTTTGAAATTTTCACTCGAAGAGTACACTATCCACTTTACCGAATGTTACCTGTACTGTAAAAGGCAGTATTTTCCGGAAAATGAATTTATATCTGGTGGCATGTCTCTGAGGGATGGCTCGAACGGTAGTCGGGTATTTTTCATTTCTTGCAAAGTCAGGTATCCAACGTTTGCAACATTTTAACCGAATCGCGAAGAGGCGTGGAAAAAAAGATAGAGAGAGAGAGAGAGAGAGGAAAAAAAGAAACAGCGTGATCGATGACGGAATTTTTCGTTCGGAGAATGTTCCATTCAGACTTGACGGATAAAACTGTCGCGGTCTGATACACAAAAACGAAACACGTAGCGGCCGTTTGGCATCCGGAAATATATGTCCCGCCAAGACGCTTCTCGTTCACGTGACTTTTTACCTTTCTCACGTACTATTGCCCATCGTCTTACGACCAGAGCATCTGCGCCATTTATGGTCCACACCCGGTATCGTTTTCAGACATTTTTGTCTGTCAAGCAATATTTGATGCACCCCTTTTCTTTACTCATTGCGAAACACTATATTTTATTAGCGTGTTTAACCCTATTCTAGATTATTCAGTTTTTTAAAATAGCAGTAGTACTACGATAAAAAAGAAAAAGAAAAAGAGAAGAGAACACTGTACGTTAAGCAACATTTATTGGGGATAAATGTCATACTCGAGGAATGGTTTCGTTCGTTCATGGAACGTTTCACGCGTCACAACTCGATATGTATATTCGCGAATCGAAGAGCACGCGTCTCGTTACACCGTAGTCACCATAAATTCCGCCATTTCTTCCTTCCTTCCTCGTAATCCACGAGCAGAAAACGGCAGGAAGGGACGTGGCAGGGTGAATTAAATGAAATGTGAGCAATGATAAAGGTACGGAACGTGCTTAGGGGACCGGAAGCGATGAAAGTTAACGACGTCTTAGGTCACATTGTAAAGAACGCCTCTTGCATATTGAATTAAAAGAACTCTCTCATTTCCTACGTGTTATTTTATTTCAAACGAACGAACACTTACAGGGGAAAAAAAGAGGAAAAGTAATGCATATAAATATACAGCTAGGAAGCGATTCGTCCCACGATTGACAAATTTGTGGGAATTTTTCGTTTGAAAACATTTCTTTCATCGTAATTTCTTTAGTCACATTTAAAGGGGGGATTTATAAATAAAACTACGATTAATTTCTCAATTCGAAAATGTCGATCAGTGTATTTTATTATCGAATCATTGATAAATGATGTCACATTAGTTCTTTTGCTTCTGAAATATTTTACAATAACTTCTTCTGCTTGTTTTTCTTTATAAACATGGAAAGACCGATCTTATTTATTGTTTTTAATTTGACGAGAAGTGAATATCCTTATTACGCGCTAGGTGATAGGTGACAATCACTATGTACGTATTACTCCGCTTATGAATGCAAATGGGTTAACCAAGATATCGAATTAAAATTCTCCTGTACTCCAAAGAAATCATTCTTCCCTTTCCCAATCTTCTAGCATCTTCAATCTTTCGAAAATCAAATTTCTTTCAACTTCGATTAAGTTTCATTGATAAATCTCCAAACGAAACACGTCCTCTTTGCAAATTCAAAATTAATCGTATTATTAACGAGCCATTGTCTCGTACGAAACAACGCGAAATTTCGCTCATTGGAAATCACCCTCTCTTTAAAATAAGCGTAGCAAAGTCGCCTTGACGCGTACACCTGTGCGTGGATTAACCGTATTTACATTACTTTATCGTGTCGCATAATTAACTTACACCGCACGGTGGCCCATTAATCACAAGTATGAACGATCGATATGCCAGCGAAAAGTGAAATGAATCCTCTAGCCGGGCCAATTAACGATTCTGACTAATTATTTTGCTTCGGTACGACCGTCTGATCTGTCTGTTTCGGGTTGGAATTGATCGATCGCCGCGATTACACGCGAGTGTGCATGCCGATTGTCGACATGCCTGATATTATTCTCGTGATGCATATTAGCCTGTCACTGTTTCGATATTGCGAAATCATTTTATCCAGAGACACGCGATCTCCATTTCGAAACACGAAAGGCGGACGAAACTGTTCGAAATCATGTTTATAAAACAGCAGATACAGATTAAGAAGTGAACATTGATTATTGCAGAAAATGTAACCGTTGAAATTCACTCTCCAATCCACGACAAATCTTCAGGAAGATTTCCAGAGCCGATTAAATCACATTTGAAACCCTCCATTCCTTCGAAATATCGTACCCTCTTCGGCAAGTAGGTACCTAACGTCAGCACGCCTAATCACGCGAACTCCAAGTATGCGGCGTATTTTGGCTTTGGTGGCCGCGAGAAATCGTTCGATCTTATAAATCTAATTCCACGCGTAAGTTGTGGAATTCGCCGCATAATCCGATGCAGAGGCACCAGCAATTCCGCGAAGCGGCTGCATGCCAGCGGAAGTAGTAGCCGTGTCCGGATCGATCGTGACGGAAGTGGAGGAACACTTCTGGCTGAATCCTCGTTTCCTATAGCTTTCGATAGAATTCCAGCCTTATCTAGCAGTTGCTGGAAGCAGCTATTTAAATGGTCGTAATCTACGATTTCGCTAACCAACGATTCAAGTGACAGAAAATAAAAAAGAAAATAGAAAAGGAACGAATTCTGTTTAGAAGAGAGAGTCAAATAAAATTAGGGTCGAATGGAAAGAAGTACGAAACGGTTCTGATTCAAGCAGCAATTGTAATAGTTCAGATTTAAATAAGTTAGTAAGACAGATCTATCCAAGACAGGATCAGAGATTAATTATTAGGCAATAATACTTTAATCACGTAGCTCAAATCTGTGCAGATTAGTAATCTTTATTCAATAACGATTTAATTAATCCTTAATTAATCCTGGTAGAGAATAGTAATCTTATTTTTTAGATCAAGAACTAACGAGAAGCACGATCTGGACATATCGGCTTTTTAATTTACATTTTTCATCCAACGTTACGATTCTTCTCGAAATATCTACAACAGTTGACCAATTGATCGCGACGAAAGTATAGAAAAACGTGACAGAATCTCCGTTTTCTATGGACCCGATAGAATTTCAGTCTTATCTCTCACGGATCTCGTGGAACTTACCCGTTGAAACTTTAATTTGCACCCTTGAATCGCTGTACCTTAGGGGACTCGTGCATCCTGCAACTCTACGTTGATCCATGAAAAAAGCAACAAGATGGAACGTCGAAAGCAATGGTGAAACTAGGATTTCACGATGGAGAAGCGTGACACGGTTTATCCGTGGAAGTTTTCGAGAGATGTTCATGAGATGGTAGCGAGGGTTGGGAAAACTTGAAGGTATCTCGCTGACCGTGGAGTTTTCTCGGTTATTTGCATGCGGGGCTGCATGTGCAAGCTGAAATTGATCTGACCGAGTACTCCCGTAAAACTACCGTTTCCAGTGAACACTTCATTTAAGACGAGATTAATGCCGGCTTGTGTAGTTTCCGACTATAACTCTGCCTCGTCGAATCTTCTCGCAGCTATCTCAGGGTATTATACAGGTTCCTGTGGAAAACGCTTGGGAAATAGTTTGCCTGTCAAGCAACATTCGATGGTCTTGCTAGTATAGTCCAGTTGACGATATAACGAAGCTGCAAATTAAACTCTTAGGTACATAGAGTTGTATGAAAAAAGGAGGCTTGAAGTGGGAAGAAAGTGATGACAATCCGGAAAGACGAACACTGTCTATGTGGACGTAAGGCTAGCTACTTTTCACAGTCATACCTAGAACACCAAGTTCCTCTTGTGTAGTTAAACTTTAAGCACGAAGCCTTTATCTTCATTCGTTTAACACATTACGTGCCACAGGAAAATTACAAGTTTCTGCAGAACTCTGAAACGAAGGTGGAAAGTAAAACGCTGTACTAGAGAAAGTGTTAAAAGATATTCTCTCCTATTCTCTTCTTCTCTAACAAAAATCTTCCAAACTTGGGAAAATTAATTAGCGAACATTTCACAAGATTTTTTTTCAACACTCTCTCTTCAGAAAGATACTTGTGAAAAACACTTTCTTACCAAAAATAGACGAATTTTGTCCAAGTTTCGTGAAACAGATATTGCGAGCTCGTAAATTTAAGTATCGATTTGTAATATTTCATTATAATTAGGGAAAGTCCCGAAGAGAAATTGTAAGAATTGCAAAATAAGAAAGATACTTGTTAAAGATCTTGAGAAAGATCTTCGAAAGATACCTGTAGAACGTTTTCCTTCGAACCCTCTTGAAAGACCCTAAACCTTAAACAGTGAACATCTCGAAAGCGTTAAATGGTTCACCGGGTTAAAACTTTCTCACGGCGCTCTCGAGTAGTTAACTAAATGGTATATGGGATCTGGGGAACGGAATAAATCGGCGTGAAGCGCGGCGAATCAATTCTATCCGCGTTTCTGTAGGCCGCTCCTGTCAGACGTACAAACCGGCGGGTATTTAAGCGTTACTACGGGCCAGCAAACTAACCACCCTCCGCCACATTCTGTGTGTCGGCGCAGGTTGCATTATTCAAAAGTATCGGCGCATTGCAGAGTACGTAAGGGGGGTTTGAATTATGCACGATTTATTAGCCCAGTGAAGGATAAAGAGAAACCCTCTCACCCTCCTCCTCCTCGTCCCCTTCGTAATAGTGATTCGTGCTTGTGTACATAGTATATCTCAATTATGGCAGGGGACCACCCCTTACCTGCTGGAAAATTGATACTCTTTCACTGTGTCTCTAAAACTTACCACCGAGTTCGATTCTAATTATTAACGACCAGTTCTTGCGATCTGATTTCTCGTCGACAGTGTTTATTCGATAATCGGCAGGCTTGTCGTCGGTGGGAAATTGCTTTGCCATTGTTCAGGGAATTTATGCGGATTTTATTTATACTTCCTGGTGTTTTATTAATTTGATCCTTTCAGAACATTTTTACTTACATTCTGATAAATCGGCACGAATTTTCCAGACAACCCAATACATCCTGATAGAAAAATTCCAAGTCAATTACTAAAGTAACTTATTATACGTGTTCTCTTTATTCGCTGGTGGATTTTTTCGTCTGTTCAAAGAGAGGGGTTATGATCAAATGAAATTGGAGCACAGAGAGTGTGCTTTTGGTATACATGTACGAAAAGTATGAAAAAAAGGGTAGCATCGCATGATGTATGTATGTACAAGTCAGAGTATGGTCATCGAACCCTGGACTCTGACCTCTTTCGCGGGGTATTCGTGCAGCGAAAAGGTATAATCACGGGGACTGCTCACTTTGTCTTTTCATATAGCTGCATCCGCGAGCAGATGTCGAAGCAAAAATGAAACAAAAAAAAAAAAAAAAGGAGAACTAATCTTCTTCAGGAAGATTGCGGGGAACTGAGTGTGCACAAAGGATATTTCGAGCACATGAAAGAGTGGTGGGGTTGTTCGTTGGTCGCAATTATAATCCTTCGAGTAGGGGACATATATTGCTCTCCATGAATTCGACTATTTTACTCTTTGCTTCGTGGTAGTAAATTGTTAAAGGACAAACATAAACTTCCCCGACAGAATTAATCCTTGAGCACACGAAAACATTTTCACAACTATCATTGATCACTATCAATTGGTTCAATTTATATTAGCGGTCTGCTAAACTATTAGCGACCCTCTGATAATATCGATGAGAGAGGATTTATCGATGGGGATAGAGGTATTAGGATCGAATGATACATGAGGGGCGAATTAATTGGATCGATTTTATAGAACGACGATATTGAAGAGACAAGGGGGTGGAGAAAGGGAACTCTTGTTCCGTGAAAGCCATATTTGTACTCGCTTTTATTGTTGCGGATAACATCCGCATAGAGATATCCGAGGTGTGGGAGCATCGATTCGCAAATAATGGATGCCGCTACCAGCCGGAAGCCGCAGTAAATTCAAATATCGACATCGTCCGCGGTCGCCTGAAATCTACGAATTTTTATCATCATTGAAATTGCTCTGTGAACCCTTCCTCTTATCACCTGCTGCCCACACGACGAAGAAATATTTGTCGCGAGGCGAATCTCTTTGCAATATCGCGACACGTTCTTACGATAAAATTAACACTTTGACGTCCGCACGTGTGATAGAGAATCACAAAAGTGGTATGTCTCGCGTAGATTCTATACTGAAATAAAAAATAGCAGAAATGGTAACTGTATCAGGCTTCATCGACACGTAAGCAGAGAATAAAAAAGGACGATCTTATCTGACGTGGTGGGAACGCACGCGGTCGTAATCGTAACGCAAATAGAAATCGTATCGCGTTGGCCAACGTTGATCGAAGGGTAGAAGTGGGTAGTAGCCCTTTCTACCTTTTTCTCAGCTCTCTCTCTCTCTGAGCTCCCTCTCAGTTCTCTGTCAGCTTCCTCTTTCAGCTCTCTTTTTCGTCACTTTCTCTGCTCACTCTCGCTCTCTCTCTCCCTCTTCCCCCGGCTCTCTCTCTCTTTCTCTCTCTGTCTTTCTGCCTCTGTCCCAGAACAGAGAGCGTATCCTCGCGAGGGATTCGCGGCGGCGAGAGTAGCATATCCGCGGACACATACATAAATGCATTATTCAGGCAGCCGGCACGGGCTGGCCCGCTGCTATGCGGCTACTGCATTTGCGTTACTTCCACAAGATTAAACTTGCATGCGACGCGCGACGCTATGAAGTATAGTTGCAGACGGCACAGCCGACATGCGACTTGCTTTCGGACAAAGCAGAGACTGCTTTCGTAGCACCCTACGTCGCTTATATCCTTCGTTTTTCCGGCTTTTCTCCCCTCTCTTGCCCCATCCCCTTTCTACGCCCCTTCCTCGTTCTGTAGTGTTGCAAATTTCGATTTTATTACAGGACACGGTGTTACAAGTACCGGCTCGAGATCCGATTTTCCTCGGCTTTTTCCCCAGTTGCAAAGAGGGAGATATGTACACGTTTGATAGTTTGGTTATATGATGCGTGCAACGTTCTCGTGAACGCTACTGGGATTTTCAGCGTGGTTGTGCAGGAGCCAACCGATACGGTGGTTTTCACCGTTCCCTGGGAATTGCGTGCAATTGCATGTGCCTTTTTTTCTCTTTTCGCTTTTTTTTTTTTTTGGAAAAGGTGTGTGGCTTTTGGGACGAGCACTCTGGGGACTTGATTGATTTTCACGGTGCTGGTGCGTTTGGATCGGTCGGTGAGTTAGGTTTTTCTGTAGTCTAACACGTTTGTGATATAATCTCCCTTATTCTGAATAATTGTCTTTCAATTCTATTTACAACAAGTTACCGAAGATAGGGTAAAGTAGCCGAATACGAGACCCATTTCTTTAAGCGAGCACAATTCTCGATTAAAAATACTTTTATTAAAATACGATACATGTTTCAAATGTAACACGTGTACACTTTTGCAACATATTAGAAATTATAACAAAACAGATAGAGTTCCAATCAGAATTAAAACAAGACCTACTGATCACAAACTTCGGTAACAGCAATCTTCAGAAGTAAGATTGAATAAATTCGAGTCTTGAACTAACCCCGGAAATGCTCTTGCTGTTTATACGAGTACTTTACCTACTTCCTGAGAAGAAGAGTGGGGATAGTAACTAAGGGGCCAACCCTGGTGTTCCATTCAGGGAAGATCTCCGCGAGAGACGGCGGAATTTTAAGCGACCTCTTAGATTTACTCGCTACCATGCCGTGGATAAGGCCATTTTATCGAGTTATCGAGTTACGCCATGGAATAGAAGGCTTACAGTCAGCCAGACTTCGAAGGAGGCTTCCTAGGGGGTTGAGCATCGCGGATGATTCACCCCTTAGTTTAAAATGTAGGCGACGGCGAATGGCAGGGAGGCAGTGTGCAAGTTTCGACGGACGGAGGAGGTTTATCGAGGTTATTGAATCGTGCCGCGTTGTTCACTTTCGAGAGAGCACTTGTTCCTTTCTGAAGAGGGTATTTCTTTTTCTACTACTTTTTTTTTTTCATGTTTCCTTTCTCCTTTTCTGCTTGAATTTCAAAAAGAAATGTCTTTCGTCAATGCATAAATGCATGAATACGCACTTGTTCACTGTGTAACAAGTTATTCTGTAAACCAGTACCCTATTTTTTTTTCACTCCTTTTTCGTTTTTCTTTTTTTTTTTTGTGGAATAGCGCAGAGGATGATTGAAATCGTATCGATGTGGCAATTGAGATATACTAGTGAATGGCGATACGCGTGCTTCCATTCACAAGCCACATAGCCTCTGTGTAATATCGTACAATAGTTCTCACGAGGCAATGTTTGTCGTTTATTTTTTCACTTTCAAACATTTTCGAAATTAGACCCAGCATGATGTCCCTTCCCTCTTTTGTCTACCATTCTATAGCAATAAATCATCGAATTCGCATGCATATTTCTGGAAAAAGCCAGACAAAATCTACCGCATGCTCTCAAAGCAGTATTTTAGCAATGAATACATCTTCGTTTTCAACTAACCCAATTTCAATCAGAATTCATTACACGCTTAGTTACTGAAACGTTTCCTCAACCTGCTAATACAAATACATCCGGTGAAATCGAATAAAAGTTTTTTCGCGGTGCCTTAATGAAAGACATTTAACAAATTATGAAGTCTCATTATGTACTTAGGCCGCGGAGCAATAATATTAATTGCAAAAGTCAGAGCCCACTCTGTGGCCGAGGGTATAAAGCCCCGCAGGCTTATTTCATTAATAAAAGCCAACTTTCAAGCCGGACTTGCTTCCTCTTCTTTTTCCTTCTCTTCTTTTCGCAGGACGAGCAGATTCTAAGATTAAAAAACTTCACCATAGCCCCGTTATTTAATGCTTACCTCTGAAGAACAATTTATAGACGTGTACGAAGCAGCCCCACGCGTCTAGTTGTAATATCTACCAGCCAAGCGACGATAAATCACGCGAATCTTCGCTTCATCGTTCCTCGTCAAAACGTCCACTGACGTTCGAAAGAACGCATCGTCCTTCCGGTAGACTCTTCCGCGCGGTCTTCAATGAGAAACGAGTTGCTTTTCTTCTCATATTTTAAGCTCTTCTAAGTTGGTTAAGGCTGATCACTTTCAGTTTGATAGGTTAGTTAGGTTAGTTACCGACGATAGAAGGCAAAGATAGAATTTTTATGTTCCAAGACGTTTAACGAGTTACGAAGTCTATTAAAACTCTTCCATATTTATTCTTTCGGTAATATTTTCTTATATTCTCCAATTTTTAGAGAAACTCTCGTATATATTAGGTGTAGAAATTAATTCTTTAGGATTTTTTTGTATCGACTTCTGGTAACTGATGTATGTACGTCGATTTTGATGAAACTTAGCATAAGTGTTCGTTATACCTAGCTACGAATTTAACCGTGATTCGTTCGTTATTGAATAAACTTTATATAAAGAAGAAATATGCATATTTGTAACCTGTGACACAACGACACAATTAATATTCACTATTTCGTTTTACACGTTCTGGACCATGTAGAATTTTTAATTAAAATGGCTCTTTGTTAGCGTCATTTTTCCATGACAAATGTAGAATCGCACAAAATTGCACAAAAACTGCTCTTACAATAAATTACAGAGAAAAAGCAATATTACGAATATTTTCGTGAAGTGATAGTAAAAAAGGAACGAATTTATTATTTTCAGTCACTTGTTATATGGAAGATTATAAAAGGTTAATAACAAATACAAGAAAAAGGAGAAAATAATAGAATTCGCGATTTAACGAATAACGATGGATATTACGTATCGAATGGAAGTCTCTGCACGCGAATAGCTATATCGTGGAATTTCGTTGGTAGTTTCACGAGGAGAACCAAGTTTCCTGTTCTGCACAATTCCCGCCCGCCCTTTTACTTCCTGCGTCTGAAATAAATGCTAGCCCATTCCAGCCTTGAAGTACATGTTAATACGTAGGCGTGGTTTGAATAGAATTCTAATAAAATCTACTACATAAATACAAGGAACGCGAAGCTTCCGAATTCCACGTCCGTTGAACGTTGTTTAAGAATATACGTTCTCCATTTTTACCAGTAAAAATGTGTTTAAGGATTTGTGAATAAAGCCATTTGCAATTCATCGTTCACCGCAAATCATGAATGTACACGGTAGATAAAAGTCTGAAGGATTCGAGCCAAGAGGCTGGGAGGAGGTTAAGATACGGGTCCAACTCTGGCCATCCATCATCTCTCCTCGCGAGACATCATCCAGGAACGTGCAAACTGCAGGAAGAAAGTGCAGCAATGAAGAGCATCGTGTATGCTTGGAATATGGATCCAGCTATTCAGCTCCGTGTTCTCCATTGACTTGACGACGTGTTGTGCAGAAAACAGCCTGATATCCTTATACAAGCACGGCTGAAGAAATTCTATAAACTTGAAGCTTACAGAGTGGTTGGAAATTTATATGTTTCTAAGATATTGGTGAAACTGACAAATTTCACAATTTTTTTATAGCCTGATGTGTAAAATAATTGTCCAATTATTTGATTGGGCTAGTTTCGACTAGGAATGAAAAAGTAACTGTTGAATGTGAGCCACGTTTTTCGTACTTTTTATCTCTGGATAGTTGCACCAAAGGAAAGAAGAGAGGAAAATGTTACGAGATCGAGTCTCATCGAGATTCGCCATTGCCTTCCGACAATTCGAACTTAATTAACCGCCTGGTCTGAGTATCTCTCTGCCGAATTTCAATTATCCCCTATCCTGGCATTGAAACCACGTGGAACTATTTCCGTCAGTCGGAACTTCCATGCATTATAATTCGATCCTATTGGCGTGCGGATATTAATTTTAGCAAAACTCCGGTTGCCTTCAGCTGGCGAACCATCGAATCGGGTCATCTTCACTCGGTTAACTTCGTTTCCCCAGTATTAACTTGAACATTTACGATTATTTCGACTGTAATACCCTCCCCACGACCACCACCCACTAAAGATAATGAAACAGCCAACTAAACCTTTCTTACTACTGTCGTCAAACGATTCTCTCTCTCTCAAAAGAAAAAAAAGAATTCTTTCGAACATACAAAAATCATCTCTTGAAAAATAGAACTGCGAAAGTATGTTCGAGAGCATGAAGGAAACGGAAGCTTTTAATCGAATCGGTCCCTCGAGTCGGTGTTCAAAATGGCGTCCCGTAATGTTGCCAAAATCCTGTTAATTGCGATTTCGCCGACTGGCAGCACGTCACGCGGCACGTGCCAAAAATCCTTTCGCGGCTCCACCTTTTTCTCGTCTCCCTCCCATGATCCCCGAATCTCTATTGATTTTGGCACTTAAAACCCGGTCGCGACGCACCTCTCCCTTATTCCAGCTGGATATAATAATCATTCCCCTCCTATCCTACTCTTTTCCACAGTAGTTCTTTCTCCTCGACGTAGACGCAATTACAAACAGCCCAGGCACTCGAGGATGCACTTGTAACACGCGGTTGTTTCTTGTGCACGCAGGCACGTGCGTGCTCCTCGAGAGTCCTGCAATTATTCATCAGGCCACGATCGAGTTGAGACACTCGAGAATTAAAAGGGCTAGCTGGCCGTGGCTCGATGATAATTATTTGGAAGGAGTTCTCGTTGCTTTTGCTCCTACTGTCTGTAAAGTAACTTCGAAATCTGCGATATTTTCTTGATCTTTTAGCTTGATCAAAATTACTTGTTTTCAAACTAGAATAACCTTATGAAAATTAGTTTATGGGTAAATCTACTTCTATCTTGGCCTTGATAAGGTTCGTATCCGTCGTTGCTGTATCACAGTGTATCATTGATAATTCAATCTTGTCATGGATTCTTCGAATAATCGTTTTCTTCGACACCTTTATGCGGACGTAGATCGCACGATTAAACTCTAGTTGAAGTAAGTTAATTGACGCGTTAATGACACGAAGATCTCGGATGAAGGATCAAGTGGGGTTTGAATAATAACGGAAGATCTTTCGGCGAACTTTGCAGTTTTTGACATCGGATGGCAAATTAGATATTCCAGTTAGAGGATCAATACGATCGAACCGGGAGCAGGCTAACTTCCCGTTTAAATGGAGAAAAGTTTCCGACTCTTCTCCGCCGGGGATTCGTATTGATTTTCCCAAGGTTCGGACTTCTAATTGCATGTCAGTATTCCAGCGGGTAAATCCAGGGCGTAAAGCAAGAAAGAAGTATTACGCTGTCATAAGTTCAATGCTCCGACTTTGCATTTCGAGTTGTAATAAATTACCAAATACAAACTGTCAGATTGCTGTATGGTAAACATTGTTCAATTGGAAAATATGTATAATTTACTAGGTTAGTAAATAGCGAACACTTTACGAGGCGAGCAAGAACGAACACTTCACCCCCCTCACGTGTCTTTCTCGACGTATCCTCATAATGTCATTTATCAAGTGAGGAAACCCTCCAAGTTTCGACTCGAAGACACAACCAGTCATAACGATTGTTAAAATTAATGACGCACGACGGCGACGCCGTGTCCACTAGTAGATATACCAGTCGATGAAATACTACGAATCGTTCATGGAGAACCATCTCTTCAGCTGGTTTTTCCGGCGACAGGCCTGAGTCTGCAGCTTGTAACGCGTGAATTGAAAGGATAGAAATCGAAGGGTAAGAGGAAGGGTCGACGTCGACGTAAAGCAGAAAGGCAGGCTGGCATAAGTCACCGTCGGCGATTCATTGATCCAAAACGTTGCTGATCCTGCTACGGGACGTGTTCCTCTGTATCTTTCTTTCGACGAACTAGTCAGGCTTTACACGCAGCTTCCCCTCTCTGCTATTGGCCATTTACTCGTGCGTGACGGCTTCATCGTGAACTTCCTCCGTCGATGTATACCAGGCATGAATCGTACAATGGATTTTCGGGGATTGATGTTAGGGTGTTCCGGGTATTATTAGGAGTTAACAAAATGTGAATCGATTGGAGATTGATGATTGCCGGGCTTGCACGGCAGATCCTGTTTAGCCGCCTTTCGAGGCTGCTTTCTGGATGGTTTGCTCGCGACAATGAGGGTGAAGCAACGTGCTGACTCTTCGATTGTACGGAGTGTCGAGGTGGATGGTTGGTTCATTGGTTTCTGGGTCGGTTTTACGAGTTTCGGGAAAGGGAGAAAGATGTACAGTGATGGTACTATCAAGTGCCTTTTTAAATACTGGTATTTTGTTTTTTAAGAGGGAATGTAATCTATAGACTGCAGATTTTTATGTATTTATAAGAAATTTAAAGGTGCAACATCTCTTCTCTACTCTATAAACGTGTACTCTTATAATATGCAGAGGATTAAATCAATTTGCTTAATAATTTGCGCTCCAAGCACTTGCAGTTTGCTAAGAAATTATACATATAAGAAGAAAGTATAGACAGAAGAAGACACAACGTTAACGATTACCCAAGACACGAAAACCATTTTAACCCGCCGTAATTCACTGTTGAGCTATATCACTGTCATCCTAGTGGCGGTCGTTGAACACCCATTCGATATACTTAAGTTGACCAGGTCACTATCCGGGCTATCAGCTATCTCGCGTCATCGCGCGGTAATAATGTCGTGGAAAATCGCTAGGGGCGATCTAATAAATCGGCAATCCACTTTGGCTGCTGGGAACCGGACATAGTTGCACCTAGAAGTTTCTGCCTTTCTCTGTTTACTCTTTCTAATCTTTCTCTCATTCTATTCACTCTCTGTAATCTTACCTTTCCCCATTTTTCTCTTGGTGTTCACTCTGTCTTCGCTCTCGGCTCTTTCTCTCTTCTCATTCTCACTTTTTTCCTCTCTTTATTCACTCACTCTTTCTGTCGTTCTTTCTTAGCTCTCTCTTTTTCTCTTTCTCTGCTCTCTATCCCTGACTCACACACACACACAGACACAGAGGGAAAGAGAACAAGCAATCGACACGTGAGTCCATAAAGACTATTCAAACTATCATCCACTAAATAACTTTTACGTGATTCGCGACATCGTTCCCTCGGAAGGTTAACAGTGGAGAGGAGTTTGAGTAACGTCGGACAGAGAAAGGAACGGTTCGTCATCCTTTCCTAATTTCTATTTCCGTTTCCCACGATGACGTTAGGATTTGTCATCCCTGACAAACCGCTTCTCTGTTAGCCATAAAATTTGTTATGTTCTGTCCACCATTCGCTACCGGAGACGCTTCTCTGTCTGCTGGATTACGATCGTTGGACAACTTCCTCCATTGCTTCCGGTTATCGTTGTTCCGCTTTCCCTGGAATTTAATTAACGTTGTTGTTCAATCGATTCGTTGCTATTTGGAAGATTCTCTCTACTGATGATTTGTTTCGATAGTGTTTCGATGCTTTTAAATGTTTGGCAATTGACGTTTCAATGTATTTTTCTTTTACTACCTTGCGTTTCACTACTCTTTTCTTCAGCTTCTTTGATCCGTTACAAAGGTGAAAGAAAATTTGATAAATTCTTCTTTGAGAAGTTCGTCGAATGTCTTTCTAGCTTTGCAAGTCGATTAGTATTTTATTTAGCTTCTTTTCGATCAAATTTTTTCACCGCATTTGGAGCGTTTCCGTAACACTTTTGCTAAATAAAATTATTTTCCGGATGATCCAATATCGTATTAGGTAATCCGATACAAATGACGGATATTCTAAAATTCTGTAACAAGTTTACCAGAAAGTGTCAGAAGGATGGACAGGAAGTGTTCAACATCGTAGTATTAGAAATCTTAGTTCCAACAGCTCGTCCTTGATTTCCCCATCAAAATTATCCCACAACGAAAACGAAATTAAAGATCTATTAATCGTTCCTTCCAAGTTTTCGCCCGGTGTTGGCGTGGCAGATAACCTTGTTCATCATGGAGCAGACACACGGAACTTCCGGCTTCGTTTCCCGTGAGCGGACGAAAACAATTAATCGCCACAAGACGGCGAACGATAATTCAGTTTGCTGCTCGGTACGAAGACTATCCGGTTATAATCCCGCGATACCACGAGAGTTCCCGTTTTCGCGCCGATCGAATTATGCCTATGAATATTAATTAGATGGGGAATCGCGCCGTTTAACGCTCGGCTGAAACGACTAAGCTGGATTGCCTCAACAATGAACAACGGTTGTAACGAACGCTATGTGTTTTGTCAATTTTCAAAGCTAAACACTACAACTGTTATCTGTGCTGCTACTTTTTTTGTTTTTATATTATACACTTTATACGTTGGATATTATTGAATTAAATAATCTGCTTATGTATACTTTGAAACTTTCAATAAAACTTTTCAAGAAGAAACGACATTACTTTCCGGTACCCTTAATACACAGTTAATTAAGCGTATCTAATAATGAGATCAAGAGTCGACAGAAAGTCGAATGTGAGAAAGCTTAGAGATGAAAGATTGCAGAATGACTGATATTCGATAAAAATGATAACACACACACGCTCGCGTTTAACATAGAAACGGCACGCGATCCTTTAGCTCAGGGTATAGGTATCAATGATATCGCATAAAATTCCTGTAATTTTTTCCGAAGTTTAATGATATCTTTGGTAATCGGGCCGCTTGAACTTTTTTCAGGTAATCATCTCAAAGTCCATCTATATTTGCACCTGTGCGTTAACCGATAATTAGAATTCGACCTAAATGCAAAAGAAAGGCGAAAGTTTTTCCATTTTTTCCATAAATTATCGAAATGAATTTGTGTTTATTTTTCTGTTTCTTTTTTACAGAGGATCGAGGCGTGTCCACCTTCGAAGGCCAGTGGGAAGAGTTTCTTCGCTTTTTGGAGTCGATGAATGTTCGGTGAGTCGAATGAGATCGATCCTATCGCTCTGTGTAGTTAATTGAAATCGTTCATTAATATTATGATCGGTAATTAATTAGTGGAACGTTTAAAGGGGTTATTCGTTATGTGGTATCAATTCAATTTGAGGCAATATTTGTCAGCATTTGCGATACGTTAGAAGTCCTTGTATTTTTTATTCTTTATACTAATTACATGCTTACATAGGATGTGCTATGTAAATTTTATTCTTTGAATAAATTTTAAATTTCGTATTCGACGAAAACTGTGCAGTTTTAAAGGAGATGTTACGTGGTACACGTACACTTTTCTTTTCATTAGGAAACAGATTTGGGAAATTTCTAGTCTAAGCCTCGTTTTCTGAAATAGAATTTTACATTTTCTATGCAGAAATTTCAGAGAAGCTGCTTTCATACGTTGCATAATTCAGAGGTTATTCAAAATAAGAAAATAAGGTAGCCAACATGAGTTCGTCATAACATTATTTTTCTCTGCATTTCGCCTATTAATACTCCCCTGGAACGCTGCATCCTTTACCATAATTTCGAAAAGAATCCAAGCTTTAATAAAGCTAAACTCGACACTTTCCACGACGATATTTGCGATAATAGCTGGGTAAACTATCTATTACGTAAAATATTAGCAGCAACGTGGCCCATTTATCGTCCGCTTCAATATCCATCTGGGACCATTAACGAGGTAACGGTGTCATTCGACGTTTAAAACAGCAAATTCATGTGGTACGTTTCACGATTCACATATCAAAGAAGCCATAAATCCGTGACTGGTTTTCCTAACGCGTTCGATGACGATTTCACGAGGGTGAAATTGCTCGATCCGCCTTTGGCCTTTATTGTTTCCCGTTGGAAAAGCAGGGAAAAAAGGAACAGAAGCACCACGAAACATCTGGCGTCGCGAGGAAATCGAATCTCAGAAACGTTCTCTTCGTTCCCGCGCTAATTCTTCCTTTTCTAACTCGATAAAAATCAATTGATAATTTTTCTGTCCCTATTGATGATGTCTCAGCGTGATTTTTTCTGTGATGGAAGTTTCGGGGGTAGTTTTGTTTGTGGGATAATTGTCGGCTTATGTGATAGAGAAGGGAGGAGGGGAATCGATATATTTTTACCCCAACGATGGATTATTTAATCTTTCCTTCTGATGAAAATTTCGGCCAAGTTTTGTACGTAATGTGATTGAGAGATACTGTTGTCGTGGGACAAATAAGTTAGTTTAAACAAAATGGTAGACTTGCTTCGTGTAAAATCTGATTGTACCGATGGTAACATGATTTCTCTTTTATACAAATTTTGATAGTCGTTTAAATTAATTCACAAAAATACCTAGGCCTGACGTGTTCCTTCGCGTAAATTGAACAGAGAGGCTTGAACAATTCGAAAAGTTAGAAAAGGTAGCAATATTCAGATACAAACGCGAGTACAACATGAATTATCGAAGCAAAAGCTAGTTGAACTTCAGTTCTGTGATTTATTGTCCAGCTGACAACTTTACGCAACATTTTTGGGTCAGATGATAACGAGAGGTGGGAAAAAAAAGAAACCTGTCACACGTAACAGTATTTCAAAACCAGAAAAAGAAGAAAAACGGGGAAAACTTGAGAGAAAAGAAACACAGGGGACCTGGTCTCCCTTCATTCACGGATATAAAACCAATTTATTGACAGGAAAGCTCATCCAAATATCACGTTGAATATTTTATTGGTTGTTATTATTAACGTGTTCTAAAATCTTCCGATACTTTCATTATGTCAACTTTTTATGGATTATATTACGTTGTTCGGAAAGTTCGTGCCGATTTTCGATAAATAGTGTTTCAATATATCACTCAACAATAATTCCCCTTAAATCTGGGAAGATGAAACATTCCAACGGTTTTGAGAGTGAATGTACACCTTTACTAACAATATGAGCGAGGCTTACAAATTTGACACCGAACAATACAAAATTCGTCAATATACTAGGTGTGTAAATTAAGTAATAAGATTGTTTTTTTCCATTGTTTTATTCGAATAAAATTACAATTCAATTTACACAACCCTGAAACATCACCCACAATACAATCTCCATTAATCAGCGAGAATAAACGATGAAACTGTGGTTGCTCGAGTGTAAAGTTGATCAACCGAATAGGGTAATCGATTTGGAAACTGTGCATGCGTGGACATACGCGAGTATGTCTCGAAGGGAAGAAGTTACTGCTATTTCCATATTCAGAGCCAGAGTGCACTGGTATGTTTCGAAATTTCGGCAGAGTCTGATCGTGTTTTACCTGCGCAGCTGGAATTTCATCGGTTGTAAATCAGGCAAAGAAATGGGGCCAACGGGTGAACGCGATAGCATGGATTCCACGGGGTTTACGTTAATGAATTATTAGGGCTGTCGGAAAGTTCCGCCGTTTTTCGTGCCGGGCCCCAGCTAGAGATAATAAAATGCGTCTGGCTTAATCTCGCCGGTCGATGGAACTTGCTTCTGCTTGTTTTAAACGATAATCTCTCGTGTTTCGAGTGATTTACCGAACTTTTTCTCTATTTTTTCCCCCCCTTCATTTTTCCCTATATTTCGATTCAGCTAGTAGGTCTCGAAGTTTCGTGCGAAAGATCGATTCATCGCTTATTTATTCCGTGGAAATTTTAGCGAAGCGATGGAGAGAATTTTTTGGATAATAACTTTTTAAAATTTACGAGGTCAGAGTGGATAAAATTGAGGGCAACGCGAATGAATCTTATACTGAACGTACCATAAAAATTTGAGAGAAATCGGTTCAGTAGGTTTTGAGATATCGTATCAGCCAATTTGAAAAGTGCAGTTTTGAAAAAAACACGATTGAAAGTTCAAGTATGTATTACACAAAGAAAATATTAATTTATTATTAGTCTGCTATGCCTGGTGCATACGATTGATCTTCGTCTGCCTAATGGAAGTCCCGCAACGATCTGAAATTTTGCATAATGGATTTCTCAGGCAAAGAACATTGTTTAGCAAGCACTAAAAATAAGAAAAATGGCCTGGGGGCCGTTTACCCATACTTATCCTGCTGGACCCATTACTGGAATCACCGGGAGCTGAAGGAAAATGATTATTCAATTCTTTCGAGTCACACACACTCCGTTTTTCTCTTTGCCGCATCAACTATGGCAGAGCCATAACCATAAGGACAATATTAGTTCAGGCTGGGTGTAGAAAGCACAGCGTACCAATCGTACTTGGCTGGATTTCAATCCTTTAAACCTTAGATACTCTCATTTGTAAGTGTCTGAAGCAGATGTGTACCAAATTCCCGCGCGACACGATTCGTAATATCGGCATTAGTCCTCAGCTAAATCGGTAACAAGTGCGAATAAATAACGGCTGATTAATAATTATCAAGCACCGTAATCGTAAGCATGCTGTGGTCATGAAGAATAAAATCTTTCATTATCAATAGACGAGAATTTGGATATATACTCGTACCGTATTATTAATAAAACTCAGCAAGAATTGTTAAAAAATTATGGTAACAGTTTCTGCAATTTTGCTCATAAAATTCTGAACCCAAACGTCAAATTGACGAGTCCCGCAAATCTAGTTTTAAATTTAAGATTATCAGTAGCTTAGCGGGAAGTTTCTTCGTTATAGGTTGAATTATCCAATGGGACCTTCAATTGTTAATTAGCAACCTGCTGGAAAATGTATGCAATTCGTAGACGATCGATATGCAAAGCGACGTGTCTCTTTCTCGATTTAAATTTAAATCACTCGATTAATTAATTACAAAAATATGCGCCCATCATAAAAATATGAGACATTAATCGACGGTTACACGATGAAATTCAGAATGAATAATCGGTGATTACGATAAATATATTCTGCCTGTTTCCTGTCTCAGAAATATTATTCTCTCGTAAAGTCCGTATTACAATTCTATTACCTTACTCCGACGTTACGACCGCTGGTAATGAGCCTTATCTTTCGAAGAAGTTTAATTATTCGGTAGGGGTATGCTAAGTTTGATTCGCGGCTTAATTCAGCATATCAATACGTTCTATAATAAATAAACAGGTATAATTAACATATGTTATTAGCCTCAATGTTTTAAATGCAGTAACACATCGTTGTAATTAATATTTTCGTACAGAAATTTATTCACAGAGAGAGCTTCCTCGAGCAGCCTTCCAGCAGTTGGTTTTTATATTTTATATTTTATATTAATATTAATATTATTGGTCACTGTAGGAGGAAAAGAACGAAGAGAAAGTGCAACGCAATGTTTCTTGACCAGACATGTAGCTTAAGTAACCGTTTTTCAGCGCCAAGTACAAGAGCGTAGTTTGCCCGCGGTCGATGTTCGAACGTCGGGTGATCGCGAGGTGCAGCAACGCTGCCCGAGATCCTAACTAGGATGGGTGACCGCGGCGGCCGGGCGCCCGGCCCCCGCTTACTTTCTTCCGTAGCTTGACGGAAAGGAACGAAGTATTTTTACTGTGTTCTGTTTTGTTGAGTAAACTTTCCAGAGAGAGAGAGAGAGAGAGAGAGAGAGAGAGAGAGAGAGAGAGAGAGAGGTATTTTGGATATTCGTAAAAAATGCCGCAAATTCGTGGTGCGTTTCTCGTATCTCGTGCTTCGATTTCTGCGCTCTAAGGTTGCAAATTCGATTCCTTTTAGAATTTCCACGCGTCTAACTGTTTGCACGAGTGCATATCCACGAGGGTTTAAGGTCCCAAAACCTTAAATATTGCGTTCATGATTACGCGGATGCTGTTTCTCAGGCCAAGTATACGCTTAACTTTCTCGCGTTCAACGGGAATATCGCGGGATTTTAAGGGACGATATCGGGGTTAAATATTCGAAGTAGAACTTACTTTTTCACGCGAAATTCCTTAAAAATATCGGTTTATTTATCAAATATTGGTCATGAAAAATATAAAAAAGCGCTACTTTTTTGCGTTTTTTGTTGTTTACAGCTACAATTTGCAACGAAAAAATTCCCTAGTTAAACGCAGAATAAATCCAGCTTTATCGGCGTCTGGAAATTGACATAAAATCGACACTACGGTCGGCCGATGTTCTAATTTTCCGTTACTCTAGCCAGCGACGTGTTATGGCCGCGGGAAAAATATAGTAATGGGTCAGTAACGATAGGGTAATACGCTAATGGCCAGCGAAAACACTTGCACGCGTCGCGGGAATGTTAGGAAGCGGCTGAAAGCCATCGAGACCGGGTAGCTTTATGCGGTAGCACACTTTGCAGCTTCGCTGAAGTATCCCCCGTTGCAATTCAAATAACTAAGCTGCCGGAGCTTGGTTAAGAACGGGACGGTGAAAGATATTCGTCTAGCCGCGTGCTTTATCACTCGAACCAGTGATAAAGTCGCTCGATGTGCCTCGTTTATGTATCGTTAAGGCAATTTGTAGATAAATATCGTTAATGTTCCTTGTTGCCACATTTGCATTCTTACTTTTGCAAAATTCATAAAGCGTACAACATCGAATAGATTCTTTCAGTTATTTATCGGAACTTATTTAATTTGTATTTATCTATCTGCTAAACAGAGACTGTGATAGATGTAGAAACGAGCATCGGCATAGGGTAGTTGTAGAAAAAAGGAGGAAAGAAATCAATTTGTCCCCATGTGACATCCTTTGACGAGATCGCCTGGCCAAAATTTCGCGAGGCAGTCTCTTCGAGCCGTGTCGTCTCTGCTGCCAGCTTTCACCCCCTTTCTCCTTAATGGGTCGCGGAAAGAGGGTTCCGCCGGTGCTTTCCGCCACGGGGCGAAGCTACCGCGTCGACTAATGTCTTTGTCATGTTGACTGTCGACAAATCGCCCTTTGAACGGAGCCCAGAGCCCTGCAGCAGGGGTGCGTCACCTCTCTCTCCCTTTCTTCCCCCTTCTCTCTGTTTTACGTCTCTCTCTCTTCTTCTTGCATCCTCTCTTTCTCGTTCTGTCCCCATATCTCTAATTTCTCCCTCCCCTCTCTACAGTCTCTAATATCTCCCTTTCCCTCTCTTTACATTCTCTAATTTCATTCTCTCCCTCTCTCTCTCTGTCTCTGTTCTCTTCAATTTTTCTCTCAGCCCTCTCGCTCGGGCACTTTCCTTTTCTTTCTCTCTCTCACTCACTCTCCTCCCCTTTATAACTTTAAGCTTCCGTCACCGGCCATCTAAGTATTTTCTGTCCGCGATAAAGGATACGGAGGAAGGAGGGGAGTGGAAGTCAGGAAGTGAAGGGAATAAGGAGGCGACGGGGGAGATGATAGCGGGGTGGTATCAAGCACATCCGGTGGAATCCTTGCGCTATAGTGACAGGAAATCGGCGAGTGGTTACTAGAGAAGGGGAATCAGACGTGGAGGTTTCTCTTTTTCGTTGAGATGGTGTTTAAAACCCGTGAAATGCGCCATCCGCTAGCTCTGCTCGCGTTGGCAATCCGGTAGCGGCGCTGATCCATTTTGTTCCCGAGATTATTTTAGATAGCTCTACATCCGCCCTCCGAAGTACAGTAATGATTCGTCCTGTTGAATGAGATCTCGGTGAATCTGATTTGTTTGAACAAGGGTTTCCGTGGCTTTTTCAATGGTTGTGTTTAGTTTATTCGTAGTGATAGAAAGTACATATTTTAATCAATTATTTTGTCTTATTTCTACTGTAATTAACACATTGCAGACCGCGCGAATTTTTCACGAATTACGCTTAGGAATTTCATGCTGAAAAACTGAAAATATAAATTTAATAGACATTGTATAATTCTGCTTTTATCACATCTTGACCATAAACCCACAAATGTAACTCATCATCATAAGACAAGGGTTTAATCTTAAACAATGTAGACATTTCGTGTCATTCATCGGGGTACCTACCTTATTAAAGTTTTATGCTCTCATTTTTACTGTCTTACATTCCAACAAGATAAATGATTAAACTGGAAGTCCGAAAACTTTTGCTAGATACTATTTTATTTTTGCCTTAAGATGCATATATTCTGTAATTCCAAAAAAACATCCAAGTTATTTCGGTGATTAATCTGTTTTAATTCTTTTTGAATAAAACTTTCATTGTATCCAAAAGTCAGAGAGAATTAATTTCTACACTTAATAACACAGTTTTAATAGTTAAAATTAGTAATAAAATCTCCGAAATGAAAAAACGAAAGTATTCCAATGATTCCAGAATGAAATCTTTTTTCCCTTTAATCGACTCGATTTACACAATAATCTCGTTGAACCGCGAACGAGGAGGATCGATAGTAGCCCAAAAACACAACCGACTGGGTCTAGAAATCGTGGCTCGATGAGTATCTCGAGTGATTAACAGTTCTAAGTTGTCAGGAAGAGTAATCACTGCTGCTCGTATCGCCAGTGCCAACGAGATCGCTGTGCTCGAATAAAGATCTCGGACTTGGCGATGGACGCGCCGATCTTTATCCCTCTGTCGTTTCGTTTCAACGAATCGCGGTTTAATCGACCCGCCACACAACAAAATTGACGACTTCTAACCGAAAAGTTCGTTCATGACTGATGAAACTTTGTCGAAAATTAATATTGGAAATTGTTGAAATTCTTCACGTAAAACTGTCCACTTGTGCATTAAATGCAATATGAACATTTTTCTATTAATTTAAGCTACCATTCAAATTTTCGAGTAGCGCCGCGGGGAAAACATGCTTCTGCTAACAGTTGGAAATTTCGACAAGTAAAAGTTGAGATATTCATGTTTGCAACGTGTAAACACCGTGTATACATATACTTGTTGTTTATGCACTCGGCATGGGGCTTTTCGAAACAAGAGACGCAAGTTTGTTCGATGTTAACGAGAATGTTACGAAATCAAATACCGAAACGATGTATTATTTGTATTATTTAATTTGCATCCTCTTTCAATTCCACCTCTCACTCTCTTTTTTTTTTCTCCCTCTGTGTTTCCATAATGTTTTATTTCATGGAAATGTGAAATTCGAATATTTCACGTACTGTAAACACCTTCCCCTTTTGACTACAATGCTCGAAATGATTGTCATATGAGAATTTTACCAATTTAAAATTCTTTAACCCATTTTTTCGCAACGTGATGTATACGCAACATTTAAAAAAATATTCTGCTTTCTTCCATCAAATTTTTTTTAACCAATGGAAATTATTTTCACAGTTTCATTAGAGAATGTATTGTATTACACATCAATATTGTTTTCATTGTATAGGATACATTACAGCGAGGAAATAAAGAGGCGTACAGACCTGGTTTATCAGTTCAGAGGTCTCAACTTTTGATTCCCGACTCAAATTTTTCTTCTTTTCAAGAGTCACGGTTCAGTAAGACAGAAAGGAGAACGTGTGAGATGAGCGACTAATTTAATTCTTATAGTAAAAATTAAGTAACGTAAATCAAGTCAATTTCTTGGCCATGAGGCTGAGAAGGTACATTTACATTAAAAAAATAATAATATTCTTATTATTTATTAATTTTCTGCACAAGAAGGAAACAATAAATTAAAGACTGTTGGTTCAACGAATTCTTTGTACTTTTAAAAATGATTTTATACCAACAAATTTAAACATATTTTGTATTTCAACGATAGTAACAACTATCTTCGGTTTTTCACATTTCTTGAAAATTGTATCTCTTCCAATTTACAGTATGAGATTAATAAAAGTACCGCTGCCATTCAGTTTCATATAAACGAGAGGAATTTACGACGATCTCTTCCGTATTTCTTCAAAAAATATTCCCATTTCCATGCAGTCGTGAAAGTGTACGTGCGAAACAACCGTGATAGCTACGACTTTTTCCTCTTTTTTGTTTTTTTTTCTTTTACATCGTATCATCTTCGTTGACGTACGATAAAGCTTCGTGTAGATCTCCGTTTCATAAGCTCTTCGAAAGAGATACAAGGTGACGATCTGTTAGCTCGATCGATCTGTTTGCCGTTCGTGATACTTCGGGCTGTATTGTGGTAACCTTAACCGATTGATATCTAAATTAAAATCTAAAATAGTCCCGTGGTGAAATTTTCAACTACGATGGCGGTTCGTGGTTCACCTAGGGAACGGTGTCCCTTACACGCTTGGAAAGAAAACATTCGGCGCAATTATACGGTAGAAAATGTCGTTACTCTCGCTACCCTCGGACCTTTGGTTTTGCTTTCTTCGTAGATTTAATTATCCCGCTGAATGTGGAGGAAATAGATATCTTCTGGGGTGAATCATTGGGAATGGGACGTTTTAATTTGCTCGAGAAATTTTCTGGTTTATCGAAAGCCATTACTGTGTATCTCTCAAACGTCTGTTTGAGCGTGTCGTTATCTATTTGCTTTCCTGTATGTCTGTATACTCTTTGAATCGTTGTTAGGCCGCAGGAGAGGCTGGAAAGGAGTGTTCTACTAGCTTTTGTAACTATATTGTTCGGTTGATTGCACGATTGAACAATAATATATAGAAAAAGAAACTGTTATTTATTTCCTTTCTTTGAATATTTCTTTTCCTACACGGATGATCGTTTGATATTTTTTGAGCAATTTCTACGATGCAATTTTTGTGTTGGTGTATGTATTTACAAGTTATGTCGCGAGAGGTTATGGTTGCATTTTGAACGAAATATTAGACGAGAGAAGAGGGGCGAATGAAACGCCACGCGGCTCTTAGCATCTATTTCCCAGCACGTTCTTTGTGACAGCAATTTACGCGTTTTGTATATTGTGTCCACTTTGTCGCATGTGCGGCCACAGGACCGTAAACCACTTCAGCGGATCCACGGATGAGTGCACCACTCGTGGCGTCGCGACGCGGCCGGACAATATTAGACACCTGGCCGAACATTAGATTATCTTTCTCTGTTACTCTAAAACATCGTCCTGCCTGAAACGAAAACTTCGGATCCCATTAAGTCGGCGTGCGAAGTAGGAATTGTGCTATTGAACGTAACAGACAAAGCATAGGCAAGATTCGCCTCCTCGATTGTGTACACGAAGCTTTAAAACGCCTTCCACGTGACTCTGGAAATTGGAAGATGGCTCTTAAAGGTCTTTCAGCGGTGCTCTTTAGGCCGCGTAGACGTATGTATTCGTAAAGGACACTTAAAGGTCGTCGATATTCCATCGGGCGACCTTTAGAGCAACGTGAAAAATTCACGAGTCGATCGTCGAGGCCAATCCTGTGTGTAACTGAACGTGTTATGAAAAATGAATGGCCGCCCATTTAAATATATAAATACACGTCGATAGCCGCTTTTAAACGCGTGCATCATAGAGAACGACGGTGAAGTAAATCTCAGGGGCTCTTTGTGAAAATTCAATCCGTTCTTCTCCAGTTTTCCATGAAGGGAACATCTTTGAACGTGGTTGTTTCATGGTAGTTTTCCCAAAGAATGTTCACTTTGAAGTGCACCGTGTTAAATCTATTATAAATACACCGAGTCGATGCATATGAAATTCATGTGTAAGGATGTTCGAATGAAAAGTAATAGATTGCTGCGTGTAGTCGTTGAACCAGAACGAACTTAAAAATACGTCGATGGTTTTCGCTACACTGTACGTCAACTTAAGTGAGTCCTGTTTCTTTGTGACAAAGCGTTAAAAAGGTGGTTTCGACATTTTTTTAGACCATACGAAGCGTTGACTATTATTATCATCTTCGAATTGTTTCTATCACGTTCTATACGTATTATACTAGGTGTATTGTTGAACTTCGGTATTTTAATCCTCGTTGTAATAGTACAGCGAAAGTTCATTAAGAAGGCTAACAATCGGAGTCCTCGGTTAGTTAGCGAGTATAATCAGGATAAAAATAGACGTGGCTTGCAAACCGAGAAGTGTGAAAGGTGGGGAGAACGAGGAGGAGGAGGGGAAAAATTGGTGAAAGAAAGGAGGGATCAAGAGTCACAAAAGGAGAACGGAAGAGTGTAAGTTGAAAGAAAAGTTCGACGGAAGGAAGGAAGCGGAGCAAAGAAGCGCCGCCCGTTCTACATTGTTTGGAAGCCCACTCAAGATATCTTGAGAACTAAAGTTGATTCTCCGGCACTCGGAGAGCCACCGTCGCGATCCGTGAATTTTTACATTCAACAGAATCAGATGTTCCCGAAACTGTCTCTTTCAACACTTCATCAAAACGAAACTCGGAAGAATTCTGGCAATTATCTTTGAATATCTGACGTGTTTCATGGAAATCCAATTAAACGAAAGAAATTTCACAGATCTGTATATTAATCTTTTATTAATAAAATAAATCTGCTGAAAATGATAAATGATTCGATAGCTGCTGTATAATAAAAGTGAATGTACAATACAAAAATTTAAAATCGAAGTCAGAACTTTTCTAAAAAAAAACCTGTCAGAACTTACCCTACTTCTTGCATAAAAAAAAAAACAAAGAAGGCAACGAATGATTATCAGAGCAACTTCGAAAGCTGTCTAAAATCCATCGGGAACATTTTGGAAACTTCGAAATACTCAGCCAAGGCTGATAGACCGACAGCCAATGAACGATCGACCGCGAAATTCGAGTTTCTGTGGCACGGAGCGACGTAGAAATTTAATTACTCCTGTAGTTGGCAGTTGGATATTATAGCTTTCCCCGTGAATTTTCTCCGTGCACCTAATCCCGCCTACATCGGTGCATAATTAAGCGCGTAAAACTGTTCTAGTAGAACCTTCCACCAGCGAGACGTTCAACCGGAAATAAAGAAAATGAAAGAACAAGTTTCGACAACGAATCGGATTTCGCTAATGGCGGTTAATTAATACGATGAGAGAGAATTGCGATTAAATGCACGACACGTTCGCGTGTTTACGAATAAGAATTGTGCGTGTGTTATGGATGTAGGGCGCGACAGGAGGGTGGAAGGATAATGAAAGTATAACTCCTTTTCCCTCTATTAGCTATTAAAACGCGAGTCTGTGGGTTGGCCTCGTTGCCTCGCCTTTTTATTATTCACGATGAAATTTCGGTCCTAGCTTGTCTAGCTTTGTCGATCCATCTTTGTACTCCTCTTCTTTTTTCTGCTGCAGTTGGGTTATGAAAGGGTGTGTACACTCGTTTAACACGGTTTATGTATGCTATTAAAGTGGATCGAGAATGTGCACGTTGTTCTCGGAGAATATTTTAACACTAGAATTACCAAACCAGTTAAAAGATCCGGTTTTAAATTTCCATTCGCAAAGACTATTCTCGCTGATAATAAATTTGCCATTGTTAAGTATGAAAAAAGTGTACTTCCAAGTAGCACAAAAATATGTGTAGTATTATGTACATATCTTTTAACACCGGTAAAAATTCAGAAAATATAAATAAAGTGTGTTTATATATCAAGAAATTTTTCTTGATATAAAAAGAACAAAAACGTTAGAACAAACTACGCGCGGTTTTTGCATTCGACTGTACTTACACGCAACAGACCGCATGCAAACATAAGTATTGTACCAAAAACTTGAAAGGAACTTTCGAAATTCTTGGAATTCTAAAGGAGCATGCGCCACGTGAACGCGTGCTCGCAGGGACAATTAATTATTCGCCGGTATAAGAAGAAACTTGGTAAGTTGTGCAACGGGGGAACGCTGTGGGAGCATAATCACGTGACTATGGCAGGGTGTTTCACGCGAGATCAGTGAAGAAACGTTAATTACACGCGTCGATAACGAAACGATTCGCTCGTGGCGTTCGTCTTTGTCATCGTCGTTGTTGCTGTTACGCGTTTCCGTTAACGAACGACAGTAGTAATTAATGTTTATTGGGTAATCAGCCGTTACGGATTGCTCGAATAATATCTCGCGCTTGAATCTGTTCTACTAATTACAAATGTGACGGTCCACGTGATAACTGATATCGAGCAGGACGTAATTAGTGACTGTCGTTAGTCCTCCAGTGGATTCGTACACGATGCTTTGGTGAGAGTTTCATCGAGTATCGACGTGAAATCTAATTGACCATAGGCTCGAAGACGTTTCACAGGATGCTTGGAAAAAAGAACAAAATGTTTTTTAACATTCATACCAGAGATTTATACCGGTACACGTTTTTCTTTGTTTTCATTTTCTTTGCAATTGATTGAAATAAATATTTGATAATGGTATCTTTGTTAGGATTATATTAAATACTCAGCTATATCTATTAGGCCGAAACAAAATTTTTATTACAAACAGTTCGCTGCACAATCTTGTTGCCATAATCACGCAACTCTGGATCCCTTGACTATTACATTATGTGGGACAATACCGATTTCTTTTCTCATTTCCCGTCAATTTACTTACTGAAAAAAAAAAAAAAATAGGATGCTAGACAGCATGAGAAATCCATCGATCGTAACTGGGTCAACTTAATAAGAAACTGATCGAGGGATGCATTATCTTTTTATCATCTAACTGTAGGTATTGATAAATGTCTGACCTGGTAAAGCCAGGAATAGAGTAGAAGTGATTTGTTTCACTCTATATTACGGCATCATGCCGGGAAATTTATTAGTTTACCAGAATACTAAAACTATAAACGATTTAGTGTATTTGCATATACTAAGCTTCACCTTGTGCCACATTACAGACATTCTTCAGAATGTTTGTTAACTATCGACGTGAAAGTAACAAGACAGATGACAGATGATAATGATGTCATCATTCCCTCTATTTAGATCTTGACGATTCAGTTATTATCTAAGACTTGGCAATTCTTTTGTTTATTTATCAAGAAGGTTAAAATGACTTGTTTGATATATTGTTGCAATGATTATTTATTTTTAATACATATTATTTTCTAAAATATCTCTCTGCCTAAATTACCAAGAAATTACACGTGCGCGTATTATTCTCTTTTTTTGCATCCAGCCTAGATTCGTCAGAGAATCGAGAGCAATTGATTTAACGTGAACGAGCACGAAGGACTGAACTTCCGGGACGTTTGCTTAAACAGGCCCTTTACCCCATTATCTACTGACGTGCAGTTGTTTTTCTGTCTTTGTTCCGCTTTGCGCGCAGTCCGTTCTCGTTGCATCGTTCGTCGATCAGTATAAATAGGATCAATGAATTAATTGATCCTGGCCTAACCCTTCGTCGGTCGTTAGCGTGACACACGCAGCCTGATAGGTGATTCAAGCTACGATTTAAAGAGGAAGCTCCGTGACGAAAATCAACTGGTTCTTTAAATTATACCGTATCTCCTGATTCGAACTTTTGTCACGGTGAATTTAAATTTCCAATGGATTTAAATGGTCATTACTTAGCAGAGTAGTAAGTTATTTACTGAGTGGATGAACATTGTTACACATAAAAATATAGGGTCGTAATTTTATGGTAATTTAGTACTATTTTTAAGGAGTTTTAACACGTAAATGACCACATTTGCTATGCTTATCCCTGCTCGACCCTTTTTGAAGAATCAAGATATTATTCTTGGTTCTTTTAAATTGCAAAGGAAGATTTATGTGTCCTGATTCCTTAAGTGCAACGTGCATTCTCTACCAAGCTCTTTTTACGTAAATGTGAATGCGGTTACTGCTTCAGAATGTATTTTGAGGAAATGGTAGAGAATGACTGAATCATTCGACAGACGGGGATGTAAACTTTTGAACATGAAGGGGGAAGAATTTGCGAAGAGTGGAATTCCTTTCAAGTACCAGAGAATAAATCTACGTAAGATGGCACTAGGTCAAGCAGTTGAATCCTGAATCCAGAGAACGGATTAAAGTGCTTTCAAAATGGTCTCAATTTATGACTAGTAAAATATTCTATTAACATATATATGTATCAGACATTTCACAATAAATCGTCTAAAATTTTCAAAATGTAATTGGTACATTTTGTTACGACACTTTGTTTCTTCCTAGTTAGCGTAACAGAGGTTACTTTGTTCTCTTTGATCACTTCACATTGCATTTTTATAGGAACTTGATAGAACATAGAATGGTCTATAGCCTCCAGCTACGATTCTCCCGTGTTTCTTCAATAATTGATAGGGATCAGTAGCTCTACGAAGTATATTTAGATCTCTATATCGGGAGGATCAGAAGGATTACATATATAAAGTAGATGGAATAGCTATAAAGGGCTTTAAATACCAGCTGTAGTATTAACATTCAACTTCATCCGAAAGTTTCAAACAAATCGGACGTTCAACTCCTTCAAAGTGGTACTAGTTCTAATGGCTTGCTAAGTTTGACCTCTTCTCTCTCTCTCTCTCTCTCTCTCTCTCTCTCTCTCTCTCTCTGTCGTTCTTTTACCGTCCAAGCAAACTTGTTTCTTGCCAGTTGTCCCTTTAGCAAGTTGCAAAGTGTCCTGTTATCGAGTTTCTACTGCTGCCAATCCTAATTTCACCTTTAAGAACCTCCCTCTTATCGAGCTACTTAGACAGTATTAACACGAACATTTAGTATATCTAATCGTTAGTTGTGATTGAAAAATGTGTCTTGTATCAAGTAAGTCCATAAATTCGTGCGTATTTTGGAGAAATTTTAAAACAATACAAATAAATCCCGTTTTACTATTTCAATCAATGATACATTCTCCTTCATTATCAACAACTTGCTGCCATCTTATAAGTCATTTTCCAATTCCATTTGTGTAAAAAGAACTCTGGCTTTTGATCGTACATACAATAGTGGCAACAGAAATTGAACCATTTCAAAAATTGAAAGTTTTTAGTTTAATAATCACACGAACGATAATCGTTTCGATTATCTCATTGATATTAAAATAAGAAAACTTTCTATTCTTGAGATGGAATGCGAACGAACTTTTTACACAACCTAATAAACTATAACTAAAATACCTAAAATAATTCTCTCTCCTACAAGAATCTTTATTTATCGAAACATCCTAAAATTTCCCACAGTATCACCTGTCTATCGTTTCACACCTACTACAAATTCCATCCATCCGCTCGATGATCCACTCCAGCTCGTTTCTTTTGTTGCATTATACGTTCCTGAAAAGGAAGGCAAGTTTCGCGAGGGAATGATTGATACGTTGCTCCTTGAGAGAAATATTCCATAGAAGAATAACCAGTGGAGGGAATCCACCGGCAATTAATCTCAGCCTGTGTAGTAACTGCATCGATTTCCGCTTTAATAAATAGTCACGGTCGCTGAGGGATCAGCTATGGCGAAGAAAAATGACGTAGCTAACAAAAGACTCCGCCGTTACTCGTTCCCTCGAAATTTACTCGCGATCGCACTGCTTTCCTCTTTCGGATGCATTCCATTTCCGAAATGAGAATACCGATCGGCTGGCTGGCTACGTTATCTCGGGTGTCCCGCGATTTATTCCATCCTGGGCAAGAAACACAGGCTGCTAATTCTTCTTTCTTGCTACGGTAGGTTTGGCCGTGAATAGAACAGCTTCTACAAAAGGGCTCCTCGTCCTTTCTTCTCTTTCTTCCCTTCTCGTTTGTTGTAATTCTTTGTCGCCTGATGTCGTGACATTTTTTATAGGAAATCAACGATTTATCTGATATACATATGTATTCGTGAAGGTGATTGATCGATACCGAATTTATTCCTCGTTGTTAGTGTAGCTATTTATTTCAAATTACGCGATCTTTTCTATTATTTACTTGAAATTTATGATCGTAGATAGTTTGAACATATGACGAATTTAATTGTCGTAGTTTTTCTTCCTAGCTTTATTCAGCGTCGAATCACGAGAGTGAGTTAAAAATTATCGGCACTCTCGCTGTAGAATTTATTTTAACCAATTTTCAAAAGAGAGAAATATATCATTTTTCAATACAGTTTGTCTATCTGCTAAGAAGCTTTCGTATTCCCTAATTAAAAAAAGGATTAATTTCGAGTGCAAAACCTGTAGAATGAAATATAATCTATCCTCCACGTGAACAAAAATATTCCACCTTAAAGCTGAAATATAAGAAAATGCACTTTCTTCCCAAATACCTGTACATTCAAATCATAAAATCACCAATTTAAAGAAAAAAAAAAAAAAAGAAAAAAGAAGAGAAAGTAGAAGGTTTCAACCTCGAGTGAAAATAATGAGAAATGGCGGAAGAGGGCGACTGACACGTATCGGATGTAACGAAGACGGAGGAGGCTTGCTCTAGGAAGCCAATTTTCGTGAGCGTCGGCTGGATCGTCGGAAAATGGGTCGTAATTACGTTTAATTAGCTCGACTCGCCTGACACGGTGTTGAGAGATCGCTAGTCATCGATGTACATATATCTGGTGATCGACGAACGCTAGACGCCTGATTTTTCTACCCAATCGAAGCTCGATTATGTTTTATTTTAAAATGCTTAATAACCGTGCATCTAAGAGTTGGAATATTTTTACCGATAATATAAATCAGGAAAGTAATTAAGCAGCTTCGATGTTTTATGGGGCAACGGCGCTCTGGTTATGCCGCAGTAAACGAACTTTTCAACAAATTTCATTTTAATTTATTCTTGAAAAGCACATCGTCTCTAAGAGAGTTTCAAAGAACTTCGTCTTTTGTTACTCGAGAGAGAGAGAGAGAGAGAGGGGGAGAGGGAGAGGAAGAAAGAGAGAGAGAGAGAGAATTGATAGAAAGGTAAATGAAGAAGGATCAAGAGGAATTAGCAGGCAGGAATTTTTATTTTCAACAAGATCGAGATCCTAAGCATATGACGTATATTGCTCGCCAATGGATAGTGTACAAACACTGCAATGGCTATTTTTAAATTGAAGATTATTAATAGAAGAGATGAAATGGTTTTTCTTTGATTTCTTTTTTTGCTTGAAGTTTGAAAAGTAGCGCAGTATGAATTTTGTTCGTTTCTGGAAAAGTGGAAACTTTAGTGCAGCAAGATCAATAGGTTGACTGTTTCGTACTTTAGGTGAAGAAACCTATTTTTAACACCGTATTGCTATTTACGGCTAGTAGCTGGCATGATGAAGGGCGATTCTTCTTCCGCTAATAAGTGCAGCCCTTCCTTCCTTAATAGCCGCACTAAATTCATCCAACCAGCTTTCTCATTCCTCTACGAACTCCTTAGGCCTGTTCCCATCTATCATCACGCAATTATTCTCCTGTCTATATTAACAATCAATTTATGCAGTAATATTGAACCAGTGACCTCGAAGCGAAGAACAATTTCCAGTTCCAGCAACGTAATTTCCTGAAATGTATTCCAATGTAAGAAAGATGAAACAGATTAAGAGATTGTGGCCTCTGGTACCTATATTTTATTTGACTTTCACGGAAAATGGAGATTCCTAAATTTCTAACATCGAAATTTATAAATCTCTGAAATTCGAATTTTCTAGATTCTTAAATTTAGAGCTCATAGAAATTTTCTTATCTCAGAATTTGTAAATTTCATTGGAAATATATTCGCAAAGTATCTCACGTCTCCGCGTTAAATTTCTCAGATCCCACTTTTCAACTTTCTAAATATCAAACACGTTTTTGGAAATTCACAAGAGAGTAATTGCACCAACAATTTACAACAATAAAATCCCTCGGACTAGTGAATTACCATTTTTCCCCAGAAAATAATTGAGTAAATCCACGTTTTTCCATCGAACAAAATTTGAAATTTCGATAAAAGATGAGATCGTTGATCTATCCTCTCACATGCTCGTCTTATCCCTAAAATAGCCTGGTTTTCGTCGCTAAACTCTCGTCTACGTCGACCAGTCGAATGAAACTTTCATAATTCGGCATCGACCCTTGCAGCTTCGCCCAAGTCTTCAAAGATTCATAGGCCCTCTCCCCTTGGTAGGTTGACGAGCAGCCTGTCATCGCCCTCCACGCCGGAAAACGTTCGAAGCGATCACGCAATAGTGATCGACGACTACGAGGATCGTCCTCTTCCCCCATGTGTTCTCCTTTTTTCCCCTCTTCTTTCTTTTCCTCTTTCATTTCCATAGAATCTTAACGTGTTATTTCGCATGGAAATACTACGTCGCGTGGAGAAACAGCAAGGGCGATTTCTGCCCATTATTTCGTCCAACGAGCAACCAACCAAGAGAGTTGTTTATGCGTTCCATTAATAACGCTAGCTGGGACCCCTCGACGTCCACCATTATCGCTCTGTGTAAAGATGTTATTGTTGCTTTCAGTTATCATCGGTAGAAAAATGTTATCGCGTGCTTCTTTAGCTGTTTCACAGTTTTTCTTCTTTTTTTTTTCTTTTGTTTTTTCATTCACTCATCGACCAGGAAACAAATGTTAGTTTATGGGGAAATATTATGGAAGACATTGTGTGCTCTTTGTGGATATTTATCAGCGATAATTTATGTTTGTAAAGTGTCTGAATATTTTCTGACATATAGTCAGACGTAATTTTAAAGCATTTCTTGACGCACACGTTTATCGCAGCGTCCTCAGACCAGTGTGATGAAGTATCACACTTCTGGTGACTGGTGAATTATCACACTTCGGGATGTTCCTTTTTGAGAAATAGACGCGAGATATTTTCTTTATAAACGTGGAAGGGTTAATATGATTCACAAAGTTAAAGATTTCAATTTTTCTCCAGTTTAAACGCTCTTTGGATTACCGTAATTTTTAAAAGGAGAAAATCGCCCGAGCTGTCGAGTGACGAATCATACGATGTATGAGCAATTGAAATTACATTCGTGCAACTTTCTGGGCTTTCTGTCGTTTTTTCTTTCTTGCCTCACCGCGACTACTATTTTTCTTCGACGTGGAAGTTGAAAACTCCTGGAGGTGGCGCCATTCCGACCACGCGAACTTTTCCTCGTCTGCGTGTCTCACTTTTGTTCCCCTGTCTATAGATTATCGTCCCTGTTCAGTCATAGTGTCGTCGAACAACTGTAATCGTTGCTTGCATCGTTTTATTCTTAGAGAAAGATTTTGCGATGACTGTAATAATGGAACTCGAGGTTGTAACGTGGATAATTTCGTTATACCGAAATTTTCGAAATTTCAATGTACCGTAGAAACATGGAGGATATTTTATGGAAACGTCCTCCTTTATAAATCCGTAATATTATTAAAAATGATCAGTAGGTTCGACAATAAATCACTATTTTCCTTTACATTGAGCCAGTATTTAATTGAACCACTATTTTCGTTTACAATAAAAGGAACCTTTGCCTACTGTATACAATACAGCACTTATATGGAACAGACTAGAAAAATTTGCCAACACTGAGGTTAAAAATTTCACGAGCAGTCTGTAACGTGAGCAAAGTCTTCAGAGACGCGTATAACTCGCTGTACACCAGGCATTATGGTTGAATAATGGAGGAACATCGATTCCAGTGAACTCCTCTCCTCTGCAGACCAGGAGAAACGGTTTACCCTGGTGTTGTTTGCACCATGCAAACCGCAACGCGCGATACTGCAGCCGACTGTATTATAATTACGCCGTTGAAACGTGAGTGTTGACGTTAGACTTCATATCGAGCCACGCGAAACCGCGTTTACGAGATGGACGGTGTTATTTATTGATGAACGTTGGTGCGTTCCCAAGCGGACCAGTGGCGGCGGCAGCTCGAGCTAGTTACTCATAAGGGACTTTTCAAGATTGCACCGCGAGTGTTACGAATGCGGGTAAACCGAGATACTCGTGTTTTTATATAGCTCGCCTCTTTTCAGAGGCAAATCTCTCTCTCTTTCTCTCTCGCTATGTATCTATGTGTGTAAATGTGTGTGACCTGCGGTTTATGAATGTTTCAATTCCGGAAATGTTTGCCAGAGGGTTTAGGTCCGTGGAAAATGCGGGCATTATTACCCTGCCAGGATATTTGTTCTTGTCACTGTCATGTTCCTCTGTGTTTATATCGTTTTATTTGGAGATTGATGAATTTTTCGGACGAATCAGCTTTTATGGCGAACATCCTCTTCATAACCCTTTGACTGTTGTCAATAGATTGCAGAATTTTATGCATTTATACAGAACTGAAAGGTGCAATTTTGCACGGAAGAGGAGATGGTATAAAAAGTATTCAAATTATAGTGCTTTTTACAATATCTGGTAGGTGAAATAGTTTTCTACTTGTCACGTAAAGCACATCTTTATTTTATAATAATTACAATTTAATATAAGCATGAAATGAAACGAAACACACGCAAGATAATCTAATACTCCCTACTTTATTTTAAAGTACATTCGATGGCACTTTATATGAAATACAATTATTGTAGATCATAAACCAGACATAACAAATTATTCCAATACTTTTACGATTTGGAAAAACGATCATTTATAAAATATTATTTCTTTTTTATTGTCTCATCTTACGATGTAGAAAAAACTTTATTCTCTGTTTTGTTCAAACTTGTATTCTTTACTTCAATGGTACTTGGCAGGCTTATCAATGGGTGTAAATTAGAGGCTGAGTAATCCGTTTAGCACTGGAGACCTACTCCCAGTAGTGCGAATCATTCATAGTTAGATACAGTATGCTACTAATCAATCCATTCAGGATTTCGTTGTGTTGGACGTTCTAACGACAGCTTTGACGATGATGCATTATTTATTTATACATTTAATTATCCTTAACTCACTGCACTTTTCTATTACAATTAACCTTCAAATATTCTAATGCTAATTAAGAAAATTTCCATAGATAGCATATTTCATAATACTCCATACTTCAAACTTTGGCAAATGAACTTCCCATTCTCGTCTCCATGTAGTCAGACTAATTTCGTTTATAGAACGAATTAGTCCAAATTTTCAAAATACGTTTTCCTCGAAAACGATGCCTCCAACGCAATTTCGTTGTTCTTGATTTTCGTTCTACTTTGAACTATGAAATCTCCATAAGTCATGGCAAACGAAAGGAAACCGAATGTTTGTTCCATTTACAGAGAGAACGAACATCAAGTACAGACAACATTCCAATTCTTATTCCGTGGAAATCCATCAGTCAGAATTATTCAGAAACTCGAGGTAGAGATCAAAGTGTATCAGAATATTGGAGTAACATGGGATGATCCATAGCTGATAACCTCGAAGAGCCCTCGAAACAGACTGTGGCTCGATATGATCACGATGTAGAAACGTAAGCCGTTACCAGTTAACAGAGAACGGCCGTGCATCCATTTAATTAGCGCAACCGAGAATGCGCTCTTACGCATCGAGCCAGCTTCGATTTCATTGTGGACGCGCAATCTCGCCTAGCCAATTCATCAGGATTAATCTGGCGTTGATAGCGCGGCGCCGCCGCCAGTTTGAACGTCGCGGCGCTGTTACGTCGTGCAAGCGTCGCGAAGAGTTGTGTTACCACCTAGATCGATCGTTCGAGATTATGTGCAACTATACTCGTTGTATGAGCTTCCTGGAAATTGTAAAAGAAACATCATCTCCTTCCTGGATAAATGAGATTTTCCCGAGTACAGGTATTTATTTTTTCAGAAATAACCACGTACGATGGTCGAGGAAATGTGAAATCGTCGGGTGTTGCTACGGGGTTGATTAGTAAATTGAAATTGAAGATTAGATTTAGTGTGAATTATAGTGCGACACGAGCCACTCTATCGATTGACAATTTCGAAGGTTTAATGTGACGATAAATCATCCGCTGAATGAAATGTGAAATTTCGTACGTTTCTTCTCGAATCATCGTTCTCCCAATTTAGTTTGTTTCAAATTAAAACGGGCATTTTCGAGATTTATCGACAAACTGACAGTTGTATCGTGGTCATTAATAAATAACACGATCCCCACTGTAAATACGGTTTCGTTTGCTTCACGTGAAGTCCGACTTCAATGGCGGTACTTCAGCGACGCTCCATCTCATTATGTTGCGGTGGAAACTGTGTAATCATGATACAGTCCGGTAGTCTTGCGGTGGGTTCATTATTGGAGATTACAGATGTTCGCCCTTCATTTGCTAAGCCAGAACATAAATCGTTTTTATTGCTACGTTCAATTCCTCGTTGTCTTCCTTTCACTCGGCACAATTGTTTCCCTTTTAAAGGGAAGGAAGAAGATGGAAAACGTAAAAGTAAAGAAAAGAAACACTTCTAAATACGAGTAAGAATAAAATTACAATTGAATAGGAGATTCTGAAATTGTCACGTTACAGAAATATAACGATCGTGATCTAAAATTTATTCAAATAAAATCACATCGAAGAAAGAAAAATTTGCAAGAAATTAGAATTTTTTCACAATCAACCACCTCACGGTGAAACAATGAATAATCGGTCAGGTTGATCTGATATCAGATAACGCGGGTTTGTAATTAATATCAAGTTAGCGATTGGAAATGCGATAAATATATTTTACGTGAATTATCCAGTCCACCTTGACGGCGCTCTAAAAAGTACTTAACAGCGAGAACAGCGGCGAGATAACGATACGGAAAAGGGTTAATTAAATCGAGCTAATGGCTGGAAGTAATAAGGAAACGATAAGTGGTATTATAATGCTGCATACGGTTATACTGTCGTGAATGTATTAACATAGAAGAATCGAATTGTTAGAATTTCGTTTCCGAGTATCAAAACGGAATGTTCGTTAGTATTCAACCCGTTTATTACCAGCGAGCCTCCATTACTAATAAAATGGAAATTCCGGGGATGATAATTATTTGGAAGTAAATGGTAGCCGTACTTGTAGCTACCAGAGGAGGGAAGTACTTACGTTCTAATTAGAGAATTGCTGTTATTTGAAGCGTGCAGCATGCTGTGCTCAGAATTACATCCCCGTTGCCCTAGCGCGAAGTATTGTTTAATATTCTCACTTTTCCTCTTTTCCTTCTTTTTTTCATTAATTTAATCTGTACTTTTTCTGTATGTATTTTCTTTATTTTTTTGTTTTATTTCTACAAGTAAAAGCAGATTTTCCGGAGGAGGAATTCCTAAAATATTAACGCGATCAATTTTTTCGTTCTTCGCAGCGTTTCTATTTGAACAAAACGTTGGAAGTTGAAATATTCAGACATGTAGGAACTGGGGATTTTAGAAATGCAGAAATGCAAATGTTCCGAAATTTAGAAATCAAACATTCCGAAGACGCACTGTGTAGCAAACATTAATCCCCTTTTTGATTCGAAAAATTCAACTTGTCAACCCTAAAAATTCCCAAAATGACCAGTACAAAATCTTTCTAGCCTTCCTAATTCGCAAATTTCAATTCGTCGGTCCCAAAGATTCTTTCCCAAAATCACCAATAGAATTCCTTCAAATTTCTTTTAATCCACGTTTTTCTTCTCACATTTCCCATAGGAAGCATCCGACGAGTAGCGTGTATCCTTAATTTCCCGAATCCGCCATTTTCACGCTAGGGTCACGCGTGAAACGGTAACATCCGCGGCACGAGTACCAGCAGTCTGGTTAGACGAGGTCGTCGTCACGTTGCTAATTAGATCGGGCCACGATTAACTCGAAGCGAGATTCCCTGGAAAGCAGTTGATCCGAAGGAAGTTTCGCGGGGGCGATGGTATACGGGAAGGCAGAGCGCGATAAGGCTGATAATTAAGCGCGGTTGCGTGGAACGAAACTTGGCGAGCGCGTCTCTTTCGAATTTATTCGAAAGGAAAATCGATGTTTTTTCTCTTTTATATACCTAACAGTGGAAATGTTTATTGCAGCATTCTGAAAATTCACCAATGGTACCTTCAATTTGTTAGAATTACATTAAATACTCAGCTATATCTGTTAGACCGAAACAAAGATTTTTATTATATGCAGATCACCGTAACAATCTCGTTGCTCCAACCAATTGTTCAATCGATACTTGAACAATCGAGTATTGAAGGGTGTGTTCGAAATAGTGACAGTGACGACGAATTACTAAACTTATTTTAAAAACTACCTTTACAATATATTAGTTACAAGATTAATAAATATATGAATTTTTCATTTCCTATATGTATTTGTTTTTGTACTACGTAAGGTGAAACAATTTTCTATCGAAATTCTACTCTTTTCACTATATTCTTAAGAATATAAATTTACATAAAGAGCATTCGCAGTTTAATTATTAAAAATTATTAGCGTATCGTCACAAACAACGGGAACATTTCTGATAGACAAGGTTCACAGAAATATTTGTTTCCCCTCCATCGTGTTGGAAATTCCGTTATCGTCATGTATTATGCATCGCGTGTTCCATTAAAGGTATTTGCTCGAAACATCGAGCAATAACAATTAGTCCCGTACTCTATACAAAAAAAAGAAGACACCTCATTCTGTTCTATTTTTTCTTCTTCCTCTTCTGTCCTTTCATCGAAGTTGGTAGCAGTGCAACGTGACGGCGAAATAAAATCAGCGGCCAGCTAAATGGATTTTCAATTCAGCGAGCAAGACGGGCGACAGCCAATGGCGGAATTGATTCTCATATTATTTCAATCGGCCGCTTCCGTTCGTCTTCTCCGCACGGAAATGGAGGCAGAAGAAATACGGAAACGTCTTGAGAAGGAGGAGAAGGAGGCGGAGAGGGATAGCTTGTTTGTATTTAAAAGAGGCGAGCGCCGGGTTGCCTTTTATTTCACTGAGAACTGGCGGATGCAGTCGCTGGGATGACGTGGAACGAAACCGGAAGTGGCTGTGTGCTATTGCGGCCCCGGGTATGCTTCGCCCTTTTCTCCCGCGGTGAAATTGTTAGAATGTGATTATGGAGGAAGAATATTGAATTTAGCTGAAAGTAAGCTGCACTTTCTATTTTCTGAGAGATTGAAGCGTTTCTTCGTGAAAATTTATGCTCGAACCTCTGGAACGTCGTATAAAAACATTCGTGGAATTTCGTGAAGTGTAATTGTTTGTTTCTGTTGAATGTGACGGGAGAAGTGGAGTGATATGATTAAACCATCAATTTGATAATTGTTCTGTCAAATATTTATTAAGACACACGGTGTATATGGTATCAGTTTGTGGAGCTTGAAGATTTCCATTTTCCACATGCAGACAGGAACAATAATCACTGATCACACGTAGAAATGGAAAAAAAGAAAGACCCAACAAAAGGTCAACGCTTCCCAGGTTTCTCTATTCAAAAACGAACAGCTCAGCTTCTAGAATCACTGGAGCACTGTAGTCTGCAACAAAACGGAAGTCTCGTTGTGGGCAGGTGCAGGGACGAACGATTCCCAATAACGCGGCGGCATTTTTCTCCGCGTTGGCCGTCGTGTACCGCGGTATTCGCGACGCGCTCGGCTTTACGATCGCTCTCCATCGTCTCCCACGGCGGATTTACGATTGTTTTCAGATGTTGGAACGTTCGGAATATTGTGTCGCCGATAACAAACGTGGCTCGTTTAATGGTACCGGAAAACAGGACGCGTCGCGCGAAGACCTTTTCGATATATTGCACGTAAATCTAACGAAGTGATTGGACTTTTAAAACAGAGATATTTGGTGTAGAAATAAGTTCGGTGCTTTTACATATATTCAACTGTAATTACGTTTCAAATTACAATTTTTGGTATCTTAAAATATTAATCTCACCCTACTAAATCCACTATATAACTTTACCCTAATTGGTATAACACATAACCTCAAAAACCAATACTTCGGACCATGTCGTTTCAGAAAGAGCACATTAAATATTATTCTGTTTGCATTCGACGTAAAGAAAAATGCTGCTGAGGCTACGAAAATGATCTGTTCTGCCGTTGGATAAAAATCCTGTAATCCATGACATGCAAAAAGTGGTTCGAAAGATTTCGTAGTGGAAATTTAAATTCGGAATTGTGGAATTTTCTCTTTATCTCTCATGTTTGGCCTGTCTGACTCTAGGGGAGTACAATTATCTAATTAGAAATGGTGGGTAAATGTAATCACTTGCCTCGCTACATCCGGCCAATGAACTAAACGATATTGCCATGGCGAACCGCTTTTGTTCACGCGAACCTGCCTCCTCGATGGAGGATTGGTTGCGCCGCGTGCTGATGGTCAACAGACGATGCTTCCGGTTTGGGATATTAGGTTAGCTCGGCCATTGGTGAATCCTGAGATCAGTGTTTTCGATAATACGCCCCAAATATGGTTTTCCGGTAAAAAAAGTTGACTGGTAACAATGCAGTAACACGATAGTGTAACAGTATAGTAATAAACGAATAAAAGGAGACGTATAAAATCTAAATAAATGGATTTCGTTGGAAATTAATTCGTTGAGTAAAATGTCTTTCCTCGTTCTAAACATATTTCTACAATGCGATACGATATTTACAGATGAGAATTTTCCAAGAATATTTTCAGCTTTCATATTTACATTCTTTGCCACAGAAGCAGCTTACGCTCCCGCCTTTTAAAGTTCACTTACGCTCCGACGTTCAATAGTTACTTACAAGCCCTTGGGTTCTCTTATTGCAACTGAAAATTCCGTTTGTCCGTATGTGTGGCCTCGAGGTCCATCTAAAAGTGCAAGTCCTCGGTTAATGACCACGGTGCTTCGTATCGTTGCGAACGAAAAAGCAACGGAGAAGAAAAGAAATTAGGCGTTTGGTACTTTCTTCGCCATAAACGAGCAAACTCCGTTGATACAAAAATGAACTCAATTTACGTCGCTGTGGCAACGTGTTGCCTTTGCTCGATTCACCAAGGTTTCTTCGTTCGCCAATTTTTTCAATTTCCAATCGCCAAAGGCTACTCAGATCGCACACGGGAAACAATTCCTCGATTCACAAGGGTTTCTTTCACCGGTACGGAACGATGGATCGTGAGCTGTGCACCATCCGCGAAGGTTCCTTCCTCTTTATTCCCGTGGAAAGAGCATGCAACGAGATATTATTACGTCGACCACGCGGAATGCTCACAGCGGCTCGAACAATTCTACTCGCCGAACCGTAAATCGGTTGGGACTCGGTCGAGATCTACGTAAACTCATGAAGGACGGGGGGAGTGGATGCAGTGGAAAAAGGAGGAGGCACAATGGAACCGATGGAGCCCGTATTATTTGCGATGCTGAACTATTTTGCAACGCTCCAGCGAGCGAGCCTCTTAGAAATCTTCCAGGCGGCGAACCTGTCTATCTCTCTCGTTCTCTCTCTAGTTTTGTTTCTCTGTTTCTCCTATTTCCTTTTCGCTCTCTTTCTCTTCTATCCCTCTGTTCCTCCAGGTCCCCTCTTTCCTTGTCTTTGCTCCCGTATTTCTGTGTCTCTTCTCTCTTCTTCTGCCTCTGTGATTCTCATCTTTCCTTTCTCTGCTTCTGTCTTTCTTCTTTTTCTTCTTCAATCTCTCTGTCTTTCTCTCTCCCTTTCATTTTTCTTGTTTCTTTTTTTTGCTTTTCCTCTGTACTTGTATCTCTTCCCGTGTCTCTCTTTTTTCTTTGCCTGCCTCTTCGTTTCTCTTCTTTTATTTTCTTTGCCTTTTTCCTTTGTATTTGGGTCTCTCTGTCTTTATTTCTCTGCTTTCCCTTTTTCTCTCTTCCTCTCCTCTCCTCTCTTCTCTTTTGCTTCTCTTCCTTTTTTCTCTCTTTTTCCTCTCTATTTTCTGTCTTTCTTTCTTCTTCTTTCTCTTGTCCCTCTTTCGGTCCGTGATTTATCGAAACCTCTGCGCGCTGCTCAACTGTCCGCTTCCATGACCTGATTTCGCCTGGAAGCATCGATTCAGGGGATGAAAATGTGAGGTGTGTGATATTGCGTTTGTGATAGGATAAAGGGTTGGGCATGAAGAATGGAAAAGTTAGTGGAAAGTCCAGTTGAACAATTTGTTGAGGTTAATGAAAAAGAGAATATAGGAATAATGGTAGGAAATGGGAATTTTGAAGTATTTGATTGGAAATCGAAATGAATCAGAAGAAGATTGCATCTCATGTTCAATTTACTGTTCATAGTGAACAAATATATGAATTATTGCAAAGATAGTTTGAGAACTTCTGGTTCATCCGAACAAACATCGTAGACGCATTTTCATCTTTCTCTTGGAATATTTTTGTAATTGAGAAACGATCTTCTAAATTCGAAATTACTTCGACATTCTTCGGATTTTATTTTGCATTCAATGCATCTAGCCATGTTCCGCCTTCGTTCGAATTCTCGAAGCAAGGAATACAAAATAACTCGTCTAACTTGACGACCTCAAATTGGCCGTGAAATGGGCGTCGTATGAAAGTTATTGGAACGAAAGTAATCGTGTACCTTCGCGGAATTATGGACGTGATATTCCTTCTTTTCTTAAATAGATCGTTCGATACATTATTCTTTTCACAGCGAATAATTCCACCGTTGATTCCTGTCAAATTGTCTTTTCATAGATGACACGGTTTCTATTGCCCTTTCTGAATAATAAAGTTTTAAATTATTTCAAGAGTACAATTTTTCATTCAAACTCGAACCAGAGGTACTGGCGAATGCGAAAATAGATTGTGAAACAGTTCACCTATTTCTTCATCGGTTCACTGAAATTATATTCCACATAGAATACCAGAATTTTCCAATGAAATTCTACAATCTACGTGCAAATGTTCTATCCGCAGAGTATGCGAAAGATCGTAATATACGTGACAATAAAACGCGTCCTTTTGCGTTTAAAATAGGACAAAATTACAGAGAAACTTATTTTCGTACGAAGATTTATTTAAAAAAAAAAAAAAAAAAAAAGGTTTCGATAACCTATCACTTATTCTATGTACTATGAGGATCTGGAAATATATCACTTGGAAGGAATGCAGGTTTAATTGGTCAGAGTGGAAAGGACCGCCTTTTTTCACACTCATTTTTGACTCTGGTATATTATTTGGCAAAATATTCACAGATACTAATTAAAATAACGAAGAAAAGAAATGTAACAAGTGACAAGAATAAAAAAATCGAGGAAGTAAGTCGATTTTATTTGATGGTTCGTCGTTCGTTATCGCATTGTTACTTCTCCGTTTAGTCGAGCGTGAGCGTCGCGACGCTCGTGTTATGCAGATGCGTTCCGCGGAAAAGGCGTTCCTCGCTCGGTGGTTTCGACAAATCATAAATCGAAACTCGAACTGGAAAAAGGCGGACAGCGGAATAACTTCGGTTTGCCACACGGTGAAATAGCTTTCGCCACCGTTCACGGGGAAAATAAAACGGTGGCCATTTTGAGGATCGTTCTCGTGCTGAACGGTACCTGATGCTTAATGGCTTCGATTCTGGGGTTGCGTTACGTATGCGGCTCGATTGCGGTTCCATGTTTCCTCTGGTAAAAGGAAAGCTTCGTTTTCCTTCACCTTTGCAATTTTGTATCTTTCCCTTTTTTCAAATTTATTTTCTTCGCACGGTGAAGTGTAGAGTTTTACAGCGTGATGGATAATACGAAGTTGAATATCCAACCAGGTAGTAGTAGCTTTTCGTGAAGAACGGTGTGGATGAATGTAATTTATACCGCGTTTTAATATCTTCTGAAATATCAGAATGCTGTTTTTTTTTTAATAATTCTTATATTAATGAGTATTTCTTATGTAAAAGTTTCGTTACTACTTGGAAAAGAGATTGTTCCAACCGACTCAAACAATTGTACCCGATAAATTGACAATTTTCTTATTTTTCTGAAACGGTATCAGTGTCTAAATATATTTTTGCAAACGATCGATATGAATAACTGAAATGATGGTAAAGATTTTAGTTTTTCAAAAGGATAAATTAGCGTTGAAAATTCTGTGGAAAAGTGGTCCGTGAAGTAGCGAAAGATAAATATCTTTCCTCGAAAAAAGAAACGGAAAAGCAGGGAAGTTTCAGAACAGGAGCAGCATATTTTCATTTGTGGTGGTTCGTTTTTCTCGATCAACCGCGACGGGACGTCCGCAGCTTCTTTTCCCGAGAAGTGGAGAGTCAGCCGAGCATAAATCGGGCTGCGACTTTAAGTAGTCGGCCGCTTAAGAACGAAGAAAGTTAAATAAAATTTCCGCGGTGATAATTCGACCACTATGAAACGTGTGAATTCGCGGCAGAAGAGTTCCTACTTTCTCGCAACTTTGGAGTTATTTACAATCGGGAAACTCTCACCTGTCCACTATTGAATTTCAATAATTTATGCACGTTTATTGTTGACTTAATCAGTTGACTTAACAGATTACAGAAAATTATTTATAATGTAATCGTATAGTAAACATTTCAGAAATAATCGATTTGCATTGTGAATACAAGATCACTTTCAGTTTTTCAAATGGAAATATATATTTTTTCTCTTCAAAAAGCACATTACACAGAACTTTTGCTTAAGCTATTACAAACCATTGGAATTTTACGAAAAATGTTCATCGATAATGCTTATTTATTGTAAAATATTTTTCTTTAATTTGTTCATTTGTGAAATCGATTGTCACAAATACTGGGTGAATTAATACGATTTTTATTTTCGTTTCGTAATAAGGAGGATATAGTAATATAGTATTCTCTGTTCGATATTTAAAAAGAAATATTTTTCGTAATGATTACTCTCGTTCCAAGTTAGTATGCAATACACCAGGATCCAGAGAAATCAATGTACTACTCCCATCTCCATTTACCAACGAACTACTTCGAGATATCTGAAAACGATAATTTAAAGAAGCTGATGACAATTGGGCTCATTTTACGTTTCTATATCGTTATGCATAGAAAAGTTCAATACTTGTCGTTTAAAGTCCATTATATACAAGTCTTTTTCACCATAAAAACTATTCGCTTCTTCTAATTATTATATCGTCAAAATTGAAAAATGTTGAAAATGTCAGTGGTGCTAGAATTATTCTCCACAGCGTATGTATGTAACTGTTTAGCTCGTCTATGGAGCCGAACAAACTCATCGTTGCGTAAGTTAACGAAGGATTTGCACGCGACGATTCGATCTCCATGCTTCCGGGATAAACTTTACTCCCAGTGAGGTCTGCAGCCAGACTAGGTTGATTCATTGGCCCGCCTTCGAATCGATACTATTCCCTACAGAGGTGAATTAACCGTAGAAAAGCGGAGAATTCAACGAGGCACGCTGTCACGTGTACGCATGCCGACCGATAATTAACGCGTGCCCCCGATAAAACTGGAAGTATCTCCACTCTTCGCGTGGATAGAAAAAAGAAAAAAAAAAAAAGAAGAAAAATCGCAAATCACCACTGATCATCTCGACGGGATCTTATTTGGCGGATAAAGGATCATTTGAAAGTTTCAGAGAGATAAAGTTAAGTGAATTCCACGGTGTAAAGTGGCCCAGCAACTTTGTTTCCCTTTGCTGCTACCCGAGTGTCCTCTGATTCTTTGAATAATCGCATCGTTACTTAAGCAGGTATTCTACTTTAAAGGGGAAGCAGGAGAGAGGAAGAGAAAGTTAGGTTTATATAGTTGGAGAAGTTAGGTGCAATTTGGACTTATGAAGTTTGTTTTATTAGCGAGGATTTAGGGTTCCAGTCTCTTCACGACTGTCATGTGAAAGCTTCTGGGTTACGTGGGCAACTTTTTAGTGTTCTTCTTTGATTTAGAGGTCCGTGTTCAAGATGCTAGGCTTGAAAGTAGATCGTCAGACTTGGAGTCTGGGGTTTAGGACTTAGGAACAGGGACGTGGAATTTTAGGATTAGGAAGTTCGGGCTTAGAATTTGTAACATGGCAGCGAGATTAATTTGAGGATATTGACGAAGTGTATATCTATACGTCAGGTATTATTCAATTCTTTATTTTAAATATTTTCAGGTTTAATCTATTACCTTCTGATAAATGAGGATCTCCATTTTCTAACCCTTCAACGCATTTTAACACTTTTATATTTACATATTAGATATTCTACAATTTCTCAGTTTCTCCACTGAACGACAAACTTCCGGTGTCCAAGTTTCTTTCGCCCATGGAGTAAGATCTCTCTCACCATCTGTCGGATCTCCAAGTCGAATCGATCGTTGAAATTCGATGGAAGAGGGGGAAGAAGTAGCGGGAGAATTCGAGTCTGGTTGAAACATGGAAAAATGCTTGCTCTCTGGTGTAAGTTGGCTGCATGGACCGGATGTTGCGCCCGGGGCGCTACTAGAAAGCGCTTTTTACGCAGGGCGTCGTCGCCTGTCTTCTGACGCGACGCCATGATTCGAAAAGTTTTCGCGCACGGTGATCCATTGAACAACGGAAGACAAGGGAAAAAACGGCCCACCCGGTGGAATAGTTGAAGGGAAATAGCAAAAGGAGGCTAGTAATTAGCCGCGACGTTAATTACGCGCAACGGGTTTCCGGTGATTTATCGTGGACCGCTCGACCGGCTTCGTTTCCAACATGTCGATATGACGGATCTCGTGGAGAATGGTTGGGAAAAGGGTCGATCAGAGTGGATGCATAGATTAATCGAAGAGCTGGTTGATCGTGCTTTGTCATTATGGACGTTGGATACTTGATACCGATATACCCAGATGATTAACAAATACAACGATGTTTTATAGAAATACGATTTTTTAAGGAAATACCATCGTTGTAAATATCTCACAACGTAAATAGAACAGATTTTAGAAGAATAAGGGACGGCGTAGAGTTGTGACATACTTTGAGACGATCAAGTAACAGTTACAGAAAAACAATTCCTGTTTCTCGAAAGGAGAAACACATTTAAACACAATACTGTAGCCCGTAGAAGAAAGCTTCGCCGAGAATCGATTCCCCGTCGATTTGGAATTCGATCTACATAATGGCCCGTGAAAATTTCGAAGGAACGAATTTTCCCGCGTCGCTTCGACGCTCGATGATGAATCGAGAGGACGGATGGCCGTCGAGGAACAGACAGGAAAGGGGAAAGGGGCGATAAATTACACGCGAGATCGCGGCAATCGATCGACGCATCGGTTTTCGAACTCGTTTTCTATTTGTCCGACCTTTCCTCTGTGCCCGCCATAAACGCGTTTCCGATAACGCGGAAATTAATAGAAATCGATGCGGTGTATAACGCTGGCCTAGCCTCATTAATTTCTGCCTGACTTTCTTCGTTCTAATGTGGGTGGTGTGTGAAGGGGGGTGGAACATCGGAGTTAGAAAGAGGAAGAATTCGTCGATAATGCTGAATTGGCCAATTTATCCCGCTCAGAGGTGAAACGATCCTTCGTTCGAGGAATTTGTAATTGAATTTTAGTCACACGGCGTAGAATGTTTAACAATGACTCGATATTGAATAGAATGGACTCAGCTGGGTAGACCGATTAACGTTCGATTTTATGTATTCTCTGAAAGATTCACTCTTTTGCGTGTAAATCAACGAAAGCTTCCGTTACAAGTGCAATCGCTCTCATTGATATTCGAACACACTTTAAAGCAGTATAACTTTCTCAAAATTAGAGTTCTTGCCAACTCTGACGGCCAACGATCAATGATCCACCAGAAAGGTTTCCGGGAATAGCGAATAACTTCGCCATTTTGTACGATTTTACTTTAAAAAAAATTGCAAAATAAAGCTAAAAGTTACATTTATATTCTCTGAAAAAGACTACATTTTTCATTCGGTAATTACTTGTAAAAAAATTCCTAAACTTTGCCCATTTTTTGACGCCTCTCCTTTGACGCGAATCTCTCCATTAAGAGAACCACAAAAAGAAAAGGAAGAAGAAGAAGAGATAGAGAATGAATACGAGAAAAGAATGCTCTGGATCGAGAGATCGTTGGATCGTGAAAGGATTTTTTTTTCTGGAAGCATGGATGCTCGAAATAATCCGGAAAATGCGAGGATCGATGCGGTGATTATCTCGACGAGAGAACGCCTATTCCCTTCCTCTCTCTCTCTCTCTCTCGCTCGCTTCTTTCTTTCTTTTTTCTCTTCTTTTCGTGATTCTCTTCCTCATTTTTGTCGTATGGGTTGCTTGTCCCGGTAATTAAAATCGTTGTGACGATGCGATAATTACGGCGTTGCGTTTGAAAGGACTAATACTTTGTGGTACTGTGCCCGTGGATTAGGTTAAGAGTCGTCGTTTTATTCAGTGGAAAATTCGAAATTCTAATTAGCCCAGAGGGTTCTCGTGGCTTTCACTGACTGTAGGATTAAGCCTGGGTTCGTTGGAAATGGAGAACGCCTGAAAAAGAAAGAAAATAAGAAAGAAAGAAAAAAATAAAATAAAAGGAGAAATCCCCTATAGCGTTTCTTGAAGTGTCGCCTAACCTGGAGCGTAAGAGCGTTCCAGAGAAGCCGCGTTTTAGGGTAAGACCGGTTTTAGAAGTTAGAATTGCCGAAAGTTTCGAGAGGAGCGGTTCGAAAGCGTTACTCGGATTGCTGGGTTCGATCCGCTATACTCTAACTTCAGGATTATTGCTCGTTGGATGAACTAGATTATATGTTAAAATATGCTATTTTATTCAAATACTTTCCAAGCACTTTCGGATACGGAAACTTCGAGCTAGGGAGAATCGAAAGCTTTCGGGTACAAAACTACGATTCACACGTCGATTCTTTACCGACAACAATCCAATAGCTTTCAATTATATTCTATCCGCAGCCTTCCAACAAAAACGAAGAGTATTGTAGCAAAAATTGCTAGATTCGAACCGCGAATTTCGAATCTCCAACATCTCTCACGTATGAAACAATCGTCGAGCAAATCATCGAATAAGATCACGTTTTAATCCATTACAAATCCTCCTCGATCCTTTGATAACCTGTATATTTGTAATCTTCACGGGAAAATAAAATTTCGCGAATGTATCGGGTCGTGTTTTATGAAATATCGAACTGAAACGAACCCTCACATTTCTCAGAAACGTTAACTTAAACGGTTTCGCTAACTTTGCAATTAGATCAAACTTGAGAACCTTTTTTTCATAGCTAGCTAAATTGTGACGTAGAATTACCTGCCGCGTGGTTTAAAAAATGATCACGCACAAGGAGATTATTCTAAAAGGTGCGTGTAAGATATACGTATCTTTCATCGTAATTCATAATTTTATTAGATTGTCCAAGGGTTAATAATCAACCGTAATGTTTCTTCTCACGAACGAAGGGAAATCGAACTGTTAGGGAGTGAACACGAGGAAAAAAAGGAAAAAGAAGGAATGAAAAAACACCGAACATCTCAACACTCGACTGGCCACCTGAATAATGAATCCACGTACGATTAGAAATTCATTTCATATTACAACAACCTAATAGAATTCTTAGAAATCTGCATTTCCTTCGCTGTTTTACCATGCATTTCATTACTCCCTCTTCAACCGAGCAAATTCAATTTTCCATCTGGTCTAAGGGATCGTTAAGTTAGCAATTGACCTTGTCAGAGTTGGTCGGATTCGAACAAAAAAAGAGCAGGTTCTACAACCGATTACAAACGTGTTCGCGATCGATCTTCGTCGTAAGTGGCCAACAATGGTGGAGTCATTTCCTTTTTTGCGGTAATTATGCGCGGTGAGGCCGAGTTCGCTTTTAATTTCAGCCGCGTATCATTATCGTTCGCCTTTTGTACCCACCTTCCAACCCCCTTCGGCCACTTGTTCACTCCGTGGACTGATTGAATTTTACATAAGACCCGGTAATAAGAAGCATTACAGGCCTCTAGCCTTGGCTGACGTAATGTATTCCGAACTGTTACTTTATTCAAAGAGAAGAAAGAACAAAAAGAAGGAGAGGAAAAAACGAAAGACAGGGGTGAGGGGGAGAGAATGAACAAGCATGGGGGAAAAGGAGAAAAGAGAGCAACGAAGAAGAGGAAAAATTCTTCTGGTAATAACGCCGGCTATTTTACGTTGCATAATATTCCCCTCATTTCCTCTCTCCCACTTTCGATGTAACTAATGCACCTTTGGCCGCGTTTTAATGCCTCATTCGATGCACGTTTTACAAATTATTGCGTTCGAGAAGGGAGTGTGTCGATGTAAATGGGCGAGTATTAATTCGAGAGTAGATTTCTGAAAGAGAACGTCAAAATTGATTCGTTTTTTTCTTTCTTGTTTCATCCAGAATGTATTTGGCGAAAATGTGAAATGTTTGTTTTCATTTTTAACACGTCAAATCCCACGCTAATTTTAATACGGTTTGTCCGTAACGCCGACATGAGTTTGTTATTATGCGTTACATATTATGGTGAAATATTGCTCGCAGTAGACAAGTTAAAGCATTGCCCAATGCATTGCTTTGTTAATTTCTTCCTCTTAAATTCTTCTTTGTTATTTTGCTAAAATATATTTCTTCAATTTTCTATGAAACTGTGCTTTCCTTTAAGCAGAAAGTTCATTCTTGAAAATGAGTTTCTCGAGTTCCCTTAAGATTAGAATGTATCGCTGAGGATACATAAATTTGAATTCGAAATGAAATACATTGTAACAGGTCTAGTCGATTTGAGGTATATTCCACTGGATACTAGGCCATGATTTTCTTGCGTTATTTACTGTCAAGCTCGTACTAGCGCAGTCGTGACAAATCCAAACGCTTTGAGTTTATCGTGTCGTTTATTTTTTTCAACGGTCATCGTGATTTACGTGTCCGTGTGCATATGCGACATCGATCCATCTTTCATGCGACGACCGATTCACAAATGGCACAAACGAAAAAAAAAAAAAAAACAGAAAAAAAGAACACATCAGTTTGATTGGAGGCGTGGGGACGGTTCGTGCAATTTCGTAGTTGCCCTACAGTTTGCAGAAACAAATTTGGCGATGTAACAATAATTCCTGAATCTGCTAACACGGTACTGTTCGAATAATTCACTGTGTGTACAAAGAGTATGTGAACAAAACGTTGTAGACAATTCCCTTTATTCTAGATTGTAATTTTTAGTACACTCTATGCATGAAGTATTCTTAAAACGTAAAAAACTTGTCAGGTTCTCCTGTATTTAGAACAACTTCGAAGAAAACTTTATCAGACTTTTAAAAATTCTTTATTTTAAATATCCAAGAAGGGCGCCAAATTTAGCCACTCTTTTTTTTCTAAAATTTAGAATTTCAGTAGCATTATCCACTTTTTCTAGAAGACACAAACTTCTTCTCCTTGCCTTAAATACTCGTTTCGAAAAACAAGACCATTTTCCAGCTTGGAAAACAAATCGTTCGAAAAGTGTGCTGCTCGCCCGCGTTACAACGTGTTTGCGCCGGCTGGCCATTTGAATCTCATTCCCCATGCAAATTGTCGCTGCACCGCGCGATTGATATGCGCTACACATACATATATCTATACACATTCGCCTCGATCTGAACTATTTTTCCTGTGCACGTATGCACTCGATAGGAATTAGAAAAAAGAAAATATATAAAACGACAAAGCAATACGAACAAATTGGGAACAATGGAAATACAAAAAGAAACTTTCAAGCAATAACACAAAGGTTAAACTATTAACATTCGCACGAATCAATTTCCTTTCATTTACGTTCTTCTTTATCTGCTTATAATATGAAGTTTTCTTGTGTTCCTTTCATGTATCATGGCTAATTACATACCGCTGTTGTTCTTAAAATATTAATGACAGGATGAACAAGGTTTGCGCGAGAACCAAAGAAAAATATTCCTTAGAGAATTAAGATTTCAATTAAAATTGTTCAAGTAAAATAGGCAGGGAAGCTAAAAAATTTGAAACTGAGAAAGTATTTTGTTCGAAAGAGATAATAAATGCTATCGAAAGTATTAAACGAACGATAAAGACAGAAATATACACCTATGTCACAAAGAAAACGTTCACGATGTTACGTATGTATGGGAAATGATAATAAATATAGGAGTAAATGTAATATTTGTGAAAAACAAGTATGCAACGTGCATTTGGTAAGCGATAGTATTTATAGGAACTGAAAAATTTATAATAAATATTATTCGTAATTGTACTTTTGTTTATACTGTTAAAAGAGTACCAAATAACAATTATAAATATCTAAAAAAATGATCGAATAAATTTTAAGGGCCTTATGCCAACGCAAATCGTAATAATTATAATATTACGGGTCCGGATGGACCCATCCACTTTCCGAGGGTTAAAATATACGACCTCGCTATGTCGTTTCCATCAACTATACCTTTAACACGCACGACAACTCGAATGTTACCGTAGAGTGCGTTTTTCGTAGGTGGCGTTTGTAAAATGGTCAAAAATCTGGACTCGTAAAAAACAAACATCGAGGTCCGTGAAAGGCTAGTTTGCACGACGATTCATTTGTCACGCGTCCCGTGTATTTGCCTTCATGCCAATTATTAATTGTCCCCTCACCGAGTGGAGCACGTACAAATATTGACTTGCGCGAAATACTCTCGGAAGTCATTACACGAGTAGGACGACGCTTTTCCAATGTAACTGCCTCACGTACCCACTTTATACTTACTTTCCCGCAGTGTTCGGTTAACGGTGGTGTACCTTTGTAGATTTCCGCTAAATGTTCGCGGTAATTTGAGGTTAACTTTGACTGTTTGGTAACAATACGATTTACTAAACGTGAAAGGCAGTTTTCATTTATCTTGAACTTCGAGAATAGGGAGAACTAACATTTTCTGTTATATACATAAATAAAAATAATATAAATGATCGTTGAAACATTTGATTTTCTTGAATTTTATTATATACTTGCCCTCGTTTCCACTACTTTTTTCTTTCTAGATAATTTATTTAGACTAGGTTAAATGTCGAATACTATGAATATTGATAGAAACACCTTTATTATTTATTATTTTTATCAATGTAAAACAATATAACACTTGCGAAAATTAATATCTGTTGAACAAGGAAGAGATGTTTTTTTAAAACTAATTTGTAATTTTTTCTAGAATTTTATTTGACTATTAACATTATTTCTGTCAACATTATTCAAATTTCTATATTAAATGATACTGTGGTACAATATAATAATACAATATAATTTTTTCTCTGTTTCAGGTGAGTCTGAAGGAAGCATTTTTTTTTTCTTTTTGCAACATCTTTATCGTGGATTTATACGTTGCAAAGAGGCACAGAAAGTACACGTTATAGGTAAAGTTATCCTAAACAAAACTTCGTGTTTCTTAAATTATAAATTAAACGACCAGACTTGAGATTTAATTAATCTTTACCAATTTGCCAAAGCTGTACTCAAAGACTCGCTTCTTATACATCGTCCCCCTTGAATCTCATTATCGAAGAAGTAGTTCAACTACGAAACTCTTCGAGTTTACTCCAAAGTCTCGATGTTCATCTGATCACCATGAGCCCTCAAACTCACGCCATTTTTTCACGACTATACTCCTGTTTCTTAGGATATAAAGGGAAAAAGAAAAATTGATGGAAACATCGATAAAATAACCCAATATACTCTTGATACTTGCCACTTTTACACAATTTTATTTGATAATTATTAAAGCAGAGAAATTCGGGGGAATATTTATAAACCTCCCAATAGAACTTTGAAAACATTTCAGAAATGTTTTCTCTTCCTGGCTATACATGTAAGTATCAGTTACTTATTGCTTTAATATAATTGTACATACGAAACGCTAATGTACGGGTGCGGCGCCAAAATCCGGACAAAATTCAATTTGAATTTCCCGTCGTTCTATACCACTTCGAGAGGTCGCGATTGGCGTCCAATTAGCTTGACGCATATACTAAACATTTATAACCTCAAAACAGTCGCAATGTTGAAACCAAGTGCAGAGTATAATCGAAGAGCCGCGATTATCGAAAGTGTTCGCGCTGGGCGCTCAGCGACAGAAATCATTCGATTCTTCGGGTACCCAAGATCGACTGTGTATGATGTTGTCGCGAAGTATAACCAGTCGGAGAAGTCCAATGAAGGTTTTGCAACACCGGCAAGGAAAACTCACTCGAAGGAACGCGTTGTCAGAACGCCCGAAATCATGCAACGGACTCAGGAGCTGATTTTTGAGGATCCAGGACAGTCGATCCGAAAATTGTCGTCGCTTGTTGGTGTGAGTGAAAAAACTATGCGTCGAATTGTCGAGGAGGACCTTCGTTACAAGTCTTATACAATTAAAGTAAGACAGATGCTTTCTGAAGCTGCCAGGACAAAGCGAGTTGAGCGTTGTAACCTGCTTTTGTGTTCTTTACGAAACAATGCTGCCGGGCGCCTCAGGTTTTTTTCTGACGAAAAAATGTTTACTGTAGATGCGAAAATCAATCGAAGGAATGATCGATGGCTCGCCCATGATCCTGAAGATATCCCCATTGTATCTAAAACGAAATTTCCGGCGCATGTTCATGTGCTAAGTGTTGTGTCCAGTGAGGGTGATGTCATGCCACCACATTTTTTTAACAAAGGGGAAAATGTAACAAAAGAAGTTTATTTGCATGTTCTGATAAATGTGGTGAAGCCGTGGATGGAAATTGTATCGTCTGGAAAGCCATATGTTTTTCAGCAGGACGGTGCGCCAGCGCACACAAGTCATTTGGTGCAAAATTGGTTGTCGGACAACGTCGACATGTTTTGGTCAAAAGAATTTTGGCCTCCTAACAGTCCAGATTTAAATCCTTTGGACTTCTATGTATGTAGCGTGATTGAAAGGGTCACCAACAAGTCCAGGCATCCAAACCTCGCATCATTGAGAGCCGCTATTGAAGCGGCATTCGCCGATATGGACCGTAACTCATTAAAACGGGCCTGCGAACGCTTCCGACCGAGAATGGAGGCGGTCATTCAAGCAGGAGGGGGTTATATCGAGTAAATGTGTTCTTTAAGACCTAACAAACAATTAGCAAAAAAATAATTATAAACTTCTCCATTTTTGCAAATAAAAATTATGTTTCAAAAAAATTGTGGGCTGTTATGTTGATGGAGGATAGAAGGCGGAGGAATGATAGAGAGGATCGTAGGAAAAGGAAAGGTTGCGTTTCGTCCTGGGCCTCCTAGTGGACTCGTCAGTAAGGCATTCTAGGAGACCCGTGCCTTAGACGCGGGGGACTGAAGGAGTTAGGTTGGAAGGTGTATATATACAAACAGGACCTCTCGGGAGCGCTAGCGAGAATGGTCTCCTGTGTCTCTGTCCCTCTAGCGGTGGTAGACAGAAGGGTCGCCACAAAATGTTTAATTTGTCCGGATTTTGGCGCCGCACCCTGTAGTATAAATTATAATTGATAAATTGTAGTCTTGTAAATAAAAAGAAAGTTAGAAATAAAATTAATTTTTTGTTACTAATATAAATGTTTTTATATTTTGTTCGTTAAATGCATATTATATGCATTTCCAAATATTTCCGCATGTGTTAAATGTGTCATTGATATTAATTTGAAAATATCCTATCCTTAGATTGGCTTTATCTAAAGATAAACCATTCTGGATGACAAAAACTAGTTCCATTCTATATTCGTTACTTTTCGCATGTTTTATAAATCATATGCAAAGTGAAAGAATTGAATGGAACGGCAATAAATAATTCCTTTGACGCCCAAACAAAGATTGACGTATCTTTCTCGGAGTTAATCCAAACGGGAGAAAAGATACGCAAGGGTTTGGTGTAGTTGGCAGGCGAACATCTGACGGCAATGGAGCGTCGGATAAACAGAGGAGATGATCCGTGTGTGGTTCACGCGGCACACCTGGCGGCACACGGGTAGAAAGAGATTATTTTCCCTAGCGGCCGTTTTCCTACGAATTTATGCCCGTAAGCAGTTGCCAAGATATCCATCCGGCGCGTTCTGCTGGCTGGACAAACACTTAACACCGGCCCACGAACGCCTAGCGTCCAAGAAGAACGTCACGAGCACGGAAATAACTTTCACGAACAATGGAGTGCACGCGGCTGAGCGATTCTGTGCGAGTTCGGGATCACAATGAAGTTTTCGTCACTGACATAGTTCTATCCAAGCTGGACTTACTTGATATCCGTTCGGGATAACTTGGGAATATTGTAAGATATCTGGACATTGAATTGTTCCATATATTTCTCGAGACGATGTAATTGAGGGGACCTGTTGTGTGTGAAATATGGAATTATGAATGTTCGAGTGAAAGTACTTAACATTGAGTGGTTGATAGAAGTGTGAAATACAAATGCAAAAGTGAAATTGCAATTATATCAAGTGCATAGTGTACAGTTTTCCATTTTTCAATTTTCTGCAAATGCATGAAAGTTCGGAGTCTAATAACAAGTGTACGAATACTTCCGAACGTAAAGAAAAAGTATATACAACGTAAATTCTTCTCTTCTGAAGACGATCTCGAGCGGAAGTGGCGAACCGGAAATTACAACCTGTCAATTTCCCTCCTGTCGTTGGCTAGCGCCACGTATTCAAGTTAACTTAAATACAATAACTCATGCTCATATATACGCGCGTCAGCGTATCGCTTAAGATGAACGCCGCTGAACAAACAATTCCTCCGGTGTTTGAAGTGCTATTAAAGGGCTCCAGATGGTATGCATCAACATGGAACATTCTGAGCGTGGAAGAGAGACAATTGATATTCGACGGAGCTCAGATTGGATGCACTCCAGACGCGTAGGCTAGAACAACAAGCGAAACCCGATGGTTACGTCTACTTATGCAAAAGAGAGAAATAGGAGTAGGGATCTCGTTGTTATCGATGGTTCCCCAGTTCCACCATGGACTAGAATCTCTCCTCGCGCTGGGATTTCCTGACTTGCAGCTTCGAACCGCTCTTCCGCGTTTTCGGACGTGTTGTTATCTCGCCTCCTGTGCTTTTAGGGGAGGAAATATCGTGGTTCGTGCACTGGATATTTCGATAGGAATGTTGCACTTCGGTGTAGTTTAGTGGTCTTCATTTCTTGCGGATATTTATTGGGTCAGTACGTGATTCGATGGGAAAAGTTGCTTTCAACACATTGCATCTTACTATATACAAGATAATGTCGTGTTTGATACATTGAATATTCTGGTAATAATATAATAAAGTAAAAATGTAAACACATGTTCATTTATTCAATTATAAAATGGTGTATATGAGAGAATATCGTTTTTTACGCATTAAACATACTTCGGTTAAAACATTGTGCACTGTTCTTTGGTAGTCTTCCTCTTTGACAGACATTTATTAAATGTAAAAGGGTAGCTAATTGGAAAAATAACTTCAGAAAAATTTGTAATTTAACAATAATTTTTATTTATATTATACATTTTATATGTAACTATTATTTTAAGAGGTATTACATGTTCGTATATTAACGATATTTCTCTTTCTCAAATGAAAGCAGGAGTGGGTGTTCCATTATTAAAATTGCAAGTCAGTGCATACGAAATATTTCGTTTGATATGCAGAACCGGCGATATCTTGATTTTCGTGGTGTTTCCAGCTGATATATGCATTTTCTGCGATAATCTAGGTGAGACTTCAGTCAGAAGTATGCAGAATCATCTATATCGCTCTTTTCGAGCTATTTAATGCGAAAAAACAAGTTTTCTGGTGTTTTCAACATTCCACAGTGCGTTTGATATGCAGAACCGGCGATATCTTGATTTTCGTGGTGTTTCCAGCTGATATATGCATTTTCTGCGATAATCTAGGTGAGACTTCAGTCAGAAGTATGCAGAATCATCTATATCGCTCTTTTCGAGCTATTTAATGCGAAAAAACAAGTTTTCTGGTGTTTTCAACATTCCACAGTGCGTTTGATATGCAGAACCGGCGATATCTTGATTTTCGTGGTGTTTCCAGCTGATATATGCATTTTCTGCGATAATCTAGGTGAGACTTCAGTCAGAAGTATGCAGAATCATCTATATCGCTCTTTTCGAGCTATTTAATGCGAAAAAACACGTTTTCTGGTGTTTTCAACATTCCACAGTGCGTTTGATATGCAGAACCGGCGATATCTTGATTTTCGTGGTGTTTCCAGCTGATATATGCATTTTCTGCGATAATCTAGGTGAGACTTCAGTCAGAAGTATGCAGAATCATCTATATCGCTCTTTTCGAGCTATTTAATGCGAAAAAACACGTTTTCTGGTGTTTTCAACATTCCACAGTGCGTTTGATATGCAGAACCGGCGATATCTTGATTTTCGTGGTGTTTCCAGCTGATATATGCATTTTCTGCGATAATCTAGGTGAGACTTCAGTCAGAAGTATGCAGAATCATCTATATCGCTCTTTTCGAGCTATTTAATGCGAAAAAACAAGTTTTCTGGTGTTTTCAACATTCCACAGTGCGTTTGATATGAAGAACCGGCGATATCTTGATTTGCATCAAAACTTCCACGAAAAAGTGAAAGAAAAATAAAAGTCGAAGATCATCCTAATTTCGTCGTATCACGGGGGAATTAAAAGAGAAGAAGAAATCGGGAACCAAAAAGAGCGTAGAATATATCATTAAACAACTTCTATGTGAACACACGAGGTTGCATAAAGTTGAGCGTTAAAATTTCATTTTCTTCCTATACGAACCCACGACCGAACAGCAAAAACCGCTTTTGAAAGAGTCAGAGAACTTTTTCCTCGACAAAGTTACTCGCGAAAATTAATTCTCTTTACCAAAAGAATATTCGGACCTTTCTAACCAAGAGAAATCTTCCTCTAGAGAGCAGATGGCTTGGCGTGTTTTAACGTGTGGCTTCCTATGGTCAATAAGGGAAAAGGTCAAGCTCGAAATGTACGAAAAGTAACTCGTGTTCCGCCGATGTTAACATCGCTGTTTTTATTTTTTCTTTAAATTATTCAAACGGCTATGGAAATAATAAATTCTATTATCTCGATAAGATCACGTTGCAGGAATTTTCTTTTTCCTTTTCTCCATAATTACCTAATTTTCAATCGTCCAATCACTTAATCAAACAGCTCTTTCGGCAGTCCCAAATAACGTTTAACCCCTAATCACTAAGTTCATTATCGAAGCCACGTTCCTCGAGTGGTTCCAACAGTCACCCCCTTGTTTCCACCAAACGCACTGCATACGAAATTTTCGATCGAAACCAGCTTCCCTTCTCCTATCCCTACGTCGTCGGTTCGACATTTTTTCCACACGGTGGGTTCGTCGTTTACCCTCCGCGGGGAATAACACAAGCTCGAAACGCAGGATCGAGCAATTGTGCCGGACGAGTAAACACTCGTACGCGGTTCGGAATCCATTAATAAGACGCGGTGGTACGCAAAGTGCGTGCGAAATGAGAGGCAGAAAAATGGTGCAGGTGAATGACTGTTTGCAGACTCGTTGCTCTCTGCGTTTTATATCGAACCTACGTTACGAGGAGAACCGCTTGAACTTCAAAATTACAGCGACCATTATCTTGCCATTGAAACCTAACCTCAACCGATGAATCGGAAACAAGGCTTCCGTAACTTTTAAGTTTTATCTCTGTTTAGAGTTTTAGAATGAAATAAAACAATTTTTTTTTTTCAAGAAAATGTATATTGATTTTTTACCCGTCAATTTAACAGGTGTTCGTAGGAATAGGTATACAACAAATATCTGTAATCCTAGTGTTAAACAAAGAATTTTTACTCATTAATAGATTAGCGAATTAAAAGTGAGAAGTTCCGTTCGAATGAGTTTCAACTATTAATAGAATTCACCACTCGAAACATCAATGGATTAGGTTAGGTAACCTAACCTAACCAAGTTAAAACTATATCGATGAATGAAATTAGAGGGTGAAAAGTTTAAATATTGGATGTACCTTGTGATGAGATGAGAGTTTAAGTTCAGTGGATTAGAAATGATTAATTCGCCTATCTAAACTGCTTTGTTTGTTGCGTTACGTTACTTCGATAATTGTTGGGGAATTTGTGGAATTAGCGGGATTATGTAAGATTAACTATCCGCTTCCGTTGCTGATTAATGTTCACCGATAACAACGACTATTGTTAATACTAATAAGTGGGTATGAAAGGATTAGAAGCTTTGTTTATTCCCATGTTTCTCTGCTCCTGCATATGGGGATGCATGGCGTGACTTATAAATATGCGAAAGAAGGAATAACGAGGCTTCCTGAGAGATGGAAGAAGATTATTTAACGCAATAAATCAACCTTAAAAAACAAATATCTTTCGTATTAAAAGAGAAAGAAACTTATGGGACACCCTAATATTTTAAACTTCTAAATGGTTCCTTAACGATAAGCTGAAAATCTCAAGAAAAGCATCCTCGAAGATCACTTTTCGCCAGATTCGTGTCATAAATTGTTACATTAATAATGAATACAAAGTAACGAGTAACGAAAACGAATTTTCCACGGGAATTTTAAGCAGAATAGGACGAAAGAAATGAAAAGATACTTGTATTGTTCCTCGATCGTTGGCCGGAAGCCACTTGTTGATCTATATCGTGGCGGAGGAACGATTCATTGTCCCCAATGGCGGCGGCAGCGGCAGCAGCCACAAAGCGGCAGATTCCGCAAATGCAAAGGAATACCCTTTAATCCTTCGATTGTGGTTCCATGCAGCGTTTAACTTGCTAACGGTGAAATCTACGCCAGGAGGACCCATAGTACCGAGAAACGAGTTTACTGACCGATGGAACAGGTGGGTGGAGTTTGCGGCTCTATTCAACATAGCTGCCACGCTTTCGTCACCCATTCACCTAGCCGCGAGTTTGCCGTTTATAAAAGAGGCGAGAGTAGCCACGCCACCTGCCTGGTGATTTACTCGCAGGAACAGGTGTCACCGATGACCGGATCGCGTTAGCTGCCATGGAACAAATTGGAACCGTACACAGTGACGTTTCGTGGCTCTGATTAATTTTAAATGGAATATTTGCTGCTTTCGGAATGTATTATTACGCGAGTTAGTTTCACGCTTTGAACCAATGGACAATAGGTACAGTAGCTCGCGAAGGTATTCGAACGATTACAATTTGCAACGTTTAATAAACGAAATATCTATGTAAAACCAATTTGTTTAAAACAATATGGTATCAATGGTAAGAGGGAAGTGACAAGATTATTTCAGTATTATTATTCTACAATTATCATCTGACTTGTCTCTCACCCTATATGTTAAATTTTGTCCTAGTTTCTTATTTCATTTCTCGATGTTTGGAAAACAAAGGTAATTTAATATCGGGAAAATTCAGGCGCAGGAATACAAGCAGTTTATTGTTAATAGTACAATATACATCGCGTATAATTTTGGCATCGTATTCCTGCTAACAGTTCCCCCCTCAGAATCCTCAGTCGAGAACTAACGTAATACATTCTAGCTTCTATTATGCCCGTGCTCACTTCGGTGGTTCGCCTCGCTTTACAAGCGATTATTTAAAGCGGATTTCCACCGTTTCATTAATCATCCACGACCATAATAAGAGTTACTGAACCTCAGTCTTCAACTGTGCATTTCATTCTGAAAATAGAATTTAATTCAAACGAAATAAAAGCAAAAGGAAAGGAAGAGAATGTTAGGTGCATAGGTACTTGTTTGTTTCGTCCCGATCGACGGCAATCCGCTTGTACTTTGCACAGTTGTAAATTTCGAATACGCTCGTTCGCGATCGTGAATCAGACGATCTGGGTTTTTAACAATATTCGTGAAACCTCGTTGAAGATACCGCTCGCCATAACATTCTATTTTCCACTAAACTTGGAATATATGTGTTAACAGATGTATGAGGAAACGTTACAAAAGATTGGTTAAACACCGAAGAAACGGTTATTTTGACTGAACGAGAAAGGAAAAGATGGCGACTGTGTAGCAGTTTACATTTCTTCCTTCTAAAGGTATCGCGGGGCGGCGTAAGGAGTTAGCAGTTAAGAGTTAATGGCGGACCTTACAAGCGACCGTAGTCCACATTCTTATTTTCCTCGTTACAGCTTACGACAGTCGACGGGAATTTGCTCAACGTGACTTTCTTCAGCCATCTGTATTACGCGGGCGGAAAACAGATTTCGCGAAACAATCGTAACAATCGTAGAAATAAAGCGTGCGGGTTAATGTTCCCTCGCCAGGTGTCGTTTCTTTTTTTATCTTCTTCAAATGGCCACACGTTCCTTGAACAAGCGTTAGGAAATTTACTGTGCTCTTTTAAAACGCATGGACTGCGTTTAGATCGACAAATTTCATCAAGACCGAGTACAAGAACTTTCAATTTTTGGAATAAATGATTTTAATTCGCGTGTCAGTTCACTTTTAATGAAATTTTCCGGGTATTTCTGGCCGGTACCTAGAAAGCTTGCAGGGTACTAAGAGGATCGATTACACAACTATATATTAGTATCTCGTTATTTCCGCTGAGTTTGAATAGCAGTAAATAACGATGAAAAATACGTAGTTTGAAGAAAGTTCCTTTCAGAACTCGAATTCATAGAAGACGTACTCTAGCGTACTCTTCAATACATAAAAAAAAAAATTCACCTGGACTAATCCTTCGGGATTTCTCAAAGAAGTCTCAATAATGAAGAAATAAATCCAGCCGACGGTTTCAGAAAGTCTCCATCAATTTTTCTACGGAAACACCAAAACAGCATCTCGTATTACACGAAAAGAGAAGAAAAGGAAGAAAATTGCTTCCTGATTCCTGAAAAAAATACCAAGCATCTCCGTTCCAATATTTCACCACAGTCAGCGTGAAATTGGCCGTGCATTCGTCGACAGGAACTTCTGATCCGTGGCGAAAAATCCAAGGGCGCCGGATGATTCTGTACTCTAGGATGACTGAAGGAGGCAGAGGGAGAAATCGCGTTCCGCATGAGAACGTGGCCTCCTCTCTTTTCCATCGACGGGAACATCAAAGGACCACCCACTGGTCTTCGCTTCGTGAACGGACGAGACGGCTAGAGGAAGCTCCAAGAGAGAAAGAGAAAGAGTGAAAGGTAGAGAGAGAGAGAGAGAGAGGGAGAGAGGGAGAGAGAGTTCATATAATTTACTTTTCGCTTCGACGGATTTCAATAGTATCGGAAATCTAGCCACCCCTCCTCTTCCTCTGCTTCCCCTCTCATGCATCTCCGCCACCCCTCTTGCTCTTCAGTGGCGCGTTCACTGACGTCTGCCATGGCGGTAATGACGTGGATCCACAAAGGCACGAAATTAGTTTCGAACGAGATTCGATTCTCCGCGAAACGACGGGGAAAAAGACGCGTGGATAGAAACGAAGGGATGAGCCACCGGAAACCAACCCTCCCCTCTATCCTGTCTGCTCCCTCCTCTTTCTGCATCATTCCTCGTGGATATGTACCCTAACCTTCAACGAAACCGGCAGCCTGGCTGATCAGAGATGATGGAATAAGAGGAACGAAGTTACGTAGGATTGACGTTAAAGAGAAACAATCTTGACAAGCCTGAGTCGGAGAACGTTACGCGCCTTTGGGGGGATGATTCTCTGCGGAGTTGTTCCTGTTGCTTTTTGTGGGATTAAATATTTTACAGGAAGTGATATATATGACACGTTTGCTACATCTAAGCCAGTTTCTATGTTTTCGAGTAGATTGGTGTTGTGTGATTGTGTTTGTTAGGGTTTCTTAGTAATGGTTTATAGCACAATAGCACCGAAAGGCGGTTTCTGAGACTGCAGTCATAATACGTACAGTCATTCGAAGCAAAATTTTCGTGATGACCATCTATAACTATTTGCAGCTTACAGTAACGTCAATCGATTTCGATGAAATTTTGTATTATATAATAATGTATATAACTGGCATAAATCTACAAAATGTACAAATATATATATAGCCTGTAGAAGTAGAAACAGCAAGCAAGAGCTAGGATTTAATAATAATGAAAGATTTTTCAATCAATTTTATCCGGGAAAAAGGCACGTGAAGTAACGAGTAAAAAAGTCAGCAGGCTTAACGCTATTGGTACAGCCGGTAATCCGATAATCGGTAGTTCAGCAGGGGCCAGTGGTCAACGAGAGCGGTCAGGCCTTAAGGTCGATTTGCAAATTATGCACGTGCTGGAGAGAGACCGGTGCCGACGACATAACCCAATATTTATACAATTAAGTCGGTGGCTGCGAGGCGGGATGGTGAAATTTCGTTAGGCCAATCGGAGCGTGAAACCGTTCGCGACTGAACCCTCCGTCAAAATGGCCCCACATTGCTGGATTAAAGATGGCGAATCACCCCATCGTCTAGCTAATTTTTGCGAAAATTACGCAGAGACCCAGCCCACTACCCTTATTCGTCTGAAATGTCGAGGGGTTCCTGGACGCCATCTTGCTTTTATTTAATGGGGAGACTTCGATTCCGGAGTCTTCGTTTCCCTCGTTTATTTTAAGAGCAATCTTCTCGTAGAGAAGAAGAGATAATTGACAATAACGCGGGATTTTTCGAGGAAAATTTTATCATTCAGATTTCTAACTATTTCATTCAAATCTCTCATTTATGAAAGTATTTCTTTGTTCTTTAAATAATCTAACTAAAATCGAACTTATTAATTTCATCTTTAGTTTTCTTCTATAATATTTTACAATTCGTCAAAGTTGAAGAACTTGATGCTGCGAAGGATTTCTAGAATCATTGCATTTATGGATATCAAAGTGTGTTCCTTTGAAACTGATCCTTTATCAGCTCACATCGACCTGGCCCCTTCTCGTTTGTCCAGTACAAGCCATATGAAACATTATTCCACCGTTGGACGTTGCTTCATCAGCAGCTGGACACTGTGTTCAGCTGATCAGGTAAAAGACTGATTGGCGGTCAATAATTTGGCACATACAGGGTAACAAGCATGGAAATGTGGCCCTGGTATCGGTGTCTTCAGATTCTGATGAATCTCTATGCAATGGGCTGACGATGTGATGGAATAGGGTTGCTTCAAGGTGTAATTTACATTTCGAAGCTTTGGATAAAGAGGAGATATTCTGGTAAAAGTGATTCACTGATTTAGGTATTGCGTAAAGTGAAGAACATTTGTGGAGTTTTTCGACGAGAAAAGTTAATTTGTGAAATTTTCTGAAGAAATTTCCTGATTTTTCGAGGAAGGGATATTCGAATAAATCTTTTGCAAAAATTGAAAAGAAACGTTTATGATCGTAAAATCACTTGGAATAGTCTTCTAAGTAGTTACAATTTAATATCTGAAAGGTTTTTATGAAAGCTTCACGTGAAAGATTTCAAATGACAATAGACACTAAACGATAATCACGAAATTGTTCGTATTATCAACAATTAAGTTTATCGAGATGCAGTAATAAATTACAGTTAATCTAGCATAGCGTGGATAATTAACCAGTTAGTAGAGAAGATACAGCGAACATGTCTGCGCGTAAAGAGCATTTACGACGTCGTATATCGCAGGAGTATGTCCTAACAAGGAAATAACACGGTTATAGCTAGCCAAAATTTGTGACTTATTTATGTACTCGACAGCGGCCGAATGTACGTTGGCAGTCGCTTGAAAAATTATAATTAAAATCTTAGTAAAATAATACAATGTAAATTCTTGGAATAATCGAAATATCTGTTACACCTTTGTATCAAATGGAGTATTCCAGCCTCTACTTAAAAATTCAAAATACAAAATTTAAACAATATGCTCGATGCTTTAACATCCACACTTCCTGCACCAGGAAACATTTTCTATTTGGCAAACAGATTCAAACACGCCAAGTGAACTTATCTAACATTTCAAACGTAGCACCAGAGTGCATTACGCGTCGCGACACTTTCGTAGCAGGGGGAATGTCGCGATCATTATTTAAGAAATGAAATCGCAGCGTTGCTGTTTCAGCCACGTACCATCGTGGCCGTGTTTCTTGAAAAAGAATCTCATGGAAAATAGGACGAGTAAATAGTATTGCCGGAGGACGTTTGAATATTTCCGTAGTTGTGGCTACGGGAGAGAAAAGTGGGAGCCGATGAAATATCGTCGAATTGAAAGTGGAAGCTCACGGTGAAATAGATAGGTAGAAAATGCGTATATAACGGCATGCGGGGTATTAAAAATCGAAGACAGGAGAAAAAGGAGCGTTAAAGGAGATATGATATCGCGGATTCTTCGTTCAGAATAGTCGAACGCGCGGTTGAAAAAAAGCCCGTGTCGATTTACCGTGGAGAACGAAGAGTTCAGATTTGCTGATACCGGCGCTCAGACCTGTTAGCCGATAAAAAACCGGCTTGATAAACCACGCTGCGCTGGTCACTGTCAGGAAAAGGGGAAAAACCGAACTCTGTTTTGCTCTCCGCTCGTGTCTCTAACGATTCCCAAACCACGATAAGAAATTCATCGGCGATTTGTTCAGGGGACTAAATTGCACCGGCAATTTTTTCCAATTGGATCACGAGCTTCTTTGCTCGATTTACCGGAAATGAATCAAGAGCGGTGGTTCTAGGGACCCTTACAATTGTTTTTCTTATTATACTATACAACAATAAATTATTTTAGTTTTTGTACATTCGCATGGGACAAAAATGATTCAGAATTGTGAACGATTGGTTGCAAATTAAGTTCCTCTTTTCGGAGTTCCTCTTTTCAATCGAGAGCTATCCAGGCCATCCACGAATTCTTTTCCTTCTAAAAGGAGCGTACAAAGCTCTGATTCGCGGCTTCTATCCCCGTAGCGAAATTGTAAGCGACCGCTGCCTCGCCCGTTCGCATCGTAAACGCAATAACAGTCGGCGAGATGCACGGTCCGGAATAATTTCGCTTAAGTAGATTACATTCTGTGCCGCGTTTTCCTTAAGCGGGAACACGTACAACGACCTGCTTACCTAAATCACGCGCGTCGTTCAATTACTCTTGTAAAACGGCGCGATACTCGCAGATTTTCTTGGAAAGTCAATGAAAGACAAAGATAGGAAGAGCTTATCTATCGGTTGTTTGCTTCCAGCGTTCATCGATTCATAAAGTAAATTAAGAATCGTCTAACATATTCGAGACAAAATTCTGCCGACTGAAGTCACGTAATCAGTACAGTCATTCATATTTCACGAATAGTATTCGTCTTGTATTTTAATCGTCGAAACTCGACAAAGCTAGATCGCACACGGCAAAGACAACCATACTATTTCGATCGCGATTAATCAAGCGACGATTAACCAAGCATCTCAGCTATTTGCACAGCGATAGGCAAACAGGTGACTATGAAAGAAAGCAACCATAACGGAGGCAATTAGCTTCGGCTTATCAGTCGTCGTATTCCGTGCCGAAAATCAAGTTAAAACGTTGCTGAGTATTGTCGCTCGAAGGGAAAACTCTTGGTCGTATCCATTAGAGGAGGCCGCGGCAACAATACGATACAAGGGGTTGTTGAATATGGAGTAGCGTCCCTTTATGAAATTCGAATCCCCGACGGACACCGGCCAGAACTGCCGAATACGTAATACCTCGGGGTAACCAGTGTAATTAGCTGTTAGTTCGCGAAGCCCTTTTACTCTGTACGCTTCTCGACGGTTGTTTCATTGTCGTCGATAAGTTTAATCACGTCGTACGTAAGTACACCGACGTTCATAAGTACGGGGGCACTCGTTATGCTCGTACAAGAACTATTATACGATTCAACCATTTGCATACGAAGATTGTTTTGCTATAGGAAAGTAACTGTTGAATTATTTCGTGAAATGAGTGCGCGTGTGTAATGTGAGACAGCAAAAATGTGCGAAGGGATTATTCGCGCCAATGAAAACTTTAAAAGAAACATCTTTTTACAGTTTGAACATCTAAACTTACAAGATTGATCAAGTGCACTAAGCAACAGTTCAGGCATTATAGATAGTGTTAAGAATACTCAGGTTTTCCAAATAATATTGAAAGGCAAAGGGGTTGATATGGATTATATTTGCCGAATTTCGATCCTCGTGAATGTATCAACAGCGAAAAAAATCAATCTCTCTGATACCTTCAGCTGAACATTTCGCTAAACAATTACGCCATTGAAAATAGTACCACGTTGATGTTAAGCGCGTGGGCATCGATACCAGGGCTACGAGAGAACTCGTCCATTATAACATAGAGGTGTCGGGGACGGGCTTTGTATACAGCAGAATCGTGCTCAGTCGAAATAATAGGATTCGGTTTCAGTAAGCGGAAATTTCGGATAGTTGGTGGTCATGCGAAATTTGCATACATGGCCAGAAATCCGCAGGATTTATGTTAATAATATAATTCGTTAGCTTGGACCGCGCGGTTAAGTAAATCGACGCGTACGGGTTACATGCGTCTACTGGATGTCCAAGATAATTTCAAAACCATATTAGAATTTCAATACGGACTAAAATTCTGTTGAAGGGAGTTCCAAAATTCGATCGAAAATATTTGAATAATATATTAAAATCATTCATATCAATGTCAGTTGTATAAGTGTACATAGACGTGAGACTTAACAAACTTAACAAGGGCTTCGTCCCTTTTTTTACCCAAACGTGCTTCAAACTACCAATTTATGAAGAAAAAAGAATAATTAATTTTTTTTTTGAACTTTCTAAACTGAGAAGAGCTCTTGAAAGTTTAATTTACGACCTCGCTATACCGTAACCCGGACTGTAATAAAATATCCCTTAAACAGAATGAACCTATCATCTTTAACAAATTCTCTCCAGCGCTTCGAAGAAGCTCCCTCAGAAAACATCGAACCAAAGCGAGAAAATTTCACCTCCCCTTTCATCTGTCCTGACTATTCTCGTTCACAGAGTCGCATATCGCGACAGAGATCAAGAATAATTGTACTTTATGCCGTTGCGGTGGTGGTATCAACGTCGGGGTGCTCTCGTCGACGTCGAGCGACAACGAGGCCACTTCACCTCTCGCTTCGTTACGGTCGACCTCGACTTTTCCGGCCGGCGTGTTTCTATCGCCGTTGTCTACACTTTCTACACGCTCTTTTTCGCCCGACTACAATGCCCTGTCTGGCTGGCTCGTTATCCACCTGGCCCTGCAAATATATATCTTTATCTCTGGCCTTTCTTTCGGCCAACATGTACAAAGGAACACCGCCGAGAAATGCTTCGTGTTCAAGTTAGACCGCGTTCCCTGTTTGTAACACGTTTACTCGACTGTACTAGAGCCACCAATCTACTATACGAGCATTGAAACGGTTGCCAACACTGGCGATCTGACTGTCTGGTTGCCAGACCTGACTTTCTGATCGCTTTGTACAGGGATTTCGTTCGATTTTTCTAATGAACCTGTGGAGTCTTATAAATTTACTCCGATAAGAACGTTTACACCTCGTATTTCGTCACGACGCTCTTTGAGATCAAATAAGTTTGGTCTGAGGCATTTTCTTCTATCTCCAAAAACAAGCGAGTTATTCAAGTGTCCTGTTTTAAGTTCCCCACCCTGTACGTATATATAATTTAAAGTAAAAAATTGAAGCTTATATATATACATACATAATCATTCGACAGTGAAAACGCTTTTCTTTCTGATCGCGTTGCTAAGAAGTTTTTATATCCCGGGGGAAATTAAACGGAAGGGTATTAATTTACCTCACCTCATTAACTGCGGTTCGGACGAGAATATTATTATCGGAGGGTTAGGATTACTTCTACCGATACCTCGGCCACCTTCAATTAATGCTCGCGCACTTTACGATCGCCTAATGATACAGTTTTCTCTTCTTTTTCGTCCAATTAAATGTTCCCTCCTTTTATACCAACCACTGTAAAACGTCGCTCGTTTTATTCTCGGATGATAAACAGTTTTTACCTCCTTGATTCAAAGTTAATGTGAATGTTAGAATGAGCAAACTGAAAATCGAAGTTTGATCAAATAAATTCTAGTTTGACATACTTGAACGCACTTTTTTCAGACTAACTGCGGATAAGTGAATTTGACGGAGATCTTACTGCATTTCCATTTTATAAATGTTTTATAAATATATGCTGAATCCAAATTTATGAAATGTCATACTTGAAAGTTCCATTTAAAATTCTACTGATTCCTCCCAAACTTATCCCTCCTCATTATCAACACCTCAAGAAAAAGAACCTCGCAAAAACACCAAGTTCATCACTCATCACTCCCTACTTCATTAATCTTCCAGAAACCTTCATCGATACTATCATCCGTCGCATTATCATAAATCTCATAATCGTAACACCCCTTTCGTACACCTCAGCAACCCCTATCACCTTACCCTAACACGATATCATAACCAAGCAACTATTCAGAGTGTCATTTTTTATTTTCTTCACTTTATATGCGAGAGCATTTATTTAAGGAGGGTATTCTAATGTAAAACGCATTTTTTTCTTTGACAATCTTTATATAAAAACCATGAAACATTTCGATTTTCGTCATTTTTAACCGGTTGCAGCTAATAGCAACGTTAACCGATCTCGATGAAATTTTCAGTATGTATACAATTGATACAAATCTACAAAATGTATTTCCTAAATTCTACAGTACCGCAGTTTTAAAAGTGCTGGGGTTAATTTAACTCCACCTGGTTAGTTTCTAGCAGCAAGAAACCGATTAATAGGCTTTCTAGGTCGACAAAGTGTTAGTTAATAAGAAACTTTAGAAAAGATACATGCTTAAAAATACAGTTGATGTGTCGTCCATGTCACAAAGTTGAAGACTTAACAACTTCATTTGGTAAACCTGTTTGCAAGCCAACATTCCTATAGATATTCCACATTGGTAGTCAACAAGTACAGACTCTCAGCCACCTTGTTTCCACTTGAACGAAATCACTTGGTCGAGTTTCATCGTGGATGATCTTAGGCGGGTGTAGAATCGATACAGGACCTTCGCGCGTTCGACAATATGCTGCGCGAGCTGTGCTTTAAGCCGCAGAGATCGCCTCATGAATATTCACCTGGCAAAGGGAGTTAGTCGGCCAGGCGTTACCGCGAGACGTGCTGCTGCGACGAGACCACGACGGATCGTTTCACCGCTGTCTGGACCATGTTTAAATGTACCATTCGAAACTCAACTTCGTGTATTAATACTGTTAATAAAAAATCAGTTCGACGTATAAAACACGAAAGAATGTTGCTTGAGTAAAAAGAATGATTGAAGAAATTGGAAGTAGGGTTTCTGGATAGCTGGTGATTCGAGATTCTCAGATAACCACCCCATGTTAAAAGGAAACTTCGAACTGCGAATTAGGTGTACCTACAACGAGAGTTACAGCGTGAGCAGAAACTTTGTTACAGAACGTGCTAATGACAGGTAGGAAGCGATGAAGTTGAAAACGAAGTGATGAAAGCGGTACAACATAAAAGCAGGACAAATATATCTCGTTTGTGCTTGTTAGGTAACCAGACGTTTCGTATTTCAGCAGTAATGACGATGTAAATAAAAAAGGCTAAGATCGTGAACTTAAAAGTACCCTTTTTTCGAGACTGTGTCATATATAACGTCAAAATGAAAAGAAACGAACGTGTTGTTTCGTGACAGACGTAACAGATACTTTTCAACACGTACTAAACAACTCGTCACATTCGAAATATAAGAAAAAAAAGAAAAAGGAAAGAAAAGAACCACTCCTAACGCTACCACGAACCAACAAAAAAATCCCCTTACACAACACCCATCCCTAGCACCCATCAACAAGTCAAAAGGGCGCGTGCCAAGCGTATCGCGTAACAGTAGGCGTGCAAGCGTGCACAGGAGGCCGATCCACACATTCGACAAGACCCGCGACATCGTGTCGGCCGGCTGACATGTTTAGATTGATGGCGAAGGGGTTAGCCAGCGTAAAATGATATCCGCGTGGCCTGCCTGCTCGAATGTTAATTATCTGCATAATTAATGAAATTTGTTCAAAAATAACTGGACTAGGCGTCCGCGTCATAGACCCAATCGCCTTAACAAAAGTCCAAATTGTTCGAACAATTAGTCGCTCTTCCATCCAACGTAAAAGAAACCATTCAATTTAGCCGTCTAATATCCATGTAACTTCTCAACCGAATGGTCTCACGACACGTCTGTTGATAACAGTTCTCCCTCTCTTTCCCTCTCTCTCTCTTTCTGTCTCTGTCTCTCTATCCCTTGTCCCTTTTCTACTTCCATTCCAGCTGCTCATAAAACAGAGGGTGAGAGCCGCGACGATCGATGCCAGTGGCGTATTATAACCTTCATCGCGCATTTCTACCGGTTGTTTCCATTGTTCGTAACTGTTCTGCTCGACACTTTTCTCGATACTTTCTTCGATAGTTTATACCTGAGACACAAAGTGTAGGAAACAATCGATGGTTCTAAATGGTAGTTCCGAGCGACTCGGTGCTTTCTAATTTCTACACGACTTCGCTGCACCCTTCGTAAGCTTGATTCCGAAGTACTCGAGTGCTTATTAGGCGGCGAAGATCGAGATCGTGTGGACGTGGCTGGTGGTTCCGAAGGGTTGTTCAGCTGGAAAGTGGCCAATGGCTGTGATTAGTCTGTGAAACAGCGGTTCAGGTGTACACGGTGTTATTAGGCTGTCGTTGATGAATTGGAGTAGGTAGCTTGGGGGATTTTTTTCTTCTTTTTCTTTTTGCTTACAGATCAGAGTAAATTTATGATAATTCAGTGGTGATTCGCGATGGATTTATTAATCCTAGCGTTCCCTTACACTTTCGTGTAAGAAAGACAGATTCTATTCATGCCATAATTCCTACATTTTGTCAGTCAGTGTAGCATGGCGTGTCTCCGAATGAAAAGGATAAAAAAAAGAAGTATCAGTTCAAAGTCTCTGATGTATTTCACGGTGAACGGCAGGAACGTGTTCATTGGAAAATCGTAGAGGCCCGCGCGGGAATTACGATCGTTATACCGTGTGGGACAAATAAACGGGTCGGGTCTCGCTTTGATCATTCATTCCGGAAGCGTGCGGTGGCGTTCGATTGCCGCGTGCGAGATCGTACACCCGAAACGAATCGCCATAAAGTAGTAAATTGCACTAAATGACGACGGGGAATGCGTTAACGGCTGATCTAACGCGCGCGCGCGGTTTTCCCGCCGCGTGGGCATCGTTAACGATTATCGATTCGGTATCCGGGTTGCGTGTTGATAATTATGTCTGTGGTACGAATTTTTCTTGCTTGTCTATTTCGATAGTATCGTCACCTCGGAATTATGTTGTTCCAAGAGGGGAATTAAGACAATGAGAATTAAATTGAATTATATTGACACCGTGCAAATCGTTGACATAACGGATTTCTGACTTTATTCGCAAAAGCGTAAACGATAAATTGATTTTATGATTTTTACCTATTCAACGAGTTCTTTTAGAGTGTATTTCGAACATTTAAGCTCGATATTTGAAAAATTTTTCGAGTTTCGTAAGTTAAGAAGAATTGATACATTCGTAACTGCTACGATCAAAACGCGTTTTATTCTTTTTCAGAAATGAATCATCTAAATGAAAAGAATAGTCGTGATGCAATCGAAATAACCTTTATTTATATACTTTTTATCCTTTACATAACGTTATGCATATTTATGTTACTTAGAAGTAAAATTTTCTTATACTTAACAATGGTAAATTTATCATTAGCGAAGATAATTTTTGCAAATGTAGGTAGAGGCATTTTTGCAGTATTAATTTAATCAATTTCAATTTCAATTAATTTGAAAAACAATATAATCCAACAGATAGAGTCAACAAATCCGAAAAAGAAAATATACGATCGAAAGTAAATTGCATACTTCTGATGCACTACTATTACACTCAAAAATATCGATCTCTTTTTATCCACAATTACCTCATTCAACCACTCTGCGTGATTGAATTAAACATCGGCTACGTTGAATAATAGATCACCGAGTATGGGAAAAGTTTCAGATCGTCGGTTGATCTGTGTGACAAATCGGAACAAAAAAAGAAAAAAGAGAAATCGTGTTCCTGATAAAAGCAAGATTAATAACGACGATACTAACCGAGGGAAAGACAAAGAAAGAAAAAGAAGGAAGAGGAAGATGTGCGAGCGTGAAACGCGTCAGATGGTAGTCACCAGAGGAACACCTCGTTCCCATTTCGCGAAACAACAAGCAGACGAGCGAGAGATTTATGGGCCACGGTTTCGCGGTCAGCCGTCGTGCACGTAAATCGCGAAAACAGTTGCTTACGATATTCAGCGAAGCTTCGTAAATTCGGTTGTACATGCACCCCAGCCCCCTCTCCAAGCTTTGTTGCACGCGAACAAACGATCTGAATACTGCATCATACGAGACAATTCCTGAATACGAAATTCCTTTAACAACATACATACGTACGTAATTGTCTCGCAGTTCCCACCATTTATTATAATTCACGAACACATACGGCGTTGGACGAAATTTTAGAACCACTTACGGTGGCTCTTATTACTATTCGGACACCCTTATGAAACAGAACAACTTGTTTCTTGAGAAGTTAGAAAGATTAGTTTCGTCGTGTACTCGCGTTGGTGTTGCAAACTTAGATCACGAGAGAAAAAATCGGAAAATTTTTAAACGAGGCTTGAAAAATTGTAACTGATCGGAATTGTTAAGCCTTAAAATAATGTGTAACGTAATTGTTCAACGTTCAATTAACACATTCGTATCTGATGTATCAATTCGCGTGATATATCTCGTCCATCTTAAGCTATATTAACTTCGTTTAATATTTCACCACCCAATACCTCGTAATGAATAAAAAGAAGACGAGACTAAGTAGATACTTTTGCTTTGCAAATAACGGTGTACTTTCAAAGTACGTAAGAAAAGTACGAATAGCATCGTAGAGTTGGAAATGTACAATTTTCGTTAAAAAATTTGATATTTTTATGGGAATCTTTTATCAATCCTTTGGACTGCAAAAGTCTTCCTTTGAAAATGTCTAGTGGCTCGAAACTCTTTGCTAAAAGTGTGAATACGTAAAGGAAGGGTGCTTCTTTTTTTATATTTACAAGAAGAGAGGGGAAAGGTCTTTTTACCGAATTTCAGTTTTCTTCTTCCTTGAACCAGGTTAAGAGTCTCGTTTCGCTTAGCCGTGTCTTCTTATTACATTCTTTTCTTATTACCCTGCTCGCGTAAAATTTATTCGCCTCGGACGAATCTTCGTGACGCGAGTTTCCCCTTGGATACTGTTTAATACTTTGAAGATTTTAAATACGTAATTTTAAACCGAGAGCGTCGAATTAATTTCTGTCAACATGATTCTGTCCCTGGAATGCTAGTGTTAATTAATTTTCTCGAAATGTGTAACCATCACTGAAACAACAAAACTATTTCCTTCTAATTCCAAGCAGCATTAACAACATTTCAAAAATCTCGCGAACTCCATTTAACAGAGAACGACTGTGTGGTCCCTGCTCCATCGTCGTCACGAACACCATAAGATACATAAACCGGGATTCCCTGGGAGATGACGCGGACGCGGACAATAAGTATGTACGACAGGTGTCTTTTAGGTGTGAAACGTGATCCAGGCTATGTAGACGTGTACGCGTCACACCCGGAATCGATATCTCGCCGGTAACGCGTCCTTAGCTGATCGAAGAACAGCTTGTACTGGAAGATTGAACGAGCACTTTGGTTTTTATTGTCCGCGGAACTTGCAGTGACTACTCGAACTTCCTGTCGAGGAGTTCAAAGAAGCACCGTCCTGTATCCTGATAATATAATAGAACTCGAAGATAGATAGATAGATAGAGAAAAAAAGACAGAGGGAGGGAAAGAGAGGGGATGAAAAAAAGAAACATAGATAAGAGATGGAATAACGGCGATCGAAATCGAGTAGCTTTGGTCGAAGGCCAATTTCCTCCCAACTAAAGATATTAACTTCTTTCTGTTACGTGAAAGCAGGAGAATCTCCTGTGAAATTGAGGATGGAATTATTTTCCACTGTTTCTGCGTCTATCGAGTGATTAAAGAGTCACGATGTAATACAGCTAAGGGGATTTATGCGATTATACGTTTCGTAAGAAGTAGGTAAGGATTGTTGCAGAGGAACTATTGCAATGGGAAAGTTTACACGAGGTACCATCGTTTTTTTCCGTAAAGAAATCCTAATAAAAACATTGCGTGTGAAATGTTGCATTAGCGTAACGTTGAGACTCAATGGATTAACACATATGTAACTGATGCATTAGTCCACGACAAGATTGATAATAGATTCAATATTGATGAACTAACAAGTATCGACAGATACAGTACCGATGAATCTAACTAGTAATACGAAACTTTTGTCCACTACTGTACATCGAACTGAAACTACCACGTTACGAGCTCCAGCGGCGAAAGCAACCAGCCCCAAAACGTGTCCTTACTTAGTCCGCTGGAATCTTGCAACTCCCGCAGGATCCCGAATCGGGATCGATACCTGTGCTGGAAACGAAGCATCCCCCGAAATTAACGCGGGTCGTCGGGCAGTCCAGGGCCGTTGTTTGACATTAGTGTAATGCAGGCTGTAACGGCCGGTGTAATACGTGACCGAGTGTGAATTATACACCGACAAAGGGCCACGCCGGGAATCCGAAATGGCAGTCGCGTCCCGCGTGATTTACAGGGCCACGCTCGCTCGCCTACACACGCCTCTCTCTCTCTCTCTCTCTCTCTCTCTCTCTCTCCTCCTCTCTCTCGCTCTCGCTCAGTGGTGCACTTCGAGATTGAATTGTAGAAATGACGACCGCGGAGGAAGTCGAATGCACAAAGGAGAGAGGCTCGCGAACTCGCGAAACTGATACCCGCATCCAGGGATGATTTGTTGAACGAGCTGGCCTGATGGGGAGTTTCCACGGCGCAAAATACAAGCTGATGGTGTGTAGAGCAGCCAGAACGATTAGGGTGCTGTGGAATTACGCGAAACTCGTGAATGTAGGTCGGGAATTTGATGGAGACTGGGGTGTGGCGAGAATAGAACTGGGAGATAGAGTTGTTGTTAGTGGTGGGTGAAGTGTTTTCACTTCTTATGAGAACACTTCACACACATTTTAAAAATGGGAGTCGCTGTAGTTACTACGGGTCCGAACAGACCCAAGCACCGTCTCTGATTTACTCGATTAAATTATACGCCTTTCGAGGGTTAAAAACTATTTCACTATATTCAGATAAAACAGACACTTTATATATATCGGAAGAAATATGGAGAAATTCTCAGGTCCCCTTTGAGGGGAAAATTTGGCCGCTGTTAGCGAGGGTGAAAAGATTGGTGCGCAGTTTAATGAGTCGGTAATTAAAGTTGGATGTTTGCTGCGGATCGGTGGAATATTCATGCGGCTCCTGACATTCTCTGCGGCGCATGGAAATTTCCGGGCTAGTCGATTACCGAAGTGATTCCCGATGGCCGCCGTTGACTCCCATCGGACGAACACGCTCGAACTTAGCAGCGCTAATTAGCATAACAATTAGTCAATTAATTAAACTGGTGTACAGCGATTGTCAGTGCAATTGATTAGCACTTACAGGACAGACTGGACAGCGATCTCTCTCTCTTGAATGTTCGTCGATCACACGCTCAAGTGTTCCACTTTGTAACTTTCGCTTCTGTTTCGCTTATGCTGTTCCATTCGCGATGATGTAACGCTCGAACTGGTTACTGATTGAAATTGTACGTGATATGTGGCATTTCGGTAACACTGCGAGCCTCGAAGGAAACTTCCAAGTCTCGGAAGCATGAAGTTCAAGTGAAATTTTCAACAACTGAAACGGTTGAATGAAGTTTGGAAGTTTGAAAGCTGTACAGTTTGAGTGATGTTTGCAATTTTCGAATTTTCGAAAGTGTCAAGTTTAAAATCTGTCGAATATTATGAAGATTGAAAATTTGAAAGGTGTACGAAGCTTAGGGAAAAACTTTCGAGTCTAGAAAGTGTGAATTCGAATAAAATTTTTGACAATTAAGACGGTCGAATAAAGTTTGGAACTTTGGAAACTGTACAGTTTCAGGGAAATTTGTAATTATCGAAAGTGTAAAGTTTTAATGTGAAAATTATGGAGGTAAAATATTTCCAAATTGGAAAGCTTAAAGCTTTGAAAACACTCCGAGTGAAGTTCTGGATAATTGAAAACTGAATTGTTTTATAATTAATACTTGCAGTTTTGGCTTACGTAAAGGCTTCGAACTTTGAAAGCTTTAAAGTACGAATAAAATTAGAAATTTTGAACACAGAATTCCTAATACTACAAAGCTCAAAGCAGAATTAAAATGATGAAAATTGTAAAGCTTGCAAAATTGTTTTCTTTTAAATTCCAAACCTTGAAGTATTTTAACTATCAAATCTGTGGGCTGTTATGTTGACGGAGGATAGAAGGCGGAGGAATGATAGAGAGGATCGTAGGAAAAGGAAAGGTTGCGTTTCGTCCTGGGCCTCCTAGTGGACTCGTCAGTAAGGCATTCTAGGAGACCCGTGCCTTAGACGCGGGGGACTGAAGGAGTTAGGTTGGAAGGTGTATATATACAAACAGGACCTCTCGAGAGCGCTAGCGAGAATGGTCTCCTGTGTCTCTGTCCCTCTAGCGGTGGTAGACAGAAGGGTCGCCACAAATCTTTTTACATTCTTTAAAAAAAAAAAGAAGGAAAGAAAGGAAGAAAAATTCGTCAAAATGTCTCAAATGTAATTTCGCCAGAAAAAAGGTTTAATCAGGCAACGAAATTAAATTTGATCAAGGCCAGAGGCGAATTGTGCTACTGCAGCAGCCTTGCGACGATTAAAGACGTAGTCTCCTAAGTCTATTCCGCTGGCAACCCTAATTTTCCGCGAGTTAATCTCGACGTCTGGATGGCCCTCGAGAGTACACACGGGCGCGGAAACGAATCCGCACTTACAACTCGTTAGTTACGCAAACTTGCCTTTCCTTGGCCCACGTAAGAGGTTTAAATTCATTCGACTAGTTAGCCTGGTTATTCCATAAGTCTCTGATCATGTTCGAGATACTAATTTTCACGATTTATTTCATTTAACGTCATTAACCTCTCGACTGAAATATAATATTATTACATTTGATACCTAGGGAATTCTCATTTATGAAGAAATTCATATAACCGAGTAAAACAGAGTTCTTCTTGCTACTTTTTGTCATAATCATTGTATCTGAATTCTGCGCGAAAGAGTAGATCCGTTTATCGTGGTTTCGAATTTATCTTATACAGTTCCACAACGACACAAGCAAAAGGCGGGGAGATCCAAACTATCCGCATTTACGTACAAAGGGACACTGACATTTCACGGGAGATGCACACCAGAAACGCGTCCGTCGACCTGCAATTCTTGTTGCTTGCCCAAGGTAATCCCGGGACAATAAGCGTCCCCATTCTCACCGTCGATTTCACTCGAAACAAAGACCTTAAATTCAACCGCGATACTTTACCAACACGGTTGCACTTCCGACCATCTCGTAGGATCTTTGATGGTTAAACGTCTCTGATTGAAGTGGATCATAAAACTAGACACTTTTCATGATACTTTACACCAGTAAATGTGATCTACCGAAGTTCTATTACTCTTACTATACTCTCAAAGAATATGAATTTGCATAAAAATCCGCAAAATCCTAGAGTATCGCTGAAAAATCACCGAGAAAATGTACCCGCTCGTTTCATTTCCACTTCTCACGGCATTCTCACACTTGAATGTTACAAAATCAATTCCGACACTAGTCACCATGGCTGGTTATCGCGTGGTATAAGGATTAAAAGGTATAGCGTGTCAACAGGGAATCTAGATGGTAATCGTAACGCAAGAAACGGACTGTCATATTTCGGTTTCCACGTAGAGGCGGTGTTGCGTGCAGACATTTTTAATGGCGGCGCGGAATTGCAAATGCACAGCCGCCGGCATTGTCGCCTCTTTTCCTCTTCTCTGCCCTCTCTTCCCTCCACCCTCTCTCCCGCTTTTATTTATCGCGAAACAACCAGCATCCCTTTCCTCGCGTTGCAAGAAATGTTCGCCGTCGTTGCTGCTTTCGTCTACTTCACCATCACGAAATTAATGCACTCAGATGCCAGTTGCTGATCAAAGACGAAGGAAAGACGTTTGAGACGTTGCGGAATACTTAAAGTGACATTGTTCTGCGAGAAATTTGTCGAAATGGACGTACTAATGAACCTTCTGCTCGTTACGACGTGAAATTTAGCTGACGATAATTGGCTGACTGTGAGACATTATTTATCGGCCAACCCAATGATTTTCTATGGTACAGAAGATTGTTTGCATAATTTAAAGCGTCATCTATCGCACGAACGTTTTCCTGAGCTTTCTAGATTTCGTTAGTCAATAAAATGTGTCAGCGAAGTGAAGAAAAATGGGAGAAAACGGTTGGAAAGTTCTAAATCCACGCACAAAAGGTCGCCGGAAGCAGGAAACGCCGTTGACACAGGAGATAGCGTTCTGACAGAATCTCCGTAGAGGATCGAGTTCGAGGTCCTGAAACAGATCTTCAGATTGCACACTTTCTCTCGCAGATATAGCAATATAGAAGGACTTCCCCTATCATAGGCGAGGATATCTTGGAAAATTCCGGAAAACCCATCGAGGGATCTCTACTAGTGGCGCTAGTCTCGTTCAGAAATGAAAGTTCAGACGTGAATTCATAACAGTTTCCACGAACTGAGATTTCATAACAATTTCTGCAAAAATGATTAATAATTGAAATATAAACGAACGATAAATTAACTCTCGATTTTCACGAATGGAGAGAATTGTCTTTTCTTACTCCCCGATCTATTATTCAGTTGATCGTTGTTTCTTTTTTTAAGGGTTTTGCTATCATGTTGTCCAATTAACGAGCATAAGAATAAAAGGAGAATGAAAATAAATTCTTCTTTTATTTTTTTTTTGCTAAATAATTCCACGGATAACTTATTTTTCGATTTTAGAAGCGAATATCATTATAGAGGGAGATGAAAGTGTTCCCGTTCAGTTTACAGGAACGCAATTGCGCTAAACGTACAGCGAGGAATTGGTTTCGACGGATTACCTTAGGGGTTCGATCGTTCTCCGACATCAGGGAATTGTCGAATGCATTGTGGCCAGTCGGTAGCTTTGAGTATGACACGCGTGCTTGAACCTCGAATTTCCTCACGCAATAACAAACAGAATACAAACGCGTCGCGTATCAGAGATGACCATCTACGTCAGGAAATTAACTCGACTACTAACCTAGATTTGGTGACACCGCGATATCAGTGGCGCGTTGAAAGTAACATCTACCAGAAGGTGGTTGAAACAGTGAAAACGCATCTGTTTGGAAAATTAGCAATTTCAGAGATATTTTAGATATTCCTTGAACATATCAAAGTACGAAATATCTGAAATTCGCAACGATGGGATTTTTTTCTAAATTTCGTATTACACGATGAGATGTAACTTTTCAAATTCTGCTACAGTTTCGTTATTAATCCAAGCAGCTTCGTATATTAGAAAATAGAAACTTTATCTCAATTTACATCAGCAAGAAGCTTTTCCTTCGTCAACTTCCTAACATTGCCAAACTCACACGTGTAACTCCGCTTGCACCAGCCAACTCGAAGCTTCCTGCCAATAAAAATCCAGATGCATCGTAACTCAGTTTCACTGTTCGTCGCCTAAGTGTCGTCCAGTGGCTGTAATCAGAACACTTACCGCGCTCACAGAGGCGACCTTTCCGGTTCGATCGGAAAGTTACCCTTCCATCCGTCTGAATTCCATTTGAGAGCTGCTTCCTTCGAGTTTTCTGCCGGGCGAGGAAGCTTCTTCGCATAATTTCTAACGGTCGGAGGTTGGTTGCCGGAAGCGGGAAAAGCCGGATGTAATTCGAGTCACGGAGGGAGCGTCGCGAAGAAAAGTTCGGGCAGGTCGACTGGTGCAAAAAGGAGCGTACATCCAGGGCTAATATGAATTTATACGGGACAACGTTTGTTACACGACTTCGCGTTATCTCACGGCCAGCTTATAACCGGATATTCCGCGTGATGGTTCAAGTCACGTGCCTCTGAGGGTTGACGATAAGTGTTGGTGACTGAAAGAAAAGAAATTGCCGGATATCAAACTATCGATTTGAAGTATGAAAAGGTACAGATTCTACAGAGAGGGGGAATACGAAGAATTTTCACTTTTTTCAAAGCAAAGACCGAATCTCATCGACCTGTGAATAATGATAGAAGTGGCCCATGAATCGTCCAAAGTGGAAACTAATTGATTTAATTTTTCATAAATTTATTCCTTTGATAAAACGTGTAGTTTGTCGTAAATGGAGAAATTAGGTTGTTTCCATCGAGGGTTATAAAAGCACGTATGAAAATGTGAAAGACAGAAGGTTAGAGAGGAAAAGTTTCCACCGCTTTGCCGGGGAAAAGGGTTCTCGTGAAACCAATTACATTTAAATAAGCAAACAAGAACTCCACTCTCGACGTCTTTGTAAAAGAGCAACACCTTCTGCGATAGGTACTACGTAAGCGCTTGTAAGCTAAGTCGTAAGTCAGAAAGCACTCGCTGAAGTAAGATCCCTGTAAATATAGCACGCGCTCGAGCAAACGCCTTCTTCTCGCTCACTCAACTAACCCTTTCCTTACTTGTTACTTCAAAATAAAATACACGCTGAAATAAGATATAAATGGAACATGAGAAATAAACGAATGAATAACATGTTCCATAATATTACACTCGTTTGATGTATAAAGTAAGTCTGACGTTTGTAGAAACTCACGATGATCAAATTGTAAAATGTTACTTTCTCTCCAATTTTTTGTGTCGCGGTTTTTAAAATAACAGACACTGAAAAACTTGTCGGAACTTTTACCATTACACGATTTATTCGAAGTACATATTGCAAATCGCAAGGAAGGGATTTGTATTCATCGAAATTCAACGTCGCCTGCTTCAGAGACGCATTATGGAATTTCGCAAGTTTTCTCGTAGTATTCTTCTCCTTTTCTCCTCGTAGCTTTTTCCTTAGACACACACACACACACACACACACACACACACATGTAGAAAAGAAAAAAAAAGGAGAAATGGAACGCCCACTCTTCGAGAGTTCGCCCTTGCGATTCAGAAAATCCCGTTGTTACCGAAGAAAAGGATGCATCCACGCATCTCTTACGCTCGCTCTATTGGACCGTCAGTTTGAGGAAATTGCTTGGAGAATTTTCATTTTCTTTAAGCTTCGCTCTTCTCACAGATACAGTTGAAACGTAGACTTTAAATCAGTATTGCTTCTCCGTTTTTTGCTTTCTCTTCGTCACGCTGTTGCATCGTCGTTCGAATGTTTCGCTATTAAAATTAACCGTTTCGCTTCGAATCTTTTTTCAATTTTAAAAAGTCATTCCAATCTTCCTGCTGCAAGTTTTCTCTTAGAATTTTCTCTGATTGTTTTATTTCACATTTTACCACGCTTTTTACCTATAAATCATCTTCCTTGCTTTTCTCACTGTTGCACTATTATTTTTCTCAATTCTTCTATTGTCTCCTTTGGTTTCCCTCGCGTTTCGTCTCCTTTTCTTTCATTTCACCCTTTTGTCCACTTCCTGCCTCCGTCTCGTCTTCTCTTTCCCACCCATTCATTTTCTCAGACACTCTACTCCTCCCTTTCTCTCTTTGTTTACGCAAATTCGAGTTCCCTTGCAATTCTGCGACTCGGACGGAACATCCAGAGCGTATTCAGGAGACAAGAACGAGGCAACAGTCGGGAAGATACCTCGTTTCTTCCTTGGTTCCTTAATCACGTAGCACGGAAACGCTCAGCTTTATGCAATTATTGTAATTGCACTTGCTTATGAATAATTCTCCTTTGACGAGACGGTTAGCTTGATGAACGTCGAGCAGTAATTTATCTGGTTCAATTGCATCCTCCTATTCGAAATACACCGTCTTCTTAGTTTCTTACAATTACCGCCTTTTAACTACTCGCCAAGTGAACAACCACTATTCTTTGTACAATGTGAAATTGTTGTATAGCTGTATCGAAAACTGGAAGAATTGGATATTCTAATCTTTTAGAAAATGGGACAATTTTCAACTTCGAATAATCAAACGCAGATATTCAAATTACAACCTTTGTCGGAACATTTTTATGTATTTTCCTGTTTTTTCTTTCTCTTTTTTCCCCCTTTTTCAAACTCGAACGTTAAAAATAAATTCGGAATGCCACGCCACCGCGGTACGTGTAATGCGAAATACGAAACAGGAATTTCACGTTCGTCATTATGGCAGACAATCGCGGTGGAATTTATATCGGTCCATTCGCCCTTTTAAATTTCATCGCGTATCGCCATCGCTGCAAAAGCGTAAAAACTGCATCGAGATATTGCCAAACTGGGCTTTTTTCTCTTTTCTTTCGCCTTTTCTTGGTCGTTAGTTCCTTAATCGCAGTTTATGGGAACGCTCATGGTTCGGAATTATAATTAGCCAGCGTCTAATTCGAAAACGACGCGGCAATTTACCAAATACTCTCTTCTTTTATTTTCAGAACTATCCTAGAGCATTTGTTCTATCTCCGAATAGGTTAGAGAAGAGTAACAATTTAAAGGATAATCGTTTGAACGCGCCAGAGAGAATAAATGTCTCGGAACGAATTGAACGGAGATTACAACGAAATGTATCGATACAAAAATGAAAGAGAAGAAAATGTCGCTTACATTTCGCATTTACAGATCTATCTCACGTATATGGAATTGTTTTACGAATTAATTCAAGAGACTGTGCCACGAATGGATTAATATCCGTACGAAGATCTTTGAACTTTGTGCACTCGAAGATCGATCGAAATTCGCCCGATTTGTGTCAAAAGAAGAACAATTATAAAACGATAATATCCTTTTTTTTTCCTCTAGCAATTTTGTTTCGTTACCTATTAAAACATTTTCACATGACAGTGTACTACAAACGAATCCTGACTGGTCGGGTAAAGACAATTCAGCAGCATTTGAAAGCTGATACTCCGTGAATACGTGTGGATACAATAGTGTGCACGTGTGTGAACATGAAAAGTATTAAAAACGTTTTCAACGCTGTGTAACGATTACATTCACGACTCCGATACTTTACACTGCGAAACGGTCGTTCAATTTGGCGTACAAGCGTTTTTCGTCGTTTTAAATAAATTTCATACAGTTCATAGTCGTCCCTGTCCAGCGAACTGTGAGAAAAATGTTCGTAAATCATCATGTACACGCTCTAATATCCGACAGCCTCCAAATATTTTCACCTGTGCACATTAACCGACAGGTTATTTCATGCTGTGTTTTATGGTCGCCCTGATCGCACCTGTCATCCGAAAGTGATATTTCTCTCACCTGTCCGTGGAATTTTTCACGTCGCTGATTCTGTCAGATATACGCGCTGATCGAGGATCTGCGCAAACTGTGCTAAAATCTCTAGCTTTCGACGCTTATGCATTACGTAGCTTTTGATCAAGTATTGTAGGGGATATTAACACTTAAATGACCGCATATTATTTCGCGTAGGCTTACCCTAAGACCGGCGATTTTCTCGTTTGGAAATGAAAAACAAATACATAGAGGAAATTATTAGAATTATCAGACCAATGAGTTTCTTCGATTCTGTACATGTCACATGTTGAAATTTCAAAGTTTTACACTGAGGTGTATACTTGTCCTTGTTTTACTCCTAATAAATATTGGTTTGTTCCGCCATCGTGGTGAAAAACTCATTATCCAGAAACAGTGCAACACATTGCGGTATGCTTGGCTTTTAAAAGTACTTAGACATTCACGCTGTACTTTCTCCTCTTGAAAAGAATGTTTTCACTCGGTAACTTTAATTAGAGGCACAAAATAATAATCCGATCCTTCAGTTACGGATCGCATTACACCATTTAAATATTGACAATTCGAATTCTCGCTATTTATGTACCACGATTCCTAAGAGACTCGGATTCTCGAGCGTGCAATTCATTCCAACACTCTACGCGAAAATACTCGACTGCTTCCTTTCAAACAGTTTGTTGCAACGATTAATCGTACCGCAGTATCCGTTCCTCCTAATTCAATAGACGCTGCAACTTCAACAACCCTGCAATTGTTGCCGGGAGTCGCATGTAAATCCGCAAACTTCAAATCACGTCTCCGTGGAATCAGGTGGCAAAGTTTCAATGGAAATCGTCTGAATAACGCACCTCGTCGACGCAATATTCCACACTATTGTACAAAAACAATCCTCCCGTTTGCTCCTGTATGTAGATCGATCTCTCGAAAACACTCGTTGCTTGGTATATATGGTATTCGAACGATTAGCACGACTACTAGTCTCCGACGAGAATTGTCAAGATGCTCTCTATGGAAATATCGTCGGATTTCAAAGTAAACTGAGATCTCACGTACTACGCGTAAACGCTTATTAGGCACGCGTGCACTTTAATCCGCGAAATTGATCCGAGCGAATGAGAAGCATTCCCTAGCGCGACGTTAGACGGGCTCACAAGCGTTTTCAAGCGGAAACAAAGGACACCAAGTCTCTGTAGGACCAACTACTTGTGAAATTGCGAGGCACGTAGGCCAAGGGAATGGAAGCAGACCAGAAGAGGCGAACAGTTGATGATAGCACTCTGTGCCATGTGGGACATCTGCCGATGTTCCTTAGTATTCTATATTCCAACGACACGTTTAATGCGTCGAACTCGTGACCGTCTGTCTTGTTAGTCTACGTTATGAATTGATATTTGGGTTATTAAATTTTGAATACCTCGGTAGATATTGATGCTATGAATGTAGATTGCTTTGTTGGGACAGATGATGGTATTTATAGTGGTACAAACGAGAAGGTTAATCGAAAGTGAAGAATAAAATTTGTTCGTAAAAAGAAATTTCATCTTTGACATTTGATTATAAGCATCATATCAAGAAGCAATACTTTTTATATTCACGCACGTTTAAATAGCAGACCCCTTGACATATCCAGCTGTAGATTTTTCAACATTATGTGAGGACTAACTCTCTCATACGAAGACGAAGAATTTCCTACTGAGAATTTTAAGGAACTCGTACGACCTTACTATAGTTTTTGCCCAGACTATCAATCGAAAATTCCAACTAGGAACTCGATGAACTCCATCGTCCGTGATAAACCAAGTCGGACAAATTGTTGAACATTAAGTAATCCAAGCTTCTACCGAATTCGACCTATATAATCTCGTCTCTTCTCTCGCGGTCGTACTAATTGTCCCACGGTAATTATTCAAGATCCACCCCGTAAACGATCCGTAGCGGGACGACGTTGGGCGGCTATTGTTCGACGATAAGTCCCGGAAACGACTGTGTGTCCCTGAGCGATTAATCTTTCACTCGTCCAATTACATTGTACTCGTGCTTGTCTCTACTTTAATCGTAACAATCTCATTTTTCACCAACAATTTTTACCCTTATTCCTCACTATCGACGACGGCTAGACGAAGAAAAATCGATTGATTATTTACAACGCGGAAGAATGGCTTTTGTCGTTGATGCTAACCGTAGACTAACTCGACGTGGCAACTTGTAAGCCGATTTCTAACCAATTCATCGAAGATCCGCCGGAGCGAAGTTACGGTGAAAAAGTTCATGGAAAGAACAAATGAACGGAGAGGTAGCAGCTTTGTTCCTCTTTAATGGAAACGAAAACAAGCAGTCTTAATTGTTCCCTTTAATTAACCACATATCGCTCAGTATTCACACCAGTTCCAGCATCTTTTTCGAAACAAAAAAGAAACATAGTCTAATGATTCTATTTGCCTAAAACTAATATCAAACAGTAACTTTTTGTAGGTGTAAAGATTTTTCATGAATAACACGAGAATTTTCATCATTCCTGATACAACAATTTTCCTTATTAACGGTTCCACTCATTGTGAAACCAGCTGATGCATCAAATGCACGTCTTAAAATCATGTACATCCTGTTTAACCTTTTTTTTCTTTCTTACTTTCAATAGTAACGGAAATAATTTAGGTGCACAATAAAATGATCATGCTTAATTATTTTAATAAATTTATAACAAAGCATAAAAGATTAGGATAAGGGTATTACTACAGTTTGCTTCTTCAAGAGTTGGAAATCTCAATTTTTCGTTATTATTCCAAGTCCAATTAAAGAAAAAGGCAAGTTTTCAGCGTTGATTAAAGTTGAGATTCACGTCATACGCACGTGTGTCTCGCAGACATGCAATGCTCGCATTGTCAAGAAATCTAATTGAAGTGCTTCAGGACCAGGGAAACGGTGTTGGAAAAGGATGGTTGGTGGATCGAGACGAAACGTAGGAAAAACTTCTGGCTGTCGGTCAGATTTTGCGCGAACTGAGCGGTCTTTTAATTAAAAACAACTTCTGCTGATGACGAGACCATTGGAGATAAAGTTGAGTAGTACTAGTTCTCGTTGAAAAAACTGCTTCTCTTCTAGGTGAATTTATAGATAATCCTGACTATCCAAAACTGTTCCTTAAACAAACTGTCCGTAGTATTTGATACGAGTATTTTAGAATATTTTATTGATTATTGAAATAATCGTGAGGAAGTTTGTGATAACTGGAAATATTGATAATAAATTCAATTTTCTTTTCTGCTGTTTTTCTAAGTTGATTTAATTAATTTATAATATTAGTTCGTTACACATGAAGTGACGGAGTTCATAAATAAGATTTTGAAACATAATTGCATTAACAAATATTGTAAATATTCCGATTTGCCGAAGCAGCATCCACTATTGTCCATTTATTTTTCCTATCAGACAAACGTAATTTCATTATACTTGATTTTCACCTTATTCCGAGCTATAAAATCTCCGTGACCTCATTTGTGCCATGAATTACGGATCACCCTGTACAGAACCAGTAAAACCCAACCCAACACGGAAACCGCCGGCAAGACTTCGAACATTCTCTGGTACACAAAAATTCCTACTGTTTTCTCAACACTCCAGCAACTTCGTCGCGCTAATTACCTTAATGCACCGTTTCTTTACTCGATTTCTCATCCTGAAGAAGCGTGAAACGTAATGATAAATCCACAGCCACTCGTTTCACTGTTTATCCACGCCATCATCCTGATGATTATGGTTATATACTCTGTAGAGTAAAGGAGGGTGACTCTGGTGGGTCAGTACGGTTAACCATACACTTAACTCCCTAGATCAAGCGTAACGAAGCCGATTCGAGGATCAAGGGTCGTGTCGTCAAAAGACTATCGCGGTAGAGTGTCCTTTTTCAGTTCAATGACACACCCGCATGCACTAATGTCGGCAATATCGAAGCTTTTCGGCATGGGGTGATAAATCGAGGGTTAAGAAGGGCGAGCAGACGAAGGGAGGGGAAAGTAGGACGAATTAGGAAGGGAAGAATGAGTGACAGGCTGAGAATTCGACGAGATGTTTTTTTATTGCTGGTGAAAAAGAGACGAATAATGGTTTACGAGGGAGAGAGAAGGAAGTAGGAAGCGAAAGGGGGTGAAATAAGTGGAGGGAAGGATAGGAAAGGTTGATTAAAGGGATGGGGGATAGGTTATGGGTCTAATCAAGGTAAAATGTATATGACGAAAGAAAACTGAGATACGAAAGGTAAAAATCAGTTTTTAAAAGAGAGTGAGAGAGAGAGGAAAAATATATTCCTACGATTTGAAGATCTATTAACGAATGAAGTCGTCATGCTGGAAAGTCACGTCCTCTCCGAGCGATGGAGTGCGCTTAGGGTTAATTAAGATTTCGAGCGAATTTTTAATACCCCGTGTCCGTTTTAATTGAATTTGCTTTAATTAAGCCTTCGGTCAGGCCGCCAAGAGGCATCGCGGAAAGAACGGTGGAATGGTGACCGTGGGATTCGAGGATTCCACGGTATAATTGGAGTGCTGGTACTTTTAACCCTTGAATCGACTGGGACCAACGGGTTCGGGCATTACTGTAGATTCTTACACAGAAAACTCTGGTCTATGCTATGGAAATTTTTGGAGAGGAAAAAATTACACTACCGGCTAAAAATTTGGTATCGCTATGTACTGCAAGTTACATAAATATTAGATCATCCCATAAATCGTATCGTCTATTAGCGCTAACTTGAAGTGTACGATAATAATACATTTATTTTTAATCATCGGTGTACCGACATCATTTTTTACGACTTCTTCCCATTTCCTAATCAATTTCTTAGCTTCATTTTGCATGATTTTGAAAGTAGAAAGAATATAACACGTAACCTTAGCTCCAGCTGGCACGTGAATAAATAATTAGCAGAATTATCGTGGCTGAAAAGTAGTGAAGGAAGAATGCAGCGTGGTTAAAGGAGAAGAAAAACCCAGGAATAGAGCAGCAGACGGGCATTGTCTCGAAACAGAGAGCACCGCTCTTATTTCTTCCTTTCTCATCATGGCGGGTCTATTCACCCGCAATTAGGATTATTTATTTTTCCCGGACGTCGAGGAAGGGACATACTGTCGAAACTCTTAGCGAGAACCTCGTTACTCTTTTCTCCATTTTATTTTATTCTTTCTCTCTCTCTCTCTCTCTCTCTCTCTCTCTCTCTCTCTTTCTCTTCTTTTCCTCGCGGTAAAGTCGATTCCCGCCTCGCGCATTTGCCTTTCATTTCCACACGATGGAAACCGTTCCTCCGTTTGGTCCTGGTGAAAATAGTCTTAAGGATTGCGATAACCTGGCGAAGTCGATGTTACTGATAAATATTGATAAGTGCCATAAGGATTTACTTTTAAGTTGGCTTTTCAGTTGGATTTCGTTCGATGGTTTTAGAGAGATCGAAACTGGAACAGAAAATGTAGGAAACGTATTTATTCATTTCGTAATACAGTCGAGTTGTTTTGACAGTTTAATGTTCGTTCGAAGTTTATGTACTGAATTTGCAGTTGTACTCTGATCTTAATCTTTAAATCACACTCGTGGTGTGAGTTATGATTGTGATAATTATAAATGTGACTTTTATTTTGTAATACATATTCATTTTCATTATAATTCTAGTTTTAACAATCGTGTGTTATTTTCACGATATCAGCATTTCCACTGGTGAAAATGAAACAGTTCGAAGTAATTTACACTTTAATCTACACTTCTCGAAGAGAAATAAGAAAAAAATTAATTTCACAAAATATGCTAATTTGCTCGTTCGTAACGTTTAAATCATCTGACACATACATGGAAATCTGCATATCACTCTCCCTAGCAGCATTTTGAAACCGCACGTATGTTTAACAGGTGGGAAATGTTTTCGCGAATAATCAGTGCGGAAATGAGGCGAATTAAATCGCACCTAACGGCGGAAGTTCGTCGTACATCATTCGAAAGTCGTAGAAAGAGCGTGTTTACGTTGTATTAACTAGAACTGCGAGTTCGCCACGATGGAATCGTTGCTAAACTTATTTAACGAGAGACCAGACGCGTCCGTTTCCCGGTGCTATCCAAATTTGCATAGTTAACAGTACAATATTTAACTACGTAACAACGTTGATGTCGGGGATGCTCTATCAACGTAATTACGGAGTAACGCCGCGTCCTCTTGAGTACTGTAAATTCAACGATGTTTTTCCTTATCGAGTTCGTTGTTAATTGCTCTGTCAATAGAACTCGATCAAAATTCTGGATCGCCAAGTTCCGCCTTTTCGATAAAACGAGGAACAATAACTTTTTAAAAGAAAAATTCACGCAGAAAGGCTTTCTTTGACCTTCTAAACGCATGACAAACACATAGGGTGTAGAGACACTTAAAACCACCATACTCAAGTGTTGTACGTGATGTACAATAATCTTTTCTCCTCTTCAAAGAACTGCTGCTTTGTTCAAAACCATGATAAATCATGCCTCTCTTAGCACTCCATACATATAAATAACACTATCGATCGAATTATCATCGTAAGAATTCAAACACCGAGTTCTTCCTACTTTTAAAAATTGAATTACGCCAAAGACTGCCCCATCTCCGAGAATATCGATATCTTTGACAACATTCAGTTGTTACGCTTTACGTGTCTCGCATTGTACGAAAGAATTATAAGGGGAAAGATAGAGGAAACGAAATGACAAAGGGGATAGAATATCGAGAATCGTTTCAACCTCCTTTCAATGTTAAATTTCGCTCGATAAAATGCGGTATTATTATAAAAAAGGAGCGGTGTACGTTATTCTTGTGTCATCGTAATGCAATATTCGTAACGTATGAATCTTATTACAGCGTTGCAGAAATATCAGTTTAAATTACATCGTATTGCACGCGACACGGTATCGTGGATGAAAAGACGAATAACACGATTGTTTCCATGAGGGCGTAGCACAAAGCTAAAGGAGATCCGCGTTTTGCTTACGTTCGCTACGTGAAAGGGACGGGTCTTATGGAGAAATAAAAGACACTATAAAGTCGTTTACTCCCTATCCCGTAGGAGAAAAAGGAGGAGAAAGCACCGTGGTTTACTGGACCGTGATTCGAACCCGGATCTTCCCTGTTTCCCAGCTAGCTGCTTTAACCAATTGAGCTATCTTGACCGTGAGTAGGTTTCCTCTCCCTCTAAATCGAATATTCCGTCACAATCTCCGTGAAAGAGAACGAGAGATAGAATTATGCAGGTTGAGTCTTATAATATGACGATTGAAGTATTAGGTCGTCCAGAAAGAAAGAGTACGAGAAGACGGGAGGAAGGAAGAAGGAAATCACGCGTATCGTGGCTGCGATTTGCGAACGTTTTATCACCTGTAGAAGCTGTGTACAGTAATTCGGCGACAAACGAGTTCACTGGGAGTGCATAGAGCGTTCAGACTGCACGAGGTTGGTGCTAAATGCCCTGGTTACGACTTCGTCGTGTATCTTCTCCTCGCAACAGTTCGCGACTGTGAACTTTCTCGCTCTGTGTGACAATTTTTCTTCTTTTGCCGCAGCTTGTGCAATTCGGCATTATAGGATAAAACGTTAATATTAAGCATACGAGTTATCACATTATTACAAGTGTAACCTTTCATCACCAACCGAAGTTCAATGGACGAACGTTTCACCCTTCGAAAAATTTATCGCATTTACGCTTCACAGTTTCCCCTGGGTTCCACCTAATTCGTTGAATTCCGCGTTCGTGACGCCGCTGAAGAAAAGAAACTCGGGTTTTCCAAGGCGAGAACCGCTTTTCACTTAGCCAACAGTCGGCTGTTCCAAGTTTCCGCAGAGTTCGCGGTTAAACGGCTCTTGAATTTCTCACGCAACGCGCGAAACTACGAAAAACTCAAATATGTTAATTTCGCAACCAGTGAGACCTACTTTCATTCAATAAAATGATCATCACCTTTTATTTTTTCCTTCAAGTTTTACGTTTTCCTTTTTTCACCATGCCACTAAAACTCTCGGCAAGATTTCCCTAAGCCGGAAAACTAATCCTTCACACACGTTCCACATAGATACCAGAATATCTGCTACCAGTTAAAGCAATTTTCTCGTTTCGTTACTCCCGTGTAAATCACTGAACGCCGTTTTAATCGCGAATCCAGGTAAAATGTTCGAACGGGAGGAACAGAGTCGGCAGAATTCCGTTCCATTTTTCTTCTTCTTTTTTTCACTATCCCAATGGCGAATTCGCCCGATTCTCGACGCTCGTTCTTTCTCCCCTTAGCGAGAAAACATTAATCCGTAGATTAGGACGGGACGCTTAACAATCGGCCCTTTAAATCCGCTCGAAGATTAAGGTGAAAGTTATCCAGGATTAGGGCGAGTTTAACTTGAAACCAAATTGTTGCTGCTTAATCTCTAATTAGCATCATCAGGGGGCTGCGTATTTCACTTGAAACGCTGCGTGAAACTTTAGACACATGCTGTATCAAGCTATGATAATTAGCTGCAACGATGAGCAGTTTGCCAGTTTGTGTTATACTCGGCGTTCGCTTTTAAAAAGATATCCTAGTGTGACAGTATCAAAAGTATAGCATTTTGATAGTACAGTTGTCACTGAGTTGTTACGGAGTATTTTATTTCGAACGTTATAGTGTAAAAAGAACTTGGTTATTCGTTCAGAGCTCTGACTGGTTATTTCTTAAAAGCTCAAGTCCAATTAAAGAGTTGAGTTACTATATATTACATCAAGTTTCCCCTTAAATCTGCAGAATTACTCTTCAACAGCGTTAAGGACTAAAAAAAAAACAGGATTACTCTAGCAAGAGCTGTATTTAACGAAAATTGAAAAGACCAGGTGAAATAAGCGTCAGGTATAACAAGCTGAAGTATATCGAAACTAGAAAAAGGACGCTCTCGTGCGCAGGAACCTCATAAATCAGAGCGAGAATCGAAAGCATGATGTTTGTAATAAAAGAAGAAAAGAAAATGAAAAAAGGAAACGACAGAAAACTGTAGAAAGTGCGACGCGGAAAAACGAGATAAGGTAACGATAAGGCGAGGAGCACAGTATAAAACCGGAATGCCGCAAACGAAACGAAAACGCGAGAATTCCGTGAGCGGAGGGCGTGTGTGAAAAAGGGTACTTGGGGCAGTGAGGAAAAAAGCGGCGTGAAAAGGCGTGAGAGCGTGAAGAGAAAAGGGCGAAAAGTGCGGGAAGAAGAGCGAAAGGAAAAGGGAAAACGGCGGAAGAGGAAAGGAAGCCACGTGTGAACCAGCGTGGGGAGAAAATAAGAGAAAATTAGAGTCCTGGGACCTCTGCGGCTGAAAGATTGAGAGAGATTGTAGACACCAAAGAATAATCCAGTAGTTTCTATCTTATTTCTTTTTATTTTTTTAATATGGTGGCAATATCATTTGCAAGCTCCTTTTCGTGCTTATCAGTGAAGATGCACGAAGCTTGTTTTACCACGATATTTTTGCTCCTAACTTTCCCGTATCTTAATTTGTAAACTGTCTTTGTACTGTTTTAATGTTTATTATTAAAATTAACAGGGCATTTCTGTGAAACTAGATCAATTTAAAAGATATTGTAGCGTACAACTAGTGCGCACCAATAGAGACTAAGTTATACCTAAGCCCGCGCCAATAGTAAATAACATTAGCACGCACCAATAGGGTGCAAGCACAATTAATATTAGTTACCTGATACATATATTGAAAGGGCACTCTTCGCGGTCCGCGCCCCGAAAAAAGGGCGTATATAAGGACGCCCGAAAACAGGTAAAAAGAGGTAGTTCAGAACAGCGACTGAGGAAACTCAGTACTCGAGTTAAACTAAGCATATACCAGAACTCTGTAAAAACGAATAAATCTTGTTCAACACAATATTACACGCTTACGATTGGTGTGTGGTTCGAGAAGCGACGAACCCACAATATTATTTAATTATAACATAGTGTGATAACGTACATGAAGATAATAGATATCTTCACGCTTATTCAACCTGCAGAAGGCCTCCGGATCGTTTCGATGTGAACTATCCCCAGTGGATCACGGCATTTATACGTGGAACGCTAATCGACGTATTCGCGAGAACGTTAACAGGCTCTGGCCGACTTAACCAGTGCGTACGCGATCCCGTGGGAAACCGTAAGGGTGGATGGAAGTTCGTACGTTTCCACTAATCCAACGATTACACGAACGGCCGTTGAAGAGAGCCTCTTCGAATAAGGGACGATAATGGGGATCGATGTTTCGCCATGCTGTTGCTCGAAATTCAGGGGAATAAGGCTTTTTTAGGGGTTTTTCAACGGATGACAGTCTGTGCGTATTGTAAAGTTTACGATGGAGGATTAACGAGTGGAGGAAGGTGATTTTGAAAGTTTGAAATGACTTTAATGTACGGTATCTATCCCCGAAATTATGCCCACATTTTCGGAAACTCCCTGTATATATATATATATATATATATACACATATACATATACACATGGTATATACACTAGGATGCATTTAATTTCGCGCATTTCGTTCCTGGCCTGAATACGTCGCGATGGATACGAGAAGAGACGCAGGAAGGAAGAGGGTCGCGTTAATGTACGGCTACGAGGTCGGTCTTTTCAGCCCGGGGGAATCTAAACGGCCCTCGCTGAATAAGACGCCACCGAAGACGGAAGCGAGCCGGATCCCCGGTTAGTCGAGAAACTCGTAAATAATCCTGCTGCTGAACAGCGGTGTGAAACGATGACTTTTCGATGGCTATTTATCGATGGGAATTGTTAACGAGAATTTCTACTGTACGTTGTAACATTTACACGTAATTCACACGTGTTTACACTATTAATTGCCAGACGATTTGAGAAATCGATTACAGAGCAAGTAAATGTGCTGATTTGCAAACACAATTTTCATATTGAAACAATAATAATGTCCACAGTTTATAGTAGACATAGTATAATATCCAACTCGTACTATGTTATCTAGCCCGTGTAAATTCTAAATGTATCTAAATGTCCATGTCAATTTTAAAGCATTAGGTCATCCATATGCGATGCTTAGATGCCAGCACTGTTTAACGTTTACACGTCATGTCCTTTCAAATGACATAAATCGTTTTGTTTTAGTGGAAGGTAGTACATTATTTACGAACATATAGATGCATAAAATTTTAATTCAACAATATGATACAATGTCACATAGAAAAGAGATACTGATTATTATCCTTTTTATTTTTGCGTTCCAAATGGAATCTTTTCGACGGTATTTCTTCATCTATACTCTTTTGGTCGTTGTTTTCTAGTAAATATGTCTCAGGATCGATATTCTGCAATTTCGTCTTTGTCGACAAAACTGTTGTAAAATGATCGTACGTCGAAGTCAATGAAAGACAATATACTCGATAAATCCTTTTCTTTTTCTTCCGAAATACATAAAGACCACCCTCTATAAAACTGTTTTATTTTTTTTTTTATCAAGATTCTCGTGATACTGTTATACTCGCGTATAATAAATGTTTACGTTCCGACTCGAAAGAATGCCGCAAAGTTCCTTTTCAAGTAAAATCTTGTGGTAAATAAGGGAGATATTTACGAAAAAGGAGTTTCAGTAATAATTGAACGAAGTTGAATTAATAATTCTTTCACCTTTGAAAACTACGTTACGAATTCCATTTAAGGTATTTTCAAGCAATTTCTAGAAAAGTGGTTTGGTTACTATTTCCAAAGAAATTTAGGGAATTTTGTCCTACATTCTTGTGTCGAGCAAACGAGTAACAGAGTGGAGAAAGATTCAATTTTCTATCGGATAAAGTATGAGCTAGTATCTTCTAAATGGAACCTGGATATAGAAAGATCGAATATTGATGCTTTTATGGTTCCAAAGGAGACATCTTCCTCAAATTTTACATGGTACCTCTTTTTTTTTTCACTTCAGAACGCTTTCTTGGCAATATCCTTCTACGTCATTTAGAAAATATTAATTTTTGATGTATTTCGAAGAATTATCGTTTATGTAAGAAAGTAATGTAACTTCTAGAGATTTGAGAAAGCTAAAAATGCACAGGAGCCACAAGAAAGCATAATTCAAGAAGCGAGAACAATATTTTATAGCAATTTTTTCCCACTGCTACACCGTGAAAGGATGAATTTAAATTTCTCTTAAAATATACCTGAGCCATTAAAGGACAGTGCGCCGCTGAAATTTCAAGTAGTATAAGTCCGTATACAATATTCAGTCCTCGAGCTACGACGAAGCACTTAACCTCGAATAAATTCCACGTTATTACACCATTAATACTTACAACGTTACAAAAAGAGTACAATTCGGGTACGGAAACCTGTTGCTCGAAATAGTACCGCGATTCAATAAAAATTCTTTCCAAAAACGATAAAAGTGTACCAGTTGAAGGTTAAAAAACACTTCGGAACGTTCAAAATGCTTGACTCGTTAGAACAATTGAATCGATGAGATTGTAAACGCGATAAAACTAACTTTTAACTAACTTTAGAGAAACAAAGAAGATTAATTAATTTTCGAAAATTTATTTAATATTTAATTTTCGATATTTTACATAGTGTAACGTGGATTATTTTCAATTAGGCAAAAATCTCTGTCCAAAACTTTCTGGACAAAGTAAAAACACCTAAAACGGATTGTTACGGAAAAATCCGACATTATTTATTGGCCGGTCTAGTAGAATCTAAAAGAACACACTATTCCTTAAAAAAAAAAACCCCCAAGTCTTCTCAACGTTCTGGCCACTTCACTCAAATAACTCCACCCCAGGAAATCCTCTAAATTAGTAATTCGTTTCCAGAAAAAAAAAAAAAATGGAAAAGAAAAAGGACAACATCCAAGTCTACAACATAGTCTTCACCATTTTCACTCGAACACATTTAGAAAATCGAATTTCCATTCAGCAACAGTTCTCTGTGGCCATTCTCCTACAGACAATCGTCCAACTCTCGATAGTTATCGCAAGAGAGATCACAGAGTCCAGCAAACGTTTCTAGCATGGAGAACAGTTCCAGGTTTTGCCAACAGTTCCATCCAGCTCCGCCTGGTTGTTCGTGCTTTTCCGATAAACGAACTCTCCTGTGCTGGTAACGCGTGCCATTATCGATAAGAGGCGTCTTCATCTTTCCCTTTTCTTTTTTCTTTTTCCTCATCGGGTGTAAAGGCGCGGAGGACGAGGGTAAAAGGATCGTAGAAATCAGGTGGATATCGTCCGTGACGCGAAACGAGATCGATTCGTCGTTCCCTGGGGAAACAGTGTCGCGGAAAAACGAATTCGAAGGGAGAGCATACTTCTAACGCGTCCTTATCTGCGAGCTTATGCAAATGTCGAGCAGTTTGCCACGGGGATTTGCATACGGTGGCCCTCGACGATCTATATGGGATCATGTCTGGGCATAATCTCAAGACGCTGCGCCAGTTATGCACTGCCTTTTCGAGTAGTCACGTTAGCGGTTCCTCTCTTCGGCCTCTCTTTTCTTTTCTTTTCCGCGGACAGAAGTGTTCTCTCTTGTGGTTCGAAGGAAAAAAGAGATGGAGAACGATTGTCGAGACGGTCCATGTCGAGGCGTCTACGTTCGTTCGTTATCAAAGCAGACTTGTAGATTGGACTTTTGGACACTCTCCAGTGACATTTTGTAGAGATAATGCTCCGGCTAGCAGAAGTTACCGTAGCTATACCGCTCGAGTTTCCTCAGAGTTTGTGAATGGGAATCTGTTTAATGGATATGTGTCATGTAAGGCGGAGTTAAGTGCTCGTTGGGAGTGTAGTTTGCTCGTGCAGTAGATTCTCAAATTATGTACACCCATCCTTCCATTTACGCGGTACTTTTTATACGCGAGTTTCTTTTTATACGAAATAATTTTAAAATTATTTATTAACGATAATTGGCACGAATTTCCCAGGCAACCTACTATTTTAATACTTGAATATTTACACAGTTTAAGTATTCGAATGTGGAAATTTACCAACACCTGACGTATTAATAATATTTCTTTTATTAATTGTAGAAGTTCAAGCATCCAATTATAAGTTTCGATACCAATGAAATCGAGTAACTTTCATCATTGACAATCGATATGTTTCTTCATATAATATATTTCTATTATGCAAAATTTCCTCGTGAAATAATTAAATTCCTTCCTGTACCACGCTTCTATTACATAACATTTCCTCTTTACACAAGAATGGAAAAAATGAAAAAGCTACACTTTCTAACGAAATTATGAAATTGACGCTTTACAAAATATCCATGTCAAACTATTAACATATTCGTTCATGTATCGTCAGCTTGAATCTTTAAAGAAACCTACGAATACTTCTTTCTCGAACAAGTTTATTCACTGCTCGTCCATTTCCGGTTCACAGTGTAATCACCAAAATGAACTCCGTGAAAGTGTGTTCGTCGGTTGGATCGGAATTTTGACAGGGAAGAGAATAGACAGGGACGTTAACGAGGCTTGCGCTTTTCCCCGGTTGATTTTCAAACTCTGTTACGGGCTACTTTAATCTGATGGGAAGTTACTTTCCAGCCCCTAGAACTTGGTCCCCGCGCTTTCGACACGATAGTGTTGATTAATTTGTTCCGAAACGGCTTATCTGGCCGCGGCGTCGTGGCAAACTGTAAATGCAATCGGGACACGCGGCGTCTAGGTACTCTCCAACCAGGAGTGCCAACTTTCGCATAGTTCCCGCGGTTCAAGTATTTATCTTTCCGATTGTTACCGCCCAAGAACTCGTCTTGGCGAAAACATGGCCACACCGTGAACTATGGACACCTCTTGCCACTTTGCTCGACAAATTCTCAACCAGTTCTTCTTCTTATTAATTCAGAATGATTAACAATGGAAGCTCGACAACTAACAAAATTCGAAAAGATACGAAACTTTGTGAATGTTATTCAAACGACGCTAGTAACAGTATAAATTATTTTGCTTTAAAGTGTGTCCGAATATTAATGGGAGCCACTGTATATCGAGTACGTTGAATATCCATCGAACGACCAAACAATTTACTTATTCCTCTATAATATTACGACAAAGCATTTGTTAATTAAAAATGAACTTTCTTCTACTGAAGAACATCACCACCATGCAGCTTGCACAAACTTTATTCTACTTTCCTCCAGGGATCGTCTTGATCTCATTCGAAGAAGAGCACGTTGACCTCTCCATAAAAAGGGCTTTACACTCGCATACACGATTGGATTCGGGTTGGACAACGGCAAGTTGCTCGAAATTATTTATTCGACTATGAAACCGACAGAAAGCAACGAGCAAAATGGCGATTCCGCTCACGTGTCGAGGCTTCCGATTAAATTGTGCGATGCCTCTCTCTCTCTCTCTCTCTCTCTCTCTGTCTGTCTGTCTTTCTGTCTCTTACTGTCTACGAGACTGATCCAGGAAAATTCCTCCGACAACCCCCGTACCGCGTGCACTCGCTGCATTCGAAGAAAATCGAACCGCCGCTCCGCTTTAATACCGGCGTGCTTGAGGAACTTGTGTTAATTTAACTTCTGTCATCTTCTACGCGGCTGATATCGAGTTTGTTCGAGTAGTGGTCGGTCCACCGTTGGTTTCTATCGATATTTACTTGGTCGTTTGGAATTTTGAAGAAATGCTGCACTGTCGCTTCGATTCACATAACCTAAAGTAGTTACGAAAATTTTATTTAAATAATTTCTCGTGTAATTTTGTTAAAAGTTTCGTTGTTTGGACGCGTTCGAATGTGCACCACTGTGTTTAATTGGCGATACTTAATTAGAAAGATTTTTTGAATGTTCCTAACCCATTTTTAATAGGACATCTATATTTTCCAGGATGTTTATTAATGAAATATGATATTGGTAAATCAACAGAAGCTACTTCATCTCGCGGACCGATATGACCATCGACTTAGGGAAGTTTTAATGAGCCGTAACTTTTAAAGGCTACGGGAAAGTGCCGTAGAAAGACGTTGTTGACAAATTAAACGCCGTATAGCTTGAAAAAGGGACACCTTAATGCACTTCCATCGCTCATGAACCAAACTGCATATACCGAAGCTAATATACCGTCTCGACCTCAAAAAGTATTATAACTACAATCTTCATTGCTAAATATTTCTAAAACCAACGTACATTTTCCATCATAAATCATCGAAAATTTCACAAACTTGACGTGCGAAATTTCATCGAAGTAACAGCATGAAACTGAAACTTGTAAAAAGGAAAATCATCTATAAATCATCTATGTTCTATTTCAAAAGTAACAAGACTGCTCGATTTATATTTCAGATTGTTAATTTTAATATGATCTGTCAATCTTACGATAATATTCAGGTTATACAGGGTTTTCACTCGATTCTTCTCGAAAGAAACTAGAAAATTCACTTACTAACGATACCAATTCAATTTGAATCCCAACGTAGATATTTCCGAAACAGGAGAGAATTGAGACTAGTATAAAATCCAGAATAATTATCAGAAAGGTAACTCGTGAGATTAATGAGGAAACCAGCGTTCCATTGAGGCGATATCGTAACTCATACAAATGATCTTTCTCTATGGAGTTTTACCGGCGAGTGAAATCGATCGGCAAGCGTTCCGTGGAACCGATTGAAACGGCATAACCTATTATTGGGCTAACTCAATTATGAGTTATCTCCTCGTAAAGTTCAAAAGTGCAAGGTAGGCGTGGCGTATCGCGTAGAAGAGTGGCCCGGGAACGTTCCTCATGCGCATTTAATGGAGGGTAACGCACGAGTGGCTCCTCAATAACATACGTTATTGAACCATCCACCATCGTGGCAACGGTCTACCTTCAACCTGCAATGGAGCCTTTCAACCTTCGCGGTAAGAAAGGAAAATTGCGATAACGATATCGATCTACCATTTGATGGATTCGAAACGGTCAGGTGAATAATGGAGACGCTTCTTTATAGGTGATAATCATTTCGTGACTGAATTATTATTCTTAAAAAACTGTCGTTTCATCGATGGACAATAGATCGAGAGATATTTCTGTTTGACATCTGAAACTGCTGATGTTGTACATACACTTCCGTCCGTAAATCATCGAACACTTACACATTTTGAATACGAGGTTCTAGGATTTCGTTTTTATCATCGAGTCCACAGCCAGGTACTTTTCCTTCATTCGTTAACACGTCGTTGGAATAATTGCGTTGCGCGTTTAACAAAAAGGCAGACGACCCTTTACAATTGTTTAATAAATTTTTTAATTTCGGTCTCGCAAATGAGTCCACCTGCTAAACACAAAGAATAGCGAAAGCGTTAACTTTTTTAATTAGTTACCGCCACATACGTTCTCGTGAAACTGTGTCTCTCATTTTCTTTATTTTCCTTTTCTTTTTTTTTTTGCTTGTTTTACGAGCGCAGGAATACCATTTAATAATCGCAATTAAAATAATTTCTCGCCGAGGGAGAACGAACGGTGAGTGTTTCAAAGGCAGTGTATTATCAAATCTCGTTAAACATTGTCAATGCGGTTCGGTGACGATTACACAATTCAACGGCAGTTTTATAAACAAAGGTATCATTTCTCGGTATGGTGTTTCTTTTCATTTACGAAAATGAACATTGGTATGGTTCTGAATGTACTTTTAAGGGGGTTAGGTTATTCATAAGTGTACTCGTAGCTGCAAATTCAACATCTACTTCACTCGGGATTATGACATTTGGTAAAAAGCATCATTTCTATGGTTCGAAAAACTGTCCTCTCTTTAGTTCATTAAATCGCTATTCTAGTAATTAACTTCGAGTTATAAAAACCCCTCAAGATTCTTTGTGTATCAAAGAAAAAAGAATACATCCCGGAGTCGCGAAATTACCGATGAATTTGATTTCGAACGCGCGAAGTGGTCCGGAATATCCTAAAACATCTCTTGGATAATTTCAAGCTCAGCTTCCACACCGTGTCCATCCTACAACGACTAGTAGAAATCGCCTGAGGAACGAGTTAATTGTCCGTTTCACAAAGGAGTGAGTAGAAGGGAGAATAGTAGGGGTTGTGGGGTTAAGGCACGTTCCACGCTAGCGAACGTCATCGACCTAAGTGGATATCATTTGATCGCGCGGGACTTTTCCCTCCATACAGAATCCATCCCCTGTTTACGCAGCCGGGGGCGAGCAGCAGAGAGTGGGGTGAGCATTTTCGTTATACCTGACCTCGGGGACGACTTTGTATACTTTGTTCAGAACGAGTCAGTCGTGCTTTGCCTTTCGCTTCGAAAGCATCGTCGCTGGTTCCGTTCGTTAACGCGTCTCGTCCCTTACGTATCGTGACTTGAACTTTCCCCTTATTTCTTCCTATACATACGTGCTATCAATAGTGTTTTTCCTCTTCTCGTTTGCAAAAATTTTAGTGTTTGTTTCTTCTTTTCTGATCTTCTTTCTCTCGGTGATCAAATCGACGTTCTCGATTTTCGGGCCAATGATTTTCGCGAGGAAAATTTCTTTCGAATATTGTGTGAATTTAGAAATTGAAAAGTGAGTGTCCATAGTGGTCGGAAAACTTGGAGGATAGTTGGTTGATTTATCATACGCTGTTTGGCTCTTGGAAGAGTGTTTTAGAAAACCCTTGGGCCTCGTCCAGACAGAAAGTGCGGACGCGAAATTCGCCAGGAAAAGGTAAGGCGATTTATCTATCGGTGGCCGATATACGTGTTGATTTCTCCGAGGGATTGACTTATTAAGATATTCCTGATGGATTGTGGCTGGAAGGAGAGAGTTTGAAAATTCTCTGTGCACAGTGTGTCATTTTCGAAAGCTTCGATGTAGGATACGTTGAAGATATATCTTTTGTCCTTAAGTGATATTTTTGGAAGTGCTGATTGTTGGAATTTCGTGATCAATAAGTGCGGGAAAAGAAGAAGTTGCTTTTGTTTACGTTCGAAGTGGAGAACGGTGAAAGTGAATTTTGTACAAATCTTTAATATTTAATTGTAATATCTTTACTGTGAATTTAATAAAAAGTGTCTGCACTGTGAAAATTTCACTCCTCTTCTTAAACTACGTTACTGTGACAATTTGAAATTGTCGGTCATTTCAATTTGAACTTCTGCATTTTGAAATTCTTACGAGCGAAAATTTCTTCTTTGTTTCTTTTTTTAATTCTAAAATTCTGAAATACTTTAGTATTTCTCTTCTTTTTTCCCGTGAAAATTCAGTGTCGTGAAAAAGTTTGCGAAATGAACGTGAAAAATGTTAAAAAGTGAGTGAAAAATCCAAATCGACTGGTTGTGGTTTCCATTTTACCAGCATTTCCCGTCTTCTTCTTTCTTCTCCTTCTTCCTTCCTTTTCCGTATTTTATTAATACGCGCGGAAACTTTCTTGCGAAAAAATATCATCGAAAAAAAGTACAAGACTATTTTGCCTTTAGTTTCATAAACTCTCGCATAAAATAAACAGTGGGAAGTGTTGTTGCAAGCCCCCAAGCTTGTTATATCAGCGACTAGAAAAGAACCTGCACCGATGGTTGGAAACGCATCTAAAAACGCGTTCGTTGTTTTTCCTTCCCGCTGAAAATTAATTGCTGGCTTCAAAGAAATTATAATTCAGTTTACATTTTGGTAACTCAATTCCGTATTTCTCACTGGCTATCTAGTACGTTCGCAGAATCTACAGGAAAAAGAGAAGTAACTCTAAAAACCTAATTAAGCAACGTAAATTATATTGGACCGTGCTGTCAGATGTTGAGTAAACCTTTAGCCGTATATTCTCAATATTTAACCTGTTTAACTGTGGATGGCGAGTTAACTCGTCATTAGTGCAAATATACTTTGAACGCCGATAGTTTATTTATTAATGGATTACTATCTTCGTTCTTAATGCGCGACTTGGTTCCGTTTGAGCTTGCACTGGAAAATTGGCTATTAAATTTGCGATTCGACCAGTAAATATCGGATATCGGTGTAACGATACTGCACGCCCCATCCCTTACCCTATATCAAATAAATATCTGGAGCGATGTATCGTAAACACGCGCGGACTGACCACAATCTGACCGTGCACTATCTACGGGGTGAGATCGTCGAATGCATACGCACGAACGTGTCTTTTCCCTCCTCAATGGGGTGATAAATGAAATTTTTTGAAATTATCTGCTTTTTTTTATTTAATTTTAAAGAGACGAGGTTACTGGGAGTGTATTAGTGAACGTTTTGGAATATTTTACTCTTTGAGATGTTAGTATTTTGAAATACTTTAATTATGGAATGTTTTGGAAAACTGTTTCAATGTTGAATCTTTAGGGATTCGAAGTATTTCAATTTGAAGTTATCAAACCTTGTGGAAGTATTTTGAAACATTTTAATTTCGATATCGAAAGAAAGTGTTTCGAAGTATGGTACTTTCCATGTATTAAAATATAAAAATTTTGAAATTTCTGAGAAAGGTTTGTCGATGTTTCAAAGTGCCATCATTTTTAATTTGTCGAAGTTTGACTTCAAGTTCTTTCATCAGATTATTTGAAGCACTTTATTATTTTAACCCGTATTCACAAATTCCTTTCACAATTATTATATCCTATATTTAAGACAGAGTACTGTGCATTTAATTAGGTCGTAATTGGAGAATCCGTTTTACACCATTCCTACAGCAACTTGCCCCAATTGGACTCGCGCCAAAAAAATGGTCACCCCAAACATTAGCCCCTAAGAAGTAGTTCGAAAGGCATGAACCTCAGCTGGATTATTCAGACATTAGCAGCTAAGTAGAAGGAAATGGGAAACGAGTAATAACCACGAGAGTATCTACGAAAGTATAAATCTTAGCGCAAATTCACCGGTGCTTTGAAACTACGTCGTGTGACACGAGGAACGATACTATCACCGCCTCGAGGCCAGATTATTGTCTACATTCAGTGTTCAGAGCTGTTCAGATTCGTTGGCTCGAAAAGTTTCGAGTACACAGAACGCGTGAGGCGAGCTTAAAAGCCGGCCACCGAAATAACTTCCTGACTTCCTCGCAGATAAGGAGAAATGTTTCAGATAAAAGTTGCTTAACTCGTGGCAAGAAACCGTACGATAAAAATGAGATATTAAGTTCATTCCCGTCTTCGTTTTATTTTTTTTAATGCTTGATCCTTCCCACTGGCGAACGGTTTTACGACTCTGTTTAAATGCTCGACTCCCCAGATGTCGGAGATACACGGACTTTCTTTTCAACCGGCATCATCTATAAGAAGTCTGACCAATTGCATGGTTTCTTTTAATGTTCGTTGCAAGAAGCATTGAATTTCTTTTTTCTTCTCTTCTTGCTTTACAGGTGTCTTTAAGAGTGTTCTTGCGAAAGTTAATGGCGTAATTGATGTTTCAAGATGTTTGTAGGTGTTTCCGTTTGATTTATAGATTGTATTACATGTTTGTATTATTTTTAAAGGGGAAAAGAAAGTTGAGTAAGTTCGTTTCCTTAGGGATTTCTTCTAGAAGATTCATCTTTCCGTAATTAGCTTTAAACAAACATCAAACATGAGTACTATAACCTCTCACGGGAGATGAATTACACGCTTCCGTACCCATTTGTTCCCACAAACATCACGATCCATCCTCAATTACCCTTAAATAAAGATTGCATACGATGAATGAACCTAGTTTCATTTTTGTAAAATTGTTAAATCATTGTTCTTTACAGAAAATTTGCTACTGGCTATCACATTCTAAGCTAAATAATCTCTCGCAGAAATACATTCTCTCACGGTTACTTTATCTTTCGCGATATTAAGTAGCCGTTCTTAAAAATTTAACGAATCTTATCTAATGTACCCCTCTTAAACGAATAATTAACACGTAAGAAATTTCTATACCACGATTATCGAAATAATCGAACCAGAAGCTGAATCGTAGCGGATTTCCAATGCTACCCAGTACACAGAGTTTCGCGTCCATGCGAGAGAGCGGATATCGGCGTGTATGTTGCGAGGTACGGGGAGGTTAACTCGTAGCGCCGGAAGCATTACCGGGAATCAAGTTTACGTTTCCTGATATGCGTATTTCCAACCCGTGACATATGATTTAGACGTCATGCAGGCTTCCTCGCGGCCTCGAGATCACTGCCACGCGCAAACCGTGTTTCCATCCCCTCGAGCCCTAGTCGTACGTCGAAAGTTCACGATTTTACGGCTCGAAGTTACACGCCCCTTTACCGGAAGGCCTCTTTTTATGCATCTTCCGCCACATCTTATCAGACACGATCGAAGATTCCACGATAAAACACGTCTTTGAAATGTCTATTTCGATACAACCATTTTTCTCATGATTTTTCCTAAAGAACAATGTTTCGCCAGATTTTAAATTTCAACCATCTTAAATTAATTACTAACGACCAAGATTATTTAAACGATTGTCACATATAATTTTTATTTCCCACAAAATCTATCACAATATGTCATACTTTCTTGTTCTCCAAATAATATACAACCAGTAATATATGCTACTTCTATATAAAAATGCTATACAATTCTTATAAGGTAAAATAAAAAAGAAAGAAAAAGAAATATTAGCTTTTAGAAGAATCGAACTAAAATCTTGATGGTTACGTCACAAGAAATAAAAGAACAGTCGATTAATTTTAAATTAAAGCAAATTAAACTTGAAGCTTTCAAGTGTCTTTTATATTCTACCGAAAGTATAGCCTCATAGGAGGCTCAAACGACAGTCTTACATCTGTCTCAGCGTGAAACTACAATATCAACTTGGACAATGTGGAACGTAACGTTTAAAAGCTCGAATTTCCACGCTGTACAGAATGAAACGGGTGACAAACACTTGTCGGGCCGAAAGCGAGATGGGTTTTTAATGCGTTACAGGAAACTTGCTCGCGGAAATAGAGAAGCAAGTGAATTACACCGGCGTTTTATATTGTCTAGCAAAAGGGACGAGTTGGACTCGAACCAATTCTTCCAAAATCCCGGCTCAGTTATTTATTACAGAATAAAACCAATGCCAGCTGAATTAAAGCGGTTAGACCTGTGCTAGCAGTTTTATGGGGAACTTTTGCTACTGTGGTGCACGCAACTTTTGCCTTTATCGAAATCCCCGGATACAAATTTAATCAAACGGCGAATCGATAACATTACGGCGCTAAAATACGATTTATTATCTAAATTGTTCTATTAGCGCTGTCGATCTTATTTTTAGAGATACTAATTATTTAAAGAGATAAATAAATTGAAAAAAGGGTCGACAAAATCGAATGAAAATGTAATTTAAATTCACCGATCTTCAATTATCACTTCGATTCATCTATTGTTTAACAAACTCCTTAATTTCACAAACCTTGTCCATTCGACAAACAAAAACCGAGCTTGAATTGTATGAACAACCGCTTTTACGCCTCACGGCGCGTTCCACTGACCAAAATCCGCAGGACAATCGCGCGATTGCGTTCGATCGGTGACTAGGCAAACTCGTTCCACGCAGTTTTGCAGCGTGTCGCACGATTTAATAGAGAAATCTATTTACGCCGGCGGCAGCGTGGTTGATTCGAGCCACATTCACCTGCGTTAGAAACTAGCCCGCAGCGGTTCTATCCTTGACACCCTCGATTATACAGGCCTATAATTAAAGCTCGACGATCGAACTTTGATCGATTGATCGATTGATCGTTTGATGACGAATCACGGCTCCGCTATTAGAATGATCTATGGAATCGTGCTGGATATGTTCAAGTGGATTTCTAACGTTTGTGATAGTTCCGAATTAGTCTGGAATATCGGGAAATTGACCTGTATAGGTTAGGTTAGTGTCGTGTATTTTTTCGTTTAGGACTGGGATTTGAAATTTCTTTTTTTCAGTATAGGTATACAGGGAGTCTGTTTTATCTGAATATAACGAAATATCTTTTAAAGAAGTGATGTTACAAAAATAAAAATTATATTATTATTCATTTCTCGTGTTAGTTATTTATTTATTTGAAACACTGAAATATATCACGCTTTTGTTTTCTTCTAGTTTTTACTTTCATTTTTTCTTTTTTTTTAATTTTGTGTATGACTAACATGCTAAGTTTTGTTCGTTTTTAATTATTGCTATACTAAAGTTTCCTCCTCTTTCAATTCTTATTTATTTATTGTCGATACACTGAAGAGAAGTTTTATGAGAGAGATTTTATATCGTCCTCAAAGGAATTTTTTCCAATTATACACATTCAGTAGCTGATTCAGACATATTAATTGAACGATTTCCACTGTGTTTTTCCACATTTCCCCGATATTTACGATTTTCAAATTTTCTTTATCCCTTCGACGAAACGAGTGAAACCAACAAACAGTTTATCATGCCGGCAACTGCACGGTAAACGGACCGTGTTAGTCCGCAATTAATAGTGAACAAGAAAGTATTCCCCTCTCGTGAATTTTGATATATATATCAACATATCCAACGGCGTTTAATTTTACGCTGTTTGTGTGCAGAAGAAAACGTAAATAAAATTCATAATATATAGAGACGCAATCGTGTATCGTTGCGTCTGTTTTAAAAACGTCGCAATTAAAAACGCCGATTTAAGTGTAGCTTATACGCGTACTGCGCTATGAAACAATTATTAACGAAAAAGAAAAATTAAAGTATAAAAAACTTCACGTAAAGGAAGCTTATCTATATTTAATGCACGTTGGTACATTTATTATCTACAAAAATGAAACGTCCTATCCTTTTTACACCTAGATTGTGGATCTTTACGCAATTATTTATTTTACCATAACGTTTGATTTTGAATGACGTTGACACTAGGTTTACGGAATAGTACCCTAGTAGAATCGAGACCTAAGATGTTTTTTGAACATCCTTTCCCGCGTCATTGAGTTGCCATCGGGAGAAAAGTCTTGCTACTAAACACTGCCCTTAAAAATAGGAGTAAAGTAGAAAATTTGTATCGTTCGAATAATTATCAGGGGTACTGTACTCTCGTGAATATCACATCATAGGAAACCTCATCAATTCTGACCATATCATTATAAAAAATACCAAGAATTATGACATGGTATCGTCAACCCTTTTACACCGTGAATTATATTCACGGAATGGTGTAACGTCAGAACACAATTTTCTTTTTTCATGCTAGATCGCCGTATTATAGAACGGAGAAGCGACGTTTTATAGCCAGCCATCGCTGTCGTAAATCTTTCACGCGACCCGTCCCGAAAGTTCGTCGGCCGCATTTGTAGAAAATTCATTTGAAATTCATTCTGTGGGAGGCCGAAGGGAGGGTATAGGGGAAAAAAGTGGAGAAGCGCCGCGGTTCACGACGACTTTTAAAACTTCTCGCCGATTTAATTACTCCTCGTAACGCGGCCGCGTTTTCCTCCCCTACTTCAGTGCCACTAGCCGGTGGGAAAATATTCGGAGAACTCCTCGACACATTTCGATTGTATCTAATTTACCCGCTTCTCCCGTGGAATTAGTAACACTCCCAAGTAACGTCACGATTTATCGCTACTCTTGGATATCTCAAGCATCCGTTCAGGTTGAAGAAACAATTTCTGTAAGTTGAGGCAATTGTGTATCGATCTGTTCGTTAGACGATCACGATTTATCAAGACTTTAAAGAATTTGAAAAAGAAGGTTTTCGATGTGAATAATTCTACTTTTCCACGATACCACAGAGACTGGTAAATTTTGTTACGCATATAGATCTGTATTTGGTACAAGGCTCTGAGATCTCACAAACGACAGAATAGCGCATTAAGCTCAAAGTGGCCATGCTCCTCTTGTATACGAACCAACAACTGGTTGACTAATACACTGGTTTGGTTAATTAACACGCTTGCTTCGTTAATAACTGGGACGAAGATATCCAGAGGGTTTAATTCGTTGCGGCGAAATGCTCACGCTGAAAGGCCATATTGTGTAATCTACTTTCCTTGAAAAGAGTCAGTAACTCATGCTGGTATCCGATATGAGTAATATTCAAGGGATTATACCTGAATTAATATTGTTTGAAACGATAATTACCTTGAAAACTTAATTCTTTTTAAATAATAAAGAAAGTAAGTTAATTAATTGATCATTTTTAATTCAGGAAGAGAAGGATTTAGCAGAATTCTTCATAGTTTTTCTTTGAAACTATTCATAATTTAATATCTCGGTATAATTTTAACGCGTAATTTGTAAACGAATTGATTTGCAAATTTATTGGTACGGTGCAAAAGTTCGGGTCCATTTCCAATAGATGTCACTAAATTATTCGCTTTGTAGCGGTTGCTGCAAGAAGTGACGCCAACACAGTTCACCTGTATTTTCTTCGCCATCTTCCTCCAAAGAGACGCCATCTAGAAAGGCGTGCGGAGCTCAAATAAACCAGTAAAGATTCCATTGAAAATTCCACTCTGAACCACGCTTAATCCCTTTAATACAGATTCTCTCCAATCATCCCCCAAACAGACTTAACAGTTTTCACTGTGTCCAGGTGGCGAGTCGTGGGGCTTGTCTTTGGTTGGCCATTAATTTCTCGAGCACGTAGCCGCCGCGAAGGCGCGGTGTACTCTCTTTTTATGTTTCGACCTAGCTCTTCCTGCGGCAAGCGGCGCGGAAACTTCGTGTCCCGCAAACGAGTTCCTAGCCAATACGAGACGAGGGTTCCGCGCCGTACAAACGTGCGGAACGATCTCAGGCTTTTTCCCCGTCCTCCAACCCCTACACTTCTCCGTTCTTAGCTCGGTTCTCCACGGTCGCCTTGAGCTGTTAAGGCAGCAACTTCATAAGCGGTGCAACCTATTTTCTTCTCTGTATAAATATATCTCTGTGTGTGTGTGTGCACGTGTGTGTTGGTGTCGCGACGCGTCCGCAGAAATGGACGACTTAATTGAAACGTGGCGCGCGACTGGCGGGATCGAGTCCGAGTTCTATCGGAGAATCTATGTTACTGGAATGATAGATAGCAGGGATAAAAAAATATTCTCGAGGATACGTATCGTATAATTTCCACATAACTCGACGATCAGAATGGTGAAAAATTGCGGCAACTACATATGTTTGAAAATAGTTGTGAGTGAATAATTAGACAAAGAGATTACAATGGATTCCGGTAGATCCGTCGACAGATCGTTTCCCGTGGACGTTCGTCAACCTCGTGGATAATTGCTGTCAAGTAAAAGAGGCGCGATGTTAAACTATATCTCGTCGAAACAACCGCAATTAAGGTCGAGCGACCCCCAGACCAGCTCTAATGGCTCGCATTACACGCAGCTTACACGATCGTGTAAAACGTCAACGCGATGACCTACATGGTCCCATTAATTTCTGAATATTTTTTCGACTCAGTCCTAATCTAACCTAGTTGCTTAATTACACAACGCCTTTGGCACACTGGCTTGAGTTCTCTGTTCTAAGTTTTCACAAAATATAAATGAATTAAACTTTAATTCTTTGCATTCGGGAGACGTCCGCTTGAAGCGAACTGGCGAAGCAAGAATTTGGGCCTCGCAGGAAACGTATTCACCCTTTTCTCATTTGTAATATTTATGCTGAGATCCCATGTACAACGTGTACGATAACGTGGGCCATCAGTGAAAAGAGTTTAAAGAGTTAAAATAGAAATATAATATTTAACATATCGGAGATGAAAAATATTTTATACGGATTACTTGGGAATTATTTTATTTTAATTATCTGAATTATACTGTCGGAGATTTTGTTTAATTTTTCAGAAAATTATCGTACGTTTATTAAATCTCGGGAATATTGCAAATACACTTATTTATTTTCACAACGATAAGAAGCTTAAATGATTTCTGAAATCGTTACACGGGATTTCCCAGTAAGCCGCAGTTATTAAACTTTCCTTCGGGTAACAGTTAGTGAAATATCGTTCTGGCTAATTACCAAAATCCCCGAGTAACTGCACCACGGACGCGGGGGAAAAAAGTACGACGTGTGAGCCGCAAGCTGCACCAGGAAAGCTTCTTATTACGTGTTCCGTTTACTTCCGCCAAAGGACCCACGGGGGAAGCGGAAGGGAAAAAATAAACGACGCTTTGGCCACGAAGCCACCCCGTTGCTTTCACAGCACGGAGAAATCACGAGTGTGCTCGAGGTAACAGCAAGGAAGCCAAATAGTTAACGAAAACTTTCGACCAACTATCAGTTGACTTTCCAAAGAAACTAGTTGCAGAGATTAGGCAGATGTTTGTTGCACTGAATGGAGTTCTGAAGAAACATTTAGACATTCGAATTTCGAATACAAATGTCAAAATTCGAACTGAAATTCCATTTGAAACGCGCGAACAGCCAATTTGGAATTTTGTAGAATATATAAATTTTCACATTTGAAAATCCTGAATAGCAAAATCTTGTTACGTAAACCTCTGAGTGAAAATATAAACACAGACACCGTTTTAATTCATCGTGTACTACTCTGCGTGTTTTCATTGCGTGCTTCCACAGTTTTTTGCAAAATTACACCGGTTCGAAATTAAGTTGAGATCCGTTTAACCCCACAAATTCACTTTTTCATCGCGGCCATTTGTTAATCCGTTTATGTTCCATCGGATAATTAATTCTCTGGCCTCGTTAATGAGCAACAAGCCGAGCTTTTTCGACTCTTGTCGTCGGGATAATTGAAGCGACTGATCCCATTTGCTAGCGTTAATCGGACAACTCGCGTCCCCTCGAATTATCTCGGCAAGTGTGCCGTTCACTGGTAATTACTTGCTGGCAATTAGCGAAACAAACAACCACGTGGCAAGCCTACGGACATACTTTTGAAAAATTCGAAGTGTATTTAAAAGTATGAATCTTTCCAACCAGATCTACGAGAGAGAACCTGGAATTTACTTGAATTCAATTTAGATCGTAGCTATAATTGCATATTGCGAACGCAAGCAAGCAGGCTGAAATCATAAGTCATAGGAACATATACATATATGTTCCGTCGTTTATATTTTCTATGAAAAATTACGTTTCGTTGTGTACACAGCAGCAGTCACGCAGCCGGGGACAAGTCATATGTCATTTTTGGTAGCAGATTAAAAAGTCGAATGGTTTAAGGTAATTCAACTTCCTTCGTCCTCGTTTCCTCACCGAGCAAAAAACACTCTGAACGTAATTACACCTTTGGTTCGACTGAAACTGTACGTGTTTCCCTTTTTTCTCCCTTCCGTATATCGATTCCACATTGTCGTTCTATGTGTAGAAATATTGGGGTAGAATGGTCAGATAATGTGCACCTTTCAAGACACTGTAATACTTCATCTTTTATTCAGGATGGCGCAATGTTTTTGCAACTGAAACGAGTGGTAGAATTCTTAAATGAAAGCATTAATACGGTCGTTAAGGGATCTTTTAATGTCCCTTTAATGTAACACTTCTATTTATTTAGTTACCACTTTTTATACTTAATTAAGTATTTTTTTTTCAAATAAATATTCATAGAATACTTTGGTAGATATAAACAATTAACCTTTTGTTGTTTTATTTCGTAATTATCGACGCTGAAGCTACAAATCTTAATCCACCGTGAAAAATGAAATTTCATTATTTTCCGATGAATATAATAACTCAAGTTTGACCGGGGGGAATCTCTCACACATCAAAGATGTGTATCCTAATGTTTCCCTACAGATTTGTGTAAGAACGTGCAACACTCTCGAAGGGCGCTACCTTCGGTCCAGTGGCGTTTTCCCCTTTTCTACGCGGCTTTTCCACGGTCTTAGAAGCGGCTGTCGGTGACTGGTGTTCCCGACGACGAGGGAGGCTCGTTAACAACTCGTCGTTACTAATTAGTACGAGGGTCGGATCGATCAGAACCAATTAAGAGCAGCACAGTATCAGTGTACCTTCTCTGTCGATTGAAATCCGCACTTTGTACCGGCGATTAAGGCACGAGCGATCTTTGCTCGTGCCGTATTCGCAATCCTATATACACTGCTCCTCGTGTTTTCCAACACCCCTTCCTTCTCTGATCTACAACACGACTGGATTCTCTTGACAAGCATGAAGAAACGAATTATTCGCAGATTGATTATGATATTTAATGGAAGATTCTTCAAACTAGGAGAATACTTAGTTTATTTTTATTTTTACGGAATACAGTGTCTTTGGGAAATGAGGAAAGTTTATTTTTTGTTTTTTACGAGACCGTTCGTACACGTTCAAATTAACTCAGAAAAATGTAACTTTGCTATTTATTTTAGTGCAAATAAAAATAAATAAACTACAAATTACGCGTATTCTGTGAATTTTACACCTTTAAGTTTCCTACAAATCCATACAAATCCGCAGTCCAATTAAGATTAATGTGTGACATATGTAAATTTGAATTTATTACTATTCTATTACTTAAATTTGTATTTCATTTTTGATATGCGAAAGAAAATATTTTAAAATTTCGCAAACGTTATATCGAACTGAAAATTTCCATCAGCAAAAAACTTATTTTTGCGTTACCAGGGACAATTATTTTATGTTGCAGATTGTAGTCCAGCTGCTGTAACTTAATTCTCCTGTCTCCTTGAACGTAGATACTTCTCAAAATAAGGTAAGAATACACTGCAAATCCCAAAATTCAACATTAATCAATTAAGACGAGACGAAGTACTATGCGTATCTGAAAAGATGTCAGCTGGAAACAATGCGGATTTGACTAGATCATATCTCCTGTTCGATCGTACCGAGGACTCGAACAGTAGAGCTCTATTTGGTTCAAAAATAGTATTTTTTATACAACCCGGTCTTAGTCGGCACCATTACTAAATTAGTTTATTAAAATATAATATTTGAAGCGAAAGGGAAGATTCGGAGGCAAAGGCTGATGAGCCTACAATTGAAGAATGAACAGAGAAGGATACTTGTCCCAATTTCGAACTATTTGAGGGAATCTGTGGTACTTTTTTATTACAAAAATAACTATAGTCCGAAGGAAGCAGTGAATTGTACATTTGAGAACGAATTTTTTCGAAATTATTAGTGAGAAGGCAAATTATTATTATTCACAAAATTCGCATAAATATAAGTCTAATTTGAAAGAGGAAAAATGGAGAAATTTCTCAAGATAACAGATTTTTTGCAATTTCACCATAGGGACGGCTGAGAACTCGTGGCCATCAATTTTATAAAACGATTAATTTCTCGAAACGTTAGCTGGCGGTACAAGTAGCGAAGAAGAAGTTTGGTTAAGTCGATATTTCATAAAGTTCCTGGAATAGGATGGTTTACAGACACACTCGGCGCGAAAATGCTGGATTACCGGCCGATATGTGTTCGCATAAGTCACGAAAAAACACTATAAGGAGCAGGCTCGCTTAAATTTCGCGAAGCTCACGTCGAACTTCGCCAATGTATAACTCGAACCGCGGTCGTATGTCTCGCGGAAACGTGAATTCAGAGTCGATTCTCCCCTCGAATTCGTAAATTTACTCAGGAAAACGTTAAATTTATAATTTTTTAAATTTTCCGGCAGTAATCGTCGATAGTTCTAGTGTTAAATTCGAAATCTGACAGAATTTTCCAAAGGAAGTAATAGATTTTTAAGTTTGGTTGTTCCGACAAAATTCAGGTAAATGTTAAATAATCTGTGCGATGAAATCTATTGTAATTTTCTTTTATAAAATGTTGACAATTGAATTCGAAGTCTTTTGTTCCGACGGAGTGAAGTAACGATCAATTTAGTAACTTGAACATCAGCTTTACCAGTTTGCTGTTGAGTTGAATGGACAATTGTTAAGATATATTGGTACTTGATGGAGCTAATGCCAGTGTTGACAACATAATGGAGCCACATTGTTGTGCACTACAATGAAGCTCTGTCTGTGCCGCAGATTTGTGGCAGTTTGATAAAATCGCGCTGAAGCTGGCGAATCGCAAGCTGGGAATGTGAATTGAAAATGATTTGTGATCATAGAATACATCATAGCATAAATAGAGATGAAGAATCTTTAATACACAAGTTTAAATTTATTATCAGATTAATAGATACGATATTAAATAATTAATAAATTTTTATCTAATCCCTTGTTTTCTTTCTCAAATTGAAAAGAAAGAAAAAAGGTGTTACATTTGTAATTTTATAATCCACCTAATTAAGGGTACGAAGTGGATAACAATAGGATGAAGACTAAATTAAAGATTCTTTAATTAGAGTGAAGAGAATGTAACGAGAATATCAAATATTATGAATTCTTAACTGACTTTTCTACTATCTCAAGGATTACCATCTCCTTGGCGGTGGCAAGATTTCCCTTCCATCTGGGGTACCTTGAATTATAAAGGGTTTTGCTAGCGATCCCGTGCACGAGCAGCCGTGTTTTGTCGCGGCAAGAAAGTCGACTGAAAGATGATATCGCGTGCCCGTGTAATTTGCCTGGAAACGTAATTTAGGGAATACAATTTAACGCTTCAGCGATGCGTTCCGTATTTCAGATCTCCATTACACGTTTCTTGTGTTCGAACTTCATACATCTCGAACGCATAAAGTAACATTACGCCACTCTTTTCATATAATTCTATTCTCGCTGAATCAAACATTTTGTTTTTTCTTTTAAACGTCACAGTCACTTTTGCTAATGTAACCGTAATCTCTTTTGTGGTTTTGTGTCTGTGAAACGCAGCGTTCATTTTTGTATCAGGAAAATTTGTCTTTCCAAGCCACGTTGACACTCCGGCGGCTTCAGGAAAACTACCGATTGCAGGTGTTTTGAAAAAAGTACAGTTGTTTAGGTAGGTTAAACAAGAAAGGCAATGTACTAGATTGTACATTGCAAATTTCTATGCCACTTTTGAAGTTAATAGTAGACACTCAAACAGGGAAGAAATCGTGACCTGAGCTATTCACATTCACATAACCAGTCGTTACCAGAAACAAGTCGTTAAATCGAGTTAGCATCGCTACCTCTAGTTGATTCACCCGCACGTTAATTCCCCCGAAAATTACCAGAGGCAGGTGTGAACCGTGTGAAAAAGTCTCGAAAGGGCTTGAATTTCATTTCCTCCCTTCCAATATCCGCCGGCAGTGACGACGATATTGCATCAGGTCTGTTTTATCGGATTTTTTTCCATCGAGTTTGCGTTTTTCATTTATCTCCGTCAGGAGTCTCCTTCGTTCAAACATGAAACGAGTTAATCGCGGTAATTAAACGTCAAGTTACTCTGTTTTAAATGATATCCGAATATTAATAAGAGTATCGTGGTCTGTACTATAACGAAGGATCTAATTCAGACGCAGGAAAACGTCTGCTAGTCTCGTCGACTCATCGTGCCCTCGACGATAAAACGTCTGGTGTCACGTAAGAAATTCATCTGACCCAAAAGCAGCGGAGAATAAAGAAGGTCAGGGAACGGCACGAGACAATTTACGCGGTCGCGACGGTAATTTACGAGGCTGTCGGGCGGTGGCTTCGCGAAATCTTAGAACGACGTAAGCCGCCAGGGGATTATTTCGCTCATTTCCACGCCGGGCTGCTGTCGTTCTGTGTTTACACGTCGTAATACGCTGTTACGTTATCGTCGTTTGCGAAACTCGCGAACAAGGAGAGAAGACAGAGGGTGCGACCAGCCGGAAATAGGGATACAGACGCGTTCTACACCGGCTGTATCCGGCTGTATCCGGCTGTATTTTGCTGATCGCGAACAGTATGGTAATCCGATACTAATTTCAGCTTGCTGCTACTGTTACTGCTGTTGCTGGAGAACCCGACGACGATTCTCAGATATACGACGCTGTACGGGTGTATCGAGGATTCGAGTGTCCTGGTTAATGATAGTAAATGGCCAGATTATGGTGAAAAGTCATTTCTGATGGTTGATGTTTGCTATTCCGATGCATTTTGGAGCTCGAACAGATCTAAGGCTGGTTTATTAGGTGAATTAAGGTGTTTCGAATGAACGATGTTTAAAGGAATTTTATGCTATGATACATTGTGATATCGATGATCGTTAGACTGCAGATTTTTATGCAAATTCATACTTTTGAGAACATAAACGTTAGAGGATTAATAAATATACCAGCCTACGAAGCTTCGTATTCTGTACCTTTTAAATCCGAAATTATGAAACAATGAAACTTTCAGACGTGGCTCAATTAAAACAACAAATGCTACATATATAATGCATCCCTTTCCAAGCACTCCCTGTAATTCCAGCTAACTCGATCAACAAAACCCTGCAACCAATCTACCCAAAACTCTGAAACCACCAGCAGCGTGTTTCAAAGTTACCTACAGCATGCAAATCGAGGGACAATTAAGAATCCTTCGTGCACTCGCGTAACCCCACTAGCGAAAGCCCCAGGAAAAGTTCAATTGAACCATTCTCTCTCTCTCTCATGCCAGGAAAATCCAAGGTTGCGAAAATAACCGCGTAAACAAGGTATAAATGATCGATGTAGGATATGTAGGATTAAGCGTGAAGAATTAACGTGTCGCTCAGAACGTCGACTAAATCACGAAGCGGTGTAGCGTGCATGAATAGAAAATGACGCTTCTGCTCATCTGAAATAGCCGAGGAAATATTGCTGTGAAACGTCGTGATGCTATTAGTCTTGGCCCGCTTGTCGCTGCTCTAACGTTCCCTCTGAAACGAGCTTAATAAGTGAAGCACCGTGAATTTCACCCACGAAAAATTGCCTCCTTTCTTTTCATCCCTTTATCCCGGCGAAATTTCGTGGAAACTGTTCGTTTCTTTACCCATGCGGTTTTGATCTTTTATGTAGAAGTCGTGGAAAAGTTACGTGTGCAGACCTGTTATAGCACGTACGAGAACTTTCGGACTTCGATGTTTCCTTTTTGCCGATTATATGGAGTATGTGCGCTAAATGGAAAGGGTTCAAACATGTTTCATTGTTACTTGTGAAACTTTTGTCCTTGTTTCCCTTTTCTTTAAAGAAGAGTGTCTTCGAGAAATTTAATACAAAATGGGATAAGGAAGGAATACTGCTACAAGCTGTTTTTTTTTTTCTTCTGTAAAAACAACTGACAGATAACGTCTGCGTTTCTTTTTTTTTTTTTTTTTTTTTTTAATTAAATACAATTTAAATTAACACGTTAAGGGGGTTGTCATGTTAGATAAAATGGTTGGAAAATACACGTGTCTCTGTTCCAATTTAAGTTACCACGTTTTAAAATGTACGAGTGTGGCACCATGTTGATTAACCAGGAAAAATTTGGAGCACGTGTAGCCGAATGAATACGTCTCGAGTATTGCGTTGCATAATTTTCACGTAATCACGAGGGTTTGCACTTGAGGTGCAACAAGATAAATTCTTAAATGCGGCTTGCTAGCTCGCTGACCATTATTACGTTCCCCCGCGAACGCTGATAAGACAAAATGAAATTCCTCACACCTTGCACCGCATCTGAATTCCGCTTCTTGCGTTTTTCTTCCCCTTTTACTTCTCTGTTCTTTATACTCCGAACGAAGCACGTGGCGATGTGAATGAAATTTCATTTTGTTCATCACGTTTCCTCAATGAACATTACGCTTTTCTAATCGTTTTCTGTAATTAGCCCCTGTAGAAATACTCCTCAATTTTTAATACACGATTTAACCCTTTCAGTGCTATGTTTAACATGATTGTCTTTCTTAAAAAAAACAAAACTTATTGTACATTATTATACTTAAAATTCCTATCTACACGTTAGACAATTAATTATTGAAAGCTTATATTGTTTTAATCTATTTAAAATTATTACGAAGACTATTTAAGATTATTATGTTATATATAATCAGATCGTCTACGGCCACCTCAGAGTTAAACACTTTCCTAAGACTGTATCTTCGCTATTTATTTAATTAAATATTTATTATTTTGTTCAACGTACACAAATTAACACAAAAGGTATCACAGCAACGAAATTAACGAATCCATCTAAATAATCCTTTCATGAATTAAAAGAAAATCAATATTCTTGCGTAAAGTAGAAATTCGTACTACGACGTTTTATCCGAAAAATATATTTCTACATTTGGAATTACCGAAACCCGCCAAAATTTCAACATCGCCTCTCAAGTTTCACTCCCAAACCACTTTCTGTCGAAAATAAGCTCGAGCAGAGCTAACCAGCCTCACAAAACGTTCGCTTCCGTTCCGATTTCTCCATAGATACATCGATTCCCAGCGGGAACAGCGGAAGCACGTTCTCCAAAGCGTGTGTACAGTATCTGGTCGCTTTATTAGCGGTGTTCCAATATCCTAGCAGCGTGTGTGTCTTGAAATTGGCGTGGCTAACGCCTAGGAGTCGTGATCGCGTGCAATCACTTTATTCTTTCGATCGAATTCTACGCGGATATTGATCGCAAAGAGTAAATTCCTGGGTAATTCGTAAAAATCGTATAAGTTCGTGTTAACACTTTGACATCTATACGTGGGATAGGAAATCATTCGTCTGTGGCCAATATACTTCTTCGCACGATCGTTTATATTGTAATTATTAGATCGATGTAAACGAAATTACTGAAAACAACAGTTGCATTTATTTCTGCATTGTTAGAATTCTTTAAGAAATTCTGAAGGATTAATGTAGGTGATTTCTTTTAAATGCATTAACACTTAAACAACCAATCAAATGAATAAAGTATTCACCTGATACCAATCTTGGGTACCTGGTATTACGAATCAGTACTGCAAGAAATTGGTTTCAGTTTCATCGCTGACAGTAAAACCGCACGAATAATTTCCGGTACTTAACAACACAGAACTGTAACAGTGTAAATTGAAACGAAAGCTCAAATTAGAAAGTGTTCCATGACTTATGGAACTTGTCGACCAGCCGAAGCGATAAGAGACACGAAACGATATCTGCTCCCGTCTGGGAAACTTTTCTGATTTTCCAAGCGTCACGTGGCCATGGGGAAACTTGTTCAACGAAACCTGTTATTATTGTTAAGCCGTTATCATGTCGTCTTCAGAACGATCTGTTTCGCGATTTAAAGAATCGTCTGTTTGAGAACAAGCTGGTATCGAAGTTTTTCAAACATGCCGCAACGTCCAGTTTAAAACTGGAGAAACAGGATTTCTCGTGGTAATTTTAGAGTAGAAAAGGAATCTTCGTTTCTGGTTTCTTGGGTGTGCGTGGCTTTTGCTCTTTCTTCTTTAAGAAGTTGGACATTCTTCTGTTGTACCCTTAGAAATTCTTTGGGAACATATTTCTAAGGTTTGAAGGTGTAAGAATATTCTGGGGTAATTGGGAGAGGAATTTCTCAGAGTTTTGCACTGCCTTAGCTTCTTAAGAGTAGTGGGGATATTAATTAATAAACTTGATGGTCGAGGAATTGCATTTCATCATTCCGAAAAATAGTGGACAGGGTTAACCGTACATGTACATATAATCACTGCAGAATATTTCAAAGTTCGTGAAAAGAAAAGTATGTTTATAACCTAGTCCACCTGCTTTCATTTTCAACCATGCAGCCATTTCCCGGAAAAATATTTTTCCGCCGGAAGGACATACTTTCTCGTCCCTAGCAAAACTTTATAGAAAAAAAAAAAGTAAAGTAAAATCGAAAAGAGAGCAAGGTGGATAGCAGGAGCAAACAATAGCATTGAAAATATCGCGAACGATATCTGAAATTTTCAACGTTCGTCCAGGAAACGATCGACTCGCTATCCTCTGAAAATTCCAGCAACGGTTCGCCGAAGGTTCGTCGTATTTCACGCTCGTTCTTTCCCTTTCGACGAGGAAAAGTCGCGTTGGATTATCGTTCACGTGTACCGCGAACCACTCATTAAAGTAATAACGCGAAAGTATACGCTTGTCTACGGAATTTCGCAGAATTTCCTGAAGCCTCTTTTCCTAAAAATACACAAGAGACTGAGCTTTTTTTTCTGGCAAATAGAAGGTTCCAACAAATTTATGCGATCTTTATTCAAGAGATTATAAGTTATATTGTATTGTTATTCTTTTGACAATTTGTATATCCTTAACGCATGTTAGGCTAGCGCCTGAATATTTATTTATTAATTTACCGCTTGAAGCGCATTATAAATATCATTTGAAAAGAGAGTAAATTATAAAACGCGCGCGCTGAACGATAGAAATCGAATTAAAACACGAAAAGCAAGGAAACGCTTATTAAAGAAAAAATTTGACAATGAAAATTGCAAATATTACTCGAATTCGTCGGAAAATTCCCATAAAAAGATCCTCGAAGATGTTCGAAAAAGATCCACCGGAAGACTCTGTAAATGTTACTTGCAACGGAAACAAGCTGGCACGTCTGCAACCTATAAATCCCCTGTCACATTATGGAGCGCATAAAGTCACGCGAATCCTCTGCAGCAATTTCGTCGTCCGCATCTCGAAACAGATCGATCCCCACGACGGGAGAAAATACCGCCAGTCCAATCACGCTGGTCCCGCGTAAGTCACGCTGTCAACAGTCCCGTTAAGAGATCGATGCACTTGGCAGCCCAGCCCCAGTTTGTCCTACCTGCTCTAGCTACGGAAAAACTGCTTCGCGCTTCTCCACCGTGGTATAAAGGAGACACGCACGCCAGCCTCAAGTGGAATAGGAAATCGGGTGTGCAGCCCAGGCACGGGGAATCGTAGCTATTCGACAGAGCCACGGTCGCAGACGACCCTCGATAAGTCTCCTTAATTAGAATCTTATCGGTACGCGCGCCAGACACGTTGAATACCGGGTATCCCGGAAGTGGCCTCTCCACTGCGCCGTGGTAGCTAACGAATAATAGACACGATCTTCAGAGCTAATTTATGTTAGGGACTTAAAGCTAGTAGAATTTTGATACCGTTATTTGAACTCTTTGCGGACGCGTGGAGGCATGCAGCCGCCCATGCATATTTGTTACTTTTAAGCAACAAGGCACCTAAGTCTATAATATTAGGTTGTCCCAAAAGTTCTTTTCGTCATATTCACGCACTGCTTCGCCTGACAGCGTTTCGACTAAATATGCAGTTTCTTTTTTGATAATACTAAAAGTATCATTAGTATTTATTCGTAGTTCGAGGGTTATATCCTAAAGAAAAAAGAAAAGGAGAGAAAACATCGTTATTGAAAGCAACTTATACTAAATCTTTCCGTATACACTCTATCTCCTAAATTTGAACGTAAAATTCCCCGTAATCAGTAATGCTTCGTGTGCATTTGCTTGAATTACAAGTTCACCTCGTACGTACGGCTAAACCGAGCGAAATATAGTGGAAGGTAGAGGTTCAATCTTCCAAGCGCGTTCCAAGGTATCGATGTAACGCGATCATGTTTCGCAAACAAAATTTGCATAGACCGGCGCCCACTAAATTTCTGTTTTCCACGAACATTAATCTCTCTCTCTCTCTCCCTTTCTCTATGCGCTCGGTTGTTGAAGCTATTCAAAATTCTATTCCACGTAGTTCATGCTTCGTGAAACGTACACTTAAGAGTTACGTCATGGTGTACATTTCCCTAGATTTCTCCACTTGTTGTTGGTCGATTAACGCCACTCGTTTTCTCATCTCTGTCAAACTCATCAACCCAACAACATTTCTATTTTCCACGAAATAGAGTTTTAACTACTTTCAACAAAGGGAACTCTTTAAGCCTTCGCACAACCCAATTCCACGATTTTTCATTTCCATCGAATCATTAAAAACTTATCGAGGCGGCCGGAAACGAAGATCGAATACTAAAACAGCGTGGGTCTCGAAGAATACGTAATAAACTCGCCAACCCATTGAGCCGTTCATAAAACTATACGATCCTCGTAGCCACCTTACAGGAAAACTCTCGAAATTCAGCGTGCGAGCTTCGTAAAGCGGAAGTGAGAGCTCGTCGAAACGGAAATGGGCCTAGATAAAGGGATATCAGTTTTTAAAGACAACGTCGAACGCCATGTCAGATCAGAAAAAGGAAAAAGGGAAAGAAAATATTAAGGAACACAGGAATAAACAATTTTTTTCTTTTTCTGTCGTCGTATCTGGCGTCGTTGGTGGTAGCGTCGACTCAACATTCCACAGACACCGTTTCGCTCGTGTCGAAGTAGCGAAACGCGTTCCCAACAGGAATCCTTCTATTGCCCATACTAGTATGTGCAAATCGACATGCAGACTCGACGACATCCGCTGCACGGCTGGGTATAAAGGATGAACGCGTTCCGGTTATTCTCCAGGAATTTCATTTAAAAGTTTTGACGGCACGCGCCTTCTTACCCGTTCATCGTCTGCCATCTCGTTTTTCTCTATGAGCGAGCTGTTTTACAACGGAGGTCTTCGTACCATTTTATTTTTTCTTTTTTCTATTTTTTTCCAGATTTTTCTGGATAGTTGGTTAATTTTCGCGAAGCTATATATCAATTTTCATTTATAAAAATAACAATTTAAGGGTTTCGCCCTCGTATCACCCTGAACAAACAAAGGGAATAGCGATCTGAAATTTTGCAGAATGGCTTTTCGGGTAGAAAGCATTGTTTAGCAACGAACAGAAATGAAGAAATATCTGGGGGGCAGTTTGCCTGTGCTTATCCTGCTAGACCCTTTATCCCTCTCTTGAAATCTGTTATAAGCCCACTCAAACTTCAACAAAACTAAAACACCAGAATTTCCTTCAACAACCCATCAGAAGCTTCACAAAATCTACATCACCGCGATGTACCCAGTGATCGAATAACAAAGCCATCTAACCAACCAACACTTGGAACCTGCTTAACACGAGTGGATCGAAGAATTTCCAGTCAGCTGACGCACAAAGCTTGTCTACTGCAACAGGAAGATCGATTTCTTCTGACATCCGGCTGCTCCTCGAACACACCGCCGTAACTCTTTGTATCAGGAATTTACGCAGCTTTGAGTCAACCGGGATTGATCGATCGATCGATAAATAATCGGGTATAAACCGTGGTTTGATCGGCGTCGAATGACTCTTTGGTCTTTGAGAGAGGAATTTTTGGCTACCACGAGCAGCTGTGGAATTTTACAGGCGTCGAGTATTGCACCGGTGCTGTGGATTCCCGTGGTTTCCAACGAAATCGCAATACGTTCGATCGAGGAATTAATAAATTGCGTTAGCCAGAAATACACATCGTGCGATGCGTAGGAATTCACAAACGTGAGGTAGCAGATGTTTCTTTTTTCCCATTTTACTCAAGAGATTTAACTATTTGTTAAAGTTAAATCTTACGACCGCGGTTAACGATAGGGAAAGGGAAAAGTTTCTCCGATAGTGAGCATACTAAATTGTCGATAAATCAGTCTTTTAATTCAAGACTCCAAAAATATTTTAGAAAGGGAATCAAGAGGTTGATCGAGAGATGGAAAGCAGTAATTAGAAACGATAGTTAAACAATCCCGTGAAATTCTTAACGAAAGAATTGCGTTGCGTGGAACGTTGATAGAAAGAATTATAAGCTACAAAAGTTATAATTTCTATTCTTTTGAACAGTTTTCTGTATCAAACGTTCAATGCACCGTCGTAAATCCACTTGAAAGAAGCGGCAGTTCCGCGAAATAACTCGTGCAGGATCTCGAAACTGTCCCCCATGCATCGTGCTGTCTGCAGAGTCGCGATTTCCATCGGTATCCGGCTAAAGGTTAGCAATGGGAAAGAGACGAATTTCCTCGTTGCGAGCTTCAAGAACCTCGTGGCGCTCTGCTACTCCACCTACGTCTGCTTCTCTCCGCTCTCTTTTCCACGATCCACGCGAATGCCGGCGATAAATCGTCGGTCCCGGTTCTTGCCTAAGTGCTGGCGAAGCAACTCCTTGAACTGTGCTCTTCGAAACTATGCTACGAGTGTTCCTTCTCGGTTAATCGGTCAGAAAGATTGCGCAATCTTATCTATCAGGGGATCTTCCGATGATTTACGGACAGTTTTCCGAAGTGGAAATAAAAATCGCGAATCATGCTGTAGAGGAAATAGTAGCTTGGGAAACGTTCAGATTAAATATGTTCTCGTTTCAAATACGTTTACTTGCAAACACAATTTCTATATTAACCCTTTGAGCACGGAGTACTTCAAAATCAAGCGTTCCTTTATCCAGCTGGGGTGGATCCAGGGTGATCGAACGTGTTTCTTTGAACGACTTTCCTCTCCAACCCCGTCCTCGTGTCACTCCCCCATGCAACAATACGGGGATCCGTGGATCATGCTTCATCGGCCCAGAAAATCTTACCACGAGCGTAAAAAAACAGGGGTGAAGGAAGGAAAAAAGAGAGGTAGGAAAAAGAAGAGGAGAAAAAAGAAGAGGAGAAAAAAGAAGAAAGAAGGCAGACGAAGAAGACTTGAGGCGTAAAGGCCGTGGAAAAAAGGGGTAAACGAAAGGGAGAACCACGAGGAGTGTTCGTTCGCGCGCGTTCACGGGCGCGTGGCCAGGTGTGAGAGACGCGACACCTTTCACCTGGCTACCGTACCTCCTTTTTTCCCTTCTCTTCTCTCCTCTGCGTGGCGCAAAACGAAGACGAGCGCCGAAAAGGGACACCGTGGCTCGCGAGACCCCTTTGAAAAATTATTCTCCCGAGTGGAACACCTCGCATAATTCCGCACGTATACTCTCGTTTACCTCTATTTTTCAACTGGTGGTCTCATGCCGACACTCGACGTCGCTTCCTGGACTGTTGGTACCTTTCGTTTCTTCGTTCTGAAAGGTGGAGACGACGCTTATTTTCGAATGAATGGAAAGGTGTAGGAGTAGAGTACTAGATGTACTTTGTTTTCCATCTCGTTAATTTTCCCACGAGGATTTTGAGAATCTCTTGGATATTTGGACTGTTTCCTCAGCGATGCACAAGTGTTTAAAAAATTTCGTCTTCTGTGTCGCTTGTGTAGGGATCAACAGGCGTTAAAAATCAACTTCATGCTTTATTTCTGATTTATTTTAACCGTTAGAAATCTGCCCTGTTATCTCAAGCTTTCTACTTCATCCTATACGTTTCATCTGCGTTCAACAATTCTATCATTGTTCATGCATTATCTCCTTCTATGATTCGATGGATCACGATAACAAACAAGATTTTTTACCAAGGAAACTCTCTTCTGTTTACAGATCTGAATAACAATCGTCATGAGGCAATTATCCTGGATATTCCTTCAGCTACTTTTATTCACCTCAGTGATCTCGTCGAGCATGTCAGCCTCGACGAAATCTCGTGGGAAGAAAAAAGTCGCGAAAGAGACGAAAGAGGTAAACATCTGCGACATGGAACAGAAACAAGATCCTCTGTACTGTTATTGTGATAACAAGACTATAAGAAACGCCACGGAATCCACTTGTTTAGTGTTGAATCCATTTGGTAGCAACGATCCGATCTGGAACTACTTCAGCTCTCAGTTGTACCTGCAGAAACTGAAGTTCGTGGTCCGAACACCGAACGGATTAGAGTATATACCTGTTCAATTGCTCAGACAATTGAAAAACCTGCAAAAGATCACGTTCCACGACGCGAGCATCGACGAGCTGCCCAAGTACGCGTTCTCCAACCTGACCACCATAATGGAGATCGATCTGAGCAGGAACTCTATCTCGACGTTGCGAGCACACGCCTTTGAGAACATGAAGAACTTGACCGCGATCTATCTGAATGAAAATAGAATCACCGAGATAAACAGGTAAGACATTTTTTACTGTTTCCTTCCTTCTCCTTTCTTAATATTTTCAGTGTTGGTAATTGTTCAAATGTGCATCAAAACTGAAATGTCCCTGTATTTCAGTTTTGAGTTGATATACTTTTTTAATATAACTTCTCTCAGTTTTAACACACTTTGTCCGGCGAAGCTCTAGTGCTTTTGTGCCATTTCTGGAATTCGTTTCTCGAAGGTCTTCGAAATAGCTATTTCCTACAGTTGTTCTTTTCCAAAATGTTCCAAATTTCTCAACGATTTTGCGAAACCACTCGTACGGTTTGGGATTCGCCGTGGAGCCCTATAAACGCACATTTAATGGTGTTCGGGCGATAAGAGAGACTCCCTTACCATCGTCACCCTTCATAATTCCTACTGATTCGTCCAATTACGCCCTATTACGAAGTCAGAGTCCCGGAGTAAACTGAAAACCTCTTCGTCGAGGGGCGTTTTACGAGCCGCCATGCCAGCCGTACAAATTGCCGTGGAATTTCGCGATGCGCCGGGAATTCATGCGTCTCGTTGAATCAGCGAGCTTCTCCGACAAATCGAATCGGTTTCTTGCGCGTTCAAAGGTCTCTTGAATTCCATGTAACACGATTAATTGGTTCACCCTGTTAATAATTAATCTCGTGATTAACGACGTAATTTATGGATTACACGATTCAAACTGATCAAAATTTAAGCTTTAACGCGTTACTAATATGGAATAACGAAAACTCATGTTTCGCTGATTTTATAATAGGATCGGATTGAAATAATACAAAAATTTATGCATAAAAAATACTTCACACATTAAAAAAGTGAAAAATCAAATAAAAACAAAGAAACAAATATCGATTTTTTGAAAGTTTTAGATCGGAGCTTCTCTTTAATATCGAAAGGCGTAAGTTGTGTCTGATTAAAGGTAACCCCGTTCCACTCTAATAATTTCACCGTTTCTCCCCAAATTGAAAATTATATCGAAGCTCTCTCCTCTTGCTTTTCAATTAAATCTCGAACAGTACGTAATGACATTTACAAATTAATAGTGAGAACTATTATAATACGTTCTGCACGAATTGCTCAATTACCATTCGCGCGATAAAAGCGGGACGAAGTTTATAAAGTGTAACTGGCAATTAAGAGTTAATCGATGAAACACGGTTAACTGGTTAATCGGTTTCGTTCGTGCGTACCTGCCGTGTTAACACGAACAGAGGGAACTTCTGTTTAATAAATAATTGAATCATAATATCTGAATCTACCCTTCTGACAAAATTAATGGAACTGCGAAATGATTTATACCGAGGGTATGCTGAGTGAAGTAAGTTTCTTTTACATAGATCTGATAAGATATTAGAGAAATAGTAGATTGAAATTTTTCTGCAGAGATAAATTTACATTGTTGCGATAAGAATGAATACGATCCATAGGAATCTCGACCGCTTAGGGGAAACGTCGCGAATGGACAACAAAAGCTTGCAACGATTTCCTTCATGGGGAAAATTGTACGCGTAACCATGTACATACGTACTACGTACTTTCAAAGAAATCGCTAAGGGGTTGAAGCATATCGAGGAGGAATTCGACGTTCTGATTGGTCGAGGGGTCGTTTTAATTGTTATGGGGTACTTCCAGAGAGTTCTTTGGCACTTAGGTTGATTAATTCGGAATCATCAGATGGGTGAACACGTTTTGTGCCTGTTGAAACGATGTACAGCGACTCCCATTAAGATTTGGACACCCTTTTGAACAAACTGACTTTTATAAAATTAGACTAAACAAATTGAGTTCTCGCGAGAAGTTAGAAGGATTAGTTTACTATCCAAATAATCCCAAAACAACTGAACGGTGTAAGAATCGGATTTGTTCGCCTCGAGAATGTAAGTTATACACTTACCATACACATCTGTTTTGTTCTTTAACTCAGAACAGAACAGATTTGTTTCGGTGCCGTTTGTAAATTGTTGTTCTCATAATAAAATGGGCGTAATAGCTGAAAATTACGGCGGAAGTGTATTTTCATAAGGTCAGGGTGAAAAATTTATACGACAATTTCGTTGGAACTTTATGCGTTGAAAAAGAATCGAGAAACGTTTGGCCCATATTCAACCGGCCTGGTAGACAATAGTTTACGAGATACTTAACGATAAAGATCGCATTTCATGTACTGGCGTGGGAAGTATCTACGACTTTACCGTTCTTCCAGGAAAGATACGAGGCCAATAGTAGCGTCGGTACATTTTTCTTTCTTCGCGCTCAATTTTCCTGATTAAGAGTACAACTTAACAAGAGAAGTTCTTAAATTTCAGTTCTAAAGCTAGTCTATTGTTTCTGGAAACGTACTTTCTCTGCTATTCTTTGAAGATGCTTCTCCTCGAATTATTTAAAAAGGAAACAGCAACTAACTGGTGGAACCTGTTCTATCGATTACTAGCGAAAATTATTTCTTACTTTTATATTCTTTTCTCTGAAAAAAATGTAGTTCTACTGAAAACAGCTCGCGTGTACTAATCTAATAATACACGACTTGAATCAACCAAACTTTCAGGTACAAAATAGTCTTTCCACCTAGCTTCCAAACGTTCCAGAATTATCGCAACATTCTAATCATCTCACCGCCTTCCATCTGTTACAACTCCTCTTCCAACTATTAACCTAACCAACAAACCTATCCCTTAAATCACGAAATTCCTTCGAAGGAACTGTTCTAATCACTCTGCAGCAGAATCTCTGGCATCTGACGTAACAACAAGAAATAACCATTAGATCCATCAACCCATGTTGCATCAGGAAACAAAACATCCTTTTAGAAAGGAATTCAGAGATACTGAAGCCTTCAAACTCGAATAGTTTTGTATCAATAGCTTTCAATAGCTTCTCCGGACTGGTGAAGGAGTTAAACAACTAGTGCCAGTTCGAGTAACCCTAAAAGTAGAACATGTTTTGTCTGTAAATTATATTCTCGCGCGAGTATTTGAGGCCGACTGATCCTATATGACTGATCTTATGCCCACGTTCTTATATTACACACTGTAAATACGAGCATCAATTCAATTCGCCATAGCAAGTTGCATCGTTCAACTTGCCACGTGCCATTAACACGGTCGTAAAATCTCTGAACCTCATCCTCAATTTTCTTCGTCTTCCATACACTCTATCTGTTCTGTCGTAGTTTTACCACGACGCCTGAAACTCGAATCCATTCAATTTCCAGGGACACGTTCATCAATCTACCTTCTCTGAAGGTGCTCCACCTAAATGAGAACAACATCAGCACGCTGCACGACAAGGCGTTCAAACACCTCACCTCGCTCGAAGAGCTCGAGCTATTCGACAACGAGATCAAGGTGATCACCGCGGACAGTTTCCATGGTCTGAGAAGCCTGGAAAGATTGAACTTGCGCAACAATTTAATCGCGATGATCGGTGATCGCACGTTCATCGAGATGCCATCGTTGAGAGAGCTGGAGCTTGATCAGAACGAGATTGTGTATATATCTGAGAAGGCGTTAGATGGAATGAGGAACCTAAGGAAACTGAAACTCAGTGAAAACGAGCTGGTCACTCTGGAACCGGATTTCCTTGCTGGTGCACCAGGCATTTATATGCTGGATCTCAGGGATAACTTGATGAAGACGATGACTTTCGATAACATCAAGCCTATCGTCACGAATTTGTACAACAGCACCAGCTACTTCTACTTGACTGGTGAGTGATATTTTCGATTTGATATTTTTTTCTTTTAGGCAGGATGGGCTAATATTTTGGGATGTGTTTTGGTGGGACACTTTTCCTTTTACATTCTTGCTCCAATTTCAGGCGTTTATGAATTTATCAACTTAACTCGTTAAGTCCCAAGTAAAGAAGTGAGCCAAATTTTATAGGTATAATTATTTATTATATGAAAAGATATAATTGCTATCGACAATTTTTTGGGTTGCTAATTTTTTGTCAATGATCCAGATGACAACAATGAGCTTTCGAATTTCACAAGCTTAAAATTCCAACATTTAAAAATTGTCCAAAAAGCAAAATAGAAGGAATACAATTTGTTGAAAAATTCCCTTGAAAGAAACAATTAAATGCACACGTATCGATGAAAATCAATACGTACTGCACGTGCACCGCAATCAAACCTCAATGAAATATCCCCGTAATCCTTCCTCAGGTTTCCCGATGCAAAAAAAAGAAGAAAAAAAGATGGGATTATTCGCTATCGCGAGTCAGTTGCCTAGTTTGAAATGTAAATAATCCCCAGGCACAATATTTCCAGGCAGCGCGTAGTTTCCGATACAGCAGAGGTTGGTCTGTCTCACCCAAGCGCGTTCCATCCATCCTGAAATTACCATAGACCAGCAAAAAGGCTACCTTTGCCTGTTATCTGTCTTTTGAGAAGCGTGGTCTGCTTTGAATCACTTGCCAGTTCGATTTCTAACAGTCAGTGTCGAAAATTCTGCCTATTCAAGGCTACTACACTCCAACAATAGTCAGAGTTGCTTATAACAAACTCCGCTCCTGCGACTTTATCACGTGAATGTGCAAACTGGAAACAAGAACTACGTTCTTGCGTATTTATCTACCGTATAGAGTATAGCTGGGCTGTAATCTAGATGTCAAAGTCAGAATGTACTGAAAGAATGGTCGAAGTTGTCTACACTAGGATTAGTATTCCTGATTTAAAGAAAAGTAAAGAAACGGAAAAACAACAAATCGTAAATTCGGTCTAAACTTAATTATCCTGAACACATGTCGTCAAATACCGAAACTTTTCATCCTGTACTAACATCGTGAACAAAACATATCCACAAGTGTCTTATCACTTTAGAAATCTGTAAAAGTTACACTCGTGTGAAAGAATTTTGTCGAATTGAACGAGACAGTTTGAGCTGGTAGAAAAGTTGATCAACTCTGTATCATGTCCAGAGCAAGCCATTCCTGTGGCAAGAAATTTGGAAAAGCGTGACAGTAATAAGAGAACTGATGGACGCCGACTTCGTTTTACAGAGGAAATTTGTCAGCCGCTGCCTCGTCGAGTTTTGGGACCCGACAGCTTCGAATGCTGGTACCGCAAGGTTTTTGATGTATCATATAAAACGAGACAATTTCATGGAAAAAGTTCCTCGTGAAAAGGGGGGAAATTCGAGATAGGTTGCTGATGGTATCCATGATGATACTTCGTAAAATGTCATTCCCGGATTTTTATTAAATTTCTATCGGCTTGAATGATGGATTAGTATGCGCGTGTAAAAGAAGTTTCAAACTTTGTCGAAAAATTATTGCTTTTCTGGTATCATTTTTAAAGAATTTCTTCGAAATTATTCTGAAAAAAATTGGGGAACTTTTACACATCTTGGGGAATTTTTTCCGATTTTTTCGTTGCAAATTGTAGCTGTAAACAACAAAAAACGCAAAAAAGTAGCGCTTTTTTATATTTTTCATGACCAATATTTGATAAATAAACCGATATTTTTAAGGAATTTCGCGTGAAAAAGTAAGTTCTACTTCGAATTTTTCGAATATTTAACCCCGATATCGTCCCTTAAAATCCCGCGATATTCCCGTTGAACGCGAGAAAGTTAAGCGTATACTTGGCCTGAGAAACAGCATCCACGTAATCATGAACGCAATATTTAAGGTTTTATGACCTTAAACCCTCGTGGATATGCACGCGTGCAAACAGTTAGACGCGTGGAAATTCTCAAAGAAATCGACTTCGCAACCTTAGAGCGCAGGAAATCGAAGACACGATTTACTTGCGGCATTTTTTACGAATATCCAAAATACTCTCTCTCTCTCTCTCTCTCTCTCTCTCTCTCTCTCTCTCTCTCTCTCTCTCTCTCTCTCTCTCTCTCTCTCTCTCTCTCTCTCTCTCTCTCTCTCTCTCTCTCTCTCTCTCTCTCTCTCTCTCTGGAAAGTTTACTCAACAAAACAGAACACAGTAAAAATACTTCGTTCCTTTCCGTCAAGCTACGGAAGAAAGTAAGCGGGGAGGCCGCCGGGCGCCCGGCCGCCGCGGTCACCCATCCTAGTTAGGATCTCGGGCAGCGTTGCTGCACCTCGCGATCACCCGACGTTCGAACATCGACCGCGGGCAAACTACGCTCTTGTACTTGGCGCTGAAAAACGGTTACTTAAGCTACATGTCTGGTCAAGAAACATTGCGTTGCACTTTCTCTTCGTTCTTTTCCTCCTACAGTGACCAATAATATTAATATTAATATTAATATTAACATAAAATATAAAAAGCAACTGCTGGAAGGCTACTCGAGGAAGCTCTCTCTGTGAATAAATTTCTGTACGAAAATATTAATTACAACGATGTGTTACTGCATTTAAAACATTGAGGCTAATAACATATGTTAATTATACCTGTTTATTTATTATAGAACGTATTGATATGCTGAATTAAGCCGCGAATCAAACTTAGCATACCCCTACCGAATAATTAAACTTCTTCGAAAGATAAGGCTCATTACCAGCGGTCGTAACGTCGGAGTAAGGTAATAGAATTGTAATACGGACTTTACGAGAGAATAATATTTCTGAGACAGGAAACAGGCAGAATATATTTATCGTAATCACCGATTATTCATTCTGAATTTCATCGTGTAACCGTCGATTAATGTCTCATATTTTTATGATGGGCGCATATTTTTGTAATTAATTAATCGAGTGATTTAAATTTAAATCGAGAAAGAGACACGTCGCTTTGCATATCGATCGTCTACGAATTGCATACATTTTCCAGCAGGTTGCTAATTAACAATTGAAGGTCCCATTGGATAATTCAACCTATAACGAAGAAACTTCCCGCTAAGCTACTGATAATCTTAAATTTAAAACTAGATTTGCGGGACTCGTCAATTTGACGTTTGGGTTCAGAATTTTATGAGCAAAATTGCAGAAACTGTTACCATAATTTTTTAACAATTCTTGCTGAGTTTTATTAATAATACGATACGAGTATATATCCAAATTCTCGTCTATTGATAATGAAAGATTTTATTGTTCATGACCACAGTATGCTTACGATCACGGTGCTTGATAATTATTAATCAGCCGTTATTTATTCGCACTTGTTACCGATTTAGCTGAGGATTAATCCCTAGGATCCACCCTGAAATTGATGCGGTAATTTATTTCCGATATTTCAGTAATTAGCCTCGAGGTCCAGCTGCAGCTTCCGCGATTAGAAAATCAGTGGGTGTTGGGATGGAATGAAAAAAAGAAAGAATAGTGTAGATTAAACGATGTGCCACGAACCGTGATATCGATTACTTTATTATGTATTGCCTGCGAGCAATTAAAACTTTGCTCCATTTAATCAAATTAATAATAACAATCGTGAATATATTTAATCAAACTCTGCAACAGCTAATTAATAAATCAATTATCGAGGGTAGAAAAGATAATCAATTTTTTGGGGGGTGGTTTTGATAAACAACCCTTAGAGTGACTACCTTACAAAAACCCTTACTGTTAACACGTTGGAAGCAATAGAGATGTTAGAGAAAGAACGAATGGCAAATTATACAGAGCAATTTTCTCAAAGCCTCCTTTCCTGCTTCGAGAAAATTTAAATTTAAAGAAAGGGGGAATTGTAACGTTTCTAAATTAATCTAAATTCACCGAGAAATTGCAATATACCTGTAAATCTGCAAAGAACCTGTTTACGATGCATTTTCGCTAGAAATTAAGCGTGTACCTGCTACCAATTCCACGACGGAAAGGGTGGAGAGGGAAAAAATGGAACAAGGGTTCTGCGAAAGCGCTTTAGATGGTATCAGTGCTTTTCCGCTGTTTATTCGCCGATTCGACCCCTACTCGTTCGAGGCAATCAGCTTGTTCCGCGATATTTCACCGGCTGAAACACGAACAGTCGTCCTTGCGAAACGTCTTAAATACGCTTTATAGGCGGCACGCGGGCTGGAAGCAGGGAAAGAATGGACAAGCTTTGATTTACGATTTCTTTGAACCCTTTGTTGCACGCGTTTCCACCTGAGAAATCTTGATAATACATTGTGTCACGTTTAGAAGCTGTCGACTATATTTATTCAAGTGAAACTTTCTTCAATTGGCGAAAATTGTTAAATAGTATTGATTTTCTTTTCTCTTGAATGTATTCGAAGTGAAATTCAAACGCATTCACAATTACTACACATCTTTGAAATCACTGACTATAACTATAAATTAAATTTTCCAAGTCTATCAAACTATCTTTCATGTTCCAAAGGACTATGTTACATCACACTGTACATTTTCGAACAGAACCTCCAGAAAACTGTCGATGAAATTTCATATTTGCAGTTTAATGCAGTTGCAATTTTTAATAGTTCTGTATTCAAACATAGTTCCGACGATTTTTCCGGGCATCGTTCTCACGGAATTTATTAAACCACGGTCGTTCGTCTATCGATCCTGTCTAATGGATCCAACATAGCCAGCAGCCATCTCTGTTGGCGGCGTTATTTGCTAATATCCCAATATCGAGTTTGACGATTAACCTCACATACGGAGACTCTATGTTTACAATCCTCTGGACGCAGCCCACTAAATTATCAGCAAAATTCTGTTTTTACAGTGCTCTATAGATTTAGTCAAATAGTCTCTGTACCTTGTTATAATCATAAATGATACTGTCGCACGATTCGGTTAATTTAACTGAATAGTATTCGATTTTTCTTAAAAAAGAAAAAAGGAGGGGAAGAACAAATTTTTCAAATATTCTTCATTGTTTTCGATGAATTTTCTCCTGCTAATTGCTTTGAGAATTAGTGAAATCAACGAACTGGTACAAATTACGGAACAGCTACGAAACTCGTTATTCGATCTACTCTTTGCCGACAAGAGTCACAGTGTTTCCGTTTAAAAATATTTTTGATATATTTGTCATATCAACTGAAACCGCCGCATGGTTAAAAGCAAGATTCATTATACATTTGAATTGACCTATCGAACACGTACAAAACAATTGGAAACGCACAGCAAGTTCACACTCGACGCGCAAAGCAAGAGCCACACCTCCTCGAGGACGCAGCACACAGAAGAGCAACTCTAATCAACGTTAGAACGGATTCAGATCGACTGTACGCGCTGGTATGGCCACAAAGCCTGTCGATGTTCAAAAAGCGCGGCACGAAGTTCACAACCCTTTGGTACGCTTTAATTCTCGCGCCAGCACACTCACAAGTGTCGCCGTGTCAAAGTTCCCTCTCGCCAACGTCAAACGTTCGATTTGTGAGGGTTGGCTGTGCCGGTTGGCACGTGTCGATTTCCAGCCATCTTGTTAGACGGGTATACTCTCGAGAGAATATGGCGCGTGCACACGAAACGTTCGTGGAAGACGAAGATGGAACGACGAGAGAGACGAAAGTCAGTTAATGGACGCTTACATCCGTGTAACCATGGAACCGCGAATACGGAATGAACCAGTTTGTTTTAGGGCAATGCTTCTGGAGAGTCTCGTTTTCATGTGATTAGGGAGTTTCTCAAGTTGAATGTTTAAAAATTGCTCTCAAATTAATACCATTTCATACGACCAATCAAATTCGAACGAGAATATTCGATCTTTAATAAGCTGAACGAACTGATTGACATCGTTTCATCGTTGATTATTCGCACAATTGTTCGATAGTAACAATTTGACTGACAGTGGGTCAATAACATCCAATATCAGCTGCAACTCGATTCATTCTCGATTGGAACGAAATAATCGCGATCACTTCGCGATTTTAAATGACGAACTTCCCTTGTAAATACTGAAATTCCTGATTCGTAGGGAAGAGGATAAGAATAATTCACACAAGAATTTTTAACAGAGGCAATAAAATTAAAATGAACAAAAGAAAATCATAAAAATATCCTTGTTTCACGACAAAATTCGCAAAAATGTATTTGCAACCCCCGTAACAAAGGCCAAACATCTCTCGAAGCCACCGAAAACCAAAGCAACCCCGTTCCGTTCCTTCAGATTCACCGTCACTCGCCTCGGGCCAGAAAATTGCTCAGTCGAAATTACGCAAATGAGTTTGCATGAAGTTCTCCTGTATTCTTCGCGGTGGCTTATTCACGCGGCTCGGTGGAATTGAAAAAAATTGTAAAATAAAATTAACCTTTCGTCCGGAGGGGATGTCTTTCCTCCGGCTAATTTCATATTTTCTCCCTTACGACTGAGCTGCTCGTGTAATCCCTCGTGTATTACGAACGAGATAGGTAAACAGATACAGAGAGAGAGAGAGAGAGAGAGAGAGAGAGAGAGAGAGAGAGAGGGAGAGACGAAAAGCCGTGTACGGGGCTCTTTATGGTGGATTTCACGAGACACGAGTCTCGTAATGGGGCACCCTGTGACGAACGGAATGAATCGAGGCTCGAACGATTCCTGCTCTATGGCGTAAAGTCAGATTTTATCACGGCGAAAGTGTGATTGAACGCAGTAAAGCGTTACCGTTGCCATTTTTTCTCTCTCTTTCTCCACACTCACATACACACACAAATGTGCGTACATACGAATACGTTATCACGGATTGTTTCGCGATGATTTGGGATGGCTGAAAGTGTAAAATATGTTCCAATAGACAAACGAATTGGAAATAGTCTAAACTCGATTTAGCGTGGATGGTAAATAGGATTTTCACTTTGGTTTGATCGCTGGAGATCTAAGATTATTGAAATCACTCAGTTGTACCCCTAATCACCCTGTATAATGCCACAAGAGGACAATAGAGAGCTGCCATAACTCGGTTCAGGGATCGAAGCACGCAATGGGGAAAGGGTTGGGACAGCAACCTTTTCCGGGTTGAATATCAAGAGTCTCGACGTTATGTGTCAGCCAGTAAAAGCGGCGATATTTCACCGGTGGTCCGCCTATAATGACTCATACGATGGCGCGTGTCGCTTGCTTTAGCTTGTTCGATGCTGTTTAAGCGTCGCGCGAAAACTCCCCAGGGGCGAAAGAGCACTTTCTCAACGTGCACCGCGAATTAAGTGCTACCGATCCTCTAAAGTAACTGCTTAACTGAAGCACCGTTCTCCTCCGCAAGAGTAGGGTGCCACTTCCGCCCTATGTTTTCGTATAGTTGTATGCACATTCCCCGACACGAGATCCCCGTCGTCTGGAATTTCCTCAGCAGTGTAGATATCGAAGCCTGTGAAGATTTTTTACGAAGATCGCTGAATTTTTTCTTTTCTTTTCCTGGATTTGAATGAGTCAAAATATTATTTTCACTCGTTTCCTATATACATAATACCCACAGGATTTTTTATTCATTGCTATTCATTTGGAACTTTTTATGACCGTTATATTAAATTGTCGAAGAATTATTTCGTTGTTCATTTCAGTAATGTCTTTCTCGTCGCGTAAGATACTCTCAGATATTTCGAGCTGTCAGAAAATGGATACACGATATCACAATGACTCGCAATTAATTTGCAGGGAGCAAAACAGAACAATCCAGCTGGTGCATACGAAACGGTTCCGAATTTGAATCGTAAAGTTAACACTCTTCTCAAGAAGCATAGTCTAAGCTTGAAGAAGGAGCTTATAGCGTTCGGGGTAGTCAGTTTTATCTCAGTCGTTAAATCATTGCGATTCAAGGAGATACTGGGTGGATGAACATCGTCTTGAGACGAGACGAGACGAACCTGAACTCTCTCGCTTCTTCTTTCCACCGAGCGACTTCGCAGCCTCGAGAATTACGCTCCGGATAATCGTGACGGATCTCTGGCGAAGTAGAGCGAAAGACATTCGTCACGACTCGGTTAAATAGTCTGTCAGTACGGTTCCGTACGGATAGAGCGTGGAAAATGAAAGAAATTGTAGCCAAGAATCCCGTGAACTTGTTTCGAGCGAATCGTGACGGTTGTTTTAATATTCTGCTTCTGAGCGGATGTTTTATCGTTGAATTTATTGTCTTCTCAAAATTTATTTACTGTCACCACACCCTTTCGTTTATTTTTAAATGTAAATTCGTCTCTTAATTTACACGGATTATCCGTTTTCCGCGGAAGAAAACCGCATAAAAAAGTATTTGAGAGAAAGGACGTGATATAAGCTATCAAAAGATATATTTCGTATATTTTCACAAAGAAATCCTAAAAAAAATTAATAAAAGTCGTAATAAATTTTACTGAATGTCGATGTTAGAATGCTAATTGTATTTCAATATTTGTTGAAAATCATACTAGTAATATTTATTTTAAAGTAAGCACGAACAGAAGATCCACAAGTGTTCTTAAAACAGATTACTCTGGTTTATACCTCTCGCGTTCCCTTTTCATTTGAATTCCCAATGTATAATATTTTATATCGCAATATGAATTTCCTCCGGCACGAAACCGAACGTTTTTCGCTAACGTGCACAATGACTCGTAAATCGATCTCGGACTACGAGATGAACCCTGTTCGTGGGCCAGCAATAATCGTACGGAATAATCGAATCGTTCCAGCGTTTTCTCGTTAATGAATAAAAATCAGTGAAACCGAGTGAACCGAATAATGAACAAAAATGATTTATCGTACGGCAATTGATTTTTTTACGGTAGAACAGTCCGCAACCAACTGTGCCTCAATCAAACCTGGCTTTCGATTAAGGGTTTCCAACGAAGAACCGTAATTCGACGTTTGTTCACCAAATCAACGATTACATAATTTTTATGCTGTTTTCCAGCTGTGCTTCGTACTTTAATCGGTAGAGATTTCTCTTTCCCTTTACATATTATATTTATCGCTGAACATCGGAAAATTTGTTGAATTTTCAGTATAATAAAATGATCGTTATGTTAATTAATTGATAAAAATGAAATGGTACAGTGAAAGGAATCCTCGTAGATCTCATCGTCGTTCCTTTAATCCTCCGCACATTTTACCGAAGTAATTTTTGACCCACTGAAAAGATCTATGTTCCTTGTGAACCAGTATAAATTCAGTCTGTGTTCGGTATATTTTCAAGACATCTCGCTGGTCCAAAAATCATTTCCAGCAAATAGAGGCTCGAACAACTGAGAGGTATATATGTAGTAGTTCCTCCAACCCTTTTCTCTTTCGGCTCAGAGTTGGCTCGAGGGACGACAAATTTCCCTCTCGTCGACACTTGGCCAGCGAGCGTTATAGGTGTACGTAGGCGGGCATAAATCATTCATCGACACAGCAAAGCCTGAGAGGTTGGATCAGAAAGGGTCTGTTTGCCACGGAACGGCCGATAAGCCTTGCCATTTACAGCGCTCGTACGCCAACGACACGGTTTCGTTTGTCCAAGCCATGATGATGGCCTCGCGAATTCGAACTGGAACACGGTGAATGAGTTCGCGATTAAGAATCTGAGAAGTCCCGGGGAGTGAATCGTCACGATGAATATATTATAGTTGGCCACATATTGTCGCTCCAACGGTAGTTTTGTGCTGATAAAATGGTGATCTTATCTGGGAACGATTTCGAATGTGAAAAGTCTCGAGAAATGAATCGTCACGATGAACATATTGGAGCAGAGAAAAAATTCTTATACCAATGATAGTTTTGTGATGTTGAAATGGTAATTTTATCCGCCAACTGGTGATATATTTATAGTAGAAGTTGCATTGTTGTTGGATAAAAGCAGTGCAAAGGTAATCTTACAAATTTTTAAATTTTTTTTAGTAAATTTGAATGTACAAAATACCCAAATCATCGTGCTTTTCATCGTACCTAGTAGGCGACAATTTTCTACCGAACTTTTACATTTTTTGCCCTATTCTTAATAGTTATCCAGAATCTATAATTCCAAAATTAGCAGGTTTAATGAACACGCTATTAACGCACGCCGATACTGCCATTATAATTAATGTTTTTTCGTTATATTTCCATAGAGGTGTACTCGACATTGATATTATAATTGCATCATTAATAATCAAATGACAGAGAACCGAAAATTCATGCAAGCTGAATATGATCGCCTCATGAATGATTGTACAGAGGAAACGCCATTTAATCATTTATTTCATCATTCATTTCGTTTAGAATTCGCAGAATTGTTGTCGCTATTGTTATCAGTACACCGAAAAATATACATCCTTTCTTTAATAACAATTTTTGAAGTATCATTTAGACATTAATTTTCGCGTAATTGTTATCGCGATTGCCATTAACACGTTGAAAATATACAGGATCGTTCCATTCAATTCTTCTCTCTCTTTTCTTTATTGGAAAATCATTTGGAGAACTTGCCGTGTACAGTCGCAAATTAAAATTACGACCAAGAAAGTCATGAAAATTGAATATAAACGCGTCATGAATAACCATACCAGCGAAATGCCACGTAAACCACTTTATCATTTACATCGCTCGACGTATCAACGTCTCTCGATGATTTACGACTGATCGAACGAAATGACGCATGTTCCTCCGCTAAATACAAATGAAAACCACGAATTCAATCAACCTGGCTGTTTTTCATTCACGATTATCGTGTCTTATTTCATCCATAACGAATTATTCCCCCGGAGAATGTAAGTTTAAGAGCATGATTGAACGATACAAAATGACGACACAACGAAGCTTCGCCATCGTTCATTCGTTCAGGAACTGATTGCTTCTACGTGAACACATTCTTTATTTAAATGAATCGTTCTCGAGGATGTTATGCGAGGCGTTCCAGGATTCGTCGATTTATTGGGCCATCGGTTCCCCATAATTCGCTCAATTTTATGGTGATCGGGGTGTAAATTCGCCGTTGCGATTAAGGCGCTAAGCGACGTGTTGTGCGCGAAATAGTTCGAAGCATAACTGGGTATACATCGTGATAATAATTTCCCATGGAAACAAAATACAGACAAGAATTGATAAAGTCATAAAACGGATAAACAAGTAAAACAAAACTTTTGGCTGATAGTGTAAGTGTCCGGAACCACTTACCACTTTTTCCCTTCTATTATATCCATTATACGTGTGTGTATCCATAAAAAATAAAAGATTTATCAGTTCGCGGAATAGTTTGTTCGATTTCGCGGGAACGCGTTTTCATTACGATCCAATTTCCCTTTTCTTATATTCTATCTCTCGCCCTATTCCTGCGTTTCGTCGTTCCCATCGTTGGGAACAACCTAAAGAAAAGGGAAGAAAGAAAAAAAGAAGAGAGGAAAAAAGAGAAAAGGCGGAGAGGCGTCGTAGTAAAAGTTTTATTATTGAAAAATTACGAGATTCGAGTGGGATGTCTCTCTGGTTCTCCGAAGTAATACGGATGGCCGCGAGTTTTTCGTTTCCCCTCCTCCGGTTCTTTGTAACAGGTTTGAAAGTTTCCTTCGCGGAATGCTTTTTAGGGCAGCCGTGTGCCCCCTTTGTGTCGTGAAAGTCGCCTGAATGGTTTTCTTTTCGAGTGTACAAAGCATTGTTTCATCGCCATAAATGTTTCAACCGTAATGGCGGGGCTTCGACGATAGTTCCGTTGGATCTGTCGAAAAGTTTCCATACTGTCGTCCTCGCGAAATTTTACTCTCGCATCTAGTTCGAAACAGGGCTGGGAAACAAATATGTGTGTCAGTTTGAAGAGGTTCTTTTGTTCTTCTCTTTCCTCCTGTCTTTCGAAACAATTTATTATTGCAATTTAAATCATTCGTATTTCGTTGTTCAATTTAACACGTATCTATAATATTAATTTTTCTATGACTACCGAAAGCTCGATAACGCGACGCGATAATGGAGAACATTGACGATCGGCTCGTAAAACAGCGACTCGGGTTATCACGAGGCGAGCAAGACACAAAGATACATTCCCCTATAAAGCAGCACGATCGAATATACACTCGCTAGCCTCGAAATTGCCCTGATAAGCATGCCTGATTTCGTTTGTGCCTCCATCTCCTGCCATGGAATTTCACATTTTTCTTCTTTTCCTTTTTTTTTTTACGATCGAACGTTTTACGACCTCGAAAGCGACCGGAAGTAGCGGAGAGGATGGAATAAAAGGGAACACCATTCGTGTCCCCAGTGAGATCCGTAAATAATTACGAGCCTCGTGGTCGAAGGGAAAGAAGTGCTCGTTAATATTTACGAAAAACTGTGGTTACCTTCGAAATACACAAAGAGAGAGAGAGAGAGAGAGAAATAGGGGGTGGAATAGAGAGCACGGTGAAATTCCGGGACAACTTCCGGGACATACGTAATTTCGCGTAATTTTATGCCAGCAGGAATGCCTGGTTTTTCTATTTCTTCGTTCTCCGTTTCTTTTTTTCTTTTCCCTTTTTCTGTTTTACTCTTCCATACCGTAGTAACTACGTCTTTCTTTTTTTTTTTTTCTCTCCACGCGACTACCCCATCTCACTCGTTCTTTACGAGCACCCGTAAAACCGCGTTTGAGCGACGGAGATTCTTTCTCATGCAAATTGAATTCTTTTTGATTCTTACAGTAAGAGCAGAGAGAGAGAGAGAGAGAGAGAGAGAGACGAAAGTAATATAAAAGATCTATGCGGCTAGATTACGTGGAATTTGATGGCTAGCAACGTAAAGGGACGCGTGGTACGATTAAAAATGTCACGGGAATGTAGCAGTATCAAAATTTACAGGAATATTAAATCTGTGTGTGAATTTTTCCAATGGGTTCGAAATTGTTTTTGATTCGTAGCAATTCAGAGTAATAGGGATCAAGAAGTGGTTAAAATTGGTAACATTTCCATAATTGTTACCGTTCAGACTTTCGGGTGCAAGCCGTTTTCTTGTAGAAATGTTTTAGAATGTGGATGTTGAAAAATACGAAAAAGTTCCCTTTTAAATTATCTACCTAATGACATTAATAAGAGAGAAAATATTGCTTGGAAATCAACCGATGAACTGCACTCGCGGAATCGAACGCGAGAAACGACCCGTCGTCCATTTCGCCGTGGATTTATGCGGCCGAGGTGTCCCCGTAAAAATTTTCACCGGACGTGGAAACGTCGTTATTTAAGTTAACGACCGCCAATAACGATTTGCCGCGGAAATTACGCGTGTTACACCGCGGGGAAAAACAAGCAGAAAAAAGAACGCGGAGGAACGTAACGATATTCGTTCGCGTTTTCAAAATGGAATCGTTGCAACGGTGACGAATATGGATTTGTTTAGTTACGCGTCATTGTGCAATCTTTTTGTTTGTGTTACACGTGTCCGTGTGGAGGAATCGTGAAAATTGCGGTGAAAATTGTCTACACTGAGAAAATCCTTTTAAAGGAAATTGAAATAGTCTATTTTATAATACCACTGTTAAATTTACCAACTTTTTATACAACTTTTACAAGAACTGAGTGGAAATTAAATAAATTTGTAAACAATTTATCATTTCTTCTTCTGTAGCGATCGCTCGTACAAAAGAATGCTCGGAGTGCAAAGGATTAATAAAACTTTAAACCGATTTTCATTTCATTTTAGATTCTAAATTATGGAGAATAGCTTAGCGATTCTTTTTTTAATCTAAATATCCGTCGGACCTTCCTTAATCGGCGTGCATTTCCCACGTAAATGAACAACGAAAGGAAAGAATAAGAGAAATTGAAGAAGCTGGAACAAGGTCGATTAATTTAGAAAGCGGGACGAATCTGAGAGACGAATGCCACGACTCGTGGAAAATCTGAAGTAGCAAAAGGTAGGGAGATCTAAGAAGTAGAAATACACGGAGTCTGGTTTATGGAAGGGAAAATATATTCATTGCTTGCTCTCGCCCCGACGAAAGAAACCACCGCCGCGGCTTGTCCCGCGAAATTACAAGACTTCTGCACGATGTTGCGTTCTTTCAATTTGTCATTTATGCATCCGCCTCCATCTGTAAAATGAAACATCCGACCAAAGGAAACTACGAATAACGAAAAATAACGAATGTATAAGTATTGGATTTGGAGGGAAAGGATGAACTGGGTTCTAGGGTTTTGACCCTGCAGGGTTCATCTGCAGGACAACTTCGTGACTCAATGGTTGGTCATCCAACAATGTATACAAAACGATTTTTAAAAGAAACGATCCGTACATTTCGCAACAATGATTCATTTGTTAGAAATAAAATACAAAAAGTACACTTTATTACATTTATAATACGCGTTAGTAGATAAAACTGTTTTTATTTATTCGATGGGTGTACGACGTGTACACGATGAATTTATTTATTCATTTAATACAACAAATTTTAGCAATGGCGAGTGTTAAGAGGCAAATGGAACAATCATAAAAGACGCGAGTATAACGCATTCTCAAAATCGAGTTTCACTTGTTGAAAACAAAGGAAAGGGGGCTTTTAAAGCAACGCGCGATTTAATCTGTTCGCTGAGTGAAATTTACGCACTGGTTAGCTGCAAAAAAACAACAACAACAACAACAGATGGGGGAGAAATAATAATTGAAAGTGTTCGAACCAGCGTGGCCCCGTTTTTGTTTAAAAACTCGGGGCGAATGTTTAAAGACGGAACGTTTTTACGCGGCTAACTCGATTAATCCGCCAGACACTTTGTCCCCGGGAATGTTTTCGCCGTGGCGCCCATTAAAAAATCCGCCCCATTCTTCCTTCTTTTTTTGTTTGTATGTTTTGTTTTTTTGTTTTTGTTTTTCGCCACAGCGTTCAACAGTCGAAACTTCCGGACCCCGCGGCCTTTGACGCGGCGCGGCGGCAGAAGGCGAAAGTTTTGCAGAGGGCCAACCAAAGCTTTCCCTTTGAACCAGGTCCAGAGACCTTCCGATAATGAAATGAGAGTATAAGTTAAATTGAGAAGGCTTTGCTCCGTTCCTTTGCCTCGCTTGTTCATTTTCCCTCTGTAATTATTGTTGTAACTTTGATGAGATAAGCCTGGGATAGTTGGCGAAGTTGATTAAAACATGGGAACTGCAGGTCTGATTGTCTGTGGGACGATAGTGAGAATTAAGGAGAGCAGTATTTGTGACGGGAAGTTAGGTTTGTTGTTTGTTGAACATTTTTACCCTTTCTGTAGCACCACCTGTTCCCCTATTACCTCTATAATGAAACAGTCTCTACCACTCTCACTTATCTATCTGCTTTGATAAAATCCACTAAACACAAGTAAAAGTCGTTCTATAGCAGTGGTTCTCAGCTGGTGTTTCGTAAGCATTTCACAAGTGTACCGCGGATTTAGTCGCAAAACGAAACTGTATGGCCGTATTCAAACAAACAACGAAGCTCACGTCGTTTAGTCCAATTTTATAGAAATTATTCTGTATTAAATGGTGTTTGAATATTAACGAGAGTGACTATATGTACACCGATAAATGAAATCCAGAATCACATAGCGATAGGCGCGCGTGGCGAAGTACAATAAAGGTCCTCAAGTTTGCCAATGAAAAGAAAGGGAATCGTAGCCATATGTCGTACGTGGAAGTGCCATAAATCGTCGGATCTTGTGCCACGGGGTTCAACTTCAATCCGAATTCCCATAAAGCCCCTGGAACTATGCTTACACGCATCCGTCACGTTGTAAAGCGGAGAGGAGAGAGGCTTGGAAAAATTTTATAAAATATCGTACCACGAATTCAACTCTATACCCGGTAATCACGCTTGCCGCATGAATATGCTATTCTTCATGTCGTGACATATTTTTCGAGATACCGTTCTTCTATACTTTCCGCATGATGGAAGTTAAAATCCATTTCTATGCTCTTATCTCTGCTATGATACGCTAACAGTACGTTATACAAGGTTATATTATCGTACGCTTATACTGAATACTTTAAACAATTGTTTTTTTGTAATTTGTTGACGATCGAGCACTCGTAAATCTACCGGAAATGTCCCTAAAAATTGTAACGGTCGTTACTGCAAGCACCAAGCATATTACCAAGAAAGTATATACTAAATTTCTCGTAACTGCATCTTCCATCTGCCACATGACAAATATTTCAGCCCCTTTCATCATACTTAACTCCATGACATCCCCACAAATTTTCCACACAAAATACATTGTGTACACTGCGGGTATCGTTCCTCAAACAACCATTTGAAAAACCCATTTTCACGGAGGCTGTACATCGTCTCGTTTAGGGGTCCATCTCTCACAGTTAAGCAAACGAAAACAACGAAAGGAAAAAAGAAGAAAGAAAAATAACAGAAGAGAAATGAAACCGAATAAGAATCAAGGGTGCGAGACATGCATGCACCCTTAGTAAAATAATCCGTAAACAGAGCGATCGTGATGACACGTAGGAGACCACGGAGGGTTAATTTCCTCCCTTTCAATTATGGACGCGTTTTCGACAGTGGCTGGAAGATTTACGCGCTCGTAAAACCTACAGAACTATCCGTTTTCAAGGGATCGCCTGAACAACCGTCACGAAGTCTAGCATTACGGTGTGGAATGTAAACGAGCCTGCTTTAAAAGATTCACAAAGCAACGTTCCTCGTTGGAAGATGCAACGGCCCCATTCTTCCATTCGTCTACCCTCTTTTTATACCTCTAGGTGTTGCTTTTATATTTAACGAGGTTGTTGTTCTTTATCGATGCCCTTCGATTCCGGAACTATTGCTCAAAAGAGATTTTAATCATTTTAATTTCCTCAAAAGCATTGTCAACTGCGCGAATTTTTAAAAATGCCTCGATAACGCCTTCACACCAAACCCATTACTATTGAAAGCAAAATTTCCCGAAACAGTGGCGCAATGTAACTACCACCGTCCAAAAGAAAACCTTCGAAAACTCGCATAACGTGCGAAAAATCACCGCCATCGATGGTCCCAACCTCTCATTGTCCCTTTTACAACGGAAACAGCATACGGAATCGGTGGAACAGAAGGACAAGAAGCGGGAAAAAGCAGAATATTTCCACCCTCGTCGGGTCAGCGAATGTAATCAGCTTAAACAACTGAACGAGCTCTCGTTCGCGAGGGAAGTCAAAAACACAAATAAAAGAGAGAGAGAGAGAAAACATGGTGCAAACCGGGTGCAACGTGCGTGTTCGTTCCTTGCAGACAGTTTCTGGCGAGAATGGGGCGTCCGGCCGTGTCCCTGTATGACGTAATCCGTTCCATTTATTAAAAGGCGATCCCCCATTGTTTCACGGTGAGTCGCGACGCTGCACAATGCGTCTCGATGCGAGCCACATGGCGTCGTCGATCGGTTTAGCACAGGCAGTTCTGTGCGGCTGCATACTGCCATGATCTCGTGGGAAATACACGCGGGCTTTCTCACTCTTTCCTTTTCTTTTTTTTTCTTCTCTTTATTTGTATTTCTGACTTCCTTCGTGAACGAGCTCTCTCTCTCTTTCTCTGTATTTTTCGTTTTCGCTCTCTGTCTTTCCCTCATCTCTCTACACTACTGTGTACATACCTATGTGTTATACGTATACATGACCATAACCGCGTGGGGTTTGCAATCGAGGAACGGGGAGAGGGTTGACAATGCCGATTCGAGCGAACGTTAAGCGGGATAATTCGGGTGTTTTTCGACGGGAAAAAGGAAAACAATGTACACATACCAGGGACAACCTGAGTTTTCCACAGATGCGATAAATACACCGGGTAGATACGTGAAGAGGGGATGGAGGGAGGGGAGGAAAGCGGGATTCAGAGTGTCGCGACGCTCACACGGAGCGTTGCTCTCCACGGGACACGCGTTAAATCCTCCGATAGTCGCGAACGTTAATAATTGAAATGGGAAAACTGGCGAGCAACGCTGAAAAATCGAACGAAACGGAAGAAGGTAAGAGGAGGAGCACGAGGGATGTGTTTAACGGGTAAATCTTGAACTCTCGTTGGACGTGGTATCGAGAAAAATTGGAATATTAGTTAACGAACTGTGCGGAAAAGTTTCCCTCGTAGAAGGGAATAGTGATGATTACTGCGGATTTTTATAAAAATTCATATTTTCCAGAATATAATGGAAAAAGTAAAAGTTCAGGTTTCATTCCAAAAAACGACTTTTCATACGGTAATGGCATTCCATACCGGAAATAGCTGTCTCGCCGGAAGTTATGCCTAACCGCAAGTGTTATGGAATTTTTCAGAACGGCTTAGTTATTACATAATCGCAAAATGTATCATAGTTATCACTGTATTTTATGTTCAGATCATTTACTCGTGACATGTAGCGGAAATATAATAGATTCGCTTGTAATTAATCTTCATTTTCTTGGAAAGGGAATCTGATAATTTCCATGCAAATTGCTATTCTTCTAAACAACTTGACAAAGAAATTTCCATACCTTAATGGAAAATTGGTATTTCTATTAAATTTCACTTTTCCGATAATTCAACATACTCTGTTACTAGCAATCTCTAATGAAACAACGTATATACGTATATGCTATATAATTTAAAGAAGTAATCTAAATGAAGAATTAAAAAAGATTTGACTTTAGCGCTTATTTAAGTGAAGAATAATAAAAAGAAACTTGTCCTACGGCACAAACGATTAACTCTGAAATCTGACGGGGAACATGTAAGAAATAAACTTGCTATTTTCGTACTGCGCGCATTACTTCAAAATTCTCAGGCGCATAACCGTACGAGCAATATTTGCATTCTTCGTGAAATCATCGGAACGTCAAAAATCCGTCCAGAACTTTTATTTCGAAGCTGGGCAAATATTTTTCTCAGCCACGGTGTAGGATCCCGTGCGATAACGCATTACGCCGTCCGAAAACATTTTCCCTGGTTTGTTGGCTGACCAAATGCGTAGATAAAACGTTCGATTCCGCGGGTAATAACGATTTCCCCGAGGCTCTACCGAGCTGTAACCGATTTTTCTCTTTTTTTTTGTCTTCCTTTTCTTCTTTTTTGTGCTCTCTCGTTCCTACGAGGCGATTTCAATAATATCTCGACGGTGTGCACGCGATAAACGCGACGGGAATGTGATCACGATCTGAATTTCAAATCCGCCACCGAGGATTCCTTCTACTACGTCGGCAATGATAATGACACTGGGATCGCGGGAATGAAATTATTCCCTGGCTACGTGATGCGACATGCAGAAACAACCGTGAAACGGAAACGTTCGATTATCGTTTTAACAGTATTATCTATTAATTTTTCATACAGAGTGAGGGACATAAAGCGTGACAGCTCGATATTATCGAAAGTATTGATTGATACAGAAAAAGTTTCATACTTTTAACAGTATTACATTTTTTTATCGCAAAGGAAAAGAAATCGAGATCACGAAGAGTACCTAATAATGGAACCTTACGTTCCATTTCTAATTCTTCCCCAAATTAACATTAATCGATCCATTTCGATCATCGGTTCTATACTAAAAATTTTAATCGAATCCGTGCTTCGACGGAGTTCATATAAACCAATTTCTTTTTAACGATCGCGCGAAGCCACCAATATTTCCGCGTGCATTATTAAAAACGTTGTCATTACCTTCGTTATTGGTCGTTGTATGGGCTCGCTAATAACAATTCAGGACAAAAATTTGCCAGCGTGTCGCAATTTCGATTTATACGTGTCCAATTTGCATCGCCTAGTTGCTGCGTTTCGTCCTGTCGAAAAATCATTTCGCTGGCTAAATTAGAGTCTATGTTCTTTGCCTCTGCACGTTATCAGTTATAAATGAAAACAAAAACATTCATCATACTTTGTCCTTTTTTTTGTTTTTTTTTTTTTTTTAAATTGGAGGGAAACGAAACGTAGTTTCAATAGACGTTGTTTATTGAAATATGTGATTTCGAGAAATTGCTCGCATTTCCCGCGCTTTTCGTATGCCTCTGTTGTGGCATGTTGCGTTACCAGTGTTTCATTTGCTATCAAAAGAATGCAGCTGCTTTTGATTCTATAGTAAGAGATTCGTTCAATTGAAATGGAATCGCGGTTCGACGCGAGTCTTTGGTGTTAATTCGGTGATTAATCGCGTCGGGCAGCGGCTGCATGTTTGCCTTTGATTAAAATAATTTTACGGAAGGCAGGAGATAACTTGGTTATTGGCTGCTTGGGCTTTGTAACCGTTCATGCGGACTTCGGTTCATAGACTCGATTCGAATGTTTGAAAATATAAAATTTGAAAGTTTGAAAATCAGAATATTTGAATAGAGAAATTTCAATCTTAAAGTCTTACAATTACCCAAGAGAAAAAGTGCGTAAATACTTATTTAAGATATATAGACAATATTAAATTTCAATTGTTTAGACACTGGTACCAATAGCACTTGTGAAGACAAAAGAAAGGGAAAGCTAGACAAGCTTCGAAACGTTTAATTGAAATCCGAAACGCGCGAATCGAGACCCCTTTAAAAACTACACGAGGTATACATGCCGTGGTTTAAAGAGCCGCGATTTATAGCGACGATTCGATTTATCGTGGCGAAACAATACCCGTCCACGTTCGTCTTGCTCTCTTTTATTTGTTAACACATGGACTGGATCAGGCTGGCGTGATGGCAGACGTGTTCTCTATGCGTCGTTTTGGTTTCAGGCTTTTCTGGCTCACCTGCCTTTCTAATACGGACACCTGACAATATTATTAACAGTAAAATTACATTATTCACTTTCTTTAAACAATCTGATTTGAACTTAATCGTAATATTTAAATCGTCAAAAGTATCCCATGTATCGACCGTATCGTAAAGTTATGATAATCGGTTATTCTAACAGATCATTCCTCTCACCACACCTTTCCATTTCTCCACTTTTCACTATCTCCAACAATCCATAAAACCGCTGAACAATACCATCGAAAACTCACCCCTGGTCCTTACTCATTCTACCTTCGCACCACACTTACATCCACTTTTATCTACCTCGCTTCCCCAGAACCGCACCAGCCAAATCACGCTTAGCTAACCTCATTAGACTCTTCATTCTTGATCCAAGTTTTCGAAGGGGGTAACAATAACCCAACCAGATTGCCACCAAGAGGGGTCGGAGATGCATCTGTCCGGATTAAAATCTGACCTATGTAATCGCTTTAAAACCGACAACTAATTTATTCGTAGCACAGCACCGAGCCTCCAGTTTCTTCTCCCGATAGAAAAATCGACGCCTGGCTCGGCGACCGTTGCCATCGGATGGCGTTACACCACCAGAGGGAATATCGATTCGAACTGTCTCGATACCCCGAACACCGGCAGAACCTGGTTGAATTTCGATGAGTGCGCTCCTTTTTCGCCGTTTCCTCGTCTACCTTCGCCACCACAGGGGAAATTCTCGCGAGACGCGGCAGAAATTATCATGTCGCCGATATTACGCTCGAGTAACTTTCCCCGAGACTCGCGCGTGCCGCGATATAAAAATAGCGCTCAAGACGTTGGAACGAGAATCGATTCGAAGAAATATAATCGAGATCGTAAAACTAGTCTAGTTTAAAACGGTGGAGGGAAGTAAAGCATACCGGAAGATGGTAAAAGAATATACATGTTCGAAACATTTCAAAGAGTTGACAAAGGTGCTTTCGATACGTGAAATTATGAATTTTCTCGTAGCATCATGCTTCTTTATTAAGTTGTACCCTGCGTTGATACACAAGTTTCATAATTTCAATGAAAGTTTAACGACCCTCAAGTTTTTTAATCTCAACCGGTATCTACGGTGTACTTCTTAGCGAATCATATACGTGTACACTGCTGTATTGCGCTATATCGTGGTGTAACACGATGTAATCAACCCTTTACAAGGTGTTTTAGTTGAAACGGAAACTTTGTGTCAACTGGTATACGGAAAGCATAAAAAAGGAATTTAAGTTTACGTTGCATGTACGTTATCTAGGGCCAGGTAAACTTCAGCACGCCGATTTTTCTATTCTTCGCCTCAATTACCGTCAAACTGATACATTATCGTTTACTAATCGATAAAGTCGTTTTTACAATTTTTCTGCCACATAGAGGAGAACTTTTTCAGGAGATAAAATGTGATTACTCTTTGTTAGTACATTTTATATATTCTTTTTAATCTCTAATGCAGTAGTAGAACGAGTTAGACGAAATACTCATATTTAATTAATTACCCCCTAAATTATGATGAAAAAATTAGAATCTAGCAAAGAAAATCATTTTGCTCGTTCGCTTCTTTATCCCTATAGAGATCTTCCTATCCGCCATTCCATGTCTCTCAGAACCCACCCTAACAGTATCTCCACCAGCTCCCTAATGCACACACGCGTATTATTTTCCACGGGGGTCGAAAATAGTTGTCGAATCAGGTCCCTTGATCGTCTCCCTCAGATGGCCTCACGTTCCAATTAGCACGCTTGAATCGCGCTACTAGCACGAGCGAGGAATCCAAACTCGTTTGTATTTACAAATTACACAGCTGTCGCTGTGGTTTCCCTCGTCAAACCAAATAAATACCAGATACGAATATATAATAAAAATATTAAAGCCTTTCAACGTCACAGCCAATGTGATTCGATTCGCCTCGGTCGACTCTACTTATTTCTACATTCGTCTCAAACTATCCCTCGATCGCCTCGCGTTCCAATTAGCGCGCTCGAATCGCGCCACGAGCCTGAAACCATGCCTGCGCGTGCAACCGATAGGTTGAAGAACGCGTTCGTGTCCCTTCGAGCAACAATGGCCCGTTGATTTTGCATTCGCTTCGAACGGAAGGGGTTGCTTAGTCCCCCCCCTTTTTTTCTTTTTTTGCCTGCCTTGCACCCTTTTCCTCTACCTCGCTTTTCTTCTCCATTTCTCCTGCAGCATTGTGATCGTAGCCGGTGATTCCTAGCGTTGATGTTTTGACGTAATCCCATAAAGCGCGTTATTCTTGTGTAAATAGCCATTCGGACCGTTAGGGTTGGAAAACGATACGTAGAAGGGTGAGTCCGGTTGGTTAATTGCCGAATCGTTGCCACGCACCGTCACTGGTGGGAACTATATGATCCTGGGATACTTCGATCGTACACCCTGTTGAAGATTCACCAGGTCTCTGTGGTCAAGGGGATGGTTTTAGGTAGGCTTGGGTATTTTCCCTTTTTTTTGTTCTTTTCTTTTGCGGTTTGTGTACTTTTCTCCCCTTCCTTTGCTAAGTTTCTGAAGATTTATGTGTAAGTACTGATTTATGTACATTCTACATAGGGTGGGACGTGTGATACAACGTGAATAATTATTTCTTCCCTTCGTTTATCGTTATAACCGTTATAGCGGTATTCCTTGAACGTGTATCGTAGTATATCGCAGTAATCCCTCAGACGATATAACCGGCTGAGTATAATATACGGTGAGAAAGGCTCAACGAATCCGTAGAATGGCTCGTCGAGGATCATCGATGCTTTATGTTTGTTTGATTCGATATATAGGAAGGGTGGGCACGTTTTAGGGCGCGGATGGGTTGCTTAATCCCCGTTTCGATGAAATCGAGGGACGACGGGGGTCGATTGTAAATAAATTATCGGGATTGAACAGGGTGGCCCAGAGATTTCGTTCGCTGGGATCGATGTCCTGCACTTTGCTGTTTTTTCTTTTTTGTTTTTTCCATTGCTATTCCCCTCTTCTTATCGGCGAACAGTTTGGGGCTCGTGAAGCTTTGCATCATCTCCAGGGAGTGGTCTTTTGATAAATATAAAACTGCTAGCCGTTTAACTCTGTGTGAGAGTAAATTTTCTGACTAATCCTTTCAATGAATATATTATCAAACAGAGAAAAATAGAGAATTATCACTGTTTATTTTTAATTTAATAGTTTTTTATTAGGAGAAATTTGAATACTTAAAAGTTTGGTCTTAGAAGGCTAATTAAATTAATAATTTCAAAGGAACAAAATAATGAATTATGTTTTTCTATATTTAATTCAGCAGTATTTCATTTAGAGAAATAGGAATATTTTGAAATCATAACTTGTAGTATATTAAAAAGGCTAATAGTATGCTTAAAAAGGGGAAAATAACGAATTGCATTTTTCTGTTTTCCATTTAACAATACTTTATTTAAAGAAATTGTGATATTTAGTAGTTTTATTTTGAAATGGTTATCACATTTTACAGTAACTATTTTCTTATTATGTCCATTATTACTTCGTACTACTTGTAGTTCTTAGTTTTCTGTACTACTACGAATTCAATTTAGCAGCATTAAACGTAAGCATACACTCTATATCATAATGAAGAATATTTAACGACGTACGATCCTATCTGGTTATGGGAGCATAATTTTCAGGAGACTCTACATCGTGCACTGAGCATTATAGTATTTCGATAGGACGCGATACAGCGTATCACGTCTGCTTAGATAAGAAGGTAAGGAGCGTATTATACAAACTTTTTTATAGTTACTACCAGTTATCGTCCGAAATAAATTTCACGCGACTGAATTCTCTTAAAAATTCCAGAATATTTAACAAGAAATTGATAACTTTCTAATTAAACTGCGACAGAAATAAATTACCTTTACATATTCACTCTTTCTATTCTTTTCTCCTTTTATTCCAATCTAATTAATAGGCCAACCACGCTAGAATATTAAAGGAATAGATTAATTTTTTTCGTTAAAGAAATTAAATCCATCTTTATTCGTTTGTAGATTTGCTTAATTGTGTCGTTCACTTTCGCGTGAGATATTATTCTCCAAAGGTGGTTTTTCTTCTTTTTTCTTTTTTTCTTTCCAATACGACCGCACAGATTTATTCATCGACCGTTCTTCAATACTTAAAGCGATCCTTTTAACAAAAACGCATAAACTGCCGTTCTTCCTTCCTATTTTACAATTGTTTTTTGCTCTTTTTTGCCCTTTTTCCGTTCCCCCCCCCCCCCCCCCTTTTTTGTATGCACTGTGACTCGTCCTGAATTCTCATTGAAATTTTCGGTGCATTCAGATATTTATTCCATTCTCTCTCCCATTCGAAGTTTCATTCATTGTTCCGGCAGGAGGATCGTTTCGATTTCAAACAATCGCGCTATTAATCGGGCGCTCAGCAATTTTTATTTCTTTGAATCGGAAACGACGTATGATATAATGATGGATATTCCCGGATCCAGTTTTGTTATTTAGAAATTAAATAAATCGGCGTATAATGCATAAATTATAACTAACGAAATCAGTGAAAAAGATTACTGCCTATTTATCGAACACAAGAGAAACCCTATAGCCGTAAACGAACCTACAACCGTGAACCTTTACTCTTTCATTTCTCTCTTCGAAAAGAAAGAAAGAAAGAAGAAAAAGAGACACGTTCTTTCGGATCGATCGTTGCACGTCGGGTGCAAGAATTTTATTTCCAGTCCATGTTCAAAGGGCAGCGTGAAACGATGAAGAACGAGAGATCGCGTAACACCCTTTTCGGTTGGAAACCAAACGTCACAGTAACGAAGGTTTCTTTCGTCGTGGGGTTTGGTAGGAGAAGGAGGAGAAGGAGGAGGAGGGGGCAGGTTAAAAATCGTCGAAAGAAATTTCTTTTCGCCGATTAGCCACACTGTGATTCACCTCGACCCTTTGCCACGTCCAGCAGTTAAGTCTCGCTGGTGTGTTGTATACGTGCGAGTGTGCTTTCCAGCGTCAGCCAACTCTCTAAGTAATGAGCGGAAAAAGGAAACAACGTTGGCCCTCTGTTTGATCTTCCGCTTACTAAATTTCCGGCCCTCACACAGCCACCTTTTCCCGTGGAATTCCACGGGAAAGAAATATTCCTGGTCACACCACGACGATTTACCGAGTGAACTCTGCTTGTTCTTTCGTTGCTCTTGTTTTGTTCTTTCTAATATATTTAGTATTTTGTTTGATGAGAAGCGTCAAGTTGAAAATTAGACCGAATTCGTCAATCTACTAAGTCGTGTACATTCGAGAATATTTGAGTATTCAAAAAGAAAAAATGCTGTTTCTCAGAACTTTGAAGAGTGGAAATTTCTGGGTATCTAAAAACGTATTAATTAATCAAAGGTTGAACTGTGGAAGATAAATTCGACTGTGGTTAGTTAATTGTACATTAGGAAATTGAAAAGACGAGTTCGTTGAGAAAACAAAGTTTTTATTGGTGAAAGTTATTGATGATTGTACCGAGTGAAGATACGTGTATGGAATTGGAAGGATGGTTTTCTTGCAACGGAAGAATAGTACGAACAAAGTTGCAGTCGTTAGCGGAGAATAATGGAAGTTAGGATCATCCATTGAATCATTCTGTATACGATATATCTTTGCTATTTTATCTGTTGCCGCGTAATTTATTATTGTCTCCATTCACAGTTTACAAGCATACAGCGCGCATGAAGTGAATATTCGAATAAGAAAAGAGGGTTGTACAACAATTTTTCATTCTTTAAATTTGTTTCGAACGGATTTACGTTGATTTTACGATGATCAAAATTAACGACGATTTTTACTATACAAATTACCTAATGCGATATAGCAATTATTATATAATATAATTCGTAAAGGGGGCGCGAAGACGTACGATTTACGCGCGTGTATCGCGCATCATAGCACGGATTCCAACTGGAAGAAACATCGGCCAAGCGTCGGTGTCGTTGTCGTTGCTAACGGGACGAGCGCGTTCCTTTTTCGCCTGTCTGCGGCACCAAATAAATCAACGATAAATCAAGGTGGCCCTGGTACCGCCGGAAGTAGCGTCGCGACGAACCATGCCAGACGAAACTGAATAAAATCCCAGAGCACGGGTTCTCTCGCGACGGAGACTTCCGTCTACGACGCCTCGTCGAGTCGATAAAACGTGCTCGCCGATTTATCTTTATCCACCGTTAAAGCGTGTGCACCTCGTAACCAGGTTTCCGCGGACAAATGGTATAGAATGGCGAACCTCTTTCTTTCACGGATTCTTCACGAGATCCTTCTTTAGCCTTATTTCGGCCGGATACGTTACGGAAGATGGATTAGTCGAGAGACTCGGTTGCGGTTGATGAGACGTGTACGAGGGAATGCGGAGAGATTGTTACGTTGCAATGGGATTTTCAGTTGAGGAGTTAGGTTAGATTGACAAAGCATGGGAATATATCTTTTTTTCTTTTTTATAAAAACTAGCTAACTTGTAAATGAAAAGTTCCCATTACTTTTCTCTTCCGAGGATACAAAGGCAACTTTATACCAGTAGAAACTCCTAGTCGGGACCATGCTCAAAATCGTCCCTCTCTTCAGATAATCCGCAACACGAACGTTACGTCGTCGTCTGGTCGGACGTAATATGACGTATTCAAATGGAACCTAATATCCATGGTGACACGCGTGTCGCATGTCAGGCGTCGATCGTGCTCGACGCGTGACGCATGTGCGTCGATCAACGTGCCAGGCTAATTGAAAGGACCTCGCGAAACGAACTTATCCAGACAATAGTTTTTTCAGTCTGTAGAATCGATCGTCCAGAGAAAACTATGTAATCTGGTTATTGTTACTGAAAGAAAACTCGCATACGAAAAGCTAATTCTGCGTTATAAATGTAAAATATATCAATTCTTTCGTATTTAGTTATTGACAATTGATACGGTGAATTGAAACCATTTATTTTCTGCGGATTCCAGGTATTCGGCACAACCAAAACTATTCTTAATATTCTTAATACTATTTTTAATATTCTAATTTAACATTTCGCGACTACCACTAAAAAGGAAGAAAAGAAATAGCAAAAACACCTAAGCAGCTAACCTTTGAGCAACGAGTATTCCAAATCTTTCATAATTCTTCCATTTTTCTTCCACCCGTACATTTAATCACTCTCGGTTCTAAAGCTCGTTTGTCAGAGCTCGTTTATCCATATATTACAATATCCTCAAAGGATACTTTCTTCCCCCTATTCAGATCGATACCACCACGTCTTACGACTCCTGCCGCTTTTTCTTCTTCTTCTTCTTCTTTCACCTCGCGGCACGTTCGACCTCTTCACGCTTGTCATTTTTGAAATTTACGCGAGTCCGTAAAATGTACATAAACGATAAGCGGAGGGTCTCCGTTTTCTTTTATCGTTCGTTACGAAGAGAGATCCGTTCGTTCGGTCGTAGTTATTAGCGAACGGCTTTAAGGGATGTTTGCACGGTCGCTTATCGCCGTGAAACGAAGATAGACATCTCTCGTTAGGAAGAAACACACGCGAACCTGGCCTCGTAAAAAAGTGTTCCGGCAATTCTCGACCGTGAGGATAACTCAATTCACCGAGGCCCTATTTTCTCGAGGTGAGACGATTCGAGGTTCGTTAATGGTACTTCGAACGGAAAAAGAAGAGTTAGCAAAAATTGGTCCGGTACGAAATGTGTTAATAAGCTGTCAAAGTGTTAACACAAGGAAATTTTCAATGTATCCTCAAACTATCCTAATTGTTCGAATGTCGACTACAAGCTGAATGGTAACAATTGAAAATCGACTGAAATTCTCGAGGAACCCTCGATTCCATTCGGATGGCAAGAGTTTCGTCAAGAGAACGTGCATGGAACGCATCTCCCATCGGTGAATCTCGAAAGTGACGTCGAGAGGTCCAACGATAGGTGTCCGGCTGGAATTCAATTTGATCGTTCCATTCGTCTTTGCGTTCAATGACGGGACAGCGTTCGACCCTCCTGTCAGGACATCGACCCCCTGTTTCTCGATTTATCCTCCCCTTTCGCACAAAGAGGCAGCGCGTAAACGTTTATTAATGCGTATAAATCAAAACAGTGCTCGAGAGCGGTTTTGCGTCGAGTTCGAAGCTCGTTCATGGGTTTTATACCGTTTCTTATAAGATTCTACACTATGTAAATGATTCGTTTCAAGTGTTCCTTCTACAGTTTTCTTTCTTTCTCTTAGGAATTATTTTCTGTATTTACCAAGTAAATATTTGAAAATGAAAGTAAACATTGTCGTTCGAATATTTATATTCTGAATTATTTATCTGAAATATTTTCTTAATTTTTATGTATATTTACACTCTACACTTTGCACATTTTCACAATTTGAACGCGTTCTCGGTGCGTTTATTCGATCAACTCGTGGAAATTTCAATTAACCTATCAACTATCGAGGGATTCTTACCTCGATAAATATAATTAAAATATCTGAGAAGCAAGCGTACGAAGTAATATCGTAATCGACGAAGTCACATGCAACATTTCCATCCTTTCGTATTTTTCCACCCGTTTCTCCGTCGAAGACGCGACAGACGAAGGTTCGTATAATTAAAATGATTGTTCGGCTAGTCTGGCAAGTTCAGAAATGCTCTCGCAGATAACCCGGACCGGTTTCGAGTGTCGGCGAAGGGAAACTTGGAAGTTTCGAAACTCGATATAATTTGTTAGGTATGTGAATGCTTGAAAGTTTCAGCGATTCGCGGGAAACAGCCAAAGTAACGGCATTAGAAAACGTTGGAGGCTGCTGTCTAATAAATATTTCACGTCGGGGATTCGCCTTTCTGCGTCTTTCAACCGAGCCTCTGATTAAATCGAATAAAATCTATGAATTCACGCGAGTTTCACTTAGAGAAAGCACGTTTTCTTCGTGTTGAGAGAAAATTCAATTTCACGTTTGCTGTAACAGGAAACGATCCAAATTTCAAATTTCAACTCTGCACAATGCTAATGTTTTCTCGCTAGAGTGCACCAGCTCAATCCGAAAGGGTTAAAATAGGTCAATATTTAACGAGATTACTACATTTTATTAATCAGTGTATGTGTGTGCACCGTAAACAGGCCACCGAGAGATCATAAATATCGAAAAGCAGAAGCACGCGTCGAAGTAATCGAATGACAATCGCCTCTCCGGCCACCGGTGCAACATTAATCATTCTTCTTCTAAAGCGAATCACTCGTTTACCCCAGCACAATCGCCGCATAGAGCTCATTAACGCGCATGAATCGCATTACCACTCGACGTGATGACCCCCCATAGAGATTAAGGAGGGGTCAGAATAGTTGTTCAAACACCCTAAAACCCATGCTCCCCCTCCCGCTTCTCTTTCCACGATGTTTCGTGTGTATATGTATGTACGTGTCGCGTTTTTCCCAGATATATACGACCGCAAGGAGAGCGTCATTAAGCAGGCAAACACTAAAGAGTATTGTTATCGCGTTAATTAAATACGACGAGTATTTTCCGCGACGATAGGATCACGCGGGCTTCGAACCATGTTTTGTAAGGTGCAGCGAAGCCTTTCGGAGGCTCTAAAATGTACAGGGTGAATCACAAGGAGCGAAACATCTGAATATCTTTGTTGGGTTTAAAGATATGAAATATGGGTACGTCAGAATTAGAATGGTTTCAAAGGATGCGCAACGCCGTTGATTAAACATTCACCTTTTACACGCGTTACTTATTACAATCTGCCGATTACCGGTTATATCAATTGTGTGTTGTTAGCGTTTGAAAAGGAAATAGAGGCAATAATTGTCTTTTAAACACGATTCTACAACATCCATAAATATGCAATTTATGTCAACAATATGCAGGCAATTGAAATTAACGTTTAAACGTTATCATATCTAATACGTTGTATAATTTACACAGTGGGCAAGCTCTCCGATAAATCTTTCAAATAATATTCAAACCCAATAACGGAATAAATTGATATTAATTAACCAAGCATCGTTACAATCAACCCACAATGAATTCATCAAAGTGAATCAAATATAGCACAATATTCAAACGTATTTATAATAAATTCCCAACGAAAATTCTCCTATCTCAATTTATATATAAATTCCAAAAAATCCGCTCTGTCTCTCCCTCTCTCTCTCTCTCTCTCTCTCTCTCCCCTTGTAAAACATCATACAGGACTTGGTTCACAATTGCAATGCACAATAAATGTACAAATAATGTTTTTCTATAATAATTATTAATTTTTGCAAGTGTTATATTGTTTCATATCGATAAAGGTTCATTTCTGTATTCTTCATTTAATAATTATATTCGTGTAGTCTTTCAATTTCTTTCATACGCGTTCAGTATGTTAGGTAAACGAATACTTTTGCACATGACTGTACATATATAGAGTAGAGTCCAATAAAATTGCACCATTCTTTGAAAACACAGTTTCTCGAATATTGAAACACATTATAAAGTATTTTAATTCTAAAAACATCTCTAACATTATAAAGTATTGTCAATCCCTCTCGATTTTTCCCTCTATCCGTTTAACATGTGCTTGAGAATAAATTTGCATGAATTTTCTGCTCGTTTAACTTTTTACAGAAATTTGTAAGTTTCGAACAAAGGAAAAATGTGAAATTATTATCAAAAATAGACGCTAGAAGAATTTTCTCGTTTATATCACCTCCTCCCAACTCCGTATAAATAAATTTCAGTTTCTTCGTGTTTTCCGCAGAAGCGAGAGCTGTTCGATCTCGCGGAAATTTCAAAATCTTCGCAAAGCCATCGAAGCATTTTTCAACAGTCCCACCATTGTCAGAGATTGTTCCCTTTAAAACGGCTGAAATACTTTCATAGACCGACGCAGAGGATGTTGTGTTAAAAGCATCCAACGCACGCACGCAATTATTCTTCGTCGATATTATTACTTTGCCTCGCGTTCCCTCCCCATTTTCTTTTTTCTCCCTTTCTCGTCCCTCTCTTCTCCTCTCGCACTCCATTCTTGGTTTCTGCATAATATTTTCAGAGGCACGCGACACTCGCGATGACCTAAAAATTCTAATGGCTACGGCTACGCTGTGATTAGAGCAAGCTGGGTTTCACCATGCTTACAGAGAAAAGGAGTGACCCTCTGAGCGGTGACGCGGAGAAGTTAATTGCTGGCAATTCGTTCGCTCGCGGTATCGCGCGGGGAGCCTCACGTTAATGGCCCGTTTTACTTTTCTCTCCTCTTCCGTCGTGAAATTAATTACGGGTGATCCACGCGTCGACGGAACGATTCGTTCGTTTCGCGAGACTTTCGCTTTTCCTAGAATTCAGTCGTTGCTGAAGAGATAAGTGCCTTAATGAATGGGACAAATACTTTCTATACAAACATAATAGGTATCGTAATACTTATGAACGGCAATGTATATAAGTGAAAAGCAGTTTGGTCAAGGGATACAATGGGGTTGATACAAAGAAATTATTTCTCCAACGGGATCCAACGGGAGAAGAATTTTAATTACTTTACCAATTTGCAAAGTCCTTATAGACACATCTCTAAGTGTCTCGCACCGTCCAAAAATTTCAACTTCAAACACTCTTCAGTTCCAACCAACATGGAAACGTCTACGCATCACCCTTCGAAAGAAAAACGAAAGAAAAAGAAAAAAGGAAAGGAAATCAGCGCGGCAACGAAATTAATTTCGAGTAATTAACACGAGGAACCGAACGGCAGCCTCTCGAATTATTTCCGACACTACGTTACACACAGCACCCCACGGCAATTCCAACGAAAGAAGAAACGTATATGTTGTATATACATATGTATGTAACATAGTATATAGCGGAGGGTGAAAGAGGAAGCTGCCTTTTGAGTCTCGCTGGCATAAATCGAGCCACCCTTCGCGAAAGGATTTCGACGTGGCCGTGGGGTAATAATTCCATGATTATTTCACGAACAGAAACACAAAACAGAGGGTAGCGAGCAACGATACCATGCACAGGGTGTGTCAAAATAACTGAAGTCTAGGTTTCGCGTACTAAGTGTGCAAGAGTTGTCCTATAAGTCTTAAACCTTCTGCCATCTATTCGATAGCGCCATTATTCCATCCGTGTAGAATTTCTGATGTTTTTGAGCAAAGAAAATTGAAAGAAAATTTCAAATTCATATCTGCAATGGCTTCGAGAAGAAAAGGAAAACAGTTGGACCACTTTAGCTGCTCCATCCTGTATAAATTCGATGGTAATACATTTATTCCAACGTAAATAGCTAGGAATAATAAAAATAAATTGCTCCCAACTGGGTTAGAAGGATACGAAAATTGTCGTATCTACTCCTGAGAAGAAATTCCTTCCATCCACCTTGTATAGAGAGAAAGAAGGAGGCGCACCACCAGTGACAGGAAGAAAGTGAAAGCAACACATGTACATGAAACGTTAAGGACGAGGAAGAAGAGCTCAGTGGGGGTATTTTCTCTCTCCTTCACTCTGAGTATGCATGCGTCGAAATTTATAGCTGGCCAGAGGGTAGCAGCGTAATTGTAGAGCGGCTTCGAGGGATATAGAGCGCGGCATGCTATAATGGAACCAAAACATCCCTTAGGCCGGCCACCGGCGAACCTTTAATTATATTTCGACTCCCCATCACGAAGGTACACAGGCCATGGCCCGCTAATAACCAGAAAGCACTGTTACGACCTCCCTGCCTCCCTTTTTTCCCCTGTAGCCGCGAATCGCGAACGCGCCGCGGGAGTCTGAACATTTTCGAGCGGATTCCATGTGCCCTTCGTGGGAAGGAAACATGCAGAAAAGAGAATCGAGGGGTCCCGATGGAGCCTCGAGCTACTGAGACTACGTTTGACCATGTAGAATCTTTTAAATTGGAAAGATAATGGTATCCGATTGTTTGGAACGAGGGACGTGATTTTTCGTTTTAGAATTTCAAGGATTTTCGTTAGGGGTTGTTCAACCCCTTCGTGGCTAGATTAAAGGTTTCTTTATTTTAAGGATTTGTTGTTTATCTACCGAGCATCGCAGTTGTAATTGATGCTAAACTGAGATCTATTTTTATTCCAGTATGTGGAGCACGGATAGATTAAATTGCTAAAGTAATGACAATTGGAATCTTCTTATAAATCTATGATGTTGGTTTCAGTTTGTTCGATGAGATCTATTTTCGTTTGAGTGTTTCAGACACGAATGTGTCAAATTAGTAGAATAACGATAATTGCTAACATCTTCTTTTGCGAGTTTAAATGTACGGTGTTGGTTTGAGTTTGTTTGGGAAAGATTGGTACTCACAGTGCTATCCACTGAGCACCCTGTAAATTTATATGTATTTTTCTTCGTGTGTTTAAACAACGAATGGATTAAATTTGGTTTAATAAAATTTAGGTAATGTTAAGAGCACCGAAAAGTAGCAAAATTTTTCGCAAAAAGGGAAGACACCTTGTCAGCTGCATGGGGAATAGAAAGAGGACTGTAGATCCCATGGCGATCGACCCGTTTCCGTCTTTTTCCAAGCAGAAGTTTGCCAGGATGATTCACGGCGATTACGCAGGACGCGTATTGCGCCCTCGTTGCAATCCATTAAAAGCACTTTAATAAATTGACAAATATATGAAATATCATACCGACGGGCCCTTTGTCGCTGCCCTCTTTGCATACACGCGGTGGATACGGTTACGGGGATCGAATATCTCGAATTTCTTGCAAATACATCTGCCCTGGCTCGATGAGAGGGAAACAAACGCGCAGCTTCTTTGTTGATACAATCAATGGAACGAGTTCCTCTCTCTCTCTCTCTCTCTCTCTCTCTCTCTCTCTCTCTCTCTATCTATCTATCTATCTGTCCCCCCCCCTGCATCGGGGCAATTTTTAATTCGATAATAAAGAATGATTCAATCTGACTACTTGTTGTTACCTTTTATCGAAAGGGAATGAATAAAATTCCCGATACAGAGTGTTAGGTTATGTCTTCAATTTTAAGATTTAAAAGTTTGAGATGAAAAAGAGCCCGTCTAACTAATGTTAACAGAAATCGTCGGTAACACGACACGCGAAGAGTACAATTTTCTAATAGAAAAACAATATCAAGAACAATATCGCCGATGACTATGAACAGGATGAAAAGTAATGGCGCGAGCTATTTAACAAATCCAACCCTTCCCTTTATAGCAATCCTGAAAGCACGCCTCGAGCAAAACCAGAGAAAAGGCCTTTATCATCGCCAACGACGCGTGCGATACACGAAAACGAATAGCGGCGGTCGACTACACGGGACAAACACATAAATTACGCCCTGTGGCCTTTGTACTTTTGTCGTCGATCATTCCTCGCCTGGTGCACGCCGTCAGAAGAAAGTTCGGACTTGCTGTTCACTCGACGGGGGGACGTTTTGTCAGCGTCGATCACGCTTACTGGACGAACGTGAGCTATAGAGAGGGAAGGGGTTTTAAGGTCTTCGCGTTGATCTTTCGACGAAGTTGTCAAGGTGGATATGGTGATCAAGAAAGGCCGGAGGATAACGTCTAAGACAAAATTCTGCGTTGATATAAGATTCGAGAGGCAGATAGTTTCTTTTCTTGGAGAAATTTTGGAGATTTGGTGCAAGTTTGAGAAAGTAAAACTGTTCCATCTTGCCACACTGCAAACAGCAGAGTAGACGAACGAACAAAAGAGGTAGCTAGAGTTGAACTTTCGATGAAGATAGCACGAGCACACAACTTCTGTGTTTTCAAAAAATGGAAATTTGAAAATTTGAAAGGAAAAAAAGAAGAGAAAACTGATAATCTAACCAAGCGTTCTCTCTGTCGCAAGATACAGTACTGGATAACGTAAAATTAAAAATGGTGAACCAGTTGTGATTAATTTTGCATTTGCAACCGCTAAAAATCGGTAGAGTTTCAGGCACTCGAGCCCTGTAGAAAAATTAATAAATACGACAAGGGCAGAACTAGTCATTATTTAATGCAACATCGGTTGGATTTCGCGCGCAAATCGAACGACATCGCGAGCAGCCTTTTAATTCCATTAAAACGAGAATTTTACGAGAGACTCGGCACGAATTCGCGTTTTTTTGTTTTTTTGTTTTGTTTTATTGGACCAGCGAAATGTTTTCAATCGTGCCAGGCGAATTAAAATATTTGTTACATTATACCTGCTCGCTATTCGCATAAGGTATCATTCGAATGGTTTCTAGAGAGAGAAAGAGGGACAGGCACACGATTTTCTCGCGTACACGATTACCCAGCCCGTGTTTTATAATAAAATTTCATCGCACCATGAACGTTTAATGTTCGACGGCGCACTCATAATTTTTATGTTCCACTCATGCGTATTTTTCCTCTCTCTTTCTCTCCCTCTTTTTCATTAAAATATTGACGTTAAACAGATTCGTGTATTGTACTGGGTATTTTTTTTTCTTCTTTTTCTTTTTCGTTTTAATGAAAAAAGGGCAGCGTACGTATTTTTCATTTCGTAGCTTTCCGTGTAGTGGATATATGGTTCCATTGAAATGTTTGAAATTTTTGGGAATCGTTTTATCGCGTATTTTATTGGCCTTCGAATTAGGAAAAGAAGAAAAATAGAAATTTTACTAAAGACAGTAGAAGTTACTTGGATATTAGATAATGTGTAATTGCTGTTATGAAATGGAAACTTTTCCGTCTAGATATACCGATATACAGGGTGTTTCCGAACTGCTGGTACAAGCGGTAAAAGGGTGACTCTACATGCAAGAATTAGTCGAGAAAAATGAATTACATTTTTACATTCGACTTTGCTTAGAAGTTACGTGTAATAATCAAAACAAAAGATAGTATTATCCAATGTTTAATAAACACTTGTTTCTTTTTTATTCAAAATTATACATGTATATTTTTAACTTCGCATTCAGAGAAAATTGTATATATTTATTTGACGCTTATGTTTCTCACTTTTTATCCGAAACACCCGGTACAACCCGGAGGTTGGAGAATAACGTTTTGTATTGTGAAGATTGAAGTGAAACGAAATGAAATGTCCCGGGCTGCTTGGGATTTCGAGACTCGTGCTGGTTTTAAGTCAACTTGAAATTCCGCTTGAAAACCTTCTTGAGGAATGCCGATGGAACGCCAGGTATTCCACGGAACAGAATACGTACATTATGACGTTTAGTCTTTGGGTTAAGACACGAATTTCTGTGCATATTGTAACAAGGATAGTGCTTATTGAAACAATTAGTGAATTCCTTGTATCCTACCAGCAGTAAAGCTGGCACAAAATGTTTAGAACAATAAACAACGGTGGAACATCGTCGAGTTTGCAGTTTCTGTGATAGAAATAGTTACAGCGGCGAGTCGAATATTATTTAAATAAATAATGTTTTGATCACATTAGTTAGAAGAAATAGCAACTTCAGATAGCAGCGTAATGAAAATCCAAATGGCATACAGTAAAATCCTGTTTAACGTTAAAGGATGCGAGGGGAAGAAATAGAGTTCCTGAAAGCACTCCGGGAAATATTCGTTAAAGACTTTCAAATAATACGATACACAATTGGTAAAAAATTTCCCGGAGAATAACTTCTAGAGATTACGCAAACGGATATAAAGATTATTTCACTGAATGTTATCGCATGGTATGTCAGTGAAACTTTAACCAGATTCGCCGTTAAGCCAGATTCATATCACACAAGTGAATATCAGCAAGCGAGAAGATAGAAGCGCAGTTTTTATCCTGTGAAAACAGTATTTTCCATTTCTCTCGTTTTTTCGATGGCGCGAACGTTCTTCGTAGCCACGATTCACCAGAGAATCCTGACTTAAAGGTAAATAAAGCGAGCCGCGGCGCGGCTTAACATTCAGAGCCACAGGCTTTAAGGATGGAAATATGATGCTAGAGATTTTAATTTCTCACCGGACTAGTGGAAAATGATACAGTTTATCTGGTAGATCCCGGCGGAATAAATGGCTCGCCACGGAATGGAGAACGGTGGCTGTAATTAATATTTGTTGGATATTTAAGAACGAGCTGCGATGGAACGGAGAGAAAAATAGTGAACTATAATAGAACCCGCCCGGTTGAAAGATGGAATAATAATGGAAATTTCTTCTTATCCGGAAGTCAAACTGCTAAAGAATTCATTCGAGAACTTTATATCATAAAAGAATTGAATTTTTTAGTGTAGTACAATATCTGTGAACTAAAGAGGAAAGGAAACGCCATAAATGTTGCGACGCGAATGTTTTTGCAATATCCATTTCGCAATTTCAACGAGAAAATACTCTCGTCGAAGTTCCAAAACCGTTTATTTAACAAATAAAGAATACAGTTATTTGTCAAAATGCTCAAGCTTCGTTCGTAGTGTAAAACCAACCAGTAACCGTGAATTATGTAAACCAGAGAGGGCAAAAACGTAGCAGTAGGAGAGAAAGGAGTGCAGAAACTTCAGGCGGAAATTACAAGGCTTGGTCGTGAGGGAAACGTCGAGGAAAGAGGATACTGGTTCCGGTGTCTGTGTAACGGAAAAGGTAGAACACAAAAGGAGCAAGAGGAGGACTGGCGTCGTTTCCAGGTGACACTTTCAGGTCGAACGAATCGATCACAAGTCCATTTCTCCGTTGATACTGTGGATTCTCGTCTGTTTTCTATCGATGTCAGATGGCCTGCTGGTTGGATAGGAGATTATGTGAAAAAATATCGAGGCTTCGATCGAGGAATGTTTGCTTGTTGGAAAGAAAGAAGGAAGTTTGTTTTCTTAGATAACAAGTAAGTATTGTTTGATTTGGTTGAAAGCAGTGGTTTATTTCATTCGGCAGACTTTGTTAATATTGTTGTTGTTGCTCGAACTCTTCTCTTGAGAGATTACTCGGGTTGTTTGTCGTTACCACATCATCAATCCTCTTTTTTCGACTGTTTTATTTCGTACAGAGAAAATGGAAAATTTCACAGGAATAATGTAGCTTCTTGTAATTAGCAAATGATTTTATGCAGGTTTTTATGCGTTTATAGGAAATTCAGAGGTGTAAAATTGCACAGAATGCACATATATATTAGGCGTAGAAAGAAATTCTTTTCGACATTCATCAGTAAAATTTTGTGCAACGATTCGAGTGACCGAAAGTTGGCGAACTTCAAACATCTCTTGAAATTAATGTAACGCGGCGTAAAGATTTAAGATGGAAATATTTCACGCTTTGCCGACAAATAGAGATACATTATCGTTGGCTGACCGAACACGCATCAGCGTTGCAGATAAACTGTCCGAATATTCGTGAAATATGTAAATCAAAGGGGGAAAGTTGACGTGGCATGTTATTTACTGGACGCAACTGGATCACCTTTCATGAAAATTTATTCCCTGCACTGGTGATCGAGAAACCGGACAAAAAAGGGACGCAGGTATCCAAAGGTGAAAAGAACCGAACAGGAAGAAAGCGGCACCTTCTCGCCGTGATACCTGCGATACCTGCGAAGAATTCAGAAAGATCAGCGTGTAAATTGTGTCTCGATCCTTCCCCCTGAGCTCGTCAAACTTCCAATAAACCCGACAGCCATCGCACGATGAGAGGGAGAGAAAAAAATCGACAGAGATTTCGAACATCGTCCGAGGATATCGAGGATTAAGCCGTGGGATCTCATTTCCTTAACGAGGCTCATTACACGAACGGGACGAGTCGTGCTGAATCGCAAGTACGTAAAATACGGGAAAGAACGCCGACGGCTAGACGCGACAACGATGAGTCTTTCCGCTGAAAGACTTCCGGGATACGTGGCTGGCTCGTCTTTCAAGTGCTTGCAATCCTCGATCCAGGTGACGTTTTCTACGTTCTTGATGCTGGAAAACTACGAGGAAAGTTGGCTTTGAAATTGTTAACGCATTGTATTCTATTTTCTCGTAGATGATAAGATTATTAAGATAAGAAGAAATTAATTGGGTACTCTTTTAAAACAAATTCAGTATTTATTTATAAAGTAACCGTACATTTGTTATTCTTCGAATTCATTTAAATCCCGTGTGCATTTCGTGAAAATAAATGGATGTTTTTTTTTTTCCTTTTTCGAAGACTTCGGGAAAAGAAGAAACGTTATCAATTTTTCGTGCTTGAAGAGATGGACCGAATGAAAGGGAAAATCTGGTACAGTTGCTGTGGAATTTTTTGTACATGGTTGAGGTTGAAACAGGGGATGATCAAAGTTTGGAAGGGAAATGCGAAATATTCGGGAAAGAATCTCTGTGTTGGCACTCGAGGGAAATTGTAATAATGAAATGGTATTAGAATGATCGTTATGTATAAGGGCGATTCGTAAATAATCTTTGCTATTCCACGTATCTTTTTCGTTGCGAATTTTCGTCGAGATTGGGGGAGGAAGCTATTAGAAGAACTACATATTAAACGACGATAGAGAAAACTGGAGACAGATGTCTAATCTGTCGACGATAGAAGAACAAAAATGCCACTTTAGAAATCACGAGTGGGAGATTATATTTAACGTTAATTTCTGTACTGTGATAGAGGAAATTTTAGACGATCAAAATTGATCGAGGTCTATCCTGTTAAAGTAAAAGACAAACAGCTCAAGTTTCATCTACAGTGTTTCTCAACATATAAAGTACAATATATACAACCTCTAGTCACATGGTTCTACTTCGATCGATATGTATACAGAGATTTACCCTAAAGCGTGTATATATACACCTTTACGATACCGTACTCATGTCGGATGTCTAGCCACTCCTCGTCGTTAAAACATAGTGACTCCTATTATAATATTCGAACGTCATTTAAAACAAAATAATCACCTATCAACTATCTTTACACTATGTATATTTTACACATGGACCTCCTACTCGACGAATGAATTTTTCCAGTGGAAACGGAATTTTCCTGATGGTACAGCGGTGCAATTATGTAAAGTGCCCTCGTTACACCCGGCTGAATTATTTCCACGTCCATTTTTCGCGATCGTCCCTCGCTCCGCTCGATGTCCGGCCTGTCTGGCGAAACAAACACTCTCCTTTCTTCTTCTGAACGAATGGCAAAGACCAAGAGATAACGGTTGCACAGTTTTAAAGGTTTTTTAAGTTATTCTGAAAGGATTGAACGAAGAAAGTGTCGTTTCTCTCCTAAGTGTGAGTTTTACAGCTATTTCTAGCCTGTAATTTACGTTTTTAATTACCTTGTCTGTAACAAACATCTGTAGTTTCCATAGCTAATGTTTATTACAATTATTTGTTCTTGCCTTGTGTCTTATATTAGGTCATTTCATAAGTTTCTACAGTTTTTTGAATGATTAGATAAGTTAATGTTGTAAACATACCTTCTTAATAATGAAAGAGACGTTCGTTTTCTTATCTGTAACAGTATAGGAATTGATTTCAAGTGAATACTCCAGAATATTATAAGCGTTTTGAAAACAACGACGAAAATTGATGCCACCCCGCGCACGATATCATTCAGCAATTTCGTGATATTCGATCACGTTTGCATACGTTCCGGCATGAATGCAGTTTGCCGACTTGAAAATGCATTTTAATCGGTGCATCATACGCCGCCAGTTCTCGTGGAAACGTGCATAAACAGAAAAACTTGCAACCGGATGTTTATAAAGAGGGATAAAAATGAACTGGAAAATCCAGTCTGGATGCTCGCCTTTTTGTTTCTCCTTTTTTTCATTCGTTTATAATACACCATCTGATCTTTCCCATGCGCTAATTTCCCTATATTTCATTCTCGATGGCATGCGATTCGAAGTATTCTTCTCTTTCTTTTTTTCTTTTAATATCAATTCACCTCGTGCTCGAAAATATCGAGGATATTTTCCCGACGATCCTATTCAGACAATTTCCCATGGTAATTCTGTAATTTATGACGTTACAGAATCGATTCTCGTCAATGTGGAATTTATTTTCTTCATTTTACAAGACAATCTGCGCTCGATTAAAATTAATCAACCAATATCGAGCAATTCAGACGCTTCGACGTTGCTTGAACTCTCGACAGATTAGAAACTAAATCCGTTTTTGCATAATATGTGATAGAACGCGTACTTGTCTTCGTTTGTGTACACGTGTGTGTCTGTATTTTACAAATCGATTCTATAAACCGATACATAATGCCGCCACCATCCATTGTTCACGGAATATTAGAAACGTTCTGAATCAACCGACTACTAATTATCCAACGAATTAGCGTCCTCCATCGAATTGATTAGCAGCGTTATGGCCGTTTCGCGAATATTGATGCGAAAAGTTCGAAGCGTCGTTACTCATTGGTCTCGATGATAAATCGCGATCGAATGGAAAAGCGAGATTACTGTACCAGTGCAATGTATGTTTCTCCTTTGAGTATTTCACGTTGATAATTCTTACGCGTTTCTTTGTTACAGCGAAACGATCGTTATGAATGTTTCTCTGTTTTAAAAGGGAGAAGCTTTTAGATCAAAATGATTGAAGTTCCATGTTTCTCTTTTAATACAGGAAATAAAAATCACGACTAGGAGGGATTCGTATTTTATGTTGAACAGTCTGTATAATACTTCCATCGTGGATGTAGTAATTAAAGGAATACCTGTCCGCAAAATTAGTTCGACGTAGCGCTGAAAATGATTTCAATCGAAACCTACACTTACTTTTTCCTTTCTGTTATAACAACGAAACAGTATAAATGTTTAATTTGAATGTATTTTTATAAGTTTTGTTTATTTTTTTCTTTTCTTTTTGTATTCTGGGAGAAGTGGATGTACGATAATTATTAGAGATTGCGTATATTCGTGCGGATGACAATGATCCTAAACACCGTGATAAACAGAAGAGAAAAGGCGGAGGAAAATGTGGCGTTGGCTGAAGTTCAAACATATGTACATTCGCCATCTTTTATCCATCAAGCGGAATCGGAAATGGGAACGGAAATGAAGAGGTAGTATCCATGTTCGTTCCACGAACATTTTTCTGTGATTTTTCATAGGTACATACATGTCTGATCGTTCGAAATCAGAATTATTTTTTAATTTTAAGTTTCCTTCTGTATTTATTTCGAGGAAATATCTGTTCTAAGATACCTTCTTATAAAATGATATGTAAGGAGAAAACAAAGGAGGAAAGAAATAGTGCAGCTCCCTAGGAGAAAATCTATCGGTGTTCTCGATGCAGGAAATTTCACGTTAGTCAACGTGTGTTTCCGTTTCTTATCAGGCATAGTTGGGAGGAGATAACCAACGAAAATGCAAATCAGATCAGCAAAGAGTATACGTGTGCACATATGTAGATATGTACTTGGGTGTGAGAGAGTGGGTTTCCCAAGGAGCATCGCCGGGAGCTAGAAGATGGCGTATCCCATCGTTACAGAGTCAGCTAGTTGCGGGTTTCGTCAGCCGATTCGGGGAATCCCTTTGTGCCGCGAAATTGGCCGAGTTCGCCGGCTTGTCTTCTATAAACAAAGCTGGATCTGCCCGTTGGAAACGGCGAGCGTCCGTTTCGTCTTGCAGACGAAGCGAAATCCGCGCCGTTCGATAGGTGGAACGAACGACTGTCGGATGTTGGGCTGGGAAGTGTTTTGGAGATAATTGCACGAGATGATTGGAAATTTGGAGAATTGGGAAGTTGAAGAACTGAAAAATTCGAGAATTCAGGGACAGCGAGAGATCGTTGAGTTTGGAGACTGAGACACTGAAAGAACGAGACACTTAAGAATTGGGAAATCGTGGAATTTCGGGGGTGTATAAAAGGGGATGAATCTTCACCTTCCTAACAGATAAGCCTGACCCACCCTCTACGAATATCCCTTGAACATCTTGGAAATGCAATTTGCAGGGCGTAATGTGGCAGCTCGTCGAACGTTTATTAGCCTAAAATCTGATTGGCCTAACTGGAAATAAATTCCAGCCGTTCGAGATCGCTTAATAGTTCCTCGAATTCCGTGAGAAGCATATTTCGACGCGTACAAGCAAAATTTAATGGGGGAACTGATTGATAATAGAAGACTGCTTCGACGGCTGAATATTGTTGTTGGTTAATCAATTATGACGTGGCCACGAGGATCCATCGTATCGCGATAATTGTCTCGACAACGAGCTTCATTAACGCATCGAACGTATACCTCTCCTCGAATTAACGTGAAAAATCAGCCGTGAGAGAGTGTGTGTGTGTGTGTGTGTGTGTGTGTGTGTGCACCTTACGCAGATAAACGATGGAGTAATTGCAGGTGATAGAAAGGGGTATTGTGGTGTCTCGATACGGTAATGACGAGGTTGATCGAGGGTTACGCTGTTGCGTAGGAGTTAGCGCGTTGAGACATCACTTTCGGGATGATGAAAAGGGTGATTTTGATTTATTCTCTTCCTTTAAACGTTCCTTGAACTTCGAGAAAAATTCTGAGATACAATTTTTCTATTATATTAATAAATGGTAATTAATAAATTACGCTTTCAAAATAGAGTCTTTTATTATTTTATTAAATTTTAACGATGCATTTACATAACTACTCATGTACATGATTTTATTCGCGATTCATTTCCTCTAAGGAGACGTTGTCGTTAAGCATTCATCACGTATCGTTACTTCAATAGAGGTATTAAATCGGAATACTGATATCATTTTAACGAAGATGTCGTATAAATTGAAGCATGATAATTGAACAGCTCGGATAATCTTCATTCGCGAGATGAATGCGTTTCGTTGACGAAGAAAATTACTCTGAAAACTGTACCTTTTCAAAGGAATTAATTAAAACACATTATAAAATGAAATAATACACCTTTGTGCGAAATTTTCGAACGTAATATTGTTCCCCGAAATTACTTCTGGAAATATAACAATTATTTAAACGAACATCATTACCAATTGATAAACTGATCAATTTCATTTTAACAGCGACGGTCGTAATCGTTTGTAAACTCATTAAGAAATAATAGAATGTCAGGTATAGCGTTACCTACTATTCAAAAATTTGTCTGCTCGCTATTTGCTCGTAAATAACGCAGGTTTAATTATATTTTTCACAAATCTGCAAACAAATGCATATCTGATAAATTTCTGCGAACACAGGAGGCAAACAGATGTTCTGGCTGAACAATACGAAAAAATTGTTTCAATATTTTCAGAGTTATGAATATTTCCATATGAGTAATTCGATTTCCAGAATGTGGAAGTTTCAACGTTTTCGATGTTTACGCTGAGAATTTCTTCGAAATCGGTTCTTTGCGACTTCCGGGCTACACGCATAATAAATCTAACGATTTTTACATTATTCTATACCTGTGTGTAAATATATATTATATTGTATATCTTCAATTTATGAAAACAAATGCACCAAGAATAATTCTCAGAAATGAAGCACGTTTACAAAATGCAACATCAATACGATTTCTATTTAAAACACCGTTTTCCATTTGCACATCGCCAAACGAAATTCAAGAAAATCAACACTAAAGACAATCAACTGTCAGGAAAAGAATCAACCAGGAATCAACTGACACATATTTACGAAAGAGGATGCAATTTGCGGGTGTGCCGTTCGAGGGCAGTTTCGCGGTGGGAAATCGCAGCTAAAACGGAAACAGGGTACGGGGCGAAACAGTCGTTTTACCGACTAATTTTAATCACTACTGATTTCGCGGTTCGCTCGCTGTTTGTCGAGCAAATTGTTCCGTGGAAACCCGGCGAAAGCGTCGTTGCCTCGAATCCGCCACGCATTCAAATCACCGTGGCTCACGCTTAACCGTATGTTAATTGCTCGCTATCGAATGTTTCATTTGTTTTTTTTTGTTTTTGTTTTTTTTTGGTTCTTTTTTCACCGTGTTCGCTCGAATAGCGAAAAGCGTGCTCTAAAGTTCGAAAGCTCCTTCCACTTGAAGGTGGTAAAGGTTTCAGATGAGTGGAGTTGAGCAACGGTTGAGCTCCATCTATCGAGGAGCATAATTTTCTGAAACATCAGAGTTCAACGTGAGATCAGAATAGACACTTTCAAGCTTTATTTTCACGACGATAAACGCGTGGATGATCAAATTCCAAAGGCTGGATACGTTTCCGCCTGTAAAATCGACGCGATCGCGGAATTACGAAGTTACAAGTGGATCCAGAAGGGGCATGTACATATGTATGTACATATGTACGTACGTAGCCTTTGTCGGCTGAAAACACCGCGAAAGAGCCCGACTTTCCGTTTTGTTTGAATTCATGGCGTAAGTTTACGTTCGAACGGGGAAAGTTACAAAGGATTTCGTAGCTAAGCTCGATCTCGTTGAGTAACGATTTCAATTCGCTTCAGAATGGAAAAAGCATTCCTCGGAAAGGGTAATCTTGACCTCGCTTCCTTTCCATCCAGAATTCATCCTTCCATCTAGGTTTGTTCCACGATTGAAATGGTCATTCGTTTAAATCGATGTCAAAGATTTAACGATCTTTTTTTTTTGTGAAATATTGAAAAATGGCAATTCTTCGAATGACAAATACAATTATCAAACATAAAATCGTTTCATTCTTTTACGGTAACAAAGAAAAAACAACAAAAGCTAGAAACGACGAATCGTATAAAAATTCTCTATACCACGTAAAGCCGTGAATAATTTGAAGCAAATTTGTAACAGTTTTTAGCGTCTCTAACGCTTGTACGCCTCTTATATCGTAAATTATGATTAAAGAAAGAAAAAAAGAAAGGAGGAAGAAAGAAACTAGCCGTGACGAAATATAGTGTAGGAAAGTAAAGAGAATGAAATCCCAACGAGAAACGAGACCGAAACTTTCCTTGCTGGCAAATATTTGAACGGTTTAATAAAGGACATAAAACGCGCGATGGTTGCGCGGTCAGCGACGAAAGGAGATAACGGAATTTTCTAGCTACGCTTTTGTTTGACATTCGTGAATCGATCGGGGCGAAAAGGCAAATAATCGAATATTTCCCGCGACACCGTTCGTTCCATTGTCCCGGCAAACTGCATTATCCTAAACCTTTTACTTCTTCGATTATGCCCATCGAAAATAATGTTAAACTGAACAAATTCAATTCGATCTTGATACGATTCTCTCCTAACCTTCCTCTCCTCCTCGGGTCAATACGAAATTTAACGAAAATTATTTTCCTTAATATTCGAAAATTAATATTCCTTCATCATATTCAGTCTATTTAAATTTTACATTTACTCCTTCGATACTGTATATTTTTCTTGGGGTTATATCGTCCCAATATGCGAAATAATAAAAAAAGTTCGACAATTGCTTACAATTGTTACTTTTATCGTAATTAAAAGTCAGGAAGAATTGATTTCCACGCCTAATAATAAGTTGCATTTACAAAGGTAAATGTAGAACATCTTGTTTCCCATCGGGTTACATTTCGAGGAGCGTTGATTCGCGGCACATAAATCTTCATTGACGTTCAATTAATTGATAGCCGCGCGTAGTTATTGAACCGGATCGGATTTGCGTGGACAATCGAGCGGTCGTTTGATTGTCGAGAGAGCCAGTTGTCCTAGCTATCAGTCAGCAACCGTTTAACTGCGGTGTATGTAAATTGCATAAGAAAGGATTGCGATCGATGGCAGCTCGTCCGAACGAAAAATTCCTCGACGCGTAATCTACGACGGGAAAATAACGTTCCTGATTATATCGCTGTGACATTGCAACGTGTCAACAATTCTTCGTTTTTTTCTTTTCCTTTCGACATATCGCGATCTGAAGAATTATTTAGTTGGAATAAACGAATTCTGAAAGAGTTTTCTTTCTAACTAGAAGAAATTGTTTATTTTCAAGCATTCGTCATGATTAATTCCAGTCAATTCTGCGACTGTTTTACAATCGAACTAAATCCCTGCGAAACTGGTCGATCGTTAATTTTCGACTATTTTACCAAAACGTTGCAACGTGCACTAATTATGGGAAATTTAATGATATCACGGATAGTGAATTAGGAATAAATGGAGGGGGAAATTATTTAAAATAAATCGAAATTATTTTAGCCTGTTTAAATATTCTTCTCTTGTGTCTAAATTTACCATAGCTGTGAGAAAGAAGGGAAAAATTGTACTGGAACTTTCCTGTTCTGGAAATTCTGGAAATCCTCCAGGCAAAATTCACGAAACTGTAGACTAAAGATGGCTGAAGCAAACGGAACGTAATCCTTGATTAATCGTTGAACGATCGAACGCGAAAGCCAGGCGTGTTAACGCGTTTATTTAATGAGCTGAGGAAAATGGCCCAAAGCGACGCACGTCTCGTCGGTTGAATTTACGCGTTCCCGCGCCAGTTGACAATCGTAAATTAAGATCGAAACAAAAGCCAACAGTCGACAGTGGCATATTTTCAAGTAACTAATCGTCAAAGTGTAACAGCCACGTTACGGGAAATTATAATCCATTGAGCCGCGTTTCCAACGAGGAGGCAACAAAGAAGAGCGTAAATAATGGAATCATCATAGATCAACATCTCGCAATGGTTGACGTAAAAGTTTATATGAGTTGATTTATGAGCTTTCTATATGTCATCGTTTACGACATTGAATTATACCGGGATTCAGAAGCCTGTTCTGCTTCGAATTACTCTATTTCTCGACTAATGTTTCATCGCATATCTGAAGATTGATTCGATTTTAATGAGCGAACGAAAGATTGAAGAAGTAGAGAAGAAGATACGATACAATACAATGGCTATAAATAATAAGCGTTGAAATGTAAAAGTTTGACTGAAGATGTATGTACATATTGCTGCATAATGGATTATAAGACTCTAGTGGAACACATGTGTCCCAACAGGATAGAAAGGGTTAAAAACGTCCTAACGTGGAATTCTCTCGAATTATTTGTTCCATTGTCCTCATAGCAGACGAAAAAGCAGCGGCAGGTAAAAATGGTGCACCCGGGCTAGGCCATCGGATAGAAATCACCGCTGCGTGACGAGATAATCGCTTCTGCTCGTCACATATCTCTTCAAAAGCGAAATTGTTGTCCACCGACTGGGGATGAATCCTGAAACGAAACTCTAAACGAACCGTCCACCAGGTCCACCACGCAAATGCGGCCTGGACAATTTCGCGAGAATTCGAATCGCGCCTCGCGATTTCCACAATGTTTCTCTTTTCTCTCTTTTTTCAGTTTTGCTTTTCTCCTTTTTTTTACGCGTGGGAGACAGAGGAGAGGTACGATAAACGTTCCCAATTTTTTGCTACTTTCCCCACATGGAACACGAAATAAATGGCACACTTTTTCTATTCTCTCTCCCTCTCTCGATTTTGCGTCCAATGTTTCCTTTTTTCTACTGTCTACCTCGCTTGTAGCGTTGCGTTCTACGTTCCACACCTTTTTCCCTATTTTCCCGCGTTGTTGCGCCAAATTACGTTTATACCCTATGATTGTTTCGAAGTCCATCTGTAAACGAACGCTGTTTTTGGTATTGGAGCTTCCAGCGTGGTATTTCGACGGTTACTTTCGTTTCTATGTGGTACCAGTAACTATTTGACGATACTATAATAATAACCGTTATTATTCTCAGCGAAACACATAATAAAGCAAATTTACTGATGGAACAATCCCATGAATTGAAATTACATCATACCATCTGTGAATTTCTCTAATTTTTCGTCCTGAAAATTGTCCGAGTTGCGATAGAAGCCACAGGATCGTTTAGCGTCGACGCACAGGAACGAAAATCACGACAAGTCGCGATCTATCGAAAAGGTTAACTTAGCAAACGAGCGATCCCACGAATTCAAATTGCGCTTCTAAATTCGAGGCAGCCGTGGTTTCGCCAACTTAAACGTAATGAGAACTTTTATTGTTATCGCGACCAGCTGGCTCAGCGATGTTCTCGAAAGACTACGGGATCACGAGCGAATAATCGAGCCGCTGCGCTCGTTCCACGGCTGTTCGCTAATTCAACCTCCGGGTTGGCTTCTTCTTAATTAAGAAGAATATCTCAGGCGACTCGAAACGACCTGTTAAACACGCCTTTGCCAAACTTCCCGTAAAAAATCCACGAGTGACGATACTGAACCCCGTTCGAGAGTGTTTCTGAAATCTTCTTCGGGAGTTCGTATGGAAATTGTCTCTGTCTAAATATTCTTTTCTCCAATCGTCCTCTCCTATTTCCATGCTGTTCAATAGTCGATAAAAAATTCCACAGCGTTCAAAAGTAGGAGAAATAAAAATAGGGCAAGGGTATTTTCCAAAACGTTCCCGACGTGAAATTCGAACTATCGATTCTCCTGTTGGAAATACTTCGAGACGACGGTCTTTGGCGCAAATAGAAGGGGTCTGCAAAAGGAGCAGCAAACAAAAGGCATCAGGGTGAAACACGGAAACCACTTTCCATCGCTTTCTTCTCGAAGATCGGCGCTGTTCCTTCGAGGATACCGAAGGATGCGTCGCGTTGAATAATTGAGAACCCAATTTCCTCGTTGAAAAAGGCTGGTATCGGCCCGAGACACGCTTCCCCTTTCTTCTCTTCCTCTTCTTTATCTTAAATCGAACAACCTTGCCATGCTGTACCATTAATTCGTGCCTCGATGCTACTTTCAGAAACTATTTTTCTTTTGATCAAACGTTAAAACTATACTCGGATCAACCGAATCCCAACATTCGAGGGATTAAATAACGATTTCTGAATTCTATTTTTAAGAAACCTTTTGGCCTAAGTAAGTGTTCATTCACTGGACAAGTCACCCTAACGTCGATGGTCGTCGACTCGTTTCACTTTTTCACACGAGCGTCGCGTCTTCTCGTTTGTCTTTTTGATTTTTCTGAAATTCGGCGAACGGATTAACGAGGTACGATTTGGTGAGGTACGTTGCGATTGAATGTTAACTAGGAGAACGCGGACGGGTCTGAAGGGAAGTTTCTTAATTAAACGGATTCTGAACTCGTATGCCACCGTTCTGGTCGAATAATCGCGATTTCTAGTTAACCTGAAAAGTACCACCGTATATTTTCAAGCACCCTAACAACTTTCCTCCGACGCGGTTAGACGTGTGCACGTCTATGTGTAATTAGAGTGGTAAAAAAAAATTCGAAGTTAACAGCGGAATGATCAATTCAGATGTCAGAGGATTATTCAGAGCTTGGCGGTTGCTTTGAATTCTCCGAGTGTCAGGTAGGGGTAGGATTTGAAAGTTTCGTTTAATGGAACGAGAAAAAAAGAACAGAAAAAGAGCGCCATTTACGGTACAGTTTTATATTAATTGATGATTTTCTACCAAAGTAACGAGAGGTTGTAAGTGGAATTTGCATTTCTAGAGATGTGTGAAAATATTACATGGAGAATTTCTACACGAATAGTATTCTACACTTCCACTTCCTTTTCCTTGAAATTCGAAGAATTTCAAAACGCTTTGGAGACAATTACATTATGTTATCAGTGTTGCTCCACTGCAAAAGTTACTTCCACACAAACATCACCACTCATTAGAAACACGCTGTATTTAAAGATTAACTGTATTAAATCAAACTCAGCTTCCAATTTCGTTGGAACTTTTAATTTAATCCTTGATCGAGGAGAATACTATTCGAACAAGGACCGAAAATCCTTGCCAATCCGATGTAATCCACGAACACATGGATTTCCATGAAAGCGCCCCGTTAACGTGTTTCGTTAATTCCTCGCGGATCTTCCGGCAACGAATCCGTCTCCGCGATATTCAACAACTCGACGCGTCTCATTAAGACATATCGATTTCGCGAGGAAGAGCTTGCAATTACCGACGTTGCTGAAATCACGGTGGCTTGTAATTTCAGCGCGGTATAATTGTACGTATCACCTCTGGGGAGTTGTGGAGTTGCTCTGTCCTATAATAAAGACGTCCACTCATTCCATCGCTCTGATTCTTTCTACTTGCTACTTATACTTAAACTCCCTCTCCCTCTGTTGCACTCTCGCTTTCTTTGCCTCGCTCTTTCACCCCGCATCGCGCAAATTTTTACGGTCACCGGCTCCAATTCCACTGGTGGATTTCTACAAGGGTGCCCCGACCCTCTCGCATGGCTAAAAACACCGAAGGTGGGGTGGAACAGTAAAAAACGAGGGGCGAAGGTCGTAGGGGAAAGGGAATCAGGGAAAGTGAGAGGATAGCCGCCGAAAGCGAAAGCTGGCAGCGTAGAAAGCGAATATGGAGCGTCAACGAGGGGGATGAAATGGGAAATAGAGGGATTGGAACGCGTGAACGCGAACCTCCACGATAGGCGTGTCTCCGTATTACGTTTTAATCATTCAACGGATGAAATTTTAGGCATGTAGGCGTGGTAGTCTGCTCCTCTACCGGGATACACACCCCCTCGTGAAATTTCGTCGCTAGCGTATCCGCAATTCGACACACTTGAAACAGAGTTTCTCTCGAGAATTAAGGGTTCACCGGTTTACGAAGGTATTCCCACCTCGATTTTCCACCATTCCTGTCTACGGTGTGAAACGAATGGTTGATATTCGAGGAATGGTGGAGGAGGAGAAAGTATAACAATATATTTCTTATGTTAAAATCAATTAAACTTATTAGAATAAATTGTTTATCAGTCTGACCTCCATAAACGAAACCATTAGTTTAAAGTTAAGACATTGTATTGTTCACAAAGATCCAGAAAAATCGTTGAGGGTTAAAAAACGGACACCCTGTATAATTAATAAACTTTCAGGAATTTCTAACCAATTGAAAATCCTGTGAGGTGTCCATTAGAGTCTCGTTGAGTGGCAGCTATTTCACTCGCGTTCTCGGCGACAGCCGTTGGTCGAAGCGAAAAATACATTGAAATAGATTGAAGATGCAAAAGTGGACCAGGGGACGCCTTATTGGCCACGACACCAGGCGTCGTGTCCGCGTGAACCGTGCACCGTGCACCGACTTTGTCAGTCTGGATATAACTTAGCGTGACAGGCTTCTTGCTTCGAGGACTCTTCCATTGTCGCAGCTGTTGCAAGTATTATTTCGTTGGTGATGCAAATCGAAGCCCACTGCTTTGGACCGTGTCGCACCAGACAAAGGATGAACCTGGGGACCAGTGCAGAGTAGCGAATAACTCGTTCCCCCTCGAGAATTTCACCCTTGTTCCGCGTTAATTTTTAAACAGGATGACATTTACTCTGGGACGTCCAATGAAATTTTCATTATTTTCTGCGTACGATGTTTCGAGGCATTTGTTCAATTTATGATCACTGAATTATCAGCATTCATTTGTTATTACTGAACAGTTATACGATACATTCCATTTTTAAAGAAAAATTTGCCTAAAAAACAGATGTTTTATCGTTAACTTCGTCAACAAGCCCAGAAAATCTTTATCAAACAAGCTGAGAGACACTTTAGCTCGTTATTCAAGTTAGACAGAAAATGTTTTATGTACAAATGGCCGAATAATTGGCCAACGTTTTACCGGAAAAGTGTGTGAAATTGACACGGAGACCGGATAAAGGTTAATTACTGAACCTACACACCACATCTGGAGAATGGAAAAGTGTTCCAGGTTCGTCTCAATCTCCACTTTAATCGAACTTCCTGAATCTAGCTTCGAAACTTCAATCTTATTCCCGGTGAATTGGTTAACACTATACTCGAGCAATATCCCTCGCTATACTAGCCAGCTATCGTCATAATTAACAACAACAACAACAACAACAACAACAGTAAGTGGATAACTTAAATCTCATCCAATAACCACGAAGTGAAGCAAGCTCGATGAACGATAGTTCATCATAGATAGCAAGAGCACAGTGAACCTGGAAAATCTACAAACTTCCGGTTATCGATAAGATATTCGTGGGTCAGCGTAGAATTAATAATTGCCTTTTGATGAATTGCACATATTACACGTCCTGTTACGCGGTAAGAGTACTCTAACTCTTGCACCGCCACCAGGACGGATTAATCTTCGCGGTAACGAGGATTTAACAGCGGTGAAACTTCCGGAAGTTCCGGCGCCTCCTCTAGTCACGTGCACTCTCCTCGCCTCGTGGGTCACGGCGAGGCTTTTACGCTTGTTTAATTAATCGAAAATGGACGATGCGGATCGACTGTTGGAGAGAGCAGAAAGATTCGAGGAAATTCACGTCGATGCCGGAAATTGGCAAGTTGAGGGACGGCTGGTATTGAGAAATTGATAAAGCGACCGGAAGTGTTATTTGTTACCATTTTCTTTCACGATTTCAATTGGAAAATCTTCGAAAATTGGAGAAATCTGTAAAATGAAAAAAACAAAAGCAAAATATGTTACCGAGCAAACCGAAGATAATTGCACATTTCCGCACATACACATACACTTGCCGATAACTTATATCAAAGGGAAAAGAGGCTGCGTTTTAATTCGAAACTTTTAAACTCGGTTTAAATGTACTCGCTCGAACGGGAATGGCAAAGGCAAACGCTGTTTTATCTCATTGAATTTCCGGAGTCACTTCCATCCAGAGGCGTCGCCAAGTTGAAGCGTGTTTCAGTTTGTTTAATTCGCGATAACATTTCAGTTGGTTCAACTTCGCCGCGTATCTCGGTTTTACATTAAGGCAAAAGTCAAAAGCAATATTTTCTCCGCGAGTTTCCCCAGTCGCCTCGCCTCGCCTCGCCTCGCCTCGCCTCGCCTCGCCTTCTGCGGATCTTTATTTTCCCGCAGAGTGGCAACTTCAATTTATTTTTTTTCCTCTCTCTGTCCGATCGGGTATAAAGTGTTCGAAGGTATTCCCCGGTAGCGGATGGAACGAAAATATTTGGTCTTAAATCGACAGATCGGTGCACGATAGCTTTTAACAAGCGTGTAGAAAAATTATGCGAGGTAGAAGGTGTGTCGTGAAGGTACGAAGTTAATGGGACTTCTGCAAGAATGGTGGACTGAAATAAGATGTTAATTCCCGAAGAAAAGGAAGAATTGCTTCGAACAAGAGTAGAACAGAGTTCCGTTGGCTTATTCTCCTACTTTGATGAGGTGCTCCAGAGCTCGAAAAGGGGTCTTAACGAGAATTCTACAAAATAGAATTGGTTTTCGAAATTGCAGGAGAGGGGGTGAGAGAGAGAGAGAGAGAAAGTGTGGGACAAGAAAGAAGGAACAAGAAACACGTGGTAGAAATGAAGACAACGAGAAAAGGGGAGGAGTGTATCGAATTAATGAGCGAGGGCCAGAAAAAACGTAGCTCGTATCGTCGTCGAAAAGAGAAGAAAGGAAAGAGGATGAAGGGGGTTGATAGGGGAGACCTGGAACGCAGAGTAACGAGCAGAGGAGTGGAAAAACAAGTGAAACGGAAGGAAGAAAAACCCGAGGACGTATGAAAGACAGGCGGAAGTGAGATATAAATAAAGGGGAAGGAAGACAGATCAAAGTAACGAGCGAGGTGAAAAAAGGAAAGGAAGAAGGAAAGGGGGAAAGAAGTGCAATGAGATCGAGCGAGAGGAGGATCTAAGAAACAGATCGGGAAAGAATCATGTACAAGTATAAAAAAGAAAAGAAATATGGGGGGCTGAAATATGTAAAGAAGAATCGGAGAATCCGTAACGTCGTTTGCAAGTGGGATATTTGCTTACGTCAAAGCAGCAGCCGGATTAAAATTCGATACGCATATCGTCTTCTCCTGCTGCCAATACTGATCTCTCAGCCATTCGATAGGAAATACTGATCGTTAAATAATTCTTGGCGAACGGAAGCTGGTGACGACTCGCGGTGCAAAAGCTCTCTCTCTTCTAGTTTTCCACGGATTAAAGTCGGGTAGAAAGAGGGGTAAGGAGAAGGAGGAAGAGAGAGAGAGAGACGAAAAAGAGGATAAAGGACGCGGAAGGATAAGAGGAATTGCTGGAGGTGGAGGAAAATCGAAACTGCCAGCTCGGTCAAGGATATCGTTACAGCCGGAAAGCGAGTCGATCCAGTTACCAATATCGACGATCAAAGAGGAAAACGGTCCTGGGCGTCCGGTGTCCTAACACGCGCGATCCCACGTATTCAATTTTTCTGGCGGACACAATATCGCGCCATCGACAGCGCCGTTGTCTTCACCAGAGAGAGAAACAGAGAGAGAGAGAGAGAGAGAGAGAGAGAGAGAGAGAGAGAGAGGTGCACAGACCCTCTGACGGGGTTTAAATAGCTGACTGACCTGCCAATAAGGCTTCGTGAACGAAAACGAACGAAACAGTTTTAGGATGTAGCTTAATATAGTAGGATGACGGTGGTTGTTTTTTCGTCAAAGGGCCTAGCGATTTTTATCCTCTTAGCCACGATTATGTTCGACGCGGACGCATTAACTCGAGCAAAATCCGATCGCGACGTTCAAAACACGATGCTGCAAGTGGAACTTCGACGAGGAGGTGTGATGAAATCGAAAAATAATAAAATAAAACTAAACATTTTGCGAAAAGGAAAGCAAACCGGGTAAAAGAGAGAAAGTTGGACTTTTAAGGAGCAAAGTTCCTCCTGCAATTCGACCGGAAGAAGAACTGCTGCAAATTCCTCGCTACGCGACAATTACTGTAACACAAAGGGAAGAAGGGAAGGCAAATAATACGGAAAAAGGAGCGCAAGGGTAGGCAGGCTGTTATTAGAGAAGACTCGGCCAGAAAATATTCTTATGAAAGAGAAACTCTCCTCGAGGAATCTTGTGTCGCTCGTATTCCCTGCACGCGGACACGTTTCCCCTGGTGGAAAACGGGAAAACGGGAAAACGGCATGCCTTTCGAATAAATACGCCAGCCACATTCGTTCCCCCGTCTATTTTCCCTTTCGTTTCTTTAACAATAAAATAAGGAAAAACGAGCAGCATTTATACATATGTATATGGTACAAATTTTTGAACAAAAGTAAAGTCCTACATTCCTTTTTTCAACTATTTTATTTTAACTGTCATGATTATCGATTATTCGAATATTTATTTTCGTATGATTTTCTATTATTTTCTAATATCATATATTTCTATCGAAAAGAATAAAATGCCGAACAAACGGTATAAGAAAATTGCTTATCGTGCAAATAATTCCGTTTCGGAAAAAAGTTCTATTTTCTATTCAATAGATTCCTGCCATAAATCGTAACATTGGAAACATTAAATTACACTCGAAGCGAAAATATCTCGATTATCGATGCGTATAATTCATCGAACCGTGACACAGAGCTGCAAAAACTATAATCTAGTAAAAGCAGAAAATATCGTATCCCTTTGATGGCCAATAACCACGAATACCGTTCCCAAGAGAATATCCGCCCCTCCCAAAAAAGGAACAAAGAAAGAAATGGAATATACAAAGACAGAGAGAGAGAGAGGAACAAACCTCCCGCCCTTTTCGATAAATATTCAAGGCGCGTACACAGCGTGGGCGGACTTTAATTCCAGAATTAATGAACGTTTCGTCGAAGTTGACACGATTAACCCTCGTTAGCCAACGACGAGCGCGATTATTTCGTAAAAATAGGATTCGCCGGAGTTATAATAAACACCGTTCCATCAGGCCGATGGAATTTATGGGTTATCGGGCCGAACCGAAATCTGGATACCAAGCAATCACAATTATTCCACTTAGCTACAGCCTGATTCGACTGATATACGAGGTTACTTGTAATTACGTGAACGAAAATCGACCAGTGCTGATGTAATGGTGATTGCATCCGAGTTTATATCGAAATCTCATGGTGTTATATTCCTACACGAGGGTGATCTCCGGTTTTCTACGGAATTTTTCAAAAATATACTGCTGAGTTGGGTGGTTTATTGCACACGGTGAAAACCGAAGATAAATTCAAGTATTCCATACAGTAATAACTGAAATAACCTTACGATAACGTTGTAAATATAATTGTACTGTAATTCTAGTACTCTATACGTAGAAAAATAAATTAAAAACATACAAATTAACGTTGTTATTATTTAACCCATTTGCAATCCGTACATGACGATTATCACCTATTATTCAGCGCGTAATAGTCTTTTGCTCCAATTAATGCATGTAATTTCTAAGCAAAACCGGAAGTAAGAAAGTACACAAATGATAGCAGTGAAGGAACTTGAGAAGAAAACCGTATAAGCAATGAAAATGACTCAGTGATGAGGTTGAAAACCAAACATTGGCATATTATTATTTTTGATAATATACTTGATTCCAATCGTACATAGGAGAGAAGTTAAATAATCACCTCATCACCACACATTCAGCACAGAGGTTTAATTCTAGAATTCTAGAAAGCTTTTAGCGATTTCGCAAAATAGTGAAAAATTCTGCTTTTAAAGGAATCATCAGACGGTTATTCTTGCCTGTGTAAATCTCAAAGGGTCCCAAAACTAGACGATCCTGAAAGAAACCTCCTTCTAGAGAACCAGGCAATCCAAACAGTTGAATAAGTGATGGCCCGCGAATATTCACGATTCGAGGAACATGTCGGGCAAAGAAATCCAGGATTAGATTCCGTTTCTTCCGAACCTGGTGCATCAAAGGAGGTAGCGAAACGTTCCAACAAACAAAATCATCCTCCATCGTTCCTCATCGAGTACCCCTATGTACATATATCCAGCTGACCCAGGACGAACTCGCACAGAAAAAGAGCCTTGGAAAAAATATCTTCACTGGAAGTCACGAGAAAGAGGAATAAACAGAGAGAGAAAATGTGAATGGTATTATAGAAACAATGAGGAAAACGAAGAAGAGAAAGAAAAATTATAAAAAATAAAATAAATAAAAGAATAATGAAGAGATAAGAAGAAATGCCAGAGAAAAAACGTGAATGGTCGAAGCAACATGGACAAGGAAGAAAAGGAAAAGAAAAGCTAGAAAAAAATAAAAGAAGAATAAAAGAAGAGGGAGGAATGACAGGGACGAATCGTGAATAATTCAAATAACATAGTCGAGGAGGAAAGGGACAGAAAATTGTGAAAAAATAAAAGAAGATTGAAAGGATAGGGAGAAATGTCAGAGAAGGGACGTAAATGGTCCAAGCAACGATGAAAAACAGGGAGGGGGAAAAAGAAGTAAAAGGAGATTAAAGAGAGAGAGAGAGAGAGAGAGAGAAGAAAAGTGTAATGGTCCAATAAAGAGGGATTCGGTTGAAGATTCGCCGGACGTACGTAGATGAAAATTCCAAAGTCAAGAGAGGAACGAGGATAAGGAGAAAAGCACCGGTTGAAAGGAGGAGGCTTCAAGGCTCCTACGCCTTTCTCTATTTCCCTTTCGCGTACGAGAGGACTCTTTGCAGGCTTTCATTCCGAACGATCGATTCTCGATGCCTTCTGCCTGACCTGGAAGGATCAAAAGGACCACGAAGAGTTGGGAGAAAAAAGGAAATAAAAAGAAAAAGGAAACCTACAAATAGGTTTCCGCGAACTCCGTTCTTCAAAACGGTGTGCGTAACAATAATCAAATACCGTGAGAGAAAGGGAGAGAAAGAGTGAAAGGAAGGAGAAATTCCTCGTGAAAGATAAAGTTCGATCGAGGCGCGGAAACCGTGGATTCCATCGAGCGGAAATGATCATCGGATAGTTGGATACAAACGTGAAACGTCAGTTTACGCTTGTTAGGGGTGCACTGCGAGTGTAAGGTGATTTATGTTCCATGGCCTATGGTGGATTCTGGAGGAGTAATCGAGCAGACTGATGATGCGGGTGATTAGGTTAAAAGGGATGCTGGATGATAATCCATCATTATTGATTCTTTTATTCCGTTTAGATACTTCAGAACATTACTAGGTTGATGCACAGAAAATATTTGTCTCTCTGTTGGTATAATATTATGCTTTTCTTCATGACAAGTTGCGACTGTTGATAGCTAGAGGCTCAGTTTCGAAAATAATTTTACCTAACCTATACAGTTTCATAATAACAAACACAATATGTCATTATAAAATTAGAACATACAGTTTGAACGTTAATTCTTGATGAAAGTGTGCAAATAGGAGCAACTTATCCTATACATAGTAAGATTTGCGGGGAAGTGTCTCTACCTTTTTTTTTTTTTTTTTTTTTTTTTTTTTTAAGCGTGGGGGGAATCCTCATCGGACGCCCCGCCGCCCCGGGGGAGGAGACGGGGGAGTGTCGGACTTGTAGCGACTAAACCCCCCACGGCTGCCTCTTCATGCGCACCGGGGGCCCCAGGAAGCCTGGAAGTACTCCTTCTGGGCACCCCAGCGCGCCACGCCTTGCGGCCCACCCTCGGCAAGGGGAGGTGGTCTTCCTCCCCTTCCGTCTCTCTTCCGGCGGAAGAAGCGGCAGCGCCTTCTTCCGCCTCACCTAGGGAGCGCGTTGCCGGTGGTAGGCCCCCGCCCAGCCACCTGCGCTCCCCATGGTCGCCGTCCCAGGTGTTGTGGGAGCGGCGAGGCCTCATTCCTCGTTTCGGCGACGGCGCTGTGGGAAGAAGAAGAAGAGCTAATCTAGATAGGAAAGAGAGAGAAAGATTAAAGGATGGAGAGAGTTTAGCGCCGTCGCCACCTCCGCTAGTCGGGCCGCGGTCTGCCAGGCTGGGGGAGCGACAAGCCACCCCGCCTGCGACCACGGCCCGACCGCCTTCTCGCGGGGTCGCTGTTCTCGCGAACCCGCTCCGCCTCCTCCTTCTGCAGCATCACTTGCTCGCAGAAGGAGGCGACGGCATCCCATTTGTCTCTCCCGTCCAGCATCCGCTCAACTAACGCCGGACAGGAGAGATCCCCACCCACGGCGGACACCAGCACACGCCTTTCAGCGGCCCAACAGGGGCACGCCTCCAGCGTGTGCTGTGCCGAATCCTCCTCGTAGCCGCAGTGGTGGCACAGCGGCGTCGCCTCCCTGCCAATTCGACACAGGAACTCACCGAAGCAACCATGCCCGGTGAGCACCTGTGTCACCCGGTACGTTAGGCCCCTCCTGCTCCCCTCGACCCACTGGTCGAGAACAGGAAGGACCGCCTGTACGCCGCGTTTGGCAGCGATCGCTGGCTCGCTGAGCTGCGACCGCCACCTCTCCTCCGCGCGCCGCTGCGCCTGCCGCCTGACGGCTACCACCCGCTCTCTCACCTCAGGTGAGGGGACACCGCTCGCGTACAGCTCCTTCCCGCGATCGTATACGAAGGCTGCGCAGACCGCCTGCAGCTCCAGCGGGATCAGTCCCGCCAGGGCCATCGCCGCCGCGTACGAAACGGTGCGGTATCCCCTCACGCATCTGATGGCCAGCCGTCTCTCGACTCGACGAAGCAGGTCTCTGCTTCGACGGCTGACCATCAGATCCCCGGACCAGACCGGTGACCCATACAGGGCCATCGACCTGGCCACCCCCGCATATAGGCGCCGGACCGCCACGCTGGGCCCACCCAAATTTGGGAGCAGCCGCCCCAGCGCTGCCGTCGCCCGCTCGACCCGCGGAACCAGCGCCTCGAAATGCGCCTCGAACCTCCAGTGGCTGTCCAGGATGAGGCCAAGGTATTTCATCCTGTGCCCCACCCGGACGTGTGCGTCGCCCACCCGCACCCAGGCCCTGGGTATCTTCCTCCTCCTCGGCCCCAGAAAGCCGAGCGCCTCCGACTTCTGCGGGGCCACGTCTAAACCCAGGCCCCGGATGCGAGAGACGACGCACGCCACTCCCATGTTCGCGAGGCGAACCGTTCTCTCCCAGCCACGCCCGGTGGCCAGCACCAACGTGTCATCCGCGTAGCACGTGATGCTGACCCCGGGGGGGAGAGCCGCCCGAAGGACGACGTCGTAGGCGAGGTCCCACAAAATTGGGCCCAAAACTGAGCCCTGTGGAACCCCGCAGCCGACCCTCCTCTCCATCCGCACACCGCCCCGGCCGGTGTACTCGATCCACCTGCCGGCCAGGTAGGCGCCGAGCACCCCTCGCAGGTACGCAGGGACTGCGTGGTACTCGAGCGCCCCCCGAACCGCCGCCCACGGAAGGGAGTTAAACGCGTTCACGATGTCAAGTGACACCGCTAGCGCCACTCCCCCCCGCGAGACGGCCTCCCCTGCAAGAGCCCGAACCCTCCGAATCGCGTCGACGGTCGAGCGACCCCGGCGAAATCCGAATTGCTCCTCGGAGATGTTCGGGCCCTCCGCCGACAGGTGAGAGGCGAGGCGGGACGCCAAAACACGTTCGAACAGCTTTCCCGCCTCGTCCAGCAAGCACAACGGCCGGTACGCGGATGGAGAATCCACCGGTCGTCCCTCCTAAGTGTCTCTACCTGGGTTAATCTGATCACAGAGGGTTGAATTCATCGTCGTTTCACTGAATGGAACCCATTTCGCAAGAGACACTGGCAATTCAGAAACTAAAGTAAAATGAAGTTAAAGAAAGGAAGTTGAGAAGGTACAGAAATAAAATGAAGTTTGTCAAGTTTAAAGGTAAAGAGGGTTAACATCGGAACTTTAGAGCGTAGATACAACATTTTTCTCGAATTTTAAGTAAATTTCTCAACGAGCAGCAAAATTTCATTCATCTTCTCTCTGCACGCTGAATTAAAAATACACTAGGCAACAATGAGAAAACAAATCATCTTTGTTTCTTCTTTTCCGATCGATCGATCGATCGATGCTTTTCGAGCTGATGATACATTCACTCCATCTGTTCAGGAAAATGTTTAGAAAGCGACGAGTCAGCCGTAATCATAAAGTACGCGTTATAATCCCCTTTTTGAACCAGCAGCTTCTTTGACGATGCGCAGGATTTCAATCAGATTTTGATTCCTGGTACGTGAATGAAAATGCCGCGAGCAGACACACTCGGGGAAAAGATCTAGTGATCTCGCGGATGATCTAGTGAAAGCCTCCAAGCGATACATGCTGCGATAAAATGGAACAAACGATCGTCGAACCGATTTCGTTCAAAGATTATCGCAGCTGTTGGCGAAGACCTCGAAGAACCCGTTTTGCTCAAAGGAAATTAGCAGCGCTGTTTCGCGTCTCTGTTCTCTCTGCGGTGAATTTTCGTTACGATAAAGCGAATATTGGGAAATTGGAAAGAAATTGCTATTTAAATAAATAAAAATATTAAATAGAAATATTAGATGAAAAATTGAAAAGTACAAGGAGATATTGTACGTTAATTTGCAATACAGCAAGTTTCGTGAATTAAGCATCATGCAGACATTTCGTGCATTCGTTCACTTCAGATTCAAGAGGAGGACAAGGGATTTGGGAAACTTCAGTCCGGACTATCGGGATAATAATGACTGCGACTCTATTATATACTTTGCGCCTGATACTAGTACGTTTAACATGGGCGCGGAGGTTGTAGATTTATAAACTGTGCCAAACAAACTTCAATTACAATGCCGATGTTAAGCCGGGCTTCTTAATCACTTCCTGTTCATTCGCCTCTTGACAACCTCGGAATGATTCGCTGCGTGTTACTAGAGAATGCAACAATTTAACGAAACTAATGGCTTATTTTCCTTTTAATTCATCTATGTATATACAGCAACACCTAATGCCCAGATTAAATACATAAAACGACGAACATTATTTTTAAAATTACTATTTGATATAATAACTTTCAATTGTCACACCTCTCTAAATTCGCCGTTTCACTAAATCGCTTTCTCGAATAAAAAGTACCACAGAAATTCACCTACGCTGGTGGAACAAATTTCTGAAACCTTTTCAGAGGAACGTTCCTCCGTAACCTACATAATTTTTCTCCTTGCTTGCTTCCGAATCGGAAGGAAGACTATTCATTCGCTTTCATCTCGATACAATCGATGATCGGTTCTCGATATGCCTTCCATCCCGTCTAAGGGAACCCCGATCGAAAACGTTCGTGGCGCGCTCGAAAAAGGGAAATGCAGCCCGTTTCACCTTGTCTCCCCTTTTGATCCGTCGTCCTTCGCCCCGGGAGATTCTCTAACCGCGAACGATATCACTGATTGAAAACGGTTTGCGCCGCTGGATGCGCCCAGAGACCTTCTAGAACGAACAGCAGGACTGTCGAGTAAAGCTTCGACCTAGAAAAAAAAGGAAAGAGAAAGCGAGAGAGAGGGAGAGAGGGAAAATAGTGGTAGAGCATGCAGCTATGAATAAAAGCGCGTTGAAATGTGGAATTCGAGGAAAACTCCCCAATATTTTCTTCTTTATGCGATATTTTATTCTTCGATCCTTTTTTCCTTTCTTATTCTGGCGAGCTTGTGTTTGACATCCCATCTTTCTCAAACTATTTCTGAATATTCCGCACACCGGCTGCTCAGAAATAGTATAATTATTTTTAAATCATTTACGGTCGATCTCGTATAGTTTCAAGTTGACCATTCTCAAGAGGAAGCAAATTTTTGAATGAATGTTAATACTTGAAACAGACTGTTGTGTTTTTAAATACATATTATGCGTATTCCATCTTTCGTTTTTCGTTCTCTATTTCGGTAGAGGTACCTCGTGCACCACTAAAAATGCAGAGAACGCGTTACAGTATCCATAGAATATAAATTAATGCAAACGAAAAGAATCTGTGCAAAAGAATTTAAAATTGGCAAAAGAATCTAAGCGTTGCACGGTTAAAAGCGCTTATAAGAGATAAAATTCCTTCGATAAAAATGATTTTAGGTGGATTGTCGATCGATTTTAGGAATAATTTCTCAAAGAAGCGTTCCCTCTATCTCTCTGTGTATACCACTCTTACACAGAGTGAGAGGAAATAGGTTGAACTCACAGAGAAAACATTCGCGACAGTTCAAAGGAAGGAACTCTAGCCGTTGCAGTTCTAGTCCTCTACTCCCTTTTGATCCTTCATCCCCCACATCAGGATTTCGCCACGATATCGCCACGATATCGCCACGATATCGCCAACCTCGATAGAAAACAGCTCGTTCTCGTCGAAGATCACCGACATAGCGAATGACACAATTCTAAGACATTCACTTGGAGTTTATCCAGAGTAACTTATAAACTAATCAACCAATTCGTACAATTTGTCGTACACTGAGTATCGACGTTCTTTATAAAAATCAATCATATTGATAATATAATACGCGTAAGAATAAGGAACTTTTAAGGAAATTGACCGTTATACTTTTCCAATATACAAAATTTGTTGATATATTATACTTAAATGAAGCAGTATCCAATTTTCAGCTGTTCTAACGTTTCATGGATCAAAAAATGTTTTTTTTTAAATTTTGATTTGAGCTGTTGTCCCTTTGAAAGTAGCAAGGCTGAAGCACGTGAATTAAAGAGACATATCGCGAACCAGAGCTGCGAAACAATGAAAGCATGATAAATGGAGATTGAAAGGAGAGAGACGGTTATCTTGGCTCGTCTTTAGTCACCGCTTCTGCTGTTATTATGAGCCATTATGAGCTTCAAAGCTGGAATATGGAGCAAGTTACTATATATGCGCGTGCGCGAGCTCATTGTTTCGAGCGCCGCTTTAAAATAATTGCTAAGCGCCATTGTCCACGCAACAATCACCACTCTCGTATCCATTACATTCACAGAAGCGAGGTGTTGTCTTCCGCTAATCCTTCTTCAACTGAATCGAAAATGAAACGACCAGTTTTAATAGCATCCTTCTTTCTTTTCCTTCTTATTTTTCTCTCCTCCCTCAATATTTTTATCGGAAGGGAGGAAGAAAACAGAGAAGAAGAAGGAGAAGAAGAATAGCTATGTACTTTCGCCACTTTCACGTAAATGGCAATGGAATTTTCTGTAATTTTGTAATTACTCTCTGGAGAGTCAGCCATTTTACGCGTTTCACGGTGAGGGTTACGGAGATGGAGTTTCGAGTATTTTGTTTATTCCACGGGACTTGTGTGGTTCTTGAGATTATGCAACTTTGTTGGTCGAAATTTGTTAGAGAATTTGAAATGTTCGAAACGGTTAGAGTCCGAAACAGTTGAGGTCCAAAAACGGTCACGGTTTACGAGATTTTAAATTAAATCTTAAAATTCATTTAAAAAAAGAGAGAGAGAGAGAGAGAGAGAGAGAGAGAGAGATGAAGTAACCGTAATGAAAATATTTTACGTACAGCTGTAAAAATAATTGAAGAAACAATTTTCTCTCCCGAGGAAAAGAAAAGAAACCCTTTCTTGAATATGTCTCTCCGTTGTTTGTCTGAACGAGCACATGGGACACCATAACATGTTGGTTCCGCTTTAATTGAACCAGCAAGGCGGGCCGGCATTTTCCGGGAAATTAGATACGCTCGACGCGAAAAGTAGCTCACGTGTAACCCGTATCACCGCGGAGGGTCCCCGAACGATCGGTCGTGCTCGATGAAATCGTCGAAACGCTTACACGGACACCAGTGGCCGGATTATTTATTCATTTCAGACTTCTTACTGGCGATTTTACGCGAGATCGCACGGAAATGTGCAAACAGAGTCGAATACACGACTATTTTAGTAGCTTTGTATAGGTTAGGTTAGGTTAGGTTAGGTTGAGATCGCGGAGAAACGGGCGGCGTGCATAGCGGCGAGGCGCCGGTGCACGCGAGCCCGCCGAAGATGGCCGCGAGACGAAGACGGGGTCGCTCGTGTGGAGGAAATGTACAAGGAGAAACGAGCAGCCCTCCGCCAGGCCATAAAGGAGGCCAAGGCGAATTCATGGAAGGAGCTGATCGGCTCTCTGGACCGGGACCCGTGGGGGAGGCCGTACCGGCTCGTGCTGGGAAAGCTGCGCCCCTGCGCCCCCCCGGTTACGGAGAGCCTGGATCCCGCGGTACTGGATCAGGTGGTGAGCGCGCTGTTCCCCTCACCCGAGGGGACGCCACCCCTGACGGAGGAAACGGCGAGTCCGCCCTGGACCGCGGTCCTGGCGGTAACGGAAGCGGAACTGGGGGATGCCGTCCGGAGGATGGCGGCCAAGAACACCGCGCCGGGCCCGGACGGCATCCCCGGGAAGATATGGGCGGCGGCGCTCTGCGTGCTTGGCCCGCGGCTGCGGCGCCTCTTCGACCGGTGTCTGGAGCTGGGAGAGTTTCCGGAGCAGTGGCGGAGAGGGGTATGGTCCTGCTCAGGAAGGAGGGACGACCGGTGGATTCTCCATCCGCGTACCGGCCGTTGTGCTTGCTGGACGAGGCGGGAAAGCTGTTCGAACGTGTTTTGGCGTCCCGCCTCGCCTCTCACCTGTCGGCGGAGGGCCCGAACATCTCCGAGGAGCAATTCGGATTTCGCCGGGGTCGCTCGACCGTCGACGCGATTCGGAGGGTTCGGGCTCTTGCAGGGGAGGCCGTCTCGCGGGGGGGGGAGTGGCGCTAGCGGTGTCACTTGACATCGTGAACGCGTTTAACTCCCTTCCGTGGGCGGCGGTTCGGGGGGCACTCGAGTACCACGCAGTCCCTGCGTACCTGCGAAAGGTGCTCGGCGCCAACCTGGCCGGCAGGTGGATCGAGTACACCGGCCGGGGCGGTGTGCGGATGGAGAGGAGGGTCGGCTGCGGGGTTCCACAGGGCTCAGTTTTGGGCCCAATTTTGTGGGACCTCGCCTACGACGTCGTCCTTCGGGCGGCTCTCCCCCCCGGGGTCAGCATCACGTGCTACGCGGATGACACGTTGGTGCTGGCCACCGGGCGTGGCTGGGAGAGAACGGTTCGCCTCGCGAACATGGGAGTGGCGTGCGTCGTCTCTCGCATCCGGGGCCTGGGTTTAGACGTGGCCCCGCAGAAGTCGGAGGCGCTCGGCTTTCTGGGGCCGAGGAGGAGGAAGATACCCAGGGCCTGGGTGCGGGTGGGCGACGCACACGTCCGCGTGGGGCACAGGATGAAATACCTTGGCCTCATCCTGGACAGCCACTGGAGGTTCGAGGCGCATTTCGAGGCGCTGGTTCCGCGGGTCGAGCGGGCGACGGCAGCGCTGGGGCGGCTGCTCCCAAATTTGGGTGGGCCCAACGTGGCGGTCCGGCGCCTATATGCGGGGGTGGCCAGGTCGATGGCCCTGTATGGGTCACCGGTCTGGTCCGGGGATCTGATGGTCAGCCGTCGAAGCAGAGACCTGCTTCGTCGAGTCGAGAGACGGCTGGCCATCAGATGCGTGAGGGGATACCGCACCGTTTCGTACGCGGCGGCGATGGCCCTGGCGGGACTGATCCCGCTGGAGCTGCAGGCGGTCTGCGCAGCCTTCGTATACGATCGCGGGAAGGAGCTGTGCGCGAGCGGTGTCCCCTCACCTGAGGTGAGAGAGCGGGTGGTAGCCGTCAGGCGGCAGGCGCAGCGGCGCGCGGAGGAGAGGTGGCGGTCGCAGCTCAGCGAGCCAGCGATCGCTGCCAAACGCGGCGTGCGGGCGGTCCTTCCTGTTCTCGACCAGTGGGTCGAGGGGAGCAGGAGGGGCCTAACGTACCGGGTGACACAGGTGCTCACCGGGCATGGTTGCTTCGGTGAGTTCCTGTGTCGAATTGGCAGGGAGGTGACGCCGCTGTGCCACCACTGCGGCTACGAGGAGGATTCGGCACAGCACGCGCTGGAGGCGTGCCCCTGTTGGGCCGCTGAAAGGCGTGTGCTGGTGTCCGCCGTGGGAGGGGATCTCTCCTGTCCGGCGTTAGTTGAGCGGATGCTGGACGGGAGAGACAAATGGGATGCCGTCGCCTCCTTCTGCGAGCAAGTGATGCTGCAGAAGGAGGAGGCGGAGCGGGTTCGCGAGAACAGCGACCCCGCGAGAAGGCGGTCGGGCCGTGGTCGCAGGCGGGGTGGCTTGTCGCTCCCCCAGCCTGGCAGACCGCGGCCCGACTAGCGGAGGTGGCGACGGCGCTAAACTCTCTCCATCCTTTAATCTTTCTCTCTCTTTCCTATCTAGATTAGCTCTTCTTCTTCTTCCCACAGCGCCGTCGCCGAAACGAGGAATGAGGCCTCGCCGCTCCCACAACACCTGGGACGGCGACCATGGGGAGCGCAGGTGGCTGGGCGGGGGCCTACCACCGGCAACGCGCTCCCCAGGTGAGGCGGAAGAAGGCGCTGCCGCTTCTTCCGCCGGAAGAGAGACGGAAGGGGAGGAAGACCACCTCCCCTTGCCGAGGGTGGGCCGCAAGGCGTGGCGCGCGGGGGTGCCCAGAAGGAGTACTTCCAGGCTTCCTGGGGCCCCCGGTGCGCATGAAGAGGCAGCCGTGGGGGGTTTAGTCGGTACAAGTCCGACACTCCCCCGTCTCCTCCCCCGGGGCGGCGGGGCGTCCGATGAGGATTCCCCCCACGCTTATAAAAAAAAAAAAAAAAAGGGGTTAGGTTAGGTTAGGTTATATATATAACTTCCCATTCCTACTACCACCTTTTACCGTCGTACGGAATTACATTCTTGCATTATTCATTTAAATACTCAACAATTTCTCAAATTCACGCGATTCTCTTACAATATTCATCTCACGTGAATGTCACCATGTCCCTTTGCCAGATAAAAACAAACGAAACTCATTAAACTGGACCAAAGGGGTCTTGCGTAATCGGCGAGACTCCGAAGTTCGCCGTAGAAATTCCACAAATGGAGCGAGCATAAAGAAGCTCTTAGAGCCGGAGGAAACTGGTGGAAAGTCAAAAAGCTGGTCTCCTGTAGAGCTTTCGTTGCTCGTATCCGGTTGTATACGCTCGGCGCACCGCAATCGCATGAATTTCTGAGGGTCGCTTGGGACAAAATTCCGCAGGAGACGCGCTAAGCTTACCCCTACGTTAAGAATGTATTATTAAACAATTAATTAGAATGGTCAGGACATTGCTGGACCCCCGCGAGGCTATTCTTGAATTATTTAGAAACAGGCAGCTACCACACGTCGCGACTCGGATTCGAGAGGCGTGAAATTAATAAGGCTCATAGGCATGTGTGTACATACGTGTAAATTTAGTGTTCGTATATATTTCCTGTGATTATATTAATAATTTCTACATGCTGAGGCACCCAACTCGAATCACCTCGAATAACTCCTAAATTATGCGTTGTACAAAGGTTAGATGGCATAAGTGGAGGCGTTTTGCTTTTTAAATGAAATGCTCTATTATTTTAATAGAAAAGGGGCAGAAGAACGGACTGCAGAAGTTCACAAAAAGATATGTCGTGTATCTTAGATCGTTATGAAAGCTCATTGTTGAAATTTTGTGGAGAATTCGTGGCAAAAAGTGTATCATTCGTCCCTTTTCCAATAAACGACAACATAGGAGCAGACGAGAGTCCATCTAATCAAACATCCACCGTTGGTATCTCGGTTTCAGGCAATAAACTGATCTGCGACTGCAAGCTGACATGGATCTGGGGCCTGAGGAATGAGACGAAGAACAAGCAGCTACGACACTCCCTGGAGGCACTCACTTGCTTCCTGGAGAGCAATAACGCAACGCTGAAGATCAACAACGAGGATGTCGAATGGAACGAGGCGCTCGAGATTGCACGACACTCAGGTGGGTTAGACGCTACTTACTACACTCTCTTCTCGTTCCTCCTGTCCTCCTGTCCTCCTGTCCTTCTGTTCAGCTTTCTCTTCGGCCATTGTGTTAGCCAGATTTTCGAGCCTCGAGTCGCTCGTGTCGTCGACCCATTCGAAGTATACGTGGCGAATAATTACACAATTCAAATATTGACAGATTGCGGCGTAACTAAACCGAATAACGAATCATTTTCAACGTAAACGGTTTAGCGAAACATTCTGAAGTTGAAATTTTCAATTTTCTCTTGGCAAATATTCAAATACTCTTGTAGCTACATGAAAACGGGAAATTTAATTAGCGGAATGTTTTGTTAAGAAATGCGAATACGTGTAAACATTTTCTTTTCCTTTTTTTCTTTCTTTTCACCCGGTGTGTATATTCGGAAGATGGCAACTTCACATCCAGAATGGTTTAACGTTCATTGTAGAGGGAAAAAGGGTTGAAGATGGTGGACTGCGTTCGCTTGCATGCAGTTTCATTATTCTAATGAAAGAATAAGGGTTGCTCCTTGGGATTCTCCACTGTTCCTACTGGGTGATTAACAGTGTAGCTTTCTCCCTTGCATTGTTTTTCAAGTATCGATCGGTGAGTTGGGTAAAGATGGTGGCGTGTGATTATGTTAGATTTTCCTCTGTTCAACTCTGTTAATTAGGAACACATAACAATAACAGTATCCTCCTGTTATTGAAATACCTAAAATTACAATTATTCCAAACTTGAATAATACGATATTAATTAAGAACCCTAGCATAAACCTTTGCAGAACAAATATTCCTACGTATCATCGTTTCGATAATGCGCCGAAATTATCATACAAAAGCATCGTTTTCCAAGGAGAAGAAAATCACTTTCAATTAATGTAATATCACCTGTCCTCAGGTTTCGTTCACAAAAAAACAAAAAAGAAGAATATATAAATGGCATATAGTTGATTGGTAACATCAATACAAGAATGATTTTGTATTAATTACCCTGTTAACTGTGAGTGACGAGTTAACTCGTCATCTCTTCCGTTCGTTGTACATCGTTTACCATTACAACAAGACGGAAATAAACAAAATTTAACGATAAAACAGGATCAAATAAAACAAATCACACGCCATTTATGCACAAAGAAAGTTTCGTTTCATTGTTATAGCGGTATCGACAATTATTCTATTAAATTCCGCCCGTTGTTTCGTTACCACAGTATCGTTGCTTCATGTGGAATAAAAATGCGATTAAAGTGGGACCTTTTCGTTCCGATGTAAACAATGGAACCAAAAAAAGAAAAAAAGAAAAAGGGATGTCGAATGGGGTAATTTAATTAAGCGTCTGGACGTGTCGAGTAAAATGAACGTGAATGTTTGAACATGTTTGAGAGATGCTGCGTTAATAACAAAGAAAATTTCGAACTCTTCAACATTCAATCAATCGCATGATAGAACAAAAATACATAATATTTTAACCAAAAAAACTCCAGGCCATGAGTTCGACAGTTTTCATTTTATACTATTTAATTCCAACAGTGAAAATTCGAAGTTTCACGTGAAAGAGCGAAGAAGTAAAAGTAACAACCGCGAAAGTATTTTTGACGGCAACTAGGTGTGCATTTTCTTCGAATTTTCTTTGAATTTTCGACTCTTCGTTGTTATAGGAGAATATCGCGCGAGTGGCCTGAGAGGCAGCAGCAGCAGCGAGGGCGACAATGTATACTTCAGCGACGACTACGAGAGCAAAGATGGATACGAGGATTTCTCCTCGAATTCCGATTTTCAGCCGGAGGTAAGATACACCTTTACTTTCTCTATTTTTCTTTCTACCACCGGGGGCGCCGGGATCAATTTCCCCTCTCCCTCAAATTCGCGAGGGGAATCTCCCGCGGAATTAAGGGACGAACAATCTGCCATTATATTTCCTGATTTCTTTCTCTTTCTTTCTCTTTATCGGAAATGACACGGTGATGTATCGCGATGTTTTCACTGTTTATTTCACTTTTTCTTTTTTTGTTATCTGCAACCATCGCCATCTAGGGTGGCGATTCAATTCATAAATGTTTCATGTTAGGGACATTCTTTAAGGAATCTTTATTTTCTTTTAATGGCAAGTTATATTTACGAACTTGTTGATTTTTATATACTCATTTTCATATGCGACCAAGTTCAAAGAGGTGGTGCAACAGAAATTATAGTAGTCGCGACAAAAGAACTCATTGAAGTAGCAAATCATAATGTTCCCCTCGATTTTCGTGAGAAGCACAGTTCCTCCAGAAAATACAAGGGACACCGTCGTTATAAAATCGCTGGAATTTCTTATCACGAAGCGACCTTTGGTTCTCTCCCGATTTTTCAACGTGCATAGAATTTCGTCGCGGAGTATTTTTTATTTAAATAACCGACGGCCGATAACGCGGATAAGCTGGCCAGGCGTGATGATTTTTCGAAAGCCACGAAACGACGATCGGAAGGAAAAACAAACCGTTTCGTTTTGGTTTTTCCACCTACCCCCACCTACCCCCACCTACCACTCGCTTAAACTTTATTTGCTCGTTCCTTTTCTATTTTTTCTCTCTAACGAAGATTTATCGCGCCATAAAGTTCGAAACGACCGGTTTAACAGCCTGTACAGCGTCCAGTGAATTTGTTTAACAACGAACAACGCTGAATTTCCATTTTTACGTATACAATTGTGAAGCTTCTACACGCTTATTCCCTGCTCTCTCTCTCGTGAGTGTGTCTGTGTAACTCCACTGCCCCGATTATGATCGAAATAAAGCGACGACGATAATTCAACCGCGGAAACCGATTTCAAGCAAGTGTCTCGGGTGTTTCTGTATTTCCGGCCGGTGTACTCCGGAAATGATGAGCGATTTATGAGGTGAAAAACTTTCGCCGCGAAATTGTTTTAACGTTTGACCAGATGGAATTAATTCCAGGATTATAGAATACAGAGGATCGAATTACGGTGAATATTGATGCGTAATGAAGATTAATATTCGATGAAAATCAGCAGGAACCATCTGGATTGCTTTGAAAAACAAGTCGAAATGAAATATTCATCAAACGATTGTCCCCCTCCCCTCTCACTCTCTCTTTACCTTTTTCCTTTTCGTATATTTCACTTAATTATTTTCACGTTCGCGTTTATCGTTGATAAACAATCTCTCGTGATTTATTTTTTTTCCCTTTCCTTTTATTCGAAATTACACGTGTAATTAATTCAACGATACGCTTCATACACGGGAGCTATGGAATTTTTATCGATATTAAAATTTCTCGATAATTGCTTACAGTTCATTTTGTATACGAATGGCGATTAATTGGATGGAATAATGAATATCAAGGATTATTTTAAGGTTTTTCTATATCTATACATATGTTGCTGATTATAAAGACTAAGATGCTATATTGTAAATAATATATTTAATCATTTTATCATTTTATTAATCAATAATAGTAGCTCTAAACCCTGAAGACTATAGAAATTGTCCATAAACGTATAAACGTATGCTACACGAAAAATAAAATATACTACAGCTGAAGAATATTTGGCTAGCTGTTTATCTACGATCTCCTGTATTCTGAGAAATTTTATTGTAGAAACTTCGAAAGGACATGGTTGCATACTCCCTTAAAAAAGGAAAATCTTTCCCTTTTCTCCATTTGGTCTTAATAATCGCATCATTCACAGCATATATAATCTGTTGCAGATGCAAATGGTCGAGGGTAAGCTACACTACAAGAGGACCCTGTTGGACCTCAAGCTGGAAGAACTTCCGTGTCCAGAGCCCTCGAGGGAGGATCTAATGGCGTCTGAGCAGCCATCGAGTCGCCATGAGAATGCTCGCGTCGGCTCCTCGGGTTCCATCTGGTCCTCGTCCTCGCCTGCCATTCTACGCCTCGATCTATCCGTCCTCCTATACTCTATTCTCCTGATGCTGTCAGTGTTGTTCACGTAGAAGCGGCTCTGCTCGTCAGACGACCCAGCAAACAAATTGGAAGGACGGCCCGTGCACGAGAACGAGGACGGTTCTCGGTATCTCGAAACATAAAAGCGTGCATAATCGAATCGCGTATGGTGTATGTCTGCGTGTGTACGTGTGTACGTGTGTACGTGTGTACGTGTGTATGCAAGTGTCCTGTGTTAGGTGTCTGCGCGTGAAAATGTGCGTGTGTATCGTCGCGTGTGTCCTCAGTCGAGATTCTGGATCGATGTTCTGGATCTTCTGACGCGAGTCTAACCATCTTTCTCATCTTCTCTATCTGACGTCCATTCTGAGGGTAATTCTTGCAACCAAGATTGACTAGTGGAATTGATAACTGATCATTTTCGAGTTTCTGATTTGTCTGGAGTCACCTAATCGAAGCGTGGAAAGGCAGTAGACAAGATAAAATGGAGAAATTCTGAAACATTTTCGTATCCTTCGTGTGAAACATGAAAACGATCAAATCGACGAAAAATGCTCATTTATTGGGAAAGTTGAAAATGAGGGAAAATTGGTCCAGTGAAATTTGGTGAGTAATTGTAAGGAGACAAATCGAGTAGAAATTTTCTCGTATGTCGTAATCTCTTCTGAAACCTGCTCAATTTTAATCGCACTTGGAATTTTCCCTTTGGTGCTCGAATAACACGAATTCTTATCTGCAACTCGACAAGTATCAGTCGTCAGTTCCACGTCAACGAATGAAGGTAAAGAAGGTAAGATGATCGTAGAAGTTCCACGAAACCGCAGTGAGACGCTCCGATCGTGTTAGTTCGTAGATCAGAACGATCGATAGAAATCGCCCGTGTTCGCTGAGGACACGTCGAAGAGACTCGAACGAATTATCGAGCGCGTTTTCGCGGTAAAAATATAAAATAATACGCTTGGATAATATCGGTCTTTGACGGGAAGACGCGTTTGATTCCTTTTTTTCGCGCACGGACTCGTTGTTATCGCTGCGCACGACTATAGAATTGCTTAAACAGAGCTGGCCGCTTATAATGGTGGCCATTTTATAATTATCAAACTTTTTGACGTACTTTTTACCACCGTTAACGGTGGTCTCTTTACCGCGTACACTCTTTCAATAGCGTTCGCAATCATTATTACGAACAGTTTGTACCTAAGTCGGTCGGAAGTGGACGATACTTCGTGTGTTTTACTACAGCGGCGATATTTTGTACCATCAGATAGTTAGTTGCAACGTTCTCGCAATTTTTCAGATTATACTTTTCTTAATATTCCATTTCGACTCCGTGACTTTTTTCTTCCTTTCGTAACGCCTCGATCTTTTATACCAGCTATATTATTCTTAAATATATCACGAAAGTGTTCATGGAAATTTAATAATCCTCACTGACTGATTCCGAGCAAGGTGTATCACGATTGGGTAATTTGAATCTCGATAATCAATCAGGGAAATTTCGCGACACCGATTGAATATAAATTTACAAATTGATATTATCAAACGCATGGTAATCGCCGGAATTACCATTGGTAATGAACTCCCTGCGAGTATCGATGCACGGATTCGTTTTATCGAAATCACCTGATGGTATAATACGAGCGGTGATTAATTCAATTACACGTCGACAAAGTGCTCCGATCGTGTCCCTACTTTGACTCTACTTCCGGTTCCTCTACTCACACAAGCATTTACTCGCGCGGATCACTTGTACACTCGTGTGTCGCACGTGGACATTTCAGAAAACGAAGAAGCAATAAGAAAACATTCAGCAGCTTTATCTCTGCTAAAGCTTAAGTCATAGAATATGTTATATTCCCCAGTAATGCAGTATTCTGTAAAAATTTGTTAATTTTCAGAAGCAGCAAGTACATCTCCCTCGGGTATATTGACTTTTTAGAACGTCACAATGTATTTCTAAACAGTTTTTGCCAACCGATTCTGATCTAGAAAAACGTATGCATATCAGTGCTGCAAAAGTGCGGGGAAAAAATTGAGGAAGAGTCTAGCCGTATAACATATTCTCTGTTAAACCAAAAAAAGAAAAAGAAAAAGTACAATTTTTTCAATTTTTTAATATAAAGACACCTTCGACTGGGTACCAGTGTGTTTTGATACTTGCATATGTATTTTTCGATTCACACGAGGACTCGTCCGACCGAATTCGATTAATGATTGATGGTCGCTTAACTCCCACCTAAAGTACACGGTACATATACATACATATAGTACGTGTATGTATTGCGCGTGCATACACACACACACCCACCCACCCACACACACACACACACACACACGCGCGCGCGCGTACGAGATTGTTTCCAACGAGTTGGCAATTTCTCTGGGCAAGTCGCGCGTCCTCGCGAGGTTCTCTCCTCGAAGTTCTTCGAAAAGGAAGGAACTGAAGTTGGCCACGGGACGATTCACCCGAAGCTTAGTCAATTCCCCGTGCAATCACGCCGGTTTTATCGTCGTGGATCAAGGAGGTGGCACCAAGAAACTCGTCTTTCTCTGAAAACGCACAAAAACCCCTGAGAAACCGCAACCGTGTCCCGATACTCGTACAGAACGATCGTCGAACGACGTTTCCATGAATTGTACAAGGTGTTTCAAGAGCACAGGTGGAAAATGTCGCGCAAAGAAATTTCAGCGAATGTCTTTTCAGAGGTGATTCAGGATTTCTCGAGGATTTTTCAGCTGACAAGGGAAATGATTTTCTGTTCGATTAAAAATTATACGGCGTGTCTCGTTTGTAACAAACATTAAAGTTATTTCTATTGCTGTTGAAAATAAAAAAAAGAAAAGATGACTAAAGTAGTTGACGACGAAGGAAATTCACCTCGAGATTGTCATTCCTTCTTTTTCGTTTTTTTTAAGTTCGAAGAAAGATGATTTTTTATGTAGTTAGGTTTTAACTTATTGTTTTATAGGATCGATATCATCGATATCATCGACTTCAGCACACTTCTACATGTGAAAACGAATAGTTTGTTGTTAAACGAGAAAGTAATACATACTTATATTAGGTTGTCTCGAAAGTTCTTTTCGTTATTTTCACACACTGCTTTGCCTGACAACACATTTTGAAAAAGTCGCATCATCAGTTTTCCGAAGAGGAGGAGAATGAAAAATAAAAGATTCCATATCCCATGTCTGGCACTGAAATGAAAGGAATTTTTGGGTGAACCTAATATTAACAATTTGCTGTATTTGAACCGTTTGACTGCGGAATACTATGCGGAATACATTTTCGCATAGTGTGGACTTTGTCGCCATACTGATCGATTATACCAATGTATAACTAGTCACTATATTTAATTCTTTAGCTAAGCCAAATTGAAATTAAACATTTTCATTTTTTTTCGTTATCTTTTGTAATTTTATACTGTTTTTCTGTTAGAAGATTGTATTCGCTATATTTTCATATTTTTCCTATCACAGATATTGGAATTTGAAAAAGGACAGCGAAGAAGAAACTAAACGTAATGTACGCATACATATGTGTCAATCTCCTCGACGAGATTAACCCTTTCGTTCATCAGAACGAAAAATTGCGAACTTTGTTATAAATTCAAAGTGTCAATATGCTGCTAATTGGAGGTGTTGGGTTGGCGAGATTATTAGCGAACTCAGTGTGAGATTTCGGTGTGAATTTCTGGCCAGCTGTTTTGGATTAACCGTGGCTAACCCCGAAAATGAGATTTCGGTATCGATTTATCGCCTCCACTTAAGCCAAACCCAACCGAGACCTAACTCATACCTCATCCATTAGCCCCTATTAGATTGGAATGAAGTATGAATGAGTAATAACCCTGGGACACTGAGAATAACGGTAAACAGAATTTTGATTTCAATTTCTGATAATTGAAATACGGTCTCCTTATTAGGGCAAGCGAAGAAAATGATAAAACGAAAGCTAATCGAGCAGTCGAACGAGCAAATAATCGACGAGCAATTGTTTAATTCGCATTTCATCTGATTAATTGCCGTTTGCCTAAGTTATCGAGGAATCGCGTTTTCGCCTTTCAGTAGAATTCGATCGATCGATCGAACGGAACGGAACGGAACAGAACGATAATTAAACAGACCCTCGCTCGTTTTCTGTTAAATTAATCGGACTTCTTTGCTTTTCACGAATTCGTCCCCTTTATTGTATTCTCTTCTCTTTTATTTGATTTCAATGATACTTTTATTTGCTTCCTATTATCTGTTAATCTTGGTGATTAAGATTGTCAAATAAATAATTCGTCGTTTATTTCACTTGATCTACATTTTACGGTGATTGATAAAAAGGTTATCGAACCAAAGGAGATTTCCCAGGAAAACTTCCACAGTTAAAGCCAACTTTTCAGACTTATCTGCCAATTGGAAATTTTAGCGAACCGAAATCGCACGATCGAGAACGCGTGAATTCCTCTTGGTGAATTCGCGACGATTCCCACAGCGAATCGTCTCCCGGCGTTGCTTCGAGTGCTTCGCGCGGTTTCGCGACATCCAATGAATAAATTAGCGCGGTCTCGAGTTGTCAAAGAGCAAAGAGGATGATCCGTTAGCTAGGCGTCCTCCTTTCGTCTATGTCGAGCCTCCTTCTTCGTCGGGCTGGCTTAATTGCACCGTTAATTGAACGTCAGACAATCTAGAGAGAGAGAGAGAGAGAGAGAGAGAGAGAGAGAAAGTGAGAGTTGGTCGTTCGCGACGATACACAGCGTGTCTTTTTTTCTTTTCTTTCGTAGAGAGCCGCGGAGTGCAAACGAGAATAACGAAAGAGAAAGGAAGCCCCCGACTTGTACTCGTAATAATACATACATACATAAAATGGTCGAAAAATCGTCGTTTCTTATTGTATTATATTCAGAGAAGCTGCATCTTTCCGAGACGAGTATTTATTCTCCGTTTCGCTTTTCGACCGCCCCTCAGTGCCATCCCTTAGCTGTTAACTCATTATTATTATTATTATTATTATTATTCGTAGTGATTAGGTTTTATCGAGGCTCGAATTGGCTGGACAATTTAGTTAGGATTTTATATAAAAGGTTTGAACTCATCTTTCATTCTTCGTTTCCAATGATGTTTGCATGAAGTTTAAGATTTTTCAAAACTTGGATCTGAATTCGTCAAATTTCAAAGTGTTGTATATAGAAATTGAACGATATCGAAGGGAGTACAAAATGGGGAAACGATTTTTGTTTTCTTTGTTTTTTTTTTTCATTAATCCACTTATTTGCGAGGTTTCAAGGTGCGCTCGAATCGTTTTAAGGGGAATGTGTACTTTTCTAATTGTTTTTACATAAGCTCGAAAGCTTTATCAGAATTAAAATCTACTTACTAAGATAAAAAGCAAAAGACGAAGAATGAAAAATGAATGAAAACCCATTAGAACTCGGCTCGCATCGTTCGAAAAAATAAAATCTTGTCCAACAGTCCGAGCAACCGCGTGATCGGTTATAGTAAGCATTCTAACTATACATTTGCTAATTTAACAGTAGAATCTACCAAAGAAACCAAACCAAAACAAAACAAAAGCAAAAAAGAAACATCAAATCGAGTTTAACACACACGATGAAACTTGCCAAATGAACGAAACACTTTCTTTTTCCTTTTCGCTTTTGTCGTAGCGCGCAACGATCAAGAGGCAAAAAAAATACGATGGTGTCGATGGTGTCGATAGTGTCAAGTGGTCACCTAGTCCCGGATTAATAATGACGTGGAGTATCGCTTGCCCCGCGCGATCTATCGAGAAGAGGAGCAAAAGAAAGTAGGAAAATGGAGAATTATCAATGATGTTAAGATTGTTTGTCATAGTATATGCGTTATCATATATATATAATATCGCGATATATAGTATATGAATGGTCGGACTGCAAAATGACTTTGGCCGGGGACGACGGGGTTGTTGGAAGAAGCTCGGTTTGAGACGCGCTTAACACGCTCGGAACGCCGGTGAAATTCTACTGCCGACGCTTTTTACCATCGATACTTTATTTTTCATCCGTTAACACGTTAAACACCACGCCGTTTATTCAATCTCCTTTATCATCCATGTTAGAACGATTTATCTAACCATTGGTGGGTGACGTCGACGATTAAAGGTATCAATCACGCCGTCTTAAACGTGTTAATCGCGCGAATCGTAGAACGGAACAACCATTTTTTTTCTACTCTACACTACACTAGTAATGGAAATCGAAAAATTGTACGCGGGACAGGATGAGAGAAAATCAAAGGAAACTTTTCTCCGCTTTGTGAAAAGAAGCAGCATCGAGTGAAAAGGTGAGAGCTTCTGTTTGAACGGATAGCTGAGCTTTTTTCACGGAGACGATCTTGAGATTGAGGCGAGTAAAAGCGGGGCTGCTGTTGGGGGAGTAACGAAAGGATTGAAGGATTTGGAAGGCTAAGGTTAGGTTGAATGAAAAATACGTTTCCCGGTGAATCGCTTGGCGCAAGGAATTCGGAAAAAAGATGCTCTTAAAGTTACAGGAACAAATCAAAATCTCATCTTTAACTCGCGAAATGTAACTTTCGGAACATTCTGTAAGGTGTTTCGAAACGAATTTCCATATGAAAATATTTTCTATAATTCCTCTTCCGAGCTGAACTTCAATCCAGATAAGATCAGCTTTTCTCCGATTAAATCTCAAGATTCTCCGACGAAAGACTCGACGAATAAAGTCCCTGTGTTCTCATCTTGGCCCGCGCTATCTTAGCCTAACTCGTTCTCATCGTCATTGTTCTTCGTCGACTTCGTCGTATATCGTCACTCAAGCGTCCTGCACGATGCCATTTTGTGGCACGACGTCTGTTGTCAATCGAGACGCACGCACGCGTGCAAAGGGAGTTCAGAAAAAAGGAAAATTAAACTATTATGTATAAAAAGAAAAAATTAAGCGGGGAATAAAGGTATAGAAAAACGGGGTTATCGCGTGCGCCACGTTATTCCTTAGAAAAAATTGAAAGAACAAAAAAAAAATGGAGAGGAAATGAAGATAATGTAAAAGCAAGTTTCACGAAACTGTCATAGAAGCGCCGATAGCTGAATTATTCCCACGATCTTTCACGTGTGCGTAGAGCGTTCTCGCTCGAATCGAGAATATTAAGAAAACCGTTCTAGAAAAGCGTTTCCGGATTTTTTCAACGATTCTCGACGAGCATAGAATATTAAAAGAAAATAGTAAGAAAAAATAAAACACGATATCTCGTAAGCTAGCTTTAAGTACGATTCTAATTAAACAAGGAAAATAAAGAAAAAAGAAGTCTGTCTGTCTGTCTCTCTCACATATACATACATATACAGATAATAAAACGTATTCACATACGAACGAACATAATACATATAAACACAACAATTCTCCGGAAACAAAAAACAAATATTAAGCTCGTAGGTAAGCCAAAGATAAGGAAAGTTCGGTGTTAGTCGTTAGGAAAGCTCATTAACAGAACCGGATATTCATGATCCGCCTTTGATCGATCACATCTTTAAAGAAAAAAATAAATAAATAAATAAATAAATAAAATAACAGCAAGATTTATCGTCTTTAAAAGAAAAGGAAACAGAGAAAGGACGGAGGATAGCGTAACCATGATTGATTCCGACTGTAATATTAAAGAAAAACAAATAAAAATGAAAAAACAAAACGGGGAACTGTTTACCGCGACAACGATTATGGTCCTCGTATTTTTAGGCGTAAGAAAATCGTGTGAATTTCGTTTCGTTTCGTTCTTTCCCGACAAGAAGAAAACTAAAGAAAGAAAGAAGAGGAAAGAGAGCAGAACATCAAACTGTTTGATGACGAAACACAGCGAAATTTCGCGATTCTTTTTTCTTTTATCTTTTCTCTATTTTCATTTGGAAAATATTTATTACATTTCATCTATTTAACGAGAAAAGTTACAAAGAAAAAGGTAAGAGGAGGAAGAGGAGGAAGAGTAGAAGAGACGTCGAATTTTCGCGAAGGAATCGCACGCGTGCACGTATACGGCCCTCTGTTTCTCCTTAAACACAAAACTATCGATACTTTTTCCTGATATTACAATATAGACTTATACTTGTCGCGAGGGGTACGCTGGATTTTTCTTACACCGAGTGATTCTAATTTTAAGCTAACGCACGAGCGTGAGTGCGGTACCGATAAGTTCTAAGGTTTTCAATATTGTACTACTTATGGATTCACTGTCAACCCGTAATATGTATTATATGTTCTTTTGTAAGGTCTAAATGATAAATAAATAAATCGTCGAGAAAGAAGAATTCTGAGATATACACCCTTTCCCTAAATCGTTAACTTCTTCTTACTTCTTTTATAAATCGTTGTCTTCCAATTTCATTCACACAATCTTACGAAAATTAGGACAATTCTAAAAGCATGCTATTCATATTTTCGTAAAGATCACCATCTTCTGTCTCTCCGTCACATCTTCCCTCGTTATAACAATTTCTTCGGCAATATTTCTTCTTCAAGGCTAAGTAAATATCAAAAGGAAGCAATTTAAGAAGATTAAAGGTTGCCTGCAGCACAGGAGTAGTTTCAGTAAACAAACAGGAATACGAAATGACTGTGAAACCTGTCATTTCCTTTTCCTTAAAGCTCTTTTAAACCAATTTTCGAACAAATAAGCGGATAAATCGAAAGAATAAATCGAAAGAATCGAGAGGCAACAATCGTAACACTTGCTTGTCCCTATATTTGTCCTACAGTGGTAAAAATGTGTACCCTCTAATTCTGTGTCACATTTCAGAGTAATGGTTTAACAGACCTTGCGTAAGTAGTTCAATTTGTTTGCTTTACATTTAGCATACGCTAAATATCTTAAAAGAGCTTCGAGGTTAAAGAGGTAAATTTATTACACAAGATAATTTAATAAAACGTGTTTACAGTAGAATACTTCAGATTATTAAAATAATAAGGAATAACAAAATTATGTTTATATTTTAAGTTATAAAAATATGATAAAATAACTGCAAGAGAATATAAATTTGTAAATAGACAGACAAATAGATTTCCTAAGTACAGCACTTTTTACCTAATTACGTTTCTTTCACATCAAATAATCGATCAGATTATACAAATGCAAATTTCCAATTTCTCTTCTTTATTTTTGAGTGGTGCCGCTGTCAGTGCCAACCAGCAACATAATAAAAACTAAAACATTTTAATACTCTCAATAAAAAATTTACATCCTCCAATCGATAACACGTCGAAACTTCCAACGAAGACTTTACACAGCGAACTTCCTGCAACTCGAACGAGCCGTACTTATTTAGCTTGCGTGCATAATCGTGTCAGTATACAGCAATTCCCATCGATATGATTCGTTTTCCAACACAAATCGATCGCGTGTCATCTGTCGTCATCGAGCGACTATTTTCCCCGAGTTCCATCTCGCTGGTCTTCGACAGAACAGCACGATAATTCCGCGCGATACCATCAATCTTCGCGAGTTCTCTCGTAAAACCATTCGATTGCAGTTTATTCAAATGTTCTCATCTCAATTTTCTTGATCGGTGAATTTCTTTTTTTAATTTCCGTTTCTTCTCTCTCTCTCTCTCTCTCTCTCTCTCTCCTATTTACTTGCCTGGAAGCTCCACTCTAGGCAAATTCGTTTTATCCGAATTTTCGTTTGAATTATAGTCTGTGAAATTCGGTGAAATTCGTCGAAGTGGCGAACGAGAACGATCAGCTTAAAGCTTAAATTTAGAGCATACGAGAAGTCGCCGATATGACGGCATAAATTACCGTGGAGTGGCTCACTTCCATCCAAGGCTTTTCTACAGAGACAGGGTAAGCCCGGCTGGGAAATGTGTTTTCCAGTAAGTAGCTCATAAATATAATAAATATCACCGTCTTCGATTACTGGGCTAACGGCGTATGCGAATTTATGGATCGGTATCGATCAGCCATGTTGAATCGCCTTTTTTCCGCTCCGTGGAAGAACTGGAAGAGAAATTCCGTCGTCCGTAATTCTGAGCTAATTTTACATACCTCGTGCTTAGCGATGCGTTTTATTGCAACTCGAGGAATTCTGTGAAACTTGCTTGCGAGAAAAGAAATGTTCAAGTATATTCTATAGGATATACAGAGATAAAAGGTTGCGTCTGATGTTCAAGGTACGTTCTACCGGATAAATTTACATAATTGTTACATCATTTCTGAAACTATGGATTTCATCAAAATTGCATCGACAGTTAGTGACATTAATGAGAAATGCTAATTACCAAGAAAAACGCGATAATTTTCGTACTATTAGACACCAGCCTAAAAGGAACCAAGCAGAAAAACAACCCCTTCCTGGCCTGTTTTCAGGATTTCATTAATAATCCGCGCAATCCGCGTGCGTGCCTCACAGCCCCTCAAAAATTCTACATGCAAACATATAATTAAGGATCAAATTCACAGCATATTTTAAGGCATATTCATAAATTTATATAAGGATAAATTGGCTGAGCAGTAAACAGTTTCATTCAACTCTTCAACGACTCTTCTCTACTAACTCTTACTTTCTCGTACAGTCTGTATCAATCATACTAAATAATTAGTATACTAAACCGAGTTAGGATTTATTTAGAAGCCAGGAAACAGTTTCAACTAGGAGACGTCTCCTACTAGATGGAATATTTCGACTTCGATACGGTTAGTTTCGTCGGTATTATAGTCGTATCGTTAATTGAACACAGGAGATCGATACTCAGCCAGGATAAATTAAATCGAATCTGTAAATGCGGACCAATTACCGTGGCTTTACCTCGGTTCCATCCTCTATTCCTGTATAACTCACTGTAATTTACAACCGACGTTCAGCGTGTTGATGCTTTTGCGAGTCTGGTTTCACTTAATCTCCGGAGCTAGGGCCGACCGTGTGCACGGGTTGCTCTACGAATAATGGGGTTAAAGATCTCGTGTTATGTGGGAATGCATTTGCAATTTAGCGGAATTCTAAGAGAGCTACAAAAAAGATAAGGATTATACGGATTAGATGGGAGGAAGTATAGGATGATATTTGTTGGATCGAGAAGCAATATTTCGGCGGGAGGGATAGGATAATTACAATTTGTTTAGTATTAACAGTTGAATTTTTTTTAAATTATTTTATTTTAAAGTGAATAGTACGAATATTAAGCGGAGTCGCTTTTGATATTGTTCTTAAACTGTTAAACAAACGAATAATTTGCGTTTGATTTAATTATCGATTCGCGAATCACTTTCGAAAGAAACCAATTCAATCTGCTTTCACCCTCTTCCTTTTCTGTCCGTATTTCGTTGACAAACGTCGAGAACACTCCGCCGTTCGAATCTCTCCAGTTCTCTAAACCGCGCGCAATCCGAATATAATTAGCCACGAACATTTCGTTGGACGGAAGACCGTCGCCGTTCGACGACGAGCATTCGATTGGACCGATTCAATTTCACTTCCGGTAAACCGAGTCGCGACTGCGGCTCTATCGCGAGAATTTCGAAAACCCGCTGCAAGTCGTCAACGTGAAATCGATATTTCTATAGTTTCTACGGTTATAGCGGCAGTTTCGAACAAACAAATTTCTAATAATTAACCCCTTCAGTGGAAATGACGGGCAACGCGCCCGTTCTATACTTTAAAAACGTTTAAAAACCATATAAATTTCTAGATACAGATACAGTAGAAACGACGAAAATATTTGAGGATGCAACAGAACGTTTCTTGATCTCCCTTACGTTCCTGAAAAGTTGTTTTCCACGGAAATGGGCACTCGAGAGTGAAAGCACGTCTCCGTAATGAGAGGAAGGGAAGAAAAATACACAAGCAGACAGGAAAGTGCCAAGTTAAAGAGCAGTTACCCTATTAACGCGACCGGTCGAGCATCAGTGGCCAGTCAAAAATTTATTTTGCCCATTAGGAAGTTCGTAAATTTCATTTAACCCGGCGCTCTGTCCTTCTACTGCTGGTCATTTCGATCGATCCAAAAGGAACAATTCCGACCCAGAGTATTACCCTCCAACATTAACATTCAAAGTCTCCTGTAAAAATCCCTTATTTGCCTTATCCCTTGGTATTTCTAGCAAAGATTTATATTATGTTCTTATAGAAATCTCGTCCACTGTCTAAGTTACATCGAGATAATTGTGCGAGAGTTTGGTGACAATTCAGACAATTCGTGAAACAAGGAGGAAGACTCTTAACATCCTTTCTCCAAGGTCAAAAACGAACCCTTTAATCTCTCCAGAAACATGTCCCTTGACATGGTCTCAGGCTGGACCATCCTTCCTGGCTCTGTCCATCGTCTTTTCCTCTCGTCGCCAGCCTCTCGTCATTAGAGTTTAGAGGACTTGGACATAATAAATCCTCATTCTCAGCCGGCCTACTTTCAATTAGCCCGGCTAATTGTCGGTGACAATACAGTCGACGAGTGGTTTCGTATTTCAGCTTGAAAAATTCGCGAATCGTCTGAGGGATCCTGACTATTTCTGGAGAAGAACCACATACTATTACAGTATGCTACGAGATTATATAAAATGGCCAATTGTTACTAATTCCTCGAGTTTATATAAACCTACCGAACGCTCTTGCGTTCTTGGATGCTTTGCGATCTTGGATGCTGTTTTGTGCGTGGAAAATCGTGTTGAATAGTGCCTTGGAAAATCGAGAGACGAAGAGTAGTCCAGAGGTTCGAGATCATCGTTAAACGAGTGTTGGATATTTTGATTGGAAAGATTGAAACGTGATTCTATGATGGATTTAATGGAAAAGTAGAATATTTCAAAGTGGGGATCATTCTAATTGGAGATTGTGCAAGGAAGAGTGGCTTTTAGTCAGCTGGTACCGAAACATTTCTACGTATATAAATGTCTAGTGACTATTTAAATGGTCACAATTTCACTAAATAAGAATGAAAAGGAACAATTGATCACAATTTAATCATATTGGATTATTTTAGATTTATTCGAAATATTGTCAGTGAAGAAGTTAGAAACTTCACTTGGTTTTTTCTAATCAACATAATGCTCCAACTCGCGAACGACCAAAAATATTTGTAAACAAGTAAAGAAATTATTTGTAAAAAAGAAAAATCCTCACTCACGAGCAGAATGATCTCTATACGCCCTAAACGTGTCGCGAAACCACCCCAGAAAAACGTGAAAGCGATGAAAGGAATAGGGGCCGGAGGAGATCCAATCATTTAAACGAGTCCATGACCGGTCGATAGGAAGGGAATTCGATTTGTTGGTTGTGTGGTCAAGAAAATACCGGGAGAACCTTCTTCTTCTTGCACGAAAAACATAGAAAGTGAAAGGACATAGGAAGAAAGAAATAAGTGGCTGAGAAAGGGGAAGAAGAAGGTAGTTACTCGAGCTCATCGTTATTCTAAAAAAGTTTCCGCGCTCTAAGATAAATCGCATAATTGATGAAAGCAGCTTCCGTATAATCTTCTGCAATGTCTGGAACCGTGATTTGCCTCTGTTCCCATCGGAAGCTCATTCCACCAGCCGGAGTTTTTCGCGTGGAAATAATTGTGCTGCTACCAAATCAACTCTCTGCCCTCCTTTCGTCGTCGGACAAACGCGACGATTGGACGATTCAGACAAAGGGATTCGCTTGTTTCTTCGACGCGTTCGACGAAGAAGAATTTTCGTTGTTCGTTTCAACATTCCGTGCCCCTCTTCGATGCTAATTTCGCTGTTCAATGTTTTACTGGAACTTGTATCTTCAAAGTACTCAAACAATTTCAAACAAGTACTCAATTTCACGGAATTGTACAGTATTTTCAGCTGGTAAGTTGACACCCGGAAGGATTGCGGATCTGATTGGTCCACCTTCTCTAACAGAATTGTAGAAACTGGGCACATCGATGCGTGCTTAGCTATACAGTGCACTATTGAGGACAAGTATCGCGTACATATAAGTTTTTCAGCGCTTCCAGCTGTGAGTTTCCATTGAATTCGAGAGGTTTCCCGCATACGATAGACCTAGATATCGATATCCTCCCACCCCACCCCGCCCTTCTGTTTTCCTTTCTTTATTTCCTTTTTTGTCTTTCTCTGCATTGTACGAACAATCGAAAGAGAACAGTATCTAAAGTTTCGCCTCTGTGCATCATTTAACTCTTCTATACAGTGGGAGCACTTAGATAATGAGAATTCGGATAATAATGGTTCTATTATGCTTTCAATACGAATTCCCACCGAATATTCATCCTCGCTTCTGAATTGTTTCTTCGTGCTTTCAATCATTTCTTTTATTTTTCCTTTGAGTCGACCACGAGATCGAGAGTTCTTCCATTGTTGTAATATGGAATATACATTCAATGATTTAGCAGCTAATATTAAATAAAAAGGGACTGAACACACTGTTCTATTATGGATAGAACATGCACCTAGAACGTGCTTCCTTCAATTTGTTATTCCGTAAGAAGTGGAGTAAATAGTATCCTCTAATACATTCGATCGTTAATGATCGCGTGACTCGAGTCTCGAATATCGTCGGAGAGAAACCGCCTCTAGAATTGTCAAAGAATAATCAACCACTGTGGTCACGAGTTAATCATGCAATAACAACCGACGGTCGACTTCCTGTTTTATCGGTTGCTCACGAACGAAAGGAATGGACGCCAGGAATGGAGGATTTCGCGAAAGAAACTTTTCCTACTCTCTCCACGTGCTCTGTGATTCTGGTTGATGGTGTATCGTCTAAACGAACGTTCGAAAGTATCGAGTTGGCCAGAATGTTCGCGGTCACATTCTCTGCCACTTTTTTGCTCCTCTAAATTTTCTATAAATGCACAGAAATCCACAGCCTAATAATTAGTCATTCTTTCTTCTTCCATCAAAGTGTAAAAATTGTAATCGAACGTAATTTACAAAGGATTAAGTACGAAGTAGAAGAATAATACAAATAAAGCAAATCCTTCCGATCAAAATATCCACATAAATTCTCAACTAAAATGAATCACGATCTAAGAAAAGTGGCGATCGACCCACGGCCATTTGTCATCGTCGCTCGAATTAAGGTAGCCTCGTCGGGAAACAAGATCTGCTCTTTGTGTATACGCCTGGCTCTCCGAGGCAAAATTGTGGAACAATAAAAATCCATCGCGTCACGTGACGACTACGAGATGATCGACGGTGTCCAGTGAGGACAGGAACGAAGTTTCTTCTTTTTTTTCAACTCGTCGACGGAAGTCATAGGCTAACCAAATCAAAATGGGAAAGGTATTGGTCGAAACATGTCAGCCTGTATGACAATTGTATCGTGGAAGTTGACGTTTTCGTTGCATGATTTGACACGTGCATGAAGCTTCTACATTGATCTTTCATTTTATGAATCACAGCTTTTTTTTTTTTTTTTCATAATTGAACAAAAACCGCGCAGTATTCTTTAGAATTTTCCAAACTGTGCCTCGGCTGAAAAAACCTCGATTAAATAACGCGAGTGTAAAGGGTTAATATTGTTATTGTTATTGTTATTGTGTGTAGAAAGAAGAATATTTGATTTACTGTATGATCGGCTTCGCGAATTGTGTGGGAATCAGCAACCGTGTAATAACCACTTCTTTAGGAATTGAATTCGATGTATTTATTATTCTCAGGGAATGTTCACGCATCGAAAGCAGCAAGTATGCCAGCTGTTCTTCATCCAAATCATCCTAATCGTGGTAATGAGCGTGTTGATATTGTATGGGCCAGAGGCGAACGCTAATTTGCTGAAAAATCACACAGGTCTGTATATGTTTCTCTGTTATTCTTAAATATTCTGTGACGTCACATTAGAAATTATACTGGAGCTGTTTTATACTGATTAATTTTTGAAAAAAATATCCGTTGCGCGCGAGAACCCGTTCACGCAGTAAATGACCGTTTAAATAAACTCGTGAGAAACGACGACGCGCGGATAACTAGTTCATTTCCAATTTTTCACGCGACTCGCAATCGTTAACGGAACTGATAACACCAGTATCATTATGATCTGTTATCCAGTCGAACGAGTGAGAGGAGAAAGAATGAAAAAAGAAAATGAGATACAACAAACAATTATTCTCTTCCCTTCCAATTCCTCGTCAGTAAAATTGTAGCATCTCAAGTCTCGTGGTAGGGGAAGGGGGGAAGAAAGAAAAAGAAAAAGAAGAGGAGGAAAGGAGACAAGAAAGGAAGATCTGCTTACGTTCCTCCACTTTAGCTCGAAGGAAAGATCCGTTTCGAGGTTCGAAACGGACACAAAGGGCTCGAGGCACGGGGCAAAAAGAAAGAAGGTCTCTCTCGTTCCTCGACGAAAAAAAGAAAAAAAGAAAAAAAGAAAAAAAGAAAAAAAGAAAAGAAAAGAAAAGAAAAAAGATAATGAGAAAGAAAAAGGAATGGTGTCTCGCGACATGGATTCGCGGATTTTATCAAATTTCTCCAGCGTTGGGTGTGCGTCGTAACTGAAGGACTAATTAAACTTTCAGGCGAGCACGGTCGGAAGCACATCAAGGAGCCGGATACGGACCCGTTGCGAATTTATCCAAGTGAGTATCAGATCAGATTTACTTAATTCCGTATTTATATTCGCCCCGCGAGAAATGAATCTCGGAAAGGCCTTTGCCTTAGAGAGAGCGCGGAGCAGTTGATTCTCTAACGAAATGTTTCGTTAAACTACGAGGTTATGATGCGCCGTTTCTAAAATAACGCGACGATACGTAGGGTGTTGTAGGATGGCCATCCTATACTTTCTTTATATTTCAAACAGTTTATTTTTAATAACTAGAATAATTGAGACTATGAATTACAATTCGGTGTCTCGGATTCTTGTGCTATCTATCTACAGTGGCTCTCGGAGCCACTAATATTCAGACACCTTTTAGAACAAAATAACTTTTATAAAATTGGACCAAACGAATGCTATAGAGAAACTATGGGATCATTTAGATAGACAAATCAGAAAACAATGTCCAAAGTTCCTCGAAGGTTTCATACCTGTTAATGCGGCAGTGTATGTGAACAACACACTTGTCATCTGTACAATAATAATTTTGCTTGAAAATACTCAACTGAAACAACTGTTCCTCCGGAGCTCGCGCCGGGGAAGTGACTAACATGACGAAATTCCGGAGAAAATGACGGCGCCGACGCTTAATAATAAATCCACTCGAGCCAGGTTCCAACGCGAGATCCATTAATTTCATTCACTCTTTGACTCCGGCAAAACGTTTATTCGAGACTCCGCATGAATAATCCGCATGAATTCGTCCATTTACTTTGTCGCTTTGAGAATTTGAATAATGTCGATGTCCCGCGGCTAATGTCTTCGCGTGAATAAATTCTACGGGTGAGAATATCGAGCGCGACGAAATTTCAGTTCGGAGTCAAAGTCTTCGTCGATGACGCGAGAAGATTCGAGTCGAAATTGAATAGCAAAGTGGCCTTGCACGGGACCGCATGGAATTTTCAAATTAACGCCGAAATATCCGGGATTCGAATCGCTGATCCTCAATAGCTTGGTTAATTACGAGCCACGGACTATAGAATATAATTCAGTGCAATAGGGTTTCTTCTTCGTTTCTTTTCTTTGCTTTTTTTTTGTACAAGGGAACCTTCTGAGCAAATGTACAAGCTTTCTTTCATGTTACAAATATCTAAATGTTTTTATTAAACTTACAATAGGGAATAGTAGCTCGCCTCACCAAAACGTAAGCAGAGCCAGAAGTTAACAACCGCCCTGACATTATCCGGCGAAGAACACCACCGGTTGGCCGAACTTTCCCTCGAGTTGTTTTCGAGACGCGTAAAACGCGAATTTAGGTGTTCGCCGGCGGCGCTTAACGGCGCTGGATCACGTGGCACGCGTGATGCCATGGCTAGCTACTTCCGGTTGCAACGCGGCCTTGTTCTTCGACAAGGAACAATCGGGTACCCCGGTTTCCCCTTTTGGTATCTTCTTTTCAAGAGGATTTCAAGTAGAATGTTTCTTTTCGAAGTCGAAAAATTCTGTTCTTTGTTGTTGTTGTTGGTACCGTTGGTACCGTTGGTACAAAGGTAACTGATGGGATTACCACGGTCACGAAATTGTAACGACAGAAGTTTCCAGGAGGGAAACACAAGATGTGGTTGGTGTGGAAAATAAAAAGAGGTGTGCATGAAGAAATGAACAAGAATTTTCGGACTTTAACAATTAAAAATTTCTAGTAGAATCGTGCAAGAGAAAATTAATCTCAATCTTCAAATATATCTCTTGAAAACTCACCAACCTCGAACTCTGTGGAAACCAATATACCATGTCATACCTCATGCATAAGTACATACATACATCGAATCAGGGGGAGGCAATCGTTCTGCATACCTAACCGAGAATACACTCAAAACTCCAATAGCAATCTCAATTCTATAAACGTAAAAATGAGCTCGCCGTTTCTCCTTGCTCGTTCAAAGATCGAATTCATTAGAATGTTTAGCTGGTCGCGTTTACTATGAATTCGCGATATGTCGCGACGAGAAGTGTAGAGGCAAGGGTCCTGATCTCTCACCCCGGCCAGAAAAGAAATGGCGGCGATCTTTATCGTCTATTTAAAAGACCTGCCAGGCACGCAAAAGCTTGTCGTTCCTCAACACACACGCTAAATCGTGTGTCGCCTCGCGTCACTAGACGTCACTAGATCGAATTCCAATAAACAGCGAGCAGGAAGAGTTGCCTAGGTTATCTACAGCCTCTCCAAAGGCCAGAAGTGAATGTTAAAACGACCGGACATGCGTTAACGAAGGGAAAAGGTAGATTTTATTCTATATTTCTTTTCTCATTTTGTTTCTTCGAGATTTCGATTATTATTTTTCTTTTTTTTTTCTTTTATCCTTTGGCTATTCGAAATACGCGATGAATACGTCGTTTGAAAGAAAAAATCAGCGGAGGAGATTTGATTGGAATATTGGGGAACTTCGCCGTGAGAAGGCAAAAGGGACGAATATATTTCTATGATATTTACGGGATTTAGACGAATCTCGTACGGGATAATTTCAATTGAATGAAAAAATGTAGTTCAGTGACGAACGGGTTAGGCAAATTCAATTTGAACCTCGATCGCGATAACTAGAGAATCGGTGAATTACCAATTTCAATCACTGTGAGCGACCCCTTTCGTCCCATCCTAATCAAACATCCACCATGTTTCGTGGCTCAGACTTGCAGTCTGTAAAAGGAAATGGAGAAAAAGGCCGATACACAATCGAAGCAATAACTCTCTGGAGAGAGTGTAGAACGATAGAAGAGGCGTCTCGAGGTTCAATTCATAGGGCGCTTGAACCGGGTTGGCTAGCTGGTGACGAAGAGGAATAGGAAGAGGAAAAGTGACCCTCGGGTGCTGGCAGAGTGTGGCGCGGTAATTTCGTCGGCTCTATTCCCGCGAAGAAAACCCGTTTCGAAGGAAGAAGAGTGAAAAGAAGGAGAGGAGGGTGAAAGAAGGGATGACGACGAGGAGCAGCGTATCGCACGCGATCGTGCTCCTCTTTATCGAAGGTTTCCTCCTCTGCGGTTTTTTGGCCACGTTCGATTACGCCCCGGAGGCAAACGCTAGTAACAGGGAGAACAGCTACTGGCCTCATCTAAATGGAAAAGCGAGCTCTTTGCCGGTCACGTACACACGTAAGTCCTATGAGCCGTTCTTTTTCTGAGCTGGCCCATTTTCCTCTCTTTCCCATCCCCCTCTTTCCACTTTCTTCGCTTCTTTTCATCTGTCCTTTTTTACAATATTCTTCTCTGTTTGTTAGTTTACACCATTATTCTTTCTTTCGTCCCTTTCCGCCTTACATTCTTCTGCTATCTTTCATTGTATTCCTTTCTATCTCTTCTTGGTTACTTTACGTCATTTATATTTCATTTTTTATCGATGTTTCATCTTTTTCTACGTCTTCGTTTGTATTCGTGCCCTGCTTGTATTTTTACCTTCTTTGCATTCGAACTTGCTCTCTTTTATACATTTTATACCTCTTTGTTCTGTAGCTTTGATCTTTTCCACATCCCTGTTTTCAATCGTTCCTTTTTGCCAATGTTTTATTTCCGACTGTTTCGCTATTTGTTTCCGGTTCTTCTTTTTCAGTGTTTCTCGAACTCTTATTATACTCTTTGATCGTTGTTTTCTCCCTTTTGATGATTTATTTTTGCCAATATTTCCTTCCTTTCCATCTTATCTTTTATTTTAATTTCTGCTATTTCTTCCTTTTTTCTTTAGCTCTCAGCTTTATCCTTGCTCGTTCCATTTCTATTGTCCTTTGTCCACCAATCTCCTCTAGCGTCTTGCACTTTCCAATATTTTATAGCGGGTCAAAAAAGTATTGGCACACCCGCGTTTTCTGAAATATTTTTCCAGACTGAGGTCTAAGAGAATTCCTCTCTCTCTCTCTCTCTCTCCTTCGCTGCTTGCCCGTTTATCCTTTTAAAACGCTCCCTTCTTCCTCTCCCCGTGGTCACAGTGAATGGTGCTCTGGCATCATCAAGAAGAACAAGTGGAAAACGCAACTAGCGAAAGATAAGTAGAAAAAGGGATGGGAAGAGAGAAACGCGTGCGTAATATTCCGAGAAACTCGTGTACCTGTACAAGAATACAAACAGGCGACACCTGGGCTTAGCTTCGTCCGTGGAGTCGGATAAAGTACGTATATTAACGTCGCGGCAGTACACCAGAAACCTCTTTGTGAGATATGACATGCATTATATTACGTGAAATCGTATTGCACACCCGTTTCCACGAACATCCTTTCCACGATTACAACAGAATAGCCCTGTTTCTACCATTGATAGTATTATAATTAATATGCTTCCGTATTTTTCTTTTTATGCATAGTCACTCTCGTTAATAAACTAATTCTTCTAATTACTCACGGAAATTAGTCACGTCATTGAGCTTGATTTCACAAAATATCTTGCAATATTTAATAACTACCCTCAAAAAGAAAGAAAATGAAGAAGGACGACGAGTTGTAGTAAAAATTTCAACAGCTAGATCCGCATTCGTGTAATAATAAAGAGTCAGATGTTACCAGAATCCGAGAATTTGGCAAGATTCGCGGCGACGAACGATAATAACGCGGTTAAGCGCGTTATTACACGCGTAAACGTTAACGGAGGGACGCGACGGTGTCTCGCGAATCTCGCAACGGAAACACCGCCGGAAGATGAGCACGTGGCCAACACTTTACCCGTCGGAATCTGAATTTCAAAGTGATACTTTGCGTAGATTACAAAACCGGCTAGCCGGCCGCCAGCATAATTGGCGGGGTAATCTCGTTGCTCCTGAAAGATTATAAATTTTCACCCGGCTAATGTCGGGATGGCCGCGCGGCGCGTGTTTTCTTATGGAAATTGGTTCCCCCGATGAAATTTCGCTTCTCATGGAAATCGTGACGCTCGATGCAGAACGTGGAAATGGCCTGTGAACAATCCGTGAATGTGAACACCTTTCTATCTTTTCCTATTTAGCTTTGTTAACTTAATTCAAGTTTGAAAAGAAATTTATTTTAAGTTTCCTATCAATTTCTCTCAGGTTTTGATGGAATTTGTTAGGCATTCCTATTTTCTTGAATTTCTATAAGCATCTCTTTAAAATTTTCAGTTAATTTTAACCCGTTGCTTCAGTTCTACACAGTTTTGGAAAATTATGAAACTTCCTTTTTTCGGTTTTCTGTGAAACGTGTCTAGCACGTTAAAGGAGACTCGGCTGTACATTGTTTTTCGGGGAAACACAATCTATCCAAAGTTTCGTTAAGGAAAAGAAACAAAAAAGGACCACGTTTTATACGTATCAATTTGATATAATTATCTACCAGGAGACTCTTCGAACCGTATTATTATACTACACGAAAAGAGTTTCGATCGATTCACTAATAAGCAGAATAATTTGAGGTGATCACGTTACGCGGTTCACCCTGCATAATGCAACATTATCGAATCTATTAAATTAACGGAGATCAATTATCAAGCTTTCATACGTGAACAAACGTGACTAAAACGGTACCGTTAATTTAAACGGGGTAACACCATTCCTTTTTTTTTAGCTGAACGTACTCTTCTTTCGCCATCTCCTCGAAATCGGGGAGATCTCCCCATGCAGTTGATAACGTGTTCAATTACGATGTCTTCTAAGAATACCTACTTATTGTTAGTGCAAAATTATGATACGAAGAATGCGCGACTATTTTTTTTCTTCTTTGAAAATGAAGAGAAAAAAAGAGAAAGCAGAGAATCGGAGAATTTAAGCGTAGACAAGTTCAGGAGGTAGAATTAGAGTACCTTAACTAATCATTCGAGGGATAATCGAGTCACGTCGTCGCCAAGGGTCAATTATCTTTGGTTTGAAAGTCGGCTAATGTGATTTTCCTGCAACTTTATCGCCGTCGATTTCGTTTCCCTCGCTAGCTTTACGAAAATTACCGTTTGATGGATGTGAACCAGCAAAAAGGTCTCTCTCTCTCTCTCTCGTCTTTCTCTATATGTAGTATAAAAGTCACGGCGAGGACAGCGATGCTTCAAGTGATAAATAGATTACCTGGACGTGGCTCGAATAATTTCCAACGAAAGCTGCGACGGAAACGCGTAACCAAATGTGGTCTTTTTTCATTTTCTTCCCTTTTCCATTCTGGTTCGAGCTCTTTTTTGCCCATTCAGATGTGGAATTCTCTATCGTGTTTTTTGTTTCTGTATATTTCCAATTCGAAGGAATTTCGGTGAAAATTAGTGATAATTATTTGCAAGAATGTAAAGTGTTCAAAGCTGATCGTTTGGTTTTTAAAAATGTATAGAACAGTAACGCTGCGAAGATATAATATATATCTTCCCGTTCGGAGAGCAGTGAAACAAGTCACTACGAGCGATTCGAATCCCATCGACGCGTGCTATCAGCCGTCTCCGCCTTCCTTGCAAAAACGTTCACCCGGATCAGCACGATTTTCCGGTTATTATGCATTCACGCGCGAATCGCGCAAGCATGGGACACTAGGTGATGGATGAGCCCCAGGCGAAAGCGCCAACTATCTGTTTCGGGGAACGAATCCTAAGACAGAACCCTCGCTTTTCCGAATGATTTACGAACGATATTTTACAAGGTTTTTACGTAAATGGTAAAATAGGTAAATTATCTTTGAATACTTCAAAATCAAATTTCAGTCTTCACTTTCATTATAACATTCTACACATCTATTAACACATTTCACGGGGAAATTATCCGGCAAGTTTAAAACGCGAGTTATAGTATCCTCTGATGGGAGTTCGCGGTTATCTTCGAATCGGCTGGCAGAAACCGCGTTCTTCCTTGAACCGGGGCCGCGTAATTGCGACGATCAATTAACGGGCGATTAACACCGCTCTACGGCTTACAAACGAGCGAGCGAGCGAGCGAGCGAGCGAGCGAGCCTGATTAACCGCACGCAACCAATGCATGCACCTACAAAGAGCTCTTCCTGTTTCCCTCCTGTGCATGCGGCTCACGATTTCTGGCCATCGTTAAAACGGCTCAGTGTATCAAGATGTCCACGTGATGATCTGGATCGGATTCGGCTTCCTGATGACCTTTCTGAAGAGATACGGACAAAGCGCCATCGGACTGACGTTCCTACTGGCCGCCATTTTGGTCCAGGTAGCGATCATCTGCGACGGAGTGCTGCACATCGAGAAGAATAATAAGGCTTATTTGTCTTTGCAAAGGTTGGTGAAATATAATTGCCGTTATTCATTCTGACTTACATTAAGTTATGTATTTCCTTTGAAATACTGTCCTTTATGGTTATCCGATCGAATTAATTATATTTCTTACACGAATATTTAAATTAACGGAAAAGCTAGATGGTCGACCCGTAAATTGGAGATTTCATGTTTGATTCTATTGGAAAATCTGTGCAACGTGTATCTAGTATATAGCCAACGCTACGTTCCATTAAAATGATTAAACAAAAACTTTCGCGCGTAAAACAGGTAGTTTTAAAGTTTTAAACGAATCTCGCTAATTAGAGCGGCTGGTTGAATAATCTTCGGTAATCCGTCGGTAAAATTCGGTTTTCGAAGTTTGAATTACAAATTCCACAGGAAATGGAATTATAAATGGTGATTGGTTCACTCCCTTTGCAAATATATTATATATCTACAATATACATATGTATATGTACGTATACATGATATATCGCGAGAGCAAGCGGACAATTTACATAACAATTTGGGCTGAAAAAAGGATGAAAACACGAGGTTTGCATAAAAGACCGACTAATGTAATTTTATTTAATTGCAAATCATTTTCAACGTCGCTCCTCCGCTGGTGGAATAAAACCAATTTCTCATCAATTCAACATTGGACATTTTTTAAATAAAAATGACAGTAATGGTAAAGTTGAAAGAAAAAGTACTTGGTGAAGATTTGAACTGGAACGGGACTCTCACAATCAGAGTCACCGAGAGGTGAAGATATGTAGGCCTTAAGATGCAACGAATAATAGGAAACGCTTCGAGGAGCAGGAAATAACGAGAGTGAAAGTAATTACTGTTGTGACTAATTATGTCGTTGAAAACTTCTGCGCTTCAACGGATTTCAGTTGGAATTACCACGGAATTGGCAGAGTGAGCAAAGCTAATTCAAACATGTAATATTTATTACGCGAACCTTCGAAAAACTGAATTAACTCTTCGCCTCTTTCTACCAGCTACGTACATACATATGTATCTTTCTATGTATGTGTGTATGTGCCTATCGAAATGACCTACCCCTCAGAGATTTTACATAATTTGACAATCTTAAAAGAGGCACGACTGTTTTTTCCTGTGTCTACGCCCATTAAAAATGATTAAAAACAGTGTTGAACGTTCGTATTTCATTATTTGTCAGTTATCAAAAGCGTTGATAATCCAATCCTCTCCTTTTCGTGCAATTGTCAAAATTACTTTATATATATATATTTATAAAATTTTAAAGATTTGCAGGTGTTAGAATATTTCGACTCGTCTTCAGAATTATTGCAAAAAGTTAATAAATCCCTTCGAACATTTTATAATGGCTTAAACTTGCTTAAATCACTGTAACAATGTCGAGGAGTGGTATAAAGCTTTGTCAGATTATTTCTACGGTTTGAAACAATGTTGTACAAAGTTGAAAATGGTCTCAGAGGGTTCTCGAATGTGCGTCAAACTTTTGGAGTGTCGTGACAATGTCATAGAGTGCTCTGAAGCCTCTCCAGACCTTTCATAATTTTTAACAATGCTGAATGAAACTGCTAAGTATCTGAAAGTGTCCTACATCGTTCGTTCAGAATATGGAATAATGTTTAAGGGATATCAGAGAATATCGAAGCACGGTAAAGCATTCTTAAATCTACTTCGCATTGCTCAAAATGAAAAAGAATTAGAACAACAAGATTTTACAATGTTCCAAAATATGACAATATACCGTAACAAATTTTCGAAATTAAACGTTGTATAGGTATTCATAGCTGCTAATGGAGAATTGTAGAAACTCGGGAAAAACTTTGTCCATGTTGAACATACATATTATATTACACATTTTTCACCACCTTCGACAAACCCTTACATTCAAAGATTCGTACATACCGTGCATACATGTTCAAATCTAGATAGAGAATATCACAATATTCTAATAAACGCATCGAACACGTACATACAACATACATACATATGTATATCGGAAACAAATAAATTTGTACAGCTGTAGTAATATACACATCAGGTCCCTATTGGCTGAAAAGTTGGAGGATATTTTTGCAGACACTGCCGCGAAATATATATTCGAACCAGTCGATGCACCATTGAATACCAAAGCTAGCTTGTAGGATTGTGTTTGACCTGGTGCATGAATAGTTGATAAGCCGAGAATGTGTGCAACGAATTCTCTGTTTTTCAAATCCTCCCTCTCTCGCTTTTTTCATTGAGCCTCGAATTCTCAATACAAGCCTATTGCAGAAAGAGGGAAAAAGGTATGCTTCGTATTTTGAAACAGAAATGATTGTGAAACAATATATATATATATATATATATATATGTATTAGGTTGTGTAATAAGTTCGTTCCCGCTGATTCGCGAAAACCATTATAAATACTACGAATTTTTTATCAAATTTACCTAATCAATATACAACCAATGATAAAACAAGCTAACCTGGAAGTTAGGTACAACACACATATTTTCTAGAATAGCATGAAAATTGGAGGGAGCAGCAAAAGCACCTTGGAATTATGTTTCTTCATAATTTCATTGTAAAATCAATGTGAAAGAATTACAAAAAAATTATTTGTTTCGATAATGCATTAAATATTAATGGTTTGTAAATATAATATTACAAATTGTATAATTTTCCACGCCATAGATAGATATTAAACCTCCCTAAGCAAACATATTTTCACACTCTGTAGATAAACTGTGACACATCTTTATTACATCCAGGCCTAATATTTTCATTACCTATTCTAGGCTTTCAAAGAATCTGAAAAGATTCTGCAATACCTACTAGACGCATTACATCCTTGATTGTTCGTTAAGTGAAATGTTCAAAACTGTTTTCGAATCAAAGTTTCAAACTAAAAGTTCAGTTCGAAGAAATGCAAGTGTAAAAAATCTCGTTTGCCAGATTGTCTACGAAGTGTTAATTCCTCCGAAATCCCAGCAACACTCAAACTGCGAAAACCTATGGTCCGAAAAAGGAAGTAGAAAAGTGAAGCTCGATACTCGAAGCAGGTGTCGTTTACAGATGCAAAAGAATCGCGCGAACAAGCAAGCAGGATATCATGGAACACGGGGTACCCGGTTCCTATTCGATCATGTTATGAATACTGATCTCCGGTTTTCGGGCGACTAGCAGCCGGTTAATAACGCAGGTTAATATCGATCAACCACGTGGCTACTTTCAGGCTGGTGAACGCGGACATCGCGGTGGCTACACCGCTGATATCCATGGGCGCGTTACTCGGTAAGACGACCTACATGCAGCTCGTGTTCATGGGTATCCTCGAACTGATTATGTTCACCGTGAACAAGTACGTGGGTGAACATCTGCTCATGGTAAGTTAACCCTTCCCTTTTTACCCATGCGTGTACAGAGAAATCGTCGCGCTTGATTTTCGAGCGGTGGTAAACAGCGGCGCATTTCCGTTCGATACCGGAAACCAACGTTTCCCACCGCTGCATCTCGTAAGCGCGACTTTCGCTTGGCAACGTGAACTGACGAATAGAGGAAATTATGCGGTAGATGCAGTGTAATAGATTCAAACGACGAGTTTCTGCGGATCTGTGAATTTTCGGGGAAAAAAGGGTTTCGCATTGTGTTTAGGCTCTTTCACGATGGGAATTTAGGGAATTTATTGAATTATTCGAATCGGTATTCGTTGTTTTCGTGGAATTTACGTGAAAAAATATCTGTAGAATACCTCGAATTTTCAATAGTAATTGAATCAAAAGCAATGAAAATTGAAAAAGTTAGAAAAATGAAATTTCTTCTAATATTCAAAACAATAAACAGTATACGTAGAAGATGACGACGAACATCGGAAAAATATAAATTTTCCTTTGAGACTTGCAAAAGTTATGGTAAAAAAATCTTTTCCTGTGAAAAAAGAACAATTTCTCGTTCGTATTCTTCAATGTCTGCTCGACGTTTATCGGAAGTTTGGAATTTTCGAGCGAACGATCGCGGCCAGTGTAAGTTTCGAAGGCTGTCCCGAAAACTTCGTACCTTTCAAACGACGCCCGAATAGAATTAGCGAGTACTGGTAATTAGAAAAGTTGCGGAAAGTATTCTACGCGTTTGATTAAAATAAAAAGAAAAACGAAAGGGAAGGGAAACGAACACGAGTAAGAGAACAAATTCGTCAAATTTTGTCTGTTTCTCTTCCTCTGAAAAATTGTTAAAAAATAAGGAAGCCAACTACTTCCTATGGACGTTCCGAGATAGTCATACGGGTAGTTATTTACTTTCACTATTATTTCGAATTTGCTTCTTCACACACCACTCGGAACAAACACGAAATCTCCGCTGGATTTCATGATGGAATCAATGGCGAATCGCTATACGAATGGTTGCGATTTTAAAGTCTCTGCAGGTGTTCGTTTGTCTTACAAACATTTTGTTCAGCTGGTTTCAAACGCGTTTGAGATAATGAGTGGTCGTCGAAAGAATGGAAAAATAAAATTTCAATACAATTGAAATGGCAAAATTTCTAATAATTAACTACACGAACAATTACGGAATAAGGGGTTTTAAAGTATTCATCGTAGGAAATCTGTAGGAAATCTGTAGGAAATCTGTAGGAAATGTAGAAAGATAATTTTGTTTCAACTTTTTTTAATAGAACGTCTGCTGTACCAGTAAATTCTCTACATGGAAAAAATCGATTTAAAAGTGAAAATATGACATGAATAACGTTTGGTCTACGTGTTCCATAGGCAGTAGATAACGGTGACAGCATGTTTGTCCACACATTTGGAGCGTACTTTGGATTAGCGGTCAGTTTTGTGTTTGGAATGAAGGATAAACCAAAGGAACACCATTTGGAGGGACCATCCTACAACTCCGACATTTTCGCCATGATTGGTCTGTTCTTCGATACTTGTATAGTTTTAGTTGTAGTATAGTTTAGTAATACCAGAATTCTATCATTACGTATTAGCTATTGCAATCTTTTTTACAATAACAAATTCTTTTTATTTCCATTTTGTATACAAATTAACTGGAATAATTAGAAAAACACAACAGAGAATTCAATTAAATAGGAAATGATATTGAAAAATAGCATTAACCGGCCGCGAACCACGCGAACCAGCTGGAGTTAAAAAGAACCCTAGCTGGAACTTGAGTAGCTCGAGTTGGGACGTTGTCGTTCCGAATGTACCGAATTATGCAACGAATGATCTCGCCAGAGTGTGACATTTATTCAGCTGGTTCGCGAAGGATTATAGGAAACCTCCCTAATTTTAATCAGAATTAACTGATCCGAAAGCAAAGTTCTCGAAACTTCCCATAAATCAACCTAAATCAAACCAGGACAGAGACTACCGTGAAAAACGTGACGGTCTTCTCAAACAGTCCATCGTTCCACGTTTCCACCTTGCACGAACGCAAACACCCAGCGAACTAAGATCAAACATAGAGGGTATCTTTGCCAAAGGAAAAGTAAGAGGAGAAAAGGAAAATGGTTTGCCCGGTAGGTACCGTGTTCCTGTGGCTGTTCTGGCCGTCGTTCAATAGCGCCACGCTCGAAGGGGACGATCAGCAGAGGGCCATTATAAACACCCTTCTGTCGATCTCGGCCAGCTGTGTGATCGCGTTCGCGACCTCCGCCCTAGTCTCAAAGGGTAGCAAATTCAACATGGTGCACGTGCAGAACTCAACGCTGGCCGGCGGTGTGGCCGTCGGCACCGCAGCAGGTACAAGACGACTAACTACCTAATTAATTGAAGATTCGGTGGCATTAGGTGGCGCCGTTTCATCTAACTGACCAACACATTTTCTGAATAAACATAGGCATGATGTGTCAACCGGTGGGCGCGTTGGTCGTCGGTGCTTTAGCTGGACTCCTCAGTGTACTTGGCTACAACTATCTCACGGTAATTCGGCTGCTTTTCAATTTTAGAAACACGTACTACACGTTATATAGTAATTCGAAATCATTTTATCCCGTTAGGTTAGTTAGGATTTAATAGAACAACCAAATTTCTACTTGAACCGTAAATTACATTTCACTGTTGGTAAAAATCCTTGGTGAGAATAAAGTTGAACATGTTAGGTCTCTATGCACGTGTTGACGAGGCTGGCTGAAATTTTTACGCTGCCAAAGCATCCTATACATATGTATGTATGTGGCGAAGATAAATTTCGCGGAAGGTGGGCTTCGTCGATAGAACGACGTGCACGTGAAGTCTGGGAAATGATTATGAATCGCAGGCAAATTAAATTTACCGACATGTGATCGGGCATGACGTTGGTTAGGTTAGCTCGGACCAGTCAGTATCGCGTTACGATTTACGATAATTTCCCGACAAATTCAAGCATACCATACGAGATTGGACATCTTGAAAAATTAATAATTACGTTCTATGCGGGAAGATTAATTGGGCTTGTCCGGAAAATGCATTAATTTTATTTGCAAAAAAGCATATTAAAAAGAAAAATTCCAATCACCATAAACGATCGACCATCTATCCTTTAATTTCTGCAGAGTACACGTTGCAAAAACCTCAACAGCACCAGTAAAAAAGATGGCGATATTGACTTAGCCAGATCCGTGGAAGACGGATAATCATCGCAGTGAACTTTCGTTGGAAGTTCGTTTAATCATCTGCGTCGAGGCTTTCTTCGCGGTTCGCTAATTTCATATTCTTTATGTACTTTGTTCCTCCGTTCAACCAACGGAGGAACTTCGAGCCACACACAGATCAAATGCAGATTAACCGCGTTAATCAGACGTTAAAAAAAGAAAGAAACCATTCTCAATCTGGAAGGGAAATCTAAGTGGAAAAAATGAATCGAAAATATGGAGTAACTTTTTTTTTTTTTTTTTTTTTTTAAATAATTAGTAAGGTTTTGAAAAGTTATACGAGATGGGCTAACACAATTCGTTAAATTCACAGAAATATTTTAGATTAAACTACGAATAACGAAAGCTGAAAGTGTGAAGAAGAGAATACACGATCGACGATAAAGGAACAAAGAATGCCACGTTTGAACATAAAATTTCATTTATCACTAACAAACTACTCACGGTGTTAAAGTTTCAAATGTCGAGTACACTACACCGCGAATCTTGAACAGACGAATTATGACCATTCGTATATGAAGCTTCCTACGAAGCAAAAGGTTACTACACACATTTTCGACTTATTTTTTCACCTCGATACACCTCCTTTTCAGATTGTACCATCAGTTTCGAGAGACACCTTGTATATACGCAGCGAAGTTTCTTCTTTCAAGGGTACTCGTGGCCTAAAAGATTTCGCGAGCTGGATGGATTCTTGAACAAAAGCGAGCCAGAAGGGCGTCGTTTCGTTCGAGTGGCGGCCAATAAAATGGCAGAAACGAGGCAGGAAAAACGTAAAGCTTAACGAAACCGTTCACGTTTATCGAAACTTCGTTTAACGCGGATATATAGTTCACGAGGTGGGTACAGAAGTGTCTACGGATCGTTCGTTGCGTTTCGATAGCGTTCAAGGGGGTAGTTTAATTGATAATCCATCGGGTGTGAAAATAATGGCGCACCGTTTCACGTCAAAATAAATTAAACCGATAAAGCGAAACGTGCAACGAATTTTCTTTCAAGTGATTCAGTTTTTCAACTATTCAGAATTTACTAGGCGTTGAGGTTGACGATCAAACACGATAACGGCTACGATATCTTCTTTAATTCTTCGTTACGCAAGAAACAAAAAGAAGAAAAAACCATGATACTCTTCTTCGTAACTCTGTATAAAATATCCAAAATGTTTGAAATAGAAGACAAAAAAGAAAGGAGAGAAAAAAACAAAGAAAAAAACAAGCTTTATACAACCAGAGATTTTTTTTTCTTTATCACGAAACACTGTGAAAGATAAATAAGTGAGAATTACCGCAACCAAAAAAGAAAGAAAACAATAGCGAAATTTCGAATTAACAATAACAAAGCGTACACTGACCAAACGCGGAAGAAAGATTATTTTTGCAAGGGGGCGCGATAAAAGCGTAAAACAAAACAAAAGAAAAAGGGGAAAAAATGTTAAAAATAAATTGTTTTCAACGCGGCTCGCATCCATCCACTTAGATTCTCCTGTTTTTTGTTATCCCCCGTTTGTTTAACGCTCACGTAGATCTACATTTTTCACAGAACAGTCACTGGAAAGCATAACAGTAAATATGAGCGTATCTGAAAAAACCTGTGCCCGCGAATTCGCTCGAAATTTAAGGGGAATAATTATCGTACACAGTACCAGCGTTAATACCGATTAACAATGTTTAATAGAAGATACAAGAATAGAAAAACATCCTAGGGAAGAAAACGAATGATCTTAATTGATTTAGCCGTAACTTTATCTTTCTTTTTTATTTTTAAAGAAGAAAAAGAGGGGAAAAATGAAAGAATATTAAACAGAATATTATACGTGTTTGAACACTAAGAGAATTTAAAAGCTTCCTTTTCAATTTATGGAAACGGAACTTCCGAAAGGAGACGGATTTTCTCTACACGGTGTATCTCGCGTTTTAAAGGGGAGACAGTGGGATTAAATGAAAAAAAGAAGGGAAAGGAGGAAGAAGCGCAACAAAAGGGAAGCGTCCAGCTGGTGCAGGAAACAAATTAGCAAATTGTTTTTCCAATGAATTGAATGTACCTATTTCATTCGGAAATAAAATGTTCGAGACCGAAACCAACTCGATTTCTAGACTCAGTGAAAAAAAGAACGAGGGAGAATAGAAAGTGGAGGAAAAACCGGAACCATTTAGTCGGTTCTAAATTGTGTCCCGTAGACGTAATAAAAACCATTAGAAGGTTAGGTGGTAAACTTTACCACCAAATAGAACTAAATACTTAGTTTCACCCCCAATCACGACTAAAATACACCCTTACGCTAAAAATCTTCACTCCTTTCAACAGGCCACTCAATTATCTCCCATCCACACCCATCAATCCGAACACTCTAATTCTAGGTTTCAGGTTCATTTTCTTCTATCTCCGAAAACAAGCGAGTTATTCAGGTGTCGTGTTTTAAGTGCCCCACCCTGTATACGTATCTTTATTTTCGTTTCTACTGTTTCGTTCGGTAAAACGAATACTTCTAAAACTCCACCCAAGATTTTTCCCTGTTTTTTTTTTTGTTTTTCCAGCCACTGATCCAAAAACGTCTAAAGATCCACGACACGTGTGGCGTCCACAATCTTCACGGGATGCCAGGAGTGCTTGGTGGTATCTTCGGTGCTCTGATGGCCAGCTTAGCCACAGAAGCCTCTTACGATTATTCCCTTTATGAGGTATGTAAGATTCTTCTCCCCCTTCAATAACGGGGGATTAATCGGTGACCGGCTCTTGGATAATTCAGTTCACCAAGTTCGCGACTAGCCAGTGAATGGCGGCGAGCTTCTGTCCTCTAACTGCGTGGGCAAAAACCATCCAAGATCGCTGTAATCTATCGGTCGTAAAACAAACGTCCAGGTGGGTGTGCACAAGAAACAACTCGCAACTATCGTGTGTTGTTGTCGTTGTTTGCTCGAGCAAAGGAAGTTTGGACTTTAAGGGTGGTTACGAGGAGGAAACAAACGTTTTTACTCTGTATCCGCTGTGTCAGTGGAACTTGCTCAGCTGCTTACTTAAATAGATCTTAAACGTTGAACGAACTATGTTCGAGAGGCTTGATATCGTCATTCCTTCTCTTACTCTTATTTTCTTTCAGAAGTGAAATACAGATTGCTTAAAAAAAAATTAAATGTGTTAACTCTTACATTACCACTTGTAAACATTTGCCCAATCATGTATTTACAATGTCCTTTATTTTAACGAACAATTTCATTTTACTAATTTTAAAAATGAATTTAACTTATTGTTACAAAAATGTGATTTTTTTCAAAATGTATTACATCTCTAAATAAATGCCGATTCTTTGCTAATATGACATATTGTGTTATCAATTCTGTTTTTCTAAAATAGTTACTTCCATGTAAGTGCCGATATTTTTTTTTCAAGCACTCTGTATAAGATTATCTTTAAAAAAAATTATAATCTATTATATTTTTATGATTACAGACCATGTTGGAATTGTTTTCTTTCCAAGTTATTGAAGCATTTTAGATTTTATAAGCTTAAACTTCTGTGTAGTCCACTATAACAATTATAGACATTTTATCACATAAATATTCCAAAATAATATTCTAAATTTATCTTATTAATTATCATTATTAGATCTTCCCAGCTCGAGCACCAAGCTCTGAAACAAAGTTGGCTGAAATGAGGGACAATTATGGTATATCAGCTGGACTGAACAGGACAGCAGGACAGCAGGCAGCCTATCAATTACTAGTACTTGTGATCACTCTTGGAATTGCTATTGTTTCTGGATTAGTAACAGGTAATAATTTCCAATACGATGTTCTAAGGTAACATGTTCAATATTTTCTACAACTTGCATAAAACATTAATAAGTCCGCAGTTTTCTTAACAACGTAACACAAAGTAACATTGTCCAAAAGAATTCAACATTACAGTATATTACAATATATTCTCGATAAATGAAATTTTATGTAATTTCTTTTCTTCAAAAAGATGACGCACAATGGAAGTGCAAATTTACACGTGGTTATTCCTCGTGTTACCATCACACTAAGCAAATAAATAAATACTTGTGTAGGTCTAATGATGCGCATGTCGATCTGTGGCTCAGTTCCCGAGGAGCAGAAATTCGACGACGATGCGCATTGGGAATTGGAAGAGGAATCTTCGCATGAATCGAAAATCAACGACGGGAACAACTGTGACGATCAACTACCAATGGGTCATATCTGAAGAGCATCCTCTTTATCAACAGCGGTAAAGGTTCCACACTTATGGATGTAAAAAAAAACAAAAAAAGAAGAAGAAGAAGAAGAAGACAAAAAGGAATTGCAACTCTGAAACTAGAAAACTTATAAAACAATTTGTAAACGATTACAGAATGTCGCGTTCGACGCGTCTACTAATGCAATAATGTTCTTGCATGGGAAACACTCGATCATCAGTCGCGTATTCAACAGGTAGCAAAAAGATGGACAACAAGAGTATAGAATCGATATTATAGAGAACGAAAGCGAAGTGCATAAAACAAAACGTTAGGTGGAAAATATTTTTTGGAAAGAGAAACGGATTGGTAATCAAATTATCATATCGTGGAAAGAAAACCGAGGATACGTATAGCGCTTTATATTTTTTAATCGTATTATTTATATTTCTTAGAAAAATCTATAAATTTATACGATAAATTATTTGTAACGTAAACGTAGATTTGAAGTAGTATGCCAACGTTTTCCAGGAATTGCACAGCAATATTTACCGGATCGTTTAATGCATTGAAAAAATTATTGTAAGAGCAATATATTGATCGATCAAGAGACGATCAAGAACAATACAACTTTAAACATAATAATATATTATCCTTGCTAAATTTCTTTTTTTCCAATCCATTGAAGTGTTAGTTTGTTTCTTTTCTCTTTACATAATAAGTTCAATATTGTTTAATTATTCGAATCAATAATTACTTCATCAGCGCGTGTACTACGGCATTCGCGTTTAATGACTTCAAGTCCGTATAAGTTTGTCCAGTCCCAACAAAAACGATTGGTTGTCCGGTAATATATGTCATAGAAATCGCCGCGCCTACCTGTAAACAATATAAATAATAAACAGTATAACAATAGTTAATGTAAACTCATTTAATTGTTGTATCGATTTTTCTTCTATTAACCTTATCATCGATTGTATCAAATTTAGTTAACACGATGCCATCAATGATATGAGGATTAGTAGATTGACTATGATCGGCTAATGCTTGATTGAATTTCACTAATTGATCAACAGCTTCGTTTCCAACAAGAGCTTCACCGACAAAAAATACCAGATCAGGCTCGTTCACTTTGATCAACTTTGCCAAGGCTCTCATCAACGGTTCGTTATCTTGCATTCTACCAGCGGTATCTACCAAGACCACATCAATTTTCGAATCCTTAGCGAATCGAATCGCCTCCATGGCTATGCCAGCAGCATCCTTTCCGTAACCTTTCTCATACAACTGAACCATAGATTGATTTCCATGCTTCTCTGGTGGATGAAGAGCGTTCAAGTGGCGCATATGAGTTCTTAATTGCTCGACGGCACCAGCTCTGAAATAAAGTTATTCAAAAAAAAAAATAAAAAAATAAAAAGAAATATATATATATATATATATATATATATATATATATATATATATATACATATATATAAAATGAACAAAAAACTAAGGTACCTGAATGTATCACACGCAGCAATAAGAACACGGAAATTATTCTCTATGAGCCAGAAGCAAATCTTTGCCAGATTCGTTGATTTTCCTACTCCATTCACGCCACAGAAAGTCATAACGTAAGGTCTGTTGCTCTTTTTCGCTTCCATTGCATCTCGTAGAATATCTACGCGTCTCTTCGGAGATAATATTTGCACCAACGCGTCGGTCAGCGTTGTTTTGACGGTATTCGTCACGCTATCAAACGTACCCAATACCTTTCCCTCGAGCTTCGCACCAACAGATTCGCATAATTTTTGAGCAATATCAGCTGCTACATTCTTCGAAATCAAGTGATCCTTCAGCTTATCCAAAACCGGAGCCATATCCTGATACTTCAAACTCTTGTTGCCGACTAAGCTCTTAAACATTGAAAACACGCTACTGGATTTCTTTTGTACTTGTGGTTTGGAATTTTCCATTTCCTCCTCAGACTCATCCTCGGATGAATTTTCAACTACTATATCACGAATACCTCCTTTCATTTGACCTATTAACTGAAAAGGTAATTTAAATGTTAACAGTTCAAAAATTATAAGTAAATTATTCAAATATGATTATTTATAAATTAAAAGTGACAAATATACCGTTTGATCAGCTGCTACATAGTCACCACTTTCTTCTGGTTTATCTTTAGTGCGTTCTAAAGTAGCAAGATCTTTGATGGTCCCACCTAATTCCCATACACGAGGTTTCTTCCCAGCTTTTTCAGCTTTCTTGCCAGCTTTCTCAGACTTTGGAGTTTTTCTATAAAATATAATTATCGCATATAACATATTTTTAAATGTAACTGAAAATGTACTATATTTCTAAATTTAAAATACTTACGGTTTATCAATTTTCTTCTTTTGATTATTCAATTTCTGAGCCAATTTCATACGATTTGCAATTAAAATTTCTTCATCTATTTCACCGTTGTGATTAGTATGATTGCTTGACAGATCTTCTTCTGGGACTTTGAATTCTTCAACTTTAACTGGAGAATTAAATAGGAATTAAAACAACATGGAAGATTCAAATCCATTAAAGAAATATATAAGGTTTTTAAACAATTCGATTGTCTTTCTAATATTTTCTAATTTGGTGTTAAATGTTCACAACTTATGTTAGATAGAAACACAATATTCCCAGAAATCTAATCATTGTTAATATTGTTAATTTATAAAAATAATACATAATTTATACAAAATGTATATTGTAGTTATGTAAATCCAGAATCACTTACTTTCATCATTTTTACTAGTATTAATGCCCTTCTTCTTCCTTTTACCTAGAAGCGAAGATCCCCATTCCTTAGTGATACCCATATTTGAAAGGACATATTACTACCTAAATGAAAATTGCTTGTGATTCTATATTAAATCCTAAACAAATCTCATCAACAACTGAAAATATTTGACTGTCAAAAATAAATGAAAAGCTAAAAAAAACTTTATAATTACTTTAGTAAGCCATTGCCAGTTTTATAATCTTATATCAAATGTTATGCCCAAGCCATCTATCCTTTAATATAAAACAATAATAATAATAATAATAATAATAATAATAATAATAATAATAATATAAACAAAACATATCTCTAAGCTGCAGGAGTTAAGTAATTAGTAAAATCTTGAACTTATCAAAAGTGAAATGCTTCAAATAAATAAAAGTGCCATTTAACTAAATTTTCAGAGTAAGTACAAAGTGTTTAAAAAGTTCGAGGACTTCTGTTATAGAGTGCATTGGATATAACGTAAAAAAATAAAAATCACAGCATATAATCTTCAATTGTTTTGCTACATGCGTGGAAAATTTCGTAGTGTAGTTGTCTAGTAACTGTTGGTTGGTATAAATTGCGATGTTTGACTTTGGCAATTTTTAACACACACAGCCAACGTTTTAGACCCAAGAATCAATTCTTTTTATTCATTCTTTTCCTCTATTTTCTGTAATGTTAAGGTTTCTGATATTCCTTAAATACTTCATGACTGATAATATTTTATTAGTATTTTTAAAGCAGGGATCATGTGTTAGTAAGTAAGACTGTTTTATTTACGCGATGCGTATGTAGTTTGAGATGATACATATCATTTTAGCGGCGACCATGCGAATATTACAGATTAGCGATTAATGATGGTTTAACAAATTTGAAAATGGTCGAATTTCCATTGAAGATGAACCAAGAGCTGGAAGACTTTCAACTTCCACTACGAAGGAAAAAATCAAAGCTCTTCTCCAAGAAAATTGTCATTTCACAATTAGAGAATTGTCAGAAAAAAGTAGACATATCAATATACATTTGTGTCAAGCGATTGTCAGGAATTTAGGATACAGAAGAATAACATGACCATATAGTGCATCATTCATTCACAAATATCCAGCATGAAATTTCTTGCCTATTGTTCCATAACCACCATATTCACTCACATATTTGTTAGCAGCAGACTTCTTTCTTTTTTCTTGTCTAACTAAAAGGAGCACTAAAAGGAGGACATTTAGATGCTCGAGAAGGCATAATTGCAAAATTACAAGAAGAGTTGAAGCACCTTATCAAGAAGCATTCACAAATTGGAAGAAAAGATTTGATAAATGTATATGTGCAGAAAGAGCTGGTTTTATAGGTGATATATTGTAAATACCATTAAAGCTTCAAGTAAACAATATATAAAAGAAGTCCCTAAACTTTTTGAACATACATCATACATTCATTACATACCCTGCTTTTTATCATCTTTGTCATCTTTCCTTTCAATCATACTAGCAACAGTCTTTTTTGATTTTAGACTTTCATCAAAGGTACGCATTTGTTTAGGTATCTTAGCCTGAGTCCATGCCCATTGTTCAGCCATGGCAAGTACATGTTCATAATTATTTTGAAACTCGTAATTATAAAACCATTGAGAGTACTCCAATTCATTTTTGAATCTATCTCTAAATTCCAAATGGATGTCATTTAAAAATTTGTCAACATATGACAATTGTAATATTTTCTGATATGCAACAACAAACACCAGCTCAAACTCATTGTCGAGTTTGTACTGTAAGCGTAAGGAATCATATTCAAAGGTATGATTTCCCGTACGTTCCTGCAAAAAGTTATTAACGGTGTCATTGTGATAATAATCGTTCGACCATCAGTTATTATATATAGAAAATACTCTTCGCTTCTTGTTTAATCCAGCTTCAGCACGAAAATCATATCTTTAATAGTACTCCATATGGACATGATAAATTTCAAAAAAATAAATAAAAAATGTTGACACAAACACTTACTTGCAATATGACACTTCGTATTAACGCGTTAACACTAGGAGCGAATATTTGCGAAGTGCTTTGAAAACACCATAACACAATACCACCCTTACTGAATATAGTAAATAAGTCGAGCATGACTGCACGATTTTTTAGTAATAAAAAAATGTTTAATTCAATATTGCGCTCTAACCTACTGATGATCGTCCAATTTGATTTTTGTACACGTCAGATACTGCGTAAAACCTTAGAATAAAAACTACAAGATACGATAAAACGTAAACATCCAGAAGTTTAAAGGCAACTGCACATTGCAGCGGTATAGTAGTTACGTTCATATCACAAAAAGGCGCCACATGCAATATGCTCACATATTTCAAAATATAAAATGTTTCAGAATATTCAGGTAGTAATCAGTTATTTTAAAATCAACATTTCTCAATTGTCAAAAGTTTAGTATTGTTATAACTACATAAACTCTGAATCATGTAAGTACAATTATACGCAAAAATTAATTGGTCCGATTTCATTCATCATTATAGAATTTTCTCCTTATTGTATTTCATTAAGTAAGTAATTTAAACTACTTAATCAAGAAGTTGGAAAAATTACTTCTCTATCATTTTTAATGAAAATAAAAATATTATTGTAATAAAAACTATATAGAAGAACTTTCTACCAAAAAATTTCAAAGTGGCAAAGATAAAATCACTTCAAAAATTATATTTAAATAATTTATATTATTAAATATTTAAATTAATAAAAATTATTTTTCGTATAACGTTACTTAATGTCACAGTAACGCTAGACCTACGGGTTGAGAACAAATTTATTACGAAGTACATTCAACCCATTAATTGACAATATTTTTAATTTATTGAACATTGAACACTATATACAATACTAGCAAGTAAAATTTGCATTCTTAAAGTTCTGAAAGATGAGTAAAATGCAATTCTGATAATAAGTATAAAATGTTAAAACATTTTCTATAATTTATTTCTTTTTTTGTTCTTACTTAATCCATACAATAACTTTTCCTTTGAATTAAATAATGGATGTTATTTTCTTACTTAATCTTAATATTATAACCTTCAACAGGCAGTGTATAATTATCATGTACACTTAAGCTGCTGATCTATCTTGTACATTATTATGTACAAAGTAGATATAAAAATGTGTTATGAAAACAACTTCATTAACATTATATACAGTAATTACAGTATACTTTACATAAATTAACAAGATATTACGCTAGTTTAATTAAATAGACTGTCTATAAGGCTGAATTAGAACCATACATCATCATCTGAAGAATTTGATAGTTCGTAGACACCTTGCGTATTCGCTTCTGTACATTACTGTAGTCGAATAAAAATATGTCATTACGATAGTGAGAAAAACCTGCAATAATAACGATCGTATAAGGCATCAAATATTTAATTAATTATATTTCTATAAAAGTATAAATGAAACACTTATGATAACGATGATGTCCTAAAAGCAATACCTACACTCTTTATAAATTCAATATAATTAAAAAGAATTAAATCAGGAGGAAAATAAAAACTATCTATGTATAAGTGTATAAAAGAATTTCTTTTACATAACTTCGCGAAAATGCACATTACAAACTATGAGAAAACGATATTCATACTTCACATTAATTACTTTCTTCTAAATCGAGCCTTAAATATTTTTAAAAACTGGTATATGAATACATATACGCACATACAATTACACTGATCAAAGACGTAACACTTTAGCAATATACTTTGCATTTGAATAAGTAATTAAAAAATAATTGTTAATATAACAAAGCAAGAATTTATAGATTTGTACGTTCAAAATTTTTTGTTTAGAGTAAAAGTATCTTTTTTACAAAGATAGTGAAACATCAACAGATATGTAGGAAACATTATAACACTGTAACAGGTAATTGCAGTCTTTTATGTTAAGAAAACAGTCTTCATGTGTTAGCAGTAATACTGTTAGAAAAACATTTTTCCTACTAATATATGATGCAACTTTTTACATAAGCTTTTAATCACAAACTCGACAACGTTACTTTTACATATATATTACATTTTGCAACATGAAAATTTTTTTGTTTCCTTTTTGTAAAAGTACAAAATAAAAATTATTCTTATATCTTCATTTTAAGTAATCGTGTAAATTTGTAGACTAGAACTTACACGCGAATGATATTAATTTTACTTCTAATTTTTCTTAGGTAACCTAGAAGTAAAGTTAAATCATATATACTTTGTGCGTGTTAAGGCGCTTCCTCCTTTTGTAGGATCCATCATGCGGTCCCAGTTAGTGTGACCAACTACAAATCCCACAGCGCGCATTTTCTCTTGTTCTTTACGTTCCTCTAAATCTGCCCATCTTACCTATTAAATACAATAGTATTAAATACAGTAGTATATTTTCTGTGTATTTTTAGTAATTCAAACAATTAAAAGTATACTTACCCGTTTTTTACCGGAAGTATCTTCCATGTTATAATAATCAGGAACTTGAAGGAAATCTTTCATAGTCTGTACTTTCCCTTCGTTTTTCATTTTTGCAAGTCCATCCAAACGATCTATTTTAAACTTATATAGTTAATAATATAGAAAAAAAGAAAAATTAACATTTTGGATAATATATCAATATTTTGTGAAAAATACGACTAACCTAACTTATCCTCAGCTTCCATGCGTTCCCACTTACTTACACCCTAAAAATCCATAATAATGTACATGTAAGTTCCTTAAATATTTTTCATGTGTACAATAAATACAAACAGAAACTGAAAATTACAATAGCATCCTGAGTATCATCTTGACTATCTTGACTATCTTCATTCTGTTGAGGGGATTTCTCTTGTGGTTCTTCACTATCTTCCATATGAACCTATAATGAATTAAATAATCATAATAACATCTTATATAATACCAAATAAATATGCAATTTAACTAGGGAACATACTTCTTCAATTGCTTGTTCCTGCAACATTGAATTAACATCCAATTTTTGATGATAGCTTGGCGTTGGCTCGAAATAATCTATAATCCTGTTTATCTCGTCTTCTGTACGATTGTGAATATTTCTCTTTATGCAAATTTGCAAATCCATTTCCATTTCGCATACATAAACCTATAAAAAGTATTTTATAAATTGTTCTTTATCTTTGTTTATTGAATCTGCGAGATTACAGCGGAAACTTACTTTAAAACCTTTGGTTTTAGCAAAGCTCCACATTTCTTCGTAATCTGATATTTTTTCATTAATACAGTCTAATATTATAAAATTAAAGAAACCATCGGTAATATTTTTTTTAAAAGCTTTAACAAGCGACGTGATATAACTTTGCTCCATTGCTTCTTCATACTCATAAACCATCTCCTACAAAATTCATAAAAATAAAATAGCATTGCAGTATACCTTCATTTATAGTTTTAGATTTTATTAAAAGTAATACTTTATGTCATACTTTAACTGTAACTTTCTTTCCATTGTCATCTGTAGATTCTATCTCCTTCTCTGCTAAGAAATAGTCATCAAGGCTTAATATCCTTGGTGCAGAACCACCTTGTTCAACTTCTTTATCCTATGATAAAGTAAAAATGAACTTTTAATATATTCTATCTACTATCCTTCTATATCTACTGAAACAATCAAGTGAATTTAATTCCCATAAATATAAATTTACTTTAATAAGCTTTGCCACAAAAGATTTTCCACTGCCTGGTGGTCCTCTTAAAATGATGGCTATTTTTGGTGGTCTGTTCTGACGACCTGGAGGACACAGTAAGTCATCCACCATTGTGCAGTTTGGTGTTTTTGCCAACTCCAATGTTTTTTGTGCAGGTTCCAACACATTGTGCTGAGTATCTGTAACACTGTAATGGAAAGCATCAATTTACTAAGAGCCTTATAGAAGCCACTTGTAATACTTAAATGTACAATCAACAAAATATAATACTCGTTTTATACAAAGTAACATAAAAGAAATAACAATAATGATAAACAATTGTAAGTTATAAGAATCGATATGGTCGAATTTTTATACGCTATATTCAAAGTTTTTTGCACAAGGTATTAAGACATTGAAGAATCTCAAAAACGTACTGTGTACGAGAAAAAGAATGAATGATTCTGAAAGCCTATTTAAAAAAAAAATTAAAAAAAATAGCGATCACCTGAAAATTGTGAATATTTTTCTATGTTATCTTATCAAAGCAAATAGATTAAACTACAAGAAATGCGTTTGCACATAATACGAACACGTTAAAATTAAACATGTTTGTATTATGCTGCAGTATGTTTCATATGTTTAATCTGAAATATTATTATAGTAATATCAATGTATGCAAAGTCGAAAAGAGTATGAAGAACATTTCCAGACTACCCAAAAACAGCAGGAGGAGCATTAATAATTTCCAGAAATAGTTTTCACTTGCATAACTCATGTCTGAGTCATTACCATTCATATGAGCAAATTTTTCATGGTTCTGAGTGCATATTAGTCAGTATAGTAATATCAACGTGGCCACGTAAATACATGTGTATGTTTAATAATATAAATAAAGAAAACCAATGGTTTTCGAAATAGTTAAGGTGCCAATAAGATTGACACAATAGACAAAAGCATAAATGGTAATATTTTCTTAACTGCGTTTCGGCAGTTTAAACAGAGAATATAAGTTTGCATAAATAAGTCTTCATACTTCATGCAAAATGTAACGCTTATCAGAAACATTATATCTATAAATGGTTACCAATATTATAATGTAAATTTAAGAACACAAAAGTCGTAAAAGCATTTATTTTACAACATTTCAAAGACTAAAACATATAGGACGCATTTAATAATTAATAGGACATACCTGGTCTCTTGTGGCTTTGTATCTATGATGTTGTTGTTTGAATTCTCCTGCCAGTTTATAGTTCCTTTTGATCTAATGAAAGTTACATGTTTTCAAACGAAATTGATTTACATTAATATCATATAGTATCAATGATAATTTACTTATAAATAAACACGTAAACTTATAAGTAAAATACGTATTGTACTGTACCTCTCTTCGTCTTTGTCATTCTCTTTATTTATTTCCTTTTGGGAGGTTTCACACCTTTCCCGCGTTCTTTCTACAGATGGGGAAAAGGACAATAAACAGTGAAACTGTCTGTACAATTTAATAATTAAATATGTATAAATACATACTTATGTTTTCTCAAATATGTTGAACAAAATAGAAAATTGTATGCTCTTATAAATTAACACCGAATTACCTTTATTAGTACTCTTATCATAGCGATTATCTTGCTCTTTATCGGACGTATGATCAAATATCCTATCATCCAGATCTTTTACTTTATGATCCTCCCTTTCTCTATATACCCTTTCAGATTTCCTATTATCCATCAATTCCTCGTTATCTCTTCTATGGTTATAGTCCCCTGACCACTTAGTCTCTGTCTTGCCTGCATAGTATTCATATCTCCTTATTTTCTCTGTGTACTCTTTCAGATTCTGCTCGTTCTCCTCCCAGTTTCTGAAATCTTTCTTTGGATGCACCTCATGTTCTGACACCAGTGGTTTCAAATTACCATGTCCATAATCAAAGCACTGCACAGGAGTTAAGTGATCTTGATTTGGTGTTTGAGAAGTATGGGCATAGTCAATTACTTTGGCAGGAATGTGCTCGGTAAATTTCTTATCCCCACCAGCCCCACCATGATTATAATTAAACTGTTTTTCTATACAAAATTCTTTAACGGTTTGACATCTAATTTGAGATTGTCGATTATCTCCAGATCGTTTTATGAACATTGGACTGCCAAACTTGTTATAATCAGATCCAGATGACGACTCTACGTATCCAGCCTTATATCCTCCTATTGTCATATCAGACATACTTTTCTCTGATCTGTTATCAGATATGTTAGACTTATTTCCATCCAAAGGAGATCGTCGTTCTATGTTATTTACTTGACTTTGATTGAAAGCTTCATTCTGAACACGCAAAGGTTTGTCAGCATAGCTAAAATCTCGTCCAGATCTTTGATCAATATCTCCAAAACTGTTTTTAGAGTATGGCTGCCTCCAACCTGAACTTTGCATGTCATTAGAGTCGAACTGTCCTTGTTGCATATTTTTATCAACTGGTATTTGCTCATTGTTATCAAACGCTCCTCCATCTCCACCTGGTTCTGAACCCCCTTGAATCTTAGGAGCAGCATTATCAGTTGATCCTTTTGACCTAAATTCTCCAATTCCTCTGATGTCAAATTGTTTGTTATCAAAGGGTCTGTCAATTTGAGCACGAAGTCCAAAGCATGAATCATTTGAACTCTGAGATCCAAAATCAGTAGGGTTATCCAATTGTTTTTCATTGAATCTATTTGGAAAATGCCCATCATTTGACCCCTTTGAACCGCTTGGACTTCGATGATAAGGTGGATCATTGCGTCGCGAACCAAAGAGTCTATCATTGGGTCCCGAAAATCTGGGCTGTCCGTCGTTTGGTCCTCTAACTATAAACTGAGGTTCGCATGGACCTCGGTTATCAAACGGAGCTTCATTTGGTCTAGTTGGGCCAAATGGTCTGTTATTAGGACCTTGAGGTGCGAATTGTACATCATTTGGACCTCTTGAACCAAACTGTCCATCCGTAAGTCTTCTTACACCCATCTGGCTATCAAATCTCAGACCAAATTGTCCAATATTTGAACCTCTGGGACCAAACTGTCCATTATTAGGACCTCTTAGCCCAAACTGATTATCAGTGGGACCCCTTGGCACGAATCCATCATTAGGACCTCCTGGGCCAAATATTCCATCATTGGGTCCTCTTGGACCAAACTGTCCATCAGTGGGACCCCTTGGACCAAACTGGACATCGTTAGGTCCTCTTGGACCAAATTGCCCATCGTTTGGTCCCCGTGGACCAAATAGTCCATCATTAGGACCTCTTGGACTGAACTGTCCATCGCCAGGTGGTCCTCGGGGACCAAACTGTCCGTTATTGGGGCCTCTTGAACCAAACTGTCCATCATTGGGACCACGAGGACCTAATGGATATGAATTTGGACCAGGGGCATTAAATGGAAATGAGTTTGGACCTCTGGGCTCAAACATAGGAAATCTAACAACATCACTAGGACCTCTTGGCCCAAAGAATGGTACATTTGGTCTAAATTGCATTCCTTTTGGACCAAACGTAGAATCAAAAGCACTTCTAGGATCAAAGCACTCTGGATTATTTGAGAAAGATTTTGTGGAAGACTCTTTCAAATCATACGATTCATCTGGCCTTTGCGTAGAATCAGTGGGTTTATTATCTGTGGAAACAGGACCTAAATTAGGTAATTCGGGTGGTGGTTCCATGTTTAAATCTTCTGGTTTAGGATCATTCTCCCCCATGAAAGGTAATACTTCAGTCTTTTTATTAACACCATCATTATCGTTATTAGACAACTCTTGTTTTTCTTCTGTTGGTTCATTAATTATATTCTGTGGATTCTGTTCTATGGAGCTGTAATTTGTAGATGGATTTTCATCCCCCTTAGTACTATCCTTTTGAAGTATACTGTCTTCTGGCAGTTGAGCATCAACCCATGGTGGTTTCTCTAACATTGAAATGCTTTTCTGTAGTAAATAATCTTCAGAAGTGTCTTTTTGTACATTATCAGCGTTCTGTTCACTGGATTGTGGTCCAGTTACAGCTGGTTGCTCTATTACAGCAGCAGATTCACTTTTGTTCTCCTTATTCATGTCTACCTCGTTTCCAAGATTCAGCAAATTCGGTCTAGATTCAACGTTTATAAAATCTTGCTGCAACTGAGGACTAGAATTGGGACCTCTGAACGAAGCTGCACCTCCTAAATCAAATGAATTATTACGTCCAATTCCTGTAGGGCCACGTGGTCCAAACTCAGGAACTCCTTGAAGTTTAAAATCTCCAGGCAATCTAAAATTACCAGATCCACCTGGGCTAAAGTTAGGAGGGCCACGAGGCCCAAAATTGTTGTTTCCACTAGGTTTTATGAATGGAGACTCACCTGTAATTTTCTTAAAACTTTCACTCAATGAACCAACGCTGCTGCTACTTTTATCAGAGTCAAGATAGCTTGGTTTAAATACATCCAACGCAGCTCTTCGTTTCTCCATAAGTTTCTTTAACTCTGGTGCAAGTTTATCTGATGGTTCAAATTGACTGTTTCTGTTGAAGCCTCTTGAAGTATTCGGAAAACTATCACGTCTGTTATCTGCTACATCTTTTTGATCGAAACGATCCATATTACTTCTATTAAACCTATCACCTCCAGGAGCAAATGATTCATTATTGGAACCAAATCGATCATTATTTTGTCCAAAACGATCGTTAACAGGTTCGTTTCCTTGGCCAATCCTTTCACCTCCTGGTCCAAATCTTTCATTTCCAGGGACGAATCTGTTATCTCCAGGGACAAATCTATCATTTCCAGGACCGAATCTATTGTCTCCGGGTGCAAATCTGTCATTTCCAGGAGTAAATCGATTATTTCCTGACCCAAAACGATCATTTCCTGGAGCAAATCTATCATTATTAAAGTTCTGCTTCTGTTGATTGAACTGGTTATTTCTTTCTTCTCTCCTAAATTGATCAGTATCAGGTACCCGTTCATCATTTAACTTATAATTTTCATTTCGTTGGCCAAACAGGTCGGTACGGAATTGATTACCTTGTTGCTCGTTAATACCTTCTCGACTAAAACGTTCTAGTGGTGCTCCTTCCTTTTGGCGAGCAGGATCGTTCATACTAAAGTTCGTTGAAGATGCTGAAGGGTCGAAATTGTTCATAGAGCCAGTTTTATTTGAACGTTCGTTGTTCATTGGATTTCCATCTAGTCCAGCACCAGCATTTGGACCGAATGGAGGAGGTCTTCCTTGTACATTGAGCGGCACTGGTGGTCGCACATTATGACTTTGCCGAGAATCATTGCTAACAAAACCTGGAGGGGGCTGTGAAAAGTTTGGTACAGCTGGAAAGTTCGGTGGTGGTTGCGTAAAGTTCGGTGGTGGCATTTGAGTAGGTGGCGCACTGAATGGTGGTGGAGGTACACCTGTCATATGTTGGAAATTAGGAAAATTTTGTACATTTACTCCTGCATTGTACTGTGGTGCCCATTGTTGAGTATTCCAAGGTGATGTAGTCATCATATTGGAGGACATCATGTTCATGACTGGCATCTGAGGTGTTGATGACTGTGTGGTTGCTTGTGAGGAAGATGTTATAGATATTGTTTGAACATTGGTTACTGTTGTTTCTGTAGCTGGTGGTGGTGGCGGCGGTGGAGGTACATTAGCAGTTTGTTTCCCTGTTAAACCAAGGGTTTTCCCAATGCCTAACAAATTATTAATCAATCCTTGATTTTCTGTACTCGACAGAATGTTCATTATCTTATCGTCGCCAGGTAAACCTTTTGTCTTTTCAACTTCTGCTTTGACAGCAACCTGCTTTTGCTGCTCGCGTTTCCTACGCATCTGTTCACGTCGTTCGATAAGCTTCTCTCGCCAGGATGTCCATTTAGCTTCGTATTGTTTGTATTGGGTCTACAATAAAATGATATCTCCATTTTGCAAAAAAATTAGAGCTAGTACTATTTCATTTTACAACCCTAACTTTACCCTAACTGATGTGCAATAATAATTATAATATTACCTACCTTATCTGGATGATTAGCATTTTGCTGTTTCCATTTATTAAATTGCTCCTCCCACTGTTTAAACTGAGCGTCGAAGGTTTTCTCGGCCTCAGTTAATTCTTCGTCTTCGATTTTCAACTTTTTCGCACTATTAGATTCACTAACGGTATTACTACTGCGTTTACCATTTAAATTATTACTTTCCTTACTACTATTGCTATTTTCAGGAGGTAACGGTGGCTGACTCGGGGGTAAGGGAGGGTTCTGAGGACAGTTTTGTACATTTGTTTGCTGCATCGTAGCATTCGTATTTTGTTTCACAGGGAATAATGGAAGATTGTTCTGATGTGGTGGAGGCATGCTTGTAAACTGATACGTGTTTATAGTGGTTGGAGGTAATGGAGGTTTTGTATCCTCTTTTGGTAGAGGCGGCGGAGGTTGTACAATTGGTAATTGCGGCACCTGAGTGGCTAAGTTTATATTCTGGGCTGACATGTGCTTCATTGTTTCCTGATACTGAAACAAAGTTGAATTAATAAGTCAATACGAATTAGAATACTACTCAGTGTTATTGAAGAAATAGTAGCTTTTACATTATACTACTTTGCAATTCATAAAACAACTATTCTAAATTTTATTTAAGTAATGTATAGGAACTATAATTATACTTTTTTATACTTCCTACATACCTTCTCCCCATATTGTGCTTGCCACTGCTGATACTGTTGCTGCCATTGTTGCCACTGAGCCCAGTTTTGTTGCTGAGCTGCAGCCCATTGCTCTGCGGTATATCCGCTAGGAGCCTAATAAAACAATTTAGTAGCTTTACACGTATGTGTGTCTGTGTGTGTGTGATATATATATATATATATATATTGCATAGTATACAACCATTCGTAAAAAAAAAAAAACAAGAAAGAAAGAAAGAAAGAAACAAAAATTTCTTAACCCTTTAAGTGCAGAGTACTTTAAAATCAAACGTTCCGTGTGGACGTGTTTCAATTCTTTATTTCGACTAAATTAAACGACTTATTTTTGTCTTCCTCAAATTAAGAAAGTTAATGTTTCAAAAACGACGTAACTTAAATAATAAATTATAACGATTACGAATATTTTAATTTGACAATTGCATATATGAGTACCTAATCTATGTAGATAATTTTCACTGAATGCATATATGCGTCTATAGCATTCAAAGGGTTAATAAAAATTTTTATAAACACATCAGAATTTTGTAAAAAAATTTATATTAATTTATGACATAAAAACTGGTACATATATTTATTTGTTCAATATATAACTATGATATAAAAGTAAATTTTTGAATAAAATACTTACTGGTTGATTATAATACTGCATATATGCTTGCATCATAGCCATAGGATCTGCTCCTGGTGCAGCATAACCAACTGGTGGTTGCGGCATTGGAGTAGCAACAGCACCAGCTGACAATTGCCATTGGTTCCAATTTTGCATTTTTAAACCCTCTCTCACTCTAGCAAATGGTTTGCTAGTGCATTCCAAACTGTTTTAAGGGCCGCAGTCCGTTTGGACGCTATTTTATATTCAAAGAAAATTGTTATAGAGTTACCGCTACACATATGCATAAAATATAATAAAAATGTTCTATTTATTTATTTATTTTCCTTTCATGGTACAATCACCAATCATACATAAATACAAAAGAGTTTTAAGGAATCAATCAGTCAAATGTATTTATAAAAACTGTATTTACCACTTTAATAACATTCGCAAGTTTTAGTAAATATAGAGGCTGTTTTAAAGAAATGGGAAAGTTAAAACCATATATATAAATATAAAGTATGTTTTAACTGTGAGCTAAAAATTACTTGGGCTTTGGTTTTTAATAAAACACTCATAATAAGATAATAAAATATGTAAAAACATATTTTTTATACTTTAATAATTTTTGTTCCTGTTTTATAACAGCTAAAATGTATAGTATTAAAGAAATAGAAACTCTCACAAAATAGTTGTAGAGAGAATTACATATTGTGAAAAAACTTATTAACAAACAAAATAATATAACGTTCAATATAAATAATGAACATGTACCCAACAGTATTGGTATAAATACACTAATATAAAAATGTGGTAAACTAAATTTTTTATTAATTAGTCATCTGCATTTAATAACTCATTGTAGTAGGACTAAATATATATAGAATTATTCAAATTCTTACGTCACTACTATATTAAATTAGCAAATGCAAAAGATCAAGAAGTTATAAAATTAGGATATAGTGCATTTTTTCAGTGGATAAAAGTATATACATAGAAGAAACAATATTTTACAACAGAATTAAAAAGTATTAACATATTTTCAGGCAATACATAATGGAATAACACATAAAAATTTATATTTTGCGAAATATTTCATAATGCAACGAAAACAATGTACTTTCATAATATGTAAGAAAAAGGAAAGACCGTAAAATGAATAATCTTCTATTTACATTTGAAGTACCAATGTAAATTCTCGAAAAGATTTAAGTTCATATTAAAACTAGATGCACGTAAATCTTTTCTCCAAAAGGTACCACATTTTAACATCTAATAAAGTAACAGATTCTTTCTCATTTAAAACAAATACAAAGGTTTAAAAGCTGAAAGTAAAGAAAACTATAATAATCATAAATTAACCTAAAATTATATATTTTTCAACAAATATATGGTATAATTATTGAAGAACAAAGTAGTTGATTAAAAAATAAAAGAATAGGTGCTGGTATAGAATTATGAATGACAATGTAATAAAACTATTACAAAATCTGCATAGAGTTATATAGAACATCACTGCAGTATGATCATCTTAAACAACTTGTTAAGAAATATATATATATATATATATATATATATATATAGCAGATTTCAAATATGTATAATTGGTACATGCTTATAATGATTATAGTGTAATCAAGTACATAATCATAGAAAAATGTAAATTGTATATCAAGATATTACATCTAATACAATATATGATTTAAAATAGATATGTATTTTAAATATACACCACAATCATACTTATGGTAAGTACCTAAGTAATCAATAGACCTATCGTAGCTCTTATTGTAATTCATATGATTAAATACAAAATGGTTGCAACATATCTTATACACCTTTTCATTATATGATGTACAAGTGGTGTAAAAGTGTTATGCTGCAAAGTTTGTATTGAAAAGGAAGGTATGCCCAATACATTAAACTTATGAAGTCAAATTGGGTCAAATACAATGCATTGATTTGCTTCATATGCAATGTAATAACATAGAAAAATAGGAATAAAATTACTTTTCCTTATGTGTGTCATAAATATATCTAAAATCTTCGAAACGCCTTAATTAAGTATATAAATTCATAAACTTTAGAAATATGCTTTGACAAGCATCCGAATGTGATCGCCATAATTATCAACGAAGTGTAAATTTGAAATCCGTAAGAATATAATTTTCAAAATTGCATTCGTATATATTATAATATAATGAGCGCAATATAGATATTATTGCATATTATTAGGGCAGAAGTTTGGTGTCATTTAAACATGTAATTAATCGCGTTATCGCGTATAATTTATTCGCGGTATTCATAGTCTTTTACGGTAGTGTAGATCGAAAATAAGAATGTCGGTAGAAGTAATTAATGTCTAAAAATTGTACTCACGACTGGATATCCGGGAAACAGCAACACTTTTGTCGTGGAATTCACGAAAACCGTACTTTGTTACACGATAACTAAACGAAACTTGGCACGAAAACGTCGAAACTGGTCAGAGCTTATGGCGGCCGCAGACGATAGAGTCAACTAATTTCATATACTAAACGGAGAAAAAAGTCCCTAGATGCTTGTTTAATTAGTTTATTTTACGCGGTTTATACAAGAGATTAAATCGTGGATTAAAAAGGTCGTAAGAGTATTTTTTTCTTTTTTTTTATTCCCTACGTACTCCTTACAAACGAGAAGATAACTGGAATTCTAAATTTAACATCGTCCTTGGACCGTCTCGATGCTTTTATAGAGTAAAGGGAAGTTGAGGACTTGTAGAGAAGTGCTTTCATTTACTTTCAAATACTATGCGTACTCTCATTTCTTTCAAGTCAATTTTTTCAACTAATTGTTGTTTAATATACTACTATTTTAATTGTATTAAATTTAAATTCATTAAAATACAAAGTGTGATCTAAAAGAAAGTTAGAGCAATTATTTATGACTATAAACCCTATATTGTATATTGTCATGTATTATACGAGTAAAATAAAATAATGGAACTGTTTTTTAAATGCACGAGTATTTTTCGTTTCACTACAAAATTTCTGTGATCGAAGCTATTTTATCTGCATTTCGGTATCGCTATCGCAGTAGAAAAATGTCGAAACTTAAACCGTATAACGATACTATAAAAATTATTTACTGCTGCGTAACAGAGTAATCATATTAAATGACACTTAGATTAGAATATCGCGGGAAAGTAATATCTCATAAAACAACTTATTATCCAATTGCTATACCTTTTGTATGACGTATAGATTCTGCAAGACACAACATTCTGAAAAACCCACAGATATCGTAATATACGATATACGCTCTTTTCCTGTATAATACGCAAATTCATTCTATTTCGATGAAAATAATAGTGCGACAATATTATCACAACTAAATGTGTACAATCGGAAGATTTCAAGTAATTAAAATTCTACAAATGTTAGATTTTTCCAGAAATCTAAGCAAACTCTTAAACGAATATTTTTATTTTAATATCGCAAACAGCTTGATAACAAAGGAATATATAAAATAAGCAAAAAAGAAGGATTCGTAAGATTGGCATTACTAGAATTACTGAACTCTTTCTTTTAGAATTATATTAAAATATAATTTATTAACTCTAATTAATAAATAATAAATGAAACAATATTGGTCTATCCTCGTTATTTCGAATAACGAATAGGCGGAGTTTATTTTTTTATTTTTTTATTTTTTTTCTACACATTCTTCTATCACATTCCTGTGGAATAGGAAAATAAATCATTGGACATAACGCTTGCTCTATTAATGTCAAAACCAACAAATTCCTGAATATTTACCGATGATGTTTCACGATGTATACAAAGCTTTTCTCCAAAATGTGTCGAAGATGATAATTATTTCGAATAAAAAAGAGAAACGAATAAAGTATCGAAATCGAACAACGGAATGCAATGTTAAAATAAATTTGTATTTTTAATCATGAATAACAAATGAAATTCGATACGTCTATTCGATCGTTCGAACAAAATTCGCCACGCAGGTATCTCATTAATGCACAACATTTAAGTATATACAACTTAATGATCCATCGATCGTCGAAGTTTTCCTTAAACAGGTTTTTACGCAGGTTGATTTCACGATTAATGCTTTTTTACTTCTTAGTACAAAAGATCTAACTGCGAAGGACCAGTTCGCAGCGGCTAGTGCTATCTAGACAGATATATTTACATAGAAACCTGTTTCCAATCCGCTGTGGCGATTTCGTGTCTCTCAGTGTCACTTGAACCGGCAGCATAATCGAACCTAACACACCATGAGCTCTGTCCCGACAAAGTGGCTTCTCGTCACTCTCGTTTCATTCTTTAGCATAATTGTACGAGAGAATTTAGCTCAATATGTACCTCCTACACCAAGCGTGGAACCACTTTATCCCAAAGGATTACGAATGTCCATACCTGGTGAGTAAAGGTATAACTTATTCTATTGTCTTTGTATCTTGAAGCCTTCGCTCTTATAGCTTTATTATTATTCCATCGTTTCTCGAATCGATGCGGAAATCGTTCAAAAGCTAATTTTCATTCCGATGATGGTACGAAGAATTGACCAAGTTACATTCATTTCTGGAAATTGTAAATGGCATTCCTTCGTCTGAGATGTATATAGATACCGTGACTCCAATTAATATTCGGGCACCCTTTGAGATCGTTAATCGTTAATCGTTAAAATAAGTCGGCAAAAATTGTTAAACAATAATGGTAATAGTTTCTGCAAATTTTGCCTGTGAAATCCAAAACTCGTCGCATTGACGGGTCCCGTAAATCTAGTGTTAAATAATATTCGGACACCCTTATAAACAGAATACTTGGAACATTTTTTAAATGTTCACATTATCGGAAGTATGTGAAACATACAATTACGACCGCTCTATTCATTTTGTGAGGTCATAGATAATGTTAATAGTAATCAAGAAAATAGTTGACGTATCAAAAATTTTCGGAATGCTTTTACTAATTGCAAAAAAGCATCAAAAGTACTTTCAACTATCGACTATAATAAAAATTTGAACACAAAAGATATAGAAGATTTCTATATTCAGACGAGGATGGTATCAGTTTGGTCGCCTATCACGTAAAATTCAACGAAGACTTCAACGGCCTGGAGGCAGGAACTATCGCCAGGGACATTATAAAGGTCCGTAATGGCCGGTGGATATACGAGGATCGAACCACGAGATTGAAACGAGGCGATAAAATTTACTATTGGATCCACGTCGTTTACGATGGCCTCGGTTACAATTTACTCGATCAGCAATACGTCGTAAATGGTTTGTTTAAAATATAATTATTTAAAAATTAAGAAATTTTGCTATTTCGCATGTTCAACGCGGAGCCGATTTTGCTTCACTTGAGCGTGCAACGCTCAACAGATGCTTAGCCTAACTACAGTTGTATTTAACCCCACCACCACAGTGGTTCACGGAAGGTTAACCAAACCGTGTTAACCAAATTTTTGAATATTAAATGGTCCGGAAAATTTGTGCCAATTTTCGATAGGTTATGCTTGAATATATTACAATAAATAAAATTAGATGAAAACATAAAGTTGGTGCATATTCTGAAAGATGATTTTTTCACGTGTTTTTTTCAAAACTCTATTTATTTAACTAGAATTACTAGTTCGATCTCGGTGTTATATTCAGTGTCTTGAAAATGGAAGTAAATAGGGGACACTTCTGACATTTAATATTTTCTTTTGATAAAATATTGAAAAAATTGTTCGCAGGCTGTTAACAAAATCTAGACATGGGGATTTCGATCTTAAAGAAAATAAAGATGAAACATGGTTTTTGGAAAAAGAACATTGTAGAACTAAACAATACATACATACATATGTACATATATGTATTTCACGGAACAAAAAGGATTAGTGCTTTGAAGTACGGAATTGGTTTACCGAAATACCGAAAAAATTGGCACGAATTTTCCGAACAACCCATTACTAATTAGAAATTATCTCATTCGTGATGTTTATTCGATGTTTATATTACTTCTTTCGTTTAGATTTCTACAATTACGATGGAACACCTGTGAGCGCTAGTACCGTGGGTAACATCGTTTGTGCAACACCATCGGAAACAAAAGTATTCCAGAATGTGGCAACAGTTCAACAGTTAAGACGGCAAAATACCTGCCCGGGGCAATTAATTTTCGAGGAGAACTTTGATCTGCTTAACACGAGTCGTTGGTTGATCGTCGAACGCTTTGTAGACACCCCCGTAAGTCTTTCCCGGGAATTTTTCATTTTACCTTTGCTAAACTTCTTTTTTATGCCAAGTATGAATTGCGCTATTATACGGAATAGACAAAACGTACGCGACACTTTGTTCGGCATTAAGAATAGTAAAAACAATTGCGAATATGTAAAACGAAAAAAGTTGAGTTACTCGGCGTCCGTATTTCTCTTATCGTCCCTTGCTATAGTAAATTTTATACTAACCTAACTTAGTTTACTTGCTATACTGTACGAATATAATAGGTGTCCTAATATTTACAAATGGCAGATGGATTAACAAAAACCACAAGGATTAAATCGAGAATATCATTAAAAATCAGAAAGAACAAAAAATCTCTGTTATATGAAACTCTCATTTTGTCTCACATTTTAGGCAACCGAGTTTGTCGTATACATGAACAACATCGATAACGTGGAAGCCAAAGGAGGTATTCTACACATTAGACCGACTCTCATGAGGGACAAGTACGGTGAAGAATTCATTGGAGAGGGTACTTTAACTTTAGAGAGGTATAACACATTAATCGGTATAATATTATCAACAATGGAGCGTTGATAATCGTTATACTGAACATACTTGATATTTCTTTAGATGTACGGGTAATATTGGTACAACAGATTGCAAGAGAACCGGTTTGGGTGCTCAAATCCTACCGCCTATAATATCAGGACGTGTCAACAGTCAGCCATCGTTCACATTTTTGTACGGACACGTTCAAATTCGTGCCAAATTGCCGCGTGGTGATTGGATTTATCCTTGTAAGTACTTACTTCCGCGATATCAGATATTTTTCGGTTAACAAACTTCTGCTGGTTCTCGTTGAAAAAGTTTTACGAATATATTCGTGCAACACCATTTCTATCTGTTCAACTGTTGCACCCTATATAAAAATTCTGGCCCGTTTATGGTAAAAATGCCCCCAAACCAATCTGAACGTAGTAGCACACATCGATCGAAGCACATTTCAAAAAAAAACTCTAAAGTTTCAACACGATCGCTCGACTATTCAAGTAGCTATAGGCTGAAACGTAACGTTTACAGTTTAAGTCCCATTTCGTTTGTTCTATCGAATCGAAAATTCTGAAAAAGTCAAAAATACTCTCTACTCTACTGGTTACATATCTGTAACATTTTTCAGAAATTTCTGCTAGAAAACCGAATTTAAAGAATTTTTTTAAATTTATAAATATCTTTCTTACATTGAAATAATAAAGAATTTCCTCAACTATCTTACAAGATTAGGCATACACGCACACACACGCATACACATGTACACAGAAGTAAACATGTTGAAAACAACAGCAATAAGTCAAAACACACATCGCTAAACCAGAAATGGGCACTGATAATAGTAGTAGTAGTAGTAATAATAATAATAATAATAATAATAATAATAAGAATAAGAATAAGAATAAGAATAAGAATAATAAGAATTTCACTTCAGTGATCACTCTCGAGGCCAGAGAAAAGTACACAGACAATTCATCGGTGTTCTGCAACATCATAGTGGCTCATTCGAACGGAAATCCTGTGCTCAGGTCGCCGGAAGGATACGATTTGAGCGGATACGTTCTTTTGGGCGGTGCTCACGCGGTTAACATAGGTCAGAATAAGATCCAGGACAATCGAGCGAGCCTCCCCGCAAAAATTTCGAACTCGTTGTGGTCAGACGATTACCACGTGTACGATTTGGAGTGGAGGAGCGGTAGAATCACGGTTCGAGTTGATGGAGAACAATACGGCGAGCAGAAAGTGCCGGCGTTGTACGACACTCCAGTTAGTATAGATTTGTCCGATCATAAGTCCTGCATACTACCAATTACAGATGAAATACAAAAAGAAATAATTCAGTCGCGAAAGGGATAAAAGTGTTGCTAATTTTCACAGGCCAGCATAAATCTGGGTGTAGCCGTAGGTGGTAGCGTCACTTTCCCAGACGGAAGTTTCAGCGACAAATACATGAAACCCTGGCGTAACGCGAAATCAAAGGTACAACAAACATCGCTTTCTCACAAGTCCCCTGTGAACCGTTTAAACCACAACGTTCATTGGTTACAGGCGTTCTCCGAATTCTATCAGGCAAAGAACAACTGGCTAGAGACCTGGAGGAACAAAGACAATGGTCTCCACGTGGACTACGTAAAAGTGTGGGCGATCTAAGGGCTATAATCACCATTTTAATAGAGAAACACTGTATGTACTCCATTGTCTCGCTCGTTTCTCATTCACTTCACTATACGTAAGATAATCGATGATCAGAAAGGAGGCGGCGGAGGGACCAAAATGGTAGAAGGCAGAGGCTGTTCAGAAGATACTCCATTAGGACGAAATCCTGATCCTAGAAGGTCGATCAAGAATTGTCCTCGGTAGCCATAACGTCTCTGATAATCGAACGATGCCCGGGGTCCATCTTCTGGCCTGAACTCGAATACCATTTTTTTTCTTGTATCTGGAGAAGCAACCAGTCTCAGGAGATTCTCTGCGCTGTTTCTTGGCCATTCCCAGATCCTTCCACCGGACCATAGCGATCGGAACATCCCTGTCCATCTCGAAGGTGACAAGTCGAATGGAAGTGTTCTGGTAACGCGGGTCAACACGGCCCCTCCGCACTCGACGACTATACACAACTGTACTTTCCAATAAAGACAACCATTGAAACGATTTCCATATGATCCAGTTTATTCTTAATTACGATCGATACGACCCCTACTTACCGAACAGATTAATAAAAACGCGTGACTTTGGCGCATTTTCGTCTTGAACCTTCGAGTAAGAACACGAGGAAAGAAATATCAAATTGTTCATGGTGTTCACCTACCTATATGTCCTCCGTCCGGGTGGGTGAACAGTTCGTGCGCGGAATGCATCGCGACTTTTTTTCCTTGACGATTGTCATTCACGTCGGACATAGTTTTTCAAACGACTCGCGAACACCGTTGCTCAGTATCAGGTCTTTTTTTACTTTCACTGGCTGCGTTGCGCCAGACCAGCAAGATACGCCAGCTGATTTCTTTCGAACCGGTGATCATGTATGGTCGTCTTTGGAAGCGTACAGTTAGTTGGTATTCCGTGCTCGTTAAGCGATGTGTCTTTGCGTGATCGCTTCGAAGAGGAACAACATGAATTTCCATCGTAATTTGGTATTTCGAATTGTACAATTTTTTGTAATTCATTTAGATTGTGATATTTACATTACAAAAGTTCGGGTTTTCTTGTTTCTTGTACGGGTGATTCAGATTTGAAATTAAGCGGTGTGAAAGGATGGAAAATTCGTTTAACAGGTGACACGCAGGGGATATAACACGAGGTGTTCGTATTGAAATTCTTTTGGGTTTGAACGTGGTCTCACTTTCACTCGTGAAAAAGGCATCAATTGTATGTTTATGCATGAGATGTACTAGGATTAGCAGAGTGGTATGAATAATATAAATGGATTCTTTAGAAAATGATATTCTTAGAAAGGTGACACGCGATAATTAACTATTATCTATTGTTTCGTTGCCTCTTGCTCCTATCCTCTCGTAAACTAAAGAAAGAAAGAGGAAACTAAGATGACTTTAATAAATATATACAACAACGTACATTAACAAACACAAACTCAACTAACTGTCATCAGTCGTTGCTTACGTGAATCATATCTACTGTTATAAGAGAATTAAAGAGAAGGAATGAAACTAAAGTGAACAATAGAACCGTATACATTAACAAAACTAAAATCATAGCGCAAAGAAACAATTCTATGCAAAAATAAGGGACAACTTTGCAATTACATATTACAACTCTAAAGCAACGCTGTACTTGTTTAAACAGGCTCGAATAAATATAATGATTATTTGCAAAATAATGTGTATTAAATATTAGATATACTATAACGGTTAAACGAATGAACTTCTGTAATTTTCAGGTGATTTCGATTTTTCTTGCCTCTCTGTTTCACGCTGATAAATATACAATAGCAGCTGAACCTGTGCTGTCGTTGATTCACGATCTACTTCAGTATAACATAGCGGGGATACCGCTCGTCCACGAGGCAAGTATTACATTCTGCGAAACAAAAAATCGCCATTATAAATAAAAATTCCATTAGAACAGTAACGAAAGAAACATTACTTGCGTTAAACCATTGATAATATCGTTACGCAGCGAACGGAATGGAATTTCGATCCAGAAGTTGGGAAACAGAGAAGAGTCAGATACGAGCAGGAAAATGGTCGTTATGGTGAGCTAGCAATCGCGAAAATCGGCATGGGTATTGGGTATAAGGAACCATGGGGAATATCTGCGTAAAAGTGGCTAGAAATCTGCAAAAAAATGCGTTAAATATAAAAAAAAAATTATTCTTCGCTACAATAATATTATACTGATCTTTGTACAAAAAAAAAAAGCTTGAAAACAATCCTATATTTATAATTCCAATAAAGAACAGCCCTATATTTTTGAAGCAACTTATACACAGGATGGTCCGTAACTCTCTTTAACATTTAAAAATTGAATAAGTTTTTCTCTATTACATGTTTCAAAATTTTTGTTCTAGATTTTGAAAAAATACTTTATTCCATTTGCAAGTGACAAAGTGACTCACGAGCCACCTTGTATTATAATTAATTTAATTGTAATTCACTCTAATAATATTCTCCTTTCTTCACTAAAACAAACAAAAACAAAAAAAAAACATTTAATTTAAAAAATATTTTATTCGAGATAAGAATGGAATAATGGATGTCTGATGAGGAACCATGCGAAATCCACTCTAGCGCTTTCTTCGACCTTGAAAAATTTCGTCAGTCATCGTCGTGTAATCGACACTACACGATGACTTCGAAAGATTCTATTTTCAAGGTTCCTTCTGGCGTCGAAACAAGTGCGTCGATACGTGCAAAGTACAAGGTAGTTAGTTTGACTTTCACTTAATACCTATCGAAGAAAGAACGTAGTGGGGAGAGAACGGAGAACGGTAACGGACTTCAGAATAAGGCAGGTAAAAGGTGAAATCAGAAAAGACGGAAACAGACCGATCGTACGGGACGTAGTATTACATCTCTGTCGTCTTTCTTTTTTAAAATAAAATTTATTTGTTATTTTTCAATATAGAAAAGTGTATTTTAATAGAAAGAAAAAAGAAAAGAAAACTACTCGCATATTTGGTGTGTCACATTTCGTAACGGAATCTCAAAGCTTTTGTTCCAAAGGCTGAAAGTGCTCGAACGGTAACTCACGCTCACCGTGATGTCAAGACACGCTTTTGTAAGTAAACGTAAACACGAGAATTTCAAATTAAAATGAAAAGATTAGAAAGCATAAAATATACGAATAAAAGTGAAACGTTGCACATGTATTTATATATTGAAGAGAATCCGTGCGAGTAAAAGATTCATGTTGAGAAAAAAATTAAAGTAGGTCTCAAAATACTACTTGACACGGTTTAGGTGCACATGCCACATAAAACGACGCTCGTTCTTTCTCATCTTTTTCGTATTGAGTATTTTTATTTCTGAAACATTCAGCAGATCCATCTAAAGCATATGCGCGCTGCATGTAGGATACACGTTTCTTTCTCTCTTCTTTTTTGCATATTTTCGTTTCAACACGCTAACACTAATTAACCTACTTCCAGCGGACGACCATGATCTTTGCGACAATAATCGCTGCGTTTCTGCTCGGATTGATCGCTGAAACCGCTGCGACGATAGCACAACCAAAGGCACCTAACTTCCAATACTTCGAACGGTAAGAAATTGGAAAATAGATACAAAGAGGATAAACTTACGCTTAAGTCGTGTAAAAAAAAAAAGATAGAGAGAGAGAGAGAGAGAGAGAGAGAGAGAGAAACTAGACAATGATTCGCTATTAGAAAATTGTAAAAAGGGCTATGATGTTCTCGTGCTAAGTTACAATTGACGATAAGTATATACAAGCAAGGAAACAATTGTTCAGGGGAGCGAGAAAGGTTACACTACACTAAATACACATACATCGATTACTCGTTAAGTAGAAGTGGGATTATAAGATTATATTGATTATATTACTTTCTTATTAATAGGCCTAAGTACCGCTATCCATACTACGATGAAAATGGTAGAGGAAAATTACTTTACGGCTACGGTGGACCAGATCTATATCAATACAAAACTTACAGTGCCCTCGAGGGAATCCATTAAGACAACATAGAGCACTAAGTACGCTATTAAGTCAACTAATTGATCAACATTCGATAAACAGCAACTGTCATTACATAGGGCGACCATTTTTAAAATGATACATAGTACATACACGATTTTGTTTCCGATTGTAAGAAAATCATTTTATCACATATAGTGCAATAACGCATTATCTACGCTAATGCATTAAAGTTTCTCTTTCTTTTTTCATCGGAAACACATCGCGTTATGTGATGATATTAAGGAACATTACAAGATCGTTTATTCTCCCAATTATAATCAATTGTATTTTTAAGTGCAATCGATTCATGTGCTTAATTAATTGTCGTGAACATATGTTTCTTTATCACGGATTATGATTTTTTTATTTCGATAATATGTTCTATAATTACCATGACCCAAAAGGGTCCTTAAAAGTAGAAACGAGCAAACGTGATTCTGTTTTCATTTCTTTCAGAGATAAATTGCTTTATTAGTTGGATGAAAATAAAAAAATAAAAAAAAGTGTTTAGACAAAACTGTATTATGATTAATCGATGCAAAAATTGCTACAAATACAATTGCGATTAGTCATCGTTAAAATCAATTGTCTACGAAAATTGTGTGGAATGTGCATAGCGTTTCTAAAATCTATGACTTGTGTCCAATATTAATCACTGTGAAGACAAGAATGTGAAACGGCTAGATTTTAACGTCTAAAATCCGGTTACCGTACGTCAGAACGACGGAAAAATTTGTAAATCTTAAAAAATGCAGTCATTGTGAATCTTAATTAAACGCGTACGGTGAAGACGCGGAGAAATGTTCGTTTCGTGACAAGTGCACATACAAGTTTACAAATGTGCAAGTATAGTCGAGTGAATTAGCGAGATAATGTTGATAAACAAACGTATGACTACTACCCGTACGATGTGTGTTGGGTATATTTATTCCAAATGATCCTTGTCCGCCTTATCTTCGGCAGACTGTAATTGTCATACAAAATCCATTTCGGACTTATTGTAATATTGTGTACCTGCACGACGCCTGTACAGTTGTCTCTCTATAAATTTCTTTATCTCGCTTATTATAAAAACACTTGACGTGAGTGCGACGAGAAACAAGATATCTGTTAGAAAACAGAAACAAATATTTCCTTTAGGATTTCAATGATAAAAACAACATCAATTTGAATGCTCGCAGGTCATACATACCTTTTGCTGAAAGAGCTTCTGTTTGGAAAACCCGTTGCAAAGGTGGAAAGTAGATCACTAACATCTGTCCTATTACTGATAATGTTACAGCTACGAGGAACATTTTATTACTCCAAAAACCAATGGTGAATATTGATTTAGTCTAAAATGTTTATGTTATGTTTAAATCATGTAAAATATATGTTATAGTGTTGCACAATCTCGTTACTTTTTTACCTGTGATCTACAACTAAGAGCGTTAAACATATCGAAGAAAACGAAACAGGTAAATGTCATGGTTGTATCTCTTGCAGTATTACCATCAGTCGTCATCTAACAATAGTAAGACAACAGAAAAATTAAGAAATTCATACGAATCGACATTCTACCTACAGTGAAACAACTTCGTACCTCTCTATTATAAACCCATAGAGTACCGAGAATGATAATAGTAGCTGACAACAGTACATTGATAATAAGATGTCGCGTGATCATTGGTTCTTTTGTATTACGTGGCTTTTGTTTCAAGACATCTTTGTCAACGGGTTCGACGCCAAGACTGCGATAGATAATCGTGTATATCAATATTATTATAACGTAATGAATTCGAAAGCTTTTTTCAATTAAATTACCTTTGAGCAGGTGGACCGTCCATAATAATATTGATCCAAAGAATTTGCATTGCGTTTAAAGGATTCGGTATACCCATCAAAGTAGCAAGCGCGATTAAAGATAGAGCAGCTATGCTGGTACTTAATTGAAATCTTACAAAATTTCGTATATTATGAAAAATTCCTTTCCCCTCCTCAATTGCAGCACTAGAAAGTATGTACAGTTAAGGAAAAATAAATGTGAAAACAAGTGAACATTTCTAAACAAAAGATTAATATGTACATGATAGTTCCAAAATCGTCATCCACTAAAATCATGTCCGCAGCTTCTTTACAAACATCGGTACCATTTTTACCCATGGCTATGCCTATATCTGCCTTTTTCAAAGCGACTCCATCATTCACACCATCACCTGTCATGCCTACTATATTTCCTTCCCTTTGCAAGGCTTTTACGATGCATAATTTGTGCTTAGGCGTCACACGATAAAATACGCTAACGTTATCAATACACTGCTCTAATTGATGTTCAGACATTAAGTCGATCTCATCTCCAGAAATGATTCGCGAGTGAAGTACATCTAATCCAATCATACTTGCTAGAATAGAAAAGCAAATGCGGTGCACTATTCTTGCAAAACCTTACGAATTACGAGAAATTTCGTATATTTAAATTGTACCTATAGCAGATGCAGTTTCTTTGGCATCACCAGTAACCATTTTAACTTTGACACCGCTATTTATTAAAGTCGTTATAGACTCCCGAACATGTGGTCTAGGAGGGTCACATATACCAATAAGACCTACATACGTTAAATCTTGTAACGATGTACCGCGTGCCAATCCAACAACTGTAAGTGTATTAAAAAGTATAGAATAACGGAATTAATGTCATCATCAACGTTATATCGTACCTCTTAATCCTTGCTGCCCAATGTCATACGCTTCTGTCAAAAATTCTTCGTCTTTCTTTTGGTTCAGAGAATATACCTCACCATTAACGGAATATGTGGTGCATAACGGTAAAATTTTTTCCAAAGCACCTTTTACAAAATATATTTCTTGCCTATTCTGTAATATATACGGTCAGATATTAGAAAAGTATAACGCTAATTTTTTAATGGCTAGTGTCATAAAAAATTACATACATTGAAACGTTATTTTACCTCTCCGTATTTCGGTGTACACTTCACAGCCATCATTTTTTGCTCAGATGAAAACGGGTATTCCTGTAACCGTAGATATTTATCGGCAATTCCATACAGCCCATACTTCATCGCTACTGCTATTAGTGCACCTTCCGTTGGCTGACCGAGTAGGACATCATTCTGTATTATAGCGTTGTTGCAAACACATCCTACTTCCAACATATTGGTGATAGCGGCACGTGCAAGGTCAAAATTGTCACATTTCCGAATTCGTACTTCTCCCTTATCATTGTAACCAGCTCCAGTAATATCTGCTATATATCCTTCCGGCGTCACCAGAATCGTTGCCGTCATTTCATTCTTGGTAATAGTACCAGTTTTATCGGAACATATCACATTTACGCAACCTACGCATTGGACAATATAATATTTACACATCTTCACCGAGGTCAGATAAATATTATGCAAGTAGCAACTTACCGAGTGTTTCAACTGTTGGTAATTTTTTCACAATGACTTTCCTCTTAGCCATTCTCATAACACCCAGTGCTAAAGTTACAGTCACAACAATAGGTAAACCTTCTGGTATAGCTGCTACTGCCAAACTTACACTGATAGTAAACATTTCAAGTATAGCTTTCCCTTGGATCCAGCCAAGAAGCATAATAATACCAATGATACAGAATGAATAAAAGGATAATTGAGTGCCCAAAATATCCATGCTTCTTTGTAATGGCGTCTTTGGAGCTTCTTCAGCCTGCATCATTGAGAAAACTTCTCCAAATTCACTTTTCTCTCCTGTATTCACCACTATACCCTGTAAAATTTATTTTCTACATATTTGTAAGTCATTGCTATGTGATGCACGTATAAGAATTAATTTGTTATGATATAACTTACTTTCCCATTACCACAACGCACCAATGTACCCATAAATGCAATATTTTTTTTTGTTGTTAATCCATTAGTTTTAAGTATCGGAGCTGTTGATTTCTGTGCTGGTTCAGTTTCTCCGGTAAAACTGCTCTCGTCAATTGCTAAATCTATTGCTTCAAATATTCTGATATCTGCAGGTACTCTATCTCCAATATTTAAATAAACTATATCACCAGGAACTAAATTGCGAGCGAGAAATGTTTCTACACGGCCTTCTCGTAAGCTGTAAAAAAAAAAAAGAAGATTAAAATAATTATTTTAATATACAAACTTTTAATCATTAGCACAGTCTGTACATTATAACAATTATTGTATCTGACTTCCTTCCTGAACCTACAACTCCGTAACTCTAAGTTTGAACATGGTAAATGGATGTTACAAAAAAGGATATTTCTCCTTATTGACCTATTGATTGGAGTTGGATATATCTTCTTTTCTAACAAGGCAAAGGAACATTCCATATAAAGGGTTAATATATCCTCCAAGGACCATTTTCTCTAGAGTAAATGTTGAGTTACATAAATACTACTAAACACTTTTATTTATTATACTTAATTTAATTGTATATTTTAGACAGTTTTCAATGGAACAATATTTAATAAATAATTATAGCTTGACTTACCAGTGACAAGTTGGTGGCACCAGTTTGTTTAATTCTTCTAAGGACTTTTCAGAGCGATATTCTTGTACAAATGCAACTGTGACTACTATTATGATAGCCTGGAAAAATGTTTTAACAATTTAAACTTCTATTCAAACCTAAGGAAATAATAAGATTGTAATAAAAACACTATAGAATTTTTATATTTACCACTGTAATACTGACAGCATCATCAAACTGTCTCATACATACACTAACAAAGGCAGAACCAAGAAGTAATAGAATTAAAGGATTTTTAAACTGGAAAAAGAAAAGGATACATTTAATTGTATATTTTGTTAATATTGTTAATTTATAATTAATCAAACAACAGGAGTCTAAGTACTTGTTCAAGGTATTTTTTCCATGTTGGTTCTTCTTCTTTAAAACTAAATTCATTAAACCCAACTAATTGTCTTCGGTGGTCAGCCTCTTGCCACCAAAGTCCTGTTCTTATACTAACATGCAACCTAGCTGCCACTTCCTCAGCACCAAGACTGGCTGCTTCAGCTGTTGTTAACCACATTGTTGGGGTTAAATCTTTATCCTTAAAAAATGAAAATTAACAATTTTTCAGTTAATGTTCATTAATTGACTTGCCATTAATTTTTTATGTTTGTATAAAAATCGATTTCCTAACCTTTATTACAAATTTTCATTCATCTTATAATGATGAATATATATAAATCTTACAAACTTAAATACATAATTTCTCAATAGAAATTCTAATTCTTCTATTTAAAAAATATTTAGTATTCAAATAAGCGTACGACACCGACGATACATTGTGAAGTCTATTTGGGGTTTTCCGCGCTTTTACTATATACATCACGCGAATTATAGTATTGTGTTCTTATATCAAAATTGATTCGTTTGAAAAAGAATGATGTAAATTGTTATAACATTATATCTACAATTCCACCCAATGAAACGGTAATTGTATTGCACTGACATATTATTTATTCACACTTCGCATAAACTAGAGCAGCAATTAATGTCAAACTAACGTTTAGTACAATGACACGTGTATCTGGTGTTCCGTTTATGTTACGATATCTACCTAGGTACATATATATTAATTCCAACAAAAGCACATTTAAACAGATGTAAGAACAGCGAAGTATTTGTACAGTAAGCAAAACTGAAAAATTATTGATATCTTATGACTAATATTCTTTCTAGAATAATTTTAGCTTACAAACCAGACATTGAAATTGGAATCATCGTGAATTCTAACCTTCAAAAAATATGCGAAACACTAAAGACATGTAATTTACATATTAATTAGTATTATTTCATCTCGAACATACAAGGGAACTATTTACGTCCGTAATAATTAACAAGGAAAGAAAAATAAGTGACATCAAGTGTCAGGAATTTACTGAACGTAACTAACGTTACTTCCTTTTATATATGTATAGAATTTTTACAAGTGTTTTATCTAATGTATATAACGTGTTTACGATAATAACTTACTCTCAAACCAATATATACACGTGTTTTACTTTACATTATCACATTTAGAATCATTGTACTGCGCGGTTCACGTCTGGAACAACGTTCCAGTACTTTCGACTTGTGGCAACTTATTCCTGGAGCGTGAAACGGAATTACTTTCCTGCAAACTGATGTTTACGCAACCATATATAATTTTGCTTAATCTACCAATGAATTTCAAACATTCATAATAAAAACAAAATATTAAAACAGTAATTTGTATCAAATTTCGATTATTATTAATGAAACTTATTACGGAAATATTTACATTTAAGTTGATTGTTAACACAAATTTATGACTAAGACAGTTTCTAGAGAATAAATAAACCTTATACAAATATCTCGTAATGTTAATAAGCAGAAAGTTGTTAATTTGTAGTGGAATTTGTAAAGGTAAACGCATTTTTAATCGTTGCTTTGTAAAACAATTTCACGCAACGTTAATTTTGAAATATTACTTTACAACTATTCGATTTTCCATTCTAGCGATTATCGATCCGTTTTCCTCAGAACATACAAGGCCACATTGTTATACTTATTACTTTAGGTCAACTTGTTCGCAACATTTTCTGCCTACACTATCTTTGCATACTCTTCAAATCCCTGTAGCGCGTTAGAAAATTACCGCTTGCTAGAAACGACGACCATGTAATTTTCATAATTGCTTCTGTGTTAGATAATCTATCCATTAGAATTTATAGAGGCAGTCATGTTTTTCAACAGTTTTTTTTTTCGCAATTGTAAAAGCAACGTAGCAACGAAAGTATAAAATAAATGTTTCATTTGTAAATAAAATCACAGATAACCCCGGCAGGTGTTGTTGGCAGGGTGAGCATTCGATCGATACCGAAACATTTGAAGACACCACGTTTACAATAAACTTTTCACACTATATACTCCACTTTTTTATTTATTTTACGTTTTGTGCATGTAATAATTAATTTCAAAATCATGCAAGCAGTTTAAAAATATCTTTCCCTCCAATGAAAAGAAAAGCTCTCGTATTAACGAATTTTTTTATTACCAGCAAGATATATAAGCTGCAATATCGTTAAGTTTAAAAAAATGTGCAATACAGAAACTGATTGGTATTATATAGTTAAATGAAAAATTGCATGGCAGTTCTCATAACATTGCATTCGATAGCGTGATGTTAATCTAAAATTATTCTTACCTCTTTTACTGGTATATTTTCGTTATGTTCCTTGTCAGAGGTGACGACGGCTGCAGCGGTGTCGAGTTCATTATCGTCAAAAAGTTTTTCGTATTTCTTACCCGTTGTATCTTTCATCTCTTCTATGTAACGTTTCTTTCTGTTCTTTTTATCCCTTAATACTCTCAACTACGTCGGTACGACGATGATATCCGCTCGTTACTTTAAATTCAAACTGACTCAATAGGAATTCGTAATATTTCGAAGAAAATACGGTATCGTTCGTCAGTCCGGTTTTACGGTTTCGAAAAAAGGGAACACGCAGCTCATTGTCCAAACGAACACCTGTCAAAACGTAACGAAGACATTGAGTGTTATAAATATATGTACATAGTTGTGTGTGTGTGTGTGTGTGTGTGTGTGTGTGTGTGTTAAGTTTCTGCCGATTTCCAGTCACGCGAAGGTCAAACGAATGAATTTCTAACGGTCCTTTATAATCAAGTATTTTCGAATGTGCGAGTCTGCAAATAATAATCGTTTCAGTAAATTCGCTGAAGTGTATACTTATTGTATACGTTGACACGCTTACTACACAAATTCGAAAGATTTCGATATTTCGCTGCGGAATGTCAATGTACGCGTGGACATGGACAACTCAGAACGTTGGCCCGTGTAAATGATTTCGCGACAATGATCATATTAGCGATAACTATAAATGTTAAACTTAATAAGAAACTATACCATTTACTTGTCCTGTTTATAATACGTTTTTTTCAGTTAAAAGAAGAATCGACAGATATTTGACCAGATAATGCACACAGTTACTACTAACCTACTTTCGAATTGAATAAAAATCGGTTTCATCGATTTTCTAAAGAAACGAGTGTGACATCAATTATCTTGACACATCCCAAATGAAACTATTTAACGTGTTTAATTCGATAGAAAAAGTTTTTAAATAAAACGATGTTTATTGCAACGAATGATATTAAAAGCACATGATTAAGTAATGTTTAAATTGTATCGTGGAAAATTTAATATATGATAAACACACACGTGGTACCGCAAAAGATAACGAACGACAAACGTCAAATGAAAACTATCGGACTACTTAATAAGCGACAATAAGAACTATATAGAGAAATTACACTTTTGCTTTCTGCGATCCTTATCAATTATTGAAATAAATTGAAAATTAGCCAAGAAAAAAAAAGAATTGTTCGGTACCATGGATGTAACGTGCTCATGCAATTTATAATCAAACGGACATAGAACTACGCGGTACTCGTTACTGCAAATCGATAACGACGTTTCCTCGGTGCATGCACGCGGGCGCACACAACCCCTATATTTTCGAAATAACGAATAGAAATGTACATGCACGATTCTAAAATTCTCAACAAAAATATCCTACCTTGGAGGATTGTTTAAATCCTACTAATATCCGAGGCACGTTGGAAGATTGAGTTCGGAGGTGCTAGCAGGTGAAACGCACACGATGAACTATTCACAAGTCGTAAACTCCGTACGATTGTAACGTTCTCGAAACTGCGTTTCGAGGCGATTAAGGAGCTGTGTCTTCTCCGAGAAATTCTCTGAATCACTCATACAACAAGAGAAAAACCGCTGCAAACAACACGACACTCGGTTGACGTGTAACTACTGAGTGACAAGTTGCTGCGATGTAGCGAGTAGCGCCGCTTGTACGCCGTTGGTACTGATCTGGGGAAGCAACTATATAAGTATGCACGTGTGTCATTTGTGTGCATAGTCGCTTCGTCCGTGTAGTAGAAGTAGAGCAGACAGTGTCGATCCAGCGTACGACGACCTTAAGCTGCTGCACCTCCAAATTCGCGCATGGTGCCTTCCTCGAGAGTATTTTCATTATATTACGATATATTTCACTTTTTTTTACCTCCAAAGTAGGTTAATTTACTAAAACTTATTGTGTATAATGTATGATTCCCTGCTATTTAAAAGAAAAGAACATTTTCAAAGTAATTCGAGCGAATTGAAAAGTCGATATCAACCGTACACACAATAAAAAGCTATTGAATGTATCATGTCCTATTTCCCGGGTTTTCTAAAAATCCTCGAAAAATATAGAGCGTTTAGTCGTTATATAATGTCAGATAAATTAACAATAGATTCATTGACGGAATAATTTAAAGATATTTTATAATATGATAGTGATGTATACTTAAAGAAATAGTAAATGCAAGACACGTACAAGTGAAAGAGTAGAATCGTTGGTTATTCAATTTTCCCGCTTATCGAATTGATGCAGTCATATATACAGTGTGTCCACCACGTTTTGACTAGTAAGTTTATGTGCTCTCACTCTTGTTCCACCTCTCCTGCTACCACATTATTGGCTACAGCCAGTGACAAAAGACAACGATGAGCATATCGAGACAAAGTGAAATAGAAGACTCCACAGCATTGGCGTAACCTCCCAATTAATAGTAAACCTACCAACAATTTATACATACTTATTTCCACCGTGACCAGTCTTCTCGGTATTTTCTAATTAGGAATAAATTTATGTTTTGCAAGTAAATCTCCAAATTTTTTCAAAGAAAGAATATATAAACTTATAGAACGGTAGAAAATAGTTGTAGAAATAGATAGTGACTATTTGTCATACAAATAAAAGTATTTTCCAAGAAAGTTTTGAATGTTTAAGCATTCACTTAAAATCCACACGAACTTTTTCCGATATCTAATGTGTTATATATTCCAACCATCGAATCAGCGGTAATATGTAAAAAATAAGGAAATCTTTTAATTTTTTAATAGTTGACACTTTAACTGAGAGGCTACCTACGTCAATGCTGTAAAGTTATCGTTCTATTTCACTTCATCTCGATATGCTCGTCATCGACATTTGTCGCTGGCTGTAGCCAATAGCAGCAACGCATGTGGTAGCAGGAGAGGTGAAATAAAGTGAGAACACATCATCCCACTCGCCAACTCGTTGCAGACAGATAATTATACCAGAAACATAGATCAATACGTTTAAAGTCCCAAATACTTGGATGTTCCTTCGAATTTCGTTAGTCGGCACACCACGTGCAAATATAAATCGAGCTCGAATTAGTTAAAGTGGAATCGAGCTGAACAATATCAAACTCTTGATCTCGATTTATTCGTGTGAGAAATAAAGAAATGATACTATTTTTCCTCAAAATTGATCAATAAAAATATTACTTGGTTCAATAAATTTATTTGTTATAATTCATAAATAGGATAATAACAGTATAAATAAAAATTTTTATTTTCAATTATTAATAAAGTGTAAAACATTTTTGTTAACACTTTAATGTTCATACAATAAAAGTATCACAAAATTCGTACAATAGCAATTTTTCATATAGTATTATAAACAATATCCAAAATAGAAACACAAATGGTTTGTTTTTATCTTTGTTATTATGGCAACAAACACATCTCAAGAATTCTCGTATTATTTGTTGCACGTACGATAAAACAAATTTTAAGGGAATTTATATAGTATATTTTAACTTTGTTTTCAATGTTACGCACCAGGATATTATAATCAAAGGTGACTAAATCTGCATAGTAACTACTAATAGTTATAGAGAGTTGTACAACTTGTATCAAAATTCTTAACAATGTTCTCCAAATAACAATGCGTTATATTTATCTTATAAAATGCATGAAAAAAAACCTCACTTGATACGCACGTACGAACTTACACAAAGCTCACTCACTGCTTGTCACGCACACATGAAAGATCCAGGATAAATAAGGAGCAACGACGGCAAACGCTAAATGCACTAAGCCATCGGCTGTGCGTTATTCTGCGGAGAGCTCGGAGTGCGATAAATTCCACTAAACAATACCGTACGCATGGACTTATTGTAAATGAAATAAATGAACGGATGATTTGCCTCAAAAATCGCCGGTTGCAGAGGCCGACCCGAACGGAAAGTATAGAGGGCCGTAGCTGCAGAGGCAGTGGTGCCCTCTTCGGTAACTTCAATTCGCGCGCGATGAACAGCGTCACCAAGGTGCAATGACTTTTCACTACCTTCAACGAAACCTCGAAGATCAGCCATGTTAGGCATTAATAATTCGCTTGCGCCAAGCTCATGAAGCAATGCGCGCAGTGGAAGTTCTTTCTCAATCTCGAAGCGCGGTAAAATAACCTCTACTTGTTGTGGAGGAATACCAGAATCCAGAAGATCACGTAGTTCTGCAGATCCAGTCTCAGTAGAGATACGTTCGACTAATTGACGCACACCGTCTCGATCATTAAGTACTTGTTCAGAATCATTGTAGAGCTTCGCGGTGGCAAATGGTGGAAGTAAAATGAGCATAGAAACTTCATTACCCTTGTAGGGTAATTCTAAGACGTGCGCGCCAAGAACCTCAGAGATAACTGCAAACAACATTTTTGATTCAGTTACCAATATTGAAATATGTCTATTTATAAATTATAATTGTAACGATGTATAGTCGTGGACAAAATTAAGTGGACAGAACGTAAATTTTGAAAAATCCTCGCTTTTATTTACTACATTATAAATAAATTTGAAATGTTCAAAGTGAAACATGTTTATAGGTTATAGAAAATATATATTTAGTATATAAAATTATAAAAATGTTTCTGTTAATATATATTTATATATATATATATATATATATATATATATATATATATATATATATATGTATGTATGTATTTGTTCATATGGATGTCCTTTAGACCGTTGACAAAATTTTTACGATCTTGCGCTCGAATCGGAGTTCGACAAATTAGATAAACGCGTTACACTTTAAATTTTCATTACAAGCTTCGTTAAAAGAGAACTGTACTATGTTTTTTGCAATTCCGACTGATCACAATTTTTTCAAAATATTTTCTACATCATCTAGTAAACTAATTCTTCTAACTTCTCATGAAAACTCAGTTTATTTTGTTCAATTTGAAAAAAGTTATTTTGTTTTAAAGGGTGTATATTAATGGGAGTCACTGTATATTAAAATGAACAGACAATGCTACAATGAACAAGGTTTTAGAACCAATTATATTCGTCCTAGCATACCTCACTATACTTATAAATATTATATTATAATGTTTATCATCTTCTGTGTTCATTCTTTTTACTTAAAGAAGCACTTGTTACAAATCCAATATTGGATATTTCATAGAATTCATAAATAATTTATCTATTTAAGGTTCTTATCAGTTATCATTGGATATGATAAGAATTGTCTTTTACAGTGTGCAAATAATATAGGATATATAAATACTATCTTACGATAGAAAAGAATTTTCGTATTTACATACGAATAAGTATTAAATGTAATGATTCATAGTAAATAAAAACCTTTAATAAAAAAAGTAAATATTCAACTTGAAAACATCAATCACAGTTTCTTAAAAGGAAAATATTTGAGGTATATGTTAAAGAAAAAGACTCGATAGTTAAACGTTACATTAATAATAAATACTTTTAATTATAAGTAATTCAACTTACGGTGATTGAAATTCCCTTTTTGCCGCATGAATGTAACCATAGAATGCTGAGATCCCGAAGTGTAAAAAAGATCTTTCTTGGAATTGGCAGGGTCAAAACGACTTCGCCAAAGTCCTTTAAAGTATACCGCATTTGCTAACACTAAATCGGTATCTTCCCCAATGCTACCAGAAGGAAGAAGATCGCGAATGTGTCCTTTAGTTATGTTACTGACCCAATTATTGATACGATCACGAACTGCAGTTGGGTTGGTATGGAAATCTGTCTTTTCTAACTGACCACTAAATAAGTCCAACATACATTCTCGTACTTTTGCCTTATCCGTTATCCATAATCTATTTGCTGATTTGTATTCGTAATTGACCGATGAGTTACCCTATATTAAAAAACAAAACAAAAAAAAAGAAAAGAAAAGAAAAGAAAAGAAAAGTGAAAACTTATATGTATATCACTTAAGTATTTGTATACTACTGTATTAAATTAACTGTTTCACACGCAAATGAATCGTTTTAATGGAAAAGTACAACTTTCTCGTGAACATTGGGGTAACTATAAAACAGGAAAAGACGTTTTTGTATTATTTTTTTCATAATAGTGTATATTAAATTGAAATATACGTTGTAACGCAATCGTGTGTGTGTGTATACCAAACTACATTCTTAGGAATAAAAAAGAAATTTATTTTAAGCCGATGTTACGGGGAATGGCTCGCGTATATGTACCACCGTTGATCCCAGTTCGTTATCACCAATCTCGTGACGTCGTTCGGGAGAAATAGGAAACTTGTTAAATGTAAGCAAGTCTACGATATATTACATTATTAAGATACTGTAAAAACTGTAAAAAAAACATGCATCTTTCAGTCCGTCCGAAGAAATAACGGACAGAGAAGTGTAAGTTTTGATCCGTGAAATTCCTCTCTAAACTTGCAGCAATGATTCAAAATATTTCCAACAAAAATGTACATCAAAAATTATGTCAAAGAGTTGTACAAGAAAATAACTACAATGCTAGGAGTCCGAATATTAAAGTAACGTTAAAATCAGGCATTATTTCATTTAATACCTATTATTTAACAAATTTTGTAAATTATGTCAACTAGACACCGTACCTTAATATTATATTTGATCATACATGTTACTTTTTCGTTATAAACATAATTTACGGTAAGTATTTAAATACTTTCGTAAGTCATTGTATGTTTGTATGTACATATGTACATATATGAATCGACCTAGGTATATGGACAGTTTGATCCCCAATGGGTTCCTTTTTAAATGGAGTTCTACCGTATACACTACATAACAATACAGATTGCCAAGGTTAAAAGATCTGATGTCACAATTGTACGGCTCGCCTTGGAACAGTTGTTAACTCAGACGAAAATGATGCAACCATACGATATCAAGCATCCTTACCTGAGCGTCCATTTGCTCCTTGATAGACTTCTCAAAGGCATAATATCGTTGCACGTCGACTTTAGATAGATCATTAGATATATGTAAGGCTTTCTTCAAGGACTGCTCGGTGGTGCCCCGAGCGCCGAAATATGCTAATGTCAGAGCCTCGTGAATACTATAAGGACTATAGAAAATGTTATCATGCTGCACAATCTGTGCCGTCTTCTTGAGAGTATCGAGAGCAAAGCTAAATCTAGAGTCGATCAACGCCTGTTTTGTCCCGGAAGGCATTGTTAAAGGACTGTCGTTTCCGGTCAAACATTGTGCCGACACGCTGCTGAACAACACCAGCACGGATAATATCAACGTTACCTGGAAGAAGACAGTGGACGTTAAAGAAATTCATCGAGCATTTCTTTGTGAAAAATCTTTACAACAGATATGTATATGTACATAAATCATCGGATACTTGCACATTTTGAGCAAAATGATTATTAGAACGTAATAATAATACAATTTTCTGCTATGAATTTATTATCTATTTTGTTATATTTATCTATTTTACGGTTATTATCTATTTTATATTTGAACGCGAAGATAAAAATATATATTTGTATAACCTGAATAAATGTTAAGAAAAAGAAGTATTTGTTAAATACAGTTCCATTTCTATACAATGTTTTAACTTATGCTTTTAATTTATACTATAAGAGAATACGTGATTGTATGTGATAAAAATTTCTTAAAATGGTTCGCAGAAAAGATTTTCTCATCAGTGAATGGAGAAAGCGACGTTATTGTGCCAGACACGCGCAAACGAAAGAGGAGCAACTTAAAGAAAACAGCTACGATTTTGCAGCCGAAAGAACTTCATTATCGTCATTTTTTACCGACAGAAAGAAAGTCTATTCCTATAATTTCTAGGACAAATTTTAACGTAAAATAATCATCGAGATGTTGGCGTGAAGTCAAATATCTACAAGGAGTTCCCGTAGTAAACGTGAAATTATCGAGAAATACACGATGTGAGACGAAAGAGAACTAAACCTCGAAACGAGTGAAAGCAATGGACAAACAACAACCATGACATCATACAATCCGGCTTTCTTCCATGAGATTAAAGTATGACGAGTCCCCTGTGACGAAAGTAAGAGAAAACACCACGCCTCTACAGTTCGTACTCGATGATAGTGCTGTCTCTGGTACGTGGAAAACTTGTTTAAAACATTTCGACAGATTACTATTACGAACTTTATGTAATTTCATATACAATTTTCCAGTTCCTTTTTTGAAAACCTTTAATTTCACCGTGTTCAAACAGGTATATAGGTTATTATTGTATATCCTGCTACATATGCGCATAAAACACTTTCTGATTTATGGAAATGACAACGTATCATTTTCTGTTTGACACCTACGTTTTCTCCACTTTCTACAAAACATTTCTGCTAATTCCAACATTTAAATATCCACATGCAACTTGGTGTGTTCCATTAAACACTTTTTCATTGGTTTGATTTATTCTTTTCAGAGTTCACATTTATTATTTAAAAGTATTCAACTTTATAGAAGGAGTGTAAAAGTATAAACAATTTTATAGAAATTGAAACGTAGATATAATATTAGAGAAGTCATTTGTAATACATTCAACGAAATTTACTATTTTATCACATTTGTTTTAATCCTTGACATTTAATTCGTGTACGGAGATTATCGTAAGACATGATTCACCGGCTATTTTTAGAGATATAACTTGTTCTAACTTCTTTTTTTCTCTTTTTCTCTAAATTTTGATCAAATGACAATTTCACAACGATGTTGCAGAATTTCTTTAACATGACAAGATCAAAATTTTACATTACTTAACAGTGTCAACGTTCATTTACAAAATCGCATCGAAAAATCGCATCGTCAATGCCGATAAAAGCAGTCGGCGAATGACAAATGAATGCTTGGTTCGACTACGTGAGAACAGTTTAATAAACGAAACACGTGCGATGTGTGTAATCAATCGCTGACTGGTGTGACCGTACACAAAACTCAAATCGAAATAAAATTATCAGTTACGATTGACGTGATTTAACAATCGGAAAATAACATAGAGATGACTGCGCAACGTGCTTCTTTGTAAACATTTTAACTAATAAAATTTCCACGGTAAATAATATAATTTCTAAATAATAAAAATCAGTAAAGAAAGGTAGCCAATGTCTGTCCTTCACGGTCAGAGGAAGTTTCATTGTAAAACGAGGGTGCACGAAACGTGTTATTTTGATTCATTTTTACAGTCTTTCAGATGGAAATGCAAGGAAACTGTTATTCTCGTATTTACAGTTGTACTCGAAACATCATTCGGAAATCTGACAAGTTTAACTAACGACAGAAGTAAAACAGAGATTGTGGAAAGAAATAGCGAGAAGTGCAAAAAATGAATGCAACGAGATAAGTTATCTCGTTTGAACTTTTCATTCCCGAGAAAGCGAGGGACAACCTCGGAACTAACTTCTAGTTGACCACTGATAGAAATGATGTATGTTTGAAATTGTAATAAATTTCCAGGGTAATAGAACGATGTATGTTCGATGTATGTAAAAATATTACTATACATGTAATAATTCTGAATAAAACATAATAACATCACAATATTTAATATATTAATTCGCCGCTGAATGATTTTGGGTCTGTTCAATTGTTAACCAATCTCTACTAACACACGCTACAACAACATAAATTCACAGCATCATTTGCGAATAACTTATCTTCAATATCATTTATTATAGATGTAAAATCAAGTATTCGTATCAAACTAAGTATATAACTACGTCCACAACGTCCGTACTACAATATCGAACAAAGTAGCCTACCTACCGCAACAATTTAGCTATCCATCAAACGCATCGCGAAATAGTTTTACTGAAATATTATTAATTTAATTATAACAACACGATACATTAAGAATTCTACAACGTTTTTACTATTGAAACTCTACCAGAAAGACTACAATCATCCACTTACCGTTCTAAGAAACATTTCGCTCATTCACGCGTTTCTCTCCTGTCGAACTCTCGAATTGCAAACTGTCTAGTCACGAAAAAACAAAAACGTCCGATTGTTACTCGCTAGGAAGCTGAACTGGTTATGAGTCCAGAGAAGGAAAAGCGGAGTCGACGAGATGCCTGCGAATAACTGGCTCTTCGACCGTTTCCCCACCACGGTTTTGCGCACGAGTCAGTGTCACATTTACTCGTCGAACACGAATCCTTTCAAGTGGTTGAGTGATTGGGTGTCGTCCACCAAGTCAATAGGTTGTTACTTCTACGATACTGGAAATGCCCGGCTATAATGGTTACACTACTAGGAAATCCCGTGCACGACCGGTGGGGAGGAATACGTCACAACGGAAAACTGTTGATACAATTCTCCATGTACACATTTTTAACGTATTGAATGTTAACAGATGTTATCAAAGCAGATCTTTTTCAATTGTTTAATATGGCTAACTTCTCCTAACTTTCTCGTAGAAAATATTATCTGATTTAAATCATATTTTCTCACCAAAATTAGTATCAGATATTACTAAAAATGTATATACGTATGTACTTATACCTCGAGATTCTGGAATGAATAATTTTCTTTCTTTTGTGTAGAAAAGATAATGTATACATATTGTAGGGATTACTGGCAGTCAATCCGGGAAGGGTTTAGCAAAAAAGAAATATAATTAGTGGTGGTTATATTTATTTGCTTCGAACTGTTCTCTTTAAAATTTGCTGTAAAACAGATGTTAGTTAAAGAACATTTGAATATATTTTTTAATATACTTATATGCATAAAAAAAATTTGAAACTGCTATTTTTACGAAAATCGATAATATTAATATTTTGTATGTACAATATATAAATTATTTCACCTATATACATATATTCTATATACAAGCTAAATCAATAACATCATTAAAAATATAATACTATATTTTGTTTTATCAACAGAGACATGTATCTATAATATACAATAGCATTTCCCTAGGAAATCTACTGAACTGATCACAATCTGCATACCTAATTTCGAAATATATAATAAGGATGTATTAAAAATGTTAAAATTTTTAAGAACAGATTTAAAAAATTATTCATTTATCATTATACGGTAAATTTTATAATTACGAGCTAAAAGTTAATTACGTATAATTATTACGCATCTAAACATCACTATTGCACACTTCCAAAGTAAATGAATTATTGTTAATTCCATTTCTGAAAACTGTAGCATTAACTCGAACTTTTATTAATTTCTTCAGTTTCAGTACCTGTGTTGTGATCTTGTATCCATATTTTAAACTCTTCACCTCTCTTACAATGTTGTACAATATTTAAAATGCCTATTATTGTATAAAGCACTGCTATGACAGTAAAATAACCACCATAGACAAAGTACTGGAAAAAAAGGTATAATATAAGGTACTTCAAAATTACAGATACAAACTTAGTAGACTAATAGAATGTATAAAAAATATTTAAAACCTTAATAAACACATATCTAAAAAGTAATACAAATATTAAAGGTTCTTTTACATTCTTATTGCATGATAGCAAGCACTAAATGTATCATAAAAATGTACGAATCTTTAATTGTAAATGTTTTTTCATACAGCCAATAATTTACAATTGAGGTTGTCACATTAGGTAAATCCTCTTCTATATTCTTTATTATGTAAATGTTAGAGTAGAGTTAGTTAGTAAATATATCTTCCTTTTAGGTACATAAATTTAAAATTTTATAAATTAATATTATATGTTTGATAGACAGTAAAAACTTATTAATAAGCACAAAAAACTTTCAAATTAATATACTAACCAGTCATTGATACAGGCGAACAGCTTTATTCAAACAAACTAAACAATATGAGATATTTATCTTCAATAAAATAAAAAACTAATAGGAACAAAAAACAATTTTTATGATATTTATTCAAACCTTTTTTTATTTGTTCTTATTAGTCACTTAAGTTTATATAATTATAAAGCATGTCTTAAAAGGGTACAGCACATTAAGGTAACTAAAAATAAATAAAATTTAGGCGTCTTTTAATTAATAGATAACTAGTAAATGAAAAGTTTTTACTTTTGCAAAGGCTTTACATGTAAATTTTTTTCAAGTAAAAATGTTACAAGATGGAGGAATTATTATGAAACATCAAGAGGTAATTTTTATGTATGAATCAATCCAATTTTTATTTTAGGTATTCCAATCCTTGGCTGGCAATAACACCTAGCAGTTGATATTGTAACAGAAGATGTTTGACAATAAGATCTTCAGGTTTTGACATTTCTATGTTTAAAAATTGGAGAATAATACTGGAAATTACATTTATATCCCTTAGAAAAATTAAAACTTTTCACTTAGTAGTTACCTATTAAGTTTTTGTCTATTTTTAGTCTTCTCAGAATTGTGTACCCCCTTATGTACTGAAATTCAGTTAATAAACTCACCTGAGATCTCAAATCCAATTTTAAATTTCCATTCACTGTTATAGCTGTTAAAACACTTTGTAATAATAACGCGAAAAAGGTATTAACACCAAATATTAAACCATAACTATCATCTGATATACATTTTGCAACCTCAAAGCTGTAAATAATACACATAAAATTACAATATATTATGATAGATCATAATAAGTAAATCAAACTATGAAACAAAAATGAAACCTTGCAACAGTAACCATTGTGTGGTAAATAATTCCGAAGATTATATATGCAGCATACAATAACCAAATATTGTAACCATATGAAGAAACAATTAATAGGATACCTTCCACAAATGACATAAATGATACTATTATATCTCCTGTTAAATACCAATTAAGTGGTACCTTTCCAATACAGAAAACAGTGAGTGTAGCTATTAATAAAAATAAGAATATTATAATTTTACTTTTCAAATCTTATCACATAATCAGGTTTTTATATTCATATTACACAAATATATATATATAGAAAATATTTAACAATTAAAATATTATATTATAATTTGGTATCACAATATGAAGAATAAAATCATATTAAGTAAAATATAAAAAATATTTTCTCACCTATAATTGTATATAAAGAATCTACAGCTCCATTATAAATCTTATCTCCAGGTGATACTGCAGTTTTCCATAATAATTGTATATAACTAATGACTTGTAAATATCCACAAGTTGAAAATGACCACCATATTGACCACTTCACAACATGACTATTTGAATATGCTTGTAAAAAATCTTTCCATAATAAAATATAGACATCTTTTACTTTACGTATTAGTGAAATATTCATACTCGGAGAACATTGATTATACTGTGTAGATCTATGCAAAACTGGATTCAAATTATTTTCTTGAAATACAGTTGTTGCATTAGATGTTACAGAAATAAACTTATCATGATTTTCGTTCTTTCTATGAAAATAAATAGACTGGCCAACAGAAGGTAAAAAGAGTGCCCATGTTGTTGCAAATGTAATAGCTGAAAACCAAGAATTATTTTATATAGCAATAAGTATGTATTTGTGACTTATTTATAAATAGTTATGATTTATTAAATGTCTAAATAATATATCATTAAGAATAATATAATCCATATATAATTTTAATATTTTTTACAATTCATTTTACTTCAAAACTTAAACACATTTATAGTTTAGAAACTTGTAAATGCAACAGAATCTTTAACAACATCTAAATTGCTATAAAAACAATTTAATCACTATTATTTCTGATAAAAACAAAAATTGTCATTCGAATTCTGTATGAATTCCTAACTAAATATGTAAAAGTAAATACCTGTTATTGTAACGTAGTTTAATTCGTGGTAATTTAATATATCAAAAGATACTGTTAACTGTGCAACAATACCAGCCATACAACGACCAAACAAAGATGCTGCTTTTGTATGACTAGTTACCTCTTGATAATGTTTTCTGTCAACTTTAGCATAAATATATGTATAATATGCCACTTCTGTAGAAAGAAACAAACCATAAAAGAATTCTACAATTTGCATGGTCAAAACATTTTGTCCAAGTGTCAATAAAAGAAATGTGATAGCTCCAGATATACCACATAAAATAATGATAGGTTTATATCGTACAAAGTCTGTTATTAGAAATATAATAACTAATGTTGCAAAATAAGAATATGTGGAAACAGGAAAAATTTCTTGGTTTACCTGAAAAAATAATGTTAATCTTTACATCATTATTTAAGATGAAAAATGGATTGAACAGTATGTATAAAAATTCATCACATTCTCAAAGTAAATAAACTTATTCACTAATATGTGCCTACACATTATTAGATGTAATAAAATATATTTACTTGAACATCTGTAAAATTTTTCCATGGCCCTGTTAAATAATCAGTTACGAATGATTCTGAAGGCCTAAATTCTTTGAAACATCCAAATACACATAAAATACACGAAATTATTATCCACTTCATATTAATAACATGTTCTGTCCTACTTTATTTTAATTTCTTGTTTCTTTAATGTCATTAAGTAATATGTTTTTAGCATTTCGTTTATGCCAGATCATACTTATTTCAATTTAATTATCTAAAAAAAAACACGTGTTAATGATTTCTGAGCGAAAACAATTATTTGTATAATTTCTACACTTTCTAACTTTTAAAGTATGTACAATTTTAAAGCATAATTACATGATTTTTCCAAATTTTTCCTATATTCAGTCATATTCAATTATTTTTATAAAATATTAATTTTGATAATATTGTTTACTGTAACTTTACCGAATTTAAATAATATTACAACTGCAATTAATAAAAATACAAAATTTTCATTTCTGCTTATAATACACTTAAACATTAATTAACGTGAACATTAATTTCAATGTTTCGTACAGACGATAATTATCAAACGTTTCTATTAAACTGAAAGTGAAACTTCGTACTTTGCACCACACACAATACTGACCGATCTGACATATTGCAAGTATATAAGTACCTACATAATTACCTAGGTAAATCGTACTATACAACTACCTTAGTACTAGAAGTTTAAATACAAGTAGATAACGGTCGAGGGCGCAACAATCTTATTATGCATTAAGTTACAGAATGGCAAGCTTTTATCGAATTAAGGTGGCGTGTATGCAATAAAAGAACTTAGGTTTGCTTAAACGCCATTTGTTATTACTTCTCACGCGATCACGCGTGATTCGTAGCATGAACGGAAATATACCCGTACGATACGTAAAATTGATTGGACAATATTTATAACCTAATTTTGAACATATCAATTTATGAATAAACACAATCGAAATGTATTCACTTTGAACTAAAACTCGTCTAAAATTATACATAAAATGTTATTTTAGACAGCACTAGTTTCAGCAGATGAGTTAAAGGTTGTCACTGTCATATAATGTAATCTATTAAAATGTATCGTACAAATGTAAGCATACATATTATTTGCATGTTATTATGTTTAAGTAGTTATTTATCTTTTATTTGGCATTAAATTTCATTTATTTAGTGTAGTACATTATATGATATTTAATCCATATGTATAAATCATGTATTTACCGTTATAGGTAGTAATATATTTATGTATGATCTGATAATATAGTTTAAATATAAAAAATATATATTTTTTAGCAAAATGGACATCCCCAAAGGGTGGATGCTGAACCCATTCATCAAAATCTGGTCAATGGAAGGCAACCACCACCTATAAATGTTCCGATGACAGTATCTGAACAATTTAGGGAATCATGGTTAACTGCTATTATTGGACTTATTATGTTTGCAACTGGCATGTGTCTTTTATTTTGGAATGAGGTTTGTAAATGTTTGTACCATTGTTGAAATAAAACAATTTGTGCTACAAAAATGTATTGCAGGGAAAAGCAGTCAAGGTAGCACATTCTTTAGACGAAGCTTTACGAAATGTAGCAGTACTTCCAAATCCACTGAAATTATTACCTGAATACGAAGGACATTTAATTCATTTGTCAGGCCCATTAAAGATATTAGAACCATTAACTGAACCTGATTATGGTGTGATTGTATCAAGTGTGAAATTAAAACGTAGAGTACAGATGTATCAATGGGTTGAAATAGAAGAAGAAAGAAGGTAACCTATATAATTTACAATTTTAGTATGAGCAAATTTTTATAATGAATAATGTTTGCATATTAGCTTTGGAGGAGTAACAGAGGAAGAAAAACATTATTATTATACAACAGAATGGAAAGACAAACTTATTGATTCTGATGCTTTCTATATTAGAACTGGCCATCACAATCCAAAAGAAATGCCTATTAAAAGTCAAGTGCAAATTGCAAATGAAGTTAAAATTGGAGCATTTACTCTTGGGACTGAATTAAAAAAGAAATTTAATGACTTCGTGGAAGTTACTAGTGATGAAAGACCTGAACGTAAAGATATTAAGATGCATTCTGGTTTATACTATCATAGTTCTGATTTATGGAATCCTCAGGTACATTGTTAAATTAAATGTTAAAGTAAACTGAATAATGATATATTTAATTGCAGGTAGGAGATATACGTTTACAATTTTCATATGCAGGAAAAGGAGGTGATCCATACTCTATAGTTGGTATGTTACAAAAAGGGACTATTGTACCATATATTACATCACATGGTGATGAAATTTTACTTCAAAGAAAGCATAAGATGTCAGTGGATCAGATGTTTCATTTGGAACATGTGCACAATTATTGGCGTACATGGAGTATTAGGTAATACCTTTTGTAATAAGAATTATATATTCCTTGATTTTTCATATCTGTTAATATAAATTTATTAACTGTTTCAGAGGACTTGGCTGGCTAGTTTTGTTTTTGGCAGCAACATGTCTAGCAAATATATTGAGGACAGTAATTCTTAACTCAACATTCTTATGTGGAATTATTGCAGTTGAATCTGTAACAATGTCTGTATCAATGTCTATTAGTTTATTAGTAATTGGTTTTGCTTGGGTGTGGTATCGACCAGTAATAGGACTATGTCTAGCGTTAGCATCAATCTTACCATTTATTTATTCAACATTGACATCAGGATCTCAATCACAACAACGTGAAAATTACAGAAGATTATGAATTTTTTATTAAAGAAATTAATAATACTTATATAAATAGATTAACTTATGCGATGTTTTTTTTTATACGATATTTATTTATTTATTTTGCATGATTTAACATAAAGTATTATAACTTAATCAGTCTTAAAAAAAAACCTCATTAAATATATTGTAAATTATTACACAATACTATTCGTGCTGTTTAACATTTAGAAAATAAACTATTTTTTAAGTATTTGTGCAATTATGTATATTACATTCCGAATTTTTTATACCTCGGTTAAAAAATTTATTCAAAAGCGTAATATTGTTTTATAAAAGAACAATTTCAACCTTTTAATTTTTATTCCCTAGATGTAACAGTTATACGTATTTAAAAATTCCCCAATGAATGAAGGTTTACACACTTTCTCTCTAACCAATAATTTTTTACGATTGAGTGGAGCAAGATGGCCGCGTAAACTTTGTAAACGGAAACGTTTATTTTGATGACTCGAAGAAAATTACATGCTTTAAACGTAACTTTCGATTATAGTGGATTGAATTAATATTACATAAACCTGAATTGTCAAGAAATTAAATAAATGTAGATAACAATGACCGAAGAAACACAACAATCTGAGACAGCCGCACAAAATGAGGCACAAACTAGTTCTCCAGATGTTGGAAAAGTTAAAGATACTAAAAAGGAAAAATGCCGGCCTATGACAAAGGTATATTTGATTAAAATGACGATGAAAATTTGCGAATCCTTTATTATTCACATAGAATACACTTTGGCCACATGCAATATGATATACTTCATGGGACAAATATCGAAATTTAATTTTTGGGTTTAAAATATTTATAACATAAAATAGTAAGAGAATGTTTGTTTAATGTATCATAAATGAAAGATACATCTAGATATTAAATAGCACATTGTATATTCCGTATGGCAGTAAAAAGCATTATTGTTAAAGATGAAAAAAATTTCTACATTTCATATGTAATGTTTTTATCTTATTTTCTGAATAAAAAGTTAAAAATACTTGATCAATATAATAACGATAAGTCGTCAAAATTTTCATAATTATGATTACAATTAATATATTTTATGTTTTTATTTAATTTTAATTGATAATGAAAGGATTAAAATATATTTGTAGGTTGTGATACGAAGATTACCTCCAACTATGACTCAGGAACAATTTCTAGAACAAGTTTCTCCATTGCCAGAACATGACTATCTTTATTTTGTAAAAGCTGACATGTCTATGGGACAATATGCTTTTTCTCGAGTATATATTAATTTTGTCGAGCAACAGGACATTTTTATGTTCAGAGAAAAATTTGACAATTATGTATTTGTTGACTCCAAAGGCATAGAATATCCAGCAGTAGTAGAGTTTGCACCTTTTCAAAGGTTACCAAAAAAAAGAGTAGGAAAGAAAAAAGATTTAAAATGTGGTACCATAGAATCAGACCCTTATTACATAAGTTTCTTAGAAAGTCTTAAAAATCAAGAAGCTGAATCTAATGTAGCACAGCCAAAAACAGAATACTCTTATCAACCATCAGACAGTAAGTTCTTTTTTTTATCATTGATATGCAAAAATTATAAATTGTTCTACATAAAATCTATATTCATAAACTTACATTTATTTGAATTAATATAGATGCACCAAAAAGGGTTACAACCACACCTCTCTTGGAATATTTAAAACAACGGAAACAAGAAAAGCAACGTCTTAGAGATGAGAAACGGCGAAGAGATTTAGAAAGGAGGCGAACCAAAGAAGATCCTATCATATCTAAGGTGACACTACATCTTATAATATGTTTATTTACTATTACCTAATTAATTCAAACTAAACTAATTCTAAATATGACAAATACAGTATAGAATAAACAAGTGATTAATCAGATATACAAAAATTGCATTTAGCAATATATTCTCTACTGTATTTGCTGATACTAATCTTTTCACCCTACAGCCTGCTTATAATATTGAAGATAACCACATCAAGTGTTCCTTCCTTTCTACTTCCTCAACTGTCAAGTCAGAAGATGTATTTTTTGATCATCCTATTAAAAATCTAAGTATATTTCATGAGTGTAAAGAAGATATTTCCAATAATGGAACTGCAAATATGTCCCAAGCTAACTCAAATTCAATAAATATTCAACAACAATATTACAGAAATAAGAATACAGAAGTATATATAAAATATGTTAGAAATGTGTCACGTGTTAATGAGCACTGGCATTACACCAATAAACAACCAAAATTATTTTGTATTTATGAAAGGAATTATAAAGAAAAAGCTGCTAATTGTAGAAAAAATAATTACAGTCATTGGAGCAATATTAAAAATAATTATATTTATAACAATACTAAATACACATCTCATTACATTAACAATAAAAACTATTTTTCTGTTTTGTCAAAATCTCAATTTACTAATTTACATAAAACTTGGAAAATGCAAGTCCCAGCAGAAGTATCAAAGTCAAAAAGTTGTAGTTCTGTATTTGATTATCAGAAACTTTATCCTTTTAAAACTTGTGAAATGGGATTGCCAAGATATCGTAAAAATTCATGAAATAGAAACTGCAAATGATTAGCAGAGAAATTCATATTATGTATTTATTTACTACATGCTAAGAGGTCATAAAGATTAAAGAATCATTTATCATTTATGCGATTTAGTTCAAAACTATATATTGTTTCTGTTTAATATTGTATCCAAAATTTGTATACATTTATTAAGATGTAATTAATTTATTATTGTTTAGTTTGTATACATTAAATTTTGTAAGAGAAACTGTTTTTAGAAAAAAAAAAGTGAAAATTCTGTGTTGCTTTATTGTAATTTATTATTTAATTTATATATATTAAATATTATTTATATGTATAAATAATAAACACACACGCGCGCGCGCACGTGTGTGTATGTATGTTATAAAATTTATTAACATTAAAAACAGTATATATATATATATATATATATATATATATATATATATATATATATATATATATATTATTTAAAATAAATATTTAATTTTGTTATAGGTATTGAAAAATCCAGATCTTGATAAAGAAATGTGTAAAGATAATAAAGAAAATAGGGAGGAAAGGGATAAACTTTCACCCAAAGACATAAAAAACCGTATCAAAAAGGATGATAAATTACGCGAAAAGATACCGCGTGATCGAGATTCTAAGTCAATAACAAAAGGATACAGGGAAAGAATTGAAGATGCAAATAAGGACAGAGATATAAAACATCAAAGACGACATGAGGATAAGAAAATATATGGAAGACGTGATGAAAGGGATGGTATGAGAGATGATAGAAAATATGATTTTAAGGAAGACGTTAAAGATTCTAGGGAACGAAAGATTGAGGAGAAACGAGGTAAAAGTTATGAAAAAATGAGACAAGAAAAGAAAAGACTTGCAGAAACCAAAAAGCAAATTGTAGAACCGACTATTGATTCTGAAAGTACTGCAAAATCAAAAAAGGAAGATGAAGAATTCCAAAAGAAGGAATATCAACTTGATTTATATGAAAATATTAAGGAAAAAGAAGTACCTATGGGTGATAAAAATTATGAAATTAGTAAAGGAAAGGAAAAACAAGAAATTATTGAAAGAAAAATTTTAATACAGGATTCTGTACAAGATTTTGAGATGAAGGAACAAAAAAAATCAGGTATAGACTGTATTGTTATAATTAAATATGAATAAATCTCTAACAAATTTAAAAAATATTAATGTTATTATTTACAGAGGCTGTATTAACAATTATTGAAAATAATAAAGATATTGAAAAATCAAAATCCAATGAAAATATTAATAAAGAAGGTAACGAAGAGAATGAATCTGAAGAAAAGAAGGATTCAAAAATCACAAAGAGACGCAGTTCACTTGAAAGTGGAGGAGAAGGTGGCACAGGAGATGGAAATTGTTTAAGGCGACACAAATCTTTAGATGGTGGAGAACAAAATAATCTACAAAAGACTGAAAGTGAAGATAAGGAAAAGGATAAAAAGGACCCACGACTAGAACGTAGAATTAGGAATAAGGTATATATTTACTTTCACTAAAGCATTTAGCTTTTAGAAATCCGTAAATCAAACATCTTAACATGTTAAAAATATACCATTCAGTTTCTTAAAAACCTTTTATTATAAAACAACAGGATCGCCCTGCCATGGAAATTTATCGTCCTGGAATGGGAAAATTTAGCAAACAAAGATTAGAACGAGAAAAATCTAATATTAACGACGAGCGAGCATCTCTTTCGCAAAGTCCTACTCCAAATCCTAATACTTCTACTCTTTGTAAATCAGGGAAACCTGGAACAGAAGTGCGTTCTATGACGTTTAAACGTAGTGTTAGTCGTGATTTGGTATAACGAACATTAATTTTACAAATTACTTTCTAATACTAATAATACATGTGTCAAACTTGTGTTAACACACAAGATTTTTACGCTAGTCTTTCTCGCGACGTACAATATCATCCAGTGTATCTATTGTACACAAATGCATAATAAAATAGTGTTCTACATATTATTGGAAAATTCATGTAGCTACAAGCTACAAAATATATGAACTTAAAATATTACAAGCTTTTGAAGCTAACTGTATTAAATAATTAATATGTGTGATCAATCATATATTAATCTCTTGACGACCGTATTTGTATCTTGTACAGATTCTGTTTGTGATTCTGCACCTATAGAACTGTTTACACATGCAATCCCTCTGCTTATATAAACAATATCATAATACGAATTATTTAAACTATCCGTTTAAATATGTATCTGTATAATATATGTGCAATGATAGATATATAAAGACGAAATCTACTACATAACGTTTAATTTCTAAACTTATTTAGCTCCGTCCGTACAGTGCTTTTCATTCTACATTCACAGTCGTCAACGGGTTAACTACAGTTCAGTCCTTTAGTTATAATAGGTACAGTAAGTCAATTTAATTCGTTCTGTACTAAATAAATGCACGACGGAGAAAATTTCTCTTCTTAAAAGTATTTCTAAATTCAAAGAAATGCAAATAATTTTCTTTCACATTGTCCAGTAATAGTAGACACGATCGCCCACTTTTTTCTTAGAAGAAAAAATTTTCCTGCCGTGCGTCTTCATTAATATAAAATAAATCAAATGGATTCAGTGCATATCATATGTAATATTAATATTAAATGTCTAAATATTACATTGTATTCATAATTTTTATTGGTATGAATATTTCCATAGTAAGATACATTTTATAAAACCAGTTACTGTTCTGTTCTCATAATACTTAATAAAAAAAAAAGAGATCAATAAAATGCGATATAGCTAAAAAATACGTCCGGACCAACTAACAAAACTAGACGAGTCCAGCAGCTAAGCATTAACTTCGGCTTCAACTGTGACTTCGATTTCAACTCCAAATTCCTCTCCAAGTTCAACTACGACTTCAACTTCGATTTAAACTTCGAATTCAAATTCGAATCCAACATCGACTTTAGCTTCGGCTTCAACTTCGAATTGTAATTAATCTTTCACAAATTTAAAAAACACTCTGTTAGGGGATGATCAAAGCACAGTGTCCCATCTACCAGTAGGAAATAGAAATAATACCTTCAGCAGTATCCTACAGATGGCAGCTAAATCAACACATGATTGTAGTGGTGCCCGTACATGAGGCACTATTGCCATTTAAATTTGTTCACGCGCGTATATTTTCAAACTTATCCTGATGATGGCATATATTTGAGGGAGTTATACTAAATTTTTAACATATAGTATTGAAAAAATGAAAAAGACATGTCTTTTATTTAGAAGTCGTTCTACTTTATTTATATTTAGAATCAAATATTGCACTTATGTGAGAAAGTAAAATACTCTCATGTCTACACTACTTGAATTTCAAAATTTTCAATGCGTATAAAATCGATTACTCTAAATATATCATCCACTTTCCTTTTATGCGACCACTATTTGCTTCTATATTGTATCTTAATACTCTTAATACATCTCCTTCTGATCTGTACACTTGCAATACATCCGAATTTTCGAACGTTATACAAACGGACAACAACAAGAGAGATTCCATGGAAGAATTTGAATTAGAGGAAAAAAGAAAAGTAAAAAATAACAAAACCGAAGAAAAGAGTTACAACGTGTTAACACATTGATCTTATTTTAAACCTAAACGAAAAATTTGTATTAATTTATACATAATCAGCAGCTTAACCTAAACTTATCTTACACCTAGCCGAAACTTGACTTAAAGTAGGACTAAAATTAAACTTAGACTATCGCAAACAGTTTTAACTTTTTATGGAACATTATTTTATGCATGTATCACTACACTATATTTTCATCATTCGATAGGAATGTTACGTGAAGTAGGTATCTAGCGGATTAGGAAATATTTCGATACATAACAACAGTAAATAAAAACAAAAAGAAAAAACATCCTGGGGTAAAAATTAAAAGTTTGTTATAGAATACGTTACGAGCATTTAAAAAGTTTGACATGTCACGCTCTTCTCACATGGCTGAAATACGGCAAATAATGGAAAGGAGAAAATTACAAATAGCAATGCCTAGTAACGCAAACACTGAATTTTTATGAAAAACGTGCCTACGTAAATGATCGAATTCTAAAGAGTAACCTGGTTCACTAAAGATCTAACTACATTTAAAAATCGCCTGAGCAACTAAGAATCTATGTTAAATACCTTAATTTACAAATCGCCTGCTTAATTAAAGATCAAACTTACACTTAAAAATAGCCTGCCTTATTAGAAGTTTATATTTCTCTTGTATGAATATATATGCGTATATCCTGTATGTATATTTAGCATATATTTATATTATATGCTGCCTATTATGAAAATCTGCAGGGATATAAACGAATGAAAAGAGAAGTGTCAGCAAGATGAGACGAATTTCTTCTTTGCTTCTCTGCCACCTGCAACAGACTCAAATCGAAACGAATTTAGTAGCGAAATTGTACAATTCCCGATATCGTTTCCTATTTTCATTTTCAAGACGACTGAATCGAAATTATTTATTTGAAATTGATAGAAAACGGGAAAAAATAAATCTCAAAATCAATCGCGGTGAGTGCTTCGTTTAAATTGCAATTTGCACGTATGAAAAAAAAATAAAATAAAAAAAGAAAGAAGTTACTGTTGGCGCAACACTAATCATCTATGCACTCTTTAATTTATTTTGTACAATGCGCAACGCTAATAACGGAGAATCCATGGCAGCTGTACACAGGGCTGCTGCACTTAGCATCACCAGCTTTGTGCAGCTTATTCAGCTGCTTCTGAAGGTGATTCGGAAACGGGAACCACTTCCACCGTGATCTCGGTGGAAAAATTTGGGCATTTCGTCGTAGTCGCAACGCTAATTAAAGTCAAAACGCGATTATTCATGAACGCAACGCTAATTAAAGGAATCCCGATCGATCGAATGAATCAATCGCGTAACACTATTGTTAAAAAAAAGGGACAGAAGAAATAGACTGATTTAAATTATATTTACTCTGAATGAACTTTAATATTACTCTTAAAGCAAATAATAGCAACTGAATGGGGATCGAAATAACGAAATACGTGTAAGAATTAAATACATAAAAACAACCGCGTGTAGTAATGGCTCGCAACTCTAATTTAAAACACGTTCTCAATTAATAAGCAACACTAATGCAACCCGTACGTATTGACTCGCAACGCTAATTGAAACCGCGATTTGCCCAATAGGAGCGTTGCACCTGCTGAAAAACATAACTACATACTACTACAAATACTACACATGCAAACGAGCACAGTGACAAAGTAGTAACAAGAATGACTCTCCATCCAGAGGATGCAGAGCCATTGATAGTTGCCCTCTTCTTTGGCAATTTTGCCGGGCCTCTTCGGCACATGGCCTCTTCTTTTCTTCGAGCGCGATGCCCGCTGAAACTTAACTCTACGCTCGAGATTCCCTAAGCGTATCGCACTATTAAATGAAAGAATGAGTTTGCTGTGACGATAGTTAGTTAGGTAGATGGAATGACAACGAATCGTTGCCAGTACATCCACGCAGAACCTCGAGCAGAATAATTGGTTGCGTTTCGTTTCGAGGCCTGTCCTTCCGATCGCGAACGCGAAATTCGAAAAATCGACGTGTGTAGCCGGTGGCGAGTGGCATGCTCCACTCACGCCAGATACACCTTCGATTTTTCAAATCGGATTTCCTGAAACAGGTTGATCACATACGAAAAGATGCCTACCCGACCAGAGACTGTGTCAACCTGCCCGGCCCTACCTACTTACATCTAGCAAACACACCAGAAAATATGCTACCTATCCTACCTGTGTCTAGATTTAAAAAAAGAGCAAAACATTCACACCAACACATTCGCTCCACGGTTCTCACGCAAACACCCGGGCGCAAAGGCCTACACTAGAGAGAACGTCCCGGGACGCCTCCGACGCCCGAGAGTCGATCGTACAACCATTCACGCTCTAATTTACGTACCATTTTCCTGAAATCAGCTGACAAAAGGTTAGCGACCATTGCATTCACGCAACAGAGGAACAAACGAACGCCGATTTTAACTTGGATGCGCGACCGCGTGGTACAATTCAAAATTACCAGGGAAATATTAATCAGAATCGACGCAATTCCACAGCCTAACCATACACACAAACCACGTGGAAAATACGTCGTGCACGATACGCTAACCCATTGTCAACCGCTGAGAAATTCTGTTATTTTATCGACTAGTGTCATCGTGCCCGTCACCTTTCACCCAATCAAGTAGCACCTGGGCACGTGAATGGGTTCTTGGCAACGAACACGGAAGGGGTTAAATCTGAAAATCCTGAGCTAGAAATGCATTATCGTATCATATTTCATCTATTACGGTCTAACAGCTATTATCTATAACCGGCAAACATTCTTCGACACGTTATTTCTTTAACTTTTACTTTATTTTTTCGAATCGCTACTTCAATTTTATTTCATTATTAATGGAACGTTAAAGATATATCGTGCCAGCAAGGAGAATTCTGTATTTATTTCTAATCGAGAGTACTCTAAGCAAAATTGAATTTGAAAAAGAGACTTTAAAAGATTCTAAAAAGTAATTTACTTTGATGATTGAAAACATCGCGTATCAAATTATCCTCGGACGATATCGTTGTCAAAGCAACTTTCACGAAAAGTAACATCCAAAAGTGTCACTTTGACTTCGAAATCTATCCGTCGCATCGCGAGATATTTTCTTGCACTAGTTTTTCAATTTCGCATTGTATTTCTATCTTTCGTAAATGAAAGAGTCGACTTTCAAATTGTTTTCGTGTATTTATCCCGGCCGAGTGGGAACGAAAATGATACCGAATAGGGATGGCAACAAATTTAATCGTTCGGTATTATTATTGTTGATATTATGCATTCAACGCGTGCAACGTGCATTTCATCAATGAAATAAAGGGACTTTGGTTTCTATTCCTCTGATGTTAACAATCATCGACGCGATGTAATAACAGTTTTCAAACAAACGAAGTCGAAGGACATCCGACTTCTACTCTACGTATAACGCGAAAATTATTCTACGATCTTTCTCGTTCAAATACAAATCTCTCGTTTGCATACTTATAATTCATTATTTGACAAGTATCCAAGTTAATGTCTTCAATTATATCTACTTCTTGTATTGTAACGAATGGAAAGTCGTCGGATTGTTAACAATAATAAAAGGAAAGGGGAAAGAAAGAACGCGTCGCGGCGTGCAAGAAAATCTATCCTGATTTAAGAAATAAACGACAAAGTAATGTTACTACTCGCGAGTGTGAGATATTTACACACACCCACGGTCACCGTGCTCGTAAAAAATACTACGTAATACAACCAGTCACCCGTGTCGATTCGGACCAAACGTCCTACGACATGATTGAGTGACCAGAGGAACTTAAAAGCATGCGACTCACATTTCGCAGAATGTCAGGATATCATCTAGGCCACTGCTGCGAACTGCTACACCACCGGAAGAAGTCGTCCAGGACGTTGGCCAAACGAGTTAAACAGCAAAGACAGTCTGAAAAAATCTGTAGAAGCACCGAGTGTTATCATTTGCTTTTGAAATTGAACGATTATTTAAGAATTTTCAAATAATCCGCGTTGAAATCTTTACTACGTAACGAAATAATTCTTTGCTACATTTACTACGTTAGAAATTGTAATTTTCAATCTGACAAGGGTAGTAGATATATGTAGAAATATAAAGAATTCAAGAATTAACGACTTTTTAAATGGAAAAGATGGTGAAAAGCGAAAGATCGATGCAATAAATCGTAAATACTTACATTTTTTGCTCTGAGAGCTCCGTCTAGTTATTTTCTTCGACCGAAGCACTGAATTTAATACCGGTAACGAGTTGCAATTACAATGGAAAGATTTCAAATGAAGCTATTAACGCGACCGTACAAATCGTGTCCGACGAACAAAGATAAACACTGACTCTATTTTCGCGTGTTTGATTTTATCGTGAAATTACTGAATTATTACTAAATATTTAAAGAGCAGTACTGCTCTCAAAAACAACAACAAACTGGTAAACAAGTACGTGACAAACACTGACTCTACCGACCGCATTGCGCGCGGTCGACAAGTTCTCTGAAAAAGAAGCTGTTTATTAGTCGAGGGAAAGGGGAGGGTAATCAATCAAAACACAGATGTTTCTTTTCTTCGTTTTTTTGTTTGTTTGTTTGTTTTCATTCCCACGGAGTACCCGTGACGAAAATCTGCTGTTAAATTTCTTCGTCTCTCTCTCTTTCTCTTTACCCTTCCTACCTCTTCGTCTCTCGGACATCTTAATAAAGGAGAAATACGAATTTATACACGTGTGCATTGTAAACAAAAGCTATCGCGTTCTAATGAAACATTTTAAATAAGCGAGTGCGACAAGTGTGAAAGGAAAGTATAAATTAATTAATTAAAAGTAACAGGAAAATGTAGTTAACCTAAAATACGTAGCAGAAATGGCAGGATATATGAATACGACTAACACAATGTATACACGTCGTGTCACCTCAAAGCCCGGTAACTCAATGACATCTCCCCGTGTCGATGTAGTCGACAACCGACCGCGTCATACCGAGTGGTGGGGGACAACACGTTTCACGAATTGTTTGTTTTCGAAATATTCAACGCGACGAACAATAAGTAAAAAGTAATTAACAAAAATGCCTCGATGCAGTCGAGGTGGGCGACGTGTTTACAAGTTATTTTGTAACAACAAATTTCACGGTCACGTACGTTGAAGCTAAGTCACGTACGACAAAACCATCGAAATATTGTTCGATCTATGTAATAATTTATACGTTCGATTCACGTTGAAAATTTGTTTAACAATAAACCGATAAGAATAAATGATGCGTCTACTTACACAACTGCTAGAAGAAATTGCTCCCACAGATTTCCCGCGGTTTCGGTCAATTTCAATTACCAACTGTCATGGCGTTGTACGGGGCTGTTTGAATGTTCCTTTCTTCGAAACTTCTTTACACTTTAGCATGGTAAAAACACTGCAACGGAATAAAGAAAAGGTTTATTTAAAGAGAACGGTGCACGTAGAAGATAAAGGAGAGAAAATTAGCGAGAGACAAAGTAAATTTACGTACCTTTTTAATAGATGTGTAACCACTACAAGTCTACCTCGTGCACGTCCAAAAGCGACTGACGGCGCGCGCAGCGCTCAGAAAGAGGAGAGGTAGGAGGAAAGAGGCAGGAGTGGGGGTAACTGCGTCACCTATCAAGTCAAATGAGCGGTATTTTTTGAAAATACGATCATACGAAAATAGGAAAATATGAAACTACGAAAATACGAAAATGATCAAAATACGAAAATATTGATTACGAAAAATTGTCTATGTAACATCCTACCTTTAAATGCTTATTGTCTTTGTAATAAACGGATATGTTATGATTTCTACATCGCGTGTTCTTTCTTGGCGTATTGCTCGTACCGGAAAACACCAAAGTTTTCGAAATCAATTAACCATCCAGTTACGTCAAAAGCTTCTTCGACGAATTTTAGTCGCACGGAAAGGGAACTTTTTAAATAGCATTCTCACGGCAAACACTTTGTCCAAAGTAAAAGTGACACAGTTCACTCGCACGTAACGTTCGACAAGTTAAACTTTGTCGATCTTTGCTGTGGAGCACTAATCAGTTCCGTCGTATCTAATAATATAGTAAACCGTCGAATTATCGACGAAATTAACATCATATACTTTTAACTATCACTTGATATCTAATATAAACTCCTAGAAACAGAATTGTTTCGAAGATAAAAGTTCCTTTTACACACAATTTTTCCTGTACTTTCGAACAGTGGTCGGGAGGGTTCGACAACGCTCGGAATAGTTCGGTTGGCGGTTGGCTATCCGGAGATTCAAAATAGAAAATGGTGTCCTAATATCAAATGTTCCATTGTTTCAAAATCTAATAAAATTTCTAGTAATTCAAGTCACGCTAATTTGAGATCACTTGAATAAAGAACAACGTACTTTTAGTAATTATTAATTTAAGCTGGAGTATTCGATGTTAATTTAAAACCGTAATTATTTTGTTATACTGTTCTTGAACGTGGTTTCTCAGACACTTGGGAAAGGGGATTCGACGCAAGCGAGTATCGATTGTCCAGTTGGGAATATTACGCGAGCCAGGTGATAGAGGAAACAGTTTAACGAGTTATTTCAAGTCGTATTGTTACGAGACTTACCCTACATGTTCAGACAGGGCGTAGCTTTATCGAATTGACTATTTCTGTCGCCAAGTTTAAACAAATCTCAATCTATCCTGGAATCACCGTTCTTCATCTACCAGGAGAAAATCAAACTAATAACTTCAGCAGTTTCCGGCAGATGGCAGCTAAGTCGGCATATGACTGTAGTGGTACACGTACGTGAGGCAACGCTGCCATTTATATTTGCTCGCGCGCGCATAATTTCAAAGTTATTCTGATGATGGCATATATTTGGGGGAGTTTACACGGTGCCCAGTACATTCAATGGAGTTCCAAGGTCCCAAGGGAAACATCTACGAAAGACGAATTTGGTGGCAGTATTATCCAGCATAAACAGTGTGTTGTTTTATGCTCCAGATTGTGACATTGACAATTAAAAAAGGACACATTTATTTGAATTTTACTTACATCTATACCTTTTCACCCGTTTTTTTTATTTGCATCTCCAAATTTTGTACTCCTATAGTTTCTATTCATTTAAATAATACATACGGGGCGCTATCTATTTACAGATAAAATTCACTTAGATCAACTGAATATTGTTCAGAAGAGAAAATATTTAGAAACATCTGTGATACAAACAGAATATTTAGAATTAACTGTTTACCAGCTGTACTCCCATGTGAAACGCTGTTTCTCAGCCATGGTAGGAATAGGAATACGAATCTGTACAAGTTTTTTGTATAATTATAGCATGTATGAATAGTTCTATGAAATACAAACAGTGGAATAAGAAAATACATAGAAGTAATAGTTCTTATACCTTGAAAACGCTTAGCATTCCTATGTTTAGACATTACATTTTAGCAAAATTTCTATTTCCATCGATAACACTGGATGCCACAGTGATATTGAACTTCTTCTTGCTGAAACTATTATTATGATACAGAACAACGAGTTGAGAACGTTTAAATAGCCGTGTGGAGACAATTCAACAATAATCACACCGTACAAATTAAATTTCACTGTTTTTAAACAAATTCGGCAATTTCCGGCAAGATTTTAATTTAGCGGGGCAAAATTTACCGCAATGTCCGGCCATCTAGCGGCGGAAGTATGTACTAATAATTTAGTTCTTCCTTTCGCCGCTAGATGGCACCACCTAACCCTACAGTGCGCTTTGCGAAGTTAAATGGCATCCCCACTGCGCAGCTAAAGCGCGCGAATTTTCGAAACGAAACCGCCGTTGATCAATTTCGAACAGTAGAAATTCGCTCTTCAATGATTCTTAATTACCTTGGACGTTCCGATTCGTCAAATGTATCATCATCTGTCGAATAGATGATCCAGAAACATTCGAAATATTATTTCTGCCGTTGAAAATCGGTTGAATCGGTTCTGCTGGTTTATCGAACGGTTTCCTTGACGCTATTCTTTACGTTTCGTGTACCGCTGATCGTATTCTGTAAAATATATACAGATCCCTTTGTATAAACATGTTCAGAGCAATAATTATAACGAATAAGCAGACAAAATACCACCAAGCTGCATCACTTTCTGCAAATTACCATAATATTTGCATTATGCATTGCATTGCTGCCTGATCCTTGCATTATTCCTGATGATACGAGTAATTCAAGCTAGAACAAATGAGAATTAGCCTTTTGGTAACGATTACAACGTTATGGGAAACATAGATAAATTCTACTGAAGGCAGAAATACATTTCAATCGTATATTACTTAATATAATTAAAACACACGATATAATCTGCATCACAATGTTAAAGATGCAACAAAACTTCTCAAACACGAACAGAAAGTGATACACACCTCTAATACTTCAGAAAATTCATGCTTTCAAGATTGAAATTTGGTGATTTCACAAAATTACATGGAAAACATCGTTTGTGTGCAATATAAATGTATAAAAACAGCTTCCCATTGGATATCTGGCTTCAGAACATCTGCAATTTGATTCTGTCCGTGAAACCATCCAACCTATGTTGCTATAATTCTGTAATGGTTGATAAATTGTCAATGATCGACTACACTGCCTTAGTTTCTATATTATGCCTGACATTTGAATACCTTTCTTAGTTTCTATTCATTTAAATAATACATACGGGGCGCTATCTATTTACAGATAAAATTCACTTAGATCAACTGAATATTGTTCAGAAGAGAAAATATTTAGAAACATCTGTGATACAAACAGAATATTTAGAATTAACTGTTTACCAGCTGTACTCCCATGTGAAACGCTGTTTCTCAGCCATGGTAGGAAAAGGAATACGAATCTGTACAAGTTTTTTGTATAATTATAGCATGTATGAATAGTTCTATGAAATACAAACAGTGGAATAAGAAAATACATAGAAGTAATAGTTATTATACCTTGGAAACGCTTAGCATTCCTATGTTTAGACTTTACATTTTACCAAAATTTCTATTTCCATCGATAACACTGGATGCCATAGTGATATTGAACTTCTTCTTGCTGAAACTATTATTATGATACAGAACAACGAGTTGAGAACGTTTAAATAGCCGTGTGGAGACAATTCAACAATAATCACACCGTACAAATTAAATTTCACTGTTTTTAAACAAATTCAGCAATTTCCGGCAAGATTTCAATTTAGCGGGGCAAAATTTACCGCGATGTCCCGCCATCTAGCGGCGGGAGTATGTACTAATACTTTAGTTCTTCCTTTCGCCGCTAGATGGCGCCACGTACACTAAAATTTACCCTACCGTGCCCTGTTCAACCACCCTTTGCGAAGTTAAATGGCATCCCCACTGCGCAGCTAAAGCGCGCGAATTTTCGAAACGAAACCGCCGTTGATCAATTTCGAACAGTAGAAATTCGCTCTTCAATGATTCTTAATTACCTTGGACGTTCCGATTCGTCAAATGTATCATCATCTGTCGAATAGATGATCCAGAAACATTCGAAATATTATTTCTGCCGTTGAAAATCGGTTGAATCGGTTCTGCTGGTTTATCGAACGGTTTCCTTGACGCTATTCTTTACGTTTCGTGTACCGCTGATCGTATTGTGTAAAATATATACAGATCCCTTTGTATAAACATGTTCAGAGCAATAATTATAACGTATAAGCAGACAAAATACCACCAAGCTGCATCACTTTCTGCAAATTACCATAATATTTGCATTATGCATTGCATTGCTGCCTGATCCTTGCATTATTCCTGATGATACGAGTAATTCAAGCTAGAACAAATGAGAATTAGCCTTTTGGTAACGATTACAACGTTATGGGAAACATAGATAGATTCTATTGAAGGCAGCAATACATTTCAATCGTATATTACTTAATATAATTAAAACACACGATATAATCTGCATCACAATGTTAAAGATGCAACAAAACTTCTCAAACACGAACAGAAAGTGATACACACCTCTAATACTTCAGAAAATTCATGCTTTCAAGATTGATATTTGGTGATTTCACAAAATTACATGGAAAACATCGTTTGTGTGCAATATAAATGTATAAAAACAGCTTCCCATTGGATATCTGGCTTCAGAACATCTGCAATTTGATTCTGTCTATGAAACCATCCAACCTATGTTGCTATAATTATGTAATGGTTGATAAATTGTCAATGATCGACTAAACTGCCTTAGTTTCTATATTATGCCTGACATTTGAATACCTTTCTTAGTTTCTATTCATTTAAATAATACATACGGGGCGCTATCTATTTACAGATAAAATTCACTTAGATCAACTGAATATTGTTCAGAAGAGAAAATATTTAGAAACATCTGTGATACAAACAGAATATTTAGAATTAACTGTTTACCAGCTGTACTCCCATGTGAAACGCTGTTTCTCAACCATGGTAGGAAAAGGAATACGAATCTGTACAAGTTTTTTGTATAATTATAGCATGTATGAATAGTTCTATGAAATACAAACAGTGGAATAAGAAAATACATAGAAGTAATAGTTATTATACCTTGGAAACGCTTAGCATTCCTATGTTTAGACTTTACATTTTACCAAAATTTCTATTTCCATCGATAACACTGGATGCCATAGTGATATTGAACTTCTTCTTGCTGAAACTATTATTATGATACAGAACAACGAGTTGAGAACGTTTAAATAGCCGTGTGGAGACAATTCAACAATAATCACACCGTACAAATTAAATTTCACTGTTTTTAAACAAATTCAGCAATTTCCGGCAAGATTTCAATTTAGCGGTGCAAAATTTACCGCGATGTCCCGCCATCTAGCGGCGGAAGTATGTACTAATACTTTAGTTCTTCCTTTCGCCGCTAGATGGCGCCACGTACACTAAAATTTACCCTACCGTGCCCTGTTCAACCACCCTTTGCGAAGTTAAATGGCATCCCCACTGCGCAGCTAAAGCGCGCGAATTTTCGAAACGAAACCGCCGTTGATCAATTTCGAACAGTAGAAATTCGCTCTTCAATGATTCTTAATTACCTTGGACGTTCCGATTCGTCAAATGTATCATCATCTGTCGAATAGATGATCCAGAAACATTCGAAATATTATTTCTGCCGTTGAAAATCGGTTGAATCGGTTCTGCTGGTTTATCGGACGGTTTCCTTGACGCTATTCTTTACGTTTCGTGTACCGCTGATCGTATTCTGTAAAATATATACAGATCCCTTTGTATAAACATGTTCAGAGCAATAATTATAACGAATAAGCAGACAAAATACCACCAAGCTGCATCACTTTCTGCAAATTACCATAATATTTGCATTATGCATTGCATTGCTGCCTGATCCTTGCATTATTCCTGATGATACGAGTAATTCAAGCTAGAACAAATGAGAATTAGCCTTTTGGTAACGATTACAACGTTATGGGAAACATAGATAGATTCTATTGAAGGCAGAAATACATTTCAATCGTATATTACTTAATATAATTAAAACACACGATATAATCTGCATCACAATGTTAAAGATGCAACAAAACTTCTCAAACACGAACAGAAAGTGATACACACCTCTAATACTTCAGAAAATTCATGCTTTCAAGATTGAAATTTGGTGATTTCACAAAATTACATGGAAAACATCGTTTGTGTGCAATATAAATGTATAAAAACAGCTTCCCATTGGATATCTGGCTTCAGAACATCTGCAATTTGATTCTGTCCGTGAAACCATCCAACCTATGTTGCTATAATTCTGTAATGGTTGATAAATTGTCAATGATCGACTACACTGCCTTAGTTTCTATATTATGCCTGACATTTGAATACCTTTCTTAGTTTCTATTCATTTAAATAATACATACGGGGCGCTATCTATTTACAGATAAAATTCACTTAGATCAACTGAATATTGTTCAGAAGAGAAAATATTTAGAAACATCTGTGATACAAACAGAATATTTAGAATTAACTGTTTACCAGCTGTACTCCCATGTGAAACGCTGTTTCTCAGCCATGGTAGGAAAAGGAATACGAATCTGTACAAGTTTTTTGTATAATTATAGCATGTATGAATAGTTCTATGAAATACAAACAGTGGAATAAGAAAATACATAGAAGTAATAGTTATTATACCTTGGAAACGCTTAGCATTCCTATGTTTAGACTTTACATTTTACCAAAATTTCTATTTCCATCGATAACACTGGATGCCATAGTGATATTGAACTTCTTCTTGCTGAAACTATTATTATGATACAGAACAACGAGTTGAGAACGTTTAAATAGCCGTGTGGAGACAATTCAACAATAATCACACCGTACAAATTAAATTTCACTGTTTTTAAACAAATTCAGCAATTTCCGGCAAGATTTCAATTTAGCGGTGCAAAATTTACCGCGATGTCCCGCCATCTAGCGGCGGAAGTATGTACTAATACTTTAGTTCTTCCTTTCGCCGCTAGATGGCGCCACGTACACTAAAATTTACCCTACCGTGCCCTGTTCAACCACCCTTTGCGAAGTTAAATGGCATCCCCACTGCGCAGCTAAAGCGCGCGAATTTTCGAAACGAAACCGCCGTTGATCAATTTCGAACAGTAGAAATTCGCTCTTCAATGATTCTTAATTACCTTGGACGTTCCGATTCGTCAAATGTATCATCATCTGTCGAATAGATGATCCAGAAACATTCGAAATATTATTTCTGCCGTTGAAAATCGGTTGAATCGGTTCTGCTGGTTTATCGGACGGTTTCCTTGACGCTATTCTTTACGTTTCGTGTACCGCTGATCGTATTCTGTAAAATATATACAGATCCCTTTGTATAAACATGTTCAGAGCAATAATTATAACGAATAAGCAGACAAAATACCACCAAGCTGCATCACTTTCTGCAAATTACCATAATATTTGCATTATGCATTGCATTGCTGCCTGATCCTTGCATTATTCCTGATGATACGAGTAATTCAAGCTAGAACAAATGAGAATTAGCCTTTTGGTAACGATTACAACGTTATGGGAAACATAGATAGATTCTATTGAAGGCAGAAATACATTTCAATCGTATATTACTTAATATAATTAAAACACACGATATAATCTGCATCACAATGTTAAAGATGCAACAAAACTTCTCAAACACGAACAGAAAGTGATACACACCTCTAATACTTCAGAAAATTCATGCTTTCAAGATTGAAATTTGGTGATTTCACAAAATTACATGGAAAACATCGTTTGTGTGCAATATAAATGTATAAAAACAGCTTCCCATTGGATATCTGGCTTCAGAACATCTGCAATTTGATTCTGTCCGTGAAACCATCCAACCTATGTTGCTATAATTCTGTAATGGTTGATAAATTGTCAATGATCGACTACACTGCCTTAGTTTCTATATTATGCCTGACATTTGAATACCTTTCTTAGTTTCTATTCATTTAAATAATACATACGGGGCGCTATCTATTTACAGATAAAATTCACTTAGATCAACTGAATATTGTTCAGAAGAGAAAATATTTAGAAACATCTGTGATACAAACAGAATATTTAGAATTAACTGTTTACCAGCTGTACTCCCATGTGAAACGCTGTTTCTCAGCCATGGTAGGAAAAGGAATACGAATCTGTACAAGTTTTTTGTATAATTATAGCATGTATGAATAGTTCTATGAAATACAAACAGTGGAATAAGAAAATACATAGAAGTAATAGTTATTATACCTTGGAAACGCTTAGCATTCCTATGTTTAGACTTTACATTTTACCAAAATTTCTATTTCCATCGATAACACTGGATGCCATAGTGATATTGAACTTCTTCTTGCTGAAACTATTATTATGATACAGAACAACGAGTTGAGAACGTTTAAATAGCCGTGTGGAGACAATTCAACAATAATCACACCGTACAAATTAAATTTCACTGTTTTTAAACAAATTCAGCAATTTCCGGCAAGATTTCAATTTAGCGGGGCAAAATTTACCGCGATGTCCCGCCATCTAGCGGCGGAAGTATGTACTAATACTTTAGTTCTTCCTTTCGCCGCTAGATGGCGCCACGTACACTAAAATTTATCCTACCGTGCCCTGTTCAACCACCCTTTGCGAAGTTAAATGGCATCCCCACTGCATTTAGGGAGTTTACTATTTGGGGGAGTTTACACATCGGCTGTCTCATTAAAAATCTAAGATGGTTAAATCTAGATAGTCCATTCGGCAGATGCTGATACATTTGACGTAGCAGAACGTCTAAAATAATTATCAATCATTACGGAACGAATTCCTACCGTTAGAGTAAGGAATTCGTCATAACTTTCTTATAATAAGATAAGTTGGTGGAATTTGACTAACATATTGCTTGCAATTGCTATAGACGTCCTGTTCTGTAGAATGCTCTGCAGGATATTGCTGAGCATTCATTTTTGTGTTAAAGCACCCCATTATATACAATCGCAAAGGGTTGACAAAGGATAATAACTTTTGCACGTAGACATCTTTTTATTTCTGTATTTGTGTTTGGTGGAATCGTTCATACATATACTATTTTATGGCATTGGTGTATGGATTCTATTTCGTTTCCCGCGAATACCATTTCACATACGTGTAACTCGCGGATGAAGGGGAAGTTCTAAATATTGTACAATTTCAAAACATTTGACTGTTTTAAATCATATTCAGTTTATCAACATAACAGTATCATGTATACGATTGTTCTATTAATGAATTCTGCACAGCTGGAATATTTGAAAAGCGTAATAAAGGAAACACGACGACATGCATAAGTGGTATAACATTGAAATAACAGCAGATCTATTTCATATCCTGCATGTACAATGTAATATAATACAGTATACTGTTTAATTGATAACAATGTCGAGAAATTGGTATTTCGTAAATAGATACTTTGGGATTTATTTCTTAGCGAGATAGAATAAGATGTTGTAAACTCCCCCAAATATATGCCATCATCGGGATAAGTTTGAAAGTGTGCGCGCGCGAGCAGATTAAAATGGCAACAGCGCCACATGTATGCGCTTCACACTAGCATGCATCGATTTAGCTGCCATCTCTCGGAAGCTGCTGAAGATATTAGTTTGATTTCCTCCTGGTAGATGGAGCACGATGATTCGAGGATAGATTGAAATTTGTTTAAACTTGACGTCAGAAATAGTCAATTCGATAAAGTTACGCCCTATCTGGACAGGGTGTAAGGGACTATGGTAAGTCTCGTAACAATACGTGTTGAAGCAACTCGTTAAACTATTCCCTCTATGAGTTGTCTCGCTTAGTATTCCCAACGGTACAATCGACACTGGTCTGCGTGAATTCTCCTTTCCTAATAAATTAATAATTACTAAAAGTACGTTTTTTTTTCTATCAAGTGATCTCAATTTAGCGTAACTTAGGTTACTAGAAATTTTATTAGATTTTTAAACAATGAAACATTTTCTATCGTGAATGTTTTCTATTTTGAATCTAGGGATAGCCAACCGCCAACCGAATTATTCCGAGCGTTGCCGAACGTCCCCGATCACTGTTCGAAAGTACAGGAAGAATTGTGTGTAAAAGGAACGTTTATCTTCGAAACAATTGTGTTTCTACGAGTTTACATTAGATATCAAGTGATAGTTAAAAGTATATGATGTTAATTTCTTCGATAATTTGACGGTTTACTATATTATTACATACGACGCAACTGATTAGTGCTCCACCGCAAAAATCGACAAAGTTTAACTTGTCGAACGTTACGTGCGAGTGAACTGTGTCAATTTTACTTTGGATAAAGTGTTTACCATGACAATGCTATTTAAAAAGTTCCCTTTCCGTGCGACTAAAATTCGTCAAAGAAGCTTTTGACGTAACTGGATGGTTAATTGATTTCGAAAACTTTGGTGTTTTCCGGTACGAGCAATACGCCAAGAAAGAACACGCGATGTAGAAATCATAACATATCCGTTTATTACAAAGACAATAAGCATTTAAAGGTAGGATGTTACATAGACAATTTTTCGTAATCAATATTTTCGTATTTTGATCATTTTCGTATTTTCGTAGTTTCATATTTTCCTATTTTCGTATGATCGTATTTTCAAAAAATACCGCTCATTTGACTTGATAGGTGACGCAGTTACCCCCACTCCTGCCTCTTTCCTCCTACCTCTCCTCTTTCTGAGCGCTGCGCGCGCCGTCAGTCGCTTTTGGACGTGCACGAGGTAGACTTGTAGTGGTTACACATCTATTAAAAAGGTACGTAAATTTACTTTGTCTCCCACTAATTTTCTTTCCTTTATCTTCTACGTGAATCGTTCTCCTTAAATAAACCTTTTCTTTATTCTGTTGCAGTGTTTTTACCATGCTAAAGTGTAAAGAAGTTTCGAAGAAAGGAACATTCAAACAGCCCCGTACAACACCATGACAGTTGGTAATTGAAATTGACCGAAACCGCGGGAAATCTATAGGATCAATATCTTCTAGCAGTTGTGTAAGTACACGCATAATTTATTCTTATCGGCTTACTGCTAAACGAATTTTCAACGTGAATTGAACGTATAAATTATTACATAGATCGAACAATATTTCGATGGTTTTGTCGTACGTGACTTAGCTTCAACGTACGTGACCGTGAAATTTGTTGTTACAAAATAACTTGTAAACACGTCGCCCACCTCGACTGCATCGAGGCATTTTTGTTAATTAATGTGTCCTTATTGTTAGTCGCGTTGAATATTTCGAAAGCAAACAATTCGTGAAACGTGTTCTCCCCCGTCACTCGGTATACCGCGGTCGGATGTCGGTGTTATCAATACGAGGTGATGTCATTCAGATACCGAGCTTCAAGGTGTCGACGTGTTTATGTTGAGCTATTCGTATTCTATCATTCGTGCTACGTATTTTAGAAGGACTACACTTTCATATTACTTTCTCTTAATTAATTAATACTTTACTTTAACATTTGTTGCATTCGTTTAATTAAAATGTTTAATTAGAACGCGATAATTTTTGTTTACAATTCACACGTGTATAAATTCATATTTCTCCTTTATTAACATGTCTGATGGACGAAGAGGGAGGAAGAGAAGAGAGAGAGAGAGAGAGAGAGAGAGAGAGAGAGAGAGAGAGAGAGACGAAGAAATTTAACAGCAGATTTTCGTCACGGGTACTCCGTGGGAATGAAAACAAACAAACAAACAAAAAAACGAAGAAAAGAAACATCTGTGTTTTGATTGATTACCCTCCCCTTTCCCTCGACTAATAAACAGCTTCTTTTTCAGAGAACTTGTCGACCGCGCGCAATGCGGTCGGTAGAGTCAGTGTTTGTCACGTACTTGTTTACCAGTTTGTTGTTGTTTTTGAGAGCAGTACTGCTCTTTAAATATTTAGTAATAATTCAGTAATTTCACGATAAAATCAAACACGCGAAAATAGAGTCAGTGTTTATCTTTGTTCGTCGGACACGATTTGTACGGTCGCGTTAATAGCTTCATTTGAAATCTTTCCATTGTAATTGCAACTCGTTACCGGTATTAAATTCAGTGCTTCGGTCGAAGAAAATAACTAGACGGAGCTCTCAGAGCAAAAAATGTAAGTATTTACGATTTATTGCATCGATCTTTCGCTTTTCACCATCTTTTCCATTTAAAAAGTCGTTAATTCTTGAATTCTTTATATTTCTACATATATCTACTACCCTTGTCAGATTGAAAATTACAATTTCTAACGTAGTAAATGTAGCAAAGAATTATTTCGTTACGTAGTAAAGATTTCAACGCGGATTATTTGAAAATTCTTAAATAATCGTTCAATTTCAAAAGCAAATGATAACACTCGGTGCTTCTACAGATTTTTTCAGACTGTCTTTGCTGTTTAACTCGTTTGGCCAACGTCCTGGACGACTTCTTCCGGTGGTGTAGCAGTTCGCAGCAGTGGCCTAGATGATATCCTGACATTCTGCGAAATGTGAGTCGCATGCTTTTAAGTTCCTCTGGTCACTCAATCATGTCGTAGGACGTTTGGTCCGAATCGACACGGGTGACTGGTTGTATTACGTAGTATTTTTTACGAGCACGGTGACCGTGGGTGTGTGTAAATATCTCACACTCGCGAGTAGTAACATTACTTTGTCGTTTATTTCTTAAATCAGGATAGATTTTCTTGCACGCCGCGACGCGTTCTTTCTTTCCCCTTTCCTTTTATTATTGTTAACAATCCGACGACTTTCCATTCGTTACAATACAAGAAGTAGATATAATTGAAGACATTAACTTGGATACTTGTCAAATAATGAATTATAAGTATGCAAACGAGAGATTTGTATTTGAACGAGAAAGATCGTAGAATAATTTTCGCGTTATACGTAGAGTAGAAGTCGGATGTCCTTCGACTTCGTTTGTTTGAAAACTGTTATTACATCGCGTCGATGATTGTTAACATCAGAGGAATAGAAACCAAAGTCCCTTTATTTCATTGATGAAATGCACGTTGCACGCGTTGAATGCATAATATCAACAATAATAATACCGAACGATTAAATTTGTTGCCATCCCTATTCGGTATCATTTTCGTTCCCACTCGGCCGGGATAAATACACGAAAACAATTTGAAAGTCGACTCTTTCATTTACGAAAGATAGAAATACAATGCGAAATTGAAAAACTAGTGCAAGAAAATATCTCGCGATGCGACGGATAGATTTCGAAGTCAAAGTGACACTTTTGGATGTTACTTTTCGTGAAAGTTGCTTTGACAACGATATCGTCCGAGGATAATTTGATACGCGATGTTTTCAATCATCAAAGTAAATTACTTTTTAGAATCTTTTAAAGTCTCTTTTTCAAATTCAATTTTGCTTAGAGTACTCTCGATTAGAAATAAATACAGAATTCTCCTTGCTGGCACGATATATCTTTAACGTTCCATTAATAATGAAATAAAATTGAAGTAGCGATTCGAAAAAATAAAGTAAAAGTTAAAGAAATAACGTGTCGAAGAATGTTTGCCGGTTATAGATAATAGCTGTTAGACCGTAATAGATGAAATATGATACGATAATGCATTTCTAGCTCAGGATTTTCAGATTTAACCCCTTCCGTGTTCGTTGCCAAGAACCCATTCACGTGCCCAGGTGCTACTTGATTGGGTGAAAGGTGACGGGCACGATGACACTAGTCGATAAAATAACAGAATTTCTCAGCGGTTGACAATGGGTTAGCGTATCGTGCACGACGTATTTTCCACGTGGTTTGTGTGTATGGTTAGGCTGTGGAATTGCGTCGATTCTGATTAATATTTCCCTGGTAATTTTGAATTGTACCACGCGGTCGCGCATCCAAGTTAAAATCGGCGTTCGTTTGTTCCTCTGTTGCGTGAATGCAATGGTCGCTAACCTTTTGTCAGCTGATTTCAGGAAAATGGTACGTAAATTAGAGCGTGAATGGTTGTACGATCGACTCTCGGGCGTCGGAGGCGTCCCGGGACGTTCTCTCTAGTGTAGGCCTTTGCGCCCGGGTGTTTGCGTGAGAACCGTGGAGCGAATGTGTTGGTGTGAATGTTTTGCTCTTTTTTTAAATCTAGACACAGGTAGGATAGGTAGCATATTTTCTGGTGTGTTTGCTAGATGTAAGTAGGTAGGGCCGGGCAGGTTGACACAGTCTCTGGTCGGGTAGGCATCTTTTCGTATGTGATCAACCTGTTTCAGGAAATCCGATTTGAAAAATCGAAGGTGTATCTGGCGTGAGTGGAGCATGCCACTCGCCACCGGCTACACACGTCGATTTTTCGAATTTCGCGTTCGCGATCGGAAGGACAGGCCTCGAAACGAAACGCAACCAATTATTCTGCTCGAGGTTCTGCGTGGATGTACTGGCAACGATTCGTTGTCATTCCATCTACCTAACTAACTATCGTCACAGCAAACTCATTCTTTCATTTAATAGTGCGATACGCTTAGGGAATCTCGAGCGTAGAGTTAAGTTTCAGCGGGCATCGCGCTCGAAGAAAAGAAGAGGCCATGTGCCGAAGAGGCCCGGCAAAATTGCCAAAGAAGAGGGCAACTATCAATGGCTCTGCATCCTCTGGATGGAGAGTCATTCTTGTTACTACTTTGTCACTGTGCTCGTTTGCATGTGTAGTATTTGTAGTAGTATGTAGTTATGTTTTTCAGCAGGTGCAACGCTCCTATTGGGCAAATCGCGGTTTCAATTAGCGTTGCGAGTCAATACGTACGGGTTGCATTAGTGTTGCTTATTAATTGAGAACGTGTTTTAAATTAGAGTTGCGAGCCATTACTACACGCGGTTGTTTTTATGTATTTAATTCTTACACGTATTTCGTTATTTCGATCCCCATTCAGTTGCTATTATTTGCTTTAAGAGTAATATTAAAGTTCATTCAGAGTAAATATAATTTAAATCAGTCTATTTCTTCTGTCCCTTTTTTTTAACAATAGTGTTACGCGATTGATTCATTCGATCGATCGGGATTCCTTTAATTAGCGTTGCGTTCATGAATAATCGCGTTTTGACTTTAATTAGCGTTGCGACTACGACGAAATGCCCAAATTTTTCCACCGAGATCACGGTGGAAGTGGTTCCCGTTTCCGAATCACCTTCAGAAGCAGCTGAATAAGCTGCACAAAGCTGGTGATGCTAAGTGCAGCAGCCCTGTGTACAGCTGCCATGGATTCTCCGTTATTAGCGTTGCGCATTGTACAAAATAAATTAAAGAGTGCATAGATGATTAGTGTTGCGCCAACAGTAACTTCTTTCTTTTTTTATTTTATTTTTTTTTCATACGTGCAAATTGCAATTTAAACGAAGCACTCACCGCGATTGATTTTGAGATTTATTTTTTCCCGTTTTCTATCAATTTCAAATAAATAATTTCGATTCAGTCGTCTTGAAAATGAAAATAGGAAACGATATCGGGAATTGTACAATTTCGCTACTAAATTCGTTTCGATTTGAGTCTGTTGCAGGTGGCAGAGAAGCAAAGAAGAAATTCGTCTCATCTTGCTGACACTTCTCTTTTCTTCCTTTTATATCCCTGTAGATTTTCAAAATAGGCAGGATATAATACAAACTTGTAATTAGGCAGGCAATTTTCAAGCGTAAGTATGATCTTTAATGGAAAGGGCGAATTCCATGATTTAGTTATAATAGATTCTTTGTTAGATAGGCGATGTTTAAAGGAAGTAAACGTAAATTTTATATTCTATCAAATACTCTGCATGAAATTACCGAATTTTAATTTTTACGGTATGATTAGCGTTGAACAGTCTTTGCTCGCTTATATCAATGGTCTCAAGTCGCAATCTCGTGTGATAACAACTATTTAAGCACGAAATAGTCTAATGTTACCATAGCATCAGATATTATCGATGGAAACAGAAAGTTTGTTAACGAGCAGCGCAAACATTCGATCTCAAAGGATCGTATTTAAAGGATAATGACGGTTATTCACAAATATTTTCCTATTCCAAAGTTTGCATTTGTTGGAAATATGTGGAAATTCTTGAGAAAGAATTCACATATATCATACGTATAAAGAATTGGTGGATAGATGGATACCACTTTACCAGCCAACGGTAAACAACACCGTTTCACTGGATTGTCACTGGTGTCTACCTATTTCTAAATATTCGGTTAGTATCAACGAAATTTTCAAGTATTATGTGTTCTGAATCATATTCAGTTTATCCAAATAAATTTTATGCATAAGTTAGTAGCACCACGTATGTAATATTTAAATAATTTTATTTTGTAGAATTGCAAAATTTGGAGATACAGATAAAAAAAAAGGCAGATGAGAAGGACATAGATATAAAATTCAAATAACAGGGGCCTGTTTCGTATTTTCCATGTCATATTGTAGAACATATTACAATACACTGTTCTTTGTTTGATAATACTGTCACCAAATTCGTCTGTCGTGTATAAATACTTTGGGATCCTTGATTTAATGGAACGGATAACGTGTAAACTCCCCCAAATGCATGCCATTATCAGGATAACTCTGAAAATGTGCGCGCGCGAACAAATTCAAATGGCAACACTGTCTCATGTACGGGCACTACACAATCATACGTCAATTTAGCTGCCACCTGTGGGATATTGCTGAAGGTACTAGTTTTCATTTCCCACTGGTAGATGGGATATTGTGCTTCGACCATAACCTAAGCTTGTCAAACGTCAAGCAGAGCAGGTTATTTACAAAACTGTGTAGAAAGTCGTGGGAAGAGGAAGCACGACAAAAACGACTGTTAGGAAAGGAATGGAAGGAAAGAAATACATGTTACTATTACGTTAGATTTATTTCAATAGAATTTAAGAAGAACAGTTAATCAAACATCAAGATTTACATGCTCAGTGGTAAGCGCATATCAGTTTCCTCTTGTGAAGATGTTATTGATTATAAGATATTCTCCTTCTAACAAAATATTTATTACGAACAGGCTATGGGTAAACTATACAGGAATTCTAGACAGAGAAAGAGATAAAGGTACAAAAGCGTCAGGCATAATATAGAAATCAATGCAATGCATGTGTCTATCGATAATTTATCAGCCATTGTACAATTACAGCAACATAAATCGGATGGTTTCAGTGAGAGAAACAAATTCTAAATGTTTGGAAGGAGGATACGCAATGGGGAACAGTTTTTATGTATTGGTATCGCACGCAGACTATGTTTTCCACATAATTCTGTGAAATGATGAAATTTCAATCTCAAAGGCAACCTTATACCAAAGAATCAGAGGCATGCATCATTCTCTCTTTGTGTTTGAGAAGCTTTGTTGCATCTTTAACATTTCAATGCTGATTGTGTCACCTGTTTTATTTACATTAAGTAATTTATGAATGAATTGTATTTCTGTCTGCAATGGGAACTGTACATCTTTTCGACAACGTTGTAATCATTACCTACAGACTAATTATCGTTTGTTCTAGCTGCAGTTAACCATATCATCAAGAAAAATGCACAGATGAGACAGCTACTCTATGCATAGTGCAAATATTGTGGTAATTTGAAGAAATTATGCAGGTTGGTGGTAGTGTGTGCTTATTCGTTGTAATTACAGTTATCAACATCATTTTTTTTTATTTTTCAAAGATTTATGCACCTGTTTTGCAGGATACTGTTAGTGATGCAAGAAACACAACGAATAACGCCAGAGAAACTGTTCTATGAACCAGAAGAACTGATTGTACGTGTTTTAAAGTACAGTAATGATAATTTCAACGTTCCTGGATAATTTGTTGGACAGGTGCTAATACGTTTGACAAAGCAGAACATCTAAAGTATTTATTAATCAGGTTTTCTTTCGATTATGGTACATCGTTGGAATTGGACGGGAAAATTGCTGGAACTTGCTGTAGACGCCTTGTGCTGTGGAATGCCCTGCAGGAAATTGCTGACTCTATGTGGAAATACCCGCATTTTAATCTTCGCGGTATGATTACTGTTTAAAAGTCTCTACACGGTTATGTAAATATTCTCTAGTGGTTGTCTTGTATCATAATAACAGTTTCAGCAAGAAGTTTTATATCAGTAGGATATCGGATATCATGGATGGAAGAAGAAAGTTGAGTATCATGAAAATTGTAATTGTAGGAACGAGAAGCGTCTTTAACTGCATAATAACTTTCACTTGTCTATATTTTCTTATTCCACTGGTTGTATTTCGTAGAACCATTCATACATGTTGTACTTATACAAAATTCGTGCATAGCTTCGTATTTCCTTTCCTGCCAAGGTTGTGCAATATCATTTCACATGGGAATAAGGCTGGTGAACAGTCAATTCTAAATATTATGTTTGTATCAACGATATTGCCAAATATTTTCTGTTCTAAATCATATTCAGCTAGTCTAAGTGTATTTTCTCTGTAAATAAATAGCGCCGCGTATGTAATATTTAAATTAATTGAAATCGCAGACATACGACAATTGGCGATGCAAATAAAAAACGGATGAGAAGGTATAGATGTAAAATACAAATAAATGTGTTTGTTTTTTTTTTTTTTTAATGTTCAATATCATATTCTAGAACGTAAGACAATACATTGTTTTTGCTTGATAATATTGCCACCGAATTCGACTTTCGTAGATAATTCGCTTGGGAAGCCCGGAACTAGGAACTCCGTTGAATGGACTAGACATCGTATAAACTCCCCCAAAAGTAAGCCATCATCAGAATAACTTTATAACTGTGCGCGCGCGATCAAATTTAAATGGCAACATTGCCTCACGTACGTGCACCATTCAATCATATGCCGCCTTTACTGCCATCTATGGGATTCCGCTGAAGGTATTAGTTTTAATTCCTACTGGTAGATGGGACATTGTGCTTCGACCATAACCTAAGCTTGTCAAACGTCAAGCAGAGCAGGTTATTTACAAAACTGTGTAGAAAGTCGTGGGAAGAGGAAGCACGACAAAAACGACTGTTAGGAAAGGAAGGAAAGAAATACATGTTACTATTACGTTAGATTTATTTCAATAGAATTTAAGAAGAACAGTTAATCAAACATCAAGATTTACATGCTCAGTGGTAAGCGCATATCAGTTTCCTCTTGTGAAGATGTTATTGATTATAAGATATTCTCCTTCTAACAAAATATTTATTACGAACAGGCTATGGGTAAACTATACAGGAATTCTAGACAGAGAAAGAGATAAAGGTACGAAAGCGTCAGGCATAATATAGAAATCAATGCAATGGATGTGTCTATCGATAATTTATCAGCCATTGTACGATTACAGCAACATAAATCGGATGGTTTCAGTGAGAGAAACAAATTCTAAATGTTTGGAAGGAGGATACGCAATGGGGAACAGTTTTTATGTATTGGTATCGCACGCAGAGTATGTGTTCCACATAATTCTGTGAAATGATGAAATTTCAATCTCAAAGGCAACCTTATACCAAAGAATCAGAGGCATGCATCATTCTCTCTTTGTGTTTGAGAAGCTTTGTTGCATCTGTAACATTTCAATGCTGATTGTGTCACCTGTTTCATTTACATTAAGTAATTTATGAATGAATTGTATTTCTGTCTGCAATGGGAACTGTACATCTTTTCGACAACGTTGTAATCATTACCTACAGACTAATTATCGTTTGTTCTAGCTGCAGTTAACCATATCATCAAGAAAAATGCACAGATGAGACAGCTACTCTATGCATAGTGCAAATATTGTGGTAATTTGAAGAAATTATGCAGGTTGGTGGTAGTGTGTGCTTATTCGTTGTAATTACAGTTATCAACATCATTTTTTTTTTATTTTACAAAGATTTATGCACCTGTTTTGCAGGATACTGTTAGTGATGCAAGAAACACAACGAATAACGCCAGAGAAACTGTTCTATGAACCAGAAGAACTGATTGTACGTGTTTTAAAGTACAGTAATGATAATTTCAACGTTCCTGGATAATTTGTTGGACAGGTGCTAATATGTTTGACAAAGCAGAACATCTAAAGTATTTATCAATCAGGTTTTCTTTCGATTATGGTACATCGTTGGACTTGACTGACAAATTGCTGGGAATTGCTGTAGACGCCTTGTGCTGTGGAATGCCCTGCAGATAATTGTTGAATCTATGTGGAAACATTCGAATTTTAATCTGTACGGTATGATTACGGTTCAATAGTTTCTGCACGTTTACGTAAGTATTCCTAAGTGGTTGTCCTGCATCATAATAATAACAGTTTTAGCAAGAAGAAGTTTTATATCAGTAGGACATCGGATATTATGGCAAATGTAAGAACGAGAAGCGTTTTTTTAAGGTATAATAACTTTTACTTGTCTGTATTTTCTTATTCCACTGTTTGTATTTCGTAGAACCATTCATACATATTATAATTATAGAAAATTGGTGTATGGATTCTTATTTTCCTGTCAATGCGGACCAATAGCATTTCACATCGGAGTACCACTTACAACTTAGTAACAGTTACTTCTAAGTATTAGGTTTGCATCAGCGTTATTTGTAAGTATTTGCTGTTGTAAATCATATTCGGTTTATATGAATAAATAATTTTTTTTTTCTTTTTAATGTATAAATTAATAGCAACACGTATGCAGTATTGAAATCAATTGATTTTGTAGACGCACAAAAAAAATTTGGAGGTGTAAATGAAAAAGAGTTGAGAAGGTATAGATGTAAAATTTGAATAGAACAGGTCTGTTTCATATTTTCCATGTCATATTGTAGAACATATCACATTACATTGTTTTGCTTAATAATATTGCCACCAAATTCGTCTTTCGTAGATAAATACTTAGGGATCCTGTAAACTGCTCCAAATATATGCCATCGTCGTGGGTGAAATTTTGTAGCAGATACAGTGAATTGTTTATTATTTTCCACGCATATCAAACGTCAATGGGAGACGATTCTGTACTAAACTCTGTACAAGGCTGTCAGAAGAGGAAGCACGATAATAACGACTATTAGGAAAGGAATGGAAGGAAAGAAATACGTGTTACTATTACGTTACATTTATTTCAGTAGAATTTAAGAACGACAGTTAATCAAACATCTAGATCGATGTGGTGAGTGTTAAGCACATGTTAGTTTCCTGTTGCGAAAGTATTAATCTTCTTCTAATAAAATATTTACTATTAACAGGTTGTGGGTAAACTATGTAGGAATTCCAGCCGAAGAAACTAAGAAAGGTATTAAAATGTCACGCATAATATAGAAACCAAGACAATGTAGTCGATCATTGACAATCTATCAACTATTACAAAATTATAGCAACATAGGTCGGATGGTTTCACAGACAGAATTGAATTGCAGATGTTTCTGAAGCCAGATATACAACGGAGAATTAACGAAGAATTAGAGGTGTATTACTTTCTGTTTCCATTTGAGAATTTTTGTTACAACTTTATGATTTTAATACAGATTACCTTGAGTTCTGTTTTAAGTAATTGACGATCGAAATGTATTTCTGTCTTTAATAGGAAGCATACATGTATTAAGAGATCTATTTAGAGATCTATATTTATTTTAAGTGCGCCAATAGCGTCACGGAAACCGTTGTATAAGCGAGCAAAGCACATTCAACATATTTGAAACAGCAGACAATATTAATTTCAACGTTTGTGGATAATGTAAACGACAGGTGCTGATACATTCGACAAAGCAGAACGTCTAGAGTAATTGTCAATCGTTCAGGAACGGAATTTATACCGTAGAAAATTGATGAATAGGGAGTTTGTTTTCGAAAAAAATCGCGAGTGATAGCCAGTAGGATGTAGCGGCATCTAGCGGTGGCGATAGGTACTAGCAATGTAGTTTCTCTTCTCGCCGAAAGATGGCGCGACGCACTCGGAATTTTCTTTACGAGGTATGCTTAGTCCCGCCTTTCGCCGCTAGATGGCGGGTCGATGTCCTTAGAGCTGCGAATTCGTTTAAAATCGGTTTTAATTAAGATTCGTAGTTGCAATTTGAATAAAAATCGCCGGAAGTTGCTGCAGACACCACGTTCCATCGTTCAAGCTGCAGAAATTGCGAAATTCTAAGTTACTATAAGTTTAGCTAGCTAGATATTTCCTGTTTATCTCTTTCTACCTTACCTATACCCGCTGTACTTTGCTTTCGGCTAACATTCTTCTTCCTGATCTACCTACCGTATTACTTCCATTGCTGTTTGTCTCTCTCTCTTCTACCTTCTCTTTCTCTTCCAACTGCTCTCTCTTCTATACTTTCTCTCTCCTCTACCTTCTCTCTCTCTTCTATTCTTTCTCTCTCTTCTACACTTTCTCTCTCCTCTGCCTTCTCTCTCTCTTCTATTCTTTCTCTCTCTTCTATTCTTTCTCTCTCTTCTACACTTTCTCTCTCCTCTGCCTTCTCTCTCTCTTCTATTCTTTCTCTCTCTCTTCTATTCTTTCTCTCTCTCTTCTATTCTTTCTCTCTCTTCTATTCTTTCTCTCTCTCTTCTATTCTTTCTCTCTCTCTTCTATTCTTTCTCTCTCTTCTATTCTTTTTCTCTCCTCTGCCTTCTCTCTCTCTTCTATTCTTTCTCTCTCCTCTATTCTTTCTCCTTCTCTTCTATTCTTTCTCTCTCCTCTGCCTTCTCTCTCTCTTCTCCTTCTCTTCTATTCTTTCTCTCTCCTCTGCCTTCTCTTTCTCTTCCACCTTCTCTCTCTCCTATACTTTCTCTCTCCTCTACCTTCTCTCTCTCCTCTACCTTCTCTCTCTCTTCTATTCTTTCTCTCTCTTCTATTCTTTCTCTCTCTTCTATTCTTTCTCTCTCTCTCCTCTGCCTTCTCTCTCTCTTCTATTCTTTCTCTCTCTTCTATACTTTCTCCTTCTCTTCTATTCTTTCTCTCTTCTATTCTTTCTCTCTCTTCTATTCATTCTCTCTCTTCTATTCTTTCTCTCTCTTCTACACTTTCTCTCTCCTCTGCCTTCTCTCTCTCTTCTATTCTTTCTCTCTCTTCTACACTTTCTCTCTCCTCTGCCTTCTCTCTCTCTTCTATTCTTTCTCTCTCTTCTATTCTTTCTCTCTCTTCTACACTTTCTCTCTCCTCTGCCTTCTCTCTCTCTTCTATTCTTTCTCTCTCTCCTCTGCCTTCTCTCTCTCTTCTATTCTTTCTCTCTCTTCTACACTTTCTCTCTCCTCTGCCTTCTCCTTCTCTTCTATTCTTTCTCTCTCTTCTATACTTTCTCCTTCTCTTCTATTCTTTCTCTCTTCTATTCTTTCTCTCTTCTATTCTTTCTCTCTCTTCTATTCTTTCTCTCTCTTCTATTCTTTCTCTCTCTTCTATTCTTTCTCTCTCTTCTATTCTTTCTCTCTCTTCTACACTTTCTCTCTCCTCTGCCTTCTCTCTCTCTTCTACACTTTCTCTCTCCTCTGCCTTCTCTCTCTCTCTTCTATTCCTTCTCTCTCTTCTATTCTTTCTCTCTCTCTCTCCTCTACCTTCTCTCTCTCTCATCCATTTTCCTCCAGCCCACGCCCTCACGCCCGCCCAACCCCATGCCCACGCCCCGCCCACTCACGCCCCATGCCCACGCCCCCATGCCCCACGCCCCGCCCACCCACACCCCCATGCCCCACGTCCGCCCACTCGCACCCTCATGCCCCACGCCCCGCCCACTCACCCCCATGCCCCACGCCCCGCCCACTCACCCCCATGCCCCACGTCCCGCCCACTCACCCCCCATGCCCCACGCCCAGGTTAGGTTAGGTTAGGTTAGGTTAGGTTAGGTTAGGTTAGGTTAGGTTAGGTTAGGTTAGGTTAGGTTAGGTTAGGTTAGGTTAGGTTAGGTTAGGTTAGGTTAGGTTAGGTTAGGTTAGGTTAGGTTAGGTTAGGTTAGGTTAGGTTAGGTTAGGTTAGGTTAGGTTAGGTTAGGTTAGGTTAGGTTAGGTTAGGTTAGGTTAGGTTAGGTTAGGTTAGGTTAGGTTAGGTTAGGTTAGGTTAGGTTAGGTTAGGTTAGGTTAGGTTAGGTTAGGTTAGGTTAGGTTAGGTTAGGTTAGGTTAGGTTAGGTTAGGTTAGGTTAGGTTAGGTTAGGTTAGGTTAGGTTAGGTTAGGTTAGGTTAGGTTAGGTTAGGTTAGGTTAGGTTAGGTTAGGTTAGGTTAGGTTAGGTTAGGTTAGGTTAGGTTAGGTTAGGTTAGGTTAGGTTAGGTTAGGTTAGGTTAGGTTAGGTTAGGTTAGGTTAGGTTAGGTTAGGTTAGGTTAGGTTAGGTTAGGTTAGGTTAGGTTAGGTTAGGTTAGGTTAGGTTAGGTTAGGTTAGGTTAGGTTAGGTTAGGTTAGGTTAGGTTAGGTTAGGTTAGGTTAGGTTAGGTTAGGTTAGGTTAGGTTAGGTTAGGTTAGGTTAGGTTAGGTTAGGTTAGGTTAGGTTAGGTTAGGTTAGGTTAGGTTAGGTTAGGTTAGGTTAGGTTAGGTTAGGTTAGGTTAGGTTAGGTTAGGTTAGGTTAGGTTAGGTTAGGTTAGGTTAGGTTAGGTTAGGTTAGGTTAGGTTAGGTTAGGTTAGGTTAGGTTAGGTTAGGTTAGGTTAGGTTAGGTTAGGTTAGGTTAGGTTAGGTTAGGTTAGGTTAGGTTAGGTTAGGTTAGGTTAGGTTAGGTTAGGTTAGGTTAGGTTAGGTTAGGTTAGGTTAGGTTAGGTTAGGTTAGGTTAGGTTAGGTTAGGTTAGGTTAGGTTAGGTTAGGTTAGGTTAGGTTAGGTTAGGTTAGGTTAGGTTAGGTTAGGTTAGGTTAGGTTAGGTTAGGTTAGGTTAGGTTAGGTTAGGTTAGGTTAGGTTAGGTTAGGTTAGGTTAGGTTAGGTTAGGTTAGGTTAGGTTAGGTTAGGTTAGGTTAGGTTAGGTTAGGTTAGGTTAGGTTAGGTTAGGTTAGGTTAGGTTAGGTTAGGTTAGGTTAGGTTAGGTTAGGTTAGGTTAGGTTAGGTTAGGTTAGGTTAGGTTAGGTTAGGTTAGGTTAGGTTAGGTTAGGTTAGGTTAGGTTAGGTTAGGTTAGGTTAGGTTAGGTTAGGTTAGGTTAGGTTAGGTTAGGTTAGGTTAGGTTAGGTTAGGTTAGGTTAGGTTAGGTTAGGTTAGGTTAGGTTAGGTTAGGTTAGGTTAGGTTAGGTTAGGTTAGGTTAGGTTAGGTTAGGTTAGGTTAGGTTAGGTTAGGTTAGGTTAGGTTAGGTTAGGTTAGGTTAGGTTAGGTTAGGTTAGGTTAGGTTAGGTTAGGTTAGGTTAGGTTAGGTTAGGTTAGGTTAGGTTAGGTTAGGTTAGGTTAGGTTAGGTTAGGTTAGGTTAGGTTAGGTTAGGTTAGGTTAGGTTAGGTTAGGTTAGGTTAGGTTAGGTTAGGTTAGGTTAGGTTAGGTTAGGTTAGGTTAGGTTAGGTTAGGTTAGGTTAGGTTAGGTTAGGTTAGGTTAGGTTAGGTTAGGTTAGGTTAGGTTAGGTTAGGTTAGGTTAGGTTAGGTTAGGTTAGGTTAGGTTAGGTTAGGTTAGGTTAGGTTAGGTTAGGTTAGGTTAGGTTAGGTTAGGTTAGGTTAGGTTAGGTTAGGTTAGGTTAGGTTAGGTTAGGTTAGGTTAGGTTAGGTTAGGTTAGGTTAGGTTAGGTTAGGTTAGGTTAGGTTAGGTTAGGTTAGGTTAGGTTAGGTTAGGTTAGGTTAGGTTAGGTTAGGTTAGGTTAGGTTAGGTTAGGTTAGGTTAGGTTAGGTTAGGTTAGGTTAGGTTAGGTTAGGTTAGGTTAGGTTAGGTTAGGTTAGGTTAGGTTAGGTTAGGTTAGGTTAGGTTAGGTTAGGTTAGGTTAGGTTAGGTTAGGTTAGGTTAGGTTAGGTTAGGTTAGGTTAGGTTAGGTTAGGTTAGGTTAGGTTAGGTTAGGTTAGGTTAGGTTAGGTTAGGTTAGGTTAGGTTAGGTTAGGTTAGGTTAGGTTAGGTTAGGTTAGGTTAGGTTAGGTTAGGTTAGGTTAGGTTAGGTTAGGTTAGGTTAGGTTAGGTTAGGTTAGGTTAGGTTAGGTTAGGTTAGGTTAGGTTAGGTTAGGTTAGGTTAGGTTAGGTTAGGTTAGGTTAGGTTAGGTTAGGTTAGGTTAGGTTAGGTTAGGTTAGGTTAGGTTAGGTTAGGTTAGGTTAGGTTAGGTTAGGTTAGGTTAGGTTAGGTTAGGTTAGGTTAGGTTAGGTTAGGTTAGGTTAGGTTAGGTTAGGTTAGGTTAGGTTAGGTTAGGTTAGGTTAGGTTAGGTTAGGTTAGGTTAGGTTAGGTTAGGTTAGGTTAGGTTAGGTTAGGTTAGGTTAGGTTAGGTTAGGTTAGGTTAGGTTAGGTTAGGTTAGGTTAGGTTAGGTTAGGTTAGGTTAGGTTAGGTTAGGTTAGGTTAGGTTAGGTTAGGTTAGGTTAGGTTAGGTTAGGTTAGGTTAGGTTAGGTTAGGTTAGGTTAGGTTAGGTTAGGTTAGGTTAGGTTAGGTTAGGTTAGGTTAGGTTAGGTTAGGTTAGGTTAGGTTAGGTTAGGTTAGGTTAGGTTAGGTTAGGTTAGGTTAGGTTAGGTTAGGTTAGGTTAGGTTAGGTTAGGTTAGGTTAGGTTAGGTTAGGTTAGGTTAGGTTAGGTTAGGTTAGGTTAGGTTAGGTTAGGTTAGGTTAGGTTAGGTTAGGTTAGGTTAGGTTAGGTTAGGTTAGGTTAGGTTAGGTTAGGTTAGGTTAGGTTAGGTTAGGTTAGGTTAGGTTAGGTTAGGTTAGGTTAGGTTAGGTTAGGTTAGGTTAGGTTAGGTTAGGTTAGGTTAGGTTAGGTTAGGTTAGGTTAGGTTAGGTTAGGTTAGGTTAGGTTAGGTTAGGTTAGGTTAGGTTAGGTTAGGTTAGGTTAGGTTAGGTTAGGTTAGGTTAGGTTAGGTTAGGTTAGGTTAGGTTAGGTTAGGTTAGGTTAGGTTAGGTTAGGTTAGGTTAGGTTAGGTTAGGTTAGGTTAGGTTAGGTTAGGTTAGGTTAGGTTAGGTTAGGTTAGGTTAGGTTAGGTTAGGTTAGGTTAGGTTAGGTTAGGTTAGGTTAGGTTAGGTTAGGTTAGGTTAGGTTAGGTTAGGTTAGGTTAGGTTAGGTTAGGTTAGGTTAGGTTAGGTTAGGTTAGGTTAGGTTAGGTTAGGTTAGGTTAGGTTAGGTTAGGTTAGGTTAGGTTAGGTTAGGTTAGGTTAGGTTAGGTTAGGTTAGGTTAGGTTAGGTTAGGTTAGGTTAGGTTAGGTTAGGTTAGGTTAGGTTAGGTTAGGTTAGGTTAGGTTAGGTTAGGTTAGGTTAGGTTAGGTTAGGTTAGGTTAGGTTAGGTTAGGTTAGGTTAGGTTAGGTTAGGTTAGGTTAGGTTAGGTTAGGTTAGGTTAGGTTAGGTTAGGTTAGGTTAGGTTAGGTTAGGTTAGGTTAGGTTAGGTTAGGTTAGGTTAGGTTAGGTTAGGTTAGGTTAGGTTAGGTTAGGTTAGGTTAGGTTAGGTTAGGTTAGGTTAGGTTAGGTTAGGTTAGGTTAGGTTAGGTTAGGTTAGGTTAGGTTAGGTTAGGTTAGGTTAGGTTAGGTTAGGTTAGGTTAGGTTAGGTTAGGTTAGGTTAGGTTAGGTTAGGTTAGGTTAGGTTAGGTTAGGTTAGGTTAGGTTAGGTTAGGTTAGGTTAGGTTAGGTTAGGTTAGGTTAGGTTAGGTTAGGTTAGGTTAGGTTAGGTTAGGTTAGGTTAGGTTAGGTTAGGTTAGGTTAGGTTAGGTTAGGTTAGGTTAGGTTAGGTTAGGTTAGGTTAGGTTAGGTTAGGTTAGGTTAGGTTAGGTTAGGTTAGGTTAGGTTAGGTTAGGTTAGGTTAGGTTAGGTTAGGTTAGGTTAGGTTAGGTTAGGTTAGGTTAGGTTAGGTTAGGTTAGGTTAGGTTAGGTTAGGTTAGGTTAGGTTAGGTTAGGTTAGGTTAGGTTAGGTTAGGTTAGGTTAGGTTAGGTTAGGTTAGGTTAGGTTAGGTTAGGTTAGGTTAGGTTAGGTTAGGTTAGGTTAGGTTAGGTTAGGTTAGGTTAGGTTAGGTTAGGTTAGGTTAGGTTAGGTTAGGTTAGGTTAGGTTAGGTTAGGTTAGGTTAGGTTAGGTTAGGTTAGGTTAGGTTAGGTTAGGTTAGGTTAGGTTAGGTTAGGTTAGGTTAGGTTAGGTTAGGTTAGGTTAGGTTAGGTTAGGTTAGGTTAGGTTAGGTTAGGTTAGGTTAGGTTAGGTTAGGTTAGGTTAGGTTAGGTTAGGTTAGGTTAGGTTAGGTTAGGTTAGGTTAGGTTAGGTTAGGTTAGGTTAGGTTAGGTTAGGTTAGGTTAGGTTAGGTTAGGTTAGGTTAGGTTAGGTTAGGTTAGGTTAGGTTAGGTTAGGTTAGGTTAGGTTAGGTTAGGTTAGGTTAGGTTAGGTTAGGTTAGGTTAGGTTAGGTTAGGTTAGGTTAGGTTAGGTTAGGTTAGGTTAGGTTAGGTTAGGTTAGGTTAGGTTAGGTTAGGTTAGGTTAGGTTAGGTTAGGTTAGGTTAGGTTAGGTTAGGTTAGGTTAGGTTAGGTTAGGTTAGGTTAGGTTAGGTTAGGTTAGGTTAGGTTAGGTTAGGTTAGGTTAGGTTAGGTTAGGTTAGGTTAGGTTAGGTTAGGTTAGGTTAGGTTAGGTTAGGTTAGGTTAGGTTAGGTTAGGTTAGGTTAGGTTAGGTTAGGTTAGGTTAGGTTAGGTTAGGTTAGGTTAGGTTAGGTTAGGTTAGGTTAGGTTAGGTTAGGTTAGGTTAGGTTAGGTTAGGTTAGGTTAGGTTAGGTTAGGTTAGGTTAGGTTAGGTTAGGTTAGGTTAGGTTAGGTTAGGTTAGGTTAGGTTAGGTTAGGTTAGGTTAGGTTAGGTTAGGTTA